>CM071848.1:21236932-23834041 GCA_036507275.1 Sicyos edulis
GATGGCCCCATTCGAGGCATTGTATGGTAAGCGCTGCAGATCCCAGTGTTAGGGGGAGGTTGTTGAGGATAGGCGAGGTTACGGGACCCGAGTTACTTGGATGACGAGCAGCGCGGTCACGAGAAGATAAGGGCTCGCATGTTGGCAGCACAAAGTAGGCGAGAAAAATTCTGCGCCGATGTGAGGCGTAGAGACTTGGAGTTTGAGGTGGGTCAACATGTTTTCTGAAAGTAGCACCTATCGTGGGGTGTTAAGGTTTGGAAAGCGAGGCAAGTGAGCCCCGTGTTTGTAGGGCCTTTTGAGATCCTTGAGCGGATCGGAGCGGTGGCCTATCGGTTAGCTTTACCCCGTCTTTGTCGGTGGTGCATAATGTGTTCCACGTTTCGATGTTGAGAAATTACGTGGCGATCCTTCGCATGTGCTAGAGCATGAGCCCCTAGAGTTGAGTAAAGATTTATCCTTGAGGAGAAGCCCGTGCAAATTTTGGCTTATGAGCGCAAGGTATTGCGCAACCAGAGAGATAAGTTTAGTAAAGGTTCTTTGGAGGCATCGGAGGCGCGAGAGAAGCGACGTGGGAGCTAGAGGATGAGATGAGGACTCATTACCCGGAGTTGTTCAGTCTTAGGACTTTCGGGACGAAAGTCTTTTAAGAGAGTATTATAACGGCCCTGTTTTCCTTCCCGATTAATAACAAAATTAATTGGAAAATTAATTTAATCTTTTGGGATTTGAGCCTTGCCTAAATGGTGAATGTGGAGTTTTAAGAAAAGAGTCTTAATTAAAAGAAAAAGAAAAAGAATTTCTTTGGCCGGGACCCGTAAGAGAAAAGCCTTGGGAAAGGAATTTAGGTCTCTAACCTATTTAAAAATAAGGAAAAGAAGGAAAATCAAGAAACTCCTAATTTTTCCCCTCTTAGCCGCATTCTCTCTCTCTCTCTCTCTCTCTCTCTCTCCCCAAAACCCTAGCCGGCGACCCTAGCCACACCATCGAGCCACCCCAGAGCCACCCACCACCCTAGCCGCACGCACCACCCTGCGCCGCAAACCCGCACCGCACGCACCACCACGCCGCCCGCCCCGCTTCCGCCCGGCCACCAGCCGCTGCCGACTGCCGACCCCACCGTCGCACCCCATCGCCGCTGGCGTCGCCGTGGCGCCAGCCACCGCCCGGCGTCGCTCGTGGTCGCCGCAGTGCCTGCCGCCGCCAGACCAGCGCCGCCCGCCGCGCCCCCGCCGCTCAGCGCGACCCTGCCGCGCGCCCACTCCAGCCAGCGACCCTGCTCGCGCGCCAACCCAGCGAGCCGCTCGCTCGCGCGTCGCCTTGCGGCCGCACCAGCCTTGCGCTGCACACCTGCGGCCCGCCCGACGCCACAAGCGCCCAGCGCCAGCGCCCAGCGCCCAGCCGCACCGCACCGCCAAGCCACCCTCCTTCTTTGCCGCCGAGGCCCGTGTCTTCTCGGTGGTAATTCCCGAACCAATCCCTTTGTGTTTTCTAAGCTTACATTCTTTGTATGTATTTACTTAGGATGCTTTATTTATGCCTAGGTTGCTCGAGTTCGTATTAAGCTCGAGGGTCTTTTTGTTTGTGATAGCTATTCTCCACTTGTTTCCGGTAAGGACTTCCTACCGTGGTTGTGTGGACCACTGCTATGCTTTCTTAATTGTGCCTTGTATGCTTGTTTACCTTTATGAGCATGTTAGTGGATAGGATAGCTAGTGATTGAATTCTTGCTAGCATGTTTTGCCTTTTTGTACATGTTAGTGCCATGCTAGGTTTGTTCTTCTAGCATGCTTGAGATTCTGCTTTAAGCTCGTAGTATCATGCTAGGCTATGTATGACAGATGTCTTTGTGGATGTTAGCCGGGAATCACGTACTTGGTAGTCTAAGCTAGTATGATAGGGTTTGTCTTCATCTAGAGGTGAGAGCGGACATAACGTACCTTGTCCCCACCGGTCGGGAGTAGAGCGAAGCATAACGTACCTTGCTTCCCCGGCGACCGGTGAGGATTAGCTACCTCATTGGCATAAGCCTAGTTTGTAGCTGCTAGAGCGGAACCACGCCAGCGGTGCAAGCCTACCTTGGCCGGTTCTTAGCTTCGTGTCGGTGGTACAGCAGCTGCAGGATGAGTGCCGAGGGCCTCGCACCTCGTGATCGGTGACACCGTTTCCGAGTCTTAGGCATGCGTACTTGGCCCGCGTGAGTTTGCCCCTAGGCCCCGCATTTACGCCGGTTGCGAGGAAGAGCATGCGGTGTCGCGCCACAGCGTTAGTAGCCGGGTTGGAGAGCTCCCGGGCTAATGTTCGTGAGTACACCAGTTCCTTCTTGTTTAGAGCGGACTTGGGTACTCTCCCGATAGTCCAGTTATAAGCGAGGGTAAGAGACCCTTGAGGACACCCATTGGGATTGACTTTAGAGTTAATCAATTGGTCGAGGGAGAAAGACCTCGAGGGTGTCTGGACATCTTGGGATCGGTTTTTGAGTGATCAATTGGCCAAGGGAGAAAGACCCTTGGAGATGTCCCGGATTGGTTTGAGAGCCAATCATTAGGCCTAAGTAGGAGACTTAGTGGATTCCAGATTTGCCTTGTGAGCTCATTGAGCTAAGATCCGTGTTGATATTTGTGGCATGTGTACTAGGTCGCTAGATGATAGATTGCATCGTATCGTACCCGTCGGGGGTTCTTCTGAGTATGTTTATACTCACCCTTATCGTGGTTTCTTCCACGGGTAACTTGGGACAAACACCGAGGTGGCTAGCGGAGAGAGGCGGGAGATCATGGATCTTTCTTGACACTCTGTCGTGTCTTATTTTACTTATTTTGGATTTGACATGTAGTTGGACTTAGATCCGTTGGGAAAACTATGATTTGAACTATTTTATGTTTTTAAGGAAAGTAATCTTGATCAGTCACTATTTTAATTTGAATGGTTCGTTTTTGCCTAATGAATGTTTACTTTGTTTTGATTGTTTTCCGCTCATGTGTTTGAAAAGTTTTTAATCCGACCACAGTTTGGGTCCTTTTATGTTTTAAATTTGCATCTTGAGTAAAGACCTAGATTTAGTTCCATTTTCTGGTTGGGTCTTTACAATAAAGCATCCTAAGTAAATACATCTGAGACGCCGAAGCTTAGAAAACACAAAGGGATTGGTTCGGGAATTACCACCGAGAAGACAGCGCCTCGCGCGAGGAGGGTGGCTTGGCGCCGGCTTTGGTGCGGCTGGGCGCTGGCAGTGGCTGCTGGCGCTGGGCGCGCAGCGACGCGTACGACGCGCAGGAAGCGCGCGCGGCCTGTCGCTGCAAGCGGCGGCGCGCGGCGAAGCGGCTCAGCTGGGTTAGCGCGCGCGAGGATCGCGCTGGAGCGCGGCGAAGGCGGCGTCGGCGGCGACGCGTCTGGGCTGCGTTGCGGCACTTTGTCGACCACGAGCGACGTCGGGCGGTCTTTGGCGGCCACGCGACGTCGGCGGCGATGGGTGTCGCGACGGTGGGGCTTCCGGTCAGCAGCGCGCGGATGGTGGGCGAAGCGGTGGCGGCGTGGTGCCGTGCGCGCAGGGTGTCTTGAGCGGTGGTCGAGGCGGGGGTGGTGCGTCTGCGGCTAGGGCCGGGTGGCTCGGGGTGGCTCGATGGTGTGGCTAGGGCTGCTCGGCTAGGGTTTTAGGAGAGAGAGAGAGAGAGAGAGAGAGAGAGAGATGCGCGCTATGAGGGGAAAAATTAGGGGTTTCTTGATTTTCCTTCTTTTCCTTATTTTTAAATAGGTTAGGAGACCTAAATTCCTTTCCCAAGGCTTTTCTCTTGCGGGTCCCGGCTAAAGAAATTCTTTTCTCTTTTTCTTTTTTTTAATTAAGAATCTTTTCTTAAAACTCCACATTCACCATTTAGGGCAAGGCTCAAATCCCAAAAGATTCAATTAATTTTCCAATTAATTTTGTTATTAACCGGGAAGGCAAACGGGGCCGTTACAATACTCCCCCCTTAAAAGACTTTCGTCCCCGAAAGTCCTAAGACTGGAACAACTCCGGGTAATGAGTCCTCATCTCATCCTCTAGCTCCCACGTCACTTCCTCTGCCCTCTGATGCCTCCAAAGAACCTTTACTAAACTTATCTCTCGGTTGCGCAATACCTTGCGCTCATAAGCCAAAATTTGCACGGGCTTCTCCTCGAAGGATAAATCTTTACTCAACTCTAGGGGCTCATGCTCTAGCACATGCGAAGGATCTGCGCCACGTACTTTCTCAACATCGAAAACGGAACACATTATGCACTGCGACAAAGACGGGGTAAAGCTAACCGATAGGCCACTTGCTCCGATCCGCTCAAGGATCTCAAAAGGCCCTACAAACACAGGGCTCGGCTTGCCTCGCTTTCCAAACCTTAACACCCCACGCATAGGTGCTACTTTCGGAAAACATGTTGACCCACCTCAAACTCAAGTCTCTACGCCTCACATCGGCGTAACTTTTCTCCTACTTTGTGTTTGTCAACATGCGAGCCCTTATCTTACGCAGCTGCGTCGTTCGTCATCCGAAGTAACTCGGGTCCCGTAACATGCTCACACACCAACCTCCTCCCAAAACACTCGGGATCTGCAGCGCTTACCATACAACGCCTCGAATGGGGCCATCTCGAATAGTCGCTGATAGCCGTTGTTGTAAGCGAACTCCATCAAATCACAGTCTTCGGTCCCAATGCACGGGAAGTCCAAGACACGAGCTCTCATCATGTCTTCGAGTCCGATTCACCCTCTCGATCGACCATCGGTTTGAGGGTGGAAGGCGATCTTGAAAGCCGCACTCGAGTCCCAAACCCTTCTCGAGCGCTCTCGAGCGAGATGTGAACCGAGAATCCGATCCGATACTATCTTTGCGGGTACCCCGTGGTACCGCACAATCGCTCAAGGAACATCTGTGCCCACTGTTCCACGGTATAACTAATCTTCCCGGAATAAAGTGTGCACTCTTGGTCGGCCGGGTCCACTACTACCCGGATCTGCGTAAACCTCTCGGTGTCCTCGGCAACCCAGAGATAAAATCCATCGAAATCTCGTCCCCACTTCCACTGTGGAACACTTAACGGCGCAAATAAACTGCGCAGCTTCGCTGGGAGCCTTCACTTGGCGGCGGGTGAGACACCGGCTAACAAACTCGGCTATATCCCGCTTCATGCCCATCCACCGAACGTCTCGCTTGAGATCTGGTACATCTTGGTACCTCACAGGTGCCAAGTGAATGGGGAACTATGTGCCTCGGCGAGCAACTCTGCTCGAACCTCTCGCGTCATCCGGGACGCACAATCGACTCTCGGTACCTCAAGCCTTCGTGCGGTGTCACAACAAAGTCGAAATCGCCATCGACCTCAACCCTCTCGAGCAACCTCCTCAACTTGGGATCACTCGGTGATCGCCGATGATCCTCTCGCTAAGCGACGGGTGAACCGATGATAGCCGGGCTACCACTGGCGGTAACCTCTCCCAACAAGATCGCAATACTGGTTCGCTCAAACTCTTTTCGCAATTCAACTTGGGAGCTCGGCAAAGGCTCTTTGAATGTGACGTCTTCCTACTCAGCGCATCGGCCACAACATTGGCTTTTCCGGATGATACAAAATCTCACAATCGTAGTCCTTTACTAACTCGAGCCACCTCCTCTCGCCTCATGTTCAACTCCTTACGAGTGAAGAAATATTTGAGGCTCGTGGTCCGTGAACAAGCTGAATCCTCTCACCATATAAGTAGTGCCTCCAAATCTTTAGAGCAAAAACAATCTGCAGCCAACTCCATATCATGAGTTGGATAGTTCTTCTCATAAGGCTTCAACTGCTTGGGAAGCATAAGCTATCACCTTCCCATGCTTTGCATCAACACACACCTAAACCATACTTGGAAGCATCACTATAAACTACGAAACCTCCTGTTCCTTCCGAATCGCCAACACAGTGTCTTTGTCGTCAAAGGTGAGCTTAAGCTGGGCAAAACTTTCCTCACATCTAGCATCCCAAACAAAGCCAACACCCTTCTTGGTCGACGGGTTACGGTCTTTGCCTTAGCGGAAAAGTCTTTCACGAAACGCCGGTAATAACTGCCAGGACCCAAAAGTCTGCGTATCTCGGCGACCGTCGTCGATCTGTCCCCCATGAGCTAATCGCTCTATTATTGCGGGGTCCACCGCTATACCATCTGCCGACACGATATGTCCAAGGAAGGCTACTCTCTCTAGCCAAAATTCACACTTAGAGAACTTTGCGAACAAGCGGTTCTCACGCAATCTTTGTCAAAACTTGCCTCAAATGCGAAGCATGGTCCTCCTTTGTCTGGAATAAATCAAAATGTCGTCTATGAATACGATGACAAAGTTATCCAAGAATGCCTTGAACACCACGTCCATCATGTCCATAAACGCTGCGGGGCGTTCGTGAGTCCGAAAGACATGACCACGAACTCATAATGACCATACCTCGATCCGAACGCGGTCTTCGGGATATCGCATCTCGAATCCTCGGTGATGGTACCACGACCTCAAATCAATCTTAGAAAACACCGAGGCTCCACGAAGGTGATCAAACGAGATCATCTATACGCGGCGGGGATACTTATTCTTCACCGTGACTTTATTCGGTTCTCTATAGTCTATACACAAGCGCATGGATCCATCCTTCTTCTTAACAAACAGATGCGGTGCTCCCCACGGGGACACACTCGGACGGATGAAACCTCGATCCAAAGATCTCTTGCAATCGCACTTTGAGTTCTCTCAACTCACCGGCGCCATACGATCACGGGGCTTTGGAAATGGGAAGAGTCCCGGCTCCAGCTCAATGGTGAAGTCCAACTCCGCTTGGGTAAACCCAGCAACTCTTCAGGGAAAATATCTGCAAACTCTTGCACCACGGGGACCATGTCAATGATCCAACGCAGTACTACTATCTCTGGACACTTTGCCAAGAAGCCCCAAGCTCCTCGAGCCAACAATCTATGGGCTTTCATTGCTTGAGATCAATGGCGGGCAAGTTCATACCGACACCGCGAAACTTGAAGCTCGGCCTCGAGGCGGCCTAAACACCACTTCTTTCCGGCGGTCTATCAATGCATGGTTCTCTCGCCAACCAATCCATGCCAAGGATCACATCGAAACCGCTCATAGACAAGGCACTATGAGGGTAGCCTCTAAAATCTCATCGGATATCTCATATCGGCCATGCTTAACTCTCTGCTAGCTAACATACTCACACCCGAAAGAGTGGCAACACACACTCAAACCCTAGAGGTTCGAGCTCCACACAAGCTTGTCTAACGAATGCATCGAAACAATGGAATGGGTCGAACCCGAATCAAACAATACAAATGCATAGTCTTTGTAAGACAAGCAGCGTACACTGCAATCGCATCATCGATGCGCTCCGCCTCTGGCGAGTAGTGGCAAACACTCGGCCCCGCTTTGTTGGGCCGGTCCTCTGCTGCTAAATCCTGAGTGCGAGAATCGGCCAAGTGCCCCTCCTTGCCACATCTGTAGCAAGCACGGGGCGATGCTCCACACACCATAATGTGCCTTTCCGCACTTGTTGCAATGAGTCGGCCGCTGCCCCGCCTGCTTTGGCGATCCTGGGCTCTACCACGAGGTCGGCGCCGATCTCGACCACAAGACCGGCCTGCCGGCGAGTCTGCGACGATTGAGCGAAACCACTAGAAGTCCCGGACTTCCTCTTACTCGCCGAATCTTTGCTTTGGGCAAATTTGAATCGACCGAGTGGCGCGCAATGAATCTGCGTGACCGCGGATACTTCGGGTTATAAATCGTGGCCAACTCTCTTGCTCGATCATAACTCTCGGGAGTGAGTGCTCGAACATCCCGAGCAACCTCCTTCCTCGACCCACAAATGAACTTCTTAGTCTTGAGCTCCTCGGTGGCAATGAGCTCGGTGCGAAATAGCTATACTCGAGAACTTCTTCTCATAGGCGGAATACTATCTCGATCCTGTTTGATTTGAGAAGGCCTCTGCCATCTCTGCACGAGCCTCGTCATTAACATACTTAGCTCTGAACTTCGTTCTAAAGAACTCCCAGTGGTGGAGAAGACCCACCGGTCTAGCTCTATCTCAGGACTCCCACCACCACTCACCGTGTCGAGAGAACATGGGCCGCACATCTCGGCCTCTGTACATCTGGGCATCCCATAACTCTAAAGATGTACTCCATTCTTGCCAACCACTGATTGCCACAAGTGGGTTCTCTGACGCATCAAATTCTCTTGGCTTCCACTTGTTGAAATCTTTCAACCACTTGCCAAACTCAGCCCCCCCTCTGCCTTTGTCAGTGAGTCTGATCGGTCTCGATGACCCTGCCCCTCCCGGTTGAGCTACAGGGCTCTTTGGAGCTCTTTGGGGTGCTGCTTTGCATGAGCTGTGTCAATCTGGGCTATCTGTGCCCTAGACTCCTCTCTCTGCGCTGCTAGCCGCGCTTGAGTCTCGACTCTGCTTTCGGCCATTAGGCCCATCATCATGTCTCTCATAGCGAAATATCTCCTCCTGGAGTTGTACCTTGAGGCATAGCGACCTCCGCCCCTTCTCTGGGCGAGTTAACCTCTGGTGCCACGGCGCCTCGAGCTTTGATATACCTCGGTGCTGCTCGCTCTGCGGCATCTCTATTTGCGCCTCCAGACGGACTGCTCCACTACGTGTAACCGCATCTTCGGGCGATCTACACGGAAACCACAACGGGTTAGTCCACGCTCGGACTTTCTCTCACAACAAAGATAACACATGTGTATCGCATATAGTATCGAAAACAAAACCCTTAGCTTATTGAACTTAGACAAACTGGCGGCCTTGGAGTCTTTGGAGATCATGGGAACACAACCTACAAACAGGTTAGTCTCGAGAATCTATGACTCGTGCTCATACCAAGCTGTAAAGACCCAACCCGAAGATGTGACTAAATCTAGATCTTTACTCGGCATGCAAGTGAAAAGACTTAAAAGGACCGGTGGGTCGGTTTGTAAAACTTTTCAAATATAAGAGTGGAAAACATTAAAAACAAAGTAAACATTCATTAAGCGAAACGAACCATTCAAATTAAAAACAAAGCGATGGTGATCGGTACTTTCCTTAAAACATAAAATAGTTCAAATCATAGTTTTCCCTACGGACCTAAGTCCAACTACATGCTGAAATCCAAAAGCAGAAAATAAGACACGGCCAGTGTCGGCAAGATCCATGATCTCCCAGCTCTCTCCGCTAGCCACCTCGGTGTTGTCCCAAGTTACATGGAAGAAACCACGATAAGGGTGAGTATAAACATACTCGGTAAGAACCCCGACCGGGGTGCGATACGATGCAATCTATCATCTAGCAACCTAGTACACATGCCACAATTATCAACACGGATCTTAGCTCAACGAGCTCACAAGGCAAATCCGGAATCCTCGGAAGTCTCCTACTTCCGGCCTAATGATTGGCTCTCAAACCAATCCCGACATCTCCAAGGGTCTTTCTCCTTGGCCAATTGATCACTCAAAAACCGATCCCAAGATGTCCGACACCCTCGAGGTCTTTCTCCTCGACCAATTGATTAACTCTAAAGTCAATCCCAATGGGTGTCCTCAAGGGTCTCTTACCCTCGCTATAAATCTGGACTATCGGGAGAGTACCAAGTCCGGCTCTAAACGAAGGAACTGGGTGTACTCACGAACATTAGCCCGGGAGCTCTCCAAACCGGCTACTAACGCGTGTCGCGCGCACCGCATGCTCTTCTGCAACCGGCGTAAATCGGGGGCCTAAGGGCAAACTCACGCGGGCGTGTGCGCATGCCTAAGACTCGGAAGCGGTGTCACGATCACGATGGTGCGAGGCCCTCGGCACTCATCTGTGCGGCACTGTACCACCGACACGAAGCTAAGAACCGGCCAAGGTAGGCTTGCACCGCTGGCGGGGTTTCGCTCTAGCAGGGCTACAAACTAGGCTTATGCCAATGAGGTAGCTAACCCTCACCGGGCTGCAGGGGGAAGCAAGGTACGTTATGCTTCGCTCTACTCCCCAACCGGTGGGGACAAGGTACGTTATGTCCGCTCTCGGCCTCTAGATGATGACAAACCCTATCATACTAGCTTAGACTACCAAGTACGTGATTCTGGCTAACATTCACAAAGACATCTCATACATACATAACCTAGCATGATACTACGAGCTTAAAGCGGGAATCTCAAGCATCTTTGGAAGAACAAACCTAGCATGGCACTAACATGTACAAAAAGGCAAAACATGCTAGCAAGAATTCAATCACTAGCTATCCTATCCACTAACATGCTCATAAAGGTAAACAAGCATACAAGGCACAATTAAGAAAGCATAGCGGGTCCACACAACCACGGTAGGAAGTCCTTACACGAAACAAGTGGAGAATAGCTATCACAACCAAAAAGACCCTCGAGCTTAATACGAACTCGAGCAACCTAGGCATAAATAAAGCATCCTAAGTAAATACATACAGCAGACGGAAGCTTAGAAAACACAAAGGGATTGGTTCGGGAATTACCACCGAGAAGACACGGGCCTCGGCGTGAAGGAGGGTGGCTTGGGCGCTGCTTGGTGCGGCTGGGCGCGCAGCGGCGCTAGCGGCGCTGGGCGCTTGCGATACGTCGAAGCGGGCCTTGAGGCGGCGTATGGTGTGCGGCTGCGAGGCGACGCGCGGCGAGCGAGCGCGCTCGGCCCAGGTTGGCGCGCGGCGAGGATCGCGCTAAGCGGCGCGGGCGCGTCGCGGCGACGCGTTTGGGCTGCGTTGCGGCATCTTTGTCGCGACCACGAGCGACGTCGGGCGGTCTTTGGCGGCCACGAGCGACGTCGGCGGCGATGGGTGTCGCGGCGGTGGGAGCTTCCGGTCGGCGCGCGTCACGATGGGTGGCGGGGCGTGGTGCAGTGCGTGCGCGCGCGTGTCAGGCGCGGCGGTGTCTGCGGGCGGGGTGGTGCGTGCGGCTAGGGCCGGGTGGCTCGGGGTGGCTCGATGGTGTGGCTAGAAATTTTGCTCGGCTAGGGTTTTAGGAGAGAGAGAGAGAGAGAGAGAGAGAGAGAGAGAGAATGCGGCTATGAGGGGGAAAAATTAGGGGTTTCTTGATTTTCCTTCTTTTCCTTATTTTTAAATAGGTTAGGAGACCTAAATTTCTTTCCCAAGGCTTTTCTCTTGCGGGTCCCGGCTAAAGAAATTCTTTTCTCTTTTTCTTTTTTTTAATTAAGACTCTTTTCTTAAAACTCCACATTCACCATTTAGGGCAAGGCTCAAATCCCAAAAGATTCAATTAATTTTCCAATTAATTTTGTTATTAACCGGGAAGGAAAACGGGGCCGTTACACAACCACTGTAAGAAATCCTTACCTGGAAACGAGCAGAAATAACTTTCACAATCAAATAATGACCCTCGAGCTTTAAAGCAAAACCGAGCAACCTAGGCATTTTAATAAAAACAACCTAATTAAATAAACAGCAGCCAACAGCCTAGTGCCCAAAGGAGAAAAGACTCGGGAATTACCGACCGAGAAGACACATGGTCACGCCCCAACTCGCAGACGGCAGGCAGCAGTGTCCGTCTGCAAGGACAAGCGGTAGCGCTGGCCGGCACTGGCGCTGGCGCTGGCGCGGCGAGGCGAGATGTGGATGTGCAGACGCGGCCGCCGCAGCGAGCGAACACGCTGAATTGGGCGCGCGGCGAGACGCCGTCGTCTGCGAGGGCAATGCGATGGCGACCTGTCTGGCGGCGGCCAATGGCGGAAGCGAGCGGCGTGCTGCGCTGGCGCTTTGATCTGAAGCGTCGCGGTGCGTCGCGTCGGGCGCACTGGCCGAGCGGCACGGAAGGCGCTGGAGACGCAGCGTCGAGACGGCAACGAGCGGCGCGTTGCATGGCGGCCTGGTGCGGGGCGGCGCGGCACGTCTGGGTGGAATGGCTGGGTTGTGTGGCGCGGCCTGGTGTAGAGCGGCCGGGAGCGCAGTGTGGCTCGGCCGAGCGGTCGATCACGATGCGGCCGGTGTGGTGCGGCTAGGGCATGGTCAAGCGGCTAGGGTTGGGTTTTCTTGGTGAAGTCGGCTAGGAGAGAGAGAGAGAGAGAGAGAGAGAGAGAGAGAGAGATTGCAAAACAAGGGGAAATGGGCTTTCTTGATTTTCTTCCCTTCTTCCTAAAATAAATGGGTCTAAAATCCCATCCCAAAGCTTCCTCTTTCAAAACCCGGCCCAAACAAACTTTTCTTTATAATAAAACTCTTTTTCCTTCAAACTCCCAAAACCATTTAGGGCAAGGGTTCAAATCCCAAAGGAAGCACTAAAAAAAACATTAATTTTGCCAATAACTAAAATACCTCCAAACTCCCACACAACTTGCCCAAACCTCTTGGGTCTTGCAACCAACAACCACCAAACCTCGACGAAGGCAGGAAAGGCCCTGAAATCTTGAAAATCCTCAAAACCACGGCCAGGGGCAAAAGACCAAAATACCCCTAAGGGTTAAAACAGCTCTAACGGCCCATCCGAACATCCGAATAATGATCCGAAATCACCTGGGTAACCGAAATAGAGAACTGGGCCGTTACAATACTCCCTCCTTTTAAGACTTTCGTCCTCGAAAGTCCTAAGATGAAAACAACTCAAGGAAAAAAAAACTCCACTGATTCTTAACCAACCAAGCTCCCGATTAAGACAACACAAATCCTTCTTCGAAACCGGACCCTCTTGGGTTCCCAAAGGCTCCAAGGCCAACAGACACCGAGTCTGCCACGAATTATCTCAACCAAAACTGAACCAACACTGAGCTTCGAAGAAAACATGCGATAACTAGTCGGTGAGCCACATCCTCTGACTCGCACCAACTCTCAAACGGTCTACGACTCTAGGGCTCACTTATCCCTGCTAACCCAACTCGGAACGCCTCTCTCTGGGCGCTACTCTCAAAGAAACTCGTGGACGGGTCACAAGCTCTAAAACTCTACGCCACGCTCCGGCGTAACTTTTCTGAATGCTCATAGCTGTTATCAAACAGCCTTGACCCTTCACCATGTTGACCAAACAACTGAACCTCCCAGGTTTCAGAAACTAAACGACCTACTCTTACTTCGCAAGAGATCTGCGAGCCCCAATGGTTGCCTACAATTCTTAACGAAATCCAAATCGAACCACCAACTGGTGACTGATCCCAAGGCAAACTCCTCCAACTAGCATGCGTCCACAACACTTAAGCAACCATCTTACGAGAAATCGAAGCACCAAAGCCAAGGGGCACTTTTCTGGTTCACCAAGCGGCTACCACCAACACACCAGCTGAAACTTCAGCTACGGCCACCTTTAGAAGACAAGGTCCAGGCACAGGCTCCACTCGGCCAACTAACAAACTGGAGCCCCTCAATGGCCGACAACAAACTTTCCAATGCAATTCGATCATCCACTAGCCTAAGAGAACATCGCCAGACAGAAAAACAAACAACATTCCTCTTACGGAAATCTCGAGCAGCAAGGAATAAAACAACACGCGGCTACTAGCAACACAAAAGCTTGAGGATCGCAACTCAAGGGCTTTACCAACCAATGCCACGGCACCTCTGTGCCAACTCACTCAACTGTGGCTCAGCTAAATGCCAAACTGCGAATGCACAACGACTAAAAGAAAAACCCCGAGAAAGGCTTGCTAGCAGAAACTCAAACCAAGCTCATAACGAGCAAAGCTCGCCTCCAAGCTACCACTCAACTTTTAAGTCCAACTGGCTACTCAAAGGACTTCCTCCTTTAGCCTAGGCCTATCTCATCTTGTGACTAGAAACTCCACACTCAGAACATCGCAAGGAATACGAACTGACGAGGCTATCTTCAAAGATAATACTTGCGGCTGGCATCCATGGTGCAACTCAACCACCAAGGAAACTAGGGGTTCCTCAAACCCCAAAGAACCAACAACTTTCCAGCAAAAACTCAACTCTTAAACTGGCTGGCCTCTGCCCTTGCGGGGGTAACAACTTTCGCTTGCTAACAACACAATGCAGGGACCCCCTCGCTGGGCTAACCATTGCGCTACTCTGATCAACTACACAACTCAGGAGCTACGCCGACTCCTTCTAAACGGGAACGATTTTCCAGCAAGCGAACTTTGAAGGGCAGCGAACTTCACACACGCTCGCTGACTAGCTCAAACCCAAGGGCAACAACAACCAACTCTCTTGGAAGCAACACCCAAGGGAAAACCCAACTGATTGGACCACTAATCCAGAACTAGCAGAACTTTACTCAACCACCGAGGGGGGGTCAACTCCCGAAACCTCCTGACTAGAAGCAAGTCCTCAGGGCAACGCCCTCTGCTCGACCCGAGCTAGCTCTTGAAACAACAAGGGAACCAAATCTTGGTCAACACCAAGCACCAATTAGCCACCTCACCGGAACCAATCCGGACTCCACGCCAAACAAGCACTAGCCGGATAGACTACCAAATTTTCCAGCAACTCACCCAAGGACACTGCCTGGGTCTGACTGAGCTCTGGAGAGGCTCTCCACAAACTAAGGATCCTCCGATCACCCTCCGACACACACGGTCATCAAACGATCTAAACAGACAACCTGCTACACGGGCTGTAACAGCCCAGTTTTCTACTCCAGTTTTTTAGGTGCCTTCGGGTCAAGATTCGGTTGTTTGGTTGGATCGTTAGTGCTGTTTTGACCCTTGGGGGTATTTTGGTCTTTTGGCTCCCCGGGCAGGATATTATGGATTTTTAGGGCTTTGAGGTCGCTCCTACCTTTGTCAAGGCTTGATTGTTGTTGGTTGCGAGTCCCGAGATGTTTGGGCCAGTCGTTTGGAAGTTCGGTTGTGGTTCGGGTTTTTGGCAAAGTGATGGTTGGTTGTGTGCTTCCTTTGGGATTCGAGCCCGGGCCCTTGGTGTTGATTTGGGAGTTGAATTTAAGTGAGTTTTATTTTTGGAAGAGGTTGCTTCAGTCGGGTCTCGAAGGAGGAAGCCGGGAAATGGGATTTTAAGGTTTTAATTTGGATAAGGATGCAAAAAGAGATTAAATCCCCATTTTCCTTTTATTTTCCCATTTTCCCATTTCTTTTTCTTTTCCAAATTCATTTTTCTTTCTTTTTATTTTTTTTCTCTTTTCTCTCTCTCTCTCTCTCTCCCCGAGCACCCCCCTCCTAGCCGACCCAGCAGCCCTTGGCTCGCCCATCCCTAGCCCGAGCAGCCCCTGGTTCGCCCTGCCGAGCCCTGCTCTGCCCAGGTCGCGTAGTCGCCGAGCTCGCCCGCCAGGTCGCCACCCTGAGCTCGCCTGCCCAGGTCGCTCCATCGCCAGGTCGCCAGCCCGAGTTCACCCAGCCCGGCCGCGCAGTGCCGCTCGTCCCGTCCGCACCCGTGCTTCCCAGATCCGAGCCGCCTCGTGCCAGATCGAGCGTCCCCTGTAGCTCATCGTGCCAGATCGAGCGTCTTGTAGCCGTCACGTCGCGTAGTGCCCGCGCGCCGTCCCTGTGTCGAGCCATGCCGCACGCCCTCGCGCCTCCTGCGCCTCGCGCGCGCGTGGCGTCGTCGCCGCGCGCGCCTGCTCGCCCAGCCATGCCCGGCTCGGCTCCTCGCGCCCCAACGGCCGTGTCAGCGCGCCCCAGCGGCCAGCCCCTGCGCCCATCTGCACCCCTCAGCGCCAGCCTACTACCTCGCCGTCAAATGGCTCGTTCACAGTGTCGGCCAGCGCCTCGTGAGTTGCTCCCGAGCCGTGCCCTGTTATTTTATTATATTTAGGCCTATGGATTGTGATTTTTGATGTGTTTGTGAGGTTCGCTTTAGGTTGCTCGGGTTCGATCGCAACTTAAGTTTCTTGTGTGTTGTTGCCTTACGCCGTAAGGGTTTCTTACCGAGGTTGTGTGGACCTGCGAATAATTGATAGTATGCCATATCTTGTGATTGTATGAAATTCTAGTGGATATGTTACATGTTTTCTCTTGCTTCCAGGTTTGTGTTGTACTGGTGTTTCTGTTATATTGGTTACAGGCTAGGGACTTTTATCTTGGCATATTCTGGTTCTTGTTATATTCTGACAGTTCCATGTTAGTGCTAGGCAGGTGATCCTTAATGTAGGTAAGTCCCCGATGGGCACCGTGACTGCTTTGTTCCACAGTGTGTAAGCCCCGATGGGCATCATGAGGTCGCTTAAGAGTGTAAGACCCGATGGGCATCTCGGTGATCCTAGCTAGAGTAAGACCCCGATGGGCATCCTAGGTGTGTAAGACCCCGTTGGGCAGCATTGATAGCTAGAGGTGTAAGACCCCGATGGGCATCCGTATGTGTAAGACCCCGATGGGCATCATTGTTTAGAGGTGTAAGATCCCGATGGGAATCCGTATGTGTAAGACCCCGATGGGCATCCTAGATGTGTAAGACCCCGTTGGGCAGCATTGATAGCTAGAGGTGTAAGACCCCGATGGGCATCCGTATGTGTAAGACCCGATGGGCATCATTGTTTAGAGGTGTAAGACCCGATGGGCATCCGTATGTGTAAGACCCGATGGGCATCATTGTTTAGAGGTGTAAGACCCGATGGGCATCCTTGTGTGTAAGTCCCCGATGGGCATCATTGTGTCATTGTATCCTAGGTTGTGTAAGACCCGATGGGCATCCAGTGTCGAACCTAGGATAAGTCAGAGTTGAAAGCCCTTGATAGGCTAGCTCTAGTGTTAGCACATAGCCTAAACCTACCGTCTTGCTCTAAGTCATTGTTTGGTTGCATGTCGGTGTGCTAAATGAGATGTTTTCGTATTGTACCCCCTGGTTGGGGATTCTTCTTGAGTAATTCGTTACTCACCCTTATTTCTGTGGTTTTTCCACGGGTAACCACTGATGCGAGACAGGATGGTGGAGGAGGAGCCGTGATCATGGGAACCCGTTGTTCAACTCGAGTCTTGTTTATGTTTATGTTTTAAATGTCCTCTGAATGCATGTAGTTGGGCACGGAGCCCTAGGGTGTTTGCTGATTGTATTTCCGGATTCTAGCATTGTTGTAACTATTGCAAAGCTTGTATGTTTTAAATAAATCTCTGATCGAGCAAGTTTTGTAAATGTATTTGTCTTGGAGCAGTGCTTGGAAACAGGGACGAGTTTCGAGAATTTTATGTTGACTTTTTAAATGGATGTTTTATGTTTTAGTTTTTACTAAGAATCCAGAACATCATATTGCAAATTTTCTGTAGATTTGAATGCATGCATTGAGGTAACGGCCTATTTTAGAACCCCTTTCGGCTCGGGTCGTTACAATTGGTATCAGAGCTGGGACATCGTTCCAGAGGGAAGTAGAGGTTAGACTCTCGTAGGCCACGTGTGGCCCAGTTGTTGGTTTTCCCCTAGTGAGAGGGTGGAGGTGATTTGCCCTGGAGTACCACTCCTAGAGAGGAGTTAGCTTTGGCTTTTGCTCATGTTGATGCTTGTGGAGCAGGTCCCAGTGGGGTCTAGCCTGGGTGGTTCAAGTGTTGATCTTGAGCCTTAGCAGATTTTTGATTGCCCAGTGAGTAGCTGCAGAGTTGGCAGCCTTCGAGGAGATTGTTGAGGCATCTTTGTGCTCCTGTAAAGCGTTGTTGTTTGCGGCCAAGATGGCCGATACCACGTGGTTAGGGGTGCAATGAGCGATGTTCCTTCCATTGGATCCGTTGGTGTTTTCCTCGGATGTTTGGTAGAGTTGAGCACTCTTCTTTTGGTGAGCTCCTAGAGTGGAGCTAGTTGCTGCATGTTGAGAGAGCCGGCCAGAGTTTTGTTGAGCATCATGTGGAGATGCAAGGGTAGGCCGTGAGCCTTCGGTTTGATGAGATGCCATAGGCATGGTTTTTAAGTTGGAGCCCTTGTATGCCTAGCCAGAGTTCTTGTCACTTGAGGTTGTGACCTTGTTGGCCCCATTGGTAGTAAGATGTGGTTTTGGTAGTAGTGGCACTTGAGGTGCATTGGTTGGTGTGCCGCTTTGGCACTAAGTCTGGTTAAGGCTTGAGTTTTGCTTGGGCATAGCAGATGGTTCTATGCCGTCCGGAGTTCAGCGCACTTCTTTAGCCTTGGATCCGTTTATGGCAGTTGCACCTGTTTAGGTCGTGCCAGAGGGCTAGTTCAGTAGTAGTCGATGGACTGCAAGCGAAAGGATGTTCGAGAGGAGCCAGAGCCTCTTCCCAGTGTAGTTGGAGGTTGTGTAAGTCAGCAGGTTGTCGGTTGGTAAGTGTTGGTGCGCGTGAGCCTCGCGCTAGTGTTAAGGCGAAGAGATTTCTTTGTGGTTGGTAGTGCGGTCAACTACCTTCGAGTGCCTTAATCTGAGGAGAGTTGAGCATCGTAGATGCGAGTTTGGTCCAGCAGAGGGACCCTGAGTTGGATGCTCATGAGATGAGCTGGATGCCTATGAGGCGAGATGAGTTGATGCCTTGTGAGAGGATTTGAACTCCTTATGGATAAGCACCCTTGGTAGAGGCTTGGTATAAAGTAAGTTCGGTTTGGCATGGTTATGCTTTGGTAGAGCATGGTTGCCACAGCTTCGAGTATCGTGTGGAGATGGAACTTTTAGCGTTCCTTTGGTTGGAGTTCGATTGGGAACCCGAACAAGAGCGGTCGTAGCAAGGCAGCCATTCATGATTCGATCGCCTTGGCTAAGAGAGTTGTTCGGATCCTTTCCTTGGGTAGAAGCTTTGTTGTGGTTGATGTTTGAGCAGGAGGATGACGCATTCGGTAGCGTTTCGGGTCCTTTTGGTTCAAAAGGAGTTGGAGTTGGGCAGCATGGTTGTGATGCTGTAAAATGGAGTTGTTTGTTCAGGCAGTTGGTTGTTAGCTCGTTGGTCGACAGTGTGTGTCGAGGGTTGCTGAAGAACCCTAGGTTGTGGAGAGCCTCTTCAGAGCTCAGTCAGGCCCAGGTAGTGAGTTTCAGTTGGCAAGCTGGAGCCGTGTAGTTTGTAGCCTCGGGTGAGTTGCTGGCAGTCTTGGTAGCCTAGCAAGCTAGTGGTTGTTTGGAGTAGAGTCCGGATTGGTTCCGGTGTGGTGGAAATTTGATGCTGGGTGTTGACCAATGTATGGATGGAGCTGCTAGAAGTTAGTTCTGCTCGTGGGCGAGTGGTTAGTGCCCTGTTGGTTGTCTTTCCTGTTTCGAGGATGTTGAGAGTTGCCCCGCTTGGCATTTGGAGGTTCAGTCTGTGGTGGACCCCTGTGGTTGCCCGTGAGATTTAGATGTTATTGCTTTAGCGGAGCAAGACAGTGAGTGTATGTGGAGCTCTCTGTCCTTCGGTTGTCTGCTTGTAAGGGCCGTTTCCTCCTGGGAGTTGTCAAATTTCTCCCGTAGTCTTGGAGTTGATGGGAGTGGTGTAGCAAGAGGGAAACGTTTGTTGACTGCTTGGAAGCAGTTGTTTGTCTAGTTAGGCGGACTCTAGGATGGTGTTCTAGAGGCTGCAGTAAGGGTAGTTCTGCCTCTTGTGAGTGTTTGGCCAAGGTTTGGTCCTCTTGTTGTTTCAAGAGCTAGTTCGGTTCTAGCTGGAGGGCTTTGTCCTGAGGTCTTGTTCCTAGCCAGGAAGTTTGGGAGTTGACCCCTCCCTCGGAAGTTGAGTAAGTTCTGTTAGTTCCGGATTGGTGGTTCGATCGGTTGAGTTTTCCCTTGGGTGTTGCTTCCAAGAGAGTTGGTTGCTGTTGCCTTGGGTTTTAGCAAGTCAGCGAGCGTGTGTGGAGTTCGCTGCCCTTCTGGAGTTTGCTTGCTGGGAAGTCGTTTCCCGTTTGGCAGGAGTCAGCTTAGCTCCTGAGTTGTGGAGTTGATCAGAGTAGCGTAGTGGCCAGCCTAGTGAGAGGGTCCCTGCTTTGTGTTGCTAGCAAGCGAAAAGTTGTTTGTCCCCGCAAGGGTGGTGGCCAGCCTGTAAGAGTTGTTTCTGGCAAGTTGTTGGTTCTTTGGGGATTGAAGATTTCTCTTTCCCTCTAGTTTCGGTGGTGGTTGAGTTGCTCCCTGGATGTCAGCTTCGAGTGTTAGCTTCCGAGGTAGTCTTGCGAATTCGGGTGGCTCGGAATCCGTAAGCTTTGAGGTTGTCGTTATCCATTTTCCTTGTAAGGTTTTGGGAGTGGAGCTTCTGGCTGGAAGATGAGTTAGGCCTAAGCTGAAAGAAAGAAGTCCTTTGAGTAGCCAGTTGGATTTTAAGAGTTGAGTGGTAGCTTGGAGGCGAGCTTTGCTCGTTATAAGTTTGGGTTGAGTTCTGCTGAGCAAGCCCTTCTCGGGCTTTGTTCCTAGTTGTTGTGCGTTCGCAGTTGGCGTTAGCGGAGCCTCGGTTGAGTGAGTTGGCACAGAGGTGCCGTGGCATTGGTTGGTAAATCTATTGAGCTGCTTTCCTCAAGGTGTTGTGTCGTAGATAGCTGCTTGATGGTTTAGTCCTTGCAGTCCGAGATTTCCTTGAGAGGAATGTGGGTTGTTCCTTGCCTGGCAGTGTTCTCTTTGGCCAATTGTTGAAAGGTTTGCGTTCGGCCGATGAGGAGTCCTAGCTTGTTGGTTTGGCCGAGTGGAGCCTGTGCCTGACCCTTGTCTTTAGAGGTGGCCGTAGCTGAAGTTTCAGCTGGTGTGAGTGTTGTTAGCCATCTGGTGTACCAGGATGGCGTCCCTTGCCTTTGGTTTGGCGATTTCTCCTTAAGATGGTTGCTTAAGTGTTGTGGTCGCGTTCTAGTTGGAGAAGTTTTTTTTTTTTTTGGATCAGTCGCCAGATGGTGATTCGATTGGATTTCGTTAAGACCAGAGGGCAAGATTTGAGGTTAGCTGGTCTCTTGTGGAGTAAGAGTAGGCCGTTTGGTTTTCTGGAACCTGGAAGGTTCAGTTGTTTGGCCAGCTTGTTGTAGAGTTGAGGCTGCTTGTTAGCGGCTGTGAGCTTCCAGAGGAGTTTTGCCAGTCTTGGTGGTAGTTGTGGCAGTCTGGATGGCATTGTGGCGTTGAGTTTTGAGAACCAAGAGGGTTTGGTTTCGAAGAAGGTTGGTGTTGTTTTAGCCGAGAAGTTCAGATGGTTTGGTTTCAGTGGAGTTTCTTGGAGCTATTTCGTCTTAGGACTTTCGAGGACGAAAGTCTTAAAAGGAGGGAGTATTGTAACAGCCCAGTTTTCTACTCGAGTTTTCGAGGTGCCTTCGGGTCAAGATTCGGTTGTTTGGTTGGATCGTTAGAGCTGTTTTGACCCTTGGGGGTATTTTGGTCTTTTGGCTCCCCGGGCAGGATATTGTGGATTTTTAGGGCTTCGAGGTCGCTCCTACCTTTGTCAAGGCTTGATTGTTGTTGGTTGCGAGTCCCGAGATGTTTGGGCCAGTCGTTTGGAAGTTCGGTTGTGGTTCGGGTTTTTGGCAAAGTGATGGTTGGTTGTGTGCTTCCTTTAGGATTCGAGCCCGGGCCCTTGGTGTTGATTTGGTAGTTGAATTTAAGTGAGTTTTATTTTTGGAAGAGGTTGCTTCAGTCGGGTCTCGAAGGAGGAAGCCGGGAAATGGGATTTTAAGGTTTTAATTTGGATAAGGATGGAAAAAGAGATTAAATCCCCATTTTCCTTTTATTTTCCCATTTTCCCTTTTCTTTTTCTTTTCCAAATTCATTTTTCTTTTCTTTTTATTTTTTTTCTCTTTTCTCTCTCTCTCTCTCTCTCTCTCTCTCCCCGAGTACCCCCCTCCTAGCCGACCCAGCAGCCCTTGGCTCGCCCAGCCCTAGCCCGAGCACCTGTTCGCCTCGCCAAGCCACCACTGCGCCAGTCGCGCTGTCGCCGAGCTCGCTCGCTGCCAGTCGCCACCCAGAGCTCGCGCTCGCCCAAAATCGCGCCATCGCCAGATCGCCAGCCCGAGTTCACCCAGCCCGGCCGCGTAGTGCCGCTCGTCCCGTCCGCACCCGTGCCGCCTAGATCTGAGCCGCCTCGTGCCAGATCGAGCGTCCCCTGTAGCTCGTCGTGCCAGATCGAGATTCTTGTAGCCGTCGCGTCGAGTCGCGCCCGCGCGCCGTCCCTGTGCCAAGCCGCGCCGCACGCCCTCGCCCAGCCGAGCTCCCGTCCTCGCCTCCCTGCAGCTCGCCCGCACGTTAGCGTCCGCGCCAGAGCGCCCTGCTCGCCCAGCCGTGCCCCAGCGCCCAGCTCAGCGCCCCAACGGTCGTGTCAGCACTCCCCAGCGGCCAGCCCCTGCCCCCATCTGCGCGCCTCAGCGCCCAAGAGCTGCCTCGCCCGTGCAGCCGGCTGGTTCGCGTGTCAGCCGCGCCTCGTGAGTTGCTCCCGAGCCGTGCCCTGTTATTTTATTATATTTAGGCCTATGGATTGTGATTTTTGATGTGTTTGTTAGGTTCGCTTTAGGTTGCTCGGGTTCGATCGCAGCTTAAGTTTCTTGTGTGTTGTTGCCTTCCGGCCGTAAGGGTTTCTTCACCGAGGTTGTGTGGACCTCGCGAATAATTGATAGTATGCCATATCTTGTGATTGTATGAAATTCTAGTGGATAGGTTACATGTTTTCTCTTGCTTCCGTGTTTGTGTTGTAATTTGTGTTTCATTATATTGGTTACAGGCTAGGGTCTTTTATCTTGGCATATTCTGTTCTTGTTATATTCTCGATTCCATGTTAGTGCTAGGCGGTGATCCTTAATGTAGGTAAGTCCCGATGGGCACCGCACTGTTCCACTCTGTGTGTAGCCCGCGATGGGCATCATGAGGTCGCTTAAGAGTGTAAGACCCGATGGGCATCTTAGTGATCCTAGCTGGAGTAAGACCCGATGGGAATCCTAGGTGTGTAAGACCCGCTGGGCGGCATTGATAGCTAGAGGTGTAAGACCCGATGGGCATCCGTATGTGTAAGACCCGATGGGCATCATTGTTTAGAGGTGTAAGACCCCGATGGGAATCCGTATGTGTATGCCCCCGATGGGCATCATTGTTTAGCTGGTGTAAGACCCCGATGGGCATCCTAGATGTGTAAGACCCCGTTGGGCAGCATTGATAGCTAGAGGTGTAAGACCCCGATGGGCATCCGTATGTGTAAGACCCCGATGGGCATCATTGTTTAGAGGTGTAAGACCCCGATGGGCATCCGTATGTGTAAGACCCCGATGGGCATCATTGTTTAGAGGTGTAAGACCCGATGGGCATCCTTGTGTGTAAGTCCCCGATGGGCATCATTGTGTCATTGTATCCTAGGTTGTGTAAGACCCCGATGGGCATCCAGGTGTAGAACCTAGGATAAGCTGTTGTTGAAAGCCCTTGATAGGCTAGCTCTAGTGTTAGCACATAGCCTAAACCTACCGTCTTGCTCTAAGTCATTGTTTGGTTGCATGTCGGTGTGCTAAATGAGATGTTTTCGTATTGTACCCCGGTTGGGGATTCTTACTGAGTAATTCGTTACTCACCCTTATTTCTGTGGTTTTTCCACAGGTAACCACGGTGCGAGACAGGATGGCCGGAGGAGGAGCCGTGATCATGGGAACCCGTTGTTCAACTCTCGAGTCTTGTTTATGTTTATGTTTTAAATGTCCTCTGAATGCATGTAGTTGGGCACGGAGCCCTAGGGTGTTTGGTTGATTGTATTTCGGATTCTAGCATTGTTGTAACTATTGCAAAGCTTGTATGTTTTAAATAAATCTCTCGATCGAGCAAGTTTTGTAAATGTATTTGTCTTGGAACAGTGCTTGGAAACAGGGGACGTGTTTCGTGAATTTTATGTTGACTTTTAAATGGATGTTTTATGTTTTAGTTTTTACTTAGAATCCAACATCATATTGCAAATTTTCTGTAGATTTGAATGCATGCATTGAGGTAACGGCCTATTTTAGAACCCCTTTGGGTCGGGTCGTTACACGGGCACAACCCTCTCCAGCAATCTCTCAACTACGCTGGCCAACCCCAACTTCTTGAAAACCAGGAGAACCGGAAACGCTACAGACTGCATCATCCTCCTACTCAAGCATCAGCCACAACATACCTTCTCGCCCAAAGGTAAGGATCCGAATGCACTCTCTTAGCCATGATGATCGAATCTAGCGGCTTTGCTACCACCACCGCTCTTGTTCGGTTCCAACCGAACTCGACGAAGGCAAGGAACAACTAGCAAAACTTACTTAAATAACAACCCGACTCACGAGCACGACATCCTTACAACCAAAGCTAGGGCGGTTGCCAAGGACTAAAGCCTTGACAACTCAAAGATCGAGCACGGCTCCTCAACACGAACCTCTCGTGGTTCCCCAAACATAACCACGAAACGAGCTACACAAAAGTACACTGGCGTGTACAGCTTCAACTTGGTTCCTTAAGATCCAAACTCAACAAGTACTCTCACACAAGGCAGCTTTCGCCTCCCAATAGAGCCACAACTAGCACAGGAGCAACACGAGTTCAAACCACTCGGGGGCAACTCACCACGAAAAGCTACATTGGTCAACTCACTCTTACCAGAGCATAACTACACCAAGCCGACATACCTCATACCAATGTGCCCACTAAATGCTCCACTCAACCATCCAACTCATGGCTCTAACACTGGATCAACCACGCATCATCGATGCCAACCCTACTCATATTAGGGTAACTCCAAGGGTAGTCGAAACACACTACCATCAAGCTGGCTCACAAGCCCACACACAAGCGCAAGAACTCGGACGCGCTAGCCCTCACCAACCTACAACATCCTTTGCACCCATCTCTCGGTGACCCTGAAAAGCTCCTACTTTTCCCTCGAACGACCTCACACTTGTAGTTCTCTGACTACCACCGAGCTAGATCTCTTAAGCAATCCAACAGATGCAACTTCGAAAAACGGGTACAAGGTGGTGGGGTGCTATACTCCGGGCGGGCATGGAACCATCTGCACTAAAAGTGCCAACCGCCCGAATCTAGGCCTCCTCTCAAAGCTTGGTGCCAACAGGCACAACATCCTTTACAACACAAATCAGCCCAAAACAAGCTTTATGCCCCTCTAAGGATAGGGAAGGTCACACTCTAAGTGACGGGCAAAGGCACTCAACAAAAGAGTCCAAACACTCGAGCAGCCTAAACTCTGGCATCTCGCCTAACAGACATGCCACGACCTACTCCTGCATCCCACTCGATGCTCAACCAATACTCAGGTCAACCCTCGGGTGGCAGCACCTAGCTCCACACCTAGAACATGCTAACAGAAGGTGCTTCTCTCTACTAGCCATCTGAAAACCACGGACGGATTAAGTCCTGACAAGAAAACTCCACACTACCCCACGCTACGAGGGTACTAAAAGAAGCGGGCACGCAAACGACGACTACAGCGCGGGAGGAGGACAAGATGTCTCTACATCTTCCTCAAAAGCTACTAACTTGGAAGCTTGCCAATCGACCGGGTGGCTGGTGGAGACTCTGCTGGTCCGCCTCTCACAGGGGACTACCACCACCACACTACTGCATCAAACAACACCAGAATGGCGCGCCTCGACCTCTAAACACTGGTCATCGGCCTCTGAACACCAGGTCATCCCAACACTTGGATGATAAACTCGATCCTGGCCAACCACCTTGATGCTAGCAGTAGGTCTCAAAACATCCAGCTCTACAGGCTTCCACTTGCCAAACTCGGCGACTCGATCAACGCCAACTACTTATCAGCATAAACCTACTGATCAAGCCCTCCCGGGAACCTCTGGGGCTACTAGAGCTACAAGAAGGGGTGTCTCCTAAATATACTCTGCCAGCTGGGCTATCTGTGCCCAAGACTCCTCACTACGCGCTACAAATTGCGCCTGGGTCTCCGCTCTCTGTTAGCTAAAAGACTTGCCATCAACTCCCTCATGGCTGGAGCACACTCTGCTCAAGGAGTCTCACTCTGAGGCGTGCTAGCCTCAACCCCCCTACTCTTGGCAACTCATCTGCCAGGGCCAAAGGTGGCCTACGGGTCTAGACAACCCTGGACGCGGTCTCGTCATCAACAGGAACAGTCCAACTCCTCGGTTGGAAATACCGAACGTCCCTGCTCCTATAAGTGCAATCAACCTACTAGCGATCCACACAAAGCATAAAAGCTTGCCCACGCTGGGGCTCTCACTGCCAATCAAGGGTAACACATGTATACTAGATGCAGTATTGTAAAATAAAACCCTTAGCTTAATGAACTCGCACAAACTGACGGCCATGCGAGTCTTGATGATCATGGGGGCAACAACACGCAAAGCGGGTTAGTCTACGAATCTATGACTCGTGCTCGATACCAACCGTAAGAACCCGACCTGAATACGGTCCTAAACCTAGGTTCTCACTCAAAGATGCAAGTTAAATACTTCATCAAGCGGTTTAGTGCTCATATTTAAAACCTTTCAAAACATTTAAAAGCGGGGACACTTAAAACATAAACAACAACCTCCATTTAAGCAAACCAACAAAGTAAAACGAGCCTGGCCAGTGTTTATGAAATCATACAATACAATTTAAATAATCGTTAAAAACATCCCCTAGGTCTCCCGTCCGTCTACATGCTTTGAACAAATTATGCAAACAATAATAGACAGTCTTGGCGGCTCCCATGATCAATCGGCTCCCTCCGCTAGCCGCTCTCGGTCTTTCCCCAAGTTACCCGTGGAAAACCACAGAAATAATGGTGAGTATAAACATACTCGGTAAGAATCCCCAACCGGGTACAATACGATACATCAATCATCCGCACCCTAGTATACATGCAAACAAGCACAACACGGATCATAGCTCAACGAGCTTACAAGGCAGAATCTGAATCCTCGAAAGTCTCCTACTTCCGGCCTAATGATTAACTCTCATAACCAATCCCGGGACATCTCTCGAGGGTCTTTCTCCTCACCAATTGATCACTCAAAAACCGATCCCAAAGATGTCCGACACCCTCGAGGGTCTTTCTCTCTCGACCATATGATCACTCAAAAGCCAATCCCAATGGGTGTCCTCAAGGGCCTCTTACCCTCGCTAACAAATCTGGACTATCGGAGAGTACCCAAGTCCGCTCTAAATCGGAAGGAATCGTGTACTCACGAACATTAGCCCGGGAGCTCTCCGAACGCGGCTACTTGCGCGTGTCTGCGCACACCGCATGCAACAGAATGTAGGCGTAAATGTGGGGCCTAGGTACAAACTACGCGGGCCGTGCACGCATGCCTAAAGACTCGGAAACGCGGTTTCACCGAACACGAGGTCACGAGGCCTTCGGCACTCATCTGTGCAAATTTGTACCACCGACTGGTTAAGAACCGGCCAAGGCGAGCTTGCACCTTTGGCGTGGTTCCGCTCTAGCGAGCTACAAACTAGGCTTATGCCGATGTGGTAGCTAAAATCCACATCATTTTGCCGGGGAGGCAATGTACGTTATGCTTCGCTCTACTCCCGACCGGTAGGGACAAGGTACGTTATGTCCGCTCTCAGCCTCTGGATGATGACAAACCCTACTATACTAGCTAGGAGTACAAAATAACTGATTCTTGGCTAAACATACATATCAACATCAATCACACATAACCTAGCATGATACTACGAACTTAAAGCAGGAATCTCAAGCATGCTGGAAGAACAATCCTAGCATGGCACTAACATGTACAAACAGGCAAACATGCTAGCAAGAATGCAATCACAAGCTGCAAGAAAGCAAGCATATAAGGCACAATCAAGAAAGCATCGCAGGGTCCACACAACCACGGTAAGAAATCCTTACCTGGAAATGAGCAGAAATAACTTTCACAATCAAATAATGACCCTCGAGCTTTAAAGCAAAACCGAGCAACCTAGGCATTTTAGTAAAAACAACCTAATTAAATAACAGCAGCCAACAGCCTAGTGCCCAAAGGAGAAAAGACTCGGGAATTACCGACCGAGAAGACACAAGGTCACGCCCCAACTCGCACGGCAGGGCAGGCTGTCCGTCTGCAAGGACAAGCAAGGCGCGCTGGCACTAGGCGCTGGGCGCTGGCGCTAGCGAGGCAGGGGATGTGCAAACGCGGGCTGTCGCAGGCGAGCGAACACGCTGGGTCGGGCGCGTGGGTGAGACGTCGGGTTTGCGAGGACAGCGAGCGGGCGACGCGTGTGGGCGGCAGCGAGCGGAGCGGAGCAACGCGGCGCGTCTGGGCGGCCTGGTGCGGAACGGCGCGGCGCGTCTGGGCGCACCTGGGCTGAGCGTCACGGGGCGGAGCTGGGCGACGCGTCGCGGACAACGGCAACGCGCGGGCGCGGTCGCGAGGCGGCTTTGGTGCGGGCGGCGCGCGCGACGTCGGGCGAATGGCATTTGGTGCAGGCGGCGCGCGCTCGTGCAGCGAGCGGTGGGCACGGCTGTGGCTCGGGCTTAGCGGTCTGATGCGGCCAGGGTGTGGTGCGGCTAGGACATGGCTGGGCGGCTAGGGTTGGGTTTTCTTGGTGAGGTCAGCTAGGAGAGAGAGAGAGAGAGAGAGAGAGAGAGATTGCAAAACAAGGGGAAAAGGGGCTTTCTTGATTTTCTTCCCTTCTTCCTAAAATAAATGGGTCTAAAATCCCTTCCCAAAGCTTCCTCTTTCAAAACCCGGCCCAAACAAACTTTTCTCTCTAATAAAACTCTTTTTCCTTCAAACTCTCAAAACCATTTAGGGCAAGGGTTCAAATCCCAAAGGAAGCACTAAAAAAAAACATTAATTTTGCCAATAACTAAAATACCTCCAAACTCCCACACAACTTGCCCAAACCTCTTGGGTCTTGCAAGCAACAACCACCAAACCTCGACGAAGGCAGGAAAGGCCCTGAAATCTTGAAAATCCTCAAAACCCTGACTGGGGGCAAAAGACCAAAATACCCCTAAGGGTTAAAACAGCTCTAACGGCCCATCCGAACATCCGAATAATGATCCGAAATCACCTGGGTAGCCGAAATAGAAAACTGGGCCGTTACATAAAGGCCCATTTAGAGCCCCTTTTGGGTCGGGTCTTTACAGTTGGTATCAGAGCTCAGAGTCATAGATTCTGTAGACTGACCTTTTGTTGTAGGTCGTTTTCCCCATGATCACCAAAGACTCAAGGCGACCATCAGTGCGCCTAAGTTTACTAGTTTTAGAAAAGGGTTAAGAATTTACAATACTTTTCATCTAGTGTATGCCTTGTGTAGTGTTGTGGAGCGGAGACGAGCAGGTTCTGACTCGTTGTTGGTTTGGGTTTAGAGCGCCATCATGCCAACTTCCCGCAGTGTGAGCTGTATGTTATGGTTTGTTGAGATATCTAGATAGATTCGGATACCGCTGGGACATCGTTCCAGAGGGAAGTAGAGGTTAGACTCTCGTAGGCCACGTGTGGCCCAGTTGTTGGTTTTCCCCTAGTGAGAGGGTGGAGGTGATTTGACCTGGAGTACCACTCCAAGAGAGGAGTTAGCTTTGGCTTTTGCTCATGTTGATGCTTGTGGAGCAGGTCCCAGTGGGGGCTAGCCTGGGTGGTTCAGGTGTGGATCTTGAACCTTAGCAGATTGTTTGATCGCCTAGAGAGTAGCTGCAGAGTTAGTGGCCTTCGTGGAGGAGGTAAAGACATCTTTGTGCTCTTGTATTTGTTGTTGTTTTGTAGCCAGTAAGTCGGAACTCTGTGGTCAAGGGTGCAGCGAGCAGTGTACCCATCGGACTTGATCCGTTGGTGGTTTCCCAGTTGTTTAATAGAGTTGAGCACTCTTCTTTTGGTGAGCCCTAGAGTAGGGCTAGCTGCTGCATGTTGAGAGAGCCGGCCATAGTTTTGGTGAGCATCAGGTGGAGATGCAAGAGTAGGCCGTGAGACTTCAGT
Source organism: Sicyos edulis (assembly GCA_036507275.1). NCBI lineage: Eukaryota > Viridiplantae > Streptophyta > Magnoliopsida > Cucurbitales > Cucurbitaceae > Sicyos > Sicyos edulis. The sequence goes on from CM071848.1 coordinate 21,266,610, forward strand.
TAGATGAGATGTCATAGTCAGGGTTGTCTGAGTTTTGAGCCCTTGTATGCCTAGCCTTAGTTTTTGTCACTTGAGGTTGTGACCTTGTTGGCCCCATTTGTGGTAAGATGTGGATTTGGTAGTAGTGGCACTTGAGGTGCATTGGTTGGTGTGCCGCTTTGGCACTTAGTCTGGTTCAGGCCTGAGTTTGGCATGGGTATAGCAGACGATTCTATCCCGTCTGGAGTTCAGCGCACTCCTTTAGCCTTGGATCCGTTTATGGCAGTTGCACCTGTTTAGGTCGTGCAAGAGGGCTAGTTCAGTGGTAGTCGAAGGACTACAAGAGAAATGATGTTCTAGAGGAGCCGGAGCCTCTTCCCAGTGTTACTGGGGGTTGAGTAAGTCAGCAGGTTGTCGGTTGGTAAGTGTTAGTGCGTGTGAGTCTCACGCTAGTGCTAAGGCCAAGAGATCTTTGTGGTTGGTAGTGCGGTCAACTACCTTGGAGTGCCTAAATCTGAGGAGTGTTGAGTATCGTAGATGCGAGTTGGCCCAGCTGAGGGGCCGTGAGTTGGATGCTTATGAGATGAGTTGGATGCCTATGAGATGAGCTGGATGCCTAGGAGGCGAGTTGGATGCCTATGAGATGAGTAGGATGCCTTATGAGAGGAGTTGGATGCCTTATGTGTAAGCACACTTGGTAGGGGCTTGGTATAAAGTAAGTTCGGTTTGGCATTGTAATGCTTTAGTTGAGCAAGGTTGTCGTAGCTTCGAGTATCGTGTGGAGATGGAACTTTTGGTGTTCCTTTGGTTGATTGTATCTCTGCCAGAAGTTAGTGTTGCCTTTTGGAAAACACCTGTTAGTCTTGGATCTTTGAAGGAAGGTTGAGAGTTGTGCACACAAGTGTGTTTTGTGTAGTTCGTTCTGGTGGCAAGAGTTTCAGAACCATGTAGGGCTTGCATTGGAGAACTGGTGCTCAGTTCTTGGGTAGTTGGACTCCAGGTGGATGTTGTAAGGCTTTAGTTGAGGTTGTAAGGATACCGTGCTCGTAGTTGGGTTGTTGCTTAGGCAAGTTTGTTAAGTTGAACCTAAGCTTGGTTGGTGGAACCTCTTGTGTTCATGGTTGGAGTTCAGATGGTACTGATCAAATGGTGGTTGTAGTGAAGCCGCGTAGTTCCTGACCATAGTTGCTAAGGGTGTTGCTCGGAATCTTTACCCTGGGTGGAAGCTACGATGTGGCTGATGCTTTGAGTAGGAGGATGACACATTCTGAAGCATTTCTGGTCTTTTGGTTTCGAGGTTCGGAGTAGGCCAGCATGGTTGTGATGCTGGAAAAAGATGTTGTTGGTTCAGGCAGTTGGCTGTTAGACCGTTAGACGACAGTGTGTGTCGAGGGTTGCCGAAGAACCCTAGTTGTGGAGAGCCTCACCAGAGCTCAGTCAAGCCCAGGTAGTGAGTTTCAGTTGGCAAGCCGGAGTCGAGTAGGTTGTAGGCTTCAGGTGAGTTGCTGGCAGTTTTGGTAGGCTAGCAAGCCAGAGTTTGTTTCAAGTAGAGTCCGGATTGGTTCCGGTGTGGTGGCAAATTGGTGCTTGATGTTGACCAAGGTGTGGTTTTTGAGTTGGTAGAAGTTAGTTTTGCTCGTGGATCGAGTGGTTCGTCCTTGTCGGTTGTTTCCTACTTCCAGGATGTAGAGAGTTGCCCTCCTTTGGTGTGGAGGTGTGTCTTGGCTAGTTTGTGGTTGGCGATTCATCGGTGGTGGACCCCTGTTGTTGCCTCCGTGAGAGTTAGATGTTGTGGCTTTAGCCGAGCATGGCGGCGACGTGTGTGGAGCTCTCGTCCTTCGGATGCCCGCTTGTGAGGATCTGCTTTCCTCTTGTGAGTTGTCAGCTTATTCCTTGGTCTTGGAGTTGGTGGTAGTGGTGCTAGCAAGAAGGAAAAGTTGTTGGTTGCTTGGAAGCAGTTGTTTGTCCAGTTAAGCGGACTCTTGAGTGGTATTCTGGAAGTTGTAGTCAGGGTTGTTCTGCTCCTATGAGTGTTTGGCCTAGTCGGTTAAGGTTTTGTGTGTTAGCTTGGAAGTCATTGCACCTTTGTAGTTGAAGGCCCCTTTGTTTTGATTGTGGATGAGGTTGCACCATTGTGGTTTTGATTAGGGTCTTGACCTATTGAGGATCCTTGGCTTTGGTTAGTGTAGCTTGTGCTCTGCCAACCACTGTTGGTATTCTTATTCTTGGTAGTTGGTGTTGACCAGGTAGTGGAGTTCCGTTTATGAAGTTCAGTGGGTAGGAGCAATGAGCTTAATTTAGAGGGTATAAGCCTGTATGTGTTATCATTTGGACTTGTGAAATGTGTCTCTTAAGGGGACGAACTTGGTTTCGTTGTTTGCATGGAGGTAAGCTTAGTGGAGGGAGCCCTCTGGGGCCTGGTTGTTTGCGGGCTGTCTTGCCCAGCTAGTGATTTGAGTCGAGCTAGAGTTGAGTGGATTGGCATAGCTATGCAGTTTGTAGTTGTTTGAGCTTCCGAGTTCGTAGCACTCAAGTTGTTGGATCCTAAGTTTCCGTGTGGGAGCTGTCAGCTAGTTGAGGTTGTTGTATGAGTTCAAATTCTTGGAGGATTGGTTTCAGTAGCTAGAGCTCGCACCTCGTTTCGTGTGCAGAGGCCATTTTTATGGAGTAGAGTCATGTCAGTTTCAGGCTGGAGTTGTTGTCACCAGGGTGTGGCTACAAAGGTTTGTTCTAGGCAATGCGTGGATGAACTGTGGTTCTGGAGAGCGTTGTTAAGAGGCTTATGCGCCGTGTGCAGTTTCTATAGTGTTTTCACCCTCTGACCGATGGTCTTCTAGGAGGAGTGAGCCAGATCCGTTGGAGCTTGTTGTGAGTTGGTGTTTCCGTAGTTAGGCAGCGGAAACTAGTGTTGGATTTTATGAGGTTGCCTCGGGTAGCAGTTCCCGGCTGCTAGTTCTTTTGGTTTCGTTGAAGCGTGGTTTGGTAAGTGTTGTAGGTTTTCAGTGTTCTGGGAAAAGGTTGGTGGCCATCAGTTTTGTGTTGGGGTCCTGAGTTGCTGCATTTGACCAGAGGTGATGTGCAGAAGTATCGAGCTAGTAGGTTGATAGCTTAGAGCAGGCAGAAAAGTTACGCCGATGTTCGGCGTCGAGCTTTAGAATTTGAGGTTGGACAGCTCATGTTTTAAGGTTGCATCGATGCTGGGTGTGTTGAGGTTTTGTAAGCGAGGGAAGTTGAGTCCCAGTTTGTTGGTCCGTTTGGAGATTCTCGAGAGGATTGGCAGAGTTGCTTATTGGTTAACTTTTCCCAATCATTGTCAACCGTGTGCAGTGTTTTTATGTATCAATGTTGGGGGCAGTATGTGTCGGACCCATCGCTCATTATGGACGTTGAGCCTTTGCAGCTAAGTGAGTGTTTGAGCTTCGAGGGGAAGCATGTGAGTATTCTGGTCTTTGAGGCAAAGACGTTGCGTGGCCGTGAGATCCGTTCGGTAACAGATCAGTGGAGGAGTCAGAGTTCAGAGTAGGCCGCTCGTGATGAGGTTGCAGTATCCTGTGCTGTTTCAGTCTTAAGGACTTTCAAGGACGAAAGTCATAAAAAGGAGGGAATATTGTAACGGCCCAGGTTTTCATCCCGGTCTTTCAGGAAGGCCCTAGAGGTCTTTCAGGTTTTCATCTCGAGCCTCTTCACACGTCCAGCAGCTGCTACGTAGCCCGTCTGTTCACCCAAGCGAAGCGCACAAAGGCAACTGATCGCCCTTGCACGCAGCGCCCTTCGGCTCAGCCAGTGCCACCATCGTTTGCGTCCTGTCGCCGATAGCTCGCGCCCATCGTCGCTGCAGCGAAGCCGCGTCGCCCAGCCTCATTACCATCTCGCTCACATGCTACCGCACCAACGAAGCCTAAGCAGCGATCTGCCCGTTCGTCCGCGACCACTGCCGATAGCCCTTCTCATCCGCAGCACCGAGATGCCCACTACCGATAGCCCTTCCCACCCGCAACACCGAGACGCTCTTCTACCGACAACTTGCAGTCCGCCAGTGCTCGAGCTTCCACAGCAGCCCCGTCCGTCTAAGCCGCATCGCGCAACAAACTTTCTTCCTCCCGCAGCCCCTTCGCCCGCAGCAGCGCCCCTTCACCGTGCGCAGCTGCGTCACCAGCCTGCCCAGCAGTGCCTCTTCACGAGGCAATGCTTCGCCCTAGCGAAGCCCCGAGGCAATAGAGTTATTTTCTCCGGTTGCGGTCTGATTCTCAGTTTGGGTAACCTCTGTTCCCCTTTCGTTCTTGGTTAAGTTAGATGATTGCAGGTGTATTGATCGTCTTAATATCAATGTTAGGTGTATTGTGCCTTGTTGGTAGCCTGTAGCTCGAGGAGCTCTTAGTTTGTGTGATTGTTTTCTGCTTGTTTCCAGGTAAGGATTTCTTACTGGGGTTGTGTGGACCCTGCTAAATACTTTAATAGCACATTGATATTTTGTGAGTGTTTATGAGCATTCTAGTGGATACGATCCTTCTTTCTGATTTGCTGGCATGTTTGCTGTCTTGTTCATGTTAGCTCCATATTAGGGATTTTCTTACTCTCGCATATCCATGTTTCCTGTTCATTTTCTGTAGAGCCATGCTAGGATCGTGTTGTTATTGATTATTGCCTGGTCGATCTGTTAACCTGCATTACGTACTTAGGAAAATGTTAGGAGTTACTAGTTTAGGTCTCGTATAGGTAAGACCCCGATGGGCATCAATGCGTTGTCAGTGTGTGAAAGTCCCTGATGGGCATCAGACTGTTGCCGTATGTGTAAGTCCCCGATGGGCATCATAGTGCAGTTATGAAGTGTAAGACCCTATAGGGCCGCTTGTGCACCTAGTAGGAGTAAGTCCCCGATGGGCATCCTTGTGCTTAAACAGGTATAAGACCCTGATGGGCTTCCGTGTGTTGAGTAGGTGTAAGACCCTGATGGGCATCCTCAAGCTTAAGCAGGTGTAAGACCCCGATGGGTAACCTTGAGTGCTGCTTGAGTAAGACCCTGTAGGGCGTCATTGCGCTCTAAAGTGAGTAAAACCCTGATGGGCATCGCCAGGTATAAGACCCCGATGGGTATCCTGTAGGTGTAAGACCCCGATGGGCATTCTTGAGTTGAGCTGGTGTAAGCCCTCGATGGGCCTCCATGTGTTAACCTGAATGTAGGTTGCAATCGTAAGTCCTGAAGGGCAGCTCCGTAAGTCCTTGATTAGGCAAGTTCTTGGGTTGACGGTTAGCTTGAACCAAGTTGTTTTCTCTGTGCTCGTGATTGGTTGCATGTATCTGTGTGCTAGATGATTTGTTTTCGTATTGTACCCCGGTTGGGGATTCTTACTGAGCGACTCGTTGCTCACTTTTACTTTTCTAGGGTTTTCCACCAGGTAACTTGGGACCGAGACTTGATGGCTAGGAGGAAGCTGTTGGATGATCATGGATAGAGTACTCTGAGTCTTGTTTCGTCTTCTCTTAATTCTTTTGCATGTAGACAGGGCACGGAGCCCTTAGGTGGACTTTGTTGTATTTCTGAATATTAAACTATTTGCTTCAATTTTTCTGAAACTGTTCTGGATGTTTTTACTTGCAAATAAAAGAAACTCTGGCCAGGGTTGGATTTGATAAATCTTTTGACAGGTGCTTGGAAACAGGGACAAGTCCAAATAACTGAATTTCACTGAACGTTTTATGTTTAAAAGTTTTTATAATTCCGCATTCATGTTTTCGAATTTATTTACATTCACTCAGCATGCAAGGGAATTATGTTTACAAACGGTTTCGTGCTCATATTTAAACTTTTCAAACATCAATGAACGGGGAACATTTAAAACATCACCAACAGTTTTCATTAAGCAAAACCAATAAAGTAAAAACAAGCTTGGCCAGTATTTATAAAAACACTCAAAACAGTTTAAACAACTTTTAACAACGTTCCCCTAGGACTCTTGTCCATCTACATACTGAATAAATAATGCAAATAATAAATGACAGAGTGCCGGCAGCTTTCATGATCACTCAGATCCCTCCACTAGCCGTCTCGGTGGTGTCCCAAGTTACCTGGTGGAAAAACCATAGAAATAAGGGTGAGTATAAACATACTCAGTAAGAATCCCCAACCGGGGTACATGTAACGGCCCCGTTTTCCTTCCCGATTAATAACAAAATTAATTGGAAAATTAATTGAATCTTTTGGGATTTGAGCCTTGCCCTAAATGGTGAATGTGGAGTTTTAAGAAAAGAGTCTTAATTAAAAAGAAAAAAGAGAAAAGAATTTCTTTAGCCGGGACCCGCAAGAGAAAAGCCTTGGGAAAGGAATTTAGGTCTCCTAACCTATTTAAAAATAAGGAAAAGAAGGAAAATCAAGAAACCCCTAATTTTTCCCCTTAGAGCCGCATTCTCTCTCTCTCTCTCTCTCCTAAAACCCTAGCCGAGCAGCCTAGCCACACCATCGAGCCACCCCGAGCCACCCACCCTAGCGCAGCCGCACCACCCCCCGCCTGACCCCTGCCGCTCAAGACCCTGCGCGCACGGACCACGCCCGCCTACGCTTCGCCCGGCCACTTCGTGCTGCTGCCGACGAAGCCCCACCGTCGCACACCCATCGCCGCTGGACGTCGCGTGGCGCCAAGACCGCCCGACGTCGCTCGTGGTCGCGACAAAGGCCGCAACGCAGCCTCAGACGCGCCGCCGCGACGCCGCTGCGCCGCCGCTCAGCTCAGCGTGATCCTCGCCGCGCGCCAACCCGGCCGAGCGCTGCTCGCGCGTCGCCTCGCAGCCGCACACCTTGCACTGCCTGCGCCTCGCAGGCCCGCCCGACGTATCACAAGCGCCAGCGCGCCAGCGCCAGCGCCCCAGCCACCGCAAACTCAAGCGCGCCCAAGCCACCCTCCTTGCTGCCGAGGCCCGTGTCTTCTCGGTGGTAATTCCCGAACCAATCCCTTTGTGTTTTCTAAGCTTACAGGCTCTTTGTATGTATTTACTTAGGATGCTTTATTTATGCCTAGGTTGCTCGAGTTCGTATTAAGCTCGAGGGTCTTTTGGTTGTGATAGCTATTCTCCACTTGTTTCCGTGTAAGGACTTCCTACCGTGGTTGTGTGGACCCTGCTATGCTTTCTTAATTGTGCCTTGTATGCTTGTTTACCTTTATGAGCATGTTAGTGGATAGGATAGCTAATGATTAAATTCTTGCTAGCATGTTTTACCTTTTTGTACATGTTAGTGCCATGCTAGGCTATGTATGATAGATGTCTTTGTGAATGTTAGCCAGGAATCACGTACTTGGTAGTCTGAGCTAGTATGATAGGGTTTGTCATCATCTAGAGGTGAGAGCGGACATAACGTACCTTGTCCCCACCGGTCGGGAGTAGAGCGAAGCATAACGTACCTTGCTTCCCCGGCAAACGGTGAGGATTAGCTACCTCATTGGCATAAGCCTAGTTTGTAGCTCGCTAGAGCGGAACCACGCTTAGCGGTGCAAGCCTACCTTGGCCGGTTCTTAGCTTCAGTGTCGGTGGTGCAGTCGCACGGATGAGTGCCGAGGGCCTCGCACTCACTGTGATCGGTGACACCGTTTCCGAGTCTTAGGCATGCGTGCTGCCCGCGTAGTTTGCCCTTAGGCCCCGCATTTACGCCGGTTGCGAGAAGAGCATGCGGTGTGCGCGCGCACACGCGTTAGTGCCGGGTTCGGAGAGCTCCCGGGCTAATGTTCGTGAGTACACCAGTTCCTTCTTGTTTAGAGCCGGACTTGGGTACTCTCGATAGTCCAGATTTATAACGAGGTAAAGAGACCCTTGAGGACACCACTTTGGGATTAACTTTAGAGTTAATCAATTGGTCGAGGAGAAAGACCCTCGAGGGTGTCGGACATCTTGGGATCGGTTTTTGAGCTGATCAATTGGCCAAGGGAGAAAGACCCTTGAGATGTCCCGGATTGGTTTGAGAGCCAATCATTAGGCCTAAGTAGGAGACTTCCGTGGATTCCGGATTTGCCTTGTGAGCTCATTGAGCTAAGATCCGTGTTGATATTTGTGGCATGTGTACTAGGTCGCTAGATGATAGATTGCATCGTATCGCACTCCCGGTCGGGGTTCTTCTTGAGTATGTTTATACTCACCCTTATCGTGGTTTCTTCCACGGGTAACTTGGGGGCAGACCCGAGGTGGCTAGCGGAGAGAGGCGGGAGATCATGGATCTTTCTTGACACTATGTCGTGTCTTATTTCACTGCTTTTGGATTTCAAAGATGTAGTTGGACTTAGGTCCGTAGGAAAAACCATGATTTGAACTATTTTATGTTTTAAGGAAAGTACTGATCAGTCACTGTTTTTAATTTGAATGGTTCGTTTCTGCTTAATGAATGTTTACTTTGTTTTTAATGTTTTCCACTCTTATATTTGAAAAGTTTTACAAACCGACCCCAGCCGGGTCCTTTTAAGTCTTTTCACTTGCATGCTGAGTAAAGATCTAGATTTAGTCCCATCTTCGGGTTGGGTCTTTACAGTACAATACGATACATCAGTCATCTAGCACCCTAGTATACATGCAAACAGTTACCAACACAGATCTTAGCTCAATGAGCTTACAAGGAAAAAATCTGGAATCCTCGGAAGTCTCCTACTTCCGGCCTAATGATTGGTTCTCATAACCAATCCTGTGACATCCCCGAGGGTCTTTCTCACTCAGTCGTATGATCAGCTCAAAAACCGATCCAAATAGATGTCAGACACCCTCGAGGGTCTTTCTCCCTCGACCGTTTGATCAGCTAAAAAACCAATCCCAAATGAGTGTCCTCGAGAGCTTCTTACCCTCGGCTAGCAAAAACTGGACTAACAGGAGAGTACCCGAAGTCTGGCTCTAAACTGGAACGGAAGTGGTGTGCTCACGAAAATTAGCCCGGGGGAGCTCTCCGAACCGGCGACTAATGCGTGTGCGCGCACACCGCATGCTGCTGCAATAGGCGTAAATTTCGGGGCCTAGAGACAAACTACGTGGGCTAGGTATGCATGCCTAAAGACTGGGTGTAAGGACCCGACCCAAACTAGGGTATAAACCTAAGTCCTTAACTCTAAATGCATGAAAACAACGTTCGACACTTAGGGCATGTATAATTAAATTTGGTAAAACAATGTTATTGAAATCCACTAAAGAACAAGTCTACAAAACCATAAAATTCGATCAAAGTGTCATTGGGTACCCAACAGTCAAAACATAAAAGCTTGAGTAAATATGCACAACTTATCATGCCCCTAAATAGTTCATGCAGAAGGAATGAATTAAAAGACTCTACACAAAGTTATGCAAAGAAGTCCCATGGTCATCTCCACTCTCCGTCGATCTTCTATCTCAGCACAGTCTAGTAGTACTGTGGGGGATTCCACGATGGAAAGGGTGAGTTTTCGCAAACTCGGTAAGGCTTCCCACTCGGGGACAAACATGCACAAGAATACAAACATCAGCAAACAAGTATGATCAGCAACATAACCAAAGGGTGTACAAAACCCAAGCTCCTAGGCGCTAGGTCAAGAAACCTCGTTCTTAACGAGCACCACGCAGAGCGGTCTAAGGATCGTAGACCCAAGACCAAAAGCTCACAAGAGTCCTCTGACTCGAGAGCAATCTGGCATCCTACTCTAGAGGGAACCAGTGAGCCGAGCAACCTGTTGGCCCCAGCCTTCGTACTCACAGCGAGAGGTGGTGCCACACCAATCACCAAGGAACTATATCAGGCCCATACCACCTACCTGGAGAGAGCCTAGGCTACTAGTAGAAACCATCTAGGGCCGTGAGCCTGGCCGGCCGACCATCCACGGAAGTCTTGAGGAGCGAGAGAATATCACCTCATGCCAGGGTGTGAGCCCGAACGTCATCGTCCACACCCACCTACTAGTCTCCTCTATCCGGTCTTCATGACTCGTTTGGGTCCAAAATAGGCATCAAGCCGTGCATCAATCATCATGCAAGTCCATATCAGGACAAATATGCAAGTCCATATCAAGAAAATCATGCAACCACGTGCAACTCGACCATATCAGGCATACATATACATGATTCATGCATCACTAGTCATACAAAAGACAAGTATGAAATGTATATGCTCTCGATGCAATGAAATGAAACATACAATGCACATGGTCATGCTACAATCAGACAAATCAACTCATGCAAGTAAACCAGCACATGTATTAACCACAGGTCCTCGAGAAGAGGGTAAAAGGTCCCTTACCTTGGCCAACCACTAACAGCTCTCCACGAATCCTCAAGAAGCTCCAACTAGCCAAACACAATCTCCGAGCCCTGAAACGGATAACCGGTCAAAACTAGCACCTTAGACCATCAAAATCGGATTCAGAAAATCAAACTCATCAAACTGGGAAAAACCTCGAAAAACGTGCCCTAGAGAGACCCGATGGCTACACGTGCCTCACAAACTCCGCTCGAAGAATAGAAAATGGTTCGGGTCAAATCTGGTTAATAACAAGTCAATGAGTCAAACTCACTATTTAACCCAAGCCAAACAACTCTTAAACTTGATTTAAATAGCTTTCACCTTGTAAACAAACACTACATATCCATAGCTTGAATGCCCATAAACCAACAACCAAACATACTTATCCATAACTTAGATAACTTAGAACCTGTAACCAAACAACATTATAATCCACCATTTGAATGACCATAATCCAACAAACAAACATGCTTAATCCTTCATTTAAATATCCCAACACTAATAACCAAACAGTCCTTATTCCTTATTTAAATAACTCTATTCCAACTTAAAATGACTTTAGGCACCAACCAAACACCTTTCTTCTTCTACATTTGAGTGAAACCTAAGCATAAAACCCAAAACAAGAGATAGAATGAGACCTTTACCTTCATTCGGGCGAAGGGCGAACGGCGACGGCTCCGACCTCCGACGACCTGGGATGACGGCTGGCCTGCAATGACTCTCCTCGGCGGCGACGAGCTGCAACTCGCAGCGAACCTCACTCTGAACCCGCGCTGCTCTTCGCGTGACGCCACGAACCGACGACGAGGAGACCCCACTCTCGGGACAGTAAAGAACCAGCAACTAACACCCACTCGAACAGTCCCTCGGCGGCAGCTCGATGCTTGACAGCGCATGACACACACACCCACACGACGCTACTTCCACAACGCTGGCGAGGCTCAACCAGCGACCACCTCGATGCCACACACTGCGACGGCGTTGAACGAGAGGCTCGAACCCACGACGACGCTGCAGATCGAACCCGCGACCAAGCAGCTCGCAGAAATGGCGTGAACAGTGCGCCTGCAACCTAGGGTTCTCAATGTCAAAAATCCATTTAAATATCAATGGGTAAAAGACCAACTTGCCCCTAACTTTGAACTTAACTTCAAAATGGCCCTTTTAAAAAGTTTTATTATAATAAATCAACAAAAATGGGGTTGTTACAATATTCCCCCCTTAGAGAACTTTCGTCCTCGAAAGTTGACTAAGGCTCAAACTACCCAGGATAACAAGAGTGCATTTCTACAGCCAAAACACCTTAACAACAACAACTCACTAATCTTCCAATCTTTACGGTACTGATCTAAACTACACAAGCTTCTCTTCAAAGGTCAAATCTTTCTTAATCGCTAAAGGCTCATGATTAACAATATGTCACAGATCTACACATACTGACTAAGTATTGAAATATGGGGCAGAAAATGCCTTGCAAACAGCAATGGAAGCATCTGAACGGCACAACACTGCACCAACGCACTAGAGAATCACAAACGACCAAACAACTCATGCTCAGCTTTTCCTTGATCTCCGCATCCTCCGCATCGATGCCACACTTTTAAAACACAAGACGGCTAACCTCAAATCCTATATCTCTGTGATGAACATCGGTGCAACTTTTCCAATAACTCAGAACTGAAAGCATTATAGCACAAACCTTCTTAACTGCCTCATAGACAATTGCAACAACCAGACCTTAACTTTTTTTTTTTTTGCAACTCTGTCCCACTAGACAAGTGATCTACAACTCTTTCACAATGCCCCAAACGATGCCAACTGGACAATGGATTGATCACTAATATCAAACAACTCCATCAGGTACATCTTACTATCTCAACTGCATAAAGAGCATAAGTATCAACATACTCCAACACTCCAAGATCTAACTAACTCTCTAGGTCTATCCACAGGTCTGCAGATGAAAATGTGAACCGAACTCATAAACAAGTTCATAACCTTTCCAAAAGCTCTTCTAGAAGTGAAAAGTGGACTGAACGTCTCTCTCTGCAACGATACTCACAAGAACCTCATGCTACCTGAAAATCTCTCCCAAGTACAACTGTGCTCACTTCTCAATAGAACAGTCCATCTTCCCTGGAATAAAGTGAATGCACTAGGTAAATCAATCCACAATCACCAATATCCTGGGGCAACCTCTCGGCGTCCTAGGGAGTCTTGAAATGAAACTCATAGAGACCTCGATCCACTTCCACTCTACGAAACCAAGGGCTGCCACAACAGTGCAACCTCACTCACTAACAGTCCAACCCAAACTAGCGATACAACAATCTCTCTGCTCGATACTCCGTAGTCACAGAATCCTCAGATCTCCATACATCTTAGCACCCTCGGGGTGCCAAGCAACAACGAACTATACGCCTCTAACAAGAACTCAGGCCTGATTTCAACATCAACGACATACAAAGTCTCTAACTGAATTGCCACTCACAATCGAAGCAACAAAAATCTCAGTGTGCTCTTATGACTGCCATCTCGCATGCAACTAACTCACTGCAAAACTCGGGCCAAAAAGCTACGTTGATAACTAAACCAACTGAGTTGAGACCTTTCAATCAACAGAACTCTACTCAATAAAACGGAGAAATAACAAATGCCACTGAAAATGAACTTCTCTACTCAGTGCGAGAGCAACCACAAGAGCTTTACCAGGGTGGTAAGGAATCTTGCAACCACGCTCTCTATATGCCTCAACCATCAGCAAGAACACAGCACACACCCTTTCTGAAGCTTCACTACAGGCCACAAACCCACTTGACCTCTAAGGTCCTGACCAAGCAGCACTGAAATCAAACATCTTCTAAAATTACTGACCGACATCAAACCCACTGATCACACAACGTCTGACCTCTCTCTTGTCAACTATGTAACCGGTCCTCTGCAATCGATGCTGACCTGATCCAATTGCTCATTGCATCGGTCCTAGCAAAATCCACAAAAGTTCCTTGACGAGAAACCACATAACCCGAAAAAGGTTATTGATTCTAATCAAAACTCACATTTAGAAACTTGAACGCCACTGAATTTCTCAAAGTATTCCAAAAACTTTTCTCAAGATCCCAGCATGATCCAATGCTAACTTTGAACAAGCTTATAACGCAACTATGAACACAATCATAAACCTATTCAGAAAGTCTCGAGGACCTTCTGATCGTCAAGCCCACAATGCTACGGTGCCTCTGCCAACATTAGCAACCAGAAAACAAACTGGTATTCAGAACATCACTACTATTTAAAGCTCCTCGGCTAAGTCATCTATCTTGAGCAATGAACATCTGACTTAACAGCTAGCTTAAAGAACTTTCAGGAGCTAAAACACATTCCATATAACCGACATTCTTATTAACAACCACACCGAGGTGCTACACAAGGACACAAAGACGAACTGATCCATGGTAGAACAACTCCTGCAACTTAACCTCAAGTTCCTTTAACTCCATCGGGTTACCATAAATAGAAACCTTGAGATTGGGTCATTCCCCAGCTCGAACTTGCCCAAAAAGAACTCTACTCGGGGTGGAGACAACCTTGGTGGATCCTCAGGAACCACAACAACGACCTTGTTCACTACTGAAATTGAACAGACAGCTCACGCTCCTTTAGTTAACAGTTTCCTCACCTTCAAGGCTGAAACCAACAAGAGACTGTCCCAAGATTCCAGCCTCTAAACTAGAAGCTTGATTTACAAAGACGCCTGAAAACACCCACTTACAACTATCTTCAATCACAACATGGTTCTCTAACAACCACTCCAAACTAAGAATCAAATTTGATCCACTCGCAGGCCACCATAGGCAACATCTGGCGATTCCCCAAACACAACCCGCTAACTGGACTTGACCTTAAACTTATCGAGTTCTTAACCATTCTGCTGACTTCTAGACCCAGACGATCTGGTAGTCTCAAACTTTCTCTCTTTCCGAACGACTTGAGTAAGCTCCTTGGAAAAATGCAGGCCCAATCAGTTTATCTCATAAACTGACACTGCATCATTCCTGAACTAACGCACTCTGCTTATCAACATTTGGCAAGCCAACTGAGAAACCACTCTCTAAGGTCACTAAACTTTTAAACGGTCGAAAACTTTAGGTCAAAATTAGCATAGACCGTCACCAGACCTTTTTCTTAAACTCTCAAGTGAAATATGACGTTGTATCTTCTGCCCCTTTAGGCAAACTTGGTGGTTGAAGATCAACTCGAACAGTGACAACCACGCCTGAACTACTAAGGAGATTTCAGATAATCCAACAAAGTGGTATGGATCCCACTTCTTAAACTCTTCTATGATCTTTTAAAATTCTGCAATTCCATCACTGCACCTAATCTGAGCATCTGTAACTGGTGTAGACACTTAAGCAACATCTTGCCCGATCTGAAGAACATCCTTCATTTGTTACTTAGCATGCAAATCAGCCAATAACTCAGCTTCCAGCCTAACTCTTGCAACTGCAACAGTTCACAACAACTCTGGATGTTTCTATTGCTCCAACTATAGGTTGCGCCTAAGGATCGGTGCACCTCCTGAGCTCAAAGCTCACTCTGCTCAACAGCTCTTGCACTTTTAACATCACTTCTAGTAAATCTACTAGGTATCTCCACACTGCACAACAGCCTCGTGAACATCTCAGTCCCGTCCACAAACTCCAAGCTAGCAAGTAAATGACACAATGCAATAAAAATGCAATGCAATGCAACATAGCTGATCATACTAAACCGGCTACAAGACCTTAACCTCCCTACTAGAATACCTGATGTCGATCGGCAGCTGAAGACCATGGGGACCAAAACAACAGCTTACGATGTAAGCTAGTCTACAGAATCTATGACTCTGAGCTCTGATACCAACTGTAAGGACTCGACCCAAACTAGGGTATAAACCTAAGTCCTTAACTCTAAATGCATGAAAAAAACGTTCGACACTTAGGGCATGTATAATTAAATTTGGTAAAACAATGTTATTGAAATCCACTAAAGAACAAGTCTACAAAACCATAAAATTCGATCAAAGTGTCATTGGGTACCCAACAGTCAAAACATAAAAGCTTGAGTAAATATGCACAACTTATCATGCCTCTAAATAGTTCATGCAGAAGGAATGAATTAAAAGACTCTACACAAAGTTATGCAGCAAGTCCCATGGTCATCTCCAGCTCCGTCGATCTTCTATCTCGGTACAGTCTAGTAGTACCTGTGGGGATTCCACAGTGGAAAGGGTGATTTTTCTCAAACTCAGTAAGGCTTCCCCAGCTCGGGGACAAACATGCACAAGAATACAAACATCAGCAAACAAGTATGATCAGCAACATAACCAAAGGGTGTACAAAACCCAAGCTCCTGGGCGCTAGGTCAAGAAACCTCGTCCTTAACGAGCACCACGCAGAGCGGTCTAAGGATCGTAGACCCAAGACCAAAAGCTCACAAGAGTCCTCTGACTCGAGAGCAATCTGGCATCCTACTCCAGAGGGAACCAATGAGCCGAGCAACCTGTTGGCCCCAGGCTTCGTACTCACAGCGAGAGGTGGTGCCACACCAATCACCAAGGAACTATATCAGGCCCATACCACCTACCTGGAGAGAGCCTAGGCTAGTAGTAGAAACCATCCAGGGCCGTGAGCCTGGCCGGCCGACCATCCACGGAAGTCCTGTGGAGCGAGAGAATATCACCTCAAGCCAGGGTGTGAGCCCGAACGTCATCGTCCACACCCACCTACTAGTCTCCTCTATCCGGTCTTCATGACTCGTTTGGGTCCAAACGAGGCATCAAGCCGTGCATCAATCATCATGCAAGTCCATATCAGGACAAATATGCAAGTCCATATCAAGAAAATCATGCAACCACGTGCAACTCGACCATATCAGGCATACATACATGATTCATGCATCACTAGTCATACAAAAGACAAGCATGAAATGTATATGCTCTCGATGCAATGAAATGAAACATACAATGCACATGGTCATGCTACAATCAGACAAATCAACTCATGCAAGTAAACCAGCACATGTATTAACCACAGGTCCTCGAGAAGAGGGTAAAAGGTCCCTTACCTTGGCCAACCACTAACAGCTCTCCACGAATCCTCAAGAAGCTCCAACTAGCCAAACACAATCTCCGAGCCCTGAAACGGACAACCGGTCAAAACTAGCACCTTAGACCATCAAAATCGGATTCAGAAAATCAAACTCATCAAACTGGGAAGAACCTCGAAAAACGTGCCCCAGAGAGACCCGATGGCTA
Organism: Sicyos edulis; assembly: GCA_036507275.1. Lineage (NCBI taxonomy): Eukaryota > Viridiplantae > Streptophyta > Magnoliopsida > Cucurbitales > Cucurbitaceae > Sicyos > Sicyos edulis. The sequence continues at coordinate 21,283,124 of CM071848.1, forward strand.
CACGTGCCTCACAAACTCCGCTCGAAGAATAGAAAATGGTTCGGGTCAAATCTGGTTAATAACAAGTCAATGAGTCAAACTCACTATTTAACCCAAGCCAAACAACTCTTAAACTTGATTTAAATAGCTTTCACCTTGTAAACAAACACTACATATCCATATCTTGAATGCCCATAAACCAACAACCAAACATACTTATCCATAACTTAGATAACTTAGAACCTGTAATGAAACAACATTATAATCCACCATTTGAATGACCATAATCCAACAAACAAACATGCTTAATCCTTCATTTAAATATCCCAACACTAATAACCAAACAGTCCTTATTCCTTATTTAAATAACTCTATTCCAACTTAAAATGACTTTAGGCACCAACCAAACACCCTTCTTCTTCTACATTTGAGTGAGACCTAAGCATAAAACCCAAAACAAGAGATAGAATGAGACCTTTACCTTCATTCGGGCGAAGGGCGAACGGCGACGGCTCCGACCTCCGACGACCTGGGATGACGGCTGGCCTGCAATGACTCTCCTCGGCGGCGACGAGCTGCAACTCGCAGCGAACCTCACACTGAACCCGCGCTGCTCTTCGCGTGACGCCACGAACCGACGACGAGGAGACCCCACTCTCGCGCCGGTAAAGAACCAGCAACTAACACCCACTCGCACAGTCCCTCGGCGGCAGCTCGATGCTTGACAGCGCATGACACACACACCCACACGACGCTACTTCCACAACGCTCGCGAGGCCCAACCCGCGACCACCTCGATGCCACACACTGCGACGACGTTGAACGAGAGGCTCGAACCCACGACGGCAGCCGCGGATCGAACCCGCGCATTTAAGCGGCTCGCGAGAATGGCGTGAATAGTCGTGCGCTGCAACCTAGGTTTCTCAATGTCAAAAATCCATTTAAATATCAATGGGTAAAAGACCAACATGCCCCTAACTTTGAACTTAACTTCAAAATGGCCCTTTTAAAAAGTTTTATTATAATAAATCAACAAAAATGGGGTTGTTACACTCGGAAGCGATGTCACTGAACACACTAGTGCGAGACCCTTGACACTCATCTGTAACAGCCTGTATCACCAACCTGAAGCTAAGAATCGGCCAAGGTAGGCTTACATTGTTGGCAGGGTTCTGCTTTAGCAGGATACAAACTAGGCTGATGCCGATGCGGTAGCTAATCCACTTCTGCTGCCGGGGGAAGCAATGTACGTTATGCTTCGCTCTAAACCCCGACTGGTGGGGACAAAGTATGTTATGTCCGCTCTCAGCCTCTGGATGATGACAAACCCTAATATACTAGCTAAGAGTACAGAGTAATCGATTCATGGCTAAACATACATTCTCAACATAAAACACATATCCTAGCATAATACTACAAACTTAAGCAGGAATCGAAAGCATGCTGGAAGAACAAACCTAGCATGGCACTAAAATGAACAACAAACAAACATGCTAGCAAGAAGTCAAACACAAGCTGTCCTATCCACTATCATGCTCATAATAGTAAACAAACATACAGGGCACATCATGATAATATCGCAGGGTCCACACAACCACGGTAAGAAATCCTTACGTGGAAACAAGCAGTAACAATACAACGCTCCTTGAGTTGCAGAAACACACAACCTAGCAAATCATACATAAATATATTAACAACCTATTCTAGCTATTTCTAAACTAAACTCAAGAGAAACCGGAACTGGGAAGTTACCTAGTAAGCTACACCATGCCCTCGACCCAGCTCCTTAGGTTTGACCAAGGGAGCTCTCAGCTAGGGCTTGCTTCAAGCTCTCTCTCAACAACCTCTTGGATTCGGCTAGGCTTCACCTCTAACACAATGGAACACAAGTTAGCTTGTCGGGAAAACAAACACCACACTCCCAAACCACACCAACAAGCTAACGGCTAGGGTTGAGAACTCACCTCGAGAGTGTGCTCGACTAGGCAACTGCTCACAGCTGCTAGAGCTTGATGTGGGAACTCTTCTCGGCTTCGATTGGAGCTTGCAAAACAACAAGGAAACAATTAGGGCACACCCAAAGGGACTTACCACACCAACTTTGCTCGGCTGCAGGAAGATCCAAGATAGTCCTCGGCTTGGAGATGAGCTTTAGGGTTGCGGCTACACAAGGGGAGGAGCAAAGAGGATCTCGACTTGTAGGGGTTTCTTTAAGGAGTGTGCGGCAACAAGGACTTCAACTTGGTTGGAGTTTTCGGCAATCTCATGAAGGAGAAACAAGGCTTCGGCAAACACCAAGAAAGCCAAGAAAACACCAAGAAAACACCAAGGGCTTCTCGGCTACAAGAGGAAAAGAAAAGAACATCTTGTTCGGTTATAGTTTTTTCCAAGCAACAAGAAAAGCAAGTCTTTGTCTGGGAGAAGGGAAGAAAGAAGAAGACTCACCTTGGTTCTTGATCTTGATCATGGAGAAAAGGCAAGAAGGGGAGCACAACAAGATGGAGGAGAAGAAGATGCTCTTAGCAAGACAAGCAACCAAGCAAAAGAGAGGAAACGAGGAGGATAAAGTGCTCGGCATGAGGAGAAGAATTGAGAATGAAATCGGCTAGAAGATGGAAGGGAAGGAAAGTTGGAATCGGCAAGAGGGGAAGGGAATACGAGCGGCAGCTTTTCGGAGAAGGAAAAAAATACGATTCTTTTAGTTTGTTTTGTCGATTGAAAAATCCTTGGCTTTCCCAATTCCAGTCCCAGCTGAAGAAAGTATTTCTTTTAATTAAGTCTCATTTAATCCAAGCCTCCAAACTTCCCCCATGCCAAGGGTTCGAATCCCACAAGCAACACTTTTTTTTTTCTTATTAATTCTCTACAAAGCAAGCCTCCCAAAGCCTAGCTGGTCACAGGTTTGAATCCCAGTAGCAACATTAATTAATTATTAACTAATGAACAACAAACTTGATGTAATGACCCGACCAAACTAACGGTCTCTAACCTAGATCCTTTCTTAGCATGCATAAATAAAATATGAAAACACTTATAGAGAGTACCAATTTAAAACTTTTCATTCAACACAACTAAGTTCAAGCATAAAATCCATTAAGCAAAACCAGCAAGTAAAGTGAATGTTCGATACTTTCAAGAAAGTCAAGGAAACAGTCCGAGAAGTCTTAAACAAGTTTTTGAATGAATGATATTCTAATGACTCCAGTCCAACCACATGCTAGACCAATAAAAACATAATAAAGTGAAATAGTCTCAGAGTTGGGCCGTCCATGATCATCCAGCAGCCTCCTCCTAGCCATCCTGCCTCTGTCCCAAGTTACCTGGTGGAAGGACACAGAAAAATAAGGGTGAGCAATGTATTACTCAGTAAGAATTCCCCAACCGGGGTACAATACGCAAACATAGCATTTAGCACACCGACATGCAACCATACAATGACTTAGGACAAACCAGTTGTTTAGGCTAAGAGCTAACACTAGAGTTTGGCTCGCCAAGGGCTTACAATTACAACCTGCCCTAGGTTCTACACCTGGATGCCCATCGGGGTCTTACACCTCAATCAATGATGCCCATCGGGGTCTTACACATATGGATGCCCATCGGAGTCTTACACCTCAATCAATGATGCCCATCGGGGTCTAACACCTCAATCAATGATGCCCATCGGGGTCTTACACATACGGATGCCCATCGGGGTCTTACACCTCTAGCCATCAATGCTGCCCGACGGGGTCTTACACATCTAGAATGCCCTTCGGGGTCTTACTCCAGCTAGGATCTCAGAGATGCCCATCGGGGTCTTATACTCTCCAGCTACATATGGAATCAGTGCAGTGCCCATCGGGGACTTACCTAATTTTTAGATCACCTGCCAAGCACTAACATAGAACTAACAGATTATAATAGGAACACCAGCACAACTGTAAAGACCCGACCCAAAAGGGCTCTAAATGGGCCTTTACCCCAATGCATGTATTCAAAATAAAAGACATTATAAAAATAAATTTCGGATTCCAAGTAAAAACAGAAACGTTCAACAATCAAAACAATTTACTCTAAAACATGTCCTGTTTTCCAAGCACTGCTTGTGATAAATACATTTCTAAAAGCATACTCTGATCAGAGATTTATTTAAACCATTCAAACCTTCCACAAGTACAACTATGTTGGAATCCATAAAACATAAGAAAACATCCTAGGGCTTCGTGCCCGTCTACATGCATTCAGGGGAAATAACAAAAGTCAAGAGTCATGATATAATAAAATGGTCAGAGATGACAACATGGCCCATGATCATAGCTCCTCCTTCACCATCTGTCTCGCTCCTTGGTTACCCGTGGAAACCACAAAATAAGGGTGAGTAACGAGTTACTCAAGAAGAATCCCCAACCGGGTACAATCACGATGCACATGGTCATCCGGATGAGTGTATGCAAGCTATGATCATAAACACGAGAATAGAGCACATAGTTTGAGTCCACACTTGGACCTCGGATGCCAACTCGTGGTCTTAGCCCTAATTAACTACCATAACCACACAGATCGCCCTATACGAGAAACAAGTCCCGCCTCACCCTATCTCTATCGTCGAATGAAAGGTGCACTAGCTCAAGATCCCGAGGAGCTCTCCTGGTCGACGCCAGTAATGAGCGTAAGCATGCACCGCGTGCTTCTACAGACTACTATGGGGTGCCGGGTCTAGTGGCAAGTCGCCCATATCCGGATACCACGCCTAACTAAATCTCCGGATCGGTGTCACCGACATAGGGTGTGAGACTCGGACACGTGAACTATGTCACCTGTACCACACGCACTGGGGCTAAGGAACGGGTCGTGGTAGGCTTACACCGTGAAGCCGCCCTTACCTTAACAGTGGCAATCAAGAGCTACTTTGCCGAACACGCCGAGGACGTGCATTGGCCGCCGTGGACTAGGCATTGCCAAGTCATCATCCCGACCGCTGGGGCATCGCTTAGACTACCACCCTCACCCAAGATTGCGGGCCCTACCGGTTGGGATAGCTAATCCTCACGGGTCCAAGGACGGAGAACTGTCTCGAACGTCTTTGCCATGGATGCAAGATACTTTATGCATCCGCCCGATGATGCTATCTACCCGAATTCTAACTCGCCTTAACAATCAAAGAAACAATCCAATACGTGCTCGAAAGAATACAAAGAGACCCTAGCATGGTACTACGAACAAGAATGAATATGAGCATGCCAGAACGGAACAACCTAGCATGGACTAACATGAAAGAACAACATACGAAGTCATGCCAGTCAGGAATTCAGAACAGAGTACCTAAACTATACATGCTGATAATCACAAACAAACATACAACATCAATCACATAGAACATCGCAGGGTCCACACAACCCCGGTAAGAAATCCTTACCTTGGTCGGAAGACTTCTACACACAAATTCCTAAGCTGCGAACACTTCCGAGCTAGCTATCGAGAACCTACAAACATAGTAACAATCATAACCATAGCCCTAAAAATATAATAAAACAGCAGGCTCGGCTCGGGAGCACTCACACGGCACGACGACACGAGGCTGGGCACTGCTGGCGGGCGATCTGGTGGTGGATGGCGCTGGCCGCGGCGCTGCGCGCGCGCGCGTAGAGCAGCGCGCTGGGCACGGCACGGGCGCGCGGCGCTGGGCGTGCGTTGCAGACACGGGCGAGCGACACGGCGCTGGGCGTGCGAGGAGGACGCGGGCGAGCTGCTCGACACGGGCGAGCTGCTCAACACGGGCGAAGGCGCGCGGGCGCGATCTGGCGTCTGGCTCGCGAGCGACCTGGGCGACCTGCTGCGATGGCGATCTAGGCGATGGGCTGGCTGATGCGACGAGCTCAGCTGCTGGGCTTCCCTCGGCTGGCTGCGTGCGATGGAGAGGCTGGGCGACCGGACTGGCGTGCGGCAGGGGCTGCGATGGCGACGAGCGTTGGCACGCTGGAGGGCTGCGACGGCAGATCTGGAGTGACCTGGGCGTCTGCTCGTGCGGATCTTGATGGCTGCTGCTCGGATCTAGGCGTCTGGCTCGGCAGCTGGGCAGACCTGGACAGCCTGCAACAAACACACACACACACACAAGCTCTCCTTCTTACCTTCAGCCAGCAAGAACACCCAAACGAGAAGATGAAGAGGATGAAGACTTATCCGGAATGATGATGGAATCTCGAGCTGCAAAGGGGATGAAGAAATCGGCAAGGAGAGCTTGGGAGAAAGCTTGGGCGGCCACAAGATTTTGGAGAAGAAGATATGGCAAAACCTATTTTCTTTTCATTTAACCAAATGCACCAAAACTCCAAAATCCAAGGTTAACCATAAAATGATACGGATAGAGCAACAATAGCACCTAATGGCTCAATTGGCACACATCCGCACAAGCTTTCCAGGAGACCCGGGTTCAAACCCCAGCTGCAGCACAATTTTCCTTTCTTTTTACTTTTGCATCAAACCTTGCTCAAACCCTTCCACGAAGCCTCACAAACCTACATAAATCCATCCAATATTTTTAGCAACTAGAAAGGACATAAACGACCCTCGACGCCCGACAAATTACCAAAATACCCCTTGGGCATACACGAAGATCGGATGAAAACTCAGGCCGTTACAATATTCCCTCCTTTTTATGACTTTCGTCCTCGAAAGTCCTTAAGACTGGAAATGCACTCGATAATGCAATCTCATCTCGTCTTCCCGCTCCCAAGTGGCTTCCTCGGAACTCGACTCCTCCACTCAACCTTTACTAACCGAATCTCGCGGTTACGCAACGTCTTTGTCTCAAATGCAAGGATCTACACCGCTTCTCCTCGAAGCTCAAATCCTCATTCACCGCAAAGGCTCAAAGTCCACAATGTGCGACGGTCCGGGTACATACTTGCCTCAACATCGATACATGAAAAACACCGTGCACTGCTGACTCTGACGGAGGAAGGGCTAACCGATAAGCAACTCGCCAATCCTCTCCGAGAATCTCAAATGGCCCAAAAAATGGGGACTCAACTTCCTCGCTTACAAACCTCAAAACACCACGCATTGGAGCAACCTTTAGGAACACATGCTGGCCAACCTCAAACTCCAAATCTCGACGCCGAACATCGGCGTAACTTTTCTGCCTGCTCTGAGCCAAACATACGAGCTCTAATCTTTTGCACTGCTCCATTAGTCAATCGCAGGCAACTCGGGACCCAAAACTCGCCTATCACCAACCTCTTCCCGAAACACGGGGACCGACAACGCTTGCCATACAAGGCCTCGAATGGAGCCATCTCGAATCGCCGATCGATAAGCTCGTTGTTATAGGCAAACTCCATCGAATCTGAGATCGTCCCAATCGCCCGGAAGTCCAACACACAAGCCCTCAACATATCCTCGAGAATCGGTTCACCCTCTCGATGCGCCCATCCGCTCGAGGGTGAAAAGTCATCTTTGAAATCGCACTCAGTGCCTAAACCTTTCTGGAGCGCTCTCCAGAAACGAGAAGTGAACCGCGAATCACGGTCTGACACAATCCTCACAGGCACACCATGGTAACGAATGATCTGCTCCAAAAACAACTGCGCCCACTGTTCCACGGTATAAGTGTCTCTACCGGGAATGAAGTGTGCGCTCTTGGTCAACCGATCGACTATCACCCAGATCTGAGAGAACTTCCTCGGAGTCCTTGGCAAACCAGCAATAAAGTCCACGGAGATCTCTTCCCATTTCCACTGAGGCACACTCGGCCGGTTTGCAACAAACCAGTGGCCTCTGCACGGTGCCTTCACTTGCGACAAGTGAGACACCGGTGACAAACGCTGCCACATCTCTCTTCATTCCCATCCACCAGAAGGGTCTTTTTTGAGGTCGAGATACATCTTGGTACCCCGGGTGCCAAGCAAATGGGGAACCTGTGGGCCTCTGAGAGCAACTCTGCTCGCAATCCTGCAATGTCCGGAACACACAACCGGCCTCTATAAGTCAACCCATTGTCTGGTGAATATACGAAGTCAAAGTCTCCGTCGGCACTAACTCTCATCAACCAATCTCTTAAGTGCGGGTCACTCAATTGGCTATCAATAATCCATTTGTCTAATCGATGGTCGAATCATATCATCGAGCTACTCACAGCGGTAACCTTACCTAACAACACGGCAACCTCGGCCCGCTCGAACTCTTTCCCGCAATCCAGTGCCGGGAACTCAACAACGCCGCGAGTGCGACGTCTTCCTACTCAAAGCATCGGCCACTACATTGGCTTTACCTGATGGTACAAAATCTCGCAGTCATAATCCTTTACCAACTCTAACCATCTCCTCTCGCCTCATATTCAACTCCTTACGAGTAAACAGATACTTGAGGCTCGGTGGTCAGAAACATCCGGATCCGCTCACCATACGGGTAATGCCTCCAAATCTTCATTGCAAACACCACTCGCCGCCAACTCCATATCATGAGTCGGGTAGTTCTGCTCATACGACTTCAATCGACGGGAAGCATACGCAATGACCTTTCCGTCTTTGCATGAACACACAACCCAACCCAAACTTGGAAGCATCATCAAAACCACAAAACCTCATGTCCCCTCGGATCGCCAACATCAGTCTTTGAAGTCAAACTGCGCTTGAGCACGGAAAAGCTCTCATCACACCTATCGTCCCAAATAAACTCGACACCCTTCCTCGTCGGACGAGTGAGGGGCGAGGCTATAGCGAAAAAGTCCTTAACGAACCGATGGTAGTAACTCGCCAAACCCGAAAAGTGCGTATCTCGGCAATCGGGTTGGCTTGGCCTGAACTCACGGACTCAATCTTCGTGGAGTCCACGGCTATACCATCTCTCGAAACCACGTGACCTAGGAAGGCCACCTGCTCCAACCCAAACTCACACTTGGAAAACTTCGCATAAAGCTGATTTTCCCTCAAAGCTGCCAATACTCCCCTCAAATGCTCTGCATGGTCTTCCTTAGACCTCGAATAAATTAGAATATCGTCAATGAACACGATGACGAAGCTGTCCAAAAATGATTTGAACACCCTATCCATCATGTCCATAAACGCGGCTGGGGCATTAGTCAATCCAAAGGACATGACCACAAACTCATAGTGACCATATCTAGACACGAAAGCTTTGTCTTAGGAATGTCGGCATCCCCGATCCATGAATCGATGGTAACCGGATCTCAAATCTATCTTGGAGAACACGAAGCTCCTCAAGGTGATCAAACAAGTCATCAATACGGGGCAACGGGTAATTATTCTTCACTGTCACCTTATTAAGCTCGCGATAATCAATACATAAGCGCATAGAACCATCCTTCTTTTTCACAAACAGAACCGGTGCCCCCCACGGGGACACACTCGGACGGATGAACCCTCGATCTAACATCTCCCAAGCAAATCTTGATTCGCCTTTAACTCTCTTTGGCGCCATGCGATACGGAGCCTTCGAGATAGGGAGGGTCCTGCTCGAGCTCAATAGTGAAGTTAACCTCTCTCTTGGGGCAACCCCAGTAACTCCTCAGAAACACATCCGCGAACTCCTGCGCACGACCGGCTTTGATCAACGATCAGCAAGGGACGGCTCTCCACAGATACAACTTGGCTAGGTAACCCCAAGCTCCATGAGCTAGCAAACGGCGAGCTTTCATAGTTGACACCATTGGCGGGCAGACTCCACCTTGGGCTCCACGAAACTTAAAACTAGGCCGACCGGTGGCACGAACACCACTTCTTTCCGGTGGCGGTCAATCAACGCGTGGTTAGCGACTAACCACTCCATACCAAGGATCACATCAAAACCACTCATAGGCGTAACTATGAGTGTGGCTACAAGCAACTCTCCTCCTGATATCTCGATCCGGCCATCCTTAATCTTATCTCTAGCTAACATACTAACTTTCAAGGAGTTGCAACAGATAACTCAAAACCTAGAGGCTCTAGTCTCAACTTAGCATGCTCAAGAAACAACACGTATACAAATGAATGCGTAGAAACCGAATCAAACAAAACAAATGCGCAGTGATCTAAAACAAGAAGCGTACTCGCCACCGCGGCATCTCATGCGCTCGGCCTCCTGACGGGTCGTAGTAAACACCCGACCCTGCTGCTGCTCTGGCTGATGACAGAAACGGATCATATGCCCCTCTTTACCACAACGAAAACACACTCTGGGCCCTATCTGGCAAGCTCCAGTGTGGGTCCTCCGCAAAGAAGCACAAGCGGGAACTCGCACGGGACCGCCTGGCAAGCGGGCCGAAACGGTTCGGGGCCCTATGCGATCCTTGTTCGAATCGCCTTTGGCGACGCTTAGCCGCCACCACTAAACTCAAACTTCCTCTTCTGCCCCACTGCAGCTGGAACAGGACGCTGAACCGGAGCGGCGACAACCCGCTCAACAGGATACTTCCATTTATAAATGGTGGCTAGTTGCACCGCTCTAGCATAAGTGTCGTGGGCCGTGTGCTCGACATCCCGAGACACACCCCGCTCTCAAACCAAAGAATAAACTTTCGAATTTTTAACTCGGGGTAGCTATCAACTAAGGAGCAAAATACCCATACTCGAGAAAACTTTCTCTCATACTCCTCTATGGAATCGAACCTGCGCTTGATTCTCAAAAAGCTCTACCATCTTTTCTGGGCCTCATCACTAATATATTTGACCACGAACTCGGACTTAAAGAACTTCCAGTGGCGGTGGAGACCCACCGGCCTCTCACTCGGGGTGGACTCCCACCACCATCTAGCAAAGCCTCCTAGTGCATGGGCCGCACACCTCGGTCATTGGATATCGGGCGCACCATGATCGTGAAGGTGTACTCCATATGGGCAATCCAATGGGCCAGCCGCTAACGCATCCCCAGTGGCATCAAACTTCTCCACGCGCCACTTCACAAAGTCCTTTAACCATCTACCAAGCTCCACCGCACCCTCTGCTACATCCGCCTCGGGGCTACTTGCTCTGAGGAGTGAAATCTTCTTTGCTGCCTCTTTGAAACATGCGGGTCACCGCTCGATCTGGGATCGGGACTCTTCCCGCCAAGCTTGGCGCCAACAAGGCTTGGGTCTCGCCTCTCGGTCACTCGGCATGCTGACCATAAAAGCCCTCATAGAATCAGCCAACTCTGCTCGAGCGATCTCACGGCGCTCGGTCGCCTCAACGCCTACTCTAGGCGCGACGAGGGGGAGCTGCGGCGGAATGCCACGGGCCTCGGCTTAGGACGAAGTCCTGCGCAGTGTCGACCGATCCGGTACCTCGTCCTGCTCTCGGACGTCCTCTCCCGGCACGAGTGACAGGCATGCTGGCGATCTACACCCAAACCAACAACGAGTCAGAACCTGCTCGTCCCCGCTCTACAACACTAAGCAAGGCATACACTAGATAAAAGGTATTGTAAATTCTTAACCCCTTTTCTAAAACAGTAAACTTAAGCGTACCTGATGACTGTCGGAGTGCTGATGATCATGGGAAAACGACCTACAACAAAAGGTCAGTCTACAGAATCTATGACTCTGGGCTCTATTACCAACTGTAAAGAAACGACCCAAAAGGGCTCTAAATGGGCCTTTACCCCAATGCATGTATTCAAAATAAAAGACATTATAAAAATAAATTTTGGATTCCAAGTAAAAACAGAAACGTTCAACAATCAAAACAATTTACTCTAAAACCTGTCCCTGTTTCCAAGCACCTATTTCAGGATAAATACATTTCTAAAAGCATACTCTGATCAGAGATTTATTTAAACCATTCAAACCTTCCACAAGTACAACTATGCTGGAATCCATAAAACATAAGAAAACATCCTAGGGCTCCGTGCCCGTCTACATGCATTCAGGGGAAATAACAAAAGTCAAGAGTCATGATATAATAAAATGGTCAGAGATGACAACAGGGCCCATGATCATAGCTCCTCCTTCAGCCATCCTGTCTCGCTCCTTGGTTACCTGTGGAAACCACAAAATAAGGGTGAGTAACGAGTTACTCAGTAAGAATCCCCAACCGGGGTACAATACGATGCACATGGTCATCCAGATGAGTGTATGCAAGCTATGATCATAAACACATAATAGAGCACATAGCTGGAGTCCACACTTGGACCTCGGATGCCAACTCAGGGTCTTAGTCCGGAATTAACTACCATAACCACACAGATCGCCCTATACGAGAAACAAGTCCCAGCCTCAGCCTATCTACTGTCGAATTAAAGGTGCACTAGCTCAAGATCCCGAGGAGCTCTCCGGTCAACGCTGTAATGAGCGTAAGCATGCACCGCGTGCTTCTACAGACTATGGGGGGTGCCGGGTCTAGTGGCAAGCTGCCCATATCCGGATACCACGCCTAACTAAATCTTTGGATCGGTGTCACTGACATAGGGGTGTGAGACCTAGACACGTGAACTATGTCAGCCTGTACCACCGCACCTGAGGCTAAGGAACGGGTCGTGGTAGGCTTACACCAGGAAGCCGTCCTTACCTTAACAGGTGGCAATCAAGGGCTCACCGCCAACACGCCGAGGACGTGCGGCCGCCGGACTAGGCATTGCCAAGTCATCATCCCGACCGTTGGGGCATCGCTTAGACTACCACCCTCACCCAAGATTGTAGGGCCTACCGGTTGGGATAGCTAATCCCTCACGGGGTCCAAGGACGGAGAACTATCTCGAACGTCCTTGCCATGGATGCAAGATACTTTATGCATCAGGCCCGGATGATGCTATCTACCTGAATTCTAACCTGCCTTAACAATCAGCAAACAATCCAATACGTGCTCGAAAGAATACAAAGAGACCTAGCATGGTACTACTGAACAAGAATGAATATGAGCATGCGAACGGAACAACCTAGCATGGACTAACATGAAAGAACAACATACGAAGTCATGCCATCGAGGAATTGAATGCAGTACCTAAACTATACATGCTGATAATCACAAACAAACATACAACATCAATCACATAGAACATCGCAGGGTCCACACAATCCCGGTAAGAAATCCTTACCTTGGTCGGAAGACTTCTACACAGAAATTCCTAAGCTGCCAACACTTCCGAGCTAGCTATCGAGAACCTACAAACATAGTAACAATCATAACCATAGCCCTAAAAATATAATAAAATAGCAGGCTCGGCTCAGGAGCACTCACACGGCACGACGACACGAGGCTGGGCACTCTTGGCGGTGATGATGTACCGGATCTGGCGCTGGGCGGCGCTGCGCGCCGAGCAGCGCCGGGCACGGGCACGCGGCGGCGGCGGCGCTGGGGGTGCAATGCAGACACGGGCGAGCGACACGGCGATCGGGCGTAGGGCGCTGGGTGCCGGGCGTGCGAGGCGGGCGCGGGCGAAGCCGCCGACACGGGCGAGCGCCGCAGACGCGATCTGGCGTCTGGCTCGCGAGCGACCTGGGCGACCTGCTGCGATGGCGATCTGGGCGATGGGCTGGCTGATTCGACGAGCTCGGCTGCTGGGCTTCCCTCGGCTGGCTGTGCGCGATGGAGAGGCTGGGCGACCAGACTGGCGTGCGGCAGCTGCTGCGACGGCGACGAGCATTGGCACGCGTGAGGGCTGCGACGGCAGATCTGGCCCGACTTGGGCGTCTGATCGTGCTGATCTGGACGGCTGCTGCTCGGATCTGGGCGTCTCCTAAATAAACTTTGTAATCTGGGCTATCTGTGCCCGGGATTCCTCACTACGCGCTACAAAATGCGCTTGGGTCTTCGCTCTCTGTTAGCTAAAAGACCTGCCATTAACTCTCTCATGGCTGGAGCACACTCTGCTCAAGGCGTCTCACTCTGAGGCATGCTAGCCTCTACCCCCTCTTTTGGCAACTCAACTGCCAGGGCCAAAGTGGCTGACGGGTCTAGACAACCTTGGACGTGGTCTCATCATCAACATGCTCAGTCCAACTCCTCGGTTGAAAATACCAAACGTCCTTACTCCTCTATATGTAATTAGCATACTGGCGATCTACACAAAACACAAAAGCTAGTCCACACTGGGACTCTCACTGCCCAACAAGGGTAACACATGTATACTAGATGCAGTATTGTAAAATACAACCCTTAGCTTAATGAACATGGACAAACCTGATGGCCGTGGAGTGCTGATGATCATGGGAACAACAACCTATAAAGCAGGTTAGTCTACAGGTTAGCATGCAAGAGAAATATGTCTACAAATGGTTTAGTGCTCATATTTAAGACTTTTCAAACATCAATGAACGGGGAACATTTAAAACATCACAAACAGTTTTCATTAAGCAAAACCAATAAAGTAAAAACATGTCTGGCCAGTATTTATAAAACACAACACTTTTAACAACGTTCCCCTAGGACTCCTGTCCATCTACATGCAGAATAAATAATGCAAATAATAAACGACAGAGTGTCGGCAGCTCCAATGATCATTCAGCTCCCTCCGCTAGCCGTCCTGGTGCTGTCCTAAGTTGCCTGGTGGAAGAACCATAGAAATAAGGGTGAGTATAAACATACTCAGTAAGAATCCCCAACCGGGGTACAATACGATACATCAATCATCTAGCACCCTAGTATACATGCAAACAGTTACCAACACAGATCTTAGCTCAACGAGCTTACAAGGCAAAAATTCAAAATCCTCGAAAGTCTCCTACTTCCAGCCTAATGATTGGTTCTCATAACCAATCCTGTGACATCCTCGAGGGTCTTTCTCCCTCAGCCGTATGATTAGCTCAAAAACTGATCCCAATTGATGTCAGACACCCTCGAGGGTCTTTCACCCTCGACCGTATGATCAACTCAAAAACAAATCCCAAATGGGTGTCATCGAGGGCCTCTTACCCTCGGCTAGCAAAAATTGGACTAACAGGAGAGTACCCAAAGTATGGCTCTAAACTGGAACAGAAGTGGTGTACTCACGAACATTAGCCCGGGGGAGCTCTCTGAATCGGTGACTAACGTGTGTGCGCACACACCGCATGCTGCTGCAACCGGCGTAAATGTGGGGGCCTAGAGACAAACTTCGCGGGCCAGGTACGCATGCCTAAAGACTCGGAAGCGGTGTCACTGAACACAGTAGTGCGAGGCCCTCGGTACTCATCTGTAACAGCCTATACCACCGACCTGAAGCTAAGAACCGGCCAAGGTAGGCTTAAACCGTTGGCAGGGTTCTGCTCTAGCAGGCTACAAACTAGGCTTATGCCGATGCAGTAGCTAATCCACATCGGCTGCCGGGGGAAGTAATGTACGTTATGCTTCGCTCTGAACCCCGACCTGTGGGGACAGAGTACGTTATGTCCGTTCTCAACCTCTATATGATGACAAAACCTACTATACTAGCTAAGAGTACAGAGTAATAGATTCTTGGCTAAACATACATTCTCAACATAAAACACATAGCCTAGCATGATACTACGAACTTAAGCAGGAATCGAAAGCTTGTTGGAAGAACAAACCTAGCATGGCACTAACATGAACAACAAGCAAACATGCTAGCAAGTAGTCAAACAGAAGCTGTTCTATCAACTATCATGCTCATAACAGTAAACAAACAAACAGGGCACATCATGATAATATCGCAGGGTCCACACAACCACGGTAAGAAATCCTTACCTGGAAACAAGCAGTAACAATATAACGCTCATTGAGCTACAGAAACACACAACATAGCAAATCATACATAAATTTATTAACAACCTATTCTAGCTATTTCTAAACTAACCTCAAGAGAAGCAGGAACCGGGAAGTTACCCAGTAAGCTACACCATGCCCTCGACCCAGCTTCTTGGGTTTGACCAAGGGAGCTCTCGGCTAGAGCTTGCTTCAAGCTCTCTGTCAACAACCTCCTAGATTCGGCTAGGCTTCACCTCCAACACAACGGAACACAAGTTAGCTTGTAGGGAAAACAAGCACCACACTCCCAAACCACACCAAGAAGCTGACGGCTAGGGTTGAGAACTCACCTCAAGAGTATGCTCGGCTAGGTAACTTGTAACAGCCCAGTTTCCTATTCCTGTTTTCGAGGTGCCTTCAGGTCAAGATTGGGTTGTTTGGTTGGGTCATTAGAGCGGTTTTGACCCTTGGGGGTATTTTGGTCTTTTGGCTCCCTGGGCAGGATTTGTGGTTTTCAGGGCTTCGAGGTAGCTCCTGCCTTTTTCGAGGCTTGTTTGTTGTTGGCTACGAGTCCCGAGGTGTTTGGGCTAGTCGGTTGGATGCTCGGTTGTGGTTTGGGCTTTGGCAAAGTGATGGTTGGTTGTGTGCTTCCTTTGGGATTCGAGCCCTGGCCCTTAGTGTTGCTTTAGGTGTTTGGGCTCTCTCTCTCCCCGAACCCTCACATTAGCCCGAGCCAGCCCCTCCAACTCGCCCAACCCAGCTAGCCAGAGCCAAGCCCCAGCCCTTGGTCACGTCGCCCAGGTCGCCTACCGAGCCCCTCGCCTGCGCAGCGCCATCGCCAGCCCGAGCCTCGCCCAGCTCGTGTCCGTCCGTGCTCGAGTGGCCCTACACTGTGCCGTGTCGCGCGCCCTCGCCCTGGTCCGTGTCGCCCTCGCCCGCCAGGTCGCGTCGCCAGCCCGAGCTCGCCCAGCCCGACCGCACAGTGTTGCTCGTCTCGTTCGCGCCCGTGTCGCCCAGTGCCGAGCTGTCGCGTCGTGTCGCTCGCGCCCGCGAGCTGTCTGTGTGCCGAGCCGCGCCGCGCGCCCTTGTGTCGCCCAGCACCAGTCTGCGCGCAGCCAGCGCCCCAAGCGCCCGAGCCCAGCGCGCCAGCGCCCATCCCTGCGCCTGTCTGCGCCCATTAGCTGCCTAGCCCGTGCAGCCGGCTCGTTCGTGTGTCAGCCGTGCCTCGTGAGTTGCTCCCGAGCCTAGCCCTGTTTATTTTATTGTATTTAGGGCTATTTTATGATTATTGATGTGTTTGTTTGGCTCGCTATAGGTTGCTCGGGTTAGATCACAGTTAGGTTTGTTGTGTGTTTTTGCCTTCCGACCAGGTAAGGATTTCTTACCGGAGTTGTGTGGGCCCTGCGATATATTATGTGATTGCTGATTGTATGCTTGTTTGTGTTTATTGACATGTTTAATGATAAGTGCTCTATTCTGAATTCCCGACTGGCATGATTTCCTATGTTGTTTCTCATGTTAGTCCATGCTAGGTTGTTCCTTTCTGGCATGCTCGTATCTGTTCTTGCTTCGTAGTATCATGCTAGGTTCGTTGTATTCTTTTGAGCACGTATTGGATTGATTGGATTGTTTGCTAATTGCTATGATAGGTTAGAGTTCAGGTAGATAGCATCATCCGGGCCGTGTGCATAACGAACCTTGCATCCCCGATAGGGACGTACAAGATGGAGCTCCGTCCTTGATCCCGTTAGGGACTAGCTAACCCTAACGGCGGGCCCTGCAATCTTGGGTGAGGGTGGCAGACTGTTAAATGCCCCAACGGTCAGGATGATGACTTGGCATTGCCTTGTCCCCGACAGCCGGCACGTCCTCAGCGTGTTTCGGCGGTAGCCCTTGAGTTGCCACCTGATAGGGCAAGGACGGTTTCCTGGTGTAAGCCTACCACGACCCATGCCTTAGCCTCAGGTGCGGTGGTTCAGGCTGACATAGTTCACGTGTCCAAGTCTCACACCCCTATGTCAGTGACACCGATCCAGAGATTTAGTTAGGCGTGGTGACTGGACATGGGCAGCTTGCCACTAGACCCGACACCCCCCATAGTCTGCAGTAGCACGCGGTGCGCGCGCACGCTCATTATAGCGCCGACCGGAGAGCTCCTTGGGATCTTGAGCCAGTGCACCTTTCGTCGACAGTAGACAGGCTGAGGCCGAGACTTGTTTCTCTTATAGGGCGTATTGTGTGGTGATTATTTCTGGACTAAGACCCTGAGTTGGCATCCGAGTCCCAAGTGTGGGCTAAGCTGTGTGCTCTATTCTGTGTTTATATTCATAGCTTGCATACCTTTCTACTAGATGACCATGTGTATCGTATTGTACCCCGGTTGGGGATTCTTACTGAGTAATTTGTTACTCACCCTTATTATGTGGTTTTCCACAGGTAGCCATGGTGCGAGACAGGATGGCTGGAGGAGGAGCTGTGATCATGGAAACCCGTTGTTCAACTATGAGTTTTATGTTTATGATTTAAATGTTCTCTGAATGCATGTAGTTGGGCACGAAGCCCTAGGGTGTTTTCTGAATGTATTTTCAGATTCTAGCATTGTTGTAACTATTGTAAAGTTTGTATGTTTTAAATAAATCTCTGATCAGAGTAAGTTTTGTAAATGTATTTGTCTTGGAACAGGTGCTTGGAAACAGGGACAGGTTCCAAGAATTGATGTTGATTTTTAAATGGATGTTTTATGTTTTAGTTTTTACTTAGAATCCGAACACCATCTTGCAAATTTTCGGTAGATTTGTATGCATGCATTGAGGTAACGGCTTATTTTAGAACCCCTTTCAGGTCGGGTCGTTACACAACTGCTGACGGCTGCTAGGGCTTGATGTGGGAACTCTTCTCGGCTTCAATTGGAGCTTGCAAAACAACAACGAAACAATTAGGGCACACCCAACCAGCAAGGAGGCTCTCGGCCAAAGGGACTTACCACACCAACTTCGCTCTGCTGCAGGAAGATCCAAGGTAGTCCTCGGCTTGGAGATGAGCTTTAGGGTTGCGGCTACATAAGGGGAGGAGCAAAGAGGATCTCGACTTGTAGGGGTTTCTTGAAGGAGTGTGCGGTAACAAGGACTTCAACTTTGTTGGAGTTTTCGACAATCTCATGAAGGAGAAACAAGGCTTCGACAAACACCAAAAAAGCCTAGAAAACACTAAGAAAACACCAAGGGCTTCTCGGCTACAAGAGGAAAAGAAAAGAACATCTTGTTCGGTTATGGTTTTGTCCAAGCAACAAGAAAAGCAAGTCTGGGTCTGGGAGAAGGGAAGAAAGAAGAAGACTCACCTCGGTTCTTGATCTTGATCTTGGAGAAACGACAAGAAGGGGAGCACAACAAGATGGAAGAGAAGAAGATGCTCTCGGCAAGACAAGCAACCAAGGAAAAGAGAGGAATTGAGGAGGATAAAGTGCTCGATAAGAGGAGAAGAATGGAGGATGAAATCGGCAAGAAGATGGAAGGGAAGGAAAGTTGGAATCGGCAAGATGGGAGGAGAATACGTGCCGCAACTTTTAGGAGAAGGAAAAAAATACGATTCTTTTGGTTTGTTTTGTTGATTGAAAAATCCTGGGCTTTCCCCCTTCGAGTCCCAACTAAAGCAAGTATTTCTTTTAATAAAGTCTCATTTAATCCAAGCCTCCAAACTTCCCCCAGGTCAACGGTTCGAAACCCACAAACAACACTTTTTTTTTCTTTTTAATTCTCTAAAAAGCAAGCCTCCCAAAGCCTAGCTGGTCACAGGTTCGAATCCCGACAGCAACATTAATTAAGTCTTAATTAATCAACAACAAACTTCAACTCCTAGCCACCTGGGTTCGAGTCCTGGCTTGAGCGCTTTCCTTAATTTTTCATTTAACCGGGATACCTCCAAAATCCTAACAAACATCATACCTCTCGGGAACCTGCAACCAACGAAAAGTCAGTTCTCAACAAAAGACAGAAACAGCCCTAGAACCCTAAATATCCACCAAGTCAGCCCTAAGAGCAAAATGACCAAAATGCCCTTCAGGGTTAAAAAGCCCTAACGGCCCAATCGAACATCTGAATACTGAATCGAAAGTACCTGGGAAACCAGAACGAAAAATTGGGTTGTTACATTATAGTTGGTATCAGAGCTCAGAGTCATAGATTCTGTAGACTAACCTACAGTTGTAGGTTGTTTTTCCACGATCATCAGCGCTCCAATAGCCATCATGTAATGACCTGACCCGATAGAGGTTCTAAACTAGACCTTTACCTCAATGCATGTTTTTAAAACTTAAAAATAATATGCAAGATTGCTTTCCAGATTCTGAATGAAAATAAAAACTTGTAAATAATCACTTTAACAACAAGCATAAAAAGTACTGAAACCTGTCCCTATGTCCAAGCACCTGTTCCAAGCTAAATACAGTTTAAAACATATTCTGATAAGAGATTTATTCAAAACATTCAAAATCCCAAACAGTTCACAACAGTGTCAGAATCCAGAAACAGTCAGAAAACATCCTACGGGCTCCATGCCCAACCACATGCATTCAGAGGACAAACTAAAAACATAAATATAAACTCAGAGTTTAAAGACAGCAGTTATTCCATGATCCGCAGCTCCTTCTTCAGCCATCCTGTCTCGCGCCCTGATTACCTGAGGAAAACCACAAAATAAGGGTGAGTAATGAATTACTCAGCAAGAATCCCCAATTGGGGTACAATACGATACAACTGGTCATCTAGCAGAAAGTATGCAAGCTATGAATACAACATAGAAGATAGCACATCACTTTAATCCATACACAAATACCACGGATTCCATCTTACGGTCTTACTTCGGAAACTACAACGCATCTCTATACTCTACGAGAAACTAATCTCGGCCTCAGCTTTCCAACCACTGTAGATACGAAAGGTGCACTGAACTCAAGATCCCTAGGAGCTCTCCATGGCGTCAGTAATGAGCATCTGCAAGACACCGCATGCTTTGCAAACTAGGAGGTCTTTGGGTCTAGGACATGCTTTGCCTGAAAGACCTGACCCAAAAGGGGCTCTAAATGGGCCTTTACCCCAATGCATGCATTCAAAGTAAAGGACGATATGCAATTATAATTTCGGATTCCAATTAAAACATAAAACATTCAAACATTCAAACAGAAATCAATACAGTTTGCTGAAACCTGTTCCTGTCTCCAAGCACCTGTTTCAGAACAAATACATTTCCAAAGTTTACTCTGATCAGAGATTTATTAAAATCATTCAAAAACTTCTCGAGATACAACAATGCTTTGGAATCCACAAAATATTTAGAAAACGTCCTAGGGCTCGTGCGCCACATGCATTCAGGGAAAATAAAAAGACAAGAGTCATAGTATAAAAAAAAAAGCAGAGACGACAAAGACGATTCCCATGATCACAGCTCCTCCTTCACCATCCCGTCTCGCACCTTGGTTACCCGTGGAAAACCACAAAATAAGGGTGAGTAACGAATTACCCAGTAAAAAAACCCCAACCGGGGTACAATACGATATACATGGTCATCTAGATGAATGTATGCAAGCTATGAATATAAACACGAATGGAGCACATAGCTTAAATCCACATATAATCTTCGATGCCAACTCGTGGTCTTAGTCCGGAATAATCCACACCACACAATACGCCCTATACGAGAAACAAGTCCCGCCTCACCTGCATTTCATCGTCGATACGAAAGGTGCACTCGCTCACAATCTCGAGGAGCTCTCAAGTCGGCGTATGAATGAGCGTATGCGCGCACTCACCGCATGCTACCGCAACTCTAGGGGTTGCCGGTCTAGTGGCAAGCCGCCTGTGTCCATCACCATGCCTAACTAAATCTCTAGATCGGTGTCACTGACATAGGGGTGTGAGACCTGGACACGTGAACTATGTCAGCCTGAACCACCGCACCTGAGGCTAAGGAATCGGTCGTGGTAGGCTTACACCAAGAAGCCATCCTTGCCCTAACAGGTGGCAATCAAGGGCTACGGCCGAACACGCTGAGGACGTGCCGACTGCTGGGGACGAGGCAATGCCAAGTCATCATCCCGACAGACTACCACCCTCACCCAAGATTGCAGGGCCTACTGGTCGGGTTAGCTAAACCCTCACGGGGTCCAGGGACGGAGTACTACCTCGTACGTCCCTGCCATGGATGCAAGATACTTTATGCGTTCGGGCCCGGATGATGCTACCTACCTACACTCTAACATATCATATCAATAACATACAATCCAATACAATCCAATATGTGCTCTACAGATACAACGAACCTAGCAGGATACTACGAAACAAGAACAAATACGAGCATGCCAGAACGGAACAACCTAGCATGGACTAACATGAGAAACAACATAAGGAATCATGCCAGTCGGGAATTCAGAACAGAGCACCTAACACTATACATGTTGATAATCACAAACAAACATACAAACAACAATCACATATAATACCGCAGGGCCCACACAACTCCGGTAAGAAATCCTTACCTTGGTCGGGAGGCTTCTACACACAAAACCTAAGCTGCGAACAATCCCGAGCTAGCTAACGGAACCTAGCAAACACAATAATAATCAACATCTATAAGCCTAAAAATAATAAAACAGTAGGCTCGGCTCGGGAGCACTCACACGGCACGGTGACACGAGGCTATTCGCTGCTGGCAGGCTGGTGCGGCTTGGCTGGGCACTGGCTGGGCGTTGGGGCACGGCACGGGCGAGGACGTTGGGAGTGCGACGCGGACACGGGCGAGCGACACGGCACGGGCGAGGACGCGCGGGGTGATCTGGCATGCTAGCCTGCGATCGAACTGGGCGACCTGCTGCGACGGCGAGCTGGCGATCCGGACGACTCGATTGCTGGGCGTGCGACGCGAGATCTGGGTGCGACAGGGCTGCCGACGATGGAGCTGGCTGGGCTGCTGGGCGAGCGGCAGGGCGAGATCTGGCAGGGCAATGGAGCTGGCTGGTGCGACGAGCTCGGCTGCTGGGCTTCCCTCGGCTGGCCGGAATGATGATTGAACCTCAGGGCTGCAAAGGGAATGAAAAATCGGCAAGGGGGCTAGGGAGAGCTTGGCTTGTGCGGCAAAGAGGATGATGGAGGAGAATGACAAAAGACCTAATTTCTTTTTCAATTAACCAAATGCACCAAAACTCCAAGATCCAAGGATAACCATAATATGACGCAGAAAGAGCAGCAAGAGCTCTGCATAGCTCAACTAGCACGCATCCCCATAGGCTTTCCCGGAGACCCGGGTTCAAATCCCAGCTGCTACATAAATTCCTTTATTTTTACTTTTACAACTATCCATGCTCAAACCCATCCACAAAGCCTCAAAAACTTACATCAATCCATCCAATAATTTCATCGACTGGAAAGAAGACATAAACGGCCCTGACGGCTCGACCAAATTACGAAAAATACCCCTAGGGCATAACTGGAAGACCGGGATGAACACCTGGGCAGTTACATGCCCTGATCCAGTACGCATGCCTAAAAGAATCTCTGGATCGGTGTCACTGAACATAGTGATGTGAGACCAAGACACTATGACTATGTCAGCCTGTACCACCACACTTGAGGCTAAGAAACCGGCCGTGGTAGGCTTACACCAGGAACCGGCCCTTGCCCTATCAGGTGGCAATCAATGGCTACTGCCGACATACTGAGGTTGTGTCGACTGCCGGGGACAAGGCAATGCCTAGTCATTCCCCCTACCGTTGGGGCATTTAACAGTCTGCCACCCTCACCGAAGATTGCACTCGGCTGCCGTTAAGGTTAGCTAAACCCTAACGACGGATCAGGGACGGAGTACTGCCTCGCACGTCCCTGCCACGGATGCAAGTTACGTTATGCATCCTCGCCCAGATGATGCTACCTATCAAACTCTAAGCTATAAATAGCTAACAACAAACATACTAATACGTGCTCAGCCGAAACAATGAACCTAGCATGATACTACGAAGCAAGAACAGATAACGAACATGCCAGAACAGAACAACCTAGCATGGACTAACATGAGAAACAACATAAGAAATCATGCCAGTCGAGAATTTAGAGCAGTGCACCTATCACTAAACATGTTGATAAACACAAACAAGCATACAATCAGCAATCACATATAATATCGCAGGGCCCACACAACTCCGGTAAGAAATCCTTACCTAGGTCAGAAGGCGAACACACACAAGAAAGATCCTTAGCAGCAACCAAACCCGAGCTAGCTACCAGGAACTTAACAAACAACAACAAACATCACAACCTATATGCCTTAGATAAAATACAAACAGAACTCGGCTCGGTCGGAAGCAACTCACACGGCACGTGGTTGGCGCGCTGACTGACAGGCTGTAGGGCACACAGCTCGGCGATGGCGTGCGGACAGGCTACTCGTTGTGCGTGCGGCAGTGGGTGTGGATAGCGCTGGCCGCCGCGCGGCGTCGGGGGGCACGACGACAGCGATGCGCTTCGCGCGTGGCGGGCGCGACGCGAGTTGGGCGATGCGCTGCTGCAGGCTAGCAAGCGAACGGGCAGGAGCTGCGACGTGGGACTGAGGGCGATCGCGACAAGGGCTGCGATTGGGCCGGGCGATCTTATTGCGCAGCGAGGCGAGCGAACGAGCGGGAGCCGCTCGGTGGGCCGCGACGCGCGCGCGTCGACGATCGCTACAGGGGCTGCGATCGTTCGCTTGGCTATGCGATGCTGCAAGCCTCTAGAGTGAACTGCGGTAAGGCTGCTCGGCTGGGGCTGCGACGGCGCTGCAGGCTGGGCGACGGCGGCAGGGCTGCTCGACTGGGCTGCATCAAACACAAAACTTAACAATCCCCTTCTCTCGGCCAACATGAACAACACCAAAAAGATGAGAATGAGAGATTGAGGAACGAGAAATGCTTACTCGGAACGAACGAAAATGATGGAGCTCCCAGGCTGGAAAAACGCACGGCAAAGGAGCTTCGAGAGGATGGATGAGCGGCAAGGAGATTTGGAGAAGAGAAAAAGAGAAAACCCTATATTTTAACCAAACTCACTTTAACCTCGAAAACCAAGGCAAACCAAGATAACCTGCGGAATGAGTATCAAGATCTATGTAAAGACCCGACCCGAATGGGGTCCTAAAATGGGCTCACCATAAGAAGAGTGCTCAACTCTACTAGACAACTGGGAAACCACCAACGAATCATGTCCGATGGGAACACTGCTCGCTGCACCCTTAACCACAGGGTTCCGACTTACTGGCTGTGAAGCAACAACACTTTATAAGAGAACAAAGATGTCTCAGCAACTTCCTCGAAGGCTACCAACTCTGCAGCTACTCACTGGGCAATCAAACAATCTGCTAAGGTTCAAGATCAACACTTGAACTTCCCAGGCTAGTCCACACTGGAACATGCTCCACAAGCATCAACATGAGCAAAGCTATAGCTAACTCCTCTCCTGGAGTGGTACTCCAGGGAAAATCACCTTCACCCTCTCTCTAGGGGAAAACTAACAACTGGGCCACAAGTGGCCTACGGGAGTCTAATTTCTACCTCCCCCTGGGACAATGTCCCAGCGGTATCTGAATCTGTCTGGATACCCTGACTAGCAACTATCATACTTCTTACACTACGGGAAGTTGGCATGATGGTGCTCTGGTCCCAAACCAACAACGAGTCAGAACCTGCTCGTCTCCGCTCCACACCACTAAACAAGGCATACACTAGATGAAAAGTATTGCAAATTCTTAACCCTTTTCTAAAACTGTAAACTTAGGCGTACCTGATGACTGTCGGAGTGCTGATGATCATGGAAAACGACCTACAACAAAAGGTCAGTCTACATAATCTATGACTCTGAGCTCTGATACCAACTGTAAAGACCCGACCCGAATGGGGTCCTAAAATGGGCCTTTACCTCAATGCATGCATCCAAAGGATAAAGACAATATGCAAGAATGGTTTTCGGATTCTAAGTGAAAACTAAAACATACAACATCCATTTAAAAAGTCAATACAAAATTCCTGAAACCTGTCCCTATTTCCAAGCACTTGTTCCAAGGCAAATACATTTCCAAAACTCACTCTCATCAGAGATTTATTTAAAACATTCAAAACTTTTCAATAGTTACAACAGTGCTATAATCCGGAAAAATAGTCAGAAAACAACCTAGGGCTCCGTGCCCAGCTACATGCATTCAGAGGAAAATAAAACACAAAGAATCATAGACATAAACTCAGAGTTCGAACAACGGGTTTCCATGATCACAGCTCCTCCTCCACCCATCTTGTCTCGCACCATGGTTACCTGTGGAAAACCACAAAATAAGGGTGAGTAACGAATTACTCAGTAAGAATCCCCAACCGGGGTACAATACGATATACATGGTCATCTAGCAGAAAGGTATGCAAGCTATGAATATAAACACAGAAGAGAGCACATAGCTTAAATCCACACATAAACCTCGGATGCCATCACAGGGTATTACTCCGGAATAATCCACCTCACGATACGATCCTATACGAGAAACAAGTCTCGGCCTCAGCCTGTCTACTGTCGATACGAAAGGTGCACTGGCTCACAATCCCGAGGAGCTCTCCAATCGGTGCTATAATGAGCGTATGCGTGCACCACAATCTACTGCAAACCATGGGGGGTGTCGGGTCTAGTGGCAAGCTGCCCAGGTCCAGTCACGATGCCTAACTAAATCTCTGGATCGGTGTCACTGACATAGGGGTGTGAGACCTGAACACATGAACAATGTCAGCCTGAACCACCGCACCTGAGGCTAAGGAACCGGTCGTGGTAAACTTACACCAGGAAGTCGTCCTTGCCCTAACAGGTGACAATCAAGGGCTACGGCCGAACACGCTGAGGACGTGCTGACTGCTGGGAACAAGGCAATGCCATGTCATCATCCCGACCGTTGGGGCATTTAATAGTCTGCCACCCTCAACCAAGATTGCAGGGCCTGCCGTTAGGGGTTAGCTAAACCCTAACGGTGGATCAGGGACGGAGTACCGCCTCATATGTCCCTGCCGTGGATGCAAGTTACGTTATGTATCCTGGACTGGATGATGCTACCTACCATATCTCAAACCTATAAACAGATACATCCAACAATCCAATACGTGCTCAATAGATACAACGAAACTAGCATGATACTACGAAGCAAGAACAGATAACGAGCATGCCAGAACAGAACAACCTAGCATGGACTAACATGAGAAACAACATTAGAAATCATGCCAGTCGGGAATTCAGAGCAGTGCACCTATCACTAAACATGTTGATAAACACAAACAAGCATACAATCAGCAATCACATATAATATCGCAGGGCCCACACAACTCTAGTAAGAAATCCTTACCTGGTCAGAAGGCAACTACACACAAGAATCATAAGCTGCGATCGATCCCAAGCTAGCTAATGAGAACCTAACAAGCAAAATAATTATCACAATCCATAGGCCTAAATATAATAAAATAAACAGGACTCAGCTAGGGAGTAACTCACACTGCACGGCTGACGCGCGGATGGATAGGCTGCATGGTCGTGGCTGCTGCTGGGCGCTGATGGGCAGCAGGGCTGCGCGCGCGCGCTGGGACGGGCTGGCTGGGTGGAGGCGCGCTGGCGCAGACACGCAGACACGATAGCACACACGCGAAGCGTCTTTGGCGCTGGCTGCTGCGCGCGACGGAAGGTGCGGCGGCACGGCGGACGCGGCCGGGCGCGACGAGCAGACGGCGCACGAGCGCTGGGCCGCGCGTGGATCGCACGCAGCCGTTGCCGCTTCGCCTCGCGACGACGACGCTACCGGCGCTGGGGCTTTTGGCGCGATGCGTCAGAGGGGCCGAGCGACGCGCGCGCTGGCGCGTCTGGGCGCTGAGGCTGCTGGCCGCGCTGCAGCAGCACCTACATCTCGGTTGGGCGTCTGCTGCTGATGATGGCGTCTGGCTCGGCTGGGCTCCTCTTGGGAGAAGGCACATGCAATGCTTGAGAGACAATGGGTTGGGGCGGCAAGGGGATTGGAGAACAAATGGGGAAAAACCTATTTCTCTTCATTTAGCCAAAAACACCAAAACCCCAAAGACGCAAGGCTAACCAAGATATGTCGCGGATAGAGTAACAAGATCACCTGGTGGCTCAACTGGCAAGGCCCTGCTCTAGCACATAAGGCCACCCTGGCTCCAACCCCAGATGCTGCAACTTTAACTCCCTATTTTACTTTTGCATCTCTCCATGCCCAAACCCATCCACAAAGCAACGAAATCCAACATAAGACCGACCAATAATTTTAGCAACTAAAAAAGACATAAACGGCCCTGACGGCCCGACCAAATTACCAAAATACCCCTAGGGCATACCTGGAAGACCTAGATGAAAACCTGGGCCGTTATAATCTACCTGAAGCTTGACTGGCAGAACCACACCGCTATCTCCCTAGCCACCCAGGCTCAAATCCCAGCTGCTGCATTTTTATTCCGGCAAAACCCATATTTTTAGTTTTGCAACTCTCAACAACAAAACTAAATCAAAAGCAACCAAACCCTGTATTTGAACATCCAAGAATATAAACAGCTAAGAAAGACAGAAACAGCCCTAACGGGCCGACCAAATGACCAAAATATCCTTAGGACATACTTGGAAGACTGGGATGAAAACGTGGGCCTTTACACCTCAGGTACTTCCATAAGTTTAATGTTTAAGGGTTAAGAATTACAATACTTTTTGCATCTAACATGTACATGGCTTGTTGTTTGTAGAACGGGGACGAGCAGGTTCTGACTCGCTGTTGGTTTGGGCGTAGACCGCCAGTATGCTAATTGCGCATAGAAGAGCTTGGACGTTTAGAGTGAGCATGTTGTTGAGACCACGTCCAGGGTTGAGTTGACCCGTAGGCCACCTTTGGCCTTGGCAGTTGCATTGCCGAGAGAGTGGGGTGGAAGCCACCAGGCCTTAGAGTGAAACTCTAGGAGTAGTGTTTGCTCTAGGCATGAGAGAGTGATGGCAGGTCTTCTAGCTGATCAGACAGTAGAGACCGAGGCACAGTTAGAAGCGCAGAGAGAGGAGTCTTGGGCACAGATAGCCCAGCTGACCCAGACTGTTCAGTAGGTACCCCCCTCCCCTAGTAGCTCTAGTAGCCCCAGAGGTTCCTCGGGAGGACAGGATCAGTAGAAGCCTATTGTTGAGGCAAATGATGTGGATGGAGCCACCGCGTACGGCAAGTGGCTCAAGGGCTTGGCAAGTGAAAGCCTGTAGAGCTTGTTGTTTTAGAAAACCCGCTGGTAGCAACAAGGTGGTTGGCCAGGATTGAGTTTATCATTCGAGTTTTGGGATGTCCTGATGTTCAGAGGTCGAGGCGTGCCGTTCTTATGCTGTTTGATATAGCAGTTTGGTGGTGGAAGTCCTCTGAGAGAGCCAGACCAGCAGAATCTCCACCAGCCACTTGGTCGATCGACAAGTTGTCGAGTTAGTATCTTTTAAGGAAGGTGTAGAGACATCTTTGACCTCTTACAAGCCTGCTATCGTTTTGCAGCCATTTTTGTGGGTACCCCTGTAACGGCCCAGTTTTCTATTCCGATTCTCGAGGTGCTTCCGGCCTGATTTTCATGGTTTCGGTTGGCCGTTAGAGTCGCTTTTGTCCCTTAAGGGCATTTTGGTCTTTTTGCTCCCTGGCAGGATTTGTGGATTTTTAGGGCTTGAGGCAGCTCCGCTTTGTCGAGGCTTGTTTATTGGTGGTCAGTCTCGAGATGTTTGGGCTAGTCGTTTGGAAGTTCGGTTGTGATTTTGGGTTTTGGCAAAGTGATGGTTGGTTGTGTGCTTCCTTTGGGATTCGAGCCCGGGCCCTTGGTGTTGATTTTGGGAGTTGGATTTAGTGAGTTTCATTTATTGGGAGTGGTTGCTTCGGTCGGATCTCGAAGGAGGAAGCCGGGAAATGGGATTTTAAGGTTTTGATTTGGATAAGGATGGAAATTAGGATTAAAATCGCTATTTTTCCTTTATTTTTCCCATTTTTTCCTTTTCTTTTCAAAATCACTTTCTCTCTCTCTCTCTCTCTCCCCCCCCAGCCCGAGCCTAGCCCAGCCCGAGCCCCAGCTCACCCAGGTCGCCCCCAGCCCGAGCCTGCTCGCCCACCACCCAAACCAGTCGCCGCCACCGAGCTCGCAACCCAGATCGCGTCTCCGGCCAGAGCCCGCCCAGCCCGGCCGCGTAGTGCCGCTCGTCCCGTCTGCGCCCGTGCCGCCTAGATCCGAGCCGCCTCGTTTCAGATCGAGCATCCCATGTAGCTCGTCGTGCCAGATCGAGCGTCTTGTAGCCGTCGCGTCGCGTCGCGCCCGCGCGCCGTCCCTATGCCGAGCCGCGCCGCATGCCCTCGCTCAGCCGAGCTCGCGCCCGCGCGCCCTCGCCTCCCAGCAGCTCGCCCGCGCGTTCGCGTCTGCGCCGCGCGCCACTCGCTCGCCAAGCCCGGTGTCAGCGCGCCCAGCCGCCAGCCATTGCCTCGCGCCGTCGCAGCGCTTGCTCGTTCGCGTGTCACCAGCGCCTCGTGAGTTGCTCCCGAGCCGTGCCCTATTATTTTTATTATATTTAGGCCTATGGATTATGATTTTTTATGTGTTTGTTAGGTTCGCTTTAGGTTGCTCAGGTTCGATCGCAGCTTAAGTTTCTTGTGTGTTGTTGCCTTCCGCTGTAAGGGTTTCTTCCGAGGTTGTGTGGACCTCTGCGAATAATTGATAGTATGCCATATCTTGTGATTGTATGAAATTCTAGTGGATAGGTTACACGTTTTCTCTTGTTTCCAGGTTTGTGTTGTAGTGGTGTTTCTGTTATATTAGTTAATTCTGCTAGGGTCTTTTATCTTGGCATATTCTCGTTCTTGTTATATTCTCGCGGTTCCATGTTAGTGCTAGGCGGTGATCCATAATGTAGGTAAGTCCCCGATGGGCACTTTGACTGCTCCCTCGTGTGTAAGCCCCCGATGGGCATTATGAGGCTGCTTAAGAGTGTAAGACCCCGATGGGCATCTCAGTGATCCTAGCTGGAGTAAGACCCCAATGGGCATCCTAGGTGTGTAAGACCCAGTTGGGCAGCATTGATAGCTAGAGGTGTAAGACCCCGATGGGCATCCGTATGTGTAAGACCCCGATGGGCATCATTGTTTAGAGGTGTAAGACCCAGATGGGCATCCTTGTGTGTAAGTCCCCGATGGGCATCATTGTGTCATTGTATCCTAGGTTGTGTAAGACCACGATGGGCATCCAGTGTAGAACCTAGGATAGGTCAGAGTTGAAAGCCCTTGATAGGCTAGCTCTAGTGTTAGCACATAGCCTAAACCTACCGTTTTGCTCTAAGTCATTGTTTGGTTGCATGTCGGTGTGCTAAATGAGATGTTTTCGTATTGTACCTCGGTTGGGGATTCTTACTGAGTAATTCAAGTTACGCACCCTTATTTCTCGTGGTTTTTCCACAGTAACCACTGATGCGAGAGACAGGATGGTGGAGGAGGAGCCGTGATCATGGGAACCCGTTGTTCAACTCTCGAGTCTTGTTTATGTTTATGTTTTAAATGTCCTCTGTATGCATGTAGTTGGGCACGGAGCCCTAGGGTGTTTGGGTTGTCAGATTTCCGGATTCTAGCATTGTTGTAATTATTGCAAAGCTTGTATGTTTTAAATAAATCTCTGATCAGAGCAAGTTTTGTAAATGTATTTGTCTTGGAACAGGTGCTTGGAAACAGGGACAGGTTTCATGAATTTTATGTTGACTTTTTAAATGGATGTTTTATGTTTTAGTTTTACTTAGAATCCGAACATCATATTGCAAATATTTCTGTAGATTTGAATACATGCATTGAGGTAACGGCCTATTTAAGAACCCCTTTCGGGTCGGGTCGTTACAACCCCATAGCCAGGGTGCAGTGTGAAATTCTCTTGTTAGGATTTTATCCGTCCATGGCTTCTAGTTGGCCAGTAGAGAGAAGCACTCTTTTGTTAGCTGGATCCAAAAGTGGAGTTAGTTGCTGCCTTCCGAGGGTTGGCTTGAGTGTTTGTGAGCATCGAGTGGGTCGTGGCTTGTTTGTTAGACGAGATGCCAGAGATTAGACCACTCGAGTGTTGAGATTCTTGCTTGGAGCGCCATTGTTCCCGTCACCTGGAGTGTGACCTTCCCTACCCTCAGTGGGACGTGGAGCTTGTATATAGATGTTTGTGTGTTGTAAGGGTTGTAGTGCTTGTTGGCACCAAGCTTTGTAAGGAGGCCCAGGTTCAGGCCAGTTCACACCAGATGTGCAGGTGGTATTATGACCCACCCGGAGTTCAGCATCCCCACCAGTCGTTGTACCCGTTTACTATTATTGCACCTATTTGGGTTGCGAAAGAGAACTAGCTCGGTGGTAGTCAGACGACTGCAAATGTGAGGTCATTCAAGGGAAAGTAGGAGCTTTTCAGGGTCACCGAAAGTTGGGTACGAAGGATGTTGAAGGTTGTTAAGGGCTAGCGCGTCCGAGTTCACGCGCTTGTGTGATGGGCTTGTGAGCCAGTTTGTTGGTAGTTGATTCAATTGCCCTTGAGTTTCCTTAGTTTGAGTAGAGTTATCATCAATGATGCGAGATTGTTCCGATAGTGGAGCCATGAGTGGGTTGTTTGAGCGGAGCACATTTAGTGGACACATTGGTACGAGGTATGTTAGCTTGGTGTTGTTATGCTCTTGTGGAGCAAGTTGGCCAATGTTGCTTTTGCTATGAGTTGCCCTCGTGTGGGTTCAAACTCTTGTTGCCCGTTTGTTGGTTGTGGCTCTGCTAGAAGGCGAATGATGCCCTCATGTGATAGTACTTGTTGGACTTGGATGTTAAGGAAACAAGAGGGATCTGTATAAGCCAGTGTACTTTCGTGTAGCTCATTCTGTGGTGCAATATTTGGGAACCACGAGAGGTTCGTGTTGAGAAACTAGTGCGCAGTCCTTGAGGTGTTAAGGCTTAGTACTTGTCAAATGCCCTAGCTTTGGTTGTAAGGATACCATGCTCGTAGCCGAGTTATTGCTTAAGCAGGTTACTCTAGTTGGACCTAGACCTGGTTAGAGGAACTCCTTGTTGTTCGATTGTTGGAGTTCAGCTGGTACTGAACAAGAGCAGTGGTAGTAAGGCCGCATAGTTTCTGATCGTCGCTGCTAAGAGTGTTGTTCTTATCCTTACCCTGGGTAGAAGCTACGATGTGGCTGATGCTTTGGGTAGGAGGATGACACATTCTGTAGCGTTTCTGGTCTTCTTGGATGTTCGAGGGGTTGGAGCTGGCTAGCATAGTTGAGATGCTAGAGCGAGTCTTTGCCCATGTGACCAGTGGACTGTTAGACCGTTTGACGGCAGTGTGTGTCCGAGGCTGGTCGGAGGGACCCTAAGTTGGGGAGAGCCTCACCAGAGCTAAGTCATGCCCAGGCAGTGGACCTCGGTTGAGCTGCTGGAAGTTTGTAGTCGATTGACAAGTTAGAGTTGCTCTTAGTAACCGACGCATTGGTTTCGAAGATTGTTAGCAGGGTGGTCCTTGGCATTGACCAAGGTTTGGTTTTCATGTCGTTTCTAGAGCTTGCTTGGTTGAATCAAGCGGGCATTCCCTGAGGGCTTGTTCCTATTCGGAAAGTTACATGAGTTTACCTCTCCTTCGGTGTTTGAGTAAGTGCTGCTAGTTCTAAGTTGGTGGTTCTATCTATTGTGGAATCCCTCTGTTGTTGCTTCCGAGAGAGTGGTTTTTGTTGCCTTTTTTTTAGCAAGACAGCGAGCGTGTGTGAAGTTCGCTGTCCTTCGGTAGTTCGCTTGCTAGGGAATCGTTCCCATTTAGGGAGTCAGCTTAGCTCCTGAGTTGTGGAGTTGGTCAAGTGGGCAGTGGTCAGTCCAGTGCAAGAGTTTGAGTTGTTGCTGGATAGTTGTTGGATCTTTGGAGTTTGAGAAACCCCTAGTTTCTGTGGTGGTTGAGTTGCACCGTGGATGCCGGCCTCGAGTCTTGACCTTTGAGGTAGCCTTGCTGGTTTGTGTTGTTTGCGATCCGCCAGCAATTGTAGTTGTCGCTATTCGTATTCCTTGCGGCGTTTCAGGTGTGGAGTTTCTGGTTGGAAGATGAGTTAGGCCTAAGCTAAAAGGAGGAAGTCCTTTGAGTAGCCAGATGGACTGGAGAGTTGCGAGACACCTTGGAGGCGAGCTCCACCCCGTTGTAAGCTTGGGTTTGAGGTTTGGTAGAGCAAGCTCTTCTCGGGCTTTGTTCCTAGTTGTTGTGCATTCGCAGTTGGCGTTATAGCTGAGCCAAAGTTGAGTGGGTTGGCACAGAGGTGTTGTGGCTTTGGTCGGTTAGACCTTGGAGTTGTTATCCTCAAGCTGTTGAGTTTACAAGTAGCCGCGTGGTGTTATTTTCCTTGCTACTTGGGACTGCCGTGAGAAGAATGTTGGTTGTTGTCTTGTCTGGCGAGGTTTCTCTTAGGCAGTTGCTAGTAGGGTTTGTGTTGGGATGATCGTGGTTGGCCGTTGAGGGGCCCAGTTTGTTGGTTTGTCCAAGTGAAGCCTATGCCTTCACCTTATTGTTTAGCGTGGCCATGGTTGAAGTTTCAGCTGGTGTGAGTGGTTTTAGTCGTCTGGTGAACCAAGAGTGTGCCTCTTGACCTTGGTAGGGTGATCTCTCTTTAAGTTAGTGGCTTGGTGGTTTTGGATCCGTACCAGTTGGTAAAGTTTGCCTTTAGGGCCAATCGTCAGTCGGTGGTTCAAATGGTTCTATTGAGGTTTATAGGCCAGCTTTGGAGATTGCTGGTCTCTTGTGAAGCGAGTGGAGGCCGACCGGTTTCCGAGACTCGAGTGGTTTAGTCGATTGTCAACGTGGTGTAGGGTTAAGGCTGTTTGTCAACAGTTGTGAGTATTCAGGGAGGTTATGTTGGTGGTCGGCGCGGTGTTTTAGAGCTTTTGATCAGTCCGCTTGTTTGTCGGAAGTAGCGCCTAGGTGAGTCATTTTGAGGTTGGTAAGCATGGTTAGGTGAGCCCAAGGTTGTAGGACCGTTTGAGAGTTGGAGCGAGTCGGAACAGTTGCTGACCAATCAGCACTGTCACGTCTCTCTCTTAAGAGCTCAGTGCATATCTAGTTTTTGTTGGAATAGTTTGTGGCAGACTCGTTGGCATTGTGGCTTTGAGCCTTTGGGAACCCAAGAGGGCTTGGAGTTTCAAAGGAGTAGTGGTGTAGTTTTAACCTGGAGATCAGTGGGTTAAGAATCAGTGGAGTTTTCCTAGAGCTGTTTCAGTCTTAGGACATTCGAGGACGAAAGTCTTAAAAGGAGGGAGTATTGTAATGGTCCAGTTTTCCATGCTGGTTTCCCAAGTGTTTTCAGTTCATGCTTCGGATGTTCGGTTGGGCCGTTAGAGCTATTTTAACCCTTAAAGGCAATTTTGGTCATTCTGCCCTCGGGACCGGGTTTTATGGATAATCAAGATTCCAGGTCTGTTTCTGTCTTTAGCCGATGTTGATTGATTGTTGGTTGCAAGTTCCAAGAGTTTGTGTTGGCTGCTCGGAAGTTTGAAGGTAGTTTGGTTAATTATAAATTAAAGAATTAAAAGAGTGCCTGTTGGGATTCGAACCTGAGTGGATTTGAGAAGCTTTTGGCTCAAGTGTTTTGTTAAGTAGAAAATATAAAAGTGAGCCTGCCAAGGCTCGAACCTTATTCGTTTTAGAGTTGGGAGCTTGATTTAAAAGAGTTTTAAAAAGAGAAAAATAAAAGGTGATGCTTGTGAGATTTGAACCCTTGACCTGAAGGGGGGTTTTGGAGGCTTGGATTTAATGAGTCTATTTTAGGAGAAAAGGTTGCTTCAGTTGGGACTCGAAGGGGGAAAGCCCAGGGAAGGAATCGCTTAAACTATTTAGGAAAGAAAAAGGGAAACATATTTTTGGGATTCTTCATTCTCCCTTGCGACATGAGTTCTCCAAGATTTCTCCTCCTTCTCGCCGTTTCTCCAAGAACCCGAGCCAAGAGTCGATAGGTAAGATTTCTATCTTCTTCTTCTTCTTCTTCCCTAGCCAAAAAAACTTCTCTTTATTGCTCGGCCAAGCCCTAACCAACGAAGATGTTTTGTGGGTGTTTTCTTTCCAGTCGAGGCCTTTACCTTGGCACATTCTGCCCCAGGCGTTCGCCCCAGCAGCACCAGCGCTGCAGCAGGGAGCCAAGCCCGAGCCTCTTCACACGTCCAGCAGCTGCTACGCAGCCCCGTCTGTTCGCCCCAGCGAAGATCACTGTAAATACCTGACCCGAATGGGGTTCTAAAATAGGCCTTTACCTCAATGCATGCTTTTAAAACTTAGAAAAGTAATATGCAACGTTGTATGCCAGATTCTGATTAAAACAAAAAGCAGTAAACATCCAATCAAAACAACAACAAAATGTTCGAACTCCGTCCTGCTTCCAAAGCACTGCTCCAAGCTAAATACAATTTAAAACGTACTCTGATCAGAGATTTAAATCACATTCAAATCCAAAATTGGTTTACATCAGTGTCAGAATCCGGGCAACAACCCGAAAACAACCTAAGGGCTTCGTGCCCAACTACATGCATTCAGAGGATATTTAAAACATAAAACATAAATACAAGACTCAGAGTTCGAAACAACGGGTTTCCATGATCACAGCTCCTCCTCCAGCCATCCTGTCTCGCACCATGGTTACTTGTGGAAAACCACAAAATAAGGATGAGTAACGAATTACTCAGTAAGAGTCCCCAACCGGGGTACAATACGATATACATGGTCATCTAGCAGAAAGGTATGCAAGCTATGAATATAAACACAGAAGAGAGCACGTAGCTTAAATCCACACATAAACTTCGGATGCCATCTCAGGGTCTTACTCCGGAATAATCCACCAAACGATACGATCCTATACGAGAACAAGTCTCGGCCTCAGCCTGTCTACTGTCGATACAAAAGGTGCACTGGCTCACAATCCCGAGGAGCTCTCCAGTCGGCGCTATAATGAGCGTATGCGCGCACCGCATGCTACTGCAAACCGTGGGGGGCTCCAGGTCTAGTGGCAAGCTGCCCAGGTCCAGTCACAATGGCTAACTAAATCTCTGGATCGGTGTCACAGACATAGGGGTGTGAGACCTGGACATGTGAACTATGTCAGCCTGAACCACCGCACCTGAGGCTAAGGAACCGGTCGTGGTAGGCTTACACTAGGAAGCCGTCCTTGTCCTATCAGGTGGAAATCAAGGGCTACTGCCGAACACGCTGAGGACGTGCCGACTGCCGAGGACAAGGCAATGCCATGTCATCATCCCAACCGTTGGGGCATTTAACAGTCTGCCACTCTCACCTAAGATTGCAGGGCCTACCGTTAGGGTTAGCTAAACCCTAACGGGGTCCAGGTATGGAGTACTGCCTCGTACGTCCCTGCCGTGGATGCAAGGTACTTTGTGCATCCTGGCCCGGATGATGCTACCTATCTGATCTCTAAACTATAACATCAACTCAAACAATCCAATACGTGCTCAATAGATACAACGAACCTAGCATGATACTACGAAGCAAGAACAGATACGAGCATGTCGGAACGTAACAACATAGCATGGACTAACATGAGAAACAATATAAGAAATCATGCCAGTCGGGAAATCAGAACAGATCACCTATCACTAAACATGCTGATAAACACAAACAAGCATAAAACAGCAATTGCATAATACATCCCAGGGCCCACACAACTCCGGTAAGAAATCCTTACCTGGTCAGAAGGCAACTACACACAAGAATCCTAAGCTGCGATCGATCTCGAGCTAGCTAACGAGAACCTAACAAACACAACAATAATCACAATCCATAGGCCTAAATATAATAAAATAAAAAGGGCTCAGCTCAGGAGCAACTCACGCGGCACGGCTGACGCGCGGACGGACAGGCTGCACGTGCGGGGCTATTGCTGGGCACTGACGGGCATGCAATGATGGGCGGTAGGGGCTGCGCGCTGGGCACTGACGGGCGCAGATGGGCGGCTG
Organism: Sicyos edulis; assembly: GCA_036507275.1. NCBI lineage: Eukaryota > Viridiplantae > Streptophyta > Magnoliopsida > Cucurbitales > Cucurbitaceae > Sicyos > Sicyos edulis. The sequence goes on from CM071848.1 coordinate 21,320,707, forward strand.
AGGCTCTGCGCTGGGCGCTGACGGCGACGGGCACTGGGGCTGCGACGCGGAGGCTAGGACGGCAACAGGCGCGCGGGCGCTGGGCGCGGACTGGGCATGCAATGGCTGCGCGACGCGGTGCTTGGCGTCTGGGCGATGGGGCTGCTGGTGCGACGGCAGGGGCTGGCGTGTGGTCGTCTGGGCAGGGGTTGTTGCTGCTCGGCTGGGTTGCACAATACCAAGGCTCACCTCTTCTTCTCCATACTAGCAAGAATACACCAAACAAAGAAGGAGAAGAGGAAGAGAACTCTTACCCGGGATGACACTCGATCAAAGGGCTGCTCGGGGAGAAGAAACTCGGTTTTAAGCTTGGGAGAGACATGCTTGGGCGGCCAAGGTGATTTGGAGAAGAAAACACAAAAACCCTATTATTTTAATCAAATGCACCAAAACCCAAAGAACTCAAGGCTAACCAAGATATGCCGCGGAAAGAATAACAAGATCCTCATGTGGCTCAATTGGCCACTCCACTCACCCTACTTCCTAGCACCTTGGGTTCGAATCCCAACAAACACATCTTTATTCCTCAATTTTTCTTTTGCATCTCACCATGCCCAAACACATCCACAAAGCATCAAAATCGTACTTAAGTCCATCCAATAATTTTATCAACTGAAAAAGACATAAACGGCCCTAACGGACCAACCAAAATTACCAAAATACCCCTAGGGCATACCTGAGAAACCGGGATGAAAACCTGGGCCGTTACAATCACGTCCAGGAGCCGAGCCTCTTCGCACGTCCAACATTCGATCGCCCTTGCACCCAGCTTCAACACCGTCCATGTCCTGTCACCGATCGCTCGGGCCCATCGTCGCTGCAGTGAAGCCACGTCGCCCAGCCTCAGCACCATCTCACCCTTAGGCTACCGCACCAGCGAAGCCGATGCAACGATCGACCCATTCGTCTAAGCCCACTACCAACAGCCCTTCGCACCTGCAGCACCAAGACGCCCACTGTCGATAGCCTTTCACGCCCGCAGCACCGAGATGCCCTTCTACCAACACCTTGTAGGCCGCTAGCACTCGAGCTGCCCAGCAGCGTGTTGTAGCCTGCATCGCTTCGCCGACTGCGCTGGGCAACAGCCCCGTCAATCTAGGCCGCATCGTGCAGCAAGATTTCTTCCTCCCGCAGCCACTTCACCGGCAGCAGCACCCATTCGCCGTGTGCAGCTGCGTCGCCAGCCCGCTCAGTAGTGCCTCTTCGCCAGGCAAAGCTTCGCCCTAGTGAAGCCCGAGGCAATGGAGTTATTTTCTCCGATTGTCGTCTGATTCTCGGTTTGGGTAACCTATGTTTCTCCTTTCGTTCTTGGTTAAGTTAGATGCTTGCAGGTGTATTGATCTTCTTAATATCGATGTTAGGTGTGTTGTGCCTTGTTCGTAACCTGCAGCTCGAGGAGCTCTTAGTTTGTGTGATTGTTTTCTGCTTGTTTTCAGGTAAGGATTTCTTACCGAGGTTGTGTGGGCCCTGCGAAATACTTTAATAGCACATTGATATTTTGTGAGTGTTTATGATCATTCTAGTGGATAGGATCCTTGTTTCTGATTTGCTGACATGTTTGCTGTCTTGTTCATGTTAGCTTCATGCTAGAGATTTTCTTACTCTTGCATATCCATGTTTCCTGTTCATTTTCTGTAGAACCATGTAATGGCCCAGTTTTCCATGTTGGTTTCCCAGGTGTTTTCGGTTCATGATTTGGATGTATGGTTGGGCTGTTAGAGCTATTTATTCCTTAAGGGCATTTTGGTCATTTTACCCTCGAGACCGATTTTGTGGTTAATCAGGTTCTAGGGCTGTTCCTGCCTTTAGCAGATACTTGATTGATTGTTGGTTGCAAGTTCCAAGAGTTTGTGCTGGTTGTTCGGAAGTTTGAATGTAGTTTGGTTAATTATGAATTAAAGAATTTAAAGAGCGCCTGTAGGAATTCGAACCTTGGAGGATTTGAGAAGCTTTTGGCTCAAGTGTTTCATTAAGTAGAAAAGAAAAAGGTGATGCTTGTGAGATTCGAACCCTTGACCTGAGGGGTTTGGAGGCCTGGGTTAAATGAGTTTAATTAAAGGGAATAGTTTGGTGCAGCTGGGGCTTGAAGGGGGAAAGCCCAGGGAAGGAATCGCCATACCTAATTTGAGTTTTAAAAAGGGAATCGTTGTGTTGATTTCTCTTTCTCCCTTGCCGAACGAGCACCCATCCCATCCCACATCTTCTTCCAATATACCTTGCTCATCCATCTCACCCTTTGTTCAAGCAGCCAAGCCGAGCGCCAAGAGGTAGGTCTTCTAGTTCGTTTTCTTCTACTTTTCCTAACCGAACTCGATTCTGGTTGTCTGGTTGTGTCCTGACTGTCGGTGGTGTTGTGTGTGTATTCTTCTAAACGAGACCTTCATTCTAACGAAAATTCACCCAGATGTACGCACAAAGTATCGCAGCAGTGAACCAAAGCCAGACACCATCGCCCTTCGCCAATCCACGAGAAAACAACGCCAAGCCAAGGTTCGTCGCAGCCCCTCACGATCGCATGCCCTAAGCAGCACCGTCACAACCTCCTCCATAGCTAGTTCGTTCCCTACCTACCCCCTGCCCACTGCACCGTCATTTTTCCCCCTCAGCTTGCACTCACTTGCACATCTACGAGTGCCCTTGCCGATCCAGTGATGTAGCTCCCTCGCACTCATGAACCCGTGAGCCAATCCGCCTCCGTTGATCCGTACGCAGTAGCGAACCTCAGCTTTGGTTCGCCTCGCGCCAAGACACACTTGCTGCTTGCCGCCGCCGCCCGCGTCCGTCTGATAGCCTTCGACTTGAGCGGCGACACGAGCATTAGCCCCCGTTTCGCTTCACCACCCGCTGTCGACGTCTCCCGCTCGCGCCATCAGCACAGGTCTGCGAGCATCGGCAGTCCTGCTGAGCCACGCTGTCGAGAGCTCCTTGCTGAGTTAGAGCTTCGGTTTTAGTAAGTTTCTTTTCGAGGCTATTGTGTTTGTGCTTGTTGGTTATTCATGTAAAGAGCCAACCCAAATGGGGTCCTAAACTAGGCCTTTACCTCAATGCATGCTTTAAAACTTAGAAAATAATATGCAAAGTTGTATGCCAGATTCTGAATAAAACTAAACCGGTAAACATCCATTCAAAACAACACAAAATGTCCTGGAACCTGTCCCTGTTTCAAAGTACCTGTTCCAAGCTAAATACAATTTAAAACGCACTCTGATCAGAGATTTAATTCAAACATTCGAAATCTAAAATAGTTTACATCAGTGTCAGAATCCAGAAAACAACCAGAAAAACAACCTAGGGGCTTCGTGCCCAACTACATGCATTCAGAGGACAATAAAAACATAAAGAAACATAAACATAAGACTCAGAGTTTAATCAGCTGGTTTCCATGATCAGCAGCTCCTCTTTCAGCCATCCTGTCTCGCGCCATGGTTACGTGTGGAAAACCACAAAATAAAGGGTGAGTAACGAATTACTCAGTAAGAATCCCCAACCGGGGTACAATACGATACAACTGGTCATCTAGCAGAATGTATGCAAGCTATGAATATAAACACAGAAGAGAGCACATTACTTTAATCTATACATAAACCTCGGATGCCATCTTACGGTCTTACTCTGGAAAACTACAACGCTTTACAATACTATACGAGAGTCTCGGCCTCAGCCTTCCTACTGTCGATACAAAAGGAGCACTGAACTGAAGATCCCGAGGAGCTCTCCAGTCGGCGCTGTAATGAGCGTGTGCGCGCACCGCATCTGCTGCAAACCAGGGGGGTGGTAGGTCTACGGCAAGCTGCCCTGGTCCAGTACGCATGCCTAACAAATCTTTGGATCGGTGTCACTGAACATAGTGGTGTGAGACCAGGACACTATGACTATGTCAGCCTGTACCACCGCACCTGAGGCTAAGAAACCGGCCGTGGTAGGCTTACACCAAGAACCGGTCCTTGCCCTATCAGGTGGCAATCAAGGGCTACTGTTGACACGCTGAGGACGTGTCGACTGTCGGGGACAAGGCAATGCCTCGTCATTCCCCCGACTGTTGGGGCATTTAACAGTCTGCCACCCTCACCCAAGATTGCACTGGGCTTCCGTTAGGGTTAGCTAAACCTTAACGACGGATCAGGACTGAGTACTGCCTCGCACGTCCCTTCCACGGATGCAAATTATGTTATGCATCCTCGCCCGGATGATGCTACCTATTAGAATTCTAAACTATAAACAGATAACAGCAAACAATCCAATACGTGCTCAACAGAAACAACGAACCTAGCATGGTACTACGAGGCAAGAACAGATAATGAGCATGCCAGAACAGGACAACGTAGCATGGAACTAACATGAGAAACAATACGGAAATCATGCCAGTCGAAATTCAGAATAGAGCACATATCCACTAACATGCTGATAAACATAAACATTCACACAAACAGCAATCACAGAATATATTGCAGGGCCCACACAACTTCGGTAAGAAATCCTTACCTTGGTCGGCAGGCAACAACACACAAAGATCCTATGCTGCGATCGACCCCGAGCTAGCTAACGGGAACCTAACAACAACAACAATTATCACAACCTATAAGTCTAAAATAATAATACAAACAGGGCTCGGCTCGGGAGCAACTCACATGGCACGGCTAGAGCGCGGATAGACGGGTTGCACAGGCGCTGGGCGCTGCTGGCGCGCTAGTGCGGTAAGGCTGTGCGCCCGGACGGGCGGCATTGGCGCGGTCGTGCAGACGCGACGGCTGGGCTCTGGGCTGCGCGCAGATGGCGACTACGCGGGCGTGCTGGCTTTGAAACTGGGCGCGCGGGGCTGTGAGCGGACGACGAATCGACCCGGCGCGGGCGATAGCTGCTGCTGCTACGATCTGGCTGCTGCAGGCTAAGGGCTGGGCGATGGTAGAGGCGATGGTGCCACACGACTGCTCGGCTGGGACAAGGGCTACGACGGGCAACGCGGCTGGGCGACGGGCGATGCGAAACGGCGAGGCGACGGCACTGCTGGTGTGATGCAACTGCTGGGCGATGTGACACGGGCTGGGTGCTGCAGGCAAAGGGCGGCGCTGCTGCACGTCTAGGGATGGGCGACGGCGGAGTGGAGGCGAGTCGGCTTGCGTGGAGGTGTGGTGAAGGGGGAGAGAAAAGAGAAGATGAAGAAGAAGTTAGGTTTTTGGGAAAATGGGATGAAAGACCTATTTTGAACTAACTCTCCTAGGCCATGGATTTTAAAGTAATACCAAAGCTTGCAAGGTGAGGCACAAAAACACCAAGTGGCTCACTTGGCAAGGCTCTCCTCTAGCACACAAGGCTACCCTGTCTCAAACCCCAGCTGATACAACTTTTAATCCCAACTCAACTAAAATGCAACCACAATCTGAAAACAAACCTCCAAGACTAAACAACAGCTGAGAAATAGAAACGGCCCTGACGGCCTGGCCAAATTACCAAAATACCCCTGGGATAAGCCAGGAAGACCGGGATAAAAACCTGAGCCGTTATAGTATTCCCTCCTTTTTATGACTTTTGTCCCCGAAAGTCCTTAAGACTGAAACAGCTCAGGATAGTGCAACCTCATCTCGTCCTCCCGCTCCCAAGTGGCTTCCTCTGAACTCTGACTCCTCCACTGAACCTTTACCGAACGAATCTCACGGTTACACAACGTCTTCATCTCATAGGCAAGAATCCTCACAGGCGTCTCCTCGAAGCTCATATCCTCACTCAGCTGCAAAGGCTCAAAGTCCACAATGTGCGACGGGTCTGGCACATACTGCCTCAACATCGATACATGAAAAACACTGTGCACAGCTGACAACGACGGAGGTAAGGCTAACCGATATGCAACTCTGCCAATCCTCTCAAGAATCTCAAACGGTCCAACAAAACGGGGACTCAACTTTCCTCGCTTACCAAACCTCAACACACCTCGCATCTGTGCAACTTTTAAGAACACGTGCTGTCCAACCTCAAACTCTAAATCTCGATGTCGTACATCGGCATAACTCATCTGCCTACTCTGAGTTGGCAACATACGAGCTCTAATCTTACGCCTTTGCACTGTTGGTCAATCAGAACAACTCAGGACCCAAAACCTGTCTATCACCAACCTCTTCCCAGAACACAAGAGACTGGCAACGCTTACCATACAAAGCCTCGAAAGGAGCCATCTGGATCGTCGACTGATAACTGTTGTTGTAAGCAAACTCCATCAGATACAGATACTGGTCCCAAGTGCCCGGGAAGTCCAACACACAAGCTCTCAGCATATCTTTAAGAATCTGGTTCACCCTCTCGGTCGACCATCCATGCGAGGGTGAAAAGTCATCTTGGCCGCACTCACTGCCTAAGCCTTTCTGGAGCGCCCTCCAAAAACGAGAAGTGAACAGCGAGTCACGGTCCGACACAATCCTCACATGCACACCAAGATAACGGATGATCTGCTCCAAAAACAACTGCGCCCACTGTTCCACGGTATAAGTGTCTCTACCGGGAATGAAGTGTGCGCTCTTAGTCAAACGGTCTTCAATCACCTAGATCTAAGAGAACTTCCTCGGAGTCCTCGGCAAACCAGAAATAAAGTCCATGGAGATCTCTTGCCATTTCCACTGAGGCACACTCAGCGGCTGCAACAAACCGGCTGGCCTCTGCCTGGGTGCCTTCACTTGCTGACAAATGAAGCACCGACTAACAAAATCTGCAACATCTCTCTTCATACCCATCCACCAGAATGTTTGCTTAAAATCCTGCAACCTCCGGAACACACAACCGGCCTCAGTAAGTCAACCCACTGTCTGCTGAATACACGAAGTCAAAGTCTACGTCAGCACTAACTCTGTCAATCAATCTCTTAAGTGCGGGGTCACTCAGCTGGCTATCAATAATCCGCTGTCTGATCGACGGCTGAACTGTCAATTGAGCTACTCTGGCAATAACCTCACCCAACAATACTGCAACCTCGTCCCGCTCTGTAAAGACCCGACCCAAATGGGGTCCTAAAATAGGCCTTTACCTCAATGCATGCTTTTAAAACTTATAAAATAATATGCAAGGTTGAATGCCAGATTCTAATTAAAACAAAATACAATAAAACATCCATTCAAAACAAAAACAAAACGTCCTGGAACCTGTCCCAGTTTCCAAGTACCTGTTCCAAGATAAATACAATTTAAAACGTACTCTGATCAGAGATTTAGTTCACTTTCAAATCCAAAAATGGATTACATCAGTGTCAGAATCCGGGCAACAACCAGAAAACAACCTAAGAGCTCCGTGCCCAACTACATGCATTCAGAGGACATTTAAAACATGAAAACATAAATAAAAGACTCAGAGTTCGAAACAACGGGTTTCCATGATCACAACTCCTCCTTCAGCCATCTTGTCCTGCACCATGGTTACCTCTGGAAAACCACATAATAAGGGTGAGTAACGAATTACTCAGTAAGAAACCCCAACCAGAGTACAATAGGATATACATGGTCATCTAGCAGAAAGGTATGCAAGCTATGAATATAAACACAGAAGAAAGCACATAGCTTAAGTCCACACATAAACTTTGGATGCCATCTCAGGGTCTTACTCTGGAATAATCCACCTCATAATACGATCCTATACGAGAAACAAGTCTCGGCCTCAACCTGTCTACTGTCGATACGAAAGGTGCACTGGCTCACAATCCCGAGGAGCTCTCCGATCGGCGCTATAATGAGCGTATCGCGCGCACACGCATGCTCACCGCAAACCGTGGGGTGTGCGGGTCTAGTGGCAAGCTACCCGAGTCTAGTCACCATGCCTAACTAAATCTCCGATTGGTGTCACCGACATAGGGGTTCGAGACACGGACACATGAACTATGTCAGCCTGAACCACCGCACCTGAGGCTAAGGAACCGGTCGTGGTAGGCTTACAAAAGGAAGCCATCCTTGCCCTAACAGGTAGCAATCAAGGGCTACTGCCAAACACGCTGAGGACATGCCGACTGCCGGGGACAAGGCAATGCCATGTAATCATCCCGACCGTTGGGGCATTTAATAGTCTGCCACCCTCACATAAGATTGCAGGGCCTACCGTTAGGGTTAGCTAAACCCTAACGGGGTCCAGGGACGGAGTACTGCCTTGTACGTCTCTGCCGTGAATGCAAGGTACTTTATGCATCCCGGCCTGATGATGCTACCTATCTGAACTCTAAACTATAACATCAACAACAAACAATCCAATACGTGCTCAATAGATACAACGAACCTAGCATGATACTACGAAGCAAGAACAGATACGAGCATGCCAGAACGGAACAACATATCATGGACTAACATGAGAATCAATATAAGAAATCATGCCAGTCGGGAAACCAGAACAGATCACCTATCACTAAACATGCTGATAAACACAAACAAACATACAAACAAAATTCGCCTTATACATCGCAGGGCCCACACAACTTCGGTAAGAAATCCTTACCTGGTCGGAAGGCAACTACACACAAGAATCCTAAGCTGCGATCGATCCCGAGCTAGCTAACGAGAACCTAACAAACACAACAATAATTACAATCCATAGGCCTAAATATAATAAAATAAACAGGGCTCAGCTCGGGAGCAACTCACGCGGCACGATTGACGCGCGGACGGACAGGCTGCACGGTCGGGGCTGCTGCTGGGCGCTGATGGGCAACAAGGGCTGCGCTACTGAGCCGACGGCGCAGCGCGGATGGGCTGCGATCTTTGCGCGCGCGCGCGCGCGCTTCTGGTGGCGGGCGCGCACGCGCGAACAAGCGACGTGATGGCTGGACGCGGACGAGCTGGGACGGCGACGGGCGATGGGGCTGCGACGCGGACGTGCTTGGACGACGACAGACGCGCGGCAGGGCTGCTTGGCTGGGCGTCTGCGCGCTTCTTTGGCGCGACAGTCTTTGGCGAATCTCTTTGCTCGGCCGACACAGCGTTGGTTAAATTTCGCTGCTCGGGCTGGCCGCTCTTTGCTCCGTGACTCCACACCCCCAAAAACAAATCTTCCCTCTCTCGGCAGCAAGAACAGAACCATAACTAAAGAGAGAAAGGGGGATCGAGATCACTTACCCGGGTTGAAGAACGAGGCTGCGAGGGAGAAGGAAATCGGCTTGGGGCTTGGGCGAGAAGGGCTTGGGCGGTCAAGGAGCTTTTTGGAGAAGAAACCTAAAAACCTAATTCCTTTCATTTAATCAAATGCACCAAAATCCAAAGGACTCAAGGCTAACCAAGATATGTTGCGGAAAGAGTAACAAGAACCTCTTGTAGTTCAACTGGCCACTCCACCCACCTGACTTCCTAGCACCCCGGGTTCGAAACCCCACACTCACACTTTTAAATCCTTATTTTACTTTTGCATCTCTCAATGCCCAAATACATCCACAAAGCATCAAAATCCTACTTAAGACCATCCAATAATTTTAGCAACTGAAAAAGAACATAAACGGCCCTGACGGCCCGACCAAATTACCAAAAGACCCCTAGGGCATACCTGGAAGATCGGGATGAAAACCTGGGCCGTTACAATATTCCCTCCTTTTTATGACTTTCGTCCTCGAAAGTTCTTAAGACTGAAACAGCTCAGGATCCTGCAATCTCATCTCGTCCTCCCCGCTCACGAGCGACTTCTTCAGAACTCAAACTCCTCCACTGAACTTTTACCAAACGGATCTCACGATAACGCAACGTCTTCGTCTCAAAGACCAGAATACTCACAGGCTTCCCCTCGAAGCTCAAATCCTCATTCAGCTGCAAAGGCTCAAAGCCCACAATAAGCGATGGGTCCAGCACATACTGCCCCAACATCGATACATGAAAACACTGTACAGCTGACAAAGACGGGAAAGAACTAACCGATATGCAACTCTGCCAATCCTCTCGAAAATCTCAATTGGTCCAACAAAACGGGGACTCCACTTCCCTCGCTTACCAAACCTCAACACACCTCACATCGGTGTAACCCTCAACACGAACTGTCCAACCTCAAACTCTAAATCTTGACGCCGTACCTCGGCGTAACACTTCTGCCTGCTCAGGGCTACCAACAAACGAGCTCTAAACTTTTGCACTGCACTGCTGGTCAACTGCAGCAACTCAGGCCCCAAAAGAACTGACGGCCACCAATCTTTTCCCAGAATACTAGAAACCTCCAACATCTACTATACAACGCCTCAACGGAACCACAAGAACTGGCCGCTGAGAACGGCAACCCAAGGCAACCTCATAAAACCAACACTAGTCTCCCGCTGCCTAACCACGGAAACACCAACTCGCAACACGATCTAAGGGACCTGGCTCACTCCTCTCAAAAGACCATCGGTCAGAGGGTGAAAACACTACAGGAACTGCACTCGGCTCACAAGCCTCTACGAACGCTCTCCAGAACCACGATCCTTGAACGCACTGCCTAGAATAACCTTTGTTGCCACACCCTGGTGCCAACAACTCTAGCCTGAAACTGCCATGCCCCTACTCCACAGTAATGACATCTCCACCTGGGCGAGGTGCGAGCTTTAGCTACTACAACTAATCCGCCAAACATCTGAACTCACTCAACAACCTCAACCACCTACCGGCTTCCACACGAATTCCTACAAACCAACAACTTGAGTGCTACAAACTCGGTAGCCTAACCAACCGCTCACTGCATAACCACGCCAATCTACTCAACTCCAACTCAACCTAGATCACTGACTGAAAAGTCAACCTGCTATCAACAGGGCCCTAGAGGGCTCCCTCCACCGAACTTACCTCCATGCAAGCAACGGAACGAAGCTTGCCTCAAATATGAAACACATCTCACAAGTCCAAACGATAACACATACTGGCTTAACCCTCTAGCTTAGGTTTATTGCACCTTTCCACCGAAACTTCACAAACGGGACACCACTACCCGGTTAACACCAACTACCAAGAACAAGAATACCAACAATGGCTGGCAGAGCACAAGCTACACTAACCAGCAAGGATCCCTCAAAAGGTCAAGACCCTAATCCAGCCACAATGGTGCAACCTCATCCCACAACTGATACAAAGGGGGTTCCTTAACTACAAAGGTGCAACAACTCCCAAGTCAAACACACAAAGTACCTTAGCTGACTAGGCCCAACACTCACAAGAGGCAGAACAACCCAACTGCAACTTCCTGAACACCACTCAAGAGTCCGCTTAACTGGACAAACAACTACTTCCAAGCAGCCAACAAACTTTTCCCTCTTGCTAGCACCACTACCATCAACTCCAAGACCAAGGGAGTAACCTGACAACTCCTATGAGGAAACGGTTCTTACAAGCGGACAACCGAAGGACAGAGAGCTCCACACATGCTCGTTGTCTTGCTCTGCTAAAGCAACAACATCGAAATCTCACGGGGGCAACAACAGGGGGTTTCACCACAAACTGAACCGCCAACCACACACTAGCCAGGACTCACCTCCAAATGCCAAAGGGGAAACTCTCAACATCCTGGAAACGGAAAACAACCAACAGGGCCCGAACCACTCGCCCCACGAGCAAAACTAACTTCTAGCAACTCAAAACCACACCTTGGTCAACACCAAGCACCAACTTGCCACCACACCGAAACCAATCCGGACTCTACTCCAACAAACTCTAGCTTGCTAGCCTACCAAATCTGCCAAGAACTCACCCGAGGTCTACAACCTACATGACTCGCTTGCCAACCGAACTCACTACACGGTCCGACCGAGCTCGTGAGGCTCTCCACACTAGGGTTCATCGGCAACCTCGACACACACCGCTGCTCGTCTAACGGCCTAACACCAACCGCTCAACAAACAACTCTCTTTCCCAAAGATACAAACTATGCCGGGCTGCACCGAACCTCAAAACCAAAAAGACCGAAACGCTTGCATCGTGTCATCCTCCTACTCAAAGCATCACCACATCGTAGCTTCCACCTGTGTCGAGATTCCGAGCAACACTCTTAGCAACTACGGTCAGGAACTACGTGGCTTCGCTACAACCACCATTTGTTCAGTACCATCTGAACTCCAACCATGAACCACAACGGGTTTCCATGATCACAACTCCTCCTTCAGCCATCTTGTCCTGCACCATGGTTACCTCTGGAAAACCACATAATAAGGGTGAGTAACGAATTACTCAGTAAGAAACCCCAACCAGAGTACAATAGGATATACATGGTCATCTAGCAGAAAGGTATGCAAGCTATGAATATAAACACAGAAGAAAGCACATAGCTTAAGTCCACACATAAACTTTGGATGCCATCTCAGGGTCTTACTCTGGAATAATCCACCTCATAATACGATCCTATACGAGAAACAAGTCTCGGCCTCAACCTGTCTACTGTCGATACGAAAGGTGCACTGGCTCACAATCCCGAGGAGCTCTCCAGTCGGCGCTATAATGAGCGTATGCGCGCACCGCATGCTACTGCAAACCGTGGGGGGTGCCGGGTCTAGTGGCAAGCTACCCAGGTCTAGTCACCATGCCTAACTAAATCTCTGGATTGGTGTCACTGACATAGGGGTTCGAGACCTGGACACATGAACTATGTCAGCCTGAACCACCGCACCTGAGGCTAAGGAACCGGTCGTGGTAGGCTTACAAAAGGAAGCCATCCTTGCCCTAACAGGTAGCAATCAAGGGCTACTGCCGAACACGCTGAGGACATGCCGACTGCCGGGGACAAGGCAATGCCATGTAATCATCCCGACCGTTGGGGCATTTAATAGTCTGCCACCCTCACATAAGATTGCAGGGCCTACCGTTAGGGTTAGCTAAACCCTAACGGGGTCCAGGGACGGAGTACTGCCTTGTACGTCTCTGCCGTGAATGCAAGGTACTTTATGCATCCTGGCCCGGATGATGCTACCTATCTGAACTCTAAACTATAACATCAACAACAAACAATCCAATACGTGCTCAATAGATACAACGAACCTAGCATGATACTACGAAGCAAGAACAGATACGAGCATGCCAGAACGGAACAACATATCATGGACTAACATGAGAATCAATATAAGAAATCATGCCAGTCGGGAAACCAGAACAGATCACCTATCACTAAACATGCTGATAAACACAAACAAACATACAAACAAAATTCGCCTTATACATCGCAGGGCCCACACAACTTCGGTAAGAAATCCTTACCTGGTCGGAAGGCAACTACACACAAGAATCCTAAGCTGCGATCGATCCCGAGCTAGCTAACGAGAACCTAACAAACACAACAATAATTACAATCCATAGGCCTAAATATAATAAAATAAACAGGGCTCAGCTCGGGAGCAACTCACGCGGCACGATTGACGCGCGGACGGACAGTCGCACGGCAGGGCCGCTCTTTGGCGCTGATGGGCAACAAAGGGCTGCGCTACTGAGCCGACGGCGCAGATGGCTGCGATCTTTGCAGCACGCTGCTGCGATGACTTTCTGGCTGGGCGTAGGCGCACGTGCGCGGACAAGCAGACGTGATGGCTGGACGCGGACGAGCTGGGACGGCGACGGGCGATGGGGCTGCGACGCGGACGTGCTTGGACGACGACAGACGCGCGCGCGGTGGCTGCTTGGCAAGGCGTCTGCGCCTTCTTTCTGGCTGCGACAGTCTCTTTGGCGAATCTGCTTTGCTCGGCCGGGACAGAGCGTTGGGGCTGCTTTGCTCGGGTGAAATTCGCCACTCGTGACTCCACACCCCCAAAAACAAATCTTCCCTCTCTCGGCAGCAAGAACAGAACCATAACTAAAGAGAGAAAGGGGATCGAGATCACTTACCCGGTTGAAGAACGAGGTCGAGCGGGAGAAGGAAATCGGCTTGGGGCTTGGGCGAGAAGGGCTTGGGCGGTCAAGGAGCTTTTTGGAGAAGAAACCTAAAAACCTAATTCCTTTCATTTAATCAAATGCACCAAAATCCAAAGGACTCAAGGCTAACCAAGATATGTTGCGGAAAGAGTAACAAGAACCTCTTGTAGTTCAACTGGCCACTCCACCCACCTGACTTCCTAGCACCCCGGGTTCGAAACCCCACACTCACACTTTTAAATCCTTATTTTACTTTTGCATCTCTCAATGCCCAAATACATCCACAAAGCATCAAAATCCTACTTAAGACCATCCAATAATTTTAGCAACCGAAAAGAACATAAACGGCCCTGACGGCCCGACCAAATTACCAAAAGACCCCTAGGGCATACCTGGAAGATCGGGATGAAAACCTGGGCCGTTACAATATTCCCTCCTTTTTATGACTTTCGTCCTCGAAAGTTCTTAAGACTCAAATACTCGAGATCCCGCAATCTCATCTCGTCCTCCCGCCACGAGCGACTTCTTCGTAACTCAAACTCCTCCATCGAACTTTTACCAAACGGATCTCACGATAACGCAACGCCTTCGCCTCAAAGACCGAGAATACTCACAGAGCTTCCTCGAAGCTCAAATCCTCATTCAGCTGCAAAGGCTCAAAGCCCACAATAAGCGATGGGTCCAGCACATACTGCCCCAACATCGATACATGAAAACACTGTACAGCTGACAAAGACGGGAAAGAACTAACCGATATGCAACTCTGCCAATCCTCTCGAAAATCTCAATTGGTCCAACAAAACGGGGACTCCACTTCCCTCGCTTACCAAACCTCAACACACCTCACATCGGTGTAACCCTCAACACGAACTGTCCAACCTCAAACTCTAAATCTTGACGCCGTACCTCGGCGTAACACTTCTGCCTGCTCAGGGCTACCAACAAACGAGCTCTAAACTTTTGCACTGCACTGCTGGTCAACTGCAGCAACTCAGGCCCCAAAAGAACTGACGGCCACCAATCTTTTCCCAGAATACTAGAAACCTCCAACATCTACTATACAACGCCTCAACGGAACCACAAGAACTGGCCGCTGAGAACGGCAACCCAAGGCAACCTCATAAAACCAACACTAGTCTCCCGCTGCCTAACCACGGAAACACCAACTCGCAACACGATCTAAGGGACCTGGCTCACTCCTCTCAAAAGACCATCGGTCAGAGGGTGAAAACACTACAGGAACTGCACTCGGCTCACAAGCCTCTACGAACGCTCTCCAGAACCACGATCCTTGAACGCACTGCCTAGAATAACCTTTGTTGCCACACCCTGGTGCCAACAACTCTAGCCTGAAACTGCCATGCCCCTACTCCACAGTAATGACATCTCCACCTGGGCGAGGTGCGAGCTTTAGCTACTACAACTAATCCGCCAAACATCTGAACTCACTCAACAACCTCAACCACCTACCGGCTTCCACACGAATTCCTACAAACCAACAACTTGAGTGCTACAAACTCGGTAGCCTAACCAACCGCTCACTGCATAACCACGCCAATCTACTCAACTCCAACTCAACCTAGATCACCGATGAAAAGTCAACTCATATCAACAGGGCCCTGAGGGCTCCCTCCACCGAACTTACCTCCATGCAAGCAACGGAACGAAGCTTGCCTCAAATATGAAACACATCTCACAAGTCCAAACGATAACACATACTGGCTTAACCCTCTAGCTTAGGTTTATTGCACCTTTCCACCGAAACTTCACAAACGGGACACCACTACCCGGTTAACACCAACTACCAAGAACAAGAATACCAACAATGGCTGGCAGAGCACAAGCTACACTAACCAGCAAGGATCCCTCAAAAGGTCAAGACCCTAATCCAGCCACAATGGTGCAACCTCATCCCACAACTGATACAAAGGGGGTTCCTTAACTACAAAGGTGCAACAACTCCCAAGTCAAACACACAAAGTACCTTAGCTGACTAGGCCCAACACTCACAAGAGGCAGAACAACCCAACTGCAACTTCCTGAACACCACTCAAGAGTCCGCTTAACTGGACAAACAACTACTTCCAAGCAGCCAACAAACTTTTCCCTCTTGCTAGCACCACTACCATCAACTCCAAGACCAAGGGAGTAACCTGACAACTCCTATGAGGAAACGGTTCTTACAAGCGGACAACCGAAGGACAGAGAGCTCCACACATGCTCGTTGTCTTGCTCTGCTAAAGCAACAACATCGAAATCTCACGGGGGCAACAACAGGGGGTTTCACCACAAACTGAACCGCCAACCACACACTAGCCAGGACTCACCTCCAAATGCCAAAGGGGAAACTCTCAACATCCTGGAAACGGAAAACAACCAACAGGGCCCGAACCACTCGCCCCACGAGCAAAACTAACTTCTAGCAACTCAAAACCACACCTTGGTCAACACCAAGCACCAACTTGCCACCACACCGAAACCAATCCGGACTCTACTCCAACAAACTCTAGCTTGCTAGCCTACCAAATCTGCCGGCAACTCACCCGAGGTCTACAACCTACATGACTCCGGCTTGCCAACTGAACTCACTACCTGGGTCTGACTGAGCTCTGGTGAGGCTCTCCACACTAGGGTTCATCGGCAACCCTCGACACACACTGTCGTCTAACGGTCTAATACCAATCTGCTGAACAAACAACTCTCTTTCCCAAGATTACAACTATCTTTGGCTCGCACCGAACCTCAAAACCAAAAAGACCGAAACGCTTGGTCGTGTCATCCTCCTACTCAAAGCATCAGCCACATCGTAGCTTCCACCCAGGGTCAGGATTCCGAGCAACACTCTTAGCAACTACGGTCAGGAACTACGTGGCTTCGCTACAACCACCATTTGTTCAGTACCATCTGAACTCCAACCATGAACCACAAGGGGTTCCATCAACCAAGCTTAGGTCCAACCTAACAAAACTTGCCTAAGCAACAACCCGACCACGAGCACGGTATCCTTACAACCTCAACTAAGGCCTTACAACATCTCCAACTTCCACCTAGAGTCCAACTTCTCCAAGAACTGAGCACCAGTTCTCCAATGCAAACCCTACATGGTTCCGAAACTCTCGCCAATAGAACGAACCACACAAAACACACTTGTGTGCACAACTCCCAACCTTCCTTCAGAGATCCAAGACTAACAGGCGCTTTCTAAAAAGGCAACAACTAACTTTCGGCAGGGATGCAATCAACCAAAAGAACACCAAAAGTTCCATCCCACACGATACTCAAAGCGGTGGCAACCTTGCTCTACTAAAGCATAACAATGCCAAACCGAACTTACCTTACCAAGACTCTACCAAGTGTGCTTTACACATAATGCATCCAACTCCTCTCATAAGGCATCCTACTCATCTCATAGGCATCCAACTCGCCTCATAAGCATACAACTCATCTCATAAGCATCCAACTCATGGCCCCTCTACAGGACCAAACTCGCATCTACGATGCTCAATTCTCCTCAGATTTAGGCACTCGAAGGTAGTTGACCGACCAACCACACAGATCTCTTGGCCTTAGCACTAGCGTGAAACTCACACGCACTAACAATTATCAACGTTCAACCTGCTGACGCACTCTTACCTCGGTAACACTGGGAAGAGGCTCCGGCTCCATGAACATCCTTTCGCTTGTAGTCCTTCGACTACCACTGAACTAGCCCTCTTGCACGACCTAAACAGGTGCAACTGCCACAAACGGATCCAAAGGCTAAAGGAGTACAGAACTCTGGACGAGTTATAGAACCATCTGTTCCACTCGTGCCAAACTCAGGCCTGAACCAGACTTAGTGCCAAAGCGGCACACCAACCAATGCACTTCAAGTGCCACTACAACCAAATCCACATCTTACTACAAATGGGGCCAGCAAGGTCACAACCTCAAGTGACAAAAACTATGGCTAGGCATACAAGGGCTCAAAACTCAAACAACTCTGACTATGGCATCTCATCTAACTGAAGTTTTATGGCCTACTCTTGCATCTCCACATGATGCTTTACAAAACTCTGGCCGGCTCTCTCAACATGCAGCAGCTAGGTCTACTCTAGGAGCTCACCATAAGAAGAGTGCTCAACTCTACAAGACAACTTAGGAAACCACCAACGGATCAAGTCTGATGGGAACACGGCTCGCTGCACCCTTAACCACAGGGTTCCGGCTTTCTGGCTACAAAACCACAACACTTTACAGGAGAACAAAGATGTCTCAGCAACCTCAGCGAAGGCTACCAACTCCACAGCTACTCACTGGGCAATCAAACAATCTGCTAAGGTTCAAGATCAACACTTGAACTACCCAGGCTAGTCCACACTGGAACCTGCTCCACCATCATCAACATAAGCAAAGCCATAGCTAACTCCTCTCCTGGAGTGGTACTCTAGGGCAAATCGCCTCCACCCTCTCTCTAGGGGAAAACTAGCAACTGGGCCACAAGTGGCCTACGGGAGTCTAATCTCTGCCTCCCTTTGGAACGATGTCCCAGCGGTATCTGAATCTATCTGGATACCGTGACTAGCTGCTATCATACTTCTTACACTGCGGGAAGTTGGCATGATGGTGCTCTGGACCCAAACCAACGAGTCAGAACCTGCTCGTCTCTGCTCCAGAACGCTAAACAAGGCATACACTAGATGAAAAGTATTGTAAATTCTTAACCCTTTTCTAAAGCTGTAAACTTAGGCGTACCTGATGACTGTCGGAGTGCTGATGATCATGGAAAGACGACCTACAACAAAAGGCCAGTCTACATAATCTATGACTCTGAGCTCTAATACCAACTGTAAAGACCCGACCCAAATGGGGTCCTAAAATAGGCCTTTACCTCAATGCATGCTTTAAAACTTATAAAATAGTATGCAAGGTTGAATGCCAGATTCTAATTAAAACAAAATACAATAAAACATCCATTCAAAACAAGAACAAAACGTCCTGGAACCTGTCCCTGTTTCCAAGTACCTGTTCCAAGCTAAATACAATTTAAAACGTACTCTGATCAGAGATTTAGTTCACTTTCAAATCCAAAAATGGTTTACATAAGTGTCAGAATCCGGGCAACAACTAGAAAACAACCTAAGAGCTCCGTGCCCAACTACATGCATTCAGAGGACATTTAAAACATGAAAACATAAATAAAAGACTCAGAGTTCGAAACAACATGTTTCCATGATCACAGCTCCTCCTTCAGCCATCCTGTCCCGCACCATGGTTACCTATGGAAAACCAAAAAATAAGGGTGAGTAACGAATTACTCAGTAAGAATCCCCAACCGGGGTACAATACGATATACATGGTCATCTAGCAGAAAAGTATGCAAGCTATGAATATAAACACAGAAGAGAGCACATAGCTTAAGTCCACACATAAACTTCGGATGCCATCTCAGGGTCTTACTCCAGATCCACCTCATAATACGATCCTATACGAGAAACAAGTCTCGGCCTCAGCCTATCTACTGTCGATACGAAAGGTGCACTGGCCTACAATCCCGAGGAGCTCTCCAGTCGGCGCTATAATGAGCGTATGCGCGCACCGCATGCTACTGCAAACCGTGGGGGGTGCCGGGTCTAGTGGCAAGCTGCCCAGGTCCAGTCACCATGCCTAACTAAATCTCTAGATCGGTGTCACTTACATAGGGGTGTGAGACCTGGACACGTGAACTATGTCTGCCTGAACCACCGCACCTGAGGCTAAGGAACCGGTCGTGGTAGGCTTACAACAGGTGGCAATCGAAGGCTACTGTCGAATACGATGAGGACGTGCCGACTGCCGAGGACAAGGCAATGCCATGTCATCATGCCGACCGTTGGGGCATTTAACAGTCTGCCACCCTCACCCAAGATTGGATGACCTACCGTTAGGGTTAGCTAAACCCTAACGGGGTCCTGGGACGGAGTACTGCCTCGTACGTCCCTGCCGTGGATGCAAGGTACTTTATGCATCCTGGCTCAGATGGTGCTACCTATATGAACTCTAAACTATAACATCAACAGCAAACAATCTAATACTTGCTCAATAGATACAACGAACCTAGCATGATATTATGAAGCAAGAACAGATATGAGCATGCCAGAACGGAACAACATAGCATGGACTAACATGAGAAACAATATAAGAAATCATGCCAATCGGGAAACCAGAACAGATCACCTATCACTAAACATGCTGATAAACACAAACAAGCATACAAACAGCAATCGCATAATACATCGCAGGGTCCACACAACTTCGGTAAGAAATCCTTACCTGATCGGAAGGCAACTACACACAAGGCTCGACTCGGCACGGTTGATGCACGACTCACAATCCATCCCGAGCTAGCTAACGAGAACCTAACAAACACAACAATAATCACAATCCATAGGCCTAAATATAATAAAATAAACAGGGCTCGACTCGGCACGGTTGATGCACGGACGAACAGCCGCACGGTCTGGGTCTTTCTTTGAGCTCTGCGCGCGCAGAGATGGCGGTAGGGGCGCGCGTCTTTGGCGCCGACAGCGCAGATGAGCGGCAGGGCTGCGTGCACGCACGGGCGCAGAAGGGCTGGCTGGGCGCGGGCGCACGGGAGTGGACAAGCAGACGAGTTGGCTGGACGCGGACGGGCTGGGACGTCGACGGGCTCGCCGCTGCTAAGGCTGTGACGCGGACGCGCTGGGACGGTGTTGGGCGCGCGGTGGGGATCTTTGGGCTAGGCGCGTCGCGCCGCTTCTTTGGACAGGACAGCCTTTGGGCGAATCTCTTTTTCGGTTGGGACAGGCGTCTGGGAGATGAGGCTGCTGCTCAGCTGGGCTGCTGCTCGACTGACTGCACACCCCCAAAAAGAAATCTTCCCTCTCTTGGCCAGCAAGAACAGAACCATAACTAAAGAGAGAAAGGGGGATCGAGATCACTTACCCGAGATGAAGAATGAGACTGCGAGGGAGAAGGAAATCGGCTTGGGGCTTGGGAGAGAAGGGCTTGGGCGGCCAAGGAGCTTTTTGGAGAAGAAACCCAAAAACCTAATTTCCTTTCATTTAATCAAATGCACCAAAACCCAAAGGACTCAAGGCTAACCAAGATATGTCGTGGAAAGAGTAACAAGAACCTCCTGTGGCTCAATTGGCCATTCCACCCCACCTGACTTCCTAGCACCTCGGGTTCGAAACCCCACACTCACACTTTTAAATCCCTATTTTACTTTTGCATCTCTCCATGCCCAAATACATCCACAATGCATCAAAATCCTACTTAAGACCATCCAATAATTTTAGCAACTGAAAAATGACATAAACGGCCCTGACGGCCCGACCAAATTACCAAAATACCCCTAGGGCATACCTGGAAGACAGGGATGAAAACCTGGGCCGTTACACGCTCGAACTCTTTCCGTAATCTGGGCTGGGAACTCAACAACGCCGCAGAGTGCGACGTCTTTCTACTCAAAGCATCATCCACTACATTGGTTTTACCCGGATGGTACAAATCTCGCAGTCATAATCTTTTACCAACTCCAACCACCTCTTTTGCCTCATATTCAACTCCTTCTGAGTAAACAGATACTTGAGGCTCTGGTGATCAGTAAACATCTGAATCCGCTCACCATACAGGTAATGCCTCCAAATCTTCAATGCGAACACTACCGCTGCCAACTCCATATCATGCGTCGGGTAGTTCTGCTCATATGGTTTCAACTGACGAGAAGCGTAAGCAATTACCTTCCCATGTTGCATCAACACACAACCTAATCCAAACTTGGAAGCATCGTTGTAGACTACGAAACTACCTGTCCCCTCCGGGACTACTAACACTGGTGCTAAAGTCAAACTACGCTTGAGCCTGGCAAAGCTCTTATCACACTTACCATCCCAAATAAACTCAACACCCTTCCTCGTCAGACGAGTGAGGGGCAAGGCTATAGCGGAAAAGTCCTTAACGAACCGACGGTAGTAACCTGCCAAACCCAAAAAGCTGCGAATCTCGGCAACTGAAGTCGGCTTGGCCCATGAACTCACGGCCTCAATCTTCGCGGACCCCACGGCTATACCATCTCTCAAAACTACGTGACCTAGAAAGGCCACCTGCTCCAACCAGAAATCACACTTGGAAAACTTCGCATAAAGCTGGGTTTCCCTCAAATCTGTCAACACTCGCCTCAAATGCTCTGCATGATCCTCCTTAGTCCTCGAATAGATCAGAATGACGTCAATGAACACGATGACGAAGCTGTCCAAAAATGATTTGAACACCCTATCCATCATGTCCATGAACTCTGTTGGGGCGTTAGTCAATCCGAACGACATGACCACAAACTCATAGTGACCATATCTAGACTGAAAGTCGTCTTAGGAATGTCGGCATCCCCGATCCGCACGATGGTAACCGGATCTCAAATCTATCTTGGAGAACACGGAAGCTCCCTGAAGCTGGTCGAACAAATCATCAATACGGGGCAACGGGTACTTATTCTTCACTGTAACCTTATTAAGCTCACAATAATCAATACATAAGCGCATCAAACCATCCTTCTTCTTTACAAACAGAACTGGTGCTCCCCACGGGGACACACTCGGACTGATGAACCCTCGATCTAGCATCTCCTGCAATTGAACCTTCAGTTCCTTTAACTCTGCTGACGCTATACGATACGGAGCCTTCGAGATAGGAAGGGTCCCTGGCTAGAGCTCGATTGTGAAGTCAACCTCTCTCTTCGAGGGTAACCCCGGTAACTCCTCAGGAAACACATTCGCAAACTTCTGCACGACCGGTACCTGATCAACAGTCAACGAGGGGCGGCTCTCCCTATACAACTTGGCTAGGTAGCCCCAAGCTCCACTAGCTAACAGACGACGAGCTTTCACAGCTGACACCATCGGCGGGAAAACTCCACCCTGGACTCCACGAAACTTAAAGCTGGGCCGACCCGGCGGCCTGAACACTACTTCTTTCCGGTGGCAGTCAATCAACGCGTGGTTAGCAGCTAACCACTCCATACCCAGAATCACATCAAAGTCGCTCATAGGCAGGACTATGAGCGTAGCTACAAGCAACTCTCTGAATATCTCGATCCGACCATCCTTAACCTCATCTCTAGCTAGCATACTAACTCCCGAAGGAGTTGCAACAGACAACTCAAAACCTAGAGGCTCTAATCTCAAACTACCATGCTCAGCAAACATAATAGATACAAACGAATGCGTAGAACCAGAATCAAACAAGACAAATGCGCAGTGATCTAAAAAAAGTAGCGTACCTACCACAGCGGCATCTATACGCTCGGCCTCCTATCGGGTCGTAGAAAACACCCGACCCTACTGCTGCTGCGCTGGCTGAGTTGCCATAGCTGGCTGATTACAAAAATGGTCCAGATGCCCCTCCTTGCCACAACGATAACACAGCCTGGTCCCTGCCTGACAAACTCCAGTGTGGGCTCTCCCACAAGTAGCACATAAGGGAATTTGTCGAAGACCGCCCTGCTGGTGAGGCTGGAAGCGAACGGGAGCTCTACGCTGATTCCGGTTCTGAAACTGCCCTTGGCGGCTCTGGCCGCCTCCTCTGAAATCAAACTTCCTCTTACCTTTACTGCACTGGGACAGACTGACCGAGCGCGACAACTCGCTCAATCAAGCTACTTCCTATTATAAATGGTCGCCAACTGAACTGCTCTAGCATAAGTGTTAGGGGCCTGTGCCCTGACATCCTAGGATACACCCTGCCTTAGACCTGAAATAAACTTCCGTATCTTCAACTCAGGGGTAGCAATCAGCTGCGGAGCAAAATACCCTTACTCTGAGAATTTCCTCTAATACTCCTCAATAGAATCAGATCCCTGCTTCAGGTTCTGAAACAGCTCTACCATCTTTTCTTGGGCCTCATCACTAATATACTTGGCCTTGAACTCAGACTTAAAGAACTCCCAGGTGGCAGGTGGAGATCCAGCTGGTCTCTCACTCAGAGTGGACTCCCACCACCATCTAGCTGTGTCTCCTAGCACATGAGCTGCACATCTCGGCCTATGAACATCGTGGGCACACCATAATCAGAAAGGTGTACTCAAGATGGGCAATCCATCTGGCTGCAGCTAAAGGATCTCCCAAGGCATCAAACTTCTCTGGCTTCCACTTCACGAAGTCTTTCAACCATCTGCCAAGCTCCTCGGCACCCTCTGCCACAACTGCCTCTATGGCTGCTTGCTCCTGTGGAGCTGGTGGGGCTGCAGTGCCCTGCTGAAACATCTGAGTCAACTGCTCGATTTGGGCCCGGGACTCTTCCCGCTGTGCGGCCAATTAAGCATGGGTCTCTGCCCTCTGGTCACTCAACAGGTTGACCATTATGGCCCTCATAGAAACAGCAAACTCTGCTCCAGGAGCAGTCTCTCGGCGCTCGGTCACCTCAATGCCTACTCTAGCTTGGGACCACCATCAGTCTCAGCTTGGGACGATGTCCATGCAGTATCAGAACCAATCCTGATACTCTGACCTGCTCTCGAACCTCCTCTTCCTGCCCGGGTAATTAGAATGTTGGCGATCTACACCCAAACCAACAACGAGTCAGAACCTGCTCGTCTCTGCTCTACAACACTAAACAAGGCATACACTAGATGAAAAGTATTGTAAATTCTTAACCCTTTTCTAAAACTATAAACTTAGGCGTGCCTGATGACTGTTGGAGTGCTGATGATCATGGAAAAACGACCTACAACAACAGTCGAGTCTCTGAGAATCTATGACTCGAGCTCGTACCAATCAGAAAGACTGACCGAATGGGGTCCTAAACTAGGCCTTTCCCTCAATGCATGCTTAAAAACTTAGAAAATAATATGCAAGGTTGTATGCCAGATTCTGAATAAAACTAAAATGGTAAACATCCATTCAAAAGAACACAAAATGTCCTGGAACCTGTCCCTGTTTCCAAGTACCTGTTCCAAGCTAAATAAAATTTAAAACGTACTCTTATCAGAGATTTAATTCAAACATTCGAAATCCAAAATAGTTTACATCAATGTCAGAATCCAGAAAACAACCAGAAAAACAACCTAGGGGCTCCGTGCCCAACTACATGCATTCAGAGGACAATAAAAACATAAAGAAACATAAACATAAGACTCAGAGTTTAATCAGCTGTTTTCCATGACCAGCAGTTCCTCCTTCAACCATCCTGTCTCGCGCCATGGTTACCTGTGGAAAATCACAAAATAAGGGTTAGTAACGAATTACTCAGTAAGAATCCCCAACTGGGTACAATACGATACAACTGGTCATCTAGCAGAATGTATGCAAGCTATGAATATAAACACAGAAGAGAGTACATTACTTTAATCCATACATAAACCTCGGATGCCATCTTACGGTCTTACTCTGGAAAACTACAACGCTTTATGATACTGTAAAGACCCGACCCAAAAGGGGCTCTAAATGGGCCTTTACCTCAATGCATGCATTCAAAGTAAAGGACAATATGCAGGTATGTTTTCGGATTCCAATTAAAATTAAAACATTCAACATTCAATCCAGAAATCAATACAGTTTACTGAAACATGTCCCTGTCTCCAAGCACCTGTTTCAAGACAAATACGTTTCTAAAAGTTTACTCTGATCAGAGATTTATTAAAATATTCAAAACCTTCTCAGTTACACAATGCTGGAATCCATAAATAAATTTAGAAAACAACCTAGGGCTCCCTGCCCGGCTACATGCATTCATAGGAAATAAAAGAAGACAAAGAGTCATAATATAAGAATCAGAGTTGGACAGCTGGATCCCATGATCACAGCTCCTCCTTCAGCCATCCTGTCTCGCACCTTGGTTACCTGTGGAAAACCAAAAAATAAGGGTGAGTAACGAATTACTCAGTAAGAATCCCCAACCGGGGTATAATACGATATACATGGTCATCTAGATGAATGTATACAAGCTATGAATATAAACACAGAATAGAGCACATAGCTTAAATCCACATATAAACCTCGGATGCCAACTCAGGGTCTTAGTCTGGAAAATCCACCACACAATACGCCCTATACGAGAAACAAGTCCCGGCCTCAGCCTGTCTACTATCGATACGAAAGGTGCACTGGCTCACAATCCCGAGGAACTCTCGAGTCGGCGCTGTAATGAGCGTATGCGCGCACCGCAAGCTACTACAGAC
This sequence comes from Sicyos edulis, assembly GCA_036507275.1. Taxonomy (NCBI): domain Eukaryota; kingdom Viridiplantae; phylum Streptophyta; class Magnoliopsida; order Cucurbitales; family Cucurbitaceae; genus Sicyos; species Sicyos edulis. Next base: position 21,346,714 of record CM071848.1, read on the forward strand.
TCTGGGGGGTGCCGGGTCTAGTGGCAAGTTGCCCAAGTCCAGTCACCATGCCTAACTAAATCTCTGGATCGGTGTCACTAACATAGGGGTGTGAGACCTGGACACGTGAACTATGTCAGCCTGAACCACCGCACCTGAGGCTAAGGAATCGGTCGTGGTAGGCTTACACTAGGAAGTCTGCTTGCCCTAACAGGTGGCAATCAAGGGCTACTGCCGAACACGGTGAGGACGTGCCGGCTGCCGGGGACAAGGCAATGCCAAGTCATCATCCCGACCGTTGGGGCATTTAACAGTCTGCCACCCTCACCCAAGATTGCAGGGCCTACTGGTAGGGTTAGCTAAACCCTAACGAGGTCTAGGGAAGTAGTACTGCCTCGTACGTCCCTACCGTGGATGCAAGATACTTTATGCATTCTGGCCCGGATGATGCTACCTATCATATCTCAACCTATAAACAGATACAGCAAACAGTCCAATACGTGCTCAACAGATACAACGAACCTAGCATGATACTACGAGCAAGAATAGATAACGAGCATGCTAGAACGGAACAACCTAGCATGGACTAACATGAGAAACAACATAAGAAATCATGCGATCGGGAATTCGAGCGAGCACCTATCACTAAACATGCGCGATAATCACAAACAAGCATACAAACAAAGAATCACATATAATATCGCAGGGGCCACACACAACTCCTGTGAAGAAATCCTTACCTTGGTCGGGAGGCAACTACACACAAGAATCCTAAGTCGCGATCGATCCCGAGCTAGCTAACGAGAACCTAACAAACACAATAATTATCACAATCCATAGGCCTAAATATAATAAAATAAACAAGGCTCGGCTCGGAGCAACTCTCAAGCGCGCGGCGACACGCTGACGGGCGTTTGCGCGACGACACTTGGCGCCGCAGGTCGCACTGCCGGCGCGCACGCACGCCGATGGGTGGCAGGAGATGCACGCGCGCTTCGCTGACGGCCGCTGCCCAGCGCGGCGCACGGGGCGTATAAGCTGACGCGGCGGCGGCGGCGCAGACAAAGACGGGCGGCGCCCGGCGGCGGCGGCAATGCACACGGCGTGAGGGTTGTCTGGCTCGACTTCTGGGCAGATCCGTTCGTGCTGGGCGGATCTAGGCGTCTTTGGGCGGTGCGCTCATTGCTCACAAGCGAGATCTGAGAGTGATCTGGCTGGCTGGGGGCTTCTCTCGGCTAGCTGCAACCAAACACAAACACACACACACCTCTACTCATTCGGCAAACAACACCTCAATCAGAGGAGGAGAAGAAGAAGAAGATGAAGAACCTTACCGAAAAGACGATTTGATCTCGGGCTGCTAAGGAGAAGAAATTCCGCTTGGGAGCTAGGTAGACAAGCTTGGGCGGCCCCAATGCATTTGGAGAAGAAGACAAAACCCTACACTTCTTTTCTTTTAATCAAATGCACCAAAACTCCAAAATCCAAGGCTAACCAAGATATGTCGCGGAAAGAGTAACAAGAGCTCCCAATAGCTCAACTGGCACACATCCCAATAGGCTTTCCCGGAGACCCGGGTTTGAATCCTAGCTGCAACACAATTTCCTCTATTTTTACTTTTGCATCTATCCCAGCTCAAACCCATCCACAATGACTAAAAAACCTACATAAACCCATCCAATAATTTTAGCAACTGGAAAAAGACATAAACGGCCCTATCAAATTACCAAAATACCCCTAGGGCATACCTGGAAGACCGGGATGAAAACCTGGGCCGTTACAATATTCCCTCCTTTTTATGACTTTCGTTCTCGAAAGTCCTTAAGACTAGAACAGCTCAGGATAGTGCAACCTCATCTCGTCTTCCCGCTCCCAAGTGGCTTCCTCGGAACTCCGACTCCTCCACTGAACCTTTACCAAACGGATCTCGCGATTATGCAACGTCTTTGTCTCAAAGGCAAGGATCCCCACTGGCTTCTCCTCGAAGCTCAAATCCTCATTCAGCTGCAAAGGCTCAAAGTGCACAATGTGCGACGGGTCCGGCACATACTGCCTCAACATCGATACATGGAACACACTGTGCACCGCTGACAATGACGGAGGTAGAGCTAACCGATAAGCAACTCTGTCAATCCTCTCCAGAATCTCAAAAGGACCAAAAAAACGGGGACTCAACTTCCCACGCTTACCAAACCTCAAAACACCTCGAATCGGAGCAACCTTTAGGAACACATGTTGTCCAACCTCAAACTCCAAATCTCGACGCCGAACATCGGCGTAACTTTTCTGCCTACTCTTAGCTGACAACACTAGCTCTAAACTTCTGCACATCACCTCTGGTCAAATGCAGCAACTCAGGACCCAAAACAAAACTGATGGCCACCAACCTTTTCCTAGAACACTGGAATCCTGCAATACTTACCATGCAATGCCTCAATGGAACCACAAGAACTGACCTGTAACGGCCCAGTTTTCTATTTCGGTTACCCAGGTGATTTCGGGTCATTATTCGGATGTTCGGATGGGCCGTTAGAGCTGTTTTAACCCTTAGGGGTATTTTGGTCTTTTTGCACCCGGTCAGGGTTTTGAGGATTTTAAAGATTTCAGGGCCTTTCCTGCCTTCGTCGAAGTTTGGTGGTTGTTGGTTGCAAGACCCAAGAGGTTTGGGCAAGTTGTTTGGGAGTTTGGAGGTATTTTAGTTATTGGCAAAATTAATGGGTTTTTGAGTGCTTCCTTTGGGATTTGAACCCTTTGCCCTAAATGGTTTTGGGAGTTTGTAGGAAAAAGAGTTTTTCTAGAAAGAAAAGTTTGCTTGGGCCGGGTTTTGAAAGAGGAAGCTTTGGGAAGGGATTTTAGACCCATTAAAATTAGGAAAAGGGAAGAAAAATCAAGAAAGTCCCTTTCCCCTTGTTTTGCAATCTCTCTCTCTCTCTCTCTCTCTCCTAGCCGACCTCACCAAGAAAAACCCAACCCTAGCCGCCCAGCCATGCCCTAGCCGCACCACACACACTGCGCATCAAACCGCTCGGCCCAGACAACCTTGCCCGCCACGCCGCACGAGCGCCTGCATCGCCCGGCCAGTGCGCCCGAGCGCTTGCATCGCCCAGCCCATGCGCGCCAGACGCGCCACGCCGTTCCGCACCAGTGCGCCGACGCGCGCCACGCGCGCTCCGCTTCAGCTGCCGCCTCGGCGCGCGTCGCCAGCGCCGCTTCGCTGCCGCCGAGCGAAGTCGCCGCCATGCTGCCTCGCGACCCGACGTCTCGCCGCGCGCGGCCGACCTAAGCGTGTTCGCTGCTGCGGCGGCCCGCGTCTGCACGTCCTCGCCTCGCTTGCGCGCGGCGCCCGGTGCAGGCGCCCGGCGCTTCGCGCGCCACTGCTTGTCGCTTTCGCGACGGACGGCACCGCCTGCCGCCGCGGGGTTGGGCGTGACCTTGTGTCTTCTCGGTCGGTAATTCCCGAGTCTTTTCTCCTTTGGGCACAAGGTTGTTGGCTGCTGTTTATTTAATTAGGTTGTTTTTACTAAAATGCTTAGGTTGCTCGGTTTCGCTTTAAAGCTCGAGGGTCATTATTTGATTGTGAAAGTTATTTCGCTTTCGTTTCCGGTAAGGATTTCTTACCGTGGTTGTGTGGACCTCTGCGATGCTTTCTTGATTGTGCCTTATATGCATGTTTACTTCTATGAACATGATTAGTGGATAGGATCGCTGCTTGTGATTGCATTCTTGCTAGCATGTTTGCTGTTGTTTGTACATGTTAGTGCCATGGTAGGATTGTTCTTCCAAAGATGCTTGAGATTCCCGCTTTAAGTTCGTAGTATCATGCTAGGTTATGTGTGATTGATGTTGATATGTATGTCTAGCCAGAATCGCTTATTTTGTACTCTTAGCTAGTATAGTAGAGTTTGTCATCATCCGGTGGCCGAGAGCGGACATAACGTACTTTGTCCCCACCGGTTGGGAGTAGAGCGAAGCATAACGTACATTGCTTCCCCGGCGTGCGATGTGGATTTAGCTACCACATCGGCATAAGCCTAGTTTGTAGCTGCTAGAGCGGAACCCTCGCCAGCGGTGCAAGCCTGCCTTGGCCGGTTCTTAGCTTCAGTCGGTGGTACAGTGCGCACAGATGAGTGTCGAGGGCCTCGCACTACTTTGTTCGATGACACCGCTCCGAGTCTTTAGGCATGCGTGCACTGCCCGCGTAGTTTGTACTTAGGCCCCGGGCTAATGTTCGTGAGTACACCCGTTCTTTCCAGCTTTAGAGCCGGACTTGGTACTCTCCCGATAGTCCAGTTTGTTAGCGAGGTAAGAGGCCCTTGAGGACACCCATTGGGATTGGCTTTTGAGTGATCATATGGTCGAGGAGAAAGACCCTCGAGGGTGTCGGACATCTTTGGGATCGATTTTGAGTGATCAATTGGCCGAGGAGAAAGACCCTCGAGAGATGTCCCGGGATTGGTTATGAGAGCCAATCATTAGGCCGGAAGTAGGAGACTTCCGAGGATTCCAGATTCTGCCTTGTAAGCTCGTTGAGCTATGATCTGTGTTGGTAATCGTTTTGCATGTATACTAGGGTGCCGATGATTGATGTATCGTATTGTACCCGGTTGGGATTCTTCCGAGTATGTTTATACTCACCCTTATTTCTGTGGTTTTCCACTAGGTAACTTGGGGACAAAGACCGGGGCGGCTAGCGGAGGGAGCAGATTGATCATGGGAGCCGCCCGACTCTGCCTTTTATTGTTTGCATAATTTTTTCAGCATGTAGTCGGACAGGAGTCCTAGGGGGATGTTTTTAACAGTTGTTTAAATTGTATTGTATGATTTCATAAACATTGGGCAGGCTTGTTTTACTTTGTTGGTTTGCTTAAATGAAGGTTGTTGTTTATGTTTTAAGTGTCCCCGCTTTTAAATGTTTTGAAAGGTTTTAAATATGAAGCACTAAACCGCTTGATGAAGTATTTAACTTGCATGCTGAGTGAGAACCTAGGTTTAGGACCATGTTTTAGATCGGGTTCTTACAGTTGGTATCAGAGCACAGAGTCATAGATTCTGTAGACTAACCTGGTTTGTAGGTTGTTGCCCCCATGATCATCAAGACACTCATGGCCGTCAGTTTGTCTCGAGTTCTTTAAGCTAAGGGTTTTATTTTACAATACTGCATCTAGTATACATGTGTTACCCTTGTTTGGCAGTGAGAGCCCCAGCGTGGGCTAGCTTTTATGCTTGGTGTAGATCGCTAGTATGTTGATTGCACTTAGAGGAGTAGGGACGTTTGGTATTTCCAACTGAGGAGTTGGACTGTTCATGTTGATCATGAGACCACGTCTAGGGTTGTCTAGACCCGTAGGCCACCTTTGGCCCCGCGCATGAGTTGCCAAGAGAAGGGGGTAGAGGCTAGTCTCGCCTCAAAGTGAGACTCCTTGAGCGAGTGTGCTCCACCATGAGGGAGTTGATGGCGTCTTTTGGCTAACAGAGAGCGGAGACCCAGCGCGGTTTGTAGCGCGTGAGTGAGGAGTCTTGGGCACGAGATAGCCCGGTGGCGAGTTTATTTAGGAGACACCCCTTTTTGTAGCTCCAGTAGCCCCGAGGTTCCCGGGAGGCTCGATCAAGAGTTATCTTTGATAAGTTAGTTGGCGTTGATCGAGCCGCCGAGTTTGGCAAGTGGAAGATCGTAGAGCTGGATGTTTTTAGACCTCATCGCTGCTAGCGGCGGGTGGTTGGCCAAGATCGAGTTTATCATCCAAGTGTTGTGATGACTGGTGTTCGAGAGGCCGATGACACGATGTTCAGAGGTCGAGGCGTGCCGCTGCGGTCTTTGCTTGATGCGGAATGTGGTGGTGGAAGTCCCCGTGAGAGGCGGACCAACAGAGTCTCCACCAGCCACCCGGTCGATTGGCAAACTGCCAAGTTAGTAGCTTTTGAGGAAGATGTAGAGACATCTTATCCTCCTGCAAGCCTGCAGTCGTTTTGCAGCCAGTTCTTTTAGTACCCTCGTAGCCAGGGGGTAGTGTGGAGTTTGCTTGTCAGGACTTAATCCGTCCGTGGTTTTCAGCTGGCTAGTAGAGAGAAGCACCTTCTGTTAGCATGTTCCGTGTGGAGCTAGGTGCTTTGCCACCCGAGGGTTGGCCTGAGTATTCGTTGAGCATCGAGTGGGATGCAGGAGTGGGCCTTGGCTTGTCTGTTAGACGTGATGTCAGAGAGTAGTCTACTCGAGTGTTAAGACTCTTGTGTTGAGTGCCATTGCCCTGTCACCTGGAGTGTGACCTTCCCTTCCCTCAGAGGGGCTTAAAGCCCGTAAGGGGATGTTTGTGTTGTAAAGGATGTAGTGCCTGTTGGTACCAAGCTTTGGAAGGAGGCCTAGTTTCAGGCCAGTTGGCACTTTTGTGCATGTGGTTCCAGGACCCGCCCGGAGTTTAGCATCCCCACTAGTCTTGTATTGTAACGACCCGACCCGAAAGGGGCATAAAATAGGCCGTTACCTCAATGCATGCATTCAAATCTACAGAAAATTTGCAATATGGTGTTTGGATTCTAAGTAAAACTAAAACATAAAAACATCCATTTAAAAATCAACATAAATTCCTGAAACCTGTCCCTGTTTCCAAGCACCTGTTTCAAGGCAAATACATTTCCAAAACTTACTCTGATCAGAGATTTATTTAAACCATACAAGCTTTACAACAATGCTAGAATCCGGGAAAACATTCAGAAAACACCCTAGGGCTCCGTGCCCAACTACATGCATTCAGAGGACATTTAAATCATAAACATGAACATAAGACTCAGAGTTGAACAACGGGTTTCCATGATCACAGCTCCTCCTCCAGCCATCTTGTCTCGCACCATGGTTACCTGTGGAAAACCACATAATAAGGGTGAGTAACGAATTACTCAGAAAAAATCCCCAACCGGGGTACAATACGATACACATGGTCATCTAGCAGAAAGATATGCAAGCTATGAATATAAACACAGAATAGAGCACATAGCTTAGCCCACACTTGGGCCTCGGATGCCAACTCAGGGTCTTAGTCCGAAAATAACTCACCACACAACACATCACACAAGTCGCCCTATACGAGAAACAAGTCCCGGCCTCAGCCTGTCTACTGTCGAATGAAAGGTACACTGGCTCAAGATCCCGATGAGCTCTCCGATCGGCGCTGTAATAGCGTAAGCATGTACCGCGTGCTACTGCAGACTATGGGGGGTGCCGGGTCTAGAGGCAAGCTGCCCATGTCCAGTCACCACGCGTAACTAATTCTTTGGATCGGTGTCACTGACATAGGGGTGTGAGACCTGGACACGTAAACTATGTCAGCCTGAACCACCGCACCTGAGGCTAAGGAAACGGGTCGTGGTAGGCTTACACTAGGAAACCGCCCTTACCATAACAGGTGGCAATCAGGGGCTACTGCCAAACATGCTGAGGACATGCTGGCTGCCGGGGACGAGGCAATGCCAAGTCATCATCCCGACCTTTGGGGCATTTAACAGTCTGCCACCCTCACCCAAGATTGCAGGGCCTACCGGTAGGGTTAGCTAATCCCTCACGGGGTCCAGGGACGGAGCACTGTCTCGACGTCCCTGCCATGGATGCAAGGTACTTTATGCATCAGGCCCGGATGATGCTATCTACCTGCAACTCTAACCTGTCCTAGCAATCAGCAAACAATCAATATAATCCAATTCGTGCTAAAAAAGAATACAACGAACCTAGCATGATACTACTGAAGCAAGGAAATGCAGAATCTGAGCATGCCGAAAAGGAACAACCTAGCATGGATTAACATGAGAATTAACTAGGAAAATCATGCTAATCGGGAATTCAGATTAGAGCACTTAGCCACACATGTCAATAAACACAAACAAGCAATCAATCAGCAATCACATATAATATCGCAGGGTCCACACAACTCCGGTAAGAAATCCTTAACTGGCCGGAAGACTTCTAAACACAAGAAACCTAAGCTGCAATCGAACCCGAGCTAGCTAGCGAGAACCTAACAAAAACAACAATAATTACAATCAAAAGGCCCAAATATAATAAAACAAACAGGGCTCAGCTCAGGAGCAACTAACGAGGCACGGCTGACACTCGGACGGGCCGGCTGCCACGAGGCTAGGCAACTGGCTTGGCGCTGCACGCAGGCGCTTGGCGCGCGCCGACCACGACGGCATCGGGCGCTGCTCAGCGGGCCCAGGCGCTGCCTGGCCCACACCGGGAGAGCGGGGCGCGCGAAGCGCGGCGAAAGCAAGGGAGGCGAGGGCGCGAGCTCGGGTGGGGCTTGCGACACAACACGCGGGCGCGCGATCAGGCGCTGGGACGTGCGACTCGGCACGGCGAGCTACAGGGGCGAGCGACTCGGAGCGGCTCGGCACAGGGACGGCACGGGCTAGGCGACACGGATCTAGCGACACGGGGGCCTAGGCGACACTGTGCGAGCGGCTCGGGGCTCAGTCTTTGGCGAGGCGGCGCGCGCAGCGCGCTGGGCGACTGGCGGGGCTCGGTGGCGACGGCGTGACTGGCGAGGCGGGGGCTAGGCTTGGGCGAGCAGGGGCTGCTCGGGCTTGGGCTGGGCGAGCCAAGGGGGCTGGGTCGGCTAGGAGGGGGGTGCTCGGGGAGAGAGAGAGAGAGAGAGAAAAGAGAAAAAAATAAAAAGAAAGAAAAAATGAATTTGGAAAAGAAAAGGAAAATGGGAAATAAAAAGGAAAAAAGGATTTTAATCCTAATTTCCATCCTTATCCAAATTAAAACCTTAAAATCCCATTTCCCGGCTTCCTCCTTCGAGACCCGACCGAAGCAACCTCTTCCAATAAATAAAACTCACTAAAATCCAACTCCCAAATCAACACCAAGGGCCTGGGCTCGAATCCCAAAGGAAGCACACAACCAACCAACACTTTGCCCAAAACCCAAATCACAACCGAACTCCCAAACGACTAGCCCAAACACCTCGGGACTCGCAAGAAACAACAAACATGCCTCGACAAAGGCAGGAGCTACCACGAAGCCCAGAAAAACCACAAATCCTGCCCGGAGAGCCAAAAGACCAAAATACCCCCAAGGGTCAAAACCGCTCTAATGACCCAACCAAACAACTGAATCTTGACTCGAAGGCACCTCGAAAACTGGGATAGAAAACTGGGCTGTTACAATACTCCCTCCTTTTAAGCCTTTCGTCCTCGAAAGTCCTAAGACGAAACAGCTCCAGGAAAACTCCACAGAAACCAAACCAACTGAACTTCTCGGCTAAAACAGCACCAACCTTCTCCGAAAACCAAACCCTCTTGGGTCCTCAAAAGCTCAAGGCCACAATGCCATCCAGACTGCCAAACACTGTACTCCGAAGGAAAACAAAAGCGAAAAAGCTAGACGGCAAACCACGTCCTCAACTCGCACCAACTCTAAAACGGTGCTACTCTCAGCAAACTCGAGGACTAGCCACAAGCTCTGAAACTCTACACCACGCACTGGCAAAACTCCTCTGGAAGCTCACAGCTGACAACAAAACAACCTCAACCCTACAACAAGTTGGCCAAACAACTGAACCTCCTAGGTTCTAGAATCTAAACAGCCTACTCTACTTCACAGAGACCAGCGAACCTCAAATCTTGCCTACAGCCTTAACGAGAAACAATCGAATCACCAACTGGCAACTGATCTAAAAAGCAAACTTCTCCAACTAGAACACGACCACAACACTTAAGCAACCATCTTAAGGAGAAAACGCCGAACCAAAGGCAAGGGGCACCATCCTGGTACACCAGACGGCTAACAACACTCACACCAGCTGAAACTTCAGCTACGGCCACCTTTAAAAGACAAGGGCCAAGCACAGACTCCACTCGGCCAAACCAACAAACTAGAACTCCTCATCGGGCAAACGCAAACTTTCCAAAGAAAACCTACCAGCAACTGGCCAAGGAGAACATTGCCAGGCAAGGAACAACCAACATTCCTCCCAAAATCTCAGGAAGCAAGGACTAAACCATCACGCAGCTATCTGCGACACAACACCTTGAGGAAAACAGCTCAATGGCTTTACCAACCAAAGCCACGGCACCTCTGTGCCAACTCACTCAAACGCGGCTCTGCTAACGCCAACTGCGAACGCACAACAACTAGGAACAAAGCCCGAGAAGGGCTTGCTCAGCAGAACTCAACCCAAACTTATAACGAGCAACGCTCGCCTCCAAGCTACTACTCAACTCTTAAAATCCAACTGGCTACTCAATTGACTTCTCCTTTTCGCTTAGGCCAAACTCATCTTCCAACCAGAAGCTCCACTCCCGAAACCTCACAAGGAAAATGGATGACGACAACCTCCAAGCTTACGGATCCTAAGCCACACGAATCCGCAAGGCTACCCCGGAAGCTAACACTCGAGGCTGGCATCCAGGGAGCAACTCAACCACCACAGAGGCTAGGGGGAAAGGAAATCATCACTCCCCAAAGGCCAACAACTTGCTCGAACAACTCAACTCTTACTGGCTGGCCGCCGCCCTTGCGGGAACAAACAACTTTGCTTGCTAACAACACAAAGCAGGGACCCTCACGCTGGGCTCGCCGCTGCGCTACTCAGATCAACTTCACAACTCAGGAGCTAAGCTGACTTCTGCCAAACAGGAAACAACTTCCCAAAGAAGCAAACTCGGAAGGCGCAATGAACTTCACACAAGCTCGCTGACTTGCTCAAACCCAAGGCAACAGCAACCAACTCTCTTGGAAGCAACACCCAAGGGAAACTCAACCAATCGGATCACCAACCCAAAACTAACAGCACTTGCTCAACTACCGAGGGAGGGGTCAACTCCCAAAACTTACTGACTAGGAACAAGACCTCAGGGCAACGCCCTCCAGCTAGAACCGAACTAGCTCTCGAAACAACAAGAGGACCAAAACTTGGCCAAACACTCACAAGAGGCAGAACAACCCTTACTGCAACCTCTAGAACACCATCCAAGAATCCGCTTAACTGAACAAACGACTGCTTCCAAGCAGCCAACAAACTATTCCCTCTTGCTAGCACCACAACCATCAATTCCAAGACCAAGGGAGTAACCTGACAACTCCCCGAAGGAAACGGCTCTTACAAGCAGACAATCGAAGGACAGAGAGCTCCACATACGCTCACTGTCTTGCTCTGCTAAAGCAACAACATCTAAAACTCACGGGGCGACAACAGGGGTCCATCTCAGACTGAACCTCCAAAAGCCAAACGGGGCAACTCAACATCCTGGACACAGGAAAACAACCAACAGGGCACAAACCACTCGCCCCACGAGCAAAACTAATCTCTAGCAACTCCAATCCACACCTTGGTCAGCACCAAGCATCAACTTGCCACCACACCGGAACCAATCCGGACTTTACTCCAAACAAACACTAGCTTGCTAGTCTACCAAGACTGCTAGCAACTCCACCGAGGCTACAAACTACACGCCTCCAGCTTGCCAACTGAAACTCTCTACCAGGGCCTGACTGAGCTCTGGAGAGGCTCTCCACAACCTAGGGTTCTCCGACAACCCTCAACACACACACAGGCAAACGATCTAACAGACAACTGCCTGAACAAACAACTCCAATTTCTAGCATCACAACCATGCTGGCCAACTCCAACTCCTTGGGAACCAAGAGGACCCGAAACGCTACAAAATGCGTCATCCTCCTACTCAAAGCATCGGCCACAACATAACTTCTACCCAAGGAAGGATCCGAACAACTCTCTTAGCCATGACGCTCAGAAACCACGCGGCTTAGCTACCACCGCTCTTGTTCAGTTTCCAACTGAACTCCAACCAACGATCAACAAAAAGATCCGCCAACCAAGCTTAGGTCCAACTTAACAAATCTTTCCTAAGCAACAACCTGATATCACGAGCACGGTATCCTTACCACCTCGCTAAAGCCTTACAACATCCACCTGGAGTCCAACTTCTCCAGGAACTGGGCACTAGATCTCCAAAACAAACCCTACATGGATCTGAAACTCTCGCCACAGAACGAACCACACAAAACACACTTGTGTGCACAACTCTCAACCTTCCTTCAGAGATCCAAGACTAACAAGCGCTTTTCCAAAAAGCAACGCTAACTCCTGGCAGAGATACAATCAATCCAAAGAACACCAAAAGTTCCATCTCCACACGATACTCGAAGCTGAGGCAACCTTGCTCTACCAAAGCATAACAATGCCAAACCGAACTTACTTTATACCAAGCCTCTACCAAGGGTGCTTACCCCCTAAGGCATCCAAAACCTCTCACAAGGCATCCAACTCGCCTCATCGACATCCAGCTCATCTCATAAGCATCCAACTCATGGTCCCTCTGCTGGACCGAACTCGCATCTACAATGCTCAACTCTCCTCAGATTAAGGCACTCGAAGGTAGTTGACCGCACTACCAACCATAAGGATCTCTTGGCCTAAATACTAGCGTGAGGCTCACGCGCACCAACACTTACCAACCGAATACCTGCTGACTTACTCAACCCCCAGAAACACAGGGAAGAGGCTCCGGCTCCTCTCGAGCATCCTTTCGCTTGTAGTCCATCGACTACCACTGAACTAGCCCTCTGGCACGACCTAAACAGGTGCCACTGCCATAAACGGATCCAAGGCTAAAGGAGTGCACTGAACTCCGGACGGCATAAAACCATCTGCTATGCCCATGCCAAACTCAAGCCTGAACCAGACTTAGTGCCAAAGCGGCACACCAACCAATGCACCTCAAGTGCCACTACTACCAAATCCACATCTTACTACCAACGGGGCCAACAAGGTCACAACCTCAAGTGACACGAACTCTAGCTAGGCATAAAAGGGCTCAACTCCAACAACCATGCCTAAGGCATCTCATCAAGCTGAAGGTTCACAGCCTACTCTTGCATCTCCACATGATGCTCAACAAACTCTGGCCGGCTCTCAACATGCATGCGGCTAGCCCTACTCTAGGGCTTACCAAAAGAAGAGTGTTCAATTCTACCAAACAACCGAGGAAACCACCAACGGATCCAAATTGTAGGGAACATCGCTTCTTTGCACCCTTAACTACTGTGGTTCCGCCATCGGCTGCAAACAACCACACTTTAGAGAAGCACAAAGCTGCCTCATCAATCTCCTCGAAGGCTACCAACTTTGCAACCACTCTCTGGGCAACCAAATAATCTATCAAGGCTCAAGATCAACACTTGAGCTACCCAGGCTAGTCCACACGGGGACCTGCTCCACAAACATCCACATCAAAGACAACCACAAATTAAACCTCTCTTGGAGTGGCATTACAAGGCAAAGCACCTCCACCCTCTCACTAGGAGAAAACCATCAATCGGGCCCACGCTTGGCCTATGGGAGTCCAATCTCAACCTCCTCTGCGGACGATGTCCCGGGGCATCCGAATCTATCTGGATACCACAACAAGCCACAACATACATCACACATCTGCGGGAAGTTGGCATGATGGTGCTCTAAACCCAAACCAACAACGAGTCAGAACCTGCTCGTCTCCGCTCAACAACACTACACAAGGCAGACACTAGATGACAGGTATTGTAAATTCTTAACCCTTTTTCAACAAAAAATAGTAAACTTACGCGTACCTGATGACTGTCGGAGTGTTGGTGATCATGGGAAAAACGACCTACAACAAAAAGGTCAATCTACGTAATCTATGACCACGAGCTCGATACCAACCAAATCTAACGACCACCCGAAAGGGGCATAAAATAGGCCGTTACCTCAATGCATGCATTCAAATCTACAGAAAATTTGCAATATGGTGTTTGGATTCTAAGTAAAACTAAAACATAAAAACATCCATTTAAAAATCAACATAAATTCTCAAACTCTGTCCTGTTTCCAAGCACTGCTTTCAAGGCAAATACATTTCCAAAACTTACTCTCGATCGAGATTTATTTAAAACATACAAGCTTTACAACAATGCTAGAATCCGGAAAACATTCAGAAAACACCCTAGGGCTCCGTGCCCAACTACATGCATTCAGAGGACATTTAAATCATAAACATAAACATAAGACTCAGAGTTGAACAACGGGTTTCCATGATCACAGCTCCTCCTCCAGCCATCCTGTCTCGCACCATGGTTACCTGTGGAAAACCACATAATAAGGGTGAGTAACGAATTACTCAAGAAGAATCCCCAACCCGGGTACAATACGATACACATGGTCATCTAGCGAGAAAGATATTCAAGCTATGAATATAAACACGAATAGAGCACATAGCTTAGCCCACACTTGGGCCTCGGATGCCAACTCAGGGTCTTAGTCCGGAAATAACTCACCACACAACACATCACACAAGTCGCCCTATACGAGAAACAAGTCCCGACCTCAGCCTGTCTACTGTCGAATGAAAGGTACACTGGCTCAAGATCCCGATGAGCTCTCCGGTCGGCGCTGTAATGAGCGTAAGCATGTACCGCGTGCTCTCTGCAGACTATGGGGTGCTTGGTTCTAGAGGCAAGTCGCCCATGTTCGATCACCACACCTAACGAATTCTTTGGATCGGTGTCACCGACATAGGGGTGTGAGACTCGACACGTAAACTATGTCGGCTGAACCACCGCACCTGAGGCTAAGGAAACGGGTCGTGGTAGGCTTACACCAGGAAACCGCCCTTACCATAACAGGTGGCAATCAGGGGCTACTGCCAAACATGCTGAGGACATGCTGGCTACCGGGGACGAGGCAATGCCAAGTCATCATCCCGACCGTTGGGGCATTTAACGATCGCCACCCTCACCCAAGATTGCGGGGCCTCTCTGTAGGGTTAGCTAATCCTCACGGGGTCCAGGGGGCAGAGCTTCGTCTCGACGTCCCCGCCATGGATGCAAGGTACTTTATGCATCGGGCCCGATGATGCTATCTACCCGCAACTCTAACTTTGTCCTAGCAATCAAAGAAACAATCAATATAATCCAATACGTGCTAAAAAGAATACAACGAACCTAGTATGATACTACGAAGCAAGGAATGAGATCGAGCATGCCAGAAAGGAACAACCTAGCATGGATTAACATGAGAATTAACCAGGAAAATCATGCTAATCGGGTATTCAGATTAGAGCACTTAGCCACACATGTCAATAAACACAAACAAGCAATCAATCAAGAATCACATATAATATCGCAGGTCCACACAACTCCGTGTAAGAAATCCTTAATCGGCCTAAGACCTCTAAACACAAGAAACCTAAGCTACGATCGAACCCGAGCTAGCTAGCGAGAACCTAACAAAAACAACCATAATTACAATCAAAAGGCCCAAATATAATAAAACAAACAGGGCTCAGCTCGGGAGCAACTCACGAGGCACGGCTGACACTCGGACGGGCCGGCCAGACGGCCTGGTAAGCTAAGCTGGCGCTGGGCGCGGCTGACACGGGCACAGGGGCGTCTTGACACGGCGCTGGGCGCGCTGGGGCACGGCTGGGCGAGCAGGCGCGCGAACGCGAGGGCGAGCAGCAGGGAGGCGAGGGCGCGAGCTCGGCTGGCGCTGGCGACACAACGCGCGGGCTCGCGATCTGGCGCTGGGACGCGCGACTCGGCACGGCGAGCTACATGGGCGAGCGACTCAGAGCGTCTCGGCACAGGGACGGCACGGGCTGGGCGACACGGATCTGGGACACGGGGGCCTAGGCAACACTGTGCGAGCGGCTCAGGGATGGGGCTGGCGAGGTAGGGGCGCGCGAGCGCTGGGCGACCTGGGCAGGGCTCGGTTGGGCGACGGCGCGACCTGGCAGGGCAGGGTTTGGTAGGGCTAGGCTTGGGCGAGCAGGGGCTGCTCGGGCTAGGGCTGGGTGAGCCAAGGGGGCTGGGTAGGCTAGGAGGGGGGGTGCTCGGGGAGAGAGAGAGAGAAAAGAGAAAAAAATAAAAAGAAAGAAAAAATGAATTTGGAAATGAAAAGGAAAATGGGAAATAAAAAGGAAAAAGGGATTTAATCCTAATTTCCATCCTTATCCAAATTAAAAACTTAAAATCCCATTTCCCGGCTTCCTCCTTCGAGACCTGACCGAAGCAACCTCTTCCAATAAATAAAACTCACTAAAATCCAACTTCCAAATCAACACTAAGGGCCCGGGCTCGAATCCCAAAGGAAGCACACAACCAACCAACACTTTGCCCAAAACCCAAATCACAACCGAACTCCCAAACGACTAGCCCAAACACCTCGGGACTCGCAAGCAACAACAAACAAGCCTCGACAAAGGCAGGAGCTACCACGAAGCCCTGAAAAACCACAAATCCTGCCCGGAGAGCCAAAATACCAAAATACCACCAAGGGTCAAAACCGCTCTAATGACCCAACCAAACAACTGAATCTTGACCGAAGGCACCTCGAAAACTGGGATAGAAAACTGGGCTGTTACATGTATCCATTCCTGAGATTGCACCTGTTTGGGCTGCATAATAGATCTAGCTCGGTGGTAGTCAGAGAACTACAAGTGTGAGACCGTTCGAGGGATAAGTAGGAGCCTTTCAGGGTCACCGAGAGTTGGGTACAAAGGATGCTGTTGGTTGTTAAGGACTAACGCGTCCGAGTTCTCGCGCCTGGGTTGTGGGCTTGCGAGCTAGTTGGATGGTAGTGTGATTCGGCTACCCTAGAGCTACCCTAATATGGGTAGAGTTGGCATTGATTATGCGTGGATGATCCAGTGTTAGAGCCATGAGTTAGATGGTTGATCGAGCACGTTTAGTGGACCATTGGTATGAGGTAAGTTAGCTTGGTGTAGCTATGCTCTTGTAAGAGTGAGTTTGCCAATGTGGCATTCCGTGGTGAGTTGACCCCGAGTGGGTTGAACTCTTGTTGCTCCTTTGCTAGATGTGGCTCTATTGGGAGGCAAAAGTTGCCTTGTGTGAGAATACTTGTTGGGTTGGATCTTAAGGAACCAATTTGGAGCTGTACACGTCGGTGTACTTTTGTGTAGCTCGTTCCGTGGTGTATTTTTTCAGGAACCACGAGAGGATTCGGGTTGAGAAACCAGTGCTCGGTTCTGAAGAGTTAGGGCTTTAGTTCTTGGCAAGTGCCCTAACTTGGGTTGAGAGGTTCTGTCGTCTTGCGTGCTCTGGTTGTTGCGTAGGCAAGTTATGCTAGTTGGCCCTTGACCTGGGTAGAGGCATTTCTTGTTGATCGATGGTTGGAGTTCAGTTGGAACTGATCCAGGGCGATGGTAGTAAAATCGCGGAGTTTCTGGCCGCCATGGCTAAGAGAGTTGTTCGGATCCTTACCAGGTAGAAGCTACGATGTGGCGATGCTTTGAGCAAGAGGAAGTTTGGGTCTTACGGTTGTTCCCGCTCAGTGGATAGCGCACTCGCCGACAGCGAGGCGGATCTAGGGTCGGGATCGGCCCGACCGCAGAGTTAGAGCTCGTGATCGTCAGCGGGCGGGGGCCAGCCGCCGACTCATTGCATCAACTCGTAAGGCACTTTTCGGATTGTGTGGAGCATCGCCCGTGCTTGCTACAGATGTGGCAAGGAAGAGCTTTTGGCAAGCACAGTTGAGATGCTGGAGGGAGATGTGCTTGTGTAGCCAGTTGTCTGTTAGACCGTTTGACGACAGTGTGTGTCGGAGGGTGATCGGAGGAACCCTAAGTTGTGGAGAGCCTCACGAGAGCTCACCGGACCAGGCGAGGTTCCTCGGTTGAGTTCTTTGGATGCTTGTTGTCGGTTAACAAGCTAGAGTTGTTCTTGGTAACCTCCACGTTGATTTTCAGAATTCTTAGCTAGGTGGTGCTTGGTGTTGACCAAGGTTTGGTTCCCATGTTGTTTCGTTAGCTAGCTCCGTTCGAGCAAGCGGGCGTTGCCCTGAGGACTTGTTCCTAGTCAGGAAGTTTTAGGAGTTGACCCCTCCCCCGGCGGTTGAGTAAGTACTGCTAGTTCTAAGTTGGTGGTTCAAGCGATTGAGGATCCTCGGATGTTGCTTCCGAGAGAGTTGATTGTTGTTGCCCTTGGGTTTGAGCAAGACAACGAGCGTGTGTGGAGTTCGCTGTCCTTCGGAAGTTCGCTTGCTGGGAAATTATTCCTGTTGAGGAGGAGTCAGCTTAGCTCCTGAGTTGTGTAGTTGATCAGAGTAGCGCAGCGGTCACCCCAAATGAGAGTGTCCTGCGTTTGTTTGTTAGCAAGCGGAAAGTTGTTTGTTCCCGCAAGGGCGGAGCTGCCAGTTCAAGGGCTTGAGTTGTTCTTTGGAAGGTTGTTGGATCTTTGGAGTTTGTAGAACCCCTTAGTTCTTTGGTAGTTGAGTTGCACCGTGGATGCCGGCCTCGAGTTTTAACTTTTGAGGTAGTCTTGCCGACTCGTGTTGTTCAGGATCCGCAAGTTTGTGGTCGTCGCTATCCTTATTCCTCGCGATGTTTCGTGGGTGGAGTTTCTGGATTGGAAGAAGAGTTAGGTCTAAGCTATAAGGAGGAAGTCCTTGGAGCGGCGGATGGGCTTAAGAGTTGAGTGGCGGCTTGGAGGCGAGCCTTGCTCGTTATAAGCTTGGGTTGAGTTTCTGCAGAGCAAGCCTTCTCGGGCTTTGTTCCTAGTTGATGTGCGTTCGCAGTTGGCGTTATAGCTGAGCCACGTAATGTTTTATTCCTTGCTGCTCGAGATTTCCGTAAGAGGAATGTTGTTTGTTTTTCTGTCTGGCGATGTTCTCTTAGGCTAGTGGCTGATCGGATTGCATTGGAAAGTTTGTTGTCGGCCGCTGAGGGGCTCCAGTTGTTAGTTTGGCCGATGGAGCACGTGCTCGACCTTGTCTTCTAAAGGTGGTCGTAGCTGAAGTTTCAGCTGGTGTGTTGGTGGTAGCCGTTTGGTGAACCAGAAAAGCACCCCTTGGCTTTGGTGCTTCGATTTCTCGTAAGATGGTTGCTTAAGTGTTGTGGACGCATGCTAGTTGGAGGAGTTTGCCTTGGGATCAGTCACTAGTTGGTGGTTCGATTTGGATTTCGTTAATGATTGTAGGCAACCATTGGGGCTCGCAGATCTCTTGCGAAGTAAGAGTAGGCCGTTTAGTTTCTAAAACACAGGAGGTTCGGTTGTTTGGTCAAGATGGTGAAGGGTCGAGGTCTGTTTGATAACAGCTATGAGCATTCAGAGAAGTTACGCCGGAGCGTGGCGTAGAGTTTTAGAGCTTGTGACCTGTCCACGAGTTTTCTGAGAGTAGCGCCGTAGAGAGGCGTTACGAGTTGGGTTAGTAGGGATAAGTGAGCCCTAGAGTCGTATGACCGTTGATAGTTGGTACGAGTCAGAGGATGTGGCTCATCGACTAGTTATCGAATGCTTTCTTCGAAGCTCAGTGTTAGTTCAGTTTTGGTTGAGATAGTTCGTGGCAGACTCGGTGTCTGTTGGGCTTGAAGCCTTTGGGAACCCAAGAGGGTTCGGTTTCGAAGAAGGATTTGTGTTGTCTTAATCGGAAGCTTGGTTGGTTAAGAATCAGTGGAGTTTTTCCTAGAGTTGTTTTCGTCTTAGGACTTTCGAGGACGAAAGTCTTAAAAGGAGGGAGTATTGTAACGGCCCAGTTTTCTATTTCGGTTACCCAGGTGAGTTCGGGTCATTATTCGGATGTTCGGATGGGCCGTTAGAGTTGTTTTAACCTTTAGGGGTATTTTGGTCTTTTTGCCCCCGGTCAGGGTTTTGAGGATTTTCAAGATTTCAGGGCCTTTCCTGCCTTCGTCGAAGTTTGGTGGTTGTTGGTTGCAAGACCCAAGAGGTTTGGGCAAGTTTTTTGGGAGTTTGGAGGTATTTTAGTTATTGGCAAAATTAATGGGTTTTTGAGTGCTTCCTTTGGGATTTGAACCCTTGCCCTAAATGGTTTTGGGAGTTTGTAGGAAAAAGAGTTTTTCTAGAAAGAAAAGTTTGTTTGGGCCGGGTTTTGAAAGAGGAAGTTTTGGGAAGGGATTTTAGACCCATTTAAATTAGGAAAAGGGAAGAAAAATCAAGAAAGTCCCTTTTCCCTTGTTTTGCAATCTCTCTCTCTCTCTCTCTCTCTCTCTCTCCTAGCCGACCTCACCAAGAAAAACCCAACCCTAGCCGCCCAGCCATGCCCTAGCCGCACCACACCCCACGCCTCATCGGGACCGCTCACCCCGGACAGCTCTGCCCGACCACGCCGCACTGACGCCCCGCATCTCCCAAAACCGAGTGCGCGCCCAGACGCGTTGCATAGCCCAACCCAGGTGCGCCCAGACGCGTTGCATCGCCCACCCCAGTGTGCGCCCGAGCGCGTTACGCCGCCCACCCCAGTGCGCCCAGACGCGCGTTATCGCCCACCCCAGTGCGCCCGAGACGCGCGCGCGCTCCGCGCGAGCCGCCCGAGACGCGCGCGCGCTGCTCTGCCAGCTGCCGCCCCAGATCGCGTCGCCGCCCACGCCCTCCTCCCTCGCGACCGCGTCTCGCCGCGCGCGCGACCAGCGTGTTCGCTAGCTCGCGATACCATGCGTGCGTCAGCACGTCCCTCGCTCGCTAGCGCCAGCGCCAACGCCAGTGCAGCGCCCAGCGCCAGCTGCGCCAAATTTGTCCTTGTCTCTGCGGACGACACTACTTTGCCTGCCGTGCGGGTTGGGGCGTGACCTTGTGTCTTCTCGGCCGGTAATTCCCAGTCTTTTCTCCTTTGGGCACTAGGTCATTGGTCGCTGTTTATTTAATTAGGTTGTTTTTACTAAAATGCTTAGGTTGCTCGGTTTTTCGCTTTAAAGCTCGAGGGTCATTATTTGATTGTGAAAGTTATTTCGCTGCGTTTCGGTAAGGATTTCTTACCGTGGTTGTGTGGACCTGCGATGCTTTCTTGATTGTGCCTTATATGCATGTTTACTTCTATGAACATGATTAATGGATAGGACACTGACTTGTGATTGCATTCTTGCTAGCATGTTTGCTGTTTGTACATGTTAGTGCCATGCTAGGATTGTTCTTCCAATGCTTGAGATTCTGCTTTAAGTTCGTAGTATCATGCTAGGTTATGTGTGATTGATGTTGATATGTATGTCTAGCCAGAATCGATTATTTTGTACTCTTAGCTAGTATAGTAGAGTTTGTCATCATCCGTAGGCGAGAGAGCGGACATAACGTACTTTGTCCCCACCGGTCGGGAGTAGAGCAAAGCATAACGTACATTGCTTCCCCGGCAGCCGATGTGGATTTAGCTACCACATCGGCATAAGCCTAGTTTGTAGCTCGCTAGAGCGGAACCACGCCAGCGGTGCAAGCCCGCCTTGGCCGGTTCTTAGCTTCAGTCGGTGGTACAGTGCGCAGATGAGTCCGAGGGCCTCGCACTACTGTGTTCAGTGACACCGTTCCGAGTCTTTAGGCATGCATACCTGGCCCTCGTAGTTTGTACTTAGGCCCTGTAACGGCCCAGAATTTTCATCCCAGTCTTCCCGGGAGGCCCAGGGGCATTTTGGTCATTTTGGTCAGGCCGGCAGGGCCAGTTTTGTATTTGTTAATTGCCAGAAAAATTATGAGTCAATTTGAATGGGATCGGGAATTTTGGTGAAGACATTTGGGCTTGGAAAAAGGTAAAAATAAATAGGGAATTAAATAGCGCGTCGAGTGAGATTCGAGCCAAGGACGTGCTGCATGCTAGGCAAGGGTCGCTGCCAGTCGAGCCACTGGGCGCGTTTGTTATCTTCATCGCACGATCTAATACATATGCTTGTTTCCGAAGGCGGTTGCTATATAGGCAGAGCTCGCCCGAAGCTTCCCCATTTCTTCTTCTTCTTCGCGAATTCTCTCCGACCGACCGAGCTCTCCTTCGCAATTTCTCCTGCCTCGCTGACCAGCGTTCTCTCCCTCGCCGTTCGTCCCTCCGGTGTGCTCTCTTCCTCTTCTTCTTCTCTTCTTCTTCTCCTTCTCTTTTCCGTCGAATTGCTTCCCTGTTTCGGGCTTTGCCATTTCCGGCCAAGTCGAGGTAATTTGAGGTATGGGTTTTGTGCAGCTAGTGTAGGGGAGTTCGCCATCAAAGAATCGCTCGTCGAATCCCCTCGGATCGCTCGAATTCGAGTTTCTCCTTCGCCCCTGTTCGCGCGCAGAAACAGAGCCCCTGTCGCCGAGCTCGCGTGCGTAGAAGAAGCTCAGCCGCCGAGCCTCGCCGCACACCGTCTCGTGCCTGCGCGCGCGTCCTCGCCAGCTCCGTGTCGCGTCGCATCGCCAGCGCCCAGCCGAGCCTCGTGCCGCACGCCCCCACGCCCCTGTGTTGCCGCGCGCCCGTCAGCGCGCAGTCAGCGCCCAACGCGCCCACGCGAACACTCCTGCGCCCTAGCGCGCTCAGCCAGCCCCGTTGCTGCCCCGTTCGTGCGTTCGTCACGCCTCGTGAGTTGCATCCCGAGCTGAGCCTTGCTTATTGTATTATAATTAGGCCTATTGTGTGATTTTTGTTGTGATTGATAGGTTCTCGATAGCTAGTTCGGGTTCGCTCGCCACATAGGGTTTTCGTGTCAAATCGTCCCCGACCAAGGTAAGGATTTCTTACCGGAGTTGTGTGGAACCTGCGATATTATATGTGATTGCTGATTGATTGCTTGTTTGTGTTTATTGACATGTGTAGCTAGGTTCTCTATTCTGAATTCCCGATTAGCATGATTTTCCTGATTAATTCTCATGTTAATCCATGCTAGGTTGTTCCTTTCTAGCATGCTCGTATCTGTTCCTTGCTTCGTAGTATCATGCTAGGCTCGTTGTATTCTTATTGAGCACGTATTGGATTTTATGGAATTGTTTGCTGATTGCTAAGGCAGGTTAGAGTGGCAGGTAGATAGCATCATCTGGGCCGGGTGCATAAAGTACCATGCATCCACGACAGGGACGTATGAGATGGAGCTCATACGATCCCGTTAGGGAATAGCTAACCCTAACGGTACCGCCCCGCAATCTTGGGTGAGGGTGGCGATCGTTAAATGCCCCAACCGTCGGGATGATGACTTGGCATTGCCTCGCCCCGGCGATCGGCACGTCCTCGGCGTGTTCGGCCGTAGCCCCGATTGCCACTGTTAAGGTAAGGGCGCTTCTGGTGTAAGCCTACCACGACCCGTTTCCTTAGCCTCAAAGCGGTGGTTCAGCCGACATAGTTTACGTGTCGTGTCTCACACCCTATGTCGGTGACACCGATCCAAAGATTTAGTTAGGCGTCGTGGATCGACATGGGCGGCTTGCCTCTAGACCCGGCACCCCATGGTCTCGCAGTAGCACGCGGTGCATGTTTACGCTCATTACAACGCCGACCGGAGAGCTCCTCGGGATCTTGAGCCGTGTACCTTTCGTCGACGATGAGAGCAGTGAGGCCGGACTTATTTCTCGTATAGGCGACTTATATATTGGATCGTGTGGTGATATTATTCCGGACTAAGACCTTAAATTGGCATCCGAGGCCCAAGTGTGGGCTAAGCTATGTGCTCTATTCTGTGTTTATATTCATAGCTTGCATACGCTCATCGAGATGACCATGTATATCGTATTGTACCCAGGTTGGGATTCTTACTTGAGTAATTCGTTACTCACCCATATTGTGGTTTTTCCACGAGTAACCAAGTTACGAGACAGGATGGTCAAGAAGGAGCTGTGATCATGGGGCCCAGCTTCCAACTCGATTTTTGTATTATGACTCTTTATGTTTTGTTTCCCAATGCATGTGGCAAGACACGAGCCCTAGGATGTTTTGTAAATGTTTTGTGGATTCCAACATTTTGTATCTGAACAGGTTTTGAATGGTTTTTAGTAAATCTCTGATCAGAGTAAACTTTGGAAATGTATTTATCTTGGAACAGGTGTTTGGAAACAAGGACAGGTTCCAGGGAAATTGTCTAGTTTTTAAAGGGGTTATTTTGAATGTTTTGTTTTATTTGGAATTCGAAATCATGTCTGTTTAAATGTCCTTTACTTTGAATGCATGCATTGGGGTAAGGGCCCATTTAGTGCCCCATTCGGGTCGGTCCCTTACAGTTGGTATCAGAGCTCAGAGTCATAAATTCTGTAGTTTGACCTGTTGTTGTAGGTCGTTTTCCCATGATCACTAGCACTCCGACAGTCATCAGGTACATCTAAGTTTACAATTTTTTGTTGAGAAAAAAGGGTTAAGAATTTACAATACCTGTCATCTAGTGTATGCCTTGTGTAGTGTTGTGGAGCGGAGACGAGCGGTGTTCTCGACTCGTTATTGGTTTGGGTGTAGATCGCCAAAGATGCCGCTTACCGCGCGAGAAGAGGACGCCGAGAGGAGGCCGAGGTGTCGGGATCGGATCGACACCGCAGGACATCGTCCCAAGCCGAGATCGATAGCATTCCGCTGTAGCTCCCCTGTTGAGCCCGAGTAGGCGTTGAGGCGATCAGGCGCCGTGAGATCGCTCTGGAGGCGAGCATTTGCTAATTCTATGAGGTCTATGGTGGTCGACCTATTGAGTGGCGGAGCGGGCGAGACCGAGCTTTATTGGCGCAGCGCGGGAAGAGTCCCGAGCTCGGATCGAGCGGTGAATCGTTTGATTCAAAGAAGGCGCAAAGCAGACTTCAGCTCAAGCAGAGCCAGCAGCCCTTGTGGCAGAGGTGGCAGAAGGTGCCGATGAGCTTGGTAAATGGTTGAAGGATTTCGTAATGTGGAACCCAGAGAAGTTTGATGCCATAGGTGATGCCTTAGCAGCAGCTAGATGGATTGCCCATTTGGAGTACACCTTCCCGATTATGGTGTGCCCCGATGTTCGTGAGGCCGAGGTGTGCAAACCCATGTGCTAGGGGCGTAGCTAGATGGTGGTGGGAGTCCACCACGAGTGAGAGACCACCGGGTCTCCACCTGCTACCTGGGAGTTCTTCAAGTCAGAATTTAAGGCCAAGTACATTAGTGATGAGGCTCAAGAGAAGATGGTAGCGCTTTTCCGAATCAGAGCGGGTTCTCGATTCTATAGAGGAGTACGAGAGGAAGTTTTCGGAGTATGGCTATTTTGCTCCGCAGCTAATAGCAACCCCTTAGTTGAAAATTTGGAAGTTCATTTCTGGTCTGAGGCAGGGGGTATCTCAGGATGTCAGGGCACAGGCTCCTAACCCTTATGCGAGAGCTGTTCAGCTAGCCACTATTTACAATGGAAAGTATCCTGTTGAGCGAATTGTTGCCGCTCCGGCTCAGCGCCCTGTCCCAGCTGTGGTGGGACAGAAGAGGAGGTTTGACTTCCTAAGAGGCGGCGGCGCACGTCGAGGGGACAAATTCGAACCGGGATCGGCGTAGGGTTCTCGCTCATTTCCACCTCGCCAAAGCAGGAGGTCCCGAGCGATTCCCGTTTGTGCTACTTGCGGGAGAGCCCACCTTGGAGCTTGTCGGGACCGAGCCCCGTGCTATGTTTTCGATATGGAAGAGGGGGCATGTGGCTCGTTCTGCGATCGGCCAGCTATGGCGATTCGGCTTGTCTGCGGCAAAGAAAGAAGCGGGTGTTGTTCGCTACGAACCGCCAGAGGCCGAGCGTCGCGGATGCCGCGATGCGAGTGTGCGCTTCTTGTTTTGGATCATTGTGCATTTGTCTTGTTCGACTGCGGTTCTACGCTTTTCGTTTGTATCTCTGTATTGTTTCTTGAGCATGCTAGGTTGAGATTACAGCCTCTAGGTTTTGAATTATCTGTTGCAACTCCTTCAGGAGTTAATATGTTAGCAAAAGATAAGGTTAAGGATGGTCGGATCGAGATATCCGGAGAGTTGCTGGTAGCTACGCTCATAGTTCTACCCATGAGTGGTTTCGATGTGATTCTTGGTATGGAGTGGTTAGCCGCTAACCACGCATTGATTGACTGCCATCGGAAGGAAGTAGTGTTCAGGCCGCCGGGTCGGCCCAGCTTCAAGTTTCGTGGAGTCCAGGGTGGAGTTTGCCCGCCGATGGTGTCAGCTGTGAAAGCTCGTCGTTTGCTAGCTCATGGAGCTTGGGGCTACCTAGCAAAGTTGTCCAGAGAGAGCCGTCCCTCACTGACTATTGATCAAGTTCCGGTTGTGCGAGAGTTTGCGGATGTGTTTCCTGAGGAATTACCGGGGTTTCCCCCGAAGAGAGCGGTTGACTTCACAATTGAGCTCGAGCCAGGGACCCTCCCTATCTCGAAGGCTCCGTGATCGTATGGCGCCACCCGAGCTAAAGGAATCGAAGGTTCGGGATTGCGGGAGATGTTAGATCGAGGATTCATCCGTCCGAGTGTGTCCCCGTGGGGAGCGCCAGTGTTGTTTGTGAAGAAAAAGGATGGTTTGATGCGCCTATGCATTGACTATCGTGAGATTAATAAGGTGACAGTGAAGAATAAGTATCCGTTGCCCCGTATCGATGATTTGTTCGATCGCCTTCAGGAGCTTCCGTGTTCTCCAAGATAGATTTGAGATCCGGTATCATCGATTCTGCGGATTAGGGACGCCGACATTCCTAAGACAGCGTTCGAGTCTAGATATGGGCACTACGAGTTTGGGGTCATGTCGTTTGGATTGACGAATGCACCAAAGGCGTTCATGGACATGATGGATAGGGTGCTCAAAGCATTTTTGGACAGCTTTCGTCATCGTGTTCATTGACGATATTTTGATCTATTCAAGGACTAGGAAGGATCATGCAGAGCATTTGAGGAAAGTGTTGGCGACCTTGAGGGAAACCCGGCTTTATGCGAAGTTTTCCAAATGTGAGTTCTGTTGGAACAAGTGGCCTTCCTAGGTCACGTAGTTTCGAGGATGGTATAGCCGTGAATCCAAAGAAAGATTGAGGTCGTGAGTTCGTGGGCGAGCCGACTTGATTCTGAGATACGCGACTTCACAGGTTTGGCGAGTTACTACCGTCGGTTTGTTAAGGACTTTTCCGCCATAGCCTCGCCCCTCACTCGTCCGACGCGAGGAAGGGTGTCGAGTTTGTTTGGGACGGTAGGTGTGATGAGAGCTTTGCCGCTCAAGCGCAGCTTTGACTTCAAAGACTGTTGTTGGCGATCCGGGGGACAGTGGTTTCGTGGTTTACAACGATGCTTCCAAGTTCGGGTTGGGCTGTGTGTTGATGCAGCTCGGGAAGGTCATTGCTTATGCTTCCCGTCAGCTTAAGCCATATGAGCAGAACTATCCAACTCATGATATGGAGTTGGCGCAGATGGTTTTTGCTTCGAAAATTTGGAGGCATTACCTGTATGGTGAGCGGATCCAGATGTTTACCGATCACCAGAGCCTCAAGTATCTGTTTACTCAGAAGGAGCTGAATATGAGACAGAGGAGATGGTTAGAGTTAGTGAAAGATTATGACTGCGAGATTCTGTACCATCCGGGTAAAGCCAATGTTGTAGCCGATGCTCTAAGTAGGAAGACGTCGCACTCATGCGGTGTTGTTGAGTTCCCAGCCAGTTACGGAGAGAGTTCGAGCGGGTGAGATTGCGATGTTGTTGGGTGAGGTTCTTGCCGAATAGCTCGATTGACACTCCGACCATCGATTAGACAAATGGATTATTGATAGTCAGCTGAGTGACCCCGCACTTAAGAGATTGTTTGACAGAGTTAGTGCTGATGGAGATTTTGACTTTGTGTATTCACGAGCGGTGGTGACGTCTGAGAGGCCGGTTGTGTGTTCCGGATGTTGCGGGATTGAGAACGAGTTGCTCTCGAGGCCCACAGTTCTCCGTTTGCTTGGCACCTCGGGGTACCAAGATGTATCGTGATCTTAAGCGAGACATTACGGTGGATGGGTATGAAAAGATATGTCGCGAGTTTGTCGATCGATGTCTCACTTGTCGCAAAGTGAAGGCACCAGTAGAGACCAGTAGGTTTATTGCGGCCGGCCAGAGTGTGCCTCGATGGAAATGGGAAGAGATCTCCATGGACTTTATTTACGGTTTGCCGAGGACTCAGGAAGTTCTCTCGATTTGGGTGATAGTCGATCGATTGACTAAGAACGCACACTTCATTCCCTGTAGAGACACTTATACCGTGGAAGAGTGGGCGCAATTGTTTTTGGAATAGATTGTTCGTTATCACGGTGTGCCTGTGAGGATTGTGTCTGACCGTGATTCGAGGTTCACTTCTCGTTTCGAGAGCGCTCCGGAAGGGTTTAGGCACCGAGTGCGCCAAAGATGACTTTTCACCCTCGCATCGATGGAGCAGGTCGAGAGGGTGAACCAGATTCTCGAAGATATGTTGAGGGCTTGTGTGTTGGATTTCCCGTGCATTGGGACCAGATGTCAGATTCGATGGAGTTTGCATATAACAACGATTATCGATCGACGATTCGAGATGGCTCCATTCGAGGCTTTGTATGGTAAGCGTTGCCGATCTCCTCGTGTTCGGGAAGAGGTTGGTGATAGGCGTGTTTTGGGTCCCGAAAGTTGCTGCGATTGACCAATGGTGCCGTCGCGAGAAGATTAGAGCTCGTATGTTGTGACCCGCAGTAGACGAAGAGTTATGCCGATGTTCGTGTCGGGATTTGGAGTTTGAGATTGGTCAACATGTATTCCTAAAGGTCGCACCGATGCGAGGTGTTTTGAGGTTTGGCAAGCGTGGAAAGCTGAGTCCCCGTTTTGTTGGCCCGTTTGAGATTCTGGAGAGGATCGGCAAGGTTGCTTATCGATTAGCCTTGCCTCCATCATTGTCGGCGATGCACGCGTGTTTTTCATGTTTCGATGTTGAGGCGATGCGTGCGGACCCGTCGCCGCACATTGTTGATTTTGAGCCTTTGCGGTGAATGAGGATTTGAGCTTGAGGAGAAGCCGGTGGGGATTCTTGCTTTTGAGACAAAGACACTGCGTAATCGTGAAATCCGGTTGGTAAAGGTTCAGTGGAGGAGTCAGAGTTCAGAGGAAGCCACTTGGGAGAGGGAGGATGAGATGAGATTGCAGTATCCCGAGCTGTTCCAATCTTAAGTGACTTTCGAGGATGAAAGTCTTATAAGGGGGGAATATTGTAACGGCCCGGAATTTTCATCCCGGTCTTCCCGGGAGGCCCAGGGGCATTATGGTAATTTTGGTCGGGCCGGCAGGGCCGGTTTTGTATTTGTTAATTGCCGGACAAATTATGAGTCATTTTGAATGGGATCGGGAATTTTGGTGAAGACATTTGGGCTTGGAAAAAGGTAAAAATAAATAGGGAATTAAATAGCGCGTCGAGTGAGATTCGAGCCAAGGACGTGCTGCATGCTAGGCAAGGGTCGATGCCAGTCGAGCCACTGGGCGCGTTTGTTATCTTCATCGCACGATCTAATACATATGCTTGTTTCCGAAGGCGGTTGGTATATAGGCAGAGCTCGCCCGAAGCTTCCCCATTTCTTCTTCTTCTTCGTGAATTCTCTCCGACCGACCGAGCTCTCCTTCGCGATTTCTCCTGCCTCGCCGACCAGCGTTCTCTCCCTCGCCGTTCGTCCCTCCGGTGAGCTCTCTTCCTCTTCTTCTTCTCTTCTTCTTCTCCTTCTCTTTTCCGTCGAATTGCTTCCTGTTTGGGCTTCGCCATTTCCGCCCAGTCGAGGTAATTTGAGGTACGGGTTTTGTGCAGCTAGTGTAGGGGAGTTCGCCATCAAAGAATCGCTCGTCGAATCCCCTCGGATCGCTCGAATTCGAGTTTCTCCTTCGCCCCTGTTCGCGCGCAGAAACAGAGCCCCTGTCGCCGAGCTCGCGTGCGTAGAAGCAGCTCAGCCGCCGAGCCTCGCCGCACACCGTCCCGTGCCCACGCGCTCTTCCTCGCCAGCTCCGTGTCGCGTCGCATCGCCAGCGCCCAACCGAGCCTCGCGCCGCACGCTCGCACACCCACAGTGTCGCCACGCGCTGTCGTAGCGCGCATCAGCGCGCGCCCGCGCGCCCCACTTGCGCCGCGCGCCCTAGCCCGACCCGTTCTTTGCCCGTTCGTGCAATCGGCCCGTTAAATGCGTTAAATCGCGCCTCGTGAGTTGCTCCAGAGCTGAGCCTTGCTTATTTTATTATATTTAGGCCTATTGTGTGATTTTTGTCGTGATTGATAGGTTCTCGATAGCTAGTTCGGGTTCGCTCGCCACTTAGCGTTTTCTTGTCAAATCGTCCCCGACCAAGGTAAGGATTTCTTACCGGAGTTGTGTGGACCCTGCGATATTATATGTGATTGCTGATTGATTTCTTGTTTGTGTTTATTGACATGTGTAGCTAGGTTCTCTATTCTGAATTCCCGATTAGCATGATTTTCCTGATTAATTCTCATGTTAATCCATGCTAGGTTGTTCCTTTCTAGCATGCTCGTATCTGTTCCTTGCTTCGTAGTATCATGCTAGGCTCGTTGTATTCTTATTGAGCACGTATTGGATTTTATGGAATTGTTTGCTGATTGCTAAGGCAGGTTAGAGTGGCAGGTAGATAGCATCATCTGGGCGGGGTGCATAAAGTACCTTGCATCCACGACAGGGGACGTATGAGATGGAGCTCATACGATCCGATTAGGGAATAGCTAACCCTAACGGCCGGCCCCGCAATCTTGGGTGAGGGTGGCAGATCATTAAATGCCCCAACCGTCGGGATGTTGACTTGGCATTGCCTCGTCCCCTGCGATCGGCGTTCTCTGCGTGTTCGGCGTAGCCCCGATTGCCACTGTTAAGGTAGGGCGGCTTCTGGTGTAAGCCTACCACGACCCGTTTCCTTAGCCTCAAAGCGGTGGTTCAGTGACATAGTTTACGTGTCTGAGTCTCACACCCCTATGTTAGTGACACCGATCCAAAGATTTAGTTAGGCGTGGTGGATGGACATGGGGAGCTTGCCTCTGGACCCGCACCCCCATGGTTCGCAGAGAGCACGTGTGTGCATGTTTACGCTCATTACAACGCCGATCGGAGAGCTCCTCGGGATCTTGAGCGATGTACCTTTCGTCGACGATGGAGACATGCCGAGGCCGGGACTTGTTTCTCGTATAGGGCGACTTATATATTGGACTGTGTGGTGATATTATTCCAGACTAAGACCTTAAATTGGCATCTGAGGCCCAAGTGTGGGCTAAGCTATGTGCTCTATTCTGTGTTTATATTCATAGCTTGCATACGCTCATCGAGATGACCATGTATATCGTATTGTACCCCGGTTGGGGATTCTTACTGAGTAATTCGTTACTCACCCTTATTGTGGTTTTTCCACAGGTAACCAAGTTGCGAGACAGGATGGCTGAAGAAGGAGCTGTGATCATGGGACCCAGTCTTCCTACTCTGATTTTTGTATTATGACTCTTTATGTTTTGTTTCCCCTGAATGCATGTAGCCGGGCACGGAGCCCTAGGATGTTTTGTAAATGTTTTGTGGATTCCAGCATTTTGTATCTGAACAGGTTTTGAATGGTTTTAGTAAATCTCGATCGTAGTAAACTTTGGAAATATATTTATCTTGGAGCAGTGCTTGGAAACAGGAGGGACGAGTTCTAGGAAATTGTCTAGTTTTTAAAGGGGTTATTTTGAATGTTTTGTTTTATTTGGAATCTGAAATCATGTCTGTTTAAATGTCTTTTACTTTGAATGCATGCATTGGGGTAAGGGCCCATTTAGTGCCCCATTCGGGTCGGTCCCTTACAGGCCCCCACATTTACGCCGGTTGCAGCAGCATGCGGTGTGCGAGCACACGCGTTAGTCGCCGGTTCGGAGAGCTCCCCCGGGCTAATGTTCGTGAGTACACCCGTTCTTTCTAGTTTAGAGCCAGACTTCGAGTACTCTCCCGATAGTCCAGATTTGTTAGCGAGGGTAAGAGGCCCTTGAGGACACCCATTGGGATTGGCTTTTGAGCTGATCATATGGTTTAGGGAGAAAACCCCTCTAGGGTGTCGGACATCTTTGGGATCGGTTTTTGAGCTGATCAATTGGCCGAGGGAGAAAGACCCTCGGAGATGTCCCGGATTGGTTATGAGAGCCAATCATTAGCCTAGGAAGTAGGAGACTTCCGAGGATTCCAGATTCGCCTTGTAAGCTCGTTGAGCTATGATCTGTGTTAGTAATCGTTTGCATGTATACTAGGGTGCGGATGATTGAAGTATCGTATTGTACCCCTGTTGGGGATTCTTCACCGAGTATGTTTATACTCACCCTTATTTCTGTGGTTTTCCACCGAGTAACTTGGGACAAAGACCGGACGGCTAGCGGAGGGAGCTGATTGATCATGGGAGCCGTCGGCACTCAGTGTCTTTTATTGTTTGCATAATTTGTTCAACATATAGTCGGACAGAGTCCTAGGGGATGTTTTTAACAGTTGTTTAAATTGTATTGTATGATTTCATAAAAAGCGCCAGCTTTGTTTTACTTTGTTGGTTTGCTTAAATGAAGGTTGTTGTTTATGTTTTAAGTGTCCCCGCTTTTAAATGTTTTGAAAGGTTTTAAATATGAAGCACTAAACCGCTTGATGAAGTATTTAACTTGCATGCTGAGTGAGAACCTAGGTTTAAGACCATGTTTTGGGTCGGGTTCTTACATGACCGCTGAGAACTGCAACCCAAGGCAACCTCATAAAACCAACACTGGTCTCCCGCTGCCTAACCACGGAAACACCAACTCGCAACAAGCTCTGAAGGATCTGGTTCACCCCACTCAAGACCATCGGTCAGAGGGTGAAAACACTACAAGACTGCACTCGGCTCATAAGCCTCTTAACAACGCTCTCAAGAACCACAGTTCAACAACGCACTGCCTAGAATAACCTTTGTTGCCACATCCTGGTGCCAACAACTCTAGCCTGAAACTGCCATGCCACTACTCCACAGTAATGACATCTCCACCTGGGCGAGGTGCAAGCTCTAGCTACTGAAACCAATCCACCAAAAACCCGAACTCACACAACAACCTCAACCAGCTGCCAGCTTCCACACGGACTCCTACAAACCAACAACTTGAGTCCTACGAACTCGGTAGCCTAACCAACCGCACACTGCATAACCACGCCAATCTACTCAACTCCAACTCGACCTAGATCACTGACTAGAAAAGTCAACCTGCTATCAACAGGGCCCTAGAGGGCTCCCTCCACCAAACTTACCTCCATGCAAGCAACGGAACGAAGCTTGCCTCAAATATGAAACTCTTCTCACAAGTCCAAACGATAACACATACAGGCTTAACCCTCTAGCTTAGGTTTATTGCACCTTCCCACCGAAACTTCACAAACGGGACACCACTACCCGGTTAACACCAACTACCAAAAACTAGAATACCAACAATGGCTTGCAAAGCGCAAGCTACACTAACCCGCAAGGATCCCTCAAAAGGTCAAGACCCTAATCCAGCCACAATGGTGCAACCTCAACCCACAACTGATACAAAGGGGGGTTCTTCAACTACAAAGGTGCAACAGCTCCCGGGCCAAACACACAAAGAACCTTCACCGACTAGGCCCAACACTCACAAGAGCAGAACAACCCTAACGACAACTTCCAGAACACCACTCAAGGGTCCACTTAACTGGACAAACAACTGCCTTCTGGTGGCCAACAAACCTTCCCTCCTGCTAGCACCACTAACACCAACTCCAAAACCAATGAATAATCTGACAACTCCAAAAAAGAAACAGATCCTTACAAGCGGACATCCGAAGGACAGGGAGCTCCACAACTCACGCTGTCTTGCTCAGCTAAGCACAACATCTAACTCTCACAAAGGCAACAACAGGGGGGTTCCACCACAGACTGAACCGCCAACCCAAACTAGCCAAGACACACCTCCAAACACCAAAGGAGGGCAACTCTCAACATCCTGGAAACAGGAAAAAAACAACCGACAGGGCACGAACCACTCGCCCCACGAGCAAAACTAACTTCTTAGCAACTCGAAACCACACCTTGGTCAACACCAAGCACCAACTTGCCACCACACCGAAACCAACCCGGACTCTACTCCAAACAAACTCCAGCTTGCTAGCCTACCAAATCTGCCAGCAACTCACCCGAGGTCTACAACCTACACGACTCCGGCTTGCCAACTGAAACTCACTACCTGGGCCTGACTGAGCTCTGGTGAGGCTCTCCACAACTAGGGTTCTTGGGCAACCCTCGACACACACTGTCGTCTAACGGTCTAACAGCCAACTGCCTGAACAAACAACTCCTTTTTCCATCATCACAACCATGTTGGCCTGCTCCGAACCTCGAAACCAAAAAGACCAGAAACGCTTCAGAATGTGTCATCCTCCTACTCAAAGCATCAGCCACATAGTAGCTTCCACCCAGGGTAAGGATTCCGAGCAACACCCTTAGCAACTACGGTCAGGAACTACGCGGCTTCACTACAACCACCATTTGTTCAGTACCATCTGAACTCCAACCATGAACACAAGAGGTTCCACCAACCAAACTTAGGTTCAACTTAACAAACTTGCCTAAGCAACAACCCGACTACGAGCACGGTATCCAAACAACCTCAACTAAAGCCTTACAACATCCACCTGGAGTCCAACTTCTCCAAGAACTGAGCACCAGTTCTCCAATGCAAACCCTACATGGTTCTGAAACTCTCGCCACCAGAACGAACTACACAAAACACACTTGTGTGCACAACTCTCAACCTTCCTTCAGAGATCCAAGACTAATAGGTGCTTTC
Organism: Sicyos edulis; assembly: GCA_036507275.1. Lineage (NCBI taxonomy): Eukaryota > Viridiplantae > Streptophyta > Magnoliopsida > Cucurbitales > Cucurbitaceae > Sicyos > Sicyos edulis. Next base: position 21,381,177 of record CM071848.1, read on the forward strand.
CAAATGGCAACACTAACTTCTGGCAGAGATACAATCAACCAAAGGAACACCAAAAGTTCCATCTCCACATGATACTCGAAGTTGCGGCAACCTTGCTCTACTAAAGCATAACAATGCCAAACCGAACTTACTTTATACCAAGTCTCTACCAAGTGTGCTTACACATAAGGCGTCCAACTCCTGTCATAAGGCATCCAGCTCATCTCATAGGCATCCAACTCACGAGCATCCAACTCATCTCACGGGCATCCAACTCATGGTCCCTCTGCTGGACCGAACTCGCATCTACAATGCTCACTCAACTCAGGTGTAGGCACCCGAAGGTAGTGGACTGCACTACCAACCACAAAGATCTCTGGCCTCAGCCCTAGCGTGAGACTCACACGCACTAACACTTACAAACCGTCAACCTGCTGACTTACTCAACCCCCGGTAACTTTGGGAAGAGCCTCCGGCTCCTCGCGAACATCCTTTCGCTTGTAGTCCTTCGACTACCACTGAACTAGCCCTCTTGCACGACTTAAACAGGTGCAACTGCTATAAACGGATCCAAAGGCTAAAGGAGTGTGCTGAACTCCGGACGGGTCATAGAACCATCTGCTATACCCATGCCAAACTCAGGCCTGAACCAAACTTAGTGCCAAAGCGACACACCAACCAATGCACCTCAAGTGTCACGACTAACAAATCCACATCTTACTACAAATGGGGCCAGCAAGGTCACAACCTCAAGTGACAAAAACTATGGCTAGGCATGCAAGGGCTCAAAACTCAAACAACCCTGTCTATGACATCTCATCTAACTGAAGTCTCACGGCCTACTCTTGCATCTCCATATGATGCTCAACAAAACTCTGGCCGGATCTCTCAACATGCAGCAGCTAGCTCTACTCTAGGAGCTCACCATAAGAAGAGTGCTCAACTCTACCAGACAACTGGGGAAACCACCAACGGATCACGTTCGATGGGTACACTGCTCGCTGCACCCTTAACCACAGGGTTCTGACTTACTGGCTGCAAAACAACAACACTTTACAAGAGAACAAAGATGACTCTACCTCCTCCACGAAGGCTACTAACTCCGCAGCTACTCTCTGGGCAACCAAACAATCTGCTAAGGTTCAAGATCAACACTTGAACTACCCAGGCTAGTCCACACTGGGACCTGCTCCACAAGCATCAACATGAGCAAAAGCCAAAGTTAACTCCTCTCATGGAGTGGTACTCCATGGAAAAACACCTCCACCCTCTCTCTATGGGAAACTAATAGCTGGGCCTACGGGAGTCTAATCTCTGCCTCTCTTTGGGATGGTGTCCCAGCAGTATCTGAATCTATCTGGATACCCTGACAAGCTGCAAACATTCATCTTACACTGCGGGAAGTTGGCATGATGGTACTCTGGACCCAAACCAACAACGAGTCTGAACCTGCTCGTCTCCGCTCCACAACACTACACAAGGCATACACTATAAGAAAAGTATTGTAAATTCTTAACCCTTTCTAAAAAGTAAACTTAGGCGTACCTGATGACTGTCGGAGTGCTGATGATCATAGGAAAACGACCTACAACAAAAGGTCAGTCTATAGAATCTATGACTCTGAGCTCTGATACCAACTGTAAAGACCCGACCCAAAAGGGGCTCTAAATGGGCCTTTACCTCAATGCATGCATTCAAAGTAAAGGACAATATGCAGGTATGTTTTCGGATTCCAATTAAAATTAAAAACATTCAACATTCAATCCATAAATCAATACAGATTCTCGAAACACATCCTGTCTCCAAGCACTGTTTCAAGACAAATACGTTTCTAAAAGTTTACTCGATCGAGATTTATTAAAACATTCAAAACCTTCTCAGTTACACAATGCTGGAATCCACAAATAAATTTAGAAAACAACCTAGGGCTCCCTGCCCGGCTACATGCATTCAGAGGAAATAAAAGAAGACAAAGAGTCATAATATAAGAATCAGAGTTGGACAGCTGGTTCCCATGATCACAGCTCCTCCTTCAGCCATCCTGTCTCGCACCTTGGTTACCTGTGGAAAACCACAAAATAAGGGTGAGTAACGAATTACTTAGTAAGAATCCCCAACCGGGGTACAATACGATATACATGGTCATCTAGATGAATGTATGCAAGCTATGAATATAAACACAGAATAGAGCACATAGCTTAAATCCACATATAAACCTCGGATGCCAACTCAGGGTCTTAGTCTAGAAAATCCACCACACAATATGCCCTATACGAGAAACAAGTCCCAGCCTCAGCCTGTCTACTTTTGATACGAAAGGTGCACTGGCTCACAATCCCGAGGAGCTCTCGAGTCGGCGCTGTAATGAGCGTATGCGTGCACCGCATGCTACTGCAGACTCTGGGGGGTGTCGGGTCTAGTGGCAAGCTACCCAGGTCCAGTCACCATGCCTAACTAAATCTCTGGATCGGTGTCACTGATATAGGGTGTGAGACTGACACGTGAACTATGTCACCTGAACCACCGCACCGAGGCTAAGGAATCGATCGTGGTAGGCTTACACCGGAAGAAGCCGCCCTTGCCCTAACGGTGGCAATCAAGGGCTCTCTTGCCGAACACGCCGAGGACGTCTTGCACCGCCGGGAGACAAGGCATTGCCAAGTCATCATCCCGACCGTTGGGGCATTTAACAGTCTGCCACCCTCACCCAAGATTGCAGACCCTACGGGTAGGGTTAGCTAAACCCTAACGGGGTCCAGGGACGGAGTATTGCCTCGTACGTCCCTGCCGTGGATGCAAGATACTTTATGCATTCTGGCCCGGATGATGCTACCTATCATATCTCAACCTATAAACAGATACAACAAACAGTCCAATACGTGCTCAATAGATACAACGAACCTAGCATGATACTATGAAGCAAGAACAGATAATGAGCATGCTAGAACGGAACAACCTAGCATGGACTAACATGAGAAACAACATAAGAAATCATGCCAGTCGGGAATTCAGAACAGAGCACCTATCACTAAACATGCTGATAATCACAAACAAGCATACAAACAACAATCACATATAATATCGCAGGGCCCACACAACTCCGGTAAGAAATCCTTACCTTGGTCGGGAGGCAACTACACACAAGAATCCTAAGCTGCGATTGATCCTGAGCTAGCTAACGAGAACCTAACAAACACAATAATTATCACAATCCATAAGCCTAAATATAATAAAATAAACAAGGCTTGGCTCGGGAGCAACTCACGCGGTGCGGCTGACACGCAGACGGGTAGGCTGCACGACACTGGGCGTTGCAGGGCGCTGCTGGGCGGCAGGTCTGCACGCTAGGCGTGCTGGGCTCGCTGGCACGGCGCTGATGGGTGGCAGGAGCTACACGCGCGGACGGCTGGCTGGCGCAGGCGCACGGGGGCGGACAAGCTGGACGCGGGCGGGCGAGCAACAGGGGCTAGGCGTGTGATAGGGCTGTCTGCTCATTCTTTGAAGCGATCTCTGGCGGTCAGCTCATCACACGGGCGGATCTGGGAGTGATCTGGCTGGCTGGGGGCTTCTCTCGGCTAGTTGCAACCAAACACAAACACACACACACCTCTACTCATTCGGCCAAATAGCACCTCAATCGGAGGAGGAGAAGAAGAAGAAGATGAAGAACCTTACCGGAACGACGATCGGATCTCGAGCTGCTAAGGAGAAGAAATTCAGCTTGGGGAGCTAGGGAGACAAGACTGGGCGACCACAATGCATTTGGAGAAGAAGACAAAACCCTACACTTCTTTTCTTTTAATCAAATGCACCAAAACTCCAAAGATCCAAGGCTAACCAAGATATGTCGCAGAAAGAGTAATAAGAGCTCCCAATAGCTCAACTGGCACACATCCCAACAGGCTTTCGCAGAGACCCGGGTTTGAATCCCAGCTGCAACACAATTTCCTCTATTTTTACTTTTGCATCTATCCAAGCTCAAACCCATCCTCAAAGCCTCAAAAACCTACATAAACCCATCCAATAATTTTAGCAACTGGAAAAAGACATAAACGGCCCTGACGGCCCAACCAAATTACCAAAATACCCCTAGGGCATACCTGAAAGATTTGGATGAAAACCTGGGCCGTTACAGATACTATACGAGAAACTAGTCTCGGCCTCAGCCTTCCTACTGTCGATACAAAAGGTGCACTGAACTCAAGATCTCGAGGAGCTCTCCAGACGGCGCTGTAATGAGAGTGTGCCCGTACCGCATGCTACTGCAAACCATGGGGGTGCTGGGTCTAGGGCAAGCTGCCCTGGTCCAGTACGCTTGCCTAACAAATCTCTGGATCGGTGTCACTGAACATAGTGGTGTGAGACCAGGACACTATGACTATGTCAGCCTGTACCACCGCACCTGAGGCTAAGAAACCGGCCGTGGTAGGCTTACACCAAGAACCGTTCCTTGCCCTATCAGGTGGCAATCAAGGGCTACTGCTGACACGCTGAGGACATGTCGACTGTCGAGGACAAGGCAATGCCTCATCATTCCCTCGACTGTTGGGGCATTTAACAGTCTGCCACCCTCACCCAAGATTGCACTGGGTTGCCGTTAGGGTTAGCTAAACCCTAACGACGAATCAGGGATGGAGTACTACCTCGCACGTCCCTACCACGGATCAAATTACGTTATGCATCCTCTCATGGATGATGCTACCTATCAGAATTCTAAACTATAAACAGATAAGAGCAAATAATCCAATACGTGCTCAGCAGAAACAACTAACCTAGCATGGTACTACGAGGCAAGAACAGATAACGAGCATGCCAGAACAGGACAACCTAGCATGGAACTAACATGAGAAACAATACAAAAATCATGCCAGTCGGAATTCAGAACAGAGCACCTATCCACTAACATGCTGATAAACAACATGCAGACAAACAGCAATCACAGAATATATCGCAGGGCCCACACAACTCCGGTAAGAAATCCTTACCTTGGTCGGAAGGCAACAACACACAAAGATCCTATGCTGCGATCGACCCCGAGCTAGCTAACGGGAACCTAACTAACAACAGCAATTATCACAACCTATAGGTCTAAAATAATAATACAAATAGGGCTCGGCTCGAGAGCAACTCACACGACACGGCTGGCGCGCGGACAGACGGGTTGCACAGGCGCTGGGCATTGCTGGCATGCTGGTGTGGCAGAGCTGCGCGCGTGGACGGGCTGTGTTGGCGTAGTCGTGCTGACGCGACGACTGGGCGCTGGGCTGCGCACGGATGGCGATGACTCGGGCGTGCTCGTGCTAGAACTAGGAGCTCGAGGCTGTGAGCGGACGGCGAAGAGACGCGGTGCGTCGCGCGATTCTTCTTCTTTGCGATCCGGCCATCGCATGCTAAGAAATGGGCGACGCGATCGCCTTTCGGCTAGGCCAAGAGGTCATGGACGGGCCACGCGCCGCTCGACCGGGCGACGGCGATCTTTGCACGGCGAGAGACGGCATCTTCTTTGGTGCGGCGGCAACTTTGGCGACGCGACACGGGCCGGGTGATGCTGCGCGGCGAAGCGGCGTGCGCCGCGCCGCACGGCTAGGGATGGGCGACGGCGGAGTGGAGGCGAGTCGGCTGGCGTGAATGTGTGGTGAAGGGGGAGAGAAAAGAGAAGATGAAGAATGTAACAGCCCGGTTTTCAGCTAAACGGAAATAGTTTAAAAAAAAAAAAAGGGAAATAGGAGTTGGAATTAAATAAGGGAAAAATAAATGCGTTGGCCAGGGCTCGAAGGGGGAGTCTTGGGAAGGTCATTTGAGATTCCCAAGTCTATTTAACTTAAGGAAGGAAGAAAAGAAAAGAAAAACTCTCTCTCTCTCTCTCTCTCTCTCTCTCTCTCGCAAAACCCTAACCCTCACGCCTAACCCACACCGCCGCACGCCCTGCTCGCCACTGTCGCGCCGCACCAAGCCGCTGCCATTGACCCACACACCGCCAGCGCCTGCGTGCTCACTGTCGCCGCCGCGCAGAGCCATCGCCAGTCTAGACCGCGTCGAGCAGCCAGCTCGCCCAGCCGCCGCACTGGGCATCCTAAGTGTGTAAGGCCCCACTGGGCATCACTGTGTCTTAAGTGTGTAAGGCCCCACTGGGCATCACTGAGTCCTAGATTGTGTAAGGCCCGAGGGCATCCAAGCGTAGGACCTAGGAGAGGCTGTTGATGGAAGCCCTTGAATAGGCTCGCCCTAGAAGTAGCCCATAGCCTAAACCAACCGTTTCTGCTCTAAGTCTTTGTATGGTTGCATGTCCGTGTGCTAAATCAGATGATTTCGTATTGTACCCCGATTGGGGATTCTTACTGAGTAACTTGTTGCTCACCCTTATTTTCTGTGGCTTTCCACCAGGTAACTTGGGACAGAGGCTGGATGGCTAGGAGGAGGCGGCTCGATGATCATGGATAGCTGACTCTGAGTTGCACGTTCTTTTAATGTTTTCTTTGATGATTTAGCATGTAGTGGGACTTGGGTCCCTAGGAAAAGCACTCAAAAATCTATTTTATGTTTCTCGTACCGTTTCCCTTGATTTGTTTTTAAGAAGGTACTGATCAGTCATCTACCTGTTTATTTTAAATGGAATTATATTTTCTTTGTTTTGAATGTGCTTACTCCAAAGATTTAAATTTCAAACTCTGAATGACGTTTTACATTCCTAATCATGCATGCTAAGTAAGGACTTTAGGATAGAGATTGTTTCTTTGGGTGGGTCTTTACTGCTTGGTATCGAGCTCGAGTTATAGGTTACGTAGTGACTGCAGATTGTAGGTTGTTTTCCATGATCATCAGCGCTCACCAGACCATCGGTATGTCCGTAAGTTTAAAGTTAAGGATTAAGAATTACAATACGGTTGCACCTTGCATGTACATGACTTGTTGTTGTAGAGCGGGGAAGAGCGAGTTACGACTCATTGTTGGTTTGGTCAGTAGATTTCCGGTATGCCGATCACTCGTAGAGGCGAGAGAGGCTCGAGGTCGACCACCCAGGCATTCGTGACGATTCGACACCGGGGACCTCGTCCCAAGCCGATCTTGATGTTAGGCCACCGTCCGGCCCTTCAACCGTGTGTTGCCCGAAGAGGGCGTAGGGGCAAGTGAGCCTCGAGAGGCCGCAGGAGCTGCTTTTGTGGAGTCTATGAGGGCTCTTATGGTTGGGTTGCTAGCCGAGACCGGAGGCGCCGAGCAGAGAGCTGAAACGCAAGCTTGGTTAGCTGCGCAGAGGAGGAGTCCGCGTTCGAATCTGATACCAAGTGGACCGAGTTGGTTCAAAGAGAGGACTCTGAGCGCCACCAAGACTGCCCGGCTCATGCGAGAGCAATTTGTGAATGAGGCCGTTATGGCGGAAGGTCTTTGAGGATCTAGGCAAGTGGTGAAGGATTTTGTGAAATGGAAGCCGGAGAAGTTTAGTGCCCACTGGGAACCGTTGGTAGCCGCCACGTGGATTCTTTGAGTTAGAATATACGTTTATGGTAATGGAGTGTCTGAGGTGCGGCCCGAGCTCGATGTGCGACTCACGTGATAGCCAGATGCATGACTAAGTGGTGGTGGGATTCCACCTTAAGTGAGAGACCGGCTGGGTCTCCACCTGCCACAGGGGTTCTTCAAGGCTGAGTTCAAGGCAAAATTTATCAGCGAAGAAGCCCAAGAAAAGATGATTGAGCTGTTTTCAAACCTTAGCGCGGGTCCGACTCGATCGAGGTGTACGAGAAGAAGTTCTCAGAGTATGGATACTTCGCGCGCCACGGTGATTGCTACCGGGCCAAGATCGGGAAGTTTATTGCGGGTTTGAGACAGGGAGTGTCTCAGGATGTTAGGGCACAGGCCCCAGAAACTTTTGCCAAGGCAGTACAGTTGGCAACGATTTATGACGGGAAGTATCCTCCAGAGCAGGTTGTTAGTACCGTAGTGTCTAAGGCCCCAGTGTACTCGGGCCAGAAGCGGAAGTTTGACTCAGGCAGCAATGTTCGGGGGGGCGGTCAGTGCCCCCAGGGTTCTTATCATGGAAGAGACCAGTACCGAGACCGTAACCGTGATCAGCCTCGCCAACAGAGCGTAGGGAGGCCGCCACCGTATTGTAGATCCTGCGGGAAGCAGCATTGGGGACCTTGTGGTGGTAACCCTAGAGCTTGTTTCAACTGTGGAAAGGAAGGGCATCGGGCCCGGCACTGCAACCAGAAGGCAGTGGTGGCTCAGCCAGCTCAGCGGCAATAGCTCAACTGGCACACACCCCAACAGGCTTTCGCAGAGACCCGGGTTTGAATCCCAGCTGCAACACAATTTCCTCTATTTTTACTTTTGCATCTATCCAAGCTCAAACCCATCCACAAAGCCTCAAAAACCTACATAAACCCATCCAATAATTTTAGCAACTGGAAAAAGACATAAACGGCCCTGACGGCCCAACCAAATTACCAAAATACCCCTAGGGCTTACCTGACAGATCGGGATGAAAACCTGGGCCGTTACAGATACTATACGAGAAACTAGTCTCGGCCTCAGCCTTCCTACTGTCGATACAAAAGGTGCACTGAACTCAAGATCCCGAGGAGCTCTCCAGTCGGCGCTGTAATGAGCGTGTGCGCGTACCGCATGCTCTTTGCAAACCATGGGGTCTTGGGTCTAGGCAAGCCGCCACTGGTCCAAAGACGCTTGCCTAACAAATCTCTGGATCGGTGTCACTGAACATAGTGGTGTGAGACCGAGGACACTATGACTATGTCGGCTGTACCACCGCACTTGAGGCTAAGAAACCGGCGTGGTAGGCTTACACCAAGAACCGTTCCTTGCCCTATCGGTGGCAATCAAGGGCTCTCTGACGACACGCCGAGGACATGTCGATCGTCGAGGACAAGGCAATGCCTCATCATTCCCTCGATTGTTGGGGCATTTAACGATCGCCACCCTCACCCAAGATTGCCTTTGAGGTGCCGTTAGGGTTAGCTAAACCCTAACGACGAATCGAGTGATCGGAGTACTACCTCGCACATCCCTACCACGGATCAAATTACGTTATGCATCCTCTCCTGGATGATGCTACCTATCAGAATTCTAAACTATAAACAGATAAGAGCAAATAATCCAATACGTGCTCAGCAGAAACAACTAACCTAGCATGGTACTACGAGGCAAGAACAGATAACGAGCATGCCAGAACAGGACAACCTAGCATGGAACTAACATGAGAAACAATACAAAAATCATGCCAGTCGGAATTCAGAACAGAGCACCTATCCACTAACATGCTGATAAACAACATGCAGACAAACAGCAATCACAGAATATATCGCAGGGCACACACAACTCCGGTAAGAAATCCTTACCTTGGTCGGAAGGCAACAACACACAAAGATCCTATGCTGCGATCGACCCCGAGCTAGCTAACGGGAACCTAACAAACAACAGCAATTATCACAACCTATAGGTCTAAAATAATAATACAAATAGGGCTCGGCTCGAGCAACTCACACACTACACGGTGGCGCGCGACAGAGGCGGCACAAGCTACCGGGCCCAGGCAATCTTTGGCATGCCGGTGTGCGCGAGCTGCGCGCGGGATTGGTTGTGTGTTAGCGCGATCGTCGACGCGACGATCGGCGGCCGGTCACTGCGCGCACGGATGGCGATGACTCGGGCGTGCTCGTGCTAGAACTAGGAGCTCGGGGCTGTGAGCGGACGGCGAAGAGACGTGGTGCGGGCGACAGTTGCTGCTGCTGCGATCCGGCTACTGCATGCTAAGGGCTGGGCGACGCAACTGCTCGGCTAGGCCAAGGGTCAGTGGCAGGCCACGCGGCTCGCTTTCGATCAAGGCGACGGCGTCTTTGCCGCAGCGAGGAGGAGACGCATCGATTGGCTGGTGCGAGCAAAGAGGCGGCGACGCGACACGGGCTGGTGCCGCAGCGAAGCGGCATGGCCAAGCCACGGCTAGGGATGGGCGACGGCGGAGTGGAGGCGAGTCGGCTGGCGTGAATGTGTGGTGAAGGGGGAGAGAAAAGAGAAGATGAAGAAGAAGTTAGGTTTTTGGGAAAATGGGATGAAAGACCTATTTTAAACTAACTCTCCTAGGCCATGGATTTTAAGGTAATACAAAAGCTTGCAAGGTGAGGCACAAAAACACCAAGTGGCTCACTTGGCAAGGCTCTCCTCTAGCGCACAAGGCTACCCTGGCTCAAACCCCAGCTGCTGCAACTTTTAATCCCAACTCAACTAAAATGCAGCCACAATCTGAAAACAAACCTCCAAGACTAAACAACAGCTGAGAAACAGAAACGACCCTGACAGCCTGGCCAAATTACCAAAATACCCCTAGGACAAGTCGGGAAGACCGGGATAAAAACCTGGGCCGTAACAATTCATGTCGAGACCTAATGTTGTGTGTGGTTGTTTGCCTAGCCAAGTGTCGCCTCACCGGGTGTGGAGTTTATTTTACCTTGCCGAGAGCCCCTATTTGGCCGAGAGGTTGTCTTGAGCACCTGTTTGGAATTCGGTAAACTCTATCCTTAGCACGGTTTAGTTGTTTGGTCCTGTTTAGCCAGTTCGGCTGGTAATAGCATGTTTGTTTATGTGTTAGGTCTGAATAGCTAGGCTTGGTTATCTGTAGCTCGAGGAGCACTTTGCTTGTATTTATCTGCTTGTTTTCAGGTAACGATTTCTTACCGGGGTTGTGTGAGCCCTGCGAAATAGTTTAATAGCACATTTATATTTTGCGAGTATGCATGAACATTCTAGTGGATAGGGTCTTTGTTTATGATTTGCTGGCATGTTTATTGTCTCGTTCATGTTAGCTCCATGCTAGGGATTTTCTTACTCTGGCATATCCATGTTTCATGTTCATGTTCTGTAGAGCCATGCTAGGATCGTGTTGTCATTGATTTCTGCCTGGTCGAACTGTTAGCTTGTATTACTGTACCTAGGAGACTGTTAGGAGTGGTTAGTGCAGATCTCGCTTGGGTAAGACCCCGATGGGCACCAACTCGTTGTTAGTGTGTGTAAGTCCCCAATAAGCGTCACACTGTTGCGATATGTGTAAGTTCTCGATGGCCATCATAGCACAGATAGGGAGTGTAAGACCTTATTGGGTAGCTTGTGAACCTAGGAGGAGTAAGTCCCCGATGGGCATCCTTGAGCTTAAGCCCAGTTTTGCAAGCAGAAAGCAGTAGTAGCGCAGCCAGTCCAGCAGCAGGGGCGAGTGTATGCTACGACTCGCCAAGAGGCTGAGCGAATCGATGTCGTAGTGGCAAGTATGCTTCTAGTTCTTGATCATCTTTCTTTTGTGTTGTTTGATTCGGGTTCCACCCATTCTTTCGTTTCTGCTGTGTTTGCTGAGCATTCTTGTATAAATTTAGAGCCCCTAGGGTTTGAGTTATCGGTTGCACCTCCTTCGGGAGTTAGTATGCTAGCTAGTCTGAAAGTAAAGGACGGTCGGATACAGATATCTGACGAGTCTCTTCAGGTTACCCTCATAGTGTTGGCTATGAGTGGTTTTGATGTGATTCTCGACATGGAGTGGTTAGCTGATAACCACGCGATGATTGACTGTCGCCGGAAGGAAGTTCCGCTTATGGAGAGCACTCCATAAGGGTTTGGGAACCGAGTGTAGTTTCAGCACTGCTTTTCACCCTCACACAGATGGTCAGACTGAGCGAGTGAATCAGATTCTTGAGGATATGTTGAGAGTCTGTGTATTGGACTTTCCAGGCAATTGGGACCATGTAACAGCCCAGTTTTCTATTCCAGTTTTCGAGGTGCCTTCTGGTCAAGATTCGGTTGTTTGGTTGGGTCGTTAGAGCTGTTTTGACCCTTGGGGGTATTTTGGTCTTTTGGCTCCCCGGGCAGGATTTGTGGATTTCCAGGGCTTCGAGGTCGCTCCTGCCTTGGTCGAGGCTTGTTTTTGGTTGGTTGCGAGTCCCGAGATGTCTGGGCTAGTCGGTTGGAAGCTCAGTTGTGGTTTGAGTTTTTGGCAAAGTGATGGTTGGTTGTGTGCTTCCTTTGGGATTCGAGCCCAGGCCCTTAGTGTTGATTTGGGAGTTGGATTTAAGCGAGTTTTATTTATTTGAAAAGTTTGCTTTGGTCGGGTCTCGAAGGAGGAAGCTGGGAAATGGGATTTTAAGGATTTTGAGGTTTTAAAAAAAATGGATAAGGATGGAAAAAGAGATAAAATCCCATATTTTCCTTTTATTTCCCATTTTTCTTTTTATTTTCCCTTTTCTTTTCAAAATCCCCATTTCTCTCTCTCTCTCTCTCTCTCTCTCTCTCTCTCTCTCTCTCCCCGAGCCCCCCAACCTAGCTCGAGCCAGCCCCCCAGCTCGCCCAACCCAGCTAGCCCGAGCCCCTAACCCGCGCAGTGCCAGCGTCGCCCAAGCCCGAGCCCTGCCGCCCAAGTCGCTTCGCCCGAGCTCCCTACTCGCCCAGGTTGCTTCGCCCGCCCGAGCCCGCCCAGCCAGGTCGCGTCTCCCAGCCCGGCTACACAGTGTCGCTCATCCCATCCACGCCTGTGCCGACCAGATCCGAGCCACCTCGTGCCAGATCGAGCGTCCCCTGTAGCTCGCCGTGCCAGATCGAGCGTCTTGTAGCCGTCGCGTCGCGTCGCGCCCGCGCTCCGTCCCTGTGCCGAGCCGCGCTGCACGCCCTCGCCTCCCTACAGCTCGCTCGCGCGTTCGCGTCCGCGCCCGAGCGCCCTGCTCGCCCAGCCGTGCCCCAGCGCCCAGCCCCTGCGCCCAGCAGCTGCCTCGCCCGTGCAGCCGGTTCGTTCGCGTGTCAGCCGCGCCTCGTGAGTTTCTCCCAAGCCGAGCCCTGTTATTTTATTATATTTAGGCCTATGGATTGTGATTTTTGATGTGTTTGTTAGGTTCGCTTTAGGTTGCTCGGGTTCGATCGCAGCTTAGGTTTCTTGTGTGTTGTTGCCTTCCCTTGCTGTAAGGGTTTCTTCTGAGGTTGTGTGGACCTCTGCGAATAATTGATAGTATGCCATATCTTGTGATTGTATGAAATTCTAGTGGATAGGTTACATGTTTTCTCTTGCTTTCGAGTTTGTGTTGTCTTGTGTTTTACATTTATATTAATTCTGAGGCTAGGGTCTTTTATCTTGGCATATTCTTGTTCCTGTTATATTCTGATAGTTCCATGTTAGTGCTAGGCAGGTGATCCATAATGTAGGTAAGTCCCCGATGGGCACTGCACTGTTCCCTTGTGTGTAAGCCCCTGATGGGCATCATGAGGCTGCTTAAGAGTGTAAGACCCCGATGGGCATCTCAGTGATCCTAGCTGGAGTAAGACCCCAATGGGCATCCTAGGTGTGTAAGACCCCGTTGGGCAGCATTGATAGCTAGAGGTGTAAGACCCCGATGGGCATCCGTATGTGTAAGACCCCGATGGGCATCTTTGTGATCCTAGCTGGTGTAAGACCCTGATGGGCATCCTAGATGTGTAAGACCCCGTTCGGCAGCATTGATAGCTAGAGGTGTAAGACCCCGATGGGCATCATTGTTTAGAGGTGTAAGACCCCGATGGGCATCCGTATGTGTAAGACCCCGATGGGCATCATTGTTTAGAGGTGTAAGACCCCGATGGGCATCTGTATGTGTAAGACCCCGATGGGCATCCGTAGGTGTAAGACCCCGATGGGCATCCTTGTGTGTAAGTCCCCGATGGGCATCATTGTGTCATTGTATCCTAGGTTGTGTAAGACCCCGATGGGCATCCAGGTGTAGAACCTAGGATAGGCTGTAGTTGAAAGCCCTTGACAGGCTAGCTCTAGTGTTAGCACATAACCTAAACCTACCGTTTTGCTCTAAGTCATTGTATGGTTGCATGTCGGTGTGCTAAATGAGATGTTTTCGTATTGTACCCCGGTTGAGGATTCTTACTGAGTAATTCGTTACTCACCCTTATTTCTGTGGTTTTTCCACAGGTAACCATGGTGCGAGACAGGATGGCTGGAGGAGGAGCTGTGATCATGGAAACCCATTGTTCAACTCTGAGTCTTATTTATGTTTATGTTTTAAATGTCCTCTGAATGCATGTAGTTGGGCACGGAGCCCTATGGTGTTTTCTGAATGTATTTCCTGATTCTAGCATTGTTGTAACTATTGCAAAGCTTGTATGTTTTAAATAAATCTCTGATCAGAGTGAGTTTTGTAAATGTATTTGTCTTGGAACAGGTGCTTGGAAACAGGGGCGAGTTTTCGAGAATTTTATGTTGACTTTTTAAATGGATGTTTTATGTTTTAGTTTTTACTTAGAATCCGAACACCATTTTGCAAATTTTCTGTAGATTTGAATGCATGCATTGAGGTAACGGCCTATTGTAGAACCCCTTTCGGGTCGGGTCGTTACAGACCAGTACCTGTATTTGATGGAGTTCGCGTACCGTACAATAATAGTTATCAGTCGACTATTCATATGGCTCCATTCGAGGCTATGTATGGTAAGTGATGTAGATCCCCAGTGTTCTGGGAGGAGGTTGGTGATAGACAGGTTTTGGGTCCCGAGTTACTTTAGATGGCGAACGACGCAGAGCAGAAGATCAGGGCTTGCATGTTGACAGCTCATAGTAGGCAGAAAAGTTACGCCGATGTTAGGTGTAGAGATTTGGAGTTCGAGATTGGTCAACATGTATTTTTGAAGGTAGAACCGATGCGCGGTGTGTTAAGGTTTGGTAAGCGAGGTAAATTGAGCCCTAGGTTTGTAGGGCCTTTTGAGATTTTGGAGAGGATTGGAGCAGTGGCGTACCGGTTGGCATTGCCCCCGTCGTTGGCAACAGTCCATAATGTGCTCCACGTCTCGATGTTGAGGCAGTACGTGGCGGACCCGACAAATGTGGTAGATCATGAGCCTTTAGAGCTGAATAAGGATTTGAGCTTCGAGGAGAAGCCTGTGCAGATTTTGGTTTGGGATTGCAAGACCTTGTGTAACCGGGAGATTGACCTAGTGAAGGTTCAGTGGAGAAATCAGAGGGCAGATGAAGCTACTTGGGAGTTGGAGGATGAGATGAGGACTCATTACCCGGAGCTATTTCAGTCTTAGGACTTTCGGGGACGAAATTCTTAAAAGAAAGGAGTATTGTAAGGGGCCCAGATTTCTGTTTCGGTTCTTTAGGTGCTTCCGGTTCATTATTCGAATGCTCGGTTGGGCCGTTAGAGCTATTTTAACCCTTAAGGACAGTTTGGTCATTTTACTCCCAGGACCGGGGTAAGAACCCAACCCAAATCATACCGTCCTAAACCTGGGTTCTCACTCAGCATGCAAGTTAAATATGATAACAAGCGGTTTAGTGCTCATATTTAAAAACTTTTCAAAACATATGAGAAGGGGGAACCCTTAAAACATAACCAACAATTTTCATTTAAACAAACCAACGAAATAAAACAAGTCTGGCCAGTGTTTATAAAAACATACAATACAATTTAAACAACTTTTTAAACAATGTTCCCCTAGGACTCCTATCCATCTACATGCTGAATAAACAATACAATAATAAATGACAGAGTGCCGGCAGCTCCAATGATCAATTAGCTCCCTCCGCTAGCCATCCTGGTGTTGTCCCAAGTTACCTGAAAGATAAATAAGGGTGAGTATAAACATACTCAGTAAGAATCCCCAACCGGGGTACAATACGATACATCAGTCATCTAGCACCTCAACATGCAAGCAAACAACTACCAACACAGATCATAGCTCAACGAGCTCACAATGCTCGGGGGATTGATCAGCTCAAAAACTGATCCCAAGGATGTCCTCAAGGGCCTCTTTGCCCTTGCTACTAATCTGGACTTACGGGAGAGTACTCGAAGTTTGGCTCTAAACTGGAAGGAATGGTGTACTCACGACATTAGCCCGGGGGAGCTCTCCGAACCGGCAACTAACGCGTGTGCGCGCACACCGCATGCTGCTGCAACCAGCGTAAATGTGAGGGCCTAAGGACAAACTACGGGGCCCAGGTATGCATGCCTAAGACTCGGAAGCGGTGTCACTGATCACAGTAACGCGAGGCCCTCGGCGCTCATTTGTGCAGCCAGAACCACCGACCTGAAGCTAAGAACCGGCGAAGGTAGGCTTACACCGTTGGCAGGTTTCCGCTCTAGCAGGCTACAAACTAGGCTTATGCCGATGTGGGTAGCTAAATCCACATCGGCGGTCGGGGGGGAAGCAATATACGTTATGCTGCGCACACTTTACTCCCGACCAGAGCTAAATCCACATTGGCGGCCGGGGGGGGAAGCAATGTACGTTATGCTGCGCGCACTTTACTCCCGACCAGTGGGGACAAAGTACGTTATGTCCGCTCTCAGCCTCTGGATGATGACAAACCCTACAACTCTATCTAAGAGTACAGAGTTAAATAAATGATTCCTGGCTAGCAAACAATAACCGACATCAAACACGCTTACCTAGCATGATACTACAAACTTAAGCAGGAATCATAAGCATGCTGGAAGAACAAACCTAGCATGGCACTAACATGTAAAATCAGGCAAACATGCTAGCAAGAGATCAATCAAAGCTGCCCTATCAATATCATGCTCATAACAGTAAACAAGCATACAAGGCACAATCATGATATGTCGCAGGGTCCACACAACCACGGTAAGAAATCCTTACCTGGAACAAGCAGAAACAATTTATCACAAATCATCAAGCAACCCTCGAGCCTCTAAGCGAACCCAAACAGCCTAAACATTCAATAAAACACCCCAATTAAATCCATAATCAGCAGCCAACAAATCAGGGCCCAACGAAGAAAAGACTCGGGAAATACCATCCGAGAAGCCACAAGGCTCGGGCAACCTAACACTGCTGGGCAGGCTGTCGGCAACAAAGGAGGCTGGCTTGGCGCAGGAGCTGGGCACTGGGGCGCGGAGGCTGCGCGCGGACGAGCTGGGGCGAGGCAAGGGCACGCGAGCGCGGGCTCGACTCGACTTCGGTGGCGGCAGTCGCGCGCGGCTCAAAGACGAGGACGGCTTTCGCGGCGCGAGCAACATGAAGCGCTATAGGGACGCGCGTGCGGGGCGACACGACGTGATGGCTACAGGGCGCACGGGCTCGGCACGGCGAGCTACAGGGGAGTGCGACTAGGTGCGGCTCGACACAGTGCAGAGCGACACAGATCTAGCGCGGGGACGGCCTGGGCGAGGCTGGGCGACGAGGGGGGGCCTGGGCGATCTGGGCACTGTGCGCGGCTGGGCTGGGCTGGGCGAGCTTGGGCGAGCTGGGCGGCCAGGTTGGGCGCGCAGCGGGCTAGCTCGGTGTAACGGCCCAGAAATTTCATCCCGATCTTCCATGGAGGCCCAGGGGCATTTTGGTAATTTTGGGTCGGGCCGACAGGGCCGGTTTTGTATTTGTTAATTGCCGGAAAAATTATGAGTCAATTAGAATGGGATCGGGAATTTTGGTGAAGACTTTTGGGCTTGGGAAAGAGTAAAAATAAATAGGGAATTAAATAGCGCGTCGAGTGAGATTCGAGCCAAGGACGCGCTGCATGCTAGGCAAGGGTCGCTGCCAGCCGAGCCACTGGGCGTGTTTTCCTCTGCCTTTGATATAAAGGCCGATCGCCCGAGCTTCTTCCCCATTTTTTCTTCTTCTTCCTTCGCGAATTTTCCTCCGACCGACAGCGATTCTCCTTCGCGTTTTCTACCCCGCCAGCTCCAATTCGATCGAGTTCCTTCCTCAAATCTGAAGCCAAATCTCGAGCAGCTGGTGAGTTTCTTCTTCTCTTCTTCTCCTTCGCATTTCCGTCGACCCATTCCCCTGTTTTTCAAATTCCATTTTCCGGTCGTGTTGAAGTGATTTGTTGGGTGGGTTTTGTGCAGCTAAAGTAGAGGAGTTCGACCAACCATAAATCGCTCGTCGAATCCTCCCCTATCGGCCGAATTCGAGCTTCCTTTCCATCGCAAGTCGCGTGCTCTGTCGCTGGGCAGACCGCCGAGCCACGCCGCGCATCGACCGTGCTCGCGCGCGCGTCCTCGCCCAGCTCCGTGTCACGCCGCGCGCCCCTGCATCGCCCCGCATCCGTCCGCGCAGGCGTCCGCGCCCAAAGACGCCCATTTTTGCGCCCAGTGCGCCAAACACCCGGCCAGTTCTTTGCCGTTCGTCAGCAATCGGCTCGTTCGTGCGTTCGTCGCGCCTCGTGAGTTTCTCCCGAGCTGAGCCTTGTTTATTTTATTATATTTAGGCCTATTGTGTGACTTTTGTTGTGATTGATAGGTTCTCGATAGCTAGTTCGGGTTTGTTCGCAACTTAGGATTTTCGTGTCAAATCGTCCCCGACCAAGGTAAGGATTTCTTACCGGAGTTGTGTGGACCCTGCGATATTATATGTGATTGCTGATTGATTGCTTGTTTGTGTTTATTGACATGTATAGCTAGGTACTCAATTCTGAATTCCCGATTAGCATGTTGTTCCTGATTAATTCTCATGTTAATCCATGCTAGGTTGTCCTTTCTAGCATGCTCGTATCTGTTTCTTGCTTCGTAGTATCATGCTAGGCTCGTTGTATTCTTATTGAGCACGTATTGGATTTTATGGAATTGTTTGCTGTTTGCTAGGGCAGGTTAGAGTTGCAGGTAGATAGCATCATCCGGGCCTGATGCATAAAGTACCTTGCATCCATGGCAGGGACGTCGAGATAGTGCTCCGTCCCTGGACCCCGTGAAGGATTAGCTAACCCTACCGGTAGGCCCTGCAATCTTGGGTGAGGGTGGCAGACTGTTAAATGCCCCAACGGTCGGGATGATGACTTGGCATTGCCTCATCCCCGGCAGCCGGCATGTCCTCAGCATGTTTGGCAGTAGCCCCTAATTGCCACCTGTTAAGGCAAGGACGGCTTCCTGGTGTAAGCCTACCACGACCGTTCCTTGGCCCCAGGTGCGGTGGTTCAGGCTGACATAGTTTACGTGTCCAGGTCTCACACCCCTATGTTAGTGACACCGATCCAGAGATTTAGTTAGGCGTGGTGACTGGACATGGGCAGCTTGCCTCTAGACCCGGCACCCCCTATAGTCTGCAGTGGCACGCGGTACATGCTTACGCTCATTACAGCGCCGACCGGAGAGCTCATCGGGATCTTGAGCCAGTGTACCTTTCGTCGACAGTAGACAGGCTGAAGTCGGGACTTGTTTATCGTATAGGGCGACTTACGTATTGGACTGTGTGGTGATATTATTCCGGACTAAGACCTTAAATTGGCATCCGAGGCCCAAGTGTGGGCTAAGCTATGTGCTCTATTCTGTGTTTATATTCATAGCTTGCATACGCTCATCGAGATGACCATGTATATCGTATTGTACCCCGGTTGGGGATTCTTACTGAGTAATTCGTTACTCACCCTTACTGTGGTTTTTCCACAGGTAACCAAGTTGCGAGACAGTATGGCTGAAGGAGGAGCTGTGATCATGGGCCCAGTCTTCGAACTCTGATTTTTGTATTATGACTCTTTATGTTTTGTTTCCCATGAATGCATGTAGCCGGGCACGGAGCCTTAGGATGTTTTGTAAATGTTTTGTGGATTCCAAAGATTTTGTATCCGAATGGCTTTGAATGGTTTTTAAGAAATCTCTGATCGAGTATACTTTGGAAATGTATTTATCTTGGAACAGTGCTTGGAAACAGGGGGCGAGTTCCAGGGAAATTGTCTAGTTTTTAAAGGGGTTATTTTGAATGTTTTGTTTTTAATTGGAATCCGAAATCATGTCTGTTTAATGTCCTTTACTTTGAATGCATGCATTGGGGTAAGGGCCCATTTAGTGCCCCATTCGGGTCGGTCCCTTACACTCGGGCTGGGGGGGTGAGGGCTCGGGGAGAGAGAGAGAGAGAGAGAAAAGGGAAAAATGGGAAAAATGGGAAAATGGGGATTTTTCTTTTCTTTTTCTCTTTTATTATTTTTTTTCCATTCTTATCCAAATATAAATAAGCCTTAAAATCCTTAAAATCCCATTTCCCGGCTTCCTTCTTTCGAGACCCGACTGAAGCAACCTTTTCCAATAAATAAAACTCACTTAAATCCAACTCCCAAATCAATACTAAGGGCCCGGGCTAGAATCCCAAAGGAAACACCCAAACAACCATAACTTTGCCCAAAACCCAAATCACAACCGAACTTCCAAACGAATAGCCCAAACATCTCGGGACTCGCAACCACCAACAACCAAACCTCGACAAAGGCAGAAGCTGCCTCGAACCCTTGAAAATCCACAATACCTGCCCGGGGAGCCAAAAGACCAAAATACCCCTAAGGGTCAAAACAGCTCTAACGGCCCAACCGAACAACTGAATCTGAACTGGAAGCACCTCGAGAACCGGAATAGAAAACTGGGCCTTTACAATACTCCCTCATTTTAAGACTTTCGTTCTCGAAATTCCTAAGACGAAACAGCTCTAGGAATACTCCACTGATTCCTAGCCAACTGAACTTCTCGGCTAAGACAACACTAGCACTCTTAGGTTCTCAAAGGCTCAAAGCCACAATGTTATCCAGTCTGCCATAGACGGGGCAAAGCTAACCGAAAGGCCTCTGCTCCAATCCGCTCAAGGATCTCAAAAGGCCCTACAAACTTGGGGCTCAAATAAACCCTGTTAACCCAACACGGGACACCTCTCTACGGTGTTACTCTCAGCAAACTCGCAGACTGGCCACAAGCTCCAAAACTCAACGCCACGCACTGGCAAAACTTCTCTGAATGCTCACAGCTGTTAACAAACAGCCTCAACTCTACACCATGCTGGCCAAACAACTGAACCTCTCAGGTTCCAGAAACTAAAATGGCCTACTCTTACTTCACATGAGGCCAGCGAACCACAAGGCTTGCCTAAAGCCTTAACGAAATACAATCAAACCACCAACTGGCGATTGATCCAAAAGGCAAACTTTTCCAACTAGGACGCGCTTACAACACTTAAACAACCATCTTAAGAGCAATCGACGCGCCAAAGACAAGGGCAAAATCCTGGCACAGGCTCCACTCGGCCTAGCCAACAAACTGGAGCCTCTCAACGGCCGAACGCAAACTTTTCCATGCAAACCTACTAGCAACTGGCCAAAGAGAACATTGCCAGGCAAGGAAACAACCAACATTCCTCTCATGGAAAATCTCGGGTAGCAAGAACTAAACCATCACGCAGCCACAAGCAACACAACACCTTGAGGATAGCAACTCAAGGGTCTAACCAACCAATGCCACGGCACCTCTATGCCAACTCACTCAACTGTGGCTCCGCTAACATGCCAACTGCGAAAGCACAACAACTAGGAACAAAACCCGAGAAAGGCTTGCTCTGCAGAAACTCAAACCAAGCTCATAACGAGCAAAGCTCGCCTCCAAGCTACCACTCAACTCTAAGTCCAACTGGCTACTCAAAGGACTTCCTCCTTTTAGCTTAGGCCTAACTCATCTTGCGACTAGAAACTCCACACTCGGAACATCGCAAGGAATACAAACTGACGAGGCTACCTCCAAAGATAATATTCGAGGCTGGCATCCATGGTGCAACTCAACCACCATAGAAACTAGGGGTTCTTCAAACCCCAAAGAACCAACAACTTTCCAGCAAAAAACTCAACTCTTAAACTGGCTGGCCTCCGCCCTTGCGGGGACAAACAACTTTCGCTTGCTAACCACACAATGCAGGGACCCTCTCGCTGGGCTAACCGCTGTGCTACTATGATCCACTACACAACTCAGAAGCTACGCTGACTCCTTCTAAATGGGAACGATTCCCCAGCAAGCGAACTTCTGAAGGGCAACGAACTTCACACACGCTCGCTGACTAGCTCAAACCCAAGGGCAACAACAACCAACTCTCTTGGAAGCAACACCCAAGGGAAACTCAACTGATTGGACCACCAACCCAGAACTAGCAGAACTTACTCAACCACCGAGGGAAGGGTCAACTCCCAAAACTTCCTGACTAGGAACAAGTCCTCAGGGCAACGCCCTCTTGCTCAAACCGAGCTAGCTCTTGAAACAACAAGAGAACCAAATCTTGGTCAACACCAAGCACCAACTAGCCACCACACCGGAACCAATCCGGACTCTACTCCAAACAAACACTAGCTTGCTAGTCTGCCAAGACTGCCAACAACTCACCCGGGGAACACTGCCTGGGTCTGACTGAGCTCTAGAGAGGCTCTCACAACCTAGGGATCCTCCGATCACCCTCCGACACACATGGTCGTCAAACAGTTTAACAGACAACCGACTACATGGGCACAACTCTCTCCAGCATCTCAACTACGCTGGCCAACTCCAACTCCTTGGAAACCAAGAGGACCGGAAACGCTACCGAATGCGTCATCCTCCTACTCAAAGCATCAGCCACAACATAGCTTCTGACAAAGGTAAGGATCCAAACAGCTATCTTAGCCATGATGATCAGAAACTACGCGGCTTTGCTACCACCGCTCTTGCTCAGTACCAACTGAACTCTAACCAGGCTAAGGCCCAACTAGCAAAACTTGCTTAAACAATAGCCCGGCAACGAGCACGGCATCCTTACAACCAAAGGTAGGGCACTTGCCAAGAACTAAAGCCTTGACACCTCAAAGACTAAGCACTGGTTCTTCAACACGAACCCCTCGTGGTTCTCCAAACATACACCACGGAACGAGCTACATAAAAGTACATCGGGGTGTACAGCTCCAACTTGATTCTTAAGATCCAATGCCAACAAGGACTCTCACACAGGGCAACTTTTTCCTTCAAACAGAGCCACAATCAACAAGAGAGCAACAAGAGTTCAAACCCTCTCGGGGCCAACTCACCATGAAAAGCCACATTGGCCAACTCACTCTTACAAGAGCAAATCCACACCAAGCTGCCATACCTCAAACCAATGTGCCCACTAAACGCGCTCCGATCAACCATCCAACTCATGGCTCTAACACTGGATCAATCACGCATCCTCGATGCCAACACTACCCATACTGGGGTAACTCAAAGGGTAGTCGAATCATACTACCATCAATCTGGCTCACAAGCTCACAACACAGGCGCGAGAACTCGAACGCGCTAGCTCTTAACAGCCTACAACATCCTTTGGTATCCAACTCTCGGTGACCCTGAAAAGCTCCTACTTTCCCTCAAAAGACCTCAAACTTGTAGTCCTCTGACTACCATCGAGCTAGATCTCTTATGCAACCCAAACAGGTGCAACCTCAGGAAATGGGTACAAGACTAATGGGGATGTTGTACTTTGTGCGGCCATGGAACCACCTGCACCAAAAGTGCCAACTGGCCTGAATCTAGGCCTCCTCTCAAAGCTTGGTGCCAACAGGCACTACATCCTTTACAACACAAATCAGCCTTAAACGAGCTTTATGCCCCTTTGAGGGAAGGGAAGGTCACACTCCAAGTGACGGGGCAATGGCACTCAGCACAAGAGTCCCAATACTCGAGCAGCCTAATCTCTGGCATCTCGCCTAACAGACATGCCACGGCCTACTCCTGCATCCCACTCGATGCTCAACAATGGCTCAGGCCAACTCTTGCATCCCACTCGATGCTCAACAAAAGCTCACGCCAACTCCTTGGGTGGCAACAACTTGTTCCACAATTGGAACATCCAAACAAAAGAGTGCTCCACTCTACCAGCCCGCTGAAATCCACAAACGGATTAAACCCTGACAAGCAAACTCCATACTACACCCTGGCTACGAGGTTACTAAGAGAATTGGCTGTAAAACGACAACAGGCTTGCAAGGGGGCAAAGATGCCTCTACATTTGCCTCAAGCCACTAACACGGCAACTTGCCAATCAATCGGGCGACTGGTGGAGACTCTGCTAGTCCACCTCTCACAAAGGACTTCCACCACCAATTGTTGTACCAAACAGCACAGGAACGACACACCTCGGCCTCTGAACAGCAGGGCATCCCAACACACGGATGCTAAACTCAATCCTGGCCAACCGCTTTGCTACTAGCAGTAGGACTTTCTAAAACATCAAGCTCTACATGCATCCACTTGCCAAACTGGGCGGCTTCATCAACGCCAACAAACTCATCGGAAAAAACCTGCTGATCATACCCTCCCAGGAACCTCCGGGCTACAAGAGCTACTGGGGGGTGGGTCTGCTGAAAAACTCTGTCAGCTGGGCTATCTGTGCCCGGGACTCCTCACTACGCGCTACAAACTGCGCCTGGGTCTGCGCTCTCTGATAGCTAAAGACCTGCCATCAAATCTCTCATGGCTGGAGCGCACTCTGCTCAAGGAGTCACACTCTGAGGTGTGCTAGCCTCTACCCCCTCCACTTGGCAACTCAACTGCCAGGGCCAACTCTGGCCTACGGGTCTAAACGACCCTGGATGCGACCTCAACATAAACACGATCAATCCATCTCCTCGGTCGAACATGCCAAGCATCCCTGCTTCTCTGTGTGCGACAACATACTGGCGATCTACACAAAGCACCTTCACCCCCTCACTAGGGGAAAACCAACAACTGGGCCACAAATGGCCTACGGGAGTCTAAACTCTGCCTCCCTCTAGAACGATCTCCCAGGGGCATCCGAATCTATCTGGATACCTCAACAAGCTGCTATCAAACTGCTCGCATTGCGGAAAGTTGGCATGATGGTGCTCTAAGCCCAAACCAACAACGAGTCAGAACCTGCTCGTCTCCGCTCCACAACACTACACAAGGCATAAAAGCTAGATGAAAAGTATTGTAAATTCTTAACCCTTAGCTTAATGAACTCAGACAAACCTGACGGCCGTGGAGTGCTGATGATCATGGGAACAACAACCTACAAAGCAGGTTAGTCTACAGAATCTATGACTCTGTGCTCTGATACCAACTTGTAAGAACCCGACCCAAAACATACGGTCCTAAACCTGGGTTCTCACTCAGCATGCAAGTTAAATATGATAACAAGCGGTTTAGTGCTCATATTTAAAAACTTTTCAAAACATATGAGAAGGGGGAACCCTTAAAACATAACCAACAATTTTCATTGAAACAAACCAACGAAATAAAACAAGTCTGGCCAGTGTTTATAAAAACATACAATACAATTTAAACAACTTTTTAAACAATGTTCCCCTAGGACTCCTGTCCATCTACATGCTGAATAAACAATACAATAATAAATGACAGTGCCCGGGCAGCTCAATGATCAATTAGCTCCCTCCGCTAGCCATCCTGGTGTTGTCCCAAGTTACCTGAAAGATAAATAAGGGTGAGTATAAACATACTCAGTAAGAATCCCCAACCGGGGTACAATACGATACATCAGTCATCTAGCACCTCAACATGCAAGCAAACAGCTACCAACACAGATCATAGCTCAACGAGCTCACAATGCAAGATTTGGAGTCATCGGAAGTCTCCTACTTCCGGCCTAATGATTGGTTATCCTAACCAATCCCGGGACATCATCGAGGTCTCTTTCACTCGGGGGATTGATCATGTAAGGACCCGACCCAAAAGGGGCTCTAAATGGGCCTTTACCCCAATGCATGTAGTGAAAATAAAAGATATTATGAAAAATACATTTCGGATCCCAAGTAAAAACAGAAACATTCAACAACCAAAACATACATTTCTAAAAGCATACTCTGATCAGAGATTTATTTAAACCATTAAAACAATCCACAAGTACAAATATCTTTGGAATCCATAAAACGTAAGAAAACATCCCGGGGCTCTGTGCCCGTCTACATGCATTCGGGGAAATAACAAAAGTCAAGAGTCATGATAAATAAAATAGAATAATCGAGAGATGACAAAGAGGATTCCATGATCACAGCTCCTCCATCATCCCATCCTGTCTCCCGCTTGATTACACCGTGGAAAACCACGCAGAATAAGGGTGAGTAACGAATTACCCAGTAAGAATCCCCAACCGGGGTACAATACGATATACATGATCATCTAGAAGAATGTATGCAAGCTATGAGTACAAACACAGAGCGGAGCACATAGCTAAGTCCACACTTGGACCTCGGATGCCATCTCAGGGTCTTAGTCCGGAAAAATACCACAACACACTATACGCTATCATACGGAACAAGTCCCGGCCTCGGCGCCTCGCTCGCGATACTCGAAAGGTGCACTAGCTCAAGATCCCGAGGAGCTCTCGATCGGCGCTGTAATGAGCGTAAGCGCGCACCGCATGCTCCGCAAACTCGGGGGTGCCGGGTCTAGTGGCAAGTTGCCCGAGTTCGATCCACCATGCCTAACTAAATCTCTGGATCGGTGTCACCGACATAGGGGTGTGAGACACGGACACGTGAACTATGTCGGCTGTACCACCGCACTTTGAGGCTAAGGAACCGGTCGTGGTAGGCTTACACCGAGAAGCGGTCGTTGCCCTAACGGTGGCAATCAAGGGCTGGCGGCCGAACACGCCGAGGACGTGCCGATCGCCGGGACGAGGCAATGCCAAGTCATCATCCCGACCGTTGGGGCATTTAACGATCGCCACCCTCACCCAAGATTGCGGGGCCTACCGGTTGGGATAGCTAATCCCTCACGGGGTCCAAGGATCGAGAAGCGTCTCGAACGTCCTTGCCATAGATGCAAGATACTTTATGCATCGGGCCCGGATGATTCTATCTACCTCAATTCTAAACCTTAACAATAATAACGATTCAATCAATGCGGTCCAATACGTGCTCATCGGATACAAAGAACCTAGCATGATACTACGAAGCAAGAAGCGGATATCGAACATGCTAGAATAGAACAACCTAGCATGGGCTAACATGAGAAACAATACAAGAGTTCATGCCACGAGAATTGAATGCGAGCACCTAGAGATAAACATGCTAGTAATCATACACAGCATACAAAACAACAATCACAAATATACCGCGAGGTCCACACAACCCCTGGTAAGAAATCCTTACCTTGGTGGAAGACTTCTACACACAAATCCTAAGTCTGCGGAACAATCCCGAGCTAGCGGCGGGAACCTAGCAAACCAACAATAATCAGGCATCTAAAATATCTAAACAACAATAGAACACGCAAGCTCGGCTCAAAGGGAACTCACGCGGCGCGACGACACGAGCTTGGGGTCACGGCGGCTGGCACGCAGCAAGGGCGCTACCGGGCTGCCGCTACCGGCGCACGCACGCCTTTACCGCCGCGCTGCATTGCACCGCCACCGGCAGCGACGCGAGGGCGCGCGCGCTGCGGGCGAAAGCGCTCTGGCGGCGGCGCGCGCGGCGCTGGCGCGTGCGATCGGACACGGCGAGCGGCTTCAGCGGAGGCGCGCGCGCGAACGCGTCGAAGCGAAAAGCGCGGCGGCGGCGATTCGGCAAGCGGACACGCAGGAGGGCGCGATGCGGGCGACAGCGGCGCGGCCGACGCGCGGCGCGGCGCAGGCGAGGACTCTCGCGTCGGCGAGCGATCGGCGATGTCTTCTTGGCTGAAGCGAACAAGCAAGGCTGCTGGGACAGATCTGGCGTCTGCGAGCGATCGGGCCGGACGAGCGGCAACGAAGCGATCTGTCTTCTTGCCGGGCGAACGGCAAAAATTTCTTCTGACAGATCTGGGCGTCTGCGGCGATCGAAGCGATCTGTCTTCTTGGCTCGGCTACACTCACCGGGCCGCAATCAACACAACACACACAACACACCTCTTTTCACTTGGCCAAACGCACACCAAACGGATGAGAAGAAGAAGAAGAAGATCAATACCTACCCTAATGATGATGATCGAACCCAAGGAGATGCAAGGATGAAGAATCGGCAAGGCTATGGAGATGGAGAGCTTGGGCGGCCAAGAGGTGTTTTGGAGAAGAAGATGGAATAACCTAATTCTATTTCATTTAACAAAATGCACCAAAACTCCAAAATCCAAGGTTAACTAAGAAGTGATGCGAGAAAGAGCAACAAGAGCACCTAATGGCTCAATTGGCACACCTCTCTACAAGCTTCCCGGGAGACCGGGTTCAAACCCCATTTGCGGCACAATTTCCTTTATTTTTACTTTTGCATCAAACCTTGCTCAAACCAAACCTCAAACCCCTCCAAAACCTACAAAAACCATCCAATAATTTTAGTAATGGAAAAGACACAAACGACCACGACGGCCTGACCAAATTACCAAATTACCCCTAGGGCATACCTAGAAGACCGGAAGAAAAACACAGGTCGTTCTGGATCAGACTCAAAAAGCGATCCCAAGGATGTCCTCAAGGGCCTCTTTGCCCTTGCTACTAATCTGGACTTACGGGAGAGTACTCGAAGTTTGGCTCGAAACTGGAAGGAATGGTGTACTCACGACATTAGCCCGGGGGAGCTCTCCGAACCGGCAACTAACGAGTGTGCGCGCACACCGCATGCTGTTGCAACTGGCGTAAATGTGGGAGGACAAACTACGCGGGCCAGGTATGCATGCCTAAGACTCGGAAGCGGTGTCACTGATCACAGTAGCGCGACGCCCTCGGCGCTCATCATCGCGGCTGAACCA
The DNA here is from genome assembly GCA_036507275.1 of Sicyos edulis. Classification (NCBI taxonomy): domain Eukaryota; kingdom Viridiplantae; phylum Streptophyta; class Magnoliopsida; order Cucurbitales; family Cucurbitaceae; genus Sicyos; species Sicyos edulis. The sequence continues at coordinate 21,409,595 of CM071848.1, forward strand.
ACCACCGACACGGCTAAGAACCGGCCAAGGTAGGCTTACACCGTTGGCAGGGTTCCGCTCTAGCAGGCTACAAACTAGGCTAATGCCGATGTGGGTAGCTATATCCACATCGGCGGTCGGGGGGAAGCAATATACGTTATGCTGCGCACACTTTACTCCCGACGAGAGCTAAATCCACATCGGCGACCGGGAGGGAAGCAATGTACGTTATGCTGCGCGCACTTTACTCCCGACCAGTGGGGACAAAGTACGTTATGTCCGCTCTCAACCTCTGGATGATGACAAACCCTACAACTCTATCTAAGAGTACAGAGTAAAATAAATGATTCCTGGCTAGCAAACAATAACCGACATCAAACACGCTTACCTAGCATGATACTACAAACTTAGCGGGAATCATAAGCATCTTTGGAAGAACAAACCTAGCATGGCACTAACATGTAAAATCAGGCAAACATGCTAGCAAGAGATCAATCAAAGCTGCCCTATCAATATCATGCTCATAACAGTAAACAAGCATACAAGGAATAATCATGATATATCGCAGGGTCCACACAACCACGGTAAGAAATCCTTACCTGGAACAAGCAGAAACAATTTATCACAAATCATCAAGCAACCCTCGAGCCTCTAAGTGAACCCAAACAGCCTAAACATTCAATAAAACGCCCCAATTAAATCCATAATCAGCAGCCAAAAAATCAGGGCCCAACGAAGAAAAGACTCGGGAAATACAATCAGAGAAGCCACAAGCCTCGGGCCAACCAACACAAATGGGCGGTGTCGCGCAAAGAAGGAGGCCGGCCGGGCGCAGCGCAGCTTCTTTGGGGCGCGGGCGCGCGCGGATAAACTGGGGAGAGGCAAGGGCGAGCAGGCACGGGCTCGACTCAGTTGGGCGACGGCGTGCGGCGCGGCTCGGCATAAGGGACGGCACGCGGGCGCGAGCGACACGAAGCGCTACAGGGACGCGCGCACGGGGCGATGCGATGCGACGACTATAGGGTGCACTGGCTCGGCACGGCGAGCTACATGGGCGTGCGACTCGGTGCGGCTCGGCACAGTGCAGAGCGACACTGATCTGGCGCGGGGACGGCCTGGCCGAGGCTGGGCGACGCGAGGGGGCCTGGACGAGGCTGGGCGAAGCGGGGCCTGGGCGATCTGGGCACTGTGCGCGGCTGGGCGAGCTGGGGCTCGGGCTTGAGGAGCTGGGGGCTGGCTCGGGCTGGGGGGGTGAGGGCTCGGGGAGAGAGAGAGAGAGAGAAAAAAGGGAAAAATGGGAAAATAGGGATTTTTCTTTTCTTTTTCTCTTTTATTATTTTTTTTTCCATCCCTATCCAAATATAAATAAGCCTTAAAATCCTTAAAATCCCATTTCCCGGCTTCCTCCTTCGAGACCCGACTGAAGCAACCTTTTCCAATAAATAAAACTCACTTAAATCCAACTCCCAAATCAATACTAAGGGCCCGGGCTCAAATCCCAAAGGAAACACCCAAACAACCATAACTTTGCCCAAAACCCAAATCACAACCGAACTTCCAAACGAATAGCCCAAACATCTCCGGACTCGCAACCACCAGCAACCAAACCTCGACAAAGGCAGGAGCTGCCTCGAAGCCCTAAAAATCCACAAATCCTGCCCGGGGAGCCAAAAGACCAAAATACCCCTAAGGGTCAAAACAGCTCTAACGGCCCAACCGAACAACTGAATCTCAACCGGAAGCACCTCGAGAACCAGAATAGAAATCTGGGCCGTTACAACCGGGTTTGTGGTTTTTCAGGATTCCAAGGCTATTCTTGTCTATTGTTGAGGCTTGACACCTGTTGGTTGCAAGACCCAAAAGGTTGTGTTGGTTGTTTGGAAGCTTGGAGGTTATTCGAGTAATTATAATTTAAAATAAATTAAAGTGCTTCCATTGAGGTTTGAACCCTTGACTTAAAGTTATTTGGAGGCTTGGACTAAATGTGTTTATTAAGGAGAAAAAGATTGTTTCCGCTGGGACTCAAAGGGGGAAAGCCCAGGGAAGGGAATCGCTTAACCTAATTACTTTTTTAAAAGAGAAAAATCCTTCTTTTCTCTCCCAAGAAGTTGCCGCACGTTCTCCAAGATTTTCCCCACCTTCTTCTTGTCGTTTCTCTAAGAACTCTTCTTTTCCTTGTCGTTTCTTCAAGAACCCAGAATCAAGAACCTAGAGGTAAGGTTTTCTCTTTTTTTTCTTCTTCTTCCTTAGTCGATCATCACCCCTTGTTGCTTGGCCGAGCCTTGACCACTGGTGTGTGTGTGTGTGTGTGTGTGTGTGTTCTACCCAGCCAAAACCAGCAGCAACCCCGTCAGCTCGCCCCAGCGAACTCGTCGTCGCAGCCCAGCTCGCCTGCACCAAGCCAGCCGCATCGCCAAGCAGCAGCCATCACCAACGAATCTACGCGCGTGCCCTGTCGCTCTTGCTAAGGTTTCCCGCATCCCTTCGTGGAGCCACAGCAGCGGTCCTTTCGCGCCCGCGAGTTGGCCCTGTCGTTTGTTCGCTCGTGCCCGCTTGCCCTCGCCGATCCTACCGAGGTTTCCCCCCATGTCTCTCCCCGCAGCGACGTGCGCAGCGACCCCTCACCTTGTCTTTGTTCCCAAAGACATCACGCCCTCATTGTTAAGCCGCCACAACGAATTTCAAAGACCCTTCGCATCCGCCTACACCTTGCTGGCTTGTCGCACGCACACACCTTGGTGAGCCAGCCCTTGCGCCGTGTGCCTAGTCTTGCTGAGAGCTTGGGACCAAGTTCTTGTACCGTCTCGGTGGGTAATTCCCGAGCCCTTGTTTCTAGACCCTTAAATGGTTTAGCTGCTGGTTTTTAATTGGGTTGACTGTATTGATTGCCTAGGTTGTTTGGGTTGACCTTGCAGCTAGAGGGTATGTTTGTTGTGATTGTTTACTACACTTTCCAGGTAAGGATTTCTTACCGGGGTTGTGTGGACCCTGCGATTACTTTAATGGCATGTTGATATCTTGTAATTGTTTATGAGCATTCTAGTGGATAGGATTCTTGTTTCTTACTTGCTGGCATGTTTGTTGTCTTGTTCATGTTAGCTCCATGCTAAGGATTTTCTTACTCTGGCATATCTGTGTTTCTTGTTCATGTTAGAACCAATCATAGCTGAGGAAGCGACGGATGTGGTGAAACCATTATCGATTATCCAACCACCCCCACTACCATACCTTTAAAGGATAAGAAGAAAAGGAAGTGAATCACAATTTGAGAAATTCATGGATATTTTGAAACAAATTCACATCACTTTCCCTTGGTTGATGAGCTTCGGCAAATGCCGAACTACATAAAGTTCTTGAAGGATGCGCTGAAGGAAAAGAGAAAATTCAAGGAATTCAAGGTAGTAGCATTGAATAAGGAATGTAGTGCGATTTTTCAGAATAAAATTCCAAAGAAAGAGGTTGATCCTGGGCAGTTTACCATTCCAGTTAAGATCGGTAGTAAGCCATATTGGGCGAGCACTCTTCGACTTAAGTGCTAGCATCAATTTAATGTTGCTATCAATTTACAAAAAGTTTGGAATATGTGAAGCTAGGCCCATTAAAGTAACTATTCAGCTAGCTGATAGGTCAATAACTCAACCTATTGGAAAGATTGAAGATATATTGGTAAAGGTTGACAAGTTCATTTTTATAGCAGACTTCATCAATCTTGACTATGAAGTAGATTTAGAAGTCCCAATTATTCTAGGACGACCATTTTTTAGAATTGGATGAACATTGGTAGATGTTTACGAAGGAACAATTACATTGAGAATGAACGAGCAGCAGATTCAGTTCAACATATTCAAGCAGCCTGACATAGAGGAAACTTTCAATGTCAACCAATTGGAAGTGTTGTTGAATGAAGCAGTCATGACTGAGCAACAGAAGAAGTTGCTAACCATTGGCTATTATTGGAATTACTTATGCAACACACAAAAGTAATTGGATGGACTCTGGCAGATATAACAGGCATTCTTCCTACATTCTATATGCACAAAATCATTCTAGAGGATAATTTTGGGACTTTAGTGGAACATCAAAGACTATTGAACCCCGCCATGAAGGAGGTAGTGAAGAAGGAAATCTTAAAATGGCTTGACGCTGGGGTCATCTACCCCATATCAGATAGCCATTGGGTCAGTTCAATTTAATGCGTGCCCAAGAAAGAAGGCACCATCATGGTTCGCAACGAGAATAACGATCTGATTCCAACACTAACAGTTACAAGAGGGCGAGTGTGCATGGACTACCGCAAATTGAACAGAGCTACAGAGAAAGTTCATTTTCCCTTACCTTACATAGACCAAATGTTGGATCGCATCTCAGGAAAAAGATTATTATTTTTTTCTGGATGGATATTCAGGTTATAATCAGATCACCATCAATCCATAGGATCAAAAGAAAACAACTTTCACCTATCCTTATGGAACGTTCGCTTTCAGAAGAATGTTGTTTGGACTCTACAATGCTCCAACTACATTTTGAAGATGCATGATGTCTATTTTTTCCAACATGCTTGAGGACATCATGGAGGTATTTATGGATGATTTCATGGTGTTTGAGAACATTTTTTCTAATTGCTTAGCAAATCTGAACAAAATGCTAAACCGCTGTGAAGAAACACACCTAGTGCTTAATTGGTAAAAGTGTCATTTCATGGTAAGAGAAGGAATTGTCCTTGGACTTAAAAACTCTAAGAATGGAATGAAAGTTGATCAAGAAAAGATTGAAGCAATAACGAAGTTGGAGCCACCAAAGAATGTGAAGCGTGTTCGTAGTTTCTTAGGCCACGCTAGGTTTTATAGGCGCTTTATTAAAGACTTTTCAAAAATTGCAAAAGCTTTGTGTGAGCTCATAAAATCTGAACGTCCCTTTAATTTTGACTTGCACTGTTTACAAGTGTTTGAACAACTGAAAAAGGCTATGACTACTGCTCTTATCATGATATCTCCTGACTAGAAGAAGCCATTGATCTCATGTGCAACGCTAGTGATTATGCTATAGGAGCTATTTTTGGTAAGAAGGGAGAAAAGTTGATCCATCCTATTTACTATGCCAGTAGGACTTTAAATGACATGCAACAAAACTACACAACTACTGAGAATGAGCTTTTAGTAGTGGTTTACGCATTAGAAAAATTTTGCTCTTACTTAGTAAGATCCAAGGTGACTGTTTTTACTGACCATGCTACCATCAAATATCTAATAAGCAAGGCTAATGCATAACCAAGATTGATTAGATGGATTCTGCTTCTGTAAGAATTTAATATAGAGATCAAGGATAAGAAAGGTTGCAAAAATGTTGTAGTAGATCATCTATCTCGACTAGATAATAGGAGAACTGATACAACAATGCTCATGTCTGAAAAATTTCCCGATGACCAATTATGTGTAATCAATCTAGTAGAAAAGAAGAATTCTCATCGGTTTGCTGACATTTCCAACTATGTAGCAAGTCATGTCATCCCAGCAGATCTTACGAGACAACAAGCTAAGCGTTTCTTTCATGAAACACGATTTTATTTCTAGGATGAGCCATTTGTCTATAGGCAACGTGCTGATGGAATAATACACCGATGTGTAGAGGAACATGAGCAGAATGCGATACTAGAATCGTGCCACACATCGCCATATGGAGGAAATTTTGGAGGAATGCGCACTGCAGCAAACATTTTTCACTCTGGCTATTTTTGGCCAAGTATATTTAAGGATTTGCATCACTATGCAAAGACATGCGATAATTGCCAAAGGAAAGGAAATATTAGAAAAAGGTATGAAATTCCGTTGACTTCAATCTTGGAGGTTGAATTATTCGACGTATGGGGAATTGATTTCATGGGCCCATTTCCCCCTTCGCATGGAAATATGTATATCTTGGTAGTGGTGATTATGTGTCAAAATGGATTGAAGTGGTTGCCACACGTTGGAACGATGCCAAAACAGTCATGAGATTTCTTCATAGGAACACTTTCACAAGGTTTAGAACCCCGCGAGCACTAATAAGTGATGAAGGGACACATTTCATAAATAGAGCAATATCTCAAGTGCTACAAAAGTATAATATCAAGCATCACATTGCTACTCCTTATCATCTGCAGATAAATGGCCAAGCTGAAATCTCAAACTGCGAGATTAAGAGTATTCTAGAAAAATTTGTAGGACCTAACCAAAAGGATTGGTCCATGCGACTTGATGATTCACTTTGGGATTACCGAACTGCAATGAAATTACCATTGAACATGCCGCCCTGTAGAATAGTGTATGGGAAAGCATGCCATTTGCCAATCGAGTTAGCACATGGCTTACTAACCGCTTAAGAAGTTAAATCTTAAAGTAAATGTTGTTAGATTGATGCAATTACTTGAATTGGAATAGCATTGACACTTTTCATATGAAAATGAAAAAATGTGCAAGGAAAGATGAAAAAATGGCTTGATTGTAAGCTGGCTCCTCGAACTTTCGAGGTTGGACAACATGTTTGTTTGTTTTTATTTAACTCTAGACTTTGTATGTTTCAAGGAAAGCTCTGATCTAAGTGGTCTGGACCATTTCGTATCACGCAGGTAAAACCAGGAGAAGCAATTTGGATCAAGAACAAAGCAAATGGAAATGAGTTTGCAGTCAATGGGCAAAGACTTAAGCATTACTGGAATGAGGATGTTCACCGCAGGATATCTTCATTCACATTGATTGAAGAATGAGAGCGCAAGTATGGGAGTGGAGCCAGAGCGTATCAGCAACTTTTAATTTTCGCTCCACGCATGCTAAGTTTAAATACTTCCTATTCACTTATGCAAGAAGTATCTGAATTTTGCCGTATTATTTATGCTTTACTTTATTGTTTTTTTTTTTTTTAATTTTTAGTCATTTTTGTTATCTCTGTTAAATCTTAAATAAAATTTGGTTGGGATTCTGAGAAGAATGGATGAACGGACGAGGTCATAGGATTGGGTCACATTCGACTAAGCACAATCATTTTGATAAGTACTTATGAAAGGAATTCGAGTAGTCGGATTACACGATCATTAATCCAACAGTGCACAGAGATTGCATGGTCGCTAAAGTCCAATCGTTACCATGATACAGGGCGACGATTGCTGTAAAGATCACAACTCTCACTCCTATCGATAAATAGTCTCCTTCACGACCAACCATTACCATTCTCCTTACCCTTACCCTTATAATTAAAAACTTACTTGCCAAATTTCACCATGGTGAGAAAACTTGTACCAAATTATCGAAAATGGTGGCACACAAGAATAAAAATGCAAGGCGAAGTCAACCCAGATCAAGATCCTGAGCTAGTTGAAGCTGCACCTGTGCAAAGTAAAGATGGAAAGTTACGAGCCAGACCACCCATGCAAAGGCAAGTAATTGCCCCAACTGAAATATTGGAAGAGCATACTGAAGCAGTGGAGGAGTCCTAGGATGTACCTTGGGAGGAAAGGGTTGTTACTTCAGCACCACATCAAGTGGTGAGGATTGATAGTCTCGATACTTCAGGGTATTTCAAAGGGTTCACACCTTCAAGAGAAATCAAGGATGCTGACGAGTTTGACCGGGTGTTGGAGGAACTTAACCAAAGGAAGGTTAAGAAGGGGAGAGATACAAATGCATGCCCTTCTAGACCTGTTGAAGTAGTCCCAGTCTGTGAGGAAGAAGTGAGAACGCATAAGAAAGGAAAAACACCGATGTTAGACAATCAACAAGGTATTGAAAGAAGAGGAAATCTTGCACTAGAAGACCTGTTCTGACACAGAGGCAGAGACGATGCATATGAGGCTGAGACGAGCCCTAAGAGGCGGTAGAGAGTTTGATTGACACCAATTGGGTGCGAAAATGAATTTGCCCCGATTGAGAAGTTAACACATGCCCATGTGTCAACTCGCAAATTGAAGAAGAAGTTCAATACGTAAGACAAGTTGGTAGAATGCCCCTAGATACTATCCAATAATTTGGATTTGTATTTTGTATCTAGAGTATGCGAAGATAAGAGACAGTGTGATATTTGACAAGCGACACTCTTAAATTCGCATATCCATCAACCCACCTTCCTGCATTTTCACGACATTGTTTCTTTTTCTAGCTCTAATTCAGATGGTAAAGATTGAAAAAAGAAGTCCCTATCCCTGCTGATCCTATCTTTAATTTTTTTTATTCTCACTCACTTATTAATATAATCATACTTTCATTTTATTCACTGCTTAAGTTTATGTTTTGACTAATGCTAAGTTAGAGTCTTGCTTTTTAATTTCGAACTTAAAAAAAACTACCTTAGATAAGCTGAAATTTAATCTGCCCCGAGACATCATTCTCTAGTTTGCTAACGAAATCATCTTGAGACGGATACTTGTTGAACTTAGGACATAGAACAATTATGTGGGAGGAAACCCATTAGCTTATAACATAAGTTTGGGGGAAATAAGACTCACCTTCATTGAGGACAATGGAGACTTTAAGTTTGAGGGTGAGGGATGCTCGTGCTATGCGAATGCGTATTGCGTATTGTTGTTTTCAAAAAAAAAAAAGCTCTCAAGGCATTCTAGGTAAAACTGAGACAATAAGAAGAGCGAATAAGCTGTGGGATATTCCAGTATTCTACTAACAATGCTATAGACTTATTAGCAGCCAAGCGAAAAATTTACTCAAAGGAACCTAATAAATAAGTCTCGAACAGAATGTCTTGAATAGATTTAAATGATAGGGGTTGAATGGATTGAAATAGAGCAAAACTTTCCAAACTTGGAGTTGAACTTTGTACTAAGGGAAATAAGGAGAAGAACTAAGATGATATTGTTAGGACCTTAGTAAATGATGAATTGGGATGATTAAGCATTTGGTGTATTAAGACAATTATATTTAAAGATTATTTTTTGAACAAGAGGAAGAGCACCACATTGTGATTTGCATTACTTTTAGCAGTTGTTACAACTATAATAGGATATCTCGGGACGAGCAATGATTCAAGTTTGGGGGGTTTGATGACTCTAAAATAGAGTTAGATTTTAGCCTAACTTTGGATCATTGTTTGCATTTATTAATTGGGAATTATTGCGAGTAAGCCAAAAATAGGAAGAAAAAGGTGTAATTCGTCGATGCTTACTCGTTAAGGGAATAAAATGCAAGATATGGATTATTATACTTAAAAGAACCAAAATAGCACGTTTAGGACGAATTTCGCAATGCTTATGTTGATTACTATTTTTGCAGGATTAGTGCTAGCAAAGAAATGCGATGCTAAGGACTAAGACGTGTGATTGCGAGCAACTAACGCTCGGGAGAAAAGGCCAAAAGCACTTCAAGAAAATAAGAAATGAATCGTTTGACAATGTGAAGTTGACTAACCAGGAAAATTACGAGACAGATTGCTGAAATCAAGGGATTCCTACCTTAGACAAATTAAGACATATTTGGCAAGAGTAAAAAAGGGAAAGTATCGTAATGATTGATTTGTGCCATTCTGAAAGATTATGAGAAAGTGAATTTTAACAGCATGTTGTAGGAAGTAACTGGAATGGTTCATCTAGAGCATGTAAATTAGGTGTATTATTTCAATAGTAAGTGTCGACCGACCAACCATACAACCTAATAGGTTGTAAATCAGAAGAGGAAATAACCTAAGTCTATTTTGCATGTTTAATAGATAGTGTTATGTCTGTAATGATTTGAATAAAAGTTTAAGAATAAACACATAACTATTACATACTTAGCGTTGACTCATAATTACATCAAGTCACAGCGGAAGTCGGGTTTGATGCTAACAGAAGCGCAAACGGAAGTTTGTGAGGCGTAGTATGATAGAGTCCCTTACCACATGTTTCTTGCTATTACATCGCTGTTGATTTCGATGAGTACCTTAGTCTAGCCTTATTTCTCATCACTATTTTACGTTGTTATCTATTTATCTTTATGCTCTCAAAACAAATTAATTTAAATCATATTCGTGCAATTTACAATTCAATTTTGAACATCACCTTGGATAATATCCAGTCTTTATGGTGATCGATAAGTTACTTATTACTTGCTGTTGACCGTGTATACTTGCGTGAAGTGCAAACTAATTACACACGAGGCATACAATTGTCCACTACGATCAAGTTCTCACAGAAAACTTGGGTGTACTTTTGAAAGAAAAATCAGAGGTAATTGATAGAGCTAAATAATAGCACTATTTAAGCCTCTAAAACCATCCATTAAACAAAAAAGGGCAAGTATGTGAACAACATAAGAACGAAATTTAGCGCAAATAGTTTCTTTATTCAGTCATGCATGCTAACAGCATCGCATGATGAAATCTTTGCTAAATACGATCTTTAAGATGCAAAACGCGCGTATAAGTGTGGAAATAGGTCTATAAAGCATATATCTGTTGACGTGTCTTATGTTCGTAGGAGATCGCTGCAAGGAAGGAACAAATGAGTCATCAGAATAGAAAAGGAAGGAGATAATTGGCAATCAAGTGTCTTATGATCGTAGAAGAACGTTGTAAGAAAGGAATGACTGATCAGAAGAATAGAAAAGGAAGAAGATAATTGGTAATCAAATCATGAAATTAAGGGAACCAAGATGGAAATAATTGGCAAGGCGAATATTCTAGAAGGACGACATTAAGATTGGGTGTGGTCGACAAGAAACCTTGGAAGATTATAAATAGAAGACGAATCGAAGAAAAAAGTGTGCCAATTCGGAGGGGAAGCTATCGATTGATGAACATTCAAGACGCCGGGGTCTCATTGGAGTTCCCCATGGCCTCTATTCATCTGTAGACCTTGAAGAATTGAGTACCAATGCAGTGTCGTAGACGAAGACGCCATTGAAAATAATGATGATAGGCTCTATTGCTCCATAGATAGATATTGTAGTAGTTTGTCATTTCATTTGCATCTCATACTCTGTTTTATTGTTTTAGTCATAGTTGTTTTTCTTTTTTGAAAATAAATCTACAAGTTCTTTATTTTAGAATTGATCTCCTGTAACTTTTTATGCAAGATTTATCTTTAAGAAAGTACAGAAGCTAAGTAGTATGGCTATTAAATCAAAGATCAAATTAAGGGGGAAAAGAGTAAGAACGACGATTTTTTTAATTATCTCGAGTCGATTGTCCATCCACTCGTGAGTGCTTAGCATTGATCTTGGGAAAAGAGATGTTAAGGGATTAACCTCATCGTAATCACTATATAGTACTTAGCCTTAAGTATTGTTTAGAGAGGAGTTAGGAATAACCATCTCACTAGCTGCATACACAAGACTTATGCTTAAAAGATAACCTACAGGCTTTGTACAATAGGTTGAATTCAAGTACTCCTGAAGGGGACTTGAAGTTTAGTCCAGTATGTGCTAATTTCCTCATGACAACTTAACTTGCTTTGAATTAATCTTTTCTATGATTCTTCCTGCACTAGTCATTCATTTAAAATTAAAAAGCATATTTTATTTGGATTAGGATAAGCAGAACTGTGGGTGATTAATTTTATAATATTGTAATTAAATTAAGTATGTGTCTGCTGACTACCCACGTATGCTATCCTCCAGCTTACTCGGAAGAGGAACCAGGCGGAAGACCCAATAGGTTACGTTTAGTATTGTGTGAAGACTCTTCATACCACTCAATGGATGTTAAAGTTTAACCATGTTAGTGCATGCAAAGCCTTGAGCCTATTCATGTGGAACTGCAGCAGAAGCTGAGTTCTACATCCATGAATGCGGAAGCATTTATGCAGATGGGTAGCATGATTTCTATATCACCAAGCAACACATCTATGTTTTTCATAATTTCTAATTAAATTAAGCAACTTTAGTTTCGCATTAGCATCAACATTAGTGTCAATATTAGTATCTGCATTAGCATCAGCATTAGCACTTAATACTTTATCAACATCAACCCTCTTCAAACCCATTCTTGTCATTTACATTTTGTAACGTCCCAATTTTTCGTTCCAGTTTCCCAGGTACTTTCGATTTGTTATTCGGTTGTTCGGTTAGGCCGTTAGGGCAGTTCTAGCCCTTAGGTGCATTTTGGTCATTTTTCCCTGAGGGCCGGTTTTGCAATTAATCAGAGTTTTAGAGTTATTTCTGTCAACTGCTGAGTTTGGTTACTCTTTGATTTCAAGTTTCCATGGTTGGAGTGCACTTTGAGGAGTTTTGAGATTTTTGGTTAAAAGAGAAAATTAAGATTTAAGTCTGTGTTTGTTGGGACTCGAAGGGTGTTGGATTTGGGAGTTTGGCTTTTAAATAAAATAGGAGATTAAAAGTGTTGCTGCTGGAACTCGAACCTGTGACTAGCTAGGCTATGGGAGGCCTGCTTTGTAGAGAATAAATAAGAAGAAAAAAAAAGTGTTGCTTGTGGGTTTCAAACCCTTGACCTGCAAGTGGTTTGGGGGCTTGGAATAAATGAGTTTTAATCAAAAGAAATACTTGCTTCAGCTGGGACTCGAAGGGGGAAAGACTAGGATTTCAATCGACTAAAAACTAAAAGAAGAATCGTATTTTCTCTTTATCCTTCTCATAGCCGCACATTTCTTCTCCAAACTTGCGATATCTTCATCTCCAACTTCCCTAATCTTACCGATTTCATCCTCCATTCTTCCCCTCTTGTCGAGCACTTTATCCTCCTTGATTCCTCTCTTTTGTTTGGTTGCTTGTCTTACCGAGAGCATCTTCTTCTCCTCCATCTTGTTGTGCTCTCCTTCTTGCCGTTTCTCCAAGATCAAGATCAAGAACCGAGGTAAGTCTTCTTCTTTTTTCCCTTCTCCCTTACCGAAACCTTCCCTTGTTGTTTGGACAAACCCTAATCGAGCAAGGGTGATTTCCTCTTGTAGCCGAGATCTTCCCTTGGTGTTTCTTGGGATTACCGAAGCTTCTCCTTCTTCTTGAGAGGGTGCCATCATCTTCTTACTCTTCTCATTGGGTAGCCTCAAGCCCTAGTCCAAGAGGCTTGGCCAAGAGGTGACTTCGCAAGCCGAGTTGGAGTTGTTGTTGTTGCCGAGACACACGAACAAATAGCCCCTTGTTGCCGCACCTTCACTCAAGTTTGTCTTGGAGCCGATTCTTGTTAAGGTGAGTTTTCTTTCCCTTGGTCGAGAGCCTAAGGTGGCGGGTTGGTTGTGCCCTAATCGATTCCTTGTTGTTTTTGCAAGCGCCGATCGAAGCCGAGAGAGTTCCCGTATCAAGCCCTTGCAACCGTGAGCAATTGCCTAGCCGAGCACACTCCTGAGGTGAGACTCCTACCCCTAGCCGAGAGCATGCTTGCAGGTTTAGGAGTGTGTTGTTTGATTTCCCGACGAGCTAACTTGTGTTCTTTCCTGTTGAGGTGAAGTCGAGCTTGTTCCAGGAGGTTGTTGTGAGGAAGCCGGAAGCAAAGCCCTAGCAGAGAGCTCCCTTGGACATTCCCAAGGGGTTGCCCGAGAGCTTGTGTAGCTCATCGGGTAACTTCCCGGCTCCTGTTTTCTTGAGTTTTAGTTTAGGGGTAGCTAGATTAGTTTGTGATGTTTTGTATGTTATTTGCTAAGTTGTGTGATTTTGTAGCTCAAAGAGCGTTATACTTATTTACTGCTTGTTTCTAGGTAAGGATTCCTTACCGGGGTTGTGTGGACCCTGCGATTCTTTCATGATTGTACCTTGTATGCTTGTTTACTATTATGAGCATATTAGTGGATAGGACAACTTGTGTTTGACTTCTTGCTAGCGTGATTGCCTGTTTGTACATGTTAGTGCCATGCTAGGTTTGTTCTTCCAACATGCTTATGATTCCTGCTTTAAGTTCGTAGTACCATGCTAGGTTATGTGTGTATGTTGTTGAGTATGTATGTTTAGCCAGGAATCATTTACTATGTACTCTTAGGTAGAACAGTAGGGTTTGTCATGATCTAGAGGCTGAGAGCGGACAAAACGTACTTTGTCCCCACCGGTCGGGAATCAGTGCAAGCATAATGTACTTTGCTTCCACCCCGGTAGACGATGTGGATTAGCTCCCGCATCGGCATAAGCCTAGTTTGTAGCCTGCTAGAGCGAAGCCCAGCCAACGATGTAAGCCTACCTTGGTCGGTTCTTAGCTTCAGGTCGTTGGTATAGGCTGTTACAGATGAGTGCCGAGGGCCTCGCACTACTGTATTCAGTGACACCATTTCCGAGTCTTAGGCATGCGTACCTGGCTCGCATACTTAGTCCCTAGGCCCCCACATTTACGCCAGTTGCAGCAGCATGCGGTGTACGCGCACACGCGTTAGTCGCCGGTTCAGAGCACTCCCCCGGGCTAATGTTTGTGAGTACACCACTTCCGTTCCAGTTTAGAGCCAGACTTCAGGTACTCTCCCGTTAATCAAGTTTTAGCTAGCCGAGGGTAAGAGACCCTCGAGGACACCTACTTGGGATTGGTTTTTGAGCTGATCATACGGTTGAGGGAGAAAGACCCTCGAGGGTGTCTAACATCTATTGGGATTGGTTTTTGAGCTGACCATGTGGCCGAGGGAGAAAGACCCCCGGAGATGTCTCGAGATTAGTTAGGAGAACCAATCATTAGGCCGGAAGTAGGAGATTTTTGAGGTTTCCAGATTTGCTCTGAAAGCTCGTTGAGCTATGATCTGTGTTGGAACTGTTTGCATGTATACTAGGGTGCTAGATGATTGATGTATCGTATTGTACCCCAGTTGGGGATTCTTACTGAGTATGTTTGTACTCACCCTTATTTCTGTGGTTTTTCCACCAGGTAACTTGGGATAGCACCGGAACGGTGAGAGGAGGGAGCTGCATGATCATGGGAGCTGCCGGCACTCTGTTGTGTCTTTCTTTATGCATTGTTATTTCAGCATGTAGTTGGACATGGAGTCCATTAGGGGAACTTAGTGATTTGTGGTTTAGAACTATTTGAATGTTTTTATAAACACTGGCCAGACATGTTTTAAGTTATTGATTTACTTTATGAAAGTTTGCTGTTGAGTTTAAATGTTCCCCGCTTTTGTGGTTTGAAAAGTTTTAAATATGAGCACTAAACTGTTTGTAAACATATTTTTACTTGCATGCTGAGTGAGAACCTAGGTTTAGCATCGTATTTCGGGTCTGGTTCTTACACATTTTCAACCCTTAATCTATATCATTGCGCTTCAAATTCCCTATGGGATTGATAAATCTACATACTTATTACTTGTTGCAATTCTTATCGTATATATACTTGTGCGTAAGTGATTCCGAGTTCCACTTAGCATAAGTTGACTTTGAATTAATTAGTGTACAATATATTAGCACCGAAATCGGCTAGATTAGTAATTCAGGCGTTTAGAAGATTAAGGTGATAGTGAGAAAGGAACTTGGTAGACAGATCAAAGTTGTCCGATTTGATGGAGATGGCAAATATATTTCGACGACTTTTATGAAGTATTGCTTGTAGGAAGTCAAAAGGCGATTTCTAACCGCACAATACACTCCTAAAAAATGGTGTGGCTAAGAGGAAAAAATAGAACCATTCTTGACATGGTTCGAGCAATATTGAAGAGAAAAAGTATGCCAAATGAATTTTGGGCGGAAGTAGTGCAGTGTGCTGTCTATGTGAAAAATTGATGTCCACATGCAAAGCTAGTTGATAAAACACCACAAGAGGCATGAAGTGGACGAAATGGCCGATGAGAAGTGCAAGATGAGAAGTGGTTGACCGAGGCGATTCCAATTCCAATATATTGTATAGTAATTAATTCGAAGTTGACTTATGCTAAGTGAAACTTGGAATCACTTATGCGTAAGTATACGTGGTCAGAATTGCAACAAGTAATAAATATATGATTTTATCGATCCCACAGAGATTGATGTCTAGAGTTATTATTATTTAAGTCAGAGTTGTATAGAAAATAAATAAGAATGGGTTATATAAGTTGTTGTTTGTTTGTTTTATAATTGAAATAAATAAATACAATGTAGAAATAAATATGAATGCAATGAGTTATGCTAACTAATCAATTCTAGAAAATACTAAGCGTGCAGACTAGTCACAGAGCATCTTGCTTCCATAACAGATAAGTACTTCCGTACTTAATGGTTTATGGCAGGACCAACTTCCGGTGCGAATGCCATTCCTTGCACAGGGTAACACAAGCACTAGTAAGGTTATTCCTAACACTCTAAATAGTGAACAGACGTTCACACAAGCTAATGTAGCATACTAGGTCAACATGCAGTTCCTCTTCCGACTCACCGCAAGGTACATGCGTGAATAGCTAATCAACACACACATATATATAAATTAACATGCATGTAACGGCCCAGTTTTCTATTCGGGTTTTTCAGGTGCTTTCGGTTCAAGATTCGGTTGTTCGGTTGGGCCGTTAGAGCTATTTTAACCCTTAGGGGTATTTTTGGTCTTTTACTCCCCGGGCATGATTTGTGGATTTTTAGGATTTCAGGGTCACTCCTGCCTTTGTCGAGGTTTGATTGTTGTTGGTTGCAAGACCCAAGATGTTTAGGCTAGTCGTTTGGAAGTGGTTTGGGTTTTGGCAATTTTATTGTTAAGTTTAGTGCTTCCTTTGGGATTTGAGCCCTTGCCCTTAATGTTGATTTGGGAGTTTGAATTAAGTGAGTTTTATTTAGGAGAAAAGTTGTTTCTGCCGGGTCTCGAAAGAGGAAGCTTTGGGAAGGGATTTTAGACCCATTTAAATTAGGAAAAGGAAAGAAAATCAAGAAAATCCCATTCCCCCTTGTTTTGCAAGTCTCTCTCTCTCTCTCTCTCTCTCTCCTTGCCGAGCCCCACCAAACCCTAGCCGCACCAGTGCCCGACCGCCACACCAGCAGAAGATCGCCCAGCGCCGCCAACTCCCCTACACTGCGCGCCGAGATGCCCCACGCTACTTTGCACAGCGCGGCGACTGGCGGCGAGCATCACCCGCGCACCCCATCGCAGCCCAGAAGCCAAGCCCGTGTCTCTGTCGCCGTCCGTGCCCCAGGCCGCCCAGCCGCGCTGCACCGCTCCGCACCAAGTCGCCCAACCCAGCGCCGCCCCGCATCGCTCGCTGCCGCCAAGATGCGTCGCCCTTGCGTCATCCTGGCCGCCGCCAAAGACTGTGTCGCTCGGCCCCTTCCTCGCCCACTTGCCGCGCCGCGCATCGCTCGCGCCGCTCGCTCGCCCGTCAGCCCCATCGCTGCGCCGCGCCGCCTCTCGCAGCCCACCCCCCTCACGCGCGCTCGCTCGCGCGCTCGCTCGCCGATGCCTTGTGCCCAGCGCCAGCGCCCAGCCTGCCCTACTGTGAGAGATGGGCCGAGCCTTGCGTCTTCTCGGTTGGTAATTCCCGAGTCTTTTTTCCCTTGGGTCCTAAGCTGTTGGCTGCTGTTTATTTAATTAGGTTGTTTTTATTAAATGCTTAGGTTGCTCTGGTTCTCTTAGAAGCTCGAGGGTCGCTTGGTTGACTTGTGATAGTTATGAGCATGATAGTGATAGGGCAGCTATGATTGATCTCTTGCTAGCATGTTTGTCTGATTGTACATGTTAGTGCCATGCTAGGTTTGTTCTTCCAGCATGCTTACAATTTCTGTTTTAAGTTCGTAGTATCATGCTAGGTTAAGTGTGATTGATGTGGATTATTGTATGTTAGCCAGGAATCATTTACTCTGTACTCTTAGCTAGTATAGTAGGGTTTGTCATCATTCAGAGGCTGAGAGCGGACATAACGTACTTTGTCACCACCGGTCGGGAGTAGAGCGAAGCATAATGTACCTTGCTTACCCCCGGCAGCCGATGTGGATTTAGCTACCACATCGGCATAAGCCTAGTTTGTAGCCTGCTAGAGCGAAACCCTGCCAGCGGTGCAAGCCTGCCTTGGCCGGTTCTTAGCTTTAGGTCGGTGGTACAGGCTGCACAGATGAGTGCCAAGGGCCTCGCACTACTGTGTTCAGTGACACCGCTTCCGACTCTTTAGGCATGCGTACCTGGCCCGCGTAGTTTGTACTTAGGCCCCCACATTTACGCCGGTTGCAGCAGCATGCGGTGTGCGCGCACACGCGTTAGTTGCCGGTTCAGAGAGCTCCCCCAGGCTAATGTTCGTGAGTACATCAATTCCTTCCAGTTTAGAGCCAGACTTCGGGTACGCTCTCGATAGTCAAGATTTATTAGCGAGGGTAAGAGGCCCTTGAGGACACCTGTTGGGATTGGTTTTTGAGCTAATCATTTGGTCGAGGGAGAAAGACCCTCGAGGGTGTCAGACATCTATTGGGATCGGTTCTTGAGCTGATCATTTGGCTGAGGGAGAAAGACCCTTAGGGATGTCTCGAGATTGGTTATGAGGACCAATCATTAGGCCGGAAGTAGGAGACTTCCGAGGATTCCGGATCTTGCATTGTAATCTCGTTGAGCTATGATCTGTGTTGGTAACTATTTGCATGTATACTAGGGTGCTAGATGACTGATGTATCGTATTGTACCCCGGTTGGGGATTCTTACTGAGTATGTTTATACTCACCCTTATTTCTGTGGTTTTTCCACCAGGTAACTTGTGACAGCACCGGGACGGCTAGCTGAGGGAGCTGATTGATCATGGGAGCTGCCGGCACTCTGACATTTATTATTTGCATTATTTGCTCAGCATGTAGATGGACAGGAGTCCTAGGGGAATGTTGTTTAAAAGTTGTTTAAACTGTTTTGAGTGTTCTTTTATAAATACTGGCCAGGCTTGTTTTTACTCTGTCAGATTTGCTTAATGAAAATTGTTGGTTATGTTTTAAGTGTTCCCCGTTCTCAAATGTTTTGTAAAGTTTTAAAATATGAGCACTAAACCGCTAGTTGTCATATTTAACTTGCATCCTGAGTGAGAACCAAGGTTTAGGACCTTGTTTTGGGTCGGGTTCTTACAGTTGGTATCCGCTATGATTGATCTCTTGCTAGCATGTTTGTCTGATTGTACATGTTAGTGCCATGCTAGGTTTGTTCTTCCAGCATGCTTATGATTCCTATTTTAAGTTCGTAGTATCATGCTAGGTTAAGTGTGATTGATGTGGTTTACTGTATATTAGCCAGGAATCATTTACTCTGTACTCTTAGCTAGTATAGTAGGGTTTGTCATCATCCAGAGGCTGAGAGCGGACATAACGTACTTTGTCCCCACCGGTCGGGAGTAGAGCAAAGCATAACGTACCTTGCTTACCCTCGGCAGCCGATGTGGATTTAGCTACCACATCGGCATAAGCCTAGTTTGTAGCCTGCTAGAGCAAAACCCTGCCAGCGGTGCAAGCCTGCCTTGGCCGGTTCTTAGCTTCAGGTCGGTGGTACAGGCTGCAGAGATGAGTGTCGAGGGCCTTGCACTACTGTGTTCAGTGACACCGCTTCCGAGTCTTTAGGCATGCATTCCTGGCTCGCGTAGTTTGTACTTAGGCCCCCACATTTAAGCCAGTTGCAGTAGCATGCGGTGTGCGCGCACACGCTTTAGTCGCCGGTTCGGAGAGCTCCCCCGGGCTAATGTTCGTGAGTACACCAATTCCTTCCAGTTTAGAGCCAGACTTCGGGTACTCTCCCGATAGTCCAGATTTATTAGCGAGGGTAAGAGGCCCTTGAGGACACCAGTTGGGATTGGTTTTTGAGCTAATCATATGGTCGAGGGAGAAAGACCCTCGAGGTTGTCAGACATCTATTGGGATCGGTTCTTGAGCTGATCATTTGGCTGAGGGAGAAAGACCCTCAGGGATGTCTCAGGATTGGTTATGAAGACCAATCATTAGGCCAGAAGTAGGAGACTTACGAAGATTCCGGATCTTGCCTTGTAAGCTCGTTGAGCTATGATCTGTGTTGGTAACTGTTTGCATGTATACTAGGGTGCTAGATGACTGATGTATCGTATTGTACCCCGGTTGGGGATTGTTACTGAGTATGTTTATACTCACCCTTATTTCTGTGGTTTTTCCACGGGTAACTTGTGACAAAGACCGGACGGCTAAGCGGAGGAGGAGGCGATTGATCATGGGAGTTGCCGGCACTCTGACATTTATTATTTGCATTATTTGCTCAGCGTGTAGATGGACAAGAGTCCTAAGAAAATGTTGTTTAAAAGTTGTTTAAACTGTTTTGAGTGTTCTTTTATAAATACTAGCCAGGCTTGTTTTTACTCTGTCGGATTTGCTTAATGAAAATTGTTGGTTATGTTTTAAGTGTTCCCCGTTCTCAAATGTTTTGTAAAGTTTTAAAATATGAGCACTAAACCGCTTGTTGTCATATTTAACTTGCATCCTGAGTGAGAACCCAGGTTTAGGACCTTGTTTTGGGTCGGGTTCTTACTGAGTTTGGTATCGAGCACGAGTCATAGATTCTGTGACTAACTCGCTTTGTAGGTTGTTGTTCCCATGATCATCGGCCTCCACGGCCGTCGAGATTATCCGAGTTCATTAAGCTAAGGGTTTTATTTTACGATACTGCATCTAGTATACATGTGTTACCCTTGATGGGCAGTGAGAGCCCCAGCGTGGGCTAGCTTTTATGCTTTGTGCAGATCGCCAGTATGTTGTTCACACAGAGGAGCAGGGACGTTTGGTATGTCCAACCGAGGAGTTGGACTGATCGTGTAGATGTTGAGACCGCGTCCAGGGTTGTCTAGACCCGTAGGCCAGATTTGGCCCTGGCAGTTGAGTTGCCAAGTGGAGGGGGTAGAGGCTAGCACGCCCAGAGTGTGCTCCAGCCATGAGAGAATTGATGGCAGGTCTTTCAGCTATCAGAGAGCGGAGACCCAGGCGCAGATTGGAGTGCGTAGTGAGGAGTCCCGGGCACAGATTGCCCAACCGATGGAGTTTATTTAGAAGGCACCCCCAGTAGCTCTTGTAGCCCCGGAGGTTCCCGGAAGGGCAGGAACATCAGGTTTATGCTGTAACGGCCCAGTTTTCTATTCCGATTCTCGAGGTGCTTCCGGTTCAGATTCGGTTGGGTCGTTAGAGCTGTTTTGACCCTTAGGGGTATTTTGGTCTTTTGGCTCCCCGGGCAGGATTTGTGGATTTTCAGGATCCCGAGGCAGCTCCTGCCTTTGTTGAGGCTTGTTTGTTGTGGGTTGCGAGTCCCGAGATGTTTGGGCTATTCGTTTGGGAGTTCGGTTGTGATTTGGGTTTTGGGCAAAGTGATGGTTGTTCGGGTGTTTCCTTTAGGATTCGAGCCCGGGCCCTTAGTGTTGATTTGGGAGGTTGATTTAAGTGAGTTTTATTTATTGGAAAAGGTTGCTTCAGTCGGGTCTCGAAGGAGGAAGCCGAGAAATGGGATTTTAAGGATTTTAAGGCTTATTTAAATTTGGATAAAATTGGATAAGGATGAAAATTAGGATAAAATCCCATTTTTCCTTTTTATTTCCCATTTTCCCTTTTTATTTTTCTAAATCCCCATTTTTTCCCATTTTTCCTTTTTTCCCTTTTTCTCTCTCTCTCCTCCAACCCGAGCCCTCACCCCCCCAGCCCAAGCCAGCCCTCTGGTCGCCCAGCCTGGCCGCCCAACCTGGCCACCCAAGCCCAAGCCAACCCGAGCCCAGCCGCGCAAAGTGCCCAAGCGCCCAGCCCTAGCCCGCACTGTGCCGAGTCGCGTCGCCCAGGCCGTCCCCGCGTCGCTCAGCCTCGCCCAGGCCCCGCGTCGCCCAAGTCCGTGTCGCCCTGCACTGTGCCGAGCCGCACCGAGTCGCACGCCCCTGTAGCTCACCGTGCTGAGCCCGAGCGTCCCTGAGGCCGTCGCGTCGCCCCGTGCGCGTCCTTGTAGCTCGCCGAGCTCGCGCCCGCGCGCCGTTCCATGTGCCGAGCCGAGCCGCGCCGCACGCCGTCGCCTAGCTGAGTTCGAGCCCGCGCCCGTGCCTGCACTTTTTCCCTAGCGCCAGCGCCCAGCCAGCCAGCCCTACCGACAGCCTGCCCTGTTGTGTGTTGGTTGGCTCGAGCCTTGTGGCTTCTCGGATGGAATTTCCCGAGTCTTTTCTTCGTTGGGCCCTGATTTGTTGGCTGCTGATTATTGATTTAATTGGGGTGTTTTATTTGAATGTTTAGGTTGTTCTGGTTCGATTAGAGGCTCGAGGGTCGTTGGGTGATTTGTGTTAATTATTTCTGCTTGTTCCAGGTAAGGATTTCTTACCGTGGTTGTGTGGACCCAGCGATATTATCATGATTGTGCCTTGTATGCTTGTTTGTTGTTATGAGCATGATATTGATAGGGCAGCTTTGATTGATCTCTTGCTAGCATGTTTGCCTGATTTTACATGTTAGTGCCATGCTAGGTTTGTTCTTCTAGCATGCTTATGATTCCTGCTTTAAGTTCGTAGTATCATGCTAGGTAAGCGTGTTTGATGTGCCCCACATTTCGCCAGATTCTGCGCGACATGCGGTGTGCGCAGCACGCGCGTTAGTTCTTGGGTTCGGAGAGCTCCCCCGGGCTAATGTCGTGAGTACACCATTCCTTCCAGTTTAGAGCCAGACTTCGGGTACTCTCCCGTAAGTCCAGATTATTAGCAAGGGCAAAGAGGCCCTTGAGGACATCCTTGGGATCAGTTTTTGAGCTGATCAATTTCTCTAGTGAAAAAGACCTCGGTGATGTCCCGAGATTGGTTAGGATAACCAATCATTAGGCCAGCAGTAGGAGACTTCCGATGACTCCAGATCTTGCATTATGAGCTCGTTGAGCTATGATCTGTGTCGATAGCTGTTTGCTTGCATGTTGAGGTGCTAGATGACTGATGTATCGTATTGTACCCCGGTTGAGGATTCTTACTGAGTATGTTTATACTCACCCTTATTTATCTTTCGGTAACTTGGGACAACACCGGGATGGCTAGCGGAGGAGCCGATTTATCATGGGAGCCTGCCAGGCACTCTGTCATTTATTATTGCATTGTTTATTCAGCATGTAGATGGACAGGAGTCCTAGGGGAACATTGTTTAAAAAGTTGTTTAAATTGTATTGTATGTTTTTATAAGCACTGGCCAGGCTTGTTTTACTTTGTTGGTTTTGTTTAAATGTAAATTGTTGGTTATGTTTTAAGGGTTCCCCTTTCTCATATGTTTTGAAAGGTTTTTAAATATGAGCACGAAACCGCTTGTTATCATATTTAACTTGCATACTGAGTGAGAACCCAGGTTTAGGACCATGTTTTGGGTCGCGTTCTTACATATGCTGATGAGATTGTTGGCGTTGATGGAGCCGCCGAGTTTGGCAAGTGGAAGCCTGTAGAGCTTGATGTTTTAGAAAGGCCTTCTGCTAGCAGCGAAGTGGTTGGCCAGGATTGAGTTTATCATCCGTGTGTTCGGATGTTCTGATGTTCAGAGGCTGAGGTGTGCTATTCCTGTGCTGTTTGATACAGCAGTTTGGTGGTGGAAGTCCCTTGTGAGAGGTGGACCAGCAGAGTCTCCACCAGTTGCCCGATTGATTGGCAAGTTGCCGTGTTAGTGGCTTGAGGAAGATGTAGAGACATCTTTGACCCCTTGCGAGCCTGCTGTCATTTTACAGCCAGTTCTTTTAACACCCCGTAGCTAGAGTGTAGTGTGGAGTTTGCTTGTCAGGGCTTTATCCGTCCGTGGATTTTAGCAGGCTGGTACGGTGGAGCACTCTTTTGTTAGCATGTTCCAAATGTGGAACTAGTTGTTGCCACCCGAGGGTTGGCCTGAGTTTTGTGGAGCATCGAGTGGGATGCAGCCGTAGGCCGTGGCATGTCTGTTAGACGAGATGCCAGAGATTAGGCTGCTCGAGTGTTGGGCTTCTTGTTTTGAGTGCCATTGCCCCGTCACTTGAAGTGTGACCTCCCCTACCCTCGGGGGTGCATGAAGCTCGTTTAGGGCTGATCTGTGTTGTAAAGGATGTAGTGCCTGTTGGCACCAAGCTTTGAGAGGAGGCCTAGATTCAGGCCAGTTGGCACTTTTGTGCAGGTGGTTCCATGACCCGCCCGGAGTATAGCATCCCCATTTGTCTTGTACCCGTTTCCTGAGGTTGCACTTGTTTGGGTTGCATAAGAGATCTAGCTCGGTGATAGTCAGAGAACTACAAGTATGAGGTCATTCGAGGGAAAGTAGGAGCATTTCAGGGTCACTGAGAGTTGGGTACAAAGGATGTTGTAGGTTGTTAAGAGCTAACGCGTTCGAGTTCTCGCGCCTGTGTTGTGAGCTTGTGAGCCAGTTTGATGGTAGCATGATTCGACTACCCTTTGAGTTACCCTAGTATGGGTAGTGTTGGCATCAAGGATGCGTGGTTGATCCAGTGTTAGAGCCATAAGTTGGATGGTTGAGCGGAGCTCATTTAGTGGGCACATTGGTTTGAGGTATGTCAGCTTGGTGTGGATATGCTCTTGCAAGAGTGAGTTGACTAATGCGGCTTTCCGTGGTGTATGTTTTGAGAACCACGAGAGGTTTATGTTGAGAAACCAGTGCTTAGTCCTTGAGTTGTCAAGGCTTTAGTTCTTGGCAAGTGCCCTAGCTTTCGTGGTAAGGATACCGTGCTCGTAGCCGGATTGTTATTGTTTAAGCAAGTTTCACTAGTTGGACCTTGACCTGGTTAGAGGAACTTCTTTTTTATCGATGGTTAGAGTTCAGTTGGAACTGAACAATAGCGGTGGTAGCGAAGCCGCGCAGTTTCTGATCGTCATGGCTTAGAGAGTTGTTCGGATCCTTACCCTGGGTAGAAGCTATGTTGTGGTTGATGTTTGAATAGGAGGATGACGCATTCTGTAGCGTTTCTGGTCCTCTTGGTTTCCAAGTAGTTGTAGTTGGCCAGCATAGTTGAAATGCTGGAGAGAGTTGTGCCCGTGTAGCAAGTTGTCTGTTAGACCGTTTGACGATCGTGTGTGTCGGAGGGTGATCGGAGGTACCCTAGGATGTAAACCTCGGGTGAGTTGCTAGCAGATTTGGTAGACTAGCAAGCAAGTGTTTGTTTGGAGTAGAGTCCGGATTGGTTCCGGTGTGGTGGCAAGTTGGTGCTTGGTGTTGACCAAGGTGTGGTTTTGAGTTGCTAGCAGTTAGTTTTGCTCGTGGGGCGAGTGGTTCATTACTTGTCTGTTGACAAGATAGCGTTGTTTTAAGTGCCTCCGCGTTGGTTTCGAAGCTGTTATCAGGTTGGTGCTTGGCGTTGACCAAGTGTGGTCCCCATGTTGTTCGAGAGTTAGCCCGGTTCGAGCAAGCGGGCGTTGCCCTGAGGACTTGTTCCTAGTCTAGTTGTTTTGGGAGTTGACCCCTCCCTCGACGGTTGAGTAAGTACTGTTAGTTCTGGGTTGGTGGTCCAATCGGTTGAGAAATCCCTTGGATGTTGCTTCCGAAAGAGTTGGTTGTTGTTGCCCTTGGGTTTGAGCTAGTCAGCGAGCGTGTGTGAAGTTCGCTGCCCTTCAGAAGTTCGCTTGCTGGGGAATCGTTTCCATTTAGAAGAAGTCAGCTTAGCTCCTGAGTTGTGTAGTTGATCAGAGTAGCGCAGCGGTCAGCCCAGCGAGAGGGTCCCTACATTGTGTTGTTAGCAAGCGAAAAGTTGTTTGTCCCCGCAAGGGCGGAGGCCAGCCAGTTTAAGAGTTGAGTTGTTACTGGAAAGTTGTTGGATCTTTGGGGTTTGAAGAGCCCTTAGTTTCTATGGTGGTTGAGTTGCACTGTGGATGCCAGCTTCGAGTATTGACTTTTGAGGTAGCCTTGTCAGTTCGTGTTTCTGCGATTCGCCAGCATCATGGTTGTCGTTATTTGTATTCTTTGCGATGTTCCGGGTGTGGAGTTTCTGGTTGGAAGATGAGTTAGGTCCAAGCTAAAAAGAGGAAGTCCTTTGAGTAGCCAGTTGGACTTAAGAGTTGAGTGGTAGCTTGGAGGCGAGCTTTGCTTGTTATAAGCTTAGATTGAGTTTCTGCAGAGCAAGCCCTTCTCGGACTTTGTTCCTAGTTGTTGTGCGTTCGCAGTTGGCCTTATAGCTAAGCCACAGTTGAGTGAGTTGGCACAGAGGTGTCGTGGCATTGGTTGGTAAAACCTTTGAGTTGTTATCTTCAAGGTGTTGTGTTGCTAGTAGCTGTGTGATGGTTTTTTCCTTGCTACCCGAGTTTTCCATGAGAGGAATGTTGGTTGTTTCCTTGTCTAGCAATGTTCTCTTAGGCCAGTTGCTGGTAAGTTTGCATTGAAAAGATTGCGTTCGGCTGTTGAGGGGCCCAAGTTAGTTGGTTTGGCCGAGTGGAGCCTGTGTCTGGACCTTGTCTTTTAGAGGTGGTCGTAGCTAAAATTTCAGCTGGTGTGAGTGATGTTAGCCGTTTGGTGAACCAGGATTGTGCCCCTTGTCTTTGGTACGACGATTTCTCTTTAAGATGGTTGCTTAAGTGTTGTGGACACGTTCTAGTTGGAGAAGTTTGCCTTTAGGATCAGTCGACAACTGATGGTTCGATTTGATTTCGTTAAGGCTTGTAGGCAAACATGGAGGTTCGCTGGTCTCTTGTGAAGTAAAAGTAGGCCGTTTAGTTTCTGAAACCTGGAAGGTTCAGTTGTTTGGACAACATGGTGTAGGGTTGAGGCTGTTTGTTAACAGCTGTGAGCATTCAGAGAAGTTATGCCAGTGCGTGGCGTAGAGTTTTAGAGCTTGTGACCAGTCCCCGGGTTTGCTGAGAGTAGCGTCGTAGAGAGGCGTTCCGAGTTGGGTTAGCAGGGTTAAGTGAGCCCTAAGATTTTAAGACCGTTTGAGAGTTGTGCGAGTTGAGGATGGGGTTTTTCGTTTAGCTCTATCGCATCTATTTCTTCTGAGTTCAGTGTATGCCCAGTCATGGTTGAGATAGTTTGTGGCAATCTGGATGGCTTTGTGGCTTTGAGCTTTTGGGAACCCAAGAGGGTTTAGTTTTTGAAGAAGGGCTAGTGTTGTCTTAGGCGAGAAGTTCAGTTGGATAGGATTCAGTGGAGATTTCCTAGAGCTGTTTCGTCTTAGGACTTTCGGGGGCGAAAGTCTTAAAAGGAGGGAGTATTATAACGACCCAGTTTTCTATTCGGGGTTTTCAGGTGCTTTCGGTTCAAGATTCGGTTGTTCGGTTGAGCCGTTAGAGCTATTTTAACCCTTAGGGGTATTTTTGGTCTCTTACTCCCCGGGCAGGATTTGTGGATTTTCAGGATTTCAGGGTCACTCCTGCCTTTGTCGAGGCTTGATTGTTGTTGGTTGCAAGACCCAAGATGTTTGGGCTAATCGTTTGGAAGTTTGGAAGTGGTTTGGGTTTTGGCAATTTTATTGTTAAGTTTAGTGCTTCCTTTGGGATTTGAGCCCTTGCTCTTAATGTTGATTTGGGAGTTTGAATTAAGTGAGTTTTATTTAGGAGAAAAGTTGTTTCTGTCGGGTCTCGAAAGAGGAAGCTTTGGGAAGGGATTTTAGACCCATTTAAATTAGGAAAAGGAAAGAAAATCAAGAAAATCCCATTCCCCCTTGTTTTGCAAGTCTCTCTCTCTCTCTCCTTGCCGAGCCCCACCAAACCCTAGCCGCACCAGGCCGCCCGGACCGCACCGCGCACCAAAGAAGCGCCGGCCCGTGCACCGTCAACCCTCGCTGATGTGCCCGGATGCCCCACGCTAGCTTTGCCGCGGTGTCGACCCCGCCGCTCAGCGTCGCCCGAGCACCCCGTCGCAGCCCAGAAGCCAAGCCCGTGTCTCTGTCGCCGTCCGCGCCCCTGGCCACCCAGCCGCGTCGCACCGCTCCGCACCAGGTTTACCAACGCAGCGCCGCTTCACATCGCTCGCTGCCGCCCAGATGCGTCGCCCGTGCGTCGTCCCAGCGCCGCCCCGCACCAGGTCGCTCAGCCCCTACCTCGCCCAGTTGTCGCACGCACTTCATCGATCGACGCCGCTCGCTGCCGCACAGCCCCGTCGCCTGCGCCGCTCGCCGTTCTGCAGCCCAGACGCGTCGTCTCCGCAGCCCAGGCCGCCTCGCCGCGTGCCCGCTCCAGCTGTCTGCTCGCCAGCGCCCAGCCTGCCCTGCTGTGAAAGATGGGCCGAGCCTTGTGTCTTCTCAGTTGGTAATTCCCGAGTCTTTTCTCCCTTGGGTCCTAAGCTGTTGGCTGCTGTTTATTTAATTAGGTTGTTTTTATTAAATGCTTAGGTTGCTCGGGTTCTCTTAGAAGCTCGGGGGTCGCTTGGTTGACTTGTGATAGTTATTTCTCCTTGTTTCCAGGTAAGGATTCCTTACCGTGGTTGTGTGGACCCTACGATATTATCATGATGTGCCGTATGCTTGTTGACTGTTATGAGCATGATAGTGATAGGGCAGCTATGATTGATCTCTTGCTAGCATGTTTGTCTGATTGTACATGTTAGTGCCATGCTAGGTTTGTTCTTCCAGCATGCTT
The DNA here is from genome assembly GCA_036507275.1 of Sicyos edulis. Taxonomy (NCBI): domain Eukaryota; kingdom Viridiplantae; phylum Streptophyta; class Magnoliopsida; order Cucurbitales; family Cucurbitaceae; genus Sicyos; species Sicyos edulis. The sequence continues at coordinate 21,437,850 of CM071848.1, forward strand.
ATGATTCCTATTTTAAGTTCGTAGTATCATGCTAGGTTAAGTGTGATTGATGTGGATTATTGTATGTTAGCCAGGAATCATTTACTCTGTACTCTTAGCTAGTATAGTAGGGTTTGTCATTATTCAGAGGCTGAGAGCGGACATAACGTACTTTGTCCCCACCGATCGGGAGTAGAGCGAAGCATAACGTACCTTGCTTCCCCCCGACAGCCGATGTGGATTTAGCTACCACATCGGCATAAGCCTAGTTTGTAGCTCCGCTAGAGCGAACCCACGCGCGGTGGTGCAAGCTGCCTTGGCCGGTTCTTAGCTTCAGGTCGGTGGTACAGGCTGCACAGATGAGTGCCAAGGGCCTCGCACTACTGTGTTCAGTGACACCGCTTCCGAGTCTTTAGGCATGCGTACCTGGCCCGCGTAGTTTGTACTTAGGCCCTCACATTTACGCCGGTTGCAGCAGCATGCGATGTGCGCCCACACGCATTAGTCGCCGGTTCGGAGAGCTCCCCCGGGCTAATGTTCGAGAGTAGACCAATTCCTTCCAGTTTAGAGCCAGACTTCGGGTACTCTCCCGATAGTCAAGATTTATTAGCGAGGGTAAGAGGCCCTTGAGGACACCCGTTGGGATTGGTTTTTGAGCTAATCATATGGTCGAGGGAGAAAGACCCTCAGGGATGTCTCGGGATTGGTTATGAGGACCAATCATTAGGCCAGAAGTAGGAGACTTCTGAGGATTCCGGATCTTGCCTTGTAAGCTCGTTGAGCTATGATCTGTGTTGGTAACTGTTTGCATGTATACTAGGGTGCTAGATGACTGATGTATCATATTGTACCCCGGTTGGGGATTCTTACTGAGTATGTTTATACTCACCCTTATTTCTGTGGTTTTTCCACCAGGTAACTTGTGACACAAAGACTGACGAGCTAAGCGGAGGGAGCGATTGATCATGGGAGCCGCTAAGACTCGACATTTATTATTTGCATTATTTGCTCAACATGTAGATGGACAGGAGTCCTAGGGGAATGTTGTTTAAAAGTTGTTTAAACTGTTTTGAGTGTTCTTTTATAAATACTGGCCAGGCTTGTTTTTACTCTGTCGGATTTGCTTAATGAAAATTGTTGGTTATGTTTTAAGTGTTCCCCGTTCTCAAATGTTTTGTAAAGTTTTAAAATATGAGAACTAAACCGCTTGTTGTCATATTTAACTTGCATCCTGAGTGAGAACCCAGGTTTAGGACCGTGTTTTGGGTCGGGTTCTTACAATGCAATAGTATAAAACTCGATGAACTACACTCCTAGCATACTTCTATTCAAGATTAGCAAACATAAACTCCTATAACGCAACAATAGAAATGAACATCAGATAAAAGTTAAATCAGACGATTTTATTGCAGCTAAGAAATGTTTAAAACTATAAACTACTCCGAATAAAAAAAAGTAAAATTGGAATTGGCACGGCTGAAGATGTGTAGTCCCCTTGTCATCAGCTCCTACGACATCACCACTTGCTTATCTCCATGATAGGCTTCATGGCCAACAGACCAGCTCACCGATTTCGGCTCCCTTCCTTGGTATTTATATAATCGAATTACTTGGCCGACAAGTCGAGGTGAGCTATGCAATCTTCATAAATGCATAATTCCTTGATTTCTATCTGGATTTAATTGATTGACGCTGCCTTGATTACTTGATTGATTCTCTGATTTGTTTCTTTGTTAACTTGTCTTTTTCGAACATGTTTTCCTTTTTAGTTATGCGCCTTTTTGTGTTGCTTAGTCACCGTTCACGCCGATGTACTTCTCGCAGTATTGCTGAGTTGTCCTGCTAATAGCATTGATTAGGTTCAATTTACTCAAGTTTTATGCTAAAAATGCGTATATGCGCTTCTGACACTACTTTATGGATGCATGCTGATCTTCTAATTTATTTCCTCACATTTCTTCTATTAACGCTTGTTTTTTTCCTTTTAGTTCTAAAATAATGGAAACTAAAATAGCCTAAAATACGCTCTATTTGAGAGCTATCATTGGCGAACAACAATTGATGAGGAAATTAATGCGATTGACTAAAATGATACATGGAAGCTGACAAAATTGTCGAATGCAAGTCACCTCGATTGGTGTGAAGTGGGTATTCAAGAAAAAAGATGAATTTGCTAGGCAAGATATAGCAATATAAGGCGCAACTTGTTATGAAAGGATACAAGCAGAAAACAGGAATTGACTATGATGAAGTTTTTGCTCCCGTTCCGAGAATGTAGACAATTTGATTGCTCATTTCGCAAGCGGCACAATTTAAATGGTCGATTTATCAAATGGATATCAAGACATAATTTTTGAACAGTGTGCTTGAAGAAGAAGTGTACATTGAGTAACAACCCGGAAATGTGAAAATTGGAGAAGAGAAGAAGGTGCTAAAATCGAAGAAAGTGATTTATAGGTTGAAGTAAGCACCGCGGGCATGAAATACTCGCATTGATACATATTTCAAGGAAAAGGGACACAAGCAGATTCCTTATGAGCATGCGCTTTACACAAAGCCGAATGAAGGTAATATGATATTTGTTGCTCTTTATGTTGATGATATGATATTTATGGATAATAGTAATGCGATGATAGAAGAGTTTAAGAGCTTAATGACGCTAGAGTTTGAGATGACAGATTTGGGTTTGCTGAATTTTTCCTCGGTTTGGAGGTTAAACAAGAAGATACATACATCTTTGTATCGTATGAGTAATATGCGAAAGAGATCTTGAAGAAGTTCAAGATGGAAAATTGCAATCCGGTTGCAATACCACTGGTACCAGGCACGAAACTCTCGAAGTACGATGGAGGAAAGAGTGTAGATGCGAGAAAATATGGAATTTTGGTGGGAAGCCTTCGCTATCTCACATGCACAAGGCCAGATCTCGCATTGAGTGTTGACATTATAAGTTGGATCATGGAAGAGTCGGTTTATTCGTATTGGAAGGCGTTTTTGTGATACATCCATGGAACAGTGTCACTTGGGATATTTTATTTGAAAGCAGAAGACTACAAGTTGATTGGTTACTTCGACAGTGATTAGTGTAGAGACATAGACGATCAGAAAAGCACTCTTCAGGATACACATTCTTTATGGGCAACACTGCATTTACTTGGCTATCAAAGAAATGACCGATCGTGACGTTTTCAACATGCAAAGTGAATATTTTGTAGCTTCTCGGTGCGTTTGCATGCGATATGAGTGAAAAATTCGTTAAGCCAGATGAAGGTAAAACAACTTGATGCAACCGTGATTCAAGTAGACAACATATGTGCAATTAAGTTAGCAAAGAATCTAGTGAATTATGAAAGAAGCAAACATATTGATGTTCATTTTCATTTTATCCGAGATTATGTGAAGGAAGGAAGCATGAAGCTGAAGCATGTTGCGAGTCAAGATCAAATTGCGGATATTTTCACAAAGCTGTTGCCGAAAGTATTGTTCGAGGAATTCAAGAAGATGATTGGCATGGCGGATGACAGAATCATTTAAGTTTATGGAAGATTTTTTTTTTTGAATAAAATTAAAATAATTTAATGTATCACTACTACAATTTTGACATTTCATGATAGTTAGTTCAGTAAAAAAATTAGATTTTTTTAAAAAAAATATCGTAAAATATCTAAAAACACGCATTTTAAAGAAAAATGATGATTTTTAAGTTGTTGAAATTATTGATATTTAAAAACAAAATGTCATAAAAAGGTTTTAATGACAATTGTAATCATTTTCATAATTTTTTTTTCATTTACAGGATAATATTTCAATTTTTTATAGGATTTATGACAATTTAAAAATTTTCATAGAAAATAATTATTTATAAGTTTCAAGATTCTATTTTCTATTTCATTTTTATCTATTTTGAAGGGTTAAATAAATAAAATAAAAAAGAACTATATAAATAAATAAATATATATATATATATATATATATATAGAAGATGGTGTCTTTTAGCAATTTCTAAAAGTCAAGCCCTAATTTTATTTCTCTCTTATTGTTTTCTTGTTTTTGAAAACTTTTCCTCCTCTTGTATGTGTCTTCTTCTACCGATAACACATCCTTGTGGAAAGCCCTCGTTCATCATTTCTTCTTCTCTTTACTATGAATGGATAGCATGTGTGCGGGGGGTGTTTTCGAAGGTTTTTGGCTGTATTCAAACTTCAATTTTCAAGTGAATCAAATTCGAGGAGAAGCCAAGATGAGGTCAGTATTTCGTTCTCCTTCTTGGCTAACGATGTGGTGAAGAATGAACTAGTAAGTATACTTGATGATGTGGTGAAGAACGAATTGGTAAGTTTACTTGATGATGTGGTGGTTTTCAAACTCTCTTTTTGGCTGACAAGGAGGTTGTCAGTTCTTCTACTTGGATGAAGAGGTGGTCATGCAATTTTATTACTACTGGGCCAATATGTTTGGTGAGTTTTTGTTGGAATAGATTTTGGAATTCAAACTTTCATATTCTTTTTCGTTCCTCTCTAACTAAATTTTTAAAGGTTATCGACTGTGCAATTCCAGTGCTAATATAATGTCTAGTAACTAATTCAAAGTCAACTTATGCTAAGTGTATCTCGGAATCACTTATGGGCAAGTATACGTGGTCGGATATTGCAGCAAGTAATAAGTATATAAATTTTATCGATCCCACAAAGATTGATGTCTAGAGCTAAAATTATTAGGATAAGAGTTATGTAGAAAAGTAAAGCATGATTTGGATAAGTTGTTGTGAGTTGTTTTGAAAATGAATGCGTAAATAAATATGATGCTAAGACTAAAATAAATATGATGCAAGGCATAAGGTGATTTCAACCGCACCATATACTCCTAAAAAAAATGGTGCGCCTTAGAGGAAGAACATGACCATTCTTGACATGTTTCGAGCAATGCTGAAGAGCAAAAGTTTTCCAAAGGAGTTTTGGGCAAAAGCAGCACAATGCGCTATCTATGTGCAAAATCGATGTCCACATTCAAGTTGGGTGATCAGACACCGTAAGAGGCATGGAGAGGACAAAATTCGACTGTTTCTCATTGGAAAGTATTTGGGTTGTGGCAAGTTGGGTTGAGAGATATGTAATGCTAGCATGATAAGTTCTTCTTTGTGTATTGTACCCCTGTTGAGGAGTTCTTACTGAGTATTCTTTTATACTCACCCTTTTTGTGGTTTTTATTTTTCCACAGGTACACAAGGTCATCAACGAGACGGTTAGCTTGGAGGTGTTGAAATGATCATGGGCGGAGCAGCTGCGATCTCTTTAAGTGGTTGTTTGGATAGATGTCGTTCTTTCTTTGGTAGCATGCATTGTTAGACTCCTGTGAATTATGTTTTTTTTTATAAAAAAAGTTTGTTAACCGATAGCATGGAAGCCTTCCATTTATTTATTCATTTGATTTAATTGTTTTTGGTTTGAACATCTTGGCCAAGGGCTCATTATTTACTCATTCTTCATTTTGAAATAAAGTCAACATGAGTAGTTATTTACATTAAATTCAAATTTGTATTGGTCCTTACAATTCTTGAGTTTGTTTTTATTTATAGAGGGAATCTGTTGCACCCGTAAGTATACATTCTCAAGAGCAACTTGGCCAACGTGCTTCTGATTAATGAAAAAACTATTGGAGCAATGTAGCACATCAATGCAAACTTGTTTTAGACATCACTTAATCATTTTTTATGAGTTTTTGTGTTGGGTTAAAGATAAGTATTATTGTTGTTCGTCCCATTTGATTTACTAGTAGATGACATTTTGAGGTACATTTTCAATGGTTTTGTAGCGTTGTTAAGTTTATTTTGAACCATTTTATTTTTGACTCTATGCTTTAGTGTAGACTAGAAAATTTATGTTAACGAGTTTTAATAAACTAGTTTTTTCTCTATTTATTATTTGAGTTTTGAGACATTTTGCAGTCATATCCTGCATAAAGAATCCAAAGTTTGATTCCAGCTTTCACATTTAATTTACGAAAGAGTGGTATGGAGACACATATTTCTGCAAGGAATTTTTTAAGCAAAGTCTTTAAACAATACGTATATCCCATATATGGTCGTCGTAATATTCAAGTCTTCAAATATAAGGATTATAGTTTTGATATTGAAGTTTTATATATTGTTCAATATATTTTTCTAACAGTTAGATTTTAACTTTACATTCATTTCTCTGGTTTATTAACTCTTTCTAATTTAGGTAAGGCTAGGACATGAGAAACATTGTTTTTGGAACTTCAAATATAAATATGTTTGTGCAACTCTATTTTTGCTGAAGTGTAGTTTTCGGTGAAGCGCACCCAAGGTGATTGTGATTTTCTCTCGTGGATGTTCTTTTATGATCTCTATTTAGCCTACTGCCTCCATTCTCTCCTCCATAATAGACAATGGGAAGTGGTTGATACAGAATGGATGAATTGCTTGCACAAGGAAGTTGTTCATAGATTATCATATCATACTCGGTTTTTTTTGCATCAATTTTAGCTTAAACAAAACTTTTTTTTGTGGACTTGTTTGAGCTTAATTCGGTAGAAATTAGAGTTTATTTTTTCTTGTACTTTCTTTAAGAAATTGTAAGTCATTCAAAGTGATGCACATATAAATTTTGATTGAGTTGTGTATTTATTTTGGCCGTTTGACTTTTCTTATGTTTCTCTCTTCATTATGTTTGCTTGGAATATTTTCTTAAGAATCTTTTTTAGGTGGACTTCACGTGTGTAAGGATTTACCAATGTTGTGCATACTAGATGGTAAGTCAACTCTAAATTCAAGTTTTTGCAGCAAACTATATTTTCTTTAGAATGTATTGCCTAAAATAATTTCTACATAGGAAAATCTAGCTATATGCATTTACCAAGACTTTCTTTATATTTGTGAAACTTGGTAAATGTATTATCGATGTCAACCTTATAAGGTCCAAAGTATTATGGATGTCAACCTCTGGTTCTCATTTTTTTTCCTTGCGTTTCACTCTCAATTCTCATTGTGCATTCTTTGTAGGTATTTTTAGGATTATATGATTTTTTTTTTTTTTTTTTTAATTTTTTTTATTCAAATTTATGTTCTTTCCTTATTGAATTGCAGGCACTGAATTTTGAAATGCATTATATTGGGGTTGACTGATATTTTATCACAGTCTTGGTAGAAGTTATTTAATCTGCAAGTGAATTCAATGATGTATATATCAAATTGCTCTTGGTAAGTTAAGTGGTTTATTGATTTTGTTTTTATGAGTTTAATTGGTGCAGTTATAAGATTTTCTCAAACTTCTAATGCTTCACATTTTATGTTACTGATAGTTATTTTTTTTAACTTTGTTTATGATAACCGTAGATTTTCTGGATAAGAAAAGTTTTGTATACTTTAATGCTCTAAATTTTTAATGTTGTCCAACAAGAGCACCCAGTCAATATAAGAGTGTATCTACAACAAATAGGCAATGAGTTTGATTTCCTTTTTGCTCAATCACATATGTAAGTACTCATTAGCTTTATGATAGGTTGTTCTTCAACCTCAAAGGAAAAGAGAGTTCACAAGGAAGATAAAGATTGTTCACACTCATAGGTGCTGAATTAACTGAATTTAGGTGTTATTGCCTTTCATATTCTCTTCATTTTCCAGTGTATTTTGTTGTTGTGTTTCATGTATGTAGTTTTGTAACGGCCCAGACTTCCGTTCCGGTTCCCCAGGTATGTTCGGTTCAGTTTTCGGTTGCTCGGTTGGGCCATTAGGGTTTTTTTTAACCCTAAAGGGCATTTTGGTCATTTTGCTCTTAGGGTTGGCCTTGCGGGATCTGAGGGTTCTGAGGCTATTTTTGTCTTTTGCTAAGGTTGGTTTGGTTGTCGGTGCATGTTTCCAAGAGTAGTTGGATTTATTAGGGTTTCTGGAGGTTTTTCGGTTAAGTGCAAAATAGGAGTTTTAAAAGTGTTGCTTTGAGGATTTGAACCCCTGACCTCAAGGGGGTTTGGAGGCTTGGATTTAAATGAGAAAAATAGATGCGTCAGCTGGGACTCGAAGGAGGAAAGCCCTGGGAAGGGGTTTAGTCACCAATCCTAATTGAATTAGGAAAAGAGAATTCGTAATTTCATTCACAAGGACTTGCCGCATGCATCTCTCTCTCTCTCCTTCTCATCTTGCCGAATTCTTGCTCTCCTTCCTCATCTCCTTGCCGAATCCATCAAGATCAAGAACCAAGTTCAAGATTCATGTAAGTTTTCTCTTCTCCTCCTCTCCTCCATAGCCGAATTTGGTTTCCCTTGGTGTTTGGCCAAACCCTAATCGAAAATTGTTGTTGCTTGGTAGCCGAGACCCTTCTTGATTCTTCTTGGAGTTACCGAGCCTTGAGGTTCCTTCTTAGGGAGTGCCGAATTGCTTCTTATTTCTCCCTTGGTGTAGCCGCAAGTCAAATCAAGAACCAAGAGTTCGAGAGGTGAGTCCTTCTTTCTTCCTTTCTTCTTGCCAAAAATTGCTTCCCTTGTTGTTTGTGCAAGCCCTAACCGAGGAGGTTGCTTCTCCCTTGCAGCCGAGACCTCTCTTGGTTCTTCTCCTAGAGTAGCCGCAAGATTGGTTCAAGAAGGTTGCCCGGGAAGTGTTTTCGCAAGCCCTAGTTGGGAGTGTTGTAGCCGCACCATCCTCTCAAGTTTCTTGGAGCCGATTCTCTCAAAGGTAAGCCTTTCTTGTCCCTTGGCCGAGAGCCTATGCTTGTTGGTTGGTGGTGTTCTAAGCCTTTCTCCTTTGCTTTGCAAGCCCCGATCGAAGCTGGAAGAGTTCCCGCAACGAACCCTAGAAGCCGTGAGCATGTTTGTGTGGACCCTACGAATACTTAATAGCATATCGTATCTTGGTAACTGTATGAGGTTTCTAGTGGATAGGATTCATGTTTTCTCTTGATGGCATGTTCGGTCTCTGTTCGTATTCTGTTAGTTCCATGCTAGGGTTTTCTTATTCTGGCATATCCATTGTAAAGACCCGACCCAAAAGGTGCTCTAAATGGGCCTTTACCCCAATGCATGCATTCAAAGTAAGGACAATATACAAATATGATTTCGGATTCCAATTAAAATTAAAACATTCTGAAGATTCAAGCAATCAATACAGATTCATCAAACATCCTGTCTCCAAGCACCTGTTTCAAGACAAATACATTTCCAAAAGTTTACTCTGATAAGAGATTTATTAAAATCATTCAAAACCTTCTCAGATACAACAATGCTGGAATCCACAAAAACATTGGGAAAACATCCTAGGGCTCCGTGCCCGACTACATGCATTCAGGGGAAATAAAAAGACAAGAGTCATAATATAAAAGGTCAGAGATGACAGCAGGTTCCCATGATCACAGCTCCTTCAGCCATCCTGTCTCGCACCTTGGTTACCTGTGGAAAACCACAAAATAAGGGTGAGTAACGAATTACTCAGTAAGAATCCCCAACCGGGGTACAATACGATATACATGGTCATCTAGCCGAAAGATATGCAAGCTATGAATATAAACACAGAATAGATCACATAGCTTAAATCCACTTACAAACCTCGGATGCCAACTCAGGGTATTAGTCCAGAAAATCCATCACACAAAACGCCCTATACGAGAAACAAGTCTCGGCCTCGGCTGCTCTCTGTTGATACGAAAAGGTGCACTAGCTCAAGATCCCGAGGAGCTCTTGGTGGCCGACGCCATTTGTAATGAGCGTAAGCGCGCACCGCATGCTACCTGCGGACTCGGGGGTGTCGGGTCTAGTGGCAAGTTGCCCAGGTCAAGTCACCATGCCTAACTAAATCTCTGGATCGGTGTCACTGACATAGGGGTGTGAGACCTGGACACGTGAACTATGGCAGCCTGTACCACGGCACGTGAGGCTAACGAATCGGTCGTGGTAGGCTTACACTAGGAAGCGGTCCTTGCCCTAACAGGTGGCAATCAAGGGCTATGGCCGAACACGCTGAGGACGGGTCGACTGCCGGGGGCGAGGCAATGCCAAGTCATCATCCCGATCGTTGGGGCATTTAACGATCGCCACCCTCACCCAAGATTGCGGGGCGGTAGTTAGGGTTAGCTAAACCCCTACGGGATCGAGGACGAGTATCGTCTCGTCGTCGCCCTCGCGTGGATGCAAGTTACGTTATGCATCCGGCCAGGATGATGCTACCTACCTGAACTCTAACCTATAATATCAACAACAAACAATCCAATACAATCCAATACGTGCTCAACAGATACAAGGAACCTAGCATGATACTACGAAGCAAAATGCAGATCACGAGCATGCGAACGGAACAACCTAGCATGGACTAACATGAGAAAACAACATAAGAAATCATGCCATCGGGAATTCGAACGGAGCACCTATCACTAAACATGCTTTGATAAACACAAACAAGCATACAAACAACATCTCATAATATATCGCACGGCCCACAACTCGAAGAAGAAATCCTTACTGGCCGGAGGCAACTACACACAAAATCCTAAGCCGCGATCGAACCCGAGCTAGCTAGCTACGAGAACCTAACAAACACAATAATAATCACAATCCATAGGCCTAAATATAATAAAAATAAACAAGGCTCGGCTCGGGAGCAACGGACGGGCAGCGGCGACGGCGAGGTCTGGGCCGCTGGGCACAGAGGCTGCCGACGCCGACAGCGCTGGGTGCGAGGCTGCGCGCGCATGGACAGCACTAGAGCGCGGCTGCGCTCGGGCGACGACGAGAGAGCGGCGAAGCGGCGAGCGACGCGATGCGGCGGTAGCGCGATAACGCGACAGGCGACTGGCGGCTGCGGCGGCGACGGTCTTGCGCGCGCAGTGCAGCGAGCTTCGCGGCAGGGTCGTCACAGGCGTCTGGCGACCTTAGGCGCGATCGATCCGGGTGTGGCGCGTTTGACACCGCTGCTTTGGCGCCTAGGCCGCTTTGGTCGGGACGACGCACAAACTACGGGGCTGCTAGGGGAGAAGAAGCTCGGCTTGGGAGCTAGGGAGAAAAAGGTTGGGCGGCCATGGAGTTTGGAGAAGAAGACCCAAAACCCTATTTTTTCTTCTTTTAAACAAATGCACCAAAACTCCAAAGATCCAAGGGTAACTAAGATATGACGCGGAAAGAGTAACAATAACACCAGGTCGCTCACTTGGCAAGGCTCTCCTCTAGCACACAAGGCCACCCTGGCTCGAACCCTAGCTGCAACACAATTTTCTTTTATTTTAACTTTTGCATTTATCCTTGCTCAAACCCATCCACAAAGCCTAAAAAACCTACATAAACCCATCCAATAATTTTAGCAACTTGAAAAAGACATAAACGGCCCTGACGGCCCGACCAAATTACCAAAATACCCCTAGGGCATACCTGGAAGACCGGGATGAAAACCTGGGTCGTTACAATATTCTCTCCTTTTTATGACTTTCGTCCTCGAAAGTCCTTAAGACCAAAAACAAAGACAGATACTGCAATCTCATCCCGTCTTCCCCGCTCACGAGCGACCTCCTCTGAACTCTGACTCCTCCACTGAACTTTTACCAAACGGATCTCACGGCTACGCAACGTCTTCGTCTCAAAGACCAGAATACTTACAGGCTTCCCCTCGAGGCTCAAATCCTCAATCAGCTGCAAAGGCTCAAAGTCCACAATGAGCGATGGGCCCGGCACATACTGCCTCAACATCGATACCTGAAAACACTGCACACGACTGACAATGACAGAAAAGCTAACCAATATGCAACTCTGCCAATCCTTTCGAGAATCTCAAATGGTCCAACAAACAGAGACTCAACTTCCCACGCTTACCTAACCTCAACACACCTCACATCGGTGCAACCTTAAAAACACGCACTGTCCAACCTCAAACTCTAAAACTCGACGCCGTACATCGGCGTACCTCTTCTGCCTGCTCTGAGCTGACACACGAGCTCTAAACTTTTGCACTGCACTGCTGACCAACCGCAGCAACTCAGGACCCAAAACAACATTGACGACCACCAACCTTTTCCCAGAACACTGGAATCCTGCAACACTTACAATACAACGCCTCAACGGAACTATATGAATTAATAGTTGGGAACTGCTACCCAAGGCAAACTCATAAAACCAACACTGGTCTCCCGCTGCCTAATCACGGAAACACCAACTCGCAACAAGTTCTGAAGGATCTGGCTCACTTCTCCCAAAAGACCATCGGTCAGAGGGTGAAAACACTACATGACTGCATTCGGCCCATAAGCCTCTTAACAATGCTCTCCAGAACCACAACTCATCAACGCACTGCCTAGAATAACCTTTGTTGCCACACCCTGGGGCCAACAACTCTAGCCTGAAACTTCCATGCCACTACTCCCCAGTAATGACATCTTCACCTGGGCGAGGTGCGAGCTCTAACTATTGCAACCATTCCACCAAAAATCCGAACTCACACAGCAACCTCAACCAACTGCCAGCTTCCACACGGACTCCTACAAACCAACAACTTGAGTGCTACGAACTCGGTAGCCTAACCAACCGCACACTGCATAACCACGCCAATCTACTCAACTCCAACTCGACCTAGATCACTGCCTGGAAAAGTCAGCCTGCCAACAACCGGGCCCTAGAGGGCTCCCTCCACCAAACTTACCTCCATGCAAGCAACGGAACGAAGCTTGCCTCTAATATGAAACACATCTCACAAGTCCAAACGATAACACATACAGGCTTAACCTTCTAGCTTAGGCTTATTGCACCTTCCCACTGAAACTTCATAAACGGAACTCCACTACTCTGTTAACACCAATTACCGAGAACAAGAATACCAACAATGGTTGGCAGAGCACAAGCTACACTAACCATCAAGGATCCCTCAAAAGGTCAAGACCCTAATCCAACCACAATGGTGCAACCTCAACCCACAACTCATACAAAGGAGTTCTTCAACTACAAAGGTGCAACAGCTTCCATGCCAACACACAAAAACCTTAACCAACTAGGCCAAACACTCATAGGAGGCAGAACAACCCTTATTGCAACTTCCAGAACACCACTCACGAGTCCTTCTAACTGGACAAACTACTGCTTCCAAGCAGCCAACAAACTTTCACCCCATAGCTAGCACCACTACCACCAACTCCAAGACCAAGGAATAACCTGACAACTCCCAAGGAGAAATAGATCCTTACAAGCGGACATTCGAAGGACAGAGAGCTTCACAATCGCTCGCTGTCTTGCTCAGCTAAGCACAACATCCAACTCTCCTAGAGGCAACAACAAGGGGTCCACCACAGACTGGACCGCCAACCACGAGCAAGAGAAGACTCACCCCCAAACACCAAATAAGGGCAACTCTCAAACTCTGGAACAGGAAAGACATCCGCCAGGGCAAAACCACTTGCCCCACGAGCAAGGCTAACTTCTAGCGACTCAAAAACCACACCTTGGTCAACACCAAGCACCAACTTGCCACCACACCGGAACCAATCCAAACTCTACTCCAAACAAACTTTAGCTTGCTAGCCTACCAAATCTGCCAGCAACTCACCCGAGGTCTACAGCCTACACAACTCTGGCTTACCAACTCACACTCACTACTGGGTTTGACTGAGCTCTGGTGAGGCTCTCCACAACTAGGGTTCTTGGGCAACCCTCGACACACACTGTCGTCTAACGGTCAATAGCCAACAGCCTGAACAAACAACTCTTTTTTCCAGCATCACAACCATGCTGGCCTGCTCCGAACCTCGAAACCAAAAGATCAGAAACGCCTCAGAATGTGTCATCCTCCTACTCAAAGCATCAGCCACATCGTAGCTTCCACCCAGGGTAAGGATTCCGAGCAACACCCTTAGCAACTATGGTCAGGAACTACGCGGCTTCACTACAACCACCATTTGTTCAGTACCATCTGAACTCCAACCATGAACACAAGAGGTTCCACCAACCAAGCTTAGGTTCAACTCAACAAACTTGCCTAAGCAACAACCCAACTACGAGCACGATATCGTTACAACCTCAACTAAAGCCTTACAACATCCACCTGGAGTCCAACTACTCCAAGAACTGAGCACCAGTTCTCCAATGCAAACCCTACATGGTTCTGAAACTCTCGCCACCAGAACGAACTACACAAAACACACTTGTGTGCACAACTCTCAACCTTCCTTCAGAGATCCAAGGCTAACAGGTGCTTTCCAAAAGGCAACACTAACTTCTTGCAGAGATACAATCAACCAAAGCAACACCAAAAGTTCCATCTCCACACGATACTCGAAGCTGCGACAACCTTGCTCTACTAAAGCATAACAATGCCAAACCAAACTTACTTTATACCAAGCCTCTACCAAGTGTGCTTACACATAAGGCGTCCAACTCCTCTAAAAAGACATCCTACCCATCTCATAGGCATCCAACTCGCCTCATAGGCATCCAGCTCATCTCATAGGCATACAACTCGCCTCATAGGCATCCAACTCATCTCACGGGCATCCAACTCATGGTTCCCCTGCTGGACCGAACTCGCATCTACAATGCTCACTCAACTCAGGTTTAGGCACCCGAAGGTAGTGGACCGCACTACCAACCACAAAGATCTCTTGGCCTCAGCCCTAGCGTGAGACTCACACGCACTAACACTTACCAACCGTCAACCTGCCGACTTACTCAACCACCAGTAACACTGGGAAGAGGCTCCAGCTCCTCTCGAACACCCTTTCGCTTGTAGTCTTTCGACTACCACTGAACTAGCTCTCTTGCGTGACTTAAACAGGTGCAACTGCCACAAACGGATACAAAGGCTAAAGGAGTGTGCTGAACTCCGGACGGGTCATAGAACCATCTGCTATACCCATGCCAAACTCAGGCCTGAATCAGACTTAGAGCCAAAGCGGCACACCAACCAATGCACCTCAAGTGCCGCTACTAACAAATCCACATCCTACTACAAATGGGGCCAGCAAGGTCACAACCTCAAGTGACAAAAACTATGGCTAGGCATACAAGAGCTCAAACTCAAACAACCATGCCTATGGCATCTCATCTAACTGAAGTCCCACGGCCTACTCTTGAATCTCCACATGATGCTCAACAAAACTCTGGCCGGATCTCTCAACATGCAGCAGCTAGCTCTACTCCAGGAGCTCACCATAAGAAGAGTGCTCAACTCTACAAAAAACCTGAGGAAACCACCAACGAATCAAGTCCGAAGGGGGCACTGCTCACTACACCCTTAACCACAGGGTTCCGGCTTACTGGCTGTAAACAACAACACTTTACAAGAGCACAAAGATGCCTCATCAACCTCCTCGAAGGCTACCAACTCTACAGCTACTCACTGGGCAATCAAACAATCTGCTAAGGCTCAAGATCAACACTTGAGCTACCCAAGTTAGTCCACACGGAGACCTGCTCCACAAGCATCCACATAAGCAAAGCCATAGCTAACTCCTCTCCTAGAGTGGTACTCCAGGGCAAATCACCTCCACCCTCTCACTAGGGGAAAACCAACAACTAGGCCACACGTGGCCTACGGAGTCTAACCTCTGCCTCCCTCTGGAACGATGTCCCAGCGGTATCCGAATCTATCTGGATATCTCAACAAACCACAACATACAACTCACACTGCGGGAAGTTGGCATGATGGCGCTCTAAACCCAAACCAACAACGAGTCAGAACCTGCTCGTCTCCGCTCCACAACACTACACAAGGCATACACTAGATGAAAAGTATTGTAAATTCTTAACCCTTTTCTAAATACAAGATAAACTTAGGCGTACACTGATGACCGCTTGAGAGTGCCGTGATCATGGGGAAAACGACCTACAACAAAAGGTCAGTCTACAGAATCTATGACTCTGAGCTTTGATACCAACTGTAAAGACCCGACCCAAAAGGGGCTCTAAATGGGCCTTTACCCAATGCATGCATTCAAAGTAAGGACAATATACAAATATGATTTCGGATTCCAATTAAAATTAAAACATTCAGCATTCAAACAGATATCAATACAGTTCACTGAAACCTGTCCCTGTCTCCAAGCACCTGTTTCAAGACAAATACATTTCCAAAAGTTTACTCTGATAAGAGATTTATTAA
Organism: Sicyos edulis; assembly: GCA_036507275.1. Classification (NCBI taxonomy): domain Eukaryota; kingdom Viridiplantae; phylum Streptophyta; class Magnoliopsida; order Cucurbitales; family Cucurbitaceae; genus Sicyos; species Sicyos edulis. Next base: position 21,453,901 of record CM071848.1, read on the forward strand.
AATAATTCAAAACCTTCTCAAATACAACAATGCTGGAATCCACAAAAACATTGGGAAAACATCCTAGGGCTCCGTGCCCGACTACATGCATTCAGGGGAAATAAAAACACAAGAGTCATAATATAAAAGGTCAGAAATGACAGCAGGTTCCCATGATCACAGCTCCTCCTTCAGCCATCCTGTCTTGCACCTTGGTTACCTGTGGAAAACCACAAAATAAGGGTGAGTAACGAATTACTCAGTAAGAATCCCCAACCGGGGTACAATACGATATACATGGTCATCTAGCCGAAAGATATGCAAGCTATGAATATAAACACAGAATAGAGCACATAGCTTAAATCCACATACAAACCTCGGATGCAACCTCAGGGTCTTAGTCCAGAAAATCCATCACACAAAACGCCCTATACGAGAAACAAGTCCCGGCCTCAGCCTGTCTACTGTCGATACGAAAGGTGCACTAGCTCAAGTTCCGAGGAGCTCTCCGGTCGGCGCTGTAATGAGCGTAAGCGCGCACCGCATGCTACTGCAGACTCTAGGGGTGCCGGGTCTAGTGACAAGCTGCGCAGGTCCAGTCACCATGCCTAACTAAATCTCTGGATCGGTGTCACTGACATAGGGGTGTGAGACTGACACGCGTGAACTATGTCACCTGTACCACCGCACCGAGGCTAAGGAACCGGGCCGTGGTAGGCTTACACCGAGAAGCGTCCTTGCCCTAACAGTGGCAATCAAGGGCTACTGGCCAACACTTTGAGGACGTGCCGACCGCTTCGAGGATGAGGTAATGCCAAGTCATCATCCCGACCGCTGGGGCATTTAACGATCTCCCACCCTCACCCAAGATTGCGGGGCGGTAGTTAGGGTTAGCTAAACCCTAACGGGATCGGGGACGAGTACCGCAGTCTCGTGCGTCCCCATCGCTGTGTGGATGCAAGTTACGTTATGCATCCAAATTTCGGATGATGCTACCTACCTGAACTCTAACCTATAATATCAACAACAAACAATCCAATACAATCCAATACGTGCTCAACAGATACAAGGAACCTATCATGATACTACAAAGCAAGAACAGATACGAGCATGCCAGAACGGAACAACCTAGCATGGACTAACATGAGAAACAACATAAGAAATCATGCCAGTCGGGAATTCAAAACGGAGCACCTATCACTAAACATGTTGATAAACACAAACAAGCATACAAACAACATCACATAATATATCGCAGGGCCCACACAACTCCGGTAAGAAATCTTTACTCATCCGGGAGGCAACTACACATAAAATCCTAAGCTGCGATCGAACCCGAGCTAGCTACTGAGAACCTAACAAACACAATAATAATCACAATCCATAGGCCTAAATATAATAAAAATAAACAAGGCTCGGCTCGGGAGCAACTCACGCGGCGCGGCTGACAAGCGGACGGGCAGGCAGCACGGCGAGGCTGCTGGTGGCCGCAGAGTCTGCAAGCTGGACAGGCGCTGGGGCACGGGCTGCGCGCGGACGCGGAGCGAGGACGCTAGCGGGCGAACGACGCGATGCGGCAGGCGCGCGACAGCTGCGACGGGCGACCTGGGCGGCTGCGACGGGCGATCTAGGCGGCTGTGATGGGGCTGGTGCGCGCGACAGGCAGCTGCAGGCGTGCGACAGGGGCTGTCTGGGCGATCTGGGCGGCCTGGGCTGCGATCTGGGGCTGTCTGGGCGCCTAGCTGGGCTGCTTGGCTGGGCTGCTGCTCGGTTGAGCTGCTGCTTGGCCGGGACGACGCACGATCTACGGGGCTGCAAGGGGACAAGGAGCTCGACTTCGGAGCTAGGGAGAAAAAGGTTGGGCGACCATGGAGTTTGGAGAAGAAGACCCAAAACCCTATTTTCTCCTCTTTTAAACAAATGCACCAAAACTCCAAAGATCCAAGGGAAACTAAGGTATGACGCAGAAAGAGTAACAATAACACCTGGTGGCTCACTTGGCAAGGCTCTCCTCTAGCACACAAGGCCACCCTGGCTCGTACCCCGGTTGCAACACAATTTTCCTTTATTTTAACTTTTGCATCTATCCTTGCTCAAACCGATCCACAAAGCCTCAATAACCTACATAAACCCATCCAATAATTTTAGCAACTGGAAAAAAGACATAAACGACCCTGGCGGCCCGACCAAATTACCAAAATACCCCTAGGGCATACCTAGAAGACCGGGATGAAAACCTGGGTCGTTACATCCATGTTTCCTGTTCGTATTCTGTTAGTTTCATGCTAAGGTTAGACAGGTAATGTATATTGTTTGATTGTTAGGCTAGTTTGTGTTCCTGTACTTAGGAGACCGTTAGGGGTTAGTAGTTTAGGTCCCGCTTGGGTAAGTCCCCAATGGGCACCAATGCGTTGCTAGTGTATGTAAGTCCCCGGTGGGCACTACGCTCTTGGAATTATGTGTAAGTCCCCGATGGGCATCATAATGTAGCTAGTGAGTGTAAGACTCCGATGGGCATCTCCGTGTTCCTAGCAGGAGTAAGACCCCGATGGGCATTCTAGATGTGTAAGACCTTGATGGGCATCACTGTTTTGTGGAGTAAGACCCCGATGGGCATCCTTGTGGAGTAAAACCCCAATGGGCATCCTAGATGTGTAAGACCTCGATGGGCATCATTGGTTTGTGGAGTAAGACCCCGATGGGCATCCTTGTGTGTAAGTCCCCGATGGGCATCACTGTGTCTAGGAGGAGTAAGACCCCGATGGGCATCCTTATGTGTAAGACCCCGATGGGCATCAAGGTGTAGAACCTAGTGTAGGTTGTTGTTGTAAGTCCTTGAATAGGCAAGTTCTAGGAATGATGAATAGCCTAAACCAAGTTGTTTGCTCTGAGTTAGTGTATGGTTGCATGTTCGGTGTACTAGATGAAATGTTTTCGTATTGTACCCCGGTTGGGGATTCTTACTGAGTGACTCGTTGCTCACCTTTATTTTTCTGTGGTTTTCCACCAAGTAACTTGGGACAGAGGCTGGATGGCTAGGAGGAGGCTGCTGGATGATCATGGACGGCCGAACTCTTAGACAAGATTTTATCTTTTCCTTTATTTTGATTTAGCATGTAGATGGACTTGAGTCCTTAAGGAAAAAAAACTTGTTTATGTTTTCTCGGACCGTTTTCTATGATTTCAAAGAAAATACTGATCAGTCACCTTACTTGTTGGTTTTACTTAATGGATTCCTGGATTTGTTTTAATTGTGTTGTTTGAAAAGATTTAAATTGGTACTCTGAATGGTGTTTTTATGTTTTCATTCATGCATGCTAAGTAAGGATCTAGGTTTAAGACCATTTTTCGGGTCGGGTCCTTACAGTTGGTATCAGAGCTCAGAGTCATAGATTCTGTAGACTGACCTACAATTGTAGGTTTTTTTCCATGATCATCTGCGCTCCAACAGCCATCAGGTATGTCCGTAAGTTTAAGGTTAGGGGTTAAGAATTACAATACCGTTTGCACCTAGCATGTACATGTAACGGCCCAGTTTTCTATTCTTGTTTTCGAGGTGCTTCTGGTTTAGATTCAGTTGTTCGGTTGGGCCGTTAGAGATATTTTGACCCTTAGGGGTATTTTGGTCTTTTGGCTCCCCGGGAAGGATTTGTGGATTTTCAGGATCCCGAGGCAACTCCTGCCTTTGTCGAGGCTTGTTTATTGTTGGTTGCGAGTCCCGAGATGTTTGGGCTATTCGTTTGGATGTTCGGTTGTGATTTGGGTTTTGGCAAAGTTATGGTTGGTTGAGTGCATCCCTTGGGATTCGAGCCCTGGCCCATAGTGTTGATTTGGGAGTTGGATTTAAGTGAGTTTTATTTATTGGAAAAGGTTGCTTCAATCGGGTCTCGAAGGAGGAAGCCGGGAAATGGGATTTTAAGGATTTTTAAGGCCTATTTAATGAGGATATGGATGGAAATAAAATAATAAAAGAAAATCCCATTTTTAAATCCCCATTTTCCCTTTTTTCCCCATTTTTCCCTTTTATTTTTTTTCTCTCTCTCTCTCTCTTCCTCTCTCCCCAACCCGAGCCCCCTAACCCCCAGCCCGACCCTAACTCCCAGCTCGCCCAACCCTAGCCTTGGCTCGCCCAGTGCGCCAAGCTCGAGCCCCACCTTGCTCGCCCACCACCCACAAGACAAGGCAGCCCCGAGTCGCCCCTGCCCTGTGTCGCGTCGCCTAGACCCAGCCGCGTCGCACAGCCCTCGCCCAGGCCCCGCGTCGCCCAGGTCCGAGCGCCCTGCACTGTGTCGAGTCGCGCTCCTCTATAGCTCGCCGTGCCGAGCCCGCGGAGCCCTCGTGAGCCGTCGCGTCATTGTGCCGAAGTCGCGCGCCTTATCCGCCCCACCGCGCTGCGCGCACCTCCGCGCCCGAGCCCAGCGCCTGCGCCCGGCCGACTCACATCTTCGCCGACACCGCCCACCGTGTTGGTTGGCCCGAGCCTTGTGGCTTCTCGGATGGTATTTCCTGAGTCTTTTCTTCGTTGGGCTCTGATTTTTTGGCTGCTGATTATGGATTTAATTAGGGTGTTTATTTAAATGTTTAGGCTGCTCGGGTTCCATATAAGCTTGAGGGTCGTTGGGTGATTTGTGATAAATTATTTGCTGCTTGTTCCAGGTAAGGATTTCTTACCGTGGTTGTGTGGACCCTGCGATATTATCATGATGTGCCTTGTATGCTTGTTTGTTGTTATGAGCATGATAGTGATAGGGCAGCTTTGATTGATCTGTTGCTAGCATGTTTACCTGATTGTACATGTTAGTGCCATGCTAGGTTTGTTCTTCCAGCATGCTTATGATTCCTGCTTTAAGTTCGTAGTATCATGCTAGGTAAGCGTGTTTGATGTCGGTTATTGTTTGCTAGCCAGGAATCATTTTCTCTGTACTCTTAGCTAGAGTTGTAGGGTTTGTCATCATCCAGAGGCTGAGAGCGGACATAACGTACTTTGTCCCCACTGGTCGGGAGTAAAGTGCGTGCAACATAACGTACATTGCTTTCCCCCCCCGGCCGCCGATGTGGATTTAGCTACCCACATCGGCGTAAGCCTAGTTTGTAGCCTGCTAGAGCGGAACCCTGCCATCGGTGTAAGCCTGCCCTGGTCGGTTGTTAGCTTCAGGTCGGTGGTTCATGCTGCACAGATGAGTGCCGAGGGCCTCGCGCTACTGTGATCAGTGACACCGCTTCCGAGTCTTAGGCATGCATACCTGGCCCGCGTAGTTTGTCCTTAGGCCCCCACATTTATGCCGCTTTCGAGTACACCATTCCTTCCAATTTAGAGCCAGACTTCGGGTACTCTCCCGTAAGTCCAGATTATTAGCAAGGGTAAAGAGGCCCTTGAGGACATCCTTGGGATCAGTTTTTGAGCTGATCAATTTGCCGAGTGAAAGAGACCTCGGAGATGTCCCGGGATTGGTTAGGAGAACCAATCATTAGGCCGGAAGTAGGAGACTTCCGAAGATTCCAGATCTTGCCTTGTAAGCTCGTTGAGGTATGATCTGTGTTGGTGGTTGTTTGCATGTATGCTAAGGTGCTAGATGACTGATGTATCGTATTGTACCCCGGTTGGGGATTCTTACTGAGTATGTTTATACTCACCCTTATTTATCTTTCAGGTAACTTGGGACAACACCAGGATGGCTAGCGGAGGGAGCTAATTGATCATGGGAGCTGCCGGCACTCTGTCATTTATTGTTATTGCATTGTTTATTCAGCATGTAGATGGACAGGAGTCCTAGGGGAACATTGTTAAAAAGTTGTTTAAATTGTATTGTATGTTTTTATAAACACTGGCCAGACTTGTTTTACTTCGTTGCTTTGCTTAAATGAAAATTGTTGGTTATGTTTTAAGGGTTCCCCCTTCTCATATGTTTTGAAGAGTTTTTAAATATGAGCGCTAAACCGCTTGTTATCATATTTAACTTGCATGCTGAGTGAGATCCCAGGTTTAGGATCGTATTTTGGGTCGGGTTCTTACAGTACATGACTTGTTGTTGTAGAGCAGGAACAAGTAGGTTCTGACTCGTTGTTGGTTTGGGTGTAGATTGTCAGCATGCCGGTTACCCGTAGAGGGCAAGGAGCTCGAGGCCGACCAACCAGGTCATTCGTATTGATTCTGACACTAGAGGGACGTCGTCTCAAGCTGAGGCTGATATTAGGCCACCTGCAGACCTTGCTGCTGTGTTGGCAGGAGAGGGCGTGGAGGCAGCTGAGCCTCGAGAGGCTGCATCGGGAGTAGCTTTTGCTGAGTCTATGAGGGCTCTTATGGTTGGGTTGCTAGCTAACCAGAGGGCTGAGTAGAGAGCTGAGACGTAGGCTTTGTTAGCTTCGCAGAGGAAAAAGCCCCGAATTCAGATAGAGCAGTTGACTGAGTTGGTTCAGCAGAGGACTGCAGTGCCACCAGTACCGCCAGCTCCGCAGGAGCCGATCGTGAATGAGGCCGTTGTGGCAGAAGGTGTAGAGGATCTGGGCAAGTGGCTGAAGGATTTTGTCAAGTGGAAGCCCGAGAAATTCAGTGCCCTTAGAGATCCGTTAGTAGCAGGCAGATGGATTGCTGAGCTAGAGTACACATTCATGGTGATGGCTTGTCCTGAGGTACAGCGAGCCCGTTGTGCAGCTCATGTGCTAGCTGGTACAGCTAAGTGGTGGTGGGATTCCACTTTTAGTGAGAGATCGGCTGGGTCTCCACTTGCCACCTAGGATTTCTTCAAGGTCAAGTTCAAGGCAAAGTTTATCAGTGAAGAAGCCCAAGAGAAGATGATTGAGCTATTTTCAAACTTAAAGCAAGGATTTGATTCGATCGAGGTTTATGAGAAGAAGTTTTTGGAGTACGGGTACTTCGCTCCGCAGTTGATTGCTACCCCTGAGCTGAAGATCAGGAAGTTTATTGCGGGTTTGAGACAGGGAGTGTCTCAGGATGTTAGGGCACAGGCCCGAGAGACTTTTGCCAAGGAAGTGCAGTTGGCAACGATCTACGATGGGAAGTATCCTCCAGAGTAGGTTGTTGGTGCTACTGTGCAGAAGGACCAAGTATACTCGGGCCAGAAACGTAAGTTTGACTCGGGAAGAAATAGTCGAGTGGGCGGTCAGCGCCGTTAGGGTTCTTATCAGGGCAGATACCAGCATAGAAACTGAAACCGTGATCAGCCTCACCAGCAGGGCGTAGGGAGGCTGCCACCATTTTGTAACCATTGTGGAAAGTCGCATTGAGGTCCCTGTGGAGGTAACCCTAGGGCTTGCTATAACTGTGGTAAGGAAGGGCATCAGGCCCGGTTTTACAAAAAAAAAAGCAGTGGCAGCGCAGCCTGCTCAGTAGTAGGGGCGAGTGTATGCTATGACCTGCAGGAGGCTGAGCGAACCGGTGCCGCAGTGGCAAGTACGCTCCTAGTTCTTGATCAACTTGCTTTTGTGTTGTTTGATTCGGGTTCCACTCATTCTTTTGTTTCTGTTGTATTTGCTGAGCATGCTTGCATGATTTTAGAGCCTTTAGGGTTTGAGTTATCTGTTGCAACTCCTTCGAGAGCTAGTATGCTAGCTAGTCAAAAGGTAAAGGACGGTCGGATACAGGTATCCGACGAGTCTCTGCAGGTTACCCTCATAGTACTGGCGATGAGAAGTTTTGATGTGATCCTCGGCATGGATTGGCTAGCTGATAACCACGCAATGATTGACTGTCGCCAGAAGGAGGTAGTGTTCAGCCCGCCCAACAGGCCTAGCTTTAAGTTCTGGGGCATCCAGAGCGGGGTGTGTCAGCTAGTGATTTATGCAGTTAAGGCCCACCATTTGTTAGCTCGAGGAGCTTGGGGCTTCGTAGCCAAGTTGTCTGGAGTGAGCCATGATCAGTTATCTGTTGAGGAAGTGCCCGTCGTGCAAGAGTTTGCAGATGTGTTTCTTGAAGAGTTGTCCGGTCTGCCGCCAATGAGGGGGGTGGATATCTCAATAGAGCTTGAGCCAGGAATTCGTCCTATCTCGAAAGCACCTTACCGTATGGCGCCAGCTGATTTGAAAGAGTTAAAGGAGCAGTTGCAAGAGTTGCTTGACAGAGGATTTATTAGACCGAGTGTGTCCCCGTGGGGAGCACCTGTGATGTTTGTTAAGAAAAAGGATGGCTCGATGCGTCTATGCATTGATTATAGGGAACTGAATAAGGTAACCATCAAGAACAAGTATCCACTGCCGCGTATTGATGACCTGTTTGACCAGCTCCAGGGAGCTTGTGTGTTTTCAAAGATTGACTTGAGGTCAGGCTAAGGATCTGGGATGCTGATATCTCTAAGACAGCTTTCAGGTCGATGTATGGTCACTATGAGTTCGTGGTCATGTCTTTCAGACTGACGAACCCCCTAGCTGCATTCATGGACATGATGGACAGAGTGTTCAAGGCGTTTTTAGATCGCTTTGTCATCGTGTTCATAGATGACATTCTTGTGTATTCAAAGTATAGAGAGGACCATGCTTCGCACCTAAGACAGATTTTGACACCCTTGCGCAAGAACCAGCTTTATGCGAAGTTTTCTGAGTGTGACTTTTGGCTTTAGGAAGTAGTTTTCCTTGGACACGTTGTGTCTAAGGAGGGAGTGGGTGTGGACCTTTCGAAAATAGAAGCAGTTAGTTCGTGGGCCAAACCGACGACAGTGTCTGAGATTCATAGTTTCTAGGTCTGGCCGGTTATTACCGTCACTTCGTTCAGGATTTTTCTGCTATAGCTGCACCGCTTACTCGTTTGACAAAAAAGGGCGTCGATTTCGTTTGGGATAAGAAGTGTGACGAAAGTTTCGCTAAGCTAAAGAGAAGTTTGACGTATGCACCCGTGTTGGCAGTTCTAGAGGGAACAGGGGGCTTTGTGGTGTACAGTGATGCGAGCAAGTTTGGTTTGGGTTGCGTTCTGATGCAGCACGGTAAGGTAATAGCGTACGCCTTAAGGCAGTTGAAACCATATGAGCAGAATTACCCGACTCATGATATGGAGTTCGTAGCTGTTGTCTTTGCACTTAAGATCTGGAGGCATTATCTGTATGGTGAAAAGATTCAAATTTTCTCGGACCACCAGAGCCTCAAATATTTCTTTACCTAGAGAGAGTTGAACATGAGACAGAGGAGGTGGTTAGAGCTTGTAAAATATTACGACTCTGAGATCCTGTATCACCCTGGGAAGGCTAATGTTGTAGCAGATGCACTGAGTAGAAAGACCTCGCATTCAGCAATGTTGTCAAATCCTAAAAGTGTTATAAGGAAAGATCTTGAGAGAGCAGGAATAGAAGTGTTGTTATGGGAGGTTACCGCCAGGGTAGCACAATTGACCATCCAGCCTTCGATAAAGCAAAGGATTATCGATGGCCAGTTGAATGACCCTAAGTTAAAGAGTTTGTACGAGAGAGTTCAGGCCGATGGTGACTTCGATTTCATGGTTTCCGCAGATGGTGGCTTGAGGTATAAGGGTCGGCTATGTGTCCCAGCCACCGCTAGTATACGTACAGAGTTGTTGACCGAGGCTCACGCTTCGCCTTTTGCGTGGAATCTAGGGGGTAACAAATGTACCAAGATCTTAAGCAGACTTTTTGGTGGATGGGGATGAAGAGAGAGATTGCCCAGTTTGTCAGCCGGTGTCTCACTTGTCAGAAGTGAAGGCGCCTAGGTAGAAACCAGCAGGTTTGTTGCAGCCGCTTGGTATGCCGCAGTGGAAATGGGAGGAGATTACCATGGACTTTATTTCGGGCTTGCCCAGGACTCCTAGAGGTTATACACAGATTTGGGTGATCGTTGACAGGTTGACCAAGTGTGCACACTTCGTCCCCAGCAGGATAAATTATACCGTGGAGCAGTTGGCACAGTTGTTCCTTGAGTAGATAGTTAGGTACCATGAGTGCCAGTTAAGATTATCTCAGACCGGGATTCTCGTTTTACATCTCGATTTCGGAGAGCCCTCCAGGCAGGGTTGGGCACAGAGTGCAACTATAGTACAGTCTTTCATCCGCAGACCGATGGTCAGAAGGAGAGGGTAAATCAGATCCTAGTGGATATGTTGTGAGCCTGTGTGTTGGATTTTCCGGGCAGTTGGGATCAGTACTTGTATTTGATGGAGTTTGCCTACAACAACAATTATCAGTCGACCATTCAGATGGCACCGTTTGAGGTGTTGTATGGTAAGCGTTGCAGATCCCCGGTATTCTAGGGAGAGGTTAGAGACAGGCAGGTTTTGGGTCTCGAGTTGCTTCAGTTGACCAATGATGCAGTTCAAAAGATCAGGGCTCATATGTTGACCGCCGATGTGAGGCGTAGAGAGTTAGAGTTTGAAGTTGGTCAACATGTTTTCCTAAAGGTAGTGCCGATGCGTGGGGTTCTGAGGTTTGGTAAGCGGGGGAAGCTGAGCCCCAGGTTTGTTGGACCTTTCGAGATCCTTGAGAGGGTTGGGGTTGTAGCTTACCGGTTAGCATTGCCGCCGTCCTTGGCTGTGGTGCATAATGTGTTCCACGTTTCGATGCTCCGCTAGTATGTGGCAGAACCTTCGCACATTGTAGATTTTGAGCCTTTGCAGCTGAATAGTGACCTGAGCTTTGAGGAAAAACCTGTAAAGATCTTACGTTTGAGAAAAGGGTTTTGAGGAACCGAGCCATTAATTTAGTGAAATTGTAGTGGCAGAATCAAAGAGTTGAGGAATGTAAAGACCCGACCCGAATGGGGTCCTAAACTAGGCCTTTACCTCAATGCATGCTTTAAAACTTAGAAAATAATATGCAAGATCACTTTCCACATTCTGAATAAAACTAAAAGCGGTAAACATCCATTCAAAAACAAACACAAAATGTCCTGGAACCTGTCCCTGTTTCCAAGTACTTGTTTCAAGCTAAATACAATTTAAAACGTATTCTGATCAGAGATTTAATTCAAACATTCAAAATCCAAAATAGTTTACATCAGTGTCAGAATCCAGAAAGCAACCAGAGACAACCTAAGGGCTCCGTGCCCAACTACATGCATTCATAGGACAATAAAAACATGGAAACATAAACATAAGACTCAGAGTTTAAAACAACTGGTTTCCATGATCAGCAGCTCCTCCTTCAGCCATCCTGTCTCGCTCCATGGTTACTTGTCGAAAACCACATAATAAGGGTGAGTAACGAATCACTCAGTAAGAATCCCCAACCGAGGTACAATACGATATAATTGGTCATCTAGCAGAATGTATGCAAGCTATGAATATAAACACAGAAGAGAGCACATCATTTTAATCCATACATAAACCTCGGATGCCATCTTACGGTCTTACTCTGGAAAACTACAACGCTTTACGATACTATACGAGAAACTAGTCACGGCCTCAGCCTTCCTACTGTCGATACGAAAGGTGCACTGAACTCAAGATCCCGAGGAGCTCTCTAGTAGGCGCTGTAATGAGAGTGTGCGCGCACCACATGCTGCTGCAAACCAGGGGGGTGCTGGGTCTAGGGCATGCTGCCCTGGTCTAGTACGCATGCCTAACAAATCACTGGATCGGTGTCACTAAACATAGTGGTGTGAGACCAGGACACTAAGACTATGTCAGCCTGTACCACCGCACCTGAGGCTAAGAAACCGACCGTGGTAGGCTTACAGCAGGAACCGATCCTTGCCCTATCAGGTGGCAATCAAGGGCTACTGCCGACACGCTGAGGACGTGTCGACTGTCGGGGACAAGGCAATGCCTCGTCATTCCCCCGACCGTTGGGGCATTTAACAGTCTGCCACCGTCAACCAAGATTGCACTGGGCTGCAGTTAGGGTTAGCTAAACCCTAACGACGGATCACGGACGGAGTACGGCCTCGCACGTCCCTGCCACGGATGCAAATTACGTTATGCATCCTCGCCTGGATGATGCTACCTATCAGAATTCTAAACTATAAACAGATAACAGCAAACAATCCAATACGTGCTCAGCAGAAACAATGAACCTAGCATGGTACTACGAGGCAAGAACAGATAACGAGCATGCCAGAACAAGACAACCTAGCATGGAACTAACTTGAGAAACAATACGGAAATCATGCCAGTCGGAATTCAGAACAAAGCACCTATCCACTAACATGCTGATAAACATAAACATGCATACAAACAACAATCACAGAATACATCGCAGGGCCCACACAACTCCGGTAAGAAATCCTTACCTTGGTCGGAAGGCAACAACACACAAAGATCCTATTCTGCAATCGACCCAGAGTTGGCTAACGGAAACCTAACAAGCAACAACAAATATCACAACCTATAGGTATAAAATAATAATACAAATAGGGCTCGGCTCGGGAGCAACTCACACGGCACAGCTGGCGTGTGGACAGACGGGCTGCACTGGCGCTGGGCGCTGCTGGCGTGCTGGTGCGGCAAAGATGCGCGTGCGGACGGGCGGCTGCATGGCGCTTGGGGCGTGCTGGCGCTGCAGGGGGCTGCTCGCGGACGGGCTCGAGCAATGCTGGCGCTGGGGCTGCGCGCGGACGGCAACGCGACGCTGGGAGCTGAGCTGGGCGCGGACGGTGATGCGAAGCTGGGCGCTGGGCTACCCTCAAACGGGCGACGACGCGGGAGTGTTCAGGCTGGGACTGGGCGCGCGGGGCTGTGAGCGGACGGGCGATGCAGCGCGACGGCTGAGACTCGGTGCTGGCCATGGCGCGATCCAGGCGAGACGCGTAACGGCAGGGGCTGCTGGTGCGACGCGATCTGGCTGGGAGATCCCGCTGCTGGTGCGATGGGCGTGCGACGCTGCTGCTGGGCGATGGGGCTGCTGGTCGGCTAGGTTGTACAACCCCAAAACTCAGATTCTCCTTCTCTCGACCAGCAAGAACCACACCAACAACGAAAAGAGAAAGAGAGATCGAGCACTTACCCGGGATGAAAGAGACGATGGAGCTTGGGAGAAGAGCACGACAAGGAGAGCTAGGGAGAATGGGGTTGGGCGGCTAGGGAGTTTGGAGAAGCAAAAGGATGAAAACCTATTTTCTCTTCATTTAATCAAACACACCAAAATCCCAAAAACCCAAAGCTAACCAAGACATACTGCGGAATGAGCAACAAAGACAACTTGTGGCCCAACTAGCAAGGCCACACCTCTGACTCCCAGGCCACCCGGGTTCGAAACCCAACAACAACACTTTAAAGCCACAAATTTATCTTTGCATCTCTCCATGCCCAAACACATCCACAAAGCAACCCAAACCCTACATTTGACCAACCAAAAATATTATCAGCTGGAAAAGACACAAACGGCCCTAACGGCCTAACCAAATTACCAAAATACCCTTAGGACATACCTGGAAGACCGGGATGAAAACCTGGGCTCCTACTAGGGCGTTGGAAGAGGAGATGAAAAGGAACTCCCCGGAGTTATTTTAGTACAGCGACTTCCGAGGACAGAAGCCTTCTAAGGAGGGAGTATTGTAACGGCGACTTTCGAGGACAGAAGCCTTCTAAGGAGGGAGTATTGTAACGGCACAGACTTCCGTTTTGGTTCCCAAGGTATGTTCGATTCAGTTTTCGGTTGCTCGGTTGGGCCATTAGGATTTGTTTTAATCCTAAAAGGCATTTTGGTCATTTGCTCTTAGGGCTAGCCCTGCGGGATCTGAGGGTGTAAGAACCCAACCCAAAATGGTCCTAACCCGCTTACTAGCATGCTTACAGTTTAAATTTTAAAAAACATTAAGGAAATAGATCAAAATAAAACTTATTCAAACATCAATACAAAACATTCATTTAATAACTTTCTTCAAACAATCCTGGCCAGTGTTTCAACAAAACAGTTTGAGCAAGTCACAACAGTAAACAGTTGAACCACTCTAAAAATCAATACAATTCTCTCAGCATGCTACTACATAATGAAAGACTCAAAACATAAAAGACACAGAGTTCGCCGGAAGCTCCCATGATCACACAGCTCCCTCCACTAGCCATCCCGGTGCTGTCCCAAGTTACCTGAAAGATAAGTAAGGGTGAGTATAAACATGCTCAGTAAGAATCCCCAACCGGGGTACAATACGATACATCCATCATCTAGCATCCTAGTATACATGCAATCAGTTACCAGCACATAAACTTTGCTCATCAAGCTAATCACGACAAGTCAAGAAACCTCGGAAGTCTCCTACTTCCGGCTTAGAGATCAACTGCCATATCTTATTCCAAACCAATGGGACAAAGTGCGTTCTGTCCAAGCTGATGGGACAAAGTGCGTTATGTTCAAGCTGATCTATCAAGAAAAGTTCGGGAACTTCGAACGTTTCCTACTTTCGGTCTACTGATTGGCTCTCCTAACCAATCCCAAATGACATCCTCGAAGGTCTTTCTCCCTCGGCCAATCGATCAACTCAAAAGCTGATCCCAAATAGATGTCAGACACCCTCGAGGGTCTTTCTCCATCGACCAATTGACCAACTCAAAAGTTGATCACGAATAGGTGTCCTCGGGGGCCTCTTACCCCCGACCAGGCAAACCCTAAGACAACGGGAGAGTACCCGAGTCAGCTCTAAAAAAGAATAAGAATGGTGTCACTGATCTACAGTAGTGCGGAGCCCTCGACACTCAGCTGTAGCAGCCTGTACCACCAACCTGAAGCTAAGAACTGTCTCCGGGCAGGCTTGCACCCGTGACGGGTTCCGCTCTAGCAGGTTACAAACTAGGCTTGTACCGATGCGGGAGCTAATCCACACCGACTGTCGGGGGCAGAGACAAGGTACGTTATGCCTCTCACTGATCCCGACATGTGGGGACAAGATACGTTATGTCCACTCTCAGCCTGTGGAAGACAAGTCTAGCTAACTATCTAATATCACATAATATACATCCCTAGCAACTAAACATGCTTAACAAGAATTCAAGAACAACCTAGCATGATTCTACGAATGTAAACAGGGAACTCAGAACATGCTGGAAGAACAAACCTAGCATGGCACTAACATGTAGAAACAGGGCAAAACATGCTAGCAGAGATAAACAGTGAAACAATCCTTACCACTACATGCTCATAACAAACAACACATATATATAAGATGCAATCAAAACATATCGCAAGGTCCACACAACCCTGGTAAGAGATCCTTACCTGGAACAAGCAGAAATACAAACAGTAAAGTGCTCCTTGAGCTGCAGTGTCACAACCTAAAAGCATACAACATATCAATAAACCTAGCTAGCTAACCATCTAACCAAACACTAAACCAAGGCAAGGGAAACAAGAGGCTACCCCAACAAGCAACTAGTGCTCACAGTCAAGCACTAGAAGAAACCCTAGGGCTCGGCTACTCCTTGTAACAAAGTGTCTCGGCTAGGGCATCCACAAACAACAACAACAAGTTAGGCCTCAGCTAGGAGCAAGCAACACACACACATTTGGAGTTCTCGGCCTCCTCCACCAATGAAGCTCTCGGCCAACCCAAGCACAACAACAACCACAACAACAAGAAGCTCACCTTGATGGCTCCAGAAATGACTCCAAGGATGCAAGGAGATCTCGGCTAAGGAAAACAATGAGTGTCTCGGCTAGGGCTAGGCTTGCACAAAAGAGAATAGTTTCGGTTAGCACACTTCAACCAAGCTAGTTCTCGGCTAGACCAACCCAACAAGCAAACCAACACAACAACACACAAGCTTACCTAGGTGAGTTTGGCATGGTCTCCAATGAAGCTAGGTGGTCTCGGCCAATAGGATGCACAACCAAGAAGGATTCGGCTAGGGTTTGGATCTTGCAGAAGGAGGAAGAACAAGACTAGATCTACACATCTACATCTCAAATCACAAGAAAACACCATCCATCTTACCTTGGAGCTCTCGGCAATGGAGGTTGGAGAAGAAAGGTGCCTCAGATCCAACTCAACAAGGAAGAACAAGCAAGATCTTCCCCCACCCAAGCAAGGTGCTTCTCGGATCTACAAGAAGAGAAGAAGGAAAACACAAGCTCTCTTGGTTAGAGCTTAGTTTCAGCCATGGTAAGGGAAAAAGAAAGTATTTTGCAATTTCTTACCTTGGAACTAGAATGGAAGAAGAAAAACTAGGGAGCAACACTTAAAGGTTTGAGAATGAAAGCAAGTGAAGCTTGGAATCAATGGGGAGCAACATGGAGATGAGGTCTCGGCCAAGGGAGGGAGGAGAACAAATGATGGGTCGGCCAAGGGGGAGAGAAGGAGAAAGAGATGTAACCCTAGGTATTTTCCCCCTATTTTTAATAAGAAAAAGCCCCCAAAAATCCCACCTTCAAATCCCACCAAGTGCACTTTTAAAACTCTTTTATTTTTCTCTTCAAATGGCTCAAACTCAACTCCTAAGCCACCATGGTTCGAATCCTAGCTCCAACACTTTTATTTTCATTTTTCTTATTTTAACTAGGAGGGCTCCAAACTTACCATAAATGGAACTCTTGACCTAGAGCTTGAAATCGAATAATAACCGAAGTCCACAATGACAGAAACAGCCCTGAAACCCTTGACTTACTGTAAAACTATCACGAGAAGGAAAAATGACCAAAATAGCCCTAGAGGACAAAATGACCAAAATGCCCCTGGAAGCACAAAACGCCCTAACAACCCAACCAACTCACAGCAGGAACAATCAACAAACCAGGAGAATCGAAAGGAAAATCTTGGTCTGTTACAGAGGGTTCTGAGGCTATTTCTATCTTTTGCTAAGGTTGGTTTGGTTGTCGGTGCAGGTTTCCAAGAGTAGTTGGATTTGTTAGGGTTTATGGAGGTTTTTCGGTTAAGTGCTAAATAGGAGTTTTAAAAGTGTTGCTTTGAGGATTTGAACCCCTGACCTCAAGGGGGTTTGGAGGCTTCGATTTAAATGAGAAAAATAGATGCGTCAACTGGGACTCGAAGGAGGAAAGCCCTGGGAAGGGGTTTAGTCGCCAATCCTAATTGAATTAGGAAAAGAGAATTCGTAATTTCATTCCCAAGGACTTGCCGCACGCATCTCTCTCTCTCTCTCCTTTTCATCTTGCCGAATTCTTGCTCTCCTTCCTCATCTCCTTGCCGAATCCATCAAGATCAAGAACCAAGTTCAAGATTCATGTAAGTTTTCCCTTCTCCTTCTTTTCTCCATAGCCGATTTTGGTTTCCCTTGGTGTTTGGCCAAACCCTAATCGAAAATTGTTGTTGCTTGGTAGCTGAGACCCTTCTTGATTCTTCTTGGAGTTACCGAGCCTTGAGGTTTCTTCTTGGGGAGTGCCGAATTGCTTCTTATTTCTCCATAGGTGTAGCCTCAAGTCAAATCAAGAACCAAGAGTTCGAGAGGTGAGTTCTTCTTTCTTCCTTTCTCCTTGCCAAAAATTGCTTCCCTTGTTGATTGTGCAAGCCCTAACCGAGGAGGTTACTTCTCCCTTGCAGCCGAGACCTCTCTTGGTTCTTCTCCTAGAGTAGCCACAAGATTGGTTGAAGAAGGTTTCCTGGGAAGTGTTTTCGCAAGCCCTAGTTGGGAGTGTTATAGCCGCACCATCCTCTCAAGTTTCTTGGAGCCGATTCTCTCAAAGGTAAGCCTTCCTTGTCCCTTGGCCGAGAGCCTATGCTTGTTGGTTGGTGGTGTTCTAAGCCTTTCTCCTTTGCTTTGCAAGCCCCGAGCGAAGCTGGAAGAGTTCCTGCAACCAACCCTAGAAGCCGTGAGCAGTGGCCAAGAAAAACACACTCCCGAGGTAAACTTCCCATCCTAGCCTAGAGCTTCATGGTGAGTTTAGGAGTGTGTTGTTTGATTTCCCGGTTAGCTAACTTGTGTTCTTTCTTGTAGAGGAGAAGCCGAGCAAGTTCCGGGAAGTGTTGTGAATGAAGGCCAAGAATCAAGCTTGGGGGGCTAGCCAGGTTGTGAGTTTCTGCAGCTCAAGGAGCTTTATAGTTGTTTTCTGCTTGTTTCCAGGTAAGGATTTCTTACCGGGGTTGTGTGGACCCTGCGAATACTTAATAGCATATCGTATCGTGGTAACTTTATGAGGTTTCTAGTGGATAGGATTCGTGTTTTCTCTTGATGGCATATTTGGTCTCTGTTCGTATTCTGTTAGTTCCATGCTAGGGTTTTCTTATTCTGGCATATCCATGTTTCCTGTTCGTATTCTGTTAGTTTCATGCTAGGGTTAGACAGGTAATGTATATTGTTTGATTGTTAGGCTAGTTTGTGTTCCTGTACTTAGGAGACCGTTAGGGGTTACTATTTTGGGTCCCGCTTGGGTAAGTCCCCAATGGGCACCAATGTGTTGCTAGTGTAAGTAAGTCCCCGGTGGGCACTACGCTCTTGGCATTATGTGTAAGTGCCCGATGGGCATCATAATGTAGCTAGTGAGTGTAAGACTCCGATGGGCATCTCTGTGTTCCTAGCAGGAGTAAGACCCAGATGGGCATTCTAGATGTGTAAGACCTCGATGGGCATCACTGTTTTGTGGAGTAAGACCTCGATGGGCATCTTTGTGGAGTAAGACTCCAATGGGCATCCTAGATGTGTAAGACCCCGATGGGCATCATTGGTTTGTGGAGTAAGACCCCAATGGGCATCCTTGTGTGTAAGTCCCGAATGGGCATCACTGTGTCTAGCAGGAGTAAGTCCCCGATGGGCATCCTTATGTGTAAGACCCCGATGGGCATCAAGGTGTAGAACCTAGTGTAGGTTGTAGCTGTAAGTCCTTGAATAGGCAAGTTCTAGGAATGACGAATAGCCTAAACCAAGCTGTTTGCTCTGAGTTAGTGTATGGTTGCATGTTCGGTGTGCTAGATGAAATTTTTTCGTATTGTACCCCGGTTGAAAATTCTTACTAAGTGACTCGTTGCTCACCCTTATTTTTCTATGGTTTTCCACTAGGTAACTGTACAGACCCGACCCAAAAAGGGGTTCTAAATTAGGCCTTTACCTCAATGCATGCATTCAAAAGTTAAAGACAATATGCAAGAATGGTTTTCGGATTCTATGTGAAAACTAAAACATACAAACACCCATTTAAAAAGTCAATATAAAATTCCTGAAACCTGTCCCTGTTTCCAAGCACCTGTTCCAAGACAAATACATTTCCAAAACTCACTCTGATCAGAGATTTATTTAAAACATTCAAAACTTTCCAATAGTTACAACAATTGCTAGAATCCGAAAACAATCGAGAAAAACAACCTAGGGCTCCGTGCCCAACTACATGCATTCAGAGGAAAATAAAACACAAAGAATCATAGACATAAACTCAGAGTTCGAACAACGGGTTTCCATGATCACAGCTCCTCCTCCAGCCATCATGTCACGCACCATGGTTACCTGTGGAAACCACAAAATAAGGGTGAGCAACGAATTACTCAGTAAGAATCCCCAACCGGGGTACAATACGATATACATGGTCATCTAGCAGAAAGGTATGCAAGCTATGAATATAAACACAGAAGAGAGCACATAGCTTAAATCCACACATAAACCTCGGATGCCATCTCAGGGTCTTACACCGGAAAATCCACCACACGATACGATCCTATACGAGAAACAAGTCTCGGCCTCAGCCTGTCTACTGTCGATACGAAAGGTGCACTAAACTCAAGATCCCGAGGAGCTCTTCGGTCGGCGCTGTAATGAGCGTGTTCGCGCACCGCATGCTACTGCAAACCATGAGGGTTGTCGGGTCTAGTGGCAAGCTGCCCAAGTCCAGTCACCATGCCTAACTAAATCTCTGGATCGGTGTCACTGACATAGGGGTGTGAGACCTGGACACGTGAACTATGTCAGCCTGAACCACCGCACCTGAGGCTAAGGAACCGATCGTGGTAGACTTACACCAGGAAGCCGTCCTTGCCCTAACAGGTGGCAATCAAGGGCTACGGCCGAACACGCAGAGGACGTGCCGACTGCCGGGGACAAGGCAATGCCATGTCATCATCCCGACCGTTGGGGCATTTAACAGTCTGCCACCCTCACCCAAGATTGCAGGGCCTGCCGTTAGGGTTAGCTAAACCCTAACGGTGGATCAGGGACGGAGTACCGCCTCGTACGTCCCTGCCGTGGATGCAAGTTATGTTATGCATCCTGGCCCGGATGATGCTACCTACCATATCTCAAACCTATAAACAAATACAACAAACAATCCAATACATGCTCAACAGATACAACGAACCTAGCATGATACTACGAAGCAAGAACAGATAACGAGCATGCCAGAACGAAACAACCTAGCATGGACTAACATGAGAAACAACATAAGAAATCATGTCAGTCGGGAATTCAGAGCAGAGCACCTATCACTAAACATGCTGATAAACACAAACAAGCATACAAACAACAATCACATAATATATCGCAGGGCCCACACAACTCCGGTAAGAAATCCTTACCTGGTCGGAAGGCAACTACACACAAGAATCCTAAGCTGCGATCGATCCCGAGCTAGCTAAAGCGAACCTAACAAGCACAATAATTATCACAATCCATAGGCCTAAATATAATAAAATAAACAGGGCTCAGCTCGGGAGCAACTCACACAGTACGGTTGACGCGCGGACGGACAGGATGCACGACACTGGGCACTGCTGGGAGCTGCTGGGCGGCAGGGGCTGTGCGGCTGGGCGCTGGGGCGCGGGAGCGCTGGCGAGGACGAGCTGCAGGAGAGACAAGGGCGCGCGGGCGTGGGCATAGACGCGACGGGCGGAGGCGAAAGCGGCGCGCGGCTGCTGGCTTGCGGCGGACGATGAGCTCGAGCAACGCTACTTTGGCGTCTGGCGCCTAGGCTGCTTTGCCGCGCATCGCCTGCTTGGCCGGGCATGGGCATCTGCTGCTGACGATGGGGCTGCTGGTGCGATCTGGCTGGGCCGTTACAGTAACTTGGGACAGAGGTTGGATGGCTAGGAGGAGGCTGCTGGATGATCATGGACGGCCGAACTCTGAGACAAGCTTTTATCTTTTCCTTTATTTTGATTTAGAATGTAGTTGGACTTGAGTCCTTAAGGAAAAAAAAACTTGTTTATGTTTTCTCGAACTGTTTTCTATGATTTCAATGAAAATACTGATCAGTCACCTTACTTGTTGGTTTTACTTAATGGATTCTTGGATTTGTTTTAATTGTGTTGTTTGAAAAGATTTAAATTGGTATTCTGAATGGTGTTTTTATGTTTTCATTCATGCATGCTAAGTAAGGATCTAGGTTTAAGACCATTTTTTGGGTCGGGTCCTTACAAGTTTGTTGAGGACTCAAGTTTTATTTTTTATTTTTTTAATATTTACTCTTTATTTAGTAAAAATATATATTTGTAATTTATTTCAATTTTAACTTCATATCTATATTTAAATTTAAAAACAATATAACAAGTTTTATACACATTCAATAAATTTAGGAAGAGATTTAAATTATATAAAAAATATTTTAATTTAATTATAATTACTTAATTAAAAAGTTGGCATAAACTTAAAATTACAAATTATTGTTTCAAAATGTTAAAATTGTTTTAAATCATGCTAATTAAAAATAACTATTAATATCTATTTGTTCTCAATTTAAACAAAAATTATACGAATCGTTACATAATATTTATGATTTCAAAGGTTTAAGAATACATATTTATTTAGAATTTTAAAAAAAAATTAGGCATGTTTGGTGACGGGTGTAGGGTTAAATTAAGTTGAGGATAAGTTAAATTTTGTTGTTATGTATATTTAGTTAAACAGAGTTTTTAAAACTTATATTTGTCGTTATCATTTAATTTTTTTAATGATTTTAACAATGGAATATGTTTTGACTCTTCAATTTTCAATGACAAGATTGCAAATGTGTCATTAAAATTAAAGTTGCAGGCAATAACGAATCGATCACCCGTTTATGACAATAAATTAAGAGAATTTATCATCAACAACACATTTTATCTTTTATATTATATTTGCAGTACAATTTCTAAAATAATTTCATCTATGTCATATTAATTTCTATCAGTAAAAAAACTCAACTAGTGATAGAACTCAATTTGAAATTCTATCACTAGTAGAAAATTTAAGCAGTGATAGAAGAAGTTTTTCATTGATTGAATTCTATCACTAATAGAATTCTGCTAGTGATAGAATTCAATTTGAATTTTTGCTATAAATGAATTAGTTTGATTTTATGCTATAGATGAAAATATTTTGTCTTTTTTTGTTGTACATGAAAAATCCCCTAAATTAATGCTAAACACAAGTTAAAAAAATTTATTTAAAAAAAATGTAGAGTATATTTCATTTGTCAATAACACAATTTCATAATCAATTGGTAAAAAAAAAATGCTAATTTGCTATAGTGTAAAAGTTAAAATCCCAATTTAAAATTTGAAGATTGAGATCCCAACTTCAAAATTACCCTCCTCAAAATTATCCATTCACCAAAGAATACAAACAACTTGGATATCAACATCCACGTGTACAATGCTTATATCACGCCAGCTTCACTACTTCTCTCCCAGCTTGCCTGCGGTGAGGATTTCATTTTTCAATAACACAATTTCATAATCAATTGGTAAAAAATAAATGCTAATTTGCTATAGTGTAAAAGTTAAAATCCCAATTTAAAATTTGAAGATTGAGATCCCAACTTCAAAATTACCCTCCTCAAAATTATCCATTCACCAAAGAATACAAACAACTTGGATATCAACATCCACGTGTACAATGCTTATATCACGCAAGCTTCACTATTTCTCTCCCAACTTGCCTGCGGTGAGGATTTCATTTTTCAATAACACAATTTCATAATCAATTGGTCAAAAAAAATGCTAATTTGCTATAGTGTAAAAGTTAAAATCCCAATTTAAAATTTGAAGATTGAGATCCGAACTTCAAAATTACCCTCCTCAAAATTATCCATTCACCAAAGAATACAAACAACTTGGATATCAACATCCATGTGTACAATGCTTATGTCACGCAAGCTTCACTATTTCTCTCCCAACTTGCCTGCGGTGAGGATTTCATTTTTCAATAACACAATTTCATAATCAATTGGTAAAAAAAAATGCTAATTTGCTATAGTGTAAAAGTTAAAATCCCAATTTAAAATTTGAAGATTGAGATCCCAACTTCAAAATTACCCTCCTCAAAATTATCCAATTCACCAAAGAATACAAACAACTTGGATATCAACATCCACGTGTACAATGCTTATATCACGCAAGCTTCACTATTTCTCTCCCAACTTGCCTGCAGTGAGGATTTCATTTTTCAATAACACAATTTCATAATCAATTGGTAAAAAAAAATGCTAATTTGCTATGGTGTAAAAGTTAAAATCCCAATTTAAAATTTGAAGATTGAGATCCCAACTTCAAAATTACCCTCCTCAAAATTATCCATTCACCAATGAATACAAACAACTTGGATATCAACATCCACGTGTACAATGTTTATATCACGCAAGCTTCACTATTTCTCTCCCAACTTGCCTGCGGTGAGGAACAATTTTATAAAATGAAATATTTTCTTCGAGATTCAATTATTAGAAGTTTCACAACAATGAAGAAATCCATAGAAATTTTGAGGATTCACCCACAGAAGACAAAGAGATAAACTCAATACAAATGACGGTAAGAAAAAATCGGAAGAATCAAAGACGATGACGATCATAGCTCAACAGAAGTGGCGGCAAGAGTCAATGAAGACACCACAGAAGCGGCCGACATTTGAAGGAAGATCGATAAGAGATACCGATTTCAAGAATGGAATTATTTTTGAAGGAAGATCAAAAAGTAAAAAATTGATCGAATAAAGGGAAATAAAAAAGAAACAATTTGATGAGATGGAGAAGATGTTACAGAGAATTTAAGAGAGAAGGGGCATCGAAAAAAGAGGAACAAGTCTGAAAAATGGGCAAATTCACTCGGTTTTACCTTGAGTATTGTGCCGGAGTTTTAATCTGTATTACATTGATCCGTGTTACTCTCACCCTTCCACCAAACACAATTCCCGAGAATTAAGTTAAACCCTATTGACTTAATACTTCCCCCAAACATGCTCTAAGAGTTTGTAACTTCTTCCATATTTGTCATTTTCTTAACCATGTATCTTAGAAGTTTTGATATTGTTAGGATTTGTTATCAATGATTTTCTCTCAACCTTTTGCTAAATTGTATGTTTAGTGTTAATTTATAATTTTCTCAATTTTTGTATGATATGCATGATATTGAATTATTTTTAATGGCTTTATATTTATATTGAGAAATCTATAGGCACATATTCCACTCTGTTGAAGATATATTAAGTTTATATAATAATGTTTGTTGCATTACGTTTTTCATTCATTTAAAGTTTTATCATTATATTGAATTATTTTTAATGGCTTTATATTTATATTGAGAAATCTATAGGCTCATATTCCACTTTGTTGAAGATATTAAGTTTATATAATAATGTTTTTTTCATTTTTTTTTCATTCATTTAAAGTTTTATCATTATATTGTGTAGGTACTTTGTTTAAGATAAAAGATCGATTGCATCAACAATTATCGTTAAAGTTATCACTTATCGTACAAGTTGACAAAGTATTTGACTTTTATTTCATGCTTTATGAAATATTCATTGTAATCTACGATTCATATATAAGTTACTTTGTATATGCACATTTTAAGGTCTTGCATTAGGATTAATTAAATATCGATTTGATTTTTATGTGAATTGTGACATTATTTTTTAATTGTACAATTATCCTTTTGAATGGACAGATATTATTATATTTTCAATGAAGAAAATGAATAAATAAATGAAATATAACCAATTTAAAAATTTTAAAAAAATCATGATATACCTCTTATGACAATTTAAAATATCATGAAATATAAAGTATGACAAAAACAATTGTCATGAAATCTAGTTTATGACAACTCTAAACTGACTCATTTTATGACAACTTTGAATTATCAACAAATATAAATCATGATTATCATAACTATCATGAAATATAAATTTATGGCGATTTACGATTTAATTTTATTTGGAAAAATAACTTTACTCTATGACATCCTAAAATTGTCATGGAAACAAAAGCTAAAATAGAAAATATAACTTAATTTTTGACAATTATAAAATGTCATAAATAGATATCATAAACCATACTTTCATTAATTCATGATAATTTTAAATTATCGTGACAAAACGTCTATGACAGTTTTAAAAAGACGTGGATAATCTTTTATGACATTGTTATTATATATCATAGAATACTTATCATGATTAGGAATTTCATGATGGAACATAAATTTAGACATAATTTTCATAATAAGTTATGATAATTAAAATTTGTTATAAAAAGCCAAGATTATAGTAATGTATTTGAAATAATTGTTAATTGAGGAATTAGTAGGTAGACAAATAAGGAATTAATAATTCTCAAAAAAAAAAAAAGGAATTAATAGGTTGTCAATTTAGGATCTAATTAAGGAATTAGTTGATTCTTGATTTAGAAATTAGTGGGGAACGTTTGTTTATGGTAAGAACTTGGAGACCAAGTTTGTAATAGGCTATAAATAGAGTGTTCATTCCATAAGGCAATGTGTGAAAATTGAAAGAGTGAAAAGAAAGAAAATTGTGCAAAAAGTTTTAGAGAGAAATAAAGAAAATTGTTATAGCGAAAGAAAAGTTTGTGCGATTATTCTATTTGTGTTTTTATTCGCATCTAGTTTCTACAAATTGGTATTAGAGTGTTGCGAGATTTTACAAGTGAGTGTAATAGATAAAAAATAATCCAAATGGCTAAACAACTTAATATAGAGCTAGGTTAATAGCCAAAGATTATCACCATAGTGTGGATATAGATTGATTAGTTTGAGACTTTTAACCATATAGTTAAACCATCTACCATTAGAATTCTCTTAATGTTAGTTTTAGAGTTCTCTTACCTTTACCGAATGGGTCAGTGATGCAATAGTTTTATTGTTTGGTTATAAATTAGTTCAACACCAGCGTCCTAGGTTCGATCTCGAGAATCGGTATTTGCCCCCTTCCCCCGATATGTACTCAAAAAAAGAAAAGAAAAGAATTATCTTACCTTTAGTTTTAGCGCATAAGTGGGTGGTTAGACAAGGGAACATAAATAATGTAGTTCTCCATGCCATTTAAGTGATGAAGTATATATTGTCTCATCCCAGATCAATAATAAGTCTTTCCAACCTTTAGTTTTTCAAATTAAATAAAACTCTCACAACTTTAAACATGCTCCTAGAGCTTGTTAAGATAAGTTGAAAACCGTTTTAGTAAATATTTAATTTTTTATGTCGAAGTGTGATAATAGCTTATTCATCTTTAGACAAACTTAAAAGGGTACAATTTCTCTTGCTTTAATTATTACTTGTCCAACTAATTTAACTTAGAAGCTTTCGTAGATGCTAATTGGACTTCAAATCCTGATGATTGTTGCTACACATCAAGACACTGCATATGTAAAATCTAGATGCCGCTTTGATACCACTTTGTAGAAACTCGAATCACAAATAAAACACAGATAGCACAACCGCGCAAGCTCTCCTCTTCGTGATTGGAGAGACAAAACACTCACAAATTCTCTAAAGAACACTTTATCTTAATTTCTCAACTTGCTTTCTTGCTTCTTTTTTTATCTCTCTCTCTTTTGCTCTCTTTTTTGCTCTATAATTGTCTCTACCTATTACAATGAAATTTGCTATCTATTTATAGCCTACAATACTTGGTCTCTAAGATTCTTAGTCATAATTCATAATCATTTTGGCATTCAATTTCAAAACCATTTTGCCCATAACTCCTACATAAAAACTTCCACTAAAAACAATTAAAACACATTAAAATATAGTATTAAAGTTTATTCAACAAAACTCCTCCATAAACTTAAATGCTTCTGCCATCTGCCATGCTGATAGCTCTCAAATATAACATTATTTAGGCTAATATCTTAATATATTCTAAAGGTATTTGTGCATTAATTGAATAAAGTTTAGAGTAGGAATAACATTAAGATGAGAAATTCATATAAATACGATGCATGCATGATTTATGAACCGAGATATAAAGGGTTAAGGAAATTAGCACATTTTAGAGTAAAATGTGAATGTTGAATGCTTTTTGTACTTAAATACCAAAGATTCCATGATACACTAATTTATTGCTATATCTATAGGAATTGGAAACATGGTTAGTATCGCATTCAAAGGAGAAGCGGAATGTCAAAATGCGCATCAGGACGCTTTGGAGGTTGTAGACCGCGGGATCTTCCAAATAATATTTGTGAAGGTCAAATATCCATTACAGAAATAAAGCAAGAATTAATGCGAAGGGATGCAGAAGTCAGAGTAATGCGGATCTAGAAACATTGATGCAAAACTGCAAATCAGATGTCAGAGCCTCTATAAGGAAAAAATCAGATGTCGAGCTAATGCCAACTATCAGATTGTAGAATAAACAAATTGCAATAATCATGGGATTCATACCTTAATCGGCAAAGATGTGATTGAAAAAATCAGAGGAAATTTATCGCAAGAATCAACAGATATGCAATAAAAGGAATTGAAAGTCCAAATCAAATCCTTGCCTTCCAAGTCGATTTCTTAGTCCCCAAGTATTTCAAGCCTATAGAAAGGAGAAGAACCAAGAGTGAAAGTCTTGACTTCGAAGTTCTTCTCCTACACTTGGGATGAAGATTTCGAAGCGAATTTCGTGTTCCTATTGATATAGAGTTTTGTTCTTCATACAGTAGCCACCATTTACCGCTTTCTAGTTTATCTTTTCTTATTTCTTTTATGCTTTATTTATTTCAGCATCATTTTTTCCTTTCGAACTGTTCTTGCATTTGAATTAATTCAGTGTCTTTTGCAATGACTTTCATTTTATTCTTCTTTATTCTCTCCCTTACTTTCATGTCTAGCTAAGCATTTTAGGCATATGTTAAGGGTGCGGGTTGTAGAAATACTAATAGGTTAAAGGGAGTTTTAATTGAAGCATGTTAAATTAGGATCCTAATTAAATAGCAAATGTCAACCGATCATCCACGTGTGCTAATAGGTTGTAAATTGGAAAAGGAAATAACCTAAGGCTAGTTTACATGTTCAATAGGTTAGTATTTTGACGGCTATAGTACTTTAAAATGGAGTTTAGGAATAGACACGTAACTATTGCATGCGAAGCGTTGGTTTTTCATTACATCAAGTCGCAATGGAAGTTGGGCTAGGTGCTGAACGGAAGCGAAAGCGAACGTTTGTTAGGTGAAGTATGGCAACTACTACTTACCGCAATTTATCCTAGGAATTGTTAGATGTGTCCCATAACCTTAACCCGAGTCTTACTTAGTTCATTTCGCATGTTTATTTTTACTTTCGCATTTAGATATAAAACAAACCAAAAATCCCAACACCATTCATTTTACTTTTCTTGCACGACTCTTAGATTAATTAACTAATTGTAGACATCAATCCTTGTGGAGAGCGATAAAATATAAACACTTATCACTTGCTACATACTCGACTACGTATACTTGCGTATTAATGCAATTCAAAGTGTAGAACTTAGTTTCACCCTTAGAATTAATCATTTGCTTATTTATACCACATCGAAATATTGAATCACATGCCAATCATCTTCTTGAATTTATCGAAAAAAACGTTTGGTAACGGTTTTGTAAAAGATATCTGCAATTTGATCGTGACTTTCCACAGGCAGCAATTACACGTTTCCTTCCTTCACATGATCTCAGATGAAATGAAAACGAACATCAATGTGTTGGCTCCTTTCATGATTCATTGGATTCTTTTCTAACTCAATTGTTGATCTGTTGTCAACTTGAATCACTTTCGCACCAAGTTACTTTAACTCCATCTTGCTTAACAGATTTCTGAGCCATATTACATGACATATACACCAAAAAGTTGTAACGTGTATTCAACTTCACATGTCGAAAGCGTTACGATCGGTTGCTTCTTTGACAACCAAGTAAATGTTGTATTGCCCATAAAGAATGAGAATCCCGAAGTGCTCTTCCGATCATCCAAGTCCCCGCACCAATCGCTATCGGAGTATCCAATCAACTTGTAGTCTTCTGCTTTCGAATAAAACAATATCCCAAGTGACGTTGTACCTTGGATGTATTGCAGAATTCACTTCGATGCTTTCTAATGTGTATAAATTGGCTCTTTCATGAACCGACTAATAATGCAAACACTCAATGCGATGTCTGGTCTTGTGCATGTAAGATAGTGTAAAGACCCGACCCGAATGGGGTTCTAAAATAGGCCTTTACCTCAATGCATGCATTCAAAGCTAAAAATCAAAATGCAAAATGGTGTTTCGGATTCCAATTAAAACTAAAACATAAACATCCATTTAAAAGACAACATAAAATTCCTGAAACCTGTCCCTGTTTCCAAGCACCTGTTCCAAGACAAATACATTTCCAAAACTCACTATGATCAGAGATTTATTTAAAACATTCAAACTTTCCAATAGTTACAACAGTGCTAGAATCTGGAAATACATTCAGAAAACAACCTAGGGCTCCGTGCCCAACTACATGCATTCAGAGGACATTTAAAACATCAAAACATAATTACAAGACTTAGAGTTTGAACAACGGGTTTCCATGATCACAACTCCTCCTCCAGCCATCATGTCCCGTACCATGGTTACCTGTGGAAAACCACAAAATAAGGGTGAGTAACGAATTACTCAGTAAGAATCCCCAACCGGGGTACAATACGAAAACATCTCATTTAGCACACCGACATGCAACCATACAATGACTTAGAGCAAAACGGTAGGTTTAGGCTATGTGCTAACACTGGAGCTAGCCTATCAAGGGCTTTCAACTACAGCCTATCCTAGGTTCTACACTTGGATGCCCATCGGGGTCTTACACAACCTAGGATACAATGACACAATGATGCCCATCGGGGACTTACCCACAAGGATGCCCATCAGAGTCTTACACCTCTAAACAATGATGCCCATCGGGGTCTTACACATACGGATGCCCATCGGGGTCTTACACCTATGGATGCCCATCGGGGTCTTACACCTCTAGCTATCAATGCTGCCCAACGGGGTCTTACATATCTAGGATGCCCATCGGGGTCTTACACCAGCTAGGATCACAAAGATGCCCATCGGGGTCTTACACATACGGATGCCCATCGGTGTCTTACACATACTGATGCCCATCGGGGTCTTACACCTCAAGGGAACAGTGTAGTGCCTATCGAGGACTTACCTACAGTATGGATCACCTGCCTAGCACTAACATGGAACTATCAGAATATAACAGGAACAAGAATATGCCAAGATAAAAGACCCTAGCCTGTAACTATTATAACAGAAACACCAGTACAACACAAACCTGGAAGCAAGAGAAAACATGTAACCTATCCACTAGAATTTCATACAATCACAAGATATGGCATACTATCAATTATTCGCAGGGTCCACACAACCTCGGTAAGAAACCCTTACCTGGTCGGAAGGCAACAACACACAAGAAACCTAAGCTGCGATCAAACCCGAGCAACCTAAAGCGAACCTAACAAACACAACAATAATCACAATCCAAAGGCCTAAATATAATAAAATAAACATGCTCGTAAGTACACTGCTTGTACCCGTTCTCCTTGAAATATGTATTGATCTAAGTATTCCATGCTCGCGGTGCTTGCTTCAACCCGTAAAGCGCTTTCTTCAATTTTAGCACTTTTTTCTCTTCTCCAACTTTCACATATTCGGGTTGTTGCTCAATATACACTTCTTCTTCAAGTACATTGTTCAAGAATGCAGTCTTGACATCCATCTGAAAAATCGGCCATTTAAATTGAGGGGCATGAGAAATAAGCAATCAAATTGTTTCCATTCTTACAACGGGAGAAAGGCTTCATCATAGTCAATTCCCACTTTCTACTTGTATCACTTTGCAACAAGTCGCGCTTTATAACGCTCTATCTTGCCTTGAGCATTCATCTTCTTCTTGAATACCCACTTTACACCAATGGGCTAACTTGCATTTGACAATTCTACCAGATTTCATGTATCATTGCGCTCTATTGCATTGATCTCCTCATCCATGGAACTTTGCCACTTCTTGTCTCACACTACTTCTTCAAAGCTAATATCTTTTGCTTCTGCCAAAAGACATACAAGATGTACCATATTTGTCGCATCATACACTCGTAAGCTTCGTATTTTAGGTTGTTGCAGTTCATCTTCATCATCAGTAGCTTTAGAATCTGCTGATTTACTTGATGATGCAATGACTGGAGATTCTCCAACTTCGATGTTAACTTCCATTGAATTGTTCCAGTCCCACTCGCTTTTATCATTTACTCGTGCATCGCGGCTCACCATCACCTTCTTGCTTACTGGGTGATAACTCTAAAAAGAGTCAGATTGTAGCCTAAATTTGAATCATTATTCATATTATTTAATTTATATTAAGCATCTGCGAAGTCAAAATTACACGCAAAAAGGTGTAATTCGCTAATGTTGTGCATTAGCGGAGTTGAATGCTAAATATCGGTTATCATGCTAAAAAGAACAATAAAAGAAGCACATTAGCATAAAGTTCGCAGAAACGTATGACTATTTATGTTTCGCAGGATTAACGCAAGGAGAACATTGTCGCAAAGGGAATCAAGATGCGCGAGCACAAGTACTTAAGCTCAAAAGATCAAGGCCAATAGCATTGCAAGTAAATAAGGAAGGAAGAATCCGCCAGCGAGAAGTTGACTAACCAAACAATTAAGAGATGAATTGCTGAAATCATGGGATTCCTGCCTTAGACGAATTAAACACATATGACAAGAAAGCAAAAGGAGAAATCACCATGCAAATTAATTTCTACCATTCTTGAATATTCGGAGGCTCGATGACCTAGCTTAATAAAAGGATGAGATGTACTAGAAAAAAAGGGAGTTGGATATTTTCCCTGTTCTTCTTCTTGGAGAAATTCAGAGACTCGATCTAAGCTACAGTTTATGTAAGGGACCGACCCGAATGGGGCACTAAATGAGCCCTTACCCCAATGCATGCATTCAAAGTAAAGGACATTTAAAACAGACATGATTTCAGATTCCAATTAAAACAAAATATTCAAAATAACCCCTTTAGAAACTAGACATTTTCCACAAACTCATCCCTGTTTCCAAGCACCTGTTCCAGGATAAATACATTTCCAAAGTTTACTCTGATCAGAGATTTACTAAAAGCCATTCAAAACCTGTTCAGATACAACATGCTGGAATCCACAAATACATTCAGAAAACACCCTAGGGCTCCGTGCCCAACTACATGCATTCAGAGGACACTTAAATCATAAACATAAACATAAGACTCAGAGTTGTACAACGGGTTCCATGATCACAGCTCCTCCTCCAGCCATCCTGCCTCGCGCCATGGTTTCCTGAAAGATAAGTAAGGGTGAGTAACGAATTACTCAGTAAGAATCCCCAACCGGGGTACAATACGATATACATGGTCATCTCGAGAAAGATATGCAAGCTATGAATATAAACACAGATAGAGCACATAGCTTAGCCCACACTTGGGCCTCGGATGCCAACTCAGGGTCTTAGTCCGGAAATCAAACACCACACAACACATCACACAAGTCGCCCTATACGAGAAACAAGTCCCGCCTCGGCTGTCTCTCATCGTCGACGAAAGGTACACTGCTCACAATCCCGAGGAGCTCTCGGTCGGCGTAGTAATGAGCGTAAGCATGCACCGCGTGCTCTGCAGAACTATGGGGTTGCGGTCCAAGGCAAGCTGCCCATATCCAGTCACCACGCCTAACTAAATCTTTTGATCGGTGTCACCGACATAGGGTGTGAGACTGACACGTAAACTATGTCGGCTGAACCACCGCACTGGGGCCAAGAAACGGTCGTGGTAGGCTTACACCGTGAAGCCGTTCTTGCCTTAACAGTGGCAATCGGGCTACTCGCCAAACATGCCGAGGACATGCCGGCCGCCGGGCGAGGCAATGCCAAGTCATCATCCCGACCGTTGGGGCATTAACAACTGCCTCCCTCACCCAAGATTGCAGGGCCTACCGCTTGGGTTAGCTAATCCCTCACGGGGTCCAGGGACGGAATGACTTGCTCGACGTCCCTGCCATGGATGCAAGGTTCTTTATGCATCGGGCCCGATGATGCTATCTACTGCACTTCTAACCTTGCCTAGCAAACGAAGAAACAATTCCATAAAATCCAATACGTGCTCAATAAGAATACAACGAGCCTAGCATGATACTACGAAGCAAAGGATGATATCTGAGCATGCGAGAAGGAACAAACTAGCATGGATTAACATGAGAATTAACCAAGAAATCATGCTAACCGAATTCAGATTGAAGCACCTAGCTACACATGTCAATAATCACAAACAAGCAATCAATCAACAATCACATATAATATCGCAGGGTCCACACAACTCCGGTAAGAAATCCTTACCTTGGTCGGGGACGAATTGGCACGAAATCCTAAGTCACGAACAATCTCGATCTAGCTACCGGGAACCTATCAATCATCACAATAATCACACAATAGGTCTAAATACAATAAAATAAATGAGGCTCAGCTCGGGAGCAACTCACGAGGCACGACGAACGCACGAACGAGCCGATTGCACGAACAGTGCAAAGAACGGGTGGCTGGTATGGCGCTGCTGCGCGCAGAATGGGCGAGCTGGCGTCTTTGGCGCGCGCGCACGCGCCAGCACGTCACGCGCGCGACGAACGCGGGGCGGGCGCGCGCGAGGCGCGCGCTGGCGGGCATCGCGATGCGACTCGACGCCAGCGTGGCCGGGCGAGGACGCCGCGCAGTCGCGGCGATCGTGGCGTGGCTCGGCGGAGCGCTCTGCTTCTGCGCGGCGACGGGCGAATAGGGGGCGATCGAGAAGGGGAAAACGAGCTCTATTTCGAGCGATTCGGCAAGATTCGAAGAGCGATTTTTGGTTGGAAGAACTCCTCTACTCGAGCTGCACAAAACCCACCCATCGATTTACTTCAACACGGCCGAAAAAAATGGAAACACAAAACAGAGGAAAAATCTCGACGGAAAGGAGAAGGAGAAGAAGAAGAGAAGAAGAAGAAGAAGAAGAAGAAGAAGAAGAAGAAGAAGAAGAAGAAGAAGAAGAGAGCTCACCGGAGGGACGAACGGCGAGGGAGAGAACGTTGGTCGGCGAGGGAGGGAAATCGCGAGAGCTACGCAGTCGGTTGGTGAAGAATCGAAAAGAAGAAGAAGGGGAAGGAGGAAGAAGGCTCGGCTGCTCTGCTTTAAATCGAACGCACGAAAACACGCTTATATATTAGATCGCGCGATTAAGATAACAAACACGCCCGATGGCCCTACTGGCCGAGCCCTCCGCTGCCTAGCACATGACACGCCCGATTCGATTCCTGCTCGACGCGCTATTTAATTCCTTATTTGTTTTTACCTATTTCCAAGCCCAAATGTCTTCACCAAAAATCCCGATCCTTTTCAAATTGACTCATAATTATTCCGACAATTTCTAATTTCAAAACCGGCCCTGTCGGCCCGACCCAAAATTACCAAAATGCCCCTGAGCCTCCCGGGAAGACCGGGATGAAATTTCCGGGCCGTTACAATACTCCCCCCTTATAAGACTTTCGTCCTCGAAAGTCACTTAAGATTGAAACAAATTTCGGATATCGCAATCTCATCTCATCCTCCCGCTCCCAAGTGGCTTCCTCTGAGCTCGACTCCTTCATCGAACCTTTACCAATTTGATTTCACGATTACACGCGTTGTCTTTGTCTCAAAAGCAAGAATCTCCACTGGCTTTTCCTCGAAGCTCAAATCCTCCTTTAGCTGCAAAGGCTCATAATCAACAATGTGCGACGGGTCCGGCACGTACTGTCTCAACATCGAAACATGGAAAACATTGTGAACCGCTGACAATGACGGAGGCAAGGCTAATCGATAAGCAACTCTGCCAATCCTCTCCAGAATCTCAAATGGACCAACAAAACGGGGACTCAGCTTTCCACGCTTGCCAAACCTCAAAACACCTCGCATCGGTGTGACCTTCAGGAATACATGCTGGCCAACCTCAAACTCCAAATCCCGACGTCGAACATCGGCATAACTCTTCTGTCTGCTCTGAGCTGTCAACATACGGGCTCTAATCTTCTGCACAGCACCATTGGTCAATTGAAGCAACTCGGGACCCAAAACCTGCCTATCACCAACCTCTTCCCAGAACACAGGAGATCGGCAACGCTTACCATACAAAGCCTCGAATGGAGCCATCTGAATCGTCGACTGATAACTGTTGTTATTTGCAAACTCCATCAGATACAGGTACTGGTCCCATCTGCTCGGGAAATCCAACACACAAGCCCTCGAATCACGGTCAGACACAATCCTCACAGGCACATCGTGATAACAAATGATCTGCTCCAAAAACAACTGCGCCCACTGTTCCACGGTATAAGTGTCTCTACCGGGAATGAAGTGTGCGCTCTTAGCCAATCGATCGACTATCACCCAAATCTGAGAGAACTTCCTCGGAGTCCTCGGCAAACCAGAAATAAAGTCCATGGAGATATCTTCCCATTTTCACTGAGGTACACTCAGCGGCTGCAACAACCGGCTGGTCTCTGCCTGGGTGCCTTCACTTGCTGACAAGTGAGACATCGACTGACAAACACCGCAACATCTCTTTTCCTACTCATCCACCAGAATGTCTGCTTAAGATCCTGATACATCTTGGTACCCCGGGGTGCCAAGCAAACGAGAATCAGGGGCCTCTGAGAGCAACTCGCTCGCAATCTTGCAACATCCGGAACACACAACCGCCTCTCTGTCGTCATTGCACCGCCGGTGAATACACAAAGTCAAAATCTCCATCAAGCACTAACTCTGTCACTCAATCTCTTACGTGCGGGTCACTCAAATGACTATCAATAATCCATTTGTCTAATCGATGGCTGAACTGCCAACTCCGCTACTCTGGCAGTAACCTCACCTAGCAACATTGCAATCTCAGCCCTCTCGAACTCTCTCCGTAATCTGGGCTGGGAACTCAACAACACCGCGGAGTGCGACGTCTTCCTACTCAGAGCATCGGCTACAACATTGGCCTTACCCGGATGGTACAACTCTCGCAGTCATAATCTTTCACCAACTCTAACCATCTCCTCTACCTCATATTCAGCTCCTTCTGAGCAAACAGATACTTGAGGCTCTGGTGATCGGTAAACATCTGAATCCGCTCACCGTATAGGTAATGCCTCCAAATCTTCGGTCACGAACACCATCTTTGCCATTTCCATATCATGAGTCGGATAGTTCTGCTCATATGGCTTCAGCTGACGGGAAGCATAAGCAATGACCTTCCCGTGCTGCATCAACGCACAACCCAACCCAAACTTGGAAGCATCATTGTAAACCACGAAACCACTGTCCCCTCCGGGATCGCCAATCTCGTGTCTTTGAGTCAAATCGCGCTTGAGCACAGCAAAGCTCTCATCGCACTTCTTCGTTCCAATTAAACTCGACTCCTTCCTCGTCGACGAGTGAGGGGCGAGGCTATGGCGGAAAAATCCTTAACAAACCGACGGCAAGAAACCGCTGCACCCGAAAAGAAACGGCTCCTACGAGCGGACAACCAAGGACGAGAGCTCTACCTACACTCACCGTCTTGCTCCACTAAAGCACAAGCTCAAAATCTCACGGGGGGGGTCCACCACGAATCCGAACCTCCAAATACCAACGGGCAACTCCCAACTTTCTGGAAACAGAAGACACCCAACAGGGCACGAACCATTCGCCCCACGAGCAAAACCGACTCTAGCAATTCCAAACCACACCTTGGTCAACACCAAGCATCAACTTGTCACCATACCGGAACCAATCCGGACTCTCCTCCAAACAATTATTAACTTGCTAGGCTACCAAGACTGCCAACAACTCACCCGAGGCTACAAACTACACGGCTTCAACTTGCCAACTGAAACTCACTACTTGGCCTGACTGAGCTCTAGAGAGGCTCTTCACAACCTAGGGTTCTTCGACAACCCTCGACACCCACCGCCAATTAACGCCCACACCAAACTGCTGCGAACAACAACAACTCCATTTTCCAGCAACACAACCATGCTTAGGTCCACTTAACAAATCTTACCTAAGCAACAACTTGAGACTACGAGCATGGTATCCTTACCACCTCACTAAAGCCTTACCACCTTCACCTGGAGTCCAACTTTTCCATGAACTGAGCACCAGATCCCCAAAGCAAACCCTACATGGATCTGAAACACTCGCCACAGAATGAACCACACAAAAGACACTTGTGTGCACAACTCCCAACCTTCCTCTAGAGATCCAAGATTAACAAATGCTTTTCTCCCAAAAACAACACTAGCTCCCCGGCAGAGAGATACAACCAATCAACGGAACACCCAAAGTTCCATCTCCGCACGATGCTCGAAGCTGTGACACGTTTGCTCTACCAAAGCATAACCATGCCAAACCAAACTTACTTAATGCCATGCCTCTACCAAGGGTGCTTATCCATAAGGCATCCAACTCCTCTCACAAGGCATCCTACTCACCTTATAGACATCCAACTCATGGTCCCTCAGCTGAACCCAACTAGCTTCTACGATGCTCAACTCTCTTGAGGTTTAGGCACCCGAAGGGAGCTGACCGCACTACCAACCACAAAGATCTCTTGGCCTTAACACTAGCGTGAGATGCACGCGCACTAACACTTACCAACCGCCAACCCGCTTGACTTACTCAACCTCCAAAGAACACCGGGAAAGGCTCCGGCTCCTCTCGAACATCCTTTCGCTTGAAGTCTTTCGATTACCACTGAACTAGCCCTTTTTGCAAGACCTACACAGGTGCAACTACCATAAACGGATCCAAGGCTAAGGAGTACGCTAAACTCCGAATGGCATAGAACCATCTGCTATGCCCATGCCAAACTCAGGCCTTAACCAGATTTTGTGCCAAAGCGGCACACCAACCAATGCACCTCAAGTGCCACTACTACCAAATCCATATCTTACTACAAACGCGGCCAACAAGGTCACAATCTCATGTGACACGAACTCTAGCTCGGCATACAAGGGCTCAATTCCAACAACCATGTCCAAGGCATCTCATCAAGCTGAAGGCTCACGGCCTACTCTTGCATCTCCACATGATGCTCAACAATCTCTGGCCGGCTCTCTAAACATGCAGCCACTAGCCCTACTCTAGGGCTTACCAAAAGAAGAGTGTTCATTTTTACCAAACAACTGAGGAAACCACCAACGGATCCAGTCCGTAGGGAACACTACTTGCTGCACCCTTAACTACATGGTTCCGGCTTACTGGCTGCAAACAACAACACTTCACAAAAGCACAAAGATGCCTCATCAACCTTCTCGAAGGCTACCGACTTGCAACCACTCTCTGGGCAACCAAATAATCTATCAAGACTCAAGATCAATGCTTGAGCTACCCAGGCTAGTCCACACGGGGACCCGCTCCACAAACATCCACATCAGCACAACCACAGCTAACTCCTCTCTTGGAGTGGCATTCCAAGGCAAAACACCTCCACCCTCTCACTTAGGGGAAAACCAACAACTGGGCCACAGTTGGCCTATGGGAGTCCAAACTCTACCTCCCTCTGGAACGATGTTCCAGGGCATCCGAACCTACCTGGATACCACAATAAGCCACTACATACATCACATACTGCGGGAAGTTGGCATGATGGCGCTCTAAACCCAAACCAATAACGAGTCAGAACCTGCTCGTCTCCGCTCCACAACACTACACAAGGCATACACAAGATGACAGGTATTGTAAATTCTTAACCCTTTTTCAACAACAAATAGTAAACTTAGGCGTACCTGATGACTGTCGGAGTGCAGATGATCATGGAAAAACGACCTACAACAAAAGGTCAGTCTACAGAATCTATGACTCTGAGCTCTGATACCAACTGTAAGGGACCGACCCGAATGGGGCACTAAATGGGCCCTTACCCCAATGCATGCATTCAAAGTAAAGGACATTTAAAACAGACATGATTTCGGATTCCAATTAAAACAAAACATTCAAAATAACCCCTTTAGAAACTAGACATTTTCCCTGAAACCTGTCCCTGTTTCCAAGCACCTGTTCCAGGATAAATACATTTCCAAAGTTTACTCTGATCAGAGATTTACTAAAAGCCATTCAAAACCTGTTCAGATACAACATGCTGGAATCCACAAATACATTCAGAAAACACCCTAGGGCTCCGTGCCCAACTACATGCATTCAGAGGACACTTAAATCATAAACATAAACATAAGACTCAAAGTTGAACAACGGGTTCCATGATCACAGCTCCTCCTCCAGCCATCCTGCCTCGCGCCATGGTTTCCTGAAAGATAAGTAAGGGTGAGTAACGAATTACTCAGTAAGAATCCCCAACCGGGGTACAATACGATATACATGGTCATCTCGAGAAAGATATGCAAGCTATGAATATAAACACAGATAGAGCACATAGCTTAGCCCACACTTGGGCCTCGGATGCCAACTCAGGGTCTTAGTCCGGAAATCAAACACCACACAACACATCACACAAGTCGCCCTATACGAAACAAGTCCTGGCCTCGGCTGCTCTCTTCATTGACGAAAGGTACACTGCTCACAATCCCGAGGAGCTCTCGATCGGCGCTGTAATGAGCGTAAGCATGCACCGCGTGCTCACTGCAGAACTATGGGGGTTGCGAGTGCGAAGGCAAGCCTGCCCATATCCAATCACCACGCCTAACTAAATCTTTTGATCGGTGTCAGCGACATAGGGGTGTGAGACACGGACACATAAACTATGTCGGCCAACCACCGCACTGGGGCCAAGAAACGGTCGTGGTAGGCTTACACCGAGAAGCCGCCCTTGCCTTAACAGTGGCAATCGGGGGCTCTTGCCAAACATGCCGAGGACATGCCGTGCCGCAGGGGGCGAGGCAATGCCAAGTCATCATCCCGACCGTTGGGGCATTAACAACTGCCTCCCTCACCCAAGATTGCAGGGCCTACCGCTTGGGTTAGCTAATCCCTCACGGGGTCCAGGGACGGAATGACTTGCTCGACGTCCCTGCCATGGATGCAAGGTTCTTTATGCATCAGGCCCGGATGATGCTATCTACCTGCACTTCTAACCTGCCCTAGCAAACAACAAACAATTCCATAAAATCCAATACGTGCTCAATAAGAATACAACGAGCCTAGCATGATACTACGAAGCAAAGGATGAGAATACGAGCATGCGGGAAGGAACAAACTAGCATGGATTAACATGAGAATTAACCAAGAAATCATGCTAACCGGGAATTCAGATTGAAGCACCTAGCTACACATGTCAATAATCACAAACAAGCAATCAATCAACAATCACATATAATATCGCAGGGTCCACACAACTCCGGTAAGAAATCCTTACCTTGGTCGGGGACGGATTGGCACAAAATCCTAAGTCGCGAACAATCTCGATCTAGCTACCGGGAACCTATCAATCATCACAATAATCACACAATAGGCCTAAATACAATAAAATAAATGAGGCTCAGCTCGGGAGCAACTCACGAGGCACGACGAACGCACGAACGAGCCGATTGCACGAACGGGGCTGGCTGGGCGCGCTGGGGCGCAGAAATGGGCGAGTTGGGCGTGCTGGGCGCGCACGTTGGGGCGCGGACGAACGCGGGGCGAAGCAGGGGCGCGAGGGCGCGCGCGGCTGGGCGCTGGCGATGCGACGCGACGCGTAGCTGGGCGAGGACGCGCGCGCGAGTGCGAGGCGATGCGCGGCGTGGTGGCTCTGCGAGCGCTCGCTCTGCCTGCTTGCGGCGGCGAGGCGAGGGGGGCGATCGAGAAGGGGAAAACGAGCTCGATTTCGAGCGATTCGGCAAGATTCGACGAGCGATTTTTGGTTGGAAGAACTCCTCTACTCCAGCTGCACAAAACCCACCCATCGTTTTACTTCAACACGGCCGAAAAAAATGGAAACACAAAACAGAGGAAAAATGTCGACGGAAAGGAGAAGGAGAAGAAGAAGAGAAGAAGAAGAAGAAGAAGAAGAAGAAGAGAGCTCACCGGAGGGACGAACGGCGAGGGAGAGAACGTTGGTCGGCGAGGGAGGGAAATCGCGAGAGCTAGGCAGTCGGTTGGTGAAGAATCGAGAAGAAGAAGAAGGGGAAGGAGGAAGAAGGCTCGGCTGCTCTGCTTTAAATCGAACGCACGAAAACACGCTTATATATTAGATCGCGCGATTAAGATAACAAACACGCCCAGTGGCTCGGCTGGCTGAGCCCTCTGCCTAGCACATGACACGCCCCTGGTTCGATTCCTGCTCGACGCGCTATTTAATTCCTTATTTGGCCTCCCGGGAAGACCGGGATGAAATTTCCGGGCCGTTACAGTTTAGTATTTTTCTGTTCTATTTTGTTAAATCGTATTATTAGACTCATTTAATTTCAGTAGTACAATTCTATGATGTTTTCTATATCTTGCATTGTGTTCTCTATTTTCATTATGAACTAATTTTCGTAAGGTGAAACTAAGGGAATGTGAGTTTTAGTAGCATGTTGTAGGAAGGAGTTTGGAAGGGTTTAATCTAGAGCATGTAGGATAGGT
The DNA here is from genome assembly GCA_036507275.1 of Sicyos edulis. NCBI lineage: Eukaryota > Viridiplantae > Streptophyta > Magnoliopsida > Cucurbitales > Cucurbitaceae > Sicyos > Sicyos edulis. The sequence goes on from CM071848.1 coordinate 21,495,478, forward strand.
TCTTCATCAAAATAGTAAGTGTTGACTGGCCATCCACACAAGCTAATAGATTGTAAATTGGAAGAGAAAACGATCTAAGTATATCATGCATGTTTAATAGGTAGTGTTATGGTTGTGACATTTTAAATTGGAGTTCAGGAATAAATGCATAACTATTACATACTTAGCGCTATTCTTAATCATATTTAGTCGCAGCGGAATCTAGGCTAGGTGGCGAATGAAAGTGGAAGTAGTAGTTTGTAAGCGTAGTATGATAGGTTCCCTTACCACGTATTTATTATTATTGCATTGCTACTGAACTCGCAAGTATCCTAGTTTAGCCTTAATTTAGCAAAAATGTTCTTTTTTTTTTATTTACTTCATTTCATTCAAAACCAAAAATCCTATCAACACAACTTATTCATGAAATTTATATTCCAATTCTAAACATCACCTTGAATAGATTTTCCAGCCCTTGTGGAGTACGATAATTTACTTATTACTTGCTGCAGACCATGTATACTTGCGTGTAGTGAGATCAAATCACACTAAGAGTAACCACATTTGTAGCACCATAGACCTCGTAGATCACTAGGTCAAGTAGCTTGTACCCTTTTATTTTCTCATCATAGCTAATGAAAACATACTTCTTGCTCTTGCCTTCGAGCTTCGTTCTTTGCTGATCTGGTACGTGTGCATAAGCCACACTACCAAATACTTTAAGATGTGAAACTGTCAGTTTATGTCCACTTCATGCCTCTTCCAGTGTCTGATCACCCAACTTCACATATGGACATCGATTTTGCACATAGATAGCGCATTACACTGCTTCTGCCCAAAACTCCTTTGACATATTTTTGCTCTTCAGCATTGCTCAAACCATGTCGAGAATAGTCATGTTCTTCCTCTCAGCCACACCATTTTGTTGAAGAGTATATGATGCAGTTAGAAATTGCCTTATGACTTGCTCCTCGCAATACTCCATGAAATTCATCGAAGTATATTCGCCACCTCTATCAGATCGCACAACTTTGATCTGTCTACTTGTATCCTTCTCCACCTTCACTCTAAATTTCTTGAACGCCTAAAATGCTTCTGATTTTTCGTTCAAGAAATAAACTCAAGTTTTTCGTGAGAAATCATCGATAAGGGAAATGAAGTACCTTTTACTACTGAAAGATCCGAGGGTAATTGGTCCGCATATATCCGTATGAATCATCTCGAATAGTTTCTTAGCCTGATATTCTGCTTTCTTTTGAAACGAGGTTCTTGCATGCTTGCTGAGCACGCATTCTTCACAAAACTTTCCATCATAATCCATGTCAGGTAGCCCGTGCACCATTTTTATTCGCTAACTCTTTTAGTCCACCATGATGCAGGTGACCAAAACGAAGATGCCAAAGTGATGCTTTATCTTCTACATAGACTCGCAAACACTTTTCTCGCACGCTTCTCAGATTCAATCTATACATGCGATTTCTTCCTATCTTAACTTGAGCGACTAAACGCTCTTGCTTGTCCTTCTAGTGTAACAACCAGTCTTTCAAAAATATCGAAAACTCCTTCTCCGTCAGTTGCCCCAAACTCAAAATATTTGTTTTGAGATCTAGTACATAATAGACATCCAGGATTGACCCTGTCAAGCCATCCTTTTGCAAATAATAAATCGTACCTCTGCCTTTGATCTCCACTTTTGACGCATCGCCAAAAGAAACATGATCATCTTCAACCTTTCGTATCTCTTTGAATAGATGCTCATGACATATAAGAAATCGTCTCTAAAACAGTCCTAAATGTAGTTCTTACTCAGCATGCATGAATTTAAAACCAATAAAACCATAATTACAACCTATGAGTTCAATCCAAAAATAGTTTCGCATTTTAAACAATAATCCAAACAGTAAGCCTCTGGCCAGAAATTTATTAAAAACAAGTTCGAAACATAGTTCTTAAAAATGACAGGAACTCAGTTCCTACAACATGCTGAACAAAAGACTCTAATAGAAATAAACAGAGTAATGTCGACGAACTCCCATGATCCATCAGCTCCTCCTCTAGCCGCCCAAGTGTTGTCCCAAGTTACCTGGTGGAAAAACTACAGAAAGGGTGAGTACAAAAGCACTCAATAAGGATCCCCAACTGGGGTATAGTACACAAGTGACATCATCTAGCATCCTAGCATCAGGCAAGCCAAACCACAACAGGCACTTTCTCAACAAGTACAATTAACAACATGCTTAAACTCTCGGATAAGGATCCACTACGGATCTCTGAATGGGCTATCAACATAACCCCTAGAATCTCGAGAGTCTATAACTCTCAACTAAACGTGATTAGCTCACTATGCCGATCCTGGACACTTGGGAGAGTACCCAAGTGTCGGGCTCTAGACGGAATGGAAAGGTGTATTGATACACTAACCGTAGGGAGCTCTCCTCCCGGCATCTAATGAACATATGTGCACACTTTATGCTCTGAAAAACCTAATAAATGTAGGCGTACACAAACTATGTCGATCCAGATGTGCATGCCTATGACTCAGAAAGGTGTAAAGACCCGACCCAAAAGGGGCTCTAAATAGGCCTTTACCCCAATGCATGCATTCAAAGTAAGGACAATGTGCAAATAAGTTTTCGGATTCCAATTAAAACAAAACAATCAAGGTTCAATCAGAAATCAATTTAGTTGCTGAAACCTGTCCCTGTCTCCAAGCACCTGTTTCAAGGCAAATACATTTCCAAACGTATACTCTGATCAGAGATTTATTAAAACATTTGAAACATCCTCAAATACAACAAAGCTGGAATCCACAAAAACATTCAGAAAACATCCTAGGGCTCCGTGCCCGGCTACATGCATTCAGGGGAAAAATAAAAGACAAGAGTCATAGAAATAAAAGGTCGAGACGCACAATGAGTTCCCATGATCACGGCTCCTCCTTCACCATCCGGTCTCGCCCCTTGGTTACCCGTGGAAAACCACAAAATAAGGGTGAGTAACGAATTACTCGATAAGAATCCCCAACCGGGGTACAATACGATGCACATGGTCATCTAGATGAGTGTATGCAAGCTATGAATATAAACACAGAATAGAGCACATAGCTTAAGTCCACACTTGGACCTCGGATGCCAACTCAGGGTCTTAGTCCGGAAATAAATCCACCACACAATACGCCCTATACGAGAAACGAGTCTCGGCCTCGGCTTTGTCTCTGTCGATACGAAAAGGTGCACTAGCTAAAGATCCCGAGGAGCTCTCGGTCGGCGTCAGTAATGAGCGTAAGCGCGCCCGCGCGTGCTCTGCGGAGACTATGGGGTGCCGGGTCTAGTGGCAAGCTGCCCATTGATCATCCACCACGCCTAACTAAATCTCGGATCGGTGTCACCGACATAGGGGTGTGAGACACGACACGTGAACTATGTCACCTGAACCACCGCACCGAGGCTAAGGAACCGGTCGTGGTAGGCTTACACCGAAGCGGTCCTTGCCCTAACAGTGGCAATCAAGGGCTACGGCCGAACACGCCGAGGACGTGCGCCGATCGTAGGGACGAGGCGATGCCAAGTCATCATCCCGACCGTTGGGGCATTTAACGATCGCCACCCTCACCCAAGATTGCGGGGCCTCACCGGTCGGGTTAGCTAAACCCTAACGGGGTCGGGGACGAGTACTACCTCATGCGTCCACGCCATGGATGCAAGATACTTTATGCATCGGGCCCGGATGATGCTACCTACCTACACTCTAACCTATCATATCAATAACATACAATCCAATACAATCCAAAACGTGCTCAACAGATACAACGAACCTAGCATGGTACTATGAAGCAAGAACATATAAGAGCATGCCAGAATGGAACAACCTAGCATGGACTAACATGAGAGAACAACATACGAAGTCATGCTAGTCGAGAATTGAATGCAGCACCTAAACTATACATGCGATAATAAAAACAAACATACAAACAACAATCACATAGAACATCGCAGGTCCACACAACTCCTGGTAAGAAATCCTTACAGCCGGGAACAACTACACACAAAAACCTAAGATGCGATCGAACCCGACCTAGCTACCGAGAACCTAACAAAAACAATGATAATAACAATCCATAAGCCTAAATATAATAAAATAAACAAGGCTCAGCTCGGAAGCAACTCACGCGGCTCAGCTGACACGCGGACGGGCAGCGGCGACGGGCGGCTTTCTTCTTTGGGCGCAGAATAGAAGCGCGAGCTAGGCGCTGCACGGCGCGCTAAGCGCGAGCGAGCGCGGAGACACGCGCGACGCGCCTTGGGGACGGCGACGGGCGCGTGGCGCGCGCGCGCAGATGAGGAGCGGCGAGCAACGCGCGAAGCGCGGCGCGCGATACCGCAGCAACGGCGACGCGCGCTTTGCTCGTGCGTCGCGGCGACCTTTTTGCTGGGCGCTGGCGGGCGGCGACGGCTCGGGCGCTTAGGCTGCGTCTTCTTTGGGCGCTGGGCGCGTCTGGCGACTTCTTCTTTGGGCGTCTGAAATTCTTTGGTGCGATCGGGGTGGCCGCTGCGACCGCCCGCTCACCGGGTTGCTTGGCTGGCCGGAATGACACTCGAACGACTCTCGGGAGAAGACTCATGCAAGATGGCTAGAGAGAAGAGGGTTGGGCGGCCATAGGGGGGTTTGGAGAATAAAACACAAAAACCTAATTTCCTTTCATTTAATCAAATGCACCAAAACCCGAAGAACTCAAGGCTAACCAAGATATGCTGCGGAGAGAGTAACAAAAACACCTGGTGGCTCAACTGGCCACACCACCCACCTGACTTCCCAGACCACCTGGGTTCGAAACCCACCAAACACACTTTTAACTCCTAATTTTCCTTTTGCATCTCCCCATGCCCAAACACATCCACAAAGCCTAAAAAACTTACATAAATCCATCCAATAATTTTAGCAACTGGAAAAGACATAAACGGCCCTGACGGCCCGACCAAATTACCAAAATACCCCTAGGGCATACCTGGAAGACCGGGATGAAAACTTGGGCCTTTACAGAAAGGTGTCCACTGATCCACAGCAGGTAGGAGGCCCTCGGCACCATATTGTGGCATCCTGTTCACACCCAACGCCTGAAGTTAAGGTCGTCCCAAGGCAGGCTTACACCAAGGAAAGGACCCCGCTCTAGCAGGCCACAAACTAGGCTTATGTTGGGGTGGTAGCTACACCACATCCGGTTGTCGGGGATAAGGAATCTATCCTCACAGCCTGACCGGTGGGGACTCATACATTGGTCCATTCTCAGCCTCTAGATGATGACAACCTAGAGCTAACAGAGTTCAACGTTATTAACCTTGCACAATAAAGAAAGAATATCAACATTCATTTCGAGCAATCACAGTAAACAGAGAAGTGCAATCTAAGGTACATCATTCTGCATGCCAAGTCCTATCAGGCAAGCTATATAGTCCTATCCACTAATACATCATACAACCAATAATCTATAAGAGCCTATCCACTAACATGCTTAACAAACAGGCATTAAACAAGCAATACCTATCCACTAGCAACCATATCAAGCAGAAAACCTACAAGAGCATGTCCACTAGCTATCAACCAAGCATTAACAAGTAAAACCTATCCACTAGCATGCGTTCAACAAGTAACAAACAAGTAAAGCCTATCCACTAACATGCATAGCAAACAGATACATACAGCCGGGAAGCCATCAATGGCAAGCACAAGGTCCATACGACCTCGGCAAGGAACCCTTACTTGGAAAACAGAGATAAACAACAACAGGAAAGTTGCTCATCAAGCTGCAGAACCAACACATGACAACAACCTAAGAAAAAATCAATGAGGATAAAATTTAACTAAACTCTAATAATCTACTAACAAAGCAAAGCTATTGTCGGAACTAAATCTATTGTCGGAAGGTAAAGGGGAAGTAAGGAAATCGAGTAAGCGAAGTGATTAAGTATAGTGGAAGTGTACATGCAAACATCATTTAATGTACATTTTTCTCTTCGCCATTTGTATAAACTCTGTGCTAAGTTGAGAAACCGGGACAGAGCAAAGCTACATGCATAACTCGAGAAGTGAACACTTAGAGATAAGAATCGCTTAGAGCAAAATATGATTTTCGTTGTTATTGAACTCGAGAGAGTCAGCTGAGGTGCTCGAGAGAGCCATTGGCCAACTTTGAGAGAACTTGAAGCCCCACTGTTAGTTTAATCTTTCGCTAATTGTTCGTCGAAGCGAAGCCTTGAAAACCCAATCTTTCCAATGCTTAATCCAATTGTTAGCATATCATATTGTGTCACTTTTGTTTATTACATCACATCAATTACTTTGTCATCATATTGGTTACTTTTTACTCTCGAACGAAAACAAGTATAAGCACATCGAAAGTCCCTGTGGAGAATGACCTTTTATTTGAATTAAAGCTTGCTACAACAAAGACTGTGTACACTTGCACAACCTTTGGAGAAATACCTTCATACGTTCCGCTTAAATTGCATAAAGATTTCGCCTTGGTGAAATATAAAACAATCCACGTCATCATTTCGCATATAATTATTTTCATAAATTATGTGTTGATATTTCGAACCAACAAGTTTTTGGCGTCGTTGCCGGGGACTCTTAAGTGTTTTTACTTATAGTGTAGTGTTGAGAGTGTTTTCGAGTTGAATTTGTTTGTGTGTTTTTTGTAGGGAGATTCGTGGAAGCATATGCAAAGACAAGGTTTTATAGAACCTTTCGATCCAAAACCTGAGTGAACTCTCCATAGACGACGTAGAAACCGAAGCCGAAATCGATCGACGCAAATGGCTAAACCAGCTGAAAACGCTGAAGTCCACCTTGAGGAGCCCGTCGCTCCTAATTACGAACGCACAGATAGATTCCTCGCCACCCCTATCATGATGGCTAATGACAAGGATGGGGTGGTAAGAGTATACGTCGCATCAAACATTGCCGAATTTATGCAAGGAGGTATCCAACCTGACGATGGTGTAAGGGCGTTTGAAATAAAGTCAATGATGAATACTCTACTACAGTAAAAGGCTTAATTCCATGGGATGGCAATCGAAGACCCTCACAACCATTTACGAGAGTTTGTGGGTGTCTGCGATTCGTTTGTAATCCCAGATATGACAAAAGATGGACTGCGGCGAAGTTTGTTTTCATACTCCCTACAAGGAAAATCAAAGGAATGGTTTAATACTCAAGAAATTTTACAAAACATTGCATGGGAGGAGTTAGCGAAACGGTTTATGTTAAATTATTTTCCACCTAAGAAGTTGATACAGCATCGTGACGAGATTGTTCTATTTAGGCAAGCACCAGGCGAATCCATCGTTGATGAGTGGGATCGCTTCAAAATGATTCAGCGAAGGTGCTATCGCAATGGATTCCCATGTTGTGTCCAATTTGAATACTTCTACGGCTGATTGAGTGAAGCTGCTAAGTTGGTGCTCGACGCATCTGCGTCAGGAGCATTGTTGTCCAAGACATACAACCATGCAGTTGAGATCGTTGAAAGGGTTGCCGAAAACACTTGCTAATGGAAAGAACATCCTCGCCCGAGGGAAGAAACAACTACGAAGGAAGAAACCGCTAATGAAATAGAACTGAAACAACAAGTGGCTGAGATGAAGGTGAAGTTGACTAGCTTGAAAGAAGGAAACCAAACCAGCTGTAAGACCTACAATGTTCAATCAGCACAAATGACCTCCGGAACCAACAACCAACAACAACAATTTAATCCACCAGAATAGTGCATACTTATTGGCGAAGCTCATATGTATGAAGAATGTCCTCAAAACATAGCTTCTGTGTATTTTGCCCAAGCAAATTGCCATAACAATCCATACTCTATTACCTATAAACCAACCTATAACCCAGGTTGGTGAAATCACCCTAATTTTTTGTGGTCGAACAATGAAAATGCTAGTAGCTCTAGCAACCAACCGTTCCCACAGAGATACCAAGGGAATCCTCTAGGGTTTGGAAATCAAATGGTCCGGGGAAATCAAGTATGGAATTCGTTTTCGCAATAGCAATTTTCTACAGACCTCCAATAGTTAGCTAGAAAACTTGCTCAAGGAATTCATCGCAAAGAGCGAAGTAACAGCGTAAAATAAGCAAGCAACTATTTAAAACCACCAAGTGGTTTTGAAAAATCTAGAGACTCCCCACAAAGGTTTTCAAGCAAATAGAGGAGCGAGGTTGGGAGAAATTCTGCACTGAGTTGGGCTCAGTGAGGCGGGAGTGGGTGATAGAGTTCTACGCCAGTCTGCCAGATCCAAAGACCTTCAAAGCTTTAGTTTGCAGCCACGAAATCGATTGGTCACCCAAGGCATGGAACTATCTCTTTGGATTTAGCGATAAGAAGTTCGAATTCGATCAGTTGCTCGACAAAATAACCGAGGAAGATCTTCAACTCTCCCTCAAAACAAGTGGCGTTGAAGGAGTAGAATGGGATGAAGGCCCGCAGTATTGCCGATTTCACACGACGAACTTAAAAGACTTAGCTCGCATTTGGGCAGCATTCATGAAGTCATCGATGAACCCAATTTCCAGCGAGTCCACACTAACTGTGCAGAGAACATTGCTGATTTGCACCATCATGACTGGGATCTCAATCAACATCGACAACATCATCGCGAAGGAAATTCGCGAATGGAAAGTGCGGAAGGCAAGTTACCTACTATTCCCTAATTCCATCTCCGCGTTGTGTCAGCATCAAGGACTCATGGGAGGCCAAATGATCCATTCCTGCCAAACAAGAGATGTTTGAACTTCGCTTCAAAAGCTCCAGTGCGAGGGAGTCGTGCAGTGAAGAAGCCCCAAGTTTCCACTTCCAACAACTGCGAACAACTTTAGCTGTTGTAGGAAATCAGAGATGAAAATCAAAGATTTCATCAATACTTCCTTCAGTGAGAACAAGTATTCCAGCAAGTGCTCAGTAGAATGAAGGGTGGTGCATTCTAGCTGCCTCCTTTCCAAGACTTGCCCTCACCACATGATGATCAAAGCGAAGACCCGTCGGAGCCCTAGATGGAAGTCTTTTTTCGCCCTGCCCTCCTCTTGCTATTTTGTATATTTCTCTTTATGTAATGTATGTGTTTAAACGTTCGCTATAATTTAACTGTTGTGCTCTATCTTGTTGTTCTTGTCCCCTGCGCATTTAAATGACTATTGCTCTAAATAGTCAAGTTTATTTATTTACAACAAATTTTCCTCAACTCTTCAATGTTGGAGTGAAACTTTAATTGACAAAGCGAGATTTTTTGTGAAGAACCAAGACTTTAATTCTAGTAAATTCATTAAGTTTAGAAATTTAATTTCGCGGAATCTTTAGCTTGAGCAAACTCAATTAGATTTAGCCCAAGCCTTAAACTTTTAGCAAAATTTAAGTTTGGGAGTGCTAAGTGTTTTTCATTGAGACAATGAAAAATCCAAGTTTGGGGCTGGAGTTCACCAAAGCGAAAAATGTAACTACTCAAAAACATATAAGGAAACATGCTTCAAGTGCTATTCAGCGTAAAAAAAATTAATTGGATAATTGCCATTTCGTTGAAGTAAAAGGTGAGATTTACTAGCCAAACCCTGGGTTGGATAAAATCATGAAAAACTTGAAGTTTCCCAAAAAAAAAAATCGAGTAAAGCAAAGCGAATCAAAGGGCTAGTAGCGTAAGTCTTGTGATCATTTCTCCGTTGTCGCTTGCTCTAACATTGCGTAACAATCATTATACCAAACATTCAATGAATTGGAGCAAACGATAGTAGGATACTGTAAGTGGGGAATCCCTAGAGAACTGTAAAAGGAGAGTATTCGCTTTGGCAAAAGATAAGGATGTACCAAAGTTAAAGGAAGCAAAATAGCTTAAAGCGAAAAGTTAAATCTAAGTGATTAGGGAAAGCCAAAAGAGCTAGAGAATTAAAGTTCTAAACCCAAAGGAGTTTTCGCGAACAAGGTTGAGGTAAATTGCAAAGGTTAAGGTTTCGAAAATTAAAGAGTTCGCCCATCATTGTCCACTTGTTGAAAATTTTATCATAAATATCTTTGAGTTTCTACAGCAATGGCTATTTGTTGTGCAAGGTTTGTAAGAGCGAAGAAAAATATCCTTACCTATAGAGCTGTTACTCGAGACGAGCAATAATGCAAGTTTTGGGGTGTGATAACTCTCAAGAATTGAGGATTAAAATAGCTTAATTAAGATATTTATTAAAGAAATTAATTTAAACTTTACAAGAAAATTCGCCTTTTGCGGACTCAAACCATGCTTAAGCGAACATTTGGGCAAAAGTCTGTCAAAAGCGAAAGCGAACAAAAAAGTAACGAAATAGCATGAATTCGAGTAAAAATGTGGTTATCTTTAAAGAAGAACTGATACTTGTATTCTTGTGTAGAACATCCAAGTTAAGAGGAAGGAACAAAGAAGAAGGAACTCGTGCTTACAACACGACAACGAAACTAAAGATCGTCAGATTGCGAAAGAAGCTAACCTACGTTCGCTCGAGCGAAGCTCTACAAAGCATCCAGCCTAGATCAACAAAAATACCTCTCAAATAGGACGCATGGCAACAAGCGATGCTCCCAAACTAATCTCAACCGTCCATCTTGTCGGCCCTAATACACCAAAAAAATCAGAAGTCAGAGCAGCCTTTGGCAGAGAGGATATCAGAGCACCTTTTGGCAGGATCGCATCGTGGAGCAAAGGATAAAGCGAATCCGGTCGGGAGTTCTATAAAAGGAGGGAGTTTCATAGAATTAAGGGTGGAATTTTCTCGAACGTTTCTCTCAGTTTTCAGTGCTCCGATTACATTTCCGACCAAGCATTCTTAAGAGATTTCAGCCGTTGGAGCAGTTTTGTCGGGCTTATTTGTAGTGTTTATTGCCTTTGTTATTCTTGAAGTTTACATTGTTTCACAAACTTTGTAGCCATTGCTTTAGTAATTTCAGAGTTTTTCGTTTCTTTTACTTCGTTACTGTTTGTGAACCACGTTTACAACTGAAGCATGTTTCCCATATTTTTTTTCTTCTTCAGCATGTTTTTTGCTAGAAAGAGTAACTAAATCTGTTGCGCAAGGTAAAGGGGAAGTAAGTAAATCGCGTAAGCGAAGTGATTAGGAGAGTGAAACTGTGCATGCGAACATCATTTAATGTACATTTTGCTCTTCGCCATTTGTATAAACTCTGTGATAAGTTGAGAAACCAGGACAGAGCGAACCTGCATGCATAACTCGAGAAGTGAACAATTAGAGATAAGAACCGCTCAAAGCTAACTGTGATTTTCGTTGTTGTTGAACTTGAGAGAGTCTGCTGAGGTGCTCGAGAGAGCCGTTGGCGAAGTTCGAGAGAACTTGAAGCCCCACTTTTAGTTTAATCTTTCGCTAATTGCTTCGCCAAAGTGAAGCCCTGAAAACCCAATCCTTCCAATGTTTAATCCAATTGTTAGTATATCATATTGTGCACTTTCGTTTATTACATCACATCAATTACTTTGTTATCATATTGGTTACTTTTTACTCTCGCACGAAAACAAGTTTAAGTACATCGAAAGTCCCTATGGAGAAAGACCTTTACTTGAATTAAAGCTTGCTACAACAAAGACTGTGTACACTTGTACAACCTTTGGAGAAACATCTTCACACATTTCGCTTAAATTGCATAAAGATTTCTCCATGGCGAAATATAAAACAAGCCACGTTATCATTCCTCAGATAATTATTTTCATAAATTGTGTGTTGATATTTTGAACCAACAGTGTTGCAGCGATCAAGAGATGGATCGACTATGATGGTGATGGTATTGCGAAGATCAAGTGCTGGCTCGGCTATAGAAGCTTCTCGGTGGTGTTGATCTTGACGAGGGGAGGGGAAGAGGAAATCGTCAAGAGGTTAGAAAGAAGAAAAGAGATCGATTAGGGATTGAGGGAGGGTGAATTCGCAAAGGGAAAGGAGAGAAGAAGAAATCGCCTCGGAGATGCTCTGGTAGAAGGGATCACAAAAAGGACGAAGGAAACGATTGTAAAAGTTGATCGATCAAGGAAGGCCTAAATGTCATATGTCATCCAACCCTAAAACCATCTAGCCTTCGAGTCCTGGCGAAGGCAACTTTTTCCCCTTTTCTCTTTTTAATTAAAATCCACCAAATCCCTAACCGTCCATCCTTCGAGTCCCAGCAGAGGAAAACTTAAACCATTATTTTCCCTTTAAACTTCTTTTAACCAAAACGGCCTCCAACTTCCCCAAACTACAACTCTAGCCCTAGAAACCTGAAACCATAGAAGTAACTCAAACTCAGCAAATAACGGAAAATGGCCTGAAACTCTGATTAAATACAAAATCGACTCTTCACGCAAAATTCCCAAAATGTTTCTAAAGGCTCAAACTGTCCTAACGGCCCAACCAAACAACCGAATAAACAACAGAACCTACCTGGGGAACCAGAATGGAAAACTGGGTTGTTACATGACCGCACATATGGTTGCTTGCCCCTGAGTCGAGATACTATAAATGTAACGGCTCGGAAATTTCATCCCGGTCTTCTCGGGAGGACCAGGGGCATTTTGGTATTTTGGTCGGGCCGACAGGGCCGGTTATGTATTTGCTAATTGCCGGAAAAATTATGGGATAATTTGAATGGGATCGGGAAGTTTGGTGAAGGTATTTGGGCTTGGAAGAATGTAAAAATAAATAGGGAATTAAATAGCGTGTCGAGTGAGATTCGAGCCAGGGTCGCATGGGAAGCTAGACATAGGTCGTTGCCAATCGAGCCACTGGGCGTGTTTGTTAATCTTTGCGCGCGATCTTGTATATAAGCGTGTCTTCGTGCGTTTTATTTAAAAGCCAAAAATCGCCCGAGTTCCTTCCCCATTTCTCTTCTTCTTCGCGACTTTTCTCCCACCGACCAGCGAATCTCCCTCGCGATTTCTCCCTCGCCGACTTCAATTCGCCGGGTTTTCCTTCTCCAAATCGAAGCTGATGCTCGAGCAGCTGGTGAGTCCTTCTCTCTTCTTCTCTCTTCTTCTTCTTCTTCTTCAATTTTACCTCTATTTCGGGCTTTGCCATTTCCGGCCGAGTCGAAGTGATTTGCGGTATGGATGATGTGCAACTAGTGTAGGGGAGTTCACCATCAACAAATCGCCCGTCGAATCCTCTCGGATCGCTCGATTTCGGTTCTTCTCCATCGCCCCTATTCGCGCGCAGAAACAGAGCCCCTGTTCGCCCAGCTCGCGTGTGCAGAAGCAGCCCAGCCGTCGAGCCTCGTCGCACACCGAACCGTGCCAGCGCGCACGTCCTCGCCCAGCACCGTGTCGCGTCGCTTCGCCAGCGCCCCTGCATCGCCCGCGCGCCCGTCTGCGCTGCGATCGGCCCGTCGCGCGCGCTAAGCGCGCCACGCCAACCCAGCCCCATTCTTGCCCGTTCGTGCAATCGGCTCGTTAAATGCGTTAAATCGCGCCTCGTGAGTTGCTCCCGAGCTGAGCCTTGTTTATTTTATTATATTTAGGCCTATTGTGTGATTTTTGTTGTGATTGATAGGTTCTCGGTAGCTAGTTCGGGTTCGTTCGCAATTTAGGTTTTCGTGTCAAATCGTCCCCGACCAAGGTAAGGATTTCTTACCGGAGTTGTGTGGACCCTGCGATATTATATGTGATTGCTGATTGATTTCTTGTTTGTGTTTATTGACATATTTAGCAATAGGTGCTCGTTTCTGAATTCCCGGTTAGCATGATTGTCCTGATTAATTCTCATGTTAATCCATGCTAGGTTGTTCCTTTCTGGCATGCTCGTATCTGTTCCTTGCTTCGTAGTATCATGCTAGGCTCGTTGTATTCTTATTGAGCACGTATTGGATTTTATGGAATTGTTTGCCGATTGCTAAGGCGGTTAGAGTGGCGGTAGATAGCATCATCCGGGCGGGTGCATAACGAACCTTGCATCCACGCGAGGGACGTATGAGATGGAGCTCATACGATCCCGTTAGGGGAATTGCTAACCCTAACGGTGACCCCGCAATCTTGGGTGAGGGTGGCGGTATTAAATGCCCCAACGGTCGGGATGATGACTTGGCATTGCCTCGTCCTCGACGATCGGCACGCGTCCTCGGCGTGTTCGTAGCCGTAGCCCCCCCGATTGCCTCTGTTAAGGTAAGGGCGGCTTCCTATTGTAAGCCTACCACGACCCGTTTCCTTAGCCTCAAAGTGCGGTAGTTCAGTGACATAGTTTACGTGTCCGTCTCTCACACCCTATGTCGGTGACACCGATCCAAAGAATTAGTTAGGCGTGGTGGCTGGACATGGGCGACTTGCCTCTGGACCGGCACCCCCATGGTGCTGCAAAGAGCACGCGGTGCATGTTTACGCTCATTACAAATACGCCGGCCGGAGAGCTCCTCGGGATCTTGAGCTAGTGTACCTTTCTTCGACGATGAGCAGTGGCGAGGCCGGGACTTGTTTCTCGTATAGGGCGACTTATGTATTGGACCGTGTGGTGATATTATTCCGGACTAAGACCACGAGTTGGCATCCGAGGCCCAAGTGTGGGCTAAGCTATGTGCTCTATTACGTGTTTATACTCATAGCTTGCATACATTCATCGAGATGACCATGTATATCGTATTGTACCCGGTTGGGGATTCTTCTTGAGTAATTCGTTACTCACCCTTATTATTGTGGTTTTTCCACATGTAACCAAGTTATGAGACAGATGGTCAAGGAGGAGGAGTGTGATCATGGGGCTCGATCATCAAACTCTGATTTTGTGCTATGACTCTTTATGTTTTATTTTCCCCTGAATGCATGTAGCCGGGAACGGAGCCCTAGGATGTTTTCTGAATATTTTGTGGATTCCAGCATTATTGTATCTAGACATGTTTTGAATGATTTTAAGAAATCTCTAATCGGAGTATACTTTGGAGATGTATTTATCTTGGAACAGGTGCTTGGAAACAGGGACAGGTTCCATGGAAATTGTCTAGTTTTTAAAGGGGTTATTTTGAATGTTTTGTTTTAATTGGAATCCGAAATCATGTCTGTTTAATGTCCTTTACTTTGAATGCATGCATTGGGGTAAGGGCCCATTTAGTGCCCCATTCGGGTCGGTCCCTTACAATAAAGTATCTTCGTTGGCGTTGTCATCATTTTCCGTCATCAAAAGAAGACCTTCATTTGCGTCGTCTTCTAATACGAAATTCGTTGTTTCTTCAACCCTTTTATCCGCTCGGCAATCTCTCGCAAAATGTCCCACTTTTCTACAATTGTATCATTTTTCAGAATTGCAATCACTCACATAGTGACCATACTTGTGACATTTGTAGCACTCAATCTTCGAATAATTCAATCGACCGCCTCTTCTTCGACTATGTCCTATTCCGTGCCAATTCGCTTTGCTCGACTGTCTCTTCTCTTCATGACTAACACTTTGACCACTACGACCATTTCCACGACCTCCACGACTACGTCCTCTACCCTGAAATTTTTTAGAATAGAGTACCTTTTCGTCTTTGATTGACGCTTTGGTTTGAAGCGCTTACTCAAGCGTTTCCTCCTTCTTCTTGTTCTTTCATTGCTCTTGTGCCTCAAGAGAACCGAAAAGCTCATCAACCGTGAGAGTTGCAAAGTCCTTTAACTCTTCTAACGTGCACACACATTCTTGAAATTATTGGTCAATGATCTCAAAATCTTCTCAACAACTCGCACATCGGTTATCTTTTCTCCATTATGATTGAGTTGATTCACCACCGTCTGCACACGCGTGATGTAGTCAGATACGTTTTTCTAACTCCTTCATCTTAATGCCCTCTAACTCGCCGTGAAGAGTTTGAAGACGCAGCTGGTTGACTCGGTCGACTCCTTTGAACACTTTCTCTAGCGTGTTCCATGCTTCTTTTGAAGTAGTTGCACTCGCAATTTTCTCAATGCCCGACTCGTCAACTTCTCGGAACAGCATGTATAATGCAATTTTATCCTTTGAACACGTCTCTTTCAATGCTTTCGCTTGATTTGCCGAATAATTCGCGATATCTGTGGGTTCTACGAAACCTTCTTAGACCACCTCCCATACATCATGAGAGCAGATAAGAGCTTTCATCTGGATGCTCCAATTCTCATAATTCGACTTCGTTAATCGTGGTAGTGGCATTTGACCATTCACGTTCGTCATAGCTTTGATACCAATTTGTAAAATCTAGATGCCACTTTATAGAAACTCGAATAACAAATAAAATAAATAAAACACAAATAACACAAACGTGCAAGCTTTCACTTTGTGATTGAAGAGACAAAACACTAAAAAATTCTCTAAACACTTTCTCTTAATTTCTCAACTTGCTTTTTTGCTTCTTTTTTTTTTTTCTTATACTCTATTTTTCTCTACAATTTTCTCTATCTATTACAATGAAATTGACTATCTATTTATAGCCTACAATACTTGGTCTCTAAGATTCTTAGTCAAAAATTCATAACCGCTTTGGCATTCAATTGCCCAAACCATTTTGCCCGTAACTCCTAATTTAAGACCCATAAATCCTAAATAAAAACTCTCACCAACAACAATTAAAACCCATTAAAATATAGCAGTAAAGTTTATTCAACAACCTATACTTTGGTGCACAAATTGTCTCTTAGGTAGTAAGAAACAACATGCGATCTCAAGCTCAATTAGAGAAGTTGAACTTCGCACCATAGCCAACGCAAACCTTTGAAATATTGTGGATTAACTCACTGTTCAAGGAATTTCATATTGTGTCAACTGTTCTACTAATCCTATGTGTGATAATTTAGGGGTTGTTCACCTAACTGCAAATTTGGTACTACACCACATAAAACTGAACACATGGAGATCGAGATCTACTTCATCAACGTTTTTAAGGGGCAATTGAGTGGTTGAAGTCACAGACTTTAAGACATACTTACTTGAAAGATCCCTGGGTCAAGGCCTTTGGGAAACACTTAAATTAGAATACCCTCCAATATATCTTAGTACCACAGCTTAAGGAAGGATCAATTGGTGCCTCGAATATAGGAGAATAAAGTTTCGATTTCTCGATTTTCCAAAAATATCTACGAAACTTGGTTTTACAGCAAAGAATTGTTGTGCAGCACATTCGGGCAACTGAGCAGATTGCAGATGCCTTGACAAAACCTAAACAACACTTAAAACTTCTTCTCAATTGTTCTTCACTGCTTTATTTAATCATTCTTTGAGCGTTAAATGCTATCAACTTGTGCGGGGTATTAGACCAAGTGAATGATTGGACTACTGTTTTATAAAATATCTTTGTACAGGTCTAATATGCGTATATTTGTAAAGTCCCAAGCCCAAGCTGTGCCCATTGAATGATTTTATGTAAGTCTCGAATTTAATTTATATTTCATTATTAATTAAATTATGTTTTCTTCCGTAGCTTTTATTTGATGTGTATGAGAATTTGAACATTTTGTCTTTACGAAAAGGTTGATACTAATTTTTGTTGAGATATCTTCTTTGTAGATCGAATATTATGCATTTTTTAGCTTTACATAATTATAAAATAAAATAAAAGTATCATGTATCGACACCTTAAATAACTAGTGCATGTGTATGTATATGCATATATGTTTTTCTAATAAAAGTAGAGCCCATCAGTTAAGAAATGTACTAGTTGTTTAAAGGTCAAAAGTTGAAATGTTTGAACTAACCTAGCTATGCATGGTTCAATTGAACATGTTTTAGTACTATAAATATGGGATGAGGACACACTAATATCGAAAGAAAAAGTACATGTTAGTTAGTAATCAACTCAACTGGAATATAACCATTGTTGAGCTAAACAAGAAAATAAGATCTTCATCCCATATCAATTATATTGTGTAAATAGATAATTTTGTCCACTATTTTGAAATTATTTGTATTTTTAGGAACAAAAATATACTTTTAGTCTGTATGTATCATAATTAAATTTGTGTACTTATAACATTTGAATAATATTCAATTATGACCCATTTTTGTCTATTGGAATTTGTATTTTTCTTACATTCTTTTTAAATAAAACTTATGTCAAAACTAAAATATTCACATCATCAATTTATTTAAATTTAAAAATAGTCAACTTATTATCTTAATCAACATTTTTTTATCTCACTAACAATTTTATTATTTAAGGTTAAATTTTTTTTTTTTATACAATTTCCATTGTAATGTGAAGGGAATGAGAGCGCTTTCAATGCCCAAAACTATAAAAGCCCATAATGGTCCAAACGCACCAAAACTTTGTTTTTCATTGGTTGTACCATGATGGTTGACTGATGGGCCTCCTACTTTAAAGAGCATTTGGACCATCTATATTCTAGGAAAGCAACACCCAACATAACTAGCTTATCTAGATGTAATTATTTGGAAAATGGTACTAAATGTCTAAAATTAGGAAATATCTTAAGGTGATGTCTACACATATTTTGTGTTTAAATTGATGTCTAAACTCAAATTCATGGGAGCGAGATAAATTATTTCTTCCCATAATATCCTTATTACCTATTTTTCCGACAAATGTGAATGTTTTAAAAAAAAACCAATTAAAAAATGAAAATACACTATGTCCCCATGAATCAAGGAAAAAACAACTTTTATGTGTTTTTAAAATAACTTTTTAAAAAAATTAGTAAATTGGTTCAACCAATTATCCCATGGATTTAGGGATAATCAACCACTATATTTAAGAACCATCTCACACATGCTCAGTTTCATTTTCTTCTCTGCTTCTCAATTTTATATGATCCAAAACTCGATTTCAATGGAAAAAACTTATATTACCATTGTATTTGATGGGCAATGGGACATTGGGAATGTGTACTCAAATTAAAGGTGCACAATATCTCAACTTTTTTCATCCATCGGTGTTTGACTCGAACTCAACGAGAATTCCAAAATTCCCAGTTTATGCTTTTACAAAATGGGGAAGGATTATGTCATTGATATAATCGAAGATAGGGATGTTCGTTAAATGCTCAATGGCGTTGGGAAAGGGATGTATACTAGCGGTTGCATCATAGCTGAAATCACAACAATGCGTATAGATATGTACAATGCAGACACATTGTTAGGGCCAGGTGTGACGAAAGTAGGTTCAATGTTTCTGAACAAAGACGGCTTAAATGAAGCACTTTGTAAGTTAGCATTGAGCATAAGCTTACAGTTTAGAACCATAAAGTCTAATAAGAAACAATTTACTACAATATGTATCCATGAGACTAGTAACTGGTACGTTCATGCGTCTGTCTATAGAGGTAGCAACTTTTGGGTGGTCAGGAAGTTCACAGACTCCCACACATGCCCCCATTGATGTTGTTCAAGATGACCATAAGCAGGCCACTCCCATAATAGTGTTGCGGATATGCGAAATTTGCATTTCGGGCTAACAACAAGGTAAATGCACATCGGCTGATGTGATTGAGTACGGGTATGGACAGTCGTATATAAATCCAAGTGCGGTCTCTGATCCCAATTTGCTGCATATATTATTCTGTGTAGTCATACAGACAGTTACACACAGCCAAAGGATGCAGTTGCCTCAGGTGAGTTTTTCTCTTTTTAATACATGCAGCAACCAATAGATTTTCGATGGGGGTTTCGTATGTAGTGTTATGTATGTTTATATACAGTAAAAAAATTTAATGTTGGTTAAAAAATCAAATTTAAACTGGTATATTTCATCCTTATTTTCAATTTTTTTTGTTTAAAACAATTTTTGGATTTTTGTTTAGATTTGATGAAATTCTGCTGACAAATATTTCATATTCAAATATCAGTAGATTTTTGTTTAGATTTGGTAAAATTCTGTTGAGGATTTTTGTTTAGATTTGGTGAAATTATGTTGAGAATTTTTTTTTAGATTTGATGAAATTTTGTTTGAAAGGTTGTTACAAAAAGTGGAATAATACGTAAAAAAGAAATGGATTTAAATTTCGGGGTATAAATGTCCATTTTACATTTAGTTATTTTAATTTTATTTTTTAAATTAAAGAGTAGATATTTATTTAAAGTCTAAAAAGATGTAGACATTCTCTTGAGATAGTTTCTAATTTTAGATATTTACCTAGTTTTCCCATTATTTTACCTCCTTCTAGATAAGTTTTTTTTTTCTTCATATCTTTTATATTTTCTTTCAATAATGAAAATTTTATATAATCTATCGAATGAAAAAAAATTGTCGTTTCATAATCGTCTAAAATAAATTAATAAAATTTTATTAATATATTTAAGTTATCTTACGTGCGTTTGCATTAAGAGGTTGTTTTGATGATTTTTTGCACCAAAGATTTGTAAAGAAGTTACAAATAATAACTCGTTTGGATCTAATTGTTTATACATAAGTTTTCGGAAGAGTTTGTTAAAAATACCTTTGAAAAATAATGATGTTTTAGTTGCGTACGCTACCCTCAACAAGACAACGGTCATGCTTTAGATTTTAGAGCAAAATAGGCTATACTTGTAGGTATTACACAATAATTATGCAAAAGTTTGAACTAAAGCCGCTTCAAACCAATTATCTGGAGAATAGAGCTTGCACGTGTTTAAAAATATTCATATTTAAGCTTTAAATAAGACATCAATTGTGATATGGGTAGGACTAGGGCAATATATTAAAAAGGAGTTTTAGCTTTTTTTTTTTTTTTTTTTTTTTAAATTTTCATTTACAAACAAAGATTCTACAAAGAGAACAAATTAAACCATAAAATTAGGCCATTTATTGTATGGCTAAGAGAAAGTTTGGACAAGTTAAGGAACTCACTACCCTAAAACTTGAATGGGACCAGTTGGTGTAGGACGTGTGTAAGGGACTGTGCCCTGCCATTTGTGGGGCAAATGCTTGGTTTTAGGGGTAGGAAAGAATGTCTCCTCCAACTAGGCATGCTCATGGATTGCAGCTTCTTGAATATTTTCAACAAACTCAAAGTTTTGAACAACTCAAGTCAATCCATATATTTCTAATTGGGTTGAGTTAGTTCATCCATTTATTACTTTAATTCTTAATTTTAATTTATTATTTATTTTCAATTTTTATAGAACTCAACTTAATAATTTTTCTTGATTCCATTTCATTAACCATTTTTTTTATATAATTTATAATTTGTTGATTATTTATTTTTTATTTTTGATATTTTTTCTAACAAGATTTTATTAATGTTTTTTTTAATAACAGTTTTGTTTTATTTTATTTTGTTTTTAATTTAAAACAAGAATTGATTAATGTTTTTTTAACTTTTAGACAAAACTAATTTTATAAAATTATTATATAATGTATCATAATTATAAATTCCAACTATCTTTAATTCTTAAAATTAAATAAATCAAAGAAAAAATGAAACATATAAAAAAACATACATATAACAACTACACCAATCATGTTGAATTTTTGTGTGGCTAAATTATAAGAACTTTAGCTTTTTTTCCTTACTTATAAAAATTCCAAAATTAAGGGTGCTATAATGGGTGCAATTCTATGTAAAATAAAATTCTGAAAATTTTCCTTCATATGTGTGTCAGTGAGAAGAAAATATGCTGCAAAAAATCTATTTTATATATAAGATAGTTTTTACTTTTAAAAATGTTTGAAAATGAATAGATAATGTGGTCAAGTTATGATCGAGAGGGGTTATTCAAATCGGTATCTCCCACCAAAAGGTTAATTTTTGTTAAACAAAATAAGTTTGTATATGGATTATTCTAATTGTATTGTTTTATTTATTTACTTGATGAGGTGACAATTTTATTGGGTTTGAGCACGACTTATACATGATAATTTCTCCTTGAGTTATATTCATCAGCACACAAGTACTTCTGATTGGAGTCTTGCTTTCACTTTCAGAAACATTATTAACTTTAGTTATAAAAATTTAACCTTGAATTTTGTTAGTTCAAAACAACAAGAAAAGTTGTGACTATTTCTTTATTATTATTATTCTTTTACTACCCAATGTGAAAAGTTCAAAACAACAAGAAAAGTTGTAGACAATTTTACTTAAACCAAATTTAAAAATTCAAATATTTAACCACAAAATTACGAGTTAATAACTAAACATTTGTTTAACAAGATCAATAGTTAATTGTAATAATATAAACCTATAAATCAGAAGGTTATGAGTTTGATGTCCCAATTAAAAAAAAAACAAAACCTCTTTAAAAAATCAATTTGATAAAACCAAGAGTAGAGATTAAAATTTCATCTATTCATGCATAGGAGAAATAGGAATGATTACTTTTCCTTCATCTTCATTTTTTTTTTTTTTTTGTCTTATCATTGGCTTTTTGGGTATATATTGAAGCATTATCTAAGCATGGGCTGGACTTGAGAATGGGGACAAACTCAACCAAGACATTTATTTTGTCTTTTCGTTTTATAATTTATGATGAAAACACCTCATTGTTTGGGAGATGGGAACTTTGATGAGAAAATGAAAGAACATTAGAGCTTTTAGAGAGAAAGTCGGGACTTACTTGAAAGGTATAAACCAAAATTAACACATAGCCACTTAGTTTGATTTTCCTTTATTTCTTGATCAGTCATCAAACTATGCCTAGTTTTGGTGAAACAAGAGTCTCATTCAATCATGTGCATAAGAAAACTCATTAAAGTGGATGACCTATCATCTTTTTTCATTTATTTGTGTTATTGAATTAGAGTATAAACAATGATTCACCGGGTAATTAAGATTAAGATAATAAAGATTTTCATCAATATACTCAAGTACAATGACAAGTCTTTGCGCTCATATGCGATATTTACATATAAATGGAAGTTGTGAGATATAAATTACAAATTTAGACAATGACCTATAAGATTCTTTAGAAAGTCTATTCCTAAGCACATGTAAGTTTTCTATAAATGTGGCACTCAAGAAAAATGAACTTTGCTCATTTACTTGGACACTATGATCACAATATATGATGATGTTTTTATGTAATAATGAAGTGGATGATTTACTTATTTATGATTCAATATTTTTATTATTGATATTAGAGTATAAACAAAGATTCATGAGGCAATAATGACTAAGATACTAAAGTTTACCATCAATATACTTAACTATAATGACAAGGCTTTGCGCTTATATGAAATACTTGCATATAATGGAAGTTGTGAGATATATGCTATAAATTTAGGCGTTGACCTCGAGAATTCTATTCCAAGCACTATGAGAACGAGTAAAACGGTGTTGTGTGAAAGCAATGCCTAGTCTCTCTTGTGCGTCCAAACGATGTCGTTCTGCTATGGGATTATTCCTTCATTCCTTTTGTAACAACTTGTATACGTGTCTCTTTGTAACTGGTTTGGTATCATTTTACACTTATATTTATTGACCATTGTGTAATTGTAAATGCATTAAATACAATTGAATTTTCTCTATTCCTTTTCTCTCTCGAGTCCTTCTCTGTCTATCCTTTGCTGGTATCAGAGCTTGAGTGGCAGATGCCATGGCGAGTGAAACCTCCTCTGCAACTTCTGGGAATGTTGCACCACCAGGAAATCCGTCTTTACCTCTAGTGATGAATGTAGTAGGCCATTTGGACATCCGCTGAGCACTGTGCTCACGGTCCAACTAAATGAGAAAAATTATCTGCTATGGTGAGGAATGTTTCTAGCCACTTTCAAAGGACAGAAGATCGACGATTATGTGCTTGGAACGAAGTATAAGCCCTCGGAAACCATTAAAGTCATTGTTGAATCCGGAAGGGAAATATGCTCTAATCCCGCTTTTGAGGAATGGGTAACTGTAGATCAAGCCTTGTCCGGTTTGCTGTTTGGATCTATGAATCCGTCTATTGCTGCTGATGTGATTAACTTCAGCATTTTGAAAGCCCTAGAAATTAGCTATGGTGTTGTGAGCTAAACTCGGGTGAATCAGCTACAACACTTTCTTTAGAATGCCAAGAAGGGTACAATGAAGATGGCAGACTATTTGATGACCATGAAAAAAGCTTTTGAGAGCTTTCAACTAGCTGGTAAGCCTATTGATCTTGATGATCTGTGCTCCTTTGCTCTCGCCTTGTTGGATTTCGACTATGTTCTGATTGTATGCACAGTCGAGAGTAACGTAATCAACTCTTGGCAGGATTTTAGCTATCTTCTGATCACCTTTGAAGAAACCATGTCTAGGTTTTCTCCCACCTTTGCCGTTGATAATTCTGGGTTTTCGGCTAACCTTTCATTTAGTCGACAGAACACTACTTCTCAGGGTCGTGGTTTTGGTCGTGGTTATAACCCAATTTAAGGACAAACTAATCAACATAACAACCATAATGGAAATGGTGGCTATAGAGGTCGTAGCCATGGAGGAGGAGGTAGAACCAGCATGTCACTGCTACCTGTGTAACAAGGATGGCCATACAACACCTTACTGTTATATATGTTTTGATGAGTCCTTCAACAATCCCTATGCTAATAGTAGCTCTAATGAAGCTGGTGGGAGTAGAAACAACGCTTATGCTTACATTGCTACACCAGAAGTGGTTAGTGATCCCAAATAGCTTGTTGATTGATAGCGCTAAATAATAACACTATTTAGTCCTTAAAACCGCACGCTAAAAAAAGAAAGGAAAAGAAAATAACGAGTATAGTGCGGAAAGAAAGTGCAAACAACAATTTTATTCGGCCGTGCATGCCCTATTTTCGCGCGTATAAGCAAGGGAATAAGGAGATTAAGTAGAGACTGTTGACATGTCCTATTTTCGCAGGAAGCTATCGCACAAAAGGAATGGCTGAGAAAAGAAAAGAAAGGAAATAATCGGCAATCAAGTCTCGCTGCACAGAAGGAAGAACCGTGAAGGAGAAGGTGATTGGCAATCAAATCGAGCAATCAACGGGACTAGAATGGAAACTCATAAAGAAGAATATTCGAGAAGAACTTGGTCGACAAGGAACCTTTGGATGGCTATAAAAGGAAGAAAAATCATAGGATAAAGTGTGCAAAATTTGGAGAGGAAGCTATCGATTAAAGTTGCATTTAAATTAAGTGTGCATCGGCTCGCTACCCACGTATGCTAGCCTCCATCTTACTCGGAAGAGGAACCTGGAGGATGACCTAGTAGGTTACGTTAGAATTGCACGAAGACTCTTCGCGCTACGAAATGAGAGTTACAATGTAACCCTGCTAATGCATGCGAAACCCTGAATTTAACCTTGTAGCCTACAACGGAAGCTGTGTTCTACACTCATAAATACGAAAGTATTTGTGCGGTTGGGTAGCATGATTTTTGCATCACCAAGCAACACAGTGTGTTCTGTTTTAATTGCTAGTTAAATAAAGTAACTTAGATTTACAATAGTGTCAGCATCTGCATTAGCATAAGTGTTAGCATTAGTATCTACATTAGTAATTCAATTCCTGCATAAACCAAACTCAACTCTATTAACCCTATTCCTGTCATTTTACATTTTTTACCCTTAATATTTTTCATTTCGCTTCAAATTCTCTGTGGGATCGATAAATTTTTATACTTATTACTTGCTGCAATTTTCGACCACGTATACTTGCACGTAAGTGATTCCGAGTGAACTTAGCATAAGTCTACTTAGAATTAATTACTATTCAGTATATTAGCATGGGAATCGCAGACCCATCACTAATAGTGGAGCAACCAACCATTTCACTGCTGATATAGGTTAATTGTCTCTAACTCCTGTTATTCTCGTGATCGATCTTTGCGCATTGGTGATGGTTAGCAGTTACAAATTGATAATATTGGATACACTTTAGTTCACTCATCTAATCTGTCTATATTTTACTCAAGGATATGTTACACGTTTTAGTATAAAAAGACATATGATTAGTGTGGCTAAGTTAACTGTTGATAATAATGCATTTATGGAATTTCATCCTTACAATTTTATTGTGAAGGACAAGGATTCAAGGAAAGTGATGATGCACAGAACGCTTAACAATGGCCTATATCAGCTTAATCTTTCTCCATCAACCCGTGCCCCATCCAACCACAATCTGTCCACCTTGCCTTGCTCAGTTTCTTCTTTGTCTGCATCTACTTTTCAGTCTGTTGTTCCTACTATTTTTTATTCTAGAACTGAGTCTTGTCAAGTGTCCAAGCATGTTTGGCACTCACAGTTAGGTCATGCCCCTGATAGAATTGTGTCTCATATCATTCAATCATGTAGGCTGACAATTTTGGATAATAAACTCTCGTTTTGTGATTCTTTTCAATTGGGAAAATCTCACCGACTACCATTTAATAAATCTCATTCAACTACATCTAAACCTCTTGAAATTGTCTATTGTGTTCTCTAGGGCCGTGCACCGATACCTCTAACACTAGGGTATCGATATTACCTTATTGTTTGTGGACAACTTTACTAGAATGACCTTTATTTATCCTCTCAAACATAAAAGTGATGCTCTATCCTCGTTCACTCAAATTCAAGCCTTCGTCGAAAATCGATTTGATAGCTCTATTAAATGCTTGCTGAGCGATTGGGGAGGTGAGTTCCACTCTTTTGTCTCTCTTTTACAAGACAAGAGGATTGAATTTCTCCATTCGTGTCCTCAAACAAGGCAGCAAAATGTCATCGTAAGAGGAAACATAGGCACATTATCGAAATGAGGCTTACCCTTTTAGCCAAAGCTTCCATGCCTCTTTGCTATTGGTGGGAGGCATTCTCCTCCGCAGTTTTCATTATCAATCGCTTACCTACCCCAATTTTAGATAACTTGTCTCCGTGGTAGAAGGCATTCAACAAACGTCCTGACTATATCTTTTTTCGTGTCTTTGTGAGTGCCTATTTTCCTTGTTTACGACCTTACCAAACTAAGAAATTATAGTTTCATAGCACCAAGTGTGTGTTCATTGGTTATAGTGAGGCTCACAATGGGTATAAGTGTCTTAGTTCAAATTTTCATGTCTACATTTCCTGCCATGTTTTGTTTAATGAGTCTTCATTTCCCTATCAGTCCATGTTCTCTATTCCCTCATCGACCCCCTTGCCCGATGTTGTGAATTGGGTTCCTTTTCCCTCCCAACCTAGCTCATATGCCCTGACCTCTCCAATCTATTCTATGTCTCCTCCTTCCCTAGTTCATCCTTCATCTAGTTCTTGTGCTCTTGAACCTTGCCTCGACCAACAACCTTCTTCCTCATAATCGACTGTTCTGGACCCCAACCCGTTGTTCGTGGTTGCTAGCAATTCAGCCAGCCTTCCTGGTACAGAATCCTTGAATGATACTAATTCCACCTCTCTTGTTATTCCTGTTCCAGCCACCATCAACCCTCATACTATGTAAAAAAAGGGCAAAAAGTGGTATTTTCAAACAAAAAATGTGAACATCCTTGCTTACATCCAGCTCTGACTTGTTCCCTGAGTGTGAACCCACTAATGTGCATGTTGCCTTACTATATTTTCACTGAACTAAGCCTATTGAAGTAGAAATTTCAGCTCTGCACAGCACTATCACTTGGCTCCTTGTTCCTCTATCCCTTGATTAAAACTTGGGGGGCAATAGATGGGCCTTCAAAGTTAAGCGCCTCTCAGATGGTTCCTTTGAAAGGTGTAAAGCTCGACTTGTTGGTAAGGGATTTCATAAGATTTTAGGGAGTTGATTTTAATGAGACTTTCAGTCCCATTGTCAAGGCTCATACTATTCGGTTAATATTAGCTCTTGTTGTTGCTCTTAACTGGCCTATCACACAACTAGGTGTTAATAATGCCTTCCTCGATGGTGAGTTTGTTGAGGAAGTCTATATGAAGCAACTGGATGGTTTTGTTGATGCCTCTTAGCCTCATAATGTTTATAAGTTGCATAAGGCATTTTAAGGTCTTTGTTTGGCACCTCGGGCATGGTATGACAAATTGAGGACAACTCTTCTCGCCTGGGGCTTTATGAATTCAAAAACAAATATTTCTTTGTTTCTTTTAAAACATTCGACCGTGGTCATTTTGGTCCTTATTTATGTTGACGATATACTTGTGACTGGTAAATGTCTTCCACTATCTCCAGATTTGTGATGCAGTTGAATGACAGTTTTCCTCTCAAGAACTTGGGTGCGCTCAATTACTACCTTGGTGTTAAGGTCCTTCACACATCAGATGGCATGGTTTTGTTACATACTAAATACATTCAGTGTGATTGCTTTGGCTTAACGAACTTGAAACTGTGTACCACCCTTACTGTTGGTGGTAAGAAATTCTCGTCTTCTAATGATGACTTTATGTCTAACCCCACTCTCTATTGCAGTGTGCTCGACGCTCTACAATATCTTACACACATGCATCCTGACATCGCCTATATTGTAAACAAGTTGAATCAATACATACAACAACCCTCTATCTCTCACTGGTAGGATGCTACGCGGGTTCTTTAGTATATCAAGGGGACTATCAATTTCAGCTTGTTTCTTCCTCGTGATTCGAATAGATCCTTGGTTGCTTTTTTTATGCCGATTGGGCGTGTAGTCTTGATGATTGCCAGTCAACTGTTGCATATTGTGTGTTATTTGGCAACTCTTTGGTCTTGTGGATTTAAAAGAAGCAACCATTGTCGCTCGATCCAGTGTTGAATCTGAGTACAAATCCCTAGCAAATACAACAGTCGAAATTACGTGGTTTCAGTCTCTTTTGTAAGAATTGGACATGCTCTCTACGACCACTCCTCTAATCTGGTGTGATAATACCAGTGCTTTCTTTCTTGCCTTTAACCCGGTGTTTCATTCTCATAGCAAGCATGTAGAACAAGATGTACATTTTGTGAGAGAAAAACTCTTGGTAATAGAAATCGTGGTGCAATACATTCCTTCCGCTGCTAAACTCGTAGATGGTCTTACAAAGTCTTTGATAGAATAAAACTTTTGCTTGATGAGAGATAAACTCAAAGTGTTTTAATCACCCTCTCGTTTGAGGAGGGGATGTTAGAACGAGTAAAACGGTGTTGTGTGAAGGCAGTGTTTAGTCTCTTTTGAGCGTCCAAACATCGTTCTGCTATGTGATTATTCCCTTATTCCTTTTGTAACAACCTGTATACATGTCTTTTTGTAATTGGTTTGGTATCATTTTACGCTTCTATTTATTGACCACTGTATAGTTGTAAATGCATTGAATACAATTGAATTTTCTCTGTCCCTTTTCTCTCTCGTGTTCTTCTCTGCATATTCTCTGTAGCACATGTAATTTTTCTAAAAATAATGGTATGAAAGAAAAAAAAAACTTTGTTCATCTATTAAAATCCTTTGAATTAATTTACACTAATTTAAGTGTGAGAATCTACTTACCAACATGTCATATTTAATTCTAGTTCATTTTATACAATCCATCTCCATAATTGTGTAAATAGTGAACGGTCTAGACAAAAGCTACAAATGTGAGTTTGATTTACACAACAATAATTTGAAAAACAATCTACGGGTTTTTGGATGTATATTAAAAAAAAAATCCATGTATAGCACAATTCCCAAGCTTATTCATTTGTGTCACAAAAGTGATTGAAGTCTATCAGTTGAACTGATAGAAGCCTATTAGTTGACTGATAGAAGTCTATCAATTGAACTGATAGAAGACTATCAATTGAACTAATAGAAGTTTAAACTCTATCAGTTGAACTGATAAAAATCTAAAATCTATCCGTTGAATTGATAGAAGTCTAAATAGGAATTTTGGGCAAAATGTACTATGAATGAAATTATTTTAAAAAATGGGCTATAGTTGTAATGAAGGGTAAAAAATATGCTATGGAGGATAAATTTCCAAAGTACTATCATAAGAGGATTTTGCATGTATATTAAAAAAAAAAATTCTATGTATAGCACAATTCCCAAACTTATTCATTTGTGGCACAAAAATGATTGAAGTCTATCAATTTGCATTGTTCAATCACTCAAAATCGATTGAACTGATAGAAGTCTAAAGTCTATCGATTGAACTGATAGAAGTCTATTAGTTGAAGCGATAGAAGTTTATCAATTGAACTGATAGAAGTCTAAAGCCTATTAGTTGAACTGATAGAAGTATGATGATGTTAGAATAACAATTTTTGGCAAAATGTGCTATGGATGAAATTATTTTTAAAATTGTGTTATAATTATAATGAAGAGCCAAAAATCTGCTATGGAGGATAAATTCCCAAAAATCTACTTATATAATGTGAAGAACGTGATCTTTGTGCTTCGATTATTACATTATTTTTTGGAAATTTATCTATTTCATTTAACTGTTTTTACATTAGAAACTATTAAGATCTTAAAAGAAGTAGAATTCTACTAGTGTCATGTATTCAGTAACTAATCGGTTTCAGATTCAAATTTCATCGCCTTCAATTATTGTTGAATTAACAAACAAAAAAAGTAGTTTGCTTTTTAACCATGACTTGAAATTAAAGAAAAAATGGAAACACTTGATCCTTTGTCTTGATAAGATAAAGACATGTAAATAGAGTAAAATTATCAATAAACTACCCAAAATATTTGGCTCCATTAATAATATTTGCAAAGGATGAT
The DNA here is from genome assembly GCA_036507275.1 of Sicyos edulis. Classification (NCBI taxonomy): domain Eukaryota; kingdom Viridiplantae; phylum Streptophyta; class Magnoliopsida; order Cucurbitales; family Cucurbitaceae; genus Sicyos; species Sicyos edulis. The sequence goes on from CM071848.1 coordinate 21,525,922, forward strand.
CACCATAAATCAGAGTACACAAGATTAAAAGAAGCCGAAACTTTTCTAGAGTTTAAAGAAAAAGACAAATGATGACTTTTAGCCTTTTGACACAAAGAACAAACATGAAATTCAAACATGGGTAGAGTACCCAATTTACACGCTTTAAAAAATTTATTAACAACTTCAAAAGATGGATGTCCAAGTCTAGCATGTTAAAGGGATGACGACACAGACGAGAGGCAAAAGCAGTAGCAAAAGTGGAGGCTAATTTTTACCGCATTGTGGAAGAGGACTAGTTGCGATTCAGCTACGGTATAAATATTCAATTAATTAATTGAAAGATTAGATATTATTGCTAATACCATATGTTTGGAATTACATGTTATGAAAGTATACTCAGTCGACATTGCATCAAGTGATAAGTATTTACTTTATTGTTCTCCACAGGATTTGATATCTAGAATCAATCTTACTAACTTAAGAGCCGCTCAAGAATTATAAACAATGATTGGTTGATGGTTTTTTTTATTATTCTACTATGCATAATGTAAATAGATAGAGGAGAAAATGCAAATGGGAATGATGCAAAACATATGATATTTGGTAAGATAGATTTCATGCTTCCCTATTTCTAATGACTACTTCCGCAATCATTGATTTATGGCAAACCCACATTTTGTTGCGGTTCTTCATACTAGACTTTGCGCATCATATGCATTAGTAAGGTTACCTCTAACTCTTTAAACATGCGAGAGACCGCACATTGACCTAACGTAACCTGTTGTGATCTCTCACTAGTTCAATCTTTCAAGTTCACTTGTGGTTAGCCTATGTGGGTAGCTAAACATAGACTTAATATGTAATCAAAATTATAAAACCTTCTTACCCGAAATCCAAACATGCATGCTACATACTGTATCTCACTAGATGCCTTTTGATCTAGTGACACATAATTGAAGCAACAATAGAATGGAAAATATGAAATGGCATTACAAAAATTTAACTACAAAATTATGGTTCCATTATCTACTCCTAATTATAAAAAGGGACAAATACATTACGAATGACCAGATGCCTTCTAATCTAACTGTTGTTGTATATGGCAGACTCCTTATCATCGAACATTACGAATACGTTCCAATTTCCTTCTTCACACGATAAAATAATCCGGAGTGATTGACTCACAGGCAATCGATACCCTTTCTAGTCTACCGATGCCCGGTCCATCGACGCCCAATTAGGGTTTCGCCGTTTTCTTATATAGTGTCAATTTACTTGGCTAATAAGTTTGGATGGTAATGGAATGTCTTAATTATCGCCTAATTCTCTTAGTGTGATAACTTCTTTAGCATGTTAAGGCATTGTTAGCTCTTGGTTGCGACAGTCTTTTCGGTTCAATGCAATAGTATTTTGAGCTTCTCAGTCCTGCATGAATGAAAACTTAAATTACTCGCGAAAGGTCATGTTGTCTTTCTTAATGCGTATGTGTGGATGCGTATAGATTCTACCTTTTTCATTCACATTTTAGCTCTGTTTAATATCAATTGTCCAGAATAATCCTACGAAATGCTTAAGTTAGATGCCAAAATTATTCTCTATTTTAAAGTTATCAAGCCCCCAAACATGAATCATTGCTAATCTCGAGCATTTCTTATCTACCTATTAGCATTGTATTTCTAAAATTCAGCTGCATCATGATTTCAATCTTAGAAAGTCTTATTGCATCCTAAGTCTTAGGGTTAAAACTTCCACTCCTATTGAGGTTTTCAAAATTTCTAAGAGACTCTGGTTTGCTTCAAAATCCTCCTTATCGTGGCTGACAGATTGTTCCTCATTACAAATAACCCTTATCACTTTAATTATTGCACTCAACTATTTCTTCATCTAACTATACCCAAAACATTCTTTCCACATTAGTAGAATTTCACGAATAATGGCGGGCGCGGCCCCCCATTATTTAAAAATAATGGTGGACATGAGCCCGCCACCAATTTAAATGACATTGTATCAAATTGATGGCGTGCTTACAACAAATGGAGGGCCATACGCGCCACCAAAACACGTGCGGTTTGCATAAAAGGTGGCGGGCATGGCCCGCCACCAATAATCTTTAATAGTGTGCGCCTCTGTACCCGCCACCAATACTCTTTTATGGTGTGCAAGGGTTTAAAATAGATGGGGGGCAAAGCCCCCCACCAATGGTTCCAATATGTTTTTTAAAAAAAAAATTCTGAAAGTGTGGTCTCTGGTAGTTGTTTTAAAATGGGTCCACTCATTTATGCCTGCCATTCAAATACATTATCAGATTATAATATATATATATTGTGCCCGCCATTAAAAGACCTTATCACTTTATAAAAAAAAAACATCTACACTTTTCTAATCCCCCAAATTTTGGTTGTTGGCCCATCTTAGACTTCAGATGAATCATCCTAAAGAACATTGATGGAGATACAAATCGACCTACTCCCCTAACATGTCCACGATATTTTAGTGTTTCCAATGCATCGCCCAAAATATCTTGACCTTCTTTTGTACATTTCAATTCGTCGTGTAGTAAAATATTTTAGATTCACAACCAAGAATTTTAATATTCAATTCATCTTGTGGCAAAAAAATGAAACAACAACTTACAATTTGGTTGGTTGTTTGAATTGTGTCTTCGTCGACGAAGTCTTTACTCGTCCCCTTAGGATCGTTAGACTTCTTCTTTCGACCTTCTTTCCACAGTTCTGAACAGGCCGCAGGATTACTTTTAATATCTATTTCCTACAATTAAAATTTACCACACACATGAGTTAGTAAAGTAGAAATATATAATATGATCAGAACATATATCCTTAAGGTTTTGAGATTTCCTTACTAGTTTATGAGCCAGTTGAACATATCCCTTTCGAGCCATATGATGATGACACTTTTTTTTAGCTTGCAACTTTTTTTTCTTGGCACTAATTCTCTATATCACATAGAATTATATTAATTTAGTTAAATTAGTTTGTAGACATTAAATTAATAAAAGAAAAAGTAGTTACCTTAAATTCTTCCGACAATCAGACATTCACAAAAGAACCCTCATTGCTCTTGTGTGATGAAAGAGTATTCAAGAGATCTTAATATCTCAGGTTAGTCCAGAAATGGTTGGATGTATTTTCTGTTCAGATTGTATCTAAATGTTCTAAATGTTGTGGACATAAATAACATAACATTATGTTTGGACATTGAATCCATCTGAAATGACATTTGCTAACAATAAAATAAGTTGGATTACTAATTAAGTATGAAAATGAATGATAAAATTTAGTTAATAATGTAGTTACCTCTATAGAATCTCAAATCTTCTCTTTTAGTTGCTCAAGGACAACTTTCCAAGAATCGTACGTGATAGGTATATGTGTACTAACACATACACCAATAAAACTAAGAAACGTTTTTGAAGCTTCGCCCACATCTTGACCCATTGAATTGTACTGAAGAGTGCGTCGTTCTCCAGCCATCCTCACTTGAGCAAGCTCACGCAAGACTGTCACGCCTCTAGTATTTTTATTTCGAGCACGTCGGCTCATGGGAACATCATCATCATGATCGCTACCCGACCTCGACATAATGTAAATATGTATAAAAAAGAATATATGTTAATAACAAATAGAAAAGACGTATAAAGAATATGAGTTAAATAATTGCAAAAAGATATATACAAACAAAAACACTGACCTATTTATTAATCCATATTCCGTCACAATCACTTATAATATAGGAGACCGAGTCATTATCAATAGTATTAGGTAGATATTCTATAACTTCATACCCACTTTCTTGGTCAATATCAACTTCCTCATGACCGTGTTCTACAATTATTCTTTGTGAAGGAGTTAGAACCACAGACCAACGAGGATTAATTAGATCTTTTATGTATAAAGCCTGCTTGGCTTGCGTGGCTAAAATGAAGGAGTCAGATTTATGTCCAATGCCATTAAGGTCTATGGTTGTAAATCACATGTCGTCTACTTTAATTCCACAAGTGTTTTCCACCCAATCACATTTAAATAGGACGACTTGAAAACTATTGTAATTGAGCTCCCATATCTCTTGTACTATGCCATAAAAGGCAATGTCTTAAATGATTGGATTTTTATCCTTCGAACTAGAAATTTGCATAGTTTGAGCTGTTATCATAATTCCACTATTTTGCACACTTCTACAATCAACACATTCTTTTGTGTGATATTGAATACCATTAACCATGTAACTGTCGTAAGTGGTAACTTCTAGACGAGGTCCATGTGATATCCACCTTAACGTAGGTATTATAGCATCTCTTCGAACCTCTAAAGCCAGCCAAATTCGATCATGCAACCAACTGCTAAATATGCAATTATGTTCATCTTGAAGCCACTTTTTATTAGTAGACTTTGTAGGATTCACTTTAGACAACATTTCCATGTGTTGATCTACATATGGAAGCACATCATCAACGTTATGAAGTATATACATATGAGCTTGATCAATCATATCTTTAGTTGGTTTTTTATAGTTGGCAGTAGACAATGGTCGATCAATATTTGAATCTAATATTTTTTTTGATAATCGCAACCCTTCTGATTCAACTCCTTGTAAAAATTCATAACAAAACTCTATCGACTCTTCCAATATGTAATTTTCACCAATGCATCCCTGCGGACGATTTCTCTTCCAAACATATCCTTTCAAAACTTTCATATAACTTTCAAAAAGATACATCCACCTCAAATAAACTGGACCACAAAATTTAATCTCTCTTATAAGATGCATCACAAGGTGAACCATTATTGTGAAAAAGGCTGGTGGAAAATACTTCTCTAATTGGCATAAAGTGACAACTATATCATCCTACAATCCCTTCAACTTATATGAATCGATCGACTTACTACATATAGCTTTGAAAAATAAACACAAATGAATAATCTCATATCTAACGTGTTTAGGTAAAACACCACAGATGGCTATAGGTAGTAATTGTTGTATCAAAACGTGATGGTCATGCGATTTAAGCCCGTAAAGTTTCAAATAAGTAAGAGACACTAATTTTCTTATGTTGGATAAGTAACCTTCAGGCACCTTAAGTTTAGATAAGCTTTACTCACACTCATCTTCTCCTTTCTCGATAGTGTGTAACATGCTAGAGGCAAGAATGTCTTTTTTTTCTCTCTTTTTTTAATTGGGGCTAACTCAGGTCTTAATTTAGCAAAGTCTTCACGAGTTTTTATTCCATCTTTTGTTTTTTCTTGGAATATCAAGTAGAGTTTCAATAATATTCGAACACACATTCTTCTCAATGTGCATCACATCTAAACAATGTCGCACTTGAAAATGTTTTCAATACTCTAATTCGAAAAAGATTGATTTCTTATTCCAATATGATTATGTATGTTGTACTTCCTTTCCATACGTAAATTGAAGACTATTTAATTCGGCAAGAATCTCTTCACCACTTAGCAGTTCATGAGTGATTCTATATTCTTGCTCTTTTTTCCCTCTAAATGTGTGCCCAATTGGTAGATATTTTCGATGTCCAAGAAACACATTATTTCCTTCTCTAGGTAAAAAACTTGGTGAAGTTTTCTCTCCACAAATTGGACATGCTTTATAACCTTTTATGGGACACCCACACAAGTTACCATATGCTGCAAAATCATTAATGGTCCATAACAAAATAGATTTTGAGGTGAAACATTTTTGTCGATGTGCATCAAAATATTTAATTCTCGTGTCCCATAATATTTTCAAATTGTCGACTAACGAAGCTAGATTGTAAGTCACCAACATAACTGGCCAACAACTATATCTAGTACTTTGGTCACCGTGTGGATTGACTCCATCTGTTGATAGGGCTAGATGAAGGTTCCTCTTTTCTAAACTAAAATCAGGCCACCTTTCGTCTATACCCATCGACCTGGCAGTCCGTCGCATGCCATGTCAATGATCTCGAAATTTCTTTACTTCAAAACATTCGTTCAAATCTTGGAATAAGAGAGAAATACCACATGAACATAGGCCTTAGCCGAGAGTAAGCTCCCCTTGGTCGAGACCCTAGGTTTTCGTGAGCATCTATTTCTTCAGTTGGGTAACTTTCGTGATCCTCGTCGATCTCATAGCTTAGTTATTTAGCTAGTTGATTTTAATATGTTTTGTACTTTATAATTGCTAGGTTTGTGTTGACTCTACAACTCATGGAGCACTTAGGATTGTGTATATTTTCTGCTTGTTTTCGAGGTAAGGATTTCTTACCGGGGTCGTGTGGGCCCTACGTTACATCACTGATTGCTTTCTATTACTTTTGTTAACTATTTTCGAGCATGCTTAGTGGATAGGATGATTGTATGTTTGTTGCAAGCATGTTTAGTGGATAGGTCTATCTCTCGTTTTGTTTCTGGATAGCATGTATATTCCTGTTGACATATTAGTACCATGCTAGGTTGTTCTTCCAACATGTATCCTGATATTAGGAACGAGATGTGAATGCCTAGATAAAACTTGTCAGGTGGTCATCTTCAAAAGGCTAAGAGCGGACATAACATATCTTATTCCCATAAGTCGGGATCAGTCATAGGTACAAGCCTTATCGGGGACAGTTCTTAGCTTCAGGTCAGTGGTATTCAGGCTGATACAGTTTCTGTAGATCAGTGACACTGCTTCTGAGTCTTTAGGTATGCATATTTTGGTCGGCATAGTTTATCCTTAGTCCCCCACATTTACGCGGTTTTCAGTAGCATGAGGTGTGCGCGCACACGCGTTATGCTCCAAGAGGAGAGCTCCCTCGGGCTAATGTTTGTGAGTACACCACTTCCATTTTAGTTTAGAGCCAGACTTCGGGTACTCTCCCGTTTGTCTTAGGAATAGCTTGGCTGAGGGCAAGAGGCCCTCGAGGACATCTAGTTGGGATCAGCTTTTGAGTTGATCATTTGGCCGAGGGAGAGAGACCCTCGAGGATGTCTAACATCTAGTTGGGATAAGCTTTTGAGTTGGTCATTCGGTCGAGGGAGAAAGAACCTCGAGGGTGTCATTTGGGATTGGTTAGGACAACCAATCATTAGGCCTGAAGTAGGAGATTTTCGAGGATTACGGACTTGCCCCGTTAGTTATCGAGCAAAGATCTGTGTTGGTAACTGTTTGTATGTATACTAGGATTCCAGATGATTTGATATTTCGTACTGTACCCGGGTTAGGGATTCTTGTTGAGTGCTTTGTACTCACCTTTATTTTATGTGGTTTTTTCCACCAGGTTACTTGGGACAGCACTGGGACAGCTAGCGGAAGGAGTTGCGATCATGGGAGTTGTCGACACTCTGTTTTGTTTATGTTTCTGTTATGTTTATTCGACATGTAGTCGGACACGGAGTCCGTAGGGCTTGCATTGGAACCTGATGTTATTTTTGATATTCTACTTCTGAAGGTTTGAAATTATACTCTGGTCAGGGTTTTGTTTTAATGATCTAACAGGAATGTTTCAATTATTTCAAAACAGGTTCTATGAGTTGAATGTTTTAATTATGCAAGTATTAAATGTTGAAATGAATTTATTTATTTTTAATGCATGCATGCTGAGTGAGAACCTAGGTTAGGACCACATTTTGGGTCGGGTTCTTACAACTATATTCTAGTGATATTTGATCCTTAAACATCCACGACTTATCCATAGCCATGTTTATAAATCTAGCCAACTAGAGAAACTTAACCTACAAATTTTTTAAAACAAAGTAGAGTCAAGTCACATATCTAACTCAACTTAAATTAACTCAATTAATTCTAAAACAATACAATTATTTCAACCATCAAAGCAAGTGTCACACGTTTAAATCAACTTATCGATTGAATCAAAGTATACGATTAATTCTAAAACAATACAATTATTTCAACCATCAAAGTAGGTGTCACACGTTTAAATCAACTTATCAATTGAATCAAAGTATACAATTTTAACCCATGAATCAAAATTGGTTTGATGGGACCAAGCTAGAATAATTTAGTTTAATAAATACCCAAATTAATTCATCAATCTAAGCTATAATAATGCAAGCAAACATTGAAATGCCCAAATTTGAAGTTCTTAAGTTAACTTTAAAACAAATGCCCAAATGAAACAAATGCACAAATTACAAAAATACAAATGCACAAATTAGAAATAAATGTACAAATTTGAACCAATAGTTATATATGGAAAGATTAAAACATAAATTTTGGAAGAAATTAGTTTAAAAGAGCCTAAAAAAGTTAGGGACTAAGAAATTACCCAAAATCGTGAAGAAATAATGCACAAAGTTGGAGAAATGCCCAAAACCAAGCAGCGACGGAGAGGGACAAATGAATACCCAAAGTAATGGCGGCGGCGGAGATTGGTTGTCGAAGAAATGGTGGCGGCGGAGATGATTTGTAAAAGAAAAAAGCAATGGCGACGGTAGGGTTTTTTTTGTCAAAGAGGGTTTATGGCGGAGGAAATGAGGAAATGTGAGAGAGACTAAGTGAGGAAATGAAAACACGGTACTTTTGGTGGCGGGTCGTGCCCGCAATCGAAAGTAAATAAAACCAATCTTTGGTGGCAAGCACGGCTCGCCACCGGTAGTAATAAATGGTTGCCACATTCGATGGCGGGAAAGACCCGCCATCGTTAATTATGCATCATTCCCTTCCATGTCTTTGAATTCTATTTGTTTGTAGCCCACCACCTATTCGTGTAATTCTACTAGTGCCAGGATTTCTATTTAGATTCTCAAATCCTTTGAGGATTTTCGCTTTTTCCTTACGTATTCCTACTCAGGTTGTACTCGTGTCCAGAAGTTTTTAGTTTCTAGGATAGCTCGCTTGAGCATGAAGCGTTCTGCCTAGGCAATGGAACATCTTAAGCTAAACTTTGGGTAGACAGATGAATACTTCAAGATAACCTACAGTTCCCTTTTGATCTTCCTATCTTCGTTCAAATGAAGCTCTATTTCCTTGCTATTCGCTATAGGTGCACTATCTACCAAGTGAAAGAATAGATGAGGCGTTACGTCCACCCTCTAGCTTCTATTAAGCTCGTTCTACTCAGTGTCACTAAAAGATTCCTTCCCTACACTATTGTGATGATCCATTTCATCTTCTAGATCTAGGATTGCTGAATTCCTTCTTGCTTTCCATTCTTTTTCTAGTTCTTATGTGCGTACCAAATGTTTTTCTTTCTTTTTCTATGCATCGTAGTAAAGCTAGAGCTAGTTCTATTTTTTTTTCCAAGCTTTCTCTCAAGATCTTTTCTAGAGAAAGTTCCAGCATGTAGTTACTTTCGCTCTGAGTTACCACTGCATTTACTTCCTTCATCAAATCTATATTGTCTTGATGCATGGTTTCTCGTCTGATTGTGCTTTCCCTTAATACATCTTCTAAGGTTGGTTCTACATTGTATAAGAGTGGATTTCAGCTTAAGTTGGTTATCTTGCATTATTGCTTCCTTTCACGCCAAACTATTACATACAACCTCTTCCAAAGATGGTTCGTGCATGTATAGCGGATAGTTGAGTTCATGACGCTCAACTTCTGTTGTATAACTCATGTTGTTGTAAATTTTATACTGCATCTGTTGGTGTCCATGATGTGGAACGACTCTTGGGGCTAATGGCCTTGCAAATTCATATACTCTTATTGATAACAGTCTGAGTTTGTTCCACTGTACGATGTGAAAAAAGATGTGGTATACGTATCCTCTATATATTATGATTCTTGATAATAATGTATTTGAGGAGGGTCAGTGTTATTATTCTAGTACTGTAGGTTGTTACACTTCGAATTCTAAGTTCCCCTGAAATACAAAGTGGTCAACATTTATTTCCAGTAAGAACTAGCCTTAAGATATTAAAATAAATTTCAAATAATCAATCTTCGGCAATGGCGCCAAAAACTTGGTTGCGATTCGACTACGGTACAAATATTCAATTAATTTATTAATTTTAAGATAAGATAATAGGGGAGAAGTCCCAATATAGTACCACAAGTAACAATAACAAAGGATGGCATAGAATCACTTTGCAAATTAGTATTGGAACAATTATATCACCTCGCCGCAAACACGTTTTTATCAGCAACTAGGCTATGGGAAGAATCGATACACAAAACATTTCTATTAAACATATCTTAATTGAGAGAATCAGCCTTTAGCTTGGTGGAGACCATAACAACATTTTTAAAGAGCAATACTGTATGGAAGGAGGTCGTAGCAACATGAGCCATACATGGAAATTCAGGCATCATGAACCTGGGTATCCAATGTACAATCATGAGCAGTCTCCAAAGGACGCAACTATAGTGGATGAGATGCGGCTAAGATGCTAAAAATGGATGAGGGAGAATGGAATCATTCTAGCACACCAAGAACCCAAACGCAAACGTGAACTGTCTCTAGAAGAAACGCTTAGAGAAAGCATAGCCAACAGAAAAGATACAAAACAGTTGAATTCCACTATGAGACAGAACTTTCATGGGAAGATTTCAAGCTAGCCATGATCAAGCAAGATGAAGAGGCCATAGCTTTAAGGCGCGCTGCAGAAGACAAAAACCAAAGAATGCGTATCTACAATAGGAAGAAGCTTGGGCAAAGTTCCTCACTCTAGTAATTCTAGAATCTGATAATAAGGAAGTAATTGTTGGAATAAACCTCGGTGATGAAAGCCAAAGTAAGGATGAAAATCCTCAATCATTTAGATTTATGAGTAATGAGCCTGCAGTACCAAACACTAAGATTCTATATGAACCTAGTAGAAAAGAGGAAGAATCATCAGATTAGCAGGAAAACAATGATGATGTGCAAAACAGTTAACCACTAGCAATGGTGTCCATTGTGTTTAAGCTATCTTGCTCGCAAAAGGATCAAGAATTAATCAGTAGAGGAAGAACCATACAGGAAAATTAGTTGAGCTTCAATATAACGCTCTGCACCCTATAACCGTGACATTGGTAGAAAGTACATGCATTAAGGCGCATGATGGAGTAAAGCAAGAGCAAACTATCAAAGATGGCTTTACTCCGAAAATATATACATGCTATAACGAAGACACTTTGCATCGGACGAAATACAACACAAAAGTTCCACATGAAGTCATGTAGCATTCTTGAAATGCGAATATCGGTATTTATGATTTTGTGCATTTTTCTGTATTTATGATTTTGTGCATTATTTCCTTTTAGAAGTTTTTCCCTGTTAGAATTTTCCTTTATTAGTTAATTAGGAATTATGCGCAATTTAGAGTGAGATCTTTGCAAAAATTATAAGTTTCCCTATATGGCTATTTTCTTTTCATGCACAAGGTAATCAAAATTTAAATTTTATAGAACATTATATATACCCTGTGAAGAATGGAGGATATCACCACCCGTTAACCTGCATCGTAAGAACCCTAGAAATCATCCAAAGCCTTCTTCTTTCCAATGGACTCAGTTCGCAAAGAATTTAGCAAGACAGTCAAGGGTAAGGAGGTTGATGATCGAAAGCGCACTTTCGTGATTCCGAGTCCTCAAAACATGAAATCAAGAAGCTGCCTTCTGATGCATCAAAGTTAAAACTGGGAGAAAGTTCGCTTCGGGGAAGGATAAATAGCAGAGGAGCTGCAAGCAGAGAAGTTCGGCAGAGTTAGTCATTAGCAGGCGACAAAGGAACGAGGAACACCTTTCATCAAAGAGAAAGAGTTGCAAAAAAGGAAGGAAGGTTGATAGAATATAAGGGAAGAATATTTGCATCCCCAATAGTAGTGGATTGCTTTGTTTCGCTAGAAAAGAAAGGATTCTGGCGAGAAGGATGAGGATGGCCAGCGGCAAAATTGTCAAGGGAAACTTTGAACGAGGTTTCTACATTAGGCTAGTCCAAACTAGTTTAACCAGATGTGAATGTGAGGCCAAACTGGGTGTGGTAGTTCTATGCAAATTTGAACCGGGAAAGACAACACTTTTTGCGAGTTGAGGATCATGTAATAGGCTACAGATCTGCAGCCTGGAATAATATTTTTAATCTCTTCGACGTTATCGGAGCTAAATGCCAAGCATTATTGGAAGCACCCTTAGAAGCGCATTTGCAAAATTGAAATCTAATTGGAAGGAAAGGGTTAAGATGGGAAAATTCGACTTCGTTTAAATCAGGATGGATCAAAATAGAGTTTAGTGACTAGATGTACCTCATTAAAAATTTAATCATACCAGAAAATAACATTGGTAGGAAGGGACCAAACTCTATTAATCTTCGCAATCGAAACCGGTACGAGCATCAATTTGGGAAAAATAATAGAATGGTAGATCCAACGCTATAGAGAGGACAACCAAAATAAGATGCTTTTCCTACATGCCATAACATAGTTGTGCGTTAGTCAAGGCGTCAAACCTAAACCAAGCAATAATATCCTGAATATTCATTATAAGCACGCGTATCAAGCAAAATTCTGGGAAGGCACGAGAAGATAAATCAACCTGAAAAGCTGGGACTTGTGGATAACTTGGTTAAGCATTTTGAACTAATTTTTGTCCAATCACAAGACTTTTTAGCCTATGCGAATAAGCGGGACGAATTAATTTTGAAGGCTACCGCAGCACTGAAAAAATACTCCAAGTGGCCAGAATTTCTAAAGCATGTAATTAATGCTGAGCAAGGCAATCCAAACGGCAATGCAGAATAATAGATGGAAGTCTCGCTATCTCAACTTTCCTTTTTAGCAATTTACTTTCCCTTCAACATGCATTTCTTTTAATAGGTCGCAATTTTCTAAATGTTTAGCATTGATTAGGCGCATGCATTTCATTTCATTTAGGATGCGAGTTCACTATTACCTTTAATTATTATTATAAGAAGAAGTTGGAATTTTTTGTTGAAAGATTAGTGCCGACATTATTATTGCAAATCTAGATTTTAGTATGAAATTCGCTTTATCTTAGAGGAAATTTTAAATTTCCCTAGATTCAAACCTAGCATAAGAATAGTCCCTATCATGCATGACAGAAAGATCCAAAAATTTAAGTGATGGTCTTAGAGCTCTAGAGAGAGTATTTCAACAACATAAATAGCTAAGTTTGGGGTAATTAAGCCCCACCTTCATTGCGGACAATGAAGACTTTATGTTTATAGGTGACGGTAAGACTGCAGATTGAATTGTTGAAAGAGAAAAGAAAGGGAAGCAAAAAGCAACAATATATTAAAAAATAAATCTGCAAAATAAAGATCAACACATTCTGGGTAAAATAAAGGCAAAGAAGAGCGAATAGTTGTAGGAATCCTTAAAGTATTTCGTTGTCTACGAAAAGCGAAAGCTTTAAAATTCCTTTGCTTAGGTGAATTGCTTTATGCTCAAGTAAGTCATCTTGAGAACTATAGAATTGTAGATATGAGTGCAACCTGAAAGGAATGTGTAAAACATAAGCCGAAATCTTGGAGGGATCTAAAGACCTAAATAGCGGCCTTGACAGAATGTGTTGGCCAAACTTAGTTGTAGAAGTGGTCGAGTACAATAGATTGAGTAATGAGAAATAATTGTAATGAGGAAAAATCTGCCAATCATAGTATGGAGGATTTTGAAGTAAAACCTAAATCTTTGGGAAAGTTTGAAAACTGCAAAGAGGTAGAAGCTTTGTTCTAAGATTATGAAATGTAATAAAACCTTCTAGAGTTCAGCTTAAGAGGAGAAAATTTGACTTAGATGAACAAAAATGCTAATAGTTAGATTATGCATTGCTTGGGACAAGGAATAATTAAAGTTTGGGGGTTTGATAGCTCTCAATTAAAGTATAAATTAGCCTATTCTATTATGCATTTTTCTAAGGTTCAGGGAAAATATTTGAGTTATATTGAGCAATTTGCAAATAAAAGCGTTAGAAGTCGTATGCATCCATTCATTAGTATGAAAAGCACAGTTTTGCGTTTAAAGTAAAAATATTGAATAAATTGTGCTACTTGTTATACAATGCATGGAATGGAGAACTTTTATGGTTGAAGAACGAACTAGATGCGAACGGAAAAACACAAAAGTAACATGACGCATTCAAAAGGCAGTCGAGTTCGAAGAATCACGCTAACAAGGAAAGAGTGGAGAAATTAATCAAGCAATAAAAGTCAATGTGATTAAGAAATCCGAGTGATAATCAAGAGATTCCTGCATTTATGAATATATTCTAGCTCACCCAAACTTGCTAGCCAAGCAAATAATTTATATATATATATAGAAGGAAAAAAGTTGCAATCGGAGGAGCTGGTTGGTTGGCTAGAAGCCAATCCAAGTCGATACACAACTGGTGGTGTTCTTAAGAGCAGATGACAAGGAGTCTGCACATCTTCACAACAGCACCAATTCTGATCTTTTTATTTTTATTTCAAAATTAAGAGTAGATCATAGAATTGTAGACAACGTTTAGTAATGAAATTTATGGATTTCCATTATCTACTATTGTTCGTTTCTATGTAGCATTAGATAAGAGACATGGTAAGAATTCATATGTAGAATTCATGTTAAGATTGTAGGTTGTTAGATTTTTCACTACTAGAATTTTATTCTATGTATGTGTCGTTTAGGTACCCACGCGTGCTAGCCTTTAGTGAACTCAGAAGAAGGAACTGTTGGATGATCCAGTATGCAACGATAGGTTCGATGCAAGGTCTCTCGTCTTGTTAAAGGGATTTATGAATAACCCTACTATCGTGGGCGTCGTCCTGAGCTAAGTATGAATAACTGCTATGAAAGTTGGGTTAGACATAAATAAATAAGTGTGGAAGTACTTATTAGAACAGGGAAGCACGAAATCTAATTACCACTAATGCAATATTAATATCTTCTTCGCATTCTTACCTATGGTCAACTGCATTTCATATTTTAGAGTCTTAAAAAAAACCCAAACAATCACCAACATTCTCTTACATATCTTGCATAACTATCAAGTTAGTAATAATAATTCTAGACATCAATCCTTGTGGAGAACGATAAATTTCCTACTTATCACTTCTTGCATTCATGACCGCGTATACTTGTGCGTAGCGATTCCAAAGCCAAGACTTAGCCATAGGTTAAGCTTAGAAATCATTATTAATTAGTTATATTTGCATCAGGAAATTGCAAGAGAGATCAATATGTAAACAATATTGAACTGGCATTATGAAAATTTAAATACAAAATTATGGTGCTACAATCTAGGACTAATTACAAAAAGGGACAAGTAAACAAGGAAATGGTGAGGCTATTGTAGATGGTAGACTCCTTGTTAAAGAACATCACGAACACCTACTAGTTGCCTTCTTCACACAACGGAATAATCTAGAGTGAGTGGACTCCCAGCCAACCAAGACAGTTTTTGGTCCATCGATGCCTAATTAGGGTTTCTTCATTCTCTTATACAGGGTCGGTTTACTTGGCTAGTAAGTTTAGATTGCTAGAATGTCTCCAATGCAGTGATATTTCAACTTCTTTATTGCTCTTTTTTACTCACGAAATTTCATGTTGTCTTTCTTAATGTATAGGTGTGGTTGTGTCTAGATTCTACCTTTTTCATTTGCATTTTAGCTCTGTTTAATATCAATATTCCAGAATAATCTTAAGAAATGCTTAAGTTAGATGCCCAACTTATGCTCAATTTGAGACTATCAAGGACAAACAAAGTTTGTATCGACCTCATTCAAGATTACCTTGAAGGAGTAATTTCTTAGCTAGGAGGTTTTTCACAATGAAAAAAGATTGACAAAATTCGACAAATGCTTTATTATTTCTACACATCTTGGAAATACTAGCTAATTTGTGTGTGATAAAAAAAGGGGTATGAAGTATATCATTTCATCATCACCTACTACACCCATTGACCAATACCCACCTATTCTAATGTCTCACTTTAATCTAATTGACTAGCAGCCTGCAGCTATGTTAGACCATAATGCTCACCATTCCCTTTCTCTGTTTCAACTCGCTCTTTTTCCTTTCCCAACATATTGACCTTCCATATTTTAACACTTCTTCTATCCAAAATTAAATTGAAGAAAACTAAGTTATTATCTCTCCTTTTTCAGCTTCCTCTTTAGAAATTTCTCCATCCACTGAAACACGTATACCATTGCCATCACAAACACTTACCATATGCCCACTCACTCAAAGCTTGGAGTTTTTTAGCCTAAGGTCTGAACCTCGTTGATTTCAGTCACTCCATCTCAAATTGATCCCAGATCTTACTAAAAAGCGATGTTATCCCCAGAATGGAAACATACAATGGATAGTGAGATAGAAGCTCTACAACAAAATGATACATGGACACACATAAATGTCGTGCCATCTTGATGTCCAACAATAAGTCGCTAATTTCAACCAATTGGAGAAATTGACAAACATAAATGTCGATTGGTAGCATGTGTGTTCACCAGAACATATGGCATTTACTATTTTGACACATTTTGTCTTGTGGTGAAGCCAACAACGATTTTCATACTCCTATCTCTTGCAAGCAACTTCAATTGGAAATTTTTTTGATTGAATGTCAACAATGCATTTTTAAATAGCGAATTACATAAGGAAATGTTTATGGAACAATCATCTTCTTCATCAATAGTGAATATCCAAGGTATGTTTGCAAGCTTAATAAAGCTATTTACAAGCTAAAAAAAATTCATGTGCATGGTTTTTAAAGATGAATTCATGTTTATTAGAGTGGAAATTTTTAGCACCCAAGTCAGATTGTTCCATGTTTTACTTTCTTTGAAACTTAGATATGGTGGTAATTCTCATATATGTTTATAAGATATTATACTGATTAGTAGTATTGATATGCCTTGTTATCTTCTTTAATTTCAAATCTAAGTGCTCAATTTTTGTTAAAAGACCTTGGCAGCTCGTCATATTTTGATGACTCTAAAATAGAGTCAGATTTTAGCCTTACTTTGGATAATTGTTCGCATTTATTAATTGAAAGTTATTGTGAGTAAGGTGAAAATAGAAATAAAAAGGTTTAATTTTCTAATGTTTACGCATTAGAGGAATGAAATGAAAGATATGCATTATTAGGCTAGAAACAACAAAAAATAGCTAGTTAGCTTGGATTTCGCAAGGCTTATGCTGATTTCTATTTTTGCAGGATTAGCGCTAGTGGAGCAATGTGATGCTGAGAATCAAGATGCACGACTTCAATCAATTAAAGTTCGGGAGACGAAGGCCAGAAGCACTTCAAGTAAAAAAAGGAAGGAATCGCCTGACAGTGTGAAGTTGACTAACCAGAAAAATTATGAGACGGATTATTGAAATCACGGAATTCCTGCCTTAGAAAAATTAAAACACATTTGGCAAGAATAAAAAGAAAAATTATTGCAAATATTGATTCGTGCCATTTTGGAATATTCGGAGATTTGACGACCCAGTCCTATAAAAAGGTTGTTTGTATAATAGAGAGGAGGCTTGGTTTTTTCTCTGTTATTTCTTTCTCGATAAGAGTTCAGAGTCTCGACCGAGATGACAAAAAGTTGTTATCCATTTTCTTTTATTTAATTGTTAGACTCATTTTACTTGAGTGATACAATTCTAATATGTTTTCCGTATCGTGTTTTGTGTTCTCTGTCTGTATCATGAACTAAATTCATTAGGGCAAAACTAGAAGAAAGTGAATCTTAGTAGCATGTTGTAGGAAGAAACTGGAAGGGTTCATCTAGAGCATGTAACTTAGGTGCATCATTATAATAGTAAGTTTTGACCGGCCATCCATACAAACTAATAGGTTGTAAATCGGAAGAGGAAATAATCTAAGTCTATTTTGCATGTTTAATAGGTAGTGTTACATTTGTACTGCTTTGAATCGGAGTTTATAAATAAACATGTAACTATTACATACTTTGCACCAGTGCATAATTATATCAAGTTGCAGCGAAAGTTGGATTTAATGCTAAACAGAAGCGGAAGCAGAAGTTTGTGAACCGTAGTATGATTGAGTCCCTTACTGCATGTTTCTTGTCTATTACACAGCTATTGATTTTCATGAGTATCTTAGTCTAGCCTTATTTCTCAAAGAATAAAGAAAACTATTTTATCCTGCTATTTATTTACTTTCATGTGTACACTACAAACCAACTCAAATCCTATTCGTGCAATTTATACTTCCATTCTGAAGATCACCTCGAATAGTTTCCAGTCCCTGTGGAGATCAATAATTTACTTATTACTTGCTACAGACTGCGTATACTTGCATGAAGTGCGAAGTAATTACACTTAAGGCATTCAACTATTCGTTATTGCATAATCGTATTTTCTAGAGATTTAGGCTTGTTACTCTAAAAATGGTGTTCATTTATCTTAAGAGAAGTATCTCTTAGTTTTATTAAATCGAGCAAATATGTTTGATTGTAGACTTGTTGCAGTTTTAATGGCGCTTGGAGTTTCACTATCTATACATGATGGTAAACCTTTTAAAAACCCAAAGATTATTGAAGTCTATTTGGTGCATTACAATACTATATTATCACACGATTAGATATAGCATTCACAGTAAACAAATTTTTCCAGAGTCTACATGCTTCTATTACAACACATTGGCTCGCTATGAAACGTATTTTATGATACTTGAATGGAACCCCATCTTATGGATTATAGTTGGAACGTTCTCCTTTATCATTGTTATGCTTTACCAACATAGATTGAGCTAGTTACCCCGATGATAGATAAAACATTAGTGGTTATTACACATTTCTAGGTAACAACATGATCTCATAGTCTTCTTCCAAACAAAAATGGTTTCTAGATCAGGTGTTGAATTAGAATATTGGGCCCTTACTAATGCAACTATTGAGATATTATGGGTTCTCTCACTTCTTGAAATTGGCATCACTATTTTTTCAATACCCCTGATTATATGTGATAATATAAGTACAACACACCTTGCTGCAAAACCTTGTGCAACATCAGAGTATAAAACACTTGGAGATTGCTCAACATTTCGTTAGAGAATGCACTTTTAGCAAATATTTAGCAGTGAAATTTGCCCCCTCTAAAGATTAGATAGATGAGAGTATTTCCTGCATTATTGAGAATATTTTGATTGAACTCCCAATTTTTTATATGAATTGAGAGAAATCATGATGATATTTGGAAATGCGTTAGCAATTAGTTAAGTTCTACGGTTTTCTGAGTAGAATAGGTGTTCAAGGGATTTTGTAGTATTTATGCATGAATGTACAAATTAATAGAATGATAAGTGCAGAATTCAGATTAACTTTAATTGTTACATCATTCAGGATTGTGGAGTATTGTTAAGCTGAAGCATTATCTGGAAGCTAACTTGAAGAAAACGGAATTGGCATGACTATTCTGAAAAGGACACGTGTCGTTCATCTACAAAGGGCAATGATTATAATGTTGGAGCATCTCAATCTCAACCGTTGAGCATTTAGGCGAGAGAAATTGGGAGGAGTATTTAAGCTAAAGCGTATTTGAATTGAAGTAGCTTTCTCCATTGTTCTCAGATTTTAGATTTTCGTTTGAGTGTTTTATTTATTTTTCTCTCCAATTTTTTTGACATTTTAGATTCTAGGGAGTTGTTCTTTTGGTTTACTTTTGTTCAAGCTACGTTAGACTTCATTACCGATTAGATCAGATTTGAAGTTTCGTTGATTTGAATAAGCATCGTGAAGCAGGTCAAAGGATTAGAGTTTGGAGCATTCTTCATTTAGAAGATCGCAACAAGCTTTCTCTTCTCTATGCTTTGTGATCTTCGTTTATTTGAATTATGCATTTGTTGAATTGTTGTTAGTTGATTTCGAAATTATGCAAGTTTATATGATGAGTAATTACTATGTTTTTGAGATTGCTATTGTTTTGATTGTTAAAATGAGTAGCTAAGTTTCTAATCGAAAGGATTAGGTAACTAAGAGTGAATTGACACTTGCCTTGAGTAGAAAGATGTTGAATTATGCATTCATGCTGTTTTAATTCTATGTATGTTTCATCTGATCAACCATTCATACTTCCTTTGTTTTGATTCCAAAAGGAACGTCACAGAGTGAACTTGCATTGAATCACATTAGGTTTGTTTAAGTTTCTTTCAATTTAAAGATCTCTTAGAGATAACAATTTTACTAATGTTGTTGACTCTAATTATAATTGGATGTTGAAACCTTGAGAGAGAGCAGAGAGAGAGAGTAAATAAGGAATTCACTTCTTACCAGTAAAACTTTATCCTAAAAGCAATTTCCTCTGAAAATGCCTAATTCATTCCAATACTTGAATTTGATTGCTTATTATGTTTTAATTCATTTATGTTATTTTACTTTTTAGTGCATTATCGCTGAAGCATTAATATCATCTTTGTTTTAACAAATTCATTAGTTAATCACTTCCAACACAATTTCACCTCCACATATTTTCTGAGAGGAAGTTAGAAATTATCTCTAAATCCTTGAGGAGATGACCTTGAATAAATTAAAACTTACTAGAATAGTAACTATGTTAAGAAATTAAGTACTGAATTGAATTATTGTTAGAGTATTTCTTGAGTGAAATTCGGTCGCATTCCTTAGACACGAACACCTACCTATCATATAATGGGTCTAATTCACTTCATACAAAGATTAGTACAACAATATATCACATTATTAACATAAACTCTTAAGTGGAAGGAAATATGTACAATTTTATTTTTGGTATTTACTATAACTTTTCAAAAAAGAAATCCTGAAATCCTTGTTTCCATCATGAGTGTAATGTAATTTTTATTTTAAAAATGTTAAAGAAAAAATCACACTTTCCCAATTATTAGGCTTCTTAGATGATTCTCTAAGAGTTTAACCCATCTACAAAGAGCAAGAAATTCCCACGGTAGAGATGTATGAAGAGCAAAGAAAGTACCAAGAAAAAGTTAAGTAAAAGTAAATTATATTAAACACCAACAGATAGAAAGTACTTATACACGTGTTAGGCATATACGATTGCAAAAGTAACTAAGATAACAAACTATACACCTAACACTAGTATCTTAAACCTAACCACACTAAACATAAAATAGAAAGAGCTTGGAATGACTTGAGGGATTGACTTGTGATTCTGGTGCTCATATTATTGTATAGTAATTAATTCGGAGTTAAAACTATTGCTAAGTTTTCCTCGAAATCCCACAGAGATTGATGTCTAGAATTAATATTGATATGGCAAGAGTTAGCTGAAAAGTAAATGAATGGGTTGAAGATGGTTGTTTGCTTTTGTTCTTGATGCTAATAATAACCTACGCTCCTAACATGCTTCTACTCGTGAATATTCTTTCAAAACACATATAATGCAGTATAGCAATAAACACAAGTAAGAAGTTTAAATGAGAAGATTTTACTTTGACCACTAATGTTCATAGCTACAACTACTCCTAAGAAAAAAATAAAAATGGAATTGGCGCGGTTGTGAAGTGTGCAATCCCCTTGTCATTGGCTTTTTCGAACACCATCAGTTTCTTCTCGTATGGATTGGCTTCTAGCCATCCGACTAGCTCATCGAACTTCAGCTTCCCTCTTACTATTTATAGAGATGAATTACTTGGTCAACAAGCTTAGGTGAACTGTATGATCTTCATTAATGCAGGATCTTTTGATTTTCGGCGGGATTTAATTGATTGACAACAACTTAATTGCTTGATTGATTCTTCATTTGTTTCCTTGTTGGCGTGTCTATTCGAACGTGTTTGCATCATGGTTTAACGCTTCCTTGCGCTACTTGTCACCGTTCGCGCTGATTTGTTATTCCCGTGCTTAAGCTCCACATTTCTTGCATTGCACATTGATTTAATATAGTTTATTCAATATTTATGCTAAAACTGTGAAACTGTGCTCCTAATGCTAATTTATGAATGCATGCCATATCTAGTAGTTTTTAAACACAATTTACATGTTATAGCCCAATTATTTCCCTTGAACCTTAGAATAATGCAAAATAGAATAGCCTAAAATGTGCTCTATTTGAGAGATATCACACCCCCAAAATTAAATCATTGCTTGTCCCAAGTAATGCATAATCTATCTATTAATTATCGTCGTTTAACTAAATCGACATTTTCCTCTCGAGCTTAACTCTAGCAAATCTTATCGCAGCTCATAATCTTAGCATCAAATATCTTTCTCTTTTTCAGTTTTTAAACCTTCCAAAACAGTCAGGTTTTTGCCTTAGAATCTTCCCTATCATGACTGGTATATTGTTCCTCATCGCAATTATTTCTCTTCGCTTAACCTATTACACGCAATCACTTCTACAAATAAGTTTGCCCAACTTCCTCTGCTAAATGTATTTATCCTGGCCCTTATATCCATCAAGGATTTCAGCTTATGCTTTTCGCATTCCTTTCGGGGTTACACTCATATCTACTAAATTATGTAGTTCTCAAGATGGATCGTTTGAGCATAAATCAACACGCCTAAGAAAAATAATTTCAAGCTTGAACTTATTTGTAGACAGCGGAATACTTAAGGTTTTCCTCAGGCTTATACACTCTACTTTTTCCTTCTTATTTTGCCAAAGTAGGTTGATCTTTATTTTATACAGTCATTTTTTTTAAAGCTAAAATCTCTCTTTGCCGCATTGTCCTTTCTTTTGCTCTTTTCTTATATCAATAATTCACTCATCGGGCATCCCTCACCCCCAAACTTAAAGGCTTCATTGTCCTCAATGAAGGCAAGGTTTAGTTCCCCCAAACCTAGCTATTTCTGTTATTCCAATACTTTATCTTAAGTTTTAAGATTCTTCGCAAATTTTAGTACTTTTTGACATTTATGATAGGGATTATTCTAATGCTAAGTTTGAATCTAGGGGAACTTAAGAATTCTTCTAATTGTAAGAAAATTTAATACTCATCTTTAGATTCGTGATGATAATTCTAGCATTAATTTCTCAAAGAAAATGAAAAATTCTAATAATTCATAAAGGAAAATAGAACAAGTTGCATCCTAAGAATTGAAATGCATCGACCTAAGAATTAAATTACGAGTATGAATGATATGCATGCGGAAAAGGAAATAAATGCATTAAAGGAAAATAAGAGAGCGAAACTTCCATCTAATTGTCATTCAAAGTATTCTGTTAGTGTTGTGGTGCCTTTAATATTGTCTCGTCTGTCTTATTCGCATATTCTTAAAATTGTTGTGATTTGGTGAACAACATCTCAAATTGCTTAACCAAGTTATCCTTGGCTAAAAATGCTTCAAATTTCTTCCCTTCTGCCTTCCATCTCACATTAATGGCTTCCTCCATATGGTTAGTATATGTAACAGCCCAGTTTTTCCTTTCGGTTCTCCAGGTTTGTTCGGTTGACTATCCAGTTAGTTGTATTGGCTGTTAGGGCTATTTGAGCCTCTAGGAGTATTTTGGTCATTTTGCCTCCAGGTCGGTTTTGCAGTTAACCAGGGTTTCAAGACTATTTCTATTAGTTGTGGGCTTCAGTTATTCTTCGGTTTCAGTTCCAGGGCAAGAGTTGCATTTCTGAGAAGTTTGAGGGCTTTTCGGTTAAAAGAAAAAAAAAACAAGAATAAATTTTGTTGGAGCTAGGATTTGAACCATGGTGGTTTGGAAGTTGGATTTGAGCCAAATGAAGAGAAAATAAAATGGATTTTAAAAGTGCTCTTGGTGGGATTTGAATGTGAGATTTTTGGAGGCATTTTAATATTTTAAAAATAGGAAAATTAGGAAGGGTTTCATCTCTTTCTCCTTCCCTTCCTCTTGGCCGACCACCCGATTGTTCTTCTCCTCCTTGGCCGAGCTTCACCATCTCCATTGCTCTCCATTTCCAAGCTTTCAAGTATTCCTCCATAGCTCATCTTCTCCATCTTGCTCCCAAGATCCGAGAGCTCTCTCTCTTGCATTCAAGATCTCCCTTTGTTGCTTGCATCCAAAATTTATTTCTCTTCTTTTTGTTGGTGGAATCCGAGATCATCATTTCCTTTCCAACCTCCATTTCTGAGAGCTCTAAGGTAAGGTTGATGGCATTTTTGCTTTGTCTAGTGTGGTAGTTGTGTAGATCTAACATGACTCTTCTTCCTTATGCAAATCCAAGCCCTAGCCGAACCTCCTTGCTTGTGCTTCCATCTTGGCCGATACTTCATTGCAATCTTGGACTCCTTGCCGAATCCACCTAGGTGAGTTGAGTAAGCTTATTGTTGCTGATTGGTTTTGTGTTGCTGGCCGAGAGCTTCATGGAAGTGCATTTGTTTGTGTATTAGAGTTTAACCAAGCTTGACTTGTGTCTTTGATTTGTTGTATGCCCTAGCCGAGAGGGAGAAGAAGGAGCTTGAATTTCTCTTGTGTGTGGTTTAAGCTTACTTGGCCGAGACCCCCTCCTTGGGAGTTGGAGTTTTGCTCGGGTTTCGGTAAAGCCCTAATTCCTATTTTGTTTGGTTGCTCAGGGTGTTTCTGTATTGTTTGTAACTTTGTTGGGTGTTGTTAGGTTAGCCTGTGTGGTAATCTGCAACTCAAGGGAATCATTTGTTTTAGGCTCTACTGTTTAAAAGGTAAGGGTTTCTTGCAGAGGTTGTGTGGACCCTGCGCACCTCAATGATAGCTTATGGTTGTTTGTTTATATGCTGAACTGTTAGTGGATAGGTTTTCTACAGGTTATCTGAATTATGATGTTAGTGGATAGGTTTTCTGCAGGTTACTTGATTTATTGTTATTGGATAGGTTTTTGCAGGTACCCTCGTTGCTGCCATGATACTAAATATGTTTACTCCAGTCAGTCTGTTGATATGAACTCGTATGTTGTATGCTTGATGTATATGTTGTGAATAAGCATGTTAGTGGATAGGTCTTCTGGATTGTTGCTAGGGTTTGCATGTAGAATGTTAGACTCTGCTTATTTCTGTTGCTGCTATTCTTAATTGTTGGTGCTGATATATGCTAGCTCTAGGTTGTGTAGTCATAGCTGTTTCTACTTAAGTTTACCCAGGACTAGCCCAATGTGTGCTATCCAAGGTTGGCCCAGTGTGTTGCCAATCGGGTTTGCTCAAGACTAGCCTAGTGCGTTGCTGTCCCCTATTAGCCCAATTTGTTGCTGACAGGTACGAGTCGGACTAGCCCCGTGTGTGTTGTCCCTTGTTGGCCCAGTGTGTGCTGACCAGTTTTCAGGATTGGCCCAATGTGTTGCTGATCCTAGGCTAACCTAGTGTGTTGCTACCAGTGTTGCTCCTAGCCCAGTGTGTTGTTGTCCCTTGTAAGCCTAGTGTGTTGCTGATCAGGTATGAGCAGAACTTGCCCAGGGTGTGCAGTCGAGGACTAGCCTAGTGTGTTGCTATCCTTAGTTAGCCCAGTGTGTGCTAAACTTGCTTGTTGTATTGATAGAGCATATGAGATTACTTAACTGTTTCTCCTGTTTGTTAGCCCAGTGTGAGCTAACCCTGTGTAGCTTTGAGCTTAGACCTTGATGTTGTTCATCACGCTATTTGTACTGTTGAGCTGCCATGTTCTTGATTGATGTCTGTATGCTAGGATGCTAAGGGATTTGTTGTGCATATTGTATCCCTGTTGGGGGATCCTCACTGAGTGCAATTGTACCACCCTTTTCTGTGGTTTTCTCCACCAGGTAACTTGGCACAGCATCGAGGTGGCTAGAGGAGCTGTTGGATCATGGGAAAGGCCGTTGCATGTCCTTGAGTCATTTACATTCTAGTCTTGAAAGTGTTTCTGAAATTTGTAATTGTTTTATAGGGATTGTGAAATTGTTTTGATTTAACTATGGCTAGAGGCTCATGTTGTTTTACTGTTTTCATAATTTACTTTGAAATGTTTTAAGGTTTGAATGTTTTAATAAAAGATGTTGAATTTCCATTCCACTGCTTGATTTGAAATTGCATCTTGAAGTAAGGGCTATTTAGAACCATTTAGTGTCGGGTCTTTACAGTTGGAATCAGAGCCCAGAGAGATTCTGTAGACTGACCTACTGAGTTAGGTCATAGTATCCCATGATCATCAGCACTCCGACTGCCGCAAGGTATGTGTTTAAGTTTATTGTAAGGGTTTAAGTTTATAATACATGCATCTAGCATACTTCCTCTATTTTGTTTTGGCAGTGTTGGTCCAAGTGTGGACTAACTTAGTATGATTTGGGTACAGATCGCCAGTATGCCGATTACCCGGAGAGGAGCAGGATCTTCTGGTACATCAAACTGAAGAGTTGGCATAGAGATTACCACTAATAGAACAACATTAGGGCTTGATCAGACCGGTGGGCCGCATGTGGCCCCAGCTGCTAGCTTACCCCGAATAGGGGAAGAGACTGCCCAACCCTAGACTGCCGCTCCTGAAGTAGAGTTGCCTTCAGTGATGAGGGAGATGATGCTTTTGATGTCTGAGCAGAGAGCTGAATCTCAGGCACAGTTTGCAGCCCAGCTTGCTGAACAACTGTCAGTGCAAAGGGAGGAGTCGAGAGCATAGATGGCTCAGCTGACTCAATTACTCAGATACTCATCACCTGTTGCACCAGCTGAACTTGCAGCTTCAGTGATTCCCCAGGATGGGCAGGAGCCTATGATAGTTGAGGCTGATGTAGAAAATGGAGCTGTTGATTATGGAAAATGGCTGAAGGACTTCTGCAAATGGAAGCCTAAGGAGTTTAATGCAATTGAGAACCCACTGAAGGCAGCAAAGTGGCTGGCCAGGATGGAGTATATCTTTCAGGTTATGGACTGTCCAGATGTTCAGAGGCCGCGGTGCTCCCGCATTTTCTCGCTGACACAACAGTGTGGTGGTGGAAGTCCACCCTACGAGGCAGACCTACAGGATCTCCACCCCCTACATGGGAATTCTTTAGGACTGAGTTCAAAACCCAGTACATCAGTAAGGAGGCTCAACAGGAGATGGTTAAGGCATTTAATAACCTGAAGCAGGGAACTGATTCCATAGCAGAGTATGAGAGAAATTTTTCAGAGAATAGCTATTTTGCTCCAGAGTTGGTCTCCACCGAGGGGCTCAAGATAAAGAAATTTATTGGAGGGCTCAGACTGAAGGTTGCTCAGGATATCAGGGCGCTTGCCCAGAGACTTATACGAAGATAGTGGCTTTGGCCAAGATCTATAACCGTATGTACCCTCATGTGCAGACCTCGGCAGTGACATACAGTGCACCAGCCAGCTCAGGGCAAAAGAGGAAATTTGATCATAATAGTCTGCAGCGTCGTCAGAGTCGCTTTCAGTAGAGAGACCAGGGTCGCCAGCAGACCATAGCGAGGCAGCAGCTGTACTGTCGGACTTGTGGCAAGAGTCACTATGGGTTGTGTGGAGCTTCGTCGAGAGCCTGCTTCAAGTGTGGGAAGGAGGAACACTTAGCTAGAGTGTGCCAGCAGGACGGAGCAGATGTTAGACCGACTCAGCAACAGGGCCGTGTGTTTTTCACGACTCGGTAGGAGGCCGAGAAGACTGACGCTGCAGTTGTAGGTACTTTACTCGTTTTGGATCATTATGCTTATGTGTTGTTTGATTCGAGCTCGACCCCTTCCTTTATCTCTGCATTATTTGCTAGTCAAGCCTGTTTAGTACTGGAACCTTTAGGGTTCGAATTGTGTGTTGCCACTCCCTCGGGAGTTAGAATGCTGGCTAGTGATAAGATTAGAGACGGTAGAATATTAGTATCCAGAGAGTCTTTAGCAGCTACACTCATAGTATTGCCTATGAGTGGATTTGACGTAATCCTATGGATGGATTGGTTATCTGAACATTACGCACTGATTAATTTCCGCCAGAAAGAAGTTGTGTTCAGACCTCCTAAGAAACAGAACTTTAAGTTCTGCGGTGTCCAGAGCGGAGTTTGCTCGCCACTGAACTCAGTAGTAAAAGCCCAACGTTTGCTAGCTCGAGGAGCTTGGGGTTACTTAGCAAAGTTGTATGGAGTATATAGTTCTCCACCTTTAGTGGATCAGGTACCAGTTGTGCAAGAGTTCGCACATGTGTTTCCAGAGGAGCTGCCTGGTTTACCATCTCAGCCCGGTTGACTTCACCATACAGCTCGAGCCAGGGACTCTCTTTATCTCGAAGGCTCCTTACCGGATGGCGCCAGCAGAGCTGAGAGAGTTAAAAGTTCAGTTGCAGGAGATGTTGGACCGTGGATTCATTCTTCCCAGTGTGTCCCCGTGGGGAGCACCAGTCTTGTTTGTGAAAAAGAAAGACAGTTTGATGCATCTCTACATAGATTATAGAGAACTGAACAAGGTTACAGTGAAGAATAAGTACCCGTTGCCTCGTATAGACGACCTATTTGATCAGCTTCAGGGAGCAAGTCGAGGTATGATAATTATGAGTTCGTTGTGATGTCTTTTGGGCTAACCAATGCCCCAACTGCTTTCATGGATATGATGGACAGAGTATTCAAGGCATTATTGGATAGCTTTATCATTGTATTCATCGACGACATCCTTATTTACTCTAAGACCAGGGAGGATCATGTTTCACACCTGAATCAAGTACTGACAGCGTTGAGATAAAATCAGTTTTACGCCAAGTTCTCCAAGTTTTCTAAAGATTCAAGTTTAGCCTTAAAATCCTCCTTACTATGATAGACATATTGTTCCTCATTGTAAGTAATTCACATTACTCAATCTATTGTATCGCAATCACTTCTAGTCTAAGTTTTCCCAACTTGCTCTACTAAGGTTTTTATCCAGGCTCCTTATATTCGTCGAGGATTTCAATTATGCTTTTCGCATTCCTCTTAGGTTACACTCATATCTACTAAATTCTATAGTTCTTAGAATAAATTTCTTGATCATCAAGCAACTCACCTAATCAAAAGAATTTCAAGCTTGCGCTAATTCGTAGACATCAGAATACTTAAGGTTTCCTTAGGCTTATGCACATTTCTTTACCTTCTTATTTTCCCAAAATAGGTTGATATTTAATTTATAAGGTCTTTCTCTCTCTTTTTTTTTTTCTAGATCATCACTCGCAATCAAATCACTCATCGGGTGAGTTCTTCAGTGCCCTCAATGAAGGTAAGGCTTAGTTCCCACAAACTTAGCTATTACTGTGATTGCTCTACTCTATCTCAAGCTCTAAGACTTCCTTACAAATTTTTGGTTCTTTCTATTGTTCGTGATAAAGACTATTCTACTGCTAGGTTTGAATCTTAAGGAACTTAAGAATTCCTTTAATTGAAATTACGTTTTCCGCTAAATTCATTTTATCGGTAATCAGGCGTAGTTAAACTTTCAAAGGGAAATTGCTGAAATATTTCTTATAAAATTTCAAAAGGAAAAAAAAAATGCATCCTATGATGAAATGCATGTTCCTAACAACATAAAGTTGTGACTACTCATGAAATGCATGCGGAAGGGAAATAAAATGTATAAAGCGACTAAAAAGGGAACAAGACTTCCATCTAAGTTATTGCACTGTTGGCGCCTAGCTTGCCTTTCTCTTGCTCGAAATTCAATATTTGTTTTGGGAATTCAGGCCATTCAGAGCATTCTTCCATTGCTATCATGTTAAGCATTAATTGCTCATCTCGCTTCTTTGCATAATCCATATATTTTTGTGTAATTTCAGAGAGCTTGGCTATCTTTCCTGCTAATCCGGCAACAATCACTATGTCTCCACTTGCTTTACTTTCAGCTGCTTCATCTTCCTTTGATGGAAATATTCTCATAATCTTGTCGCATCATTGCGCCTTGACGCCCTGATTGGTACATACTGTGTAATTGTAAAGCGATAAATATATAATTTCACAATCCACTAGCACATTTTTGCACTTGCATCTCTACAATCTTTCCTAGATTTATATTTATTTCGAGCTTTATTGCGGCAAGCAGCATTGGTTGATCCCTTCTGATTAGTTCTCTATTGGTTGAAGGTATGAATGTTGTCTTAATAATCTGTAGCTAAACCTATAGATTCTCTAAAATCATGTATGCTTGCACTGATGTTGGATCATTCCATTACGCTCCCACTATTCCAATTACTGATTGGCTTTCTTGCATTTTCTCTGCGATGGGAGATTCGATCAATTGTTTGCAGAATATTGTAAGAACATTAGGTGCTTCTAAAGCTTTAATCCATGCAGTTGCTCGATAATTAAAGAGTTGACCATTTACTCTTGAGAATAATGGTATTTCTTCATTTTAATTTATATAGAATTGGCGCACCCACTCTATTCTTGCATTCAATACTGCTTGAAAGTACTTCGTCCATCCCAAATGATCAATCATGGCTTTAATATTGTCAGATATCTTAAATCCAATTTTGAACTTAAATCCCTTATTTTTCAAATGCGATAAAATTATCCTCGCCATTGATAGATGTGAAGGTCGCACCACTTCTAACTCCAATCTTCATGCTTTGCTACAATTGTTGTACTGCCTGCAACATCCTCGCCCATAGAATGAATTCGAATGTTGCTAAACCTCTAGTGTTACTGCTTCTTATCATTAAATACTTCAGCTTTTTTAGGTGAGTCATTCTCTTCGTCCTCGCATGGTTCAACTTCTTCTAGATCCTCTTATGTGGATTCATTTTTGTCCTCCTAAGGCTCCAGCTTTGCACCTTCATTTTCTCCTTGTCCTTTTCAATGCCGAGGATTTTTTTTTCAACCTTGTTTGTCAATTCCAATTGATTTGTGGCTTCAGAAGTGACTTCATCACTATTCAGCATAATATAATAGGCAAAAATTTCCCCATTTCCTCTATTCTCCCAAAGAACTTCCCACTTCTGATTTTTCGTTGACGCGAACTTTCTCCAATTTCTGGTCCTTGCTCATCAGGTGATAACTTTCTGGTTCCACACTTTGGAGGTATCGAACTTCGAAACCTTTGACGCCCAATAACCTTTTTACCCCTGACAGCCTTTCACACACTTTACGAGGTGAAGTCATGATTCAGACGAAGATAACAGCACACAACTTTTGATTTCCTTGAGATTGAAGCAAGAATGCAATGATCAACTCTTCCACGCACACAATTTTTATTGAATTTGTAAAGATTTTTGAAAATCCTCGTGTAAGGAAAAAAATAATCGCAAAAGGAAAACAAAAATTTTACACCTAAAATTCAATATTCAAACCAATTCCTTCCTAAACTACTAAATTTAAAATGAAAAAGAAAATTGAAAATATAGAAAATTTCCTAATATAATAAAATCCTATTATTAAATTGCAAAAAAGTTAGAGATACCGAATTTTCGCATTCCAAGAATGTTGTTGAGTAGATCTGGGCAGAACCTTTGCGCTAATTTCGTCCAGTATAATTCATCCATGCTTAGGCCATTTAAAACTTTTCGGGGCGACACCATCTTTGATCACCTTTTCTTGCCTTTCTTCGCCATGCGCCTTGAAGCGTAGACTTCCAACCAATCCAAGCATTTATAGGGTGTAGAGTTTTGAGTTGAAGCTCATTTGAATTGCCCAAGTGTAGCTTTCTCAATTAATCAATTCATGTGGTGTGTCTGCTTTAGATAACGAGAAAATCTCAGGTACCATTGCTGGTAGGCTGTGATCTACAACACTATAACTATCTTTCTACCGAATAATTGATTCTACATCACCCTTTTTGGGTTGATGTAAAACATCATCAATTGGATCTGGAGGTTCATTACCTTCCATGCTTTCTTGTTGAAAATTTTCATCTTTGTTTTTGCTTTCATCACTTGAGTTTTGCTCAGTATCAACATCGAAACTTCTTTTTTTTGTCTACCACAACGCATTGTGTTTCATCAGCTTCAGGATTGGCAGGGGTGGTAAACCTTTCCTATACTTCCTCCTACTGATAAAAACGTCTCTTTTGTTCTCTATCTTTTTCTACTGCAAGCTGTAATTCCTTGGCTTCTCTTGCTCTTGGGATTGTGGCAAGCCGAAAAGCTTCCCATGAGAGTTCCCCCTCGCTAAAAAGATCCATCACTGCTCCCCTATTAACTACGTCGGTCTCTAAATATGTCTCTTCTTCCCTTGTACTTCTTGTTGTACGTTCTATTGTTAGTTTTGTTAAAGGTTTTTAATGCTCATTGTTGGGTTGTTGAGGTTTTGATATGAGTATACACTGGATTCCTAGGTTCACGACTCCCAGTATCCCATGCAAGTCCCATGCTGCTGCGATCTCCTTGCATATCGAAATGATGTTGATAGATGTTGCCATGATCTCCCCAAAACTGTAACTGGTAATACCAGTTAGATTTTATTGAACAAAATTGTGTTGTATTGATCTCCTCCGCATAGTTTTTTGTTGAAATTTGTATGTTTGCTGCTGAATGCTATTATAATTCCATCGTTGATTTGCAAAATGATTGAATGCCATTATTTTATGCTCGTGCTTGTGGTAATGTATTTCTATGGGACTCTTTTTCTTTGTTGGTTGTATTGACCTGAATCTCGATTTTCCTAAAATTCAAGAATGCAACCTTTTAAACAATGAAAAACTACTCTCATCCTAATCACGTTAACGATAAATAATCAATCACTGACAATGGGGCAAAAAACTTGACTTGATGTGACTCCGATGCTAATATAATATTGTCTAGTAAGTAATTCAAAGTTAACTTATGCTAAGTGTAACTCGGAATTACTTACGCGCAAGTATACGCAGTCGGATATTACAACAAGTAATAAGTATATAAATTATCGATCCCATGAAGATTGATGTCTAGAGCTAAAATTATTAGGGTAAGAGTTACGCAGAAACGTAAAGCATGAATTGGATAAGTTGTGATTTTTTAAAAAAATAAATGCGTAAATAAATATGATGCTAAGACTAAAATAAATATGATGCAATGAGTACTGATAACTAACAATCCTAGAAGATACTACTCTCACTGGCTAGTCAAAGAGAGCCTTGCTTCCCTAACAAATAAGTACTTTCGTACTTAATGATTTATGGCAGAGCCAACTTTCGTTGCAAACTCCATACTAGTAACAAGGAGACACAAATTGTTAGTAAGGTGATTCATAACACTTTAAGCTGTGAAAAGATTTCCATACAACCTAACGTAGCATATTGGGTTAACATGCGGTTCCTCTTTTGACTCATAGCAAAACACATGTGTGGGTAGCTAATCGACGCATATATATATATATATATATATATATATATATATATATATATATATATATATATATACGTTTATAATAACATGCATCATTGTAAAACTCAATGACCTATGCCCCTAGCATACTTCTATTCATGAATAACTAACAAAAACTCTTATAGCACAGCCATAGAAATAAACATATGATATAGTTTAAATTAGACGATTTTATTGCAACTATAAAAAGTTTATAACTACAAGATACTCATAATAAAATAGTAAAATAGAATTGGTGCGGCTGAAGATGAACAATCCCTTTGTCATCGGCTCCTATGAACACCATCATTTGCTTCTCTCCATGATAGGCTTCATGTCCAACTCACCTGCTCACCCTTCTCGGCTCCTTACTTTGATATATATAGAGTTGATTTACTTGGCTGACAAGTTGAGGTGAGCTGTGAAATTTCCTGAAATGCAGGATCTCTTGATTTCCATTGGGGTTTATCTGATTGGCGCCAACTTATTTATTGATTGATTCTCGATTCTTTCCTTATTGGTGTGCCTTTTTCAAACATGTTTTCATTTTGAATTCACACCTTTCTGCGCTGCTGGTCACCGTTAGCACTATTTGTCCTTCCCGTGAATTAGCTTCAAATGTCCTGCCATTAGCATTGATTAGGCATAATTTACTCAAGATTTCTGCAAAAAATGCAAACCTATGCTTTTGATCCTAAATTATGAATGCATGATGATTTCTATGTTCTTTCATCGCATTTCATCTATTAGCGCTCGTTTTTTCACTTTATTTCTATAATAATGCAAACTAAAATAGCCTAAAATATGCTATTTTAGAGCTATCAGATTATCATATATTTATTGTGACAAGATGAGTCAATAATGGTGAAAATATTTTGATTGAATCGTTGGGCTTGCCAGAATATAGAGGACATGTTCAAAGGGTGGGTGAGTTCATTAAACCAACAAAGTTCTTAAAAAGCGATCTTAAAAAATTAAATCTAGGGCAAGAACCAAACAGTCAACAAATTGTTTCCACCATAAACTCACAAAGATTGACAACTACTTGTACATGTAGTAAGTTAGTGGAGGTACTTTATTTGTTTATATTTAACTTGTCTATTGCACCATTTGACTTAAACTAATTAACTATATTTTTAAGGCTACGCCATGAAGGTATATGTATGTATAAGTTAATTATTTTTATATTAATTAAGCTTAGAAACATTAACACTAATCATATTATTTGTTTACCATAGTAGCCTACTTCATCAAAAAAATTTAACAAATTAGTACCAGCTTCTCAAGCAAAGTCTATATCACCTTCTACTCTGAAACAAGCCACAAAGCCTGCTACAGAATCTCCTGAGAAAAAAGAAAAGAAATTTGTATCGGCCTCTCTACCGAAATAAGACAAAAAGTTTGTATCATCTTCTACTCTTAAACAAGCCATAAAGCCTTGTATAGAGTCATCTCTGGAAAAAAAATAAATAAATAAATACAAATAAGTGTGTATCACCTTCTCCATGGAAATAAGGTGAGAAGTCTTTACTAGCTTCTTCTTAAAAAATATTGAAAGGAAAAGAAGTCTACAATACCAGCTTCACCTCCTAAAAACAATCCTAAATACCCTTCTCGAGTCTAGTCAATCAAGAGTCGTACTTAAAGTGAAACCAACCACAGTTAATATTCTATGGCAATATGCTCTAGAAAACATGAGACCAGAGAAAGATTTTATACATTGACGCTAATTGAAACATGTTCGATATGGAGACCTCCATGGTGCTTGGTTAGAACGACGTCTTAGATTACACTAAGTATAAGGAAACAAGGTACAAACCCCTACTGATGTACATAACATGCATACCAATTTATATATTTCCAGTTAGTATTGTTATAACTCTCAATAATTGAGAGTAAGGGATAAGTTTAATAACATTTCGCAGGAAATTTTGCTACATCATTGCAAGAATGCACTAAGTTTGTTTGCTTTAGCTTAATTATTTGAGCGAATTACAAATTCCTATAGTTTTTGTTTCAGATAACATTTTAGTGGTTTGCTTTAGCAAAAGTAAATGAATGTGTAAATCATTAAGTTCTATCTCTATAAGCCTGCTATTTCATTTTTTCTTTAGAATTCCTAAGGAGCGAAATGCAGAAGTGCTAAAAGCTTTGCGGAGCAAAGTGTAGCTGCTAAATGTTTCGCTTAAGCGGGTGCAAATCCAGCGGGAAAAGCTTTACAGAGCGAAGTGTAGTTGCTAAAATTTTCGCTTAAGCGAACTGAAATCCAACGGGATAGACTCTCGAAAAAATAGCTAAATTGGAAGACACATGCCAAAGATTCGAGAAAAGTCTAACACTATCAACCGTTGCACGTGAGATCGTGGAGCAAAGGACATGCGCATGAGATCGTTGAGTAGAGCCTTGTCTGAAGCAATAAAAATAGCAACCTTTTGTCATTGTGGAAATCATCATCCATTTTTCTTGAGAGATCATCGTAAAGTTTTCTTCCGGCCAAAATCATTGTCATTTTTATAGTTAACTTAGTCATTTTAGTTGTTTTCCATTTCAACTTGTTTAGCCAGTTAGCTCTAGCGAAGTAGTTAGTCAAACTTGTAGAGTATAGCTGAAATTGCATTCAATGACACTGTTTGAGTGATTCCAACTAGGCTTCCTCTTAAATTTGTTTCTCTTTACTTACATTTTCTTATTTTCGCTTTACTTTTGTTTTGTTAGAATATGTTGTTATTTCTTTATTTAATTGAAGCTAAACTTTTATTTGAATCTATTTATCATCATGTGTAGCTAAGTTTTTAATCGGAAGGAAATAGACAAGTATGAGTATTTTGCTTAAGCAAAGTGGTAGCAAGATGTCAACTATTTATGCATGTTTGGTTGAAATACATTTTTTTCTAGCTAACTATTTGTATGAACTTTATTTCTCTTTCGAGAAAAAAAGGATTAGATCAACCTTGCATGTCATAATATTAGGTTTTGATGAGTTTACTTGCATTTGAAAAAACACTTAGAGATAAGGTTCGCCTAGTGCTGGTCGCTTGGTTTATTTTTGTTGTTTGAGTTCGAGAGAACCGAATTAAGAACTCGAGAAAGCCAACTTCTAGAGCTCTAGAGTGCCGAAGAGAAGCCATCAGTTGTTCGCTTCTTAAGATAATTCCATTTCGCCTTAGCAAAACTTTCCAAAAATTCCTAGTCTCCTTCTTATGCCTTAAATTTTATTAAAGTTAGTTTATTATTCGTTGCATCTTAAGTATTTTTTCAATTTAGATTTGCATTTATTCTGCTTTAGCAAACTGGTTTAGCAAACTTATTTTAGCAACTTAGATTTAGTTTCATCACAATAAGATTCCCCTTTTACCATAACTCTCTAATTTTCGCTTAAGCATGTTGGTAATCACTAATTCCTGTGGAGATGACTTCTACTTACTTTATAACTTGTTATAACAAGACTGTGTATACTTGCACATCCTTGGGAAATTATACACATTTTGCTTAATCTGAGTAGAGATTTCACTTTAGGTAAATCCAAGCTACCACGTCACCATTCTCATTTTCTTATTATTTTAATTATTGTGTGTTCACGATTTCACTAACAAGTCTTTGGCGCCGTTGTAGGGGATTAGTGCCATTAATTTTTGTTTATGATCTTTTCCTTAGTTGTAGGTGTGTTAATCAGAGGAGTTGAAGTTGGATAATTAAGGAAGATGGATGATTATCAAGGAAATTTTGGTAACTTTATCTATCCTAAGTGTTTTCCACAAAATCAATCATGGGGCCCTAATTTTTCGCCTAACCATAGTTTTGAAGAGCAAAACTTTTCTAAGCTGCACTTCGCCCAAGGGAATCCTTCTTAGGAGGAGCCAATTTTCGAATTCTCTTGGCATGGAGGAATTTTTCAATGTTTACCTCAATGAAATTTTAGAGTTACGATTATTGTGGAGAATACCACACTTGCGAAAATGGCCCAAGAAGTCCTAATCCTACTATGTATGAAGAGAACATGAAAAATTCCATATACATGAGCAATCCCTATTCGAATGCCTATAATTATGAAGAAATGAACCATCCGTTGGAGTTTGGCATTCAACATAAAAAAAAAAAGGATATGAGCAACATAATGCAGATCTTCAATACTCCTTTTCAGATAATGATTCAACCAACCCTCAATTTGCTTTCTCAGATTATGCTTCAGCCAATGCTTTAGCGAACCCTCAATTCGCCCAACAGCCAATAATTCAGCATAACTCCGATACCTCTTTCGAAAGTTTTCTTAGAGAAGCCATAGTCAAATGTGACAGTATCCTTCAAACCTTAAATCCTGAGTTTGCCAATTTTGATTATGCTCCAGCGTGTGCTTTTGCAAATTTTCAATTCGTTCAATAGCCTATGTTTTAGCATAATCTTGACACTCCATCAAAATATTTACCGAGGGCAAGCACCACTAGAATGTACGATGTCTCTCAAGGTCAGTGAATCACTTTAACGAATCTAGAAGTAGATTCGACTCAATCAGCTAATGAACTTGAGCGAAACCATCTAGACGAACCTCCTTCAGACACAAAGCCATCGAATGATCATGAGAAGAAGCAAGTTCACGCTATAAAATTGAAGGTGATGATGTTATAACTGATAAGAAGGAAGCCAAGGACAAGCTTAACGAGGAAACCTTCCCTGTACAATTTGAGGAAGCGAAATCTTAGCAAATTTCTATGGAAGAAGAAAAAGAATTCATAGTTGAAGATCTGTTCCAAAAGCCTACAAATCAAAATGAAGAAGGATCCAAGTAAAATTTTCTTGTGCTTTAAATTCCTCTACCTCCAAGCCCCTAAAGATTCATAATGAAGAGGAATTATAGAGCGTACGTTGATAACTTCTTGGTGGAGCAAAATCAAGCAATTGGAAAAATTCAAGCGAAAGACTTGATGATCGAGGAAGGTAATGATATTCAATGTGTAAAACTCATGTGTTTGCTCATGATCTTTGTTAAGGATAGAAACACGAAATTATATGTGCATCAAAGAAGGCTCAAGCAGGTCATCAAGGATGGGGTATAACCGAAGATCATTATCTAGCCAAAGTCTTACTCGAAGATTCAGACCTATGTTGACTATTTTGCTGAAGAAGAGGTATTAACAAGTGACTTCATAAAAATTGCTCCATGCTAGGTTAGTAGAATAATAATTTTACTTTGCTTAATGCTTTTTTATTGATTTTAAAGTACTAGAATTTGTAGGCTTCTTTTTGTTTTTTATGAGTGAGCGAGAGAATTTCCACCCCATAAAGCATGTGGGTTTTGGGCCATTGTGTTAGTAGCAATCTTGAATTTTGCTGAAGTGAAAGGACAACCAAGAGGAATTTTGCAATGTTGATGCTACAGCGATGGCAACAATGAACGTGGAAAATGCTAGAGCGAAATCCAAAGGAAGAGGCAGCCAAGTGAGAAAATAAAACAGGGAGTCTCTTTGCTAACTTTTAATTTATTCGTCTATTTTAGTTTTTGTGTGAATGTTTTTTTTATTAGTTTTTTTTAGTTTAGATAGATTGAAGCTGACGAATTCCATGTTTTCACAAAAATTTGCATGTGCTAAAAATTTTTTTTAAAAAAAACTTTGGCTAACGAAGTTTGCTTCAACAAAATACAATGTTTACCATTTTGAGAATTCTAATGAACATATCTTTCTGAGCAATTCAAGTTTATTTCTTTGCCAAGTTTATTTTATAACTCTTTGATGCTAACTCAATGTCTTTAAGAGAATAAGAGTGAAGTTTTGTGAGGAGTTGCAGCCTGCATTCACGCAAGTTTATTAAGTCTAGAAATTTTATTTTGAGGCGACTGTTAGCTAGAGCGAACCTAATAAGAGCATAATCCAAGCCTTAAAGTTTTTGTAAAATTTAAGTTTGGGGTAAGAGTGTTTTCATTGGGAAAATGAAAATTTTAGGTTTGGGGGTGGAGTTATAATAATTCCCCAAGTAATTGGGAGTTAGTGGTCAAGAAGAATAAATCGAGAAATATAACAAGTCAATGTATAGGAGTTCACGGTTCAACATAAGCGACATTGAAAAGGGCGAACATAATTACATATGAATGTTCTAACGTTTGTTGTGTTTTGAGCATCCTGCAACAGCGAACGCGAGAAGCGAGCAGCGTGGGATGGAACTTAGGCGAATCAGACAACTCGGTGCACACCGAGGACTCAGCCAAACCACGATCAC
This sequence comes from Sicyos edulis, assembly GCA_036507275.1. Taxonomy (NCBI): domain Eukaryota; kingdom Viridiplantae; phylum Streptophyta; class Magnoliopsida; order Cucurbitales; family Cucurbitaceae; genus Sicyos; species Sicyos edulis. The sequence continues at coordinate 21,565,094 of CM071848.1, forward strand.
ACGTTGAGGCAAAAAATACGGACAACTGATAGATCGTGGGAGGACAGCGGAAAATACGAATGCAGCGACAAAGCCTTTATAAGCCACTGAAGATTGAGATTGAAGGTAGTTAATTTTCAAGAGGAAAAACGGTGATCACACGGAGGTTAAGCAAGAAAGTGAGTGAGAGCTCTCAGAGTTTAAGAACCCATATCAAGTCTTCGTTTCAAGCCAGGCTATCCTTAGTTGGTTAACTCTTTCCAAAATTTCTTGTATTTCGCATTAGTTATCTCAAGTACTAATTTTCTTTTGTTGTTATTAGATTGAAACTTTTTCTATTTATGAAATTTATATTACATTATTCTTGCACATCGTACCTTCACTTTGTTTTACTTACAAGTTGTGTTTCGCGAATTGATTAAAAGTTGAGTAGATACTAGTTAGGTATCCGAGAGGAGCCTCTGTTAATATATTCGAGAGTATAAGTTAACATCTTGTATATCCTTAAGTCTTGTCAAGTTAGTTACAATTCTTACTTAGAGATAAGGAGTACTAAGGTGCGAACGTAATTAAGTCGTGAATTCGAGAGAACGTGCCTTATGTGAATCGCCTGCTATTTAATCCCGCGAAAGTTAGCTTGTGAATTCTGCATTACTAATTTCTTTAGGAATTGATAAACACTTAATCTCAATTTCGCATTCCGAACCTGTTACCGTGACTCATACTTCATAGTATTAACAAGTAAACTACAATTCCCTGAGGAGACGACTTTACGATTTTAATTTGTATTACAACAAGACTGTGTACACTTGCACACCATTGAGAAGTCAAACAAAATTCGCTTAATCTATATCGAGGTTCGCTTCAGCGAAATTCAATTGCCTAGTCAACCTCATAATCTGTCACTTTTTTATTGTGTTCACGATTTCACAAACAAGTTTTTGGTGCTGTTGCCGGGGAATTGTGTTATTTTATTTTTTATTACAACCCGTACGAGTAGTTTTCATTGAGCTAATATGTACTAACTTTTCTCGTAGGTACATTGGTGTGTATGCACATGTTATTTAGGGTTCTGTTTGATCCAGAGCCAGAAAGGACCATACATTGTCGGAACAGAGAGATAAGAACAGCTATGAATCACGAGAATCCTGTGGTTGAGGTCGATGCACAGGAGCATCCAGTGAGGCATGCCGCACAGGCAGATCAACATTTAGTTAACCCTATTATGATGGCAAATAATAGGGATGGAAATGTTCGAGCATATGCAGCACCTAATGTCGCTGATTTACAAAGAGGGATGATAAGAGCGGACATTGGGGCGCGAGCATTTGAATTCAAGCCAATGATGAATACGCTGTTACAACAAAAAGCACAATTTCATGGGTTAGCGAACGAAGACCTGCACACTCATTTGAGGGAATTAATGAGTGTGTGTGATTCGTTCATTATCCCAGATGTTGAGCAAGACAAGTTACGAATCCATTTGTTCCCTTATTCGCTGCATGGAAAAGCGAAAGAATGGTTGGACAATGTGAGCACATAAAGTATCACTTGGGAGGAGTTAGCGAAGCGATTTTTGCTGAAGTACTTTCCACCCAAGAAATTGATGAAGCTTCGGGGAGACATCATGTCATTTAAGCAAGAACCAGGTGAATCCCTTGCAGATGCATGGGATCGATTCAAATCTATTGAAAGGAAGTGTCCACATAGTGGGATACCTTGCTGTGTATAGTTGGAACATTTTTATGGAGGTTTGACTGAGGCTGCTCAATTGGTTTTAGACGCTTCACCGAAGGGAGCTATTTTATCTAAAGTTTACAAGGAAGCAGTTGAGATCATAGAGTGTGTAGCTCTAAACACCAGCCAATGGAAAAATGATGCTCGAAGTTTGGGGTTGGCGAATGAATCAGGAAGCGATCTGCTACTAAGACAATAGTTGGCAGAAATGCACGAAATGTTACTTAATCTTCAAAAGAAGAATAATAAAGCAACAGTTCAGAGCATGGTGGAGTCATGTGTGATGTGTGGGGAAGCATATGAAGATTTCCCTCACAACACTACTTCAATGAACTTCGCAAGTGGTCAATTAGCGAACCGGCAAAACAACCCGTATTCCAATACTTACAATCAGAGATGGAGGAATCGCCCTAACTTCTCGTGGAGGGATCAAGGAAGCGTTGGAACTTCAGGTAATTCTAACTTTCAAAAGCAAGTTGGCAATTTGCAAGGTTTTCAACTCACGAATAACCAACAAGGTCAGAATTCCAACTCTTTTCAAAATTCATATTATCAAAGAAACGTAGTACCCCAACATAATATACCTCAATTTCCTAACAATGCTATGGAGAATATGTTGAAGGAGTTCATGCAGAGTCAACAAGCAGCGGTTAGGAATTTAGAAGTGCATATGAGGCAATTAGCGACTGAACTGAGACAAAGACCTGTAGGAAAATTACGTTCCGACACGGAACCAACTCGAAGAGAAAGTAAAGAACAAGTTAAGGCAATGACCACTAATGATTTGTTGTTCGCACAGGCGAAAGTTGACACACAATAGAGTCATACCGAGAACGTGGCTAAAATCAGTACAAGAGATGATGTGATGGAAAGTGCGGAAATCTTGGAGCTAGGACTCAAACGACCTGTGCGAAATGAGAAAAAAACACAAGAAGTGGTGCCCATTGACTTTGTTCCTCCACCGCCACCTTTTTCTCAAAGGCTCAAGAAGAAGCAGAATGGCGAACAATATGAGAAGTTCATGGACATCTTAAAGAGCATTCACATTAATGTCCCATTAATTGATGCATTACGCCAGATGTCGAATTATGAAAAATTTATGAAAGAAGTCTTATCAGAGAAAGGGAAATTTGAAGAATTCAAGGTGGTTTTGCTTAACAAGGAATGTAGTGCTCTAGTATCAAGGAGCATACCAGCTAAGGAAGCTGACCTAGGAGCATTCACAATTCCCATTTCAATTGGTGGTAGACATGTGGGGAAGGCACTATGTGATCTAGGAGCAAGCATTAACATGATGTCGTTATCGGTGTACGAACAATTTGGCCTAGAACAAGCTCAACCCACCACGATGACAATTCAGCTCCCAGATAGATCAAGTGTGCAACCATAAGGGAAAATCGAGGACGTCTTAGTCCAGGTAAATCAGTTAATCTTTCCAGCTAAATCTATAATTTTAAATTATGATGCAGATAAGGATGTCCCCATTATTTTGGGTCGACCATTTTTTAAGACGGGTGCATACACTTGTGGACGATTACGAGGGAACCATCACGTTGCGAATGAACAGCAGAGAGATAAAGTTCAAAATCTGCAATTCGATGAAGTGCACTGCTCAAAGTGAAGAGTGTTCTACGATGGACACCTTAGACTAAATAGTAGACCAACGTATAATGGAATTCGCTTCAGCAAAGGAGGAGAGCGAAGAAGAATTGCCAGAAGAAGGGCTTGAGGTATGTGAGCTTTTAAATAATGATAACGACTCATTGAAATTTGATTGACAGGGTAAACGCTTCGATGAAACCATCAATAGAGAAGCCACCCACACTAGAACTTAAGCCTTTACCGGACCATCTGAAGTATGCATATTTAAGGTCAGGAAAAACTTTGCCCATTATCATATCGGCGAAGTTACCTCCTGCAAACGAGAAGCTGTTGATAGAAATGCTTAAGCAGCATAAAAGAGCGATCGGGTGGACTTTAGCCGATCTTAAGGGGATCAGCCCATCATTTTGCATGTATAAAATCCGATTAGACGATAAGGGATTTCGGTCAGTAGAACATCAGCGAAGGCTAAATCCTGCGATGAAAGAAGTGGTTAAAAAGGAGGTTATCAAATGGCTGGATATGGGTGTCATTTATCCGATTGCTGACAGTAAATGGGTAAGCCCAGTACAATGTGTGCCAAAAAACGGTGGAACCGCAGTGGTTAAAAATGAGAACAACGAGCTAATACCTACGCGAACAGTGACTGGTTGACGCGTATGTATGGACTATCGGAAACTAAATGCAGCCACCAAAAAGGACCATTTCATGTTACCCTACATTGATCAGATGTTAGATAGAGTGGCTGGAAAGGAATATTATTGTTTCTTGGATGGATACTTAGGATACAATTAAATAATGATTGACCCTGAGGATCAGGAAAAGACAACATTTACATGTCAGGACCCAAACAACCTGGAAATGATATAGATGTCTATTTAGCTCCGATAATCGACAATTTGAAAATGTTGTGGGACACGGGCATTGAATGTTTTGATGCACATCGATAAGAATGCTTCACCCTGAAAGCTATTTTGTTGTGGATCATTAATGATTTTCCAGCATATGGCAACCTATGTGGGTGCACCACAAAAGGTTATAAAGCATGTCTAATTTGTGGAGATAATACATCATCAATTTATCTACCTAGCGGAAAAAACGAATGTGTATCCTAGACATCGAAAATATTTACCAATTGAGCATGCATTTAGAAGACAAAGAAAGGCATTTAATGGAGAACAAGAATATGGAATACCCCCTAAACCGTTAAGTGGCGAAGAGATTCTTGCACAATTAAATGGTCTTCAATTTTCGTATGGAAAGGGACAACAACCTACTAAATCTTATTGGAAGAAGAAATCGATCTTTTTTGAATTGAAGTATTGGAAACATTTTCAGGTGCGACATTGTTTAGATGTTATGCACATTGAGAAAAACGTGTGTTCGAATATTATTGGAACCCTTTTGATATTCCTGGCAAAACAAAGGATGGACTAAAAACTCGTGAAGACTTGGCTAAATTAAGACCTGAATTAGCCCAAATTAAGCTGGGAGAAAAAAAGACATTCTTGCCTCCAGCATGTTACACACTATCGAGAACAGAGAAGATGAGTGTGTGTAAAAGCTTATTTGAACTTAAAGCTCTTGAAGGTTATTCATCCAACATAAGCAAATTAGTGTCCCTTACTGATTTGAAACTTTATGGACTTAAATCGCATGACCATCACGTTTTGATGCAACAATTGTTACCTATTGCGATTCGTGGTGTTTTGCCTAAACATGTTAGATATGCAATCATTCGACTCTGTTTCTTCTTTAAATCCATATGCAGTAAGTTCATTGATTCATCTCAATTGAAAGGATTGCAGGATGATGTAGTAATCACTTCATGCCTACTATAGAAGTATTTTCCACCAGCATTTTTCACAATTATGGTTCACCTTGTGGTGCATCTTGTAAGAGAGACTGAATATTGTGGACCAGTTTATTTAAGGTGGATGTATCCTTTTGAAAGGTATATGAAAGTTTTGAAAGGTTATGTTCGTAATAGAAATCGTCCGGAGGGATGCATTGGAGAAAATTACATATTGGAAGAGTCAATAGAGTTTTGTTCTGAATTTTTACAAGGAGTTGAATCAGTAGGGTTGCGATCATCGAGCAAAATGATAGATTCAAATATTGATCGACCATTATCTGCTGCCAGTTATAAATCACCAACTAAAGATATGATTGATCAAGCACATATGTATATACTTCATAACGTAGATGAAGTGCTTCCATATGTAGATCAACACATGGAAATATTGTGTAAAGCGAATCCTACTAAGTCTAAAAATAAGAAATGGCTTCAAGATGAACATAATCGCAAATTTAGCAATTGGTTGCGTGATCGGGTTGGGTTGGCTTTAGGGGTTCCAAGACATTCTATATCATCTACGTTAAGGTGGATATCACATGGACCTCGTTCAGAAGTTACCACTTACGAAAGTTACATGGTTAATGGTATTCAATATCATACAAAAAAACGTGATGATTTTAGAAGTGTGCAAAATAGTGGAGTTATGATAACAGCCGAAACTATGCAAATATCTAGTTCCAAGGACAAAATTCCAATCATGTCAGACATGACTTTTTATGGCATAGTACAAGAAATCTGGGAGCTCGATTATAATAGTTTTAAAGTCATCCTATTCAAATGTGATTGGGTTGAAAACAATGGTGGGATTAAAGTAGGCGACTTGGGATTTACGACCATAGACCTTAATCGCATTGGACATAAATCTGACTCCTTCATTTTAGCCACTCAAGCCAAATAGGTGTTCTACATAAAAGATCCAATTAATCCTCGTTGGTCAGTGGTGCTAACGCCTTCACAAAGGATAGTTGTAGAACATGGTCATGATGAAGTTGATATTGACCAAGATTGTAGGTATGGGGTCATAGAATCCCTACCTAATATTATCGATGACGAATCAGACACCTATATTAGAAATGATTGTGATGGTATATGGATTAATAAATAGGTTAGTGTTATTGTTTTTATATACGACCTTTAATAGTGTGTTAGTATTTTTGTGAATATTTAACTCATTATTTGTACAATATTTTCTATATGTGATTAACATAGATTGTTTCTTATATATGTAGGTTCTTATAATGTCTGGATCTGGTAGCGATCATGCTGACGTTGTTCCCATGGGCAGACGGTCTTCTCGAAACCGAAACACTAGAGGACAAACAGTCTTGCGCGAGCTGGCCCAAGACAGGATGTCAGGAGAGCGTCGAACTGTTCAATATAACTCTATGGGACAGGACGTCGGCGAGGCTTCAACCAAGTTACGTAGTTATACTGGTATATGTGTTAGAAACCAAATACCTATAAGATACGAAGATTGGTATGTTGTTCCTGACCAACTGAAAGAGACCATTTGGGATTGTATAAAGGTACCTTCATATTATCTAAATTTCATAATGTATTTCATACTTACTTTTTAATCGAACGTATTATTCTGTTAACAAATGTCGTTTAAGTTGGATCCTATGTCGAAACATAATGTAATGATGTCAATGTCAACCGCGTTTAGAACATTCAGATACAACTTAAATAAAAAGTACATCCAACCATTTTTTATCAACCAGATATTTTGAGAGCACCACCTGCTAAATACCCTTGGATGCGGACTAGAATGTTTTTGTGGACATTAGATTGTCTAAAAAATTTCAGGTAATTTCATATTTATTTTATTAGTTTAATGTCTACAACCTTTAATGTCTACGATCTCATATAATGATGTATTATACAGAAACAAAGTCATGAGAAAAAAGAGTTGCAAGCTCTACAAAAGTATCCTCATCACATGGCTCGAAAAGGATATGCGCAGCTCAGTCATGAACTAGTAAGAAACTCTCTAAACCCTAAAAATATATATTCTGATCATTATGTATTTTCTACTTTACTAAGTCATGTGCGCTAAAACGTTTATTGTAGAATATAGATATTAAAACTGATCCTTCAGCCCGTGCTGAACTATGGAAAGCAACTCAAACGGGAAAAACTCAAGAGTACGTCGATCGTGACACTATTGAAGCGGTTGATAAAATTGTAAGTTCGTGTTCTATTTCTTGTATGGTTTGAGTCCAACTCTTAGGGTGTGAATCTAAAACTATTCTGCAACAGATTGAATTGGAACGACAAAATCATCCAGGTCAAGATATTCTGGGTGAAGCATTAGGAACACCAGAACATCGTGGGCGTGTTAGGGGAGCAGGTCGATTTGTATCGCCATCAGTTTTCTTTAAGATGGCTCATCCAAAGTCTAAGATGGATGAACAACCAAATCCAGCTGATTGCTCTCAAAGATTCAACTCTCCGTGTGAAGGGAGTAATAGAGATCATGCCATAGGGAAGAACAAGTAATCCTTCAAGAGGTCAGTGGCGTTGGAGAACCCGCTGAAGAACCCGTTGATTTAGGAGAAGTAAGTTTCATATTATTTAGTATTAATCAAACATGTTAATCATTTATATGTTAATTATGCTCTATTTTTTCTTTTTTTTAAAGGGTATGGCATGTCAACTAGTCGTTGAACACGGAGGTGATGTTGTTGCAATTGGCACAGTGTATGAATCGAGTGGCCCTTCTAGTAGGTTACATGGTATGCCTCTCGGAAAATTCAATGCGCGGGTCTCGGTCGACATGATACTAGTAGGCAATGAAGACTTAGACATGCCCATCCCTATAAACGACGAGCTGGAATACCTTAGACACGCTCGCAACACTTTTATGCCATGACCAAGATCACTAATTTTTACGAAAAATATTGCAGCAAAAGAGGTATATAATTGTACATTATATATTTATAATAATTTAATTACATGCATGTACCACATTTGTTTTACTAATAATACATGTCTATTTATTGTAATAGCCCTCTAATCCTAAACGACCGAATAAGAACAAGTCTATATCAGTTACTAGTGGTAAAAAGGTTGTTTCGGATTCGCAATCTCATCATTCAAACACGACCATTCCAATGATGATCAAGCTAGTACGTAATTATGTTCGAGATCACTTAGGTTCAGATGGCATAGTAAGTATACCGCTTACCATAGATGGTTTTGCTTCTGATTGTTATATTGACGGTGAAGAGATCCTACAATATTGCAATATGGAAGAAATAGGATATACTCATATACTATGCTACATCGGGTAAGTAAACGGTTCTATATCCTCATAGTACTTTACGTGGTTGTCTTGTTTAATAACGTTTCCTCATTCTATTTCAGTTACATATGGGCTAATTGCGATCAACAAGTACTTCAGAATTATCTACTAATAGATGGTAGCGACTTTGCCTCGGTATTGAAAAAAACAAATCAACAAGATCGAATTAGACGTCTTGTTGAAAGGTTCAACATGTTGACAGATATAGATCAACGAATGTTCTTTCCCTTCAATACTGGGTATGTGTTCCAAAATTTACATTGTTTAATACTTATACGAATGTTTATATCATAATAAATATTAATTAATTGTATAGGAACCATTGTATTTTGATCGTGATAATTCTTAAGGAGAGTACGGTGTACGTCTTCAACTCATTAGGCCAAAATCCGATCGATGAAAACTTATACCAAACTGTAATAGGGTAAGTGAATAAATAAACTTTTGGACATTGAATATATATTACATGCAAAGTATCCTAAAGTTTTAACTTGCTTAATATAGTGCATACCGAGCTTGGCTTGCAATACATTCATTGAAAAACAAACAATTATTATGGAAATGGGTGAAGGTAAAGTTAAATTATAATTTCTTTATTCTTTTTTTTTTGTGATGTTTGACTTATCTGTACTAAGTACGTAACTATTTTTTTCACTAGTGCCCTCAACAAACTGGATCGGTATTATGTGGATTTTATGTCTAAATCTTCATACGAAAGATGATTTACAACTCATCCACGCATACATTGAGACTTGTAAGTTTTGTTTACACATTCATGTTAAATTTAATCATAGTACACAAGAATGATGTTTTTAATTATATGTTTAATACTTGTAGTTCGCCAACGGCCCAACAAACACATTTACTCAAGCTGATATTGATGAGGTACGAGTAGAATGGGCAGATTTTATAGCTAGACACATGATACAAAATTAGTGTTTAAGGTATGGAGAAACATAAATGTGTAGTTTAAATTATAGAGGGACCATAATCTCATTTATGAATATGCAATATGGATTTTTCATTCTGTTAATATACAGGTGGAAGTGTTGTTTATAACAGGTGTAATATTTTTTTGGGAATCGCATTATTGCCCTGTTATGTTGCCGAAATTTTTGTTGCATGTGTTTAGAAGTTCAAATTTTCAACATGAGTTTAGTGGTATGTGTGTTTAGAAGTTAGAACCATATAACATGAGTTAGTGGGTGTGAGTGTTTATTAAGAAGTTAGAATTATTTTCGCATATGAATTTGTGAATGTGTTATATGGAATTGGTTAATTAGGAGGTTGTTTAAATATTAAGTGTTGAAACTTTTGATGGCGGGCACAATTTTAGTAAAATGATATAATGTCTTTTAATGGCAGGCGGGCTCCATATTGTCCTATTTTCATTATTTTTGACCAAATTAAAAATTTTGATGGCAGGCACAATCTTCTTTTTCATCATTATTTACTATACTACATCTAACCATTTAGAAAAAAAATATTAGGTTATGATCGAGTGGGGATGTAAAAAAAAATAAAAAAATCGGTGGCGGGCATTGCCCGCCACCTTTTCCTGTCTGCCATTACGAAATACACAATATAGGTGGCGGGCATGCCCGCCATTTATTTGTGCCCGCCACCAAAACGTTTTAATGGTAGTGTGTAAGGGACCGACCCGAATGGGGCACTAAATGGGCCCTTACCCCAATGCATGCATTCAAAGTAAAGGACATTAATCAGACATGATTTCAGATTCCAATTAAAACAAAAACATTCAAAATAACCCCTTTAAAAACTAGACAATTTCCCTGGAACCTGTCCCTATTTCCAAGCACCTGTTCCAAGATAAATACATTTCCAAAGTTTACTCTGATCAGAGATTTACTAAAAACCATTCAAAACCTGTTCAGATACAAAATGCTGGAATCCACAAAACATTTACAAAACATCCTAGGGCTCCGTGCCCGGCTACATGCATTCAGGGGAAACAAAACATAAAGAGTCATAATACAAAAATCAGAGTTGGAAGACTGGGCCCCATGATCACAGCTCCTCCTTCGGGCATCTGTTGCGCACCACGATTACTGTGGAAAACCACGAGAATAAGGGTGAGTAACGAATTACTCGATAAGAATCCCCAACCGGGTACAATACGATATACATGGTCATCTCGATGAGCGTATGCAAGCTATGAATATAAACACAGAATAGAGCACATAGCTTAGCCCACACTTGGGCCTCGGATGCCAACTCGGGTCTTAGTCCGAATAATATCATCACACATCCAATACATAAGTCGCCCTATACGAGAAACAAGTCCCGGCCTCGGCTGTCTCTCGTCGGACGAAAGGTACACGCTCAAGATCCCGAGGAGCTCTCGGTCGACATTTGTAATGAGCGTAAACATGCACCGCGTGCTCTTTGCACCATGGGGTGCCGGGTCTGAGGCAAGCTGCCCATGTCCAATCCACCACGCCTAACTAAATCTTTGAATCGATGTCACCGACATAGGGGTGTGAAACCTGGACAAGTAAACTATGTCGGCTGAACCACCGCACCGAGGCTAAGGAAGCGGGTCGTGGTAGGCTTACACCAGAAGCCGCCCTTACCTTAACAGTGGCAATCGGGGGCTACGGCCGAACACGCCGAGGACGCGGCGCGTGCGATCTGCGGGGCGAGGCAATGTCAAGTCATCATCCCGACGGTTGGGGCATTTAACGATCGCCACCCTCACCCAAGATTGCAGGGCCTACCGCATGGGTTAGCTAATCCCTCACGGGGTCCAGGGACGGAATGACTTGCTCGACGTCCCTGCCATGGATGCAAGGTACTTTATGCATCAGGCCCGGATGATGCTATCTACCTGCAATTCTAACCTGCCCTAGCAAACAGCAAACAATTCCATAAAATCCAATACGTGCTCAATAAGAATACAACGAGCCTAGCATGATACTACGAAGCAAGGGACAGATACGAGCATGCTAGAAAGGAACAGCCTAGCATGGATTAACATGAGAATTAAATCAGGAAAAATCATGCTAATCGGGAATTCAGATTAGAGAACCTAGCTACATATGTCAATAAACAAAAACAAGCAATCAATCAGAAATCGCATAATATATCGCAGGGTCCACACAACTCCGGTAAGAAATGTAAGGACCCGACCCAAAAGGGGCTCTAAATGGGCCTTTACCCCAATGCATGTATTCAAAATAAAAGACATTATGAAAAATAAGTTTCGGATCCCAAGTAAAAAGAAAACATTCAACAATCAAAACATACATTTCTAAAAGCATACTCGATCGATGAGATTTATTTAAACCATTTAAACATTCCACAAGTACAAATATCTTGGAATCCATAAAACGTAAGAAAACATCCTAGGGCTCCGTGCCCGTCTACATGCATTCGGGGAAATAACAAAAGTCAAGAGTCATGATATAATAAAATGGTCGAGAGATGACAAAGAGGATTCCATGATCACAGCTCCTCCTTCACCCATCCTGTCTCCCGCCTTGGTTACCCGTGGAAAACCACGAGAATAAGGGTGAGTAACGAATTACTCAAGAAGAATCCCCAACCGGGTACAATACGATATACATGATCATCTAGAAGAATGTATGCAAGCTATGAGTATAAACACGAATAGAGCACATAGCTTAAGTCCACACTTGGACCTCGGATGCCAACTCGTGGTCTTAGTCCGGAAATAAATCCACCACACAATACGCCCTATCGAGAAACGAGTCCCGGCCTCGGCTTTCTCTCATCGTCGATACGAAAGGTGCACTAGCTCAAGATCCCGAGGAGCTCTCCGGTCGGCGCCAGTAATGAGCGTAAGCGCGCCGCTGCGTGCTCTGCGAACTATGGGGGTGCCGGGTCTAGTGGCAAGCCGCCCATGTCCAAATCCACCACGCCTAACTAAATCTCGGATCGGTGTCACCGACATAGGGTGTGAGACTGGACACGTGAACTATGTCGGCTGAACCACCGCACTGAGGCTAAGGAATCGGTCGTGGTAGGCTTACACCAGAAGTCGCCCTTGCCCTATCGTGGCAATCAAGGGCTACGGCCGAACACGCCGAGGACGTGTCGATCGCCGGATGAGGCAATGCCAAGTCATCATCCCGACCGTTGGGGCATTTAACGATCGCCACCCTCACCCAAGATTGCGGGGCCACCGTTAGGGTTAGCTAAACCCTAACGGGATCGACGACGAGTAGTATCTCTCGCACGTCCCCCGCGGGGATGCAAGTTACGTTATGCATCCGGCCGGATGATGCTACCTACCCGAACTCTAAACCATAGCAATAATAACAATTCAATCAATGCGATCCAATACGTGCTCAACGAGATACAAGGAACCTAGCATGATACTACGAAGCAAGAACAGATATCGAACATGCCGAGATGGAACAACCTAGCATGGGCTAACATGAGAAACAATACAAGAGTTCATGCCATCGAGAATTGAGCAGAGCACCTAGGACTAAACATGCTAATAATCATACACAGCATACAAAACAACAATCACAAATATACCGCAGGCCCCACACAACTCGGTAAGAAAGCCTTACCTTGGTCGGAGGGCTTCTACACACAAATCCTAAGATGCGGAACAATCCCGAGCTAGCGGCGGGAACCTAACAAACCAATAATAGTCAATACCTAAAAAGTCTAAACAACAATAGAAACGTTAAGCTCGGCTCGGGAACTCACGCGGCCGGCGACACGAGCTTGGAGTCTGCTGCAAGCCGGCACGGCAGTGGGCGGACGCTGCACGGCAGGGCGGGCGCGGCACGGCACGGCACGGATGCCGCAGCGAGGGGGACGGCGCGCGCGCGCGGCGAGCTGCGGCGTCGCAGCGCGCAGCGGCTTCGAAGGCGCGGCGCGCGCGCGCCCAGCGTCGCGACAGGCGACGCGACGCGGCTGGGCGCTGCGGGCGCTGAGGCCGGCGTCTCTTCTGCCTGCGCGATCTCGCACGCGACGATGAGCGATGGCGTCTGCGGGAGGCTGTGGACGGTGGATCTCGCGCGACCGGGCGAGCGATGGCGTCTGAAGCGATCTGGCGAGCGATGGCGTCACGAAGCGATCTGGCGAAAGGCTGTCCGGCTTTGGCGTCGGCGCAGGGCCGCTTCAACAGATCTGGGCGAGGCGGTGGCCGGCCGGGCGGCGACGATGATGGTCAGCTGGCCGGCTTCTCTCGGTGGCCGCAAACCACACAACACACACAACACTCTACTTCTTACCTTCGCCAAATCAATAACCAAATGAGGAGATGAAGAGGATGAAGACTTACCCGGAATGATGATGATCGAACCCAAGGAGATGCAAGGGAAAGAGAATCGGCAAAGGCTATGGAGAGGAAAGCTTGCGGCCAAGAGGTGATTTGGAGAAGAAGATGGAATAAACCTAATTTCTATTTCATTTAACCAAATGCACCAAAACTCCAAAATCCAAGGCTAACCATAAGATGATGCAGGAAGAGCAACAAGAGCACCTAATGGCTCAATTGGCACACATCCTCACAAGCTTTCCAGGAGACCCGAGTTCAAACCCCTACAAGCAAAGACAATTTCCTTTATTTTTACTTTTGCATCAAACCTTGCTCAAACCAAACCACAAATCCTTCCAAAAACCTACATAAATCCATCCAATAATTTTAGAAATCGAAAAAGACATAAACGCCCTGACGGCCCGAACAAATTACTAAAATACCCCTAGGGCATACCGGAAGACCGGGATGAAAACACTGGTCGTTACAATATTCCTCCTTTTTATGACTTTCGTCCTCGAAAGTCCTTAAGACTCAAAACAACACAGATACGCATTCTCATCCCGTCCTTCCCGCTCACGAGCGGCCTCCTCCGAACTCGACTCTCCTTCACTAAACTTTTACCAACGGATCTCACTTCTACGCAACGTCTTCGACTCAAGACCGAAATACTCATAGGCTTCTCCTCGAAGCCCAAACCCTCAATCACCGTAAGGGGCTCAAAGTCCACAATGAGCAATGGGTCCGGCACATGCCGCCCCAACATCGATACATAAAAACACTGCACAGCACAAATGTCAACAAACAAACTCAACCCTACAACAAAATCAAGCCAAACAACCGAACCTTCCAGATTCCAAAACTAAACGGCCTACTCTTACTTCACAAGAGACCAACAAACCTCAAACCTTGACTACAAACCTTAACGAGATACAAACGAACCACCAATCGGCGATCGATCCAAAAGACAAACTTCTCCAACTAGAACACGACCACAACACTTAAGCAACCATCTTAAGGAGAAATCGCCGAACCAAAGGCAAGGGGCACCATCCTGGTACACCAGACGGCTAACAACACTCACACCAGCTGAAACTTCAGCTACGGCCACCTTAAAAAAAAAACAAGGGCCAAGCACAGACTCCACTCGGCCAAGCCAACAAACTAGAACTCCTCATCGGCCGAACGCAAACTTTCCAACGAACACCTACCAACCAACCGACCAAGGAGAACATCGCCAGCAAGGAACATCCAACATTCCTCTCAAGGAATACTCGGAAGCAAGGACTAAACCATCACGCAGCCTATCTCTGCGACACAACACCTTGAGGAAAACAGCTCAACAGCTTACCAACCAATGCCACGGCACCTCTGTGCCAACTCACTCAAACGCGGCTCTGCTAACGCCAACTGCGAACGCACAACAACTAGGAACAAAGCCCGAGAAGGGCTTGCTCAGCAGAACTCAACCCAAACTTATAACGAGCAACGCTCGCCTCCAGCTACTACTCAACTCTTAAAATCCAACCGGCTACTCAAAGGACTTCCCTTTAAGCCTAAGCCTAACTCATCTTCCAACCGTAAGCTCCACTCCCAAAACCTCACAAGGAAAACGGATAACGACAACCTCAAAGCTTACGGATCCCGAGCCACACGAATCCGCAAGACTACCTCGCAACCTATCACTCGAGGTCGGCATCCAAGGAGCAACTCAACCACCACAGAGGCTAGAGGGAAAGGAAATCTTCAATCCCCAAAGAACCAACAACTTGCCGAACAACTCAACTCTTCTGGTGGCCTCCGCCCTGCGAGAACAAACAACTCTTGCTTGCTAACAACACAAAGCAGGACCCTCTCATTGGGCTGACCATCTGCGCTACTCGATCGACTACACAACTCGGGAGCTAAGCCGACTCACGCCAAACGGGAAACGACTTCCCAAAGCAAACTCCGCAACGACAAATGACTCTCACACACGCTCGACGACTTGCTCAAACCCAAGGCAACAGCAACCAACTCTCTTGGAAGCAACACCCAAGAGAAAACTCAACCAATCGGACCACCAAACCGAAACAAACAACACTTGCTCAACTGCCGAGGGAGGGGTCAACTCCCAAAACTTACTGACTAGGAACAAGACCTCGAGACAACGCCCCTCGGCTAGAACCGAACTAGCTCTCGAAACAACAAACGAACCAAATCTTGGCCAAACACTCACAAGAGGCGAGAACAACCTTTACTGCAGCCTCTTGAACACCATCCAAGAATCCGCTTAAGCTGGACAAACGACTACTTCCAAGCGACCAACAAACTTTTCCTTCAAGCTAGCGCTTCCACCATTAACTCCAAGACTAAGGGAGTAACGACAACTCCCCAAAGGAAACGGCTCTTACAAGCGGACAACCAACGGACAGAGAACTCCACATACGCTCACTTTGTCTTGCTCCACCAGAGCAACAACATCTAATCTCACGGGGGCACAACAAGGGTCCATCTCGATCAACCTCCAAATGCCAAACGGGGCAACTTAACATCCCGGAAACAGGAAAAACAACCAACATGGCACAAACCACTCGCCCCCACGAGCAAAACTAAACTCTAGCAACTCCAATCCACACCTTGGTCAACACCAAGCATCAACTTGCCACCACACCGAAACCACTCCGGACTTTACTCCAAACAAACACTAGCTTGCTAGTCTACCAAGATCGCTAGCAACTCCACCGGCTACAAACTACACGCCTCCAGCTAGCCAACTGAAACTCACTAGCTGGGCCTGACTGAGCCCTGGAGAGGCACTCCACAACCTAGGGTTCTTCGGCAACCCTCGACACACACACTGTCGGCATACGATCTAACAGACAACTACCTGAACAAACAACTCCAATTTCCAGCATCCCAACCATGCTGGCCAACTCCAACTCCTTGGGAACCTAGAGGACCCGAAACGCTACAGAATCGCGCCATCCTCCTACTCAAAGCATCGGCCACAACATAATTTCTACCCAAGGAAGGATCCGAACAACTCTCTTAGCCATGACGATCGAAACCACGCGGCTTAGCTACCATCGCTCTTGGTTCGTTTCCAAATCGAACTCCAACCAACGATCAACAAGAAGATCCGCCAACCAAGCTTAGGCCCAACTTAACAAATCTTGCCTAAGCAACAACTTGATACCACGAGCACGGTATCCTTACCACCTCAACCAAAGCCTTACAACAACCACCTGGAGTCCAACTTCTCAAGGAACTGAGCACGAGATCTCCAAAGCAAACCCTACATGGATCTGAAACTCTCGCCACGGAACGAACCACACAAAACACACTTGTGTGCACAACTCCCAACCTTCCTTTAGAGATCCAAGACTAACAAGCGCTTTTCCACAAAGCAACGTTAACTCCCGGCAAATGATACAAACAATCCAAGGAACACCAAAAGTTCCATCTCCACACGATACTCGAAGCTGAGGCAACCTTGCTCTACCAAAGCATAATCATGCCAAACCAAACTTACTTTGTACCAAGCCTCTACCAAGGGTGCTTACCCCTAAGGCATCCAAAACCTCTCGCAAGGCATCAGCTCATCTCGCCTCAAAAGCATCCAACTCGCCTCATAGGCATCCAACTCATCTGATAAGCATCCAACTCATGGTCCCTTAGCTGGACCAAACTCGCATCTACAATGCTCAACTCTCCTCAGATTTAGGCACTCGAAGGTAGTTGACCGCACTACTAACCACAAAGAAAATCTTTTGGCCTTAACACTAGCGCGAGACTCACGCGCACCAACATTTACCAACCGCAACCTGCGACTTACTCAACCTCCAGAAACACTGGGAAGAGGCTCCGGCTCCTCTCGAGCATCCTTTCGCTTGTAGTCCATCGACTACCACTGAACTAGCCCTCTGGCACGACCTAAACGGGTGCAACTGCCATAAACAGATCCAAGGCTAAAGGAGTACGCTGAACTCCGAACGGCATAGAACCATCTGCTATGCCCAAGCCAAACTCAAGCTCGAACCAGGACTTAGTGCCAAAGTGGCACACCAACCAATGCATCTCAAATGCTACTACTACCAAATCCACATCTGAGGAAGTTGGGCTGTTAAACAACAGCAGGCTCGCAAGGGGGCAAAGATGACCCTTCATCAGCCTCAAGCCACTAACACGGCAACTTGCCAAACAATCGGCGACTGGTGGAGACTCTGCTAGTCCACCTCTCACAAGGGACTTCCACCACCATCCGATGAACCAAACAAAGACAGAACGGCACACCTCGGCCTCGAGCAGCAGGGGCATCCCACACACGGATGCTAAACTCAAACTGGCCAACTACTTTACTACTAGCGGTAGGACTTACTAAAACATCGAGCTCTGCAGGCATCCATTTGCCAACCTCGGCGTCTCCATCAACGCCAACAAACTCATCTGAATAAACTCACTGATCATGCCCTCCCCGAACCTCCGGCTACAAGAGCTACTGGGGAAAATGTTTGAAACAAACTCTGTCACCGGGCTATCTGCGTGCCGGGACTCCTCACTACGTGCTACAAATCTGCGCTGGTCTCCGCTCTCTCGATAGCTAAAGACTCGCCATCAAATCTCTCATGGCCGGAGCACACTCTGCTCAAGGAGTCTCACTCGAGGCGCCGCTAGCCTCTACCCCCTCCTCTAGGCAACTCAACCGGCTGGGGCCAAATGTGGCATGCGGGCCTAACAACCCTGGGACGCGGCCTCAACATCAACACGATCGGTCCAACTCCTCGGTCGGACATGCCAAGCGCCCGCTCCTCTGGGTGCGATTAACATCTTGGCGATCGCACGAAGCACCTCCACCCTCTCACTAGGGAAAAGCAAAGAATCGGGCCACAAATGGCCAACGGAGTCTAAGCTCGCCTCCCTGCGGAACGATGTCCCGGGGCATCCGAATCTATCTGGATACCTCAACAAGCCGCTAAACAAACCTGCCGCGATCGCGAAAAAGTTGGCATGATGGCTCACTAAGCCCAAACCAACAACGAGTCAGAACCTGCTCGTCTCTGCTCCACAACACCAAACAAGGCATACACTAGATGATAGGTATTGTAAATTCTTAACCCTTTTTCTTTCTAAAACAATAAACCTAGGCGTACCTGATGACTGTCGGAGTGCTGGTGATCATGGAAGGATGACCTACAACAAAAGGTCAGTCTCTACGTAATCTATGACTCTCACTCGATACCAATCAGAAAGACCCACCCCCAAAGGGGCTCTAAATGGGCCTTTACCCCAATGCATGTATTCAAAATAAAAGACATTATGAAAAATAAGTTTCGGATCCCAAGTAAAAACAGAAACATTCAACAATCAAAACATACATTTCTAAAAGCATACTCTGATCAGAGATTTATTTAAACCATTTAAACATTCCACAAGTACAAATATGCTGGAATCCATAAAACGTAAGAAAACATCCTAGGGCTCCGTGCCCGTCTACATGCATTCAGGGGAAATAACAAAAGTCAAGAGTCATGATATAATAAAATGGTCAGAGATGACAGCAGGATTCCATGATCACAGCTGGGGCATTTAACAGTCTGCCACCCTCACCCAAGATTGCAGGGCCTACCGCTTGGGTTAGCTAATCTCTCACGGGGTCCAGGGACGGAATCACTTGCTCGATGTCCCTGCCATGGATGCAAGGTTCTTTATGCATCAGGCCCGGATGATGCTATCTACCTGCAATTCTAACCTGCCCTAGCAAACAGCAAACAATTCCATAAAATCCAATACGTGCTCAATAAGAATACAACGAGCCTAGCATGATACTACGAAGCAAGGGACAGATACGAGCATGCTAGAAAGGAACAGCCAAGCATGGATTAACATGAGAATTAAATCAGGAAAAATCATGCTAATCGGGAATTCAGATTAGAGAACCTAGCTACATATGTCAATAAACACAAACAAGCAATCAATCAGAAATCGCATAATATATCGCAGGGTCCACGCAACTCCGGTAAAAAATCCTTACCTTGGTCGGGGACGAATACACGGAAACCTAGGCTGCAAACGAACCCGAACTAGCTACCGGGAACCTAACAAGCACAACACAATTACACACAATATCTAAATTAAATTAAATAAAATAAAATAATTAGGCTCGGCTCTCACTCGGCTCGGCTTGGCTCGGCTTGGCTTGGCTCGGCTCAGCTCGGCTTGGCGGCTCGGCTCGGCAGCAGGACACGCGACACGGCGCTGGGGCGCGGCTTGGCGACACGGCTCGGCGGCACGGCTCGACGACAGGTGCACGGACATGGCGCTGGGGCTGCTTCTGCGCGCGAGCGATGCAGAGGCGCGAGGGCCCGCGCGCGGTGTGCGGCGAGACACGGAGCTGGGGGAGGCGTGCGCGCGGCGCGGCTTGGCGGTAGTGGCTCTGTTTCTGCGCGCGAACAGGGGCGAAGTAGAAAATCCGAATTCGAGCGTTTGGCGAAGATTCGACGGCCGATTTGTTGATGGTGAACTCCCCTACACTAGCTGCACAAAACCCATGCCTCAAATCACCTCGACTCGGCCGGAAATGGCACAGCCCGAAACAGAGGTAAAAATGAAGAATAAGAAGAAGAAGGGAGAAGAAGAAGAAAGGTCTTACCAGCTGCTCGGCATCAGCTTCGATTTGGAGAAGGAAATCCGGCGAATTTGAAGTCGGCGAGGGAGGAAATCGCAGTCGGTCGGAGGGGATTCGCGAAGAAGAAGAAAAATGGGGAAGAAGGCTCGGCGAGCTGGCCTTTATACCAACCGCCTTCGAAAACAAGCATAAAGGGATGCTGGCGCGTTTAGAAACACGAAGACGCCCAGTGGCTCGACTGGCAGCGCCCCCTGCCTAGCACGCGACACGTCCCTGGTTCGAATCTCACTCGACGCGCTATTTAATTCCTCATTTAATTTTACTCTTTCCCAAGCCCAAATGCCTTCACCAAAAATCCCGATCCTATTCAAATTGACTCATAATTATTCCGGCAATTTTCAATTTCAAAACCGGCCCTGTCGGCCCGACCCAAAATTACAAAAATGCCCCTGGGCCTCCCGAGAAGACCGGGATGAAATTCCCGGGCCGTTACATAGTGTTATCGATGGCGGGCAATCAATACCCAATATTCTACTAGTGCATTGACAAGAAAGGATGCGAAAACGTAATCGCCGATCATCTTTTGCGAATTGAGAACAGAGAAGCGGACTTTGTCAGCTAAATCAAAGAATAGCTAAATCAAAGAATCCTTTCCTGATGAGAAGTTATTCAACATAGAGAATGTAAATGATGAAACTCCATGGTTCACTGATATTGCAAATTACTTAGCAAGTGGAGTCATACTTGAGGATTTCAACTACCAGCAGCAAAAACAATTTTTTCACAATGTTAAGAAGTATTTTTTGGATGAACCATACTTGTATAAACAATGTGCTGACAATATTATACGCAGGTGTGTGTCACAGAGCGAAGCAAAGGAAATCATTGCAGAATGCCATGCTGGAGCATACGCAGGACATTATGGCGGAGCGAAAACAGCAGCCAAGGTATTTCAAACTGGTTATTTTTTGCCTTCTATCTTTAAGGATGCATATGCTTTTGCTAAAACATGTGATCAATGTCAGCGATTAGGTAATATTAATAAGAGGGATGAAATTCCATTGAAATACATCCTTGAAGTCGAAATGTTTTATGTGTGGGGAATCGACTTTATGGGTCCGTTCCCTAATTCACATGGCAATTTATACATATTAGTTGCAGTTGATTACGTCTCTAAGTGGGTAGAAGCAGTAGCTTGTGCGAAAAATGACTCACAAACCGTTATCAAATTTTTGCATAAAAACATTTTCACAAGCTTTGGTACTCCATGCGCTTTAATTAGCGATGGAGGAACTCATTTTATTAACCGTGCTTTGACTTCAGTGTTGCAGAAATATAACGTTCGCCATAAAATCACAATTGCGTATCATCCGCAAACCAATGGGCAAGCAGAGGTCGCGAATCACCAAATCAAGCAAATCTTAGAAAAGGTCGTGAGTCCTAACAGAAAAGATTGGGCAATTAAGTTGGATGACGCCCTCTGGGCCTATAGGACAGCTTACAAAACCCCCCTCGGGATGTCACCATTTCGCTTGGTGTTTAGGAAAGCATGTCATTTACCCTTAGAGCTGGAGCATAGGGCATACTGGGCCACCAAGGAATTAAATGTAGAATCGATAGGAATAGGGCCTACAAGGAAACTTCAACTGCTAGAACTTGAGGAATTGAGGGAATTTGCGTACAAAAATGCCAAAATTTACAAGGAAAAAACAAAGCGATGGCATGATGAGCGAATTAAGCCGAAACAGTTTCTACCTGGACAAAGGGTGTTACTCTTCAATTCGAGGTTGAAGCTATTTTCAGGCAAACTAAAATCTAAGTGGTGTGTCCGTTTTGTTGTTGTGCAGGTACATAAAAATGGTGTTGTGGTGGTGCGGAATGAGTCGGATAACTCGGAGTTCATGGCCAATAGGCATCGACTAAAACATTATTATGGTGAGGAATCGCGAACTGCAGATTTCTCTCATCTCATCGACACTTGAACACAGAAAAGGTGGGATGCAGCGAACGGACATAAAACTCAATTTCTTTTTTTCGCATGCATTCATGTTTGATTAGTTTTGCTATTTTCGTTATTTGAAGCTTTGGTTATTTAGCGTAATTTTTGTTAGCGAATGTGAAGAAGATTAAGGGTAGAGTTGACATGAGTGAATAGATCTTAGGGGTAATTGATCAAAGCCTAACACGTGGCTTTTTCTGTATCTCGAACCTAACACGTGTAAAAGAAGATTAAACGATCTAACGGTGAGAAACTCGCGAAAACCTAAGGGCAGTTTGAATTCTGGAATGTGAAACGATTAGGAGTGTTCTATAAAAACCCTCCTTCATTTCATTTCACTCTTTTATGAATCTGATTCCTCAAACCCTTGATTTCCTTTCGTTCTTCACATAACTGCCCTAATCCGTCTTCAGCTAGAACAAAATGTCGAAACTCCCAGCCCAAGACCCTATTCCCAAATCGATCAAGGAAACCATGGATTATCCAGCAAAGCGTCTGGCAGAAGGAGCTAGTGGATCGAAGCAAAAAGGAATCAAACTAAGGAAAGAGTCTGTTGTGCGAGAGGAAAGCACGAGGGTGAATCTCGAGCCAACCTTGGTAGAGAGGGTTGTGACCCAAATTATTCAGGAAACCTACGCGGAATTGGCTGCCACAGTGCGAGCCCTAGAAGAGAAATTGAAAAGGAAGAAGGAAGTCGCTGCGGTGAGATCAAATCGCCTGAAGCAAAGGAAGTTAATGGGGTTAGAATCAAAGGGTTCGATGGATGCGAATCCTGTTACTGAGGAAGCCGAGGTGGCGAATGAAAGTCAAGAAAATCCAACTCACGTCGCAGAGGCAAGAGTTGAGGAGTTTGAGTACGACCAACGAATCACTTCATCCCAACAAGATCGAATGTTGGAGAATTCAGAAGGGTTACTAGCCATTCCAACTCTAAGTGCGGAAGGAGGAGAACCATGAGTCCGAACACCTCCGGCGGCTGTACCAATTGTATAAGAGAGTGTCGCTCAGGCAGTGGAAGAAAGCATGTCAATGAGCTCCCCGAGTGGTTTGTCAGTTTGTGCGAACTTCTTAGAAGAAGCATTTGTTGCCAACACCCCAGAGGCAACTCACGTTAGCCAAAATGCGTCACTAGTCGAAATTGCACAAGGATCAGATGGGATGCAATCACAAGATCTAGATGCCATGTTGGATGAAGGAATGGAAATAGTTAGAAGGAATGAGGACTTGATGCATCTTGCGGAAGCGAGCGAGTCAGTAGGAATCCCTTCTTTTGTAGAGCCAAAACCCGTTTCCGCTGACAAATCAGCGAATGAGAAGGAGCGACCAAGCACCCCAGCAGAGGGTCTGGATGAGTAACGACCCCCTACCCTTTAGAAAAAAAGTAAGGCTAAGGCTAAGAAACATAGACACTCCATTTCGCAGGATGAAGTGAGTTGCTCGCCGATAATCACGATCGGATTGAGGCGAGTAAAGTCCAATTCCAAGCGAAGCTGGTAGTGTCCGAATAAGGCCTGGAGGAGAAATTGGACAACTACCCGCCAACAATAAAACATGAATTGAGAAACGCCTGGTAGTGTTCCTTGGGAGGAGGCAAGAATCGAATGGACCATCGACTTCTTCGCTGGAATCATCAATCGCGAAACACGAACGTCCTTTGTTCTAGGAAGGAAAATCGATTGGAGTTCTTCGGCATGGAACAAACTATTCGGATTACCAGACGAAGAATCCGATTATGACATTCTGACCCAGACTTGCAGTCAGGAAGACTTGGATGATTGCATCGCAACAATTGGAATTGAAGGAGCGAAGTGGGATGTTGGGTTAAAATCAGTTAAGTTCTTGGCCAACGATTTGAATGCGGAAGCGAAATTCTGGGCATCTTTCATCAAATTGAGTTTTATGCCAATAACACATGATTCTACGCTAACTCAAGACCGCGCTTTGCTCATTTACTCAATCATGGCAGGGCACTCCATTAATGTGGGCAGAATAATGGAAGAAGAGATTCACCTATGGGCTGGAGGAGGCAAGAAAGCGAGCAGAATAATTTTCCCTCACTCAATCTCCGCGTTATGCGCACACCAAAGGTGAAAAGAAGGTCGAGCAATCTAAAATTGGCTCGCCGAAAAGCGATTCCTCCTCCGAAGAAACCAACTGTAGCCACTTTTTCGAAATGCTTCAAAAGTTTGCCCAAGAAAATTGTTAAAATGCTTTAAGAGTGGTGGAGCTAAGAAAGAAATTAATTGGCTAGTAGCCACTTTGTTGTAACAAAAGGTGAGAAATGCAAGCCAAGCCCTAGGTGATAAAATTTTAAAATTCCCAAAATAAAAAAATATGAGAGCAGAGTGAACCAAAGGGTTAGTAGCCTAAGGTTTTAGGGTTCTCCACTATAATTTGCTCTAACATCGCATACCTATCATTATATCAAACATTAGATGAAATTGAGCAAGCAATAGTAGGAAACATAAGTGAGAGATTTCCAGTAAACTGTAAGAGGAGAGTATTCACTTCGGCAGAAGATGAGATATACCAATCATAAAGGGATCGAAAAAGCTTAAAGCGAGTAATTATTTTCTATTAGAGAGTGAAGGTTATCAAAACCATGAAGCAAAAGTTCTAAGCCAAAAGGGGTTTGCTTAAGTTGTGTGGCTAAAGCGAAATTGCAAAATAGAGTTCGTTAAATTATAAAAACATTGCTTAGCATGGTCCAGTTATTAAATAGCTTAGCTTAGAAATTTACTTGAATTCTTTGAATTGAATGTTGTTTGCTTTAGCGAAATTGATAAGCATTGTTTTGCTATTGTAAAGTGAGATTGGTGAAAAATGAAATTATCCCTATTTAAATAGTCATTGCTCGAGGGACGAGCAATAACGAAAGTTTAGGGGTGTGATAACTCTCAAGAATTGAGAGTTGAGGGCTAAGTTTAATAACATTTCGCTGGAAATTTCGCTACATCATATCAAGAATTCTCTATGTTTTTTTCGCTTTAGTGTAATTATTTGAGCGAATTGAAAAAATCCTATAGTTTTCTTTTTAGGATAAAATTTTAGAGGTTTGATTTAGTAAAAGTACATGAATGTGTAAATCTTTAAGTTCTATCTCTATAACCTGATATTTCATTTTTTCTTTAGCATACCTAGGGAGCGAAATGCAGAAGTGCTAAAAGCTTTGTAAAGCGAAGTGTAGTTGCTAAACGATTCGCTTCAGTGAACGAAAATTCAGAGGTAAAAGCTTTACGGAGCGAAGTGTTGTTTCTAAAAGTTTCACTTAAGCGAACTGAAATCCAACGGGATGGGCTCTCGAAAAAATAGCTAAAGTAGAAGACACGTGTCAAAGATCCGAGAAAAGTCTTTCAATCCAACCGTTGCACGTGAGATCGTGGAGCAAAGGACATGTGCATGAGATCGTTGAGTAGAGCCTTGTCTGAAGCAATATAAATAGCAACCTTTTTTTATTGTGGAAATCATCATCCATTTTTCTAGAGGGATCATCGTCAAGTTTTCTTCCAACCAAAATTATTGTCACTTAGTTAGCTTAGTCGTTTTAGTTGTTTTCCATTTCCACTTGTTTAGCTAGTTAGCTCTAGCGAAGTAGTTAGCCAAAGTTGTAGAGTGTAGCTAAAGCTGGATTCAGAGACACTGTTTGAGTGATTCCAACCAGGCTTCTTCTTAAATTTTTTTCTCTTTACTTACATTTTCTTATTTCACTTTATTTTTGTTTAGTGAGCATACGTTGTTATATCGTTATTTAATTGAAGATGAAATTTTCTTTTTTACTTTGTTGTGAATCTATTTATCATCATGTGTAGCTAAGTTTTTAATCAGAAGGAAATAGACAAGTATGAGTATTTTGCTCAAGAAAAGTAGAAGAGATGTCAACTATTTATGCATGTTCTGTTGAAATACATTTTGTCTAGCTAGCTCTTTGTATGAACTTGAAGTCCGCAGCCTATAAAAGGCTTGCAAGTTTGTAGTTACAAGGCATTCAAAGTCTTTCGCTCTCTACTTCAAGTTTGAAGCAAGAAAGATTTCTGCCTTTAGTCATCGGTATAGAAGGTTGTAAAGATCCTCCTCCCAGTTGGTATCAGAGCCATTCTATACCAAATTCAAATTTGAGTCAAAGTTTTCTCATTATCCTTGTAACCTTTTATTCATAAATAAAAGAAAGGAAAGATTGTTATCTTTCTTGTTTCTCCATTTCTCTATTCTGCTCTTATCATTTACCATTTCTATTTCACGAGAAACCCTTTGATTGCCAGCCTGGTGTCTCCCCCCGGTAGTAAGTCGCAGCGACGCAGTAATTCCTTTTGGCGAGCAGCTGGAATAGGATATCGTGATTTCTATTTGGTAATTTAAGAAATTTTTATTGAAAGAAGAGAACCCTGGAAGACTATAATCATGTCCGGACTTCTATCTAGGATTAAGAAGTTCAAGGGAAAAGAGAAAGCTGATTCAAATGAAGAAGGTTTCAAAACCTCATCTTCCTCTTTCAAAGAAGGTGATGACCTTCACCTATCAAGCTTGAATCAAAATGAACTTCAAATTGCCAAGGTTGAAGAAGCTCTTCAAAATTGGTCGATTCCAAAAATTGATTCAAAAATGGTTTATAAAAACCCCACTTCGCTGTTCTTCCAGAAGAACTGCATCAAGCTTTCTGAGCACGTCGTACCTATCGATCAAGATAGTACAACGCTCAACCTCTTCTCAAAGAACATGATTCTTTGACATCGCGAAGAATTCAAGTTCATTCATATTGGTATGGTCCAAGTGGCCATCAAACCGTTGTTTAGACTTGGTCTGGACATCCCAGTCCTTGTTTCCCTCCGAGACAAGAGACACAACACCTACACCAACTCCCTTCTCGGGATGGTTGAATCCAATCTGGAAAACGGTCCAGTCTTCTTCAACTGTTTTCCAAACCTGACTCTCTCATTACCAGACCCCAATATTCTGTCTGCTCTAATGTTAGATGTCAATACAAAAAATCTCAACATTCAATCCAAAACTCACTCCGCAGTGGTGATTTTCCGCATCTGCTACAAGCTGATGCATACAAAAGTTGCTCCTGGAGCCCTCCGAAAATCGGTAAGCGGATCCACCATGCTCATCGAAGCCAATATGGGGCGAGCAACCATCAATGTCCCCAAGACACTTACTTGGGATCAAATCACTAGGAATTCCTCCTGGGATTTGAAGCAAGTCTGCCCTCCTGTCATCAGAGAGCCGACTCCAACTCAAATTATTGAACACGACGACGGAAGAGTCGAAGTGAAGTTCGAGGATGCTCCACAAGCCTTCCCAAGGACAAAAGAGTTCTTGAGATCCAGGCCTAGCACCTCCGAAGCATATAGGCCCCCAGTATCAATCGCGAGATCTGAATCCTTTAGAGTCCAGTCGGTTGATTACGACCGTGCCTATGCTACGATTCATTATGCTGGTCAGGCTACTTCTCCAACTCATTCAGACATGGAGAATCAGTCTGTGACAGACAGCCAGATCAACGTCATCCTCTCCTTCTCTATAAACAAAGAACTCCTAAAGAGAGATTTCCTCTCTAGGGAAAACAAAGAGAAGAGAGAAAAGTTCTTCAAAGACTACTCCGAAGAAGAGCGGGGTAACCTTCGCTCTGTGTGGTATTCATACATGGAGAACGTCCAGCAAGATATTCCACTATTTACTTGGATGGAGGTTGGAATTAATGTTCTCAGTGGATCAGATTGGAAGACCACCAAACGTGGTACGATCCACAGTACTCATCCACCACTTGAGGAAGTGGAAATCGAGACAGTCTATGGAGACAAGGTTATTGCTTCTCCTTTCAAGACAATAACAAGAGACGAGAAGGAGCCACCTTCTCTAAGAGATATCAAGAATATCCAACATCAAAACAACTTCTCCAACAAAATTCTATCAACGATTGTCAAGCAAGTTGACAAGATAGAAGGGAAGATGCAAAAGGAATAAAAAACTGATTCCAAACCCATCAAAGCCAGCTCCCCATTCGGAGCAAAACCTTCAGCAGGAACAAAACCCTTGTTCCAGCCATCAATTCTCAGTCCGGAGATCACTCTCGATGATAACACGGACACTCTCAATAACATTCAAAAGATGCTGAAGAAGTTGACCCTCGGAGAAGCTTCTCCTTCAACAAGTCAAGGGATCAATGTCATATTTGAACCCTCGGATTATGATATCAAAGAATTCAGAAGACAATATCTGAATAAAGCAGATTCATCAAAACCCGGCACTTCAAGAGCTATTTCCGCCATCTCGGAAAAGGATCCTCGTCTGTTTTATAGCAGACCATCCTTCCCTGACATAGCCTATGAAGAGAAGGGCATGATGACCACCACTTCATTCAGTGGTTTGGACATTCATGAATGGAATCTAGATGGCCTATCAGACCATCTAATTCTGAATTTAGCCAACACAATGATGATGGCTTCAAACACCTATAAAGCCAAAGGCAAAACCGATCGGCAAATCGCTGAGATCCTTGTAAGTGGTTTTACCGGTATACTCAAAGATTGGTGGCACAACTATATGACTCCAGAAAAGAGACATGCCATCCTTACTCATATCATCCAAACTACCAGAGAGGTTCCTCCAAAAATTGATGGTACACCGTCAGAACCGGAAGTCCTCGAAAAACAAGATGTTGTATACACGTTAGTGTATACCATGTCAAAGTTTTTCATTGGCGACCCTCTTACGTTTGAAGAAAGGTCGGCCACTATCTTACTCAAAATGAAATGCAAAACTCTAGGAGAGTTTCGCTGGTACAAAGACATGTTCCTCACCAAAGTGATGCAAAGATCAGATTCAAACTCCGATATTTGGAAACAAAAATTCGTAGAAGGCTTGCCTAATCACTTCGCCCAACGGGTAAACAAGGCCCTCGCCGATCTATGGGATGGTCATACTATTGATTGGAATAACCTAACGTATGGCGATATCAGTTCCATAATCATCAAAGAAGGTCTCAAGCTCTTCGATGAACATAAGCTCCGTCGCAAGATTGACAACCCAAAAATTGGGAAAGCAATCCTTGGCGAGTTCTGCTATCAGTATGGTGTTCAAAATGAACTACCATCATCCACAGCAAGAAGGAAAGGTCGTAATGAACCCTTCCAATATGCCAATTACAAAGGAAAGAGAATCTTCAACGACAAACGTCGTAAAGATTCCTATAAAAAACCCAGATATCAAAAACGATATCAGGGACCAAACAAGTATACTCGTTACACTCCGAAAAGAGGGAAGGAAGTATGCTACAAATGCAAGCGACCTGGACACTATGCAAATCGGTGCCCTGTTCGAACTAAGATCAATGAGCTTGACATTGACGAAGAGCTCAGAAACAAAATATTAAGCATGGTTCTTTCGACTCAGAATCGTAAAAATGCAGGTAATACGAGCAGGAGATTGGCCAAATCCTCGATGATCATGAGGATACAGATACCTCCTCCTCCTCCTCAAGCGAACATGATTCCATCAACCACGTTGGCATATGTGCATGTGGTGGTTGCATCAATGTCTTAACAATGGATCAGCGCGCTCTATTCGACATAGCCGAAAGAGTTAATGATCCAGAATTACAAAAGAAGATCATTTCCGATCTCAAAGCATCTCTTGAATCAACTTCAACGGTCGAACAAGAGAAACCAAAAAAGGCAGACGAATCGGAACCATATGTTATAACAGAAGTTATGAAACGGTTCCCTGTTACAACCAAAGCAATCTCGACGAAGGAACTTCAAGCCGAGATCAAGAACCTCAAGCAGGAGGTTCAACAGATGAAACTGGACATGGTGAATCACGTGTCCAAGCTATGGGTCGAAGTTGCGACTCTCAAGAATGCCCCACTTATAATTGCTGATCAAGAGGACGATATCCCTGACGAACAGCAATCCTTCATTGGCGAAATCACCAAAATACCATATCAGAAATGGCATACTCTTATTACTTTAAGAGTAGGAGATTTCGAAGAGCAATTAGTTTCCCTGCTCGATTCAGGAGCAGATCAAAACTGCATTCGCGAAGGCAAGATACCCTCGATTTATTTCGAGAAAACACTGTTCACGCTTACGGGAGCCAACCAAAAGCGCCTCAATGTTCGGTACAAGCTTTCAAATGCGCACATATGCAAGGACGGTATTTGCCTCGTCAATACCTTCATTCTCGTCAAGGACCTCAATGTGGAAATCATATTAGGTACTCCATTCTTGACTCAATTGTACCCATTTCAAATAACCGAAAGAGGTTTAGAATCTACTACGCTAGAGTCTAAACTCATTTTTGAATTCATTCAACCCGTGAAAACTCACGTAGTTGACATGATTCAAACAAAAGAACACCAAATCGATTTTCTAAAGGATGAAATATCCTACAAGAAAATTGAGGAACAGTTAGTTAATCCAAGAATAACCCTCCGGATTAACCAATTCCAAAAGAAGCTTGAACAGGATCTCTGTTCCGAGTTCCCTAATGCATTTTGGGAAAGAAAACGACATGTCGTTTCCCTCCCTTATGTCAAGGACTTTTCGGAAGAAGCTATTCCGACCAAGTCAAGACCGAAATTGTCGTTAAACTACTGACCGACCGCGAAGTCGTTAAACTAGGAAACGACCGCGAAGTCGTTAAACTAAGACATTTCATAGAGCGTAAATCTCATTAAACTATCATTAGACCGTAACGTCACTAAACTATCAAAGACTGCAATTGTCATTAAAATACGATGATTCAATTATATTAAAAATCAAGCCGGACCACAATAGGTCCATAAAAAAGAGCCGTTCGCGGTTCACCAAAAAAAAAAAAAAAAAAAAAAAAAAAAAAAAAGTTTACTGTTAATACATTTTCTTTACTGTTTTTGTACATCCCTGTAAATAGAAGAGAAAAAAGCCATTCAAGACGAGGAACAAATTTGCAGCAGTTCAACACTCCCGGAGCCTAACCTGGCTCGGAAAATACTTGTATTTTCACACACCCGAGGATTAGTTTTCTTAACGCAACAACTCAAGACTACAGAGTCCGGTGCGAAGTACCAAGAGGTTGTAAGACGCGTAAAAGGCAAGGAAGCCGCGAAGCGCAGTAATCCGCCCATTTGGTCGCCGGCGTAGTCATACGGTTGAAGTGTACGTAAAAAATTTGAATCCGTTCGAAGTCTACTTCAGATGTGCATCCGAAGTGGAAGGGGGTAGGTTGGATAATGCAGATGGAAAGATTCGCCCTGTCGGCTGGTTATCTCAATTATTTACAGCTGTCTACCTTTATTTTTGTAATTTTGTAATAATTAGATTCCTTTACTGTTTGCTTTTGTCTTTTACTATTTGTCGGTTTGTAATAATGTAGTTACTGTAGCCTTTTTACTGTTTACTTTTACTGTTCGAATTCCTGAAGTAGAGAGCGAAAGACTTTGAATGCCTTGTAACTACAAACTTGCAAGCCTTTTATAGGCTGCGGACTTCAAACGGAAATTAAATGCGGAAAATTAAAAGATAGAAAGCGGGAGGCAAGACAGGACCCTCGCACTCAACCACTTTTGACAAAATTAAAGTAAACAGTAAAAAGGCTACAGTAAAACAGTAGAACAGTACCTAAATTATTACAAAAGACAAAAATAGTAAAAGCAAAAATAGTAAAAGCAAACAGTAAAGGAATCTAATTATTACAAAATTACAAAATTAAAGGTAGACAGCTGTAAATAATTGAGAAATGCAAGTGATATAAAATGAACCGTTAATTTATTGTTATTATTATTATTTAATTATTTAAGCCGTCATGAGTTTTAAATAAAATTAGCTCAGTCCATTAAGGCTAAAGTTCTTTCCAAAAGACATTCCAAAGTAAAATAAAATTAAGAAATTAAAAAATTTAGGAAAGAAGAATTTTGATTTTAGGAACCCCATAATGAAATAGAGAAATAGAACATCCAATCTAAAATAATAATAATAAATAAATAAAACATCCATATATGAAAATTTTGGCCAATTATAGATAATATATTTCACCAAAATATAAATTAAGGTCATTTTTTATAAAACAATTAAGGTCATTTTTTTTATAAAATAATTGAGGTCATTATAATCATATTTATAGTATCAATTTATTCTAAAAATAAGAAAAAACTATAGTATCAATTTTCATTTTTGACAAAAATTCATTACTAACCTAAACTTAAACTTTAAATTAGATTTATTAAAAGATAGTGAAAAGATAATAATATTTTGAGAAAAATACCTTTTTAATCCTTAGGTTTTAGGCCGTGTTTCAATTTGGTCTTTAAATTTAAAAAATGAACATTTTTACTCACATTTTAATAATACTTCATTTTAATTCTTAAGATAATATAACCGTTAGTAATATAAAGGAAAGTTGACTAGGATAATGACAAGAACCAATTTTAAATTTAATAGATGATAATGTGGCTATATTAAATTTTATTTTTAATACAAAATAAATAATAAAAATATAAAATTCTAATCCCATCCAAACCATAACAAAAGTGACTTTTCATTTTCTGTAAACATGACTTTTCATCTTAAAAAAAATTAATAATAATTTAATAAATGAGAAAATAATAATGTGTTGATTTCATCTCCTCTCTCGAGGAATACAAATATACAGATAGTTAGAATACAAAGTAAAGCTAGTAATACGAAATATCTAATATTAGAAAATATCGTAACAAATGTGGAACCTAATAAACTAATTGTACAAATATAGCATAGTATCTAATAGCCTCCTTGATATTAAGAATTGAGAGTTAAAGTAGTTTAAATTAAGATATTTATAAAAAAAAAATTCTGAATTGAATTGTTTAAGTATAGAAGTTCGCTCTTGAGACCAAAACCATGCTTAAAGAGAAATAGCTAACAAAGTTTTGTTGTAATTGCAGCGAAGCATGCTTAATTGAATGAAACTATTGCCAAGTGTATAAAAAGAAAATTGATACTCGTATTTCGTTGCAGAGAACTTCAGCAGAGCGAAAGCAGCTGAGCATAGGAAATGAGCAAAGCGAGACTGCCCTAACAAAACTTAAGCTCTTTAAAAAAACTCAAGGAAGCCAACCAGTGTTCGCCGCAGAGACATCCTAGCGAAGCAAATGATCAAAAAGAAAGAAAATATCAACTCCAAGGACGAGTGAAAAAGATCCGTGATTCCAAATTTCATCCCTACCGTTCATTTGTGTCAGCTCTGATGCACCCGACAAAGTGGATCATGGATCATGGAGCAGCATTTTTGCAGAGGAGGATCGTGGAGCAGTTGTTGCAGCAAATTGTAGGGAGGCTTATATAAGGCGAGAGCATCCTCAAATTCAGGATCAAATTTTTTTTTCTTCTTCAAGTTCTTAGTATTCATTTCCTTTGTCCAACCAGAAGTTTACCATTTAGTCTAGTTTTTAAGTCGTTGGAGCAATTTTTTTGGGCTTTAGTTTTAGTTGTTTTTTTTTTCAGCTTGCTTCTTGTTGTTCTTAGCTTCCAGCACTTTGTAACCAGAACTTCCACCGGAAAACTTTCAAGCTATCAAAGTTTCAGACGTTTTCTCACTCTTCTATCCTTGTTCATTGTTAATTTGCGTAGTTTTACTTCTATCAAAGAATGTTTTCTATCCTTTATTTGCGTTTAAGCATGTTTTCTGTTATGTGGAACTAATCTTGTTGTCGAAAGGTTTGGGAAGTAGGGGAACTCGCGACAGCAAAGGAATTAGTGAATTGAACTTGTTGTGCATGCTATTTTCAGTTAATTTACATTGCGTTAACAAATCCTTTGTATGAACTCTATGCTAAGTCGAGAGAGATAAAACAGAGCGAGCCTGCATGTATAACCTCCGGATTGTCAAGTTTTCTTGCTAACTAAACGACTCTTAGAGATAAGGTTCGCTTGATGCTAACTAGATAGAATGGTTGTTTGAGTTAGAGAGAATCAAACTAGGTGCTCAAGAGAGTCGAATGCCTGAGTCCGAGAGGACTCAAGGGTTTTAAGTTAGTGCTAGCTTCGCTAATTGCTCATTTAAGAGAAATCCTTGAAAATCTCAACCCTTCTGATACCTCATTTCATATATTTATTTTTTATTTATTCATGTGCTTAATTACACTCAATACTTATCTTTACCTAAAAATTTAGTTACTCTGACTCTTACATAAAAACGAATTTAAAACAAGTCTTAAAATCCCTATGGAGAATGACCTGTACTAACAGATAAACTTGCTATAACATACTGTGTATGCTTGTAGAATCGTTAGAATTGACACACACACATTTCACTTGGTTAAATAGAAATTTCTCTTTAGCAAAAGTACCTCTTCTCCATGCCACCAATTCTCACGTCATTATTATTTTCTTAATTTGTGTGGGGGATAATTCTGTAGACAGTCCCCTAAAGGTGGATGATATAGATTAGAAAGTCCAAACTTGGAATATACATAATAGAAAGAAGAAACTGGTAGTGGCTTCGTGTAACGACCCGACCCAAAACGGGTTCTAACTAGGTCGTTACCTCAATGCATGCATTACAAATCTACAGAAAATTTGCAAGATGGTGTTCGGATTCTAAGTAAAAACTAAAACATAAAACATCCATTTAAAATCAACATCAATTCCTGGAACCTGTCCCTGTTTCCAAGCACCTGTTCCAAGTCAAATACATTTACAAAACTTACTCTGATCAGAGATTCATTTAAAACATACAAACTTTACAACAATGCTAGAATCCGGAAATACATTCAGAAAACACCCTAGGGCTCCTTGCCCAACTACATGCATTCAGAGAACATTTAAATCATAACATAAACATAAGACTCAGAGTTGAACAACGGGTTTCCATGATCACAACTCCTCCTCCAGCCATCCTGTCTCGCACCATGGCTACCTGTGGAAAAACCACATAATAAGGGTGAGTAACGAATTACTCAAGTAGAATCCCCAACCGGGTACAATACGATATAATCAGTCATCTAGTACCAAAGCATGCAAGCAAACAGCTACCAACACAGATCAAGGCTCAACGAGCTCATAAAACAAGATCTGGAGTCATCGGAAGTCTCTTTCTTCCGGCCTTGGGATTGGATACACTGACCAATCCTGGACATCACCGAGGTATCTGTCACTCGGGGGGAATACACTGATCCCTAGAATGTCCTCAAAGGCCTCCTTGCCCTTGCCACTAATCTGGACTTACGGGAGAGTACCCGAAGTCAGGCTCTAACGGAAAGAATGGTGTACTCACGACATTAGCTCAGGGGAGCTCTCCGAACCGGCTAGGCAGCCAAAGGGGCTGGCTGGGCGCACTGGCCGCAGCAGGGGCTCATTGGGGCGCTGCTGGGCACGGGGCGCTGGGGCTGCTAGCTGGCCGCTGGGCGCTGGGTCACGCAAGCAGTGACAGCGCGCGGAGCTGGCTTTCAGCGACGCGACGCGCGCGCGCGCATCGCGGTCTGGCTTCGGCCTGATCTTGCAGGTGGGTGACACGGACCAGGCGCGCATCGAGCTCGGGCCGGGCGACGCGACGGCGGGCGGCGGCGCGCGGGCCTTCGGACGCCGGGCGAGCTGGGTGGGCGATGGCACGACTGGGCAGGCGGCGCGGCGCGCGGCCGGCCGGGCGAGTGCCGGGGCTGGGTTTGGGCGACCAAAAGGGGGCTCGGGCTAGGGGGCTCGGGGAGAGAGAGAGAGAGAGAATGGATTTTGGGGAAAAATAAAAGAAAAAGAGAAATAAAAGAAAAATGGGAAATAAAAAGAAATAAATGGGATTTTATCCAATTTTCCATCCTTATCCACATTTTATCCAATTAAAACCTTAAAATCCCATTTCCCAGCTTCCTCCTCCGAGACCCGACAGAAGCAATCTTTTCCAACAAATAAAACTCACTTAAATCCAACTCCCAAAGCAACACTAAGGGCCCGGGCTCGAATCCCAAAGGAAGAACACAACCAACCATCACTTTGCCAAAGCCCAAACCACAACCGAGCATCCAACCGACTAGCCCAAACACCACGGGACTCGCAGCCAACAACAAACAAGCCTCGACAAAGGCAGGAGCTTCCTCGAAGCCCTGAAAACCACAAATCCTGCCCGGGGAGCCAAAAGACCAAAATAACCCCAAGGGTCCAAACGGCTCTAAAACCCAACCAAACAACCGAATCTTGACCCGAAGGCACCTCGAAAACTGGAATAGGAAATTGGGGTGTTACAATACTCCCTCCTTTTAAGACTTTCGTCCTCGAAAGTTGTAACGACCCGACCCGAATGGGGTTCTAAATAGGCCATTACCTCAATGCATGCATAGAAATCAACACTAGAATTTGCAATAGGGTTGTTTCGGATTCTAAGTAAAAAAACCAAAAACCGGCAAGAGTTCATTTAAAAAGTCAATACAAAATTCTTGAAACCTGTCCCTGTTTCCAAGCACCTGTTCCAAGACAAATACATTTCCAAACATACTCTGATCAGAGATTTGTTTAAAACATACAAACTTTACAACAATGCTAGAATCCGGAAATACATTCAGAAAACACCCTAGGGCTCCGTGCCCAACTACATGCATTCAGAGGACATTTAAATCATAAATATAAATCTCGAGTTGAACAACGGGTTTCCATGATCACAGCTCTCCTCCTCCACCATCCCGCCTCGCGCCATGGTTTCTGAAAGATAAGTAAGGGTGAGTAACGAATTACTCGATAAGAATCCCCAACCGGGGTACAATACGATATACATGGTCATCTAGCGAGAAAGATATGCAAGCTATGAATATAAACACGGATAGAGCACATAGCTTAGCCCACACTTGGGGGCCTCGGATGCCAACTCGTGGTCTTAGTCCGAAATCAAACACCACACAACACATCACACAAGTCGCCTATATACGAAACAAGTCCCGCCTCGGCTGTCTACTATCGACGAAAGGTACACTAGCTCAAGATCCCGAGGAGCTCTCCGGTCGGCGCGCGTAATGAGCGTAAGCATGCACCGCGTGCTCTGCGAGACCATGGGGTGCCGGTCTAGAGAGGCAAGCCGCCCATGTCCGATCCACCACGCCTAACTAAATCTTTGGATCGGTGTCACCGACATAGGGTGTGAGACTGGACACGTAAACTATGTCGGCTGAACCACCGCACTTTGAGGCTAAGGAAGCGGGTCGTGGTAGGCTTACACCAGAAGCCGCCCTTACCTTAACAGTGGCAATCGGGGCTACGGCCGAACACGCCGAGGACGT
The DNA here is from genome assembly GCA_036507275.1 of Sicyos edulis. Lineage (NCBI taxonomy): Eukaryota > Viridiplantae > Streptophyta > Magnoliopsida > Cucurbitales > Cucurbitaceae > Sicyos > Sicyos edulis. The sequence goes on from CM071848.1 coordinate 21,602,654, forward strand.
GTCGACTATCGGGGGACGAGGCAATGCCAAGTCATCATCCCGACGGTTGGTGCATTTAACGATCCGCCACCCTCACCCAAGATTGCGGGGGCCTACCGCTTGGGTTAGCTAATCCCTCACGGGGTCCGGGGACGGAATGACTTGCTCGACGTCCCCGCCATGGATGCAAGGTTCTTTATGCATCGGGCCCGGATGATGCTATCTACCGCACTTCTAACCCGCCTAGCAAACGAAGAAACAATTCCATAAAATCCAATACGTGCTCAAAGAGAATACAACGAGCCTAGCATGATACTACGAAGCAAAGAAATGTCTACGAGCATGCGAGAAAGGAACAACCTAGCATGGATTAACATGAGAATTAACCAGAAAGTCATGCTAATCGGGAATTCAGATTAGAGCACTTATCACCAAACATGTCAATAAACACAAACAAGCATACAATCAAGAATCGCATAATATATCGCAGGTCCACACAACTCCGGTAAGAAATCCTTACCGCCGGAAGACCTCTAAACACAAGAAGCCTAAGCCGCGATCGAACCCGAAGCTACGAGGCGCGACGGACACACGAACGAGCCGATTGCAGACGAACGGGCAAAGAATGTGGTGGCCGGGCGTCTTGGGCGCAGAATCTGGGCGCGGCGGCGCGTTGGCTGCACGCGGGCGCGCGGACACACGCTACCGGGCACGCGAGCGCGCGTCTTGGAGGCTCGGCTGGGGGGCACGCGGCGCGCGAGCGACACGACGCGAGGGCGCGCGACAAGGCGCCGGGCGCGCGCGCGCGCGGACACGGCGGCGAGCTGGCGGCGACTTGGCCGATCCGGTCGCGGCGACGACGAGGTTAGCCGGTGGGAGCGCGGCGGCGGCGAGATCTGGTGTGGGCACGCGATCCGGCGTCTCGATCGGCGTGGTCTGCTGCGCGGTGATGGCGATAAGCGACGCTTGGCGAGGCGCGTCTGCGACGAGCCGAGGCGGCAAGGCGAGCGGCTCCGGCGGTGGTGCGGCGGCGTGCGGCAGCTCGGGCGGATCTGGCCGATGGGGCTGGGCTGCTCGGGAGAGATAGAGAGAAAGAGAGAGAAAAGAGAAAAAAAAGGAGAAAAAGAAAAAGAAAAAAAAAAAAAAGAAAAGAAAAATGAATTTGGATTTGGACAAAAAAAGGGAAAATGGGAAAATAAATGGAAAAAAGGGATTTTATCCCAAAAATCCATCCTTATCCAAATAAAACCTCAAAATCCCATTTCCCGGCTTCCTCTTCCGAGACCCGACTGAAGCAACCTTTTCCAATAAGTAAATCTCACTTAAATCCAACTCCCAAAGCAACACTAAGGGCCCGGGCTCGAATCCCAAAGGAAACACACAACCAACCATCACTTTGCCAAAACCCAAAATCACAACCGAACTTCCAAACGACTAGCCCAAACATCTCGGGACTCGCAGCCAACAATAAACAAGCCTCAACAAGGGCAGGAGCTGCCTCGAAGCCCTGAAAAAACCTCAAATCCTGCCCGGGGTGCAAAAAGACCAAAATACCCCTTAGGGTCAAAACAGCTCTAATGGCCCAACCGAACCACTGAATCTGAACCGGAAGCACCTCGAGAACCGGAATAGAAAACTGGGCTGTTACAATACTCCCTCCTTATAAGACTTTCGTCCTCGAAAGTCCTAAGACGAAACGGCTCTAGGAAAACTGCACTAAAACCAAACCAACCGAACTTCTCGGCTAAAACAACACCAACCTTCTTCGAAAAACCAAACCCTCTTGGTTCCTCAAAAACTCAAGGCCACAATGCTAACCATTCTGCCAAAGACTAGCTCAACAAAGACTGGGCACAAGCTCCAAAACTCAACGCCACGCACTGGCGTAACTTTTCTGAATGCCCACAACGGAACCTTCTAGATTCCAGAAAACCAAACGGCCTACTCTTACTTCACAAGAGACCAGCGAACCTCAACACTTGACTACAACCTTAACGAGATACAAACGAATCACCAACTGGCGATTGATCCAAAAAGGCAAACTTCTCCAACTAGAACACGACCACAACACTTAAGCAACCATCTTAAGGAGAAAACGCTGAACCAAAGGCAAGGGGCACCATCCGGTACACGGACGGCTAACAACACTCCCACCACCGAACTTCAAAGAACGGCCACCTTAAAAGACCAGAGCCAAGCACAGGCTCCACTCGGCCAAACCAACAAACTAGAGCTCCTCAACGGCCGAGCGCAAACTTTCCAAAGAAAACCTACCAAAATTCCTCTCAAGGAAAACTCGGGCTGCAAGGACTAAACCCTCATAGGGCTACCAGCAACACAACAGCTTGAGGAGAACAGCCCAAAGGCTAACCAACCAAAGCCACGGCACCTCTGTGCCAACTCTCTCAATCGAGGCTCATTTAACGCCAATCGCTGAAAGCACAACAACAAGAAGCAAAGCCCGAGAAGGAATTGCTCAAAGAGAACTCAACTCAAGCTCATCGCGAGCAAAGCTCGCCTCCAAGCTACCACTCAACTCTTAAGATCCAACTGGCTACTTAGAGGACTTCTCCTTTAAGCTTAGGCCTGACTCAACCTCCAACCAGAAGCTCCACTCCCGAAACCTCACAAGGAAAACGGATGACGACAACCTCCAAGCTTACGGATCCTGAGCCACACGAATCTGCAAGACTACCTCGCAAGCTAACACTCGAGGCTGGCATCCAAGGAGCAACTCAACCACCACAGAGGCTAGGGGAAAAGGAAATCTTCAATCCCCAAAGAACCAACAACTTGCCAGAACAACTCAACTCTTACTGGCTGGCCTCCGCTCTTGCGGGAACAAACAACTCTTGCTGGCTAACAACACAAAGCAGGGACACCTTCGCTGGGCTGACCGCTGCGCTACTCTGATCAACTCCGCAACTCAGGAGCTAAGCTGACTCCTGCCAAACGGGAAACGACTTCCCAGCAAGCAAACTTCAGAAGGGCAGCGAACTCCACACACGCTCGCTAACTTGCTCAAACCCAAGGCAACGACAACCAACTCTCTTGGAAGCAACAACCAAGGGAAAGCTCAACCAATCGGATCACCAATCCGAAACTAACAACGACTTGCTCAATCTGCGAGGGAGGGGTCAACTCCCAAAACTTACTGACTAGGAACAAGACTTCAGGGCAACACCCTCCAACTAGAACCGAACTAGCTCTCGGAACCACAAAAGAACCAATTCTTGGCCAAACACTCACAAGAGGCAGAACAACCTTTACTGCAGCCTCTAGAACACCATCCAAGAATCCGCTTAACTGGACAAACGACTACTTCCAAGCAGCCAACAAACTTTTCCTTCAAGCTAGCGCTTCCACCATCAACTCCAAGACCAAGGGAGTAACCTGACAACTCCCCGAAGGAAACGACTCTTACTAACAGACAACCAAGGGACTGAGATCTCCACATACGCTCACTGTCTTGCTCCACTAGAGCAACAACATCTAATCTCGCGGGGCAACAACAGGGGTCCACCACGGACTGAACCTCCAAAAGCCAAACGGGGCAACTCAACATCTTGAAAACAGGAACAAAACCAACAGGGCACGAACCATTCGCCCCACGAGCAAAACTAATCTCTAGCAACTCCAATCCACACCTTGGTCGACACCAAGCATCAACTTGCCACCACACCGGAACCAATCCGGACTTTACTCCAAACAACCACTAGCTTGCTAGCCTACCAAGACTGCTAGCAACTCACCTGAGGCTACAAACTACACGCCTCCAGCTTGCCAACTGAAACTCACTACCTGGCCTGACTGAGCTCTGGAGAGGCTCTCCACAACCTAGGGTTCTCCGGCAACCCTCGACACACACTGCCGACAAACGAGCTAACAGTCAACTGCCTGGACAGGCACAACTCTCACCAGCAACTTAACCATACAGGCCAACACCAACTCCTTGGGAACCAAGAGGACCCGAAACGCCACCGAATGCGTCATCCTCCTACTCAAAGCATCGGCCACAACATAACTTCTACCCAAGGAAGGATCCGAACAACTCTCTTAGCCATGACGATCAGAAACCACGCGGCTTAGCTACCACCGCCCTTGTTCAGTTTCCAACTGAACTCCAACCAACGATCAACAAGAAGATCCGCCAACCAAGCTTAGGTCCAACTTAACAAATCTTGCCTAAGCAACAACTTGATACCACGAGCACGGTATCCTTACCACCTCAACCAAAGCCTTACAACATCCATCTGGAGTCCAACTTCTCCAGGACCTGAGCACTAGATCTCCAAAGCAAACCCTACATGGATCTGAAACTCTCGCCACGGAACGAACCACACAAAACACACTTGTGTGCACAACTCTCAACCTTCCTTTAGAGATCCAAGACCAACAAGAGTTTTTCCAAAAGCAACGCTAACTCCTGGTAGAGATACAAACAATCCAAGGAACACCAAAAGTTCCATCTCCACACGATACTCGAAGCTGAGGCAACCTTGCTCTACCAAAGCATAATCATGCCAAACCAAACTTACTTTGCCCAAGCCTCAACCAAGGGTGCTTACCCCTAAGGCATCCAAAACCTCTCGCAAGGCATCAGCTCATCTCGCCTCATAGGCATCCAGCTCATCTCATGAGCATCCAACTCAGGGTCCCTCTGCTGGACCAAACTCGCATCTACAATGCTCAACTCTCCTCAGATAAGGCCCTCGAAGGTAGTTGACCGCACTACCAACCACAAAGAAATCTCTTGGCCTTAACACTAGCGCGAGACTCACGCGCACCAACACTTGCCAACCGGCAACCTGCTGACTTACTCAACCTCCAGTAACACTGGGAAAAGGCTCCGGCTCCTCACGAGCATCCTTTCGCTTGTAGTCCATCGACTACCACTGAACTAGCCCTCTGGCACGACCTAAACAGGTGCCACTGCCATAAACGGATCCAAGGCTAAAGGAGTGCACTAAACTCCGAACGGCATAGAACCATCTGCTATGCCCAAGCCAAACTCAAGCCTCAACCAGACTTAGTGCCAAAGCGGCACACCAACCAATGCACCTCAAGTGCCACTACTACCAAAACCACATCTTACTACCAATGGGGCCAACAAGGTCACAACCTCAAGTGACACGAACTCTGGCTAGGAATACAAGGGCTCCAACTCAAAAACCATGCCTACGGCATCTCATCAAACCGAAGGCTCACGGCCTACACTAGCATCTCCACATGATGCTCAACAAAACTCTGGCCGGCTCTCTCAACATGCAGCAGCTAGCCCCACTCCAGGAGCTCACCAAAGGAAGAGTGCTCAACTCAACCAAACATCTGAGGAAAACACCAACGGATCCAATCCGAAGGGAACACAGCTCACTGCACCCTTAACCACAGGGTTCCGGCTTACTGGCTGCAAACAACAACACTTTAAAGGAGCACAAAGATGCCTCAACAATCTCCTCGAAGGCTGCCAACTCTGCAGCTACTCACCGGGCAATCAAACAATGCGCTAAGGCTCAAGATCAACACTTGAGTGCCCAGCCGGGTCCACACGGGGACTGCTCCACAAACATCCACATAAGCACACCCATAGCTAACTCCTCTCTTGGAGTGGCACTCCAAGGCAAAGCACCTCCACCCTCTCACTAGGGGAAAACCAACAAGCGGGCCACAAATGGCCTACGGGAGTCTAAACTCTGCCTCCCACGGGGACGACGTCCCGGGGCATCCGAATCAATCGGATACCTCAACAAGCCACAACAAACATCACACATCTGCGGGAAGTTGGCATGATGGCTCTCTAAGCCCAAACCAACAACGAGTCGAACTCGCTCGTCTCGCTCCACAACACTACACAAGGCATACACTAGATGACAGGTATTGTAAATTCTTAACCCTTTTTCAACAACAAATAGTAAACTTAGGCGTGCACGATGACCGCCGGAGTCTTGATGATCATGGAAAAACGACCTACAACAAAAGGTCGATCTACGAGAATCTATGACTCGAGCTCACGATACCAATCAGAACGACCCGACCCCGAATGGGGTTCTAAATAGGCCATTACCTCAATGCATGCATAGAAATCAACACTAGAATTTGCAATAGGGTTGTTTCGATTCTAAGTAAAAAAACCAAAAACTAAGCAAGAGTTCATTTAAAAGTCAATACAAAATTCTTGAAACTCATCCTGTTTCCAAGCACTGCTCCAAGACAAATACATTTCCAAACATACTCTGATCGAGAGATTTGTTTAAAACATACAAACTTTACAACAATGCTAGAATCCTAGGAAATACATTCGAGAAAACACCCTAGGCTCCGTGCCCAACTACATGCATTCAGAGGACATTTAAATCATAAATATAAATCTCGAGAGTTGAACAACGGGTTTCCATGATCACAGCTCCTCCTCCACCCATCCCGCCTCGCGCCATGGTTTCTGAAAGATAAGTAAGGGTGAGTAACGAATTACTCAAGTAGAATCCCCAACCGGGGTACAATACGATATACATGGTCATCTAGCGAGAAAGATATGCAAGCTATGAATATAAACACGGATAGAGCACATAGCTTAGCCCACACTTGGGCCTCGGATGCCAACTCGGGTCTTAGTCCGAAATCAAACACCACACAACACATCACACAAGTCGCCCTATACGAGAAACAAGTCCCGGCCTCGGCGCTTCTCTTGTCGACGAAAGGTACACTAGCTCAAGATCCCGAGGAGCTCTCCGTCGTGTTACCAGAATGAGCGTAAGCATGCACCGCGTGCTCTGCGCGCACCATGGGGTGCCGTCTAGAGGCAAGCTGCCCATGTCCAGATCCACCACGCCTAACTAAATCTTTGGATCGGTGTCACCGACATAGGGGTGTGAGACTGGACACGTAAACTATGTCGGCTGAACCACTTGCACTGAGGCTAAGGAAGCGGGTCGTGGTAGGCTTACACCGTGAAGCCGCCCTTACCTTAACAGTGGCAATCGGGGCTACGGCCGAACACGCCGAGGACGTGTCGACTATCGGGGCGAGGCAATGCCAAGTCATCATCCCGACGGTTGGGGCATTTAACGATCCGCCACCCTCACCCAAGATTGCGGGGCCTACCGCTTGGTTAGCTAATCCCTCACGGGGTCGGGGACGGAATGACTTGCTCGACGTCCCCGCCATGGATGCAAGGTTCTTTATGCATCGGGCCCGATGATGCTATCTACTGCACTTCTAACTCGCCTAGCAAACAAACAAACAATTCCATAAAATCCAATACGTGCTCAAAGAGAATACAACGAGCCTAGCATGATACTACGAAGCAAGGAACAGATACGAGCATGCCAGAAAGGAACAACCTAGCATGGATTAACATGAGAATTAACCAGGAAAGTCATGCTAATCGGGAATTCAGATTAGAGCACTTATCACCAAACATGTCAATAAACACAAACAAGCATACAATCAGCAATCGCATAATATATCGCAGGGTCCACACAACTCCGGTAAGAAATCCTTACCTCGCCGGAAGACCTCTAAACACAAGAAGCCTAAGTTGCGATCGAACCCGAGCTACGAGGCGCGACGGACACACGAACGAGCCGATTGCACGAACGGGCAAAGAATGTGGTCGGGCGCGCGCAGATCTGGGCGCTGGGCGCGTTAGGCGCAAGCCGTTGCGCGCTGCGGACACGCTGGCTGGCACGGCGAGCGTGCGGCGAGGCTCGGCTGGGAGACGGCACGCGGGAGCGAGCGACACGACGCGAGGGCGCGCGACAAGGCGCTGAGACGCGCGGCGCGGACACGGGCGAGCTGGGCGCTGACTCGGCCGATCCGGTGCGACGACGACGAGGTTGGCGGGCCCGGCGCGCGACGGCGACGATCTTCGTGTGGGCACGCGATCCGGCGCGTCGCGATCGGCGTGAAATTCAGCTGCGGTGGCGATGGCGGCGCTGGCTGGCGCGATGCGTCTGCGCGACGAGCTGAGGCGGCAAGGCGAGCGGCTCCGGCCGTGGTGTGGCGGCGTGCGGCAGCTCGGGCGGATCTGGCCGACGGGGCTGGGCTGCTCGGGAGAGATAGAGAGAAAGAGAGAAAAAAGAGAAAAAAAAGGAGAAAAAGAAAAAGAAAAAAGAAAAAGAAAAAGAAAAGAAAAAAAATGAATTTGGACAAAAAAAGGAAAATGGGAAAATAAATGGAAAAAGGGATTTTATCCCAAAAATCCATCCTTATCCAAATAAAACCTCAAAATCCCATTTCCTGCTTCCTCTTCCGAGACCCGATCAAGCAACCTTTTCCAATAAGTAAATCTCACTTAAATCCAACTCCCAAAGCAACACTAAGGGCCCGGGCTCGAATCCCAAAGGAAACACACAACCAACCATCACTTTGCCAAAACCCAAAATCACAACCGAACTTCCAAACGACTAGCCCAAACATCTCGGGACTCGCAGCCAACAATAAACAAGCCTCAACAAGGGCAGGAGCTGCCTCGAAGCCCTGAAAAAACCTCAAATCCTGCCCGGGGTGCAAAAAGACCAAAATACCCCTTAGGGTCAAAACAGCTCTAATGGCCCAACCGAACCACTGAATCTGAACCGGAAGCACCTCGAGAACCGGAATAGAAAACTGGGCTGTTACAAAAGTCCTAAGACGAAACAACTCCAGGAAAACTCCACTGATCCAGCCAACTGAACTTCTCGGCCAACAACACCAACCTTCTTCGAAAACAAAACCCTCTTGGGTTCTCAAAAACTCAAGGCCAAAATGCCATCCATACTGGGCATACACTGAACTCCAAATGGAATAAACGGCAAACGACATCCTCTACTCGCACCAACTCTGAAACGGTGCTACTCTCAGCAAACTCGAGGATGGGCCACAAGCTTTGAAACTCAACGCCACGCACTGGCGAACTCCTCTGGAAGCTCACAGCTGTTAACAAACAGCCTCAACCCAACAACAAACTGGCCAAACAATCCCCAACCTCCTGTGTTCCGAAAAACCAAACGGCCAACAACACTCACACCAGCTGAAACTTCATCTACGGCCACCTCTAAAAGACAAGGGCCAGACACAGGCTCCACTCGGCCAAACCAACAAACTAGAGCTCCTCATCGGCCGAACGCAAACTTTTCTTGAGCAAACCTACTAGCAATCGGCCAAAGAAAATACCGCCGGGCGAGAAACCACCAAAATTCCTCTCAAGGAAAACTCGCATGCCGCAAGGACTAAACCTCACGCAGCGACTCTGCGGCACAACACCTTGAGGAAAACAGCTCAACGGCTTTACCAACCAAAGCCACGACACCTCTGTGCCAACTCACTCAAACAGCTATGCTACGCCAACTGCGAGCGCACAACAACTAGGAGCAAAGCCCGAGAAAGGCTTGCTCAGCAGGAACTTAAACCAAGCTTATAACGAGCAACACTCGCCTCGAAGCTACTACTCAACTTCCAACCAGAAGCTCCACTCCTGAAACCTCACGAGGAAAACGGATAACGACAACCTCAAAGCTTACGGATCCTGAGCCACACGAATCCGCAAGACTACCTCGTGAAGCTAACACTGAGGTGACATCCAGGAGCAACTCAACCACCACAGAGACTAGGGAAAGGGAAATCTTCAATCCCCAAAGAACCAACAACTTGCCGTAAACAACTCTTCTTGGTGGCCACACCACTTTGCGGGGACAAACAACTTGCTTGCTAACAACACAATGCAGGGGCCCTCTCGCTGGGCTGACCGCTGCGCTACTCTGATCCACTACACAACTCAGGAGCTAAGCTGACTCCTGCCAAACGGGAAACGAATTTCCCAGCAAGCAAACTCCAGAAGGGCAGCGAACTCACACACGCTCGCTGACTTGCTCAAACCCAAGGCAACAGCAACCAACTCTCTTGGAAGCAACACCCAAGAGGAAACTCAACCGATCGGATCACAAATCCAGAACTAACAACACTTACTCAACCGCCGAGGGAGGGGTCAACTCCCAAAACTTCCTGACTAGGAACAACAGGGCAACGCCTTCCAGCTAGAACCGAACTAGCTCTCGAAACAACAAGAGGACCAAACCTTGGCCCAACACTCACAAGAGGCAAAACAACCCTTACTGCAGCCTCTAGAACACCATCAAAGAGTCCACCTAACTGGACAAACAACTGCTTCCAAGCAGCCAACAAACTTTTCCTTCAAGCTAGCACCTCTACCATCAACTCATGGCTACGGGAGAAATCTGACAACTCCCAGAAGGAAACGGCTCTTACAAGCAGGCAACTGAAGGACAGAGAGCTCCACATACGCTCACTGTCTTGCTCCACCAGAGCAACAACATCTAAATCTCACGGGGCAACAACAGGGGTCCATCTCAGACTGAACCTCCAAATGCCAAACGGGGCAACTCGACATCCTTGAAACAGGAAAACAACCAACTGGGCACGAACCATTCGTCCCACGAGCAAAGCTAATCTCTAGCAGCTCCAAACCACACCTTGGTCAACACCAAGCATCAACTTGCCACCGCACCGGAACCAATCCGGACTCTGCTCCAAACAAACACTGGCTTGCTAGTCTACCAAGATCGCCAAAGAACTCAACCGAGGCTACAAACTACACGCCTCCAGCTAGCCAACTGAAACTCACTAGCTGGGCCTGACTGAGCTCTGGAGAGGCTCTCCACAACCTAGGGTTCTACGGCAACCCTCGACACACACTGCCAACAAACGAGCTAACAGCCAACTGCCTAAACAGGCACAACTCTCCCCAGCATCTCAACCATGCTGGCCAACTCCAACTCCTTGGGAACCAAGAGGACCCGAAATGCTACCGAATGCGTCGTCCTCCTACTCAAACATCAGCCACAACAAGGCTTCTACCTAAGGAAAGAATCCAAACAACTCTCTTAGCCAAGGCGATCAGAACTGCGCGGCTTTGCTACCACTGCTTTTGTTCAGTTTCCAACTGAACTCCAACCGATGGAACACCAAAAGTTCCATCTCCAAGCGATGCTAAAAGCTGAGGCAACCTTGCTCTACCAAGGCATAACCATGCCACACCGAACTTACTTTATACCAAGCCTCTACCAAGGGTGCTTACCCATAAGGCATCCAAATCCTCTCGCAAGGCATCAGCTCATCTCGCCTCAAAGGCATCCAACTTGCCTCATGCCATCCAACTCGCCTCATAGGCATCCAGCTCATCTCATGAGCATCCAACTCATGGTCCCTCTACTGGACCAAACTCGCATCTACGATGCTCAACTCTCCTCAGATTAAGGCACTCGAAGGTAGTTGACCGCACTACCAACCACAAGGAAACTCTTGGCCTTAACACTAGCGCGAGACTCACGCGCACCAACACTTACCAACCGCCAACCTGCTGACTTACTCAACTTTCAGTAACACTGGGAAGAGGCTCCGGCTCCTCTCGAGCATCCTTTCACTTGTAGTCCATCGACTACCACTGAACTAGCCCTCTGGCACGACCTAAACAGGTGCAACTGCCATAAACGGATCCAAGGCTAAATGAGTGCGCTGAACTCCGGACGGCATAGAACCATCTGCTATGCCCAAGCCAAACTCAAGCCTGAACCAGACTTAGTGCCAAAGTGGCACACCAACCAATGCACCTCAAGTGCTACTACTACCAAATCCACATCTTACAACAGATGGGGCTAGCAAGGTCACTACCTCGAGCGACAACAACTCTGGCTAGGCATACAAGGGCTCAACTCAAACAGCCATGCCTAAGGCATCTCATCAAACCGAAGGCTCACGACCTACACTAGCATCTCCACATGATGCTCAACAAAGCTTTGACCGGATCTCTCAACATGCAGCAACTAGCTCCACTCTAGGAGCTCACCAAAAGAAGAGTGCTCAACTCTACCAAACATCTGAGGAAACTGGGTTGTTAAACAACAGCAGGCTTGCAAGGGGCAAATATGTCTCTACATCTACCTCAAGTCACTAACACGACAACTTGCCAATCAATCGGGCGAATGGTGGAGACTCTACTAGTCCACCTCTCACAAGGGACTTCCACCACCAACTGCTGTACCAAACAGCACAGGAACGACACACCTCGGCCTCTGAACAGCAGGGCATCCCAACACACGGATGCTAAACTCAAACCTGGCCAACTATTTTACTACTAGCAGCAGGACTTTCTGAAACACCGAGCTCTACAGGCATCCACTTGCCAAACTGGGCACCTCAATCATCGCCAACAAACTCATCGGCATAAACCTGCTGATCATGCCCTCCCGGGAACCTCCGAGGCTACAAGAGCTACTGGGGGGAAATGCTGAAACAAACTCTGCCAGCTGGGCTATCTGTGCCCGGGACTCCTCACTACGCGCTACAAACTGCGCCTGGGCCTCCGCTCTCTTATAGCTAAAGACCTGCCATCAAATCTTTCATGGCTGGAGCACACTCTGCTCAAGAAGTCTCACTCTGAGGCGTGCTAGCCTCTACCCCCTCCACTAGGCAACTCAACTACCAGGGCCAACTCTGGCCAACGGGCCTAACAACCCTGGACGCGGCCTCAACATCAACACGATCAGTCCAACTCTTCGGTCGGACATGCCAAGCGTCCTGCTCCTCTGGGTGCGATCAACATACTGGCGATCTGCACAAAGCACCTCCACCCTCTCACTAGGGGAAAAGCAACAACTGGGCCACACGTGGCCTATGGGAGTCTAAGCTCTGCCTCCCTCGGGGACGACGTCCCAAGGCATCCGAATCTATATGGATACCTCAACAAGCTGCTAAATAATGCTCGCACTGCGGAAAGTTGGCATGATGGCTCTCTAAGCCCAAACCAACAACGAGTCAGAACCTGCTCGTATCCGCTCCACAACACTACACAAGGCAAACACTAGATGAAAAGTATTGTAAATTCTTACCCCTTTCTTTAAAATAGTAAACTTAGGCGTACCTGATGACTGTCGGAGTGCTGATTATCAGGGAAAAAACGACCTACAACAAAGGTCGATCCTACGAATCTATGACTCGAGCTCGATACCAATCAGAATAACGACCCGACCAAAGCGGGTTCTAACTAGGTCGTTACCTCAATGCATGCATTACAAATCTCTGTAAAATTTGCAAGACGGTGTTCTGATTCTAAGTAAAAACTAAAACATAAAACATCCATTTAAAATCAACATCAATTCCTCGAACTCGTCCTCGTTTCCAAGCACCTGTTCCAAGTCAAATACATTTACAAAACTTACTCTGATCAGAGATTCATTTAAAACATACAAACTTTACAACAATGCTAGAATCCACAAATACATTCAGAAAACACCCTAGGGCTCCGTGCCCAACTACATGCATTCAGAGAACATTTAAATCATAACATAAACATAAGACTCAGAGTTGAACAACGGGTTTCCATGATCACAGCTCCTCCTCCAGCCATCCTGTCTCGCACCATGGCTACCTGTGGAAAAACCACATAATAAGGGTGAGTAACGAATTACTCAGTAAGAATCCTCAACCGGGGTACAATACAATATAATCAGTCATCTAGTACCAAAGCATGCAAGCAAACAGCTACCAACACAGATCATGGCTCAACGAGCTCATAAAACAAGATCTAGAGTCATCGGAAGTCTCTTTCTTCCGGCCTAGGGATTGGATACACTGACCAATCTTGGACATCACCGAGGTATCTGTCACTCGGGGGGAATACACTAATCCCTAGAATGTCCTCAAGGGCCTCCTTGCCCTTGCCACTAATCTGGACTTACGGGAGAGTACCCGAAGTCAGGCTCTAACGGAAAGAATGGTGTATTCACGACATTAGCCCGGGGGAGCTCTCCGAATTGGCAACTAACGCGTGTGCGCGCACACCGCATGCTCTCTGCAACCGGCGTAAATGCGGGGGCCTAAGGGCAAACTACGCGGGCCAGGTGGACATGTCTATGATCGGAAGCGGTGTCACTGATCACAGTAGCGCGAGGCCCTCGGCGCTCATCTGTGCAGCCTGATCCACTGACCTGAAGCTAAGAACCGGCCAAGACAGGCTTACACCGTTGGCAGGGTTCCGCTCTAGCAGGCTACAAACTAGGCATACGCCAATGAGGTAGCCAAGTCTCATTGGCTGCCGGGAGGGGGGAGAAAAAGCAAGGTATGTTATGCTTTGCTCAATATCCGACCACTGGGGACAAAGTACGTTATGTCCTCTCTCAACCCCCGAAGCAATGCTTCGCTTTACTCCCGACCGGTGGGGACAAGATACGTTATGTCCGCTCTCAGCCTCTGGATGATGGCAAACCCTACAACTCTATCTAAGAGTACAGAGCAAAAAGCAATGATTCTTGGCTAGCAAACAAAGACCGACATCAATCACATTTACCTAGCATGATACTACGAGCTTAAGCAGGAATCATAAGCATGCTGGCAGAACAAACCTAGCATGGCACTAACATGTAAAATCAAGCAAACATGCTAGCAGAAATCAATCAAAGCTGATCTATTACTATCATGCCCATAACAGACAGCAAACAAGCAAGGCATATCATGAAAATATCGCAGGGCCCACACAACTCCGGTAAGAAATCCTTACCTGGTCGGAAGGCAACAACACACAATAAAAATAACTGCGATCGAACCCGAGCAACCTATATCGAGCCAAACAAACACATCAATAATCATAAAATATCCCTAAATACAATAAAATAAACAGGGCTCGGCTCGGGAGCAACTCACGAGGCGCGGTTGACACGCGAACGAGCCACCATTTGCCACGGGCTAGGCAAAGAAAAGGCTGGCGGGCCGGGCGCGCTGGGGCCGCAGGGGGCTCGCTGGGGCGCGCTGGCTCGGCGCTGAGGAGCTGGCTCGGCTGGGCGCAGACGCGACCTGGCGACACTGTGCGAGGTTCGGGCGACACGAGTTGGGCGACGCGACGCGCAAGATCGCGGCACGCGGCTCGGCCTGATCTTGCACCGGGCGACACGGACGAGCGCGAACAAGCTCAAGCCGGCGACGCGAAGGCCTGGGCGAGGGCGCGCGAGGGCTGGGCGACGCTTGGGCGAGCTGGGGCTGGCGATGGCACGACCTCGGCAGAGCGAGGGCGCGCGGGCTGGCTGGGTTGGGCGACCAAAAGGGGGCTCGGGCTAGGGGGCTCAGGGAGAGAGAGAGAGAGAGAGAGAGAGAGAGAGAGAGAGAAAATGGATTTTGGGGAAAAATAAAAGAAAAAGGGAAATAAAAGAAAAATGGGAAATAAAAGGAAATAAATGGGATTTTATCCAATTTTCCATCCTTATCCACATTTTATCCAATTAAAACCTTAAAATCCCATTTCTCGGCTTCCTCCTCCGAGACCCGACCGAAGCAATCTTTTCCAACAAATAAAACTCACTTAAATCCAACTCCCAAAGCAACACTAAGGGCCCGGGCTCGAATCCCAAAGGAAGCACACAACCAACCATCACTTTGTCAAAGCCCAAACCACAACCGAGCATCCAACCGACTAGCCCAAACACCACGGGACTCGCAGCCAACAACAAACAAGCCTCGACAAAGGCAGGAGCTTCCTCGAAGCCCTGAAAACCACAAATCCTGCCCGGGGAGCCAAAAGACCAAAATACCCCCAAGGGTCCAAATGGCTCTAAAACCCAACCAAACAACCGAATCTTGACCCGAAGGCACCTCGAAAACTGGAATAGGAAACTGGGCTGCTACACTTCGTGAAAATATCAACAAGTTAAGATTGACTACGAACGGTTAGTAGCTTAAAAAATCCATAAGTAATCTTGTCAATGATAAAATGGCAATCAAGTTCAATGTGCTTGTTTCTCTCATGGAAAACTGGATTATTTGTCAGATAAAATACAACCTGGTTGTCACAAAACAAAAAAGCTAGTGTAGACACAAGAACCTGAAGATCAGAAAGAAGATAAGATAGCCATAACAATTCAAAAGTAACTCTTAGGGGTTGTGCCCTAACGGCCTAGTAGTTTGTATTTAAAACACAAGCATTTAATGTAAATTTTAGTTATTAATAAAGGTTATTATTTTATTAATTTTCCATTTAATATACAAACGTTGTTCAGCTTTATTGCATTAATTGGATTAATAGCGATATTATCATGGTTATTTGGATGTACACTTGAACAAGTATGTGAGACATACAAGTGGATCTAGTTCAAAGTCAATAACCTAAAACGTCTACAATATATGGACTAAGGTTGGGGCCTAAGTCTTGGTGACACTGTTTGTACGGCCTGCTTTGCAAGGTTGCAACAACTTGATCCTAGTTGTTCATGTGGAGACATGTGAGTGGGGGTGCCTATGCAAAAAGAAGTTTTTGTATAAGACGGGAGCAGAAGTTTTATGATTGACCTAGTAATTCCGTTATAGAATCGTATCAACTACTTCACTAAGGATGATCGTATATCGATGTGATCATAATTCTGACTGGGTTGTGAACTCCTACATTATGAAAGCGTCCTTTGATGTGCATGGGTGAGACGAGCTAAACAACATTGGGTCAATAAGCCTCCCACGTTGAGGATTCCCATAGTGAGTGGCTGGGAACGCAACATCACAAGAAGAAATTCACGCCTTCCTGAATTTTGAGAAAAATATATAGTTGTTCCCTGAAGAACTAATTATGGGGCTTGGACATAGGGATCCCGCCTCTCATTGGCTCGAGAAGACATTGATTTATAGTTGGACTATAAACAATTGTTCATTATAGGAATCAGTGGCGCCTAAGGAGAAAGATATAATCACAGGGGTAGAATGAATTTCTGGTCCTAATTGTGAATTACGAACAAGCTTGTGAAGGATCATATGACAGATGATCGATTATATCTGTGGACGTTAATTTGTCTAATAGTGCCAAAGAGTTCAGCACATGCCTTTAGTGGAATAAGCCTGTTGTTAACGAATATGGATCAAATCTCGGGTCGTTGTAGCTTTCAACCTATAGGTCCACCGACCCCCGAGCTAGCTTATACTTGTTGGTACACTATTTTATTAGAGAGTGAGTTTGAACAGTTCAAATTCAAATATTAATTATGTGGGGACATAATTAATATAAGAGCATAAAGTTTAAATAATTAAACTTGTAAATTAATATATTGGATATATTAATTTAATATTTATTGAATAAATATTAATAAGGAGAAATTAATTTATTTGATAAATTAATTACAAATAATTATTTAATTAAGAGATTATAGTAAATTAATATGTTGGAGATATTAATTGGTTTCATAATTATTAGATCATTATTAAATGGAGAATTGTAGAAACATCAAAACTTTTGGGAACCAACTATAACGCCTCGGACTTTTTGGCCAAACTTCATTTTTTGGTAAGCTTTAAATTATTAATTTTATTGTTTCCTTAAATTTAATTTTTTTTTTTTTAAGTCTTGTAAAGCATTAAATGAGGATTAATTCATTAATAGAAATATTATGATTATTAAAGATAGTACGTAGAAAATCCAAATTTAAAGGAAAAGGGGGAAAAGATTTAATTAAAACCTTTTCCTCAATCCTAGGAAAGACCCAAGTTTGACCTAATCAAAATTGGTATGTATAAAATATAAGTTTCTTTTCTTTTACTTTTACTTTTCTCAAAACCCAAAAAAGAACCCCACACACTCTCTCTTCTTCCTTCTCCCTCACGAACACCAACCTCATCCTTCCCCTTATGGTTTGTTTGCACCAATACCATCACCAACACCCTCTGCCGCCTGCACCCAGGCCGACACGACCACCGATGACACCACCCCCATGCCGCAGACGTGCCCCGCATCACGCAAACTCCTCTACGCACAAACATCCATGCTCGCGGCCCACACTTACGCCACACCCACATGTGCCGGACGCTGCACCACACAGCCACCACCTACCGTCGCCGCCTGCCTGACCATCGTGGGTTGCCATCAGTCCACCGCTGACAATGCTTGTCAAATTCGAAAAGTTTTCAAGAGAGGTTGGTAGATTTATATTATTTGTTCAAATGATTTTGACTCTTTTGTTGTATCTTGACCCTTTGACCATTGACCAGCTACATCAACTCGACCATTGACCGAATTGACCAATTCAACCTTTAGGCCTCAAAGTTGGAATTGTAGCACCTTTGGACTTGGCCAAGTAAGGGGAAAATTGAATTATAAGTAGCATGTTAAATTAATAACTACTAATGCCTGTTAAATGCCTTAAGGGGTTTGTACCCATTGTATATAATTGAGGGGCTTGTGCCCATTGGGTTCGTGCCTCTTGTTTATAATTGAGGGGTTTGTGCCCATTGTTTAAATTGAGGGGTTTGTGCTCGTTGTTTGTAATTGAGGGGTTTGTGCCCAAGGTTTATAAGTGAGGGGTTCATGCCCATTATGTATAATCAAGGGGTTTGTGCCCATGATTTATGATTGAGGGGTTTGAGACCATTATTGATTTAATAGGTTGTATCTACGTATTCTATATTTTCTTGTATGTCCTAAGAAGGGATCTTTACTGAGTTTATGACTCACCATTTTTCTTTTCTTTTCTTTTCTTTTTGTGTGTTTCCGCAGGTACTCTTGTAGACGTTGACTATGTCTGAGCACATGACTCGTAGTTCTACCAGTGGGGGAGTTCATGGAAAGGGTCGTGGAAGAGGCCGAAAAGATCAGTTGCGCTCTACAGTGACTTGTAGTTCTACCAGTGGGCAAGCCACCCTGTTCAGCAGCTACCAGAGTGCACAGGAACAGTGTCAGCAGTGCCTGGGTTGACTGTAAAAGCTTTGGCAGCTAATCAGGTGTTGGTACTAGAATCTCTCAAGGGATTTTTGCAAACTGCAGCTTTGGCAACCCCTCCATGATTAGCTCTAGAAGATAGCACTGCATCCGTTGACCATACCACAATAATTGTACCTGCAGGTCGGACGATCATATCTAGAAGTATGGAAGGAGTACCTACTATAGTAGTAGGGAGACAGAACGAGGTTGGCAGCAGCAAGGGCATTTCTGAAGACGTCCAAACCATAAAAGACTTTATAAAATTTAAGCCGAGGGAGTTTTTCAGGGCTATTGAGAATCCACTAGCAATTGAGAATTGGTTATCTCATATGGAAACTGATTTCCACCATATGGAATGCCCTGAAAAGCAGAAAGTGAGATGTGCTACGTTTGTCATGCAAGATGAAGCTAGAGAATGGTATGTGCAGCAAATTAAGATGAGGGCACCTGGCGAGCAGCCACTTGCTTGGGACGAGTTTAAAGTGATGTTTTTTTATAGGTATTTCAGTGAGGCTGACAGGCAAGAGAAGATCACCATGTTCACCACCATTCAGCAAGGCACTGATATAGTAGAGGCTTATGAGCAGAGGTTCAATGCGTTATGCCATTTCGCTGAGGAACTGATCCCGATCGCAAAGCAAAAGATCAAATATTTTGTTAACAAGTTGCACATGGGAATTCAGGGTGACGTGTTAGCCCTTAAGCCAACCACTTTTAGGGACTATGTCGAATTGGCTAGGAACTTAGATAGGATTTAGAAAGGCAGGTTTTGTGGTCACTTCACCTGCAACCAATCAGAATGTTAAAAGGAAGTTCGAGCCCTCCATGCCATTTAGGCCTGTAGAATCCAGGTAGAATTATGATTACGATAAATATAGGGGTAAGCGGCCTCTTCAGCATCATCAGAATTATGATCAATGCCATCAGAAGTATGACCAGGGGAGTGTTAGGCTTGAACAACGACATTAGAAGTCCGACCATCAGAACCTCAGAGATTGTAAGTCGTGTGGCAAGAAACATTTGGGATGGTGTGAGTATGGAGAGAGAATTTGTTACAAGTGTGGCAAGGAAGGTCACTTTGCTAAGCATTGTTTTTCCAAAGACACTGCAGAAAAGGTAGAACCTTGAGGGATAACAAAGACGCATGCAGCTAGATTGGCACAACAGGAGGGAAGGATCTATGTGACGACCAGGGGAGAGGCTGATTCTTCAGCCAAAGCAGTTACAAGTATACTATCTATCCTTGGGCATTTTGCATGCGTATTGTTTGATTCTGGTTCTTCGCACTAATTTATCTCCTCTTGGTTTATTATTTCTGCTAGATTTGAATTGGAACCCTTGGGGTTCGAATTAGTAGTAGCCACTCCGGCTTGAGTGAGCATGACCGCTTGTGAGAAGGTTAAGGCCTACAAACTAGACATAGCAGGCCAGTTATTAGAAATTACACTCATAGTCTTGCCTATGAGTGAGTTTGATGTTATTATTGGCATGGATTGGTTGTCCAAGAACCACGCCGTTCTCAATTTTCTTCGAAAGGAAGTTATCTTCAGTTCTTCATCAAGGCTGAGCTTTACTTTCAGAGGGAGAAAGTCTAGAGAAGGCCTCAAACTGATTTTAGCTTTCAAGGCTAGGAAATATTTGTCTCGAGGAGCCTGCAGTTACCTGGTGTAAATATTAGGAGGACAGAACCTAGAGTTATCAGTTAACGCTATACCGATGGTCAAATAGTTCGTCGATGTATTTTCAGATGATTTGTCAGGTCTGTGCCCCCAATGCAGTGGACTTTTGCATTGAGTTGGAACCTGAAATCGTTCCTATCTCGAGACCGCCTTACAAAATGGCTCAAGCCGAGTTGAAAGAGTTGAAGGTCCAATTGCAGGAATTGATTGATAAAGGCTTCATCCGACCTAATGTGTCACCATGGGGGGCTTCTGTGCTATTTGTTAAGAAAAAGGATGGATCAATGAGGTTACGCATTGATTCTCGCAAGTTGAATAAAGTAACGATCAAGAACAGATACCCGCTATCGAGGATTGAGGATCTATTCAACCAACTACAAGGAGCCTCGGTGTTCTAAAAAATTGATTTGCGGTCTGCTTATCACCAGTTGAGGATCAGGGAAGAGGATATCCCTAAGACAACATTCAGATCCTGGTACGAACACTACGAGTTCGTAGTAATGTCTTTTGATCTGACCAATGCGCCTGCAACATTCATGGACATGATGGATTAAGTTTTCAAGGCATTATTGGATACGTTCGTGCTTGTGTTTATTGACGATATCCTAATTTATTCAAAAATAAAAGTTGAACATGAAGAGCACTTGAGAAAAGTTTTGATGGCACTTAGAGATAATCAGTTGTATGCCAAGTTTTCAAAATGCGAGTTTTGGCTTAACAAGGTAGCATTTTTGGGTAATGTGGTTTCCAGCGAGGGGATATCGGTGGATCATGGAAAGATTGAGGCAGTAAGTAACTGGACTAGTCGAACAACGGTAGCCGAGGTGAGGAGCTTTTTAGGTCTGGCTAGTTACTATACGCGCTTCGTGAAGAATTTCTCCTCGATAGTAGGACCTATGACTCTGGTTAACCAGGAAAGGGCAGCCCTTTGAGTGGTCCAAAAAGTGTCAAGCGAGTTTTGAAGAATTGAAAAGACGTTTGACTAAAGCACCAGTGCTAGCGATCCTAGAGGGAATCGGTGATTTTTTGGTTTACAGTCATGCATCGAATTTTGGGCAGGGTTGTATCTTAATGCAGAAAGGAAAAGTAATTGCTTACGCTTCTAGGCAGCTTAAGGCTTACGAACAGAACTACCCGACCCCTAACATGGAATTGGCAGTAGTGGTTTTCACATTGAAACTCTCGAGGCATTATTTATATGGGGAGAAAATTAAGATCTTCAAGGATCACCAAAGCTTAAATAACTTCTTCACTCAGAAGGAGTTGAACATGAGACAGCGCTATTGGTTTCAACTGGTAAAAGACTAAGACTGCAAAATCCTTTACCACCCAGGAAAAGCTAACATTGTTGCGGACGCCTTGAGCAGGAAATCGTCGCACTTTGCAGTGCTGACGAAGTTTCCAACACCATTACAATGAGACCTAGAACGGTATGAGATTTCCTTAGGCAGGGGGGCTTCGACACAGTTGGCTCACATGACGATCTAGTCGTTCTTGAGAGAGAAGATTATAGAGAGGCCACAGAATGACCAAGGATTGCTCGTCTTTTTTTTCAGGGCACACACTGGTGAAATTACTGATTGGTCAGTGGCCTCGAACGGAGGATTACAGTTTGGACAACAACTGGTAGTCCCAAATGATTCGGAGGTCAGGACTGAGTTGATGACAGTAGCTCACAGTTCACCATTTTCTTGGCACTCGGGGGGCCCAAAGATGTATCACGACTTGAGACAGAGTTATTGGTGGAATAACATGAAAAGAGATATAGTAGTTTTTGTTAGTAAGTGCCTGACTTGCCAGCAAGTAAAAGCACCGAGGAAAAAGCCAACAGGGCTGTTGCAACCGTTGAGCACTTTAATGTGGAAGTGGAATGACATATCTATGGACTTTATTTCAGGGCTTCCTAGGATGCCAAAGGGTTTCATAGTGATTTTGGGACCGACTAACCAAGTGTGCACATTTCATCACAGGGATGATTGATTACTTCATTAAAAAATGGGCGCAGTTGCACGTGGAGATTGTGCAGTACCACGGGGTACTAGTGAGTATTGTTTCGGATAGAGACATCCAGTTCACTTCTCGTTTCTGGAAAATTCATGCAGGAAGGCCCTGGTACCACTTGTAAGTTTAGTACAGCTTTCCACCCCTAAACCGATGGTCAGACCGAAAAAGTCAATCAGATTTTAGAAGACATGTTGAGAGATTGTTTGCTCGATTTTCCAGGTAGTTGGGACAAGTGGTTGTATATGATGGAGTTTGCATATAACAACAGTTATCGGTCCACCATTGAGATGGCTCCTTTTGAGGCTTTATATGGCAAGGGATGCAGATCTTCTATTTTTTGGAAAGAAGTCGGGGAGAGAAAATTGTTGGGCCCCGAGCTTCTAAAATTGACAAATGATGTCATTCAGAAAGTTCGTACTACAATGCTTACAACACAGATTCGACAGAAACGTTACACTGATGCTCGGCGTTGGAACTTGGAGTTTGAGGTGGGGAATCACATACTCCTCAAGGTTGCACCTATGAAAGGTGTTTTGAGATTTGGCAAGAAGGGGAAGCTTAGTCCTAGATTTTTTGGTCCATTTAAAATTCTTGAGAGGATAGGCTCAGTGGCTTACAGGTTTGCCTTACCACCATCCCTAGCAAAGGTGCACGATGTGTTTCACGTATCGATGCTCAGGCAATACGTACGGGACCCTTCCCATGTGATTGATCATGAGTCATTATAGCTAGATAAGGACTTGACCTTTGAGGAAAAACCTGTACAAATTTTGGATAGGGTAACGAAGGTATTAAGGAACCGAGAGATCGACTTGGTTAAAGTCCTTTGGAGGAGCCAATCAATCAAAGAAGCTACTTGGGAATGTGAGGAGGACATGCGTGCTCGTTACCTAGAGTTGTTTCTACCTTAGTCAACTTTCAAGGACGCAAGTTTTCTAAGGGGGGAATATTGTAACGTCCCGGATTCTTGGGCCAAAATACATTTTTGGGTAAGCTTTAAATTATTGTTTTTATCGTTTCCTTAAATTTAATTTTATATTTTTTTTAAGTCTTGTAAATAATTAAATGAAGATTAATTCATTAATAGGAATATTATGATTGTTTTATTAAGCTAGGTAATATTAGAGGATTTTATTTTATCATAAACATAGTATATAGAAAATCCAAATTTAAAAGAAAAAGGGGGAAAAGATTTAATTAAAACCTTTTCCCCAATCCTAGGAAAGACCCAAGTTTGACCTAATAAAAATTGGTATATATAAAATATAAGATTTCTTTTCTTTTACTTTTACTTTTACTTTTCTCAAAACCCAAAAAAAACCCCACACGCTCTCTCTCTTCTTCCTTCTCCCTCACGAACACCAACCTCAACCCTACCCCTCTATTTTGTTCGCACCAACACCATCACCAACACCCTCCGTCGCCTGCACCCACGCCGACATGACCACTGATTACACCCTCGCGCAAACTCCTTCGCGCAGAAACACCCATGCTCGCAGCCCACACTTACGCCAAACCCACTTCTGCTGGACGTTGCACGACACAACCACCACCTGTCGTCGCCTCCTGCCTGACCGTCGCGAGTTGCCGTAGGTCCACCGCCGACAGTGCTTGTCGGATTCGACTAGTTTTTTAGAGAGGTTGGTAGATTTAGATTCTTTGGTTCAAATGATTTTGACTCTTTTGTTGAATCTTGACCCTTTGACCATTGACTAGCTACATCAACTCGACCATTGACCGGATTGACCAATTCGACCTTTAGGCCTCAAAGGTTGAATTGTAGCACCTTTGGACTTGGCCAGATAAGGGGAAAATTGAATTATAAGTAGTGTGTTAAATTAATAAGTTCTAATGCCTTGAGGGGTTTGTGCCTGTTGTTTATAATTGAGGGGTTTGTGCCCATTGTTTAGATTGAGGGGTTCGTTCTCGTTGTTTTTAATTGAGGGGTTTGTCCCAAGGTTTATAAGTGAAGGGATCGTGCCCATTATGTATAATCGAGGGGGTTTGTACCCATGATTTATGATTGAGGGGTTTGAGCCCATTATTGATTTAATAGGTTGTATCTACATGTTCTATATATTCTTGTATGTCCTAGGAAGGGATCTTTATTGAGTTTATGACTCACCCTTTTTATGACTCACCCTTTTTCTTTATTGAGTTTATGACTCACCCTTTTTCTTTTTCTTTTTTGTGGGTTTCCGCAGGTACTCACGTGATGTATCCGGGTGGCTGATTGGAGTTGAAAGACCATGGGATGGCGTTATTTGCTCTTTATTCTTTTATTTTTATTTATCGAATCCTACATTAAATTCTTAAACCTTCCTTCCGCATAAACTAGATTGAGATTTGTGAAATGATTTGCTAAGGATTTATAAGTTTTATGATTATTTTAAAGGTACCCAAACAAATGTTTTGCTTTGCTAACTAAAATTTTAATTTGATTTATAATATATCTTAAGTGGATGTTGTTCTGTATGTCTCGTGTGATTTTTTTTTTTTCAATGCATGCAATAGAGTAGAGACCTAAAATTTGGTCGGGTCTTTACACCAACAGTTCCATCACAATTTCTTGGTTAACATTGTTCAGAAGAAACTGTTCCATCATAGTCTCTTGGTTATGTCTAGAGTCAATAATAGGCGACATGGGCGACTCTGCCATTACATGTTCGGGTATCAACTGAACAGGCCTAACTTGAGCATCATTTGTGGGCGATCCAGATGTTGTAGCTTGAGATCTGCCTGGTTTTGATATTTCGACATGTAGTGGCCTCGAACTATCATCATCTGACAAAGAAAGCCCATAAGAAGTTGGAATAACATCGTGAAAAAATAAATTCTTAACATTATCTGCATCACATATATTAAGTTTGTGAAAAGGATAAATGTGTTCATGAAATAAAACATGTCTAGATAGAAAATCTTCATAGTTTCCGAATTCAACAATTTAAAACCTTTGACTCCTGGCAGGTACCCCAAAAATACAGATGGAATAGTATGTGGAAAAAATTTATGTTGTGCATCGCCAAGGTGGAAGCATATGATAAACAACCAAATATTCTAAGAGACGAATAATCTGGAGGCGAACCTTTAAGAATCTCTAAAAGGAGTTTTCCATTTCAAATCCGGTGATGGGGTCCAATTTATAAGATGCAACCGTCAAAACACACTCATTCCAATAAGAAATATAAAATTTTGACTAAAAAGGAGAGCACAAGCAACATTCAATATATGTTGATGTTTTCTTTCAACCATTGAATTTTGTTCTAGCCTAGACACACAAGAAAATTGATGTTCTACCCGTTTTTGTTTGAAAAAATTATTAAATAACAACTCGGGTGCATTATTTGATCGAACAACTTTGATAACCTTGTTATACTGAGTCTCGAAAAGCTTAAAAAAATTGGGGAATAATGTTAATAACATTCGATTTTTGTTTGAGTAAAAAAATCTGTGTGTATCGACTATGATCGTCAACAAGGGTAAAAAATATATATATGCCCAGCATGAGAAAG
This sequence comes from Sicyos edulis, assembly GCA_036507275.1. Classification (NCBI taxonomy): domain Eukaryota; kingdom Viridiplantae; phylum Streptophyta; class Magnoliopsida; order Cucurbitales; family Cucurbitaceae; genus Sicyos; species Sicyos edulis. The sequence continues at coordinate 21,628,549 of CM071848.1, forward strand.
AGTAGAAAAGGACTCCAAACATTCATGTGTAAAAGATCAAAATTTTCACATAAAATTTTATTTTGAGAAACAAACCGCAAACGATTTTGCTTGGCCAAAGAACATATGCCACAATGTGGTAGGTTTATATGAGAAGAATTTAATGGAATAATGTCTTTTAAAGCAATAAGTTTTGAAACAGAAGGATGGCCAAGACGGGAATGCCATAAAAAACTAAATTAAGACTTTTTACCGTATTAGCAGGTGATGAAAACGAATTCATAATAAAAATGTTGATCACATATAAGCCTTCACAGATCCTACCTATTACGATCATCTTAGAGGTACATTTGTCTTGAATCAAACAACCATCAGTTGAAAAAGTAACAAATAAATTTCCTTCACCCGTCAAAGCGCTAATAGATAATAAGTTATAGGTGAATTCAGGAACAAACAAAACATTTTTTAGAGTAATTGAGTCATTCAAAACTATAACACCAACATATTGCACACTAATTCTGTAGATTAGTGTATCCCAATAATTGAACTGGTGTAGACGAATTGATGCTGATAAATTGGTGCATGGCTCTGATACCATATTAGAGAATATGAGGTTCCACCTTAAAACCAATTGGCAATGAGGGGAGTAACTCATATTTATTATAAAAGTGTTGTAGAATCCTCACATTTCCAATGTGGGACAATTTCCACAAGGTGAGTATCTCAACATACCCCTTCAGGATGGCGGTCATATCGAGTAATGTCATCTTGAATTGGATCCTAATTTATGGATCGAAATATCTGCTTTGGCTTACTCGCATGGATCGGATCCGAACTTCTTGGGATCAAATACTCACTTAAGCTTATGCTCGTGTTGGGTAGGGTTCACACCCGCTTTAGAATTCAAAGCATTTTGGGTTGGATCAAAATTTGGGAGACCAATAACCCACATGGAGCTCTTATACCATAATAATTTAATAAATGAGAAAATAATAATGTGTTGATTTCCTCTCCTCTCTGAGGAATATAAATATATACATAGCTAGGATACAAAGTAAATCTTATAATAGAGCCAACATGACCAGTTGCTCAGCCACACTATACCCAATGACCATAGGTCTTAGTTCAAATCTAATAATAGAAAAGATAGTAACAAATGTAGAGCCTAACAAACTAATTGTACAAATATAGTATAATCTCTAATAACACAAAATCACTTCTCCGTTCATGTTTTTTGGAAAATATATCCACCTTCAATTCCTTCGACCATGGGCTCTGATACCATAGTAAAGAATATGAGGTTCTACCTCAAAACCAATTGACAATGAGGTGAGTAACACATATCTCTTTTATATTGATGTTGGATTCTCCCACTTTTTAATGTGGAATATTTGTGAAATCCTAACAATCAGCAACCTCAATTCCTCGACTTCAATTCTTACGAATTTGGTTTTAATTCCACGTGGGTCTGCTTGAAAATCAATGGGGAATTGGGAATATATTGATGGCGGTGATGTGCAGTGAGGTTGAAGATGAATTATTATTATATATTTTTTTTGAAATTATGAATCAATTGCTTAAGAATAAAAATTAAGGAAGATGTAAATCGATGAGTGCTGTAAGGTTACTCATATTTCTTTTATGAATTGAAAATTGAAGTTATTTCAAAATGAAATTTTCACTTTGGAAGATGAAAAGTTGTGTTAAAATTTTCTTTCTTTTATTAAAGTAAAACTTAATATAACAGCATCATCCATCTATTAAATTTAAAATTGATCTAGTCATCATTTTAGTCATCTTTCCATTATGTTACTAACAATTTTGTTACCGAGTGTCAGTGGCGCAGTTGGTTATCTTGTGTGGTGTTAATCCATTTCAACTCTATAGTCATGAGTTCAAGCTCGAAAATCGGTATTTGACTGTAGTTGTGCCTCTATATAGGGTTTGTTGGTCTCTCTTCCCCCACTATTTTAAGGACGAAAATTAAGCATTATGTTACTGACAGTTTTATTATTTTAAGGACGAAAATTAAGTATTATGGATAAAAATATTAAGTTTTTTAAATTAATGACCAAATTGAAAAACTCCACTCAAATCGTGAGGACTAAAAAAAAATATATTTTTCCAAAAAAATCACCCATAAATTAATATATTGTTTAGGTATTGGCTCCTTCAATATTTTTATTTGACTAATTATTTCTTTTGAGGTTCAATAATATTTAGAGATGGGAAGACTCAAATCTTTAAATCTAAATTTTTTTTATTATAATTCCGTTAATTGCAAATTTAAAACATAAATACATTTTCTTAAAAATTATTAAGGTAAGTTACAATCAAATTCTAAACTAAAATTAACCATCCCTAAATTATATATTTTAATTTTTTAGTTCAACAACCACCGAGATTTGACAACAAGAGCAAAGCTCTATCAACATCTTGTATAACCTAGTAACCATGAGGTTACATGTTCGAATCCCCTTTCCCCCAATATATTGTATCAAAAAAAAAACCACCGAGATTTAAATAATTATGCATATATTGGTATTCTATAGCATTTAGTAATTTAGATCCTGTTTGTGAGTTTGATAATCATTTAGATCTTATTTGATAACTATTTTTTTTAAAAAAAAAAAATTTTGGAATTTAAATCTACACCAATTATCTTACCATATATTTTTTTTTACTTGATATCTCATCTTGCCTATATTTTTAGAAACCAAATTAAAATTTGGAAAAAAAAATAAAAAAAAAAGTTTCCAAAAATTTGTTTTTGTTTTCAAAATTTGGTTAACATTGACATTCTTTTTTTAAAGATGGATACATTTGTAGGAAGGATGGATCACATCGTAAGAAATTTAATTGAGTAAGAATAGACTTAAATTTCAAAAACAAAAAACAAAAATCAAATGGTTATCAAACGGGGCTTTAGTTTTTAGTTTTTGGTTTTTAAAATTGAAACTTATCTTTACTCATATTTCCTATAACGTACTCCATCTTTTCTACAATCTATCTAACTTTCCATAAGAAAGTATGTGAATGCTAACCAAATTTCAAAAATAAAAATAAACTTTTTGAAGTTACTTTATTTTGTTACAAACTTTGGTTTAGTTTGTACAAATATAAATAAGATGTAGATATCCATGTAGAAAAAATATTGTGTTTTTTCTTGTATATTACAAAAGGGCTAAAATATTCCATGAATAGCACAATAATGAAAATATTTACACGTATAGAAAAAATGTAAATTTATTGACTTTCATATTGATAGCACAATAATGAAAATATTTACTAATAAATAAAGTAAATTGATAGACTTTCATTAGATTCTGTCAATAAGAGCTCATAGAATCAATTACAGATAAAATTGATAGACTTTCATCACTAGAACATAATAGATTCTATCAAAGTCTTCGATAAAAAAGGGTAAATAGAGATTTTTTTTAAAAATAGGTAGAATTTACTATGAACGAAATATTTTTAAAAAGTTGCTATAATTGTAAACGGTAATAAAAAAGTTGCTATACCGTGCAAATTCCCAAAAACATTTGGTATAATGAATGTTATAGGCTTAAATTTCAAAAACTAAAAAAAAAAAAATAGAGCCGAAATTATTATTATTTTTTTAAAAATAGTAAAATTAAACTTATGAAGTTGTGAGCAATTGTTTTTTTATTATTTATTATTTTTTACTTCAAGTTGGGAGAGGATGGACCACAAATCTTACAAAGAGAGTAATATTACTCTCAAATAAATGATAGTCAAATACCGATTCTCAAAATTGAATATTTAATCATGGTGTTGAAATGGATTTCCACCATACAATGAAATCACCAAGTCATCGATTGAAGTTGTGAGCAATTGATCCCAAATCCCGATAACTTTTATTTTTTACGTTACCAATAGTGGGGTTTTTTAATAGGTGCTTCAATTATTGTAGGATTAGGTCAATCCACACTACTTTTAAAGTTATAACTATATGGATTGCAACAATTTCCTAACTTTGATAATTATATAAATTGGAATTTCGAAAATTGAGTTGCCACACTAGTTGAGAGTAATTTTACTAATTTGAAAAGAAAAAGTTAGTTTTATCCCTAAACTTGCGAATCTTGGTTAATTTTCTAAACTTTAATCTTAGGCTCCAATAAGTATGACAAAATGTTTACATTATTTATGCTTGCCAACTAATTTCAACCAAAAAAAAAGAAGATAAACTCTTAAGACTCGCGAATTTCACAAAAAGTAGACCAAATTAGTGTGAAATATTGACTATTCAACTGCTCACAATATCAATCTAAATTTAGGAAAGAGGAGAAAATTACAATGCTTTTTCAAGTCGACGATCCAATTTGAATAAAATTTAAAAGGTTACAAAAGAACATACAAACTTTACGCCACTTTTTTCTGCCTCTCCTAAATTTGTTTTGCATACGTGTCATTATAGGGGTATTGTCGTGTTACATCAATTAAAAGTAACAATCTTAAATTTGTTTGATTTATGCAGTTAGACATCCCATGTCTAAATGTGATTTTAATAATCTATCGAATTTAAAAAATAGAGAGAAAATGACTTGATACGCCTTAATATTTATGTCTTCTGTGTGAGAATATTTATACATAAAACAAAATCTTAAAATAGTAAAATATATTTTAAAATCTAACAAACTTAACAATTCTAACAACCCTAACAATCTAATAGTCTCCTACAAGTTGGAAGGCATAGAGAATCCAAACTTGAACTAGCAAAAAAAAAATATTTTATTAGTAAAATTTGGGATGCCCCAGCGCCAATTTGGAAAACCAATTTCAAATAGATGCGGCAATGGAAAAACCATTGGGAAGTAAAGCGCCAATGGGAAGACCATTGGGAAGTGAAGCGCCAATGGAAAAACTACTGGAAAGTGAATTGCCAATGGAAATACCATTGGGAAAGTGAAGCGCCAATGGGAAGGCCATTGGAGAGTGAAGCGTCAATTGGGAAACAATTAGGAAGAGACATAGAAGATGAGAAAAAAAATAGAGAAAATTCTTGATTTTTGAAAATGCTTGGAAAAAAAAAGAAAGTCAATTGAATATGACATAGAAAAACAAAAGTGGCTAAAAATCCATACACCATATCAAATTTAGAAAATGGGAAGAAAATGACTTGATATGCCTTAATATTTATCTCTTGGGAGAATATTTATGCACGAAACAAAACCTTAAAATATATTTTAAAATCTAACAATATAATATAATCATCCAAAATAAAAGTATAAAAATAAATTGAGCATACTTCTCACCATTAAAATTTGGTAATCGAGACAAAAGACAATAACCACGAGACTACAATTGGCATGACAATTGCATGACAACCGGTAGCAAGCAACTAAATTCAAGCGAGTGAAAAATTGCTGATTCTTTTTATATTCTTACTCTTTCTAACTCAAATAATATGTATTTATGAGGTGAAAGAGTAGGTAGAGAGATCACAAATCAAAATGTTGAATAATAATAAACTTCTGTGTTCTGCATTCTCTGTATGTTATCTCTATTCTTAAAGAGACCATATTGAATGAAGCCAATGTATTGTTACTTAAAATCATGGATCACTAAATCAAAGAAGAAAAATAATGAATAAAAAAAAAAGTAAATAATAAATAATTATAATCCCGACATATGTATCATAAAAGGAGTCTCAATATCAATTTTATCCTAAATTTCCCATTTTGAATGTTCTCTCATCTGTGTTGTGTTTCTTTGTGCGGTAGAGACGCAAACTCCATAGCTCAAAAACTAGCAAAAATGGCAGTTGAAGATTTGCGGGAAAAGCAATGGATGGAAGATGATATATATATATATTTGATTCGGGATGGAAGATGATCTTGTAAGTATTATTTATTTATTTATTTTGAGAATTGATCTTGTAAGTATTTAATAACATGCATATACATGTGTTTTTTTTAAAAGAGATTGCATATATATGTTTTTAAAAATATAAATTCCACAATTTTTTAATCTTTTATGTTTTTTAGTCCAACTACTAAATTGATTGATTCATAGATATATACTAATATCGTATGCTATTATGCTTGTTAGCCCAAATTTTATTTTTTATTGAAAGATTCATCTTTAACATAAGCAACGATTTATCATAAATTTGGACTTAATAAATTTGTACAACAATTTAATTAAGGCTAACCCCAAATATAGTAGTACTAAAAAAAAACATTGCACCCGTAATATAGATTTATTAAATTTAGACTAAATAATTCTTCATTCCTAACATAGATTTACTAACTCTCCAAATTTAGTAACTCTAGTTAAATAATTCATATTCTTTTTCCCCATAGTCTATTGTTTTTTTTTCATTAAGTTTGTAGCATTTATTCTTCCCATGTAATATAATGTTAAAATTGTTCTTAAAAAAAAATATTCTGTTAAAATTTAATAAACTTTCTTACATGTACGGGACCAAATTAGTGGACTACAAGGAAAAAAAATATGAGAATTTGCCGGCTCTATTTTAATTTTGACAACTTTCTTTTAAATATTTAATTTTAATATTTATTTTTTTATTAACTAAAGAGAATGATAATTTTGTTGGTGGAAGAAGAATATATCTTGAAATCCAAGTCTTCAACCACGTCACCCATTAAAGATTATATGAAACTATTCATAAAAACAAATGTTTCTTTTTTACTTGATATCATTTAATTTAATAAGGGAAGTTGTAGGGAGTGTGCTATTTTTCATAAAGTAAATTCAAACCTACGCAAATTCTAAAATATTTGCAGATATAATTTAATTATTTTAATACTGTTAATATTCATCAATACAAATATTATTGAAAAGTATATGATAATATTCATTAATTTCAGTTTTACTAATTTTTTTTATATTAAGTATATTTTTTAAAAATGTATATTTATGAAGAAGAAATTATCAAATTTGAATCTCCAATTATTATTAAACTAACCAGAAAAAAAAAGGAAAAATTAAAGTTTTGAATCCTTGTCACCGTGTGTTATTTTTATTTTTGAAACATCCTACCCTGTGTTATTTATTTAACTAAAATGAAATAAATAGTTGATATGTATGTAAGTATATCAAAATCCTTCTCAGCATGTGTGTAGCTTATGAGACAGAAATGAACACTTTTGACTTTTCCATCCTCCAACTTTATTTTCCAGACCAATTTTGTAAACGCCTGGAACAGAACAACTCTTTTCACCATTCTCATTTTATAATTAAATTCAATATAAAACAAAAAGAATATAATATATATATATAAAAAAGAAATTAAAATGCCACGTGGAACCCACCATTTTGCCATTATTCCCACATTCCACGGTGGGCCCCTCTCTTCCGTCCTTTTAATCTCTCCCACCGGCGAACTCTGCAACACCCAGAAACAGAGCGAGAAACAGAGAGAGAGAGAGAGAGAGAGAAATTTTTCCGATGAGGAATCGAAAATTCCGACTGTCCGATATGATTCCAAACGCCTGGTTTCACAAACTACAAGAGATAGGAAAAGGACGCTCACAATACAACCAGCCGCCTTTCTATTCGAAGAAAAAACTCCGGCAGCCACCGCCACTGCGGCCCCAATCAAAACAGAAACAACCGCTAAATCCGCCGCCGCCGCCGCCGCAGTCCTGTTCGAGAAAATCTTACTATTTCACCAGAGACCTCCAATCCAATGATGGGCTTGGCACCAATTCCCCTCTGCCGCCGAAAAAGTCTCCAAAACCAGGAAGAAGACGACCCAGTTCCCGACCCTGGTCGCCGGAACTATCCGAATTCCGAACGGATAAATTCCTGGTCGCCGACTCCCAATCCTTCGACCACGACATCATAATCGACGTGTCGTCCAAGTATTCCGACAATGACGTCGTCGGCAACTTCGATTCCCACTCCGAACTTGACCTCCCACCGATCATCACAAAGCAAAAAAAGAAGCACGACAAACAGAGGACGACGGCGGCGGAAAACCCGACAAAGAAATCCCCGGCGAGTTCCCCCGGAGGGGTACGGCTGCGAAATCACTCACCCAGAATCGGGAACCGGAGAATCAGCGGCCGGAAAAGCACGTCGTCGCGGCGGAGCTTCTCCGACAGCATGGCGGTGATGAAATCATCGCACGATCCACAAAAGGACTTCAGAGAATCAATGGTGGAGATGATCGTTGAGAATAACATTAGAACTTCGAAGGATTTGGAAGATCTTCTTGCATGCTATCTGTGTTTGAACGCCGATGAATATCACGATGTTATAATTGAAGTTTTCAAGCAGATCTGGTTTTATCTTTCGGAAGCAGCTGTTTGAATTGCTTCAAACTCGAATTCTATACTCCTTGCTATTTTCTTGTACAGTTTCTTCTCTTTCATTTTTAAACATATTTAAATAATGTTTTTAGTTTAATTTATGATGGCATATGGCATTACTTTTATTATTTAATCATTTCGGTTTGGTGTTTGCCGGGGAATTACATGGATTTGGGTAGAAAAATCTACCTTTTCTTTTTAATTGGAAACTGAAGCAATTTCCCTTTTTCATTTCAGAATTTGATAGGAATATTTATTTAATTTGGTTTGAAGGAAGATAAGATTGTTAAAGATAATTATATTAGTTAAAAGGATTATAATTTGATACCAAAAAGTTAGGCCCGGTTTAATAACCATTTTATTTATTGTTTTTTATTTATGAAATTTAAGCTTATTTTTATTCAAATTTACTACCATGTACTTCATCTTTTGTATAATGTATTCATCTTTCCTTAAGAAAGTAGAAGAATACTAATCAAATTTAAAACATATAAACAAGTTTTTAGAAGCTATTTTTTTTTGTTTACAAGTTTTGGTTTTGTTTATTAAAATATAGGTAAGATGTAGATATCTAAATAAGAAAAAATGTATAGTAATATAGTTGTTGTAGACTTAAATTTCAAAAATAAAAAACAAAAAAACAAAATGATTATCAAACGGAGCCTTAGTAGTTTGATTTATTTATTTAAGTAAATACACATTTAAAGTAATTGAACTATAAGTTAAAGTTAGATATTGGAAACGATGTGGTCATATCCTTGAACTCATACAATGTTTCAATAATTGCATAGGAAAAGTTGTACTTTATTCATCCTCAACAACCTCTTTAAATTGTTTCCTCAAAAAAGAGAGAGAGAGAGAGAGAGAGAGAAAAAAAACAACCTCTTTAAATTAATCTTAAAAAAAAAAATCTTGAACTATGAGAGTAGTATTACATCCATAGGAGAAACTAACTCAACTAATTAGTAATTAAAAAACTCAATTAATTTCTTGACTAAAGCTAACAACATACCAATATTCAAATAATGGTAAATATAAGTTAAGTCTATTAGTCACCCTCAAAATGAGCTTAAAAAAAGTAAATGAAATTCATTTTGGCCATGAACTGATGAAGGATGGCACCAGACAACATTGTCGTGAACATATCAGTGAATTGACATTTGGTATAGATGGAAAGAAGATCCAATATGACATTATCAAGTCATGCCATGAAAAGAATGACAATTAACTTTGACGTGATTTGTTCGTTCATGAAAAATAGAATTAGACACGATTTCAATTGCATAATGATTGTCATAATAGACGAATGCAAAAGGGGAAGATAATACTATTAAATCTTTAAAAATGTTGTGATGATCCGAAAACGGAGGCCCCTTTTTCCATCTTTAATGAGATTAATGAATCACCCAAAAATATGCAATAACTGGTAACAAACTTTAGTGCATCCAAGCAAACTCCTCAAAAAAATCTAATGTCATCTAATTTCTTTAAAAGAATTTAGTTTTTAGCATTGTTTAAACATTAACAACTGAGGTATCACCTCCACCTCAAATGGACATAGAATAATATGTTTTAGTCAGGGTGAAATCAGTAGCAAGAAAAATGCTTGAGAATTTGAAGAACCCCTATCGTGATGCCTTTATAATCTATAGAGGAATTTGTTTAATTTGCACACCAAAAGAAGTTGAAGAAACAACGTGTTTATCTTTGTAAAATTCCATTAGTAGTGTCATATATACTTGAAGATCACAATATTACAAAATGCAATGTTTATGTCTTTCGAAGCCAATTGCGAACCAAAAATGCCGCCAATGAAATCAATAATTTCACTAAGAATATCTTAGTTGAATGGGAGTAAGTATCCCAGTAATCGGTGTTTTCTAACTAGCTACAGCCCTTTGCAATGAGCTTGGCCTTAAATCAATCCATCAAGCCATCATACTAGTGTTCGACTCTATATTGTAAAATTCGAAATGCGAATAGAATAGGCGCACTAACTTTCTCTTTCTTGACTTAAGAGACAAGACTGTAAGATTTTCTCTAAAATCACTTTTCTTTATTTCACTACTTTTCTTCTTCTCTACTTGCTCTTCTTGCTCTACTTTCATAATAGGAAAAACAATTCATTTACAGGCTTATTACAAGACTCCTGGCCTTACAAAACTTTTAGGCTTTCAACTACATGACTCTTGGCTTTTCATCTTCAAGACTTTTAGCTTTTCATCTTCCAAAACCTTTTAGCCTTTAATCGGTGCAATTTAAGTTCGACTAGATATAATATTCTAAATGATTTCAAACTTAAGATGCTATTTCTAATAGTTAAGTAATAAATCGCAGACACGCACAAGTATACGCAGTCGAATTGCGACAAGTGATAAATATTTATTTTATTGTTCTCCACAGAGAATTTGTAATTAACAAATGAAAATCTGAAAGTCAATACATAATGCAAACAATGTTGATGGAATTTTGAGTTGGTGAATGCTAAATAGGAATAGATGCATATGCAAATGATACAAGTGCAGCTATAGTGGCTTTTATATTACTCATGCGAAACCGGTGACCTTTACATCATACTTCCTTAACTTAACAAATGCTTCTGCACTTGTTGACTGAGAACACCCAACTTCCGCTGCAGTGCTTTGCACTTTGCTCCACGCGGCGTATGCAATAGCTAGGTTAACTTTAACTCCTTTTAATGATGCAAAAGACTCCACATTCAGACTAATTATGACTTGCTAGATCTTCCACTGACTCGCTCTTCCGAAATTGTTAGAGGCTAGCATATCTGGGTAGTTAACCGACACATACTTAATGAATAATTAAGCATTACAAAGTAAAATCACCCACACTCATAATATATATTAAACAACCAAACTGCACTTAAATTCTTGATGAACTAATAACTAATGCTAGATGACAAAGGTTAATGTACCATGCTAATAGACTTCGCAAGACAAGTTGTTGCGAGAATACTAACTATTACTATGTTGTACCTTAAGCTCCCCTTTTGGAGGACTTAACAACAACTCGCTGGTACAATGCCCGTGGGTTTGCAAAATAAATAAGCATTGCGTAAACAACTAGGGAGACGGTTATTCCTAACTCCTCCAAAATACCTTAGACAAGGTAGTGCCTCGTGAGAACAACTAAGCCAAACTCTTGCCATCCCCTTTTTCAAGGTTGATGGCAAGCAAACAACAGGTCGACTGTCAATCAACCCGTGCTAACTCAAACAACCGTCCTTAAAAAATAATCTCAATGTCTTTCTTAGTTAGTTCACCAAGATGCACATTCCCTATCTACTTCTTAAAATAAATATCAATCCTTAAACTGTAACAGAGAATCAAGTTTGAACAATTTATTGTGTAATACAACTTAAGAAGCGTTACAACCTACTCCTACGGTTACATGATGATGCAATGGTATCTATCTAAGAAATGCAACAAACTACATGTTAACTATCAATGGGCTGTTGGAATCATAGAATGTAAACAATTTATAATGCAGATTTTTATGCTCTGTTTATCTTACAATGCGAACTTAATTGTACTTATAATTTGAGTGAAATGTTGCACTTTGGAAGCTTAAATAATGCTAATATTTAGAGCTATCAGCCTTACAACTTCATAACTAACTTCTTAATTACTAATAAAATTAATAAAATAACATTTAAGTTTATTCAACAAAATATTCCCATAAATTTAAATGCTTCTACCATCTGCCATGCAAAATCATCTTCTTAAATTATCGAACAAAACTTTCGATAAAAGTTTTGTGAAGATAATCGCAACTTGATTCTGACTTTCCACATGCATCAATTCAAGTCTTCCTTCACATGATCTTAAATAAAATTAAAGCGAACATCAATGTGTTTGCTTCTTTTATGGTTCACTAGATTCTTTTCTAACTTAATTGCTAATCTATTGTCAACTTAAATCATAGTTGCAGCAAGTTACTTTAGCTCCATCTTACTCAACAAATTTCTGAGCCATATTGCATTACACACTGACTGGTTGATTCCGGTGCTCATATATTGTCTAGTAATATATTGTAGCAAGTAATAAGAATATAGATTTATCGATCCCATAAAGATTAATGTCTATAGCTAATATTATTAATTTAGAGTCGTGCAGAAAAGTAAATCATGAATGTATGAGTTGTTGTGATTTTGTTGTAATTGAATAAATAGATACGATGTTGTAAATAAATATGATAGATCAATCCTAGAATATACTAAGTGCATGGACTAGCCAAAGAGAGTCTTGCCTCCCTAACAAATAAGTACTTCCGCACTTAATGGTTTATGGCAGAACCAGCTTCCACTATGAACGCCATTCTTAACGCAGGGCAACGAAAGCATTAGTAAGGTTATTCTTAACACTCCAAGCAGTGAACATAAATTCACACAACCTAATGTAGCATACTGGGTCAACATGTGGCTCCTTCTTCCGAACCACCACAAGGTACATGCGTGGGTAGCTAATCAACATATATATATATAAAATTAATCATGCAGTAGTGTAAAAATCAATGACCTACGCTCCTAGCATACTTCTATTCATGTAAAGACCCGACCCGATTAGGGTCCTAAACCTAGGTCTTAAACCTCTTATGCATGTAAATAAAACCTGAAAATATGAATTTTAAAAACTTGAAAACATAAAACGTTCAGTGAAATTCAGTTATTTGAACCTGTCCCTGTTTCCAAGCTCCTGTCAAAAGATTTATCAAATCCAACCCTGGCCAGAGTTTCTTTTATTTGCAAGTAAAAACATCCAGAACAATTTCAACAAAAACGAAGCAAATAGTTTAATATCCAGAAATACAACAAAGTCCACCTAAGGGCTTTGTGCCCTGTCTACATGCAAAAGAATTAAGAAAAGACGAAATAAGACTCAGAGTACTCTATCCATGATCATCCAGCAGCTTCCTCCTAGCCATGCAGTCTCGGTCCCAAGTTACCTGGTGGAAAACAACAGGAAAGTAAGGGTGAGCAACGAGTCACTCAGTAAGAATCCCCAACCGGGGTACAATATGAAAACAAATCATCTAGCACACAGATACATGAAACCAATCACGAGCACAGAGAAAATAACTTGGTTCAAGCTAAACGTCAACCCTAGAACTTGCCTAATCAAAGACTTACCGAGCTGCCCTTCGGGACTTACGACTGCAACCTATATTCGGGTTAACACATGGATGCCCATCGGGGGATTATACCAGCTAGAACACATGGATGCCCATCGGGGTCTTACACCAGCTCAAGTCAAGGATGCCCATCGGGGTCTTACACCAGCTCAACTCAAGGATGCCCATCCGTGTCTTACTCTTGCAAGATGCCCATCGGGGTCTTACACCTACTCAACACACGAAAGCCCACCGGGGTCTTATACCTGCTTAAGCACAAGGATGCCCATTGGGGACTTACTCCTACTAGGTTCACAAGCTGCCATACAGGGTCTTACACTTCCGTAGCTACACTATGATGCCCATCGGAGACTTACACATACCGCAACAGTGTGATGCCCATCGGGGACTTACACACACTGACAACGCATTGGTGCCCATCGGGGTCTTACCCATGAGAGACCTAAACTAGTAACTCCTAACAGTTTTCTAAGAACGGTAATGCAAGCTAACAGATCGACCAGGCAATAATCAATAACAACACGATCCTAGCATGGCTCTATAGAACATGAACAGGAAACATGGATATGCCAGAGTAAGAAAATACCTAGCATGGAGCTAACATGAACAAGACAGCAAACATGCCAGCAAATTAGAAACAAGGATCCTATATACTAGAATGCTAAAAAACACCCACAAATATCAATGTGCTATTAAAGTATTTCGTCGGGTCCACACAACCCCGGTAAGAAATCTTTACCTGGGGTTAGAAGCGGACAGAAGACAACAAATCGAACTTCCCGAGCTACAGAACAATCATAAAAACCTAACAGATAGAGGCGTAACAATTAATCAACTACACAACACAAAACATTAGTACAAAGTCCCAAGATTAGGGCTTTACCCAAATCCAAGAACCAGACGGCAACAGGGGAAAACATCTCCATTGCCTCGGGGCTTCGCTGGGGCGAAGCTTTGCCTGGCGTAGAGGCACTGTTGCGCTGGCTGGCGACGCGGCTACACACAGCGAGCAGGGGCTGTCCTCGCGAGGGTGAGACGAGGCAACGCTGGGCTACGGCTCGCTGTTGAGGCGAAGTGCACGCGGGCGCGAAGGGCTGTCGAGCAATGGGCGAGGACGAACAGGGGGATCGCTGCTGCGACTTCGCTGGTGCGGTAGCATGAGGGCGAGATGGTGCTGCGGCTGGGCGACGCTGCTTCGCTGCAGCGAAGATGGGAGAGAGCGATTGGACGACAAGACGCGGACGGTGCTAGCGCTGGCTGCGGCGAAAGGCGCTGCGTGCAAGGGCGATCAGCTGCCTTTGCTGCAGCTTCGCTGGGGCGAACGAACGGGGATGTGCAGCAGCTGCTGCTGGTCGGCACACACTCAAGAGAAGGAACAAGGTTGGCCTCTGCTTCAAGACTTCTCCAAACTCTCGGCTATAAGAGGAAGAGACATCTTGCTCGGTTAGTGCTTGACCAAGCATCAAGGAAAAGGGTTTAGGCTAGGAAAGAGGAAGGAGAAGAAGGCTTACCTCTCGATTCTTGGTCTTTTTTCTTGGAGAAACGGCAAGATGAAGGTGAAGAAGATGAAAGAAGTCATGCGGCAAGGGGAAAGAGTGAAACACGACTCATTTTTCTTTTTAGCTTAGGTTTTACGATTCCCACTCCTAGGCATTCCCCTATCGAGTCCCAGTTGCAGCACAATTTCCTTTGATTAAATCTCATTTAATCCAATCCTCCAAGCACCCTTACAGGTCAGGGGTTCGAATCCCATAAGCAACACCTTATATTTTCTATTTTAAAACTCTTTTAAACCAAGCTCTCAACTCTGAAACAACCAAGGTCCGAGTCCTAGCAACAACACCATTAAAATCCTAATTTCTCTTTCCAATCCAAGCTTCCAAAAGCTAGCAGGTCACATGTTCGAATCCCAGCAGCAACATTAATTAATTCTTAATTAATCAGCAACAAACCTCAACTACTAGCCACCTGGGTTCGAATCCCAAAAGCAACACCTTTAATCTCTTATTTTATTTAAAAGCTAGACTCTGAAGTCCAACACCATTCGAGTCCCAACAACCACACAATTAATTCTTATTCTCCCCTTTAACCAGAAAGCCACCAAACTTCTCAAAATGCATTCTATCCCTGGAAACCTGAAACCAAAGAACGGCCAATCTTATCGAATGACAGAAACAGCCCAAAACTCTAGTTAAACACCAAACCCGCCCTGAGGGCAAAATGACCAGATGTCCTCAAGGGTTAGAATAGCTCTAATGGCCCAAGTGAACATCCAAATCATGAACCGAAGACACCTGGGAAACCAGCATGGAAAACTGGGCCGTTACAATTCATGATTAGTAAACATAAAATCCTATAATGCAACCATAGAGATAAACATCACATAGAAGATAAACCAGACGATTGTATTGCAACAACGAAATGTTTAAAACTACAAGCTATTCCTAATAAAATAGTAAAATGGAATTGGCAAGGCTGAAGATGTGCAATCCCTTTGTCATCGGCTTCTACAACACCACCATTTTTTTCTCTCCACGATAGGCTTCATGGCGAACTGACCAGCTCACATTTCTCGGCTGCTTTGGTATTTATAGAGTTGAATTACTTGGCCGGCAAATCGAGGTGAGCTGTGAAATCTTCAAAAATGCAGGATTCCTGGATTTTCGTTGGAATTTATTTGATTGACACCGCCTTGATTACTTGATTGATTCTCTGATTATTTCCTTGTTGACGTGCCTTTTCCGAATGTGTTTTCCTTTTTGAGTTCCGCGCCTTTTTGTGCTGCTTTGTCATCGTTCGAACTGTTGTCCTTCCCACGGTGTTGCTCAATATGTCATGTCATTAGCATTGATTAGCACAGTTTACTCAAGATTTATGCTAAAAACACAAATCTGTACCTTTGATGCTACTTTATGAATGCATGTTGATTTTCTAAGTTATTTCATCACATTTCTTCTATTAGCGCTTGCTTTTCCCTTTAATTCCAAAATAATGCAAACTAAAACAACCTAAAATACGCTCTATTTAAGAGCTATCACACCCTAAAACTAAAATCATTGCTTGTCCTCAAGTAATGTTTATCTTCCTAGTTAGCTTGTTATTTCAGCATTTTTACTCTTTCCGATCCACTTCCGTAATTCTTATCGCATATCATATTTTTAGCAAGAAACTTCTTTTCTTTTCCGTTTTCAATCTTTCCTAAAGATTTAGATTTAACCTTAAAACCTTCCTTATCATGACTGACAAATTGTTCCTCATTGCAAGTATTCCTCATTACTTAATCTATTGTGTCGCAATTACTTCTAGTCTAAGTTTGCCCAACTTACTTTGTTAATGTATTCGTTCCAGCCCTTATATCCCTTGAGGATTATAGTTATTCTTTTCGCATTCCTCTTAAGTTGTACTCATATCTACTAAATTTCATAGTTCTTAGCATAAACCACTTGAGTATCAAGCAACTTCTCTAAGAAAAAGAGTTTTAAGCTTGCGCTAATTCGTAGACAGTGAAACACTTAAGGTTTCCTTAGGCTTATACAATTTTCTTGACCTTCTTATTTTGCCAGAGTAGTTTGATATTTATATATATAAAGATCAAACTACTCTGGAAAAATAAGAAGGTCAAGAAAGGCGTATAAGCCTAAAGAAACCTTCACTCAACACTCCTCGGGCTACCCTCACCCTAAACTTAAATTCTTCATTACCCTCAATGAAGGTGAGGCTTAGCTCCCCCAAACTTAGCTATTACTACGATCGCTCTACTCTATCTCAAGCTCTAAGGTTTCCTTACAAATTTTTGGTTCTTTCTGTCATTCATGATAAGGATTATTCTATAGCTAGGTTTGAATCTAAGGGAACTTAAGAATTCCTCTCATTGAATTTATGTTTATGCTAAATTAATTTTTGCTATAATCATGCTTAGTAGACTTTCAAAAGAATTTTTTTTGAATTTATAAATAAGGAAAATAAAATAAATTTCATCCTAAATGCATGATCCTAACATAGATTAAGACTATTCATGATATGCATGGGAAAAGAAATAAATGAAGCACTAAAAGGGAACGAGACTTCCATCTAATTTGTTACATTGTTGCCGCCTATTTCTTTTGCCTTTGCCATGCTCCAAATTCAGTATTTATTTTGGAAATTCAGGCCCTCGAAGTGTTCTTTTAGCATTACCGCTACTTTCAAAATTAGCTCATCTCTCTTATTTGCATACTCCTAGTAATCTTGTGAATTGATCAACAACATCTCAAATAGTTTCACCAAATCATCCGGATGTAGAACATTCTCTAGTCTTTCTCCTCTTTTCTTTTTTTTGAAACAAGGGTAACCACGCCTGTCCTTAGGCCAGGCACCGGGAGACATCGAAGGAGCAATGTCATAGCTGAGTCTCGAACTTGGGACCTTGAGGAGTGCATACCCTCAAAGCCTAAGTCTTCAACTACTATGCCACCTGATGGGAACAATCTTTCTTCTCTCTTTATCAATATCTCATCGATCTCCCAATTCTTTTTGTAGATTTTCAACAGTTTTTCTGTTGCCTTCGACTGCACACCCTGCTTCAAGCATAGTCTAATGATAGTGTGTGGGTAAAACATCTTCTATATTGGGAATGACCACCTATTCTTCCACCTTGCGCCTTCTGTCCTGATTGCTTTTGCACACTCTTGTAACTTATTTTTAGTTGATCTTTTCAATTGTTTTTGACATTCTGCTCGAATATTGTCCGGAAGGTTGAAAGCTTTGTTCCATGCTTTAGATTTGCAAAGTATCACCTGACCTTCTACTCGAGAGATAAATTTCCTCTCCTTGTTTAGATTTGTATAGAATTTGCGAACCCAATCTTGTCTTGCATCCTCATCAGGTAGTGTTAGTCTTTTTTTTTTTTAATAAGGTAACCACGCCCATCCCTAGGCCAGGCACCGGAGACATTGAAGGAGTAATGTCACAGGAGAGACTCAAACTCGGGGACCTTGGGGGAGCATACCCTCAAAGCCCAAGTCTTCAACCACTGCGCCACCTCTTAGGGACCAGGTAGTGCTAGTCTTACCCAACTTAACCTACCGACTTCGTGAAGAAAGTCTTCCGTCACTAAGACTTCAAGACATCCTCGGTCTTGTCAGAATCTCTTCTTTGTTAATGCAACATAGTTACGTTCTTTTGTATGATTTCCATCCTTACTTTCAACTTCCTTACCCTTTGTAGATGTCAGGCTACTCGAGACAATGTGTTTAGACGAAGATGTCAACACACAAAGTTTTATAATTCCTTGAAGTCGAAGCAAGAATGTAGTGATAGACTCTTCAACACACAAGGTTTATATAGAGTTTGAAATATTTTCGAAATCCTCATGCAAGAGAAGGAATAATCACAAAAGGAAAAACTGATTTTTGCACCTATTTTCAAATATTCTTACCAATTCCTTCCTAAAAACGAAATAATAATAAAAAGAAAATTGCAAATATAGAAAAAATTCCTAAAATTACGAAATAAAAAATAACTTAAGGAAAGAAATAAAATAAGAAAATTGCATAAATAGAAAATCTACCTATTCGAAAACAATAAATATTTTGCACAAAGTCAGAAATACCGGACCTGAGCAAATCTAGGCGGAACCTTTACGCTAATTTCGTCTGGCATAGTTCATCCGTGTTTAGGCCATTTAAAGATTTTTGGGGCGACGCCATCTTTGATCGCCTTTTCTTGCCTTTTTTTTCCATGCGTAGACTTCATACCAACCCAAACGTTGATAAGGTGTATAGTTCTGTGTTGAAGCTCATTTGAAATGCCTAACTGCTTCTTTCTCGATGAATCAATTTGTAAGAACCCGACACAAATAGTGGTCCTAAACCCGGTTCTTACTTAGCATGCTTAAAATTTAAAATCATTTAAATCAACATTGGAACTGCTTAACAAGAAAACGTATTAAATAAAACTTGTAGAAAACATCCATTCAATAGTTACCATAAAATAAGTCCTGGCCAATATTTAAAAAAACTAAACATTCAAACAACTTCTCAAAACAATAGTTTCCTAGCATGCTAACAAAGAATTAAGACTCAATAAAATAACAAAAGACAGAGTAAACGCCGACAGCTCCCATGATCATTCAGCTCCCTCCGCTAGCATCCCGGTGCTGTCCCAAGTTACCTGGTGGAAAACCACAGAAAACAAGGGCAAGTACGAAGTACTCAGTAAGAATCCTCAACCGGGGTACAATACTATACATCAATCATCTAGCATCCTAGTATACATGCAAATAGCTACCAACATAGATCTTTGCTCAACGAGCGAATGGGGCAAATCTGAAATCCTCGAAAGTCTCCTACTCCCGACTTAGTGACTGGCTCTCCTAACCAATCCCAGAGATATCCTCGAGGGTATTTCTCCCTCTTCCAAATGACCAACTAAAAAGTTGATCCCAACTAGATGTCCTCGAGAGTCTCTTGCTCTCTGCTAAACAACTCTTATGACAAACGGGAGAGTGCCCGAAGTTTGGCTCTAAACTAGAACGGAAGTGGTGTACTCACGAACATTAGCCCGAGTGAGCTCTCTAAACCGGCGACTAAGGCGTGTGCACACACACCGCATGCTGCTGCAAATAGTGTAAATGTGGGGGCCTAGGGAAAAACTATAAGGTCCAAGTACGCATGCCTAAGACTCAGAAGTGGTGTCACGATCTACAACAATGCGAGGCCCTTGGCACACAACTGTTGCAGTATGTACCACCGACGCCTGAAGCTAAGAACCGACCAAGGCAGGCTTAAACCGTTGGCAGGGTTTCGCTCTATAGCAGGCTACAAACTAGGCTTATGGCGATGCAGGAGCTAATTCGCAAAGGCTGTCAGGGGCAGAAGCAAAGTACGTTATGCTTCACATAGATCTTGACCTGTGGGGACAAAGTATGTTATGTCCGCTCTCAGCCTCTGGATGAAGACAATCCTAACAAGCTATCTAAGATCATAGAGTAAACGATTCCAAATAGTTCAAACATGCTTAACAGTAAACATAACCTAGCATGAGACTACAAACTTAAGCAGGAATCACAGTGCATGCTGGAAGGACAAACCTAGCATGGCACTAACATGTAGAAACAGAGGTAAACATGCTAGCAGCGATCAATCAACAAGCAGTCCTATCCACTAACATGCTCATAACAATCAACATGCATACAAGGTACAATCAAGATATATTGCAGGGTCCACACAACCTCGGTAAGAGATCCTTACCTGGAAAACAAGCAGTAAAACAATAAACAGTGTAATGTGCTCTTTGAGCTGTAGAGTCGACACACCCTAATCAAAACAATAACAACAATAATTAAACTCTAGTAATCTAAGCATCAATGAGCAATCACATAAAATCGGGATCCAAGAATTACCCAACCGAGAAGACACCAGAGTAAAGGCCACAAGGTCTCGACGGCTAGGCTCACCGCAAGGGCTGGCACGGCCAAATGCACTAGATGAGTGCGGCAGCGAGCAAGCAGGCAAACAGGCAGGCAGGGCACGTGGGGAGCCTTGGTAGCGAGCAACGTTGTGGTTGAGCTAGCATGTACGCGCTCGGGGCTACAAATTTGTGGCTACGTTTTGACGAAGGGGATCCAGTGTGAGCGATAGGTACGGCGAAACTCAGCTGCACGAGCGAACAAGCGAGTTCGCTACTGCATACGGATCAGCCAGGGGCAGCCGTAAGCGTGCGGTGCTGCGGTTGCGAAGGACGATCGAGCTGCGGCTGCAGGAGATGCAGCTGAGCGATCTGTGCTTGCGAGTGCGATCAAGCGGGATGGCTAAGGAGTTGTTGCTTGTAACGTGCGTGTGGCTTGCGATGGAGCTGCTAGGTGACTTCGGCTAGAGCTTGGTTCTTGCGAAGGAGATGACGGTCTTGGCTAAGGGCTGCAGATCCAAGGTCGGCGATGAGGAAGGCTGGATGAAGATGAATTTGGCGATCAAGGGAGAAGGGAGTCGAGAGAAGAAAGGGATTTGCGATTTGGCCTCTAGGAGAACGATCGTAAAAGTGAAGGAATGGGGAAAAACACGACTGTTTTGATCGATCAAGGGAAACCAAATACCACGCGACCTTGAGCGCCTGACATTGAATCCCAAATAGCGACACCATTTAAATTCTTAAGTTCCTCTTTTAACTGATCGACCTCTAAGCTTCACGAAAAGGCACCTTTAACCCTCTGACCTAAAACTGAAGAATATATAAACTTAGTGAAAGACAGGAATAGTCCTAAAACCTTGGTTAATTACAAAACGTCATCTTGGCTAAGAGCTGCAGATCCAAGGTCGGCGATGAGGAAGGCTGGATGAAGATGAATTTGGCGATCAAGGGAGAAGGGAGTCGAGAGAAGAAAGGGATTTGCGATTTGGCCTCTAGGAGAACGATCGTAAAAGTGAAGGAATGGGGAAAAACACGACTATTTGGATCGATCAAGGGAAACCAAATACCACGCGACCTTGAGCGCCTGACATTGAATCCCAGCGGCGACACCATTTAAATTCTTAAGTTCCTCTTTTAACCGATCGACCTCTAAGCTTCACGAAAAGGCACCTTTAACCCTCTGACCTAAAACTGAAGAATATATAAACTTAGTGAAAGACAGGAATAGTCCTAAAACCTTGGTTAATTACAAAACTGGCCCTAAAGGAAAAATGACCAAAATGCCCCTAAGGGCTAAAACTGCCCTAACGGCCCAACCAAACAACCTACAAGATAATCGGACGTACCTAGGGAACCAGAACAGAATTCTAGGCCGTTACGATACTCCTTCCTTTTAAGACTTTTGTCCACAAAAGTCCTAAGACTGAAACAACTCCGGGCAGTGTGTCTTCATCTCGTCCTCTAAATCCCAAGTGGCTTCCTCTGCCCTCTAATTTCTCCACTGAACTTTCACTAGTTTGATCTCTCGGTTACACAAGGTCTTATGCTCTTGGGCCAAAATCTGCACATACTTCTCCTCAAAACTTAAATCCTTGTTCAACTCCAAAGGCTAGTGATCAACTACGGGTGTCGTGTCTGCCATATACTGTCTCAACATCGAAATATGAAAAACGTTATGCACTACTGCCAAAGACAAGGGCAAGGACAAACGGTAAGCAACTGTACCAATTTTCTCAAGGATCTCGGAAGGCCCTACAAACCTAGGACTCAACTTCCCCTGTGGGACGCTCAATGGCTGCAACAGACCTACCGGTTTTTTTTTGGAGTCTTCACTTGCTGACAAGTAAGACACAGCCTAACAAACTCAATTATGTCTCTCTTCATACCCATCCACCAAAACGTTTGCTTAAGGTCCTGATACATCTTGGTACCTCCTAGGGGCCAAAAAAACTTGGAATTATGAGCCTCGGTAAGAAACTCGGCTCGTAGCCCTGCATCATCTGGAATGCACAAATGACCTTTATATCTCAAACCTTCATCTGGTGCTATAACAAAATTAAAGTCGCCATCTGCTTGAACTCTCTCGATCAGTCTTTGCATCTTGGGATCACTCAGCTGGCCATCAATGATCCTCTTTTTAATCGACAACTGAACTGTCAACTGGGCTACCGTGGCTGTAACCTCTCCCAACTCACTGCAATACTGGCTCACTCAAACTCTTTTCGCAATTCAATCTTGGAACTCAACAAAGCTGCGCAGTGCGATGTCTTTCTACTAAGAGAATCAGCTACAACATTGGCCTGCCCTGGGTGATACAAAATCTCACAATCGTAGTCCTCTACTAACTCGAGCCATCTTCTCTGTCTCATGTTCAACTCCTTCTGGGCGAAAAAGTACTTAAGGCTATGATGATCTGTGAACAACCGAATCTTCTCGCCATACAGGTAATGCCTCCATATCTTTAAAGAAAACATTACAGCTGCCAACTCCATATCATGAGTCGGGTAGTTTTTCTCATAAGGCTTTAACTGACGAGAGGCATACACAATCACCTTCCCATGCTGCATCAACAATCAGCCTATACCGAACTTGGAAGCATCACTATAGACTATGAACCCACCTGTTCCCTCGGGAACTGCCAACACTGGTGCTGTCGTCAAACTACGCTTCAGTTGGGCAAAACTTTCTTCACAACTGGCATCCCAAACAAAGTCAACACCCTTCCTGGTCAATCTAGTCAGGGCTGCTGCCTTAGCAGAAAAGTCTTTTACAAACCGCAGGTAATAACCTGCCAAACCTAGAAAGCTACGAATCTCCGCGACCGTCGTTGGTCTAGCCCACGAACTAACTGCATCAATCTTTTAGGGGTCCACTACTATACCATCTATGGAAATAAAATGTCTAAGAAACGCTACTTTCTTTAGCCAGAAGTCACACTTAGAAAACTTGGCATACAATTGATTTTCTCGCAAAGCTGCCAAAACCTGTCTCAAGTGCGAAGCATGGTCCTCTTTCGTCTTGGAGTAAATCAAAATATCGTCTATGAACATGATAACAAAGCTGTCCAAGAATGCCTTGAACACCCTGTCCATCATGTCCATAAATGTTGCAGGAGCGTTAGTCAGTTCGAATGACATGACCACAAACTTATAATGACCATACCTCGATCTGAACGCTGTCTTGGGGATGTCTGCATCCCGAATCCTCAACTGATGGTACCCTAACCTCAAATCAATTTTAGAAAACACTGAAGCTCCCTGAAGCTAGTCAAACAAATCATCAATACGCGGCAGGAGATACTTATTCTTCACGGTGACTTTATTCAACTCTGGGTAATCTATACAAAGGCGCATTGATCCATCCTTCTTTTTAACAAACAAAACTAGTGATCCCCACGGGGACACACTCTGGCGGATGAATCCTCGATCAAGGGTCTCTTGCAACTGCACTTTGAGTTCTCTCAACTTAGTTGGCGCCATACGATACGAAGCTTTAGAGATAAAGAGAGTCTCTGGCTCAAGCTCAATGGTAAAATCTACCTCTCTCTTTGGGGGTTAACCCGGTAACTCCTTAGGGAAACAATTTGCAAACTCTTGCACTACAGGTACCATATCAACTGACAATGCAATACTACCTCCACTTGATAACTTTGCTAAAAATACCCAAGCTCCTCGAGATATAAAACGTCGAGCTTTTACGACTGAAATCAACGGCGGACACATTCTACATTGGACACCGCGGAACTTGAAGCTCGGGCTTTTGAGGCGGTTGAAACACGACTTCTTTATGGAGGTAGTCTATCATAGCATGATTCTCAGCCAACCAATCCATACTAAGGATAACGTCAAAACCACTCATAGGAAGGACTATGAGGGTAGCCGCTAAAAGCTCTTTGAATATTTGTATCTGGCCACTCTTAACCCTACTACTAGGTAGCATACTTACTCCCAAAGGAGTTGCAACACACAACTCAAACCCTAAAGGTTCAAGTTCCAAACATGCTTGTCTAACAAATGCATTAGAAACAAACGAGTGGGTCAAACCCGAATCAAATGACATAAATGCATACGCTAACCTTCTAGCGAGTCGTGGCAAACACTCGACCCTGCTGCTGGGCCGATCTGGCTGCTGCTCCATCCTGGGTTCAAGCTCTAGCTAAATGCCCATCTTTGCCACATCTATAGCAAGCACGTGGTAAGGCTCTAAAAAGGCCAAAGTGCGCCTTGCCACACGTGCGGCACTAAGGCGGCTGTCTAACCATGCCCTACTAGCGATTCTCCGGTCTACTCTGTGGTCGGCACTGATCTCGACCTCTAAACTGGCCTTAACGGCGAGCCTGCTGTCCACCTGAGCGGGACCCACTAGAAGACTTAAAGTTCCTCTTTTGCCCTGAATATTGTTGAATATACTGAACTGGTGCAACAGGAACCTGCACCGGCGGGTACTTGGGGTTGTAAATGGTAGCCAATTCCATGGCTCTATCATAAGACTTAGGGACGAGTGCTCGTACATCCTGAGCAACCTCCTTTCTCAGCCGCTAATAAACTTCTTAGTCTTGATCTCCTTTGTGGCTATGAGTTCTGGGGCAAAATAACTATACTCTGAGAACTTCTCATAAGCGGCTATACTATCTATACCCTGCTTCAGATTCGAGAAGGCCTCTGCCATGTAACGACCCTGAAATTTCATCCCGGTCTTCCCGGGTCGCCCAGGGGCATTTTGGTAATTTTGGGTCGGGCCGGCAGGGCCGGTTTTGAAATTGTAAATTGTCGGAAAAATTATGAGTCGATTTGAATGGGATCAGGAATTTTGGTAAAGACATTTGACCTTGGGAAAAGGTAAAAATAAATAGGGAATTAAATAGCGCGTCGAGTGAGATTCGAGCCAAGGACGTGTCGCGTGCTAGGCAGGGGGCGCTGCCAGCCGAGCCACTGGGCGCGTTTGTTAATCTAAACGCGCGATCTAATACATATCCGTGTCTTCGTGCGCTCGGTTTAAAACAGAGCTCTCCCGAGCCTTCTCCTTCATTTCTCTCCTTCTTCTCTTCGCGATCTCCTTCATCAACCGACAACGATTTTCGGCGATTTCTTCCTTCTCCAGCTCCGATTCGAACGTGGTCGTCTTCCCCAGCTCGAAGGTCGATCCTTTTCCGGGCAGAAGGTAAGCTTTTCTTCTTTTTCTTCTTCTCTTCTTCGATCCGAACCCCCTGCTTCCGGGCTTCGTTTCCCGGCCGTGTTGAAGTGAATTTCTGGATGGGTTTTGTGCAGCTTGCATAGGAGAGTTCGTCCAACAACTATCGGCGGTCGAATCTTCGTCCATCGCTCAAATTCGGATTTTCTCCATCGCCCCTGTTCGCGCGCAAAAATAGAGCTCCTGTTCACCGTGCTCGGGTGCGCAGAAGCGACCGACCCGCCACCGAGCCTCGCTGCACACATGCGCAAGCATCCTCGCCAATAAGCGCCAAAGACGCGCCATTTTCTGCGCCCCACTCGCCCGGCCAGCCGTTCTTTGCCTGTTCGTGCAATCGGCTCGTTCGTGCGTTCTTCGCTCCTCGTGAGTTGCTCCCGAGCTGAGCCTCGTTTATTTTATTATATTTAGGCCTATTGTGTGATTTTTGTTGTGATTGATAGGTTCTCGGTAGCTAGTTCGGGTTCGTTCGCAATTTAGGATTTCGTGTCAAATCGTCCCCGACCAAGGTAAGGATTTCTTACCGGAGTTATGTGGACCCTGCGATATTATATGTGATTGCTGATTGACTGCTTGTTTGTGTTTATTGACATGTGTACCTAGGTATTCTATTATGAATTCCCGATTAGCATGATTTTTCTGATTTAATTCTCAGGTTAATCCATGCTAGGTTGTTCCTTTCTAGCATGCTCGTATCTGTTCCTTGCTTCGTAGTATCATGCTAGGCTCGTTGTATTCTTATTGAGCACGTATTGGATTTTATGGATTTGTTTGCTGATTTCTAGGGCAGGTTAGAGTTTCAGGTAGATAGCATCATCCGGCCCTGATGCATAAAGTACCTTGCATCCATGGCAGGGATGTCGAGCAAGTCATTCCGTCCCTGGACCCCGTGAGGGATTAGCTAACCTAACCCAGCGGTAGGCCCCGCAATCTTGGGTGAGGGTGGCGGATCGTTAAATGCCCCAACCGTCGGGATGATGACTTGGCATTGCCTCGTCCCGGCGATCGGCACGTCCTCGGCGTGTTCGACCGTAGCCCCTAATTGCCACCGTTAAAGGCAAGGACGGCTTCTGGTGTAAGCCTACCATGACCGTTCCTTGGCCCCAGTGCGGTGGTTCGCATCGACATAGTTTACGTTTCCGTGTCTCGACTTCTATGTCGGTGACACCGATCCAAAGAATTAGTTAGGCGTGGTGGATCGGACATGGGCGGCTTGCCTCTGACCCGACACCCCCATGGTGCGCAGTAGCACGCGATGCATGCATGCTTACGCTCATTACACACGACCGAGAGCTCCTTGGGATCTCGAGCGAGTGTACCTTTAAATCGACAGATGAGACAGTGAGGCCGGGACTTGTTTCTCGTATAGGGCGACTTGTGTATTGGGTGTGTGGTGATATTATTCTCGACTAAGACCTTAAATTGGCATCCGAGGCCCAAGTGTGGGCTAAGCTATGTGCTCTATTCTGTGTTTATATTCATAGCTTGCATACGCTCATCGAGATGACCATGTATATCGTATTGTACCCCGGTTGGGGATTCTTACTGAGCAATTCGTTGCTCACCCTTATTACTATGGATTTTTCCACAGG
This sequence comes from Sicyos edulis, assembly GCA_036507275.1. NCBI lineage: Eukaryota > Viridiplantae > Streptophyta > Magnoliopsida > Cucurbitales > Cucurbitaceae > Sicyos > Sicyos edulis. Next base: position 21,656,150 of record CM071848.1, read on the forward strand.
TAACCAAGTTGCGAGACAGGATGGTCAAGGAGGAGAGTGTGATCATGGGGCCCAGATCTTCAAACTCGATTTTTGTGTTATGACTCTTTATGTTTTATTTTCCCCTAAATGCATGTAGACGGCACGAGCCCTAGGATGTTTTCTCGAATATTTTGTGGATTCCAAAGATTATTGTATTTAGACATGGTTTGAATGATTTTAAGAAATCTCTGATCGGAGTATACTTTGGAAATGTATTTATCTTGGAACAGATGCTTGGAAACAGGGACAGGTTCCAGGGAAATTGTCTAGTTTTTAAAGGGGTTATTTTGAATATTTTGTTTTAATTGGAATCCGAAATCATGTCTTTTTAAATGTCCTTTACTTTGAATGCATGCATTGGGGTAAGGGCCCATTTAGTGCCCCATTCGCGTCGGTCCCTTACAGTTGGTATCAGAGCTCAGAGTCATAAATTCTGTAGTTTGACCTTTTGTTGTAGGTCGTTTTTCCCATGATCACTAGCACTCCGACAGTCATCAGGTACGCCTAAGTTTGCTTTTTATTGTAAGAAAAAGGGTTAAGAATTTACAATACCTGTCATCTAGTGTATGCCTTGTGTAGTGTTGTGGAGCGGAGACGAGCGCGAGTTCTCGACTCGTTATTGGTTTGGGTTTAGAGCGCCATCATGCCAACTTCCCGCAGATGTGTGATGTATGTTGTGGCTTGTTGTGGTATCCAGTAGATTCGGATGCCTGGAACATCGTTCGGAGGAGGTAGAGATTGGACTCCCATAGGCCAACCGTGGCCCAGTTGATGGTTTTCCCCTAGTGAGAGGGTGGAGGTGCTTTGCCTTGGAATGCCACTCCAAGAGAGAGTTAGCGTGGTTGTCTTTGATGTGGATGTTTGTGGAGCAGTTCCCGTGTGGACTAGCACAGGTAGCTCAAGTGTTGATCTTGAGCCTTGTTAGATTATTTGGTTGCCCAGAAAGTGGTTGCAAAGTTGGTAGCCTTCGAGGAGGTTGATGAGGCATCTTTGTGCTCCTGTAAAGCGTTGTTGTTGCAGCCAGTAAGCCGGAACCCTGTAGTTAAGGGTGCAGCAAGCAGTGTTCCCTTCGGACTGGATCCGTTGGTGGTTTCCTCAGTTGTTTGGTAAAATTGAACACTCTTCTTTTGGTAAGCCCTAGAGTAGGGCTAGTTGCTGCATGTTGAGAGAGCCGGCCAGAGTTTGTTGAGCATCATGTGGAGATGCAAGAGTAGGCCGTGAGCGTTTAGCTTGATGAGATGCCTTAGGCATAGTTGTTGGAGTTGAGCCCTTGTATGCCGAGCCAGAGTTCGTGTCACTTGAGGTTGTGACTTTTTTGGCCCCGTTGGTAGTAAGATGTGGATTTGGTAGTAGTGGCACTTGAGGTGCATTGGTTGGTGTGCCGTTTTGGCACTAAATCTGGTTAAGGCCTGAGTTTGGCATGGGCATAGCAGATGGTTCTATACCGTTCGGAGTTTAGCGTACTCCTTTAGCCTTGGATCCGTTTATGGTAATTGCACCTGTGTAGGTCGTGCAAAAGGGCTAGTTCAGTGGTAATCAAAGGACGTCAAGCGAAAGGATGTTCGAGAGGAGCCGGAGCCTTTTCCCAGTGTTACTAGAGGTTGAGTAAGTCAAGCAGGTTGGCGGTTGGTAAGTGTTAGTGCGCGTGCATCTCACGCTAGTGTTAAGGCCAAATGATCTTTGTGGTTGGTAGTGCGGTCAACTACCTTCGAGTGCCTAAATCTTAGGAGAGTTGAGCATCGTAGAAGCAAGTTTGGGTTCCAGTTGAGGGACCATGAGTTGGATGCCTATGAAGTGAGTAGGATGCCTTGTGAGAGGAGTTGGATGCCTTATGGGTAAGCACCCTTGGTAGAGGCTTGGTATAAGTAAGTTTGGTTTGGCATGGTTATGCTTTGGTAGAGTAAGGTTGCCACAGCTTCGAGCATCGTGTGGAGATGGAACTTTGGGTGTTCCGTTGATTGGTTGTATCTCTGCCAGGAGCTAGTGTGGCTTTTGGGAAAAGCATTTGTTAGTCTTGGATCGCTAAATGAAGGTTGGGAGTTGTGCACACAAGTGTGTTTTGTGTGGTTTGTTCTGTGGCGAGAGTTTCAGATCCATGTAGGGTTTGCTTTGGGGATCTGGTGCTCAGTCCTTGGAAAAGTTGGACTTCAGGTGAATGTTGTAAGGCTTTAGTGAGGTGGTATGGATACCATGCTCGTGGTATCAGGTTGTTGCTTAGGTAAGATTTGTTAAGTGGACCTAAGCTTGGTTGGCGGATCTTCTTGTTGATCGTCATGACTGAGAGAGTTGTTTGGATCCTTCCTTGGGTAGAAGTTATGTTGTGGTTGATGTCTGAATAGGAGGATGACGCATTCGGTAGCGTTTCGGGTCCTCTTGGTTTCCAAGGAGTTGGAGTTGGCCAGCATGGTTGTGTTGCTGGAAAATGGAGTTGTTGTTTGTTCGGGCAGTTGGTTGTTAGTCTGTTAGTTGGCAGTGGGTGTCGAGGGTTGTCGGAGAACCCTAGGTTGTGAAGAGCCTCTCTAGAGCTCAGTCAGGCCAAGTAGTGAGTTGCAGTTGGCAAGCTGGAGCCGTGTAGTTTCTAGCCTCGGGTGAGATGCTGGCAGTCTTGGTAGCCTAGCAGGCTGGTATTTGTTTGGAGTAGAGTCCGGATTGGTTCCGGTATGGTGACAAGTTGATGCTTGGTGTTGACCAAGGTGTGGATTGGAATTGCTAGAAGTTAGTTTTGCTCGTGGGGCGAATGGTTCGTGCCCTGTTGGTTGTCTTCCTGTTTCCAGGAAAGTTGAGAGTTGCCCGTTGGTATTTGGAGGTTCAGTCCGTGGTGAACCCCTGTTGCTACCCCGTGAGATTTTGATTTTTGTTGCTTCAGTGGAGCAAGACAGTGAGTGTATGTGGAGCTCTCTGTTCTTCGGTTGTCTGCTCGTAGGAGCCGTTTCTTTCTGGGTTTGGCAGTTTGCTGCAGTCGGTTTGTTAAGGATTTTTCCGCCATAGCCTCGCCCCTCACTCGTCTGACGAGGAAGGGTGTCGAGTTTATTTGGAACAGTAAGTGTGATGAGAGCTTTGCCAGGCTCAAGCGCAGTTTGCCACCAGTGTTGGCAGTCCCGGAGGGGACATGTGGTTTCTTGATTTACAGCGATGCTTCCAAGTTCGGGTTGGGTTGTGTGTTGATGCAGCACGGGAAGGTCATTGCTTATGCTTCCCGCCATCTGAAGCCATATGAGCAGAACTATCCGACTCATGATATGGAGATGGCAGCAGTGGTGTTTGCACTGAAGATTTGGAGGCAATACATGTATGGTGAGCGGATTTAGATGTTTACCGATCACCAGAGCCTCAAGTATCTGTTTACTCAGAAGGAATTGAATATGAGGCAAAGGAGATGGTTAGAGTTGGTGAAAGATTATGACTGCGAGATTTTGTACCATCCGGGCAAAGCAAATGTTGTAGCTGATGCTTTGAGTAGGAAGACGTCGCACTCCGCGGTATTGTTGAGTTCCCAACCCAGATTACGGGGAGAGTTCGAGCGGGCTGAGATTGCAGTGTTGTTGGGTGAGGTTACTGCCAGAGTAGCTCAGTTGTTAGTTCAGCCATCGATTCGACAGCGAATTATTGATAGTCAGCTGAGTGACCCCGCACTTAAGAAATTGGGTGACAGAGTTAGGGCTGATGGAGATTTTGACTTTGTGTATTCACCAGACAGTGGGCTGACGTACAGAGGCCGGTTGTGTGTTCCGGATGTTGTAGGATTGCGCGAGCGAGTTGCTCTCGAGGGCCCACATTCTCCGTTTGCTTGGCACCCTGGGTACCAAGATGTATCGAGATCTTAAGCGGACATTACGGTGGATGGGTATGAAAAGAGATGTTGTGGAGTTTGTCAATCGATGTCTCACTTGTCGCACCAAGTGAAGGCACCCAGCGAGAGACCACCCGGGTTTGTTGCGTGGCACTGAGTGTACCTTAGTGGAAATGGGAAGAGATCTCCATGGACTTTATTTTTGGTTTGCCGAGGACTCCGAGGAAGTTCTCTTAGATTTGGGTGATAGTCGATTGATTGACTAAGAGCGCACACTTCATTCCCTAGAGAGACACTTATACCGTGGAGCAAAGGCGCAGATTGTTTTGGGAGCAGATAATTTGTTATCACGGTGTGCTGTGAGGATTGTGTCCGACCGTGATTCGAGGGCTTGTGTGTTGGATTTCTCGGCGGTTGGGACCAAGACTGCATATGCTCGATGGAGTTTGCAAATAACAAATAGCTTATTATCGATCGATCTGAGATGGCTCCATTCGAGGCTTTGTATGGTAAGCGTTGCCGATCTCCCGTGTTCGGGAAGAGGTTGGTGATAGACGAGTTTTGGGTCCCGAGTTGCTGCGCTTGACCAATGGTGCCGTGCGAGAAGATTAGAGCTCGTATGTTGACATTTCGGAGCGAGATGAAGAGTTATGCCGATGTTCGGCCGGGATTTGAAGTTTGAGGTTGGTCAACATGTATTCCTAAAGGTCGCACCGATGCGAGGTGTTTTGAGGTTTGGCAAGCGTGGAAAGCTGAGTCCCCGTTTTGTTGGTCCGTTTGAGATTCTGGAGAGGATCGGCAAGGTTGCTTATCGATTAGCCTTGCCTCCGTCACTTTCGGCAGTGCACAGTGTTTTTCATGTTTCGATGTTGAGACAGTACGTGCCGGACCCGTCGCACATTGGTGATTTTGAGCCGTTGCAGCTGAATGAAGATTTGAGCTTTGAGGAAAAGCCAGTGGGGATTCTTGCTTTTGAGACAAAGACACGGCGTAATCGTGAAATCCAGTCGGTAAAAGTTCGGTGGAGGAGTCAGAGTTCAGAGGAAGCCACTTGGGAGCGGGAGGATGAGATGAGATTGCAGTATCCCGAGCTGTTCCAATCTTAAGTGACTTTCGAGGACGAAAGTCTTATAAGGGGGGAATATTGTAACGGCCCAGAAATTTCATCCCGGTCTTCCTGGGTCGCCTAGGGGCATTTTGGTAATTTTGGATCGGGCCGACAGGGCCGGTTTTGAAATTGTAAATTGCCGGAAAAATTATGAGTCGATTTGAATGGGATTAGGAATTTTGGTAAAGACATTTGACCTTGGGAAAAGGTAAAAATAAATAGGGAATTAAATAGCGCGTCGAGTGAGATTCGAGCCAAGGACGTGTCGCGTGCTAGGCAGGGGGCGCTGCCAGCCGAGCCACTGGGCGCGTTTGTTAATCTAAACGCCCGATCTAATACATATCCGTGTCTTCGTGCGCTCGGTTTAAAACAGAGCTCTCCCGAGCCTTCTCCTTCATTTCTCTCCTTCTTCTCTTCTTAGCGATCTCCTTCATCAACCGACAATGATTTCCGCGATTTCTTCCTTCTCCACTCCGATTCGAACGTGGTCGTCTTCCCGGCTCGAAGGTCGATCCTTTTAAGGCGGAAGGTAAGCTTTTCTTCTTTTTCTTCTTCTCTTCTTGATCCGAGCCCCCGCTTCCGGCTTCGTTTCCGGCCGTGTTGAAGTGAATTTCGGATGGGTTTTGTGCGACTTGCGTGGGAGAGAGTTCGTCCAACAACTATCGGCCGTCGAATCTTCGCCAATCGCTCGAATTCGGATTGTCTCCATCGCCCCTGTTCGGGGGCAAAAACAGAGCCCTTGTTCGCCGTGCTCGCGTGCGCAGAAGCAGCCCTGCCGCCGAGCCTCGCCGCACACCGCGCGCGCGTCCTCGCCCAGCTCCGTGTCATGCCGCGCTGCCGTCCCAGGTGTGCTGCTTCGCCTTGCGCCGCTTCGCCCGACATCTGTCGCGCGTGTCGCGCCTCAGTAGCGCCCCATTTTCAGCGCCCATTTCGCCCGGCCACTTCCGTTCTTTGCCCGTTCGTGCAATTGGCTCGTTCGTGCGTTCGTCGCTCCTCGTGAGTTGCTCCCGAGCTGAGCCTCGTTTATTTTATTATATTTAGGCCTTTTGTGTGATTTTTGTTGTGATTGATAGGTTCTCGGTAGCTAGTTCGGGTTCGTTCGCAATTTAGGATTTCGTGTCAAATCGTCCCCGACCAAGGTAAGGATTTCTTACCGGAGTTGTGTGGACCCTACGATATTATATGTGATTGCTGATTGACTGCTTGTTTGTGTTTATTGACATGTGTAGCTAGGTATTCTATTCTGAATTCCCGATTAGCATGATTTTCCTGATTTAATTCTCATGTTAATCCATGCTAGGTTGTTCCTTTCTAGCATGCTCGTATCTGTTCCTTGCTTCGTAGTATCATGCTAGGCTCGTTGTATTCTTATTGAGCACGTATTGGATTTTATGGATTTGTTTGCTTTGATTGCTAGGGCGGAGTTAGAGTTGCGGTAGATAGCATCATCCGGGCCTGATGCATAAAGTACCTTGCATCCATGGCGGGGACGTCGAGCAAGTCATTCCGTCCCCTGGACCCCGTGAGGGATTAGCTAACCCAAGCGGCGAGCCACGCAATCTTGGGTGAGGGTGGCAGATCGTTAAATGCCCCAACCGTCGGGATGATGACTTGGCATTGCCTCGTCCTCGACGGTCGGCACGCGTCCTCGGCGTGTTCGACCGTAGCCCCCGATTGCCACTGTTAAGGCAAGGACGGCTTCGGTGTAAGCTGCCACGGCCGTTCCTTGGCCCCAGTGCGGTGGTTCAGGCTGACATAGTTTACGTGTCCAGGTCTCACACCCCTATGTTAGTGACACCGATCCAAAGAATTAGTTAGGCGTGGTGACTGGACATGGGCAACTTGCCTCTAGACCCGGCACCCCCCATGGTCTGCAGTAGCACGCGGTGCATGCTTACGCTCATTACAGCGCCGACCGGGGAGCTCCTCGGGATCTTGAGCCAGTGTACCTTTCGTCGACAGTAGACAAGCTGAGGCCGGGACTTGTTTCTCGTATAGGGTGACTTGTGTATTGGACTGTGTGGTGATATTATTCCGGACTAAGACCTTAAATTGGCATCCGAGGCCCAAGTGTGGGCTAAGCTATGTGCTCTATTCTGTGTTTATATTCATATCTTGCATACGCTCATCGAGATGACCATGTATATCGTATTGTACCCCGGTTGGGGATTCTTACTGAGCAATTCGTTGCTCACCCTTATCTTCGTGGTTTTTCCACGAGTAACCAAGTTGCGAGACAAGATGGTGAAGGAGGAGCTGATCATGGGGCCCAGTCTTCAAACTCTGATTTTGTGTTATGACTCTTTATGTTTTATTTTCCCCTGAATGCATGTAGCCGGGCACGGAGCCCTAGGATGTTTTCTGAATATTTTGTGGATTCCAGCATTATTGTATTTAGACATGGTTTGAATGATTTTAAGAAATCTCTGATCGGAGTATACTTTGGAAATGTATTTATCTTGGAACAGGTGCTTGGAAACAGGGGACGTTCCAGTTCGAATTGTCTAGTTTTTAAAGGGGTTATTTTGAATGTTTTGTTTTAATTGGAATCCGAAATCATGTCTGTTTAAATGTCCTTTACTTTGAATGCATGCATTGGGGTAAGAGCCCATTTAGTGCCCCATTCGGGTCGGTCCCTTACATGCCATCTCTTGTTGAGCCTCGTCACTGACATACTTGGCTCGGAACTTAGTTCTAAAGAACTCTCAGGTGGCTGGTGGATATCCTACTAGTCTACCCTGTATGTGGACTCCCACCACCACACAATTGTGTCTGTCAGAACATGGGCCCCACATCTCAGCCTCTGAACATCAGGGCATCCCATCACCCTAAAGATATACTCCATTCTTGCCAACCACTTTACCGCCACTAGCAGATTTTCCGAAGCATAAAACTCTTTAGGCTTCCACTTGGTAAAATCTTTGAGCCACTTGCCAAACTCAGCGGCTCTGTAACGGCCAAGGTTTTCATCCCGGTCTTCCAGGTATGCTCTAGGGGTATTTTGGTAATTTGGTCGGGCCGTCAGGGCCGTTTATGTCTTTTTCCAGTTTCCAAAATTATGGGATGAATTTAAGTAGGATTGTGATGCTTTGTGAATGTATTTGAGCATGGTGGGATGCAAAAGAAAAATTGGGAATTAAAAGTGTAGCGATTGGGTTTCAAACCCAGGTGGCCTGGGAAGATAGTTGGGTGTCTTTGCCAATTAAGCTTCAAGGTGTTTTGGATAATCTTTCCGCACCACCTTATACTTAGCCTTGGTTCAAGGGAGTTTTGGTTCATTTGTGTAAAAGAAGAAAATTGGGATTTTGAGTCTTCATCACCAAGTTTTCTTCACCGACCCAGCCTTTCGCCCAAGCTCTCCCTCCCAAGCCCAAGCTTAATTCTTGCTCTCTTGCAGCCTTGAGGTCCGATCGTCTTCCCGGTAAGGTTCTTCTTCTTCTTCTTCTTCTTCTTCCCCTTCTTCGTTTTAGCACCTTTCTAGCCGAGAGTGAAGAGGTGTGTGGGTGTGGGTTCTTGTGCAGCTAGCCGAGAGGAGCCATCCAGCAGTCCAGATGGCCCAGCTCATTTCCCCCCCCCCCCCCGATCGCGCGGAGCAGCAGGCTCCATCGTGCCCAGCTCGCCCGAGGTCGCCAGCTCCATCGCGCCGCCTGCCTCGCGCCGCGCACTGAATCGTGCAGCCTGCCTCTCTCCAGCGCGCCGTCCCAGCGCCAGTGCACCGCGCCCTAGAGCCCTGTCCCGTTCGTGCTCTGCCCGCGCCCCAGCGCCGTGCCGTCTCCTGTCGCAGCCCAGCGGCGCCCAGCCCCGTGTCGCCGTGCCGTGTGAGTGCTCCTGAGCCGAGCCTGCTTATTTTGTTAAATTTAGGTTATGGTCTGTAATTGTTGTTGTGCTTGTTAGGTTCTCGGTAGCTAGCTCGGGTTCGTTCGCAGCTTAGGATTTTGTGTTTAGTCGCCTCCCGACCAAGGTAAGGATTTCTTACCAGAGTTGTGTGGGTCCTGCGATATTATATGTGATTGCTGATTATATGCTTGTTGTGTTTATTACCATGTTTATTGATAGGTACTCTGTTTTGAATTCCCGACTGGCATGACTTCTTATGTTGTTTCTCATGTTGGTCCATGCTAGGTTGTTCCGTTCTGGCATGCTCGTTATCGGTTCTTGCTTCGTAGTATCATGCTAGGTTCGTTGTATCTGCTGAGCGTATTTGATTGTATTGGATTGGCTGTTGTATCTATTTATAGGTTTAGAATGCAGGTAGGTAGCCTCATCCGGGCCGGATGCATAACGTAACTTGCATCCACGACAGGGACGTACGAGACGGTGCTCCGTCCTTGATCCCGTTAGGGTCTAGCTAACCCTAACGGCTGGCCCTGCAATCCTGGGTGAGGGTGGCAGACTGTTAAATGCCCCAACGGTCAGGATGATGACTTGGCATTGCCTCGTCCCCGGCAATCGGCACGTCCTCAGCGTGTTTGGCCGTAGCTTTTGATTGCCACCTGTTAGGGCAAGGACGGTTTCCTGGTGTAAGCCTACCACGACCGGTTCCTTAGCCTCAGGTGCGGTGGTTCAGGCTGACATAGTTCACGTGTCCAGGTCTCACACCCTATGTCAGTGACACCGATCCAGAGATTTAGTTAGGCATGGTGACTGGACATGGGCAGCTTGCCACTAGACCCGGCACCCCCCATGGTCTGCAGTAGCATGCGGTGCGCTCTTACGCTCATTACAGTGCCGACCGGAGAGCTCCTCGGGATCTTGAGCTAGTGCACCTTTCGTGTATCGACGATGATGCGGTGAGGCCGAGACTTGTTTCTCGTATAGGGCGTATTGTGTGGTGGATTCTTCCGGAGTAAGACCCTGAGTTGGCATCCGAGGTTTATAAGCGGATTTAAGCTATGTGCTCTATTCTGTGTTTATATTCATAGCTTGCATACCTTTTTGCTAGATGACCAAGTATATCGTATTGTACCCCGGTTGGGGATTCTTACTGAGTAATTCGTTACTCACCCTTATTTTTGTGGTTTTCCACAGGCAACCGAGGTGCGAGACAAGATGGCTGAAGGAGGAGCTGTGATCATGGGAACCAGCTGTCAAACTTTGATTTTGTGTTATGACTCTTTATGTTTTTGTTTCCTCTGAATGCATGTAACGGGGCACGGAGCCCTGGAATGTTTTCTGAATGTTTTTACGGATTCCAGCATTGTTGCAACTGTTGAAAGTTTTGAATGCTTTAATAAATCTCTAATCAGAGTAATCTTTGGGAAACGTATTTATCTTGAAACAGGTGCTTGGAGACAGGGACAGGTTTCAGGAAAATTGTCTTGACCTTGAATTGAATGTTTGAATGTTTTGTTCTTAATTGGAATCCGAAAGTTATTCCTGCTTATTGTCTTTAACTTTGAATGCATGCATTGAGGTAAAGGCCTATTTTAGAACCCCATTCGGGTTGGGTCTTTACAGGCTCCTTCAGCACCATCTAAACCATCAGTCTGGTCCTGCTGACCCTGACCTCCCGGAGGAACTACCAGGGCTATTGAGGCTGTTGGGGGAGCCTGCTGAATGATTTGTGTCAGCTGAGCTATCTTTGTCTTAGATTTCTCTCTCTGCACTGCTAGCTGCGCCTAAGTCTCAACTCTATACTCGCATAGCAGAAAAATCTACTCATTGAGCTACTCTCTAAGGCATAGCAGCCTCCACCCCCCTTTAGGAAAGTTAACTGTCGGGGCCACAGGCAGCCACGGGTCGGGGTAACCCTAGACGTCGTCTCATCGATATCTCTGTTAGCAGTACCTGACGACCCTACTCCACTGCGTGTAATTGGCATACTAGCGATGTACATGGAAACCACAACGGGTTAGTCTACTCTAGGACTATCGCTGCCAACAATAGGTAAAACATGTATACTAGATGTAGTATTGTAAATAACCCTTAAATAATTAACTTAGACAAACCTGACGGCCGTGGAGTGCTGATGATCATGGGGAAAACATCCTACAAAGCAAGTTAGTCTACAGAATCTATGACTCTGCATCTGATTCCATCTGTAAGAATCCGACCGAAAATAAATCCTAGCAAGTATTTAAAAAAACTCAACATTCAAACAACTTCTCAAAACAACAGTTTCCCAGCATGCTAACAAAGAATTAAGACTCAATAAAATAACAAAAGATAGAGTAAACACCGGCAGCACCTATGATCATTCAGCTCCCTCCGCTAGCCGTCCCGGTGCTGTCCCAAGTTACTTGGTGGAAAACCCCAAAAAATAAGGGTAAGTACGAAATACTCAGTAAGAATCCCCAACTGGGGTACAATACGATACATTAATCAACTAGCATCCTAGTATACATGCAAATAGCTACCAACATAGATCTTTGCTCAACGAGCTAAGGAAAATCTGAAATCCTCGAAAGTCTCCTACTCCCGGCTTAGTGACTGGCTCTCCTAACCAATCCCAGAGACATCCTTGAGGGTCTTTCTCCCTCGGCCAAATGACCAACTCAAAAGATGATCCCAACTAGATGTCCTGGAGGGCCTCTTGCCCTCACCTAAACTGTTCCTATGAAAAACAGGAGAGTACCAGAAGTCTGGCTCTTATCTGAAATGGAAGTGGTGTACTCACGAACATTACCCCGGGGGAGCTCTCTGAATCAGTGACTAAGGCACTGTGCATGCTGCTACAAACCGCGTAAATGTGGGGGCCTAAGAAAAAACTACGCATGCCTAAGACTCGGAAGCAGTGTCACTGATCTACGACTGTGTGAGGCCCTCGGCACTCAACTGTAGCATTATGTACCACCGACGCTTGAAGCTAAGAACCGGCCAAGGCAGGCTTACACTGTTGGTAGGGTCCGCTCTATAGCAGGTTTCAAACTAGGCTTATGCCGATGCAGGAGCTAATCCGCACCAGCTACTGGGGGTGGAAGCAAAGTATGTTATGCTTCACAATAATCCCGACCTGTGGGGACAAAGTACGTTATGTCCGCTCTCAGCCTCTAGATGATGACAATCCTAACAAGCTATCTAAGATCATAGAGTAAACCATTCCTAATAGTTCAAACATGCTTAATAGTAAACATAACCTAGCATGATACTACGAACTTAAGCAGGAATCACAGAGCATGCTGGAAGGACAAGTCTAGCATGGCACTAACATGTAGAAACAGAGGTAAACATGCTTGCAGCGATCAATCAACAAGCAGTCCTATCCACTAACATGCTCATAACAATCAACATGCATACAAGGTACAATCAAGATATATTGCAGGGTCCACACAACCCCGGTAAGAGATTCTTACCTGGAAAACAATATTGTAATATGCTCCTTGAGCTGCAGAGTCGACACACCCTAGTAAAAACAATAACAACAATAATTAAACTCTAGTAATCTAAGCGACAACGAGCAATCACACAAAATTGGGATCCAGGAATTACCCAACCAAGAAGGCACCATGGTAATAGCCACAAGGTCTCGACGACTAGGCTAACAGCAAGGGCTGGCACAGCCGAATGCACTGGATGCGTGTGGTAACGAGTAAGAAGGCAAGCAGGGCCGCGGTGAGCCTCAGCAGCGAGCAGCATTGCATTCGAACTGGCGTGCATGTACTCGGTGTTGCAAATCTACGACTGCGTGCTGGCGAAGGGGATCCGTTGTTAGCGATAAGGTGTGACAAAACTTAGCTGCACGAGCAGATGGGCAAATTCGCTACTGCTTTTGGATGGGTGAGGGGCACCCGTGAGCATGCAGTGTTGCGGCTGTGAAGGGCGATCGGGCTGCGGCTGTGGGCGATGCGGCTGGGCGATCCGTGCGTGTGGGTGCGATCAAGTGGGATAACTAAGAGCCTGTTGCTTGAAACATGCATGTGGCTTTTGATGGGGGCTGCTAAGTGACTTCGGCTGGGGCTTGGTTCTTGCAAAGGAGATGAAGGTCTTGGCTAAGGGCTGCGGATCCAAGGACAGCAATGAGGAAGGCTCGGTGAAGATGGATTTGGCGATCAAAGGAGAAGGGAGTCGAGAAGAGAAAGGTATTTACGATTTGGCCTCTAGGAGAACGATTGTAAAAGTGAAGGGAATGGGGAAAAACATGGCTATTTTGATCGATCAAGGGAAACCAAATACCACGCGACCCTAAGCGTCAGGCTTCGAATCCTAGTGGTTACACTAGTTAAATTCTTAAGTTCCTCTTTTAACCGAACGACCTCTAAGCTTCACGAAAAGACACCTTTAACCCTAGAACCTAAAACCTAAGAATATCTAAACTCAGCGAAAGACAGAAATAGCTCTAAAACCCTGGTTAATTACAAAAATGACCCTGAGGGAAAAATGACCTGTAACGACCAGACCCGAATGGGGTTCTAAAATAGGCCTTTACCTCAATGCATGCATTCAAATCTACAGAAAATTTGCAAAATGGTGTTCGGATTCTAAGTAAAAAACTAAAACATAAAACATCCATTTTAAAAGTCAACATAATTTTCTGAAACCTGTCCCTGTTTCCAAGCACCTATTCCAAGAAAAATACATTTACAAAACTCACTCTGATCAGAGACTTATTTAAAACATAAAAGCTTTCCAATAGTTACAACAATGATAGAATCCGGAAATACATTCAGAAAACACCCTAGGGCTCCGTGCCCAACTACATGCATTAAGAGAACATTTTAAAACATCAAAACATAAACAAGACTCAGAGTTGAACAACGGGTTTCCATGATCACATCTCCTTCTCCAGCCATCCTGTCTCGCACCATGGTTACCTATGGAAAAACCACAAAAATAAGGGTGAGTAACGAATTACTCAGTAAGAATCCCCAACCGGGGTACAATACGATACAATCAATCATCTAGCACCCTAGCATACAAGCAAATAGCTACCAACACAGATCATAGCTCAACGAGCTTACAAGGCAAAATCTGGAATCTTCGGAAGTCTCCTACTTCCGGCCTAATGATTGGTTATCCTAACCAATCCCTAGACATCTTCGAGGGTCTTTGTCCCTCGGAAAGATGATCAGCTCAAGAACTGATCCCAAGGATGTCCTCAAGGGCCTCTTTACCCTTGCTAATAATCTAGACTATCGGGAGAGTACCCGAAGTCTGGCTCTATACGGAAAGGAATGGTGTACTCACGACATTAGTGTAAAGACCCAACCCAAAAGGGGCTCTAAATGGGCCTTCACCTCAATGCATGCATTCAAAGAAAAAGACAATATGCATATATGTTTTCGGATTCCAATTAAAATTAAAACATTCAACATTCAATCCAGAAGTCAAACAGTTTACTGAAACCTGTCCCTGTCTCCAAGCACCTGTTTCAAGACAAATACGTTTCCAAAAGTTTACTCTGATCAAAGATTTATTAAATCATTCAAAAACCTTCTCAGATACAACAATGCTGGAATCCACAAAAACATTTAGAAAACATCCTAGGGCTCCGTGCCCGACTACATGCATTCAGAGGAAATAAAAGACAAAGAGTCATAACATAAAAATCAGAGACGACAGTAGGTTCCCATGATCACAGCTCCTCCTTCAGCCATCCTGTCTCGCACCTTGGTTACCTGTGGAAGCCACAAAAATAAGGGTGAGTAACGAATTACTCAGTAAGAATCCCCAACCGGGGTACAATACGATATACATGGTCATCTAGATGAATGTATGCAAGCTATGAATATAAACACAGAATAGAGCACATAGCTTAAATCCACATATAATCCTCGGATGCCAACTCAGGGTCTTAGTCCGGAAAAACCACCACACAATACGCCCTATACGAGAAACAAGTCCCGGCCTCAGCCTGTCTACTATCGATACGAAAGGTGCACTAGCTCAAGATCCCGAGGAGCTCTCTGGTCGGCGCTGTAATGAGCGTAAGCGCGCACCGCATGCTACTACAAACTCTGGGGGGTGCCGGGTCTAGTGGCAAGTCGCCCCCAGTCCATCCACCATGCCTAACTAAATCTCTGGATCGGTGTCACTGACATAGGGGTGTGAGACCTAGACACGTGAACTATGTCAGCCTGAACCACTGCACCTGAGGCTAAGGAACCAGTTGTGGTAGGCTTACATGTAACGGCCCAGGTGTTCATCTCGGTCTTCCAGTTATGCCCTAGGGGTATTTTGGTAATTTGGTCGGGCCGTTTATGTCTTTTTCCAGTCGATAAAATTATTGGATGGATTGATGTAAGTTTTTGAGGCTTTGTGGATGGGTTTGAGCATGGATAGTTGTAAAAGTAAAAAATAAAGGAATTTGTGTAGCAACTGGGATTTGAACCCGGGTCTCCGAGAAAGCCTGTAGGGATGCATGCCAGTTGAGCTATGGAGAGCTCTTGTTGCTCTTTCTGCGTCATATTATGGTTATCCTTGGATCTTGGAGTTTTTGTGCATTTGGTTAAATGAAAAAGAAATTAGGTCTTTTGTCATTCTCCTCTATCATCCTCTTTGCCGCACAAGCCAAGCTCTCCCTAGCCCCCTTGCCGATTTTTCATTCCCTTTGCAGCCCCGAGGTTCAATCATCATTCCGGGTAAGTCCTTCGTCTCTTTATCTTCTCCGTTATGGATTCTTGCTGGCCGAATGTAAAAATGGGTTGTGTGTGTGTGTGTTTGGTGCGGCCCGATCGAGAAGCTCCAGCCCACCGAGCTCGTCGCTCGGCCACTCCATCGCCCGACGGATCGCGCCCGGATCGCCTGCCGCTTCGCCCGGCCCAACCCAACTCCATCGTCGGCAGCCTTGTCGCACCCAGATCGCCCGTCGCACGCCCAGCAGCCGAGTCGTCCGGATCGCCAGCTCGCCGTCGCAGCAGGTCGCCCAATTCGCTCGCAGGCTAGAACGGCAGATCGCCCCGCGCGTCCTCGCTCGAGCAGCTCTTCCACGTCCGCATCGCACGCCCAGCGCCCGCGCGTCCTCTCCAATGCCGTGTCTCTCGCCTGTGTCTGCGTCGCATGCCCAGCGTCCTCGCCGTCTGCGTGCCCAGCGCCGCTCCCGCGCCCGGCCAAGCGCACCAGCACTGCCGCGCGCCGCTAGCCTCGTGTCGCCGTGCCGTGTGAGTGCTCCCGAGCCGAGCTTGCTATTTTATTATTTTTAGGCTTATAGATGTTGATTATTATTGTGTTTGCTAGGTTCCGTTAGCTAGCTCGGGATTGTTCGCAGCTTAGGATTTGTGTGTAGAAGCCTCCCGACCAAGGTAAGGATTTCTTACCGGTGTTGTGTGGGCCCTGCGATATTGCATGTGATTGCTGTTTGTATGCTTGTTTGTGATTATCAGCATGTATAGTGATAGGTGCTCTGTTCAATTTTCGACCGCATGATTTCTTATGTTGTTTCTCATGTTAGTCCATGCTAGGTTGTTCCGCTCGCATGCTCACATCCGTTTTGCTTCGTAGTACCATGCTAGGCTCGTTGTATCTGTTAAGCATGTTTTGGATTGTATTGGATTGTTTGTTATTGATATGATAGGTTAGAGAGTGGGTAGGTAGCATCATCCGGGCCCGATGCATAAAGTATCTTGCATCCTTGGCGGGGACGCGTGCGAGGTAGTACTTCGTCCACTGACCCGTTAGGGTTTAGCTAACCCGACCGGTAGACCACGCAATCTTGGGTGAGGGTGGCGGTCGTTAAATGCCCCAACGGTCGGGATGATGACTTGGCATTACCTCGTCCCCACAAATTAGCACGCGTCCTCGGCGTGTTCGGCGGTAGCCCTGATTGCCACTGTTAGGGCAAGGACGACTTCACGGTGTAAGCCTTCCACGACCGATTCCTTAGCCTCGGTGCGGTGGTTCAGTGACATAGTTCACGTGTCCGTGTCTCACACCCCTATGTCGGTGACATCGATCCGGAGATTTAGTTAGGCATGGTGATCGGACATGGGCGACTTGCCACTAGACCCGGCACCTCCCATGGTCTGCGAGAGCATGCGGTGTGCGCTTACGCTCATTCTGGCGCCGACCGGAGAGCTCCTCGAGATCTTGAGCTAGTACATCTTTCGTGACGATGAGATGAAGCGGTGGCCGAGACACATTTCGTATATAGGGCGTATTGTGTGGTGTGGATTATTCCAGACTAAGACCCTGAGTTGGCATCCGAAGATTATGTGGATTTAAGATATGTGCTCCATTCTGTGTTTATATTCATAGCTTGCATACATTCATTTAGATGACCATGTATATCGTATTGTACCCCGGTTGGTGATTCTTACTGGGTAATTCGTTACTCACCCTTATTTTGTGGTTTTCCACAGGTAACCAAGGTGCGAGACAGGATGGCTGAAGGAGGAGCTGTGATCATGGAAATCCTGCTGTCGTCTCTGACTTTTTATATTATGACTCTTGTCTTTTATTTTCCCCTGAATGCATGTAGCCGGGCACGGAGCCCTAGGATGTTTTCTAAATGTTTTGTGGATTCCAGCATTGTTGTATCTGGAAGGTTTTGAATGATTTTAATAAATCTCTGATCAGAGTAAACTTTGGAAATGTATTTGTCCTGAAACAGGTGCTTGGAGACAAGAACAGGTTTCAGCAAACTATAATGATTTCTGTTTGAATGTTGAATGTTTTAAGTTTTTAATTGGAATCCGAAATCATATTTGCATATTGTCCTTCACTTTGAATGCATGCATTGGGGTAAAGGCCCATTTAGAGCCCCTTTTTGGGTCGGGTCTTTACATTACACCAGGAAGCCGTCCTTGCCCTAACAGGTGGCAATCAAGGCTACTCTGACCAACACGCGAGGACGTGCCGATTGCACAGGGCGAGGCAATGCCAAGTCATCATCCCGACCGTTGGGGCATTTAACAGTCTGCCACCCTCACCCAAGATTGCAGGGCCAGCTGTTAGGATTAGCTAAACCCTAACGGGATCAGGGACGGAGTACCGTCTCGTACATCCCTGTCGTGGATGCAAGTTACGTTATGCATCCGGCCCGGATGATGCTACCTACCTGAACTCTAAACTATAATATCAACAACAAACAATCCAAAACAATCAAATATGTGCCCAACAGATACAACGAACCTAGCAGGATACTACGAAGCAAGAATAGATACGAGCATGCCAGAACGGAACAACCTAGCATGGACTAACATGAGAAACAACATAAGAAATCATGCCTGTCAGGAATTCAGAACAGAGCGCCTAACACTAAACATACTGATAAAGACAAACAAGCATACAAACAGCAATCACATATAATATCGCAAGGCCCACACAACTCCGATAAGAAATCCTTACCTGGCCGGGAGGCAACTACACACAAAATCCTAAGCTCCGATCGATCCCGAGCTAGCTAACGAGAACCTAACAAACATAATAATAATCACAACCCAAAGGCCTAAATATAATAAAATAAATAGGACTCGGCTCGGGAGCAACTCACGCGGCATGGCTGACGCGCGGACGACGACAGAGTTGCAGTGTAGGCTGCTTTGTTGGCGATGATGGGGCTGATGGGCGCGGGGCCGCCGCTGGAACGCTGGGCACGCTGGGCGCGCTTATGGAATCCGTGTGTCTTGCCATGACAGACGGGCCGGCCGGGCGCGCCACGGCGTGGACGAGCTGGACACGGGCGGGTGAGCGGGCGAGGCACGAGCACGCTGGGGCAGCGACGAGCGCGCGCGCATGATTTCAGCTGGGACGACTGAAGGCGCGCGCTGGGGCGGGCCGCGTCGACGAGCTTCTCGGCGCCTGGGCGTCTGGGCGAGGCAGCGGATGCCAAGGCTTGCTGCTGGGCGGCCTGGTGCCTGCTGGTGCGATCTGGACGGGTTGCAATGGCGATCTGGGCGCGATCTGGCCGGCTGGGCTTGCTCTTCGGTGCGATCTGGGGCGATGCTGGGCTTCTTCTTTGGGTGCGACGAAGGGCTTCTTGGTTGGGGGCTCCTCTCGGCTGGCTGCAACCTAACACAACACACACACACACACACAAACTTCTATTTACTCGGCCAAACAGCACACCAAACGGAGGAGGAGAAGAAGAAGACAAAACTTACACGGAACGACGATCGGATCTCGGGGTTGCTAGGGAGAAGAGAATCGGCTAGAGGAGCTTGGGAGACAAGCTTGGGCAGCAAGATGAGTTTTAGAGAAGAGAGAACAAAAACATAATTTCTTTTTCATTTAACCAAATGCACCAAAACTCCAAGAAACCAAGGCTAACCAAGCTATGTCACAAAAAGAGCAACAAGTGCTCTCAATAGCTCATTTGGCATGCATCCCCACAAGCTTTCCTGGAGACCCGGGTTCGAATCCCAGCTGCAACACAATTTTCCTTTATTTTTACTTTTGCATCAAACCTTGCTCAAACCCATCCACAAAGCCTAAAAAACCTACAAGAACCCATCCAATAATTTTAGCAACTAGAAAATGACATAAACGGCCCTTACGGCCCGACCAAATTACCAAAATATCCCTAGGGCATACCTGGAAGACCGAGATGAAAACCTGGGCCATTACAATTAGACTGGGGGAGCTCTCCGAACCGGCAACTAACGGGTGTGCGCGCACACCGCATGCTGCTGCAACCGGCGTAAATGTGGGGGCCTAAGGACAAACTACGCGCCGCGGTATGCATGCCTAAGACTTCGAGCGGTGTCACTTTGGTCACGATGGTGCGAGGCCCTCGACACTCATCTGTGCAGCATGTACCACCGACCTGAAGCTAAGAACACGCCAAGGCAGGCTTACACCGTTGGTAGGGTTCCGCTCTAGCAGGCTACAAACTAGGCTTATGCCGATGGGGGTAGCTAAATCCACATCGGCGGTCGGGGGGGGGGGGGGAAGCAATGTACGTTATGCTTCGCGCGCTCTACTCCGACCGGTGGGGAAAAAGTACATTATGTCCACTCTCAGCCTCTGGATGATGACAAACCCTACAACTCTAGCTAAGAGTACAGAGAAAAATGATTCCTGGCTAGCAAACAATAAACGACATCAATCACACTTACCTAGCATGATACTACGAACTTAAACAGGAATCATAAGCATGCTGGAAGAACAAACCTAGCATGGCACTAACATGTACAATCAGGCAAACATGCTAGCAAGAGATCAATCAAAGCTGCCCTATCACTATCATGCTCATAACAGTCAACAAGCATACAAGGCACATCATGAAAATATCGCAGGGCACACACAACTCCGGTAAGAAATCCTTACCTGGTCAAAAGGCAACAACACACAAGAAATCTAAGCTGCGATCGAACCCGAGCAACCTAAAGCGAACCAAACAAACACAACAATAATCATAAACCAAAGGCCTAAATATAATAAAATAAACAGGGCTCGGCTCGGGAGCAACTCACGCAGCGCGCTGGTGATAATGAAGCAACGGCCACAGGCGAGCGGCGGTATTGGCTGCGCGAGAACCTGAGATGGCGCGAGCGAGGCTGGGCTGAGCGCTGAGGCGCGCGCAACGAGCAGGCGCTGGGCGACACAAGAGCGCGCGGGCGCTGGCGCGAGCTCGGCTGGGCGATGGCGCACAGCGCGGCTCGGCACAGGGACGGCCCGCGGGCTGGCGAAGCGGCAAGCTACATGGACACGCGCGTAGGGCGACGCGACGCGATGGCTACAGGGCGCGCGATCTGGCACGGGGCGACTCAGATCTGGGCGACACGGGCGTGGACGGGATGGCTCGCACGAGGACGGACGAGCAACGCGCACTGTCGCGGGCGACTTCGGGCTGGGCGACGCGACAACGTGGGGGCAACTTCGGTCAAGGGGCGACGCGACATCAAGGCGGCGGGGCGACTAGAGTCTCAGGCTTGAGCGACCTGGGCTGGGTGAGCTGGGGCTCGGGCTTGGGCGACCTGGGCGACCTGGGGCTCGGGCTGGGGCTAGGCTCTGGCTTGGGGGGGAGAGAGAGAGAGAGAGAGAGAGAGAGAGAGAGAAAAAAAAAAAAGGGAAAATGGGATTTTTATCCTATTTTTCCAACCTTATCCATTTTTAAAATAACCTTAAAATCCTTAAAATCCCATTCCCCGGCTTCCCCCTTCGAGACCCGGCTGAAGCAAACCTTTTCCAATAAATAAAACTCACTTAAATCGAACTCCCAAATCAACAATAAGGGCCCGGGCTCGAATCCCAAAGGAAGCACTCAACCAACCGAACTTTGCGAAAACCCAAACCACAACCGAACTTCCAAACGACTAGCCCAAACATCTTGGGACTCGCAACCAACAACAAACAAGCCTCGACAAAGGCAAGAGCGACCTCGAAGTCCTGAAAATCCACAAATCCTGCCCGGGGAGCCAAAAGACCAAAATACCCCCAAGGGCTAAAATAGCTCCAACGACCCAACCGAACAACTGAATCTTGAACCGAAGGCACCTCGAAAACTGGAATAGAAAACTGGGCTGTTACAATACTCCCTCCTTTTAAGACTTTCGTCCTCGAAAGTCCTAAGACGAAATAGCTCTAGGAAAACTCCACTTATTCCTAACCAACTGAACTTCTCGACTAAGACAACACCAACCTTCTTCGAAAACCAAACCCTCTTGGGTTCTCAAAACTCAAAGCCACAATGCCATCCAAACTGCCACAAACTATCTCAACCAAGACTGGGCATACACTGAACTCCGAAGGGAATAGATGCGATAAAGCTAGACGGCAAACCACATCCTCAACTCGCACCAACTCTCAAACGGTGCTACTCTCAGCAAACTCGAGGACTGGCCACAAGCTCTGAAACTCTACACCACACACTGGCAAAACTCCTCTGGAAGCTCACAGCTGTTAACAAACAGCCTCAACCCTACACCAAGCTGGCCAAACAACTGAACCTCCCAGGTTCCAGAAAACCAAACGGCCTACTCTTACTTCACAAGAGACCAGCGAACCTCAAATCTTGCCTACAGCCTTAACGAGATACAAACGAACCACCAACTGGCGACTGATCCAAAAGGCAAACTTGTCCAACTAGAACACGACCACAACACTTAAGCAACCATCTTAAAGAGAAAAAATCGTCGAACCAAAGGCAAGGGGCACCATCCTGGTACACCAGACGACTAACAACACTCACACAAGCTGAAACTTCACCTACGACCACCTCTAAAAGACAAGGGCCAGCCACAGGCTCCACTCGGCCAAACCAACAAACTAGAGCTCCTCATCGGCTGAACGCAAACTTTTCGAATCAAACCTACCAACAACTGGCCTAAGAGAACACTGCCAGGCAAGGAAACAACCAACATTCCTCTCAAGGAAATCTCGGACTGCAAGGACTAAACCATCACGCAACTATCTGCGACACAACACCTTGAGGAAAACAGCTCAACGGCTTTACCAACCAATGCCACGGCACCTCTGTGCCAACTCACTCAAACGAGGCTCCACTATAACGCCAACTACGAACGCACAACAACTAGGAACAAAGCCCGAGAAGGGCTTGCTCAGCAGAACCCAACCCAAACTTATAACGAGCAAAGCTCGCCTCCAAGCTACCACTCAATTCTTAAATCCAACTGGCTACTCAAAGGACTTCTCCTTTTAGCTTAGGCCTAACTCATCTTCCAACCAGAAGCTCCACTCCTGAAACCTTGCAAGGAAAACAGATAACGACAACCTCAAATCTTATGGATCCTGAGCCACACGAATCAGCAAGACTACCTAAGAAGCTAACACTCGAGGCTGGCATCCATGGAGCAACTCAACCACCACAGAGACTAAGGGGGAAGGGAAATCTTCAATCCCCAAAGAACCAACAACTTCCCAGAAACAACTCAACTCTTAAACTGGCTGGCTTCCGCCCTTGCGGGGACAAACAACTTTTCGCTTGCTAACAACACAATGCAGGGACCCTCTCGCTGGGCTGACCGCTGCGCTACTCTGACCAACTACACAACTCAAGAGCTAAGCTGACTTCTTCTAAATGGGAAACGATTTCCCAGCAAGCAAACTTCTGAAGGGCAGCGAACTTCACACACGCTCGCTGACTTGCTCAAACCCAAGGCGACAACAACCAACTCTCTTGGAAGCAACACCCAAGGGAAAACTCAACCGATTGGACCACCAACCCAGAACTAACAGCACTTACTCAACCGCCGAGGGAGGGGTCAACTCCCAAAACCTTCCTGAATGGAACAAGACCTCAGGGCAACGCCCTCCAGCTAGAACCGAACTAGCTCTTGAAACAATAAGAGGACCAAACCTTGGCCAAGCACTCACAAGAGGCAGAACAACCCTTACTGCAGCCTCTAGAACACCATCCAAGAGTCCGCCTAATTGGACAAACAACTGTTTCCAAGCAGCCAACAAACTTTTCCCTCAAGCTAGCACCATTACCATCGATTCCAAAACTAACGGAGTAACCTGACAACTCCCAGAAGGAAACGGCTCTTACAAGCAGACAACCGAAGGACAGAGAGCTCCACATACGCTCATTGTCTTGCTCCACTAAAGCAACAACATCTAAATCTCACGGGGCAACAACAGGGGTTCACCACAGACTGAACCTCCAAATGCCAAACGGGGCAACTCCCAACATCCTGGAAACAGGAAAAACAACCACAGGGCAAGAACCACTCGCCCCACGAGCAAACTAACTTCTAGCAACTCTAATCCACACCTTGGTCAACACCAAGCACCAACTTGCCACCACACCGGAACCAATCCGGACTCTACTCCAAACAAACACTAGCTTGCTAGTCTACCAAGACTACCAGCAACTCACCCGAGGCTACAAACTACACGCCTCCAGCTTGCCAACTGAAACTCACTACCTGGGGCTGATTGATCTCTAGAGAGGCTCTCCACAACCTAGGGTTCTTCGGCAACCCTCGACACACACTGACGACAAACGATCTAACAGACAACTGCCTGAACAATCAACTCCAACTCCTTAGAAATCAAGAGGACCCGAAACGCTACAGAATGCGTCATCCTCCTACTCAAACATCAGCCACAACAAAGCTTCTACCAAAGGAAAGGATCCGAACGACTCTCTTAGCCAAAACGATCAGAAACTGCGCAGCTTAACTACCACCGCTCTTGTTCAGTTTCCAACTGAACTCCAACCAAAGGAACACCAAAAGTTCCATCTCCACACAATACTCGAAGCGTGGCAACCTTGCTCTACAAAAGCATAACCATGCCAAACCGAACTTACTTTATACCAAGCCTCTACCAAGAGTGCTTACCCGAAAGGCATCCAACTCCTCTCACAAGGCATCAACTCATCTCGCCTCATAGGCATCCAACTCACGGTCCCTCTGCTGGACCAAACTCGCATCTACAATGCACCACTTTCCTCAGATAAAGGCACTCGAAGGTAGTTGACCACACTACCAACCACAAGAATCTCTTGGTCTTAACACTAGCGCGAGACTCACGCGCACTAACACTTACCAACTGCCAACCTGCTGACTTACTCAACCCCCAATAACACTGGGAAGAGGCTCCGGCTCCTCTCGAACATCCTTTCGCTTGTAGTCCTTCGACTACCACTGAACTAGCCCTCTTGCACGACCTAAACAGGTGCAACTGCCATAAACGGATCCAAGGCTAAAGGAGTGCGCTGAACTCCGGACGGCATAGAACCATCTGCTATACCCATGCCAAACTCAGGCTAAACAAGACTTAGTGCCAAAGTGGCACACCAACCAATGCACCTCAAGTGCTACTACTACCAAATCCACATCTTACTACAAATGGGGCCAGCAAGGTCACAACCTCAAGTGACAAAAACTCAGGTTAGGCATACAAGAGCTCAAACTCAAACAACTAGACTATGGCATTTCTTCTAACAGAAGGCTCACGGCTTACACTTGCATCTCCACATGATGCTCAACAAAACTCTGGCCGGCTCTCTCAACATGCAGCAGCTAGCTCCACTCTAGGAGCTTACCAAAAGGAGAGTGCTTAACTCTACCAAACAACTGAGGAAACCACCAACGGTTCCAGTCCGAAGGGAACACTGCTCGCTGCACCCTTAACCACAGGGTTCTGGCTTACTGGCTGCAAACAAAACACTTATCAAGAGCACAAAGATGCCTCATCAACCTCCTCGAAGGCTACCAACTCTGCAGCCACTCACTGGGCAATCAAACAATCTGCTAAGGCTCAAGATCAACACTTGAGCTACCCAGGCTAGTCCACACGGGGACCTGCTCCACAAGCATCCACATAAGCAAGCCATAGCTAACTCCTCTCCTGGAGTGGTACTCCAAGGCAAATCACCTCCACCCTCTCTCTAGGGGAAAACCAACAACTGGGCCACAAGTGGCCTATGGGAGTCTAATCTTTGCCTCCCTTTGGAACGATGTCCCAGCGGCATCCGAATCTATCTGGATACCTCAACAAGCTGCTATCATACTGCTCACACTGCGGGAAGTTGGCATGATGGCGCTCTAAACCCAAACCAACAACGAGTCAGAACCTGCTCGTCTCCGCTCCACAACACTACACAAGGCATAAACTAGATGAAAAGTACTGTAAATTCTTAACCCTTTCTTTAAAACGGTAAACTTAGGCATACCTGATGACTGTCGAAGTGCTGATGATCATGGAAAAACGACCTACAACAAAGGTCAGTCTACAGAATCTATGACTCTGAGCTATGATACCAAATGTAACGACCCGACCCGAATGGGGTTCTAAAATAGGCCTTTACCTCAATGCATGCATTCAAATCTACAGAAAATTTGCAAAATGGTGTTCGGATTCTAAGTAAAAAACTAAAAAAAACCATCCATTTTAAAAGTCAACATAATTTCCTGAAACCTATCCCTGTTTCCAAGCACCTGTTCCAAGACAAATACATTTACAAAACTCACTCTGATCAGAGATTTATTTAAAACATAAAAGCTTTCCAATAGTTACAACAATGCTAGAATCCGGAAATACATTCAGAAAACACCCTAGGTCTCCGTGCCCAACTACATGCATTCAGAGAACATTTTAAAACATCAAAACATAAACAAGACTCAGAGTTGAACAACGGGTTTCCATGATCACAGCTCCTCCTCCAGCCATCCTGTCTCGCACCATGGTTACCTGTGGAAAAACCACAAAAATAAGGGTGAGTAACGAATTACTCAGTAAGAATCCCCAACCGGGGTACAATACGATACAATCAATCATCTAGCACCCTAACATACAAGCAAACAGCTACCAACACAGATCATAGCTCAACGAGCTTACAAGGCAAGATCTGGAATCTTCGGAAGTCTCCTACTTCCGGCCTAATGATTGGTTATCCTAACCAATCCCCGGACATCTTCGAAGGTCTTTGTCCCTCGAAAAGATGATCAGCTCAAGAACTGATCCCAAGAATGTCCTTAAGGGCCTCTTTACCCTTGCTAATAATCTGGACTATCGGGAGACCCAAAGTCTGGCTCTAAACGGAAAGGAATGGTGTACTCACGACATTAGCCCGGGGGAGCTCTCCGAACCGATAACTAACGCGTGTGCGCGCACACCGCATGCTGCTGCAACTGGCGTAAATGTAGGGGCCTAAGGACAAACTACGCGGGCCAGGTATGCATGCCTAAGACTCGGAAGCGGTGTCACTGGTCACAGTAGTGCGAGGCCCTCGGCACTCATTTGTGCAGCATGTACCACCGACCTGAAGCTAAGAACCGGCCAAGGCAGGCTTACACCGTTGGCAGGGTTCCACTCTAGCAGGCTATAAACTAGGCTTATGCCGACAGGGGTAGCTAAATCCACATCGGCGGCCGGGGGGGGGGGAAGCAATGTACATTATGCTTTGCGCGCTCTACTTCCGACTGGTGGGGAAAAAGTAAGTTACGTCCGCTCTCAGCCTCTGGATGATGACAAACCCTACAACTCTAGCTAAGAGTACAGAGAAAAATGATTCCTGGCTAGCAAACAATAAACGACATCAATTACACTTACCTAGCATGATACTACGAACTTAAGCAGGAATCATAAGCATGCTGGAAGAACAAACCTAGCATGGCACTAACATGTACAATCAGGCAAACATGCTAGCAAGAGATCAATCAAACCTTCCCTATCACTATCATGCTCATAACAGTCATCAAGCATACAAGGCACATCATGAAAATATCGCAGGGCCCACACAACTCCGGTAAGAAATCCTTACCTGGTCGAAAGGCAACAACACACAAGAAATCTAAGCTGCGATCGAACCTGAGCAACCTAAAGCGAACCAAACAAACACAACAATAATCATAAACCAAAGGCCTAAATATAATAAAATAAATAGGGCTCGGCTCGGGAGCGACTCATGAGGCACGGCTGACACGCGAACCGGCAGGCTGCACAGGCGAGGCAGCTGCTGGGCGCTGAGGGGCGCAGAGACTGGGCGCTGGGGCGATGAGCTGCGCGCGGACGGGCGTTGGGGCGACACAAGGGCACGTGGGTGCGGGCGCGAGCTCGGCTGGGCGATGGCGCGCGGTGCGGCTCGGCACAGGGATGGCGCGCGGGCTGGCGACGCGGCGAGCTACAGGGACACGAGCGTAGGGCGACGCGATGCGATGGCTACAAGGTGCGCGATCTGGCACGAGGCGACTCGGATCTGGGCTACACGGGCGCGGATGGGATGGCCTGGCGCGGGGACGAGCAACGCGGCACAGTGCGGGGCGACTCGGGGCTGGGCAAACCCGACACTGTGGGGGGCAACTCGGGGCTGGGCGACGCGACACTGGCGAGTAGAGGCTGAGCTCGGCGAGTTGGGCGGCTAGGGGCTTGGGCTTGGGCGACCTGGGCGACTTGGGTATCGGGCTGGGGCTAGGCTTGGGCTGGAGGGAGAGAGAGAGAGAGAGAGAGAGAGAGAGGGAAAAGGGAAAAATGGGATTTTTATCCTATTTTTCCAACCTTATTCATTTTTAAAATAACCTTAAAATCCTTAAAATCCCATTCCCCGGCTTCCCCTTCGAGACCCGGCTGAAGCAAACCTTTTCTAATGAATAAAACTCACTTAAATCGAACTCCCAAATCAACAATAAGGGCCCGGGCTCGAATCCCAAAGGAAGCACTCAACCAACCGAACTTTGCCAAAACCCAAACCACAACCGAACTTCCAAACGACTAGCCCAAACATCTTGGGACTCGCAACCAACAACAAACAAGCCTCGACAAAGGCAGGAGCGACCTCGAAGTCCTGAAAATCCACAAATCCTGCCCGGGGAGCCAAAAGACCAAAATACCCCTAAGGGCTAAAACAGCTCCAACGACCCAACCGAACAACTGAATCTTGAACCGAAGGCACCTCGAAAACCGGAATAGAAAACTGGGCTGTTACATGACCAAAATGCCCTTAAGGTCTAAAACTGCCCTAACGGCCCAACCGAACAACTGACAAGATAATCGGACGTACCTGGGGAACTGTAATAGAATTTTGGGCCATTACACAATTCCTGCGATCTTCAACACTATAATTGTTTTTCTACTGAATAATCGATTCTTCATGTCCCCTTCCAGTTTGATGTAAAACCTCAATTGGCTCTACATGATCATTACCTTCCATGACTTTGTGTTGAAGATTTTCATCTTCATTTTTGCTTTCATCATTTGAGTTTTTCTCAGTATCAACGTTGGAACTTCCTTCATGTTCCATCACAATGCATTCTGTTTCATCAGCCTCAAGATTGGCAGGGGTGGCGAACCTTGCCCATGCTTCCTCTTGTTGCTTATAACGTCGCTCTTATTCTCTGTCTATTTTACACGTTGTAATTCCTTGGCTTCTCTTGCTCTTGCGAGTGTGGCTAGTCTAAAATCTTCCCATGAGAGTACTCCCTTACTAAAAAGATCCATCGCTGCTCCTCAATTAAGTACGTCAGCCTCTAGATATGTCTCTTCTGCCCGTATTCTGCTTGTTGAGTTTTTTGCTGTTGGTTTTATAAGAGATTGTGGATTCTCATTACTGGGACAAAGAGATTCTGTTATAATACCATTTTACCTCATCCACTGTATTCGTCTTAGCTGTTCTTCTTCTTCTATAGTTGCATCCTCTAGAGATTGCTTACGAATGTACACATGATTCCTAGGTTTATGACTCCTAGTGTCCCATAAATGTTCCATGCTGCTACGATCTCCTTGCAGATCCCAATGATGCTGATAAATGTTGCTATGATCTCTCCAAAAATTTGATTGATAGTTCTCTTTTGAACATAATTTAATCATGTTGATCTCTTCCGCATAGCCTCGTTGCTAAAATTTATATGTTTGCTGCAGTATGTCGTTATATGTCCATTGTTGATTAGCAAAATAATTGAATGCCATTTTGTGTTCGTGCATGTGGTAATGTTTTGTTGTGGGACTCTGATTCCCTGTTGGTTGTATAGATCTGAATCTCGATTTCCATAAAATTGAAAAATTGCAACCTTTTAGACAATAAAAACTACTCATCCCCTAAAGATATTAACTCTAAATAATCAATCCTCGACAACGGCGCCAAAAACTTGACTGGTTGTTTCTGGTGCTAATATATTTTATAGTAATTAATTCAAAGTCAACTTATGCTAAGTGTAACTCAAAATCACTTACACGCAAGTATATGTGGTCGGGAATTGTAGCAAGTAATAATCATAGAGCGGTGTAAAACTCAATGACCTATGCTCCTAGCATACTTCTATTCATGATTAGTAACATAAACTCCTATAACGCAACCATAGAGATAAACGTCACACAGAAGATGAACTAGATCATTTTATTGCAATTACAAAATGGTTAAAACTACAAGCTACTCCTAATAAAACAGTAAAATGGATTTGGCACGGCTAAAGATGTGCAGTCCCCTTGTATTGGCTCCTACGACACCACCATTGCTTCATGGCCAACCAACAAGCTCACCTTTCTCTACTATCTGCCTTGGTATTTATAGAGTTGAATTACTTGGCCGAAAAGTCGAGGTGGGCTGTGAAATCTTCATAAATGCAGAATTCTTTGATTTCCATTGGAATTTATTTGATTGACGCCGTCTTGATTACTAGATTGATTCTCCGATTATTTCTTTGTTGCGTGTCTTTTTCAAACATGTTTTCCTTTTTGAGTTATGCGCCATTTTGCGATGCTTGGTCATCGTTAACACTGTTGTCCTTCCTGCGGTGTCGCTCAATATGCCTTGCCATTAGCATTGATTAGGCACAGTTTACTCAAGATTTATGCTAAAAAAGTGAATCAGCGCTTCCTACGCTACTTTATGAATGCATGTTAATTTTCTAATTTATTTCATCACATTTCTTTTATTAGTGCTTGCTTTTACCTTTTAATTCTAAAATAATGCAAACTAAGACAGCCTAAAATACGCTCTATTTGAGAGCTATCACATACACACCAAGATGCTACAACATATTCAGCTTTAAATGTCAAAAGTGTCGCAATCAGTTGTTTCTTTGAAAGCCAGGTAATGTTATGTTTCCCATAAAAAATACATATCCCAATGTGCTTTTCTAGTCGTCCATGTCTTCTCACCAATTGCTGTTGGAGTAAACAACCAACTTGTAATCTACCACTTTCAAGTAGAACATCCCAAGTGATACCATACCTTAGATGTATCGTAGAATTCTCTTTAACGTATTCCAATGAAAATAAAGTGACTCCTCCATGAACTGATTTATAATGCCAAGACATAATGAAATATCCAGTCTTGTGCTGTGAGATAGGCGAAGGCTTCCCACCAAACTCTAGTATCTTCTTGCATCTACACGCTCTCCTCCATCGAACTTTGAGAGTTTTGTACCTGGTGGTCTACGTCCCGGGTGCTAATATAAATGTATAGTAATTAACTCGGAGCTCAACCTATTGCTAAGTGTGACTTGCAATCGCTTACGTGCAAGTATACGTTGTTCGAATGCAGCAAGTAATATGTATTTATATTTTATCGTTCTCCACAGGGATTGATGTCTAGAACTAATACTTTTAACGTGAGAGTTATGCGAAAAGAGTAAAGAATGGGATTGAAATTGTTTGTGTTTACTTCTGAATGCTAATAGGTAATAAATATGAATGCTAACAATAATAAAACATGAATGCAATGAGTAGTGATAAGAATGAATCCTCACTTAAAACTCATATAACACAGCATAGCAATAAACACAAGTAGAAAGTCAAAATCATCCAATTTTATTACTACTACTAAACGTTCACATCTATAAACTAATTCTAAAAAACAATAAAAACTTAGAATTGGTGCGATTGTAAAGTGTGCAGTCCCTTTGTCATCGGCTCTCACTAACAACACCAGTTACTTTTCCTTAAGATTGACTTTTGGCTAACTGACTAGCTCATCACACTTTGGATACCCTCTTACTATTAATAGAGAAAAATTACTTGGTTAGCAAGTTTAGGTGAGCTGGAAAATCTTTATTAATGCATGATCTTTTGATTTCCGCTAGGATTTCTTTTATCCATGCTCTCTTAATTGCTTCATTGATTCTCTATTTATTTCCTTGTAGGTGTGATTCTTCGAACGCGACTTCCTTGTAAATG
Organism: Sicyos edulis; assembly: GCA_036507275.1. Taxonomy (NCBI): domain Eukaryota; kingdom Viridiplantae; phylum Streptophyta; class Magnoliopsida; order Cucurbitales; family Cucurbitaceae; genus Sicyos; species Sicyos edulis. The sequence continues at coordinate 21,687,466 of CM071848.1, forward strand.
TGTGATTCCACTAAGTGGATCACCATTCGTATTGATTCGTCCTTTCATTGTAAACGTTCTGCATATTCTTGCATTGCATAATGTTTTAGTGTAATTTATTCGATATTTGTACTTAAACCGCGACTTTCATTGGTTTTTACTTGAAATTTACTATTATTACCCATTTATTTCCATTAAGCCTCAGAATAATGCAAACTATAATAGCCTAAAATGTGTTCTATTTGAGAGCTATCACTTGGTTCTATTTGTATTGATACTGGGTTATAATTCACCATCCTATAGTTCTTTAAAAATCTCTTTTGCATACAACTCATGTCAAATGCACATCTATCCTTGTTTAACCTCAAAACCTAGGAAAAATTCAACAAGCCCCAATCGGTCATCTCAAATTTTTGTGTCATTGTGCCCTTAAACCCTTCTATCATCGCACCATTATAACCCATAAATATGAGATCATCGACATAAAGAGAAACAAATATCACATTACCTCCACTCTACTATGTGTAAAGCGCATGCTTGTAAGGACATTGCTTGCACTTATTCTCCTTGAAATATGTATCGATGCGAGCATTCCATGCTCGTGGAGCTTGCTTCAACTTGTAAAGTGCTTTTTTCACTTCTAGCACTTCCTTCTCTTCTTAAATTTTCATGTACCTGGGTTGTTGTTGATGTAGACTTCTTCATAGAACACATCGTTCAAGAAGTTTGACTTGACATCCATTTAAAATATTGGCCATTTAAATTGAGCCGATTGGCAAATGAGCAATTGGATTGTCTCCATTCTTACAATGGGAGCAAATATTTTTTCATAGTCGATTCTGCTTTTTACTTGTATCCCTTCGCAACAAGTCGTACCTTTTACCATTCTATCTTGCCTTGTGCATTCATCTTTTTTTTTAACACTTATTTCACACCCATGAACTGACTTCCTTTCGGAAATTCTGTTAGCTCCCATGTATTATTGCGTTCAATCACATTAATCTCTTCATCCATATCAGTTTGCAACTTCTTGTCTAGCACTGTATCCTCAAAGCTTACATTTTCAGAATCTACTAAAAGATAAACAAGGTGTACCTCATTTGTCGCATCATATAGTTCTTGCAAACTTCATATTTTGGGTTGTTGTGGTTCATATTCATCATCGATAGTTTTTTAGTTTGTTCGCATACCTGTTGATGCGACGACTGATGGTTCTACAACTTTGATGCTAACTTCCTTTACATCGTTCCAATCCCACTCGCATATCGCAACTTATCATCACCTTCCTGCTTGTTGGGTCAAGTAGCTTGTACCCTTTTTTTTTCTAATCATACCCAATAAAAATATAACTTTTTCTTTTGGCTTTCAGATTTGTTCTTCGTTGATCCAATTCGTGTGCATAAGCCATACTACCAAACAATTTGAGATGCGAAACTATTGACTTTTGTTCGCTCAATGCCTCTTGTGGTGTTTAGTCACCTAATTTCACATGTGGACATCGATTTTTCACATAGATAGCACATTTCACGGCTCCCCCCTAAAATTCCTCTAACATTCTTTTATTCTTTAGCATTAACTGAACCATATCAAGAATGGTCTGGTTTTATCTCTCGGCCACACTATTTTTTTAGGAATGTATGGTGTAATTATAAATCTCCTTATGCCTTGCTCCTCACCATACTCCATGAAAGTCGTCAAAGCATACTTGTCATCTTTATCAGATCATACAACTTTGATGTGTCTATCAGTTTCCTTCGCCATCTTCACTTTGAATTTTTGAATGCTTCAAATGCCTTTGATTTTTCTTTCAACCTAAGTTTGAACCTAAGTTTGCCATGAGAAATAATCAATAAAGGAAATAAAATACCTTTTACCGCTGAAAGATTTAAGTGTAATTGGTCCATATATATCAGTATGAATCATCTCGAGAGGTTGCTTAGCTCAATATTCTGTTTTCTTTTGAAACAAGCTTCTTTCATACTTGTTGAGCACGCATCCTTCACAAAATATTCCCTCGTAGTCCATGTTAAGCAGGTCATTCACCATATCCTTCTTTGCTAACTCTTTTAGGCCACCATGATGTAGGTGCCTAAAGCGAAGATGCCAAAGTAATGTTTTGTCTTCTACGTCGACTGGCAAACGTTTTTCTCTTATGCTTCTTAAATTCAATCTATACATCCGATTTCTTCCAATCTCGACTCTAGCTACCAAACACTCTTACTTGTCTTTCAAGTGTAGTAGCCTATCTTTTAAAAATATCGAGTAATCCTTCTCTTTGAGTTTTCCTAAACTCAAATTATTGATTTTGAGGTCTGGTACATAATAAGCCTCTTGGATTGACCCTATTAAGCCATCCTTCTGCAAGTAATAAATCATACCTCAGCCCTTGACCTGCACCTTGATGCATCTTCAAATGACACATGACCATCTTCAATCTTTGTTGATTAAGTACTCGTGACCGCACATATGGTTGCTTGCCCAGAGTCTAGATACCACATAGTATCATTGTTGATGATGACTTCATCATGCACCCATCAAGAGAAGACCTTTATTCGCTTTGTCTTCTAAGGCTAGGTTGGTTGTTTCTTCAACTTTTTTATCCGTTCGGTAATCTTTTTCAAATTTCCCCACTTTACCACAATTATAGCATTTTTCGGAGTTACAATGACTCGCATAGTGACCATATTTGTGACATTTGTAGATTTTGATGTTGGAATTATTCGATCGACTGCCTCTTCCTCTACCTCGTCCTCTTCCATATCAATTTGGTTGGCTCGACTGTTCCTTCTCTTCATGATTGTCGGTTTGACCACCGCGATCATTTCCCCGACCTCCACGGCTACGACCTCTACCTCAAAGTTTTTTAGAATAGAGTACCTTTTTGTATTTTATTGACACCTTGGTTTGAAATGCATACTCGCGTTTCCTCCTTCTTCTTGTTCTTACGTTGCTCTTGTGCTTCGAGAGAACTCGCAAGCTTTTCGATCTTGAGCGTTGCAAGGTCCTTTGACTCTTCTATCGCACACACAACATTCTCAAAATTGTTGGTTAATGATCTCAAAATCATCTCCACAACTCACACACGGTTAACTTTTCTCTATTTCGATTGATTGGTTCACCACTGTCTGTACACGTGTGATGTAGTCAAATACGCTTTCTTCTTTACTTTCATGCTCTTTAACTTGCCACAAATAATTTGGAGACGCACTTTCTTGACTCAGTCGGCTCCTTTGAACACTTTTTCTAATATGTCCCACTCTTCTTTTGAAGTAGTTTCACTTGCAGTCTTCTCAAAGGACGACTCGTCAACGGTTTGGAATATTATATATTTATGCCATTTTATCCTTTGAACACGTCTCTTTCAATACCTTCTTTTCATTTGTCTTATAATTAATGATATCTTCTAGTTCTTTGAAATCTTTTTCGACCACCTCTCATGCATCATGAGAGCCCAGAAGAGCTTTTATCTAAATGCTCCAATTCTCGTAATTTTCTTTCGTCAGTCGTGATAGCAACATTTGACTCGTCACATTCGCCATTGGCTCTAATTCTAATTTGTAAAATTTGAAATGCGAATAGAAGAGTTACGCTAGTTTTTGCTTTCATGACTTGAAAGACAAGTCACTCAAATTTTCTCTAAAACCACTTTTCTTAATTTCTCTACATCTTTCTCTTCTTCTCTACTTACTCTTCTAGCTCTACTTTCACAATAAGAGAAAAAAAAAATCTATTTATAGGCCTATTACAAGACTCTTGGCCTTACAAAATTCTTGGCCTTTCAACTACATGACTCTTGGCTTTTTATGTTCAAGACTTTGGGCTTTACATCTACAAAAACTTTTGGCTTACAAATTCATAACTTCGTAATTACTGATAAACCTAATAAAATAACATTTAAGTCAACATATATACCCACTTTCAACGACCAATGGGTTGACTAGGAGAAAGATAAGTTAAACTCGAAGTTTGTGTACTTCTATGGCCTTAAATCAATCCACCGAGTACAGTTTCAAACTCGAATTCTAAAACTCGCTGCTATTTCCTTGTACAGTTCCTTCTACTTAGTTTTAAAGAAATTTAAATAATTTTTTTAGTTTAATTTATAACGGGAGTGAATATATGGTGTTACTTTTTTTTTTTACTATTTAATCATTTCTGTTTGGTATTTGTCGGGGAATTACTTGGATTTGGGTAGAATCAGACCTTATTTTTTTATTTGAAATTGAGGAAATTTTCTTTTTCTTTTTCTTTTCAGAATTTGATTGGAATATTGATTTAGTTTGGCTGGTAGATGAGATTGTCAACGATAATTATATTAGTTAAGAGATTATAACTTGTTTCTCAAAAAAAAAGATTATAACTTTGATACAAGTTTGTAGTTTAATTTATTTATTTACTTTTTTGTGCTTCAACCGTATATGAAAGTAAATAATTTTAGTAATTGAATTATAAGTTAAAGTTAAATATTAGAATCTATATGGTCATATCTCACACAAAGTTTCAATAATTGCAATGGAAAAGTTGTACCATATTTATGCTTAAAAATCTCTTAATATAAATCAAAAGGGTTGGTGACATGTTGACTTCGTTGAATGATTCTAATCTAATTCAAAACTATGATCAAGGATTCGATCTTAAAAATTGATATTTGACATTTATCTTATTTGAGAGTAGTAGTTTATGTGGGAGCATTTAAGTTTGATTCTCAACACCATGGTCCCCTCCCCAATTAATTTTTTTTTTAATAAAAAAGCCTCTTCAAATAAGAGAGTAATAATATAACACCAATACGAGAATAACATAATTAGATTAATCACAGACTTTGTTTTGTAGTAAATCTCGATCCAACTGTTATAGCCTAAATGTATGTTCTATAATTCCACAATTTTATTTTGGGCACGTTTGTTTGATCGTGAAAATGCATTTGAACTATGCAAATTTGGCACGAATGTTCGATCAATATTATGTGTAATTTAAATTTTATGATATTATGAAGACTAAAAGAAATTTGAAAACTTATGAAAACATATTATTCATAAAGGGCTAAGCACAATATAGTTGGATCATATATTATCTTTCAAATAATGTAATTTTCTATTTAAGATTTCTTTATTATTATTATTTTCAATTTTGTATTAAAAAAAAATCTTAATTTTTAATGTTTATTATTTTGTGTTCTCTAATAATATTATTATTATTTTGAGATCACATAATTAATCAAGATAATGATAATTATTATTAGATTATTGTTATGACCTATTGATGTTACAAACAATAAGTTTATTCCATAAATTACAACTTTAGTTTTCTTATAAACATTATCTTTATGTGAACAATACATATTGATCAAATACATGAATCAATATTTGTCCACATACGAATTAACCATATATTTAAGCAATAATAAAGTAAATTGTTCAATAGATATGTTCATTAAGATATAAAGATCAAATATGATATAATGTACATAATTTTAGGTGACTACCAACAGGAGAACCTATAATTATGTTGTTTATATACTAAAATATTACATTTTTTAAGCCGAAATTATTGAATCTCTATTTGTAGTAAACATACCTACAACTCTTAATTCAATGGCTACGTCTATTATAAAACTCAATGGAACCAACTACTCAGAATGGAAAGAGCAAGTTGCATGAGTTTTCTTTGGGGTTACTTGAATTGGACACGACTCTCCTTAAAGTGAAGCCAACTCCACTCACTAACGAAAGTACTCGTGAGGAAAACAAGTTTCATAATGATTGGGAACGATCGAATAGACTAAGCATAATGTTCTTATGAATGGTAATAGATACCATTATTAAAACCTCCCTACCTAAAATTGAGAGTGCAAAAGAATATTTGCAAGCCATTGAAGATCGATTCAAGACTCCAGATAAATCCCTTGCTGAAAACATTATGGCAGATCTTGTAACCATGAAGTTTGGTGGTTCTCACTCAATGAATGCTCATGTAATTGAAATGATCAACATTAAGAATTTTGGATTGACTATGGATGATGCATTTCTTGTCCAATTCATCCTTACTAGTCTATCTCCTCAGTATGAACCATTCAAAATTCATTATAACACTATTATGAAAAAGTGGAGTTTGAATGAATTGACTAAAAAATTGGTTCAAGAGGAGTCTAGACAAGGTCAAAGAATTAAAGTTATTTATTTCACTCAAGGAGTAGAAAAATTTTTTTGGAAAAAGAATAATTCAACCCATAAAAGAGGACCGCCAAAATTTGATGAATCTTCTCAATCATCCAAGAAGAAAAAGAAAGATGATGCTTGCAAGTTCTGCAAGAAACCTAGATATTACCAGACATATTGCACTAAGTGTAAAGCATGGTTCAAAAAGAAAGGTAACCCTATGGGTTTCGTAAGTCATTTCGAATCGAATCTTATTGATGTACCTTCTACTACTTGGTGGATTGATACAAGTGCTAATGTTCATGTTTCGAATTCTATGCAGGGATTCATTACGATCCAAACCACAAATCCAAGTAAAAATTTCATTTTTATGGGAAATAAAGACAAAGTTCTAGTTGATGCTATTGGAACTTTTCGTCTTATTTTAGATAGTGGTTATCAGTTAGAGTTATGTCAAATTCTTTTTGTACCGTCTATTTCCCATAATTTGATTTCAGTAAGCGCACTTGATAAGTTTGGATATTCTTTTGAATTAGGAAATGGTAATTTCACTTTGTTTAAAAATTCTAGTCTTATTGATTTTCAAATTTTAGTTGATGCTGAAATCCATCTTACCTTGCATGATAAAGAAACTAAAGGTAAGTCATATAAAAAGGATTCTTACTCATTGTGGCATAAACAGCTGGGTCATATATCTAGTGAAAGAATCAAATGATTAGTAAAAGATGGTGTCCTTTCACACCTAGACCTTACTAATACTACAACTTGTGCTGATTGTATGAAGAAAAAACTACGAAAAACACAAAGAAAATAGCCACAAGATGTACCCAATTTCTTGAAACAATACATATAGACATCCGTGGACCTTTTGACGTTCCAACTTTTGGAGGAGAGAAATATTTCATCACGTTTATCAATGATTATTCTCGTTATTTCCATCTTTATCTATTGCATGAAAATCTCAGTCTGTGGATGTTGTACAAGTATTCATTACTGAAGTTGAAAGGCAATTATTAGGTCAGATAGAGGTGGTGAATTCTATGGAATGTATGATGAAACATGACAACATCTTGGACCTTTTGCTAGACTACTCCAAAAATTTAGAATTGTTGCACAATACACTTTGCCTGGATCTCCATGGAAAAATGGTGTAGCTGAAAGGAAAAATCGTACATATATGAAAATGGTTAGATCAATGATGAGTCATGCCAATTTACCTATATTCTTATGAATGGATGCATTACGAACAACTCTATACATCTTAAATAGGGTTCCATGTAAGACTGTTCCAAAGACTCCGTTTGAACTTTGGAAAGGATGGAAACCGAGTTTAAAACATCTCCAAATTTGGGGTTGTAAAGCTGAAGCTAGACTTTACAATCTAAATGAAAAGAATTGGATTTTAAGACAGTCAGTGGTTACTTTATTGGTTATCCAGCAAATCCAAAGGATATAGGTTTTATTGTCATAACCATAGTACGAGAATTATTGAAACCATAATGCCAAATTCTATGAGAATGGTGTAATTAGTGGGAGTACAAAAGAACAAGAAGTATTAATGAAATAAGGGTACCCATCCCTTTACCCTATATTTCTAAAGATATTGAGAATCACCCCATTGTTGAACCTGTTCGGAAAAATCAATAAATGATCACCAACTCCATCATGAGATTATCACCATTCAGAATGATAATGAAGCACCACAGGAAACAACCTTACGGAGATCTCATAGACAATGAAGATCTGCTATTCCTGATGATTATTTGCTTTACTTAATAGAATCTAAAGGGACTAAGGATCCAATTTCTTATTCACAAGCCATTAATGATGTTAATTCTACTAAATTGATTAATGCCATGAAAGATGAATTAAAATCTATGAATCACAATCAAGTATGGGAAATCGTTCAATTGCCTCCAATTCAAAAAGTAGTCGGTTGTAAGTGGGTTTTCAAGACCAAACGTGACTGCAATGGTAAAATTGAACTATATAAAGCCAGACTTTTTTTCAAAGGTTTTAATCAGAAAGAAGGCATCGACTATAATGAATCTTTTTCTCTTGTTTATAGGAAAGGTTCTCTTAGAATTATCATGGTGTTAGTAGCTCATTATGATCTTGAGTTATATCAAATGGATGTGAAAACTGACTTTCTAAATAGAGACTTAGAAGAAGAAGTCTATATGCGTCAACTTGAAGGCTTCGTAATTGAAGGACAGGAAGACATGGTTTGCAAACTTAAGAAATCAATCTATGGACTGAAACAAGCTTCTAGACAATGGTACCTAAAGTTTCATGAAATCATGACTGCTTTCGATTTCATAGAAAACTTAGTTAACCCTTGTATATATCTCAAGATCAAGAGGAACAAGTTCATAATTTTAGTTTTGTATGTTAATGACATATTATTAGCTAGTAGTGATCTTGGTCTACTACGTGAAACTAAGGATTATCTCTCAACACATTTTGAAATGAAAGATATGGGTGAGGCTTCCTATGCTATAGGCATAGAAATATTTCGTGATAGATCACAAGGACTTATAGGATTGTCTCAGAAAGTGTATATTGATAAACTTCTTGAGAGATTTGGCATGACGAATTGTTCCTCCAGTCCTGCCCCACTACATAAAGGAGACAAACTTGTTCTTAAGCAGTGTCCAAAGACTCCTATGGAACAAGAAGAAATGACCAAATATCCTTATCCATCTCTTGTGCGGAGCTTAAAGTATTCACAGGTTTGTACAAGACTTGATATTAGTCATGCGTTTAGTATGTTGGGTAGATTTCAAAGTAACCAAGGAATCGCTTATTGGAAAGCTGCAAAGAAAGTATTGAGACACCTAAAAGGCACGAGGAATTATATGCTCACATATAGAAAATCAAGTCACCTATACGTGACTGGTCATTCAGACTCAGACCTTACTGGATGTCCTAATAGGACTTGCAATCTTGGCTATGTGTATCTTTTATGTGGAGGTGATATCATAGAGAAGCCAAAAATCAGAGTTACTTTTTGGATCCACTATGATGGCTAAATATGTGGCATGTTATGAGGCTTCAGTTTAGAGAACGTGGCTACGTAATTTTTTCTCACAGTTTAGCGCTTTGAGTTTTATCACTAAACCATTAATTATCTACTAAGACAATAAAGCTGCAACTTTTTTCTCTAAACAAGATAGGATAACCAAGGGTTCAAAAAACATGAACCTAAAATACCTACTACTAAAGCAAGATGTTAAACTAAAGAAAATTATTGTAGATTCGATAAGTACAGACCTACAAGTGGCAGTCATATTTACAAAAGGGCTACCTCTAAAGACCTTTCAAAGACACTGAAAGCATGGGTCTTGTAGATAGTTCCTAAACATTGTTTAATGTCATTAAATTATGCACTTACAAATGCTAAATTATTGATCTCTTAATATTTAAGTCTTCTTTAAATTTAATACTTCTGTTTTCTAATGTGTACACATTTATGTTAAGATGAAAAGAGAAACAATCTTTACTTAAAGACATTATGCAACCATTAAGTAAATCTCATTTATGGCCTAGTTATGAAAGTTGTTAATGTTTAGTACATGGAAGTAAGCATGTTGTAGACTAATGTGCAAGCGCCATGACTCTCATTGACAACTAGATTCACCAAGGAACTTATGATAACAAACTAATGAAGTTTTTAGCATACCATGCTCGCCTTATGAACTTAATGCAAAAACACTTATGGATTTTCTTATCGACCAAGTGGGAGACTGTTGGAAAATATCAAACGTTTCATTCTTTATTGAGAATGAAACTTGTATTATCCATTATGGATTTTCTTAACGACCAAGGGCTGGCGCAGTGGTTGAAGACTTGGGCTTTGAGGGTATGCTCCCCTCTAGGTCCCGAGTTCGAGTCTTCCCTGTGAAATTACTCCTTTGATGTCTCTAGTGCCTAGCCTAGGGACGGGCGTGGTTACCTTAATTCAAAAAAAACTTGTACTCTCCATTAATGTGGTATATTTAGAAAATTACATACATTTTCCAATTGGTATGTTAAGAAATGTTTGTGAGAGATGAGTTTTATTTCTCTCAATTTTATGAGAAATGTTCATGGAATGTGAGTTTCACTTCTCAAAATTTTATGAGAATTGAGTTTCACTTCATTTAAGCTTATGTTTCTTTTAAGTTAACTTTGATGGAAAGTTAAACTTATGTTTAAATGAAGACATACATTAGTCCTCCCTCTACCTATAAATAGGAACACATTTGTCCATCTCAAATGTGTACAAGTGAAAGAGAAAGAAGCAATAAGATAGCTTGAAAAAACATTCAAGCTTATAGGCAAGGAGGGAGAAACCAATCTCTTCTATCGAGGCAATTGTTAAAAGGGTTCAACATCAACAACAGTTCTTTGTTGAATCAAAAGGTTCTTGAATCACAATGTCAGGAGATATATTTTCATCCTAATAAGATTCAATTGCATTTTGTAATAATCATGTTATTCAAGATCTTAGGATTCATGTTATGCATAAAATATCTAACACTTTTAAGATATCACAAAAGATGGAGAATAGTCGTGAGATGTGTAGAACACAGGTTGGCCACAAATTGGCTCAACCTGTGAACCACAAAACAAATATATGCTATGGATATCTGAAAGTAGAGAGAAGACGAAAAATGACTCTGTGATACTTAGAAACATTTTCTCTATTGAGAGGTTTCCGCAAGAAGCTTGCAACCAAAGATTTAGAATCACGAGACAAATAGATGGTTTGACATCTAAAGCACTGTGATATTCGAGCATTTGCATACAATAATTGCATTGAGAAAGAGAAATGCCTATGTCACAGAGGAGAAGCTCCAGTCCAAGAAAAACCCTAGTGTCACTTGATGCAAATTTGATATGCCTTGATTATTTATAGATTTTCATCCACAAATCTGTAAGTATACACAATCTGCAGTCAAGTGATAAATAATTTAATTTTTCTCCTCAGGGAATATGGTAATAGTATTCGCTTTGTAACTTCGAATTAAAAGTGAAAAATAAATAAGTTAAGGTACTAATATGGAGTGTCAACAGTTCTAGGAATGATTTATGGTGAGGAGAAATTGCTATACTATAAAAATCAAGCATTTACTATGGTTGCGTATTAATGTAACTTTCCAATCAATGCAAGGCATATGGTAGTAGACTGTTTATCTCTAAAATCCTCTTAAATGTGTAAGGGATCCTATGCTATCCTATCAAACATGCGAGTTAGTCTTAAGTTACTTCATCTCTCGATTCAGTAAGCTACCAGTTCGCGTGGATGGCCGGTCAACACTTACAATTTAAATTATCACCTAATTACACGTGCTTCAATTTACACCCCCCATGCAACTCTTAGAACATGCTTATTCTACCCCCACTTTTCCTTTACCTCACCTATGAGAATTAGTTCAGTAAATAAAACATAGTGCAGAGACATGATGAAATAAAATGCAATATTGATTGGAAAAGCAAGCTCTAGATAATCCACACTACAAAAACTGTAAAAAACAATTTGACTACGAAAATATAGAAATTGTAAACTACAACTTCGACTCCAAATTCTGACTCTCTTCTCTGCTATTTGATCGACTCCTTTATAGGTATCTTCTAGGGTTTCTTTCCTTCTTTCTTCAACCATTTAGGGATATGAGGGCTTCAAAATCCAGCTTTCCACGATCCTTGGGGCATTTAAGCAAATCCTATATTATCTAAGATTTAAATTTTCTAAACGACTGTTTCGCTTCCGTATTTTTTTATCCACTCTATAACCTTGTCGTTTACTTCTCTTTGAGATTCTTTTGTAATTGCTTGCTCTCTGGTTTCCTTGCTTCTCTTCTCTTCGCTTCGCATTTGAGATCAAGCAAAACAACAATATCAATGTACGGCTATTCAAAATTCAAAATTTTCTTATTCGTTTCCAATTTTTAAACCGTGGTTTCTCTTTCATTCCCTTAATGAGTGAGCTTTAGCTTTTGGTTGAGTGTCTATGCAACACTAGTTTGCTTCGTGTGCTTTTTAGTTTAAACTCGTGCAAGTATGTGCGGTCTGCAACAAGTAATAAATAAATTATCGATTCTCCATAAGGACTGTAATTTAACATGGGCGATGTTTAGAAAATAGAACAAAAGGTAATGAATGGCTTTAGTTGAGATTGGTTTGCTTGCATAAAGTAAAGAAATAAATGTGATGTAGATGTTTATTTGAGAAACAAGGCAAGGCTAGGGGAATTATACGGTAACGAAAAACTATCATACTTTACCTAACTAACATTTGCTTCCGCATTCTCTCGCATTAAGTCCGACTTCTGTTGCAACTCAATGTAATGATAATTGGCACAACGTATGCAGTAGTTACGTATTTACTCCTGATAAGAACCCATAATTTCTAACTACGATTCTTAGCCCATGCTGACTCAAGGTCAGTTACAAACATGCAAGTTTAATATTTAAAACTTAAAATAAATGGTAAGTGCTCCTGTTGAGTTTAAACTTCTGCAATAAGAAATGATTAAAAAAACTCTTGGCCAAGGTAATTTCAAATATATTTAAATAAATTAAATAAAATAATGACAAAAGGCATCCATGCCCAAATGTTACAATCATTTAACAAATATAATAGGAGAATAAAATCTAGCATGTTCATGAATAACAGAACTTAACAACTAAGCTAACAACATAGATAGAGCTAATACAGTAAGCTCCACCCATGATCTCTTCAACATCTCCCAGCTAACCGTCTTGCTGGTGTCTTTGATTACTAGTGAAAAGAAAATAACCAAAGAAAGGGTCAGTATAAAGAATACTTTGTAAGGACTCCTCAATAAGGGTATAATGCATAAAGAAGAACTTATCATGTTAGCAATACATAACCGCTTTCATCTTAACATAGCTCACTAAACTGGCCAAGAAATCTATTACATGCCTTTCTCCATCATTCACTTTACTCTCAACTCAACTTAGCTTCTTACTTGGCCATAAGGTTGGTCGCATGACTGTTTCTTGTGAGCCCCTTAAGACACTCACTGACTGGACGATTCCACTGCTAATATATTGAACAATAACTAATTCTTATGCACAACGCAATTGGAATCACTTTTGTGCAAGTATATGCAGTCAGAAATTACAGCAAGTAATAATCATATAATTTTATCGATCCCATTGAGATTGATGTCTAGAGCAAATACCCTTAAGTCAGAGTCATGTGAAAAAGTAAACTAAGTGAATATGTGGAGTGGTTTTGTTTTGTTTAATAAGGTAAAATAAAATGCAGTATTATTACACTCTTTTTTAGAGTTATCACTCACCTAAGCATAAACAATAACATATTATGAAGTAAGTTACACAACTCTCTTGTGAGGCCCTTGAGACACTCACCTAAACATAAGAATACGACAGGTCATGAATTTCGTTGCATGACTCTCTAGCTCAAATAACTCAATCACTACTAGTGTACTGACAACACCGGTCCAGGTGAGCCATCTACTTGACACTCGATGTGTGTACCCATACACCGCATAGTGCTGTAAACCAGTCAGGTGCAGGCCTACATAGACTGACCTGATCTAGGTCAACATGCCTAACAACTTGAAGAAAGGTGTCCACTAAGTCACCGTCTTGGAGGCCCTCACCAGCGATCCAAGTTAACCTGTTCACACCTATCGCCCCAAGCTAAAACCCTCTCATAGCAGGCGTACACTATGATTAGGACCATTAGGGAAAAAATTACCAAAATGCGCCAAATGCCAAAACTAAACGGAAGTCAGGCTCTAACGGAAAGAATGGTGTACTCACGACATTAGCCCGAGGAGCTCTCCGAATCGGCAACTAACGCGTGTGCGCGCACATCGCATGCTCCTCTGCAACCGGCGTAAATGCGGGGGCCTAAAAGCAAACTACGCGGGCCAGGTGCACATGCCTATGACTCGGAAGCGGTGTCACTGATCACAGTAGCGCGAGGCCCTCGGCGCTCATCTGTGTAGCCTGATCCACCGACCTGAAGCTAAGAACCGGCCAAGGCAGGCTTACATCGTTGGCAGAGTTCCGCTCTAGCAGGCTACAAACTAGGCATACGCCAATGAGGTAGCTAAGTCTCATTGGCTGCCGGGAGGGGGGAGAAAAATCAAGGTATGTTATCTTTGCTCAATATCCGACCACTGGGGACAAAGTACGTTATGTCCGCTCTCAACCCCTGAAGCAATGCTTCGCTTTACTCCCGACCGGTGGGGACAAGATACGTTATGTCCGCTCTCAGCCTCTGGATGATGACAAACCCTACAACTCTATCTAAGAGTACAGAGTAAAAAGCAATGATTCCTGGCTAGCAAACAATGACCGACATCAATCACATTTACCTAGCATGATACTATGAGCTTAAGCAGGAATCATAAGCATGCTGGCAGAACAAACCTAGCATGGCACTAACATGTAAAATCAAGCAAACATGCTAGCAGAAATCAATCAAAGCTGATCTATTACTATCATGCTCATAACAGTCAGCAAACAAGCAAGGCATAATCATGAAAATATCGCAGGGCCCACACAACTCCGGTAAGAAATCCTTACCTGGTCGGAAGGCAACAACACACAATAAAAATAACTACGATCGAACCCGAGCAACCTATATCGAGCCAAACAAACACATCAATAATCACACAATAGGCCTAAATAATAATAAAATAAATAGGGCTCGGCTCAGGAGCAACTCACGAGGCGCGGCTGACACGCGAACGAGCCGGCCAGACGGGCTAGGCGACCAAAAAGCTGGCTGGGCGTCTTGGGCACGGCGCTGGGCTCACACAGCGAAAGCGACGCGCTGGCGGCGCGCACGCACTGGCGACGGCAGCACGCGCGCTCGGCAAGCTCCAGGGTGAGGGCGCGCGACACGGGCGAGGGGACGCGCGATCTGGCGCTGGGACGCGCGACTAGAGCTGGGCGACGCAACGCGAATAAAGGCGCACCGGGCGACGTACTGAGGTATGCGGCGGCGAGCTCGGGCGACACGAGCTGGGCGAGGCTCGGGCGACACTAGCTGGGCGAGGCTCGAGCGACGGCACTGTGCGGGCGACTCGAGGTCAAATGGCGACTCTAGGTCGGGCGAGAGCACGCGCGCGGCGAGTGAAATTTAGGCTAGCTCGGGCGAGCAGATGGTCTGCGGTGTACGACACAGGCAGGCTAGGGCCGCGGCCGGCTGGGGCTGGCTGGGCTGCTCGGGCTGGGGCTAGGCGAGCCAAGGGCTGGGCCGGCTAGGAGGGGGGCTAGGTCGGGGAGAGAGAAAGAGAGAGAGAGAGAGAAAATGAATTTTGTGGAAAAAATAAAAGAAAATGGAAAATAAAAAGGAAAAATGGGAAAAAAAGGGAAAATGGGATTTGTATCTCATTTTATCCATCCTTATCCACTTAAAACCTTAAAATCCCATTTCCCGGCTTCCTCCTCCGAGACCCGACTGAAGCAATCTTTTCCAACAAATCAAACTCACTTAAATCCAACTCCCAAAGCAACACTAAGGGCCCGGGCTCGAATCCCAAAGGAAACACACAACCAACCAACACTTTGCCAAAGCCCAAACCACAACCGAGCACCCAAACGAAAAGCCCAAACACCACGAGACTCGCAGCCATCAAAAAACAAGCCTTGACAAAGGCAGGAGCTTCCTCGAAGCCCTGAAAACCACAAATCCTGCCCGGAGAGCCAAAAGACCAAAATACCCCCAAGGGTCCAAACGGCTCTAAAACCCAACCAAACAACCGAAACTTGACCCGAAGGTACCTCGAAAACTGGAATAAGAAACTGGGCTGTTACAATATATCAATGTGGAGGTCTGTGGTAGCTCGTTGTCCCTAACAAGTGGTATCAGAGCCAAGTTTTTCTGTTATTACCTGGGAATTGACTTCAGAATTAAATTATCCAACTTTTATTTGACTTCATTTTTTTTTTCATAGATTTTAAAATTTGATTTCTTAAATAAGAACCCTCCATTTTTTCTCAATTTCTTAACTTGTTTTCAAAGTTGGATTTCTGAAATAAGAACCCTCCAATTGTTCTCAATTTATCGTTTTCAAATTGGATTTCTGAAATAAGAACCCTCCAATGGTTTTTTCAATTTACCATTTTCAAATTGAATTTATGAAATAACAACTCTTCAATTTTTTGCATTTTATCGATTTCAAAATTAAATTTATGAAATAAAAATCCTTCAATTTTTGCATTCTACCGTTTTCAAAATTGGATTTATGAATTAAGAACCCTCCAAAAAAATTTTCTTCTAGTTGTTATTTTCAAAATTTGATTTTTGAAAAAATAACCCTGAAACTATTTTTTAATTTATTGTTTTCAAAATTAAATTTCTGAAATAAGAACTCTTCAATTTTCTAAAGTTGTTATTTTCAAAATTGGATTTTTGAAATAAGAACCCTCCAATTTTTCTCACGTTGTCGTTTCCAAAGTTGGATTTCTAAAATAAGAACCCTTCAACTTTTCTCAATTTATCGTTTTCAAAAATTGAATTTCTAAAATAAGAACTTTTCCATTCTCCTTATTTTTTAAAAATTGGATTTCTGAAATAAGAACCCTCCAATTTTCAATGTCTTTTTAAAATTGTATTCAAAACGAATTTATGAAATAAGAAACCTTCATTTTAAATCCTCAATCCATTTTTTTTAAACTTCAAAATTTGTTTTAGATTAAATTTTAAATTGGAGTAAAAGTAGGGGTTTCTTTCTAAACTCAAAAAACACATGAAATTCTCCTAAACTTATTTTCGTTTTAAAATAAATATTTTTCTAGGAATTTAGTAGGTGTTTCTTTCTTTGATAACATTCTAAGAAATACATGAAATTTCTCAAAACTAATTCGATGATGGATCATTAGTTAATATTTGTTTTCTAATGTTCTTGAGTGAGGAGTGTATTTTGAAATTCAAAGTAAATTTCATAATTTTTCTAATGGCCTAGAGCCCACCCATATTTATTAATTCATGTTTATTCGATAAATGTGAATTAATATCATTTTGGATATTTAAAAATAAAATACAAATATATATATATATATATTTTAAATAATAGGATAATTTTACAATAAAATGTGGTAACAGTTTTTCTAAAATGAGTGTTGTAGGGGTGCTAGCACCTTCCTTACACTCAATCAACTCCCAAACTTTAAATCTAATTTTGTAGACCGTTTTTTATTTTTATGAGTGACCAATCACACCCGCTATATGATTGGTGACGACTTCAAACCTCTCACCTCGAGAGAGACCCTTAGGGATGGACTTGGGCCGCTCCGCGTCGCGATGATGTTGTGATAGCTTGGTGACCCCACTAGGGAGAATCAAGCCATAAAACGTTTTACTTTTCAATTATCCTATTATTTATTTATTATTATATTTTAGTGTTGATTTTTAACATTTATCTTTGTTTCATATCATTGTCATGCATATTTCACACAAATCACGGCTGTATACCCGAGCTTTACCTTGTAGGATTAGAATTGAGAATTGAGTAGTGTCGACCTCGAGGGTATATAATTGCCCCTATGCACGAGCATGAAAGATTCTCACCTGAGTTAATTCATTTGTTAGTTATTAAAATTTGAATTAATTTGGGGACCTTTATCCTTTTAGGATTATAATTATACATTCACTTTATCATTCTTTTATATTATTTGGTTCATTTATTGTGAGTCATTTACCAATTCAACATTTTTTTACACATAGATTTATACAATCGTTACATACACTCACGAGTAGGTGTTACCCTTTCGAACTAGATTTAAGGACTTAATACTTTTACCTTCATAGAATCTCGATTTCATGAAGGCACACAAATTATCCACTTAAGTTAACCATATTTATTTTGGAAGTGGAAATGTTTGAGAATCATTAATTATCCTTAGGGTGTTAGAACCTAAACTCACACTATTGTACATTTTAGAGTCATCTTCTTGTTATTATAAGTTTGAACTTTATGATACATATAAAATTTATTTGAGTTTAATGCATGCTTATTATTTCATTCATATACCCAAAGTTTTTAACTTAATAATAAACATCCAATTCATTTTTTTCAATTCTTATGAAAAATTAGAAGTATAATTGTCATGCATATTCCGTAGACAGCTTTACACCTAAATTTTACCCTTTAGAATTTGAATTGAGTAGTATCGACCTTCGAGGAGATATAATTGCTTCCGTGCAAGAACATGAAAGATTTTCACTCAAATTAACTCATTAGTCTTTCAAACTCATTAGTTGATTATTAATAATTTGAATTAATTTTGAGGTCTTTTAGGATTATAATTATACCATTATGGTATTGTTGATTTTATAAATTTATTAATATTTTTCCAAATAAAGTGTCTTTAAAAAAAACATTAAGAAAACTCTTAAAAGGTTTGATATATGTTTTTTTCCCCTAAATTTTCACCATAATAATTTTTAAAAATGGATGAGTTTTTTATTTTAATAAAATATTTTGATCCTATTTATTCATTTTAACCTTTGATTTTGTTTCCTGACATCTTGATTGCATCTTCTTATCGGAGATTTTGAAAGCTTATAAAAATAACTTATTTTGTCATATTGATTGCATCTTCTATGTGAATGCTTTTGCAATTTCATAAAACTTAGATGAGCATCATGTATGCCATCTTTGAGAATGAAGTCGTGTCGACCTTCGAGGGGATTTAATTGCCACGTGCAGGAACACGAAATATTCTCTCTCAAAGTAATTAATTTATTATTTTATGACATTGAATTCATTTAAGATCATTGATTTATAGGATTAGAATTTATCTTCACACCAACCTCCCTCACATGTTAATTTATTTGTTATTTTATTAAATTAAATTAATTTTATCCCATTGGTCTTTCGTGGTTAGAATTTATTCACATATCCTCTTACATTTTATATTAATCATACCTTTTTTTTATTAAAACAAAAGAAAAAATAGCATTGTATTACTTCTTCATATGTTGACACATCTGATATTGAGAAAGTTTAGAATAAGACACATCTTTACTACTTTCATTGTCGGCGAACGAAATTTTTTCTTAATTCATCTTTTCTGAAAGATTTATGAAATCCACCCCTTAGAGTAAAATGACATGAATTTTAGCTCAAGCTCATTTTAGGGTAGAATTATGAAAACATTGGCTCTCACATAAAACCACACATAATTATAGTTTGAGTCTCTTTTATATTTCTAAAATGCATTAAAGAGTCTAGAATTTCATCTTCATGCATTTTTATTCTATAAAGCATATCATATCACTTTTTAAAAAATATATATTATTATTTCACTTCGAATGTCAATATGAAAATGTTTCAAAAGTTTTTTTTTTTCATTGTGATTGAGTAATTGCATTATATCTCACACATATACATGCATACATTTCAAGAAAAAAAACGTACTTCAAACATCATTGCATTCTTCATCATATTAGTAAAAAAGACAATGTATTCTTTTTAGAAAATAGTTCAATGGTCATAGATTCACTATAAGATGCAAAAAGTCATAGAAGAATCAAATGTCGCAGAAGAAGATATTAATTAATAATTTGATGAATCTTAAGAATTTCTTCCATTTGACAATGAAGCGTGATTTAACTATGATTTAGCCTAGTACTTGAAATAATGAAAATATACGAAATTGAGCCATTTTGTGAAAAGAGTAATGTGTCAGCATACATGCAATTATGCATCATTCATATCATGATTTTTTTTTAGAAAATAAAAAATGGGATTTTCCTTAAAAAAAATTCATTAAAATAAAAATGAAGCCACGATTTTTTGTCAATGTTTAAAAATGAGGTTGTAAATGTATGCTCTTATCATACATTGGTAAAAAGAATGCTTTCACTTTTTCTCTCATTGGTAAAAAGACTAATGATCGGCATTTCATCACCGTTTGTGAAAATCTCTTCTAGATTTTCATTATGGATCTAACTTCAAATCAAGACAACTTTGTTTTCACCTTCATACTTCTCATGTGCTAAGTTTTTTATCATCATATCTTTTGAACAAGGTTTTCATTATCACATTGGAGCAAATACCGTTCCTTGAAAGTGTGAATCCAAAACTAATCACCATAAACTTTGAGCTTAAATAGCCATGAGCAATTTTGTGGTAAGCCATTTTGAATTTTAAAACCATTTTATACATTTGTATGGTGCATCCAAATATTCGTCTACTTGCCAAGCCTTTTGCTAAACTTTGTCATACATAATTATGTGATAACATTTAAAATTTACCACAAAAAATAGCTAGGAGAGCTTAAAAAGTGTTAAAATAGCGTTGCACTATTATGATTTTCTACTTCATAGATAAGATTTGTAAGTTTCTTGAAATTCTTTTTTTTTTCTTCTTCTTTTTTCTTCTTTCTTGTGATAGCAATTAAAAGAAAGCTTTTTTTCAACGTTTTAGTACTATAATGCATATTTCTCTAATTATTCATCTAATGCATATGCATTAGTCTTTTTCACCTTTTACTATTCATTTTAACCTTTTTTGCATTCGATTTTTCTATAATAATGCCAAATAATGACACTAAATTATCAGATTTAATGGCTCTACTCGAGAGTCATCAAACCCTCAAACTTGAATACTTGATCGTCCCAAGCGATGCTAATATAGGTGCAACAACTTCTACACATAACTTGCTTATTATAATGCAATGCTTTCCACCTGGCTAAAAAAATCTTTCATTTGATTGATATTACTTTAATACACCATCAACTTAATAATCTTGATTCCTCTTCACTAGCATTCCTAATGATACGCTAGCATCACACATCAGTTCAAAAGGTTTCGTCGAGTTTGGTGATATCATGATAGGAAAAGTGGTCAATGCTAGTTTCAGCGTTTCAAAAGCTTGGGTTCATCTTTGGTCGTATTTAAAGCGGCGATCGGCTTCCAAAAGCCCGCACATGGGTTTCGAGATTTTTGAAAAGTTCTTAATAAAATTGATGTAGAAACCAGCGTGGCCTAGAAAACTACGCACTCACTTAACATTTTTCGGAGGCTCAAGCTTTTCAATAACTTTGATCTTCTCTTAATCAACCTCTATTACAACCTTTGAAATTTTGTGTCCAAGGAAAATTCCTTTGCGCACCATAAAATGACACTTTTCCCAGTTAAGCATGAGATGCATTTCTTCACAGTGTTATAACACCTTCTTCAAATTTACTAGGCAATTGAAAAAAATTGTCCCCAAACACTGTGAAGCCGTCCATCAAAACCTCCATGATATTTTCTATCATGTTAGAGAATATAGACATCATACATCTTTAAACATTTGTTGGGGAATTGCAGAGCCTAAAAGACATTCTTCTAAATGCGAATATTTCGTAGGGACAAGTGAAAGTGGTTATTGATCCTTGGGATCGATAGTAATCTGATTGTAGCCCAAATATTCATCCAGAAAGCAATAATACTCCTTTTCTACTATACGATCCAACATTTGGTTTATGTAGGGTAGAGGGAAATGGTTCTTCTTGGTTGCTTTATTCAACTTGCGGTAATCCATACACACTCGCCATCTAGCCACTATCCTTGTTGGTATTAGCTCATTTTTCTCATTTCGAATGACTGTGGTGCCATTTAATGATTACCTTCTGATATAGGATAAATTATGTCCGCATCTAGCTATTTAATGATTTCCTTCTTTACCACCTCCTTCATGGCAGGGTTTAGACGCCTTTAATGTTCAATTAAGTTTTCAGCATCTTCCTCGATAATGATTTTGTGTCTTCTATGTCCGCTAACGTCCAACCAATTTCCTAGGTATGCGTACTTTAGATGCTCAAGAAGAGGTTGCAGCTCGGGGGTTGGTGGTTCTTCAAACAAAGGGCATTGTGGAGGACTAGTCCGTTTTATGGCTTGAAGTGTTTCAAAACGATAAATATTTTCCATCATAGGATCCTTGATAACGAAATCTGGAACGTTCTCTTCTTCATTTCCACTACTGATATTCAGGAATTCTATTTTATGTACATCCTCTACACTTCATCAATCAACACTTCTATTTTGCTAACATTGATATTGTCCTCCGCATCAACTTGCTTCATTGAATAGAAAATATTGAATTGAATCTGCTGATCATTCCTCTGAAGCGTTATAGTTCCTTCATACACATCAACCAAAGTTCGTCCTGTTTTATAGGAAGGGTCTTCTTAAGATTATTGGCACTTCCTTGTCTACTTCATATCTAGAATGATGAAGTCTGCTAGATAGATAAACTTATCTACTTGGAAAAATATCTTTGATTTTTCCTATAGGACGAGTAATTGTCTTATCAACAAGTTGAATCATGACAGTCGTAGATCTGGCTTCACCTATCCCAAATTTTTCATAAATTCAAAGGGGCATAAGGTTAATGCTATCTCCTAAATCACAGAGTGCGCGCCCAATATGGTTGTTGCCATTTTTAATATGAATGGTGAGTTTCCTAGGATCAACTTCCTTTATTGGAATTTTATTCTAAATAATTACACTATTCCTCATTTAGTGCGACCACTTTAAATTCTTCGAACTTGCTTTTCTCTTTGGGAGCATCCTTTAAGAATTTCATTTAGTTTGACATCTATCGCAACACATCTACAAACAAAATGTTAATGTGTATTTTCTTTAGTATATCCGTGAACTTTTTGAAATGCATTTCATTTCTCTTTTTCTTGATCTATGAGGGTACAATGGTGGTGGTGGTTTATAAATTGGAAGTTGTTTTTCCACAACCCTTGCCTCTTGTCTCATCTTAGGTTCTCCAGTTTTTTCCTTTGCATCTTCAACGCCTTCTTATTTCCTTCCTATTTCAGCATCCTTGGAAGATAGAGAAATTTGGGTGGTTTATCCAACCAGCATTATACTTATTCGAGAAAGGATTATTTTGAGGCCACGAGTTTTGATTTTCAATATACATCACGAAAGCTTGATTTTTGCTACAATAATCGTACGCATGGTCACGTCCACAGAGTGCTCAGAAGTCGGGGTTTGTATAATCAATGGCTAACACATTCTGGACCTTTTGGGGCACATTCATTTAGATATTTTTCATTGACATAGTGAGTGTATCAAGCTGTGCTGCATTTTGGCCATGGCACTAAGATCTAATTTACCTGGTGTTTGCCCTTGCGTTCTTCCTTGTCTTAGTTTGGGTTTGGTAATTTTGGTAGTTGTTTCAATAATTTTTTTAGCTTAATTATAAGTTTTCTCCATAAGTCTTCCTCCCGCAGTTGCATTTAGGATCGCCTTGTCCTGGTCGGATAAACCATTGTAAAATTTTCCATTTGGAGGGTATATGACAAACCATAGTACGAACACTTTACTATAAGCTCTTTGTATCGTTCTCATGCACCTCCAATGATTTCATCATCCTCTTATCTAAAGCTAGTAATTTCATGTCTAGAATTCATACTTTTGTGAAGTAGGGTAATATTTTGCCAAAAAACTTTCAACAACTTGTTCCTAAGTGTACTCAGATGGTAGCTTGTTTACCTAGTATTTGGCCTTATTTTATAATGAATAAGGGAACAGAAAAGCTCGGGTGTCTTCTAGAGGAACATCGACTTCCTGGTTAGCATCACTAATACCCAAGAAGGTTCACATATGTCGATGCAGATCTCCTAAAGGTAAACCAGAGAGATCATCGCTAACTCTAAGCATGTTATATATATTATTAATAAGAATGGGACGCCTACCTTCACCGTTTGGTCTAACCATACCAAGATACCCCACATGATGCAGCAGTCCTACTTGAGTTCACATGACTCCGTCTCTTTCATCCACAACTTGGATTGGGGTGGATAAGGTTTGCACCTACTCCTTCTATTGCTTATTCACCTGCAGTAACTGGTGGATCAATCACTCTAGAGCGATGTTGCTTATTTGGTTTCTTCCTCTCTAGTTCTCTTCTGCTCTGTTCTTGCCTTCTCCAACGGAGGGTTCGCTCACTTTTAGGATCAATCGAGAAAGTTGTTCTCATGCACAGATCACACTGAAATGTTTGAAACAAATGATTTTCTCTTTAAAAAAAAAAACTAAATAATAAAAGCACTTAATAAATTGACACAGCCCCTAGCAACGGAGCCAAAAACTTGATGGAGTGTCTATGCAAATACTAATTTACTTCATGTGCTTTTTAGTTCACATTCATTCAAGTATACACGGTTTGTAGCAAGTAATAAGTAAATTATCTATTCTCCACAAGGACTATAATTTATAAAGGGTGATGTTTAGAAAATAGAATGAAAGGTAACGAATAGGTTTAGTTGACATTGGTTTGCTGGCATAAAGTAAAGAAATAAATGTAAGGTAAATGTCTATTTGAGAAATAAGGCGTGGATAAGGTACTCATGGAATCACTACTACAATTTGTAGAATAGATGGCGGGTTTAAAATTTGGTTTTTTTTTAAAACATGGAGGAAACAATGGCGAGCACAAATGACCGCTATTGAAAGGCTTCGATGGAGTGCATTAAAAACACATCGATGGCAGTCTTTTAAGCCTGCCGTGAAATACAATCGATGGCGGGCATTGCCCGCCATCGATTGTGCCCGCCATTGATTAAACATAATCAAAACGCGCGGACTAGCTAGGCTTCTTCCAAAAAAATTTCATTTCCTCTTTCTTGACAGAAACCTCTAAAACCCTCACCCTCTTTCTCTATTCATCTTCTTTTCTCACCGACGCCGGCGCTGACTAACCCACCACCACGACTAACCCACCGCCGCCGACTCACCCTTCTTTCCTTTCGAAGCTCAGAAGGTAAAAAATTTCAACATTTTCTTAAACTTGAGGCATCTGACCTTCACAAATTGGGTAACTCTTTTTAAACTCTTTTATTTTTATTTTTATTTTAATCTTATTTCTTTCATAAATGCATGTTGTAACCTTTCAAATTTCATCATCTTAGGTCACAAATTTCAACATTTTTCAACTTAGAGAATTTTCAACTTGGGAAGTCTCTTCCCAAATTGGTAATTTTATTACTCCCTAACTCTTTTTAGTCTCTTTTTATCTTATTTCTTCACAAATGCATGTTGTTAACCTTTCAAATTTGTGCATTTTCTTAAAGTCATTGTTTGTTTGATTTGATCATTTGTTTGAATTGTGCATTTGTTGTTTTGATGGCCATTTTCACTTGGAAAGCTCACTTTTGCAATGAAAATGGCTATGAAAACAACAAATGCACAATTTGTATTGTAGCTTGATGCAAAGTTTCCTTCTATTAGCTCAAATTTGTATTGGAGCTTGATTCAATGCATGATTTGAATTCTATACTTTCATTATGGAGTTAGCTAGATTCTTTTTTTTTTTTCTTATTTAAGTTGAGTTATATATGTGACTAGATTCTACTTTGTTTAAAAAAAATTGTAGGTTAAGTTTCTCCTAGTTGACTAGATTTCTAACATGGCTATGGATAAGTCGTGGATGTCACCGGAATACGGTTTAGGAGTTGAGATAGTTATAAGCAATGCAATACGACATTCAAAAGGTTTAAATGTCGTTTGTTGTCCATGTTTGAAATGTTTGAACGCCAAGTACCAAAGTGTGAATGTCATTAGAGACCATTTATTTTTTCATGGGATTGATCAAAGTTATAATACATGGATTTGGCTTGGACAATCAGTATCGAGGATAAGAAACATGGAAAGTGTTCGAATAGATGATGAAAATTTGGATGACCTAGTTGACTCAATAGGGATGTTTGAGGCTGCACAAAATTACTTCAACGAAAAATTCCCTATATTTGAGGAAGCTTTAGATGATGCCAAGAAACCATTGTACCCTAATTGTAAAGATTTTACGAAGATATCAGCGTTGATTAAACTTTTTAATTTGAAAGCAAAGCATGGATGGACCGATAAAATCTTCTCAGAGCTGTTACAATTCTTGACCGCTTTATTGCCTATTCCTAATGAAATTCCGATATCTACCTTTTATGCGAAAAGATACCTAGGGTACCTTAGGAATGAAGTATGAAAAGATCCATGTGTGCATCAATGACTGTTGTTTGTATCGAAAAGAACTTGTCGATGCAGAACTGTGTCCTACATGTGGAACTTCGAGATAGAAGGCTAAGAAGAATATGAAAGGAGTCAAAACATATTCCAGGAAAAGTCATGCGGTATTTCTCTCCTATTCCAAGATTTGAACTCATGTTTCGAAGTAAAGAAACTTCGAAATTATTGATGTGGCATGTGGCGGACCGCGGAGTTGATGGGTGTATACGACATCAAGCCGACACACTGTCATGGAAACAAATTGACAAAAGGTGGCATGATTTTAGTTTAGAAACGAGGAACCTTCGTCTAGCCCTATCAACAGATGGAGTCAATCCCCACGGTGACCAAAGTACTAGATATAGTTGTTGGCCAGTTATGTTGGTGACTTACAATCTACCTCTATGGTTGTGCATGAAGCTTAAGTTCTTGATGCTAACTTCATTTATCTCAGGACCCAAACAGCCTGGAAATGACATAGATGTCTATTTAAGTCCATTAGTCGACGATCTCAAAATGTTATGGAACATGGGCATTGAATGTTTTGACGCACATCGGCAAGAACGCTTCACCTTGAAAGCTATTTTGTTGTCGACAATTAATGATTTTCCAGCATATGGTAACCTATGTGGGTGTACGATAAAAGGTTATAAAGCATGTTCGATTTGTGCAGAGAAAACATCATCAATTTTTTTACCCATAGGAGGGAAGAATGTATTTCTTGGACATCGAAAATATCTACCAATGGGGCACACATTTAAAAGGCAAAAAAAAGCATTCAATAGAGAACAAGAATTGGAGTCACCCCTAAACCGCTAAGTGGTTAAGCAATTTTGACACAATTAAATAGTTTTCAATTTACATATGGCAAGGGATCACAACAGCGCCCTATAGACTCTTATTGGAAGTAAAAATCGATCTTTTTCGAATTGGAGTATTGGAAAAATTTTCACGTGCGTCATTGTTTAGATGTCATGCACATTGAGAAGAACGTGTGTTCCAATATTATTGGAACCCTACTTGACATTCCTGGCAAAACAAAAGATGGAATAAAAACTCGTGAAGACTTGGCTAAATTAAGACTTGAGTTAGCCCCAATTAAGAAGGGGGACAAAAAGACATTCTTGCCTTCAGCATGTTACACACTATCGAGAAAAGAGAAGATGAGTGTGTGTAAGAGCTTATCTGAAGTTAAAGTGCCTGAAGGTTATTCATCCAACATAATCAAATTAGTGTCGCTTACTGATTTAAAACTGTACGGGCTTAAATCGCATGACTATCACGTTTTGATGCAACAATTGCTACCTGTAGCCATTCGTGGTGTTTTGCCTAAACATGTTAGATATGCGATCATTCGCCTGTGTTTCTTCTTTAAAGCTATATGTAGTAAGTCGATCGATTCATCTAAGTTGAAGGGCTTGCAAGATGATGTAGTTGTCACTTTATGTCTATTAGAGAAGTATTTTCCACTAGCCTTTTTCACAATCATGGTTCACCTTGTGGTGCATCTTGTAAAGGAGATTGAATTTTGTGGACAAGTTTATTTGAGGTGGATGTACCCTTTTGAAAGGTATATGAAAGTTTTGAAAGGTTATGTTCGTAATAGAAATCGTCCAGAGGGATGCATAGGTGAAAATTACATATTAGAAGAGTCGATAGAGTTTTGTTCTGAATTTTTGCAAGGAGTTGAATCTGTGGGGTTACGATCTTCGAACAAAATAAAATCTTCAAATATCGATCGACCATTATCTGCCGCTATTTATAAAACACCAATTAAAGATAAGATGGATGAAGCTCATATGTATGTACTTCATAACGTTGATGAAGTGCTCTCATTCGTAGAACAACACATGGAAATGTTGTGTAAAGTGAATCCTTCCAAGTCTAAGAATAAAAAGTGGCTTTAAGATGAACATAATCGTTCATTTAGAAGTTGGTTGCGTGATCAGGTTGAGCTGGCTTTAGGGGTTCGAAAAGATTCAGTATCATCTACATTAAGGTGGATATCACATGGTCTTCGTTCAGAAGTTACTATTTACAATAGCTACATGGTTAATGGTATCAATATCACACCAAAGAACGTGATGTTCTTAGAAGTGTGCAAAATAGTGGAGTTATGATAACAGCTCAAGCTATGCAAATTTCTAGTTCGAAGGACAAAAATCCAATCATGTCGGACATGACCTTTTATGGCATAGTTCAAGAAATTTGGGAGCTCGATTACAATACTTTTCAAATCGTCCTGTGCAAATGCGATTGGGTGGAAAGCAATGGTGGAATTAAAGTAGACGACATGGGATTTACGACCATAGACCTTAATCGCATTGGACATCAATTCGACTCTTTCATTTTAGCCAACCAAGCCAAGTAGGTGTTCTACATAAAAGATCCAATTAATCCTCATTGGTCGGTCGTTCTAACGCCTTCACAAAGAGTAGTTGTAGAAGACGGACATGATGTACTTGATAATGACCAAGATTGTGGGTACGGAGACATATAATCCTTACCTAATGTTATCGATGATGACTCGGTCTCATATATTAGAAGTGATTGTAAGGGTATATGGATTAATAAATAGGTTAGTGTTATAGGTCACATATATCATTTTGTAAATTTCTAACTCATTTTCAATTTATACGTCTTTTCTATTTATTATTAACTAATATTCCTCCTTATATGCATGCAGATTGACATCATGTCTGGATCGGGTAGATCTGATGATGTAGATGTTCCCAGGGACCACAGCCGCAAGCGTGCTAGAAATAGGAATATAAGGGGCGTGACAGTCTAGCGTGAGCTTGCGCAAGACCGGATGGCTGGAGAACGACGCATAGTTCAATATAGCTTGGGGTCAACATATTGGCGAAGCTGGAGTAAAATTAAGCACGTATATTGGTTTGAGTGTTAGAAACCATATACCCATCACATACCATAAGTGGTCAAATGTCCCTCAGCATCTAAAAGAGATGATTTGGGATTCTATAGAGGTAAAAGTAAATTATTAACTAAGTTTTATCATGTCTTTTCACACTTAATTAGTAATCTAACTTATTCTATTTTTATCAGATGACATTTCAATTGGATCCTACGACAAAACACAATATCATGAAGTCCATGTCCACCGCATTTAGGACATTCAGATACAATCTTAACAAAGACTACATCAAGTCATTTCAGGAACAACCTGAGATATTAAGAATTCCACCTGCTGAATACGCTTTCATGAAGCAAAAGCAATGGGATCAATTTGTGGATGTTAGACTGTCAAAAGAGTTTCAGGTAATTACTTTTTCATGTATTAGTTTAATGGCTACAACCTATTTTTAATTAGTTATATATATCTTATACATGAAATTAGTGAGGAGAAGAAAGAGTTGCAAGCTAAACAAAAGTGTCCTCATCATATGGCTCGAAAAGGATATGCTCAATTCGCTTATGACCTAGTAAAGAACTCTGAACTAAACTCTAAGGATATTATATATTTGTACTTTATAATAACACATGTGTGTGACAAATTGAAATTGTAGAATATAGATATAAAAGAACATCCCGCAGCCCGTGCAGATCTATGGAAAGAAGGTCGAAAGAAGAAGTGTCACGATCCGAAGGGGAAGAGTAAAGAGTACGTTGACGAAAGCACAATTTAAAGTGGCCAGCCAAATTGTAAGCTGTAGCTACACATTTTTCATGTTAATCTCTTTTATGGTTTGATTTTAAATATTTGGGTGTTAATTATCTAATAATGTTTTTGCTATAGGATCAATTGCAAAGTACGAATGAAGGTCAGGACGTGTTGATTGATGCATTGAGAGCGCCAGAATATCGAGGGCGTGTCAGGGGAGTGGGACGATTTGTAACTCCATCATTTTTCTTCAAGATGGGTAATCTGAAGTCCTAAATGGGCCAACAACGAGAAAAGCAAGTCGATCCCTCTCAACCATTAGACTCTCCTTGTGAAGGGAGTATTAGAGATGCCTCAAGGGAAAACAAAATCCTGGACCAAGTCGGCGTCATTGGAGAACTCGATGGTCATCCTGATGTCCCAATCGATTTAGGAGAAGTAAGTGTCACACACATTCTTTAATTGATGAATACATTTCATTGAAATGTACACTAACTATGATTTATTATTTCTTGTGAGGGTATGCCATGTGAGCTTGCTGTTGAATATGGAGGTCCAGTTGTTGTCGTTGGTACCGTGTTTGAATTGAGTGATTCATCCAATACGGTACACGGTCATCTCTTAGGGAAACACAACGTGCTCGTTTCAGTCGATATGGTCTTTACAGGCAATGCTGACTTAGACCTACCAATTTCCATAAACGAGGAACTTCAATTCCTTGGACAAGGTGTTAAATCTTTCGTGTCATGGCCAAGATCATTGATCGGGACACCTACAACATTCAAGAAGGTATATAATTGCACATCATACCTTTTTAATTTAGTGGTTAATGATTCGTGCTAATAATAGAATGTTTATTGACATGATAGGCGCACTATGAACCGAAGAAAACCACTAGTAAGAAGGATGTATCAGATTCACACTCTCGCCAATCAAACACATCAGTTCCAAACATCATCAGGATGTTACATACTTATGTTGAAACTAAACTGGGTGTTGGTGGCACAACTTGCATACCAATTCCAAGAAAATTGTTAGGTAGTGGAGCACCCGAGTACTGTTTTCTTCCTCAAGATGACATTTTGGAATATTGAAGTATGGAAGAAATAGGCTATGCTCCCATATTCTGTTACATCTGGTAAGTTCTCATTGTTTTTTGCAACTATTATTTGTTTGTCTACTTTAATAACGTCTAAACAATTGATTTCAGTTACTTATGGTCCACTTGCGATGAAGAGAGGCTGGATAACTACTTACTAATAGATGGTATTGAGTTTGCATCAGCTTTTAGTAATAAGAATGAAGAAGCCCGGGTTTCAATTATAGCCAATAGGTTAGACGAGTTGGCTAATCTTAATCAACGAGTTTTCTTTCCTTTCAATAGCGGGTACGTGTTCCAAATTTTGTATTTTTTATACCCTATATTAATTATGTCTATACCAGTATTTGAATATTCTTTAAATTGTATAGGAACCACTGGATTTTGACCATCATAATTCCAGCTGAAAATACATTGTATGTATTCAACTCGCTCTGTCAAAATCCATTCAATGAGACTTTAGTTCGTACCATCAATCAGTAAGTTTCTAAATTAATGAACTTTGGAACTTCGAAGTTATTTTATCAATTTGAATTACAAACTTTCAACTTCATTAATATAGTACCTACCGAGTATGGCAATTGAGACACAAGTCGAAGGCCGTAAAATTAAAATGGAAAACTGTGAAGGTAAACTTGATTCCATATTCTTTTAATAATTTGTTCGTCATTTGTTGGTCATTATTAGTTATATATATGTATCATACTAATTAAGTGTGTAACTATTTTGTTTCACTAGTGCCCTGAACAAGGTAGTGGAACAATATTATGTGGATTCTACGTCCAACTGTTCATGCACAAGATGATATACAACACATCCACACACGTATCGAAACTTGTAAGTTTTGTTTTATACATTTTGTTTAGATAAAATCATGTATATAAGATACACTAGCTAATTGGGTGTTCTTAATTATATGTCTTTAAATTTGTAGTACATAGTCGGTCCGACCACATTCACTAAAGCCGAGATTGATGAGGTACGAGTAGAATGAGCCGAATTCATAGGTAGACATTTGATGCAGAATTAGTGTATGTAGTTTAGTTTTTTGTTTAGATCTTTAATGTGTCCATTGTACGACGTATGAGTTTCTCTGACTAAACTGAATTTTGTATTTTGAAATATATATACAGGTAATTGTTGAATATAGCAGATACTGAATTTTTTGGAAATCGCATTATTGTGCTGTTATGCTGCCCAAATTTTTGGTGCACATAATGCAATATCATATGTAGACAAAGTAAATTAAAAGTTAGGATTTCATGCATGAGTTAGTGGAAATTAGATATTTTGTAAGAAAAGTTTTATTGGTATTCATGGGGTTAGATATCATTTGAAGACATTATTCTATTTTTTTTTATAAAGTAGAATGACTTTTAGTGGCGGGCACAATATATATGCCTTTGTGCCCTATTTTATAATTAAGTGATAACGTATTTTAATGGCGGGCACAAAACAGAGGACCATTTTTCAAAAAATAGACCATTTTTCAAAACACATAACCCAGATAATTTTTCTAGGTTTTTTTATAAAAAAAAACACAAAAGAATTCATGGCGGGCAGGATGCATGCCATTGTAACATTTACATGGCGGGTGAGCGCACGCGATGAAATATTTTTTATGGCTGGGAAAGCGTGCGCTATGGAAACGATTTAATGGCGGTTTTTGCCCGCCATGGATTTCGCTAAATTAATGGCCGACGCTGCCCGCCATTGATTGTGCGCCATCGCTGTGTTTCGATGTTAGCGGTATTGATGGTGGGTTCGCGTACGCCATTAATGTTATATAATGGCGTCATATGCCCGCCATTGATGCTCGATTTTCTACTAGTGAATGTGTTCGTAGTATTAGAAAGAAATATGCCATAACAAAAAACTATCATATTTCGCCTAACTAACGTTTGCTTCTGCATTTGCTCGCTGATAGCTCTCAAATATAGCATTATTTAGGCTAATATCGTAATATATTCTAAAGGTATTTGTGCATTAATTGAATAAATTTAGAATAGCATTAAGATGATAAATTCGTATAAATATGATGCATGCATGATTTATGAGCCGAGATATAAAAGGTTAAGGTAATTAGTACATTTTAGAGTAAAATGTGAATGTTGAATGCTTTTTCTACTTAAATGCCAAAGATTCCATGCTGCGCTAATTTATTGTTACATCTACAGGAATTGGAAATATGGTTAGCATCACATTCAAAGGAGAAGCGAAAGGTCAAAATACACATCCGGACGATTTGGAGGTTGCAAACCGTAAGATCTCCCAAATAATATTTGTAGACAAATACCTATTGCAAAAAAGATTAGATGCAAAAGCATCAATGAGGAAAGAATCGGATGTCGAGCTAATGTCAACTATCAGATTGCATAATAAACAAACTGCAATACATTAAATAACCTTAAAAATAAATTTAACCAAGCTTCTCAAAAAAAAAAAACCAAATAATAAAGATTAGTAGAAGTTATAAGAATGATTAACAAAAGGATAAATATTTATGCCATCAAATCAATTAATAGTTGAGTAACATTAATTTGACTTAGGAATTAAAAAGTCATGGATTCAAATTTTCCTACTCTAACTTTTTTTTTTTTTACTTTTTTGAGATTACAACAATTGGGAGTGAGAAATTGAAACCTAAGACTTCTTGGTGATTAGCTAAACATTAATGTCATTGAGCAACTACTCTTTCTTTTCCTATTCTAAACTTTCGTTCAACTAAAAATAATAGTAATAATTTATGAGAAGTACATGTAATACTCTACTTACTTTACAGTTAAAAATTTATACAATATCTCATTACAGTAGTAACAAATTAACTTTGGAATCATGTAGAACAATTCCCAACAACTTGAAAAGCTTAGGCCATCGAAATCAAATCAATAATTTCACCAAACTATATAGATACACTGAAAAAACATCTTTTTTCATAACAGTAAATTAGAAATATTATTTTGGACTTCTTACTTTAAAAGCCATGAAAGCCTTTAATAATTAGAGTCCCCCACAAAACTTTGGTCCTTCCAAGGATCTTTTGTGGGAGTTTGGAATCACACATGTCCAAATTAAAATCATGAATCGTTATCATTATACACACAGTAAGTTTTGCAACTTCTGTTTTTCTTTATTATGAATTTCTCTGTTTTCTTCATGCCCTATTATAACAAGACAGCCTTTCTTGCCCAAAATCTTTCCCTTTACTTATGGAGGGATGCCCTTACCATTCTTCCTCTTCAAAAGGACCGCAAACTATTTTACCTCCCTTTAATCAATGTTGTCATTTTTCAACCTACTTTCTTTAGCCCTACTCTTATGACAACATTTCTTACTCTATAATACCTTACTATAGTTACAACATTAATATTCAAACGGACCCATTTCTTTCAGATTTTTGTATCATTGTCTATTTTTGTTTCTATATAGACTAAAAGAATGTTCATAAGATAATAGGTTCAATCCATGATGGCCACCTATCTAAGAATTAATTTCCTACGAATTTCTTTGATATTCAAATATTGTAAGGTCAGGTGATATGTCTCGTGACATTAGTAGAGGTGTACGAAAGCTGGCCCGGACAATCACGAATATAAAAAAAAAGACCAAAAGAATGTTACTAATAAAAATTTAGAATTTATTCGGAGTTTTTTTTTTTAAATGGCAGCATCTGATGTAGATAAAACCTTGTTTGGATTGAGCAATTATAGTAGTTGTTGTTGTAAAAAACAAAAAAGGAAAATTTCATTTTGATCTAGAAGTTATAAGCCTAGTTGAGGTTGAAAGAACATGAGTGGTTTTTGCTAAAAACCCTTTTTTTTTTATTGAGTGGTTATAAATGATTGAAATAAAAGTGATATTTTAGATGGAGACTTTATTGAAGTTTATGTAGGGTTATATTAGTGTTGAGATATGTCTTGAATGATTGAATGTCTTACGATTAGTTAGATAGGGGTCTCGCTGCCCGGTCAGTGAGCGGAGGTCTACAAAATCTATATTTGTTATTTAACGGGTTTTTATGTATTTTGAGCCTGTTTTCTATAATAGGATTTAATGAGGGTGACTATATAAACTCAAATAAAACCCTAGCCGCCCCATTATGTTCATTATGTATTTTCGCTCCCCTAATAAAATCGTGTCTCTTCTATGCACATGGACTAACTAACGTAATGCTAGTGAACCACGTAAATTCTATGTATTTTTCTTCTTTTCTGTGTTTTCTTATTCTTTGTTCAATTATTGATTTCCGATTTCAATTCTAATTTGGGATTGAACAACCCTTCAATAAACTCTCACAAAGCTCGCTATTCAGGTTATGATGAGGGTCACTTGCTTCGGTGGAACCTACATTGTGTACAAAGTTGATTAAGATTTAAACTTTGCAATCTTGCAGTGTCCTTGTATCGTGTCTTAATATGTAGCTAGCCATGACTCCGTTTTAGTTTAGTAGAACTTTGCTTCCAATCATAGAACTTAGGTCGTAACTGCTTGAGAAAATTTATTTCTGTCCAATTTTTCTGGTCAAAATTAATTTACTTTTTCCATCACTCTACTTAATCATCTCATTAAGTTTTCCTTTCGTATTTTCACACTACAATTCTGAAAATGAAAATGAAAAATTAAGATTGTGTTGGATAACTATTTGATTTTTTGTTTCTTATTTTTGAAATTTAAATCTATTTTTACATAAATTTTTTACCACTTGTTCCACTTTTTTCCTACAATTTATTTATCTTTAGAAAGTTTATGAATGATAACCAACTTTCAAAAATAAAAATAAGTTTTTGAAACTACTATTTTTTGTTTCCAAATTTTAGTTTAGTTTTTACAAATAAAAATTTAATGTAGTTATACAAATAAGAAAAATCATATAGACAGTAATAGTTGTTGTAGTCTTAAACTTTAAAAACAAAAATTAAAAAAACAAATGGTTACCTAAGGGCCTAAAGGTTGACATTTTTTTATCCATAAATATTATAATCAATTTGCACCCATCTTTTGATTATTACTATAAAATAATTTTTTTGAGTCCTTAATATTTAATTGTCAAGAAAATTCGAAAATTATTACAAATGTAAGCAATTTTTAAAGTATTTATATCCCTAGTAATTAATATATTTTGTTATTGTATTATAAATACTTATTAATACAATATTATAAAAAAAAAATTATTTATGTGATAGTACTCATTAATACTATTATCTATATTTATTATTTTTTTTAAAAATTACTATATTTATAATTATTTTTTCAATTTAACTAGTCTTCCAAATTTTCCTTTAATTTATTTGAAATTATTTGACCATCAGGCCTACCAATATTGGTTAACCATGTTTTTTCTTTCATTTACACCACTTTAACGTGACTTTTAAAACTTTTATGGAAGGTACAAATCCAAAAATAAAATAAATTTTTTTAACAAAAATATTATTTTCAATTAAATCATCATTAATAAGTTGATTCTTTAAAGTACGGTTTTTCTATTTAGAATTTAGTGGAATTAAATAAGAGCAATAGAAGTACGAGAATTTGCGGCAACTTTTTTACCACAATTTACAATTATAGCACATTTTTTAAAATAATTCTTTTATAGCAAATTCTGCCATTTAAAAAAATATATATATTTACCTTTTTTATAGAAGACTTTGATAGAATCTATCATTCTCTAGTGATGGAAGTCTATCAATTTTACCGGTGATTGATTCTATCGGCTCTTATTGATAGACTCTTGATAGAATCTAATGGAAGTCTATCAATTTACTTTATTTATTAATAATTGATTCTATCACTTTTATCGATAGAATCTATCAATATGAAGTCTATTAATTTACAATTTTTGCTCTATGTACAAATATTTTCATTATTATGCTATTCATGTAATATTTTATCCATTTTGTAATATACATGCAAAAGCCCCTAGAAGTATTATATAATATTGCAACATCAAATTTGTCACATAGATAATGATGATGTTCACTAAAGTAGCACTAAGCTTTCTATCTTCTTGATTAGATATAAACTTGTTCATGTGCAAATCAACAGTTCCATTTCATTTGTAACTACAAATGACACCCAATGTCAAGTTAAATGGGTCACATAATTTTTTTTTTTTTTTTTACATATAAATCAAAGAATATATATATTGTGAATAAAATTATGAGCAAACTAGGTAAACGTCTAAATCTGGGAAACTATATAGAAAAATGTTTAAATGAGAAACATTTTAAATACATGCTACTTTTATTTTTTTTAAATTTATAATTAATTAATGTGTAAATGTAATAGTCCAAACTACCCCATCCTAATTTGTTCTCATCCTAATCTATTTTAACTAACATGAGAGATGAAACTTTTTATTTAAATTTTTTAAAAAAATATTCAATTAAAAATAATGAAGATCTACATTTAAATTTTTTAAAATTAAAACAAAGAACTATGTTGGACTTTTTTAAAAACATATTTTATTTTGAATTTTTTTCCATTCAACAGTATGGTACATCCAATGTCCATAACGATCAGTATGCCCCCCAGGTGTTTTAAAAAAGGTGTGAACAATGACAAAAGAATAAACACGTACATGCCACCTCCGTAGTCATTAATTTGCTTCTCCAAAATTCAGGTTGGGTAGCTGAACCATCGAAACAAAGCCCTAAGAGAAGCTCGAACTTACCGTCATTCTCCCTATCCATCGTGATTCACAGGTAAAAATCTTTCACTCAGCCAAGGAACACTGTCGTGCGTCTCTGCCACTCCGACTTACTTTCAATTGTCTCTGCTCTATTGTCGGATCTAGACGATTTCCTTCGGATTCATCTTCAAACTAGGTATTCGACTTTCTTGGGTGATATTTAAATTTTAGATTTCAAATTTACTCCCTGGTTTGTAGGGATTTGTTGGGCGATTTAATATTGTTGTTATTTTAAATATTAAGTGTTTGTATATTTAGAATTTGGGGTTCGGCATCAAGCGAGTTAGGGCTAGCGATAAGTTGAAGGCTGTTGGCATCCTTCCCAGAACAAAAAAACATAAGAAGACAGAACCTATCGAATTAGTGAGTATTCTAATCTAAACCATTCTTCAATACAAAGTGTTTTGGGATTTTTTTTTAACGAAAGGGGTTTTTCCTTAGCAGATTGCTGATCTTGGTTCGAGAGAATCAACCGCAAAGACGGAGATGGCTAAAGGGTGTAAGAGGTCTAGAGAAGGTATGCATAAGAGTGCGGCAGGTACTTTCCGACAGGACTCTAAAAGGAAGAAAGCTGAAGTTAATGATGAAGAGGAAACAGAGGTAAGATGTTGTTTTGTTCTTCCCATTTTGGTTAGCTATTGTGTGTTTCTAAATTTTGCTTTGGCAGTCACGCAACGAAAATGAAATGGATTCTGGCCACGATGAAAGTCACGCACCTAAAGACGAGGAAGTCGCTGACTCCGAAGATGAGGAGGTTGTACCTTTGGCAAAATGACTTGCCAAGAAAGAAGTGAAAACATGGGTATATCTCCCTTACTACTATCACAGAACGAGCTATGTCGTTGATCATTCTCTGATATAGTTTTTTATGTATATAAAGGAAAGAGTGAAAGCAAAGGGGAAGGTTATTGTCAAGGAAGGGAAAACTCAACCTGAAATGGATGAGGTGCATTATACGATGAACTTATTTATTGATTGTTTTACCATCATCTACCCTACGTATATGTGTGAACGATGTGCTAGTTATGAACCCGTATATATGTACATGAAAGGTCCATTTAAATTAGGTGTACTCTAGTGTATATATGTTGTTTCCCTATGGTTCTGTGTATATATGCTACTTAGGAATCATAATATAAGTCATTATATAACTTAACATGCCTAGTTGATACTTCAATGATTATGGTTTGCATCACATAATGTAAGAACCCGACCCAAAACACGGTCTTAAACCTAGGTTCTCACTCAGCATGCAAGTTAAATATTTCACCGAGCGGTTTAGTGCTCATATTTAAAACCTTTCAAAACATTTAGAACGGGGAATGCTTAAAACATAATCAACAATTTTGTTTAAGAAAAACCAACGAAGTAAAACAAGCCTGGCCAGTATATATAAAAACATCCAAAATAGTTCAAACAACTTTTAATAATGGTTCCCCTAGGACTCTTGTCCATCTACATGCTGAACAAATATGCAAACAATAAAGACAGAGTGCCGGCACCTCCCATGATCAATCAGCTCCCTCCGCTAGCCGTCCCGGTGCTATCCCAAGTTACTTGGTGGAAAACCACAAAAATAAGGGTGAGTATAAACATACTCAGTAAGAATCCCCAACCGGGGTACAATACGATACATCAATCATCTGGCACCCTAGTATACATGCAAACAGTTACCAACACAGATCATAACTCAACGAGCTTACAAGGCAGAATCTGGAATCCTCGGAAGTCTCCTACTTCCGGCCTAATGATTGGCTCTCATAACCAATCCCGGGACATCTCCGAGGGTCTTTCTCCCTCGGCCAATTGATCAACTCAAAAACCGATCCCAAAGATGTCCGACACCCTCGAGGGTCTTTCTCCCTCGACCATATGATCAGCCCAAAAACCAATCCCAATGGGTGTCCTCAAGGGCCTCTTACCCTCGCTAACAAATCTGGACTATCGGGAGAGTACCCGAAGTCTGGCTCTAAATTGGAAGGAACTGGTGTACTCACGAACATTAGCCCGGGGGAGCTCTCCGAACCGGCGACTAACGCGTGTGCGCGCACACCGCATGCTGCTGCAACCGGCGTAAATGTGGGGGCCTAGGTACAAACTACGCGGCCAGGTACGCATGCCTAAGACTCGGAAGCGGTGTCACCAACACGATGAGTGCGAGGCCCTCGGCACTCATCCATGCAAACGGCTGTACCACCGACACGAAGCTAAGAACCGGCCAAGGCGGGCTTGCACCGCTAAGGGGTTCCGCTCTAGCAGGCTACAAACTAGGCTTATGCCGATGTAGTAGCTAAATCCACATCGGCTGCCGGGGGGAAGCAATGTACGTTATGCTTCGCTCTACACCCGACTGGTGGGGACAAAGTACGTTATGTCCGCTCTCATCCTCTAGATGATGACAAACCCTACTATACTAGCTAGGAGTACAAAATAACTGATTCCTGTCTAAACATACATATCATCATCAATCACACATAA
The DNA here is from genome assembly GCA_036507275.1 of Sicyos edulis. Taxonomy (NCBI): domain Eukaryota; kingdom Viridiplantae; phylum Streptophyta; class Magnoliopsida; order Cucurbitales; family Cucurbitaceae; genus Sicyos; species Sicyos edulis. The sequence continues at coordinate 21,727,492 of CM071848.1, forward strand.
CCTAGCATGATACTACGAACTTAAAGCAGGAATCTCAAGCATGCTGGAAGAACAATCCTAGCATGGCACTAATATGTACAAACAGGCAAACATGCTAGCAAGAGTGCAATCGCAAGCTGTCCTATCCACTAATCATGTTCATACAAGTAAACATGCATATAAGGCACAATCAAGAAAGCATCGCAGGGTCCACACAACCACGGTAAGAAATCCTTACTTGGAAGCAAGCAGAAATAACTTTCACAATCAATAACGACCCTCGAGCTTTAAAGCGAACCCGAGCAACCTAAGCATTTTAGTAAAAACAACCTAATTAAATAAACAGCAGCCAACAGCCTAGTGCCCAAAGGAGATAAGGCTCGGGAATTACCGACCGAGAAGACACAATGTCACACCCCAACTCGCACGGCAGGGCAGGCTGTCCGTCAGCAAGGACAAGCAGGGCGCGCTGGCGCTGGGCGCTGGCACTGGGCGCTGGCACTGGGCGCTGGGCGCTGGCGCTGACACTGGGCGCTGGCGCTAGCGAGGTAGGGGACGTGCAGACGCGGGCTGTCGCAGGCGAGCGAACACGCTAGGTCGGGCGCGTGGGCGAGACGTCGGTGCGCGAGGACGGCGCGGCGACGCGTCTCGCTGCAGCCCAAGCGCGCTAAGCGACGCGTCTCGGGCGCGCAGCAGCGGAAGCGAGCGGCACGACGCGTCTGGGCGCACAGGGGCTGAGCGGCACGGGGCGGCGCTGGGCGACGCTTGCGGACGGCAACGAGCGGCGCGGTGTAGGGCGGCCTGGTGGGGTGTCTGGACTGCAGACGATCAGCTGCTGGGCGAGGCAAGGGGCTGAGCGGCCTGGTGAGGCGCAGTGGCTGGCTTAGCGGCCTGGTGCGGTCTGGTGCGGCGCAGTGGCTGGCTGAGCGAGCAAGAGTGGTGCGGTGTGGCTGGGGTGGCTTGGCTGAGTGGTGCGGCTGGGTTAGGGTGGCTCGGTTTTAGGAGAGAGAGAGAGAGAGAGAGAGAGAGAGAGAGAGAGACTACCTAGGGAACAAAGAGGGTTTTCCCTAATTTCCTTCTTTTTCCTATTTTAAAAGGGTTAGGAGACCTAAAATTCCCTTCCCAAGGCTTTCTCTTGCGCGTCCCGGCTAAAGAAATTCTTTTCTTTTTAACTAAATCTCTTTTTCTAAAAACTCCAATTCCACCATTAGGGCAAGGGTTCAAATCTCACTGGGACCAATTAATTTTGCTATCAACCGGAATGTCTTCGAACTTCTAATCAACTAACCCAAACTCCTTGGGTCTTGCAACCAACATTAATCAAGTCTCAACGAAGGCCCAAATGACTCTGAAGCCCTGAAAATCCTCAACCTCTGACCGGGGAGCAAAAGACCAAAATACCCTTAAAGGTTAAAAAGCTCTAACGGCCCAACCGATTGCCCCAATCTCAAACCGAGAGTACAGGAAATCGAATGGAAAACGGGTCGTTACAATACTCCTCCTTTTAAGACTTTCGTCCTCGAAAGTCCTAAGACGAAAACAACTCTAGGAAATCTCCACTGATCCTTAACCAACCAAACTCCCGGTCAAGACAACACTAAGTCTTCTTCGAAATCCAAACCCCCTTGGGGTCCCAAAGGCTCAAAGCCACAAGCCATCCAGTCTGCCACAAACTATCTCAACCAAAACTGGGCATACACCGAACTTCGAAGAAATAGATGTGATAGTGCTAACGGTAATACACATCCTCAAACTCGCACTAGCTCTCAAACGGTCTTAAAATCTTAGGGCTCACTTAACCCTGCTAGCCCAACTCGGAGCGCCTCTCTGGCGCTACTCTCGAGAAACTCGTGGACGGGTCACAAGCTCTAAAACTCTACGCCACGCTCGTAGTAACTTCTCTGAATGCTCATAGCTGTTATCAAACAACCTCGACCCTTCACCATGCTGACCAAACAACTGAACCTCCCAAGTTTCAGAAACTAAACGGCCTACTCTTACTTCGCAAGAGATCTGCGAACCCCACTGGTTGCCTACAATCCTTAACGAAATCCAATTCGAACCACCAACTGGTGACTGATCCCAAGGCAACCTTCTCCAACTAGCATGCGTCCACAACACTAAAGCAACCATCTTACGAGAAATCGAAGCACCAAAGCCAAGGGCACTTTTCTGGTTCACCAAACGGCTACCACCACTCACACTAGCTGATACTCACCCGCGGCCACCCCGAACGACAAGGTCCAGAACAGCTCCACTCACCAAACTAATAAGCCGGAGCCCCTCATCGGCCGACAACAAACTTTCCAATGCAATCCGATCAGCCACTGGCCTAGGTGAACATCGCCAGACAGGAAAACAAACAACATTCCTCTCACGGAGACCTCGAGCAGCAAGGAATTAAACAACACGCGGCTACTAGCAACACAAAAGCTTGAGGATCGCAACTCTAAGGTTTCCAACCAATGCCACGGCACCTCTGTGCCAACTCACTCAACTGTGGCTCAGCTAACATGCCAACTGCGAATGCACAACAACTAAAAGAAAAGCCCGAGAAAGGCTTGCTTAGCAGAAACTCAAACCAAGCTCATAACGAGCAAAGCTCGCCTCCAAGCTACCACTCAACTTTTAAGTCCAACTGGCTACTCAAAGGACTTCCTCCTTTAGCTTAGACCTAACTCTTCTTCCAATCCAGAAACTCCACCCACGAAACATCGCGAGGAATAAGGATAGCGACGACCACAAGCTTGCGGATCCTGAACAACACGAGTCAGCAAGACTACCTCAAAAGTTAAAACTCGAGGCCGACATCCACGGTGCAACTCAACTACCAAAGAACTAAGGGGTTCTACAAACTCCAAAGATCCAACAACCTTCCAGCAACAACTCAAGCCCTTGAACTGGCAGGCCTCCGCCCTTGCGGGAACAAACAACTTTCCGCTTGCTAACAAACAAACGCAAGGACACTCTCGCTGGGCTGACCGCTGCGCTACTCTGATCAACTACACAACTCAGGAGCTAAGCTGACTCCTCCTCAACAGGAACGATTTACCAGCAAGCGGACTTCCGAAGGACAGCGAACTTCACACATGTTCGCTGCCTTGCTCAAACCCAAGGGCAACAACAACCAACTCTCTCGGAAGCAACATCCGAGGATCCTCAATCGCTTGAACCCCCAACTTGGAACTAGCAGTGCCTACTCAATTTCCGAGGGAGGGGTCAACTCCCAAAACTTCCTAACTAGGAACAAGTCCTCAGGGCAACGCCCGCTTGCTCGAACCGAGCTAGCTCAAGAAACAACATGGGAACCAAACCTTGGTCGACACCAAGCACCACCTTGCTAAGAATTCCGAAAATCAACGTGGAGGTTACCAAGAACATCTCTAACTTGTTAACCGACAACAAGCATCCAACAACTCAACCGAGGAACACTGCCTGGGTCTGACTGAGCTCTGGTGAGGCTCTCCACAACTTAGGGTTCCTCTGATCGCCCTCCAACACACACTGTCGTCAAACGGTCTAACAGACAACTGGCTACACGAGCACATCTCCCTCCAACATCTCAACTGTCCTGGCCAAAAGCTCTTCCTTGCCACATCTGTAGCAAGCACGGGCGATGCTCCACACAATCCGAAAAGCGCCTTACCACACTTGATGCAATGAGCCGGCTGCCTGGCCCCGCCCTATTGACAATTCTGTGCTCTAACCTACGGTCGGCGCTGATCCCGACCCCTAGATCGCCCCGCTTACGAAGTCTCGCTATCCACCTTAGCGGGAACCACCTAAGACCCAAACTTCCTCTTGCTCAAAGCATCAGCCACATCGTAGCTTCTACCCAGGGTAAGGATCCGAACAACACTCTTAGCCATGGCGGCCAAAAACTCCGCGATTTTACTACCATCGCCCTGGATCAGTTCCAACTGAACTCCAACCATCGATCAACAAGAAATGCCTCTACCCAGGTCAAGGGCCAACTAGCATAACTTGCCTACGCAACAACCAAAGCTGCGAAGACGGTAACCTCTCAACCCAAGTTAGGGCACTTGCCAAGAACTAAAGTCCTAACTCCTCAGAACTGAGCACTGGTTTCACAACCCGAAACCCCTCTTGGTTCTTGAAAAATACACCACGGAACGAGCTACACAAAAGTACACCGGCGTGTACAACTCCAACTTGGTTCCTTAAGATCCAAACCAACAAGTATTCTCACACAAGGCAACTTTTGCCTCCCAATAGAGCCACATCTAGCAAAGGAGCAACAAGGGTTCAACCCACTCGGGGTCAACTCACCACGGAATGCCACATTGGTCGACTCACTCTTACAAGAGCATAGCCACACCAAGCTAACTTACCTCATACCAATGGTCCACTAAACGTGCTCCGCTCAACCATCCAACTCATGGCTCTAACAGTGGATCAACCACGCATCATCGACGCCAACCCTACTCATATTAGGGTAACTCCAGGGTAGTCGAATCACACTACAATCCAACTGGCTCACAAGCCCACAACACAGGCGCGAGAACTCAGACGCGCTAGCCCTGACCAACCTACAACATCCTTTGCACCCATCTCTCGGTGACCCTGAAAAGCTCCTACTTTTCCCTCGAACGACCTCACACTTGTAGTTCTCTGACTACCACCGAGCTAGATCTCTTAAGCAATCCAACAGATGCAACTTCAGAAAAACGGGTACAAGGCTGGTGGGGGTGCTATACTCCAGGCGGACATGGAACCATCTGCACCAAAAGTGGCAACTGGCCCGAATCTAGGCCTCCTCTCAAAGCTTGGTGCCAACAGGCACAACATCCTTTACAACACAAATCAGCCCAAAACAAGCTTTATGCTCCTCTGAGGATAGGGAGGGTCACACTCCAAGTGACGGGCAAAGGCACTCAACACAAGAGTCCAAACACTCGAGCAGCCTAAACTCTGGCATCTCGCCTAACAGACATGCCACGGCCTACTCCTGCATCCCACTCGATGCTCAACGAATACTCAGGCCAACCCTCGGGTGGCAGCACCTAGCTCCACACCTGGAACATGCTAACAGAAGGTGCTTCTCTCTACTAGCCAGCTAAAAACCACGGACGGATTAAGTCCTGACAAGCAAACTCCACACTACCCCCTGGCTACGAGGGTACTAAAAGAACTGGCTGCAAAACGACTGCAGGCTTGCAGGAGGACAAGATGTCTCTACATCTTCCTCAAAAGCTACTAACTTGGAAGCTTGCCAATCGACCGGGTGGCTGGTGGAGACTCTGCTGGTCCGCCTCTCACAGGGGACTTCCACCACCACACTATTGCATCAAACAACACCATATTGGCGCGCCTCGACCTCTAAACATCTGGTCATCGGCCTCTGAACACCAGGTCATCCCAACACTTGGATGATAAACTCGAACCTGGCCAACCACCTTGCTGCTAGCAGTAGGTCTCAAAAACATCCAGCTCTACAGGCTTTCACTTGCCAAACTCGGCGGCTCGATCAACGCCAACTTACTCATCAGCATAAACCTACTAATGAAGCCCTTTCGGAAACCTCTGGGGCTACTGGAGCTACTAGGGGTGTCTCCTAAATAAACTCTGCCAGCTGGGCTATCTGTGCCCAAGACTCCTCACTACCCGCTACAAATTGCGCCTGGGTCTCCGCTCTCTGTTAGCTAAAAGACCGCCATCAACTCCTCATGGTGAGCACACTCTACTCAAGGAGTCTCACTCTGAGGCGTGCTAGCCTCAACCCCCCCTACTCTTGGCAACTCATCTGCCAGGGCCAAAGGTGGCCTACGAGTCTAGACAACCCTAGACGTGGTCTTATGATCAACATGAACAATCCAACTCCTCGGTTGGAAATACCAAACGTCACTGCTCCTATAAGTGCAATCAACCTACTAGCGATCCACACAAAGCATAAAAGCTAGCCCACGCTGGGGCTCTCACTGCCAAACAAGGGTAACACATGTATACTAGATGCAGTATTGTAAAATAAAACCCTTAGCTTATTGAACTCAGACAAACCTGACGGTCGCGGAGTGCTGATGATCATGGGGGCAACAACTTACAAAGCAGGTTAATCTACAGAATCTATGACTCTGTGCTCTGATACCAACTGTAAGAACCCGACCCAAAACACGGTCCTAAACCTAGGTTCTCACTCAGCATGCAAGTTAAATATTTCACCGAGCGGTTTAGTGCTCATATTTAAAACCTTTCAAAACATTTAGAACGGGGAATGCTTAAAACATAATCAACAATTTTGTTTAAGAAAAACCAACGAAGTAAAACAAGCCTGGCCAGTATATATAAAAACATCCAAAACAGTTCAAACAACTTTTAATAATGGTTCCCCTAGGACTCCTGTCCATCTACATGCTGAACAAATATGCAAACAATAAAGAAAGAGTGCCGGCAGCTCCCATGATCAATCAGCTCCCTCCGCTAGCCGTCCCTGTCTTTGTCCCAAGTTTACCCGTGGAAAACCACGAGAAATAAGGGTGAGTATAAACATACTCAAGTAAGAATCCCCAACCGGGGTACAATACGATACATCAATCATCCGACACCCTAGTATACATGCAAACAATTACCAACACGGATCATAGCTCAACGAGCTTACAAGGCGAGAATCTGGAATCCTCGGAAGTCTCCTACTTCCGCCTAATGATTGGCTCTCATAACCAATCCCGGGACATCTCCGAGGGTCTTTCTCCCTTGGCCAATTGATCACCAAAACTCGATCCCAAAGATGTCCGACACCCTCGAGGGTCTTTCTCCCTCGACCATATGATCACTCTCAAAAACCAATCCCAATGGGTGTCCTTAAGGGCCTCTTACCCTCGCTAACAAATCTGGACTATCGGAGAGTACCAAGTCCGGCTCTAAACCGAAGGAACCGTGTACTCACGAACATTAGCCCGGGAGCTCTCCGAATCGCGACTACTAACGCGTGTCTTGCGCACACCGCATGCTTCTTTGCAACCGGCGTAAATGTGGGGCCTAGGTACAAACTACGCGGCCAGTGTACGCATGCCTAAGACTCGGAAGCGGTGTCATCGAACACGATGAGTGCGAGTCCCTCGGCACTCATCTGTGCGCACTGTACCACCGACTGAAGCTAAGAACCGCCAAGGCAGCTTTGCACCGTTGGCGTGGTTCCGCTCTAGCAGTTACAAACTAGGCTTATGCCGATGTGGTAGCTAAATCCACATCACGTGCCGGGGAAGCAATGTACGTTATGCTTCGCTCTACACCCGACCGGTGGGGACAAAGTACGTTATGTCCGCTCTCATCCTCTGGATGATGACAAACCCTACTATACTAGCTAGGAGTACAAAATAACTGATTCCTGTCTAAACATACATATCATCATCAATCACACATAACCTAGCATGATACTACGAACTTAAAGCAGGAATCTCAAGCATGCTGGAAGAACAATCCTAGCATGGCAGTAACATGTACAAACAGGCAAACATGCTAGCAAGAGTGCAATCGCAAGCTGTCCTATCCACTAATCATGTTCATACAAGTAAACATGCATATAAGGCACAATCAAGAAAGCATCGCAGGGTCCACTCAACCACGGTAAGAAATCCTTACTTGGAAGCAAGCAGAAATAACTTTCACAATCAATAACGACCCTCGAGCTTTAAAGCGAACCCGAGCAACCTAAGCATTTTAGAAAAAACAACCTAATTAAATAAACAGCAGCCAACAGCCTAGTGCCCAAATAAGATAAGGCTCGGGAATTACCGACCGAGAAGACACAATGTCACACCCCAACTCGCACGGCAGGGCAGGTTGTCCATCATCAAGGACAAGCAGGGCGCGCTGGCGCTGGCGCTGCACTGGCGCTGCACTGGCGCTGGCGCTGGCGCTAGCAACTGGCGCCGGGCGCTAGCGCAGGCGGGGACGTCTGAGACGCGGCCGCATCAGCGAGCGAGCGCTACGCTTCGTCGGGCGCGCGGCGACGCCGGTTCGCGAGAGATAGCGCGCGGAGACGCGTCTCGGCGGCGGCCGCGGCGCGCGCTGGCGACGCACGGCTCGCGCGGCACAGAGCGGAGCGGCGCGCGCGGCACGCGGGCAGCCAGGCGCGCGTCTGGCGCGCGCGCGCTGGGCGCACTGGCCGAAGCGCACGGGCGCGCGCTGGGCGACAGCGTCTGCGGACGACAGCAACGAAGCGGCGCGGCAGCGAGGCGGCTCGGTGGGGTGTTTGGACCGCAGACGATCGGCGGCTAGGCGAGGCAATGGGCTGAGCGGCTTGGTGCGGTCTGGTGCGGCGCAGATGGCCGGTGAGCGGCTTTGGTGCGGTCTGTGCGCGCAGCGGGTGGGCCGGTGAGCGGCGGGAGTGGTGCGGTGTGGCCGGGTGGCTTGGCCGAGTGGTGCGGCCGGGTTAGGGGTGGCTCGGGCTTAAGAGAGAGAGAGAGAGAGAGAGAGAGAGATAGAGAGAGAGAGAGAGACTACCAAGGGAACAAAGAGGGTTTTCCCTAATTTCCTTCTTTTTCCTATTTTAAAAGGGTTAGGAGAAATTCCCTTCCCAAGGCTTTCTCTTGCGGGTATCGGCTAAAGAAATTCTTTTCTTTTTAACTAAATCTCTTTTTCTAAAAACTCCAATTCCACCATTAGGGCAAGGGTTCAAATCTCACTCGGGACAATTAAATTCCAATTAATTTTGCTATCAACCTAATGTCTCCGAACTTCTAATCAACTAACCCAAACTCCTTGGGTCTTGCAACCAACATTAATCAAGTCTCAACGAAGGCCGAAATGACCCTGAAGCCCTGAAAATCCTCAACCTCTGACCGGGGAGCAAAAGACCAAAATACCCTTAAAGGTTAAAAAGCTCTAACGGCCCAACCGATTGCCCCAATACTGAACCGAGAGTACCTGGGAAACTGGAATGGAAAACTGGGCCGTTACACATAATCTTGAATCCTGGTTAATGCAAGATGACAATATGAAATGACAGAACAGAGGAGATCACGCCTATTCAAGATAAACTTGTGTTGTAAGAGTAATATAATGACTACAATCCTAAATAATCTAGGCGAGGAGTTAGCACCACAATTCAGAGGGATGTGTTTTAGGCATTTGCTGGATTTTTCTTTAACCAAAACATCGTCACAATTTTTGTTGCATTTGATCCAATGACAATGCAAGGCAACGAAGTTCCCCGAGCTAACATTCAAGATAGGGGGGATGTATTTACCGTTCGGCATAGGGGAGTTTTGCCTTATTACGGGCCTAAACTGTGGACCATTGGTCAAGATTGATAAGGCCTCAATTAAGGGAGATGGACAACTTAAAAAGGTTTATTTTGAAGGTGATGATGTCGTGAAGCGGACAATGCTAAATATGGCCTTTAGGGTTAATAAGAGTTCCCCCGAGGAGGATATGATAAAGATGTTCTTATTGTACTACTTGGAGAGCTTTGTACTAGCTAAGCAAGACAAAGTCAACATTGAGGATAAACACATACTCGTGGTGGATGATCTAGACATGTTTAACACATACCTGTGGGGTAGGGTCGTGTACAAGCTGCTTGTTTCAAACATCAGTAATGTGGGGGGCCACTAGGGGTAATCATACGGCAGGGATGGGTGACATGGTTTATGCCCTCTTGACATGGGCGTACGAAGTAATACCAGCTCTGAGTTTTGCCCCGATATTCTATGCAAAGAGAATAGGTGACCTGCTACCGAGGATGTTGAGCTGGGACTTTGAAACGCAGCCTCAAAGGAGAGAACTCCTTACTGACATATTCGAATGCCCAACGGTAAGTGTGACCAATAATCTCCCCTACACACAATTTTATTCTACTAACTTTACTATTCTTGGTGTGTAACTTGAGGTCCATCCAGTTATTGCTAGCGAAAAAGAAATGGGGATGCCTTACTTTGCTCTGCTTGTTTCAGAGGAGTTGGCTAGTCAAGGTCAAAGTAGTCCGTCGGAGGGTGGCATAGTAGGGGCCCCATGTTATTACCTTGGTCAAACATCTGTATCACTCTTGGGAAAACATATCGAATTAGGCCCTGCCACAAAACGATATGCCAAAAGAATTTGACGCTCCTTCATTCAACCTAAAGCTCAGCTAGCCATAGCTCTCCAGTCTCTGTTAAAGGGTGGCTCTGTTAGAATTTTTATATAATTTATGCATACTACTAGAAACATCAGTTGGTTTTGGTTGTTTTTAGCAAACTGAATAGATATCTACATGTCTTTTTTGGAACTCAAAAAGAACATAGGATCGACTATGTGAATGACTTTCAGTTTGTGGCTGTTATTTTGAAACACCCTTGGTTTTCCTGCCTTTATAAAGTGGAACTTCATTTTATCACGTTGTTGTCTGTATTAGTTGGTTTTTGTTTGGGATGAATCTACTGTATATACTTGTCCATGCACACATGGTGGGGCGTCCATCCATGCTTGTACGACCTCTTGTTTTCAGCCTGGCCGTATCTCCCCTAGGGTCATCCGAGCATGTGGTTCTTTTGTAGCTTGATGTTGTCTGACTCAATACCCTATTCTTTGTGTGTTACGTTTCATTTTATGAATTATTATTTGCTTTGAAACAGCTGATGACTGCATCATTATTGGATTATGCACTTATGTGCATACATGTGTTGTGTAGATCCAACTACGATGGTAAATGTTGTTTCGTACATACCTATGGCCAATTCATGTGTAAGTAGCGTGCTCATGCGTAAATGTATGAAAATAACGTAAGATGCCAAATAACCACATTGTATTAAATAAAATATGTCCACTTTGTAGACCCCCGTAAACGGACTGTTATTTAACCGATAGTTAAAATTGAAAAAGACATAACTGCAACTTAAATGACTATTTATTAATAAAATAACGGGAATTGTGATCAATTGCTAGAACCGCAGGGTGCACCTTGACATGTCTTCTTGTTGTGCCCCGCCTTACCGCAACTCCCACGTATGACTCTGTTGGGTGCTTAATTATGGCTCCGAATCCTATACTTACGGGGTCTACCTACTTTGCATCGTACATCCTACGGGTGGACGAATTCCCACTCGTCAACCGGGGGTGACCGATGAGATGTCCCAACAGGGCAAACATTTAGAGCATATAGCTTCTTCAACGTGCTGGTCTTGTAGAATTCAAGGAAAAACAAGTGTATGTCCATCTTTTTGTGTGTGATCACAGCACACGCATGAAGGCATGGTATCAAGTCGCCCTACCATTTCTTACACATATTTGTGTGTTACCCAATGTCAACCTCGTGGTGCTTTTAGCGATTGTGAACATCAAAATGATAGTTGTTGATGAGACGAACCCATTAGGTGTACATATGAAGTACATTAGGGTATTGAAGGAAGTAGTACTCAAACGTAAAATTTAAAACACTTACACCCATGCTGCGAGAAGTACGTAGGTGGCTTCGCAGAATAGTAGCACACTTATTGCTAATATCTGACTGTTGGAAATTAGCATTGTTCCTCTTCTGGTAGAACCAACTTTGCAAAAGGTCCCTAATGTGTTCAACCAAGGATATTACTAGAAGTGCACGCCCGTTAAGTAAGCGTGAATTCAAACTCTCCGACACATTCGTTGTCGTCAACGTATACCGATTGATTTGAGAGAATGCACGTGTCGACCAGTGAACCTCCGCTTCCTCTAATCGATGCCTAATATTCGGGGCCAATTGTTCTAGTTGTTTAATGAGTGAAATACACAAATGGTCTGATGCACTTCGTTGTATACCCTGTTAAACCCATTTTCTATGCTTGCATGTAGGTTAGACACTATTATCAAATCCTTGTGGTCCCCGAACACCGCCTTAAGGTTGGTAAAGAACCAGCCCCAAGAACCATCATTTTCTGAGTCCACTATTCCAAATGCTAAGGGATATATGCTTCCATTCCCATCAAATGTGCTTGATGTGATCATGGTCCCTGCAAATTTGTTTGAAAGTGATGCACCATCGATGCTTATTGCAGGTAAGCAATGTTCCCACCCTCTTATAGATGTCGCCATACTCATAAAGAAGTATTTGAAACGATCATTATCTTCTGAATGGTACGAAGTATAACTGCCTGCAACAGTCAACAAACAACAATTAAGACATGTGTGGTACATATACAAAAATATCAAAATTTTAATGTAGTACATAGTACGTAAATACACTATTGAAATCCATGCGATTTGTGGGGTACGTATACAAACATGCAATGTTTAATGTAGTACATAATGTGTACATACGCTATTTAAATCCATGCGCTTTTTAATGGCAGTCCGGGGTACCTGGATTCTTTTGGATTAGATTGGAAGAAAATGTTGAAAGACAAGCATATGAGTCTTCTGCCTTACCCATAATGAGTTCAAATTCCTTTTCTTTCCCCTTCATCACTTTGTAGTAACTAATGTTAACACTGTGATTCTTCTTTGCATATTGAATGACATCTCCAGGGGTGCACGTAAACTTCTTGGTGGAGCAGATAGCAGACTGAGCATAATCAGCCACTACTAATTGTGTGGCCTGCATGTGGTCATCTCGTACAACGTCTACGAGGCAGGTGTGAGAGTCGACGAACTTCCTTATCACCCATAGACTGACATTCATGTACACAGATGCAGGAATATACCAATTACATGTCTCGTGATTGCAACATGCGGTAAATTGTTTGGGACTAGACTTCACCATCTTGTATTGGAAGCTCCATGGAACCGCTATGTTACACATGAATTTCTTCGATTAATCTTTGTTTGGTAACATTGTACCTGCCCTTAGCACAATAGACCCCCCCCCCCCGTTAAGTCTGGTATGTACATCTCAGTCCGTGTTTGGACGATGTAAGCCAAGATGCAACAGTCACTGTACATGCCAGCAGCAAACCCGTTGTACATCCATTGAACATACCTGTCATCCTTCAATACCTTTGTCTTTTCTTTGTGTGCCCCGTCTTTATACAATGTTGTACTGATGACTTAGGAATCTTCGTCCAGCCCCATAATTTTCTTTTATAGACTATATCAGTAAGGATAGAGAGGTGTTGCGTGTGATATCAACCACAACGGTATTGTAGTTGGAGTAAATATCTCGCTCATTCCATCTTCCACTAAAGACAACCGTAATTGATGTAACATCCATTCACAATTAAAACACCGTGAAATTTGGTAGAAAAGAAGATAGAATAGGAATTGTTGATGGGAATAAGAAAAATATTTGGGATAGGAGGATTTGGTGCACAACTAGAAATTGGTGGATGCAAAATGTGGAAAATGGTGGCAAATCAGACAATTCAAATCATAATGAACCTAGGAATTTAGTTTGAGATTGGATGATGGAGGTTCCCAAAACGATACACAGGAAGAGTGGAGAAAATATGATTGTTGTGTGCTGCAAAACTAAATCCTAAAAAGGTGGGGTGTAACTAATTCGTAAATGTTGGGTTCTATTATTTATTTAAATTAGAAAAATATGATTTAATTGAGAAGGGTATGAATGGTAACAATAATTTCTCCCTTATGCCCTAAATTGGAAAGTAGACATCAATTTTAGTATTTTCTTAATTAGACATGTACTTAAATAGTTTGTGAAATTTAGATAAATACTATGATTTCCCTAAAATTATCAAGTAAATGTCTATAATTTTAAAGAATTTAAATGAGTGTCTAAATCAGATTTTCTATAAATGATTAAATAATTAATTACATTTCAATTTAATTATTGTATCTTTATTAATACATATAATTGGGAGTATTTATCCTAGGTAACAGATTTTGCTACTTGTATTACATTTGCAGCATTTTTTTAAAAATATTTACATGTATAGCAGAATTTTGGGCATTAATTTTTATTTCCAAAATTACCCTTTCCCTCGTCTTCTACATGTTCAGTATTCTTCAATTATCCAGATCTTAAACCTCCAATTCCAATTTGTTTCGACAGTTTCTATCACCAATACATAGGTCTCCAAAATTTCTGCTTCAGATTCTATCACCAATACAGCTTCAACTTGGTATTTTTGCTTCAGATTTCACAAAATTTCTTCAGATTTCACAGAACTATGCTCCGATTATTTTTCAATTTTGCTTCAGCTTCAATCGATTCCACATACCTCCGGCGATTTTGACTTCGGATTTTGCCGATAATTCTCTTTCCACTTTTGGAAACTTCAATCGATTTCACTTGGCGAATTTCATAGCCAATTTCTGATCTCCGGCAACTTCGACAAATTCGAATTTCATAACCTATTTCTGATCTCTGACAAAGTTCACTCGACAAATTGAACCGATTTCGCAGACTTGAGCATAGTTCCAAAGAAAGTTCATCGGAAATTCATCTTTTCTCCTAATTCTTCTTTCACTCTGTTTTGAAGGTATTGATTGAATCTCTTCTTCTTTCACTCTGCTTAGGCAGACTTGAGCATAGTTCCAAAGAAAGTTCATCGGAAATTCATCTTTTCTCCTAATTCTTCTTTCACTCTGTTTTGAAGGTATTGTATCACTTAAGCACAAGACTTCTATCACTTAGGCATAAAATGTTTATCACCAATACATAGATATTCTATCACTGAGACATAAGACTTCTATCACTTAGGCATAAGTTGTCTATCACCTATACCTAAGCCTTCTATCACCAATGCATATAGGTCTTCTATCACTTAAGCATAAGGCTTCTATCACTTAGGCATAAGCTGTCTATCACCAATACATAGATATTCTATCACTTAGGCATAAGTTGTGATCTATCACCTATACCTAAGCCTTCTATCACCAATATATAGACTTTCTATCACTTAAGCACAAGGCTTCTATCACTTAGGCATAAGCTGTCTATCACCAATATATAGAGATTCTATCACTTCGGCATAAAGCTTCTATAACTTAGGCATAAGTTTGATCTATCACCTATACTTAAGCCTTCTATCACTTAGCATAAGGCTTCTATCACCTATGAATAAGCCTTCTATCACCTTTATTGAATGAAATTGTTATAATTGTTATTGATTGAATGAATTGGTATTGCTTGACTATGTGATATAATGTTTCTACATAACCGATAGAATGTCTATATATGTTATGACAAACTTTAGTTATATTGTTTGAAGTCAATAATGGTACAAAACATCCATTAGTGGTTGATGTTAAGGACTTTTATTTAGAGGGGACATCTAGTAGTGTTGTTAGCAATTCACTTAGGTATAAACTTTCTATCACCCATGGATAAACCTTCTATCACCGATGCATAAGCCTTCTATCACCTATGCATAAAACTTCTATCACTTAGGCATAACTACCTTCTATCACATATGCCTAAGTCTTCTATCACTTAGACATAAACTTTCTATCACCTATGGATAAACCTTCTATCACCTATGCATAAGCCTTCTATCACCTATGCATAAGCCTTCTATCACCTATGCATAAAACTTCTATCACCTATGCATAAGTCTTCTATCACTTAGGCATAACTACGCCTTCTATCACCTATGCATAAGCCTTCTATCACTTAGGTATAAACTTTCTATCACCTATGGATAAACATTCTATCACCAATGCATAAGCCTTTTATCACCTATGCATAAAACTTCTATCACCTATGCATAAGTCTTCTCTCACTTAGGCATAACTACCTTCTATCACTTAGGCATAACTACCTTTTATCACCTATGCATAAGTCTTCTATCACTTAGGTATAAACTTTCTATCACCCATGGATAAACCTTCTATCACCGATGCATAAGCCTTCTATCACCTATGCATAAAACTTCTATCACTTAGGCATAACTACCTTCTATCACCTATGCCTAAGTCTTCTATCACTTAGGCATAAAATTTCTATCACCTATGGATAAACCTTCTATCACCTATGCATAAGCCTTCTATCACTAGACCCGTTTATTTCTTCGTGGACTTTTCCGTCATTTCACCAGGCCCGTTTGTAAAATCTGCTATAAAAGAATTACTTTTGAAAATCTGCTATCCATAGAATTATTTTGGTCCATTTTGGTGTACATGAAAAAGCCCCTATAATTGGTGTGAATTATTAAAATAAATTTTAGATTCATTTCTAATCATCAACAAAAATTTAAATATTTAAATGATATAAGATTTAAATTTCTAACAACCCAAAAATAAATTTAATTGAAAAATATTTGAACCATTATGTTTTTTTTTAGATAAAAAATTTGTTACGATTAGTTTATTATGAAATGGAAAAAAAAATAAAAACAACACAAATTTGATGGTACATATTGGTACACATCTCTACATACATGGTAATAAATTAATACTAAATTCTTAAACGAAAATTTAATAAGTAATAAAAAAAATAATATAGTACCTAACATGTAATAGTTAGAATCGTAAATTTTGCTAGAATTTATTGTGTACTAATACGTACACCAAGGGATGCATTTTAAACATGCTTACACTTGTGTGCGTATTCGTGGACAGTATTTGCTCCACTTGAAACTGTATAAAATCAAAAAGATTGTAGGTTGAAGGGGTACACGATAGTGGTGATATTCTCCTTGTTATATCAAATCGGGTGGGACCACTAGAACGTTGATGACGAAAAAACCGCAAAACAAAAATAAATTTTTGCTGGAATTCACTATGTACTCATATGTACACCAAGGGATGCATGTTTAACATGTTTATGTGTGTGCGTACTCGGGACAAAGTTTGTTCCACCTAAAACTTTATAAAATCAAAAAGATTGTAGGATGGAGGAGTACACGACAGTTAGGATACTCTTGAGTGTTGAGAATCGTTCGAAATCCTGGTGAAATACCGTACCTGCACAAAACATAATTATTATTTGGCAAATGGAACTTCATAGTTCTTGAGTATTGAGAATCGTTCGAAATCCTTGTGAAATACTAAAGGGAAAAAACTCAAAATTCATCCATCCCTAAAGAAGTACGATCGAGTACATCCTACAGTGTATGTGAAGTTCTTTCCTCTTCCACACCATAAGAGCAAGTTTTCCCCCCAGATGCCATGACTCTCCAACTGAAACTCCCCCCCCCCCCATTGTCGTTGCAACGTCATGTGTCATGTATAACTGCCTACATAATATAATTCACTATAAGTTTATTATATGTTGACCAGAAGTACAAATCCTTACATATTTATGACGCCTCAAGACTAGTGTCTGTGTGCATAGAAAATTCTTCAACTCATCTTTGTTTGATGACATGAGCCCAACATTTAACGCAATTGAGGCATCGAAGTTGTTTGTGTTTTTATGTCTCAATGTGTACGAGTACATTTTCTCCAAGGATAAAGCAATTGTTATACATGGCGCTGGAAACCCTGCTGCACATTACGGTTATGGTCAAACTTTCGCCATTATCAAGCGTAAATGCAACAAATTTGATAAATTGACTAATTGTTGTACCATATGCTATTTCAATCCTCGCAGTCTTATAATTGGAGTAGATATCTCTCTCATCCCAGACCCACTGAAGACAACTGGATGGGCATGACTTCCATTGTTGCTAACCAAAATCCTTGCGAGGTGAAATTTAAGGAGAATTGCAAATATGTGGATCAGGGAAATTGTAGATTTATGATCTTCAACAGATGAGGTGGAATGGCTAGGTGACATAACTTTTTCTTTGTAAAAATTCATCTCTCTGTCATTCAATAATGTTCATATAGAGATTTTTTTCAAATTTTAATTTGAATTAACAATAAAAAATGAGATATAGTGGTTATTCAGTATAAAATCTGAAGAAAAAAAAAAAGAAAAAAAAAACTTATTTTGGATCCCATTGAAAGAAAATGAGATATTCAAAATAAAATAATTAGATATTGAAGGTGGCTATGGAAGAAGAAGTCTCCTTAAATGTAGGCTATATTACATATGTTTTTAAATTTAAATTTAAATATTTTTCAAAACTTTTAAAAGGTCTGCTCAAATGTAGGCCTGTGTGGAGGATTTTTTTTTTTTTATGTAGAAAAAATAATATTGATTATTAATTAGGTAAATATGGAGGGACATTGTGGGAAGTAAAAATCTCTCTCTCTTCCAAGTAGATATGAATTTAAATGCAAAAAATGGATAGACATTTGATAGTTTATTTTTCAAAAAGTAGACAATTCTTACAATTTCCCAATTCCTAAAGGGACGTTTGGGTTGTGCTTGAAAGAGAAGGAAACGTTTCTTCTTGGCGTTTGGCACACCAATTTAATGTTCTGGGCCTAACCCGACTTCTAAATCCCGTGTTTTGCCTTTTTTTCTTTTTTTTGTACTTTTTCTAAATACTACCGCTCAATTTTTAACTTTCTTTATTAAAAAGAAAGGTTAAATTATCATTTTTTTAGTATAAATTGGGGGAAGAGAAATACAAAGATCGAACTCGTGATCGTGGAATAGAAATAACTTAACATCAAACTAGATAACTAATCGCACGCCCGACCCATTCGATGTTAAATTATCATTTTAATCTTTATAATTAATGGTAAAAATTAAGATTCAAATTTAAACTCTCTTTTGAATGAGGAATTAAGTGTATATTTTTTAGCAACTCATCAATTTTAACTTATTTCAGAATTATTTATGATAATTTACTTATGTTTATCTTTTTCTTTTAAAATACAATATTTACAAAAAAAATATATAAATATATATATATATATATAGTTAAAATATCATTTTATTTTGATCCTTGGAATTAATTGTCAAAGAAACGTAGCATTCAAACTTAAGCCTTTTTTTCAAATTAAAAACTCAAGCCCTGTTTTGAATCTAAGTGATATCTTTGCCCAACTTGTCAATTTTAACTTATTTATGCATAACATGAATCTTAAGATATTAAATAACATGATTATTACGAAATATAATTGAATCTAATTAAAATTAAAATATACCTCTTGACATTGTGATTTAAGAAACTTTTTTATTCAACACAAGGAATGAATGTTGATATTGAAGCTTTCTCACAATTGCTTCAATAGAAGAAATTGGTTTCTTCCTTCTTGCTTGTAAGTTTGAATGTGTTTTCAAGCTATCTTAATTCTTCTTTCTCTTTCACTTTTTACACATTTGAGATGGAAAGATGTGTTCCTATTTATAGGTAGAGGAAGGACCGATGTATGTCTTCATTTAAATATAAGTTTAACTTTCCATCAAAGTTAACTTAAAATAAACATAAACTTAAATGAAGTGAAACTCAATTCTCATGGATTTTAGAGAAATGAAACTCACATTCCCTGAACATTTCTCATAAACTTGATAGAAATATAACTCATCTCTCACAAACATTTCTTAACATACCAATTAGAAAACGTATGTGATTTTCTAAATAGACCACATTAATGGAGAATTTGAGTTTCATTCTCAATCAAGAATGAAACTTTTGATATTCTCCAATAAAGAAAGGAAAGTAGAGCATCAAACAAAGTTTCTCATGCATGGATGGTTGAGGCAATAATACAAGATAAGAAAGGAAAGTAGAGCATTAAACAAATTTTCTCATGCATGCATGGATGGTTAAGGCAATATACAGATGGCTCCAAGAAAAAAAGCATTTTCATTTGACATACAACAAACATAGCCAACATAGGTAGAATTTACAAAATTCTTTTGGAGCTACAAATAGAAACCTCTACTAAGTAAAAACTCAATTTCCCACTGGTGTGAGTTGGGGATAAGGGTGGGAAATCCTCTTCATCTTTCAACTCAACAGAGAGCGTACCTACACATATCCAGAAGAAAATAGATATTTGTGAACAAGTCCTCTCTATAATCTCCCATTAAGTACCTAGAAGGTTTACTTGCAAACTTCAATGTATCACAAAAAAATTTGCAAACTCCATTCACAAAATTTTCTTCGCAGCACCACGGCTCAAAGCGCTTCTAATCATGTGCAAGTTTCCTACACGTTACAGATTAGTTGTCAAATATTTCAAAAGAGAACCTATCACGACTGGACACTTATTTTATTGAATGCTCCTACTTGTGGTGATTAATTTATAATCATAATTTGTTTTTATATGAATGTAGCATAGATTCTAATAGTTGATATCAGAGTCATTTTGATATCTGCCTTGGTTTTTGGTAGCCATTAATGAAAATATTGACTTTATATAATTTTTGTGTTTTTTGATTATTAATAATCAGTGATCATGAATCTGAATAAAATTAGATTATAAGAAGTTCCATATATAAAAAAAAATTGTAGAGTTTGGAATTGAATATGTTTTTGCATTTTGTGTATTTTGTAAATTCATATGTTTTGTAAATTCAAATATTTCATATGATGTTTTGAATCTTTTTTTTTGTTATTTGATTAATGAGCGATATTTTTTTGGCAAAGTTTAGAGGTAATTGATTAATCAATTTTGTGATATCTTTTGCCAAATTTATGAATTTAAGTTTTGGCGTAGATTCATTTTGTTGTTCTGTAAAATTGTATACTAAAACTTTGGTTATATTTTGGTCAGTAAGATTGTTCTTTCTGTGATGTTTACTCATAAGATTTTAAGATTTTTTTTCTTTATGGGGTATTTTTGGCTTAATGTATTCTTTTTTTAAAATCTATAAATTTATTTGAGGTTGCTTGTAAATTTCTGTAGTATCATGTTTTAAATCTAGTGTATTGGATTTTTCCAATTGTTTGATTTTTTTCCATGCTATATTATTAAATAAATAAAATAAAATGTGCTTAAATATGTTGCAAGTTAGTTTAATATGTTGCAAGTTAGTATTGAACCCAAGTTAAATATGTTGCAAGTTAGTATTTCAGTTGTTTGGTTGGGTCTTAGAGCGGTTTTGACCCTTGGGGGTATTTTGGTCTTTTGGCTCCCCGGGCAGGATTTGTGCATTTTCAGGGCTTCGAGGTCGCTCCTGCCTTTTTCGAGGCTTGTTTGTGGTTGGTTGCGAGTCCCGAGGTGTTTGGGCTAGTCGGTTGGATGCTCGGTTGTGGTTTGGGCTTTGGCAAAGTGATGGTTGGTTGTGTGCTTCCTTTGGGATTCGAGCCCGGACCCTTATTGTTGATTTGGGAGTTGGATTTAAGTGAGTTTTATTTATTGGAAAAGATTGCTTTGGTCGGGTCTCGAAGGAGGAAGCCGGGAAATGGGATTTTAAGGATTTTGGATTAAAAGTGGATAAGGATGGAAAAATGGATAAAAATCCCATTTATTCTTTTTTTCCCATTTTCCTTTTATTTCCCATTTTCTTTTATTTTTTTCCCAAATTCCCTTTTTTTTTTTTTCTCTCTCTCTCTCTCTCTCCCCGAGCCCCCACCTAGCCCGAGCCAGCCCTTGGCCGCTTGACTGCTCGCCCAAGCCCCACCCACTGTGTCGCCTCACCAGTCGCCTCGCCACTGAGCTCTGCTCGCCACTCGCCCACCAAATCGCCACCCCCGGCTCGCCCAGCCGAGCCCTCGCCCGCTCCAGTCGCGCGCGTCGCCCGGCCCATGTCGCCACTCACGCGCCATCACAGTTGTAACGGCCCGATTTTCTATCCGGTTCTCGAGGAGCTTCGGTTCGGATTGATGGTTCGGATGGGCCGTTAGAGTCGCTTTGGACCCTTAGGGTATTTTGGTCTTTTGCTCCTCCTCCGTGATTTGTGGTTTTTCAGGGCTTCGAGCCAGCTCCTGCCTTGGTTGAGGCTTGTTTGTTGGTGGCTGCGAGTCCCGAGATGTTTGGGCTATTCGTTTGGAGGTTCGGTTGTGATTTGGGTTTTGGGCAAAAATATGGTTGTTTGGGTGTTTCCTTTGGGATTCGAGCCCGGGCCTTCAGTGTTGATTTGGGAGGTTGATTTCAGTGAGATTTGTTGTTTGGAAAGGTTGCTTCAGTCGGGTCTCGAAGGAGGAAGCCGGGAAATGGGATTTAAGGATTTTTGGAAAATTGGAAATTTGGATAAAATGATTTTGGATAAGGATGGAAAATAAATAAAAGAGAAAAAGAAAAGAATTAAAAAAAAGAAAAATCCATTTTTCCCCCATTTTTCCCTTTCTCTCTCCTCCAACCCGAGCTCACCCTCCCAGCCCCCTTGGTCGCCCGAGCCAGCCCCCCGGTCGCCCATCCCTGGCCGCCCAGCCCGAGCCAGCTCGCCTAGCCCAGCGCCCAGCGTCGCCCGAGCCACCCCAGCGCCCAGGTCGCGTCGCCCTACCCCAGCTCGCCCTCGCCCAAGCACAGTGTCGCGTCGCCGTCCCTCGCACAGTATCGTGCCAGATCGAGTGCCCCGAGCCCGTCGCGTAGCGTCGCCTCGCGCTCGGGACCCTGTGCTTGCCAAGCTCGCTCCCGCACGCCGTTCCCTGTGTCGAGCCGCGCCGCGCGCCCTCGCCTCGCCCGCGCGCAGCTCCGCGCCCCCAGCGCCCAGCCTCTGTGCCCCAGCGCGCCCGCGCTCTGCCTGCCACCCGCCCCAGCCAGCCCCCTGCGCCCGCTGCCTGTTGTGTCTTTGGTTGGCCCGAGCCTTGTGGCTTCTCGGATGGTATTTCCTGAGTCTTTTCTTCGTTGGGCCCGGATTTATTGGCTGCTGGTTCTGGATTTATTGGGCTGTTTTATTGTATTTGATTTGGGTGCTTTGTTTGAAGTTCAGGCTGTTCGGGATCGATTAGAGGCTCGAGGATTCGCTCGTAGATTTATTATAATTATTGTTTTTCTGTTTGTTCCAGGTAAGGATTTCTTACCGTGGTTGTGTGGACCCTGCGATATATCTCGATATGCCTTGCTTGTTTGCTGATTGTTATGAGCATGTTAGAGATAGAGCGCTTGATTGATTTCTTGCTAGCATGTTTGCTCGATTTTACATGTTAGTGCCATGCTAGGTTTGTTCTCGCAAAGATGCTTATGATTCCCGCTAAGTTGTAGTATCATGCTAGGTAATGTGATTATTGTCGGTCATTGCTTGCTAGCCAGGAATCATTGATTTTGCTCTGTACTCTTAGATAGAGTTGTAGGGTTTGTCATCATCTAGAGGCTGAGCGGACATAACGTACTTTGTCCCCACTGATCGGGAGTAGTGTGCGAAGCATAACGTATCTTGCTTCCCCCGGTCGCTAAGGTGGATTTAGCTCAGGTCGGGAGTAAAGTGTGCGCAGCATAACGTATCTTGCTACCCCCCCCCCCCCCGACCCGCCGGTTGTGGACTTAGCTACCCACTTCGGCAATAGCCAAGTTTGTAGCCTACTAGAGCGGAACCCTGCCAACGGTGTAAGTCTACCTTGGTCGTTTCTTAGCTTCAGGTCGGTGGATCAGCCGCATGAGATGAGCGTCCGAGGGCCTCGCGCTCTCGTGATCGCGACACCGCTTCGAGTCATAGGCATGTGCACCGCCCGCGTGGTTTGCCCTTAGGCCCCGCATTTACGCCGGTTGCATAGTAGCATGCGGTGTGCGTGCACACGCGTTAGTTGCCGGTTCGGAGAGCTCCCCCGGGCTAATGTCGTGAGTACACAATTCCTTCCATTAGAACCTGACTTCGGGTACTCTCCCGTAAGTCCAGTTTAGTGTAAGGGCAAGGAGGCTCTTGAGGACATTTTAGGGATCAGTGTATTCCCCCCGAGTGACAGATACCTCGTTGATGTCCCAGGATTGGTCAGTGTATCCAATCCCAGTTAGGCCGGAAGAAAGAGACTTCCGATGGCTCCAGATCTTGTTTTATGAGCTCGTTGATCTATGATCTGTGTTGATAGTTGTTTGCTTGCATGTTGAGGTGCTAGATGACTGATGTATCGTATTGTACCCCGGTTGGGGATTCTTACTGAGTATCTTTATACTCACCCTTATTTATCTTTCAGGTAGCTTGGGACAACACCAGGATGGCTAGCGGAGGGAGCTGATTGATCATGGGGAGCCGCCGGCACTCTGTCATTTATTATTGCATTGTTTATTCAGCATGTAGATGGACATGAGTCCTAGGGGAACATTGTTTAAAACGTTGTTTAAATTGTATTGTATATTTTTATAAATACTGGCTAGGTTGTTTTACTTCGTTGTATGTTTAAATGAAAACTGTTGGTTATGTTTTAAGGGTTCCCCCTTCTCATATGTTTTGAAAGGTTTTTAAATATGAGCACTAAACCGCTTGATATCATATTTAACTCGCATGCTGAGTGAGAACCCCAGTTTAGGACCATGTTTTGGGTCGGGTTCGCTGCCACGCTTGGTATCGAGCACGAGTCATAGATTCTGTAGACTAACCTGCTTTGTAGGTTGTTGCTCCCATGATCATCAGCACTCCACGGCCGCCAGGTTTGTCTGAGTTCAATTAAGCTAAGGGGTAAGAATTTACAATACTTTTCATCTAGCTTTTATGCCTTGTGTAGAGTTGTGGAGCAGAGACGAGCAGGTTCTGACTCGTTGTTGGTTTGGGCTTAGAGAGCCATCATGCCAACTTTCCGCAGTGCGAGCAGTTTGATGAGCAGTGAGAGCCCCAGTGTGGGCCAGCATTTATGCTTTGTGCAGATCGCCAGTGTGTTGATCGCTCCTAGAGGGAGGCAGAGCTTAGACTCCCGTAGGCCATTTGTGGCCCAGTTGTTGCTTTTCCCCTAGTGAGAGGGTGGAGGTGCTCGTGCAGATCGCCAGTGTGTTGATTGCACTCTGAGGAGCAGGACGCTTGGCATGTCCGACCGAGGAGTTGGACCGTTTGTATTGATGTTGAGGCCGCGTCCAGGGTTGTTTAGCCCGTTGGCCAGAGTTGGCCCTGACAGTTGAGTTGCCTAGAGGAGGGGGTAGAGGATAGCACGCCTCAGAGTGAGACTCCTTGAGCAGAGTGTGCTCCAGCCATGAGAGATTTGGATATGGCAGGTCTTCAGCTATCAGAGAGCGGAGACCCAGGCGCAGTTTGTAGCGCATAGTGAGGAGTCTCGGCACGAGATAGCCCAAATGATGCGAGTTTGTTTCAAAGATTTTCCCCGGTAGTTCTTGTAGCCCCGGAGGTTCCCGGGAGGGCATGATCAGCAGGTTTTTGCCATTGAGTTTGTTGGCGTTGATGGAGCCGCCCAGTTGGCAAGTGGATGCCTGTAGAGCTCGTTGTTTGAGAAAGTCCTGCTGCTAGTAGTGAAGCAGTTTGCCAGGTTTGAGTTTAGCATCCGTGTGTTGGGATGCCCTGCTGTTCAGAGGCCGAGTTGTGCCGTTCTTGTGCTCATTTGGTACAAAGAGCTTGGTGGTGGTAGTCCTTGAGAGAGGTGGACTAGCCGAGTCTCCACCATCGTCCGATTGATTGGCAAGTTGCCGTGTTAGTGGCTTGAGGCGATGTAGAGACATCTTTGCCCCCTTGCAAGCCTGCTGTCGTGGTGCAGCCAGTTCTTTTAGTACCCTCGTAGCCAGGGTGTAGTGTGGAGTTTGCTTGCCAGGGTTTGATCCGTTTGTGGATTTCAGCGGGCTAGTAGAGTGGAACACTCTTTTTATATGGATGTTCCTAGTGAGGAACTAGTTGTTGCCACCCGAGGAGTTGGCCTGAGCTTTGTTGAGCATCGAGTGAGATGCAAGAGTTGGCCTGAGCTTTTGTTGAGCATCGAGTGGGATGCAAGAGTAGGCCTTGGCATGTCTGTTGGTCGAGATGCCAGAGATTAGGCTGCTCGAGTGTTTGGACTCTTGTGTTGAGTGCCATTGCCCCGTCACTTGGAGTGTGACCTTTCCTCAGAGGGGCATAAGCTCGTTTAAGGCTGATTTGTGTTGTAAAGGATGTAGTGCCTGTTGGCACCAGGCTTTGAGAGGAGGCCTAGATTGAGGCCAGTTGGCACTTTGGTGCAGGTGGTTCCGTGGCCGCCCAAAGTACAACATTCCCGCTAGTCTTGTACCCATTTCCTGAGGTTGCACCTATTTGGGTTGCATAAGAGATCTAGCTCGGTGGTAGTCAGAGGACTACAAGTATGAGGTTTTCGAGGGAAAGTAGGAGCTTTCCAGGGTCACCGAGAGTTGGGTACCAAAGGATGCTGTAGGCTGTTAAGAGCTAGCACGTTCGAGTTCTCGCGCCTGTGTTGTGAGCTTGTGAGCCAGTTTGATGGTAGCCTGTTTCGGCTACCCTTTGAGTTACCCTAGTATGGGTAGTGTTGGCATCGAGGATGCGTGATGGATCCAGTGTTAGAGCCATGAGTTGGATGGCTGATCGGAGCGCGTTTAGTGAGCACATTGGCTTGAGGTATGATTGCTTGGTATGGATGCGCTCTTGTAAGAGTGAGTTGGCCAATGTGGCTTTTCGTGGTGAGTCAACCCCGAGTGGGTTTGGACTCTTGTTGCTCCCTGGTTAGTTGTGGCTCTGTTTGGAGGCAAGTGTTGCCCTGTGTGAGAGCCTTGTTGGCAATGGATCTAGTTGGAGCTGTACACCCCGGTGTACTTTTGTGTAGCTCGTTCCGTGGTTTAAGTTTGGAGAACCACGAAGGGTTCGTGTTGAGGAGCCAGTGCTCAGTCTTGGAGTTGTCAATGCTTTGGTTCTTGGCAAGTGCCCTAGCTTTGGTTGTAAGGATGTCGTGCTCGTAGCCGGGTTGTTGTTTGAGCAAGTTTTGCTTGTTGGTCCTTAGCCTGGTTAGAGTTCAGTTGGATCTGAACAAGAGCGGTGGTAGCAGCCGCGTAGTTTCTGATAGTTATGGCTAAGTGAGAGCTGTTCGGATCCTTGCCTTGGGCAGAAGGTTTGTTGAGGCTGATGCTTGAGTAGGAGGATGACGCATTCTGTAGCGTATCCGGTCCTCTTGGTTTTCAGAGTTGGAGTTAGCCAGCTTAGTTGAGATGCTGGAGAGGATTGTGCCCGTGTGGCCGGTTGTCTGTTAGATTGTTTGTCGACCGTGTGTGTCAGAGGGTGATCGGAGGATCCCTAGTTTGTGGAGAGCCTCTCCAGAGCTCAGTTAGACCCAAGCAGTGTTCCTTGGGTGAGTTGCTTGCAGACTTGGTAGTCTAGCAAGCTAGTGCTTGATTGGAGCAGAGTCCGGATTGGTTCTGGTTTGGAGGCTAGTTGGTGCTTGGTGTTGACCAAGATTTGGTTATCTTGATTGTTTCAAGAGCTTGTTTGGTTCGAGCAAGAAGGCGATGCCCTGAGGATCTGTTCCTAGTCAGGAAGTTTT
Source organism: Sicyos edulis (assembly GCA_036507275.1). Taxonomy (NCBI): domain Eukaryota; kingdom Viridiplantae; phylum Streptophyta; class Magnoliopsida; order Cucurbitales; family Cucurbitaceae; genus Sicyos; species Sicyos edulis. Next base: position 21,754,461 of record CM071848.1, read on the forward strand.
GGGAGTTGACCCCTCCCTCGGTGGTTGAGTAAGTTCTGCTAGTTCTGGATTGGTGGTCCAATCAGTTGAGGTTTCCCTTGGGTGTTGCTTCCAAGAGAGTTGGTTGTTATTGCCCTTGGGTTTGAGCTAGTCAGCGAGCATGTGTGATGTTCGCTGCCCTTCAGAGTTTGCTTGCTGGGAAATCGTTCCCGTTGAGGAGTCAGCTTAGCTCCTGAGTTGTGTAGTGGATCAGAGTAGCGCAGTGGTTAGCCCAGCGAGAGGGTCCCTGCATTGTGTTGTTAGCAAGCGAAAGTTGTTTGTCCCCGCAAGGGCGGTGGCCAGCCAGTTTAAGAGTTGAGTTTTTACTGGTAAGTTGTTGGTTCTTTGGGGATTGAAGTTTTTCTCCCCCTAGTTTCTATGGTGGTTGAGTTGCACCATGGATGCCAGCCTCGAGTGTTATCTTTGGAGATAGCCTCGTCAGTTAGTTTTCCTTGCGATGTTCCGAGTGTGGAGTTCTAGTCGCAAGATGAGTTAGGCCTTGGCTAAAAGGAGGAAGTCCTTTGAGTAGCCAGTTGGACTTAAGAGTTGAGTGGTAGCTTGGAGGCAAGCTTTGCTCGTTATGAGCTTGAGTTGAGTTTCTGCTGAGCAAGCCTTTCTCGGGCTTTGTTCCTGTTGTTGTTGTGCTTTCGCAGTTGGCGATTAGCGGAGCCTTAGTTGAGTGAGTTGGCACAGTGGTGCCGTGGCTCTGGTTGGTTAGCCTTTGGGCTGTTCTTCTCAAGCTGTTGAGTTGCTGGTAGCCCTGTGAGGGTTTGGTCCTTGCTGCCGAGATTTCCATGAGAGGAACGTTGGTTGTTTCCTTGCCTGGCAATGTTCTCTTTGGCCAGTTGGTAGTAGATTTTCATGGAAAAGTTTGTGTTCGGCCGTTGAGAGGCTCCTGTTTGTTGGCTAGGCCGAGTGGAGTCTGTGCCTGGTTTTGGCCATTTAGGGTTGGCCGTAGCTGAAGTTTCAGCTTGTGCTTGTTGGAAAAGTTTGCTTTTTGGATCAATCGCCAGTTGGTGATTTGTTTGTTTTTCGTTAAGGCTGTAGGCAAGCTTTGTGGTTCGCTAGTCTCTTGTAAGGCAAGAGTAAGCCGTTTGGTTTCTAGAACCTGAGAGGTTCAGTTGTTTGGCCAGCTTGGTGTAGAGTTGAAGCTGTATGTTAACAGCTGTGGGAATTCAGAAAAGTTACGCCAGTGCGTGGCGTTGAGTTTTGGAGCTTGTGCCCTGTCTGCGAGTTTGCTGAGAGTAACACAGTAGAGAGGTGTTCAGTGTTGGATTAGCAGGGTTTTGATTGAGCCCCTGGTTTGTAGGGCCTTCTGAGATCCTTGAGCGGATCGGAGCAGTGGCCTTTCGGTTAGCCTTGCCCAGTCTTTGTTGAGATAGTCTGTGGTAGACTGGATAGCTTTGTGGCTTTGAGCCTTTGAGAACCCAAGAGGGTTTGGTTCTCGAAGAAGGGCTAGTGTTGTTTTAGCTGAGAAGCTCAGTTGGCTAGGAATCAGTGGAGATTTCCTAGAGCCGTTTAGTCTTAGGACTTTCGAGGACGAAAGTCTTATAAGGAGGGAGTATTGTAACGGCCCAGTTTTCTATCCCGGTTCTCGAGGAGCTTCCGGTTCAGATTCAGTGGTTAGGATGGGCCGTTAGAACTGTTTGGACCCTTAGGGGTATTTTGGTCTTTTTGCTCCCCGGGCAGGATTTGTGGTTTTTTAGGGCTTCGAGGCAGCTCCTGCCTTGGTTGAGGCTTGTTTGTTGGTGGCTGCGAGTCCCAAGATGTTTGGGTTATTCGTTTGGAGGTTCGGTTGTGATTTGTGTTTTGGGCAAAGATATGGTTGTTTGGGTGTTTCCTATGGGATTCGAGCCCGGGCCTTCAGTGTTGATTTGGGAGGTTGATTTCAGTGAGATTTGTTGTTTGGAAAGGTTGCTTCAGTCGGGTCTCGAAGGAGGAAGCCGGGAAATGGGATTTAAGGATTTTAACGATTTTTGGAAAATTGGAAATTTGGATAAAATGATTTTGGATAAGGATGGAAAATAAATAAAAGAAAAAAAAAAAAAAAAAAAAAAAAAATCCATTTTTCCCCCATTTTTCCCTTTCTCTCTCCTCCAACCCGAGCTCACCCTCCCAGCCCCCTTGGTCGCCTGAGCCAGCCCCCCGGTCGCCCATCCCTGGCCGCCCAGCCCGAGCCAGCTCACCTAGCCCAGCGCCCAGCGTCGCCCGAGCCACCCCAGCGCCCAGGTCGTGTCGCCCGACCCCAGCTCGCCCTCGACCTGGCCGTCCCCGCGTCGCCCAGGCCCGCGTCGCCCGACCTCTCCCAGTCCGTGTCGCCCTGCTGCGCACTGTGCCAAGCCGCGCACAGTGTCGCGTCGCCGTCCCTCGCACAGTGTCGTGCCAGATCGAGCGACCCGAGCCCGTCGTGTCGCGTCGCCTCCCGCAAGCGCCCCTGTGCTTGCCGAGCTCGCGCTCGCGCGCCGTTCCCTGTGTCGAGCCGCGCCTCACGCCAGCGCCCAGCCAGCTGCTCTCCCGCGCCCTCGCCTCGCCCCAGCTCGCCCGCGCGCATCTCCGCGCTCCCAGCGCCCAGCCTCTGCGCCGCAGCGCCACACGCCTGCGCCCGGCCAGCCTAGCCACATGCCGGCCACCCGCCTGCCTGTTGTGTCTTTGGTTGGCCCGAGCCTTGTGGCTTCTCGGATGGTATTTCCCGAGTCTTTTCTTCGTTGGGCCCGGATTTATTGGCTGCTGGTTCTGGATTTACTGGGTTGTGTTATTGTATTTGATTTGGGTGCTTTGTTTGATGTTCAGGCTGTTCGGGATATATTAGAGGCTCGAGGATTCGCTCGTAGATTTATTATAATTATTGTTTTTCTGCTTGTTCCAGGTAAGGATTTCTTACCGTGGTTGTGTGGACCCTGCGATATATCTCGATATGCCTTGCTTGTTTGCTGATTGTTATGAGCATGTTAGAGATAGAGCAGTTGATTGATTTCTTGCTAGCATGTTTGCCTGATTTTACATGTAGGTGCCATGCTAGGTTTGTTCTACCAGCATGCTTATGATTCCTGCTTAAGTTGTAGTATCATGCTAGGTAATGTGATTATTGTCGGTCATTGCTTGCTAGCCAGGAATCATTGATTTTTCTCTGTACTCTTAGATAGAGTTGTAGGGTTTGTCATCATCCAGAGGCTGAGCGGACATAACGTTCTTTGTCCCCACTGATCGGGAGTAGTGTGCGAAGCATAACGTATCTTGCTTCCCCCCCCGGTCGCTAAGGTGGATTTAGCTTAGGTCGGGAGTAAAGTGTGCGCAGCATAACGTATCTTGCTACCCCCCCCCCCGACCCACCGGTTGTGGACTTAGCTACCCACTTCGGCAATAGCCTAGTTTGTAGCCTGCTAGAGCGGAACCCTGCCAACGGTGTAAGCCTACCTTGGCCGGTTCTTAGCTTCAGGTCGGTGGATCAGGCTGCACAGATGAGCGTCGAGGGCCTCGCGCTACTGTGATCAGTGACACCGCTTCCGAGTCATAGGCATGTGCACCTGGCCCGCGTAGTTTGCCCTTAAGCCCCCGCATTTACGCCGGTTGCAGAGGAGCATGCGGTGTGCGCGCACACGCGTTAGTTGCCGGTTCGGAGAGCTCCCCCGGGCTAATGTCGTGAGTACACCATTCCTTCCGTTTGAGCCTGACTTCGGGTACTCTTCCGTAAGTCCAGTTTAGTGTAAGGGCAAGGAGGCCCTTGAGGACATTTTAGGGATCAGTGTATTCCCCCCGAGTGACAGATACCTCGGTGATGTCCCAGGATTGGTCAGTGTATCCAATCCCAATTAGGCCGGAAGAAAGAGACTTCTCATGGCTCCAGATCTTGTTTTATGAGCTCGTTGAGCTATGATCTGTGTTGATAGCTGTTTGCTTGCATGTTGAGGTGCTAGATGACTGATGTATCGTATTGTACCCCGGTTGGGGATTCTTACTGAGTATCTTTATACTCACCCTTATTTATCTTTCAGGTAGCTTGGGACAACACTAGGATGGCTAGCGGAGGGAGCTGATTGATCATGAGGAGCCGCCGGCACTCTGTCATTTATTATTGCATTGTTTATTCAGCATGTAGATGGACAGGAGTCCTAGGGGAACATTGTTTAAAACGTTGTTTAAATTGTATTGTATATTTTTATAAATCTTTGGCGAGTTGTTTTACTTCGTTGGATGTTTAAATGAAAACTGTTGGTTATGTTTTATGGGTTCCCCCTTCTCATATGTTTTGAAAGGTTTTTAAATATGAGCACTAAACCGCTTGATATCATATTTAACTCGCATGCTGAGTGAGAACCCCGGTTAAGGACCATGTTTTGGGTCGGGTTCGTCACACGCAGTGTCGCGTCGCCCGAGCCCCTCGCCCGTACAGTGCCAGCTTCGCCAGCTTGAGCCCCAGCTTGCCCAGGCCATCTTGTCCGCGTCCGTGTCGCGCGCCCTCGTCCTTGTAGCTTGCCGTGCCAACCCGCGTGCCCTGTAGCAGTCGCGTCGCGTCACCCTGCGCGCGGCCCTCAGAGCTCGTCGAGCTCGCGCCGGCGCCATCCATCGTGCCGAAACAAGCCCATGAGCCGCCGTCCACCGGTCGAGCTAGCGCCCGAGCCCGCGGGCCCCTGTGTCGCCCAGCGCCCGTCCGCGCAGCCTGGCCGCCGCCCCAGCGCCGAGCCAGCGCGCCGCGCCGCCATCCTCGCGCTGCTGTCGCGCCATCACCGCCTAGCCCGTGCAGCCGGCTCGTTCGAGTGTCAGCTGCGCCTCGTGAGTTGCTCCCGAGCTGAGCCCTGTTTATTTTATTATTATTTAGGCCTATTGTGTGATTATTGATGTGTTTGTTTGGCTCGCTATAGGTTGCTCGGGTTCGATCGCAGTTAGGATTCTTGTGTGTTGTTGCCTTCCGACCAGGTAAGGATTTCTTACCGGAGTTGTGTGGGCCCTGCGATATATTATGTGATTGCTGATTGTATGCTTGTTTGTGTTTATTGACATGTTTAGTGATAAGTGCTCTATTCTGAATTCCCGACTGGCATGATTTCCTATATTGTTTCTCATGTACCATGCTAGGTTGTTCCTTTCTGGCATGCTCGTATCTGTTCTTGCTTCGTAGTATCATGCTAGGTTCGTTGTATTCTTTTTTAGCACGTATTGGATTGATTGGATTGTTTGCTGATTGCTATGACAGGTTAGAGTTCAGGTAGATAGCATCATCCGGGCCGGGTGCATAACGAACCTTGCATCCTCGACAGGGACGTACGAGATGGTGCTCCGTCCCTGATCCCGTTAGGGACTAGCTAACCCTAACGGCGGGCCCTGCAATCTTGGGTGAGGGTGGCAGACTGTTAAATGCCCCAACGGTCGGGATGATGACTTGGCATTGCCTTGTCCTCGACGGCAAGCACGCCCCTCGGCGTGTTTCGGCGGTAGCCCTGAGTTGCCACCGATAGGGCAAGGGCGGTTTCTGGTGTAAGCCTACCACGACCCGTGCCTTAGCCTCAGTGCGGTGGTTCAGGCTGACATAGTTCACGTGTCCAGGTCTCACACCCCTATGTCAGTGACACCGATCCAGAGATTTAGTTAGGCGTGGTGACTGGACATGGGCAGCTTGCCACTAGACCCGGCACCACCCATAGTCTGCAGTAGCACGCGGTGCCCGCGCACGCTCATTATAGCGCCGACCGGAGAGCTCCTCTGGATCTTGAGCCAGTGCACCTTTCGTCGTCAGTAGACAGGCTGAGGCCGAGACTTGTTTCTCGTATAGGGCGTATTGTGTGGTGAGTTATTTCCGGACTAAGACCCTGAGTTGGCATCCGAGGCCCAAGTGTGGGCTAAGCTATGTGCTCTATTCTGTGTTTATATTCATAGCTTGCATACCTTTTTGCTAGATGACCATGTGTATCGTATTGTACCCCGGTTGGGGATTCTTACTGAGTAATTCGTTACTCACCCTTATTTTTGTGGTTTTCCACAGGTAGCCATGGTGCGAGACAGGATGGCTGGAGGAGGAGCTATGATCATGGAAACCCGTTGTTCAACTCTGAGTTTTATGTTTATGATTTAAATGTCCTCTGAATGCATGTAGTTGGGCACGGAGCCCTAGGGTGTTTTCTGAATGTATTTCTGGATTCTAGCATTGTTGTAACTATTGTAAAGTTTGTATGTTTTAAATAAATCTCTGATCAGAGTAAGTTTTATAAATGTATTTGTCTTGGAACAGGTGCTTGGAAACAGGGACAGGTTTCAGGAAATTATGTTAACTTTTTAAATGGATGTTTTATGTTTTAGTTTTTACTTAGAATCCGAACACCCTATTGCGAATTTTTTGTAGATTTGAATGCATGCATTGAGGTAACGACCTATTTTAGAACCCTTTCGGGTCGGGTCGTTACAGTAGTATCATGCTAGATTCGTTGATTCTGTTGAGCACGTATTGGAATGTTTGCTGTTATTTGTTATAGCTTAGAGTTCTGATAGGTAGCATCATCCGGCGAGGATGCATAACGTAACTTGCATCCGTGGCAGGGACGTGCGAGGCAGTACTCCGTCCCTGATCCGTCGTTAGGGTTTAGCTAACCCTAACGGCAGCCCAGTGCAATCTTGGGTGAGGGTGGCAGACTGTTAAATGCCCCAACGGTCGGGGGAGTAACGAGGCATTGCCTTGTCCCCGACAGTCGACACGTCCTCAGCGTCTAGGCAGTAGCCCTTGATTGCACCTGATAGGGCAAGGACCGGTTCCTGGTGTAAGCCTACCACGGCCGATTTCTTAGCCTCAGGTGCGGTGGTACAGGCTGACATAGTTTTCGTGTCCTGGTCTAACACCACTATGTTCAGTGACACCGATCCTGAGATTTGTTAGGCATACGTACTAGACCAGGGCAGCTTGCCCTAGACCCAGCACCCCCTTGGTTTGCAGCAGCATGCGGTGCGCGCACACACTCATTACAGCGCCGACTGGAGAGCTCCTCGGGATCTTGAGTTCAGTGCACCTTTCGTATCGACAGTAGGAAGGCTGAGGCCGGAACTAGTTTCTCGTATAGTATCGTATCACGTGGTAGTTTTTTGGAGTAAGATCGTAAGATGGCATCCGAGGTTTATGTATGGATTTAAGCTGTGTGCTCTCCTCTTTGTTTATATCATGGCTTGCATACTTTCTGCTAGATGACCAGTTTTATCGTATTGTACCCCGGTTGGGGATTCTTACTAAGTAATTCGTTACTCACCCTTATTATGTGGTTTTCCACAGGTAACCATGGTGCGAGACAGAATGGCTGAAGGAGGAGCTCCTGATCATGGAAACCAGCTGTCAAAACTCTGAGTCTTATGTTTATGTTTTTTTATGTTTTTATTATCCTCTGAATGCATGTAGTTGGGCACGTAGCCCTTAGGGTGTTTTATGATTGATTTCTGGATTCTTACACTGCTGTAAACCGTTTGAAGTTTTGAATGATTTGAATAATTCTCTGATCAGAGCATGTTTTGGAAATGTATTTGGCTTGGAACAGGTGATTGGAAACAAGGACAGGTTTCAGGAATTAAATGTTTGACTTTAAAATGGATGTTTATATGTTTTAGTTTTCATTCAGAATCTGGAATACAATCTTGCATATTGTTTCTAAGTTTTTAAAGCATGCATTGAGGTAAAGGCCTAGTTTAGGACCCCATTCGGGTCGGGTCTTTACAATCACCCACACTTATACTTATCTTAACCCAAATCAAATATTCTTCTTAAGTTTATAAGACTGACTATTACATGAAGTATCATAGTGCAGATCAATTCAAAGCAAGTTAAGTTGTTGTGAGAAAATGAATAAATACTAGACTAAACTTCAAGTCCTCTCCTAGAGTACTTGAATGCCTGCTGACACAAGGCCCTTAGGTTTGATATTAAGCACAAGCCTTGCTTATGCAGCTAGGGTGATGGTTATTGACCGGTGTGGTTCCACTGCCAATATATTGAACAGTAACTAATTTGAAGCTAACTTATGCTAAGTATACTCGGAATCACTTCGGCGCAAGTATTCGTGGTCGGGAATTACAACAAGTAATAAGTATATTATTTATCAATCCCATAGAGATTGATGTCTATAACTAATACCACTTAAGTCAGAGTTGTGCGAAAAATAAAAGGCATATGTTATTGAGTTGGATGATTTTCGTTGTTTTGATAAAATAATTAAAGTACAAAAATAAAATGTTAATGCATGCGATGAGTTATGCTAACTAAATAATCCTAGAAGATGCTAAAAGCGCAGCCTAGCCAAAGAACGTGTTACTTCCCTAACAATTGTTACTTCAGTAACTAATGATTTATGGGCGAACCAGATTCCGCTGCAAACAACATACGAAGCACAGGGCATGTAACGACTCAAGTTTTCATTTCGGTTCTCCAGGTACATTCGGTTGTTCATTCAGGGTTTAGTCGGGTCGTTAGGGCTGTTTGAGTTCTGCGTCTCCGCGTGATCTGGTCATCTTTCGCATTGTTGTCTTCCTTGTGATGTTGTGCGAAATACTACTAAACAGCATTAATTAGACACAATTTCTTTGCTATTTATGCTAAAACGCGGATCCATGCTTTTGATGCGACATTATGAATGCATGCTGATTTTCTAAGTTATTTCTTCGTATTTCATCTGGGAACGCATATATTCTTTACTTTAATTCTAAAATAATGCAAACTAAGCAACCTAAAATATGTTCTCTTTGAGAGTTATCACACCTCTTCAAAGGCTTCTAGAAGAAAGTCTAAAAACTATATCATTGAAATTAGAAATGAAATAGGTGTTGTGTTCAGTTCTAAGGAGACAGTGGCTTATTCAAAAAAAAAACAACAACAAAGGAGACAGTGGCAAAAGCTTTTAAAGAGCATTTTTCAAGATTATTTGTGTCTTCGAGCCCTTCGGAGAAAAAATTGACCAAGCTATTAGTGTTATTCCATGCAAATTCTCTGAAAGTATGAATGACGATTTGTGTGCCCCTTTTTTAGAGGAAGAGGTTCGACTTGCGCTTTTTCAAATGGGACCAACTAACGCTCCTGTTCCTAACGAATTTCCAACCTTATTTTATAAAAAATATTGGAATATGATTAAAGGAAAAACCATTGATTCTTGCTTGGAGATCTTGAACAAAGGAAAATCTATTCAGGGTCTTAACCACTGTTCTTATTCCTGAGGGTTCTAAACCAATGGAAGTAAGTGATTTTCAACCTATTAGCCTTTGCAATGTCTTTTATAAATTGGTGTCCAAAATGATTGTGAATCATCTCAAGATTATGCTTCCGGATACTATCTCAGAATCTCAGTTTGCCTTTCTTCCTAACCGAAGTATATTTGATTGCTTATTAATGGGATATGAGTGCCTTCATCATATTTGGAATAAAAAGAAGCTCAAATAAGGGCTTGATGGCTATGAAGCTTGACATGAGTAAGGTCTATGGTCGTATAGAATGGGTTTTCTTAGAAAAGTAATGATTAAGCTTGGGTTTCAAGCTCAATGGGTGGATATTATAATGGATTGTGTCTCTTCTGTTAGCTTTTCTTTTATATTAAATGGTCAAGCGGGTGAAATTTTTATGCCCCAAAAAAGCCTTCACAAGGAGATCTTTTATCCCCTATTTGTTCCTTCTTTGTTCAGAGACTTTTTCAAGTCTGTTGGAACATGCTAAGAGATCAGAGCGTATTATGGGTTGTAAGATTGCTCGTCGGAGTCCGGCTATTTCCCATATCTTTTTTGTTGATGATAGCCTTCTTTTTTGCCAAGCTAACATTAAAGAGATTTCTTCTATCAAAGGGATTCTCAAAATCTATGAAGAAAGATCCAGCCAATGTGTAAACTTTCAAAAATCAGCAATGCTTTTCAACCCTAATGTGAGAAGATATACACGTTCCTATTTGGCTCATTGTTTAGGAATGAATGAAGTTGAGGATTTGGGGCTTTATTTGGGGATGCCTTCTAAAATTTCTGGGAATAAATCTAGAGATTTAAAATTTCCTGAGACAAAGAGTTTAGAAAGATGTGTATGGCTGGAACGGAAGCTTCTTTTTTAATGCAGGTAAGGAGATTTTGATCAAATTTGTTGTCCAAGCAATTCCAACCTATGTGATGGGTTGTATTCAGCTGGCGAAAGGTTTTTGCCATCATTTCTCCCAGTTTATGGCAAGGTTCTAGTGGGGCTCCTCTCTAACAAAATCCAAAATTCATTGGCCCAGTTGAGATAAGCTTCGTGTTCCTAAATATAAAAGGGGTCTAGGTTTCAAGAATTTGATGGATTTCAATCAAGCCTTGATTGCTAAACATGCTTGGAATTTTCTCCAGAAACCATATTCATTGGTGGGCATGCTTTTTAGAGGCAAGTATTTTCCTGAAAGTTCTTTCTTGGAAGCTTCTTATGGTAATAATCCATCCTATGTTTGGCGTAGCATCCTTTGGGGTAGAGAACTATTGCTAAAAGGGGTGAGGTGTCGAATTGAGAATGGAAATGTGTTTGCGAAATCGTGAGCACACAGTAATTAAAATAATAAGAAAACGAGAATGATGACATGGTAGCTTAGAGTTTGCTAAAGCGAACACTCTACTCAGATTAAGCGAAATGTGTGTGATTTCCCAAGAATGTGCAAGTGTACACAATCGTGTTTGTAGCAAGTTTTAAAATAAGTAAGATCGTTTCCTCAGTGAATTGCAATCTATTCGTTAACACTATGAAGTAGAGTCAATATAATGAAATAGGAATGAAATTTTGGAATCTACTTTTTTCTAGTTAAGTTCTACTACTCAAATACTAATTGATATGCATCAGAATTCATAAGTTATCGTTCGCTAGATTCACAGCAGGTGGTTCAACTTACTAGCATGATTCTTTCGAACTTCACTGTCTAATGAAAACCACACCTAGTACTCCTTATTTCTAAGCAAGAATAATTGCAAGCGCTAACTTAGCAAAACCTAAGGCAGATATATGAGTTGTTTAACCTAATCTCTCGAACATGCCAAACAAAGGCAGCCTTTCTGAGACCTTGCTCATATCTATTCGACTATTCTTCACACCGCAACATGCATAACTTGTAAATTTTTAACGTAAATTTAGCTACATATGTTCAACATTGCAAGCGAATAGAATGTAATATAAATTTCCATAAATAACAAAGTTTCCAATTAAACAGTAATGGCAAAGACTACAACTTCTAAACTAGCTAATGCGAAATAATAAACAACTAAAAAGAGTTAACCAAATAAGAATAGCCCGGCTCGACACAAAGATCCACAGTAAGCTCTACGATTCTCATGTAGCTCTCGCTCACCTTCTTGTCCGATCTTCGTTTCAATAGTCGCCTTCTTCTTTTTCAAAAAAAAATTCCCTTTTCTCTTTCGATCCAAGTTTCCTCATAAAGGCCTGGTACTACATCTAGGTTTATCACTGGTTCCCCACGATCTCTTCTGTTTCTGCCTTTTCCGTTCACAACGTGTGGTCGTGGCTTGATCGATTCCTTGGTGTTCGTCGAGTCATTCAATTCGTCAAAGTTCCTTCAATGTAGCATGTTCGCTTCTAGCGTTTGCGGTAAATAACATGCTAAAAACAAAACAAAGACACCAGAATGTTCGTCTGTAAAAAAAAAGAAGCAATGCTTCGCTTCTAAAAGATTTGCTCAAGGTTGAGAGGTGGCTTTTCGCGATCGCCTATGCTGAAACGCGAACCTATATACCTGGTTCAATTGCATTCTTTCGACTATCTTCCTAAACCGGTAACTCTCAATTACTTGGAGAGTTATCACACCCCCAAACTTGAATTATTACCCGTCTCGTGTAATCAACTTTTCACCTAACCCTACTTTAACCTTCTCATCTCCAAATTATCAATTGTAATTCCTTATAGCCAAATCATAAGATACAAACGAAACATGGATAAAGTTTTCCTAGTTACTTGTTTGCATTTCTGCCCATGCGGTTAGCTCTACAGCAATCGCGAACTCCAGTTTGCGAGTGTATTCTCTATCGAATTCCCACAGGTTAGGCTTGTGACCCTTTTCTTGATATCGTGAACATTGGTGCCCGTCGGATGTTTTGTCCAATTTATGCCCGAAATTTTGTTTTCTTGTTTTCTTAGGCAGCTCCCCTTTTACCGAAGCGAATACTCTCCTTTTATAGTTCATGGAATCTCGGTTCGTTTAGTATCCTTTGTAAGCCTACTCCACTATCGAATAATAAAGATAATGATAGGTACGCAATATTGGAACAAACCTGGAAGATTGTTTTGTTACGGGGAGATTCCAGACTTTGGCTACTAGCCCTTTGATTTGCTTCGCCTCTCACTTTTGATCGAACTTGTTTTTGGTTCGCTTTTTTTTTTTTTTTGTGAATGCAAGCGAATATCTAAGGGCAGCGAGTCAATTGTTGGGTTCGTTGATGCACACACACCCCCAAACTTGAATTTTTCATTGTCCCAATGAAACAGGCTCAATAGGCATAACGACATAATACCTTGAGCCAAGTCAACAAGTCAAGTTTATGCAAATAGTCAATTGAACCACCCGTTAGTAGAGGACTTGATCGAACAAAGTGTCACCACACCGATCAGCAAATGAAAGCATGTTACATCAGAAACATTAACAAGTCAGTTTATATCATTAGGACTTCGCTGAAAGCGAAATAATATTGATAATGCAAAGTTGTGAAGTGAAAGTTAGGATTGATTTCACATTGAAACTGCGATTAAGCTACAATTCAAGTAAGTGTTAAATCAAGCACTTGAGAGTTCCTATGTAGGCAATATAGACGAATTCAACATGCAAAAGGCAAGAGAACTGGAAAAGAAAGCAAACAAAACACACAATGTATTATATTGATAAAAATATGCGTTCGCCACACGATAGCGAAACATCAAAAGACATACATTTAATCGCACTCACTCTCCTCACCTCCTAATGGTCTATGATCCAAAATCCAATTGGGAAAGGCAGGCAGGTGCAGACCCTCATCTATTTGATCAAAGAACTTTTGAATCGCCTTGTCGCGAATTGAAAAGTACTTATAAAATGAAATTTGACGAGCCTTCGCATCCTGCTGCTTGACTAAGATGGACTTCTGGATTTTCAACACTTCATCGAGGTTTGGTGGATTGGGCAAGCTAGTGGATGGCCGCTTATCAATTTGGCGAGGCTGGCGAACAGTTGGTTTCTTCTGAGGAGGAATCGCTTTTCGACGAGCTAATTTCAGATTATTCTATCTTCTTTTCACCTCTTGATGCGCGCATAATGCTGAGATTGAGTGAGGGAAAATTATTTTGCTCGCCTTCCTGCCTCACCCAGCCCAAAGGTAGATTTCCTCTTCCATTATTCGTCTCACATTGATCGAGTGTCCTGCCATGATGGTATAGATGAGAAAAAATCGGTCTTGAGTTAGGGTGGAGTCGTGTGTTGTAGGCATAAGACTCGATTTGATGAAAGAAGCCCAGAATTTTGCTTCCGCATTCAAATCGTTGGCTAAGAACTTAACACATTTTAAACCAACATACCACTTTGCTCCTTCACACCTAACTCTCGCGATGAAATCGTCCAAATCTTCTTGAGTGCATGTTTGGGTTAGGATGTCGTAATCGGATTCCTCGTCTAACAACCCAAATAGCTTGTTCCATGCCGCAAAACTCCAATCGATCTTCTTCCCTTGAACAAAGAATGTTCGTGTTTCACAATTGATGATACCAGTGAAGAATTCGATTATCCATCCGATTCTTGCCTCCTCCCTGGGAACACAGAATTCTTCCCAGCTTCGCTGCTCGACCTCATGCCTGACTGTAGGCAGCTAATTGTTCAATTCTTCCTAAAGGCTTTGTTCGGACAATACCAGCTTTGCTTGGAATTGGACCTTACTCGCCTCAATCCGATCGTGGTTGTCGGCGAGCAACTTCACTTCATCCTACGAAAGGGAGTGCTTTTGTTTCTTGACCTTAGCCTTGCTTGGCTTCGGAAGGATAGGGGGTCGTTGCTCATTCTGATCCTCAGTTGGAGTGCTTGGTCGCTCCTTCTCATTCGGTGATTTGTCAGCGAAAACCGTTTCTGGCTCTACAGACAAAGGGATTCCTACAGGCTGGCTCGCTTTCTCCAGATGCATCCAGTCCTCATTCCTTCAGACTATCTTTATTCCTTCATCCAACATTGCATCTAGATCTTGTGATTGCATCACTTCTGGTTCCTGTGCAATTTCTCTTGGTGATGCAACTTGGCTGCCGCGAATTGCCTCTGGAGTGTTAGCAACAAATTCTTCGTCTGAGGAATTCGCATCGGTTGGTGAAACGCTGGGGGAACTCAATGGCATGCTCTCTTCCATTACCTGAGCTACACTTGCTTCCTCGATGGGCACAGCTGCCGGAGGTGTTCGGACTCTTGGTTCTCCACCCTTCACGCTTAGGGTTAGCATCGCTAATAACCCCTCCTAATTCCCCACCAACCGATCTTGCTAGGATGGAGTGATTCGTTGGTCATATTCAAACTCCTCAACTCTCGCCTCTGCAATGTGAGTTGGGTTCTCTTGATCTTCTTTCACCACTTCCATTCCCTCATTAATAGGATTCACATTTACTGAATCCTTTAAGCTTAATCTCATTAACTTCCTTCGGTTTCGGCGATCCGAACTTGCCAAAGAGATTTCCGCTTCCTTTTCAATTTCTCTTCTAAGGCTCACACTTTTGCGATCAATTCCCCGTAACTTGGCTGAATAATTTGAGCGGCAACCCTTTCTCCCATGGTTGGCTCGAGATTCTCCCTTGTGCTTTCCTCTGGCACAACGGGCTCTTTCCTTAGTTTGAATCTCTTGTGCCTTGAACCACTAGCTTCCTTCGCCGGATAATCCATGTTCTAGCTAGTCGATTTAGAAATAGGGCTTCGGGTTGGGAGTTTCGACATTGCTTTACAACTGTAGACGAGTTAGGGCAGCGATGTGAGGAACGAGAGGAAAACAAGGGTTTGAAGGATTCAGATTCGTAAAAGAGTAAAATGAAATGAATGAGGGTGTTTATTGGACACTCCTAATCGTTTCGCATTCCAGAATTCGAACTGCCATTTGGATTTCGCGAGTTTCTCACCGTTAGATCGTTCAATCTTCCTTACACGTGGTAGGTTTGGGATCATGTAAATGCCACGTGTTAGGTTCGGATCAACCCTAATGACCTATTCAAATCACATCAATTCTAACCCTACTCCTATTCGCATTCGCTAATTCCAAATAAAAATTCAAAATAACTAAGGCTTCAGTAAAGAAAATACAAAAAAAATGAAAATTTATGTACAGACTCGTCAATCATGAATGCACGCGAAAGAAAGAAATGAGTTTCGACATACCATTCGCTGCATCCCACCTTTCTTTGTTTCAAGTGTCAATGAGATGGGAGATATCTGCAGCTCGTGATTCCTCGCCATAATAGTGCTTAAGTCGGTGCCATTCACCATGAATTCTGAATTATCCGACTCGTTTCGCACCAACACAGCTCCATTCTGATGTACATGTATCACTACAAAAGGTCCACACCACTTAGATTTTAGTTTTCCTGGAAAAAGTTTCAATCTCAAATGGAACAATAATACCCTCTGCCTAGGTAAAAACTGCTTAGGCTTAATTCGCTCATCATGCCATCGTTTCATTTTCTCCTTGTATTTTTTAGCCTATTCATACACGAACTATCTCAATTCATTGACTTCTAGCAGTTGGAGTTTCCTTGTAGGCCCTATCCCTATCGAGTCTACATTTAATTCTTTGGTCGCCCAGTATGCTCTATGTTCTAACTCCAAGGGTAGATGACATACTTTACCAAACACCAAGCGGAATGGTGACATTCCTAGTGGTGTCTTGTGGGCTGTTCTGTAAGCCCATAGCGCATCATCCAGCCTAGTTGCCCAGTCTTTTCTATTAGGACTAACTACCTTTTCTAAATTTGCTTGATTTCTCGATTAGCGACCTCTGCTTGACCACTGGTTTGCGGGTGGTACGTAGTTGCAATTTTATGGCAAACGTTATATTTTTGCAAAACTGAAGTCAAAGCACGATTAATAAAATGAGTTCCCCCATCGCTAATTAAAGCGCGTGGAGTACCAAAACGCGTGAAAATATGTTTGTGCAAAAATTTGATAACTGTTCGCGAATCATTCTTCGCGCAAGCCACTGGCTCAACCCATTTTGATACATAATCGACTGCGACCAATATATATATAAGTTTCCATGTGAATTTGGAAACGGATTCATAAAGTCGATCCCCCACACATAAATTTTTTTTACTTCGAGGATGTATTTCAAAGGCATTTCATCTCTTTTATTTATATTACCTAATCGTTGACATTGATCACATGTTTTAGCGAAAGCATATGCATCCTTAAAAATAGAAGGCCAAAAATAACCAGTTTGAAATACCTTGGCTGTTGTTTTCGCTCCGCCATAATGTCCCGCATATGCTCCAGCATGGCATTCTGCAATGAATTCCTTTGCCTCACTCTACAAAACACACCTGCGAATAATATTGTCAGCACATTGTTTATACAAGTAAGGTTCATCCCAAAAGTATTTCTTAACATCATGCAAAAATCACTTTCGCTGTTGGTAATCGAAGTCCTTAGGTATAAAACCACTAGCCATGTAATTCGCAATATCGGCGAACCATGAAGATTCTTCATCTACAGCTTCTACAGTGAATAACTTTTCATCTGGAAAAAGATTCTTTAATTTCGCTGACATCCTCTGCTCCCCTGTTCTCAATTTGCGAAAGGTGATCAGCGATTACATTTTCGCATCCTTTCTTGTCAACAATTTCCACATCAAACTCTTGGAGAAGCAACACCCATCTCATTAGTCACGACATCGCATCTGCTTTCTTAAGTAAGTATTTGTTGCTGCGTGGTCAGAGAATACCGTTACCTTTGCTCTAAGCAAGTAAGACCGAAACTTATCTAATGCAAACACTACCGCTAAAAATTATTTTTCAGTGCTCGTGTAATTCTTCTATGCCTCATTCATCATCTTGCTTGCATAATAAATGGGGTGAATAAGTTTTTCCCCTTTTTGTCCTAACATGGCTTTTACTGCATAATCGCTAGCATCGCACATTATGTATAAAGGTTGGTCCCACTGAGGAGTCGCGATTATTGGTGCTGACACCAATGCTCTTTTCAAACTTAAGAATGCATTTTTGCAATGATCGTCAAGCACATAAGACCGGTCTTGCTCTATAAATTTGCATAATGGTTTCTCGACTTTTGAAAAATCCTTAATGAAACTGAGATAGAACCCTGTGTGACCGAGAAAGCTGCGAATGCCTTTTACATTACTTGGTTCTTCCAATTTCTCGATAACCTCTATTTTTTAGCGAACTACTTCCATGCCTTGCTTCGAAATGCGATGTCCCAAGACAATTCCTTCAGTGACCATGAAGTGGCACTTCTCCCAATTGAGCACTAGGTTTGTTTCTTCACATCTTTCCAATACCTGGCTTAGATTCCCTAAGCAACTTGTGAAAGAAGACCCAAAGACTGTAAAGTCATCCATATAAACATCAACACATTTTTCAATCATGTCCGAGACTATGGCCATCATACATCGCTGAAATGTTGCTGGTGCATTACATAATCCAAATGGCATTCGCCTAAAAGCGAATATACCATAAGAACATGTAAACGTTGTCTTTTCCTGATCATTAGTATAAATCGTTATTTGATTGTATCCTGAGTATCCATCCAAGAAACAATAGTATTCTTGTCCAACGCTCTATCTAGCATCCATACATACGCGCCAGCCAGTAACTGTTCGCATAAGTATTAATTCATCGTTCTCATTCTCAACTACTGTGGTTCCACCTTTCTTCGGCACACATTGTATCGGGTTTACCCATTTGTTGTCAGCAATCGGGTAGATAACACCTACATCAAGCCATTTTATAACCACCTTCTTGACCACTTCCTTCATTGCATGATTCAACCTTTGTTGACGTTCTACTGACCGGAACTCTTCATCGTCTAATTGGATCTTATGCATGCAAAATGATGGACTGATTCCCTTAAGATCGATTAAGGTCCACCCAATCTCTCTTTTGTGCTGTTTCAACATCTCTAATAATAGCTTGTCATTCTCCGGAGACAATTTCGCTAATATGATAATTGGCAATGTTTCCCCTGACCCTAAATATGCATATTTCAAATGTTCGGGTAAAGACTTAAGTTCTAGTATCGGTGGCTCCTCTATCGACAATCTCATCAGTACACTAATCTTGTCAATGAAGTTTAATGAGTCGTTATCATTTTTCCAATTTTACCAACCTCAGATTCATCCTAGCAGTTCTTCGTCCTCCTCCTTCACGGAAGCAAATTCTTCAACGCCTTGATCTACTATTTCTTCCAAAGTATTCATGGAAGAACATTCTTCACTTTCAGTAGGGCATTTCATCGAATTGCAGAATATGAACTTTATTTCTTCGCTATTCATTCGCAGTGTTATGGTTCCTTCGTAGACATCCACAAGCGTACGTCCTATCTTTACAAATGGTCGACCCAAAATAATGGGGACTTCCTTATCTGCATCATAATCCAAAATTATAAAGTCAGCTGGGAAAATTAACTGATTTACCTGGAGTAGAATGTCCTCAATTTTTCCTTCTGATTTACTTGATCTATCTGCGAGCTGAATCGTCATTGTGGTGGGTTGAGCTTGTTCTAGGCCAAATTGCTTGTATACCGATAACGACATCAAGTTTATGCTTGCCCCAAGGTCGCATAACGCCTTTCCCACATGTTGACCTCCAAAAGAAATAGGAATTGTGAAAGCTCTTGGGTCTGCTTCTTTCGCTGGTATGTTCCTAGACACTAAAGCGCTGCATTCTTCGTTTAGCGAAACCACTTTGTATTCTTCAAATTTACCTTTCTCTGATAAAGCCTCTTTCATAAATTTCGCATAATTCGGCATTTGACGTAATGCATCAATTAATGGGACATTGATGTGAATGCTCTTCAGAATGTCAATGAACTTCTCATATTGCTCGCCATTCTACTTCTTTTTTAGCCTTTGCGGAAATGGTGGAAGTAGAGGGACAAATTCAATGGGCACCATTTCTTATGTCTTTCTCTCATCTCGCATAGGTTGTCTGAGTTCTACCTCCAAGGTTTCAGCACTTTCGATCCCATTATCTTTTGCTTCAAGTTGCATCCTTGGTGTGAGTTCGATCTAGGTTAACTTTCGCTTGCGCGAACTGTAAATTATTAGTGGTGATTACTTTAATTTGTTTCTTACCTTCTCTTCGATTTGGTTCAGTGTCGGAAGGTAGCTTTCCTACAAGTCTTTGCCTAATCTCAGTCACTAATTGCCCTATTTGCACCTCCAAATTTCTAACTGCTACTTGTTGATTCTGCATGAATTCCTTCAACATATTCTCCATAACATTGTTAGAAAATTTCAGAATATTATGTTGCGGTACTACATTTCTTTGATAATATGAATTCTGAAAAAGAGTTAGAGTTCTAACCTTGTTGGTTATTCGCGGGTTGAAATCCTTGCGAATTGCCATTTTGCTTTTGAAAGTTAGAATTACCTGTAGATCTAGTACTTCCTTGATCCCTCCATGAGAAGTTAGGGTGATTCCTCCATCTCGGATTGTAAGTGTTAGAATATGGATTATTCTGGCGATTTGTTGATTGGCTATTAACAAAGTTCACGGAAGTAGTGCTATGAGGGCAATCTTCATACGCGTGAGCATCGCAGCATAGAACGTTAGGTTCCATCAAAGTTGGTTGCACCTAGTTATTCGAGGAACCAAGTGGTGCTGCCTCCATGCTCCTCACTGTTGCTTTAGCGTTTTGATTCTGCAGATTCAACAAGATCTCGTGCATTTCTACTAACTATTGCCTTAGCGAAGAGTCACTAGCTTCATTTGTTGCTCCCACTTTTCGTGCATCATTCTTTCACTGAATGATGTTTAAAGCTATGCATTCTATGATCTCCACTGCCTCATTTTAGACCTTAGACAATATTGCTCCATTCGCTGAAGTGTCCAAAACCAGCTGCAGCTTCTGTCAATCCTTCGTAAAAATACTCTAGTTGCACACAGCAAGGTATTCCACTGTGTGGACATTTCCTCTCAATGGATTTGAACCGATCCCATGAGTCTGCAATGGATTCACCTGGTTCTTGTTTGAATGACATAATATCTCCTTGAAGTTTCATTAATTTCTTGGGTGGGAAATATTTCAGCAGGAATCACTTCGCTAGTTCCTCCCAAGTAATATTTTCTAATCCATCCACATTGTCCAGCCATTCTTTCGGTTTTTCTTGTAGCGAATATGGAAATAGATGTAACCGCAAGTTGTCTGGAGTTACATCAGGAATAATAAAAGAATCACAAACACTCATGAATTCTCACAACTGAGTGTGCAGATCCTCATTCGCTAATCCATGGAATTGTGCTTTCTGTTGCAAGAATGTATTCATCATTGGCTTAAACTCAAATGTGGTGCTCCAATGTCTGCTCTTATAATGCCTCTTTGTAAATCAACAACATTAGGTGTAGCATAAGCTCTAATAACTCCGTCCCTATTATTTGCCATCATAATAGGGTTAGCTAAATGCTGATCTGCATGTTTGTTATGTCCCACTGGTGGTTCATGTGCATCGACATCAACCAAAGTATTCCCGTGATTCATAACTTCTCTTCTTTCTCTGATTCGACTATGTATGCTTCTTTCCGGCTCTGGATCCAACGGAATAGTAAATAACCTGCCCATACACACCAAATTACCTGCGATAAGAGTTAATACAGATTAGCTCAATGTAAACTACTCGTGCGAATTGCAATAACAAATAAAATAACCCAATTCCTCGGAAATGGTGCCAAAAACTTGTTTGCAAAATCGTGAGCACACAGTAATTAAAATACTAAGAAAACGAGAATGATGACGTGCTAGCTTGGAATCTACTTTTTTTCTAGTTAAGTTCTACTACTCAAATACTAATTGATATGCATCATAATTCACAAGTTATCTTTCGCTAGATTCACAGCAGGTGGTTCAACTTACTAGCATGATTCTCTCGAACTTCGCTGTCTAATGAAAACCACGCCCTAGTACTCCTTATTTCTAAGCAAGAATAATTGCAAGCGCTAACTTAGCAAAACCTAAGGCAGATATATGAGTTGTTTAACCTAATCTCTCGAACATGCCGGCAGCCTTTCTGAGACCTTGCTCATATCTATTCGACTATTCTTCACAACGCAACATGCATGTAACGGCCCGGAAATTTCATCCCGGTCTTCCCGGGAGGCCCAGGGGCATTTTGGTAATTTTGGGTCGGGCCGACAGGGCCGGTTTTGAAATTAAAAATTGTCGGAATAATTATGAGTCAATTTGAAAAGGATCGGGATTTTTGGTGAAGACATTTGGCCTTGGAAAAAGGTAAAAATAAATAGGGAATTAAATAGCGCGTCGAGTGAGATTCGAGCCAAAGACGTGTCGCATGCTAGGCGGAGGGCGCTGCCAGCCGAGCCACCGCGCGCGTTTGTTAAACTAAACGCGCGTTCTAATACTTAAGCATGTTTTCCTCTGCCTTTGATATAAAGGCCGATCGCCCGAGCTTCTTCCCCATTTTTCTTCTTCTCTCCTTCTCGATTCTCCTCACCGACCGGCCTCCCCCTCGCCGACCAGCGACTCGCCGGCTCTCCCTCGACCCATCGATCCCCTCCGGTGCGTTCTCCCTCCCTTTCTCCTCTCTTTTTCTTCTTCTTCTTCTTCTTCTTCTTCTTCTCCTCCATTTCTTTCCCCTGTTTTTGATTTCCATTTTCCGTAGTGTCGGTGTGAAACGCTTTGGGTGGTTTTAGTCTGCACCGGAGTAGGGAGTTCATTCATCAATAAATCAGCCGTCGAATCTTCTCCAATCGCCGGAATCGAGCTCGTCTTCTCAATGCCCTGTTCGCCCCTGTTCACCGTCGCACGCGCGCTGCAGGCTCGCCCCGGCTTGCCCCGCACCGCACGCTCGAGCCCCCGCCGCCGAAGTCGTCTTTGCGCTCGCACGCGTCACGTCACGTCGCGTCGCAGCGCTGCGTTCGCCCGCCTGTCAGTGTCACGCCGCGACGCCGCCCCAGCCCGTGCCGTTCGTCTCACGCGCCAGCGCCCAAGCGCGCCACGCGCGCCCCTCCTGCGCCCCCAGGCCCAGCCAGCCCGGCCGTTCTTTGCCCGTTCGTGCAATCGGCCCGTTCGTGCGTTCGTCGTGCCTCGTGAGTTTCTCCCGAGCTGAGCCTCGTTTATTTTATTATATTTAAACCTATTGTGTGATTTTTGTTGTGATTGATAGGTTCTCGGTAGCTAGTTCGGGTTCGTTCGCGCTTAGGTTTTCGTGTCAAATTGTCCCCACCCAAGGTAAGGATTTCTTCACGGAGTTGTGTGGACCTGCGATATTATATGTGATTGCCGATTGATTGCTTGTTTGTGTGTATTGACATATGTAGCTAGGTTCTCTAATTTGAATTCCCGATTAGCATGATTTTTCTGATTCAATTCTCATGTTAATCCATGCTAGGCTGTTCCTCTCTAGCATGCTCGTATCTGTTCCTTGCTTCGTAGTATCATGCTAGGCTCGTTGTATTCTTATTGAGCACGTATTGGATTTTATGAAATTGTTTGCTGTTTGCTAGGGCGGGTTAGAAGTGCGGTAGATAGCATCATCCGGGCCGATGCATAAAGTACCTTGCATCCATGGCAGGGACGTCGAGCAAGTCATTCCGTCCCTGGACCCCGTGAGGGATTAGCTAACCCAAGCGGTAGGCCCTGCAATCTTGGGTGAGGGTGACAGACTGTTAAATGCCCCAACCGTCGGGATGATGACTTGGCATTGCCTCGTCCCCAATAGTCGGCACGTCCTCAGCGTGTTCGGTCGTAGCCCCTGATTGCCACCTGTTAAGGTAAGGGCGGCTTCCTGGTGTAAGCCTACCACGACCGTTTCCTTAGCCTCGGTGCGGTGGATCAGTGACATAGTTTACGTGTCCGTCTCTCACACCCCTATGTCGCTGACACCGATCCAAAGATTTAGTTAGGCGTGGTGGTGGACGACATGGGCGCTTGCCTCTAGACCCAAACACCCCATGGTGCTGCGGCAGAGCACGCGGTGCATGTTACGCTCATTACAGCGCCGACCGGGAGAGCTCCTCGGGATCTTGAGCGAT
This sequence comes from Sicyos edulis, assembly GCA_036507275.1. Lineage (NCBI taxonomy): Eukaryota > Viridiplantae > Streptophyta > Magnoliopsida > Cucurbitales > Cucurbitaceae > Sicyos > Sicyos edulis. The sequence continues at coordinate 21,777,652 of CM071848.1, forward strand.
GTACCTTTCGTCGACGATGAGACGGTGAGGGCCGGGACTTGTTTCTCGTATAGGGCGCGTCGTGTGTGATATTATTTCCGGACTAAGACCCTAGCTGGCATCCGAGGCCCAAGTGTGGGCTAAGCTATGTGCTCTATTCTGTGTTTATATTCATAGCTTGCATACGCTCATCAAGATGACCATGTATATCGTATTGTACCCCGGTTGGGGATTCTTACTGAGTAATTCGTTACTCACCCTTATTATTGTGGTTTTTCCACAGGTAACCGAGTGCGAGACAGATGGTGAAGGAGGAGCTGTGATCATGGGGCCCAGTCTTCCAACTCTGATTTTTGTATTATGACTCTTGTGTGTTTTGTTTTCCCCTAAATGCATGTAGCCGGGCACGGAGCCCTAGGATGCTTTGTAAATATTTGTGGATTCCAGCATTTTGTATCTGAACAGGTTTTGAATGATTTTAAGAAATCTCTGATCGGAGTATACTTTGGAAATGTATTTATCTTGGAACAGGTGCTTGGAAACAGGGACAGGTTCCAGGGAAATTGTCTAATTTTTAAAAGGGGTTATTTTGAATGTTTTGTTTTAATTGGAATCCAAAATCATGCCTGTTTAAATTTCCTTTACTTTGAATGCATGCATTGGGGTAAGGGCCCATTTAGTGCCCCATTCGGGTCGGTCCCTTACAGTTGGTATCAGAGCTCAGAGTCATAAATTATGTAGTATGACTGTTGTTGTAGTAGTCGTTTTCCCATGATCACTAGTACTCAAACAGGTCATCAGTGCGCCTAAGTTTACTATTTGTTGTAGAAAAGGGTTAAGAATTTACAATACCTGTCATCTAGTGTATGCCTTGTGTAGTGTTGTGGAGCGGAGACGAGCAGGTTCTGACTCGTTATTGGTTTGGGTTTAGAGCACTATCCTGCCAACTTCCCGCAGTGTGTGATGTATGTTGTGGCTTGTTGTGGTATCCAGGTAGATTCTGATGCCCTGGGACATCGTTCCAGAGGGAGGTAGAGATTGGACTCCCATAGGCCAACTGTGGCCCAATTGATGTTTTTCCCCAGTGAGAGGGTGGAGGTGCTTTGCCTTGGAATGCCACTCCAAGAGAGAAGTTAGCTGTGGTTGTGTTGATGTGGATATTGGTGGAGCAGGTCCCCGTGTGGACTAGCCTGGGTTGCTCAAGTGTTGATCTTGAGCCTTGATAGATTAATTGGTTGCCCAGAGAGTGGTTGCAAAGTTGGTAGCCTTCAAGGAGGTTGATGAGGCATCTTGGTGCTTCTGTAAACTGTTGTTGTTTGCAGCCAGTAATCCGGAACCCTGTGATTAAGGGTGCGACAAAGCGATGTTCCCTTCGGACTGGATCCGTTGGTAGTTTCCTCAGTTGTTTGGTAAAAATGAACACTCTTCTTTTGGTAAGCCCTAGAGTAGGGCTAGCTGCTGCATGTTGAGAGAGCCGGCCAGAGATTGTTGAGCATCATGTGGAGATGCAAGAGTAGGCCGTGAGCCTTCAGCTTGATGAGATGCCTTGGACATGGTTGTTGGAATTGAGCCCTTGTATGCCGAGCTAGAGTTCGTGTCACATGAGATTGTGACCTTGTTGGCCCCGTTTGTAGTAAGATATGGATTTGGTAGTAGTGGCACTTGAGGTGCATTGGTTGGTGTGCCGCTTTGGCACAAAATCTGGTTAAGGCCTGAGTTTGGCATGGGCATAGCAGATGGTTCTATGCCGTTCGGAGTTTAGCGTACTCCTTTAGCCTTGGATCCGTTTATGGTAGTTGCACTTGTGTAGGTCGTGCAAAAAGGGCTAATTCAGTGGTAATCGAAAGACTCCAAGCGAAAGGATGTTCGAGAGGAGCCGGAGCCTTTTCCCAGTGTTACTGGAGGTTGAGTAAGTCAAGCAGGTTGGCGGTTGGTAAGTGTTAGTGCGCGTGCATCTCACGCTAGTGTTAAGGCCAAGAGATCTTTGTGGTTGGTAGTGCGGTCAGCTCCCTTCGGGTGCCTAAACCTCAAGAGAGTTGAGCATCGTAGAAGCAAGTTGGGTCCAGCTGAGGGACCATGAGTTGGATGTCTATAAGGTGAGTAGGATGCCTTGTGAGAGGAGTTGGATGCCTTATGGATAAGCACCCTTGGTAGAGGCATGGCATAAAGTAAGTTTGGTTTGGCATGGTTATGCTTTGGTAGAGCAAACTTGCCACAGCTTCGAGCATCGTGCGAAGATGGAACTTTGGGTGTTCCGTTGATTGGTTGTATCTCTGCCAGGAGCTAGTGTTGTTTTTGGGAGAAAAGCATTTGTTAATCTTGGATCTCTAGAGGAAGGTTGGGAGTTGTGCACACAAGTGTCTTTTGTGTGGTTCATTCTGTGGCGAGAGTTTCAGATCCATGTAGGGTTTGCTTTGGGGATCTGGTGCTCAGTTCTTCGAAAAGTTGGACTCCAGGTGGAGGTGGTAAGGCTTTAGTGAGGTGGTAAGGATACCATGCTCGTAGTCTCAGGTTGTTGCTTAGGTAAGATTTGTTAAGTGGACCTAAGCTTGGTTGGCGGATCTTCTTGTTGACCGTCATGACTGAGAGAGTTGTTCGGATCCTTCCTTGGATAGGAGTTATGTTGTGGTTGATGTCTGAGTAGGAGGATGACGCATTCGGTAGCGTTTCAGATCCTCTTGGTTCTCAAGGAGTTGGAGTTGGCCAGCATGGTTGTGTTGCTGGAAAATGGAGTTGTTGTTGTTCAGGCAGTTGGCTGTAGGCCGTTAGTTGGCAGTGGGTGTCGAGGGTTGTCGAAGAACCCTAGGTTGTGAAGAGCCTCTCTAGAGCTCAGTCAGGCCAAGTAGTGAGTTTCAGTTGGCAAGTTGAAGCCGTGTAGTTTGTAGCCTCGGGTGAGTTGTTGGCAGTCTTGGTAGCCTAGCAAGTTAATAATTGTTTGGAGGAGAGTCCGGATTGGTTCCGGTATGGTGACAAGTTGATGCTTGGTGTTGACCAAGGTGTGGTTTGGAATTGCTAGGAGTCAGTTTTGCTCGTGGGGCGAATGGTTCGTGCCCTGTTGGTTGTCTTCCTGTTTCCAGGAAAGTTGGGAGTTTCCCGTTGGTATTTGGAGGTTCAGTTCGTGGTGGACCCCTGTTGCTACCCCGTGAGAATTTGAGCTTGTGCTTTAGTGGAGCAAGACAGTGAGTGTAGGTAGAGCTCTCTGTCCTTCGGTTGTCTGCTCGTAGGAGCCGTTTCTTTCTGGGTCTGGCAGTTTGTTGCCGTCGGTTTGTTAAGGATTTTTCCGCCATAGCCTCGCCCCTCACTCGTCTGACGAGGAAGGGTGTCGAGTTTAATTGGAACAGTAAGTGTGATGAGAGCTTTGCCAGGCTCAAGCGCAGTTTGACTCCAAAGACTGATATTGGCGATCCCGGAGGGGACAGTGGTTTCATGGTTTACAATGATGCTTCCAAGTTCGGGTTGGGTTGTGCGTTGATGCAAAGACGGGAGGTCATTGTTTATGCTTCCCGTCACCGAAGCCATATGAGCGTAACTATCCGACTCATGATATGGAAATGGCAAAGCAGTGGTGTTCGTGACCAAGATTTGGGGCATTACCTGTATGGTGAGCGGATTCAGATGTTTACCGATCACCAGAGCCTCAAGTATCTGTTTGCTCAGAAGGAGCTGAATATGAGGTAGAGGAGATGGTTAGAATTGGTGAAAGATTATGACTGCGAGAGTTGTACCATCCGGGTAAAGCCAATGTTGTAGCCGATGCTCTGAGTAGGAAGACGCCGTGACTCCGCGGTGTTGTTGAGTTCCCACCCAGTTACGGAGAGAGTTCGAGCGGCCGAGATTGCGATGTTGCTAGGTGAGGTTACTGCCAGAGTAGCGGAGTTGACAGTTCAGCCATCGATTAGACAGCGGATTATTGATAGTCAGCTGAGTGACCCCGCACGTAAGAGATTGAGTGACAGAGTTAGTGCTGATGGAGATTTTGACTTTGTGTATTCACCAGACAGTGGGCTGACGTACAGAGGCCGGTTGTGTGTTCCGGATGTTGCAGGATTGCGAGCAGAGTTGCTCTCGCAGGCCCACGTTCTCTGCTTGCTTGGCACCCGGGGCACCAAGATGTATCAGATCTTAAGCGAGACATTCTCGGTGGATGAGTATGAAAAGAGATGTTGCGGTGTTTGTCAGTCGATGTCTCACTTGTCAGCAAGTGAAGGCACCCAGGCAGAGACCAGTCGGTTGTTGCAGCCGCTAAGTGTACCTCAGTGAAAATGGGAAGATATCTCCATGGACTTCATTTCGGGTTTGCCGAGGACTCCGAGGAAGTTCTCTCAGATCTGGGTGATAGTTGACCGTTTGACTAAGAGCGCACACTTCATTCCCGGTAGAGACACTTATACCGTGGAACAAAGGCGCAGATTGTTTTTGGAGCAGATCATTTGTTATCACGGTGTGCCTGTGAGGATTGTGTCTGACCGTGATTCGAGGGCTTGTGTGATGGATTTCCCGAGCAGATGGGACCAGTACCTGTATCTGATGGAGTTTGCAAATAACAACAGTTATCAGTCGACGATTCAGATGGCTTCATTCGAGGCTTTGTATGGTAAGCGTTGCCGATCTCCTGTGTTCTGGGAAGAGGTTGGTGATAGGCAGGTTTTGGGTCCCGAGTTGCTGCAGTTGACCAATGGTGCCGTGCAGAAGATTAGAGCCCGTATGTTGACAGCTCAGAGCAGACAGAAGAGTTATGCCGATATTCGGCGTCGGGATTTGGAGTTTGAGATTCTGGAGAGGATCGGCAAGGTTGCTTATAGATTAGCCTTGCCTCCGTCATTGTCGGCAGTGCACAGTGTATTTCATGTATCGATGTTGAGGCGGTACGTGCCTGACCCGTCGCACATTGTTGATTTTGAGCCTTTGCAGCTGAATGAGGATTTGAGCTTCGAGGAAAAGCCAGTGAGGATTTGAGACAAAGACACTGCGTAATCGTGAAATCAAGTTGGTAAAGGTTCAGAGGAGGAGTCAGAGTTCAGAGGAAGCCACTTGGGAGCGGGAGGATGAGATAAGATTGCAGTATCCCGAGCTGTTTCAATCTTAAGTGACTTTCGAGGACGAAAGTCTTATAAGGGGGGAGTATTGTAACGGCCCGAAAATTTCATCCCGGTCTTCCCGGGAGGCCCAGGGGCATTTTGGTAATTTTGGGTCGGGCCGACAGGGCCGGTTTTGAAATTAAAAATTGTCGGAATAATTATGAGTCAATTTGAAAAGGATCGGGATTTTTGGTGAAGACATTTGGGCTTGGAAAAAGGTAAAAATAAATAGGGAATTAAATAGCGCGTCGAGTGAGATTCGAGCCAAGGACGTGTCGCATGCTAGGCGGAGGGCGCTGCCAGCCGAGCCACCGCCCGCGTTTGTTAAACTAAACGCGCGTTCTAATACTTAAGCATGTTTTCCTCTGCCTTTGATATAAAGGCCGATCGCCCGAGCTTCTTCCCCATTTTTCTTCTTCTCTCCTTCGCGATTCTCCTCACCGACCGGCCTCCCCCTCGCCGACCAGCGACTCGCCGGCTCTCCCTCAACCGATCGATCCCCTCCGGTGAGTTCTCCCTCCCTTTCTCCTCTCTTCTTCTTCTTGTTCTTCTTGTTCTTCTTCTCCTCCATTTCTTTCCCCTGTTTTTTATTTCCATTTTCCGGCCGTGTCGAGGTGAAACGCTGGGTGGTTTTAGTGCAGCTGGAGTAGGGGAGTTCATTCATCAATAAATCAGCCGTCGAATCTTCTCCAATCGCCGAAATCGAGCTCGTCTTCTCAATGCCCTGTTCGCCTGCTCACCGCCGCGCGCTGCGCGCTAAGAAAGCTTGCCCTCAGCGCCACCGCGCACGCGCCGCCGCCCGAGCCCTTGCTCGCCGAAGTCGTCTTTGCATCGCCTCAGCACCGTGTCACGTCGCGTCCGCGACGCGCGTCCTCGCCACCCGTGTCACGCCGCCGCCGTCCCAGCCGCGTTGCCGTTCGTCGCACAAGGCGTCCGCGCCCAGCCACACATCGATCGCCGCGCGCGCCGCGCGCGCCAGCCAGCCGCCCCGCGCACCCACGCGCGCCCACGCGCCCGCTCATGGCGCCAGCCACCACCCAGACCACTTCGCTGCCCTGCTTAAATCGTTAAATGTGCCTCGTGAGTTGCTCCCGAGCTGAGCCTCATTTATTTTATTATATTTAGGCCTATTGTGTGATTTTTGTTGTGATTGATAGGTTCTGGGTAGCTAGTTCGGGTTCGTTCGCCGCTTAGGTTTTCGTGTCAAATTGTCCCCGACCAAGGTAAGGATTTCTTACCGGAGTTGTGTGGACCCTGCGATATTATATGTGATTGCTGATTGATTGCTTGTTTGTGTGTATTGACATATGTAGCTAGGTTCTCTAATCTGAATTCCCGATTAGCATGATTTTTCTGATTCAATTCTCATGTTAATCCATGCTAGGCTGTTCCTCTCTAGCATGCTCGTATCTGTTCCTTGCTTCGTAGTATCATGCTAGGCTCGTTGTATTCTTATTGAGCACGTATTGGATTTTATGAAATTGTTTGCTGTTTTCTAGGACAGGTTAGAAGTGCAGGTAGATAGCATCATCCGGGCCTGATGCATAAAGTACCTTGCATCCATGGCAGGGACGTCGAGCAAGTCATTCCGTCCCTGGACTCCGTGAGGGATTAGCTAACCCAAGCGGTAGGCCCTGCAATCTTGGGTGAGGGTGGCGATCGTTAAATGCCCCAACCGTCGGGATGATGACTTGGCATTGCCTCGTCCTCGATAGTCGGCACGTCCTCGCGTGTTCGGCCAGTAGCCCCGATTGCCACTGTTAAGGTAAGGGCGGCTTCTGGTGTAAGCCTACCACGACCGCTTTCCTTAGCCTCGGTGCGGTGGTTCAGCCGACATAGTTTACGTGTCAGTGTCTCACACCCTATGTCGCTGACACCGATCCAAAGATTTAGTTAGGCGTGGTGGATCGGACATGGCGACTTGCCTCTGGACCCGCACTTCCATGGTGTGCGTGAGCACGCGGTGCATGTTTACGCCATTACAAAGACCGACCGGAGAGCTCCTCGGGATCTTGAGCGATGTACCTTTCGTCGACGAGAGATGTGCCGAGGCCGGACTTGTTTCTCGTATAGGGCGACTGTGTGTGATATTATTTCCGGACTAAGACCCTAGCTGGCATCCGAGGCCCAAGTGTGGGCTAAGCTATGTGCTCTATTCTGTGTTTATATTCATAGCTTGCATACGCTCATCAAGATGACCATGTATATCGTATTGTACCCCGGTTGGGGATTCTTACTGAGTAATTCGTTACTCACCCTTATTATTGTGGTTTTTCCACAGGTAACCGAATTGCGAGACAGGATGGCTGAAGGAGGAGCTGTGATCATGGGGCCCAGTCTTCCAACTCTGATTTTTGTATTATGACTCTTGTGTGTTTTGTTTTCCCCTAAATGCATGTAGCCGGGCACGGAGCCCTAGGATGCTTTGTAAATATTTGTGGATTCCAGCATTTTGTATCTGAACAGGTTTTGAATGATTTTAAGAAATCTCTGATCGGAGTATACTTTGGAAATGTATTTATCTTGGAACAGGTGCTTGGAAACAGGGACTGGTTCCAGGGAAATTGTCTAATTTTTAAAAGGGGTTATTTTGAATGTTTTGTTTTAATTGGAATCTGAAATCATGCCTGTTTAAATTTCCTTTACTTTGAATGCATGCATTGGGGTAAGGGCCCATTTAGTGCCCCATTCGGGTCGGGAGTTAATATGTTAGCAAAAGATAAGGTTAAGGATGGCCGGATCGAGATATCCGGAGAGTTACTGGTAGCTACGCTCATAGTCCTACCCATGAGTGGTTTCGATGTGATTCTTGGTATGGAGTGGTTAGCTGTTAACCACGCATTGATTGACTGCCACTGGAAGGAAGTAGTGTTCGTGCCGCCGTCGGTCGGCCCGACTTCAAGTTTCGTGGAGTTCAGGGTGGAGTTTGCCCGCCGATGGTGTCAGCTGTGAAAGCTCGTCGTTTGCTAGCTCATGGAGCTTGGGGCTACCTAGCCAAATTGTCCGGAGAGAGCCGTCCCTCACTGACTATTGATCAAGTGCCGGTTGTGCGAGAGTTTGCGGATGTGTTTCCTGAGGAATTACCGGGGTTGCCCCCGAAGAGAGAGGTTGACTTCACAACTGAGCTCGAGCCAGGGACCCTCCCTATCTCGAAGGCTCCGTATAGTATGGCGCCAGCCGAGTTAAAGGAACTGAAGGTTCAGTTGTAGGAGATGTTAGACCGAGGGTTCATCCGTCCGAGTGTGTCCCCGTGGGGAGCGCCAGTGTTGTTTGTGAAGAAAAAGGATGGTTCGATGCGCCTATGCATTGACTATCGTGAGCTTAATAAGGTGACAGTGAAGAATAAGTATCCGTTGCCCCGTATCGATGATTTGTTCAATCAGCTTCAGGGAGCTTCCGTGTTCTCCAAGATAGATTTGAGATCCGGGTATCATCGATTATGCGGATTAGGGACGCCGACATTCCTAAGACAAATGTTCAGTGTCTAGATATGGGCACTACGAGTTTGGGGTCATGTCGTTTGGGTTGACGAATGCACCAAAGAGCGTTCATGGACATGATGGATAGGGTGTTCAAAGCATTTTTGGACAGCTTCGTCATCGTGTTCATTGACGATATTCTGATCTATTCAAGGACCAGGGAGGATCATGCAGAGCATTTGAGGAAAGTGTTGGCAGCCTTGAGGGAAAACCAGCTTTATGCGAAGTTTTCCAAATGTGAGTTCTGGTTGGAACAAGTGGCCTTCCTAGGTCACGTAGTCTCGAGAGATGGTATAGCCGTGGATCCTGCAAAGATTGAGGCGTTGAGTTCGTGGGCCAAGCCGACTTGATTATCGAGATATGCGACTTCCTAGGTTTGGCGAGTTTACTACCGCGATTTGTTGTTAAGGACTTTTCCGCCATAGCCTCGCCCCTCACTCGTCCGACGAGGAAGGGTGTCGAGTTTGTTTGGGACGGTAGGTGTGATGAGAGCTTTGCCGTGCTCAAGCGCAGCTTTGACTTCAACAGACTGTTGGCGATCCCCGAGGGGACAGTGGTTTCGTGGTTTACAGCCGATGCTTCCAAGTTCGGGTTGGGTGTGTGTGTTGATGCAAAGACGGGAAGGTCATTGCTTACGCTTCCCGTCGGTTGAAAGCCATATGAGCGTAACTATCCGACTCATGATATGGAGTTGGCAGCAGTGGTGTTTGCACTAAAGATTTGGAGGCATTACCCGTATGGTGAGCGGATCCGGATGTTTACCGATCACCGAGCCTCAAGTATCTGCTTACTCGTAAGGAACCGAATATGAGGCGAGGAGATGGTTAGAGTTAGTGAAAGATTATGATTGCGAGATTCTGCACCATCCGGGTAAAGCCAATGTTGTAGCCGATGCTCGAGTAGGAAGACGTCGCACTCCGCGGTGTTGTTGAGTTCCCACCCAGACATTACGAGAGAGTTCGAGCGAGCCGAGATTGCAAAGTGTTGTTGGGTGAGGTTACTACGAGTAGCTCACTTGGATGATCCGCCATCGATTAGACAATGGATTATTGATAGTCACCGAGTGACCCCGCACTTAAAAGATTATTTGACAGAGTTAGTGCTTGATGGAGATTTTGACTTTGTGTATTCACCTGCATAGTGGGCTGACGTCTGAGGCCGGTTGTGTGTTCCGGATGTTGCGAGATTGCGAGCGAGTTGCTCTCGAGGCCCACGTTCTCTTGCTTGGCACCCCGGGGCACCAAGATGTATCGAGATCTTAAGCGATACATTCGGGTGGATGGGTATGAAAAGAGATGTTGCGGAGTTTGTCGATCGATGTCTCACTTGTCGCCAAGTGAAGGCACCCAGCGAGAGACCAGCCGGTTTGTTGCACCACCGAGTGTACCTCGGTGGAAATGGGAAGAGATCTCCATGGACTTTATTTCGGGTTGCCGAGGACTCGAGAAAGTTTTCTCGATTTGGGTGATAGTCGATCGATTGACTAAGAGCGCACACTTCATTCCCGGTAGAGACACTTATACCGTGGCACGATGGGTGCGATTGTTTTTTTGAGCGATCATTCGTTATCACGGTGTGCTGTGAGGATTGTGTCGGACCGTGACTCGAGGTTCACTTCTCGTTTCGGAGAGCGATCTAGAAGGGTTTAGGCACTCGAGTGCGATTTCGCCACCTGACTTTTCACCCTCGCATCGATGGATGGGATCGAGAGGGTGAACCAGATTCTCAAGACATGTTGAGGGCTTGTGTGTTGGATTTCCGGGCGATTGGGACCATGATTCAGATCTCGATGGAGTTTGCATATAACAACGATTTATCGATCGATTTATCTGGATGGCTCCATTCGAGGCTTTGTACGGTAAGCGTTGCCGATCTCCCGTGTTCGGGAAGAGGTTGGTGATAGGCGAGTTTTGGGTCCCGAGTTGCTGCGCTTGACCAATGGTGCCGTCGAAAGATTAGAGCTCGTATGTTGACAAACTCGGAGCGCAGCAGAAGAGTTACGCCGATGTTCGCGACGAGATTTGAGTTTGAGGTTGGCCAACATGTATTCCTAAAGGTCGCACCAATGCGAGGTGTTTTGAGGTTTGGCAGGCGTGGAAAGCTGAGTCCCCGTTTTGTTGGTCCGTTTGAGATTCTGGAGAGGATCGGCAGGGTCGCTTATCGATTAGCCTTGCCTCCGTCATTTTCGGCAGTGCACAGTGTTTTTCATGTTTCGATGTTGAGGAAGTACGTGCCGGACCCGTCGCACATTGTTGATTTTGAGCCTTTGCAGCTGAATGAGGATTTGAGCTTCGAGGAAAAGCCAGTGGGGATTCTTGCTTTTGAGACAAAGGCACTGCGTAATCGTGAAATCCGGCTGGTAAAGGTTCAGTGGAGGAGTCAAAGTTCAGAGGAAGCCACTTGGGAGCGAGAGGATGAGATGAGATTGCAGTATCCCGAGCTGTTCCAATCTTAAGTGACTTTCGAGGACGAAAGTCTTATAAAGGGGGAATATTGTAACGGCCCAGAAATTTCATCCCGATCTTCCCGGGTGGCCCAGGGGCATTTTGGTAATTTTGGGTCGGGCCGACAGGGCTGGTTTTGAAATTTTAAATTGCCGGAAAAATTATGAGTCGATTTGAATGGGATCGGGAATTTTGGTGAAGGCATTTGGGCTTGAAAGAATGTGGAAATAAATAATAAGGAATTAAATAGCGCGTCGAGTGAGATTCGAGCCAAGGACGTGTCGCATGCTAGGCGGAGGGCGCTGCCAGCCGAGCCACCGCGCGCGTTTGTTAATCTAAACGCGCGTTCTAATACTTATGCTTGTTTTCGAAGGCGGTTGGTATAAAAGCAGAGCTCGCCCGAGCTTTCTTCTCCGATTCTCTTCTTCTCCTTCGCGAATCTCTCCGACCGACCGAGCTCCCCTTCGCGATTTCTCCCCCACCAGCTTCAATTCGACCGCGTTTCTTCTTCAAATCCGAAGCCAAACCCCAATCAGCTGGTAAGTTTCTCCTTCTCTTCTTCTCCTTGGCGTTTCCGTCGACCCTTCCCCTGTTTTTCGAATTTCTTTTTCCGGTCATGCTAAAGCGATTTGTTGGGTGGGTTTTGTTCAGCTGGAGCAGAGGAGTTCGACCATCCACAAATCGCTCGTCGAATCCTCCCCTATCGGTCGAATTCGAGCCTTCTTTCCATCGCGAGTCGCGTGCTCTGTCGCTGCGCAGACCGCCGAGCCACGCCGCTCATCGCCTCGCGCGCTTCGCCTGCGCCGCGCGCCTCCTCGCGCCTCTGCCGCCCGCATCCGTCCGCGCAAGGTCTGCGCCAGCGCCACAAGCACTCCAAAGACGCCATTTCGCGCCCAGCGCCCCAATGCCCGTTCTGCCTGCTGTTCGTGCAATCGGCTCGTTCGCGGCGCGTTAAATCGCGCCTCGTGAGTTGCTCCCGAGCTGAGCTTTGTTTGTTTTATTATATTTAGGCCTATTGTGTGATTTTTGTTGTGATTGATAGGTTCTCGGTAGCTAGTTCGGGTTCGTTCGCAATTTAGGATTTCGTGTCAAATCGTCCCCGACCAAGGTAAGGATTTCTTACCGAGTCGTGTGGGCCTGCGATATATTATACGAGATTGCTGATTGACTGCTTGTTTGTGTTTATTGACATGTGTAGCTAGGTATTCTATTCTGAATTCCCGATTAGCATGATTTTCCTGATTTAATTCTCATGTTAATCCATGCTAGGTTGTTCCTTTCTAGCATGCTCGTATCTGTTCCTTGCTTCGTAGTATCATGCTAGGCTCGTTGTATTCTTATTGAGCACGTATTGGATTTTATGGATTTCTTTGCTGATTGCTAGGGCAGGTTAGAGTTGCAGGTAGATAGCATCATCCGGGCCTGATGCATAAAGTACCTTGCATCCATGGCAGGGACGTCAAGCAAGTCATTCCGTCCCTGGACCCCGTGAGGGATTAGCTAACCCTACCGGTAGGCCCTCCAATCTTGCGTGAGGGTGGCAGACTGTTAAATGCCCCAACGGTCGGGATGATGACTTGGCATTGCCTCGTCCCCGGCAGCCGGCATGTCCTCAGCATGTTTGGCAGTAGCCCCTGATTGCCACCTGTTAAGGCAAGGACGGCTTCCTGGTGTAAGCCTACCACGACCTGTTTCCTTGGCCCCAGGTGCGGTGGTTCAGGCTGACATAGTTTACGTGTCCAGGTCTCACACCCCTATGTCGCTGACACCGATCCAAAGATTTAGTTAGGCTTGGTGGATCGGACATGGGCAGCTTGCCTCTAGACCCGGCACCCTCCATAGTCTGCGCAGAGCACGCGGTACATGCTTACGCTCATTACAACGCCGACCGGAGAGCTCATCGGGATCTTGAGCCAAGTGTACCTTTCGTCGACAGAGACAGGCTGAGGCCGGGACTTGTTTCTCGTATAGGGCGATTTGTGTAGTGGACTGTGTGGTGATATTATTCCGGACTAAGACCTTAAATTGGCATCCGAGGCCCAAGTGTGGGCTAAGCTATGTGCTCTATTCTCGTGTTTATATTCATAGATTGCATACGCTCATCGAGATGACCATGTATATCGTATTGTACCGGTTGGGGATTCTTACCGAGTAATTCGTTACTCACCCTTACGTGGTTTTTCACGTAGTAACCAAGTTGCGAGACAGGATGGTCAAGGAGGAGTCTGTGATCATGGGGCTCACCATCAAACTCGATTTTGTGTTATGACTCTTTATGTTTTATTTTCCCTGAATGCATGTAGCCAAGGGCAGAGCCCTAGGATGTTTTGTTGAATATTTTGTGGATTCCATTTCTACGTATCTAGACATGTTTTGAATGATTTTAAGAAATCTCTCGATCGGAGTATACTTTGGAAATGTATTTATCTTGGAGCAGTGCTTGGAAACAGGGGACGAGTTCCAGGAAATTGTCTAGTTTTTAAAGAGGTTATTTTGAATGTTTTGTTTTAATTGGAATCCGAAATCATGTCTGTTTAAATGTCCTTTACTTTGAATGCATGCATTGGGGTAAGGGCCCATTTAGTGCTCCATTCGGGTCGGTCCCCTTACAGACTATCTTCCTAAACCAGTAACTCTCAATTACTTGGAGAGTTATCAAAATGACACTAATATCTTTGAATCCTCTTGTGTTATTAGAGATCCGTCTTTCAAAGTCATCACTAACACTCCTAGAAATTCGAAGGAGCTTAAGGTGGTTAAGTTAATTGATCCAAATGGAGGCTGGGACGTTTCTATGTTGAACTCTACCTTATGGCCAGTCGATATCAATATTATTTTGTCTATGCCTATTTGCAAAATAGATGAAGTAGATAAATAGATTCGGCATTTTGAAAAGAATGGAAAATATTCGGTCAAAAGCGCCTATAGAATAATTGAAGGAAGTGGGCAAGACTCCAGTTCTTCATCCATGGGTATATTTTCAATTGGTGGAAACTTATGTGAGATTTAAAGATTTCAAATAAGGTGAAAATTTTTATTTGGAGGCTCTTTAACAATAATATTCCTTCAAGAACTAACCTACATTTCAAAAAGATTATAAATGTAGTAGACTGTATTGTATGTGGTTTTGAAACAAAGGATTTATCCCATACCTTTGAAGCTGAAGCATTGGGGCTCCTTTATGGGTTGAAGTTCGTCCGTAAGGCAAACTGGTTGGGGGTTATGCTGGAAATGGATGCTAAAGGAGTGGTGGATGGGGTGAAGGACATGGAGGTTTCTTCTTTTTCTTTGTGGGTGTTTTTTTGTGTGAAGCTCGCAAGAGAATTAACGAGGAAAATTTTGTTGGGCTGCATTTTGCACCCAGAGGAGCAAATAAGGCTACCCATGGAATTGTGCACTGGGCTTTAAAGTTTAAATTGTCTCTTGATTGGTTTTTGTTTTTTCCCCCTTGGCTTGAGGATCTTATTGTAATTTATGGACATTTTGTTCCTCTTATAAAAAATGATATCCTTTTTCTTCAAAAAATAAAGAAATAAATAATAAATAATAATCTATTTAAATGCTCATAAACAAGTCATAAATAACACAAGTGAAATTTCTTTGGTATATAATAATAAATCCAATTATATTCTAATTGGAAAAATGAGTTTTAAAATTTAGCAATTTTGTGACATTTATCTCAACAAAGTTATTACAATATCTTATTTAATAAAACTTATCAACAATTAATTTCAATTAAATATAATTTAAAAATAGTCAATTAAACTATTTGACGATATTTTTTCAATAACCATCATGAAGTGACTCAATTTCTGTCTTAATTTCCTACGAGGATCCAAATGTTGTTTATATTACGGATATAAAAAAAAATGTTTTCAATTAATTAAGCTCAAATATTCAAATTCTTTATAAAATTGTACGCGTAACCTCTTTTATTTTATTTTTTATTTAATAAAAGTCAGTAATAAATTTTAAAATGAATATAGTTTTTTTTATATTTAAATGCCATAAAAAATAACAAAACAAATTTCTTGGCATTCTATTAGATGTATGCTTTTACATTTTACAAATCTAAAAAGATTCATACATGTTTTCTTGATATAAATTTAAGATTTGTTAATTCCGTTTTTAATATCCATTATTTCAAATTGTTTGTTAGTTATATTATTAATATCTATTGCTTCAAAATTTCAAAAATTCATACTATATCTCAAAATAAAATTTTGTTCCATTCGAATAATTGTCTCATAAAATTCAAATATATTTCTTTTGTTCTCTTGAATCATTTATTTATTTAGATTATTTAACATTTAACATTAAATTTAGAAATAATACAAGTATATATGAAATGAACTATAAAACATAAGAATAATTTTAAATAAAATTTTAGAATTGAATAAAGTTTTTTGAAAAATATAATTAAAAAAGATTTTGAAAAACGAGAAAAAGAAGGGTTTTTGCATGTATATTAAAAAAAAACAAAATAATTCCATGTATTGCATAATTCCCAAACTTATTCATTTGTGGCACAAAAGTGATTGAAATCTATCAGTTCAACTAATAGAAGTCTAAAGTCTATCAGTTCAACTGATAGAAGTCTATCAATTGAACTGATCGAAGTCTATCAATTGAACTGATAGAAGTCTAAAGTCTATCAGTTGAACTGATAGAAATCTAAATCCATTAGTTGAATTGATAGAAGTCTAAATAGGCATTTTGGATAAAATGTACTATGAATGAAATTACTTTAAAAAAATGGGCTACAATTGTAATGAAGAGCCAAAAATATGCTATGGAGGATAAATTCTCAAAGTATTATCATAAGAGGATTTTGTATGTATATTAAAAAAAAAATAATAATTCAATGTATAGCACAATTCCCAAACTTATTCATTTGTGGCAAAAAAAATGATTGAAGTCTACCAATTTGGATTGTTCAATCACTCAAAATCGATTGAAGTCTATCAGTTGAACTGATAGAAGTCTAAAGTCTATCGGTTAAACTGATAGAAGTCTATTAGTTGAAGTGATAGAATTCTATCAATTGAACTGATAGAAGTCTAAAGTCTATCAGTTGAACTGATAGAAGTCTGATGATGTTAGAATAACAATTTTGGGCAAAATGTGCTATGGATGAAATTATTTTAAAAAAATGTGTTCTGGATGAAATTATTTTTTAAAATGTGCTATAATTATAAAGAAGAGCAAAATATATGCTATCAGTTGAACTGATAGAAGTCTGATAATGTTAGAATAGCAATTTTGGGCAAAAAGTGCTATGGATGAAATTATTTTTAAAAAATGTGCTATGTATGAAATTATTTTTTAAAATGTGCTATAATTATAATGAAGAGAAAAATATATGCTATGGACGATAAATTCCCAAAAAGAAAGAATATATGTGGATTATTGTTAGATTTCGTGAAGTAATCCGCCCATCAAATATGAGAGACCACTACTACAATTTCAAAAATAGATGGAGGGCTAAAAAGATGAGTTTAAAAAACAAAGATGAAAGATGGCGGGACGGGGAATTGGTGGCTGGCAGAATTGGGCCCGCCACCTTTTTTTTTGGTAGCGAGCCTGTGCCATTTTTTGTGGCGGGCCAGTCCCGCCCGCCACCTTTTTCTTTTCCCCCTTTTTATTTTCCTTTCTTTCCTTTTCACTCTCTACCCGAACCATTTTGCCCCTTTTCTCTCTTCTCTTCTCTTCAACCAAACCCTACCCCCACGCCACCGCCGCCACTTCTCCGGTCATTCTCTATCGTTTTCCGACCATCAACGCTGCCGCCGCCGCCACTTGGTTTCCCTTTCTCAAATTTGTGTATTTCTTCCAAAAAACTAGGTAATTTCTAGTCCATTTTTTATTTCTTAAGAAAAAGAGTTCTTCTTTTTTTTTTAGGTAATTTTTCATGAATGCATTTTTGTAATCTTTCCATATATGTTTCAAATTTGTTCATTTGTGTTTCAAATCTCATATATATCTCAAATTTGTGATACTGTGCTTCAAATCTCATATCTGTCTCAACATGGCTTTAAGTGTTTGTTTGTTTCATATATGGACATTTTTTATATAATTTAAGAAACTTTTGTTTCCAAAGTTAGTTTAAGAAACTTAAATTTTTGATATAATTTAAGAAACTTTTGTTTCCAAAGTTAGTTTAAGAAACTTAAATTTTCATTGTGCCTTCTTTGTATTAGTTTAGTTTTGTATTATTAATACATTATGAAAAATCTTTTCATGCATCTATTGAGTTGATTTTAGCTTATTCTTTGTTGATTAATTTAATTTTAGTTAGGAGAGAGATGTGTGACTCAACTTTACTCTTTTAAAAAAAATTTGTAGGTTAAGTTTCTCTAGTTGACTAGAATTACTAAAATGGCTATGGATAAGTCGTGGATGTTTAAGGATCGAATGTCACCGAAATACGGATTGGGTGTTGAGATATTTATAAACAATGTCATACGACATTCGAAAGGATTGAATGTCGTTTGTTGTCCATGTTTGAAATGTGTGAATGCCAAGTACCAAATGTGAATGTAATAAGAGACCATTTATTTTGTAATGGTATCGATCAAAGTTATAACACATGGATTGGGCATGGAGAATCAGTTTCAAGAAAAAGAAATAGTGAAAGTGTTCCAATAGATCAAGTTGTAGATGAGAATGTAGATGACCCAGATGACCCAATAGGGATGTTTGAGGCTGCACAAAATTATTTTAACGACAAATCTCCTTTATTTGAGGACGCATTAGAGGATGTCAAGAAAGCATTGTATCCAAGTTGTAAAGATTTTACCAAGATATCAACACTGATTAAGCTTTATAATTTGAAAGCAAAGTATGGATGAAGCGATAAAAGTTTCACAGAGCTCTTAGAATTATTGAGCGTTTTATTGCCTAGTCCTAATGAATTCCAATATCCGCCTATTATGCAAAAAGAATTTTAAGTACCTTAGGAATGAATTATGAAAAAATCCATGCTTGCATCAATGACTGTTGTTTGTATCGAAAAGAACTTGTTGATGCATAATTGTGTCCTACATGTAAAACACCAAGATGGAAGGTTCAGAAGAATATGAAAGGAGTAAAAAAAATTCCAGCAAAAGTTATGTGGTATTTCTCTCCTGTTCCAAGATTTGAACGAATGTTTCGAAGTAAAGAAACTTCGAGATTATTGACGTGGCATGCTACGAATCATCAGGTCGATGGGTACATACGACATCCAACCGACACACACTCATGGAAAGAAATAGACGAAAAGTGGCCTGATTTTAGTTTAGAGACAAGGAACCTTCGCCTAGCCCTATCAACAAATGGAGTCAATCCACACGGTGACCAAAGTACTAGATATAGTTGTTGGCCAGTCATGTTAAATTCATTAATCTCAGGATCCAAACAACCTGGAAATGATATAGATGTCTATTTAGCTCCGTTAATCGACGATTTGAAAATGTTATGGAACACGGGCATTGAATGTTTTGATGCACATCGGCAAGAATGCTTCACCCTGAAAGCTATTTTGTTGTGGACCATTAATGATTTTCCAGCATATGGCAACTTG
This sequence comes from Sicyos edulis, assembly GCA_036507275.1. Classification (NCBI taxonomy): domain Eukaryota; kingdom Viridiplantae; phylum Streptophyta; class Magnoliopsida; order Cucurbitales; family Cucurbitaceae; genus Sicyos; species Sicyos edulis. The sequence continues at coordinate 21,796,196 of CM071848.1, forward strand.
TGTGGGTGTACCACAAAAGGTTATAAAGCATGTTCGATTTGTGGAGATAATACATCATCAATTTATCTACCTAGCGGAAAAAAGAATGTGTATCTTGGACATCGAAAATATTACCAATTGAGCATGCATTTAGAAGATAAAGAAAGGCATTTAATGGAGAACAAGAATATGGAATACCCCTTAAACCATTAAGTGGTGAAGAGATTCTTGCACAATTAAATGGTCTTCAATTTTCGTATGGAAAGGGACAACAGCCTACCGAATCTTAATGGAAGAAGAAATCGATCTTTTTTGAATTGGTGTATTGGAAACATTTTCACATGCGACATTGTTTAGATGTCATGCATATTGAGAAAAACGTGTGTTCGAATATTATCGGAACTCTTCTTGATTTTCTTGACAAAACAAAGGATGGACTAAAGACTCGTGAAGACTTGGCAAAATTAAGACCTGAGTTAGCCCCAATTAAAACGGGAGAAAAAAAGACGTTTTTGCCTCCAGCATATTACACACTATCGAGAACAGAGAAGATGAGTGTGTGAAAGATTATCTGAACTTAAAGTGCCTGAAGGTTATTCATCCAACATAAGAAAATTAGTGTCCCTTACTGATTTGCAAATTTATAGACTCAAATCGCATGACCATCACGTTTTGATGCAACAATTGTTACTTGTAGTGATTCGTGGTGTTTTGCCTAAACATGTTAGATATGCGATCATTCGTCTCTGTTTCTTCTTTAAATCCATATGCAGTAAGTCGATTGATTCATCTAAATTGAAAGGATTGCAGGATGATGTAGTAATCACTTTATGCCTACTAGAGAAGTATTGTCCACCATCATTTTTCACAATTATGGTTCACCTTGTGGTGCATCTTGTAAGAGAGATTGAATTTTGTGGACCAGTTTATTTAAGGTGGATGTATCCTTTTGAAGGTATATGAAAGTTTTGAAAGGTTATGTTCGTAATAGAAATCGTCCAGAGGGATGCATTGGAGAAAATTACATATTGAAAGAGTCAATAGAGTTTTGTTCTGAATTTTTACAAGGAGTTTAATCAGTAGGGTTGCGATCATCGAGCAAAATGATAGATTTAAATATCGATCAACCATTATCTGCTGCCAGTTATAAATCACCAACTAAAGATATGATTGATCAAGTACATATGTATATACCTCATAACGTAGATGAAGTGCTTCCATATGTAGATCAACACATCGAAATATTGTGTAAAGTGAATCCTACTAAGTCTAAAAATAAAAAATGGCTTCAAGATGAACATAATCGCAAATTTAGCAGTTGGTTGCGTGATCGGGTTGGCTTGGCTTTAGGGGTTCCAAGACATTCTATATCATCTACGTTAAGGTGGATATCATATGAACCTCGTTCAGAAGTTACCACTTTCGAAAGTTACATGGTTAATGGTATTCAATATCATACAAAAACACGTGACGATCTTAGAAGTGTGCAAAAGAGTGGAGTCATGATAACAGCAGAAACTATGCAAATATCTAGTTCGAAGGACAAAAATCCAATCAAGTCGGATATGACTTTTTATGGCATAGTACAAGAAATTTGGGAGCTCGATTATAATGGTTTTGAAGTTATCTTATTCAAATGTGATTGGGTTGAAAACAGTGGTGGGATTAAAGTAGATGACTTGGGATTTACGACCGTAGACCTTAATCACATTGGACATAAATCAGACTCCTTCATTTTAGCCACTCAAGCCAACACAAGTGTTCTACATAAAAAAATCCAATTAATCCTCGTTGGTCAGTGGTGCTAACGCCTTCACAAAGGATAGTTGTAGAACACGGTTATGATAAAGTTGATATTGACCAAGATTGTGGTTACGGAGTCATAGAATCCCTACCTAATATTGTCGATGATGAATCAGACACCTATATTAGAAGTGATTGTGATGGTGTATGATTAATAAAGAGGTTAGTGTTATTGTTTTTATATACAACTAATAATAGTGTGTTAGTGTTTTTGTGATTATTTAACGCATTCTTTGAACAATATTTTGATCTATTTGTGATTAACATACAATGTTTCTTATATATGTAGGTTCACATAATGTCTGGGTCTGGTAGCGATCATGCTGACAATGGTCCCATGGGCAGACGGTCTTCTCGAAACCGACGTACTAGAGGACCGACAGTCTTGCGCCAGCTTGCCCAAGACAGGATGTCAGGAGAGTGTCGAACTGTTCAATATAACTCTATGGGACAGGATGTCGGCGAGGCTTCAACGAAGTTACGTAGTTATATTGGTTTATGTGTTAGAAACCAAATACCTATTACATACGAAGATTGGTATGCTGTCCCTGACCAACTGAAAGAGACGATTTGGGATTGTATAGAGGTAGCTACATATTATCTAAATTTCATCATGTATTTCATACTTAATTTTTAATCGAACTTATTATTTTGTTAACAGATGACGTTTGAGTTTGATCCTATGTCGAAACATAATGTAATGATGTTAATGTCAACAGCGTTAAGAACGTTCAGATACAATCTTAACAAAAAGGTACATCCAACCATTTTTTGGATCAACCACAGATTTTAAGAACACCACCCGCTAAATACCCTTGGATAACACAAGATGACTGGAATTGTTTTGTGGACAGTAGATTGTCTGAAAAATTCCAAGTAATTAACTATTTATTTGATTAGTTTAATGTCTACAACTTTTACAATATTCATATAATTATATGTTATACAGAAATAAAGTCAGGAGAAAAAAGAGTTGCAAGCTCTACAAAAGTATCCTCATCACATGGCTCGAAAAGGATATGCGCAGCTCGGTCATGAACTTGTAAGAAACTCTCTAAACCCTAAAAATATATGTTCTGATCATTATGTATTTTCTACTTTACTATGTCATGTGCACTAAAACTTTAATTGTAGAATATAGATATTAAAACCGATCCTTCAGCCCGTGCTAAATTATGGAAAGCAGCTCGAACTGTAAAAAATCAAGTCAACGTCGACTGTGACACTATTGAAACGGTTGATAAAATTGTAAGTTCGTGTTCTATTTTTTGTATGGTTTAAGTCCAACTCTTAGAATGTGAATATAAAACTATTTTGCAACAAAATTAATTGGAACGACAAAATCATCCAGGTCAAGATATTTTGGGTGAAGCATTAGGAACGCCGGAACATCATGGACGTGTTAGGGGAGCAGGTCGATTTGTCTCTCCATCAGTTTTATTTAAGATGGCTCATCCAAAGTCTAAGATGGATGAATAACCAAATCGAGTTGATTGCTCTCGAAGATTCAACTCTCCGTGTGAAGGGAGTAATAGAGATCATGCCATAAGAGAAGAACAAGTAATCCTTCAAGAGGTCAGCATCGTTGGAGAACCCGCTGAAGAACTCGTTGATTTAGAAGAAGTAAGTTTCATATTATTTAGTCTTAATCATACATTTGAATCCTTTTGTATGTTAATGATGCTCTATTTTTTCTTCTTTTTTTAAAGAGTATGGCATGTCAACTAGCTGTTGAACACGGAGGTGATGTTGTTGCCATTGGCACAGTGTATGAATCGAACGGCTCTTCCAGTAGGTTACATGGTATGCCTCTCGGAAAATTCAATGTGTGGGTCACGGTAGATATGATACTAGTAAGAAATGAAGACTTAGACCTGCCCATCCCTATAAAGGACGAGCTGCAATTCCTTTGACACGCTCGCAACACTTTTGTGCCATGGCCAAGATCACTAATTTTAACGACAAATACTGCATCAAAAGAGGTATATAATTGTACATTATATATTTATATTAATTTAACATGCATGTACCACATTTGTTGTACTTATAATAAATGTTTATTTATTGTCATAGGCCTCTAACGCTAAGCAAACGATCAAGAAAAGGTCTATATCAGTTACTAGTAGTAAGAATGTTGTTTCCAATTCGCAATCCCATCAATCGAACACGACCATTCCAATGATGATCAAACTAGTATGTAATTATGTTCGAGATCACTTGGGTGTAGGTGGCATAGTAACTATACCGCTTAACATCCATGGTTTTCATCCCGATTGTTATATTGACAGTGAAGAGATCCTTCAATATTGCAATATGGAAGAAATAGGATATACTCTTATACTATGCTACATCGGGTAAGTAACGGTTGTATATCCTCATACTACTTTAATTACGTGGTTGTCTTATTTAATAACGTTTCCTCATTCTATTTCACTTATATATGGGCTAATTGCGATAAAAAGACACTTAAGAATTATCTACTAGTAGATGGTAGCAAATATGCCTCGCTATGGAAGAATACAAGTCAACAAGATCAAATTCGACGTCTAGTTGGAAGGTTCACATGTTGGAAGATATAGGTCAAAAACTGTTTTTTCCCTTCAATAAAGGGTATGTATTCCAAATTTTACATTTTTAATATTTATACGAATGTTTATATCATAATCATATTAATTAATTGTATAGGAACCATTGGATGTTGATCGTGATAAGTCTTCAGGATCATACGGTGTACGTCTTCAACTCATTAGGTCAAAATTCGATCGATGAGAATTTATACCAAATTGTAACAGGGTAAGTGTATAAATAAACTTTTGGACATAGAATTTATATTTTATCACATCCTAAAGTTTTAACTTTCTTAATATAGTGCATACCGAGCTTGGCATGCAACACACGCATTGAACACCAAACAATTATTGTGGAAATGGGTGAAGGTAAAGTTAAATTATGATTTCTTTTTCTTTTTGTGATGTTTGACTTATCGTACTAAGTGTGTAACTATTTTTTTCAATAATGCCATCAACAAACTAGATTAGTATTATGTGGATTTTACGTCCAAATCTTCATACGAAAGATGATATAGAACTCATCCACGCATATATTGAGACTTGTAAGTTTTGCTTACAAATTAATGTTACATTTTATCATAGTACACCACGATGATGTTTTTAATTACATGTTTAATACTTGTACTTCGCCAACGGCCCAAACACATTCACTCAGGCTGATGTTGATGAGGTACGAGTAGAATGGGCAGAATTTATAGCTAGACATATGATAACAAATTAGTGTTTAGGGTATGGAGAAATAGAAATGTAGTTTAAATTCTGGAGGGACCAAAGTCTCATTTGTGAATGCAAATCTGGATTTTTCATTCTATTAATATACAGGTGGAGTCCTTGTTTATAACAGGTGTAATATTTTTTTGGGAATTGCATTATTGCGTCGTTATGCTGCCGAAATTTTTGTTGCATGTGTTTAGAAGTTCAAATTTTCACATGAGTTTAGTGATTGGTGTGTTTAGAAGTTAGAAACCATATAACATGAGTTAGTGGGTGTGGTCAGTTTAGGAAGTTAGAATTATTTTCACACATGAATTTGTGGGTGTTTTTTGGAATTGGTTTAGGAGGTTATTTAAATATGAAGTGTTGAAACTTTTGATGGCGGGCACAATTTTAGTAAAATGATAGTGTCTTTTAATGGCGAGCCACAATATCTGTCATTTTTGTTTATAAAGTAATATCTTTTAATGGCGGGCGGGCTCCATATTGCCTATTTATTTTATTTTTTTTACCAAATTGCAACTTTTGATGGCGGGCACAATCTTCTTTTTAATCATTATTGACTATACTATATCTAACCATTTACAAAAACAAAAAAAAAAGGTTCTGGACGAGTGGGGATGAAAAAAAATAATAATAAATTGGTGGCGGGCAATGCCTGAAATTAATAAGCATTGGTGGCGGGCATGCCTGCCATCATTTTGTGCCCGCCACCGAAACGTTTTAATGGCAGGGGTATCGATGGCGGGCATTTGCCCGCCATTATTTTTTATTGATGGCGGGCATAGCCCGCCATCTTTTTTCAATTTTGTACTAGTGAACTTACACCAAATATGCCCTTATTTGGATCCAATTAAATTCGTTCAACGTATATAAATTGGGGTTTTAGCGGTAGTACACAAAATGGAAAAAATAATTACCGCCGTGTCCATATTGAAAAATTCTAGCCAAAGTAATCATGACTTCAAAAAGGAAAAATCGTTTTTATAGGAAATAGTGACTTCTTCTTTTTTTTAAACTTTCAAAACAAATTTGTTGGCATTCTATTAGATGTATGCATTTTATATTTTACAAATCTAAAAAGATTCATACAAGTTTTCTCTATATAAATTTAAGATTTGTTAATTCAGTTTTTAATATCGATTATTTCAAATTTTGTGTTAGTTATATTGTTAATATCTATTCCTTTCCAATTTCAAAAAATCATACTATATCTCAAAAATAAAATTTTGTTCCATACAAATAATTGTCTCATAAAATTCAAATATATTTCTTTTGTTCTCTTGAACCATTTATTTATTTAGATTGTTTAATATTTAACATTAAATTTACAAATCGTACAAGTATTTATGAAATGAGTTATAAAACATAAAAAATAATTTTGAATAAACTCTTAAATCTAAATTTTAAAGTTTGAATAATTTTTTTTTTAAATATAATTAAAAATGATTTTGGAAAATGAGACAGAGAAATAATATATGAGAATTATTGTTGGATTTCATGAAGAAAACTAAGTTAATCCTTTCATCAAACACGAATTAATGAGTTAACTTAATACTTACAACAAACAATTTTTTTTAGTACAAAGTTGGGGGAAGGGGGATTAACAATACCGATACTAGGATCGAACTCGTGACCGTTGAGTGAAAATCGATTAACTCCAAACCAGATAGCCAATCGCGCCACCGACTCATCCGGTAAATTTAATCCAACTTTAATTTGGACTTAGACGAGAATAAAAATTTCTTAAAATTTAAGGGAATTTGCAGTTATAGCAACTTTTTTACCACAGTTTACAATTATAGCAACTTTTTAAAAATAATTCATTTATAGCAAATTCTATTTATTTTTAAAAAAATCTCTATTTATCCTTTTTTATAGATATAAATTTAAGATTGATACATTCAATTTTTTATGTCCATTATTTCAATTTTTTTTTTTTTAGTACATATTGGGGGAGGGGACAAATACCGACTCTCAGGCTCGAATATATGTTTGCTGTGGATTTTTGTATAAACCTTTGCAATGTTGAACTCTAACTACAAATCTGAATGGGTGAGATGGCAGCGAGAGAATTTATGGGGATTGAGTGAGGTTCTTTTTTTCTTTTTGAAGAGCGAGAAATAAAATGTGGTCTGGCGGCTTCTCGAAGGAGTAGAATTTTAGGGTTTTTCTTAAAACTAATTCTGCCATATTATATAAGTGACAAAATTTTTTTTTTAATTAACTTAAATTTCAAATCTTAATTTTGTTTTAAGAGCATAACTTGTGTTGGTGTACAAAAAACTCGAAATCTGAATAATCCGAACCAACTCAACACAATTTGACGAATTAAGTTAGGTTTAATACATTTCTTGGTTGTGTTGGTTTGAGTTCAAAATGATGAAATATTCGTGGGTTGGGTTGAGTCAGGTCAAAGATTGACCTAAAATTAACCAAATTCAACCCGACCAACACAAAATGGCTATTTAGTTTAAAAAACATATATATTTTTACTTATAACATAATTATTATGGTTAAACTTTTTATTTTCCATATTTTAAAATATTTTTTCAACTCTTTATAATTTGTATATCAATAAAATATATAGTCAAATTATGTAATATATCTTTATTGGTTTTTGTTATGTATATTTGTTTTATGGAAGTCGAATCATGTCATCTACTTTTGTTGCTTTAATTATCTATTTGTTTTATGTTTAATCTTCTATATAACATGATTATAGAATTAATAGTGGATGACTTTTTATTGTATATTTTATTTTGTTTATATATAATGAAGGACTAATTTGGTAAAAAGATATTTATATTTATAATCTATTATTGGACCCGATGACCGAGTTGGATTATCTCTTTAATTGGGTTGGAAAAATGACCTCTTTGAAAATTCGGGTTGGATTATGTCTTTCATTGGTTTGAAAAATGACCAACTCGAAAATTTGGATTGGGTTGAAAACCTTCCTTATGAAAACGAAACTTTTTTTCAATAATCCAATATAAACATTTTTCTACATAGTTTATGTATTTATTATTTTTATTTTTTAACTAATATATATATATATATATACATAAACTTTTATTTTTACAAGCAACAAAGCCGTACATCAATGATAACAATGTATACATATAGATAAATAGGTCATGGATTTGAATCCCCTACCCAAATTATTATAATTTCAAAAAAGAAACTTTTTTTACTTCTTTTTTATATATGATTCCTATAATTTTTTCCAAACCGTTCTTTTTAACAAAAATATATAAACGTAAATTTTTTTTTGGACTTTTATTTTATTATTTTATTATATAATTTTTTTTAGTAGGATTTCAACTTTTTCGGTTATTTATACAAAGTTCAATCATCTCTTAGGTAAAAAGAATAATGTCATTTTATTTTATAAATTTTAAAAAAAATGTGCAATCTTTTTTCTATTTCCTTAAGGTACAATACCCACAATGCATTTAAGAAAATCTTCATATTTCATTTTGAAGAGACGTTCTACAAAATTGTGAAAAGTATGAGAGGAGTAAAATGAAAAATTGTGGGCATTTAACGAGACAAGTTTAGCCTTCGGTGTTCCATCATCTACTTTGCACTCATGAAATGTTCCATCATCTACTTTGCTATGGGTGTTTATCGATCGGTGTCAATATTTGGAGAAAATTGACATCAAGCTGACTGATTGGTTGATTCAGTTAGGTCAATCAATTAAGTCGATTAACTCGATTAAATCAATTAATTCATTTTTTTCTTTTTTTTTAATTAAAATGACATATTCATCATATAATTTTTTAATAAAACTTTAAGAATTAATTTTAATAATTTGAACATCTTAAATAATTTTTGGAAATACATTTAAATTTAAGCTATTTAAATAATTTAAAAATAATTCACAAAAATTATATGGAAATTATAAATATTTTATAAAGTCGGTTAACCAAATTGACCGACTTACCGGATAAATTTTCAGTTAAATTTTTTTAAGTGACACCAACCAATATAGACTTGAAAATCGATCGACCACCCTCTTTTCGATAGATCAAATCAAATTTCGGGGAATGTATGAACACCCATATACTTTGCAACCCAAGAAGTACAAAATGAACATTTAAGAGGTTTTAATGAGACAAGTTTATCCTCTAGTATTCCATCGTCTACTTTGCACCCTAGAAGTATTCCACCATTTACTTTGCACCCTAGAAATACAAAATGAACAGTTTATCCTTTGGTGTTTCATCATCTACTTTGGTTTCCAAGAAGTACAAAATGAACCTTAGCGAGGATTTAACGAGACAAGTTTATCCTCTGGTGTTCCATCGTCTACTTTGGACCCAAGAAATACAAAATGAACATCTGCAAGGATTTGACTAGACAAGTTTTTCCTCATATGTTCATCTTTTGCTTTGCATTGGGGGAAATCTTATCAGTTTCTTTATCGTCATTCCTTTTTCCAACTTTTTTTTTTTAATGATTATGGCTAACTTTGTTTTTCTTTTTCAAGATCATGGCTCATTTTGTTGAGCGAATCACCTTAGGGTTGAAATATTTGGTAATTTTGAAAGATAATCAAAGATGGGCTTTTTGCCTAAACTATCAAGAAAGATAACTATCAAAGGAAATGAAAGAGTTTAGGTCTTAAAATCTTCAATGTTTGGTCGAACGCACAATGAAGCCTTAAACTAACACTAGGGCCTTGCTTGATTGAAGGTGAAACTCATTGGAATTCTATAATGAAGATTCATGGAGAGTAGTCTTTTATTAAGCTCTATTGTGAGTGGCTAGAGTTTTTTGTTGGCCGTAATGAGAAAGTCCTTAATAAGAATCATTTACGTAATTTGGTGATGACTTCTCTCTACACCTATGATTGTAATAACAATGTGATTTGTGCCTTTTGTGAAGCTTGGTGCCCCAAGACAAATACCTTTTTACAGCCATAGGTGAAATCTCTATCTCTATATGGAATTTATGGGATACTTGTGGTCTTCCTATCAAAGAGAAATTTTATGAGGAGGTTATTCCTATCCTACAAGAATTGAAGGAATCTTAAAGTGATTATAAGATTCTCCCAAAGAGCTGTGAACACTTATTCCAAGCCTATAATATGATAGCCACCTCAGGAAATGAACGTGGGTCTTCTTTGAAAGTTGTATATGTTAGTTCTTGGATTGTCTTTTGGATTAAAGACATTAAAAGATATAACAAACCTTCTAGGCGCACAAAAGGGAAGGCCCTTTGCGCTCCATTTACCCAAAATTCGGATGGGACCATATCAAGTATCGTGCTTGGACAAACTCTAAAAATAAGATGTTCCATGACCTTGATGTAGATGAAGATTGGTGTGATAAAACCTATTTGGTAGCCTTCGTATCTTGTTGGCTGTGAGTTTTTGTTTTCCCTAGAAAATGAACTCAAGTTATCCGACCTAAAGTTTTGAGAATTACTAGCCTAATGGCAAAGGGTCAAGTCTTTAGCCTCCCAGAAGTTTGTTTGCCCATGCATTTTATTCATGGATGACTTGTTCATTATTTCAACACACATTATGAAGTTCCAAAGAAAGTTCGAGGTGCTTAAATGGTTAATTTCTCCGCCGAGGGTGACTCTATATACTTTGATGAGAACGAAGCTCGAGAATTAATTCATCATGGAGGATCTATCACATGGGGTGTAACCATTCACGACAGAAATAAACACGAAGAAATAATAGATAATCAATATAAATCATCCTAAGTCTCTTCATACTTCATCAGCCTTCGGTTGTGCTACTTATCTTCTCAATTTGGTGATTCAATGATTATAGAATCTTACAATCCTCATCAATTTGGGCGAAAATTTGGATTCTTTCAAGACATATTTTATGACTTAAAATGTAGTATTCTATCAGCCACTCTTGACAATATCCTACGTCTTTGGATAATTTGCACCGAAACTAGAACAACTTCTCCGGCTCATTTGTCGGCTTGATCAGTACACCTGCGAGACCAACTCTTTCATCGATATAAGAGATGTTGGTTAGTGAAGCACGGTAACTATTTTGAAGATAATGTGAGAAAACTAGTAGAAAGCACCATGCCTCTTCCATCTAAACCTAAGCTCCGTAAAGGCAATAAAGGTAATCATGGTGGAAAGCAGATCCATTTACCCAAAGAAGAACCTCTTGCTCCAAAATGAGACGTTCAAAACCCTGGTGTTAAAAAATATGACGTCAAAAAAGAAGATATTCAAAGATGACATGTTGAAGGACAAAATGATGAAGAAAAACATGTTGAAGATCGAGATATTCAAGAACTAAATGTTGAGGATTAAAATATTGAAGAAGAAGATGTTAAAGCTCGATACATTGAAGAGCAAAGTGTTGAAGAACCAAATTTTGATGAACAAGATATTCTGTAAAGGCCCAGTTTTCAGAGTTCAGTTTCAGGTCAGCTGGCCGTTATTCTCGTTATTAATTCTTGGTTAGGTTTGGATTTAATAATTCATTAGTTAATCTTGGCAGGAATTGTTCTGGTTAGATTGTGAGGTTTTGTGGCCTTGGTTTGTAAAGAGGAAAATAAAAAGAAAAGGTGCTCGAGCCAGGGTTGTCCTGGTTGCAACAGTTGGAAAAAAGGAAGCAGTTCCAGTTGAGCCAAGGGAGTAAGATATGCTCTTGTTCGTTTGTGTTTTGCTTGTTTAGTGGTTATTCGGAGTTAAGAGCTAAATGGAATTAAAGGGTTTTTGTGTTTTGTTGTTCATACAGAAGGAAAAAGAAGAGTAGGCGCTTCCTGTTCTCCCAAGCTCTAATCCCAAGCACCATTCCTCTCATCCTCCATCGTCGATCGATCAAGCTCCAGGGTAACGTTAGATCTCTTTGTCCCTTTTCTTCCTCTTAATCATTTTTCTTATCTCTACGCAAGCAAGCCCTAACCATTCGCCCCCTTGTGCCTAGAACAACCCCTCGATTGCTCGCGCCTAGTTGCATACGATCCCCCATCGCAGCCCCATCGCTAGCGTCGCAAGTGTAACAGCCCAGTTTCCTATTCCAGTTTTCGAGGTGCCTTCGGGTCAAGATTCAGTTGTTTGGTTGGGTCATTAGAGCGGTTTTGACCCTTGGGGGTATTTTGGTCTTTTGGCTCCCCGGGCAGGATTTGTGGTTTTCAGGGCTTCGAGGTAGCTCCTGCCTTTGTCGAGGCTTGTTTGTTGTGGGTTGCAAGTCCCGAGGTGTTTGGGCTAGTCGGTTGGAAGCTCGGTTGTGGTTTGGGCTTTGGCAAAGTGATGGTTGGTGGTGTGCTTCCTTTGGGATTCGAGCCCGGGCCCTTGGTGTTGATTTGGGAGTTGGATTTAAGTGAGTTTTATTTATTGGAAGAGGTTGCTTCAGTCGAGTCTCGAAGGAGGAAGCCGGGAAATTGGATTTTAAGGTTTTAATTTGGATAAGGATGGAAAAAGAGATTAAATCCCAATTTTCCTTTTATTTTCCCATTTTCCTTTTTCTTTTCAAAATCCCTTTTCTCTCTCTCTCTCTCTCTCTCTCTCTCTCCCCCCAGCCCGAGCCTAGCCCAGCCCGAGCCCCAGCTCGCCCAGGTCGCCCCAGCCCGAGCCTTCTCGCCCAGCTCGCCCAGCCAGGTCGCCATCCCGAGCTCGCCAGCCAGGTCTCGTCGCCAGCCCGAGCCCGCCCAGCCCGACCGCTTAGTGTCGCTCGTCCCGTCCGCTCCCGTGCTGCTCAGATTCGAGCCGCCTCGTGCCAGATCGAGCGTCCCCTATAGCTCGTCGTGCCAGATCGAGCGTCTTGTAGCCGTCGCGTCGCGTCACGCCTGCGCGCCGCCCCTCATGCGCGAAGCCGCGCGCCGCGCCTCGCCACCGAAGCTTGCGCCCACGCGCCCTCGCCTCCCTACACTCGCGCGCGCGCGTACTGCGTCGCGCCAGGCTTGAGCACCTGCTCGCCTACAGCCAGCCTCAACGCGCACTCAGCGCGCGCCGCCCTGCGCCCGCGCATCGCGCCCAGCGCGCCAAAGCCTTTGCCTCGCTTTGTGCAAATGGCTTAATCGCGTGTCAGCCGAGCCTCGTGAGTTGCTCCCGAGCCGAGCCCTGTTATTTTATTATATTTAGGCCTATGGATTGTGATTTTTGATGTGTTTGTTAGGTTCGCTTTAGGTTGCTCGGGTTCGATCGCAGCTTAGGTTTCTTGTGTGTTGTTGCCTTCCGGCCAGGTAAGGATTTCTTACCGGAGTTGTGTGGGCCCTGCGATGTATTATGTGATTGCTGATTGTATGCTTGTTTGTGTTTATTGACATGTTTATTGATAAGTGATCTATCCTGAATTTCCCGACTGGCATGATTTCCTATGTTGTTTCTCATGTTAGTCCATGCTAGGTTGTTCCTTTCTAGCATGCTCGTATCTGTTCTTGCTTCGTAGTATCATGCTAGGTTCGTTGTATTCTTATTGAGCACGTATTGGAATGTATTGGATTGTTTGCTGATTGCTATGACAGGTTAGAGTTCAGGAAGATGGCATCATCCGGGCCGGGTGCATAACGAACCTTGCATCCTCGACAGGGACGTACGAGATGGTGCTCCGTCCCTGATCCCGTTAGGGACTAGCTAACCCTAACGGCTGGCCCTACAATCTTAGGTGAGGGTGGCAGACTGTTAAATGCCCCAACGGTCGGGATGATGACTTGGCATTGCCTCGTCCCCGGCAGTCGGCACGTCCTCAGCGTGTTCGGCCGTAGCCCCTGATTACCACCTGTTAGGGCAAGGACGGTTTCCTGGTGTAAGCCTACCACGACCCGTGCCTTCGCCTCAAGTGCGGTGGTTCAGGCTGACATAGTTCACGTGTCCAGGTCTCACACCCCTATGTTAGTGACACCGATCCAGAGATTTAGTTAGGCGTGGTGACTGGGCATGGGCACCTTGCCACTAGACCCGGCACCCCCCATAGTCTGCAGTAGCACGCGGTGCGCGCTTAAGCTCATTACAGCGTCGACCGGAGAGCTCCTCGGGATCTTGAGCTAGTGCATCTTTCGTCGACAGTAGACAGGCTGAGGCTGGGACTTGTTTCTCGTATAGGGCGTATTGTGTGGTGATAATATTTCCGGACTAAAACCCTGAGTTGGCATCCGAGGCCCAAGTGTGGGCTAAGCTATGTGCTCTATTCTGTGTTTATATTCATAGCTTGCATACCTTTCTGCTAGATGACCATGTATATCGTATTGTACCCCGGTTGGGGATTCTTACTGAGTAATTCGTTACTCACCCTTATTATGTGGTTTTCCACAGGTAACCATGGTGCGAGACAGGATGGCTGGAGGAGGAGCTGTGATCATGGAAACCCGTTGTTCAACTCTGAGTCTTGTTTATGTTTTATGTTTAAATGTCCTCTGAATGCATGTAGTTGGGCACGAAGCCCTAGGTTGTTTTCTGAATGTATTTCCAGATTCTAGCATTGTTGTAACTATTGGGAATCTTGTATGTTTTAAATAAATCTCTTATCAGAGTAAGTTTTGGAAATGTATTTGTCTTGAAACAGATGCTTGGAAACAGGGACAGGTTTCAGGAAATTATGTTGACTTTTTAAATGGATGCTTTATGTTTTAGTTTTTACTTAGAATCCGAACACCATATTGCAAATTTTCTGTAGATTTGAATGCATGCATTGAGGTAACGGCCTATTTTAGAACCCCTTTCGAGTCAGGTCGTTACAACAAGCCACGCTGAAAGCAACCTCGCCCATGCATCGCCCAGCAGCGCCTCGTCCGGCTCGTTCGCACCTTACTGCTCGCCATAGCCCAGTGCTAGCATCTCCATCACGAACCTGCAATCGAGACCAGCCCAGCTCGTCGCGCCTACCGTTGTTCGTTCGAGCCCGCGCGCCCGTCTTGCCCCAGCGAAGCGACATTCGCCAATGCGCAGTCCTTTGCCTTGCCCTCGTAGACTTATGGCAGCGCCCCGCGACTCTAGAACCAGCGCACAGCATCCCCACACGCCCTCGCCGCTTGCTGCCGCCTGCCTGCTCGCTTGCTGTTGCTCACTCCTTGGCAAACCAGCCTAGAGCCGAGAGCCTTCTTCTTGGTTTGGTAGTCCCTAGTGCCTTGTGTTTTACTCCCGGGATATTATTAGCTGGCAAGTTTATTTATGCACCATTTATATTGGTATTTTGGCTAGGTTGAGTTGGTCTTTGCAGCTTAAGGAGTTTGTCTTCTGTGATTGTTTTCTGCATATTTCCAAGTAAGGATTTCTTACCGGGGTTGTGTGGACCCTGCGATTACTTTAATGGCAAGTTGATATCTTGTAACTGTTTATGAGAAATCTAGTGGATAGGATTCTGTTTATTACTTGCTGGCATGTTTGTTGTCTTGTTCATGTTAGCTCCATGCTAGGGATTTTCTTACTCTGGCATATCCTTGTTCCTATTCTTATTTTGTAGAGCCATGCTAGGATTGGGTTACTGTTGAATATTGTCTTGTCGATCTGTTAGCTTGTGTTCCCGAGCTAAGGAGACTGTTAGGAGTTACTAGTTTAGGTTTCCCATGGGTAAGACCCCGATGGGCACCAATGTGTTGCTAGTGTGTGTAAGTCACCGATGGGC
Source organism: Sicyos edulis (assembly GCA_036507275.1). Lineage (NCBI taxonomy): Eukaryota > Viridiplantae > Streptophyta > Magnoliopsida > Cucurbitales > Cucurbitaceae > Sicyos > Sicyos edulis. The sequence continues at coordinate 21,811,817 of CM071848.1, forward strand.
AACACACTGTTAGCAAATGTATAAGACCCCGATGGGCATCATAGTGCAGCTAGGGAGTGTAAGACCCCGATGGGCATCTCCGTGTTTCTAGCAGGTGTAAGACCCCGATGGGCATCCTTGTGGACTAAGACCCCGATGGGCATCCTTGTGTGTAAGTCGATATAAAACCCCGATGGGCATCCTTGAGTGCTGGATGTGTAATACCCCGATGGGCATCATCGTGTCCTAGATTGTGTAATACCCCAATGGGCATCACGGTGTTAAACTGAGTATAGGTTGTAGTTGTAAGACCCGAAGGGCAGCTCAGTAAGTCCCTGAGTAGGCAAGTTCCAGGAGTGACGCTAAGCCTAAACCAAGTTGATTTCTCTGTGCTCATGATTGGTTGCATGTATCTGTGTCCTAGATGATTTGTTTTCGTATTGTACCCCAGTTGGGGATGCTTACTAAGCGACTCATTGCTCACCCTTACTGTTCTGTGGTTTTCCACCAGGTAACTTAGGACCAAGACTGGATGGCTAGGAGGAGGCTGCTGGATGATCATGGACAGTGGTTACTCTGAAACTTGTTTTATTCATTTCTTAACTTTTCATGCATGTAGACAGTGCACGAAGCCATTAGTTGGATTTCGATGTATTTTCGGATGTTAAAATATTTGTTTTGTGGGATTTGTTCTAGATGTTTGAACTTGCAATAAAATGAAACTCTGGCCAGGGTTGGCTTTGATAAATGTTTTTTACAGGTGCCTTGAAACAGGGACGGGTCTAAATATTTGAAATTTCACTGAACGTTTTATTCTTTTAGAGTTTTATAATTCCGCTTTTATGATTTCGAGTTTTATTACATGCATAAGAGGCTAAAGACCTAGGTTTAGGACCTCTATTTCGGTCGGGTCTTTACATATTCAAGAACCAAATGCTCAAGAACATGGTGAATCGCCTTTTGAGAGTCCTCGTGACCATTGATAACTCTCAAGAATTGAGACTTAAAGTAGCTTAAAAATATATATTTTTATAAGAATTTGCTAATATTTAATGAATTTAATATTGAATTTCGCCCCATCATGCTTAAATATCGCTTAAACGAAACATTCTTAAGTTTATGATGATTAGGATGCATTTTCTAGGTTCGCTGTAGCAAAATATGGTTGAATGTGTGCGAATTATATGTTTTGTAAAGAATTGATACTTTCTAGTTTGTCTGCAGCATTCCTGATGGAGCGAAGCGAAATTCCCACAAGAAAGAGTTTGCCACAGCGAACATTAGCCCAGCCAAGCATGCCCTGAAGAGATTCAACGCAGCAGTGGAGCTTAAAGAGTTTACCAATTATTTCGCCATAGCGAAGCCACCAACGAAAGAAGATGTTGTAAAGTTAGCAAAGCCAACATGCTCTAACAACCGACAATGCGGATCGTGGAGCAGAAATGTCAGATAAAGTAGTCCTTTGTCTGAAAAGCAATCAAAGAGCAGTCGAACATTGTCAGGATCGTGAAGCAGGCTTTGTCTCTTGGAGCTGGAGTATAAATAGAGTTGTTTACCTTTAGAGCAAAATACCACCCAATTGAGGGTTGATCACCCAATTTAGGGTCAGTCACCCATTTTGGGGCCGATCACCCATTCGGGGTCAATCACCATACCGTCGAGCATTTCCGATCACCATTTCCTTAGTTATTAGTTGTAGTTTAGCCATAGTTTAGTTTTATTGCTTTCATCTACTTCTGTTTTAGTGTAGTTTCAACGAACCTTGTTCCTTGCTGTTTTTAATGAAGATTTTCTATTGCTTTTACTTCACTTTGCTTTTATTTATCGACATGAGCAGCTAAATCTATCATTGGAAGGAAATAGGCAAATAGGAGTTTTTCGCCTAAGCGAAGCTTTAGCTAGATGATAAACTATTATGCATGCTGTGTTAATTCGAAATGCACTCCGTTTGATCCACTGTGTGTATGTCTTTGTTTTGCTTCGAGAGAATAGAAATAGAGCGATCTTGCATGTATAACATTAGGTTCGCAAAGTTTACTTAGAGATGAGTTTACTTGCATCTAAATTGAATGCATAGAGATAAGGTTTGCCTAATGCTGTGTTGCTTCGCCTTAGCAGTGTTTGAGTTCGAGAGAACCAAACCAAGTGCTCGAGAGAGCCAAACTCTAAGTCTCGAGAGAGCAAAAGAGAAAGCTAACAGTTGTTGCTTCTTTGCTGTAAATAGTTTCGCTGAAGCGAAACTCTCCGAAATGTCTTATTCCCTTCCAATGTATTTTATCAATTCGATTTATTTTAATTTACTTAGTTTAGATTTACTTCGCCACAACAAACTCCCCTATCACCCTGACTCTCAATTTCGCTTAAACATGACACTAATAACTATTCCCTATGGAGATGACCTTTACTTACTTTAAAACTTGCTGCAACAAAGACTGTGTATTCTTGCACAACCTTTGGGGATCACACACACACATTTCGCTTAATCAGAAGTATAGGCTTCGCTCTAGCGAAGTCCTGAATAGGCCACGCCATCATTCTTCTACAATTATCATTTCCATTTCCATTTATAATTCGTGTGTTGCGATTCGTGCCTACCAAACAAGTTTTTGGCATCATTGCTGGGGAATAGTATCATTAGTTCTTGTTTAAGTGTTGTTTTGAGAGTGGTTCTAAATTCCAAAGAGCTAACAATTTATCTTTGCCCTTTGTTGCAGGTGTGTTTTTCGCGAAGTTGGAGATCTTGGTAGATTATTTCGCCGGAGCGAAGGAATATTTTTTTGTAGAAAAGCGAGGAAGATGGATAATTATCAAGGAGACTTGTATGACCCCGTTTATCCTTGTCAGTTTGTAGAAGAGACATTCGCTCCGCAATATTAGCCATGGGACTTCAATTTCTCGCCAAACCCAAGTTTCGAAGAGAAAAGCTTTGCGATGCCAAACTTCGCCCAAGTGAATCTTTCATGGGGAGAATCAAACGTCGAATTCGCTTGGCAAGAGAAGAATTTTTCAATCTTTACCCCAATGAGCTTAGAAAGCCATGATTTCTGTGGAGACAGCCACGTCTGCGAGAATGGCCCTAACAATCCTGACTTTAACATGCATGAAGAGATCATGAGAAATGCTATGCAACAGAGCGAACATGACTATGCTTATGAAAGAATGAACTATCCGTTTGATTGCGGCATTCAGAATGAACAAGTTTATGAACCGTATAATGCAAGTCTCTAATTCGCTGATTTAGAGAAAATTGATTCAGATTTTCAAGCGAATCATCATTTCGCTCCCATTGAAGAAATACCCTAGGAAAGCTTTATTAGAGAAGCTATGGCCGAGAAGGCATCCCTATTTCAAACTCAGCAAAATTTAGATTCTGAGTTCGCCAATTTTGATTTCGCTTCCGCAGAGGTATCTTTGAATTTCGAAGTAGAGCAGCAACCTATGTTTCAGCACAACTCAGATATTTCGCTGGAAGAGATGCTTCGCTATAGTATCGACAGATTGGACGCAGTCTGTGAGAACCAGCGAACCTCTACAATCAGCTTGGAAGTAGAAGCGACATAGCTAGACGCTGTATGTAAGCTAAACCATATCAACGAATATATTTCAGATGATCAAGCAGTGGATGAGTTTGAAATGGAGCAAGTTCAGGCTATGCCTTTACCAATTGATGAATATTTGAGCGAAGAAGAGAAAACCAAGGTTTAATAGATATTGATACAATATCTCGCTGAAGTGAATATGATCGAACCAGAATGTGAGCTGAATCTCGAGGACAAGCCTAAAGAAGAATCCTTCGCTATAATTTGGACAGATGATGAGCATTTTAGCGAAGTTGAACAAATGGAAGAGTCAAATGTGGGCTGTTTCGTCAAAGAAAATTTTGATCAAGAGACTTGCGAAGAAGAGAAAGAATCCATTGTTGAAAATCTAACTGAAAGGCCTCAAACTGAAGAAGGATCCAAGGAGAATTTGGCCATGCTTGAACTTCCTCCACCTCCATGCCCTCAAAGATCGAATGTTCAGGGGAATGATGGAGCGAGCAATAATAATGTTATGGTGGAGCAATACCAAGCGAATTGAGAAATTAAATTGAAAGCCTTGACGATCGAAGGAGGCAGTATGGTTCAATGTGCAAATATCGAAAGTTTGTTCATGATCTCTACTATTATAAAGGGCGTTGAAGTGAAATTATATGAGCTTCAGCCAAGGCTCAAGCATGTCATCAAGGATGGGGCACCACAGAAGATTATCCTCTGGCCTCTCGCTTAATTATATTTCGTTGGAGCAAAGGTATTATCTGCTTTGATTTCATAAACATTGCTCCACACCAGGTTAGTGAAGTTTATCTAGTAAATATTTAGTCTTTACTTGTTTTATTTTGCGTAGTTTTAGTTTTCGCTAGTTTTGTTTTTATTTTGCAAAACCGAGGAAATCAAGTTCGAAATTTCACCGTCGATGAGAATTATTTTTGCAAGGGCGAATTGAAGTTGGGATGTGGCTTCATCGATTTGCAAACGTGTCTTAAACACGTGGCATTAATCGCCTGATTTGTTTTGACAAGTGTCAGCCAAAATTTCAATCTAACGGCCCGTGTTTCGCCGCGTGTCGATCGTCGTTTTGCTTCCCGAGGCGTTCTTTTGCCCTAATCCTTGCGACCTATAAATTTCACACTTCATTCTCATTCTCTCTTTTTCACGCTTCCGAATTTACATAATTCTCTCGAGCTTTCAAGTTTTCGCTAAGAGTTTTGCAACTTTTAAACACCATTTACCAAATTTTCAAGTTCCAAATGGCCTCCATAACCCAAATCCCTATCACCTCCGCAAAGACGTCCGACCAAGTAGAGAAGAAGCCGAGTGTTCTCGCTGCGGTGAGACTTCGCCAGCAAGCATCAAGCGGAGCAGCACCAAGCTAAGCAGTATCGCAGACTCCTTCTGTGGGAGTCAGGCAGAAGATCGTGTTGAAGAAGGTTACGAAGGCAAGAGCAAGTTCTGCTTCGCCAGTGGTGCCCTCTGTGGGCAAAGGGAAAGCTTCGCTGAAGGAGAGCAGCTCAGAGAAGCAGCAAGAAGGAGCAAGCGTGAAGCTTGCTCAGAGGAAGGCCTCCGCATAAGCGTAGGTCGGTTCAGTCAAGTCCGCTGAGCTGCAACGGAAGAAGCCGGTCGTAAAGGAAGCGGCCGAGGCAAAAGAGAGCGAAGAACAGTTGGCCATGAAGAGAAAGATGGCAGAATTGGTGGCCAGATAGGTGAAAGCAAGGGCTGAGTAGCAGCGAATGTTGGAGGAAAAGGAGAGGCAAGAAAAAGAGAAGAAGGAAGAGAGAGAGCGAAAAGATCGCAAAAGAAAAGAGGAGGAGGAAAAAGAAGAAGTCGCTGCGGTGAAGAGGCAACGAAGGGCAGAGAAAACTGCCACCAAGGCAAGAGAAACTCCTTAGGCATCTGTGGCAGAGAGGAATGCAACAATGGAGGTCGAGTCGGAAGAAGAGCGGCTCATTGTAGCAATTTATGAGGGCGAAGACCCTTTTGGCGAAGTTGGGGCGTCTGAGGTTGATCTCAACGAAGAGACAGATGATGCACCGCTGGTACATCGCCGAAAGGATGCTAATGCCTCAGAGATGGGCACAGCGGGAAAAAAAGAGCCAAGAGAAGAAGCCGAGGAAATAGAGAGTCTTGCGGTTGAGGAAGAAGCGCAGCAAAATGTCGCGAGCCCTGTTGATAGCGAAGAATTTGGTGAGCTGGGCGAGGATTCGCCATTCGCTAGAGATGTCGCACACTTGACACCTGGTCAAGTTGCTGCTGATCAAGCGAGCAGCAAGCTTGCAATTGGAAAGGGCAAGGGGTTATTTCGCAAAGCGGCTAGCAGCGAAGAGGATTTGGACGATGAAATTGGTGAAGGACTCTTCGCCCTAACGGACGAAGATGAAGAAGAACTAGCGGACCAACAAGCCATCGAGACTCAAAGACAAGCCACTTCGTCTGCGCCGCCGCCGCCTCTACCAAGGGTCCTCTGCGAAGGAAAAGAGCTACGAAGGACAATGTCAATTCGCTCGGTCGAAAAGACTCGCGAACTCATAAGCAAGAATGTCATCGAGTATCAATCGAAGAGGTTCTTATCGGAGCAGTCTTTAAACCCAGACCTTAGAGGACTTTCAGCGAACGTAGTGAAGCAAATCGAAGAACGAGGCTGGGAAATTTTTTGCACGGAGTTGGGTTCGGCGAGGCGAGAATGGGTCATAGAATTTTACGCGAGTCTGTTGGACCCCAAGAGCTTCAAAGCCTCAATTTCGCCCCAAAGATGCAAGCGAGAGGATCTCGCTCAGCGAAGAAAGCCCCCGCATCAACATCGAACAATAACGAGCAACTCAAGTTGTTGAGGGAAATTAGGGATGAAAATCACAGATTCCATCGCTATTTCCTTCAGCGAGACCGAGTTATCCAACACATGCTCAGTCGATTAAAGGGTGGGCCCTTCTAGATTCCGCCATTTCCAGATCTCCCAAAAGATTCCAACGAAGCTCCACCTGATCAAAAACCCTAAATGGAAGTCTTCTTTCTCTTTATCTCTCGCCTCTCTTAATTTTTTGTTTGTATGATTGCATGTTTGTACTTCGCTTAATTGTATTACTTCATCTCTTGTACACATGTAAATTATCAATTTCAATGCTATTATCTTTCGCTTCGGCGAACATTTATGTCTATATTTTTGCGCAATTTCGTTAACTTTCTTTTTGTACAAAACATTTTTATTTCTCTGTAAATTCATTTTATAACTCCTCTATGTTGGCGCGAAATCTTAAATTGGACGGAGTGAAATTTTGTGAGGAGTAGAGGTCATAGTTTTCGAAAATTCTTTAAGTTAGAAATTTAATTTCGCGAATTCTTTTAGCTTTAGCGAACTCAATTCGACTCAACCCAAGCCTTAAACTTTTAGTAAACTTTAAGTTTGGGGGTGCTGAGTGTTTTTCATTGGGACAATGAAAAGTCCAAGTTTGGGGGTGGAGTTCGCCCAAGCCAATTATGTAAATACTCGCGAAAAGCGCCGAAAAGACATATGCTTCAAGAGCGATTCAGCGTAGAAAAATTAATTGGATAGTTGCCATTTCGTTGAAGTAAAAGGTGAGATTTACAAGCCAAACCCTGGGCTGGATAAAACCATGAAAAATTTAAAATTTTCCCAAATACTCGCGAGAGCGAAGTGAATCAAAGGGCTAGTAGCCTAAGTCCTGGGATGGTTTCTCCTCTGTCGCTTACTCTAACATTGTATATCTATCATTATATCAAAAATTCGATGATAATTGAGAAAACGATAGTTGGATACCGTAAGTGAGGAATCCCCAGCGAATTGTAAAAGGAGAGTATTCACTTCGGCAAAAGATGAGAAGTACCAAAGTTAAAAGGAGCGAAAGAGTTTAAAGCGAAAAGTTAAGTCCAATTGGCTAACGAAAACTAAAAGAACCAAAGAATTGAATTTCTGAACCAAAAGGAGTTTCAGCGAACAAATGGCTAAAGCGAATTGCAAAATTGAGTTCCTGAAACTTTAAAGCTTCACCCAGCATTGTTTAGTTATATAAAAGATTTACTTAGAAATACTGTTGAATTCTCAGAATTGATTTGTTGACGACATTAGCAAAGTCAGATGCACTGTTCCTTGTGGCGAAGGAAAATAGGAAACAAAAGCAAATTCCGCCCTCTGGAAATTGAGTTATTACTCGGGACGAGTAATGATGCAAGTTTGGGGGTGTGATAACTCTCAAGAATTGAGAGTGATGGGGGTTGAGTCAGAGTGATAGGGGAGTTTGTTGTGGCGAAGTAACTCTAAACTAAGTAAATTAAAATAAATCGAACTAATAAAATACATCGGAAAGGAATAAGACATTTCGGAGAGTTTCGCTTCAGCGAAACTATTTACAGCAAAGAAGCAACAACCGTTAGCTTTCTCTTTTGCTCTCTCGAGACTTAGAGTTTGGCTCTCTCGAGCTCTTGGTTTGGTTCTCTCAAACTCAAACATTGCTAAGGCGAAGTAACACAACATTTGGCGAACCTTATCTCTAATCATTCAATTTAGATGCAAGTAAACTCATCTCTAAGTAAACTTTGCGAACCTAATGTTATACATGCAAGATCGATTTATTTCTATTCTCTCGAAGAAAAATAACGACATACACACAGTGGATCAAACAGAGTGCATTTTGAATTAACACAGCATGCATAATAGTTTATCATCTCGCTAAAGCTTCCCTAGGCAAAATACTCTTATTTGCCTATTTCCTTCCAATGATGGATTTAGCTGCTCATGTCGATAAATAAAAGCAAAGTGAAGTAAAAGCAACAGAAAATCTTCATTAAAAACAACAAAAAAAAGGTTCGTTGAAACTACGCTAAAACAGAAGTAGATGAAAGCAATAAAACTAAACTACAGCTATACTACAACTAAAAACTAAGGAAATGGAGATCGGAAATGCTTGACGGAATGGTGATCAACCCCGAATGGGTGATCGGCCACAAAATGGGTGACCGACCCTAAATTAGGTGATATTTTGCTCTGAAGGTGAACGCCTCTATTTATACTCCAGCTCAAGCGGCAAAGCCTACTTCACGATCCTAACAATGTTGGATTACTCTTCGATTGCTTTTCAGACAAAGGACTGCTTTATCTGACATTTCTGCTCCACGATCCACACTGTCGGTTGTTAGAGCATCTTGGCTTCGGTAACTTTACAGCATTTTTTTCGTTGGCGGTTTCACTTTGGCGAAACAATTGGTACATTCTTTAAGCTCCACTGCTGCATTGAATCTCTTCAGGGCGTGCTTGGCTGGGCTAATGTTCGCTATGACAAACTTATTCTTGTGGGAATTTCGCTTCGCTCCATCAGGAATGCTACAGACAAACTAGAAAGTATCAATTCTTTACAAAACATATAACTTTGCAAACATTCAAGCATAATTCGCTGCAGCGAACCCAGAAAATGCATCCTAATCAGAAAACTAAAGGATGTTTCGTTTAAGTGATGCTTTTAAGCATGATGGGACAAAATTCAATATTAAATAAATTAAATATAAGCAAATTCTTATAAAAATATATTCTCTTAAGCTACTTTAATTCTCAATTCTTGAAAGTTATCAACCATCATTGGAAGAGACTCCCATAAAGGCAAAAAGTTAGTTAATACCACCAATGAAATTTTTTTTGACGGGGTTTCCGAGGCTCTAGATCTTCCTAAAGAACCTTTACCAATAATAAAAAAAAATTCCCAATTTTTTCTCTTTTTTGTTTTAGTTTTTGTTTTCCATTATCACTCATATATAAATATTTTGTGCAACTACTTTTGGATGAAAATTTTGAAGATTTTGAGAAGACTTTAAGTGAAAAATCAAATTCAAGTCCTAATACTCTTGAAAACAGTGGTCGAGATGTTAATAGTTCTAAGGCAGCATTTCTTAAGAAACAGATTAGTTCATCTTATCCCACCAAAACGTTTGAAAATTTATCTAAACAAAACGAAAAATTGTCGAAAAGCGTGAGGTTTTTTAATTTTGTCCTGAGTAAAAAATTTATATTTCTAACTTCAAACAAAATGCAGCTATAGCCATATGGGAACTTGGCGAGACAAGGTCGCATATACTGATTTTAAGGATTTGAGGATATAAACAATGTTTGTGAAGGAACATATACAATAATTGATTCTCTTTCAGTATTTGGTAGTGATAATGGGGACTGTCTTAGGAAATTTTTCAATGATTATTTTACTAGAAAGGAATCATATAATCAGTTGAAAACACACACTCTCGCCAACTTACTTTAGAAAGTAAAAATCAACATCTATAAGTTAACAACAATGAGTTAGAATTGGTGAAGGTTGCAAAAAGCCTGCAGTTAAAGAGAGGGATATAGTGAAACAAAAGCTTGTTTAAATGTCTTTAACAATGAAGGAACTAGAGGCAAAAATACAGAAATTGAAGGAACAAAAAAAGATTTATGAACTACGTTATCACTCTTTGTCAAAAATGGATTGTTCCACCCACTTAAGTTCAAGTTGAAGAAGCCGATATGATATCTGTTTATGTTATCAAAGAAAAAGATTGGCAACAATCTTTTATAAATTATCTACAGCATTGAAAGCTTCCTACAAATTCGGAGCATAAGGCTGGATTACGAAAAAGGGTAGCTAGATTTATCCATTATATATATTCTTTATCGTATTCATATGAGGGTCTCTTGCTTCGATGTTTATGAAAAGAAGAATCCTCGAAGGCATTGGAAGAAGCACATATTTCTGCATTTTTGCCTCTAGTTCCTTCATTGTTGTCGATGTTTGAACAAACTTATGTTTCACTATATCTCTCTCTTTAATCGACCGACTTTCTACAGCCTTTTCCAACTCTAAATCATTATTTTGTAGATGTTGATCTTTACTTTTTGAAGTAAGTTGGCAAGAGTATGTGTTTTTCAACTTATTATATGATTCCACTCTAGTGAAATAATCACTGACAAATGTCCTAAGACAGTCTACATTATCATTACCAAATACTGAAAGATAATCAATTACTGTATATGTTCCTTCACAAATATTTTTTGTATGCTCAAAATCAATTTATACAACCTTTTCTTGCCCAAGTTTCCATATGGCTATAGCTGCATTTTGTTTAAAGTTAGAACTTTTCTAATCTAGACGAAATTCAAAGACTTCAGACTCTGACAATTTTTCGTTTTTGTTTAAATGAATTTTCAAATGTTTTGGTGGGATGAGATGAACTAATCAGTTTCTCAAGAAATGATGCCTTAGAATTATTAACTTCTCGACTATAGTTATTAAGAGCATTAGAACTTGAATTTGATTTCATGCTCAAAGTCTTCTAAAAATCTTCAAAGTCTTCAAAATCGTTATCCAAAAGTGGTTGCACAAAATATTTGTATATGAGTGAAAATCTCTAAAAAAAAAGAGAGAGAAAAAAAAAAAAGAAAAAAAGAATCTTACTATTGGTAAAGGTTCTTCAGAAAAATCAAGTGCCTTGGGAACCCAATAAAAAATATTTTCATTGTTTGTATCAACCAACTTTTACTTTTTTGGCAGTCTTTTCCAATGAAGGTCACAAGGACTCTCATGAGATGATTCACCATGATTTTGAGCATCAGGTTCTTGAATATCTTATTCATCAAAATTTGGTTCTCCAACACATTGATTTTCAACATATCGAGCTTAAACATCTTCTTCTTGAATATTTTGTTCCTCAACATTTTGTTCTTTAACATCTCGATCTTCAACATGTTATTCTTCATTATTTTGTTCTTCAACATGTCGTCTTTGAATATCTTCTTTTTGGACGCCTTGTTTTCTAACACTTGGATTTCGAATGCCTCATTTTGGAGCAGGAGAATCTTCTTCAGGTAAACAGATCTACTTTCCACCTTGATACCTCTGTTGCCTTTCGGGAGCTTAGATTTGGATGGAGAAGATAGGGATTGTTCTACTAGTTTTCTAACATTATCTTCAAAATATTTATCGTGCTTCACTAACCATCATCCCTTATCAGGTAAGATACTTGATCCTACAGATGTAGTGATCTAGCCAAAAATGAGTTCGAGATGTTGTTCTAGTTTTGGTGCAAATTTTCCAATGACATAGGATATTTGTCAAAACTAGCTACCGTAATACTACCTTCTAAGTCATAGAGGATGTATTGAAAGAATCCAATTTTTTGCCCAAATCAATGCGGACTGTAGGATTCTATAATCATTGAATCAATAAATTGAGAAGATAAGTAGCACGATCGAAGGCAGATGAAGTATGAAGAGTCTGATGATGGTATCTATTGATGATCTATTATTTCTTCATATTTATTTTTGTTGTGAATAGTTGCACCACACGTGACAGATCCTCCATAATGAATTATATTCTCTAGTTTCGTTCTCAGGGCAGGAGAAATCAAACATTCGAGCAGCTCAAACATTCTTAGAAGCCCGAGTGTTTAAATTAATGAGCAAGCTCTCCTGAATAAATTTCAAGGGAAAACAAGTGACATCCTACTGTTAGTTCAGGGTCTTCATTGTACGTTCGACCAGACATTGAAGATTTTAAGTCTCAAACTCTTTCATTGTCTTCAAAAGTTATCTCTCTTGATAGTTTAGGCAAAAATGTGACATTCAGGTTTCACCATGCAAAGGAAAGATGGCCAGCTAAAGGCTCCCCAATAAGCAAAGAAAGCACATCCTTGATTGATTGCTCATTGTCTTTCAAAATCACTAAATATTTCAACTCTAAGGTGATGCGCATGACGAAATTCACAATGATCTTGCAAATAAATAAATAAAGTTAGCAAAAAAATCATTGAAAAAAAACAAACTCAAAAAATAAATCACGATAAAGAAACGAATAAGATTTCCCATAGTGCAAAGCAAAGGATGAACACATGAGGATAAAATTGTCTTTTGAAATCCTCGCAGATGTTCATTTAGTACTTTTTTGATGCAAAGTAGATGATAGAATAGTTAATATTGGGTGCAAAGTAGATGATAGAACACCGGAGTATAAACTTGTCTCGTTAAATCCTCGCAGATGTTCATTTTGTACTTTTTTGCTATAAAATAGATGATGGAACACTTCTTGGGTGCAAAGTAGATGATGGAACATCGGAGGATAAACTTGTCTCGTTAAATCCTCGCAGATGTTCATTTTGTATTTCTTGGGTGCAAAGTAGATGATGGAACACCAGAGGATAAACTTGTCTCGTTAAATCCTCGCAGATGTTCATTTTGTACTTCTTAGGTGCAAAGTAGATGATGAAGCACTTTGGATGTAAAGTAGATGATTGAACACCAGAGGATAAACTTGTCTCATTAAATCCTCTAAGGTGTTTATTTTGTACTGCTGTCGTCTAGTGTTTTACTTTTTCACAATTTGGTAGAAAATATCTTAAGTATGGAATATTCTGGATTTGCTTAAATGCACTAGGGGCATCTTACAACAAGGAAATAGCAACGAAATAGAAAAATTAATAAAAAAAATATAGTTTTTACTTTGATGATGATTGAAATTTGTATAAATAAGTGTTAAAAGTTGAAATTAAAAAAAAAAAAAAAAAAAGATTAGTTTAGAAAAAAAAAATTATGTTTATATATTTAAAAATCACCTTTAAAAAAGAAACGGTGAAAAATATTATAGGAGTCATAAATTTTTTTTAACATTTATATATACTAGAAAATAACACCTGTTTAAGCTCAAGGATGCCCATCGGGGTCTTAAACCTACTCAAACACAAGGAAGCCCATCGGGGTCTTATACCTGCTTAAGCACAAGGAAGCCCATCGGGGACTTACTCCTACTAGGATCACAAAGCTGCCTACAAGTTCTTACACTCCCTAGCTGCACTATGATGTCCATCGGGGACTTACACATACTTCAACAGTGTGATGCCCATCGGGGACTTACATACACTGACAAAGCGTTGGTGCCCATCGGGGTCTTACCCATGCGAGACCTAAACTAGTAACTCCTAACAGTCTCCTAGGTACAGTAATACAAGCTAACAGATCGACCAGGCAATATTCATTAGCAACACAATCCTAGCATGGCTCTATAGAACATGAACAAGAAACATGGATATGCTAGAGTAAGAAAATCCCTAGCATGGAGCTAACATGAACAAGACAACAGACATGCCAGCAAGTCAGAAACAAGAATCCTATCCACTAGAATGCTCATAAATAATCACAAAATATCAATATGCTAGTAAAGTAATTGCAGGGTCCACACAACCCCGGTAAGGGATCCTTACCTAGAATATGCAGAAAACAATCACATAAGACAAACTCCCTAAGCTGCAAAGACCAACTCAACCTAGCCAAAATACCAACATAAATGGTGCATAAATCAACTTTCCAGCTAACAATATCCCAGGAGTAAAACACAAGGCACTAGGGACTACCAAACCAAAGAAGGAGGCTCTCGGCCCTAGGATGGCTCGGCAAGGAGTGAGCATCAGCAAGTGAGCGAGCGGCGCTGCGGCCCAGCAGCGAAGGGCGTCTTGGGGGCGATGTCTGTTGGCGTGGGCGCACGCAGCGGTGGGCACGAGGAGCTGCTGCTGTGCTAAGGCTAGGCACGGCCCGTAGGGGAAGAGAGGGGCTGCAGTGCACGTCGCCTTGGCGAGGCGTTGAGGTGACAAAGGGGCGCTGCTGTAGGTGGAGCGGCGCTGTTGCGGGCGTGATCGATAAAGTGGCTGGCTGTCTTTGCGAGGCTTTGCGAGGGCAAGACAGACGACACTGGCTTCACTGCGATGACGAGGGCCGCGCAAGAGACAGGTATAGCGGCTGCTGCGGGGCTGGGGCGAGCAGATGCTGCTGGGCGACGCGTTGGTGAGGCCGCCTTCAGCGTAGCTTGCGACGCTGGCGCTGGGGCTGCGATGGGGGCTCGTATGCGGCTAGGCGCGATTATCTAGGGGTTATTTTCGACACAAGGGGGCAAATGGTTAGGGCTTGCTTGCGAAGAGACAAGAAAAATGATTAAAAGGAAGAAAAGGGACAAAGCGATTGAACCTTACCCAAGAGCTTGATCGATCGAAGGAGCTAGGGAGAACAAGAAGCGGTTGCTCTTCCTTTTTCCTTCTGTATGAACAACAAAACACAAAAACCCTTTAATTCCATTTAGCTCTTCACTCCGAAAAACCACGGGACAAGTAAAACACAAACGAACAGGAGCATATCATACTCCCTTGGCTCAACTGGAACTGCTTCCTTTTTACCAACTGCTGCAACCAGGACAACCCAGGTTCGAGCCTCGGCTTGAGCACCTTTTCCATTTATTTTCCTCTTTACAAACCAAGGCCACAAAACATCACAATCTAACCGGAACAATTCCTGTCAAGATTAACGAATGAATTATTAAATCCAAACCTAACCAAGAATTATTAATGAGAATAACGGCCAGCTGACCTAAACCTGAACTCTGAAAACCAGGCCGTTACAGTACTCCCTCCTTAGAAGACTTTCGTCTTCGGAAGTCGCTGTCCTAGAATAACTCGGGGTAGTTCCTTCTCATCTCTCCTTCCAACTCCCAAGTAGCTTCCTCAACTTTCTGGTTCCGCCACTGAAACTTCACTAAGTCGATGGTTCGGTTTCTCAAAACGTTTTTCTCAAAGGCTAAGATTTTTACAGGCTTCTCCTCAAAGCTCAGGTCACTGTTCAGCTGTAATGGTTCAAAATCCAAAATGTGCGAAGGGTCAACCACATACTGGCGGAGCATCAATACGTGAAACACACTATGCACTGCTGCCAAAGACGGTTGCAATGCTAACCGGTAAGCTACAGCTCCAATCCTCTCAAGGATCTCAAAAGGTCCAACAAACCTGAGGCTCAGCTTTCCCCGCTTACCAAACCTCAGAACTCCACGCATCGGTGCTACCTTAAGGAAAACATGCTGACCCACCTCAAACTCCAAATCTCAACGCCTGACATCGGCGTAGCTTTTCTGCCTACTCTGAGCGTCAACATACGAGCCCTGATCTTCTGAACTGCCGCGTTGGTCATCTATAGCAACTCAAGACCCAAAACCTGCCTGTCCCCAACCTCTTCCTAGAAAACTGGGGATCTGCAACGCTTACCATACAACGCTTCAAATGTTGCCATCTGGATGGTCGACTGATAACTGTTGTTGTAGGCAAACTCCATCAAATACAAGTACTGGTCCCAACTGCCTAAAAAATCCAACACAGGCTCGCAACATATCCTCCAGGATCTGATTTACCCGCTTTGTCTGACCATCGGTCTGTGGATGAAAAGTTGTATTGTAGTTGCACTCAGTACCTAAACCTGCCTATAGGGCTCTCCAAAACTGAGACCTAAAACGAGAATCTCTGTCAGAGATGATCTTAACTTGCACCCCATGGTACCTGACTATCTGCTCAAGGAACAATTGTGCCCACTACTCCACGGTGTAATTTATTCTACAGGGGACGAAGTGCGCACACTTGGTCAATCTGTCAACGATCACCCAAATCTGTGTATAACCTCTCAGAGTCCTGGGCAAACCCGAAATAAAGTCCATGGTAATTTCTTCACATTTCCACTGAAGTAAACCAAGCGACTACAACAAACCTGCTGGTTTCTGCCTAGGTGCCTTCACTTCCTAACAAGTGAGACACCGGCTTACAAACTGGGCAATCTCTCTCTTCATCCCCATCCACCAAAAACTCTGCTTAAGATCCTGGTACATTTTGTTACCTCCCGGATGCCATACAAAAGTCGAGGTGAGCATCGGTCAACAACTTTGTAAGGATACTAGCATCGGCTGTAACATAAAGTCGTCCCTTATACCTCAAGCCACCATCTGGTGCGACCACAAAATTGAAGTCACCATCAGCCTGAACTCTTTCTTACAAACTCTTTAACTTAGGGTCATTCGTCTGGCCATTGATAATCCTTTGCTTTATCCAAGGCTGACTTGTCTACTAGGCTACCCTGGCGGTAACCTCCCCTAACATCACTACTATACCAGCCTTCTCAAGATCTTTTCTTATAAAACTCTTGAGGTTCAACAACGCTGCTGAATGCAGGGTCTTCCTACTTAGTGCATCTTCCACAACATTCGCTTTTCTAGGGTGATACAGGATCTCACAGTTGTAATCCTTTACTAATTCCAACCACCTCCTTTGTCTCATGTTCAATTCTTTATGGGTAAAGAAATACTTGAGGCTTTGGTGATCTGTAAACAACTGTAGCTTTTCACCATACAAGTAATGCCCCCAAATCTTAAGTGCAAAGACAACAGCCGTCAACTCCATATCATGAGTCGGGTAATTCTGCTCGTACGGTTTCAACTGTCTCAAAGCATACGCTATAACTTTACCGTGCTCCATCAGAACGCAACCCAAATCGAACTTGCTAGCATCAATTTACACCACGAAACCTCATGTTCCCTTTGGAACAGCTAACACTGGTGCGGACGTCAAATTGTACTTCAGCTTAGCAAAACTCTCGTCGCACTTCTCATCCCAAACGAAGTCGACGCCCTTCTTCGTCAAACAGGTAAGCGGTGAAGCTATAGCAGAAAAATACTGAACGAAGCGACGGCAATAACTAGCCAAACCCAGAAAACTGTGAACCTCAGATACCGTGGTCGGACTGGCCCACGAACTAACTGGTTCTATTTTTTAGAGGTCCACAGCCACTCCCTCCTTGAAAACTCAAGCAAAAACTCACACTTAGAAAATTTCGCATAAAGCTGATTCTCTCTTAAGGCTGTCAAAATCTGTCTTAGGTGCGAAGCATGGTCCTCCTTAGACTTTGAATAAATAAGAATGTCATCTATGAATTCGATGACAAAGCGATCCAAGAATGCCTTGAACACTCTGTCCATCATATCTATAAATGCAGCTGGGGCATTAGTCTGTCCGAAAGACATGACCACGAACTCATAATGACCATACCTCGACCTGAATGTTGTCTTGGGGATATCGGCATCCCGGATCCTCCACTAATGATAGCCTAACCTCAAGTCAATCTTTGAAAACACACAAGCTCCCTAGAGCTGGTCAAACAAGTCATGAATACGTGGCAGTGGATACTTATTCTTAATGGTTACCTTATTCAGCTCCCTATAATCAATGCACAGACGCATCGAACTATCCTTCTTCTTAACAAACAGCACAGGTACTCCCCACAGGGTCGCACTCGGTCTAATGAATCCTCTGTCAAGGATCTCTTGCAACTACTCCTTTAGCTCTTTCAATTCAGCTGGCGCCAGACGGTAAGGAGCTTTCGAGACTGTAAGGGACCGACCCGAATGGGGCACTAAATGGGCCCTTACCCCAATGCATGCAATCAAAATAAAGGACATTTAAACAGACATGATTTCGGATTCCAATTAAAACAAAACATTCAAAATAACCCCTTTAAAAACTAAACAATTTCCCTGGAGCCTGTCCCTGTTTCCAAGCACCTGTTCCAAGATAAATACATTTCCAAAGTACACTCCGATCAGAGATTTCTTAAAATCATTCAAAACATGTCTAAATATAATAATCTTTGGAATCCACAACATATTCGAAAAAACATCCTAGGGCTCAGTGCTCGCCTACATGCATTCAGGGAAAATAAAACATAAAGAGTCATAACACAAAATCGAGTTTGATGATTGAGCCCCATGATCACAGCTCCTCCTTCACCATCTTGTCTCGCAACTTGGTTACTGTGGAAAAACCACGAGTAAGGGGTGAGTAACGAATTACTCGAAAGAATCCCCAACCGGGGTACAATACGATATACTTCGTCATCTCGATGAGCGTATGCAAGCTATGAATATAAACACGTAATAGAGCACATAGCTTAGCCCACACTTGGGCCTCGGATGCCACTTTAGGGTCTTAGTCCGGAATAATATCACCACACATCCAATATATAAGTCGCCTATACGAGAAACAAGTCCCGGCCTCACTGCATCATCGTCGACGAAAGGTACACTGGCTCACAATCCCGAGGAGCTCTCCGATCGGCGCTTGTAATGAGCGTAAGCATGCACCGCGTGCTCTGCGCAGAACTATGGGGGTTGCCGGAGTGCGGAGGCAAGCCGCCCATATCCAATCCACCACGCCTAACTAAATCTTTGGATCGGTGTCACCGACATAGGGGTGTGAGACTCGGACACGTAAACTATGTCACCAACCACCGCACTGGGGCCAAGGAACGGTCGTGGTAGGCTTACACCAGAAGCCGCCCTTGCCTTAACAGGTGGCAATCGTGGCTCTTGTCAAACGTCTTTGAGGACATGCGGCTGCCGGGGCGAGTCAATGCCAAGTCATCATCCCGACCGTTGGGGCATTTAACAGTCTGCCACCCTCACCCAAGATTGCAGGGCCTACCGCTTGGGTTAGCTAATCTCTCACGGGGTCCAGGGATGGAATGACTTGCTTGACGTCCCTGCCATGGATGCAAGGTTCTTTATGCATCAGGCCCGGATGATGCTATCTACCTGCAATTCTAACTCGCCTAGCAAACAAAGAAACAATTCCATAAAATCCAATACGTGCTCAATAAGAATACAACGAGCCTAGCATGATACTACGAAGCAAGGAACAGATACGAGCATGCTAGAGAGGAACAGCCTAGCATGGATTAACATGAGAATTGAATCAGAAAAATCATGCTAATCGGGAATTCAGATTAGAGAACCTAGCTACATATGTCAATACACACAAACAAGCAATCAATCAGCAATCACATATAATATCGCAGGGTCCACACAACTCCGGTAAGAAATCCTTACCTTGGCCGGGGACAATTTGACACGAAATCCTAAGCGGCGAACGAACCCAAACTAGCTATCGAGAACCTATCAATCACAACAAAAATCACACAATAGGCCTAAATATAATAAAATAAACGAGGCTCAGCTCGGGAGCAACTCACGAGGCGCGACGAACGCACGAACGAGCCGATTGCACGAACGGGGCAACAACGAGGCTCGCTGGGCGCGCTGGGCGCAGAAATGGGCGAGCTGGGCGTGCTGGTGTGCGCGCTGCGGACGCGAGCGACGGACGGACGCGGGCGGCGCGAGGGCGCGAGCGAGCGGCGCGCGGCCGGCGCGCGACGATGCGACGCGACGCGTAGCTGGGCGAGGACGAGCGCGCGGGCACGGGGCGGTGAGCAACGAGGCTCGGCGGCTGGGCTGCTTCTGCGCGCGCGAGCTCGGCGAACAGGGGCGAAAAGGGCGATCTGGGCGACGGAGAAAACGAACTTGAATTCGAGCGATTGGAGAGGATTCGACGTTCGTTCAGTTGATGGATGAGTTCCTCTACACCTGCTGAACAGAAAACACACAAATTTCCTCACTCCCTCGGCCGGCAGGGACGGAATTGAAAACAGGGGAAAAACGAAGGAGAAGAAGAAAGAGAGCTTACCAACAGCGTGAGGATGAAACGCCTTCGACCTTGGGGATGGGAACTCGGTTGAATTGAAACTGGAGAAGGAAGAAATCGAGAGAAGTTGGCTGTCGGTCGGGGGAGCTCGCGAGGAAGAAGAAGAAGAAATGGGGCGAAGGCTCGGGCGAGCTAGCCTTTTAACCAAAGCAAGGGACGAGCAGACATATATACAAGATCTCGCGATTAAGTTAACAAACGTGCGCGGTGGCTCGGCTGGCTAAGCCCTCCGCCTAGCACATGACACGCCCCTTGTTCGATTCCTACTCGACGTGCTATTTAATTCCCTATTTATTTTTACTCCTTCCCAAGCCCAAATGCCTTCACCAAAAATCCCGATCCTATTCAAATTGACTCATAATTATTCCGGCAATTTTCAACTTCAAAACCGGCCCGACCCAAAATTACCAAAATGCCCTTGGGCCTCCCGGGAAGACCGGGATGAAATTTCTGGGCCGTTACAATACTCCCCCCTTATAAGACTTTCGTCCTCGAAAGTCAATTAAGATTGAAACAATGTGCGATGGAATCCGGCACGAACTGTCTCAACATCGAAACATGAAAAACACTGCACTCTCGACGACAGCGGCGGAGGAAGGGCTAATCGATAAGCAACCTTGTCGATCCTCTCGTAATCTCAAACGGCCAACAAAACGGGGACTCAGCTTTCCACGCTTGCCAAACCTCAAAACACCTCGCATCGGTGCGACCTTCAAGAAAACATGTTGACCAACCTCAAACTCCAAATCCCGAAGCCGAACATCGGCATAACTCTTCTGCTCGCTCGAGCCGTCAACATGCGGGCTCTAATCTTCTGCACGGCACCATTGGTCAACTGCAGCAACTCGGGCCCCAAAACACGCCTATCACCAACCTCTTCCCGAACACAGGAGATCGGCAACGCTTGCCATACAAAGCCTCGAATGGAGCCATCTGAATAGTCGACTGATAACTGTTGTTATATGCAAACTCCATCAGATACAGATACGATCCTCACATGCACACCGTGATAGCGAATGATCTGCTCCAAAAACAATCTACGCCTTTGTTCCACGGTATAAGTGTCTCTACCGGGAATGAAGTGTGCGCTCTTAGTCAATCGATCAACTATCACCCAAATCGAGAGAACTTCCTCGAGTCCTCGGCAAGCCGAAATAAAGTCCATGGAGA
The DNA here is from genome assembly GCA_036507275.1 of Sicyos edulis. Classification (NCBI taxonomy): domain Eukaryota; kingdom Viridiplantae; phylum Streptophyta; class Magnoliopsida; order Cucurbitales; family Cucurbitaceae; genus Sicyos; species Sicyos edulis. Next base: position 21,832,864 of record CM071848.1, read on the forward strand.
TCTCTTCCCATTTCCACTGAGGTACACTCAGCGGCTGCAACAAACCGGCTGGTCTCTGCACGGGGCCTTTCACTTGCTGACAAGTGAGACATCGACTGACGAACTCCGCCACATCTCTTTTCATACCCATCCACCAGAATGTCCGCTTAAGATCTCGATACATCTTGGTACCCCGGGGGTGCCAAGCAAACGAGAATCGTGGGCCTCGAGAGCAACTCTACTCGCAATCCTGCAACCTCCGGAACACACAATCGCCTCAGTCACGTCATTGCACCGCAGTGAATATACCAAGTCAAAATCTTCATCAAGACTAACTCTGTCAAATAATCTTTTAAGTGCGGGGTCACTCAGCTGACTATCAATAATCCGTTGTCTAATCGATGGTGGGCGATCCAATCGAGCCACTCTGGCAGTAACCTCACCTAACAACACTGCAATCTCAGCCCGCTCGAACTCTCTCCGTAATCTGGGCTGGGAGCTCAACAACGCCGCGGAGTGCGACGTCTTCCTACTCAGGGCATCGGCTACAACATTGGCTTTACCCGGATGGTACAGAATCTCGCAGTCATAATCTTTCACTAACTCTAACCATCTCCTCTGCCTCATATTCAGCTCCTTCTGAGTAAACAGATACTTGAGGCTCTGGTGATCGGTAAACATCTGGATCCGCTCACCATACAGGTAATGCCTCCAAATCTTCAGTGCAAACACCACTGCTGCCCACTCCATATCATGAGTCGGATAGTTCTGCTCATATGGCTTCAGCTGACGGGAAGCATAAGCAATGACCTTCCCGTGCTGCATCAACACACAACCCAACCCGAACTTGGAAGCATCGCTGTAAACCACGAAACCACCTGTCCCTCCGGATCGCCAACACTGTGTTTGAAGTCAAACTGCGCTTGAGCCTGGCAAAGCTCTCCTCACACCTACCGTCCCAAACAAACTCGACACCCTTCCTCGTCAGACGAGTGAGGGGCGAGGCTATGGCGGAAAAGTCCTTAACAAACCGACGGTAGTAACCTGCCAAACCCAGAAAGAAACAGCTCCTACGAGCAAACCACCGAAGGACAGAGAGCTCTACCTACTCTCACTGTCTTGCTTTACTAAAGCACAAGATCAAAATCTCACGGGGTAGCAACAGGGGTTCACCACGGACTGAACCTCCAAATACCAACGGGCAACTCTCAACTTTCCAGGAAACAGGAAGACAACCAACAGGGCACGAACCATTCGCCCCACGAGCAAAACTGACTTCTAGCAATTCCAATCCACACCTTGGTCAACACCAAGCATCAACTTGTCACCATACCGGAACCAATCCGGACTCTTCTCCAAACAAATTTAACTTGCTAGGCTACCAAGACTGCCAGCAATTCCCCCGAGGCTACAAACTACACGACTTCAACTTGCCAACTGAAACTCACTATCAGGGCCTGATTGAGCTCTAGAGAGGCTCCCCACAACCTAGGGTTCTCCGGCAACCTTCGACATCCACTACCAACTAACGGCCTACAGCCAACTGCCTGAACAAACAACAACTCCATTTTCCAGCAACACAACCATGCTGGCCAACTCCAACTCCTTGGGAACCAAGAGGACCCGAAACGCTACCGAATGCGTCATCCTCCTACTCAGACCTCAACCACAACATAACTCCTACCCAAGGAAGGATCCGAACAACTCTCTTAGTCATGACGATCAACAAGAAGATCCGCCAACCAAGCTTAGGTCCACTTAACAAATCTTACCTAAGCAACAACCTGACACTCCGAGCATGGTATCCTTACCACCTCACTAAAGCCTTACAACCTCCACCTGGAGTCCAACTTTTCCAAGAACTGAGCACCAGATCCCCAAAGCAAACCCTACATGGATCTGAAACTCTCGCCACAGAACGAACCACACAAAAGACACTTGTGTGCACAACTCCCAACCTTCCTCTAGAGATCCAAGATTAACAAATGCTTTTCTCCCAAAAACAACACTAGCTCATGGCAGAGATACAACCAATCAACGGAACACCCAAAGTTCCATCTCCGCACGATGCTCGAAGCTGTGGCAACCTTGCTCTACCAAAGCATAACCAGGCCAAACCAAACTTACTTTATGCCATGCCTCTACCAAGGGTGCTTACCCATAAGGCATCCAATTCCTCTCACAAGGCATCCTACTCACCTTATAGACATCCAACTCATGGTCCCTCAGTTGGACCCAACTTGCTTCTACGATGCTCAACTCTCTTGAGGTTTAGGCACCCGAAGGTAGTTGACCGCACTACCAACCACAGAGATCTCTTGGCCTTAACACTAGCGTGAGATGCACGCGCACTAACACTTACCAACCGCCAACCTGCTTGACTTACTCAACCTCCAGTAACACTGGGAAAAGGCTCCGGCTCCTCTCGAACATCCTTTCGCTTGAAGTCTTTCGATTACCACTGAACTAGCCCTTTTTGCACGACCTACACACAGCAACTACCATAAATGGATCCAAGGCTAAAGGAGTACGCTAAACTCCGAACGGCATAGAACCATCTGCTATGCCCATGCCAAACTCAGGCCTGAACCAGATTTAGTGCCAAAGTGGCACACCAACCAATGCACCTCAAGTGCCACTACTACCAAATCCACATCTTACTACAACGGGGCCAACAAGGTCACAACCTCAAGTGACACGAACTCTGGCTCGGCATACAAGGGCTCAACTCCAACAACCATGCCTAAGGCATCTCATCGAGCTAAAGGCTCACAGCCTACTCTTGCATCTCCACATGATGCTCAACAAACTCTGGCCGGCTCTCTCATCATGCAGCAGCTAGCCCTACTTTAAGGCTTACCAAAAGAAGAGTGTTCAATTCTATCACACAACTGAGGAAACCACCAACGGATCCAGTCCGAAGGGAACACTGCTTGCTGCACCCTTAACTACAGGGTTCCGAAACTGGCTACAACAACCACACTTCACAGAAACACAAAGATGCCTCATCAACCTCCCCGAAGGCTACCAGCTTTGCAACCACTCTCTGGGCAACCAAATAATCTAACAAGGCTCAAGATCAGCACTTGAGCTACCCAGGCTAGTCCACACGGGGACCTGCTCCACCAACATCCACATCAGCACAACCACAGCTACCTTCTCTCTTGGAGTGGCATTCCAAGGCAAAGCACCTCCACCCTCTCACTAGGGGAAAACCATCAATTGGGCCACAGTTGGCCTATGGGAGTCCAATCTCTACCTCCCTCTGGAACGATGTCCCAGGGCATCCGAACCTACCTGGATACCACAACAAGCCACAACATACATCACACACTGCGGGAAGTTGGCATGATGGCGCTCTAAACCCAAACCAATAACGAGTCAGAACCTGCTCGTCTCCGCTCCACAACACTATACAAGGCATACACTAGATGACAGGTATTGTAAATTCTTAACCCTTTTTCTACAACAAATAGTAAACTTAGGCGTACACATGATGACTGCTCAGTGCTAGTGATCATGGGAAAACGACCTACAACAACAGGTCATACTACAGAATTTATGACTCTGAGCTCTGATACCAACTGTAAGGGACCGACCCGAATGGGGCACTAAATGGGCCCTTACCCCAATGCATGCAATCAAAATAAAGGACATTTAAACAGACATGATTTCGGATTCCAATTAAAACAAAACATTCAAAATAACCCCTTTAAAAACTAAACAATTTCCTTGGAGCCTGTCCCTGTTTCCAAGCACCTGTTCCAAGATAAATACATTTCCAAAGTACACTCCGATCAGAGATTTCTTAAAATCATTCAAAACATGTCTAAATATAATAATGCTGGAATCCACAACATATTCAGAAAACATCCTAGGGCTCCGTGCCCGGCTACATGCATTCAGGGGAAAATAAAACATAAAGAGTCATAACACAAAATAAGAGTTTGATGATTGAGCCCCATGATCACAGCTCCTCCTTCAGCCATCTTGTCTCGCAACTTGGTTACCTGTGGAAAAACCATAGTAAGGGTGAGTAACGAATTACTCAGTAAGAATCCCCAACCGGGGTACAATACGATATACATGGTCATCTCGATGAGCGTATTCAAGCTATGAATATAAACAATGAATTTAACAGTCTGCCACCCTCACCCAAGATTGCAGGGCCTACCGCTTGGGTTAGTTAATCCCTCACGGGGTCCAGGGACGGAATGACTTGCTCGACGTCCCTGCCATGGATGCAAGGTTCTTTATGCATCAGGCCCGGATGATGCTATCTACCTGCAATTCTAACCTGCCCTAGCAAACAGCAAACAATTCCATAAAATCCAATACGTGCTCAATAAGAATACAACGAGCCTAGCATGATACTACGAAGCAAGGAACAGATACGAGCATGCTAGAGAGGAACAGCCTAGCATGGATTAACATGAGAATTGAATCAGAAAAATCATGCTAATCGGGAATTCAGATTAGAGAACCTAGCTACATATGTCAATACACACAAACAAGCAATCAATCAGGCAATCACATATAATATCGCGGGTCCACACAACTCCGGTAAGAAATCCTTACCTTGGCGGGGACAATTTGACAAAAATCCTAAGCGCGAACGAACCCGAACTAGCTATCGAGAACCTATCAATCACAACAAAAATCACACAATAGGCCTAAATATAATAAAATAAACGAGGCTCGGCTTTCGGAGCAACTCACGAGGCGCGATTTAACGCATCGAACGAGCCGATTGCACGAATGGGGCAAAGAACGAGGCTCATTGGCGCGCTGGGCGCAGAATGGGCGAGCCGCTGAAGCGTCTTTGGTGCGCGCTTGCCAGGCGCGACGCCTTGCGCGACGGACGCGGGCGGCGCAGGCGCGCGAGCGCGCAAGCGCCCGCGCGACGATGCGACGCGACGCGTAGCCGGGCGAGGACGAGCGCGCGGCACGGGTGGTGGTGCGGCGAGGCTCGGCGGCTGGCTGCCTGCGCCTGCGCGCGAGCTCGCGAACAGGGGCGGTAAAAGAGCGATCCGGGCGACGGAGAAAACGAACTCGAATTCGAGCGATTGGAGAGGATTCGGCGTTCGTTCGATTTGATGGATGAGTTCCTCTACACTGCTGAGCAGAAAACACACAAATTTCCTCACTCCTCTCGGCGGCGAGACGGAATTGAAAACACGGAAAAACGAAGGAGAAGAAGAAAGAGAGCTTACCAACAGCGTGAGGATGAAACGCCTTCGACCTTGGGGATGGGAACTCGGTTGAATTGAAACTGGAGAAGGAAGAAATTTAGAGAAGTTGGCTGTCGGTCGGGGGAGCTCGCGAGGAAGAAGAAGAAGAAATGGGGCGAAGGCTCGGGCGAGCTGGCCTTTTAACCAAAGCAGGGGACGAGCAGACATATATATAAGATCGCGCGATTAAGTTATCAAACTCGCGCGGTGGCTCGGCTGGCCGAGCCCTCCGCCTAGCACATGACACGCCCCTGGTTCGATTCCTGCTCGACGCGCTATTTAATTCCCTATTTATTTTTACTCCTTCCCAAGCCCAAATGCCTTCACCAAAAATCCCGATCCTATTCAAATTGACTCATAATTATTCCGGCAATTTTCAACTTCAAAACCGGGCCGACCCAAAATTACCAAAATGCCCCTGGGCCTCCCGGGAAGACCGGGATGAAATTTCTGGGCCGTTACAGAGACAGAGAGGGTTCCTGGCTCAAGCTCTATTGTGAAGTCCACCTCTCTCTTTGGCGGCAATCCAAGCAACTCTTCAGGAAACACGTCTGCAAACTCTTGCACGACGGGCACTTGCTCAACAGATAACTGATCCAGACTCTCTCCAGACAACTTGGCTAAAAAGCCCCAAGCTTCTCGAGCTAACGATAGCTGGGCCTTAACTGCAGAAATCATTGGGGAAAAGCTTCGCCCTGGACACCTCAGAACTTAAAACTAGGCCTGCTCGGCGGGCTGAACACTACTTCCTTCCGGTGACACTCAACACCACGTGGTTATCAGCTAACCACTCCATGCCGAGAATCACATCAAAGCCGCTCATAGCCAACACTATGAAGGTAACATGAAGAGACTCGTTGGATATCTGTATCCTACCGTCCTTTAGTTTTTTACTAGCTAGCATACTAACTCCCAAAGGAGTTGCAATAGACAAATCAATTCTAGAGGCTCTAAATTCATACAAGCATGCTCAGCAAACACAGCAGAAACGAAAGAATGGGTGGAACCCGAATCAAACAACACAAAAGCAAGATGATCAAGAACTAAGAGCGTACCTGCTACTGCAGCATCGGTTCGTTCAGCCTCTTGGCGAGTCGTAGCATACACTCGACCTATTGCTGGACTAGCTGCGCTACTACTGCTTTCTACTGTCAAAACCGGGCCAGATGCCCCTCCTTTCCACATTTATAACACGCCCTAGGGTTACCTCCATAGGGACCCCAATGCGACGTCCTACAAGGATTACAGAACGGAGGCGGCTTCCATCCGCCCTACTGGCGAGGGTGATCTCGGTTCCAGTTTCTGTGCTGGTCTTTCTCCTTATAGGAACCCTGGCGGCGCTGTTCGCCAGCTCGGTTAACACTCCCCGAGGCAAACTTCCTTTTCTGTCCTGAATATACTAGGGTCTTCTGCACAGGATCACTAACAATCTGCTCTGGTGGATACTTCCCATCGTAAATCGTCGCCAACTGCACTACCTTGGCAAACGTCTTTAGGGCCTGTGCCATAACATCCTGAGACACTCCATGTCTCAAGCCAGCAATAAACTTCCTGATTTTCAGCTCAGGAGTAGCGATCACCTAAGGAGCGAAATATCCGTACTCCGAAAACTTCCTCTCATTAACCTCGATCGTATCAGATCCCTACTTTAAGTTCGAGAACAGCTCAATCATCTTCTCTTGGGCCTCCTCACTGATAAACTTTGCCTTGAACTCAGCCTTGAAGAAATCCCAGGTGGCAGGTGGAGGCCTAGCCGATCTCTCACTCAAAACAGACTCCCACCACCATTTACCTGTACCAGCTAAAACATAAGCTGCACAACGGGCTCGCTGCACCTCAGGACATGCCATCACCTTGAAGGTGTACTCCAACTCGGTAACCCACCTAGCTACTGTTAACGGATCTCCAGCGGCACTGAATTTCTCGGGCTTCCATTTGACAAAATCCTTCAGCCATTTGCCCAAATCCTCTGCACCTTCCGCTTCATCAGTCTCAATCACAATCAGCTCTTGTGGAGCCGGCGGTGCTGGCGGCACTATAGTCCTCTGCTGAACAAGCTGTGTTAGCTGCTCCATCTGGAGACGAGACTCTTCCCTCTGCGCAACTAACAAAGCCTGTGTCTCAGCTCTCTACTCATCTCTCGGATCAGCTAGCGGACCAACCATCAGAGCCCTCATGAACTCGGTAAACGCTGCTCCTGGAGTAGTCTCTTGAGGCTCAGTCGCCTCTACGCCCTCTCTAGGAAAATTAGCAGTAGGGTCCACATGTGGCCTGTCACCAGCCTCGGCTTGGGACGACGTCCCTCCTGTGTCAGAATCAATACGAATGCCCTGGGTGGCCAGCCTCGAGCCTCCTCGACCTCTATGAGTAACTGGCATGCTGAAGATCTACACTCAAACCAACAACGAGTCAGAACCTGCTCATACCTGCTTTACAAACAACCAGCCATGAACATGCTAGATGCAAAAAGTATTATAATTCTTAACCCTTAAACATTAAACTTACGGACGTACCTGATGGTTGTTGGAGCGCTGATGATCATGGAAATACAACCTACAACTGTAGGTCAGTCTACATAATCTATAACTCTAAGCTCTGATACCAACTATGAAGACCCGACCCGAATAGGGTCCTAAACCTAGGTCTTAAACCTCTTATGCATGTAAATAGACTCGAAAACGTAAATGCCGAATTATAAAAACTTTAAAACAATGAAACATTCAGTGAAATTCAGTTATTTGGACCTGTCCTTGTTTCCAAGCACTTGTCAAAAACATTTATCAAATCCAACCCTGGCCAGAGTTTCTTTATTTGCAAGAAAAAACATCCAAAACAAAGTCAACAAAACAAAAAAAATACTTTAATATCCAAAAATACATCAAAATCCACCTTAGGGCTCCGTGCCCTATCTACATGCAAAAAGAGTTAAAGAAAAGACGAAACAAGACTTAGAGTAACTCTATCCATGATCATCCAGCAGCTTCCTCCTAGCCATCCAGTCTCAGTCCCAAGTTACCTGGTGGAAAACCATAGAAAAGTAAGGGTGAGCAACGAGTCGCTCAGTAAGAATCCCCAACTGGGGTACAATACGAAAACAAATCATCTAGCTCACAAATACATGTAACCAATCACGAGCACAGATAAAACAACATGGTTCAAGCTTACCATCAATCCTAGAACTTGCCTATTCAAGGACTTACCGAGATGCTCTTCGGGACTTACGACTACAACCTACATTCAGTTTCATACATGGATGCCCATCGGGGTCTTATACCAGCTAGAACACGATGATGCCCATCGGGGTCTTACACCAGCTCAACTCAAGGATGCCCATCGGGGTCTTACTCTTGCAGGATGCCCATCGGGGTCTTACTGAATTTATGGAGCGATGATGCCCTACGGGGTCTTACGCAAAGAGCACTCAAGGTTGCCCATCGGGGTCTTACACCTACTCAAACACAATGAAGCCCATCGGGGTCTTATACCTGCTTAAGCACAAGGAAGCCCATCGGGGACTAACTCCTGCTAGGATCACAAAGCTGCTCAAAAGGGTCTTACACTCCCTAGTTGCACTATGATGCCCATCGGGGACTTACACATACTGTAAGAGTGTGATGCTCATCGGGGACTTACATACACTGACAACGCATTCGTGCCCATTTGGGTCTTACCCATGCGAGACCTAAACTAGTAACTCCTAACTGCCTCCTAGGTACAGTAATACAAGCTAACAGATCGACTAAGCAATATTCATTAGCAACACAATCCTAGCATGGCTCTACAGAACATGAACAGGAAACATGGATATGCCAAAGTAAAACACAAGGCACTAGGGACAACCAAACAAAAGAAGGAGGCTCTAGGCCCTAGGCTAGCTAGGCAAGGAGTGAGAAACAACAAGCGAGCAGGCATGCGGCAGGCAGCGATTAAGGCGTGCGGGTTTGTTGTGCGCTGACGTGGGCACAGGCTGCTGGGTGCGAGGAGCTGCTGCTGCGCTGCAGCTAGGCTGTAACGGCCCAGTTTTCTATCCCAGTTCTCGAGGAGCTTCCGGTTCAGATTCAGTGGTTCGGTTGGGCCGTTAGAGCCATCTTGACCCTTAGGGGCATTTTGGTCTTTTTGCTCCCCGGGCAGGATTTGTGGATTTTTAGGGTTTTGAGGTAGCTCCTGCCTTTGTTGAGGCTTGTTTGTTGTGGGCTGCGAGTCCCGAGATGTTTGGGCTATTCGTTTGGGAGTTCGGTTGTGTTTTGGGTTTTGGGTAAAGTCATGGTTGTTTGGGTGTTTCCTTTGGGATTCGAGCCCGGGCCCTCAGTGTTGATTTGGGAGGTTTATTTGAGTGAGATTTATTGATTGGAAAAGGTTGCTTCAGTCAGGTCTCGAAGGAGGAAGCCGGGAAATGGGATTTAAGGATTTTAAGGCTTATTTTAGAAATTGAAAATTTGGATAAAATTGGATAAGGATGAAAATGAAGATAAAATCCCATTTTTCCTTTTTATTTCCCATTTTCCCTTTTATTTCCCATTTTCCCTTTTATTTTCTAAATCCCCAAAATTCCATTTTTCCCCCTTTCTCTCTCCTCCAGCCCGACCCCAGCCCTCCTCCCAGCCCGAACCACCCCTGGTCGCCCATTCTGGCCTCCGAGCCCGAGCCCCCTGGCCGCCCGAGCTCACCGGTCGCCTAACCAGCGCCCGCCACCGCGCCAGTCGCGCGAGAGCCCGCCCTGCTCGCCCAAGCCCGCGTCGCCCAAGTCCCGCGTCGCCCAGATCCGCCTCGCCCAAACCATCCCCGAGCCAGCTCGCCCAGGCCAGCGTCGCCCGACCTCGCCCAGGACCGTGCGCCCGTGTAGCTCGCCGTGCCGTGCCAGCCCGAGCCGTCGCGTCGCGTCGCCCCGCGCGCGCGTCCCTTTTGCTTGCCGAGCTCGCGCCCGCGCGCCGTCCCCTGTGCCGAGCCGAGCCGCGCGTCGTCGCCCAGCCGAGCTCGAGCCCGCGCCCACGCGCCCGTGCCTGTGCCTGCCCCCGTGCCCTGCGCCCCAGCGCTCCACTACCTGTGCCCCAGCGCCTGCCCTGCGCCCATCCCTTGCGCCCATCCTGCCTGTTGTGTGCTGGTTGGCCCGAGCCTTGTGGCTTCTTGGATGGTATTTCCCGAGTCTTTCCTTCGTTGGGCCCTGATTTGTTGGCTGCTGGTTATTGTATTTATTGGGCTGTTTTATGTATTTGATTTGGGTGCTTTGTTTGATGTATAGGCTGTTCGGGATCGATTAGAGGCTCGAGGATCGCTCGCTGATTTATTATGATTTGTAATTATTTTCTGCTTGTTCCAGGTAAGGATTTCTTACCGTGGTTGTGTGGACCCTGCGATATATCACGATATGCCTTGCTTGTTTGCTGACTGTTATGAGCATGTTAGAGATAGGGCAGCTTTGATTGACCTCTTGCTAGCATGTTTGCCTGATTTTACATGTTAGTGCCATGTTAGGTTTGTTCTGCCAGCATGCTTATGATTCCTGCTTAAGTTGTAGTATCTTGCTAGGTAAATGTGATTGATGTCGGTCATTGCTTGCTAGCCAGGAATCATTTATTTGCTCTGTACTCTTAGATAGAGTTGTAGGGTTTGTCATCATCCAGAGGCTGAGCAAACATAACGTACTTTGTCCCCACTGATCGGGAGTAAAGTGTGCGTAGCATAACGTATCTTGCTTCCCCCCCCCCCGGTCGCCAAGGTGGATTTAGCTCAGGTCGGGAGTTAAGTGTGTGCGATAACGTATCTTGCTTCCCCGACCCGCGGTTGTGGACTTAGCTACCCACTTCGGCATAAGCCTAGTTTGTAGCTCGCTAGAGCCGAACCCCGCCATTGGTGTAAGCTCGCCTGGCCGGTTCTTAGCTTCGTGTCGGTGGATCATGCCGCATGATGAGCGCCGAGGGTCTCGCGCTCATCGTGATCGATGACACCGCTTCCGAGTCATAGGCATGCGTGCTGCCCGCGTGGTTTGCCCTTAGGCCCCGCATTTACGCCGGTTGCGACATGCGGTGTGACCGCGCACACGCGTTAGTTGCTTGCCGGTTCGAGAGCTCCCGTGCTAATGTCGTGAGTACACCATTCTTTCCGTTAGAGCTCGACTTCGTACTCTCCGTAAGTCCGCTTAGTGCAAGGGGCAAGGAGGCCGTTGAGGACATTCTAGGGATCGGTGTATTCCCCGAGTGACAGATACCTCGGTGATGTCCGTGATTGGTCGATGTATCCAATCCCTAGGCCGGAAGTAAGAGACTTTCGATGGCTCCAGATCTTGTTTTATGAGCTCGTTGAGCTATGATCTGTGTTGATAGCTGTTTGTTTGCATGTTGAGGTGCTAGATGACTGATGTATAGTATTGTACCCCGGTTGGGGATTCTTACTGAGTATGTTTATACTCACCCTTATTTATCTTTCAGGTAACTTGGGACAGCACCAGGATGGCTAGCGGAGGGAGCTGATTGATCATGGGGAGCCACCGGCACTCTGTCATTTATTATTGCATTGTTTATTCAGCGTGTAGATGGACAAGAGTCCTAGGGGAACATTGTTTAAAACGTGGTTTAAATTGTATTGTATATTTTTATAAATACTGGCCAGGTTGTTTTACTTCGTTGAAATGTTTAAATGAAAATTGTTGATTATGTTTTAAGGGTTCCCCCTTCTCATATGTTTTGAAAGGATTTTAAATATGAGCACTAAACCGCTTGTTATCATATTTAACTTGCATGCTGAGTGAGAACCCCGGTTTAGGACCATGTTTTGGGTCGGGTTCGTCACAGTTGGTATCAGAGCACAGAGTCATAGATTCTGTAGACTAACTTGCTTTGTAGGTTGTTGTTCCCATGATCATCAGCACTCCACGGCCGCCAGGTTTGTCTGAGTTCAATTAAGCTAAGGGGTAAGAATTTACAATACTTTTCATCTAGCTTTTATGCCTTGTGTAGAGTTGTGGAGCGGAGACGAGCAGGTTCTGACTCGTTGTTGGTTTGGGCTTAGAGAGCCATCATGCCAACTTTCCGCAGTGCGAGCAGTTTGTTGAGCAGTGAGAGACCCAGTGTGGGCCAGCATTTATGCTTTGCGCAGATCGTCAGTGTGTCTTCGCGAGGCTTTGCGAGGGCGAGACGGGCGACGATGGCTTCGCTGCGACGATGAAGGGCGCACGGACGACAAGTGCAGCGATTCTGGGTAGCTGCTGCACACGGGCGATGCGACTCTGGGCGCCGAGAGGTCAAGGCGCGATCTCGCCATCTGCGGCTACTGGGTGAGCAGTGTTTGTTGGCGGACGCTTTGGCAAGGCTGCCTTCAGCGTGGCTTGCGATGCTGGCATCGAGACTGCGATGGGGGTTCGTATGCGGCTAGACGCGATCGATCGAGGGGCTGTTCTCGGCACAATGGGGCGAACGGTTAGGGCTTGCTTGCGAAGAGACAAGAAAAACGATTAGAAGGAAGAAAAGGGACAAAGCGATCGAACCTTACCCGGGAGCTTGATCGATCGACTATGGAGGATGAGAGGGATGAGGTTTGTGACTGGAGCTTGGGAGAACAAGAAGTGGCTGCTCTTCCTGTTGTCTTATGTATGAACAACAAAACACAATAACCCTTTAATTCCATTTAGCTCTTCACTCCGAATAACCACGGGACAAGCAAAACACAAACAAACATGAGCATATCTTACTCCCTTGGCTCAACTGGAACTGCTTCCTTTTTACCAACTGCTGCAACCAGGACAACTCGGGTTTGAGCCTCGGCTCGAGCACCTTTTCCTTTTATTTTCCTCATTACAAACCAAGACACAAAACCTCACAATCTAACCGGAACAATTCCTGCCAAGATTAACGAATGAATTATTAAATCCAAACCTAACCAAGAATTATTAATGAGAATAACGGCCAGCTGACCTGAAACTGAGCTCTTAAAATCGGGTCATTACACATGCGTTGCCTAGAGTTTACTATGAAGAACTGCATCAAATTGGGTTTTCCATAAATCAATGATTGCAGAAGTAATCATTCGAAATAAGAAAGCATGAAATCTATCTTACCAATATCGCATGATCAACATCATTTGCATTCGCATTCTTACCTAAGCCCATTTACATTTTCCATAGTAGATTAATCAAACAAACAAAAAACCATTCATTGTCTATTGTACGACTCTTAATAGTAATTCTAGAAATCAATTCCTATGGAGAACGATAAAATGAATACTTATCACTTATTGCAATTTCGACTACGTATACGTGAGTAAAATGTGATTCTAGAGCATAGGTCTTAGCAATAATGTCCTGACTAAGAATTAATTAATTCAGTATTTATGCCATAGGCGATACGCGATCAATAGTACTAATTCATCCTATTGTTCAACGTTATAGAAAGAAACCCGTATGGATAAAAATAAATAATTCGTTGAACAACAACAATTGAAACAATCAATCGAATTTCAAGTGTTTGTTCATTTATTTTCATGGTTTTGACTTCTTATAATCTTTACATATATTTGTGAGTTGATCCAATACTATTTGGTTACAAGATACGTTGGCAAAGGAAATACAAGGTTAAGATGTTTTGACTGAAGCATTAGACACGTCAAAACATAGAGGGCATGTTACGAGAGTAGGTGAATTTATTCCCCCATCAAAGAACTTCAAGTTCACCCATCCAAAATCTAATATGGGCAAATAACCAACACAACTGAAAATGTGTGTTGGAAGTGATCCATGCTATAAATCTACTAGTGTGGGTAGTAATTTATCGATGATGCATGGAAAGTGCGTCAAAGAGGTCGTTGAGGTGGGCGTCGAAATGGCCGGCATCGGAGTTTGTGTCAGAGAGGACATCAAAGAGGCCAACGTCGAATAGTGTGTCAGAGAGGACGTTAGTGAGTCCATCTGTGATCCTACTTACGAAGATTTAAGAGAGATACGTTTCATATAAACTAATTTCACTATATCCTAACATTAAACTTAACCAAATGCTAATTAATTATTTGAATTTTTTTTGGGTTTGGCATGTCAACTTTCCATCAAATCGATAGACGACATTTTTGTCATAGGCACAATGTGAATTGAGAAGCCTATTTACCAAGATACATGGGATGCTTTTTGGTAAATATAACAAGTGCAACGTGGTCGATTTGATATTTAAAGGTAATTTAGAATTAGACCTGCTCATACCTTCGAACGAGGATCTGCAGTTCCTTGGACGAGTGTAGGGTACATTAGTGTCATGGTCTCGTATGTGGGTCATATCGTATATATATATATATACATGTCTCATTAAATTTGTTATTCACAACCCTCTAAATCCAATAACTCGAAACCTTTTATAACGAGAAAATGTAATAAGAAGGATCTGTAAGATCCTCTTGCATCAAATAAGAGAAAGAAGGATCTACCACATACCTCTAAATCAAATAGGGCATTGTCACTAACTACATCTCAATAATCAGGCCAACGCTCCCCACTATGGTGAAGTTTGTATATTGATATGTATGGAGGTTAACGATAATTTATACATGCCTCCGCACATGTTGGGTATGGAAAAGTTCTATGTACTTGGGCATGATGACTTGATTCAATATGTTGAGAAGCAAGAAATTGGCTATTACAACATAATGTAAGTACACTACTACAAAATTGACATTACTTGATAGTATACATTTTAAAATACTTGACGTTTTTTAGTAAAAACGTCAAGTAAACAGGTAAGAGATAAAAAAAAAGCGTAAGTAAAGAGAAAAATATAGGCAAATTTCCTCAGGTTTCCGTGTTTTTAATTATAAACAATACTTGATGTATATAAAGCGTCAAGTGAATTACTAAGTTACTTGTCACTTGTTTAGTCTAAACTAAACTTTTTAAAAAATATTTATTTAGACTAGAATATTAGAGCAATTTTTATTTTTTATTTTTTGTAAGGAAAAATACACATTAAATATGAAAGACCACCTCCTAGAACGAAATAAAAAGGTATTAATTAGTTCTTTAAAAAAACAAAACTAGTGTTTCTTTTTTCTTTTTTGAGATTACAACAATTGAGGGTGGGAGGATTCAAACCCATGACCATGGGTATACACTAATGTCGATCGAGCTACTACTCTTGCTGGCAAAAAAACTAGTGTTTCAAAAAAACAAAAATAGTTGTTAAATAAAAGAAGCATACAAAATTAAAGGAATCAAGTTGGAAAAATTCTATATTTCTTGAAAGTATTTGTAGGTACATATGAGAAACATACAATCCACAAGTTCTTAAGAATTATCTCGTATGTGACCACGCTTCTCTTACGATTTATCAAGGGAAACAAGAAGAAATATATAGAAATCTAGCAAATAGACTAAATATGATTATTTATATGAATCAGCGAGTAGTGTTTGCGTACAACATCATGTATTTTTTATAATTTAGTTCATGTATGCATGCAACAATAATTTATCTTAGGGTAATAAATAAATAAAATGTTTGTTAAATTTGGGTAGGCGAAAGTGGATTTTAATCATCTTAATCTGGCCGAATGAATACGGTGTACATTCTTGATTCCCTAGAAACTAAGGAAATCTATAAATTTTTATAAAAAAAAAAAAAAAAACAAACAAACAAACTCGTAACTATGTAAGTTTCTATATAAGGAATTATGTGTTAATAGCATTCCTAATTATAATTCCTTATCATCCTAATTAATCCTTTATTTAGCGCATTTTGACTGTAGCAATCAGAACAATCACTCATCCGTTAGTAAAAATTGTTTGTTAATATTAGAATTGTGCTACTAATTAAGTATCGAATTCATATGTATAGTTCTAGTGCCCTCGTCAAGGGGGGTCGATAGTGGGCGGATTCCACGTCCAAATGTACGTATGAGAGATTATGACCAACCTTGTAAAGACCCGACCTGAAAACGGTGCAAACCTAGATCTTTACTCAGCATGCAAGTGAAAAGCATAAAAGGACCTAGCTAGGGTCGGTTTGTAAAACTTTTCAAATATAAGAGTGGAAAAAATTAAAAACAAAGTAAACATTCATTAGGCAAAAACGAACCATTCAAATTAAAAACAGTGACTGATCAGTACTTTCCTTAAAAACATAAAATAGTTCAAATCATAAGTTTTCCCTACGGACCCAAGTCCAACTACATGTCAAATAAAAATAAGAAAATAAGACACGACAGTGTGTCAAGAAAGATCCATGATCCCCACTCCCTCCGCTAGCCGCCTCTGTCGCCCCAAGTTACCTGTGGAAGAAACCACAATAAGGGTGAGTATAAACATACTCAGTAAGAACCCCCGTCCGGGGTACGATACGATGCAATCAATCATCTAGCAGCCTAGTACACATGCAACAGTTATCATCAATGATCTCAGCTCAACGAGCTCACAAGGCCAATCCGGAGTCCTCGGAGTCTCCTACCTCCGACCTAATGATTGGTTCTCATAACCAATCCCGAGACATCTCCGAGGGTCTTTCTCCCTCGGCCAATTGATCAGCTCAAAAACCGATCCCAAAGATGTCCGACACCATCGAGGGTCTTTCCCCCTCGACCAATTGATTAGCTCAAAAGCCAATCCCAATGGGTGTCCACAAGGGCCTCTTACCCTCGCTATAAATCTGGACTATCGAGAGAGTACCCGAAGTCTGGCTCTAAACTGGAAGGAACTGGTGTACTCACGAACATTAGCCCGGGAGCTCTCGAATCGGCGACTAACGCGTGCGCGCACACACCGCATGCCGCTTTGCAACCGCATAAATGTGGGGGCCTAAGTACACACTACGCGGGCGTGCACGCATGCCTAAGACTCGGAAACGGTGTCACCAACACGTGAGGTCGAGAGGCCCTCGGCACTCATCTGTGCGCGCACCCACGACCGACTGGCTAAGAACCGCCAAGGTAGGCTTGCACCGCTAGCGGGGTTCCGCTCTAGCAGAGCTACAAACTAGGCTTATGCCAATGAGGTAGCTAATCCTCATTGGCACGGGGAAGCAATGTACGTTATGCTTCGCCCTACTCCCGACCTGGTGGGGACAAGGTGCGTTATGTCCGCTCTCACCTCTAGATGATGACAAACCCTAACACACTAGCTAGAGTATAGAGTAAAAAGCGATTCTGGCTAAACATACATAATCATCATCAATCATACATAACCTAGCATGATACTACGAACTTAAAGCAGAATCTCAAGCATGCTTTGGAAGAACAATCCTAGCATGGCACTAACATGTACAAACAAGCAAACATGCTAGCAGGAATGCAATCACAAGTCATCCTATCCACTAATCATGTTCATAAAAGTAAACATGCATATAAGGCGCAATCAAGAAAGCATCGCAGGGTCCACACAACCACGGTAACAAATCCTTACCTGGAAACAAGTGGAAAATAGCTATCACGAATCAAATAAGACCCTCGAGCTTAACAACGAACCCGAGCAACCTAGGCATAATAAAAGCATCCTAAATAAATATCACAGCTGAACGCAGCTTAAAAATCTAAAAGGGAAAAGGCTCGAGAATTATCAACCGAGAGGACACGGGCTCTCTGCAGCAAGGGACGAGTTTGGGCGCCTTTGCAGTGCGCAGCGAGGACGCCGCGCTGGCGCCGGCGCACGGCAAGCGCAAAGCGACAAATCGAGCGCGCGCGGCAAGCCGCGCGGACGCAGCGAGAGCGCGCGCGCGCGCAAAGCAGCGAGCGACGCGCAGAGCGCGCGCCGCGCGCACGCGCGGCAGCAGCGCGTCGGCGGCGGGGGCATGCGAGCGCGCGCGCGAGCGAGCGGGCTCGGCTGACGAGGCTCGGTGCGATCTGCGGCGCTGGCGGCCGCGAGCGACGCGGCGGTCTTTGGGCGTGCGGCGGCGGGGGTGTCTGGATGCAGACGAGCGGCGCATTGGCGAGGCAAAAAGGCCGAGCGGCTGGTGCGCGCAGATGGTTGGTGGCGGCTGAGTGCGATGCAGGCTGTGCGCGCAGTTGGCCGGCGAGCGCGGTGTGTGGTGCGGTGTGGTCAGGTTGGCTCGGTGAGTGGTGCGCATCAAGGTTAGGGTGGCTCGGTTTTAGGAGAGAGAGAGAGAGAGAGAGAGAGAGAGAGACTACCAAGGGAACAAAGAGGGTTTTCCTAATTTCCTTCTTTTTCCTATTTTAAAAGGGTTAGGAGACCTAAAATTCCCTTCCCAAGGCTTTCTCTTGCGGGTCCCGCTAAAGAAATTCTTTTCTTTTAACTAAATCTTCTTTTTCTAAAAACTCCAATTTCACCATTAGGGCAAGGGTTCAAATCTCAATGGGACCAATTAAATTCCAATTAATTTTGCTATCAACCGGAATGTCTCCGAACTTCTAATCAACTAACCCAAACTCCTTGGGTCTTGCAACCAACATTAATCAAGTCTCAACGAAGGCCGAAATGACCCTGAAGCCCTGAAAATCCTCAACCTCTGACCGGGGAGCAAAAAGACCAAAATACCCTTAAAGGTTAAAAAGCTCTAACGGCCCAACCGATTGCCCCAATACTGAACCGAGAGTACCTGGGAAACCGGAATGGAAAACTGGGCCGTTACAAACCTCAACACAACCCTAACAATTTTGGTACGTGTACCCCTCAATAAAAGATGTCGGACAATGCCCGTCTCATAAAAAACCTTCGATGACTGCTCGACATCAAATATTTTGGATGTTTTCGTTCTTTATTTTAATTGGAAATTATCCGACATTAAAACTTCTTTTATGTTGGGCAATATCAAAGATGAACAAATAATCAATGACGGGCAGTGCCCATCATTTAAGGGAAAATATATTACAATGTTTGGCATGCGTACAAAAAAATTTCTAAGAGAAATGAAGAAAAAATTAACCAAAACATAAAGAAAAAAAAACAAACAAATGAAAATCTCATTAAGATCCAATCTTTTACCTTCACGATGTTGAACCAAAACATTAAATAGAGTTGCAACTTCTCTACCTTTCCAATCATGTAGGTGAAATAGGTACCTAGCAAATTCTAATAGTACAAACCAATTACCAACTATCAATCTCAAGTTTACTACTCTATCTTACTAAATACTCTCTCAAATCACTACTACAAAAAAGACATTACTTGACGCTTGGTGAATGTCAACTAGAACGTTACTTGAAGGTTTTTCAAACGTCAACTATACTACTGTCAAGTAATGTATCTTTACTTGACGGTCGATTAACCGTCAACTATATATATAGTTGACATTCAATACCTATCAAATACATAAGTAGGTTGACAGTCGTAAAGCGTCAAGCTAAGTTTGATCATTGACACTATGACAACGTCAAATATAGTGGGTGGTTTGACAGTTGTGAACCGTCAAGTATAAGATATTGGTTGACATTTAAAAACTGTCAAATGTAGGTATTGATCGACATCTAATAAACGTCAAGTAATCATACGTTTTGAATAGTGATTTTTCTTTTTAACAATTTTTAGCCATCAAGTATTTGAAACCTAATGATACTTAAGAAACATCAAGCGATGTATTCTTTTTTTTTTTTAATTCAAAATATTCATTCCACAATTTTCATGTAAACCTGATAGTATTCCTACAAACCTAAAACATTCTTCAAACTCAAATATTTAACAGATTTCCATAAACCAGAATAATAATATATATTTCATCAATCAATTGTTCCACCATACATGTACACAAAAAAGAATATGAGGATATAATGAACATTTTGTATCATGTACACAAAAAAGAACCTAGAGATAACTAACCAACCAACAAGAATATACGAAGTAATCGTGTTCCATGTATGCAAAAAAGAACCTATACCCATCTTTCCAAAAAAATTGATGTAAAGACCCGACCCGAATAGGGTCCTAAACCTAGGTTTTAAACCCTTATGCATGTAAATAAACTCGAATCATAAATGCAAAATTCTTAAAAACTTTGAAACAAATAAACATTCAGTGAAATTCAATTTTTATTTTTGGACCTATCCCTGTTTCCAAACACCTGTCAAAACATTTATTAAATCTAACCCTGGCCAGAGTTTCTTTTGTTTGCAAGAAAAAGCATCCAGAACAATTTCAACAAAACGAAGCAAATAGTTTAATATCCTGAAATACAGCAAAGTCCACCTAAGGGCTCTGTGCCCTGTCTACATGCAAATGAATTAAGACAAGACGAAACAAGACTCAGAGTACTCTATCCATGATCATCCAACAGCTTCCTCCTAGCCATCTAGTCTTGGTCCCAAGTTACCTAGTGGAAAACCACAGAAAAGTAAGAGTGAGCAACGAGTCGCTCAGTAAGAATCCCCAACCGAGGTACAATACGAAAACAAATCATCTAGCATACAGATACATGCAACCAATCACGAGCACAGAGAAAACAATTTGGTATCAACCCTAGAACATTCCTAATCAAGGACTTATCGAGCTGTCGTTTGGGACTTACTACTACAACCTACATTCGGGTTAACACATGGATGCCCATCGGGGGCTTATACCAGCTAGAACACATGGATGCCCAGCAGGGTCTTACACCAGCTAGAACACATGGATGCCCATCGGGGTCTTACACACAGCTAAAACACATGGATGCCCATCGGGGTCTTACACCAGCTCAACTCAAGGATGCCCATCGGGCTTTTACTCCTGCAGGATGCCCATCTGGGTCTTATACCTGGCGATGCCCATCGGGGTCTTACACACTTTAGAGCGCGATGACGCCCTACAAGGTCTTACTCAAGCAGCACTCATGGTTGCCCATTGGTGTAACGGCCCAGTTTTCTATTTCGGTTACCCAGGTGATTTCGGGTCATTATTCGGATGTTCGGATGGGCCGTTAGAGCTATTTTAACCCTTAGGGGTATTTTGGTCTTTTTGCCCCCGGTCAGAGTTTTGAGGATTTTCAAGATTTCAGGCCATTCCCGCGCTTTGTCGAAGCTTAATGGTTGTTGGTTGCAAGACCCGAGAGGTTTGGGCAAGTTGTTTGGAAGTTTGGAGGTGTTTTAGAAAATGGCAAAATTAATTGTAATTTTGGTGCTTCCATTGGGTTTTGAGCCCTTGCCCTAAATGGTCTTCGGGAGTTCGTAGGAAAAGAGAGTTTTATTTTAAAATAAGTTTGCTTCGACAGGGTTGGAAAGAGGAAGCTTTGGGAAGGATTTTAGACCTATTTAATTAGGGAAGAGGAAAGAAAATCAAGAAAACCCCTTTTCCCCCTTGTTTTGCAAAATCCTCTCTCTCTTTCTCTCTCTCTCTCTCTCTAGCCGACTCACCAAGAAACCCTAGCCGCCCCACCCATGCCATGCCCAGCCAGCCAAACACCCCAGCATCGCTTCGCCAGCACCAGCTCAACCTCAGACAAAATTTCAAAGCGCACCAGCAGCCAGTTCACCAAGACAAAATTACCCAGGCCAGCGCACGAGACAACCCACCACGCACGCACCAGTCATCCCGCGACGCCACAGCCCATTGCCCGCACCCAGCTTCGCCACGACCGGGCAAAGACGCGCGCGCCGCGTCGCCCCGCCCACGCGCCTCGCGATCGCCATTCAGCCGCCGCGTCTGCGTGCGTGCGCTGCTCTCAGATCCGCCACACACAGCCGCTGCTGCTTCTGTCAATCGCAGCCGCCCAGCACGCGCAGCGCCAGCGCTCGTCCCTAAGCGCCAAGCCCCAGCCAGCAAGCGCGCTACTGCTTTCGCCCACTGCACCGACGTCATGCTCGCCACTTGCCGCCGAGCCTGCTTTTGCCAAGATTGTTGGGGCGAGACCTAGTACCCTCTCGTTTGGTTGCTCGGGCCGCTTTTTAAAGCTCGAGGGTCATTATTTGATTGTGAATGTTATTTCGCTCGTTTCCGTGTAAGGATTCCTTACCGTGGTTGTGTGGACCTGCGATGCTTTCTTGATTGTGCCTTATATGCATGTTTACTTGTATGAACATGATTAGTGGATAGGATGACTTGTGATTGCACTCTTGCTAGCATGTTTGCTGTTTTGTACATGTTAGTGCCATGCTAGGATTGTTCTTCCAAAGATGCTTGAGATTCTGCTTTAAGTTCGTAGTATCATGCTAGGTTATGTGTGAATGATGATGATATGTATGTCTAGCCAGAATCGCTTATTTTGTACTTCTAGCTAGTATAGTAGAGTTTGTCATCATCTAGAGGTGAGAGAGCGGACATAACGTACTTTGTCCCCACCGGTCGGGAGTAGAGCGAAGCATAACGTACATTGCTTCCCCCCGGCAGCCAATGTGGATTTAGCTACCACATCGGCATAAGCCTAGTTTGTAGTGTAACGGCCCAGAAATTTCATCCCGGTCTTCCCGGGAGGCCCAAGGGCATTTTGGTAATTTTGGGTCAGGTAAGCGGTGGCCGGTTATGTAATTGTTAATTGCCTTAATAATTATGAGTCGATTTGAATGGGATCGGGAATTTTGGTGAAGACATTTGGGCTTGGGAAAAGGTAAAAATAAATAGGGAATTAAATAGCGCGTCGAGTGAGATTCGAGCCAAGGACGTGTCGCGTGCTAGGCAGAGGGCGCTGCCAATCGAGCCACTGAGAGCTCTTGTACTTCTAAACGCGCGATCTTGTATATAAGCCGGTTTGTGCTGAGTGTTGGTATAAAGGCAGAGCTCGCCTGAAGCTTCCCCATTTCTCCTTTCATCTTCGCGAATTTTCCTCCGACCGACAGCAATTCTCCTTCGCATTTTCTCCCCCTCCAGCTCCAATTCGACCGAGTTCCTTCCTCAAATCCGAAGCCAAATCTCGAGCAGCTGGTGAGTTTCTTCTTCTCTTCTTCTCTTTCGCATTTCCGTCGACCCATTCCCCTGTTTTTCGAATTCCATTTTCCGGTCGTGTTGAAGTGATTTGTTGGGTGGGTTTTGTGCAGCTGGAGTAGAGGAGTTCGACCAACCATAAATGGCTCGTCGAATCCTCCCCTATCGGTCGAATTCGAGCTTCCTTTCCATCGCAAGTCGCGTGCTCTGTCCATTGCCGCTGAGACCGGCATGAAACCACGTCGCGCGATCGGCCGTGCTTTCGCGCGGGCGTCCTCGCCAAAGACAAGTGTCACGCCGCGCGCCCACTGCATCGCCCGCGCATCCATCCATCGCGCGCGCTAGCGCCAAAGACGCCATTTTGCGCGCCCAATAGCGCCCAACCACTTCTTTGCCCGTTCGTGCAATCGGCTCGTTAAATGCGTTAAATCGCGCGCTCTCGTGAGTTACTCCCGAGCTGAGCCTCGTTTATTTTATTATATTTATGCCTATGGTGTGATTTTTGTTGTGATTGATAGGTTCTCGATAGCTAGTTCGGGTTCGCTCGCCACTTAGGTTTTCGTGTCAAATCGTCCCCGGCCAAGGTAAGGATTTCTTACCGGAGTTGTGTGGACCCTGCGATATTATATGTGATTGCTGATTGATTGCTTGTTTGTGTTTATTGACATGTATAGCTAGGTACTCAATTCTGAATTCCCGATTAGCATGTTGTTCCTGATTAATTCTCATGTTAATCCATGCTAGGTTGTTCCTTTCTAGCATGCTCGTATTTGTTCCTTGCTTCGTAGTATCATGCTAGGCTCGTTGTATTCTTATTGAGCACGTAGT
The DNA here is from genome assembly GCA_036507275.1 of Sicyos edulis. Lineage (NCBI taxonomy): Eukaryota > Viridiplantae > Streptophyta > Magnoliopsida > Cucurbitales > Cucurbitaceae > Sicyos > Sicyos edulis. Next base: position 21,856,642 of record CM071848.1, read on the forward strand.
GGATTTTATGGAATTGTTTGCTATTTGCTAGGCCAGGTTAGAGTTGCAAGTAGATAGCATCATCCGGGCCTGATGCATAAAGTACCTTGCATCCATGGCAGGGACGTCGAGACAAAGGTGCTCGCCCCGGACCCCGTGAGGATTAGCTAACCCTACCGGTGAGGCCCCGCAATCTTGGGTGAGGTGGCGGTATCGTTAAATGCCCCAACGGTCGGGATGATAACTTGGCATTGCCTCGCCCCCAGCGGCAGGCATGTCCTCAGCATGTTTGGCAGTAGCCCATGATTGCCACCTATTAAGGCAAGGACGGCTTCCTGGTGTAAGCCTACCACGACCGTTCCTTGGCCCAAAGCGGTGGTTCAGTGACATAGTTTACGTGTCCAAGTCTCACACCCCTATGTCGCTGACACCGATCCGGAGATTTAGTTAGGCGTGGTGGCCCGGACATGGGCAACTTGCCTCTGACCCGGCACCCCCATAGTCTGCAGTAGCACGCGGTACATGCTTACGCTCATTACAACACACCGGCCGAGAGCTCATCGGGATCTTGAGCTAGTGTACCTTTCGTCGACGATGAGACAGCCGAGGCCGGACTTGTTTCTCGTATAGGGCGACTTGTGTATTGGATCGTGTGGTGATATTATTCCGCATAAGACCTTAAATTGGCATCCGAGGCCCAAGTGTGGGCTAAGCTATGTGCTCTATTCTCGTGTTTATATTCATAGCTTGCATACGCTCATCGAGATGACCATGTATATCGTATTGTACCACAGGTTGGGGATTCTTCTTGAGTAATTCGTTACTCACCCTTATTGTGGTTTTTCCATAGGTAACCAAGTTGCGAGACAGGATGGCTGAAGGAGAAGCTGTGATCATGGGGCCCAGTCTTCCAACTCTGATTTTTGTATTATGACTCTTTATGTTTTGTTTACCACAGATGCATGTACGCACACGAGCCCTAGGATGTTTTGTAAATGTTTTGTGGATTCCAACATTTTGTATCTGAATGTGTTTTGAATGGTTTTAGTAAATCTCGATCGAGTATACTTTGGAAATGTATTTATCTTGGAACAGTGCTTGGAAAGCAGGACAGGTTCCAGGAAAATTGTCTTGTTTTTAAAGGGGTTATTTTGAATGTTTTGTTTTAATTGGAATCCGAAATCATGTATGTTTAAATGTCATTTACTTTGAATGCATGCATTGGGGTAAGGGCCCATTTAGTGCCCCATTCGGGTCGGTCCCTTACATGTAGCCTGCTAGAGCGGAACCCTGCCAATGGTGCAAGCCTACCTTGGCCGGTTCTTAGCTTCAGGTCGGTGGTGGTACAGTCGCACAGATGAGTGTCAAGGGGGTCTCGCACTCGTGTTCGGATGACACCGATTCCGAGTCTTTAGGCATGCGTGCACGCCCCGCGTAGTTTGTACTTAGGCCCCCACATTTACGCCGATTGCGGCGAAGATGCGGTGCGCGCGCACGCCAAGCGTTAGTCGCCGGCTCGGAGAGCTCCCAGGGCTAATGTTCGTGAGTACACCAGTTCCTTCTGTTTAGAGCCGGACTTGGATACTCTCCCGATAGTCCAGTTATAAGCGAGGGTAAGAGGCCCTTGAGGACACCCATTGGGATTGGCTTTTGAGTGATCATATGGTCGAGGAGAAAGACCCTCGAGGGTGTCGGACATCTTTGGGATCGGTTTTTAGGTGATCAATTGGCGAGGGAGAAAGACCCTCGGAGATGTCCCGAGATTGGTTATGAGAGCCAATCATTAGGCCTAAGAAGAAGAGACTTCCGAGGATTCCATATTCTACCTTGTAAGCTCGTTGAGCTATGATCCATGTTGGTAATCGTTTGCATGTATCATCATTTCTCGAGTATGTTTATACTCACCCTTTATTTCTGTGGTTTTCCACCGGTAACTTGGGACAAAGACCGGACGGCTAGCGGAGGGAGCCGATTGATCATGGGAGCTGCCACACTCTGTCTTTCTTGCTTGCATATTTGTTCAAAGATGTAGATGGACAGAGTCCTAGGGGAAACATTATTAAAAGTTGTTTGAACTGCTTTTGAATGTTTTTAGATCTTCGCCAGAGCTTGTTTTACTTCGTTGGTTTTTCTTAAACAAAATCGTTGATTATGTTTTAAGCATTCCCCGTTCTAAATGTTTTGGAAGGTTTTAAATATGAGCACTAAACCGCTTGATGAAGTATTTAACTTGCATGTTGAGTGAGAACCTAGGTTTAGGACCGTGTTTTGGGTCGGGTTCTTACAATTGGTATCAGAGCACAGAGTCATAGATTCTGTAGACTAACCTGCTTTGTAGGTTGTTGCCCCCATGATCATCGGCACTCACGGTACAGTCAAGTTTGTCCGAGTTCATTAAGCTAAGGGTTTTATTTTACAATCTTTGCATCTAGTATACATGTGTTACCCTTGTTTGGCGAGAGAGAGCCCAGCGTGGGCTAGCTTTTATGCTTTGTGTGGATCGCTAGTAGGTTGATTGCACTTAGAGGAGCAGGGATGTTTGGTATTTCCAACCGAGGAGTTGGACTGTTCATGTGGATGATCAGACCGCATCCAGGGTTGTCTAGACCCGTAGGCCACCTTTGGCCCCGGCGGAGATGAGTTGCCAAGAGTAGGGGTTGAGGCTAGCACGCCTCGGAGTGAGACTCCTTGAGCGAGTGTGCTCCAGTCATGAGGAGTTGATGGCGTGTCTTTTAGCTAACAGAGAGCGGAGACCCAGCGCGCAGCTTGTAGCGCGTAGTGAGGAGTCTTGGGCACGAGATAGCCCACCGGGCGAGTTTATTTAGAAGACACCCTCCTTGTAGCTCCAGTGAGCCCCGGAGGTTCTCGGGAGGGCTTGATCAGCAGTTTGTCTTGATAAGATAGTTGGCGTTGATCGAGCCGCCGAGTTTGGCAAGTGGAAGCTTTGTAGAGCCGGATGTTTTGGGACCTCTCTGCTAGCGACAAGGTGGTTGGCCAGGATCGAGTTTATCATCCAAGTGCTGGGATGACCTGGTGTTTAGAGGCCGATGACCAGATGTTTAGAGGTCAAACCACCATCCGGTGAGACCACAAAATCAAAGTCGCCATCGGCCTGAACTCTTTCATACAAACTCTTTAACTTAGGATCATTCAACTGGCCGTCAATAATCCTTTGCTTAATCGAAGGCTGGATGGTCAACTAGGCTACCCTAGTGGTAACCTCCTCTAACATCACTGTTATACCAGCCCTCTCAAGATCCTTCCTTATAAAACTCTTGGGGTTCGACAACGCTGCTGAAAGCGAAGCCTTCCTACTCAGTGCATCCGCCACAACATTTTGTTTTTCCAGGGTGATACAAAATCTCACAATCATTGGGATTGTGAGATTTTGTATCACCCTGGAAAGCGAGGGTATTGAGCTAATCAATTGGTCGAGGGAGAAAGACCCTCGAGGGTGTCGGACATCTTTGGGATCGGTTTTTGAGCTGATCAACTGGTCGAGGGAGAAAGACCCTCGGAGATGTCTCGGGATTGGTTATGAGAACCAATCATTAGGTCGGAGGTAGGAGACTCCGAGGACTCCGGATTGGCCTTGTGAGCTCGTTGAGCTGAGATCATTGATGATAACTGTTGCATGTGTACTAGGCTGCTAGATGATTGATTGCATCGTGATCGCACCCCGCACGGGGTTCTTCTTGAGTATGTTTATACTCACCCTTATTGTGGTTTCTTCCACGGGTAACTTGGGGACAAAGACCGAGGCGGCTAGCGGAGGGAGCTGGGGAACATGGATGTCTGCTTGACACTGGCCGTGTGTCTTATTTTACTTGCTTTTGAATTCGACATGTAGTTGGGCTTTGATCCGTAGGGAAAAACTTATGGTTTGAACTATCTTGTTGTTTTTAAGGAAAGTACTGATCCGTCACTGTTTTTAATTTGAATGTTTTTGCCAAATGTATGTTTACTTGGTTTTTAATGTTTTTCCGCACTTATGTTTGAAAAGTTTTGCAATCCAACCCTGGCTCGGGTCCTTTTATGCTTTTCACTTGCATGCTGAGTAAAGACCTAGGTTTAGTACCGTTTTTCGGTTGGGTCTTTACACTTACTCCTACAGGATGCCCATCGGGGTCTTATACCTGGCGATGCCCGTCGGGGTCTTACTCACTTTAAAGCGTGATGACGCCCTACAGGGTCTTACTCAAGCAGCACACAAGGTTGCCCATCGGGGTTGTAACGGCCCGAAAATTTCATCCCGGTCTTCTCGGGAGGCCCAGGGGCATTTTGGTAATTTTGGTTTGGTAGTAGGGCTTGTTTTATTTGTTAATTGCTTAAAAAAATTATGAGTCAATTTGAATGGGATCGGGAATTTTGGTGAAGACATTTGGGCTTGGAAAAAGGTAAAAATAAATAGGGAATTAAATAGCGCGTCGAGTGAGATTCGAGCCAAAGACGCGTTGCATGTTAGGCAGGGGGCGCTGCCAGCCGAGCCACTGGGCGCGTTTGTTAATCTAAACGCGCGATCTAATACATATCCGTGTCTTCGTGCGCTCGGTTTAAAACAGAGCTCTCCCGAGCCTTCTCCTTCATTTCTCTCCTTCTTCTCTTCACGATCTCCTTCATCAACCGACAGCAATTTCCGGCGATTTCTTCCTTCTCCAGCTCCGATTCGATCGAGTTCGTCTTCCCAAGTTCGAAGGTCGATCCATTTCCGGGCAGCAGGTAAGCTTTTCTTTTCTTCTTCTTCTTCATCTCCTTCAAATCCGATTTCTTCTTCCCTATTTCCGACTTCCATTTTTCGGCCGAGTCGAGGTGAATCGTTGGGTGGTTTTTGTGCAGCTGGAGTAGGGGAGTTCGTCCATCAACAAATCGGCCGTCAAATCTTCTCCAATCGCTCGATTTCAGGTTTTCTCCATCGCCCATGTTCGCGCAGAAGCAGAGCCCCTGTTCGCCGAGCTCGCGTGCGCAGAAGCTGCCCAACCCGCCGAGCCACGCCGCGCATCGAGTCGTGCCAGCGCGCGCGCTCTCGCCCACCTCCGTGTCGCGTCGCATCGCCAGCGCCCAGCCAAGCCTCGCCGCACGCCTCAGCATCGTCCGCGCACAGCTCGCGCCACAGCGCCGTCGCGCTCAGTAGCGCCATTCTGCGCCCCAGCTCGCGCCCGGCCCGGCCCCATTCTTTGCCGCTTCATGCAATCGGCCCGTTCGTGCATTCGTCGCGCCTCGTGAGTTGCTCCCGAGCTGAGCCTTGTTTCTTTTATTATATTTAGGCCTATTGTGTGATTTTTGTTGTGATTGATAGGTTCTCGATAGCTAGTTCGGGTTCGTTCGCCACCTAGGTTTTCGTGTCAAATCGTCCCCGACCAAGGTAAGGATTTCTTCTGGGAGTTGTGTGGACCTGCGATATATTATCGCGATTCTTGATTGATCGCTTGTTTGTGTTTATTGACATGTGTAGCTAGGTATTCTATTCTCGAATTCCCGATTAGCATGATTTTCCCGATTTAATTCTCATGTTAATCCATGCTAGGTTGTTCCTTTCTAGCATGCTCGTATCATTCCTTGCTTCGTAGTATCATGCTAGGCTCGTTGTATTCTTATTGAGCACGTATTGGATTTTATGGAATTGTTTGGTCGTTTGCTAGGGCGAGTTAGAATTGCGGTAGATAGCATCATGGCGGGGGACGTCGAGCAAGTCATTCCGCCCCGGACCCCGTGAGGATTAGCTAACCCAACCGGTAGGCCCCGCAATCTTGGGTGAGGGTGGCGGTATTAAATGCCCCAACGGTCGGGATGATGACTTGGCATTGCCTCGTCCCCGGCAAACGGCATGTCCTCGGCATGTGTGGCAAGAGCCCCCGATTGCCACTGTTAAGGCAAGGACGGCTTCTTGGTGTAAGCCTACCACGACGGCCGTTCCTTAGCCCTAGGTGCGGTGGTTCAGCCGACATAGTTTACGTGTCGTGTCTCACACCCTATGTTAGTGACACCGATCCAAAGATTTAGTTAGGCGTGGTGGATTGGACATGGGCGCTTGCCTTCGAACCGGCAACACCCCATAGTCTGCGCGAGAGCACACGGTGCATGCTTACGCTCATTACAAACGCCATCGAGAGAGCTCCTCGGGATTGTGAGCCGCTGTACCTTTCGTCGACGATGAGACAGTGAAGAGGGACTTGTTTCTCGTATAGGGCGACTTATGTATTGGACTGTATGGTGATATTATTCCGGACTAAGACCTTAAATTGGCATCCGAGGCCCAAGTGTGGGCTAAGCTATGTGCTCTATTCTGTGTTTATATTCATAGCTTGCATACGCTCATCGAGATGACCATGTATATCGTATTGTACCCCGGTTGGGGATTCTTACTGAATAATTCGTTACTCACCCTTATTGTGGTTTTTCCACCGATAACCAAGTTGCGAGACAGGAGGGCTGAAGGAGGAGCTGTGATCATGGGGCCCAGTCTTCCAACTCTGATTTTTGTATTATGACTCTTTATTTTTTGTTTCCCCTGAATGCATGTAGCCGGGCACGGAGCCTTAGGATGTTTTGTAAAAGTTTTGTGGATTCCAGCATTTTGTATCTGAACAGGTTTTGAATGGTTTTTAAGAAATCTCTGATCAGAGTATACTTTGGAAATGTATTTATCTTGGAACAGGTGCTTGGAAACAGGGACAGGTTCAAGGGAAATTGTCTAGTTTTTAAAGGGGTTATTTTGAATGTTTTGTTTTTAATTGGAATCCGAAATCATGTCTGTTTAATGTCCTTTACTTTGAATGCATGCATTGGGGTAAGGGTCCATTTAGTGCCTCATTCGGGTCGGTCCCTTACAGGGGTCTTACACCTACTTAACACAAGGAAGACCATCGGGGTCTTATACCTGTTTAAGCACAAGGATGCCCATCGAGGACTTACTTCTACTAGGTTCACAAGCTGCCCTACAGGGTCTTACACTCCCTAGCTGCACTATGATGCCCATCAGGGACTTACACATACCGCAACAGTGTGATGCCCATCGGGGACTTACACACACTAACAACGCATTGGTGCCCATCGAGGTCTTACCCATGCGAGACCTAAACTAGTGACTCCTAACAGTTTCCTAAGTACGGTAATGCAAGCTAATAGATCGATCAGGCAATAATCAATAACAACACCATCCTAGCATGGCTCTACAGAAAATGAACAGGAAACATGGATATGTCAGAGTAAGAAAATCCCTAGCATGGAGCTAACATGAACAAGACAGCAAACATGCCAACAAATCAGAAACAAGGATCCTATCCACTAGAATGCACATAAACACTCACAAAATATCAATGTGCTATTAAAGTATTTCGCAGGGTCCACACAATCCCGATAAGAAATCCTTACCTGAAGTTAGAAACTGATAGAGAACAACAAATAGAACTTCTCGAGCTACAGAACAATCACAAAAGCCTAACAAACAGAGACGTATCAATTAATTATCTACACAACAAAAAATAATAGAACAAACTCCCGAGATTAGGGCTTTACCCAAAACCGATAGCACTTCAAAACCTCAAGGATGGGCGAAGCGAGGTTGTTTGTGCATGTCGGTCTGGGCTGAGGCGAGAGGTCATCCTCGGCGAGCTACTGAGCTACTTCGCGTGGCGCGACCTAAGATGCGGCGAAGGTTGCACGGTTATGCAGATCGCAACGGCAAAGGAGCTCGGCTTCGCACGGACCAACGAAAGTGAGGCGAGGCGTGCTACTTTGAGTGGGCAAAGCGTTGCGGCGCGGGCTGAGTGGATCAACGAGGGCACTCACAGCTGTGCGTGCGAGTGTGAGCAGAAGGTTGACGTTGCGATGGGGCTCAGTCGCAACTACGGGTGGGCGAACAAGGAGGCTGCGTTCGGGTTGCGATGGCATAGCTGTGGGAGAGCGATCGGCTGGGTGGCATGATCTCGCTGTTACGGCGCTGGGGCAAACGGATGAGGCTGATGTTGCTGGTCTCGGCTACAAGACGAAGAACAACACCTTTGATCGGTTAGGGTTTATCCAAGCATCAAAGAGAGTAACTCTCGGCTAGGGAAAAAAAAGAGAAGAGGACTTACTCGATTCTTGATCTCGATTCTTGGAGAGACGGCAAGCGGATGAAGATGGAGAGGAGTTCTTGAAGAAAAGAAATGATTTCTTTTCTTTTCCTAAATAGGTTATGTGATTCCCTTCCCTGGGCTTTCCCCATTCGAGTCCTAGCGGAAACAACCTTTTTCTCTTTATTAAACTTATTTAATCCAAGCCTCCAAACCCCTTTAGATCAATGGTCCAAATCCCAATGGAATCAATTTATTCCCTTTTAATTTCTTTTAATCTACACCACCTCCACGTACGAGATCTTGGGTTCAAAACCCACCAAAGCCTAAATAAATTCTTTTTTAGTTTTATTTACAAAGCAAACTCCCAAACCTCATAAACTGACGGAACAATTCCTAAAACTAAACTCTGAAAACCGGGCCGTTACAATGGATACCTATACCCATCCTTCCAAAAACAATAATATGGATATCTATACCCATCCTTCCAAAAAAAAAATATGGATATCTATAAGTTCAATGCATAGAATAAAGTGATCCAAAAACTTTCTTCAACCACGAAACAGTCAATAATATCGTCCAACAAAGTTCGTCCATTCCACTCGCACTTCATCTAACTCTATTCTTGTGTATGACCTCTTCGTATCAACCTAAGAATAAGAAATACAATTTAGTCTTGTTTATGTTAAATAAGAAAATATTATTTACTTTACATTTATATGTAACATACCGAATATGTGATGATGGTGATATTTTTTGTTATTATGTCTCTCATATACCTCATTACATAATACTTACATTCCACGGTACTTGATTGTAATGGGCACTAACAAGAACAAAGAGAACACTTTTAGTTTCACAAAAAAATTATGATGAAAACAAAATGAAAATAAGAAAAAGAAAAAAGTATTATACTTGCCTTAACATTTTTCCATAATGTTTTATTTCGATCCACTTTTATTTTCTTCTGACCTTGAAATATTGCAAGTGCCCTACATAAATACTTAACATATGAAAAAAGAAAAAAATAAAACATCCAAAATGAATAGACAACATATTCAAAGTGAAAACATAACTTATGTGCATATTACAGACTTGATATCTACTTTTGAACTTGTACACGTAATGAATCTAAGTGATAAACAATATCTTCGTATGAATTCACAATGACCAATGACCAATGACCACTAAACAAAAATACACAAGTGTTAGATTATCAAACTAAAAGTAATTAAGTGATAAACTATATTTGAAATGAATAAACTTTTACTCACCCGAGAATATATGGAGCAACAACCAATTGATCTTTTCTTGTCGTCCATGATTTATTCCTCCATGATTTGTTCCTCCATGATTTATTCATTATTTGGAAAGTTGTTAAATAAAGCAAATAGTAATATCCCTTAAGAAATTAGGCAACCTGATGACATTCAAAGTATCAATTCAAGAAACTCGCATAAAAACATAAAGACTACACTAAACTAAGATAAATCTAGAAAGAGACGATATTCATGAAGTTGATAGTTTGACAAGAATGGGCCCATGAAGCAATAAAAAAATTGGTAAGTACGGAAGGAAAAGAGAAGAGGAGAAATACTAACTAAAGATATGAATGATACTCACGAACACGGGCTGCTCAGTGAACTCACGAACCAGACACTCAAACGACCGAAGAATCTCTAGCTACAGCAAAAATCAATATCAACCAAATTTAAGATCAAAGAATTAATAAGATGTTGGTTCCTCTATTCTTCTTGTTGGTTCCCCACTTGAAAATGCTTCTGCAAAACTTTTGGGTTTTGTTTATTTTCTTTTTTTGCTATTGTTTTTTATTTCATTTTTCTATGGAGTGGGTAATATTTTAGTGCGATGTTACTGTTAGATTGTGGTTTCTTTTAAGATTTGAAAAATCTTTAAAGCAACTTTTTGTTGAATGAATGCTAACCAAATTTCAAAAACAAAAACACTCTTTTAAAAACTATTTTTTGTTTCTAAATTTTGGTTTAGTTTCTAAAAATATAGGTAAGACATAGATATCTAAGTATTAAGTTAATTGTTGTAGGCTTAAATATTTTCTAACTAGTCTTCTAAATTGACCTTTTACTGGATCATTTTTTAATTAACTCTAAAAATGGAAATAGGGACAAACCATTAATTTAATTAACCGTATAAAAGGAATTAAACACAATAATTAAACTTAATTTTCTCTAAAAACCACAATACTTAAACTAACAAAATCCATCCGTTTAGACTCTAAACAAGCTACATAACAATATCCATCAAAACCAAACACACTCTTTCATTAGAAATCTAAAAAGGAGCAGTTCATATGAATTTGAAAACAAGCACGCACAAATCAGTTAAGAATGAAGAAAAAAATATTATTCAAACATAGTCCAATTTTTTAACCATTTAAGTTAGTGAGGTTCAAAAACTCAACTCTAACCAACTTATGATCATTTATGGACAAAGGAGAACAAAAATGGTAAAAAGCAGCAGCAATTGAAATATCAAATAACATTAACTTCAAAGAGAAAAACTTGTCTCTTTAGTGCCACAAATTTTTGCTTTTTAAAAAAATTGTACTGTTAAAATTAAAAATTTGTGTACCAAATGGTGCCACATACCCCAATAAGGAGGGTTTGCCTCCTTAGCCATAAGGAAGCAAGTTTTTCTCAAACTCAAAAGGAAGTTAACAAGTAACAAGCAACAACAGCAACGACCACCTGGAAGAAATCCACTTGAAATTCAAAGCACAAAAAAAAATGGAAGAAGATCTCCTAATTTGAAGCCAAATTTCGAGAAAGAGAAGAAAAACACAATATCATTGAAGAATACATATAAATAGTAGATAGCTAAAAACGAGAATGTTCTTAAGAGCACAATCATTCAGAAGAAAAAAAATATAATTGATTTTAAAAAAAAACGTACTCAAAACTGCCCACAAGTTTATAAAGTAGCTATATTGTTCTAAAAAAAGTAACTATATTGGTTATAGTGTCTATATTATTTAACTGTTGAATGAATGACATGACTTTAAAAACAAGAATTTGTTAGAACAAATAAATTCATTCAACTAAAATATAACTTAATTGACACCCAACATGTGTTTATTATTATTTAAAATTGTTTATTTCATTTATTGGAAACTTGTGGGTTGTTTGGTCTACACTTGTAATAATGTTTTGGGTTTTTCCTTCTTTCTTTAGCCAGTTTCATTTATCTTATCTTAATGATTAGAGAAATTATATATATAAACAACATAGGATAATGGTAATATTATGCTTTCTGAGTGAAAATTACAAACTTCTTAGTCAAAACCTAGAGTTGAAACATCTCATCACCAACAATTAAGAGGAGAGAGCTAAAAAATACAAGTCAGAAATCAAATTCAGTAGTAAAATTTCCATGAACTAAAATAACAAACCAAAGCAATATGGTAATAAAAAGATACATAAATTTCAATGAGCTGAATATCATAATAAAAGAGACCAGATAAAAAAAAATCCATTTGAAAGATCAAAGTAGTCATATAGCCATTCTGAAGAAAAAAAAACAAAAAAAATAAGTCAAACTCAAACTCACTCTGTTTCTTGGAAAATACCCACAATTCACAAAACACAAATCCAAAATTTAAATCCCAAATCACAAATCACAAATTAGCTGAATCTTATAATCCAGAACAACCAAACAACACAAAAACAATTCACCAAACGAGAGCAACATAAACACAAAACGAACACTAGAACAAGAACATAGAGATTACAAAAGAAAAAAACCTTCATCATTATGCTGGAAAATCATAGAGCATCGAGTCAAAAAGAAAAGCAAAAAAATCGAAAAGAAAAGGCGATTCTTAGTTTGGTTTTCGAAAACTTAAATTGGGGTTTATTGACCTAACATTCCCCTTCAATAAGAAGAACAACTATTTTCCAGAACCTAATAGGTTTGATTCGAAAAACTTATACGGATTTCACAAGCCACCAAATCGTCACCATCTGTGAATTTTAACGACAGTGGAAGAGGTGAAAAAAAAAATCAATCGACCAATGAAAAATTAGGGTTTCAATGGAGTGGAGAACGAACCTTAGTTTCAAACCTGTAAGATGAGGTGAAGCTGATGGAGCAGAATTTGAGTGCGAAATTTCGCAGACACTTCGCAGCTGATGGAACGCAATGACAAAAAACGAACAGGAATGCAACGACAGAGGCTGGGACAAAAGGAGCTTTCGCAAAACGTAGATGAAAATGCAAAACGTAGCTTGAGTTGAGGTAAAGGGAGCTTTCAAAGAAGTTTTTGGGAGATTTCTCTTTAGCAGTCGATTGTACAGTGAGGGTTGCGAAAGGAAGAGTTTAGGTTTACAAAGATGAAATGATGGTGTTTTGTTTTCTTTTATTTATTTATTTATTTTAATTTTAAACCTTTTTGGTTTTTTTAAAAAAAGAAAAATATATATGAATAAATAAAATATTCGCCAGCAAAACCCTCTTTCAATCACATTCTTTTTTTAAAATTTATTTGACTTTCAGTGAGTGCCAAGCAATGTCGTGCCATACTTGACGCTTTATGACCATCAAATATTGTTAATAATTAAAAACACGGGATTCTGGAAGAAACTTGAGCGTAATTTTAACTATACTTGGCGTTTTCATCATAAATTGATTGATTATTTGACGTTTTTAATAACAAACGTCAAGTATTTCAAAATAGGTAATGTCAAGTAATGTCTTTTTTGTAGTAGTGAATTGATAAAAAAAACATAATTTAGCAAAAGAGACATAAATATAATTCAACCAAGAGATACTTGATTGAGGAAGGTGATTATAATTTTTTTTAAAAATGATATAAAGAAAGCCGTAAAAACAAAAGCAAAACTCTACCTCCATGATCATTATCCACTTTGAAGAATTGGTACAACCGATATCATTTTGCTCACTATAAAAAGAAATTAGTTAAATATTTAGTTCACAAGATTTGGAAAGATGTACTTGCAAAAATAAACTCAATAAACAATAGTTATATCGTACTCTTCCTAATAAGTTGTACGTTGGGTCCATTTTTGGAAATTTCCAAAAATAGAATTCACGTACAATTTATTGCAAATAAAGAAATCTTTTTAAAAAAAAATCAATAACTCTTTGGAACATCAAAATTACCTCCAATATGCACATACATTTCTTTTTTATTCTCAAGATGCCTGCAAATATTAGATTGCCAAGAACTAGACATAACAAAAAAAAACTCAAATTTAAATGTCTTTGGCCATAGTACAAACAAATAAATAATTTTAACCTAACAAACAAAATATTAATGTAACCTCCAAATGACATGTAATTTTACCTCAGAGTACTTAATCCCCTATTGACAGCTTCTAAGATATTGAAGATATCAATGGTGTCACCCTAGTCCAACTCATAGCCACCCGAAGGACCAATCTTCATTCATATCGTCCTTATCATAACAAATGCACTATCTTCTACCATATTCAGAAATTCATATCAACATAATTAAATTTCAATAATCCTAAAAAGTACACTATTTAAGTAAGAATGTAATAAATACCACCAAGATAAGATGAGAAGACAAAGATTATATTAATAAATACCACCAGAAAGTCGTGACTAATGTAAGAAGACACTAGTTATTGAAGAATTGTGGTTCAAAAGATTGGATTCTGAGTTGGTTAATTATGGATATTTATTTTACTGATTGATTTATGAGTTGGTTAATTAGGAATTGAGTTTAAGCTTAAACAATCCATTGATGAGCACCAAAGTGTTTGAAGCTTATTTTGCTTCTTTAACCACTAAGCCCTAAGAATAGAGATTTACCCAATAATCAGAACTACTAACGATGCTCCTTCAATTGAAATCCTCAAAATGTAACACCACAGATCAACCAAAACAAACAAACTTGTCATGAACCACATATCGAAACCAATGAGAGAAGGGCACAAAACCTTACCCAGGAACTAAAATCAACGTAGCAAGAGTGAGGCGGCTGTTGAAACAAACCAAACACCGTTGGAAAACGCACGGGGGGACTGATGGTTCGTCACAGGTGTGTGATTGTAGGGTTGGACGCCGATGCGCACATGCTGGGCTGCGAGGACAGGCGAGTCGAGACTGAAATGGCACTGGGCTGCGATGACAGGCGAGCCGCGGCCGAAACGGCGCTGGCCTGTGCGGCTTTGGTCTGGGCGGACACGAAATTGACCAGATCTATGCGAGGATGGCGGCACCGGCGTCGGAAGCGAGGCAGCGAGCCGCGTCTACTACTTGCGATGGGGGATGTCGCGCGGGAGCTGCAAGTGTGCGGTGGTGTTGGCTGCGACTGGCTCGACCTGAGCAGCAGGGTACGGGTGCACTAGACCTTCCTTATTATAAGACAGAACCTTCCCTATTTCAACTCTTGTGTGCACTAGACCTTCCATATTATATACATAACGCTTTGGATACCCACCTGACAAAAACAGATAAACAACAATCCAAAATTTAAAGAATCCAATGTTATACGATCATGTAGTTTCTCATGTAAGAGCAATCGAGATGGACATAAATAAATCCAAACATTCATGTATATGTATATATAATTGTTGTTTTATTATATATATTTTGAGAAGTAATTACTCGAGCATTTAAGTGTCAAAATTTGGTTGGGTGGCATTTAAACCATCACCAACCGATCAAACCCTCCATTTACCACCTCCAAACCTACCAATCTCATCAACATTAATTTTCCTTTCTATATAAACCCTACAATCCCGACGGAACTCAAAACTCAAAACTCAAAAATTATAGCACTCTCATAGTAATATCTAGTTTGATCAATTTGAGTAACCATGGGGAGTAGCTCTATGATTATAAAATCCAGCATAGTGGTGGCATTTCTCTGTGTTGTGATTGGCGGAAGGGTTATCGACGCGGCGATGTCGTGTAGCCAGGTGATTGATAACTTGTCTCCATGTGTCCAATATGTGGTTGGTGGAGGAAACCCGACTCAAAACTGTTGCAATGGTGTGAGGAACTTGAACAAGTTGGCTAAGACGACGCCCGAACGACAAGCAGTGTGCCAATGCTTGAAATCAGTTGTCAGTGGAATTTCTTATAGTTCCCAAACTGTTGTTAATGCTGCTGCTCTTCCTCACAAGTGTGGCGTCGACCTTCCCTACGAAATCGATCCTAGAATCGACTGTCGCACGTAAGTATTTTGACTTTTATGTTTTAATCTTGTTTTCATCTCCATATATATATGTACATTTTAATTTAATAACTAATGAAGAAAGGATTTGAACTCATATCATCTTTATTGTCGACGTATACTCAAGGCAATTGTTTTAGGTGGTTGTTGTTGAGGATATCACATCGAAAAGTTAGAAGATCTCCTACAATTTATAAGATACATGAATTTCTCCTCTCATCACTAATTAACTTTAAAATAGATATTCACACTATCTAATAAGGTTTAAGTTTGTTTTGGTTTTTTATATAGCTAACTTCTTTAAAAAGAAAGTTGGAAAAGTACATTTTTAGTACATAAGTTTAGTGTGAAGTTTATGTTTAGTTATTATATTTTAATATGACACACTTTTATTTTCTACATTTCTATAACTTTCTCCGTAGCCTCTTAGTATTTAGATATATATTGATGTTGTTGAATTATTGATCTTGTTGATAGTTAGAGACGATCTAATTACTTAAACAATTATTATTTTGCAGCATTAAGAAGTGAGAGGAAAGTCGAACTCACTCGTAGACGATGTTGTATCGGTGGGAGAATAAATGGAGGAAGGCTTTAGTATTTTGTGAACGAATATGATTTCTTTTTGTAATTGTCTCCAAAACTCTTGTGCTTGGGCGTTTGTATGGTTAGAATCTAAGTGAAAAATATGTTAAGTGTTTGTTTAAAGTTTGTGTGAAATTTGTATTGTGTTTGAGAACTACTCATTTTCTTCAAAATATATTCTCAACAATGTTTAAATCGAATCAGCTAATAAAGAATGAAAGGAACAGTTGCCTCCTCTAATCGTTTTTCAAATTTAAGAGATAACAAGATGTAAAAAGTTTGAAACTGTTGCAAAAGTAATAATGAAACCAAAAGAACGAAAAAGATTTTAATTGAGAAAATGAGTAAAAAGAATAAAAATAGAGGAACTCTTATTGACTTGGTGTATTTTATTGATTTTATTTTTTTCTTTTGAATCTAATAGTGAGAGATTTCAAACTTATAATTTCTGGATTATGAGATCCTACAAGATGCCACATACATTAGGTTCATTCTCGCATTTTGGTGTATTTTATTATAAACAATAGAAAGTATGTATTTTTAGTGTTACAAAAGGTATAAATAGCTAAATTGCGAGGAATATTATTGGGATAAACTTAGGAAGATTATTGGGAAACTTGGAAAAGAATACAATAATATTGGAGTAGGTAAATGAATACAACTTTAAACGCGGACATCTATTTCCTAATATAAAATTTTGCTCATATGCCCTAAATTTAACTCTTAAACAACTATTCTGAAAGGATAAATCTATAAAAATTTATAAAAGAAACTATGGGGTGTTTAGCTATTGGGTAAAGATTTGGTAGAGTGGTATGTTATTGTAAAAATTTTGTGGGGGTGATAATTTACTAATGCATCTTGAGTTCTTATATATATGGACAATGTCAAAAGGACAAAAGTTAAGGTTAGTCATATAATGGAATCACTAGTTTGAAATGTTTTGATAATCCCATGTCCTACTTCTTTTTTCCCACTCCTTGACTTTCTCTCAAAATAATTGGCTGCTCCACTTTCCCCCTATTATTTAATTAAAACATACTAGCAGCAATGGTTATAACTTATAAGGTACATAACAATGTTCAAGCTATTAATCGATGAAGGTTTGATGAAGCTTAAACAAGAATCCAATGACTTTGGGTGCAAATTGTTTAACATGAGTTTATAATAGCTTTCTTCCTATCATACAAGTATTCAATTTCTCATAGTGGAATAAAAAAAAATTAAAAATTAAAAAGAGTATAACTGAACGAACATAAGTGTGTGTTCATACTCAATAGGTCATGAATTCTAATCCTATAATTATAGTTCAACTAAAAAAATGATTGCTTCTCCCCTTTACCATTTTGAGTTTCAGAATGCACAAATAATTGTTATCACTAACTAAACCAACTACTAAGTTGGAAATTATGTTGACAACTACACTAGCAATTCCATATTTAAACCACTGCAAAATGTTTTTTTGCAGTTATAGTTGTTATTTACTAGCCACCACCAGAGTGGCAAGAGAGAATATCATTATAGTATGACTGTATGAGTCGTTGAAGAATCTTATAAAAGCATATGGTCGGCAGCTTGATGGTTCCATTGTTTGGTCGTAATTTAGTTCAACATCATGGTCAAATAGACACATATATATTTAGATACTTGTTTTTATTTTTATTTTTTTGAGATTACAACAATTGAGGATGAGGAATTCAAACCCACGACCTCTTAATTGTGATAAATGTTTACAAAGTTTTTTACAACAAAAGTACAAGTAAAGGATGATTTTTGAAGTAGGTTTCTTCACCATTTCTTCACCACACTTCATCATTTGAGTGGGTTCGTGCAAAACCTAGAAAAATTGAGTTTCAAACAACATTCACATATTACATATTACTTAATAATAATATATGAGCTTTCTTACCTATAAGAAAAGAACTTCAACCATGTACATTGCATATAAACCAAAGAAGAGTTTTTTAAAAAGTATAAGAAACATGTAAATATTTCATAGAAAGTAAGTTACTGAAAACGAAGACAAAACCAAAATAAATTCAGAATAAAATCTTCAACAGATGCAATACCAATTCGAAAATTCGAAGGAGGCTAGTTTTAAATTTACCTCCCTTGAACCTAAAGCTCTGCAACCTACTTCAGATTAAAAAATTTATCCATTATGATGCTCGAAAATAACTCAATACAAGAGAAACATTCAACTTACAAAAGTTCTTCGTCTTCCTTCAAGATCCAATTAACCATTTAGTATAAAAGATTCAAAATAAGAAGAAAATTACTTGAAATAGACTAAGGAGCAACAAATTTAATGAATACCTTTAAAGGTTTGTTATGGCTTTTTTTCATTGTAAACTCCACTTCATATATTGAACTCTGCCAAAGCCTCATGAATTGGAGGATAGAAAGGCAGTGAAACAAGTAAGAAAACATGAGGAAAGAATAAGGGAAAACTTTTCCATTAAAAAAAGACTTGTTTTAAGTAGAAAAGGTGAAACACTTGTTTTCTTTGAATTCAACCACCCTTTTTTAGAGAGAGACAAGTGGAGTTCCATTTCCCAAATGGAAGTTAATACAATGACATGCAATCCAACCAAGTTTCAATATTCTCCATATTAGCAAAAAGAACTGAATAAAATATAAATGACCTTAGAGAAACAGAGAAATTTAATAATAAATCTACTAATCTCACCAATAGTGCTACAAAAAAGGATCAAGTTTCATAACAATAAAATTAAAGAAAGTAAATTTTACAAATGTAGATCCACCATAACTAGCTAACTGTAAAAAAAATTGGAAATTTTAAAGAAAGAAAAAGCAATATAATGAAACAATTCATGAGAAGAGTAAAACTCTACCCTTCATGCTTATAATTCAACCTGAAGTATTGGCATTATAGATACCACATTTTTCTCTCTACAAACAAAAATTTGTCAAATATTTAATCCACAAGATTTAAAGAGATGCACTTGCAAAAATGAACTCAGTAAACATATTTTCTTATTACTAAATCGTACACTTTCTTATATGTTAGTCATACGTATATTTACCGGCCTGCGAAAAATAGACCCAAGTACCACTGATTGCAAATAGTTGGTAAAAGATTAAAAATACCAAGAATAACTTTTTAGAGTATCAAGATTATCTGCAAGAGTCACATACCTTTCCTCACAATCTCACAAATGCCCAAGTATTTGATTATCAGGGGTTTTTTTTTTATCAACTAACGACCTGAAATACAACAATAATCAATTGAAAATTTTAGTTATTAGGGCATTCTACTTTCGACCAATTCAAATCTAATTTATTCCCTAAAAATCTTAATTGGTAGAACCAAGCTTAACGCTATTTCCTATTCAAAAGTGAAAACAAATAATTTTATTCAATGCAATATTATTAGATGAAAATTCCATCAAATAAGTATAAGCGTGATAATTATTTATTTCTTCAACCATATAAACAACTTTCAACAACTAAAATGTTATGAGGCTTAAGAAATATGCGGAGGTCCTACATCTCATACCTTCAACAACTCAAGCTTGAACTAAATAGAACTAAATAGAAAAATTCAAAATGGAAAAATATCAGGTAAAGAATAAAAAATCATATCTAAATGGAAAATAAGCAAACCATACCTGAATAGCATCCATGTCGGCATTAGATTGTGTCTCATCTAGGAAAATCTAGAGGTTATATTTGTAATTAATACTATACATATATGAGCATATGTCGTAATTGTTTTTATATCAAAAAAAGAATATGTTGTAATTACCTCTAAGAATAACTGATCCATAGCATCAATGCAAGTCGAAAAATTCTTACCTCTAAGAAGAATTGATCCATATTCTAGAGTCGTAATTACTTGACTTTGTAATTGTGATAATCCAAATGTTGTACCTAAAAAGTAATGTCATTCAAGTTTCAATTTGAAATTTCAATAATTTCTCATTCTCACTCTTAGCCGAGAGTAAGAAAGGTTATCGTCATCGTATCTTACTCTAACATAAATTTCTTTATGCTTAATGAATTGGCTATCTCTTCCGAGAAGTTATAGATCTCTCAAAGCACAAGTTCGAGGCTCTATCCTCAAATTTCCTTGACCAACTATTTCACTCAAATTCTTCCTACCTAAAACTTATCAGACTAGCCTGAAAAGAAAAGAAAAAAAAACAGAGTTACTCATTTTAATAAGTTGCAATTTATGCTACCCGATGATCGAAAACAAACAAACTCCGCAAAAAAAAACCTAAAAAGCAACACAGAAAATATCGATTTTCAAAAGGGAAACAACATTTTAACACCCTAGAAAAATTATAGATAAAAAAAAACACACTACATTATTTATCTAGAAGTATATATATAGAGTTCATTTACAACAAAAAAGTTTAGCTCACCCATTTCAAAAAAAAAAAAAAGTTTAGCTCACCTATGACCTTGGTTCAAAAACACAAGTCACCTACCACATAACCTGTACATGCTAAACAGTAACTAACAATTCTAGTTGAGAACCATGCTAACTTTTTGTTTTGTTTTCACGCTTTACTTAAGAGGCAAGACAACACCCTAGATCATATACACACTTGTTCCACTTCTCTTGTGATTCACATGCTCAAGACTCTATCAAGGAATAGGAGGCCATCTCAATGAGGTATTTGAGTGTTTCATTTGCAAAATCACACATTGTACATATATATACACACACAATCCTCTCAACATTACTGATTTCATTTACTATTGAAGCAAATTTAGAATTTCATTAAATTTTTATAGCTCCATAATTCATATATTTTAGTATATGAGTGATTAACCAAAGCACAGGTAAGTAAGAGTGAGGTTGTTCTTAATCATCTCACTTACACATCTTTGAATTCACCACATTCATCTACTTGATTCTAGCTTTAATGAATAACCGAGATGAATGCCTAAAAACATACAAAGATGTTCTTAGACATCATACCTGCTAGAATAGAATCTCCACGCAACGTTGCCAAAACTTGAACTCACCACAATCATCAGTTTACCACTCAACCTCACGCCAACAGATCCTCCTATTTTTCTTGAGCTTCAATGATACTAAGGAACACAAATTCTGGTTGAGTTTGTGTGAAATTCAAATCACTCTCCTAAACTCACTTCCTTACCTTCCACAAGAAGGTCAAGATAAATCATGCATACCTTTTTGTAGAACTTTCCACCTTCATCCACCAAAATCAGCAGCCAACTAACCCATAGTTTGCCTGATTAGGTTTCCCCTTTTTATTAACCATTTGAGCCAAACTCATTCCCTATTAACCAAATATTTGAACAACGAAGCCCGTGATGAACAATCTAAGAAAAAATGCTAAAGAAATAAGCTAGTTTTTGGTGTAGAACTCGCCGAAAAGCCCTTAATAAAAACTTGATTAGGGAAAAATAAGGGCACACAAACGAATGTTGTTCTTCTCTCTCCCAATGTTTTGACCTCTCACCTCATGTTCACTGCTCCAGCTAGCGTTGTTACGGGCTTTGCCCAATTGGCGTTGTTACGGGCTTTGCCCAATTGGCGTTGTTTCATTTTTTTTGGGTTTCAAACATGAATTAAGAAGGGAAAATATGCAAGGAAAATGCAATCACAGACACTACTACAAAAAAGACATTACTTGACGCTTGGTGAATGTCATCTAGAACGTTACTTGACGGTTTTTCAAACGTCAACTATATTACTGTCAAGTAATGTATCTTTACTTGACGGTCGATTAACCGTCAACTATATATATAGTTGACATTCAATACCTATCAAATACATAAGTAGGTTGACAGTTGTAAAGCGTCAAGCTAAGTTTGATCATTGACACTATGACAACGTCAAATATAGCGGGTGGTTTGACAGCTGTGGACCGTCAAGTATAAGATATTGGACGTTTTGAATAGTGATTTTTCTTTTTGACAGTTTTTAGCCATCAAGTATTTGAAACCTAATGACACTTAAGAAACGTCAAGCGATGTATTCTTTTTTTTTTAATTTAAAATATTCATTCCACAATTTTCATGTAAACCTGATAGTATTCTTACAAACCTGAAACATTCTTCAAACTCAAATATTTAACAGATTTCCATAAACCAGAATAATAATATATATTTCATCAATCAATTGTTCCACCATACATGTACACCAAAAAGAATAAGAGGATATAATGAACATTTTGTATCATGTACACAAAAAAGAACCTAGAGATAACTAACCAACCAACCAGAATAGACGAAGTAATCGTGTTCCATGTATGCAAAAAAGAACCTATACCCATCTTTCCAAAAAAATTGATGTAAAGACCCGATCCGAATAGGGTCCTAAACCTAGGTTTTAAACCCTTATGCATGCAAATAGACTCGAATCATAAATGCGAAATTCTTAAAAACTTTGAAACAAATAAACATTCAGTGAAATTCAATTTTTATTTTTGGACCCGTCCCTGTTTCCAAGCACCTGTCAAAACATTTATTAAATCTAACCCTGGCCAGAGTTTCTTTTGTTTGCAAGAAAAATCATCCAAAACAATTTCAACAAAACGAAGCAAATAGTTTAATATCCTGAAATACAACAAAGTCCACCTAAGGGCTCCGTGCCCTGTCTACATGCAAATGAATTAAGAAAAGACGAAACAAGACTTAGAGTACTCTATCCATGATCATCCAGCAGCTTCCTCCTAGCCATCCAGTCTTGGTCCCAAGTTACTTGGTGGAAAACCACAGAAAAGTAAGGGTGAGCAACGAGTCGCTCCGTAAGAATCCCCAACCGGGGTACAATACGAAAACAAATCATCTAGCACACAAATACATGCAACCAATCACGAGCACAGAGAAAACAACTTGGTTCAAGCTAACCGTCAACCCTAGAACATTCCTAATCAAGGACTTACTGAGCTGCCCTTCGGGACTTACGACTGCAACCTACATTCGAGTTAACACATGGATGCCCATCAGGGGCTTATACTAGCTAGAACACATGGATGCCCATCAGGGTCTTACACCAGCTAGAACACATGGATGCCCATCGGGGTCTTACACACAGCTAGAACACATGGATGCCCATCGGGGTCTTACACCAACTCAACTCAAGGATGCCCATCAGGCTTTTACTCCTACAGGATGCCCATCTGGGTCTTATACCAGGCGATGCCCATCGGGGTCTTACTCACTTTAGAGCGCGATGACACCCTATAGTGTCTTACTCAAGAAGCACTCAAGGTTGCCCATTGGGGTCTTACACCTGCTTAAGCTTGAGAATGCCCATCGGGGTCTTATACCTGCTTAAGCACAAGGATGCCCATCGGGGACTTACTCCTACTAGGTTCAAAAGCTGTCCTACAAGGTCTTACACTCCCTAGCTGCACTATGATGCCCATCGAGGACTTACACATACCGCAACAGTGTGATGCCCATCGGGGACTTACACACACTGACAACGCATTGGTGCCCATCGGGGTCTTACCCATGCGAGACCTAAACTAGTAACTCCTAACAGTTCCCTAAGTATGGCAATGCAAGCTAACAGATCGACCAGGCAATAATCAATAGCAACACGATCCTAGCATGGCTCTACAGAAAATGATTTGGAAACATGGATATGCCAGAGTAAGAAAATCCCTAGCATCGAGCTAACATGAACAAGACAGCAAACATGCCAGCAAATCAGAAACAAGGATCATATCCACTAGAATGCACATAAACACTCACAAAATATCAATGTGCTATTAAAGTATTTCGCAGGGTCCACACAACCCCAGTAAGAAATCCTTACATGAAATTAGAAACGGACAGAGAACAACAAATCGAACTTCCCGAGCTACAGAACAATCACAAAAACCTAACAAACAGAGACGTATCAATTAATCATCTACACAACACAAAATAATAGAACAAACTCTTGAGATTAGGGCTTTACCCAAAACCGAGAGCACTCCAACACGGCAAGGATGGGCGAAGCGAGGTTGTTTGTGCGTATCGCTGCAGCGAAGCCGAAGGGTTGTCCTCGACAAGCTACAGGCTGCTTCGCGTGGGAGAAGCGGTGCTGCGAAGGTTGCACGGTTATGCGGATCGCAACGGCGAAGAGGCTCGGCTGCGCACGGACCTTTGAAAGTGAGGCGAGGCGTGCTACTTCGCGTGGGCGAAGCGTTGCGTCACGGGCTAAGCAGATCGGCGAGGGCACTCGCAGTTGTGCGTGCGAGTGTGAGCGGAAGGTCGACGCGGCGATGGGGCTTAGTCACGGCTGCGCGTGGGCGAGCATGGAGGCTACATTCGGGATGCGATGGCGAGCGATGGCACAGCTGTGGGCGAGTGACTGGTTGGGCAGCGTGATCTCGCTGCTGCGACGCTGGGGCGAACAGACGGTGCTGATATTGCTGGTCTCGGGTACAAGAGGAATAACAACACCCTTGCTCGGTTAGGGTTTATCGAAGCATCAAAGAGAGTAACTCTCGGCTAGGGAAAAAGAAGAGAAGAGGACTTACTCGATTCTTGATCTCGATTCTTGGAGAGACGGCAAGCGGATGAAGATGGAGAGGAGTTCTTAAAGAAAAGAAACGATTTCTTTTCTTTTCCTAAATAGGTTAGACGATTCCCTTCCCTGGGCTTTCCCCCTTCAAGTCCTAGCGGAAACAACCTTTTTCTCCTTATTAAACTTATTTAATCCAAGCCTCCAAACCCCTTTAGGTCAAGGGTTCAAATCCCAATGGAAGCACTTTAATCCCTTTTAATTTCTTTTAATCTACACCACCTCCACATACGAGATCTTGGGTTCGAAACCCACCAAAGCCTAAATAAATTCCTTTTTAGTTTTATTTACAAAGCAAACTCCCAAACCTCATAAACTGACGGAACAATTCCTGAAACTAAACTCTGAAAACCGGGTCGTTACAATACTCCCTCTTTAGAAGACTTTCGTCCTCGGAAGTCGCTGTACTAAAATAACTTTGGGTAGTTCCTTCTCATCTCCCCTTCCAACTCCCAGGTTGCTTCCTCAACTTTCTGATTTCGCAACTATACTTTCACTAAATCAATGGCTCGGTTCCTCAAAACCTTTTTCTCTAAGGCCAAGATTTTTACAGGTTTCTCCTCAAAGCTCAGGTCACTGCTCAGTTGTAATGGCTCAAAATCCACAATGTGCAAAGGGTCTGCCACTTACTAGCGGAGCATCGAAACGTGAAACACACTATGCACTGCTACCAAGGATGACGGCAATGCTAACCGGTAAGCTACAGCTCCAATCCTCTCAAGGATCTCGAAAGGTCCAACAAACCTGGGGCTCAGCTTTCCCCGCTTACCAAACCTCAGAACTCCACGCATCGGTGCTACCTTAAGGAAAACATGCTGACCCACCTCAAACACCAAATCTCTACGCCTGACATCGGCGTAGCTTTTCTGCATGCTCTGAGCGGTCAACATACGAGCCCTGATCTTCTGAATTGCCTCGTTGGTCATCAGTAGCAACTCAGAACCCAAAACCTGCATGTCCCCAACCTCTTCCCAAAAAACTGGGGATCTGCAACGCTTACCATACAACGCCTCAAACGGCGCCATCTGGATGGTCTACTGGTAACTGTTGTTGTAGGCAAACTCCATCAAATACAAGTACTAGTCCCAACTGCCCGGAAAATCCAACACACAAGCTCGCAACATATCCTCCAAGTTCTAATTCACCCGCTCTGTCTGACCATCGGTCTGTGGATGAAAAGTTGTATTGTAGTTGCACTCAACACCCAAACCTGCCTGAAGGGCTCTCCAAAACCGTGACGTAAAACGAGAATCCTGGTCATAGATGATCTTAACTGGCACCCCATGGTACCTGACTATCTGCTCAAGGAACAACTGTGCCCACTGCTCCACGGTATAGTTTATTCTACCTGGGACGAAGTGCGCACACTTGGTCAATCTGTCAACGATCACCCAAATCTGTGTATAACCTTTCGGAGTCCTGGGAAAACCCGAAATAAAGTCCATGGTAATTTCTTCCCATTTCCACTGTGGTAGACCAAGCGGCTGCAACAAACCTGCCGATTTTTGCCTAGGTGCCTTCACTTGCTGACAAGTGAGACACCGGCCTACGAACTGGGCAATCTCTCTCTTCATCCCCATCCCCATAAAGTCTGCATAAGATCTTGGTACATTTTGTTACCACCTGGATGCCATACAAAAGGCGAAGTGTGAGCCTCGGTCAACAACTTTGTACGGATACTGGCATCAGCTGGAACACAAATCCGACCCTTACATCTCAAACCACCATCTGGTAAGACCACAAAATCAAAGTCACCATCGGCCTGAACTCTTTCATACAAACTCTTTAACTTAGGATCATTCAACTGGCCGTCAATAATCCTTTGCTTAATCAAAGACTGGATGGTCAACTAGGCTACCCTGGCGGTAACCTCCCCTAACATCACTGTTATACCAGCCCTCTCAAGATCCTTCCTTATAAAACTCTAGGGGTTCGACAACGCTGATGAATGCGAAGCCTTCCTACTCAGTGCATCCGCCACAACATTTGCTTTTCCAGGGTGATACAAAATCTCACAATCATAATCCTTTACTAATTCTAACCACCTCCTCTGTCTCATGTTCAGTTCTTTCTGGGTAAAGAAATACTTGAGGCTTTGGTGATCGGTAAACAACTATATCATTTCACCATACAAGTAATGCCTCCAAATCTTAAGTGCAAAGACAACAGCCGCCAACTCCATATCATGAGTCGGGTAATTCTGCTCGTACAGTTTCAACTGTCTCGAGGCATACGCTATCACCTTACCATGCTGCATCAGAACGTAACCCAAACCGAACTTGCTGGCATTACTGTACACCATGAAACCTCATGTTCCCTCTAGAACGGCCAACACTGTTGCGGACGGCAAACTATACTTTAGCTTAGCAAAGCTCTCGTCGCACTTCTCATCCCAAATGAAATCAACTCCCTTCCTCGTTAAACGAGTAAGCGGTGAAGCTATAGCGAAAAAATCTAGGACGAAGCGACAGTAATAACCAGCCAAACTCAGAAAACTACGAATCTCAAATATCGTGGTCGGTCTGGCCCACAAACTAACAGCTTCTATTTTTTAGGGGTCCATAGCCACTCCCTCCTTGGACACAACGTGTCCAAGAAAAGCTTCTTTCTCAAGCCAAAACTCACACTTAGAAAATTTCGCATAAAGCTGGTTCTCCTTTAGGTCTGAAAAAATATGTCTAAGGTGCAAAGCATGGTCCTCCTTAGACTTTGAATAAATAAGAATGTCATCTATGAATACGATGACAAAGCAATCCAAGAATGCCTTGAACACTCTGTCCATCATATCCATAAATGCAGCTGGGCGTTCGTCAGTCCAAAAGACATGACCACGAACTCATAGTGACCATACCTCGACCTGAATGCTGCCTTAGGGATATCTGCATCTCGAATCCTCAACTGATGATAGCCTGACCTCAAGTCAATCTTTAAAAACACAAAAGCTCCCTGGAGCTGGTCAAACAGGTCATCAATACGTGGCAGTGGATACTTATTCTTGATGGTTACCTTATTCAGCTCCATATAATCAATGCACAGACGCATCGAACCATCCTTCTTCTTAACAAACGACACAGGTGCTCCCCACGATGACACATTCGGTCTAATGAATCCCTTGTCAAGCATCTCTTGCAACTGCTCATTTAGCTCTTTCAATTCAGCTGGCGCCATACGGTAAGGAGCTTTCGAGATAGGGAGGGTTCCTGGCTCGAGCTCTATTGTGAAGTCCACCTATCTCTTTGGCGACAATCCAGGCAACTCTTCAGGAAACACGTCTGCAAACTCTTGCACAACAGGCACTTGCTCAACAGATAACTGATCCCGGCTCTTTCCGGACAACTTGGCTAAAAAGCCCCAAGCTTCTCGAGCTAACAACCGCTGGGCCTTAACTACAGAAACCATTGGTAGACACACTCCACCTTGGACACCTCGAAACTTAAAACTAGGCCTGCTTGGTGGCCTGAACACTACTTCCTTCCGGCGATAGTCAATCATCGCGTGGTTATCAGCTAACCATTCCATACCGAGAATCACATCAAAACCGCTCATAGCCAACACTATGAGGGTAACCCGAAGAGACTCGTCTGATATCTGTATTCGACCATCCTTTACTTTCTGACTAGATAACATACTAACTCCTAAGGGAGTTGCAACCGATAACTCAAACCCTAGAGGCTCTAATTTCATACAAGCATACTCAGCAAACGCAACAGAAACGAAAGAATGGGTGGAACCCGAATCAAATAACATAAAAGCAAGGTGATCAAGAACTAAGAGCGTACCTGCTACTGCAGCATCCGTTCGCTCCTCCTCCTGGCGAGTCGTAACATACACTCGCCCCTACTGCTGAACTGGCTGCGCTACTACCGCTTTCTGCTGGCAAAATCGAGCCTGATGCCCCTCATGTCCACATTTATAACACGCCCTAGGGTTACCTCCACAGGGACCCCAATGCGGCTTTCCACAAGGTTTACAAAACGGAGGCGGCTTCCATCCGCCCTACTGGCGAGGCTGATCACCGTTCCAGTTTCTGTGCTGGTCTTTCCCCTGATAGGAACCCTAGCGGCGCTGTCTGCCCACTCGATTAACACTCCTCGAGGCAAACTTCCTTTTCTGGCCCGAATATAGTGGGGCTTCTGCACAGGAGCACTAACAATCTGCTCTGGTGGATACTTCCCACCATTATCGTCGCCAACTGTACTACCTTGGCAAACGTCTCTAGGGTCTATGCCCTAACATCCTGAGACACTCCATGTCTCAAACTAGCAATAAACTTCCTGATTTTCAGCTCAGGAGTAGCGATCAGCTGAGGAGCGAAATATTTGTACTCCGAAAACTTCCTCTCATAAACCTCGATCGTGTCAGATCCCTGCTTTAAGTTTGAGAACCGCTCAATCATCTTCTCTTGGGCTTCCTCACTGATAAACTTTACCTTGAACTCAACCTTGAAGAAATCCCAGGTGGCGGGTGGAGAACCAGTCGGTCTCTCACTCAAAACAAACTCCCACCACCATTTAGCTGTACCAGCTAAAACATGAGCTGCACAATAGGCTCGCTGCACCTCAGGACATGCGAACACCTTGAAGGTGTACTCCATCTCGGCAACCCACCTGGCTGCTACTAACGGATCTCCAGGGGCACTGAATTTCTCGTGCTTCCACTTGAAAAAATCTTTCAGCCACTTGCCCAGATCCTCTGTACCTTTCCGCCTCATCAATCTCAATCACAATCGGCTCGTGCGGGCCAGGCGATCTTGAGTCCTCATCGAACCACCGTGTCACCGCTCCATCTGAAGACGAGGCCCATATAGCCCGATTTCCTATTCCAGTTTTCGAGGTGCCATCGGGTCAAGATTCAGTTGTGTGGCTGGGTCATTAGAACGGTTTTGACCCTTGGGGGTATTTTGGTCTTTTGGCTCCCCGGGCAGGATTTGTGGTTTTCAGGGCTTCGAGGTAGCTCCTGCCTTTGTCGAGGCTTGTTTGTTGTTGGTTGCGAGTCCCGTGGTGTTTGGGCTAGTCGGTTGGATGCTCGGTTGTGGTTTGGGCTTTGGCAAAGTGATGGTTGGTTGTGTGCTTCCTTTGGGATTCGAGCCCGGGCCCTTAGTGTTGCTTTGGGAGTTGGATTTAAGTGAGTTTAATTTATTGGAAAAGGTTGCTTCAGTCGGGTCTCGAAGGAGAAAGCCGGGAAATGGGATTTTAAGGATTTTTTAGGTTTTAAAATGGATAAGGATGGAAAATGAGATGAAAATCCCATTTTCCCCCTTTTTTCCCATTTTCCTATTCCAGTTTTCGAGGTGCCATCGGGTCAAGATTCAGTTGTGTGGTTGGGTCATTAGAGCGGTTTTTACCCTTGGGGGTATTTTGGTCTTTTGGCTCCCCGGGCAGGATTTGTGGTTTTCGGGGCTTGAGGTAGCTCCCGCTTTGTCGAGGCTTGTTTGTTGTTGGTTGCGAGTCCCGTGGTGTTTGGGCTAGTCGGTTGGATGCTCGGTTGTGGTTTGGGCTTTGGCAAAGTGATGGTTGGTTGTGTGCTTCCTTTGGGATTCGAGCCCAGGCCCTTAGTGTTACTTTGGGAGTTGGATTTAAGTGAGTTTTATTTATTGGAAAAAGTTGCTTCAGTCGTGTCTCGAAGGAGGAAGCCGGGAAATGGGATTTTAAGGATTTTTGAGGTTTTAAAATGGATAAGGATGGAAAATGAGATGAAAATCCCATTTTTCCCCTTTTTTCCCATTTTCCTTTTATTTCCCATTTTCTTTTATTTTTTTCCCAAAATCCATTCTCTCTCTCTCTCTCTCTCCCATTTTCCCCTGCTCGCGTCGCCCAGCTCGTGTCGCCCGAGCCTCGCCCACCTCACGTCGCCCTCGTTCGCCAGGTCGCGTCGCCAGCCCGAGCTCGCCCAGCCCGGCTGCACAGTGTCGCTCTTTTCGTCCACGTCGTGTCGCTCGCGCCCGCGCGCCGTCCCTGTGCCGAGCCGCGCCGCGCGCCAACGCTCAGCCGAGCAAGCGCTTGTCCGCGAAACCAATAGCCAAACAGCGCAAGCGAGCCCCAAGAAGCCCAGCCAAGCCAGCCCGACCATTTATTTGCCTCGCCGTCTGGCAAACGCTCGTTCGCGTGTCGTGCCGCCTCGTGAGTTGCTCCCGAGCCGAGCCCTGTTTATTTTATTGTATTTAGGCCTATTTTATGATTATTGATGTGTTTGTTTGGCTCGCTATAGGTTGCTCGGGTTCGATCGCAGTTAATTTTATTGTGTGTTGTTGCCTTCCGACCAGGTAAGGATTTCTTACTGGAGTTGTGTGGGCCCTGCGATATTTTCATGATATGCCTTGCTTGTTTCTTGATCGTTATGAGCATGTTAGAGATAGAGCTGTTTGATTGAACTCTTGCTAGCATGTTTGTCTGATTTTACATGTTAGTGCCATGCTAGGTTTGTTCTGCCAGCATGCTTATGATTCCTACTTAAGCTCGTAGTATCATGCTAGGTAATGTGTTTGATGTCGGTCATTGTTTGCTAGCCAGGAATCATTGATTTTACTATGTACTCTTAGATAGAGTTGTAGGGTTTGTTATCATCCAGAGGCTGAGCGGACATAACGTACTTTGTCCCCACTGATCGGGAGTAAAGTGTGCGCAAGATAACGTATCTTGCTTCCCCGTCGCCAAGGTGGATTTAGCTCAGGTCGGGAGTAAAGTGTGCGCAGCATAACGTATCTTGCTCCCCCCCCCCCCGACCCGCCGGTTGTGGAATTAGCTACCCACTTCTGCATAAGCCTAGTTTGTAGCCTGCTAGAGCGGAACCCTGCCATCGGTGTAAGCCTGCCCTGGCTGGTTCTTAGCTTCAGGTCGGTGGATCATGCTGCACGGATGAGCGCCGAGGGCCTCGCGATACTGTGATTAGTGACACCGCTTCCGAGTCTTAGGCATGCGTGCACCGCCCACGTAGTTTGCCCTTAGGCCCCGCATTTACTGCCGGTTGCGGCGATGCGGTGTGCGCGCGCACGCGTTAGTTGCCGATTCGGAGAGCTCCCTGGCAATGTCGTGAGTACACCATTCCTTCCGTTAGAGCCAAGCTTCGGGTACTCTCCCGTAAGTTCAGATTAGTAGCAAGGGCAAGGAGGCCCTTGAGGACATTCTTGGGATCAGTGTATTCCCCCCGAGTGAAAGATACCTCGGTGATGTCCCAAGATTGGTCGGTGTATCCAATCCTTAGGCCTAAGTAGGAGACTTCCGATGACTCGGATCTTTCTTATGAGCTCGTTGAGCTATGATCCATGTTGGTAGTTGTTGCTTGCATGCTTTGGTACTAGATGACTGATTATATCGTATTGTACCGGTTGGGGATTCTTCTTGAGTAATTCGTTACTCACCCTTATTTTTGTGGTTTTTCCACAGGTAACCATGGTGCGAGACAAGATGGCTGGAGGAGGAGCTGTGATCATGGAAACCCGTTGTTCAACTCTGAGTCTTATGTTTATGTTATGATTTAAATGTCCTCTGAATGCATGTAGTTGGGCACGGAGCCCTAGGGTGTTTTCTGAATGTATTTCCGGATTCTAGCATTGTTGTAAAGTTTGTATGTTTTAAATAAATCTCTTATCGAGTAAGTTTTGTAAATGTATTTGTCTTAGAACAGTGCTTGGAAAGCAGGGGGCGAGTTCGAGGAATTGATGTTGATTTTTAAATGGATGTTTTATGTTTTAGTTTTTACTTAGAATCCGAACACCATCTTGCAAATTTTCTATAGATTTGTAATGCATGCATTGAGGTAACGGCCTATTTTAAAACCCTTTCGGGTCGGGTCGTTACAGGTTGGTATCAGAGCTCAGAGTCATAGATTATGTAGACTGACCTTTGTTGTAGGTCGTTTTTCCATGATCATCAGCACTTCGACAGTCATCAGGTACGCCTAAGTTTACTATTTTAAAGAAAGGGGTAAGAATTTACAATACTTTTCATCTAGTGTTTGCCTTGTGTAGAGTTGTGGAGCGAAGACGAGCAGGTTCTGACTCGTTGTTGGTTTGGGCTTAGAGAGCCATCATGCCAACTTTCCGCGATCTTGAGCATTATGTAGCGACTTGTAGAGGTATCCGGATAGATTCGGATACCCACGGGACGTCGTCCCCGAGGAGGCGAGCTTAGACTCCGTGAGCCATTTGTAGCCCGATTCTTTGCTTTTCCCCTAGTGAGAGGGTGGAGGTGCTTTGTGCGGTCGCCCGATATGTTGATCGCACTTTCGAGGAGGAGCGGGGCGCTTGGCATGTCCGACCGAGGAGTTGGACCGATCGTGTTGATGTTGAGGCCGCGTCCAGGGTTGTTTAGACCCGTTGGCCAGAGTTGGCCCTAGCAGTTGAGTTGCCTAGAGGAGGGGGTAGAGGCTAGCACGCCTCAGAGTGAGACTCCTTGAGCAGAGTGTGCTCCAGCCATGAGAGATTTGATGGCGTGTCTTTAGCTATCAGAGAGCGAGAGACCCGGCGTAGTTTGTAGCGCGTAGTGAGGAGTCCCGGCACAGATATCCTAGCCGATGCAGTTTGTTTCAGCATTTCCCCAGTAGCTCTTGTAGCCGGAGATTCCGGGAGGCATGATCGCGAGTTTATTCGGATGAGATTGTTGGCGATGATGAAGCCGCCCAGTTTGGCAAGTGGATGCCTGTAGAGCTCGATGTTTTAGAAAGTCCTGCTGCTAGTAGTAAAGCGGTTGGCCAGGTTTGAGTTTAGCATCCGTGTGTTGGGATGCCCTGTTGTTCAGAGGCCGAGATGTGTCGTTCCTGTGCTGTTTGGTACAGCAGTTGGTGGTGGAAGTCCCTACAGAGAGGTGGACTAGCAGAGTCTCCACCAGTCGCCCGATTGATTGGCAAGTTGCCGTGTTAGTGGCTTGAGGCAGATGTAGAGACATTTTTGCCCCCTTGCAAGCCTGCTGTTGTTTAACAGCCCAGTTTCCTCAAATGTGTGGTAGAGTTGAGCACTCTCCTTTTGGTGAGCTCCTAGAGTGGAGCTAGCTGCTGTATGTTGAGAGATCTGGCCAGAGCTTTGTTGAGCATCATGAGAAGATGCTAGTGTAGGCCGTGGGCCTTCGGTTTGATGAGATGCCATAGGCATGATTGTTTGAGTTGAGCCCTCGTATGCCTAGCCAGAGTTGTTGTCACTTGAGGTTGTGACCTTGCTAGCCCCATCTGTAGTGAGATGTGGATTTGGTGGTAGTAGCACTTGAGGTGCATTGGTTGGTGTGCCACTTTGGCACTAAGTCTGGTTCAGGCTTGAGTTTGGCATGGGCATAGCAGATGGTTTTATGCCGTCCGGAGTTCAGCGCACTCTTTTAGCCTTGGATCCGTTTATGGCAGCTGCACCTGTTTAGGTCGTGCCGGCAGGGCTAGTTCGATGGTAGTCGATGGACTACAAGCGAAAGGATGCTCGAGAGGAGCCGGAGCCTCTTCCCAGTGTTTCTTGAGGTTGAGTAAGTCAGCAGGTTGGCAGTTGGTAAGTGTTGGTGCGCGTGAGTCTCGCGCTAGTGTTAAGGCCAAGAGATTCCTTGTGGTTGGTAGTGCGGTCAACTACCTTCGAGTGCCTTAATCTGAGGAGAGTTGTGCATCGTAGATGCGAGTTTGGTCCAACAGAGGGACCCTGAGTTGGATGCTCATGAGATAAGCTGGATGCCTATGAGGCGAGTTGGATGCCATGAGGCGAGTTGGATGCTTTTGAGGCGAGATGAGCTGATGCCTTGCGAGAGGATTTGGATGCCTTATGGGTAAGCACCCTTGGTAGAGGCTTGGTATAAAGTAAGTTCAGTTTGGCATGGTTATGCCTTGGTAGAGCAAGGTTGCCTCAGCTTTGAGCATCGTGTGGAGAAGGAACTTTTGGTGTTCCTTTGGTTAGAGTTCATTGGAAAACCTGAACAAGAGCGGTGGTAGCAAAGCCACGCGTTTCTGTTCGCCTTGGCTAAGAGAGTTGTTTGGATCCTTTCCTTGGGTAGAAGCCTTGTTGTGGCTGATGTTTGAGTAGGAGGACGACGCATTCGGTAGCGTTTCGGGTCCTCTTGGTTCCCAAGGAGTTGGAGTTGGCCAGCATGGTTGAGATGCTGGAGTGAGTTGTGCCTGTTCAGGCAGTTGGTTGTTATCTCGTTTGTCGACAATGTGTGTTGAGGGTTGCCGAAGAACCCTAGGTTGTGGAGAGCCTCTCCAGAGCTCAGTCAGCCCAGGTAGTGAGTTCAGTTGGCTAGCTGGAGCCGTGTAGTTTGTAGCCTCGGTTGAGTTGCTAGCAGTCTTGGTAGACTAGCAAGCCAGAGTTTGTTTGGAGCAGAGTCTGGATTGGTTCCGGTGCGGTGGCAAGTTGATGTTTGGTGTTGACCAAGGTATGGTTTGGAGCTGCTAGAGATTAGTTTTGCTCGTGGGGCGAATGGTTCGTGCCCCGTTGGTTGTTTTACTGTTTTCAGGATGTTGAGAGTTGCCTCGTTTGGCATTTGGAGGTTCAGTCTGTGGTGGACCCCCTGTTGTTGCCCCGTGAGATTTAGATGTTGTTGCTCTAGTGGAGCAAGACAGTGAGCGTATGTGGAGCTCTCTATCCTTCGGTTGTCTGCTTGAAAGAGCTGTTTCCTCCTGGGAGTTGTCAAATTTCTCCCGTAGCCATGAGTTGATGGTTGAGGTGCTAGCTAGAAGGAAAAGTTTGTTGGCTTCTTGGAAGCAGTTGTTTGTCCAGTTAGGTGGACTTTTGGATGGTGTTCTAGAGGCTGCAGTAAGGGTTGTTTTGCCTCTTGTGAGTGTTTGGCCAAGATTTGGTCTTTTCGCTGTTTCTAGAGCTAGTTCGGTTCTAGCTGAAGGGCGTTGCCCTGAGGTCTTATTCCTAGTCAGGAAGTTTTGGGAGTTGACCCCTCCCTCGGCAGTTGAGTAAGTGCTGTTAGTTCCGGATTGGTGGTCCGATTGGTTGAGATTTTCCTTGGTTGTTGCTTCCAAGAGAGTTGGTTGTTGTTGCCTTGGGTTTGAGCAAGTCAGCGAGCTTGTGTGAAGTTCGTTGGCCTTTAGAGTTTGCTTGCTGGGAAATCGTTTACCGTTTAGCAGGAGTCAGCTTAGCTCCTGAGTTGTGTAGTTGATCAGAGTAGCATAGTGGTCAGCCCAGCGAGAGGGTCCCTGCTTTGTGTTGTTAGCAAGCAAAAGTTGTTTGTCCCCGCAAGGGCGGAGGCCAGCCAGTAAGAGTTGTTTCTGGCAAGTTGTTGGTTCTTTGGGGATTGAAGATTTCCCTTCCCCCCTAGTCTCTGAGGTGGTTGAGTTGCTCCCTGGATGTCAGCCTCGAGTGTTAGCTTCCGAGGTAGTCTTGCGGATTCGTGTGGCTCAGGGATCGTAAGCTTTGAGGTTGTCGTTATCCGTTTTCCTTGGGAGGAATGTTGGTTGTTCCTGGCCTGGCAGTATTTTCTTTAGCCAGTTGCTGGTAGGTTGGCTCCGAAAAGTTTGTGTTCGGCCGATGAGGAATTTTCATTTGTTGGTTTGGCCGAGTGGAGCCTGTGCCTAGCCCTTGTCTTTTAGAGGTGGCCGTAGTTGAAGTTCAGCTGGTGTGAGTGTTGTTAGCCGTTGGGTGTACCAGGATGGTGCCCCTTGCCTTTTTTATCAGTCACCAGTTGGTGATTCGATTGGTTTTCGTTAAGGCTGTAGGCAAGATTTGAGGTTCGTTGGCCTCTTGTGAAGTAAGAGTGTTTGGTTTTCTAGAACCTAGAAGGTTCAGTTGTTTGGCCAGTTTGTGTAGGGTTGAGGCTGCTTGTTAGCAGCTGTGAGCTCCCAGAGGAGTTTCGCTAGTGTGTGGTGTAGAGTTTCAGAGCTTGTGGCCCGTCCACGAGTTTGCTGAGAGTAGCACCCTTGAGAGTTGGTGCGAGTTGAGGACGTGGTTTGCCAGCCCAGTTTCCTATTCCAGTTTTCGAGGTGCCATCGGGTCAAGATTCAGTTGTGTGGTTGGGTCATTAGAGCGGTTTTGACCCTTGGGGGTATTTTGGTCTTTTGGCTCCCCGGGCAGGATTTGTGGTTTTCAGGGCTTCGAGGTAGCTCCTGCCTTTGTCGAGGCTTGTTTGTTGTTGGTTGCGAGTCCCGTGGTGTTTGGGCTAGTCGGTTGGATGCTCGGTTGTGGTTTGGGCTTTGGCAAAGTGATGGTTGGTTGTGTGCTTCCTTTGGGATTCGAGCCCGGGCCCTTAGTGTTGCTTTGGGAGTTGGATTTAAGTGAGTTTTATTTATTGGAAAAGGTTGCTTCAGTCGGGTCTCGAAGGAGAAAGCCGGGAAATGGGATTTTAAGGATTTTTGAGGTTTTAAAATGGATAAGGATGGAAAATGAGATGAAAATCCCATTTTTCCCCTTTTTTCCCATTTTCCTTTTATTTCCCATTTTCTTTTATTTTTTTCCCAAAATCCATTCTCTCTCTCTCTCTCTCTCCCATTTTCCCCTGCTCGCGTCGCCCAGCTCGTGTCGCCCGAGCCTCGCCCAACTCGTGTCGCCCGAGCCTCGCCTACTAACCGCCGCCCTTGTTCGCCCGGCCGGCGCACAAGATGTCGCTCGTCTGTCTCCGCGTCGTGTCGCTCGCTCGCGCCATGCACCGCCGTCCTCGTCCGAGCAGCCGCCATATAACGCTCAGCCGAGCAAGCGTTTGTCCGCGAGCGACCAGCAACACGAGCAAGCGAGCCCAAGAAGCCCCAAAGCGCCAGCCAGCCCTTTATTTACCTCGCCTCTGCAAATGGCTCGTTCACGAATCACCGCGCCTCGTGAGTTGCTCCCAGCCGAGCCTGTTTATTTTATTGTATTTAGGCCTATTTTATGATTATTGATGTGTTTGTTTGGCTCGCTATAGGTTGCTCGGGTTCGATCGCGATTAATTTTATTGTGTGTTGTTGCCTTCCGCCTGTAAGGATTTCTTCTCGAAGTTGTGTGGGCCTCTGCGATATTTTCATGATATGCCTTGCTTGTTTGCTGACTGTTATGAGCATGTTAGAGATAGAGTTGTTTGATTGAACTCTTGCTAGCATGTTTGTCTGATTTTACATGTTAGTGCCATGCTAGGTTTGTTCTGCCAGCATGCTTATGATTCCTACTTAAGCTCGTAGTATCATGCTAGGTAATGTGTTTGATGTCGGTCATTGTTTGCTAGCCAGGAATCATTGATTTTACTCTGTACTCTTAAATAGAGTTGTAGGGTTTGTTATCATCCAGAGGCTGAGCGGACATAACGTACTTTGTCCCCACTGATCGGGAGTAAAGTGTGCGCAGCATAACGTATCTTGCTTCCCCCGGTCCGCCAAGGTGGATTTAGCTCGTGTCGGGAGTAAAGTGTGCGCAAAGATAACGTATCTTGCCCCCCCCCGACCCGCCGGTTGTGGAATTAGCTACCCACTTCGGCATAAGCCTAGTTTGTAGCCTGCTAGAGCGAAACCCTGCCATCGGTGTAAGCCTGCCCTGGCCGGTTCTTAGCTTCAGGTCGGTGGATCATGCTGCACGGATGAACGCCGAGGGCCTCGCGCTACTGTGATTAGTGACACCGCTTCCGAGTCTTAGGCATGCGTACCTGTCCCACGTAGTTTGCCCTTAGGCCCCCACATTTACGCCGGTTGCAAAGAAGATGCGGTGTGCGCGCGCACACGCAAGTTAGTTGTCGCGCCCGAGAGCTCCCCCGGGCTAATGTCGTGAGTACACCATTCCTTCCGTTAGAGCCAGACTTCGGGTACTCTCCCGTAAGTTCAGATTAGTAGCAAGGGCAAGGAGGCCCTTGATGACATTCTTGGGATCAGTGTATTCCCCCCGAGTGAAAGATACCTCGGTGATGTCCCAAGATTGGTCAGTGTATCCAATCCTTAGGCCGGAAGTAGAAGACTTCCGATGACTCCAGATCTTTCTTATGAGCTCGTTGAGCTATGATCTGTGTTGGTAGCTATTTGCTTGCATGCTTTGGTACTAGATGACTGATTATATCGTATTGTACCCCGGTTGGGGATTCTTACTGAGTAATTCGTTACTCACCCTTATTTTTGTGGTTTTTCCACAGGTAACCATGGTGCGAGACAGGATGGCTGGAGGAGGAGCTGTGATCATGGAAACCCGTTGTTCAACTCTGAGTCTTATGTTTATGTTATGATTTAAATGTCCTCTGAATGCATGTAGTTGGGCACGGAGCCCTAGGGTGTTTTCTGAATGTATTTCCGGATTCTAGCATTGTTGTAAAGTTTGTATGTTTTAAATAAATCTCTGATCAGAGTAAGTTTTGTAAATGTATTTGTCTTAGAACAGGTGCTTGGAAACAGGGACAGGTTCCAGGAATTGATGTTGATTTTTAAATGGATGTTTTATGTTTTAGTTTTTACTTAGAATCCGAACACCATCTTGCAAATTTTCTATAGATTTGTAATGCATGCATTGAGGTAACGGCCTATTTTAGAACCCTTTCGGGTCGGGTCGTTATAGAGACTCTTCCCTCTATGCAACTAACAAAACCTGCATCTCAGCTCTCTGCTCAGTTCTCTGATCAGCTAGCAGACCAACCATCTGAGCCCTCATGGACTCGGCAAACGCTGCTCTATGAGCAGTCCCTTGAGGCTCAATCACCTCCGCGCCCTCTCTATGCAAGTCAGCAGTAGGGACCACAAGTGGCCTATCACCAGCCTCAGCTTGGGACGACGTCCTCTACGAATAACTGGCATGCTGGCAATTTACACCCAAACCAACAACGAGTCAGAACCTGCTCGTACCTGTTCTACAAACAACAAGCCATGTACATGCTAGATGCAAACAGTATTGTAATTCTTAACCCTTAAGCCTTAAACTTACGAACGTACCTGATGGCTTTTGGAGCGCTGATGATCATGGAAATACAACCTACAACTGTAGGTCAGTCTACAGAATCTATGACTCTGAGCTCTGATACCAACTGTAAAGATCCGACCCAAATAGGGTCCTAAACCTAGGTTTTAAACCCTTATGCATGTAAATAGACTTGAATCATAAATGCGAAATTCTTAAAAACTTTGAAACAAATAAACATTCAGTTAAATTCAGTTTTTATTTTTGGACCTGTCCCTATTTCCAAGCACCTGTCAAAACATTTATTAAATCTTAACCTTGGCCAGAGTTTCTTTTATTTGCAAGAAAAAGCATCCAAAACAATTTCAACAAAACGAAGCAAATAGTTTAATATCCTGAAATACAGCAAAGTCCACCTAAGGGCTCCATGACCTGTCTACATGCAAATGAATTAAGAGAAGATGAAAGAAAACTCAGAGTAACTCTATCGATGATCATCCAGCAGCTTCCTCATAGCCATCCAGTCTCGGTCCCAAGTTACCTGGTGGAAAACTACAGAAAATTAAGGGTGAGCAACGAGTCGCTCAGTAAGAATCCCCAACCGGGGTACAATACGAAAATAAATCATCTAGCACACAAATACATGCAACCAATCACGAGCACAGAGAAAACAACTTGGTTCAAGCTAACCATCAACCCTAGAACTTGCCTAATCAAGGATTTACCGAGCTGCCCTTCGGGACTTACAACTACAACCGACATTCGGGTTAACACATGGTTGCCCATCGGGGGCTTATACCAGCTAGAACACATGGATGCCCATCGGGGGCTTATACCAGCTAGAACACATGGATGCCCATCGAGGTCTTACACCAGCTAGAACACATGGATGCCCATCGGAGTCTTACACCAGCTAGAACACATGAATGTCCATCGGGGTCTTACACTTGCTCAACTCAAGGATGCCCATCGGGGTCTTACTCCTGCAGGATGCCCATCGGGGTCTTATACCTGGCGATGCCCATCGGGGTCTTACTCACTTTAGAGCTTGATGACACCCTACAAGGTCTTACTCAAGCAGCACTCAAGGTTGCCCATCGGGATCTTACACCTACTTAAGCTGGAGGATGCCCATTGGGGTCTTACACCTACTTAACACAAGGAAGCCCATCGGGGTCTTATACCTGTTTAAGCACAAGGATGCACATCGGGGACTTACTCCTACTAGGTTCACAATCTGTCCTACAGGGTCTTACACTCCCTAGCTGCACTATGATGCCCATTGAGGACTTACACATACCGCAACAGTGTGATGCCCATCGGGGACTTACACACACTGACAACGCATTGGTGCCCATCGGGGTCTTACCCATGCGAGACCTAAACTAGTAACTCCTAACAGTTTCCTAAGTATGGCAATGCAAGCTAACAGATTGACCAGGCAATAATCAATAGCAACACGATCCTAGCATGGCTCTACAGAAAATGAATAGGAAACATGGATATGCCAGAGTAAGAATGTAACGGCCCGGAAATTTCATCCCGGTCTTCCCGGGAGGCCCAGGGGCATTTTGGTAATTTTGGGTCGGGCCGACAGGGCCGATTTTGAAATTGAAAATTGTCGGAATAATTATAAGTCAATTTGAAAAGGATCGGGATTTTTGGTGAAGGCATTTGGGCTTGGGAAAGAGTAAAAATAAACAGGGAATTAAATAGTGCGTCAAGCGGGAATCGAACCAGGGTCGTGTGGTAAGCTAGGCGGGTGGCATTGCCACTTGAGCTATCAAACGCTCTTGTTGCTTTAGACGCGCCATCTTTTATTTATGTCTGATCGTCCCCTGTTTTGGTTAAAAGGCCACCGCCTTGAGTCTTCTCCCCATTTCTTCTTCTTCTTCCTCGCAAAAAATTCCCGACCGAATGACCATTCTCTCGCGATTTCTTCCTTCTCCAGCTTCAATTCAACCGAGTTCCCTTCCCCAAATTCGAAGGTGTTCCATCCTCAAGCAGTTGGTAAGTTCTTCTTCTTCTTCTCCTTCGCTTTTCCCTGTTTTCGATTTCGTTCCCTCTGGCCGAGGGAGTGAGGAAAATCGTGTGGTTTTGTTCAAGCAGGTGTAGAGAACTCATCTATCAATAAATCGTAAATCCGAATCCTCTCCAATCGCTCGAATTCGAGTTCGTTATTCTCCATCGCCCGGATCGCTCTGTTCGCCTGTTCGCGCGTCGCGCGCGCGCCGCAAGCGGCCAGTGCGTCGAGCTGCCCACGCGACGACGCGTGCTGCGCGCGCGTCCTCGCCAGCTCTGCGTGACGCGTCGCATCGCCAGCGCCAGAGACGAGCGCGCCTCTGTTCGCCTCATCATCACCGCTGCGCGGCGGCCGCCACAAGCGCAGACGTCCGCGCCCAAGACGCTGCAGCCGGCCAAGCGCACCACGCGCCACCTGCGCCCACCACGCCCGGCCACTTCGTTGCCTTGCTCCGTTAGATGCAATTGGCTCGTTCGTGCGTTCGTCACGCCTCGTGAGTTGTTCCCGAGCTGAGTCCTATTTATTTTATTGTATTTGGGCCTATTGGGTGATTATTGTGATGATTGATAGGTTCCTGGTAGCTAGTTCGAGATAGTTCGCAGCTTAGGTTTTCGTGCAATCGTCCCCGACCAAGGTAAGGATTTCTTACCGGAGTTGTGTGGACCCTGCGATATTATATGTGATTGCTGATTGATTGCTTGTTTGTGTTTATTGACATCTATAGCTAGGTACTCAATTCTGAATTCCCGATTAGCATGTTGTTCCTGATTAATTCTCATGTTAATCCATGCTAGGTTGTCCCCTTCTAGCATGCTCGTATCTATTCCTTGCTTCGTAGTATCATGCTAGGCTCGTTGTATTCTTATTGAACACGTATTGGATTTTATGGAATTGTTTGTCGCTTGCTAGAGCGAGTTAGAGTTGCGGTGTAGATAGCATCATCCGGTCCGATGCATAAAGTACCTTGCATCCATGGCGGGGACGTCGAGCAAGTCATTCCGTCCACTGGACCCGTGTGAGGGATTAGCTAACCCGAGCGGTAGGCCCCGCAATCTTGGGTGAGGGTGGCGGTTGTTAATGCCCCAACGGTCGGGATGATG
Organism: Sicyos edulis; assembly: GCA_036507275.1. NCBI lineage: Eukaryota > Viridiplantae > Streptophyta > Magnoliopsida > Cucurbitales > Cucurbitaceae > Sicyos > Sicyos edulis. The sequence continues at coordinate 21,898,854 of CM071848.1, forward strand.
ACTTGGCATTGCCTCGCCCCGCGGCCTGGCATGTCCTCGGCATGTTTGGCGGTAGCCCCCGATTGCCACCGTTAAGGTAAGGGCGGCTTCTGGTGTAAGCCTACCACGACCGTTCCTTGGCCCGAGTGCGGTGGTTCAGTGACATAGTTTACGTGTCGGTGTCTCACACCCCTATGTCGGTGACACCGATCCAAAGATTTAGTTAGGCGTGGTGATCGGATATGGGCAAACTTGCCTCTGGACCCGACACCCCCCCATAGTCTGCGCAGCACGCGGTGCATGCTTACGCTCATTACAGCCGTACGATCGAGAGCTCCTCGGGATTGTGAGCCGTGTACCTTTCGTCGATGAGAGAGATGAGCCGAGGTAGGGACTTGTTTCTCGTATAGGGCAACTCATGTATTGGATGTGTGATGATATTACTCCTGACTAAGACCTTGAGTTGGCATCCGAGGCCCAAGTGTGGGCTAAGCTATGTGCTCTATTCGTGTTTATCTTCATAGCTTGCATACGCTCATCGAGATGACCATGTATATCGTATTGTACCCCCGGTTGGGGATTCTTACTTGAGTAATTCGTTACTCACCCTTATTCTCTGTGGTTTTCCACGGTAATCGTGGTGCGCGACAGGATGCTCGAAGGAGGAGCCGTGATCATGGGGCCCGTCTTCCAACTCGATTTTTGTATTATGACTCTCGTGTGTTTTGTTTTCCCCGAATGCATGTAGTCGGCACGGAGCCCTAGGATGTTTGTAAATATTTGTGGATTCCAAAGCATTTTGTATCTGAACAGTTTTTGAATGGCTTTTAGTAAATCTCGATCGAGTAAACTTTGGAAATGTATTTATCTTAGAGCAGTGCTTGGAAACAGGGGACAGTTTCAGGAAATAGTCTAGTTTTTAAAGGGGTTATTTTGAATGTTTTTGTTTTAATTGGAATCAAAATCATCTGCTTTTAAATGTCCTTTACTTTGAATGCATGCATTGGGATAAGGGCCCATTTAGTGCCCCATTCGGCCGGTCCCTTACGGTTGGTATCGAGCATAGAGTCATAAATTCGTAGTATGACTCATTGTTGTAGGTCGTTTTCCCATGATCACTAGCACTCCGACAGTTATCAGGTACGCCTAAATTTACAAATTGTTGTTGAGAAAAAGGGTTAAGAATTTACAATACCTGTCATCTAGTGTATGCCTTGTGTAGTATTGTGGAGCGGAGACGAGCAAGTTCTGACTCGTTATTGGTTTGGGTGTAGATCGCCAGCATGCCAATTACCCGCGCCGGAAGAGGATCCCGAGAGGAGGCCGAGGTGTCAGGATCGGATCTGACACCGTAGGGACATCGTCCCAAGCTGAGACTGATAGCATTCCGTCTGTAGCTCCCCCTGTTGAGCCCAAAGTAGGCATTGAGGCGACTGTGCGCCGTGAGACTGCTCCTAGAGCAGAATTTGCTAATTCTATGAGGTCTATGGTGGTCGACCTGTTGAGTGGCCAGAGGGCGAGACCTGTGCTTTGTTGGCGTATGGCGGGAAGAGAGTCCTCGAGCTCGGATCGAGCGGTGACTCGTTTGGTTTAGCAGGCACAAGAGCACCCCCACTCATGAGAGCCAGTGACCTTTGAGGCGAAGTGGCGGAAGGTGCCGATGAGCTGGGTAAATGGTTGAAGGATTTCGTAAAATGGAACCCTGATAAGTTTGACGCCACAGGTGATGCTTTAGCAAAGACGGATGGATTGCCCATTTGGAGTACACCTTCCTAATTATGGTGTGCCCCGATGTGCGGAGGCCGAGGTGTGTGCGAAACCCATGTGTTAGGGGCGTAGCTAGATGGTGGTGGGAGTCCACCTGAGTGAGAGACCACTGGGTCTCCACCGCTACACAGGAGTTCTTCAAGACAGAATTTAAAGCCAAGTACATTAGCGATGAGGCTCAAGAGAAGATGGTAGCGCTTTTCCAGAATCTGCAGCAGGGTTCTGATTCTATAGAGGAGTACGAGAGGAAGTTTTCGGAGTATGGCTATTTTGCTCCGCACCGATATAGCAACCCCTGAGTTGAAAATTCGGAAGTTCATTTCTGGTATGAGGCAGGGTGTGTCTCAGGATGTCAGGGCTCTGGCCCCTATCACTTATGCTAAAGCTGTTCAGCTGGCCACTATTTACAATGGAAAGTATCCTGTTGAGCGGACCGGCGCCGCTCGGTCTGCGGCCTCTGTCCCACCGTAGTAGGGGCGAAGAGAAGGTTTGAGTTCGAGGAGGCGGCGGCGTCGCGGCGATTCTGAACCAGGATCGGCGTAGGATTCCCCGATTCCTACCACCGCCAGCGGGCGGTCTAGGCAAATTCCCTTTGTGTCACTTGTGGAAGAGTCCACTTCGGAGCTTGTCAGACCGGGTCCAGGCGGTGTTTCCGATGTGGAAAGGAGGGGCATATGATCTGTTCTTGTGATCAGCCTGCTATGGCGATTCGGCTGTCTGGCAAAAGCAGCAGCAGGGGGTGTTCGCTCACGAACCGTCGTAAGGTCAGGCGTGCAGATGCCGCAGCGGGCGGTGCACGCTTCTTGTTTTGGATCATTGTGCATTTGTCTTGTTTGACTCTGGTTCTACGCACTCGTTTGTATCTGTTTTGTTTGTTGAGCATGCTAGGTTGAGATTAGAGCCTCTAGGTTTTGAATTGTCTATTGCAACTCCTTCGGGAGTTAATATGTTAGCAAAAGATAAGGTTAAGGATGGCCGGATCGAGATATCCAGGGAATTGCTGGTAGCTACGCTCATAGTTCTACCCATGAGTGGTTTCGATGTGATTCTTGGTATGGAGTGGTTAGCCGCTAACCACGCATTGATTAACTGCCACCGGAAGGAAGTAGTGTTCAGGCCGCCGAGTCGGCCCAGCTTCAAGTTTCGTGGAGTTCAGGGTGGAGTTTGCCTGCCGATGGTGTCAGCTGTGAAAGCTCGTCGTTTGCTAGCTCATGGAGCTTGGGGCTACCTAGCCAAATTGTCCGAGAGAGCCGTCCCTCACCGACTATTGATCAAGTGCCGGTTGTGCGAGAGTTTGCTTGATGTGTTTCTGAGGAGTTCACGGGGTTGCCCCAAGAGAGAGGTTGACTTCACAATTGAGCTCGAGCCGGGACCCTCCCTATCTCGAAGGCTCCGTGTCGTATGGCGCCACCGAGCTAAAGGCGAAGGTTCACCACAGGAAATGTTAGATCGAGGATTCATCCGTCCGAGTGTGTCCCCGTGGGAGCGCCATGTTGGTTGTGAAGAAAAAGGATGGTTCGATGCGCCTATGCATTGACTATCGTGAGCTTAATAAGGTGACAAAGTGAAGAATAAGTATCCGCTTGCCCGTATCGATGATTTGTTCGATCGGCTTGAGGAGCTTCCGTGTTCTCCAAGATAGATTTGAGATCCGGGTATCACTAGTTGCGGATTAGGGACGCCGACATTCCTAAGACAGCGTTCAGGTCTAGATATGGGCACTACGAGTTTGGGGTCATGTCGTTTGGGTTGACGAAGGCACCAGCAGCGTTCATGGACATGATGGATAAGGTGTTCAAAGCATTTTTGGACAGCTTCGTCATTGTGTTCATTGGCGATATTCGATCTATTCAAGGACCGGGGAGGATCATGCAAAGCATTTGAGGAAAGTGTTGGCAGCCTTGAGGGAAAACCACTTTTATGCGAAGTTTTCCAAATGTGAGTTCTGTTGGAACAAGTGGCCTTCCTAAGTCACGTAGTCTCGAGAGATGGTATAGCCGTGGATCCCGCAAAGATTGAGGCCGTGAGTTCGTGGGCCAAGCCGACTTCGATTCTGAGATACGCACTTCCTAGGTTTGGCGAGTTACTACCGTCGGTTTGTTAAGGACTTTTCCGCCATAGCCTCCCCTCACTCGTCGACGAGGAAAGGTGTCGAGTTTGTTTGGGACGGTAGGTGTGATGAGAGTTTTCTCGAGCTCAAGCGCGATTTGACTTGACACCAGATGTTGGCGATCCCGGAGAGGGGAGTGGTTTCGTGGTTTACTGGCCCGATGCTTCCAAGTTCGGGTTGGGTTGTGTGTTGATGCAAAGACGGGAAGGTCATTGCTTATGCTTCCGTCACCAAGCCATATGAGCGTAACTATCCGACTCATGATATGGAATTGGCGGCGATGGTGTTTGCAAATCAAGATTTGGAGGCATTACTGTATGGTGAGCGGATCGGATGTTTACCGATCACCGAGCCTCAAGTATCTGCTTTACTCGAAGGAGTGAATATGAGGCAGAGGAGATGGTTAGAGTTAGTGAAAGATTATGATCATGAGATTCTGTACCATCCGGATAAAGCCAATGTTGTAGCCGATGCTCGAGTAGGAAGACGTCGCACTCGTGGTGTTGTTGAGCTCCCACCAGACATACGGAGAGTTCGAGCAGCGGCGAGATTGCAGTGTTGTTAGGTGAGGTTCTTCGCCAGAGTGGCTCGATTGGATGATCCACCATCGATTAGACAGCGGATTATTGATAGTCAGATGAGTGACCCCGCACTTAAAAGATTATTTGACAGAGTTAGTGCTGATGGAGATTTTGACTTTGTATATTCACCGCATAAAAATGACGTCTGAGGCGGTTGTGTGTTCCGGATGTTGCGGATTGCGAGCGAGTTGCTCTCGAGGCCCACAGTTCTCCGTTTGCTTGGCACCACAGGGTACCAAGATGTATCGAGATCTTAAGCAGACATTCTGGTGGATGGGTATGAAAAGAGATGTTGCGGAGTTTGTCAGTCGATGTCTCACTTGTCAGCAAGTGAAGGCACCCAGGCAGAGACCAGCCGGTTTATTGTAGCCGCTGAATGTACCTCAGTGGAAATGGGAAGAGATCTCCATGGACTTTATTTATGGGTTGTCGAGGACTCAGGAAGTTCTCTCGATTTGGGTGATAGTCGATCGATTGACTAAGAGCGCACACTTCATTCCCTGGTAGAGACACTTATACCGTGGAGCAATGGCGCGCAGATTGTTTTTGAGCAGATCATTCGCTATCACGGTGTGCTGTGAGGATCGTGTCGACCGTGATTCGAGGTTCACTTCTCGCTTCGGAGAGCTCTCCGGAAGGGTTTAGGCAACGAGTGCGGCTTCAAGATACTTTTCACCCTCGGGCCGATGGATGCGGTCGAGAGGGTGAACCAGATTTTCGAAGATATGTTGAGGGCTTGTGTGTTGGATTTCCGGGCGGTTGGGACCAGATATCAGATTCGATGGAGTTTGCATATAACAACGATTATCGATCGGCGATCGGATGGCTCCATTCGAGGCTTTGTATGGTAAGCGTTGCCGATCTCCCGTGTTCAGGAAGAGGTTGGTGATAGGCGTGTTTTGGGTCCCGAGTTCTTTCGCAGCTTGACCAATGGTGCCGTGCGAGAAGATTAGAGCTCGTATGTTGACACTTTCGAGCGCATGAGAAGAGTTATCTGCCGATGTTCGCGTCGGGATTTGGAGTTTGAGGTTGGTCAACATGTATTCCTTAAGGTCGCACCGATGCGAGGTGTTTTGAGGTTTGGCAAGCGTGGAAAGCTGAGTCCCCGTTTTGTTGGTCCGTTTGAGATTCTGGAGAGGATCGGCAGGGTTGCTTATTGATTAGCCTTGCCTCCGTCATTGTCGGCAGTGCACAGTGTTTTTCATGTTTCGATGTTGAGGCAGTATGTGCCGACCCATCGCACATTGTGGATTTTGAGCCTTTGCAACCAATGAGGAGTTGAGCTTCGAGGAAAAACCAAGGTGGGATTCTTGCTTTTGAGACAAAGACAACTGCAGAATCGTGAAATCCACTGTAAAGGTTCAGTGGAGGAGTCAGAGTTCAGAGGAAGCTACTTGGGAGCGGGAAGATGAGATGAGATTGCAGTATCCCGAGCTGTTCCAATCTTAAGTGACTTTCGAGAAAGAAAGTCTTATAAGGAGGGAGTATTGTAACGGCCCGGAAATTTCATCCCGGTCTTCCCGAGAGGCCCAGGGGCATTTTGGTAATTTTGGGTCGGGCCGACAGGGCCGATTTTGAAATTGAAAATTGCCGGAATAATTATGAGTCAATTTGAAAAGGATCGGGATTTTTGGTGATGGCATTTGGGCTTGGGAAAGAGTAAAAATAAATAGGGAATTAAATAGTGCGTCAAGGGGGAATCGAACCAGGTAGTGTGGTAAGCTAGGCGGGTGGCATTGCCACTTGAGCTATCAAACGCTCTTGTTGCTTTAGACGCGCCATCTTTTATTTATGTCGATCGTCCCTGTTTTTTGGTTAAAAGGCCACCTCACGAGTCTTCTCCCCATTTCTTCTTCTTCTTCCTCGCAAAGTTCCCCCGACCGACACCCATTCTCTCGCGATTTCTTCCTTCTCGACTTCAATTCAACCGAGTTCCCTTCCCCAAATTCGAAGGTGTTCCATCCTCAAGCGGTTGGTAAGTTCTTCTTCTTCTTCTCCTTCGTTTTTCCCTGTTTTTTCGATTTCGTTCCTCTGGCGAGGAGTGAGGAAAATCGTGTGGTTTCTGCTCACAGTGTAGAGGAACTCATCCATCAACAAATCGTTCGTCGAATCCTCTCCAATCGCTCGAATTCGAGTTCGTTATTCTCCATCGCCCGATCGCTCTGTTACCCTGTTGCCGTCGCCGCACGCGCCTGTAAGCGGCCCAGCCCGTCGAGCCACGCCACGCATCGACCCGTGCTCGCGCGCGTCCTCGCCAGCTACGTGACGCGTCGCATCGCGCGCGCCAGAGCGAGCGCGCCTCTGTTCGCCCTGCATCACCGCGCGTAGCGCGCCGTCCCGCCGCGCGCCGCGCCCACAAGGCAGCAGCGCGCGCCACTCCTGCGCCCAGTGCGCCCAGCCGCGCCGCGCTGCTGCTCCCGCTCGTGCAATCGGCTCGTTCGTGCGCGTTAAATCGCGCCTCGTGAGTTGTTCCCGAGCTGAGTCCTATTTATTTTATTGTATTTGGGCCTATTGGGTGATTATTGTGATGATTGATAGGTTCCTGGTAGCTAGTTCGAGATAGTTCGCAGCTTAGGTTTTCGTGCAATCGTCCCCAACCAAGGTAAGGACTTCTTACCGAAGTTGTGTGAACCCTGCGATATTATATGTGATTGCTGATTGATTGCTTGTTTGTGTTTATTGACATGTATAGCTAGGTACTCAATTCTGAATTCCCGATTAGCATGTTGTTCCTGATTAATTCTCATGTTAATCCATGCTAGGTTGTCCCCTTCTAGCATGCTCGTATCTGTTCCTTGCTTCGTAGTATCATGCTAGGCTCGTTGTATTCTTATTGAGCACGTATTGGATTTTATGGAATTGTTTGTTGTTTGCTTGCTAGGCGAGTTAGAGTTGCGGTGTAGATAGCATCATCCGGCCGATGCATAAAGTACCTTGCATCCATGGCAGGGACGTCGAGCAAGTCATTCCGTCCCTAGACCCCGTGAGGGATTAGCTAACCCGAGCGGTAGGCCCTGCAATCTTGGGTGAGGGTGGCAGTTGTTAATGCCCCAACGGTCGGGATGATGACTTGGCATTGCCTCGTCCCCGGCAGCCGGCATGTCCTCAGCATGTTTGGCAGTAGCCCCTGATTGCCACCTGTTAAGGCAAGGACGGCTTCGGTGTAAGCCTACCACGACTGCCGTTCCTTGGCCCCAGGTGCGGTGGTTCAGGCTGACATAGTTTACGTGTCCAGGTCTCACACCCCTATGTTAGTGACACCGATCCAAAGATTTAGTTAGGCGTGGTGACTGGATATGGGCAGCTTGCCTCTGGACCCGCACCCCATAGTTCGCAGTGAGCACGCGGTGCATGCTTACGCTCATTACAAATACCGATCGAGAGCTCCTCGGGATTGTGAGCCGTGTACCTTTCGTCGACGATGAAGCGGTGAGGCCGGGACTTGTTTCTCGTATAGGGCGACTCATGTATTGGACTGTGTGATGATATTACTCCGGACTAAGACCTTGAGTTGGCATCCGAGGCCCAAGTGTGGGCTAAGCTATGTGCTCTATTCTGTGTTTATCTTCATAGCTTGCATACGCTCATCGAGATGACCATGTATATCGTATTGTACCCCGGTTGGGGATTCTTACTGAGTAATTCGTTACTCACCCTTATTCTGTGGTTTTCCACGTAATCGTGGTGCGCGACAGATGCTGAAGGAGGAGCCGTGATCATGGGGCCGATCTTTCCAACTCGATTTTTGTATTATGACTCTCGTGTGTTTTGTTTTCCCCGAATGCATGTAGTCGACACGGAGCCCTAGGATGTTTGTAAATATTTGTGGATTCCAAAGATTTTGTATCCGAACAGTTTTTGAATGGCTTTTAGTAAATCTCTGATCAGAGTAAACTTTGGAAATGTATTTATCTTGGAACAGGTGCTTGGAAACAGGAACAGGTTTCAGGGAAATTGTCTAGTTTTTAAAGGGGTTATTTTGAATGTTTTTGTTTTAATTGGAATCCGAAATCATGTCTTTTTAAATGTCTTTTACTTTGAATGCATGCATTGGGATAAAGGCCCATTTAGTGCCCCATTCGGGTCGGTCCCTTACAAAGAAAATCCCTAGCATCAAGCTAACATGAACAAGACAGCAAACATGCCAGCAAATCAGAAACAAGGATCCTATCCACTAGAATGCACATAAACACTCACAAAATATCAATGTGCTATTAAAGTATTTCGCAGGGTCCACACAACCCCAGTAAGAAATCCTTACCTGAAATTAGAAAAGGACAGAGAACAACAAATCGAACTTCCCGAGCTACAGAACAATCACAAAAACCTAACAAACAGAGACGTATCAATTAATCATCTACACAACAAAAAATAATAGAACAAACTCCCGAGATTAGGGCTTTACCCAAAACCGAGAGCACTCCAACACGGCAAGGATGGGCGAGCGAGGTTGTTTGTGCATGTCGCTGCGGCGAAGCCGAGGGGCTGTCCTCGGCAGGCTACAGGCTACTTCGCGTGGGCGAACCGGTGCGGCGAAGGTTGCACGGTTATGCAGATCACAACGGCAAAGGGGCTCGGCTTAGCACGGACCAACGAAAGTGAGGCGAGGCGTGCTACTTTGCGTGGGCGATGCGTTGAGGGGCGAGCTGAGCGGATCGGCGAGCTCACTCATAGCTGTGCGTGCGAGTGTGAGCGGAAGGTCGACGCTGCTATGGGGCTCAGTCGCAACTGCGTGTGGGCGAACAAGGAGGCTACGTTCGGGTTGCGATGGCATAGCTGTGGGCGAGCTATCGGCTGGGTGGCGTGATCTCGCTGCTGCGGCGCTGGGGCGAACAGACGGGGCTGATGTTGCTGGTCTCGGCTACAAGACAAAGAACAACACCTTTGCTCGGTTAGGGTTTGTGCAAGCATCAAAGAGAGTAACTCTCGGCTAGGGAAAAAGAAGAGAAGAGGACTTACTCGATTCTTGATCTGAATTCTTGGAGAGACGGCAAGCGGATGAAGATGGAGAATAGTTCTTGAAGAAAAGAAATGATTTCTTTTGTTTTCCTAAATAGGTTAGGCGATTTCCTTCCCTGGGCTTTCCTCCTTCGAGTCCTAGCCGAAACAACCTTTTTCTCTTTATTAAACTTATTTAATCCAAGCCTCCAAACCCCTTTAGATCTGTAAGGACCCGACCTGAAATACGGTCATAAACCTAGATCCTCACTCAGCATGCAAGTTAAATATCTCAACAAGCAGTTTAGTGTTCATATTTAAAACTTTTTCAAAACATTTGGAAACGGGGAACACTTAAAACATAACCAACAATTTTCATAAAGCAAATCCAATAAGGTAAAATAAGCCTGGCCAGTATTTATAAAAGAACATTCAAAACAGTTTAAACAACTTTAACATCATTCCCCTAGGACTCCTGTCCACCTACATGCTGAATAAATAAATGCAAACAATAAATGACAGAGTGCCGGCAGCCCCCATGATCAAACAGCTCCCTCCGCTAGCCATCTTGGTGCTGTCCCAAGTTACCTGGTGGAAAAACCACAAAAATAAGGGTGAGTATAAACATACTCAGTAAGAATCTCCAACCGGAGTACAATACAATACATCAGTCATCTAGCACCCTAGTATACATGCAAATAAAACAATGACTTAGAGCAAAACGGTTGAATTAGGCTATGAGCTACTTCTAGAGCGGGCCTATTCAAGGGCTTTCATCTGACCTATCCTAGGTTCTACACTTGGATGCCCTTCGGCCCTACACAACCTAGGACTCGGTGATGCCCAAAGGGGGCCTTACACACCTAGGATGCCCATCGGGGCCTTACACCTCCAGAATCAGTGATGCCCAGTGGGGCCTTACACACCTATGATGCCCATCGGGGCCTTACACCTCCAACTTAATGATGCCCATCGGGGACTTACACACCTAGGATGCCCATCGGGGTCTTACACCTCCTACTCAGTGATGCCCATCGGGACTTACACACCTAGGATGCCCATCGTGTCTTACACCTCCAACTTAATGATGCCCATCTGAGACTTACACACCTAGGATGCCCATCGTGGTCTTACACCTCCAACTCGGTGATGCCCATCGGGACTTACACACCTAGGATGCCCATCGGGTCTTACACCTCCAACTCGGTGATGCCCATCGAGGGACTTACACACCTAGGATGCCCATCGTGTCTTACACCTCCAACTCGGTGATGCCCATCGGACTTACACACCTAGGATGCCCATCGGGTCTTACACCTCCAACTCGGTGATGCCCATCGGGACTTACACACCTAGGATGCCCATCGGGTCTTACACCTCTGGATGTCCATCGGGTCTTACCCGAGCGGGACCTAAACTAGTTACCCCTACGATCTTCTACACTATACATCACCCGCCTATGCCCGGCACAGAACTAACAGGATAAAATAGAACAAGGTATGCCAAGATAATTAAACCCCTTGCATGGAACTAACAGAATATATCGAGGACACAAGAGCAACACGATCCGGAAGCAAGAGAAAACATGTAACCTACCCATTGGAAATTTTATACAATCACAAGACATGGCATGCCGAAGAGAACAAACCTAGCATGGCACTAACATGAACAACAAGCAACATGCTAGCAAGATTTCAAACACAAGTTGTTCAATAGCTAGCATACTCATAACAAAGAACCAAGCATACAAGGCACAATCATGATAGCATCGCGAGGTCCACACAACCACGGTAAGAAATCCTTACACGGGAACAAGCGTAACTAACTACCTCAACCAACAAGCAACCCTCGAGCTTCTAAACGTGCAGAGCAACCTAAGCAAACAATAAAAATCATCCTAATTAAGCAACCAACAACTAACATCTTAAGGTCCAAAAGAGTGGAGGCTCTGGAATTACCAACCGAGAAGGCACTAGGTCTCGGTCCCCATCTATCTCGGCAAACAGGCTCGGCGGCGGGGGCGGCGACGTAATCAAGGCGAGCAGATCAAGTGGCGGCTGGGCACGCCTGGCGCGCTTGCAGGGACCGGCACTGCACGGCGACGATACGGCGCCGGGCGCGGCGGGGATGGCGCTGCACGCGCACGACGACGGCGCCAGCGCGCGCGGCGGGGATAAACGACGAGCGCGGCGCGCGGCGGGGATGAAGCGCGCGGACGGCGCGGATGACGCTGGCGCTGCGACGCGCAGAGATTTGAGACGCCTGACGGCGCGCGAAGCGCTGGCGACGGTCAGGCGACGCGCGTGGGCGTCCGTCTCGGCGGCGGGCGACGGCCACGGCCGCGACAGTGTCTGGCTGATGGCGGCAGGGGCTGCTGCTGGGGCTGGTGGCTCGGGGTGGCTCGGTGCGGCTCGGTTGGGTTTCTTGGTGAGGTCGGCAAGGAGAGAGAGAGAAAGAGAGAGAGAGAGGTAAAACAAGGGGAATGGGATTTTCTTGATTTTCTTTCCTTTTTCTAATTTAAATAGGTCTTGGTGACCTAAATCTCTTCCTCGGGCTTCCTCCTTCGAGTCCCGGCTGAAGCAACCTTTTCTCCTTATTAAAACTCATTTAAACCAAGCTCTCAAATCACCATCAAGGGCAAGGGTTCAAATCCCAATGGAAGCACTTAAATTAACAATAATTTTGTTAATTACCAAATCACCTCCAAACTTCCAACCAACTAGCCCGAACTTCTTGGGTCCTGCAACCAACAACAATCAAGCCTCGACAATGGCAGGAGTGACCCTGGAATCCTGAAAATCCACAAAACCCTGACCGGGGGCAAAAAGACCAAAATACCCTAAAGGTTAAAATAGTTCTAACGGCCCATCCGAACACCCGTATAATGTCACGAAAACACCTGGGAAACCAAAATAGAAAACTGGGCCGTTACAAGATCAAGGGTTCAAATCCCAATGGAAGCACTTTAATCCCTTTTAATTTCTTTTAATCTACACCACCTCCACGTACGAGATCTTGGGTTCGAAACCCACCAAAGCCTAAATAAATTCCTTTTTAGTTTTATTTACAAAGCAAACTCCCAAACCTCATAAACTGACGAAACAATTCCTAAAACTAAACTTTGAAAACCGGGCCGTTACAATGGATATCTATACCCATCCTTCCAAAAAAAATAATATGGATATCTATACCCATCCTTCCAAAAAAAATAAATATGGATATCTATAAGTTCAACGCATAGAATAAAGTGATCCAAAAATTTTCTTCAACCACGAAACAGTCAATAATATCGTCCACCAAAGTTCGCCCATTCCACTCGCACTTCATCTAACTCTATTCTTGTGTATGACCTCTTCGTATCAACCTAAGAATAATAAATACAATTTAGTCTTGTTTATGTTAAATAAGAAAATATTATTTACTTTACATTTATATGTAACATACCAAACATGTGATGATGGTGATATTTTTTGTTATTATGTCTCTCATATACCTCATTACATAATACTTACATTCCACGGTACTTGATTGTAATGGGCACTACAAGAACAAAGAGAACACTTTTAGTTTCACAAAAAAATTATGATGAAAACAAAATGAAAATAAGAAAAAGAAAAAAGTATTATACTTGCCTTAACATTTTTCCATAATGTTTTATTTCGATCCACTTTTATTTTCTTCTGACCTTGAAATATTGCAAGTGCCCTACATAAATACTTAACATATGAAAAAAGAAAAAAAATAAAACATCCAAAATGAATAGACAAAGTGAAAACATAACTTATGTGCATATTACGGACTTGATATCTACTTTTGAACTTGTACACGTAATGAATCTAAGTGATAAACAATATCTTCGTACGAATTCACAATGAGCAATGACCAATGACCACTAAACAAAAATACACAAGTGTTAGATTATCAAACTAAAAGTAATTAAGTGATAAACTATATTTGAAATGAATAAACTTTTACTCACCCGGGATTATATGGAGCAACAACCAATTGATCTTTTCTTGTCGTCGTCAGTCTTGAACCTGATAACCTACTTTTGTTCCTCCATGATTTATTCATTATTTGGAAAGTTGTTAAATAAAGCAAATAGTAATATCCCTTAAGAAATTAGGCAACTTGATGACATTCAAAGTATCAATTCAAGAAACTCGCATAAAAACATAAAGACTGCACTAAACTAAGATAAATCTAGAAAGAGACGATATTCATGAAGTTGATAGTTTGACTATGGGCTCATGAAGCAATAAAAAAGTTGGTAAGTACAGAAGGAAAAGAGAAGAGGAGAAATACTAACTAAAGATATGAATGATACTCACGAACACAGGCTACTCAGTGAACTCACGAACCAGACACTCAAACGACCGAAGAATCTCTAGCTACAACAAAAATCAATATCAACCAAATTTAAGATCAAAGAATTAATAAGATGTTGGTTCCTTTATTCTTCTTGTTGGTTCCCCACTTGAAAATGCTTCTGCAAAACTTTTGGGTTTTGTTTATTTTCTTTTTTTGCTATTGTTTTTTATTTCATTTTTCTATGGAGTGGGTGATTTTTTAGTGCGATGTTACTGTTAGATTGTGGTTTCTTTTTAAGATTTGAAAAATCTTTAAAGCAACTTTTTGTTGAATGAATGCTAACCAAATTTAAAAACAAAAACAATCTTTTAAAAGCAATTTTTTGTTTCTAAATTTTGGTTTAGTTTCTAAAAATATAGGTAAGACGTAGATATCTAAGTATTAAGTTAATTGTTGTAGGCTTAAATATTTTCTAACTAGTCTTCTAAATTGACCTTTTACTGGATCATTTTTTAATTAACTCTAAAAATGGAAATAGGGACAAACCATTAATTTAATTAACCGTATAAAAGGAATTAAACACAATAATTAAACTTAATTTTCTCTAAAAACCACAATACTTAAACTAACAAAATCCATCCGTTTAGACTCTAAACAAGCTAGATAACAATATCCATCAAAACCAAACACACTCTTTCATTAGAAATCTAAAAAGGAGTAGTTCATATGAATTTAAAAACAAGCACGCACAAATGAGTTAAGAATGAAGAAAAAAATATTTTTCAAACATAGTCCAATTTTTTAACCATTTAAGTTAGTGAGGTTCAAAAACTCAACTCTAACCAACTTATGATCATTTATGGACAAAGGAGAACAAAAATGGAAAAAAGCAGCAGCAAGTGAAATATCAAATAACATTAAATTCAAAGAGAAAAACTTGCCTCCTTAGTGCCACATATTTTTGCTTTTTAAAAAAATTGTACTGTTAAAATTAAAAATTTGTGTACCAAATGGTGCCACATACTCCAATAAGGAGGGCTTGCCTCCTTAGCCATAAGGAAGCTAAGTTTTTCTCAAACTCAAAAGGAAGTTAACAAGTAACAAGCAACAACAGCAACGACCACCTAGAAGAAATCCACTTGAAATTAAAGCACAAAAAAAAATGGAAGAAGATCTCCTAATTTGAAGCCAAATTTCGAGAAAGAGAAGAAAAACACAATATCATTGAATGATACATATAAATAGTAGATAGCTAAAAACGAGAATGTTCTTAAGAGCACAATCATTCAGAAGAAAAAATATATAATTGATTTTTAAAAAAAAACGTACTCAAAACTGCCCACAAGTTTATAAAGTAGCTATATTGTTCTAAAAAAAGTAACTATATTGGTTATAGTGTCTATATTATTTAACTGTTGAATGAATGACATGACTTTAAAAACAAGAATTTGTTGGAACAAATAAATTCATTCAACTAAAATATAACTTAATTGACACCCAACATGTGTTTATTATTATTTCAAATTGTTTATTTCATTTATTAGAAACTTGTGGGTTGTTTGGTCTACACTTGTAATAATGTTTTGGGTTTTTCCTTCTTTCTTTAGCCAGTTTCATTTATCTTATCTTAATGATTAGAGAAATTATATATATAAACAACATAGGATAATGGTAATATTATGCTTTCTGAGTGAAAATTACAAACTTCGTAGTCAAAACCTAGAGTTGAAACATCTCATCACCAACAATTAAGAGGAGAGAGCTAAAAAATACAAGTCAGAAATCAAATTCAGTAGTAAAATTTCCATGAACTAACATAACAAACCAAAGCAATATGGTAATAAAAAGATACATAAATTTCAATGAGCTGAATATCATAATAAAAGAGACCAGATAAAAAAAAATCCATTTGAAAGATCAAAGTAGTCAATATAGCCATTCTGAAGAAAAAAAAACAAAAAAAAAAAGTCAAACTCAAACTCACTCTGTTTCTTAGAAAATACCCACAATTCACAAAACACAAATCCAAAATTTAAATCCCAAATCACAAATCACAAATTAGCTGAATCTTACAATCCAGAACAACCAAACAACACAAAAAAAATTCATCAAACGAGAGCAACATAAACACAAAACGAACACTAGAACAAGAACATAGAGATTACAAAAGAAAAAATTCATCATTATGCTGGAAAATTGTAGAGCATCCAGTCAAAAAGAAAAGAAAAAAAATCGAAAAGAAAAGGCGATTCTTAGTTTGGTTTTCGAAAACTTAAATTGGGGTTTATTGACCTAACATTCCCCTTCAATAAAAAGAACAACTATTTTCCAGAACCTAATAGGTTTGATTCAATGGAGTGGAGAACGAACCTAATGAAAAATCAATCCACCAATGAAAAATCAATCCACCAACAGTGGAAGAGGTGAAAAAAAAAATCAATCCACCAATGAAAAATTAGGGTTTCAATGGAGTGGAGAACGAACCTTAGTTTCAAACCTGTAAGATGAGGTGAAACTGATGGAGCAGAATTTGAGTGCGAAATTTCGCAGACACTTCGCAGCTGATGGAACGCAATGACAAAAAACGAACAGGAATGCAACGACAGAGGCTGGGACAAAAGGAGCTTTCGCAAAACGTAGATGAAAATGCAAAACGTAGCTTGAGTTGAGGTAAAGGGAGCTTTCAAAGAAGTTTTTGGGAGATTTCTCTTTAGCAGTCGATTGTACAGTGAGGGTTGCGAAAGGAAGAGTTTAGGTTTACAAAGAAGAAATGATGGTGTTTTGTTTTGTTTTATTTATTTATTTATTTTAATTTAAAACCTTTTGGTTTTTTTAAAAAAAGAAAAATATATATAAATAAATAAAATATTTGCCAGCAAAACCCGTCTTTCAATCACATTCTTTTTTTAAAATTTATTTGACTTTCAGCGAGTGTCAAGCAATGTCGTGCCATACTTGACGCTTTATGACCATCAAATATTGTTAATAATTAAAAACACGGGATTCTGGAAGAAACTTGAGCGTAATTTTAACTATACTTGACGTTTTCATCATAAATTGATTGATTATTTGACGTTTTTAATAACAAACGTCAAGTATTTAAAAATAGGTAATAATGTCAAGTAATGTCTTTTTTGTAGTAGTGAGAAAAGCAACTAGGTGTGTCGTGATCAAACTTGAACACTCAGTAAATTGTCTCACAATCAAATAAAAAGATTAAAAGTGATTACCTCTTAACAATTTTCGGAAGAATTAATGAAATCCGTTCAAAGCCTAGAGCGAAAGATTGAGCAGAACGAAGGAAGGAGAGGAATGAAGAGAACGAACAAGCTAGGGCTTGAGGCACAAGTGAGAACGAGAGGATGGAGGATGAATGTAGAATTGAAAATAGAGAATAAAAGAGTGAGTCGTGCATGAGGAGACTAGAGAGCTAGGGCTTTACTCGTTCTTTTTAATAACATTTTTATTAAAAATAATTTTTAATAGAATTTATTACAATGTGATTATAATAAAGTGTCATAAAATGTAAATTTTAATTTTTGACAATCTGATTGTTATAAAATGTCATAAAATGTGCTTTTTTATTTATGACATTTTTTTTGCATCTCTCTCTTAAACTTATTTAACATAAGTGTCATCTAATCCTCTTTTTCTAGTAGTGATATCTCTTTTATATTGATGTTGGACTCTCCCACTTTCCAATGTAAGACATTTGTGAGATCCTAACATATACGGTATACTGAAAATCTGTGTTTGGGATGCCGTATAGCTGATGGTATACTATAAGTCGGTGTTTGAAATACAGATATGAGAATATATATAAGTTGGACATGGTATCTAATGCAGATTTAATACTTAAAAAAAACTTGTAAATTGATTTCTATGATAAATATTAAGTTAATTATAATTGAAATTGACTAAATAATTTATTTTATTTTTTAAAGAATTAATTCTATAATATTTATGCAAAAAAGATTAAGTGTGCACATATGGTCCCCAAGGGATGATATAGTGGTTGAAGATTTAAGTTTTAAAAATATACTGCCCTCAAAGTTCTAGATTCAAAATTCACTTGTGACATTAACACGTAAAAATGAAAAGTTCATACTAGAAAAAGTGACATTATCACGTAAAAAAAGAAAAGTTCATAGAGTAATTTTTCCAGAGAAAAATGGGACATTAAGAGGTTTCAGTACTAAAATGTAATAAATCCCAAAAATGATATTTTAACCTCTTTGATCACAATTTAATTTTTAAAATTTTCGTAGGAAAAGTTTTAATGTTAATTTAAATTATTTATCTAGTTTTTTTTATCCAATATGAACTAATTAAATTCACATTAGTGATGAACACACTTATTTATCTATAAAATTGATTAGTTGATAGAAATTAAATAAAAAAATAGTGATTATCAAATGAGTTGGGTAGCACATCGGTTATTTTGATATTAATTCATTTCAACTCTATGACTCTTATATTATTTAAGAACAGTAATGTCCTATACGTAGGACTTGTTGGTTATACTCTTATTCTAGTGGATTCATGATCACTATCTACCATTAAGGTTGGGGAAGATGGACAAGTATGGGAGTACATTAAGCTGGGAGAGTATGAGAGTAGATCATCGTCCAACATTAAGATGGGCGAGTATGGGAGTAGATCACTGTCCAACATCAAGTTGGGGTATGATGTACGGGTACGAGGTAAGATGTATTTGTATGTAAGTAGATCAATGTCCAATATTAGGGTTCATTCTTAATTTTAATTTTTCAAAAACCAACCTATCTAAGACGTTTAGTTTTAATATTTGAAAATAATTAATTTAAATTAAATTAACTTGGTCAAGATCTTCTTAAGATTTTTTTAATCGTTTTAAAGAGGTTAGAGATTTTTATTGATTGATACAAAAAAAAAAAGTAGATTTTAAATATTTAGAAAAAAAAAAAAAGAATAAATATTAGAGGGCATAATTGTCCATTATATTTTAACTAAATATTTAATTATTTTTTAAAAAAATAAAAGTAGACATTAAGTCTAAATCATTTCATACATTCTCTTAATAACTTTTCAAAAAGTAGTCATGTACCTAATTCACCCATTAAAGTGGGCTACATTTTTAAAACAGATTTGAGCCATGGGCAGCTGCATGTCTTATTATTGTTGAAAAGTCTTAATAGGATTCATGTTTTAAGAATTTAATTTTGGGTTAAGGATTATCTTTAAACATCAAAGAGTTATTTTGATATTTTATCCTCTTTTTTTTTTTGAGTACTGTTATTTTATCAATTGACCATGAGTTATGTTAAACCAAGTTTGAGAGATGGGTTTTATTTGTCAAAATAAAGGAATTTAAAAGGATAATTATTATTCTATTAGTGAGAATTTCTAAAGAATAATTAAATACACTTTTATAGGAAGCTTGTATGATATTTATCTAATAACTTTTTTAAACGAAAAATTTTGTAGGATACTTTTATATACTTTAAACATGAGTTTTTGGGATATTTAACATCCTTTCATTTTTTCTTCTCAAAAAAAAAAAAAAAAAAACATCCTTTCATTTTTGGGTTCCAATTTCGAGAGTCAAGAATTAATTCTAAGACCTATATTCTGTTGGAATAAATTTGAATGAAATTTTATGAATATGGTTAATTGTCATAATTGAAGATTTAGTAGATAGACAATTAAGGAATAATAGGGATTTTATTTAGGGCGTGAATTAAGAAATTAGTTAATTCTTGTTTTATGGAAAGAATTTGAAGACCAAATGAGCTCGAAAATCATCATTAATGTCGATCTTTTGATTTCCGCTAGAATTTCTTGATTTACATCGTCTTTTATTACCACTTTGAATTTCTACTTTGTTTCCTTGTTGACGTAATTTACCAAATACAACTGTCATGTCAGCATGTGAATCCTTAGTGCGTGTTGCCATTCGCATTTCTTAAACCCTCAAGTGTACCTTTTAGCATATTCGTGCATTATACAAACTTTCAGCGTAAAGTATTCAATGTTTATGTTTTTTTTTGAAATATTGCGCTTTCGATGCTGAATTATGAATGCATGGTGATTTCTATGTTCTTTCATCGCATTTCTTTTGTTAGCGCTCATTTTTTTCTCTTTATTTCTAGAATAATGCAAACTAAAACAGCCTAAAATATGCTATTTGAGAGCTATCAAATCCTAATCGAAGCCAACTCACAAGAGATGGGGAATTGATTGACGGAGCTCCTCAAGTGCTGATGAGTTGGACAATGGCGAGATTATCTTCAACGACGATACTTCTACGGTTGTTAGGGATTAGGCCAAAAACACATAGATTCCAAAGATAGTTCAATGCGTGCAACAGAGGGATGGGGAGAATGTTGGCAGGTGAAGGGGTGATCATGTTCGGAGACACATGTATTAAATGCTATTGATATTTTGATTCAAAATATCAAATTTCATTTGATCTACACGATGCATTTGACTGATTTTTTTTGTTAAAAATATTTTAAATTAAATCTAAATATTGTTTTCTTTTAACTCACTAAATCATGAATATTTTTAATATCATTTTGTTATTATTTTTTTATCAAATTGGGGATTGTTTGTTAAAAAGAATCCAAAATCAACTATTAAAGTTATTAAAATTAAACCAAATAATATATAAGGTCAAAATGGTCATTTACATTTTAAGTATTTATTTAATTTCTATCGGAGTTTATATTTTAGACATTTATATTAACTATTTAAAATATTAGACATTTATTCAATATATTTAGAAAAAGTAGATATTTACCTACTTAACCCTTTTGTTTATATATATTTTAATGAGTCCTTATTTCATAATTGTGTATAAGTAAGTGGGCTGTTATTATCAAAATTATTATTGGGTCAAGAGTCTCATATTAATTATGAAATGTAGGGTCCTGAGCTAATTTAATTATTAATTAATGGAATATGAGTTATTTTATTCATCAAATTTAAAATAAGTTTCTAAATTACCAAATTAAGAAATTTTAAGGGTTATTTATTCTTCGAGAATTTTGTAGGATATTGAATATCCTTTTTATTTGAGTTTCTTTTGGATATTTTAATATCTTTATTAAATGAGTATTTTAATATTTTTTTAAAAATATAATTTTTTGTTGTTATAAATTTGGGAATCAAAATTAACTCTAGGATTGGTTGGGTTAGGCTTGAAACCTTAGATCGTTCGAAGGTTTATTGGCACGCTAAACAAAGAGTTTTGTATTGTCAAAGGGAAAGATTCTTACCTAGGATTGTGTGGTCCATAATGTTATGTTAGCTTAGGATTTGTCTTGTAATTGTCTATTGATACCTGATCAAGCATGTTAAATGGTATGACGATTTGAGAAAATTGTTTCATCGTATTGAATACCTACGGAATGTTCTTATGAGTTGTTTACTAATTTGATTACCTATTGAACGATATCTTGAGTTGTATGTTATCCTGAATACTTGTTGCATGTAATATTGAATTGTTCACATGTTACTATTTAGTATTGTGGGGTGTTGAGCATTTAGTTAGAATGTTATATGTGTTTGTTGTCTTGGTTTACTACTTAGTGGTATAAGAAATCGAGTATGTTTACGTTGAAGATTATCTAGTCAATAGGTCATTCTTAGACTTGCTTAGTTTGTCATCAATCAGAGGACTAAGCAAGGTTCTGGAAACCTTTGACCTAATACGTAGGTACTGAGCTATACTAATGAGCTAGATAATTATGGTTGTTGGATCATGGAGGACATTGTCTTGTTACTTATTTCTATCTTCTATTATGCATTAACTATTTAACTAATATTATTTGAAATCGACAAGTTTATATTTATGTTTTGAATCATCCTTTGAAGTAGAAAGTTTTACTAATTTGCGCCTATTGTTGACCATTTATCTGATTTTAATTAAAGTGCATGTTTTGATTTTTAATATTGGAGTCATTTGAGAATTTAACCATGCATACTCATAAAAACCCAATATAGACTTTATTTTAAATCGGGTCTATCTTTAGCAAACTATGAAATGCTATCAAGATTTTTTGTGATTGAAGAAACACAAAGAAGGTTTTTAAGTTCAAATATAGCAGATGGGTTTGAAGGCTTTGTAAGTAAAGAAGAAACCAATGTTAAGAACTTCCAAACCTATATTATTCCACATGTGAACTCCAGTGTCTTCTTGGAAAAATGTTCACAAAGAGAAATTTTCGAAGTCATTAGTCACATGATTGAAAGACCATGAATTATAATACCATGGATTGTCTTGATTGAGATGATTGTGCACCATGAAAGGCAAAACATTCATTTTAGGCTTAACATTCTGGCTAGCATTAAGTGCCATTGAAGGCGAAGCCTCGTTGTTGTTCTATATAGAAGTAGGTGTTGTTCTATATAGAAGTAGGTGTTGGGAATAAACACTATTCTAATATGGATCAATTATTCTCCTCTTGTGTCCCTGATGAAAAATAACAAGCATAAATATGTGGTAGAAATATCAAGCACAACACAACGATTTTAACGTGGAAAAACTTCATCAAGTCAAAGAGTAAAAAAACCACGGGCCGAAGTAAAAAAACTCCACTATAATCAATAATGAGCTACAACGAGTTCTCTCTAGCCACAACTAGAGGTATACAACAGATAATAGCTCGAGATAACTAATCTCGGCAACAAACGACACTAAACCAAGAGAAACAAATAGAAAAGTCTCACAAATTGTGGAACCGAATCGCCACTGGAATCTGGATGTAGAAGCCTCTAAAACCCGATCCCACCATTTAGATTGAAGACCCTCGTGTTATGAACACTCTGTCAAAATTTCAGCTCGATCCAACAGTTAGTTACCTCGAAAAAGCCGAAACTCCAAACCTGCGCAAAATCCCTTTTTCTATTTTTCCTTTTCTCTTTTCTCTTCCGTCCCTTTCTTTCTCTCGGTGTTGTTCACGGTGAAAAGCAAAAGTGAATAAATTCACTTTAAAATACAAACAACCCTAATGGGCTTTAACTTGTGGGCTTTTGTCCACCAATTGAATAAAACCCAACAAATCTCCCCCTATTCAATATGTGGAGGAACTCGCCATTCCAGCAGCGGAACGACAAAACTCAAGCTTCTTTCTTGGTAGATTCTTAGTCAATATATCTGACCCATTATGATCAGTATGTATCTTCTCAAGCTCAAATAAGCCATCATTCAATGCATCTCTCATCTAGTGATACCTTTCACATCTATATGTTTAGTTCTGGAATGAAATGTAGAGTTCTTACCAAGATGAATAGCGCTCTGGTTTTCACAGAATATCACATATCGTTGTTGTTTGAAGCCAAGTTCCTGTATAAACTACTTCATCCACAACATCTCTTTTCACGCTTCTACTGCAACTATATATTCTGCTTCTGTAGTAGAAAGTGCAACGCACTTTTGTAGTCTTGACTGCCAAGACACTGCACCACCCTCAAACGTCATCAAATAACCCGAAGTAGACCGTCGGTTATCTAAATCTCTTGCCATATTTGAATCATTATAGCCTGTAAGCAAGGGTTTTCCACTTCCAATGTAAGCTTCATACTGGAAGTCCCTCTCAAATATCTCCTGATGCACTTGACTGCCTCCTAATGCTGTTTTCTTGGATTGGACATAAATCGACTAACAACTCCAACAACATGAGCAATATCAGATCTAGTACTCACTATGGCATACATCAAACTCCCAACTGCTGAAGCATACAAGACTTTCCTCATTTCTACCTTCTCTTTATCATTAGAAGGACTTTCTTTGCTGCTCAATTTGAAATGACTAGAGAGAGGGGAGCTAACAATTTTAGCTTTATCCATGTTGAATCTTTCAAGCACTTTCTCTATATATTGCTTCTGTGACATGTACAACTTCTTGAATGCTTTGTCTCGAACTATTCGAATTCCAAGAATCTTTTTCACTGGCCCCAAATCCTTAATGGCAAAGGATTTGCTCAACTATTTCTTCAACCTGTCAATTCTAGAAACATTCATGTCAACAATCAAAATGGCATCAACATAAAGCAATAATATCACAAAATCATCATCAGAAATTTTTTGTGTAAAAACACAATGGACAGAAGTAGTCTTTTTGTAGCCTTGCTCTCCCATAACTGACTCAAACTTCTTGTACCACTGTCTCGGTGCCTGTTTCAACCCGTAAAGACTTTTCTTCAACTTACACACAAGTTTCACTTTGCCTTTCTCTTCAAAACCCTCAGGTTGTTCCATATAGATTTCTTTATCTAGGTCTCTATGAAGAAATGCAGTCTTAACATCCATCTGCTCAACTTCTAAGTCAAGGCTAGCAGCCAAACCCATAACAACACGAATCAAAGACATCTTAACAACTGGAGCAAAAATCTCATCAAAGTCAATACCCTTCTTCTGACTGAACACTTTGATAACTAATCTCGCTTTATAATGCAGTTTTGAGGTGTTTTGTTCTTGTTTCACTCGATAAACCCACTTATTTTTCAGTGCGGTTTTCCCTTTAGGCAATTTAACAAGCTCAAAAGTGTGGTTCTTATATAAATATTTCATCTCATCTTTCATAGCATCAATCCACTCTCTTTTGTGCTCATCTTTTATAGCCTCTTCATAACTCTCAGGCTCTCCCCCGTCAGTCAATAACACATATTCATCAGCAGAATATCTTGTTGACGGACGACGATCTCTGACAGATCTTCTGAGTAGAACATTAGTAGGAACTTCAACTTCTGACAACTGTTCCTGAATATCATCATCTACCTCAACATGTTCATGACCTTCTACCTCATCTGAATTATCAAACTGATCATTCTGAGTTTCATTCTCAATTTGTATAGAAGCTTGTGCCAAAGGAACTGTATCTAAATCAATCAGATCATCACTAATTTCTAACTCTGTTTCATCAGCTTTATCAATGTCTTGTAAGGTTTGGTCTTCAACAAACACAACATCTTGACTTCTAATAAGCTTTTTCTTCACTGGATCGTACAACCTGTAGCCAAACTCATCTTGACCATAACCAAGGAACACACATGGTCTTGTCTTTGCATCAAGCTTCGATCTCTCATCTTTAGGAACATGAACGAAAGCTTTACAACCAAAGACACGAAGGTGACTATAAGATATGTCTTTCTTTGACCAAATTCTATTAGGGACTTCATTTCCCAAAGGAACACATGGTGTGAGATTCAGAACATGTACAACTGTATTCAATGTTTCACCCCAAAACGTTTTGGCTAACTGTGACTATGAAAGCAAACATCTCACTCTTTCCACCAATGTCCGGTTCATTCTTTCAGCCAACCCATTTAGCTGAGGAGTCTTAGAAGGCGTCTTTTGATGTTTAATACCGTGATTTCTGCAATACTCATCAAAAGGTTCAATATACTCTCCTCCATTATCGGTCCTAATGCACTTTCAACTTTTTACCAGTTTCTCTTTCAACAAGGGCATGAAACTGTTTAAACATTTGCAACACCTGATCTTTAGAATTCAAGGTATAAACCCATATTTTCCTTGAGTGATCATCTATAAACGTCACAAAGTAGGACGCACCTCCAAGTGTTTTTGTTTTCATCGGACCACACACATCAGAATATACTATGTCAAGTACTTCTGGTCTTCTTGAAGGTTGGGATGCTTTAAAAGAAACTCTTGTTTGCTTTCCTGCTAAACAATGCTCACATCTCTTTAAGAACACATTCTTTACCCCAGAAAGATGATTTTTCTTGGCTAGAATCATCAAACCCTTTTGGCTGATATGACTGAGTCTTTTATGCCAAAGCTCAACACTCTGTTCATTGTCCACGGCATTGATATCACAATCAGTAGTCTTTGCCTGCATAAAGTACAATGAAGAACACTTCTCCCCCTTTTCTACCACCATTGAGCCTTCAGTAAGCTTCCATGTACCATTACAGAAGGTATTACAGAAACCTTCATCGTCTAGCTTACCTGTGGAGATTAAGTTCATGCGGATATCAGGGATGTGTTTCACATTTTTCAAAATCAAGGTAGTACCATTCCTGGTCTTCAAATGCACATCTCCTATGCCAACTGCTTTCGCCAATCCATCATTACCCATCCTAACATTGCCATAATCACCAGATGTGTAGGATGCAAAGAATTCTCTTCTAGATGTAGCATGAATCGAGGCACCACTGTCAATCACCCAACTACTCTGTTCTGTAGCAAGGTTTACACTATCACCGTCGAATACAACGAAAAATTCTTCGGTGGCTGCAGTAATTCGGTCTGCATCATCATTAGTCACTTTTTCTTTACCTTTATCAGCTTTATTTTCTCTCTTTAGTTTTCTGCAATGCTTCTTTGTATGGCCTTTCAAGCCACAATGAAAACATTCAACGTTAGAAAATCGGCCACTCTTGCTCTTGCTTCTGTCTCTGCTTTTCGCACCTTTGCTCGTACTCCTCCCCTTTCTTTCATTAATAAGAACATCAAACTGTGAAGAAGAACCCTGTGACTTTCTTCTCATCTCTTCGTTACATACACTGCTTTTTACCAAGTCCATACTTAGTACACCATTTGGGGTTGAGTTTGATAAGGAAGTTCTAAAAGTCTCCCATGAATCTGGTAACGAACCAAGAAGCCATAACCCATGTGTCTCCTCATCAAACTTGATACTCATTCCAGCCAACTGATTAATAATACCTTTGAATGTATTCAAGTGATCTAACATAGACGATCCTTCTTGATACTTTAAAGTCATCATTTGCTTAATCAAATACAATTTACTATTACTAGTGTTTGGGGCATACAAAGACTCAAGCTTGTTCCACATAGTCCGTGCATGATTTTCGTCACCAATATGATTTAGAATATTCTCTTTGACCCAAAGTCTAATCATGCCACATACTTTCCTATGACATATTCCCCATTCTAAATCGGTTTTATCATCTGACTTCTCAAGTGAAAACACGGGAAGATATAAATCATTCACATATAGAATATCTTCAAGTTTTCTTTTCCACACTTGATAATTTGATCCATTCAAAAGAATCATTATACCACCACTATGACTACTTTCCATATTTAGCACAAGCCCTCTAAATAAACTCAACCACGGAGCTTTGATACCACTTGTTGGGAATAAACACTATTCTAATACTGATCAATTATTCCCCTCTTGTGTTCCTGATGAAAAATAGCAAGCATAAATATGTGGTAGAAATATCAAGCACAACACAACAATTTTAACGTGGAAAAACCTCCTCAAGTCAAGGAGTAAAAAAAACCACTGCAAAAAACTCCATTATAATCAATAATGGGCTACAACGAGTTCTCTCTAGCCAAGACTAGAGGTATACAACAGATAATAACTCGAGATAACTAATCTCGGCAACAAACGACACTAAACCAAAGAGAAACAAATAGAAAAGTCTCACAAATTGTGGAACTGAATCTCCACTAAAATCTGGATGTAGAAGCCTCTAAAATCCGATCCCACCGTTCAGATTGAATATCCTCGTATTAAAAACACACTGTCAAAATTTCAGCTCGATCCAACGGTTAGTTACCTCTAAAACGCCGAAACTCCAAACCTGCGCAAAATCCCTTTTTTCTATTTTTCCCTTTCTCTTTTCTCTGCCGTCCCTTTCTTTCTCTCGGTGCTGTTCACGGTGAAAAGCAAAAGTGAATAAATTCACTTTAAATACAAACAGCCCTAATGGGCTTTAACTTGTGGGCTTTTGTCCACCAATTGAATAAAACCCAACAGTAGGAGTATTGTATAAAGAAACCTTGAGCAGGAGCATTGTTTTAATTCTAATCTTGATTCGGTCTATTGAACCCTCTTTCAAATCGATAATAACATCAAATGGACGAATGTTCAAATCTCCCACATACTTCACATTGGGGTTTGTTATTCTATTGTTTTCGTCGTCCTCTTCGAGAGTTATAAAAAATTTCATATTTCTCCTTTTGTGAAGGAGCCTTAGGAGCAGCTTGAGTTGCGAAGACATAACTATCAATATTAATATCATATTCCTTGAATTTCTATTTTCTTGAGCAAGGTGATAAGATCCAATATCTATATTGATATCAAAGGAAAAAAACTACAAGATAAACCAAGTTCGAATAGGACTTGGAACCTCCATTTCTCTAGAGAATCATCTCTTAGAGCCTAAAATGTAATCACTCAAAATATGGATACTTTTCCTCTCACACAACCTCTCCTATTTATAACCACAAGCCTCTATTTGCTCCCCAAGTAATTGCTAAAGTACCCCTATATTATTCCTTAATATCTTAAGGCCCCAAACCTATCACAAGGATAAGTGAATAAATCTTTTGTAGAGATTGAGACTTCCTTCTCTATAATCACCGATATTGTTGAATCATATTCAACACCTAATTTAGCCAAGATATGTATAATGTGATTTTCACATTGAATTTTTCTACCAACGTCTATCAATAAATCAACAAGATTCTTAATCTTGACAAAATACTCTTCAAGCTTCAAACCTCCCTTCTTTATTGCTTCATGTTTGGCCTTAAGGCCCATCACTCTTGCCATATTTTTAGATGAAAATCAAATAGGTAAGGTTGACCAGACCTTTTTAGCATTTTCACAATCCAATATTTCATAAAAAAGGGAGTTTGATATTGAACTCAGTAACCATGTTGTAATTATCAGAGAATATGGGGTTCCACCTCAAAACCAATTGGCAATTAAGGGAGTAACTCATATTCCTTATAAATGTGTTGAAGAATCCTCAAAACCAATTGACAATGAGGGGAATAACTCATATCCCTTATCAATGTGAGATAATTGTACCACAAGTGAGTATCTCCAACCGTAATCAAACTATCATATCGCATCCAGTGTTCATACACTGGATTCTCGATCTCTTCATCTCAGTTGGAACTTGTAGAGTCTATATGATTTTGGATATATTTATGCGCTAATTTCGCATCTTTATCAACGAACTTCAACAAGACATCCTCGCAAATTAAAGTAAAACTGAGCTAACCAATAATATGAGTTACAATAGAATACTAACAGCTGAGCTAACCAAGTAAAACTGTTGTGACTATAACTAAATAACTAACCATCAACAACTAATGAGTTCACTTAATTCAATATTTAATGAGCTCTCTTGATATAAACCATTTCAATTTTTCTACTCCCCTCTTCTCATTTCTCCTTATCCAAATGTCTTAAAACATCTCCAAAAAAACTGAAAGGTGTTCATTATTTTATAATAATTCAATTCAACACTATACTTACGAGTTTAATCTTAAAAATCGATATTTAACTCTCATTTATTTAAAAATATCAGTGTCTTCTTTTTAGGGTTTTGGTCCTCACTCCCATCTCATCTTGTCCTAAAAAAACATCTATAAAGGAAAGAAAATCAATCGATTATTTAAAATTAATTTATAGCAAAAAATCGAGTTCACAATTCCTTGGTATGGATTTTTTTTTTTTTTTTTTATACAATATTTGATGAATTGTTGGATTCGAACGGCCGACTTTTGTTTGAGATATATGATTCTATATTAAAATTAAATCATGCTAAAAAGGTCTATCAAAACTATTTATAATTTGAAAGACTTCAACCACCACACATCGGAGAAAGTCATTTAAAACTAATTAACTTAAGATAATGACAACAAACTCATATTCACATTCTACCTACCTAATAATTAATTCAAACAAATATCCCGTTGTTTTAAACATGAACTAAAATACTCCTAGTTTATTCTATGAGGCATATCTAGAAGGTAATATATTTCGGTTTATAAAAAGCAATATATTTCTCCTAGTGTCCTAAAGTTATTTCAACAACTAATTGACTACATAATATAAACCTTTTACGATTATAAAAAGCATAGGAGTTGTCAATTGTCTCTCATAGCTCAATGCTACTAAAGGGATAGTGTTATTATTTTATAAGAGAAGAAAGGCTTCCGATAATAGGATGGAGAAAGCAAAATTAGATCAAATCAACCAAGTTATTAGCTAAAGCTGCGTTTGATAACCATTTCGTTTTTTGTTTTTTTGTTAATGAAATTTAAACCTATTTCTACTCAAATTTCCTACCATGTGTTTCATCTATTCTACAGTATATCCATCTTTTCTTAAGAAAGTCTCTGCATACTAATCAAATTTAAAAAACAAAAACAAACTTTTGGAAGCTACTTTTTTTGTTTCCAAATTTGGTTTTGTTTATTAAAATATAGGTAATATGTAGGTTATCCAAATAAAGAAAAATGTCTAATAAAGTAGTTGTTGTAAGTTTAAATTTCATAAACAAAAAATGAAAAACAAAATAATTATCAAATAAGATCTAAAATATGAGATTACGCGAAAGAAAACGACTTTGGGAAAAGCTTCAAGCCCATAAAAGGATGGATCTTTCCAACGGTTAAATACTCAAATCACTTTCTAGTCATTTCCTTTGTCCATCACTTCCTCAATAAACACCTTACAAAGGAAAACTAGACTCTCTTTTTTTAGAGAAAAGGAAAACTAGACTCTTAAACACAATACATAGAGTTTGAAATTAAAATTACAGAAAGATGAGAACCTATTATAAAAAAGACATTGAAAACAGCGTACTTTCATAATTATCGAGAGATCATCAATTTCAAACTTTTCATTATAAATTCAAAAAAAAATTAATCTTTTTATTTTCTTAGATTGTTAACTTGATATAGTTGTTGAACTTAATATATATATATCAACCATTCATATTTACATTTTATGGTAATAATTAATTAAAATAAATAACAATTATAAAATAAACTAAAATATTCATAATATTCTATATCACTAGGGGGTGTTTGTTTGACATATTTAGGTAGGATTCAAGTTAAAGAGTTATATTGAGTAGTTAAAAATTGAGTGTTGTGTCAAAAAATCGCTTGGATGTAGTTTTTGTGTAGAGGAGTTAGAGTCAAAATCTTATTTGGATGTAGATTTAAAATGAATAGTTATTTTTAGTAGTTAAAAAAGAAATTATTAAAAATAAATTGTTAAAAATGAATTATTTTGATTAATTTGAAAGGAAAGATAAAAAATGAATAGTTAGAAATGATTGAGTAGCTTGATTGTAAACCAGTTCAACACCAACATCATATGTTCGATCTTGAGAATAGATATTTATCCTTTTCTCCCGATATATACTCAAAAAAAAAAAATTGAATACTTATAAATTAATAATTAAAAATGAAAGGTTAAAAATAAGAATTATTTTTAAAATTAAAAATGAAGTATTAATAAAAATTTATTTGAATATATATATTTTTAAAATAATTAATAAATCTTAAAACTAAATGGTACTATGTCAAACAAACCATCCATAGAAAAGTTTAGAAAAAGTATAATTCTAGTCATATTTTGTAAGATCGGAGCAATGATGAGGCAGGCAAAAAAGAGACATCATCACACGGAAGTATATTTTTCTCTCCACTAATCCATGTTTATATTAAATGGAAAAATACACGTGGTGATAATAATGATATTAATTATATATATATTAACAATAAAGTAAAAAAAAATTTAAAAGGAAAAGAAAAAGGTAGAAAAAGCAAGTCAAAATTAAACACCGCCGGTGGGGCCGAGCGCCACCGTCGACACCGACCTGCAGCGGTGGAAACATCCACAATTTAACGGGTTTTGTTTCTTTTTCTTTTTTTTGAGCTAAAATTTCACGGGATTTTTCCCGCTCGTGAACGGATTTCTTTCTTTTAAAAATAAAAAAACAAAAAAAAAAACGAAAGCGTCCATATCAGTGGGTCCCACTACGATACAATGTGGTGGACGTTGATTTCTTCATCTCTATTGATCTGACGGCCTCTTTTCAGAGTCAAAGGTCTATCTTGATAGGTATCTATGACCATGTGGGGAACATGTTGTTATTTTTTTCATTTAAAGAAAAATATTTTTTTTTTTAACCAAAAAATATATTTTAAATATATATAATTTGGAAAACATAATTTAAAATATTATAATTTTCAAAGTTTTGACTGATGGTGCCACCTCTCCAATCTTAATTCATCATTCAAATCTAGGCTCTGCTTAAATTACCCTTTTACCCTCTATTTCCTTTTTTGTCCTTCTTGAGAAATAGTTTCCTATCCATGTTATGTAGGAGAATTTTATTTTTTTATATATATTTTTTATTTTCTATATTATATATTCTTTTTTTAATTAGACAACTCTATTTATGCATATTGGTGTCATATAATTTTTTTGTTCCATTTTTATTATTTATAATTTTTCTGTATATAATAATATTGAGAGAATTCAGATTTGAATTTATAATTTCATAATTATTAAGTTAGGACAAGATACCGTCAAAATTCTAATCTTATTAATTTATTTATAAAAAATAATATAATATAAAATAATTGTTTTTTTTAGAGTCAATATCAAATGATGTTATATATGTGCATACTCATATACATGAGAGCATTATTTATTTATTTATTCTTTTTTAATTATAAACACTGCGTTATGTTAACACTTTTTACTTTCCGAGTAAAAAAAGGGTTTTGTTCTTTCCCTTTTACGTGCTAATACATTTTGTGCTTGTTTTTATTAAAATAAATAATCAAATAAATTAGAATCGTTTCGATTTCTTTATTTTTCTTAAGAAAGATAAAAGGGTTTTATAAAGAAAAAAATCAAAATTTAACAAAGATAAGGAATAGGAAAAATAAAGTGACCATAGTAAAATTATATATAAAAAAACAATTATCAATAATGACTTTAATCTATAAATAAAGTCAATCAACAAACCGATTGAAAGTCAGTTACAACATTAATAAAACTTTTGGAGTGATATTAATTAAAATTAATTAATAATATAATTGAAGTCAATCAATGATACTTATATTTAAAGTCAATTGAGGAATGATTGAAGAACCAAGTCGATCCTAACCTCATCTCGATTTAGAATTTCGATTGATGTGATTTTTGTGGTTTAGAATTTGATTTCTCTTCTTCTTTTCTTTTGATATATTACTTGATCTTAAATCATCGAATTTTGTATCTATTTCATAGAGGTATGATAAAAATTTAAATGAGTTTTGGCATTATCTGTCAAAACTGTTTTTTTTCCGAGAAAATCTTTCAAAACTGTTTTGACCTGATTTTCATAAGATATTCTATAAAACACTTTAAAATTGAGCTTTTAATTTGTGAGTTTAAAATGTTTTAGCATGATTTGGTATGAATTTAAATCGTAGATTTTACATTGCTTCTTCGAACACATTGTTGTCGTGATATTGTTAGGTCAATGACGCAATGATTTGCTTATTTTGTTGTAAACTGTGGTTTCATTGTTTGATGGTAAACATTTCCACTTTGATATTAAAAAAACCTGGCATGGTCTTGAGAGAGAGAGGGTACAATTAAAATTTGATCAAATTAGTATACATTTTGTAAATTTTGACACCGGTGGTAAATTCTTTATTTTTTGTAATAAGAGTTGACGTCTTTATATGAGTGTATGAGAAGAAAAATGAAATTATAAATTTCTAGAGATTTGTTTTTCATATCAAAATGTATTTATTTTTAATACAATAACGTCTATTAGGTTCGTAAAATTAAATGTTAATTCTTTCCTACTTTGTTGAAACTAAAAATATATTTTTGATATATTAGATAATGTGAATTGTACCTATAAAATAATTGTGGTAGGTGGAATAACTCATATATCTTATAAGAATATTGAAAATTTCTTACTTTTTCAATATAGAGTAAAGTAAGTATTCAAACGATGTATTCATTCTTTTACTTTCAACTTTGCTCTAACTTCAAAATCAATAATACAATATAATAGTTGAACTATGCTCATTTTGGTTCAACTTTATTATGATTAATTGTTAAAATTTACTCAAAATACATACTTGTAGATTTTGGCACTGCATTGTCCTAGAGTATTAAGCTACACATTTTACATACCAAATTAATTCATGTGGCTTAGAAAACAAATTTATGTGATATCACAGACCAAGTTTTTTGAATGTGTTAAGACTATCTTCATGTGATGTACAATTTTTTCAGTGAACCAAAATTAAGGTGATGAAAATTTATATTCAAAAGGCTAAAGTATCAAACATGTGCCTAAACTATTATATTTTTGTCAAACTTAACCCTTCAACTTTGAAAAGTTTCAAAAGTACCTCTAGACTTTACAAAATGTTTCAAAAATACTCATACGGTCAATTTTAGATGAAAACTGTTAAGGTTTTGTTTCAAAAATACCCCCGAACTTTAAAAAGTTTTTAAAATACCCTTGATCTTAAAAAAAACTTAAATTTTAAATAATTTAGCTTTCCAAATATTTGAATTTAATATGTCAAATTTTGGCCGACAGGAATAAGAAATTTTGGATTTCTCATAAAGACTTTCAAATTTAGATTTATTAATTATTATTACAACTAGAATTTATAATTCATTTATAATCTTATAATTTATTCAAATTTCTGAGTTTCTTATTATCAATTGCAAATATAACATTAAATTTGAAAATTTAAAGTATGTTGCAACAAACAATAAAATATTAGTTAGTTTAAGCTGAAATTTAATGACTTTTTAAATAATTTTATGCATTTAAAAACAAAGGTAAAATTATCAACAAGTTAAAAATACAAAGATTAAAAAAAAAATCTTTTACAATTAAATATATGTAGCGGTTAGAGGTGTACATGTTCCGATTGGGTTAGAGGAATTTGTCGGATCAACCATACTTTTCGGGTTGGTCAATCCTCCAACTCTATGCATAGAACAACCCAATCCAACCCTAATATTTTTGGGTTGGGTTGAGTTCTCAAGTTGTATTAATCTCATTCATATATATATATAAAAAGAACTCAATTCATACCACATAAATATGTAAACAATAAGTATATATATATATATATATGTATGTATGTATATATATGTATGTATGTATATATATGTATGTATGTATGTGTATATATGTATGTATGTATGTATGTATATATGTATGTATGTATGTATGTATGTATGTATGAATGAATGATACTATACTAAGTCTAGGTTACAATATCTTATTAGCATATCTTCTTTACCAATATGATATGAACTCATCTTATTAATTAATTCACACACATATTTTCTTTATTTGTTTATATATTTATGAGGTATGAATTGAATTTTTTTTATATAGGAAATATGAGATTAACATAACTCAAGAACCCAATCCAGCCAGAAAATATAGAGTTAGGTTTGTTAAGGATCCCCACATCGAAAGAATGAAGACCTTATAACAATATAAAAGAAATATGAGTTACTCCACTTATGGTCAATTGGTTTTGGGGTGGAACCCCATATAATCTAATATAATATCAGAGCTCAATAAACTCAAACAGGTATTCGGTGGGCATCGCTGGAACCTCATATAACCTATTAGTATTTTATAATGACTTGTATTGTTTGTTGTAACCTACTTTATAAGAAACTCTAAAGTTTAAATAATTACAAGGTTATAAATGAATTATAAATTATTGGGTCTTTATGAGTCATCAAGAATTTCTAGTTTACCTCAATCAAAGTTTAACACATTAAATTCAAATATTTGGAAAGCTAAATTATTTAAAATTTATGTTCTGTTAAGATCAAGGGTATTTTTGAAACTTTTTAAAGTTTAGAGATATTTTTGAAATAAAGTCTTAATGGTTTCCATCCAAAATTAACGATAAGAGTATTTTTGAAACGTTTTGTAAAATTCAGATGATATTTTTGAAATTTTTTAAAATTCAGGAGTAAGTTTAACAAAAATGTGATAGTTTAGGCTCCGTTTGATAACCATTTTGTTTTTTATAAAACAAATTTATTTTTTGTTAACAGTTTTTCATTTTTTGTTTTTGGTTTTTTATATTGAAAAACAAAAACGGTGTATGTTTGATAACTCATTTTAGTTTTTTGTTTTTAAAAATGAAAAACCAAAAAACATGTTTGATAACTGTTTTTTGTTTGAATTTTTTTAGTTTTTTACTATTTATTTTTGTTCTTTTCGTACTTTTTTAAAAACAAAAACAAAAACTTGTTTTTAAAAGCTACTTTTTTTAGTTTTTAGAATTTCTTTAATATTTTTAAAATATTTTTAAAATTTTAAAAACAAAAACCAAAATTGCTTATCAAACAAACCTGTTTTTAAAAAAGTACAAAAAAAACAAAAAACAAAAAACAAAAAATGAAATGGTTATAAAACGAGGCATATAGAGATATGTTTGATAATTTAACCTATTCAAAGCAAATATCATATCACTGTCAAGATATAGCAAGGACAAAATATAAAAATGATGTCAAATTTAATTATAAGGGGTTGTATGTTTGACATATTTAGATAGGATTTATAACTTCTCCTCAAAATTGAGCTTTTACTAACCCTGGCTCACTTTTTACTTTTAAAAATAATTATCATTTCTAACCATTTATTTTTTAGCATTCATTTATAACTACTCAATCATTTTTAATTACTCACTTTTAATCATTCTTTTCAAATCAATTAAAATAACTCATTTTGAACCACTCATTTTTCTAACTATTAAAAATAACTATTTATTTTAAATTTACATTCAAACAAAGTTTTGACTCTAACTCATCTACACAAAATTACATCCAAACGAATTTTTTGCTACAATTCTCAATTTTTAATTATTCAATATAACTTCTCTATACAATTTCTTAAGCTAAATTCTAGTTAAATATGTTAAACAAATAACCCTTAAAGTTCAATGATTATGATGGATATATGACTCTTTGTACAATATGTAACTTAAAATCCGCTTGCACTCTATAAATGGTCATTTTCATCGAGTTCAAACATGGAATGTTGGACACCTTAGGTCCTGCTTGATAACCATTTTATTTTTCGTTTTTTGTTTATGAAATTTAAGCCTACAACAACTGTCGTACTATACCTTCTTCTTTATTTAGTTATCTATATCTTACCTGTATTTTAATAAACAAAACCAAAATTTGGAAACAAAAAAAAAGTAGCTTCCAAAAACTTGTTTTTGTTTTTGAAATTTAGTTAGTATTCACCTACTTTTTTAAGGAAATATGGATACATTATAGGAAAGATGGAGCACATGGTACGAAATTTGAGTAGAAATAAGTTTAAATTCTATAAACCAAAAACAAAAAATCAAATAATTATCAAACGAGACCTTAAAAATAAAATTACAAATTCAGTGCATGAATATTTTTTATTATGTTTTAATTGTTCCTAAACTTTTAATTTTGCATAATTAGACCACTAAGGGATATGTTGTTCGAGATTTTTTATTTTTGTATAATTAGTCAAATGAAAAATATAGGTTCGAGGGGAATGATTGAATTATTATAAATAATGAGTTATTTTAATAAAAAATGTAATAATAGTTTGGGTTTGAAGTACATGTTATAATGACAAATGTATATAATTATAACAGAGAAATTTTTTTTTTGAAAAATTTTAGCACAAAAATTTATTATAAAATAACTTCCTATGAATTTTATTATGATAAGGCGGGAGAATTATTATAATTAAGATGAAATGTCATAAAATAATTATCACTAACTTAAAAACAAATTCATTTACTATAATTATCAAATGGGTTAGTGACACAATCGTTTTATTGATTGGTTGTAATTAAAAAATATAAAATATATGTTCGAGAACCGATAAAATATTTAATTTTTATCGAAAGGGTAAATGGTATGTTGACTTCAATGATTGGTTGTAATCTAATTCAGTTTTAGACTCACATATTTAATTTTGTATTTGTTTTTCTTCTTATTTGAGAGCAATAATATATTAGATAGAGTTTTTTTTTTTAGTACGTATTGAGAGAGAAGGACAAATACCGATTCTCGAGCTCGAATCTGTAATATTGGTGTCGAACTGGTTTACAACCAAATACTGAAACCATTACACTGACCCATTCGCCATATATTAGATACAGTTTGTCATCTCTTCTCCCCCATTTAAACTTAAAAAAATGTAACTTTTTTGTAAAAAAATGAAATATATTGAATTTGTAATTTAATATAAAAATATAAAGATCAATTAAAATAGTAAATGCAAAATTATTTATTTAAATAAAAATCTATTGAGAGAGAGAGAGGGGCTGTTTGTTTGACATATTTAGATAGTTTTTAGGTTAATGAGTTATATTGAGAAGTTATGTTAAAGAGTTAAAAATTGAGAATTGTGTCAAAAACTCGTTTGGATGTAGTTTTTGTATAGAGGAGTTAAAAGTCAAAATCTTGTTTGGATGAAGATTTGAAAATTAGTAGTTATTTTTAGTAAGTTAAAAAAGAAATGATTTAAAATGAATGGTTGAAAATGAGTTTTTTGATTGATTTGAAAAGAATCATTAAAAATAAGTGGTTAGAAATGATTGAGTAGTTATAAATGAATGATTAGAAATGAGAGCTATTTTTAAAAGTAAAAATGAGAAGGAATTAATAAAAACTCGTTTGGATGTAGAATTTTTAAGAGGAGTTAATAACTTCTTCTATTAACTCCTAACTAAATATGTCAAACAAACAGCCACACAGAAAGAAAAAGAGGGCTGAGGAGGATAAAAAGGTCATAAGGGGGTGGAATATGCTATTATTATTAAAAAAAAGATACTTTTT
Organism: Sicyos edulis; assembly: GCA_036507275.1. Taxonomy (NCBI): domain Eukaryota; kingdom Viridiplantae; phylum Streptophyta; class Magnoliopsida; order Cucurbitales; family Cucurbitaceae; genus Sicyos; species Sicyos edulis. Next base: position 21,937,168 of record CM071848.1, read on the forward strand.
GTTAAATGCAATAATAAGTCTGTTTGTTTTGGTGAGAACTTTGACCACTGTTCATTTCATTGATCTTCCATCTGTTGCTAACCAATTCTTAATCATTTCCTCTCTTTCACGTTTTTTCTTCACTGTTTTTGCTCTCAAAATCTTGCTCAATCCCTTCCCTTTTCACCATTTCTTCTTCTTCGATTTCGTTCAATCTCTGAAACCCTAATTTCCCATTCCCCTTCCTTTTCCAATTCGCCGATCTGTCCACTCTTACGTGCACCCCTTGCTTTCCTCCAGGTATTGATGATCGTTTCGTTTTCGCTTTGAGTTTGTTCCATTTTTCTCTCTTGAATTCATTTGAAAGCTTCTACACTGTTGAATTCTTTCTGGGTTGGCTTCATTTTTCTTGTTCTCTTGTTGGAAGATGAGTTTGAGATTGTTTGTTCTTGTTATGGTATTCTGTTGCTTGATTTTGTGTAATCGGATGAAATGGGTAATGGGTTTTTATCGCCTTGGACATGGAGTGCATAAGAAATTTTAGGAAAACCTAAGAGCTTCTTGTTTGCTTAGGTTTTTTGTTTCATTTCATTATCAGATGGGTTCCCCCCAAAAGTTAGGGTAATTGTGCTTGTGGGTATGGTTAGAAATTTGCGATGATTTCTGTTGGAGCTTCTCTTTGTTTCATTCTGAATATTACTGCTTTAATGGATGTTGGCCCTGAGTTTTACTATTTGATAATTTGTTCGAGGGGGTTTATTTGGGATTTCAATTTGTGAAACTGATTTTCGATGGGTGTTTTCTTTGCTGATAGATGAATTCTGTTTAATTTCTTAGGAATTTCACTTTGTTGAATTGGTAAAAGTTGCTGATGTATTACTGTATTTGTTGATTTTTTCATCTTTGATTTGTATTTTGCGCGTGGAAGATTGCAAATAAAACGCAAAGGGGGTCGAGGGGATTAACTGTTGTAGTTCAAATTTTTGTTTGTCTTACATTTCAAGGTCCTTGAATTAAGTTCTTTTGTGGTGATTGTTGAATTTGATGGGCCAATTGATTGTATTTTGTTTTGGGGTTTATGAATTTAGAATTTGTTTTTGGCTTAGTCCTTTATTCAATTTCTGTTCTTTTCCTTTTTTCAGATCGGGTAAGAGTAAGAGGCCTGTTTGCAAAACTACCATCTTGAACATAATATGGGGTGTTTCACAGTTTTAAAGAGCAAGAAGAAAAATCTTCCGCAGAGTGTTCGTGGCAAACATGTTAAGTCTAAGGAGATTGTGCCAACTATGCTACCCGAACCCCAAACTCGTACCCGCACATTGCAATCTGCACCACCAAGTTTTAAGACCAGAGTGAAACCTGTACAACCAGCTAAAGGAACTGCTGGAAGTAGAGTACGCACATTGTCTGCTCCATCAACCATTGATGTAGCAGAACAGGACCCTTATTTAGTTGAATACATCGAACAGAGATCCCCAAGTTCTCAACCCCTTCCTCTTCCATCGCCCCCGGTTATTGCGACTCTAAAGAATACTGGAAGCTTTAAATCAGCAATGTCATCTGGACCTCTGCCACTACCACGAGCGGTCAGACATTTTCCATTCGAAGAAATATCTGCTGCTTGCAATAACTTTTCTGGTGAATCTTGTGTGTCAGAGAGTCTATCATCTTTGATATATAGGGCTTCTTTTGGAGATGACACTTCAACTTCAAAGAAGTTTGAAGCCACTGTTACTTGTCGTAATCCATCCAATCAGGTAAAATATGAAGTCTGGTATATTACTAATGCATGTTTTCATTTGTAAAGGTTTAACAGGCTTTGCGTAACAGATTGGTCTCATTCTTTTTTTTATTGTGTCTGTTTTGTAGCTAGTGTTTGGTTTTCTTTGGTGGGTTTTCTGTTGTATGCTGCTATATATTCTTTCATTTTTTTGATGAGATTTTGGTTTCTTATTAAAAATGTTTATAGTCGTTGTTTAGGTACTGGTTCTTTTTATTCTCACACATGTATACATTATCGCTCGCAAACACTCAGGAGTACCATTTGATTTTTCATTGCATTCAAGTGAACCCGAGAAGTATTTTGTCCTGTCAGTTTTAGGTTAAGGATTACTTGAGTTGATGTAGCCATTTTTTATTTATTATTATTCTCACACATCTATCTCTGTGGTCGTGAATGAACTCAATTTCTCAAGTCCAGCCTCTCTTACCTCAGAACAACAAGCTTTTGAATCTCACCCCCAGGATGTAGCCATCTTTGGACACAATCCTTCAATGGAACATGTTGAATCTCTTGAAACTTTACCACATTTACCCACCGATCTATCCTCCTTCCCATGTGATACTTATCGTTCTAAGGTAGCACAATCTTCTTCCCTACAACCATCTGCTATTCAAACTCAAATTTCGATGCCATCTTCTCCTACTCATCACGTTGTAAATGACCAATTGCCTGTTAGTCTTCGGGGTCTTGCAAATATTCATGCTGAAAATGACCTTTGTATTATGGCCATTCCGTCAGTGAAGTCAAGGAAAAACTTCCCCAGTGTTGTGAAGAGGAATGAACTAAAGAGGAAATTGTAGAATTTGAATTTTAACATTCATGATAAACCCGCAACTTAAAATATTGGTAGAGTAGAAGCAACGATGAAGCATTGATCCTTGTTCGCTTGTTTGTTTGTTTGTGTGTTTTTTTTCTATCCGAGTTGTTCTCTGTTTTTCTTTTTGCTCTAATTGGAGTATTTTTGTAATCACCTTTGGGTGCTTGGTGTTCTCAATTTTTCATTTTCCTCCTCTTGGAGTTTTATTGTATCCGCCTTTAGGTGCTTGGAGTTCTTTCCTTTTTCATTATCAAATAAATATTTCTTTTTCGAAAATAAAAATTCTTGTGGTCGTGAAGCAACTGAAAATTCTCATGCACTTGCTGTTCTTTACTGCAGGGTTACAAGGAATTTGTTTCCGAGGTTAATACTCTAGCGTCCTTGCAACATCCAAACCTCTGTAAATTGCTTGGCTTTCATGCCCACGAGGGTTCAGTGCAGAGAATGCTGGTATACGAGAGGCTCTTTCACGGAAGCTTATCTCGGCTGTTGTATGGGAGATCAGATGGGCCTCCTATTGACTGGAACACAAGAATCAAGATTGCATTATGTGCTGCACAGGGTCTCACTTTCTTGCATGAAGAGGGGCCTTTTCAGGTGAGATAGCTCTACTTGGTTTTCTCATTGGAATCAATACTACTTGTACCTCAAATCGTGTTTTCAACTGATTTTTGTTTTGAAATGTTCCGAATGATCTGAATAATAATCAATAACGTTCCTCATAGTCAAGAAAAAATAGTGGTTGATTATTTTATGGCTGAATGTGGTGTGGTTTTTATTTCCAGGCAATGTACAATGAATTTTCAACCGCCAACATACAAATTGATAAGGATTTTAGTGCCAAGCTTTCTGGATATGGTTGCGTTGGGCAGATTTCTACACCTGAGCCTGAGATTTGTAACAATTCAGTGGTGAGTTCTTGATCCTTATATTCACATTGAAACATTGCCTATGATTTTGGGCCATGCTGTAGTCTTTCTGGTACTTATCCTGGCTTTTTAGGGACCGATTTGAGTGCAAGTTTGTTGATTGCTTTTCCTGTTTACACATTCAGGCTTCTGCATATCTATCAATGGAGACATTGGAGAGAGGGCTGCTTACACCAAAGAGCAACGTTTGGAGTTTTGGAGTTGTTCTCCTAGAACTGCTAACCGGGCGAAGAAATCTCGATTCTCGTTACCCAAAAGAAGAGAGGAACTTAGTCAAGTGGAGCAGACCATTCCTTGCTGATGATGGTCGATTGTCATTGATCATGGATCCTCAACTAAAAGGCCGCTTCCCGACCAAGGCAGCCAGGACGGTGGCAGACATTGCGCAAAAATGTCTCCTGAAGGATCCATCCGAAAGGCCGACAATGAGAAATGTAGTTGATGATCTAAAAATCATCCAAAATTTAAAGCAATCGAGCCGATTCCCTCTGCAAGAACCAACTGCAGCATCCCCAGCAAAGCAGATGCTAAGATCACCCAGCCTTGATGGAATCATTACACAAGCAGCAACCAGATTAAGTTTCTCCCCTTCTCCACCTTCTGGAGTTCACCTATCTCTTTCACCTGGAGGTAAAACTTCCATTCCTACGCTTCCGCCCCGGCTCTGTTCAACCCTCTCCTTTGAGGATTTTGATCGACAGGAAAGGCGAAAATCATCTGCATCAGCTCTTCGAAGACCTCGAATCGAAGGATACTGATCTTTTAAATTTATTCGATTTGTTCATTTTTATTATAATTTTCTTGTTTGATTTCCTCCCTGGTCTTCTGATGATTGATTCAATACAATGTACAGCAGATGTAAGAACACAAAAAAAAGAAAATCCATCCTCCTAGCTTAAGGAGGACAAATATATGCTTATTTTTCTGTAGATACTAACAATGCTATCATTGTAAATTTAAATCTCATCTGTCTTTGCCTTTTCTTCTCCAAATTACCTTATTAACTTCACAATTTCAGTCACTAATTATGTAACTGTAGTGGATTAAGAAATAGCTAAAGCTAATTGGTTGAGTTAGTAACTAATTGAGTTTTCTTTTCTCCATCGCTTAACATATAAGATTACAAATGTAGAAGCAGAGATTCAAAGTTTAAGTTCCAGCAAGGATGTAAAGAAAATGTTCTTGGTTGTCTCAATAAGGTTAACAACAGAAAAATATGGGAACACGTGTCATTCCTTGCTTGGTCTATTGAAACAAGTAAAGAAAAAGGTTTAATTAAATCACACAACAATTGTTGATGCCTTTTCTTTTCTAGTTCAATAATGTATATATAATTCAACAATGGGGATTCAAACTAACTTTTTGATTAAGAGTGTAGAAGATGTCGTTAAAATTTTACTCTTATTGGTAATTATAAAGTTTGTCGGGTGGAGTAATCACGCATATATTAAGTTCACTTAAAATATTTCAAAGTTAAAATATTATTATTTTTTATTTCCAAAATTCAAAAATTATTTTTATTATGTATTTTTTTGGTAAGATGTCCTATACTTGGAAGAGAATAGAGAATATATTTTCTAACCCTACTCTCACCCGATCTCTAAATAAATTCAACCATCAAAATTGAAAGATAAAAACTTTTTAACAATCATGCCAACTAATTAGAACTAGTACATTACCTAAAAAAATAAAAATAAAAATTATAACTAGGACATCTTCAATCTTACTTTCCCTTGTGTTGTTCTTATTTCTTTGGATAAAATCATGGGACATTAAAAGGATGTTCAAATTGACTCATTATTCCAATCTCTATATATAAACTACAACCATCAAAGTTTATAAGACAATATGTGTTATGGGAAAAATTAGGCCAGAGGAATTGGGCTACTCGGAATGAAGTCGGGCCCACAAGGAAGGTTTAAAATCAGACTGGCCCAACAGAATAAGGCCCAAAGACAGCCAAGAAAAACCCTAACCAGAGTAGAGAAGTCGCACCGGCACTTGAGTCGGCAAGCGCATAGGCCACTCTGGTCTTGCTAACGCCTGGATAGGCACGACCATCCAAGTGGATAGGCCACTCGGACACAAAGGCAAACGAGCCACGCCGAGTGTGCAGGTCATGCAGCTCGCAGCAGTGCGCGCAGACCATGCAACCTGCATCAGTGCGCGTATGTTAAACAACCCGCCTCAACACATGTGGGCAGGCTCGCATAGGCGGGCTCATGCAGCAGCCTGCCTCTAGTAGGTTCGGCAGGTCGAACGTCAACCCAACCGGCTCCTATAGTCCCCTTGTCATCGGTTCCTACAGTCACCATCAGTTGCTTCTCAATTGAATATAATCAGATTCTAACCATCTGACTTAGCTCTTTTTTCACTAGATCAGCTTTTGGCCATCCGACTAGCTCGCCAAACTTCAGCTTGTGAATGCGTGATTCTTTGATGTGCGTCACCGCTCACATTGTTTCGCTCCTTCAGCATCAGTGTTTAGCATTTCCTGCATTTAATAGCTTTTTAGCGCGAAATTGTATAATATTTGTATCTAATTCGCATAATGCGCTGATGATGCTATTTTCTGGACACACACTGATTTCTACACTTTTATCCACAAAATGCTCCAAATAGCTCGAAAAACTTCCCGATCCCTTAATAAAATGCTTAATAAATCAACCTAAATAATGACCTATTTGAGATCTATCACTAATCAGTGCTCACAGTGTACCAAACCTTATGACAATGTATTTCTGCAAAAATTTGATGACCATTCTAGCATCTTTGAAAGGTGGGGCAATCGCTTCTATCCATTTGGAAACATAGTCAACCGCAACCAATATGTATGAATTCCTGTGTGAAAGGGGAAATAATCCCATGAAATTGATTCCTTTTACGTCGAATAATTCGAATTCCCAAATCGAATTTAAAGGCATTTCATCTCTCTTTCCTATATTCCCTTTCATTTGACATTTATCGCACGTTTTTGGATAGTGATGTGCCTCCTTAAATATGCTAGGCCAAAAGTAGCATGACTGAAAGATTTTTGCTGGTGTGTGCATTCCTTTAAAGTGTTCGTCATACGACGATGCATGACAAACTTCTAATATTGCATTCATCTGATCCTTTTCCTCAACACATCATCTAATCCTCCCATCCGCACATTGTCTGTACATAAATGTTTCATCCTAAAAATAAAATTGTGTTTCGTGAAAGAACCGTTTAGCCTGTTGCCTTGACAAGTCTGTAGGAACTACATGGCATGCTAGATAATTTGAAATGTCGGTGAACCAAGGGTTATCTTGCTTTTTGACAAAAGCTACCATGAATAACTGCTCATCCAGAAAGCCTTCAGATATATTGATCATTGTCATATCAGTCTGTTTATTCTCCAGCCGAGATAGATGATCAACAACAACATTTTTGTATCCCTTTTTATCTTTTATCTCGATGTCGAATTCCTAAAGGAGTAAAATCCATATGATCAACTGCGGTTTGAGTTCGCTTTACTCTTAAGATACTAAATTGTTGCATGGTCAGTAAAGGCGATCACTTTTGCTCCTACTAAGTATGAACATAATTTTTCAAACGTGTAGATCACAACCAATAGCTCCTTCTCAGTAGTAGTGTAATTAAGTTGTATATCATTCAAAGTTCGAATAGCATAGTAGATGGGATGGATAAGTTTTTCTCCTTTTTAACCCAAGATTACTTCAATAGCGTAATTGCTAGCATCACACATTAGTTCAAAAGGTTTTGTCCAGTTTGGTGATACCATAATTGGAGTAGTGATCAACGCTAATTTCAACGTTTCAAAAGTTTCGATACATTTTTGGTCAAATATAAAAGGGGCGGTCGGCTTCCAGAAGCTCGCACATGGGTTTCGCGATTTTTGAAAAGTCCATAATAAAGCACCTGTAGAAACTCGTGTGGCCTAGGAAACTATGCACTCCTATAAAAAATTTCGAGGGCTTTAGCTTTTCGATAGCTTTGATATTTTCATGATCAACTTCCATTCTAGCCTTTGAAATTTTGTGTCCAAGGACAATTCCTTCACACTCCATAAAATGATACTTTTCCCAATCAATGTGAAGTCATCCATGAAAACTTCCATGATGTTTTCTATCATGTCTGAGAATATAGACATCATACATCTTTGAAATGTTGTTGGTTCATTGTAGGGTTCGAAGGGCATTCTTTTGAACACGAATATTTCGTAGGGACAAGTGAAAGTAGTTTTCTCTTGAACCTTGAGATCGATTATAATTTTATTGTAGCCCAAATATCCATCCAGAAAGAAATATTACTCCTTTCCTACTATGTGATCCAACATTAGTCTATGTAAGATAGAGGAAAATGGTCCTTCTTGGTTGCTTTATTTAACTTGTGGTAGCCCATGCACACTTGCCATCCAGTTACTGTCCTTGTTGGTATTAGCTCATTAATCTCATTTTAGACGATGTGGTGCCTCTCTTCTTTGGCATGCATTGAATAGGACTAACCTACTGGCTATCTGATATAGGGTATATTACGCCCGTATCTAGCCATTTAATGATTTCCTTCTTTACCACCTTCTTCATGGCAGAGTTTAAATGCCTTTGATGTTCAATTGAGTTTCTGTCATCTTCCTCAAGGATGATTTTGTGCATACAAAAGGCAGAACTAATGGTTTCTATATCAACTAGTGGAATGCTCTCTTCTTCATCCTTATTGTCGATGTTCAACATTTCCATTTTCTGCACTTTCTCAATTGCTTCGTCAATCATCACTTCAATCTTTCTAACATTGATATTTTCCTCTACATCAACTTATTTCATTGAATCAAAGATATTGAATTGAATCTGTTAATCGTTCATCTGAAGCGTGATTGTTCCTTCATATATGTCAACCAAGTTTCGCCCTGTCTTTAGAAACAGTCTTCCTCAGATAATTGTCATTTCCTTGTCTACTTCATAATCTAGAATGATGAATTTGTCTACTTGGACTAGGATATCCTCGATTTTTCTATATGACAAGTAATTGTCCTATCAACAAGTTGAATCGTGATAGTTGTAGGTCTGACTTCACTTATCCCAATTTTTTTGTAAACTAAAAGTGACATAAGGTTAATGCTATAGCTCCTAAATCACAGAGTGCGCGCCCATTATGGTTGTCGCCAATTTTTATAGGAATGGTGAATTGCCCAGGGTTGACTTCCTTCATTCGAATTTTTTTTTGGATAATTACACTGCAGTCTTCATTCAGCGGGACTACTTTGAATTATTTAATTTTACTCTTTTCACTGAGAGCATCCTTTAAGAACTTCATGTAATTTGGCATTTGTCGCAACGCATCGACTAATGGAATGTTAATGTGGATTTGCTTGAGTATATCTATGAACTTTTTGAAATGCGTTTCGTTTTTCCTTTTCTTGATCCTTTGAGGATACGGTGGCGGCAACGGTTGATAAATTGGAAGTGGTTTGTCCACACCATTCGCCTCACATCTCATCTCAGGTTCCTCTGTTTCTTTCTTCGCATCGTCCTTGCCTTCTGGTTGCCTTCCTCTTTCAGCATCCTTGGAGGTTAGAGTTTCTTGATACTTCTTCACCTTCTTGCTTTCTATCAGAGGTTTTCCACTCCTTAATTCAATCACATTGACTTGCTCTTTTCCAGTCCTTGTTGTCTACTCTTTAGATTTGACGCGATTTGGCCTATTTACAATTCAAACGTTCGCAGCGTTACTTGTTGAGCATTCAACAAAGTCCTTTGTTCCAACATTGTTGCGTCATTCTTGACCATGTAATCCTTCATCATTGAGTCATAAGTTTGAGTATAACCTTGATGTTGGTTGCTCCCAAATCCTGATGGTTGATTCAATCTCTACTGCCCCGCTAGGTTAGCATTGTTGTTCTGTCCTCCCCACGAGAAATTGAGCTGGTTCTTCCAACAACATTTTATGTATTTGAGAAAGGATTATTCTAAGGTTGAGAATTTTGATTTCCAATATACATCACCGAAGCCAGATTTTCGCTACAACATTTGTACTAATGGTCACCTTTATAGGGTGAATAGAAGTCGGGGGTTGTATGATCAATGGTCAACACGTTCTAATCCTTATGGGGGCACAGTGATAGATCTCAAATAGAGCATACTTTAGGTTGTTTTAGTTTGCATTATTCTACAAATAAAGGGGGAAAACGAGCGCTAACAGAAGAAATGCGATGAAAGAACATAGAAATCAACATACATTCATAATTTAGCATTGGAAGCATAGTTTTGCATTTTTTTAGCATAAATCTTGAGTAAATTGTGCCTAATCAATGCTAATGGCAAGACATATGAAGCTAAACTGCGGGAAGAAAAAACAACACGAACGATGACCAGCAGCATAGAAAGACGAAAATTTAAAATGAAAGCACTTTAAAAAAATACACGCTAATAAGAAAATAATTGAAAATCAATAAGTAATTAAATTGGCACCAAACAAATAATTCCAGAAGAAATCAAGAGATACTGCACTAATGGAGATTTCACAACTCACCTCAACTTGTCGGCCAAATAAATCAACTATATAATTATCAAAGCAATGAGCCGAGAAGGGTGATCTGGTCTGTTGATCATGAAACCTATCGTGGAGAGAAGCAAATGGTGGTGTTCGTAAGAGCCGATGACATGGGGACTACACATCTTCAACCTCACCAATTCCAATTTACTGTTTTATTAGGAGTAGCTTGTAGTTATAAACATTTTATAGTTGAAATAAAATCATCTGATTTAACCTCTATCTTGTGTTTATTTCTATGGTTGCACTATATGAGTTTTTGTTAATGATTCATGAATAGAAGTATGCTAGGAGCGTAGGTCATTGAGTTTTACACTGTTGCATGTTATTATATATATATGCGTCGATTAGCTACCCGCATGTACCTTGCGGTGAGTCGGAAGAAGGAATCGCATGTTGATCCAGTATTCTATGTTTGGTTGTGTAGAAGTCTTTTCACCGCTTAAAGTGTTAGGAATAACCTTACTAACAGCTTGCATCACCCATGTTACTAGTATGGAGTTCGAAGCAGAAGCTGGCTCTGCCATAAATCATTAAGTACGAAAGTACTTATTTGTTAGGAGAGCAAGACTCTCTTTGACTAGCCCGCGCGCGTAGTATCTTCTAGGATTGTTAATTATCATTATTCATTGCATCATATTTATTTTAGTCTTAGCATCATATTTATCTATGCATTCATTTTCAAAACAAATCACAACAACTTATCCAACTCATGCTTTACTTTTTTGCATAACTCTTATCCTAATAATTTTAGCTCTAGACATCAATCCATGTGGGATCGATAAATTTATATACTTATTACTTGTTGCAATATCAGACTGCATATACTTGCACGTAAGTGATTTCAAGTTACACTTAGCATAAGTTGACTTTGAATTAATTACTAGACATTATATTAGCACCGGAGTCGCATTGAGTCACACAGTCATTTGGATATTTTTCATCGAATTAGTGAGCGTTGCAAAATGCACTTGCATTGTGGCTATGGCACTAAGCTTTAATTTACCTGGAGTTTGTCCTTGAGTTCTTCCTTGACGTAGTTTGGGTCATGTATTTTTTGCAGTTGTTTCGATAATCTTGTGGGTTTCGTTATAAAGTTTTGACTAGCAACTAACGTGAGGTTGCCTCATGTACAAATGACACACACTTGCATAAGTATACACGGTTTGGAGTAATTAATAAGTAAAATTATCGATCTCCACAGGGACTGTGATTTATCAAAAGTAGTATGTTTAGAACTGACATAAAGTAAATAAAACGGTTTGATTTGGTTTCAGTTGCATAAAATAAAAGTAATGTAAAACATAATAAGCGTGATGAGAAATTAAGGCATAGTTAAGGTACTCATGGAATGTGTAGCAGTGTTATAAGAACTGTGTGGTTAGGGGAAACTAGCATACTTCGCTTAACAAACGTCTGCTTCTGCATTTATTTGCATTAAGTCCAACTTCCGTTGCAACTCAATGTAATCTGAATAGCACAACGTATGTAGTAGTTACGTGTTTATTCTTAAACTCCGATTTAAAGTATAAAATACTTTGATACTAACCTACTGAACATGTTATCTAGCCTTAGGTCATTCATCTTCCAAATTACAATCAAGTAGCTTGTGTGGATGGCTGGTTAATACTTACTATTAAGAAATTAAGAACCTGGCTAAGATGCATTGGTTTATCCCTCCCTAGATCTGTCTAACACATGCGTAAGTAATTCCACTTTTCCCTAACCTAGCCTTAGAGGAATTATTTCATAATACAAAATAAAAACAAAGATAGCAACATGAATAAAAGCATGCTGAAAGAAATATTATTAAAAAGCAAAATGAGTCTAATAAAATAAAAACGAAAGAAATAAAGTAGAGACACTGTGTGTAAAAACTTTCTGTGTCTCTCCAAAAGAACTTCCTAAAAACTATTACAAGATCTCAATTTATAGACTCCTCTTGATCCTTCTCAAATGTTCCCGATTTGATTTGGTAGCCCAATTAACTCGACCGTGTTGGCTGATTGATTTTGCCAATATTTTCTTAATGGAATAAGGAAGGGATCCCGTGATTTCCACAATCTGTCTCTCTAGCTGTTTAGTTAGTCAACATCGTGCATTGTCATCGCAATCCTTCCTTCATTAAGTCCTTTCATTGAAGTCTTGTTCGAGCTATTGTTGTCGCTTATTTAAGTTTCACATTGGTTACTGTTGATCTGTGAGGTTTAGTCTTGTTATTTCGCATCGCAATTCCTACAAATTTTTTTTTTTAGGATTCAGAAGTACTTATTTACGCATTTAAAGTGTGATTTTAGCATTTTTAATGATACAATGAATATTTCTCTATTTAACCCCCTAAGGCGCCAGCATTAGTCTAAATCACCACTTTGCTAGCTAAATTAACTTTTTTGCGTCAAATTTTATATGCTAATTGCAAACAACTCATTCAAAATCAACCTAAATATTGACTCTATTTGAGAGTCATCAGTTTTCTCCATAAGACTTCCTCCCGCAGTTGCGTTGAGGATCTCTTTGTCCTAATCAGACAACCCATTGTAAAAATTCTCTATTTGACGGGTGTACGACAGGCCATGGTACGAACACTGCGCTATAACCTCTTTCTACAATTCCCATGCACCCCCGATGGTTCATCGTCCTCTTACCTAAAGCTAGTAATTTCATGTCTAGAGTTCATGCTTCGTGAAGTGGGGTAATATTTTGCCAAAAAACTTTTGGCAACTTATTCCCAAGTATACTCAAGTGGTGGCTTGTTTACCCAATATCTGGCCTTATCTTTTAATGAATAAGGGAACAGAAAAGTCGGGTGTCTTCTAGAGAAACACCAACTTCCTAGTTAGCATCAATAATATCTAAGAAGGTTTCCAAATGTTGATGCAGATCTTCTGAAGGTAAGCCAAAAAAAGGATCCCTAACTTTAAGCATGTTATACATGTTATTAGTAAGAACAGACCGCCTACCTGCACCATTTGGTCTAACCATACCTGGATATGCCACATGATTAAGCAGTCCTACTTGAGTCTCTATAACTCTGTCTCTTTCATCTACAACCTGGACTGGGGGTGGATTTTGGTTTTCACCGGCTACAGCTTTGACACCTACAACAATTGGTGGATCAATCACTCCAGAGTGATGTTGCACATTTGGGTCCATCCTCTCTTGTTCTCTCCTTCTCTAATCTCGCCTTTTCCAATGCAGAGTTCGCTTATTTTTGGGATTAATTGAAAGAGTTGTGTGATGATGCGATTCTAGTGCTAATATATTGAACAATAATTAATTCAAAGTCAAGTATACACAGTCGGAAATTGCAGCAAGTAATAAGTATATAATTTTATCGATCCCACAGAGATTGATGTCTTGAGCTAATATTGTTTAAGTCAGAGTCGTGCAGAAAAATAAATAAGCATGCGTTGTATGAGTTGTTGTGGTTTTCTTTTGTAATTGGATAAGTAAATAAAATGCAGAAAAAGATAAATATGCTAAAGAATGCAATGAGTAATGCTAACTAATCAATTCTAGAAAATACTATGTGCGCAGACTAGCCAAATAGTATCTTGCTTCCCTAACAAATAAATACTTCCGTACTTAATGATTTATGGAAGAACCAGCTTCCGCGAAGAACTCCATTCTTAGCACAGGGCGATACAAGCATTAGTAAGGTTATTCCTAACACTATAAATAGAAATGAGAGAAAAATTAAAGAAAGTTTAAAAAACTTGAAAAGCTCACCTTAAAAAAAAAGGAAAATGAATATGATTTTGGTGGAGAATGAGAGAAATGAAAGGTATTTATAGGGGTTAGAAAAAGTTTGAAACTTTAGGATCAGTAGGCCACCCGGTGGCCTGTGGCACACTTCAGTCACTTAGGACCCCTAGGTCACCCAAGATCCCCGCGAGAGCGCCAAATATGCCCAACTCAAGTGAGCTAAAGAACACTTTTAGACTCAACGTAACACATAGAAGTTGAAGTCTAAAAGTGGGGGCAACTATTATGGGTAAAATTAGGGCCGAGGAATTGGGCTACTCGGAATGAAGTTGGGCTCACGAAGGAAGGCCTAAGACCATACTAGTCTGGCAGAGTAAGGCCCAAAGACAGTCAAGAAAGGCCTTAAACTGAGTAGAGAAGCCGCACCAGCACTCGAGTAGGCAAGTGCACAGGTCACCTAAGTCTCATAAACGCCCGGGTAAGCAGGACCATCCAGGTGGGTAGGCCACACGAACACTAAGGTGGGAAGGCCACACAAAAACCAAGGTGAATAGGCCACATATGCACCCGGGTGTGCGAACCAAGCAGCCCTCATCAGCGCGCACAGGCTGCACAACTCACTTCAGCGCGCGCGGGCTAAACAACCCTCCTCAACGCATGTTGGCAGGCCCGCATAGGCGGGCTCATGTAGCAGCTTGCCTCTAGCGGGTTCGGTGGGTCGTGCGCTGACTCAACCCAATTTGGCCCAATTTCACCTTTTTAGTGTATTTAGTCCGTTTGGGCTCTGTTTCGTGCGTCCCTTTCCCCCATTTTCGTCATTTTTCCTTATCTAAGGTTAGACCCCACTAGGGGCTCGACCCATAAAGAAAATTCACCTAAAATGGAAATATTCACCTAAAAAAGAAAATATTTACCTAAATTGGGAATTATTTTATCAAATGTGGTCATGCCCGTACTCCCTATGTAAGTAAATTAATCACAAAGTATGCTATTCTAAACCCTAAAACTCGGCTCACCTACTCGTCTATTTCAACCTATATTGACATAGGCATCGGAGGCAACGTGGCTCACATCACACTAGTGTCCAATGTCTCTTTGTTTTGCAGGTAATTTGTCCCTAACAATATACAAATCACCATTGATCTCGAAAACCAAATTTTGGCATCAACAACACTAACAAATATACCCAATCAAACATGAATTATATCTCTCATTCCGTACCTCATTTGATGCCGTTTTTTATAACCTAAAAAATAACATGAGTAATCAATCATCAAGGCACAATTTGATAATATTTAATTTTGAAATTTAAAATGATTTTTACTATCTAAATTCTCTTTAAAAAAGTTTCATCGTTTCTTAGAGAATTATATAAATTCTACTCGAATTTCAAAAAAAAAAAAGAAAAGAACATTTTAATTTCTAAATTTTGATTTAGTTTTTAGATATTGAAGTAACAAATTCTCAAGTAGAGCCTAAGTTTTTGACCTGCATGTTAACAAAAGTATAGTTCAATTAATAAAAATATTATTATTATTTTTTTTTTTAGTACATAGTGGAGAAATTAATATAAATATTATACAACTATACAAATATTGAATATCCAAATTTTGACCCTACAATGTTAATAGCTTAATCATCAAGAGAATCTTAAAAAACTAAAAAATAAATTCAATCGATGAAAATCACAAACTAAAATTAATTCTTTAATATTCAAATATTATACGATTAGATCATATCTTTCATCACATTAAATAAGATATATATAAATTGGCAGCACGAAAAAAAAGAATAAATTGGCAGCACAAAAAAAAGAGGTGTCACAAAAGCAAAAAGGCTTCACCAAAAAACATTTGATGGACAAGTACGTGATTCTTTCTCCCTACCAAATCTTTCTCATTTCTCCACCGTTGTTCTCTCCCTTTCTATAAAACCCTAACAGTTCCTCGAATTCCTCGCCATACCCTCTTATCTCTCAGAACCCATTTCTCCTCTTCTTTTTCTCTCCATTGTTCTGCTTCAGTTTTTGCTGCTAATGGAGTCGCTTTTGGTTCTCAACCCCACCCTCTGCCCCGGCGGCTCTTCCCCTTTCAAGCTCAACAAGCCGGTTCCTCTCCCTGTCCGCTCCCGGCCCTCTTCGTCTCTGCGCTTCGATCCCTTCATGGGTTATGGTGATTCTAAGGTTTCCCTTGCCGCTAATGCTCTTCCGCGTAATGGGTTTCTCTCCCCGTACCGGCCTTGTTCCTTGAGTCGGCGGGTTCTGGCGTTTGCAGCCTCCCACGAGGAGTCGGTATGAGAAATTCTTTTCTGTCATTATGTGTTGATTTGTTGGTGATTATTGAGATTGAATGAAAATGGGGTTGGGTTTAACGCTTTGTAGAATTTATGATCATTTGTGTTATGGGATTGTCAAATGTGCGGTTTTGTGGTTACTTACTTGTGTAATTATGAATGTTGTGGATTATGAGGTTTGTGGTGTAGTTTTAGGACAATTTGGTATTGGCCCAGGAGTGTGGAATTTCTTTTAAGTTTAATCTGATTAGGGATTGAGTAATTAATGAAGGTGACTAGGAGGACAATGGGGTTCATAATGTAGTAATTTATGTGGATTATGGTGGATTCCCTCGACTAATTGAACTTTAAGGGCTTTCTCTTGTTTGAATTAATTAATCTCTATGAAACTTGACTGTTAATTGAGCCAGAGCTACATTGACTAGTCATGCCACTTTGAATATTGATTGATTTTGTGGCACTCGAGAATTTTAGCTTTAGCCTTTAGGGTTGTTCAGCCAAGCCAACACTTGCATAAAGATATATACTTGTTTCATTTTGAATTTTCAACGGAAATGAAATGCTTTCTCTTAATGATGGTAATAATAGTGCATAAACATGCAAGTTCAAGCATGGTAAAATGTAAATACAGAATTTAATAATTGCATGACTTTTTTTGATATTTAGGTTTATTATCACATTATCTGAAAATGACTGGGTGTTATTTTAGTTATAAAATTATGTTCACATTCTAAACGTAGTTCGTGAATTTATATGGTGGTATAGTTTATTATATGCATTGAATGTGGATTGTCAGATTGATATTCCCCTTTGTTTTCTTATTTGGATTATTAGCATTCTGAAATTGAAGGGGAGAAAGACGGAAAAGATTTCAATTTTGATGCGGATAAGGCACAAGAATTATGGAAAAATGCTTTAGATTCTTTCAAAGAACAAGCTATGAAGATGAAGGCCATTTCAAAGGATGCATATGAGGAGTACTCTGAGAAAGCATTGGTTGCTCTGAATGAAACTTCAAAGCTTTTGAAAATTCAAACTGATATGGCAAAGGAAGATTTGGCATCAGTAGTGCAAGAATTCAGTGAAGAAGGTAAAGAATATATTGCTACAGTTGCAGAGAATTACCCTGATGAAGTTAAGGAGATTGTGGAAACATTTACTTCTCCAACAGATGACTTGCGTGATATTTCGAAAGTCAAGGACTTCTATTATGGGATACCATACGGTATGATTTGAATGGAGTAGGGTCAGCTTGTGTTTTATTTTGCAACATTTCCTTTTCAAGATTTTATCTGTGATCACTTGTTCTTACGAAAATTTTTCTAGTCCTGTGGGCTTATAATCCCTTACTGACTTTGTTCTATTGCTAATGGTCTACAGGACTGGTCCTCTCTGTTGGTGGTTTCCTTTCCTTCATGATAACGGGAAGTCTTGCTGCACTTAGATTCGGAATGATTCTCGGTGGCGCTTTGTTGGCCTTGAGTATTTTGAGCTTGCAGTCATACAAAAGAGGAGAATCTCTTCCTCTTGCCCTGAAGGGCCAGGCAGGTCAGTGATGTATAAAACATAAATGATCATCGCTCTTGTAGTTTTCGGCTGAGTAAGCAATTTGGTCTTTTATTCTTCAGCATTCAAGTTTCTTATCCAAAAAAAGAATTTTCAGACAAACTTGAATGCTGCAAAATAAAAGACCAAAATTCTTACTTGGCAGGTATTTCCTGTTGTCTCATGATCGTGTTTTGTTAATGTCACATGCTTCATATTCTATCATCTTTAACTACCATATTCAGATTAAGAGGATGGTAGAGTTAAGGATTATGAAGTGTAATGAACTGTTTTATGATTATCTTCTAGTATTAAATCATTTGATCAGTCTTCGAATCATATACTATTGGTTCACCTCACTAATTGCTGCACATATTTATCGATCTGATTCAGTTTTCCTATCTTCCTTTCTCTTCTTTTGTAGAAGGATTTTTTTGAACTGTTTTACGATTTTTGTGTAACAGTGATTGCAAGCATTCTGTTTGTTAGAGAGTTTCGCTTGCTGTTTCAGGTGAGATTTCTAAATAATAATTAAATAATATCTTTATGTGGTGAATGATGTTCTTAAACAGACTGAATTAACTCTTCTCTAATATTTTGTTTTTGTTATCTTCCTCCTCAATGCAGAGACCATCATTTGTTAGTCTTCTAACAACTTTGATCAGGTTTATATCTCTTCTACTTTTTTTTTTTTTTTTTTTTTTTTTTTCATTTTGAATTTTGCTTCTGCTGGATGGATGGCCGAAAAATGATCTATTGTTCTTATAACTTCCATTGATTTGGCTAGTTTGCAATGCAATGCCATTGTTGGCTGGAAAATGTGTTCATCTGTTTGCTTGGTTTTGTTTATTCTTCTCTACTTAGAGCTTAGCATGTAGTGGAAAATCCTAAGGTTCAGCTTTTCTTTTTATTTATTCAGCACGGAAGAATATGTACAAATGTATACTTTTCTTTTTACATCTATTGGTATGATGTTTGTTTTTCATGCTAATTTGATTAGTGGTTGTCTCATAAATAAGCTTTTAAATTTCTTCTCTCCACCCTGCATTGGTTAGCCAGCCTTTGTTGCTGTATCCAATTTGAAGGGTTTGTTGGCTGAGACTATTCTTTTCTGTGCAGTGCAACCATGTTCTCATTATATGTCTATAAGATAGCATTGGATGCTCGCCTCAAGAAAGGAAAAGATCTCAAGACAGAAACAGATTGAAAACTAGTCAGGTGAGTTACTTTATGCACCTTGATACACGCTCATCGCTCATCCTTGCGAACAGTCAATGGACGGCCATGTCTAGAAATGCTAGGGCCATTATGTACTGATTCAACTTTTCTTTTCACTTGTAGGAGAAAGTCTGCCAAATCTCCATATCTTCACAATCTGAAAACCACAATTAGCTTAATGAATGAAGAGAATAGTTTGCCAGTTTAGAAAAAAACAACCCTTGGAGGGTAATGGTATGGAGCTAATGGCTAAGAGTTTGTTCTCCAAGGAAG
Organism: Sicyos edulis; assembly: GCA_036507275.1. Taxonomy (NCBI): domain Eukaryota; kingdom Viridiplantae; phylum Streptophyta; class Magnoliopsida; order Cucurbitales; family Cucurbitaceae; genus Sicyos; species Sicyos edulis. The sequence continues at coordinate 21,956,240 of CM071848.1, forward strand.
TACAGACTATGAAGTTGATTGGAAAAAGGCTATGGAAACTTGGGTTCTGATTCAGTTTGAATGGTGTAGGGTTGCTGGCAAACTTTGTTCTGTTTTAGAGCATAAAAGAACGATTTTAGTCGTAGTCTTAATTTTTCTTTTTCTTTTTTTTTTGGGTTCATTTTTTTCTTTATTTTAAGTGCCGACAACAATGTGAATGAGTCATAATTCTAATGTGGAGACCTAGTTGTAGAGCTGCTGCCAAATGGTTGGAAAAAAAACTGGCAGTTGCCAATGCCAATGTTATGCAACTGATCTGGTCTGGTGACTTCAAAGTTATTGAATCACCAATAGTACTAAAAATAAATGAGAACTGTTGAGAGAAATAAATCATGATTTGATGTGGTACCCTAATTTTGTGGTTTGGTTGAGCTAGCTATTCAATTCACAGTTACACTGTTCCTCTGTTTGTTTCATCACTGAGGTGTCCTTTTCTCCATTGTTCCAAAGGACTTTGTAGGCAATCTTAGCTCACTTTTTGTGTCTCTATTTGTTGGATTTAGTTTAGTTATCCTAGATTTATTTCCCCGTTTAAAAAAAAAAAGGAAAACTTTCCAATAAATCAAGAACTTTCTGAGTTAAGGCAAGTAATATCAGTTCTTAAAGTTGGGAACATATGGGTTGGTTTGACCTGGATTTGAATTACACATGGTATATAACTTAATATATAGTTTTAGGTCTTTGATATGTCATAGTTTTCTGATACATAATATCTAAACCATGGATGGTATAACAGAAGCTGTGGTTTAAACATGCAAAGTTATCAATCCTAGTATTGGCCTATTTGTTAGATGCCTTACTTTTTCCAGGAGACTTAGAATCCGAATTCCAGCATATACATGTTTGTGGTAACTGACTGAACACATTATGAAGCTGGGGTTGTTGACCTATTTGTATGATAATGTCATAGCCACTCATAAACACAACTCATATATTACATTTTTGTCCTGTTCTTGTACTAGGATAGGAAATAATTTCCAGGTAGCTACCTATTTATGAGTGTAGGTTATGGTAGTTACCTATTTAAAAATGTAGGTTTCTTTGTATGACAAGTTACCTATTTAAAAATGTAGGTTTTTTTAACAACCAAATATATATGGTCAAACAATTTTCGTGTCGTGAAAATAGGCGAGATATCTGTTCGTTTACTTATTTGGATCACCATCATCCACATCTGGTTTTCATAGGTTAGAGAGATTCTTATCTGGACTTGTAATTCCATGAAGTTTCATATCATATTTTTAGCATTATTAAAACAAAGAAAACTGTTTTTAACGTCGTCAAAGTGTGGTTGAAGATTTGAGCTTTGAAAGTATGCTCCCTTCAAGATTCCAGATTCAAATCTTACTTGTGACATTACTTCTTCGATATCTCCTGGTACCTGACCTAGGTACAGTTGTGGTTACCCTAATTAGAAAAAAAACAAAGAAAACTGTTTCAGATCATTTGGTACCCCGTAGCAATCATGTCGTCACTAATTATATTTAAAATCCTGTTTCCATTCAATATATAAGTTTACAACTTTGATAAATTATCTCGTGACATTGTATTTGATAGCAAAGGTCATCTGATCATAATCTCTACTGAAAAACACTACCATTTTTCTTCTTGTCAAAGAGGTACACAACCTATTTATCACATATCTGCAAGGGGAGATGTTGCCATAGGTCTGAGGTTCTTATTTGGAGTAAACAAAACTTTCATTGGTTTACAGTGTGCAATTGTCATCTTTACAGCTACAATTCCAAATCAACAAGGTTCCATTCCAACAAATCAATAGCTGAAAACAAATGTAAAAGTGAAAGACTCAAACATGTTCATGTTTATTTCATTTCATTTGATGACTAAAGATAGAATGGTCACAAAGCACGAGAGATTAAAATAATGCAGAGGTGTATTTGAGTTTCGTATCTTTCATCAGTTGTCTCATTCCTTAATGTTGATGGGTAAAAATTCCTCAAATTTTTGCAAGGGTTAAAAAAAGGAATGGAAATCAACCTACTATATACTTTAGTTCAATCTCTCCTTTCTCTTTTAAACTGTGTAGGTTTCTTTACCTCAGCTACATAGAGCTTATCATACAGTATTAGACAGTTCTGCATTGATTCATCCTCCACTCTCCATTCCAACCAAAAAAAAAAAAAAAACACATACCCTACGAGTCGAGATCCCTCCTCGACTTGGAACACAAATTTTGCATTTTTTTTCTTCGAATAATCACCTCGACCATAGACATGTCTCTTCAGTGGGACATATCTATCTTCACCCATCTTTCATATGGCAGAGAGCTTCAAACTATGTGATCCAACTCCTCGTAAATTCTTCTTTACGATGTCAGTCATGTCCGTGGATGAATTGAAAATTTGTATCATATAGACCTTCTAAAGTGCCTCAATCCTTCAGAGTGGATATCTATTCTCAAAGTATAATTAACTAAAAGAATTCATCTATGTCCAAGGACAAATGCATCACTTGGCATGGTCTAACCTTCAAAGTTACAATCACGCATGTGTACCACAGGGAAGCCATCTGCAAATGAGTTTCTGCTCACAAAGATTGGTTGAGTAGTAGTGTTAGTTGGAATCTCGATCTCACTTTAAACTCAAGTGCTCGCGACCATTTCGTTTTCTCAGTACCTCGGCTTCCCTGGCTATCTGAATATCTGATGGCCAAAATCTTTGGTGCACAACTTTAAAAAGATACCGCGGAAGCAATGCAACAACTATTATGAGCAATATAGTCAACCAATACGTCGGGGACTTCGCCAGATGAAAGATCGTCCTGGAAAATAACAGAAGTTAAATCATGCAACTAATTTCCTTTACATTTGTAACGCGCAGAAATAAGATAAAAGAACCAAGATTTCGTACGAGAAACGAACCAATAATTTGGAAAAACGGGTATCGAATCCAACACCACCATGCAGGCATATGATATAATAATGGATCCCCAAACTGCAGCATGTGTAATGTATACCCAGCGTTGAACATCCATCGCCAAATGTACATTTACAAGGATAACAACCGCTATAGTCCACAAACTTCCCAAGCTCCATATATCAATGGAACTGTCCTTATAAATGTATAATGGCACATAGAAGAGAACAAGACTCTGCCACAGGGTATCGATCATCGTCAACCAAAAGAGACGCAAATTGTATGCCTCCTGTCTATAGCCAGCACCATAGAGCTTAGGATATTTTAGAAGGGTTTTATCACTCAAACCTTTATCCAGAATACCAACGAAAATAGTAGGGATGGACGTGTAAATAACAGAGTAAAGCACACTGCTCCAATCAGTCAGAGCTGAAGTTGTTGAGAATGCTGTGCATAGAATGTACCTAAGAAAACAGAACGAAAGGGCATAAATTTCGGCAACAGAAGATGTAATGCTTCAGCGCACTGAATCTGTCTCTTTTTCATGTCTTGGATTTGGAGTAAGGGAAGGCGATTCAGTGCAATTAAAGTTCAGTCCTCATAGTTTCAAAAACTAGAGTTTAGTCCCTATGGTTTGAAGTTAAAATTCAGTCCTTCTGGTTAAATTTTTTTTTAATCCCTATAATTTTAAAAATTAGAATTTAGACCTATGATTTTTTTTTAAACAAGGGTAACCACGCCCGTCCCTAAGCTAGACCCTATAATTATATAAAACCTAAATTATAGTCCTTATAGTACGTAATTGTTGTGGTAATAAATACATGGAAACTCGCCATTCACGCATAAATGATATGATTTTTTTGTTATATCAGTCAATTAAATCATAATTTCTTCATTCACATATGAATAACTAACTTCCAAGTACTTAATTCGCTAACAATTATAATGACAATTTTTAGGTTTTTTTTTTTTGAAACAAGGGTAACCACGCCCGTCCCTAGGCCAGGCACCGAGAGACATCGAAGGAATAATGTCACAACTGAGTCTCGAACCTGGGACCTTGAGGGGAGCATACCCTCAAAGCCCAAGTCTTCAACCACTCTGCCACCGCTCGAGGACACAATTTTTAGGTTTTATTAAACTTAGGAACAAAATTCTAGTTTTTAAGACCATAGGGACTAAATTTTATATTTCTTCAAACCACCGGGCCTAAACTCTAGTTTTTGAAACCATGAGAACTAAACTCTAACTTTCTTCCAACCATAGGAACTAAACTTATATTTTACTCTATAAAATTATAACAAAAAATAAGAAGTTGATTTTTTATAGCACAAAATACATTTGCCAATTGAAATATTTTACTCTCTAAGTTCTTCAAACGACATATAGTATAGAAGGAAACTGAAAAGTGAAAACAGTTGAACGTTTATGGTTTGAAATGCATGTATCCAAAAGTCTATGATACAAAAAAGACACTTGTCATACCAGAAGAGCATCAAGACAAAAACAGCATTGCGGTAAAAATTGTAAAGAACCATGTAGCCTACGCGTTGATAGTTCCAATGTCCATGCACTAGAAGTAATCTTTTCAAAAACCGAAATTGTCCCATGGCAAAATCAGATGCCATTACTGCTTGACGCCCTTCCTGACCACATATACCAACGCCTACATCGGCCATCTGAATCATTGAGACATCATTGGCCCCTGCAAGATTGTCATTGGCAGCAGATGGATGCATCAATAAATTAAATTGAGAGTAAAAACTAAAAGAGCAAGTGTGCTCATATAGCATTTGCCAGTTATACTCAACAGACAGGGATATTCAATTATATTTAGGGAAAGAAATTTTACCATCTCCAATTGCCAATGTCATATCATTAGTTCTACTCTTGATCAAATCAACAATTCCAGCTTTCTGCAGAGGTGCAACACGACAACATAGCACAACATTGCATGAAGTTGCAAGGTCAAAAAGCTGCCAGAAAGTGCAAATCGTTCCAACAATCATTAAAAGTTTACAAAGTATTTAGAACAATATTAATGATGCTGCAACGTAAAAGTTCTCAAAATATAACAACAAGATTCTTGCCTCTGACTCCAATTCCTTCTCCAAAATGTACACCAAACTGTTTCCATCAATTATTAGAGCTAGCGGTTTATCAGCCACTTCTTCTTCTTCTTCACTAAACTCCAGCATGCTAGATGTCTTCGGTATATCATGGCAGTCATTCTCACAATTCTTCAGCTTCTGTCTTTGACTTCCGTCCTGTGTTGATCGTGTAACAAATTTGGCTATAGCATCACTTAAAAGTTCCCTGCAATCGTTCTCGGAGTTTCCATTGATAATAATTGACTGCATGTCTGAAGTCAGCAGTTTGCAGGAGAGACCAATTGATATGGCCGTCTCCTGCTTATCTCCCGTCAGAATCCACACCTTTATTCCCGCCTGTCGAAGAGACTCAATGGCTTCAGGTACACCATCTTGAAGCTTGTCCTCAATAGCAGTTGCTCCCAAAAGCTTAAGATCACATTCTATAAGGGCTGCTGTCTGACGCAGTTTTACGGCTCTATCAGTTAGTGAAGTACTGGCATCCTCATATCTGCTCTGCCACAGCTCAAATTCAGACTCTGTCACATCTTTGGCAGCAACTACAAGTGTTCGCAAGCCTTCCATTGAATATTCATACAAATGGCTTTGAGTAGTATGCTGGATAAATTCTTCCCTACCCAAGTCATTATGTAAAATACTCAACATTGAATTATCAGCACCTTTCACCAAAACCTTTATAGTGTTGTCAGGGAATCTGATGACAACAGACATTCTCTTGCGAACACTATCAAACTCATGTAAACCCAAAACATCCAATCTAGAATCCAAAAAAGAGCAGGAAATGTAAGAGAAGGTAGAAGTGAAAATTACTAGACAAGCTAAGAATTAGACATTAGAAAGCAAGAGGTTACTACCTTAAGTTCTCACCATTGACATCTATAACAATGTGCCCGGACGTGCGCTCAAAAAGGGTATATCCATAAGCATTGGCTGCAGCAACTAGTGCTTGCTCGTCAGGGGATTCGCCCTGATAGTCGATAGTTTCAAAATCCTCGTGCAAATCACCATTCGCATAACTAGATTTGTCATCCATGAGAATAGGAATTACAGTATTGCATGCAGCCAAAGTAAGAAAAAATTCATGTGCAGCAATCTTTTCATCACCGTTTAGGTCCTTGTGCAATAATTTGAAAAGTTCAGTATCAACAGCAACGTCAGATTTAAGTTTCCACCTCCTCCTCCCTAAAGCTGCTGTTGCAAAAGATCATACAAGATGAAGGAAAAAAAATAAAAGAAAACACAGGACACAATCTCACAGCTACAAGGTTTTGTTTACTTGAGGAAGAACATCACAGGACATAGGCTGGTCATCTTATGGAGAGACAAACTGACAAAAAAAAAGAAAAAGAAATAGACCTAATTTTATTGTCATAAGAAATTCAAGTAAACCTAAGCCTCATTCGTTTTAGGAGTCATGTCATGTGCCAACCCACCAGCTTTTAAACTCTAAAAATTATACATATTCCATTAACAATACTGATACACAACAACGGGAAAAGGTAATAGTTCTATAAAAGTTGAAAGCTTGCTGAGACCATTCGACAAGCAAGAAATGGCTGCAATCTTCTAATTTTATACCAAGTGGCAAGTAGGAAGAAAGAAATTACCCCACACTATTCGTTAAATTCATAAGTTCAACTAATATATTGGTAATTACAACCACTTGAGACTACCATTAACCAATGTAAGCCCAATAACAAAAATGCATAAATGTATTTTCTTTAGGAAAAAAATGACCGTGCAACAAAAGATAGAGAACAATAAGACTAGATAAATCATAAATGTAGTATCTTACACCTAGTTAGGATGTTTTGTAAGAAAATATTAAAGACAGCAACAACATTTTCAACCACCAATCTAGGAGAAACGCAAAGTAAAAAAAAACAAGTCAATGGCAACTGCTTTAGCAGCTAACAGGAGTTATCATCATGAGCTTATACAAACATGGATTACAAAATATAAGGATGGTAGCATTGAAATAATTTTTCATACCTGGAATGGAATACAACATTGATGGATATCCGTCAGAGAAGTTGTTCCCGTAATTCTTACCATGCACACTAGCTCTTTTGAATTCCATTTTATTTTCAGTAAGTGTTCCCGTTTTATCAGAAAATATGTACCGAACTTGACCAAGATCTTCATTAATATTCAACGATCTACACTGGAACCTTGAGCAAGAGCTTCTGCAGTACATATGCTTATCTTCAATCATGAAATATGACTGGCCCAGTCTCACCATCTCCATAGTAATATAAAGGGATATCGGTATCATTATCTGAAACACTATAACAGAACTCAAAAAGGAGAAAAACGTCTCCATAGGTATTCCATAAAACCTGTACTTCTTACCATTGTCTGCCCCATTTGTGAAGTACCTTCTCCTATAATATGGCAAGGTATCAAGCCGGTCCTTGTGGCGAGCAAGCCATTTGCCCATTCCAAGAGCCACAACTAGACACATGATAAAGAGGAAAATAGACAACCACAAGGTTTCCCTGTTCATGTAACCCTCCAGTTTACTTCGCTTTGCAGGAGACACTGCACTATTTAACATGGCTTTTGTTTCTTGTCCAGCATAGACAGCCACCCCAATAATCCATTCAGTGTTCTTCAGCTGACAACCACGCAAGACTATGTTTGACTGGCTAAGGGGAAACCTATGGCCATTGAAATCCATATTGGCAGTGAACTCATAAATGTTCCTATTAGGTTGTTCACATCGAATAAGACCTGAATACGAACACCCCTCAGTTACTGCTGATGCTGTTTCCTGCCTAGCATACCTTGTCTTCAAGTTTGACTCACCATCCAAATTCATTGTTTGGATGTAAGCAAGACCACTAGGATCACTTGTCCCCAATAAAACCATATCACAAGGAATGACCTCATCGGCACAAATCTTAAGGACTTCACCAACTCGTATCTTTTTCCACACTTTCAATTGGAATTCATCAGATTGAAGCACCAGAGACTGTTTATTGTTCTCATTGCGATCTGATCTGTGTCTTCGCCAATCCTCGTAGCCATCTTTGATAGCTGTAACACAAAGCACAAACAGGAGGGGGAAAAGAGATACTGTTCTCCCAAAGACTGCCAAGGGCGGAAGCTGGTTAAGAGCTGCAATAGCAAGAAAATAAAGATAGGCAACACGGTGAAACTGAATAAAGAGGTTCTTTGGCAAGAAGGTAATCAATGTGTACTTGCTAGTGGTTATCTCATTTCCTGTGAACTCATACTTGTCATTAGTTCTCCTCGGATCGTTGATGTATATCAACCTTGGATTATCTTCATGCTGTAAATTATCGTCAAACTGCATACTCTTATGGCGACTTCTTTGAGCCTTGTGCAACTTCTCCTGGACCCTAGCAAGTTCAAAACTTGCAGTTTCATCATTAATATTACGTAGCTCCATTACACCCCACGAAACCAGGCGTCTTTGATCTTGGGTGGGGTAGCCCAAAGTTTTTTGCTGAGGAAACAGAGAGCCAAGAGTATAATACTGCCTCCTCCTAGAAAGAGAAGCGGAACGTCTGAGGGAATTCTCACAGTTCCAACCTTTATTTCCGAAAGAGCTGTCACAGTTTTCCTTCACATCAACAATGTCACTCTGAGCATCATCGCAACTGGAAGAGGTGAAGGAAGCACTGCGACATAGAAAACCAGCAGAACCAAGATTTCCAGACGGGGATCTGTATTCAGTAACTGATGCAGTTTTTGATGAACCCAACAATGGATGACCAGGAGTCATAAATTATTTTTTGACCACATTATCAAAAGCCTAACATGCAAATCAAACGAAGCCCAAGTACACATTAAACCATTCATCCCAAGTCCATCCAAGCAAAACACAAAGAACAAGAAGAATTTGAGCTAAATCTCATCCTAAACCCCTATTCCTATACTTCCCAGCAATCAATCCTCACTGAGCAATGTCCATACCTGAGCGACCAAAGGTCAGAACGATTCAAATCAAATTAAAACAAACAAAATGCTTGAGAGTGAAAAGAACAAAATATAATGAGGGGGCTTATCAATAGCAACACATTCAGAATCCTGCCTTTCCTTAGAACACAGTTTCCAATCTACGAGAGAAATGACAAACTTACACGCAAGAAAAACACCAGATCAGAGACCGGCCTTCCAATTCAGAACAAAGGCCCACAGAAATCAGGTCGAAAAGGAATCAATGATGCACAAACAGCTGGATTCGACTAACTCCCTCTCGTGGATCCGAACAACAACACCCTACGATTCCCCAAGCACGCAATGCCACAAACTATATAGCAAATGAGAAAACCCCAAATCAAAAAACCAACCGTAATCCAGAAAACCCAAATCTAAAAACCCCCAAAACTTATTTTCCTTAAAAAATGCCCCAATCGAATCAGACCCAGATAAGCAATCATAACAAAAACGCAAAAAAGGGGAAAATGTAGATTCTGGAGATTCGGAAAGAATTAAAAGAGAGACAGAGGCAGGTACCAGTGACAAGGGTTATCGTCTGGGAATTGATGAGCAGAGAGATCAGAGGGGCCTTCAATGCACCGAATACGAAATCGGGGATGAAAATGGCAGAGAAGTGAGAGAAGAAGAAAAGGGAAGAAGGAAAAGACGGATCGAAGGATACCCACCAGAAATCGCCGTCGCCGGAGGTAAATCGGGTGGCCGGAAAATAAAAAACAGCCAAAAGAAAAGGAATAGATTAATGGAGGGATAAGAATAGAAAAGGGAAAAAGGGAAATCGAGAGAGAGGTGCTACGAAGGAGGAAATCGCAGAGAGAAAGAGAGAGAGAATCGGAAAACCACCGATTTGAAATGGAAGCTTTGCATTTGGAATTGAGCTGTGCTTTTGCAGCTCTCTATGGCTTCGATCGGTTCATCTCGATGGCTAGTTTAATGAATACGGCACCGTCTTGCTGACGCTCTAAAACTTATCATTTTCCTTCTTTTTTTCTCTCTTTAATTAGTTTAGTGATTAACAAAAAAGGGTCAAAATCTCTTAATTAATAATAGTAATAAAAAGACCTACAAACACAATCCTCCCAATAAATGAGGAGCCAATACAAAGTAAAAAGAAACTTGATAAGTGATTTGATTTGTGTCCATGACTCGCACAACAATCGACTACAACTAGAAGAACGAAAGAATAGGAAAATTCGTAGAGAATCAATATACCCAACGAGTTGATCTTCTAATATTTGAGATTGGAAGAATTTAACATAAAAGATCGACTAAAAAATTTTGACGCTATAATAGTTGAGTTTTGATGAGCTATGGAGGTTAAACCAATTGATATAAGTCATACTGACATACATACATGTAACCATTACGAAGTAATAAAATAGCTCTAGGATCGTAGAGGAGTCATGACAACGATAGGTCAGCTCAATGTCAATTTTCACCAAAACTGACATCGACCGATGAACACCCCTAATGAATGTTATGGATATTTGATCACGATATGATTGTGTATAACGAGTAAAAGTAAATTCTAAAGCTAAGACGTATTGCTAAGTTCTATTGCTAAGACGTATTGCCAATATACGTGGCGAGATGCAACAAGTGATAAGTATTTTTATATTGTTCTCCTCAAAGATTGATGTCTAGAATTAGTCTTTTTAACTTAAGAGTCATACAGTAAATATAAAAACAATGGGTGGTTGGTTGTTGATATAATATCCTACAATGCAACTTAAATAGGCTTACGTTGAGAATATGAATATAAATAATGCTAATCACGCCTTTTTTTTCAGTAAGAGAGATTCCGTGCTTCCTTACTTCTAATGACTACTTTCGCATTCATTGATTTATGGAAAATCCCGCTCCCGCTACGATTCTTCATACTTAACTCAAGGTGACACACGCATTAGTAAGGTTATCCCTAACTCTTCGAACAATGCGAGAGATCTCGCATTGACCTAACGTAGTCTGTTGTGACCTTCCATCAATTCATTCTTCCGAGTTTACTGGTGGTTATCATACGTGGGTAGCTAATTCACGCATACTTAATATTTAAAAAACATAATAAAATATACTTACCTGCATTCCTAACATTCATTAACATGCAATTCCCAACGAGTTGCCCCTTAACTTAGTGAAACATAATTAAAGGACACGTCAGAAAGAAAATATGAAATAACATTACGACGTAAGTTTAACTACACGGTCTACATTTTACTTCTACTACAAATGCAAAGATAATGTTATGAAAACGATCAATAACTGATGTGAAGATTAAAAAAATAGTAAAAGAAGAAGAAAAACACAAAATTTACGTGGTTCACTAACATTGTGTTATCTAGTCCACGGGCAGAGAGGGAGCACAATTTTATTATTGAGAGGCGAACAGTACAAATACAGAATGAACATCATAATCGACTAGGGTTTAATTTGAGTTTATATAAACACTATCATTAAACCCTATTACTGAATGCGTAAACATAAATTAGAGTCGCACAATAGAATGTAGATGCATTATCACATGCACAACACGCAACAGAATGCGGATGCACTTACACTGCAGAGTGTGAAAGCGGGATACGTTAAACGCATGTGAAACGTGTTGCTGCAATGCGAGATGTGATTACTTGTAATGCAGAAAGCGTTTACACAACGAAAGTGTTACCCCCGCACCTTCACTCGTTAATCAGGAAACGAGACCCCTGACTACTAATCGCAGAGCAATAATGCGTTCAAGTCATATCTCAACATATAACAATAAGGAAATGATGTGGTTGTTGCAGATGTACGGACTCCTTATCATCGAATACCATGAACACCTCCCGTTTGTCTTCTATATATGGCGGAATGACTCTAGGGCGAACCACCTTTCTAGGATTTCTCATGCTCCTTATATATGACTGAGTGACTTGATCGGCGAGCTAGAAATGTTCTAGATTGTCCTCAATTTCGCCCAAATATTCATACTTGATTCTCCAATATTTTCACCATGACATGATTCTCCAACTGTGATATTTCCTTTGTGTCTTCAAGTTGTGTGGCTTATTGATATTCCAAACGCTTTGCTCCATTGCAGCATCGTCTTCAGCTTTTCAACCCTGCATGGAAATTATATACATTAGTGCGCTTAATTGTTCCCTTTTACTTTGAAAATGCGATGTTGACCGTACTTATTCCGATGTGATTATATCTAAATACTTAATGAATTCTAAGCTTAGATCTATTTCTAAGTATCAACTTCGAAATCATTTTCACGCAAGTATACGTGATCAGAAATGCAGTGAGTGATAAATATTTATTTTATCGTTCTCCACAAGGATTGATGTCTAGAATTAACTTTATTAACTTAAGAGTTATGCGAAATGTGTAATGCTAGTATTTGATGATTTTTTTTTCAGGTTTTCAAGACTTTAAATGCAATGAAAATAAGCATAGGTAAAAATGTGAATGAAGAAGACGTTTATCATGCGATAGTAGGTTTATTCCTAACTCCTTAACTGATGTGAGAAACCTTGCATCAACCTAATTGTATCATGCTGGGTCTCCCACCAGTTATCTCTTCCGAGTTTACTGGCTATTAGTATACGTGGGTAGCTAATCGATGCATATTTAGAATGAAATGCATCATTTTATAACCCAACTACCTTCAATCCTAACATGCCTTCTACATATAAATTCTTACCAATGCCCTTAAGCTAATAAAACATAGATAAGAGCAACTATTGATAATGAAAATCTATAAATATCATTACTAAAAGTTAGCTACAGATCTACAACTACTCCTAGTTACAAAGAAATAACAATAAGGAATTGATGAAACTGTTGAAAATTAGCAGACTTTTCATCAATGGATTCCGCAACATCGTCTAGTTGCCTTCTTCTCATGGTAGACTAATCAAGGTGAATTGGCTTCTAGCCAACCAACTCCTCCATTTCGGCTTCTTGTATTCTTTTATATAGATGTGATTTACTTGGCTAGCAAGTTTGGATGAACTGGAATATCTTCATAAATGCTGAAAGATCTTGATTGATTACTAGAATATCCTCATTAATGCTGGAAATCTTTGTTAGTTGGTTCTTCGTATTACCACCTGAAATCTTGTTAATTGATTTTCCTGAATTTTATGGTGGTATGGTTATCTAGATTCGGTGACTTCGTGATGCGTTGTCTTGGTGATACTGCCGCCCTTGATGCTTTTCTTCAATGCGGTATTAACTTTTGTTTCACAACTCTTATTGGCGTTGTTCTTTAAACGCAGTAGTCTTATAAATGCATTATGTCGCTTCTCCTTTATGTTTGCATTCAGTAAAATAGTTCCATATCTAGTATCCTGGTTTTGCATCCCTGCATTGAATAACATATGTTACCACAATTTATTCTTTCTTATCTCTTAAAAATGCAATGCTAGCCTTCTAAAGCTTAATAGTGGATGCATGTGACTTCTAACAATTTTATTCACATTTTTGCTCTTAACTACTTAATTATTTCCCACTAACCTTAGAAGAATGTTGAATATTTTACCCTAATTTATGCTTTATTTAGGAGCTATCAAACCCCCAAACTTAAATCATTGCTCGTCTCGAGGAATGTGTGGTCTATCTATCAACATTTTGTTCTTTTAAATCAGTTCTCCCTCTTAAGCTCAACTATTGAAGGTTTTATCATATCTTATAACCTTAATGTAAAACTTCTTTCTCCCTTTAGTTTTCAAACTTTTCCAAAGACTCAGGTTTTGCTTCAATGTCCTTCTTATCGTGACTGATGAATTGTTCCTCATCACAATTATTTCCTTTTCCTGATCTATTATACTCAACCACTTCTATAACTAAGGTTGCCCAACACATTATGTCAAGGCCGCTATTTAGGTCTTCAAATCCCTCAAGGATTTCCATTTTTTCTTTACGCATTCCTCTTTGGTTGCACTCATATCTACAATTTTGTTGTTCTTAGGATGATTTACTTGAGCATAAAACATTTAATCTAAGCAAAAGAATTTGGTAGACAACGGAATGCTCCAAGAATTCCTTCAACTATTTGCTCTTTTATGCCTTTTATTTTGCCGAGAATACGTTGATCTTTATTTTTCACAACTTTTTTTTATACTCGCTTTATTTTCTCTCTTCTATACACTCTTCGAGCTTACCATCGCCCCAAACTTAACATTTTTATTGTCCTCAATGAATGTGAGGCTTAGTTCCCCCAAACTTAATTAGTTTCATTGTTGAAATACTCTATATTAAGCTCTAGAACTTCCTCATAAATTTTGGTTCTTTCTGTTATGCGCGATAAGGGTTTGATTCTATTTTAAGAAAAAGCGAATTTTGTACTAAATTCTAAGATTGCAATAATAGTGCTAGTGCTAGTCTTTAAAAGAAAATACTAACTTCGTATTAAAAGGTAAAATTAAGAGACAAAGACAGAATGCATCCTAAAAGAAACGAGATAAAATGAAATGCATGCGTTAATAAAAGATAAGTAATTGATAGAAATAGAAAGTTAAGAGAGCGAGACTTCCATCTACTTTTCCGCATTGTCTTTGCTTCATTCTGCATATATCAAGTGCTTCAAGAATTTCTGCCATTCAGAATATTGATAACTCTCAAATAGGTCATTATTTAGGCTGGTTTATTAAGCATTTTATTAAGGGATCATGAAGTTTTTCGAGCTATTTAGGAGCATTTTGCGAATCAAAGTGCAGAAATCAGGGTGTTTCCAGAAAATAGCTTCATCAGCGCGTTATGCGAATTAGATACAAATATTATATAATTTTGCGCTAAAAAGCTATTAAATGTAGGAAATTCTAAACACTGATGTTAGAGAAGCGAAATAATGCGAGCGACGACGCACATAGAAGAATCACGCATTTAGAAATCAGTCGCGCTCGAGAATCGCACCAACATGGAAATAAACATCGAATAAATCAAGCATTTAAGATGGTGTCAATCAAATGAATTCCAGTAAAAATAAAAAAATCCTGCATTAATGAAGATTTTCCAGCTCACCTAGGCTTGTTGACCAAGTAAATCAACTCTATAAATTGTAAGAAGGAAGCCGAAGTTTGGTGCACTGGTCGGATGGCTAGAAGCTGATCCAAGTGAAGAAAGAGCCAAGTTAGGTGGTTGAAACCTGATTAACTCGAGAAACAATTGGTGATGACTATAGAAGCCGATGACAAGGGGACTACACACTTCACAACCATGCCAGTTCCATTTTACTGTTTTTCTTAGGAGTAGTTATAATGATAAACATTCAGTAGTTGTAATAAAATTAACTGATTAAACTTCTTACTATGTGTTCATTATTATGCTGCATTATAAGAGTCTTGAATGAATTCTCACGAGTAGAATCATGCTTAGGAGCATAGGTTAAAAGATTTTTATACTACTACATTGTTTATTCATATATATATATGTGTGTGTGTGTGTGTGTGTGTGTGTCGTTTTACTACCCACGTATATGACTTGTGGTGAGTCAAAAGAGGAACCACATGGAGATCTAGTATGCTACTTTAGGTTAAATTGCAAGTATTTGAATCATGTAGGTAGTTAGGAATAACCTCACTATTGCTCGCGTTGCCCTATTTTACTATGGAGATCACAATGGAAGTTGTCTTTTCATAAATCACTAAGTGCGGAAGCACTTCTTAGTTTAGGGAAACGAGAAACTTGATAACGAGTCCCAGGTTCTTGATATCTTCTACAACTATTTATTTATCTTTACTCATTTCATACATATTTATTTATGTCAAGCATTTTCATCTTTTAGTAACGCATTCAAAATCAAATCAAACACACCTTTACAACCCATTTATTTACTTTTCAGCATAACTCTCGTTTTAATAGTATTAATTCTAGACATCAATCTCTATGGGATCGATAAAATATATACTTATTACTTGCTGTAGTTTCGACCGCGTATACTTGCGCTTAAGCAATTATGACTCATACTTAGCTTTAAGTTTCTCCGAGTTAATTGTTGTACGATTATATTAGCACTCGGAACCCCTTCGCAGTTCGAGTTTTTGGCACCGTTGCTGGGGATTGATTATTTAGAATTGATATTATTAGGACGAGAGTAGTTTTTATTGATAAAAGTTTGAACTTATATTTCAGGGGAACTGAGATTCAAGGAACATATCAACGAACATGGAAAGAGTCCCAATACATTACCACAAGCAACAATCACAACACATGGCATACAATCACTTTACAAATCAGTATTGGAGCAACAACATACAACCACCGAAAAATTGACTATATCAACATTCAAGCTATGCGAAGGAATTATACACAGATTTCAGCATCACACATCCTAACTGTGAGAATCAGGTGCATATTGGGGGAGATTACAATAGGAATTTTCAAGGAAAAAATGATCCGCAAGAGGATCGCCACATTATGAAGCGTACAGAGGAATCTAGGCGTCATGAACCTTGATATTCAATGTATAATCATGAGCAATCTCAGAAAGACACAACTCGAGAAGAAGAAGTAC
This sequence comes from Sicyos edulis, assembly GCA_036507275.1. Classification (NCBI taxonomy): domain Eukaryota; kingdom Viridiplantae; phylum Streptophyta; class Magnoliopsida; order Cucurbitales; family Cucurbitaceae; genus Sicyos; species Sicyos edulis. The sequence goes on from CM071848.1 coordinate 21,972,724, forward strand.
AACTGGAATGGAAAAAGTGGTTGAGAGAAAATGACATCATTTCCTCACCCCATAAACCAACATGCAGAACTGAGGAAATAACCCAAGGAAGCGTTGTCAGCAAAGCACCAATAGAAGAGACATAATTGAGGGTTGACGTGCTTAATGATGCATTAGTAATGGAAATTTTTGGTGAGCTCTCGTGGGAAGATTTCAGGCTAGCTATGCTTAAATAAGATGAAAAGGCTAAAGCTTGAGGACGTGCAGCAGCGGAAGATGTCGTGGAAGAAAAAAAACAACGAATCCGATTGCAGCAACAAGAAGAAACTTGGGCAAGATTCACCATCTTGGCCATTCCTGAAGCTGAGGTTGCAAAAGTTTTCGTAAGCAAAGAAGAACAAAGGATGCGATTTCAGTAGCAAGAAGAAGCTTGGGAAAGGTTCATCATCCGTGCCACACTTGAAGTTGAAAAAGAGGAATCTGTTGTAAGCGAAAAAGAACAAAGGATGTGATATCAGCAACAAGAAGAAGCTTGGGCAATGTTCGCCACCCTGATCATTCTTGAAGCTGAAATTAATGAAGTTGTTGATACTGAGCAAATTTCCAATGATGAAAGCCAAAGCGAGGATGAAAGTTCTCAACCAATCTGCATTGTGAGTAATAAGCCTAAAACACTAAGCACGAAAATTATAACTTTTTCCATTTGGAAAAAAAGTGAATAAAAAACACTGTAGGAGGAAGATGATAGCTTACAGAATAGAGGACCACTAGCAATAGTGTTCAACATTTTGGGCTATCGGATGCTCAACCACATTTTTAATTGATCATCCAAGGAAGCGGCATACAAACAATTCAACTGAATTTCAATACAATGTATCTGACTCTATCAATCCTGACAAAGGTATGGCATTCACGCATCAAGGTGTATGATGAACAAAGGCAGGAGAAGACTATCACAGATGGTGTCGCTTCTAAAATATATAAGTTGCCCAAGCCAGAACAACATACACCGAGTGGAGTTTAGCATAAGAATTCTGCCCAGGTCCTACACAGCAACATTCATGGAATGCGAAAATTCAGTATTTCTAATTTTGCACGTCAATTTTATTGCATTTATTTAGAATAAAAAGTTTTTTTTTTCATATTTGCAATTTTCTTTTATTTATTTCCTTATATTTCCAAATTATTAGTTTAGGAAGGAATTGACTCAATTTTGAAAATAAGGCAGTAGAATTTAAGTTTTCCTTTTATAATTATCTCCTTCCTTGAACAAAGATTTTTGAAATCTTTGAAAACTCTATATAAACCTTGTGAAAGACTCGATCACCATATCCCAACATTGTTCCTCAATGAAACAACCTCTGTAACTAACAGTCAGAACCAATGGTCGCAAATCCTCTTAAAGTGTAGACATTTGATAGATATTTTCTCTAAAAGTAGCTATTTTCCTAATTGACCCAAAAATGAATTCCAGCTGCCCAAAACTCTTTTTAAACAAATTAAACTCAAGCCCAAAAGTCTATCAATCCATTTCCAGCAGCCCAATATTTCATTGAAAAATATTTAAAACTCAAATAACAACTAAAATGGACAACACACCCAACACAAAACATGCATCCCATTACCTCAGTAGCTGGGTTGCGAGTCGAGTATGGGCAGCGCAAAACAGCGCCTGCGGTTTCTTTCTTTTTTTTTTTTTTTGCAATTTCTACGCACAGAAACGGGTTGGGGTCGTCTTCTTCACACAAACCAACAGAGGTGCGGGTTTCTCGACAGTTTTTGGTGCTAGGCTCGCGTTTAAGGTCGATTTCGAAGAGATCCAAGGCGGGTTAAAAACAAATCGTCGCGGGTTGGCGAGATTGAAAGATGGGTTTGGCCGTTTTTCTCGCGCAAACGTAGTTGTGCTACACAGATACCTCTTGGGAAGAAAATCAGCACAACCACAACTTGTTTCCGTCAATGTTAAAGACGAAACGATGGACAACAAGTGGCGGTGAGAATGGGTTTCACGTATGCAAAGAAGAGGATGAATTACTGTTCTTTTGTTCTTTCCTTCTTTTCTTTTTAAAATTCATGTCTTTAACCAAATTAACAAATAATAACTTACAAGATAAATAAATGAAAAGTCTAGCCTTTTGTTTTCTCATTTAACTTGCCATTAAAACAAAAGCCAAAGGTCTTAGTGGTTTCAAAAGAATTTAACAATAACAAAAAATTTCTCACTCTCTAATAATTAAATACTAAATAAAACAAAATAATGGGAATAAATTGATTTTTTAAAATAAAAATCTTGGTTCGTAACAATATTCCCTCATTTAGAAACTTTAGTCCCGAAAGTTAATTAGGGGCCAAACAATTGAGGAAAACGAGATCTCATCTCGTCTTCACGCTCCCAGGTAGTCTCTTTGACTCTTTGACTTCACCACAATACTGTCACTAACTTTATCTCTCAGTTTCGAAGAACCTAATTCTCACGAGCTAAAATTTGCACTGGTTTCTCCTCATAGCTTAAATTATCACCAAGCTGCAACGGCTCATAATCAACCACGTGCAATGTGCCACATATTGTCTTAACATTGAAACATGAAACACATTATGAATTGCAGATAACGATGGGGGCAATGCTAACCGATAAGCAACTTGTCCAATTCTCTCAAGAATCTCAAATTGACCAATGAACCTTGGACTTAATTTCCCTTTCTTTCCAAACCTCAGGACACCCCGCATTGGAGCGACCTTTAGAAACACGTGATCGCCAACTTGAAACTCAAGAGCTCAACATCGAACATCAGCATAACTCTTCTGTCTGCTTTGAGCTGTTTTCATCCTCTGTCTAATTTTCTGAACTGCATCATCGGCATCCTGAAATAATTTGAGACCCAATAATCTTCTCTCACCAACTTCATCCCAATAACTCGGAGTACGACAACGCCTTCCATACAAAGCCTCGAATGGTGCCATTTGAATCGAAGATTGATAGCCGTTGTTATAAGAAAACTCCATTAAATGAAGGTACTGGTCCCAAATTCCTGAAAAATCGAGTGCACAAGCTCGTAACATATCTTCCAATGTCTGATTCAAACGCTCGGTTTAACAATATGTCTGGGGATGAAAGGGAGTGTTATAATTACATATTGTACCCATAGCTGTCTGGACACTTTTCCAAAAATGTGAAGTAAAACGTGCATCTCTATCCGAAACAAACACTGACGGTACACCATGGTACCTTACAATCTGCTCGAGATACAACTGGGCCCACTTTTCAATAGAATAATTATCCCTTCGCGGAATAAAATGCCCACTTTTGGTCAAACGGTCTACAATGACCCAAATCATAGTGAACCCTTGTCGAGTTTTTGGCAATCCACAAATATAATCCATTGAAATTTCGTCCCATTTCTACTGAGGAACACTTAAAGGCTGTAACAAACCTGCTAGCTTGAACCTTGGAGCTTTTACCTGTTGACAGGTGATACATTTGCTAACATGTTCTGCAATTTCTCACTTCATATTGCCCCACAAGAACGTTTGCTTCAAGTCATGATACATCTTGGTACCCCCAGGATGCCAATTAAATGGAGAACTATGCGCCTCAGTCAACAACTCGACCTTAATCTCTGGAGCATCAGGCACACAAACGACCTCTGAATAACAATTCTCCATCTGAAGCAACTGAAAAGTCATTACCCAGGTCTGATTGAGCTCTAGCAAGGAACTCAACCAGATTAGGGTCACTCTATTGACCCGAACCACACGCTACCGTAAAACCGGTCTAACAGTCAATTGAGCTAAACAAGCTGCGACCTCCACCAACGACACAACTATGTTGGTACGCTCAAACACTCTACGCAAAGGGGACACAACTCTGCAGAATGTGTCGTCTTCTTGCTTAAAGTATCAGCCACCACGTTAGCTTTACCCGAGTGGTAAAGAATCTCTACATCATAATCTTTCATAAGTTCCAACCACCTATGTTGTCTCATATTTAATTCCTTTTGAGTAAAAATATATTTGAGGCTCTTATGATCACTGAAAACCTGAATCTTCTCTCCGTAGAGATAATGCCTCCAAATTTTTAGAGCAAAAACGACAACAGCAAACTCCAAATCATGTGTTGGGTAGTTTTGCTCATAAGTCTTTAACTGCCGGAAAGCATAGGCAATCACCCTTCCATGCTGCATTAATACACAACCTAATCCATGTTTGGAAGCATCACTATAAACAACAAAACCATGAGTTCCCTCTGGAACAGCAAGCACAGGTGCGGTAACCAAACAACTCTTTAGTTGTAAAAAACTAGCCTCACAAGCTTCAGTCTAAACAAAATGACTACCTTTCTTCGTTAACTGGGTCATTGTGTAACGACCCGACCCGAATGGGGTTCTAAATAGGCCATTACCTCAATGCATGCATACAAATCTACAGAAAATTTGCAAGATGGTGTTTGGATTCTAAGTAAAAGCTAAAACATGAAAACATCCATTTAAAAATCAACATAAATTCCTGAAACCTGTCCCTGTTTCCAAGCACCTGTTTCAAGGCAAATACATTTCCAAAACTTACTATGATCAGAGATTTATTTAAAACATACAAGCTTTACAACAATGCTAGAATCCGGGAAATTCATTCAGAAAACACCCTAGGGCTCCGTGCCCAACTACATGCATTCAGAGGACATTTAAATCATAAACATAAACATAAGACTCAGAGTTGAACAACGGGTTTCCATGATCACAGCTCCTCCTCCAGCCATCCTGTCTCGCACCAGGTTACCTGTGGAAAACCACATAATAAGGGTGAGTAACGAATTACTCAGTAAGAATCCCCAACCGGGGTACAATACGATATACATGGTCATCTCGATGAGCGTATGCAAGCTATGAATATAAACACAGAATAGAGCACATAGCTTAGCCCACACTTGGGCCTCGGATGCCAACTCAGGGTCTTAGTCCGGAAATCAATCACCACATCCATACAATACACAAGTCGCCCTATACGAAAAACAAGTCCCGGCCTCAGCCTGTCTACTGTCGACGAAAGGTACACTAGCTCAAGATCCCGAGGAGCTCTCCAGTCGGCGCTGTAATGAGCGTAAACATGCACCGCGTGCTCTCTGCAGAACTATGGGGGTGCCGGGTCTGAGAGGCAAGCCGCCCATGTCCAATCACCATGCCTAACTAATTCTTTGGATCGTTGTCACTGACATAGGGGTGTGAGACCTGGACACGTAAACTATGTCAGCCTGAACCACCGCACCTGGGGCTAAGGAACGGGTCGTGGTAGGCTTACACTAGGAAGCCATCCTTACCTTAACAGGTGGCAATCAAGGGCTACGGCCGAACACGCCGAGGCGTGCCGGCCGATCGTCGAGGACGCGAGGCAATGCCAAGTCATCATCCCGACCGTTGGGGCATTTAACAGTTTCCACCCTCACCCAAGATTGCAGGGCCTACCGGTCGGGTTAGCTAAACCCTAACGGGGTCCAGGGGCCAGAGAACTGTCTCGACGCCCCGGCCATGGATGCAAGGTGCTTTATGCATAGGGCCGGATGATGCTATCTACCTGCAACTCTAACTCGCCTTAACAATCAGCACACAATTCCATAAAATCCAATACGTGCTCAATAAGAATACAACGAGCGTAGCATGATACTACGAAGCAAGGAACAGATACGAGCATGCCAGAAAGGAACAACCTAGCATGGACTAACATGAGAAACAACATAGGAAATCATGCCATCGGTAATTCGAATAGAGCACTTATCGTGAAATGCCAATAAACACAAACAAGCATACAATCAGCAATCACATAATATATCCCAGGGTCCACACAACTCCGGTAAGAAATCCTTACATGGCAGGAAGACCTCTTAACACAAGAAACCTAAGCTGCGATCGAACCCGAGCTAGCTAGCGAGAACCTAACAAAAACAACAATAATTACAATCAAAAGGCCCAAATATAATAAAACAAATGGTGAGCTCGGGAGCAACTCACGAGGGTGATGACGGACACGAACGAGCGAGCCACCAGACGCGACGGCAAGAGAGCAATTTTGGCTTTGGCTGCTGGCGCTGGCTTTCGCTGTTGGGGCGGCGCGAGCTGAGCACAGCGGCTACGCTGCGGACACGCGAGGCAGGCACGGCACGGGGCGCCGACGGCGCTGGCGGCGGCGCGACACGATGATGACTCGGCACTGGGCGACGCGGCGCGACTCGGCAGGGACGGCACGGCGCGGACGAGAGCGACACGACGCGAGGGCGCGCGATCTGGCGTTGGGACGCGCGACTCGAGCGCGGACGACACGCGATCTGGGCCGAGCTTCGGCAGATCGCGGCGACGCGACTGGCGACATCGCGCGCGCGGCGCAGGCTCGGGCGACACGAGCCGGGCGACGACGCGAACGAGCGCAGGGCGAGCTCGGCCGGCGACGCGCGACGGCTGGGGAGAGGGAGCGGCACGCGGCCGGCGAGGAGGCACCGTGGCGACGCCGGTCGGGTGACGACTGGCTCTCAGCTGGGCTGGCTTGGGCGAGCTAGGGGCAGACGGTCAGTGGGCGAGCCAAGGCGGTGGGCTAGGGGCTAGGTCGGGGAGAGAGAGAGAGAGAGAGAAAATTGATTTTGGGAAAAAAAAGAAAAGAAAAATGGGAAATAAAAAGGGAAAATGGGAAAAAGGGAAAAATGGGATTTTTATCTCATTTTTCCATCCTTATCCACTTTTAAAACCTCAAAATCCCATTTCCCGGCTTCCTCCTTCGAGACCCGACCGAAGCAATCTTTTCCAATAAATCAAACTCACTTAAATCCAACTCCCAAAGCAACACTAAGGGCTCGGGCTCGAATCCCAAAGGAAACACACAACCAACCAACACTTTGCCAAAGCCCAAACCACAACCGAGCATCCAACCGACTAGCCCAAACACCTCGGGACTCGCAGGCACCAACAAACAAGCCTCGACAAAGGCAGGAGCTACCTCGAAGCCCTAAAAACCACAAATCCTGCCCAGAGAGCCAAAAGACCAAAATACCCCTAAGGAACAAAACAGCTCTAACGGCCCAACCAAACAACCGAATCTTGACCCGAAGGCACCTCGAAAACTGGAATAGAAAACTGGGCCGTTACAATACTCCCTCCTTTTAAGACTTTCGTCCTCGAAAGTCCTAAGACGAAACAGCTCTAGAAAACTCCACTGAATCCAATCCCACCAAACTTCTCGACTAAAACAACGCCAACCTTCTCCGAAAACCAAACCCTCTTGGGTTCTCAAAAATCAAGGGCACTATGCCATCCAGGCTGCCACAAACAAACTCAACCAAGAATGGGCATATCTTCAACTCCAAGGAAATAGACGGCAATCCACATCCTCAACTCGCACCAACTCTCAAACGGTGCTACTCTCAGCAAACTCGAGGACTGGCCACAAGCTCTGAAACTCTACACCACGCACTGGCAAAACTCCTCTAGAAGCTCACAGCTGCTAACAAGCAGCCTCAACCCTACAACAAGCTGGCCAAACAACTGAACCTCCTAGGTTCCAGAATCTAAACAGCCTACTATTACTTCACAGAGACCAGCAACCTCGAATCTTGCCTACGGCCTTAACTAGATGCAAATGAACCACCAATTGGCGACTGATCCAAAAAGGCAACTTCTCCAACTAGAATGCAACCACAACACTTAAGCAACCATCTTAAGGAGAAATCGCCGAACCAAAGGCAAGGGGCACCATCCTGGTACACCAGACGGCTAACAACACTCACACCAGCTGAAACTTCAGCTACGACCACCTTAAAAAGACAAGGGCCAAGCACAGACTCCACTCGGCCAAGCCAACAAACTAGAACTCCTCATCGGCCGAACGCAAACTTTCCAATGAAAACCTACCAGCAACTGGCCAAGGAGAACATCGCCAGGCAAGGAACAACCAACATTCCTCTCAAGGAAACTCGGGAAGCAAGGACTAAACCTTCACGCAGCTCTCTGCGACACAACACCTTGAGGAAAACAGCTCACAGCTTACCAACCAATGCCACGGCACCTCTGTGCCAACTCACTCAAACGAGGCTCTGCTAACGCCAACTGCGAACGCACAACAACTAGGAACAAAGCCCGAGAAGGGCTTGCTCAGCAGAACTCAACCCAAACTTATAACGAGCAACACTCGCCTCCAAGCTACCACTCAACTCTTAAAATCCAACTGGCTACTCAAAAGACTTCTCCTTTTCGCTTAGGCCAAACTCATCTTCCAACCAGAAGCTCCACTCCCAAAACCTAACAAGGAAAAAGGATAACGACAACCTCAAAGCTTACGGATCCTGAGCCACACGAATCCGCAAGACTACCACGCAAGCTAACACTCGAGGCTGGCATCCAAGGAGCAACTCAACCACCACAGAGGCTAGGGGGAAAGGAAATCTTCAATCTCCAAAGAACGAACAACTTGCCAGAACAACTCAACTCTTACTGGCTGGCCACCGCCCTTGCGGGACAAACAACTCTTCTTTGGCTAACAACACAAAGCGAGGACCCCTCATTTGGGGTGACCATTGCGCTACTCGATAAACTCCACAACTCGAGAGCTAAGTGACTCTCGCCAAATGGGAAACGACTTCCCAGCAAGCAATCTCCAGAAGGGCAGCGAACTCCACACACGCTCGCTGACTTGCTCAAACCCAAGGCAACAACAACCAACTCTCTCTTGGAAGCAACACCCAAGGGAAATCTCAACCAATCGAATCACCAATCCAGAACTAACAGAACTTACTCAACTGCCGAGGGAGGGGTCAACTCCCAAAACTTCCTGACAAGGAACAAGACCACAAGGCAACGCCCTCCAGCTAGAACCGAACTAGCTCTCGAAACAACAAAAGAACCAAATCTTGGCCAAACACTCACAAGAGGCAGAACAACCTTTATCGCAAATCTAGAACACCATCCAAGAATTCGCTTAATCGAACAAACGACTACTTCAAGCAAACCAACAAACTTTTCCCTCTTGCTAGCACCACAACCATCAATTCCAAGACCAAGGGAGTAACCTGACAACTCCCCGAAGGAAACGACTCTTACAAGCAGACAACCGAAGGACAGAGAGCTCCTCATACGCTCACTGTCTTGCTCCACTAGAGCAACAACATCTAAATCTCACGGGGCAACAACAAGGGCCCATCTCAGACTGAACCTCCAAAAGCCAAACGGGGCAACTCAACATCCGGCAACAGGAAAACAACCAACAGGGCACAAACCACTCGCCCCACGAGCAAAACTAATCTCAAGCAACTCCAATCCACACCTTGGTCGACACCAAACATCAACTTGCCACCACATCGAAACCAATCCAGACTTTACTCCAAACAAACACTAGCTTGCTAGTCTACCAAGACTGCTAGCAACTCAACCGAGGCTACAACCCACACGCCTCCAGCTGGCCAACTGAAACTCACTACCTGGGCCTGACTGAGCTCTGGAGAGGCTCTCCACAACCTAGGGTTCTCCAACAACCCTCGACACACACACTGCCGGCAAACGATCTAACAGACAACTGCCTGAACAAACAACTCCAATTTTCCAGCATCACAACCATGCTGGCCAACTTCAACTCCTTGGGAACCAAGAGGACCCAAAACGCTATAGAATGCGTCATCCTCATACTCAAAGAATCGGCCACAACATAACTTCTACCCAAGGAAGGATCCGAACAACTCTCTTAGCCATGACGATCAGAAACCACGCAGCTTAGCTACCACCGCTCTTGTTCAGTTTCCAACTGAACTCCAACCAACGATCAACAAAAAGATCTGCCAACCAAGCTTAGGTCCAACTTAACAAATCTTGCCTAAGCAACAACCTGATATCACGAGCACGGTATCCTTATCACCTCGCCAAAGCCTTACAACATCCACCTGGAGTTCAACTTCTCCCGGCCCGAGCACTAGATCTCCAAAGCAAACCCTACATGGATCTCAAACTCTCGCCATACTTTAACGAACCACACAAAACACACTTGTGTGCACAACTCTCAACCTTTCTTTAGAGATCCAAGACTAACAAGCGTTTTTCCAAAAAGCAACGCTAACTCCTGGCAGCGATACAAACAATCCAAGGAACACCAAAAGTTCCGTCTCCACACGATACTCGAAGCTGAGGCAACCTTGCTCTACCAAAGCATAACAATGCCAAACCGAACTTACTTTATACCAAGCCTCTACCAAGGGTGCTTACCCAAAAAGGCATCCGAAACCTCTCACAAGGCATCCAACTCGCCTCATCGACATCCAACTCATGGTCCCTCAGCTGGACCCAACTTGCTTCTACGATGCTCAACTCTCCTGAGATTTAGGCACTCGAAGGTAGTTGATCGCACTACCAACCACAAAGATCTCTTGGCCTTAACACTAGCGTGAGATGCACGCGCTCTAACACTTACCAACCGTCAACCTGCTTGACTTACTCAACCTCCAGTAACACTGGGAAAAGGCTCCGGCTCCTCTCGAACATCCTTTCGCTTGAAGATTTTTTATTACCACTGAACTAGCCCTTTTTGCACGACCTACACAGGTGCAACTACCATAAACGGATCCAAGGCTAAAGAAGTACGCTAAACTCCTGACGGCATAGAACCATCTGCTATGCCCATGCCAAACTCCGGCCTGAACCAGATTTAGTGCCAAAGCGGCACACCAACCAATGCACCTCAAGTGCCACTACTACCAAATCCACAACTTACTACCAACGGGGCCAACAAAGTCACAACCTCAAGTGACACAAACTCTGGCTCGGCACACAAGGGCTCAACTCCAACAACCATGCCTAAGGCATCTCATCAAGCTGAAGGCTCACAGCCTACTCTTGCATCTCCACATGATGCTCAACAAACTCTGGTCGACTCTCTCAACATGCAGCAGCTAGCCCTACTCTAGGGCTTACCAAAAGAAAGAGTGTTCCATTCTACCAAACAACTGAGGAAACCACCAACGGATCCAGTCCGAAGGGAACACTACTCATTGCACCCTTAACCATAGGGTTTCGGCTTACTGGCTGCAAAACAACAACAACAACACTTTACAATAGCACAAAGATGCCTCAACAATCTCCTCGAAGGCTGCCAACTCTACAGCTACTCACTGGGCAATCAAACAATCTGCTAAGGCTCAAGATCAACGCTTGAGCTACCCAGGCTGGTCCACACCACGGGACTCGCTCCCACAAACATCCACATAAGCACAACCATAGCTAACTCCTCTCTTGGAGTGGCACTCCAAGGCAAAGCACCTCCACCCTCTCACTAGGGGAAAACCAACAACTGGGCCACAATTGGCCTACGAGAGTCCAAGCTCTGCCTCCCACGGGGACGATGTCCCAGGGCATCCGAATCTGTCTGGATACCTCAACAAGCCACAACATACATCACACACTGTGGGAAGTTGGCATGATGGCGCTCTAAACCCAAACCAACAACGAGTCAGAACCTGCTCGTCTCCGCTCCACAACACTACACAAGGCTTACACTAGATGATAGGTATTGTAAATTCTTAACCCTTTTTCAACAACAAATAGTAAACTTAGGCGTACCTGATGACTGTCGGAGTGCTGGTGATCATGGGAAAAACGACCTACAACAAAAGGTCAATCTACGAGAATCTATGACTCGAGCTCGATACCAATCAGAATGACCCGACCCGAATGGGGTTCTAAATAGGCCATTACCTCAATGCATGCATACAAATCTACAGAAAATTTGCAAGATGGTGTTTGGATTCTAAGTAAAAGCTAAAATATGAAAACATCCATTTAAAAATCAACATAAATTCCTCAAACTCATCCTGTTTCCAAGCACTGCTTCAAGGCAAATACATTTCCAAAACTTACTCTGATCAGAGATTTATTTAAAACATACAAGCTTTACAACAATGCTAGAATCCGGGAAATTCATTCAGAAAACACCCTAGGGCTCCGTGCCCAACTACATGTATTCAGAGGACATTTAAATCATGAACATAAACATAAGACTCGAGTTGAACAACGGGTTTCCATGATCACGCCTCCTCCTCCACCATCCATCTGCCTCGCACCATGGTTACCTGTGGAAAACCACATAATAAGGGTGAGTAACGAATTACTCGATAAGAATCCCCAACCGGGGTACAATACGATATACATGGTCATCTCGATGAGCGTATGCAAGCTATGAATATAAACACAGAATAGAGCACATAGCTTAGCCCACACTTGGGCCTCGGATGCCAACTCAGGGTCTTAGTCCGGAAATCAATCACCACATCCACACAATACACAAGTTGCCCTATACGAGAAACAAGTTCCGCCTCACCTGCCTCATCTGTCGACGAAAAGGTACACTAGCTCAAGATCCCGAGGAGCTCTCCGGTCGGCGCTGTAATGAGCGTAAACATGCACCGCGTGCTACTGCAGGCTATGGGGGGTGCCGGGTCTAGAGGCAAGCTGCCCATGTCCAGTCACCACGCCTAACTAACTCTTTGGATCGGTGTCACTGACATAGGGGTGTGAGACCTAGACACGTAAACTATGTCAGCCTGAACCACCGCACCTGGGGCTAAGGAACGGGTCGTGGTAGGCTTACACCAGGAAGCCGTCCTTACTTTAACAGGTGGCAATCAAGGGCTACGACCGAACACGCTGAGGACGTGCCGATTGCCGGGGACGAGGCAATGCCAAGTCATCATCCTGACCGTTGGGGCATTTAACAGTCTGCCACCCTCACCCAAGATTGCAGGGCCTACCGGTCGGGTTAGCTAAACCCTAACGGGGTCCAGGGACGGAGAACTGTCTCGACGTCCCTGCCATGGATGCAAGGTGCTTTATGCATCAGGCCCGGATGATGCTATCTACCTGCAACTCTAACCTGCCTTAACAATCAGCACACAATTCCATAAAATCCAATACGTGCTCAATAAGAATACAACGAGCCTAGCATGATACTACGAAGTAAGGAACTGATATGAGCATGCCAGAAAGGAACAACCTAGCATGGACTAACATGTGAAACAACATAGGAAATCATGCCAGTCGGGAATTCAGAATAGAGCACTTATCAGGAAACATGTCAATAAACACAAACAAGCATACAAGCAGCAATCACATAATATATAGCGGGGTCCACACAACTCCGGTAAGAAATCCTTACCTGGCCGGAAGACCTCTAAACACAAGAAACCTAAGCTGCGATCGAACCCGAGCTAGCTAGTGAGAACCTAACAAAAACAACAATAATTACAATCAAAAGGCCCAAATATAATAAAACAAACAGGGCTGAGCTCGAGAGCAACTCACAAGGCGCGACGGACACAAACACGAGCCGCCGAGGCGAGAGAGATACCGCTGGCTGGCTGGGCGCGACTGCTCCCGCGGACACGCGCTGGGGCACGGCTGGGGCGCACGGGCGCTGAGCGTGCGGCGCGGACACGGCGAGCTCGGCACTGGGCAACGCGGCGCGACTCGGTAGGGACGGCACGGCGCGGACGAGAGCGACACGACGCGAGGGCGCGCGACTCGAGCGCGGACGACACGCGATCTGGGGCTGAGCTCGGCATTGTGCGAGGCAGGGGCTCGGGCGACACGAGCTGGGCGACGCGAACCAGGGCAGGGCGAGCTCGGGCTGGCGACGCGACGGCCTGGGCGAGGGCGAGGGCACGCGGGCTGGGCGACGGCAGACAACCTCGGCGACGCCGCCTTCGGGCTGGCTGGCTTGGGCGACGCTGGCGGCCCGGCTCGGGCTGGCTGGGCTTAGCGAGCCGAGACGGCGGGCTGGGGCGTGAGCAGGCCGCGACGGCCAGTGGGCGAGCCAAGGGGGCTGGGCTAGGGGCTAGGTCGGGGAGAGAGAGAGAGAGAGAAAATTGATTTTGGGAAAAAAAAGAAAAGAAAAATGGGAAATAAAAAGGGAAAATGGGAAAAAGGGAAAAATGGGATTTTTATCTCATTTTTCCATCCTTATCCACTTTTAAAACCTCAAAATCCCATTTCCCGGCTTCCTCCTTCGAGACCCGACCGAAGCAATCTTTTCCAATAAATCAAACTCACTTAAATCCAACTCCCAAAGCAACACTAAGGGCCCGGGCTCGAATCCCAAAGGAAACACACAACCAACCAACACTTTGCCAAAGCCCAAACCACAACCGAGCATCCAACCGACTAACCCAAACACCTCGGGACTCACAGCCACCAACAAACAAGCCTCGACAAAGGCAGGAGCTACCTCGAAGCCCTGAAAACCACAAATCCTGCCCGGAGAGCCAAAAGACCAAAATACCCCTAAGGAACAAAACAGCTCTAACGGCCCAACCAAACAACCGAATCTTGACCCGAAGGCACCTCGAAAACTGGAATAGAAAACTGGGCCGTTACACATTGGTTTGGCTTTCTTACAAAAGTCCTTAACAAACCGTCTGTAGTATCCTGCGAGACCCAAGAAACTGCGAACCTCCGATGCTGATGTTGGCTTGGACCAAGCACTAACTACCTCGATCTTAGCTGGATCGACTGAGATGCCTTCACTGGAAACAACATGACCAAGAAAAGCAACCTTTTCAAGCCAAAACTCACAATTCGAAAACTTTGCATAAAGTTGATTCTCTCTTAACGTTGTTAACACATCCCTTAAATGGTACTCATGATCCTCCTTAGTCTTAGAGTAGACCAATATGTCATCTATGAAAACAATAACAAAGTTATCCAAAAATGCCTTAAATACTCTGTCCATCATATCCATAAATGCAGCTGGTGCATTGGTAAACCCAAAAGACATAACTACAAACTCATAGTGTCCATATCTAGACTTGAAAACTGTTTTTGGAATGTCCGCATCCCGAATCCACAATTGGTGATAACCAGATCGCAAATCGATCTTGAAAAACACTGAAGCTTCTTGGAGCTGATCAGATCGTTAGTCATCGAAAATGGATAACGGTAATGTATGCTAGAAATCCTTATTCCAAAAATACCTGTTGGTGAGTGGAGCGTTGAAGATCATAGGGACAAACAACTTATTTTGTAAGTCAGTTTACAAAATCTATGACTCTAAGCTCTGATACCAATTGTAAAGACCCGTCTAAAATAACTAATTTTAGTAGGGTTTACAAGCATGTATGATAAAATAACTCATTAAAAATAAGATTAAAATAGTCAAACATACTTTTGATTAAAAATAATATCTCAAACAATATTTAGGTTCAGCTCCTGGCAAGGATAAGTTAAAACAGTAATTGAAAACAACAACCATAAATTCAAATAATTCATGCAGAATTGCAATGACAAAATAAAATCAACGGGATACATATCCCTCCCCCCCCCATGATCATTCGTTGCCTCCAACTTAGCCACCACGGTTTACTCTTTTTCCTAAAAAGGGGGGAAATGATAAGGGTTAGTAATGGGGATTACTCAATAAGAACTCCCACCTAGAGTACAAAAATGCATATGTTAGCTCAACACCTAACCAACAACTATCCTCATTATATACAACATGCTCAGACTCAGAGCTCTAAGTTGGGAACCTCTAGACTCAACTAAATGGGGGAGCACAACTGGTCCCACCTATTCAGATACTTATCTGGCCTATTTATGTAAGAAGCTCAACTGGTCCAAGTGATTTCTAATAAGAAACACAACTGGTCCTACTATAGTTTATAGGAAACGCAACTGGTCCTATAAAAGTAACTCTACTGGTTCTAGCTAGTTAGAGACGCAGCTAGCCCTATCACAAAATAAGGACACAACTGGTCCTGCTATAACTTATAGGAAACGCAACTGGTCCTATAAAGCAGTAGGAATGATACCAGTCCTACACAATTAGGGAGCACAACTGGCCCCAATAAAGGTCAGGAACACAACTGGTCTTGTTACAACTTATGAGAAAAGCAACTGGTCTCATAAATTACATCAAATCAACAAATCTGAAACACAACTGGTCTTGTTATAAGTTATAGGGAAATGCAACTGGTCCTATAAGGCGGTAGGAACGCTACTGGTCCTATCAAATTAGGGAACATAACTGGCCCTAATTAAGGTCAGGAACACAGTTGGTCCTGCTACAACTTATGAGAAATGCAACTAGTCCCATAAGTTACATCAAATTATTTATCACTCAGCATCTCATACTATTGAGCAGTATCAAGAAAAATGAACATTTTCGTGTGTACAAATATTAAATAACTATACTAGCTAAATTATCCAATATAGAGGTCAATGAGATCAAACTAGCTCAAAGATTGAATCCATGCATCTTATAGATAATCTAGCAAATAATTAATCAAATATCGAGAAAACATAGCATTTAAGGACCACACAACTCTAGGTAAAAGTCCTTACCTTTGACGATACGAAAATCCTCAAATAGCATGCCAATCATTCGAATGAGCTAAGAGTTTAAGCCTAAAACAAAGTATAACCTAGAGTAAACCTTGGCTCCCTTTTGAAATGAAAACCTATACCATTATGGACATTAAAATAACCCAAAAAACTCTTAACAACCCAAAGTTTATAAAATATTTCCCAACCATACTTTAAAAAAAAAAAAAAAAAAAATTCAACTATTTATTCCAACATCAACCTCTAAAATAGAATATTAGTTAATCCATAAAAAATATTGTATTTGAAAACAAGGCTTAAAACTCAAACATTAATAATCATTTAATGTTGGCCCTCAATTTTAAAAGGGATAACTAAGCAAATGTTTAGATTTTGGATAAATATTAAGAGAATGTCTACAATATCTTCGAGTTTAAATAAATGTCTTTTTTTAAATCTGAAAAATTAATTATTACTTTATAAATAAGAAATGGACAATTATACCCATTTACCTAATTTTTGTTTTTTTGATAAAAATATCATTTGAAATCTCTTTTTCTCTGTAACAACTTTGAGAAAAATCTTAATAGCATTCTTAAACAAGTTTTTAACCAAAAGATAGAAATTTTAAATTTATTTTCAAAAGATAAAAAAGAAAGTATATTGTTAATTGTTTGAAATTATTTTTCAAAAAAATTGAGATGAGCATTTAATCTACATAACAGTATACATGGTCCACGTGAATGAATTCTTTAATATTGAAACAAGTAACAAATATAAAAATATAAAGTGAATTTACCTGCAAACCATCTCTTGCATACGAGCGTTGGATGCCAAATATGCATGTTTAGCATAATTCTTTGGTGTTGTAGGTGTATGCTACTACATAGATTTATTTATATATATTCATCCATGCTTTTGCATCTTTTATTCCTGGTTATATACCATGTGTACCAAAACATACTGTCATGATTTCAACTGTTTTTGCATCTTTTGTTCTTGGTTATATACCATATGTACCAAAACATACTATCATGATTTCAGTCAGAACACATCCGTTTGTCTTTTGTTTCTGGTTATATACCATGTGTACCAAAACATACTGTCATGATTTAAGCAAGAATGCACTAGTTTGTCTTTTGTTCTTGGTTATATACCATGTGTACCAAAACATACTGTCATGATTTCATACGCTTTTGCATCTTTTGTTCCTGGTTATATACCATGTGTACCAAAACATACTGTCATGATTTCAACCAGAACGCATCAGTTTGTGTACGCACCATTTACTAACCCCGCACTTCTCTATCTTCTATTACTGTCAACCTTATATTTGTAAAGAGAAAGGCTAGACACTCAGCCTTGTATCTTGTTTGAGACCTGGAGTGAACATGGAAAAAATTTGGATATTGTGGATTCGTTGTCAACAAATTTTGTGGTGTAATTTAAATATACATTTGCGTCGTTCAAACTCCATTAAAAGAAATTGTAATCAACGTCGCTTTTATTTATGGAGAAATCCATGAAAATCAAACAAAAATTTGTGAATATCTCCACTCAATGGAAGTGAGATCCAACAAGACTCATATAATATCTGGGTGTGCAATTGTATCCCCAATCTCCAAAAATCAAAATCATGAACAAAAAGTGTGAGTGGGAAAGAAATCATAAACAAAAAGTGTGAGTGGGAGTGAGAACGATTGAAGAATGTGACAAATGTTGGATGCAATGAGTTGTAAAATGAATAAAAGGATAATTTGCGTTGTCATGGAGAAGACGATCAAAGACGATTTGTCAATTCCTTGCTGTTAAATAAAAAAAATATTTGACAAAGATATTAAATAAATTAAGTAAAAAAATTGAAGGATATTAAAAATAAATATATGAGTTAGTTGTATGGAGATATTCTCTCCTAGATTTGAGGTGTTAGTCTCGATAAACAAAATTAGGTTTTATCATTAATAAATATGTTTAAAAATAAAATAAAACCAAGGGTATTATGGAGATATTTTAATTATCTATTACACTGATTTTTAATTTAGATACTCATTTAAAGTCTTAAAAAGTTTAGATATTTTTTTAATTATTATTTTCTAAAAAGTAGTCATTTACTACTATTTCGCATGAATAAAGGCTCAAAACTCTATTTAAACAATATAATTTAAATGAGGAAAGACCCTTTATAAAAATAGTAATAAATGTCTAAAATTTGAAACTATCTCAAGAGAATGTCTATTCGTTATTTTACTTTAAATTTTTGTCTAAATCAAAATTAGGTGAAGAAGGATAATATTTACATTCCCATTGCCCATATCTTACATTTTTTAATATTAAAAAAATATAACAAAATTGCCACTCATATTGTCAACCATTCCCTAAATTTAAGCAATAAAAAAAAATACCTTGGAAACTCTCCCCTTAATTTAAGGGATATCTAACTTCCTCTCTCTCTCTATATATGTATATATTACTTTTTTGGGATATATCTAACTACCCATATATATATATATATATTACTCTTTTTAATTGCTTTTGCTCTTTTATACTCTAAATATCTACTCCATCATTTTATGAATCAAATAAATAATATATATATCATTCAACACTCAATCTTGATCATTGATTTTTATTTGATCTTTTATTCGTTTTTTATTCGTTTTGCAGCACTGTATCTCATATTTGTGACATTCTTCAGTCTTAGATTGATCTCACTCCCACTTTCGATCATGATTTGTTGGATGTCACTTTCATTCAGCTAAGATATTCACAAGGTTTTGTTTTTTTTTTCTTCGATTCTTTGTTAATGGAAGCAACGCCAATTACAATTGTTTTTAGCAAAATTTGAGACGATGCGAATGTATATTCCAATGTCAATACAATATGTTTTGACATCGTTCACGGATCCGATAATAAATGTCTAGATTAGAGAAACTTATTAAGATAATAGCTAAAATTATTTGGACTTTAAATAAATGTCTAAATTATTTTTTAATAATTAAATAAATAATTAATTAATTTATAATAGACAAGCATACCCCTCCACCAACCTTTGACTTATGATTTAGTAAATGTGTAAATAAGTTAAAAAATAGATTTTTTTATAACCACCAGTAAAATAAAAAAATCTAATTTATTTTTAAAAGTAAGACCCGCATATCTCTAACTAGAACTAAATTACTTTAAATTTTAATTTATAATTTTCTAAATCTTAGAAAGAGAAAAAAAAAACGTTGCATATTTTACTCTTTCAATTTGTCCTAAAGTTAAAAAGTGGACAATTATTCATTATTTTTTTAAAAAATACAATTATATACCTTCTAGCCAAAGAGGATTAGAGGTACATATGCAATACATCTAGTATATTGGAGATGAGAATAAAAGTGGAATAAAATAAAATAAAATCAAGATACCTTAAATCTTCCTCTTCTCATACATCTCCATACTTCTCCGGTTTGGTTTTCGTAAGAAAAATGTACAATCATATGAGTGTCCCTAGTAGTTTCGGGGTACATATACGTACATCTTCATAAGTCCTGGAAAATATATGCAATTGAAAATGATAATAATAATAAAACAAATCAATATAACCTGAGTCTCTCTTCTCAAACTTATTAAATTTGGTTTTGAAAAAAAATATCATCGTAATACCTATAGCCAAAGATGATTAGGGTACATATCCGTACTTTTATGATTTCCTTACCTCTTGAGATGGAAATGCAACGTAATCAGATAAGAGTAAATTGGAAAATAACCCAACATATCCTTAGTCTTGCTCGATTAGAAGAAAAATATCACAATAGCCAAGATCAGAGAGTGTAAGGGACCGACCCGAATGGGGCACTAAATGGGTCCTTACCCCAATGCATGCATTCAAAGTAAAGGACATTTAAACAGACATGATTTCGGATTCCAATTAAAACAAAACATTCAAAATAACCCCTTTAAAAACTAGACAATTTCCCTGGAACCTGTCCCTGTTTTCAAGCACCTGTTCCAAGATAAATACATTTCCAAAGTTTACTCTGATCAGAGATTTACTAAAAACCATTCAAAACCTGTTCAGATACAAAATGCTGGAATCCACAAATATTTACAAAACATCCTAGGGCTCGTGCCCTCTTCATGCATTCAGGGGAAAACAAAACACAAAGAGTCATAATACAAAAATCGAGTTGGAAGATGGGCCCCATGATCACAGCTCCTCCTTCACCATCCTGTCTCGCAACTTGGTTACCCGTGGAAAAACCACGATGTAAGGGTGAGTAACGAATTACTCGGTAAGAATCCCCAACCGGGGTACAATACGATATACATGGTCATCTCGATGAGCGTATGCAAGCTATGAATATAAACACAGAATATAGCACATAGCTTAGCCCACACTTGGGCCTCGGATGCCAATTTAAGGTCTTAGTCCGGAATAATATCACCACACACCAATACACAAGTCGCCTATACGAGAAACAAGTCCCGCCTCACCTCGCTCTCATCGACGAAAAAAGGTACAATGGCTCAAGATCCCGATGAGCTCTCCGGTCGGCGCTGTAATGAGCGTAAGCATGCACCGCGTGCTACTGCAGACTATGGGGGGTGCCGGGTCTAGAGGCAAGCTGCCCATGTCCAGTCACCATGTCAGCCTGGACACGTAAACTATGTCAGCCTGAACCACCGCACCTGGGGCCAAGGAAACGGGTCGTGGTAGGCTTACACCAGAAGCCGTCCTTGCCTTAACAGTGGCAATCGGGGCTACGGCCGAACACTCGAGGACGTGCCGATCTGCCGGGGGCGAGGCAATGCCAAGTCATCATCCCAACGGTTGGGGCATTTAACGATCGCCACCCTCACCCAAGATTGCGGGGCCTACCGGTAGGGTTAGCTAATCCTCACGGGTCCGGGGGACGGAATGACTTGCTCGACGTCCCCGCCATGGATGCAAGGTACTTTATGCATCAAGCCCGGATGATGCTATCTACCGCTACTCTAACTTTGCCCTAGCAATCAAAGCAAACAAATCCATAAAATCCAATACGTGCTCAATAAGAATACAACGAGCCTAGCATGATACTACGTGGCAAGGAATGTAGATCTGAGCATGCTAGAAAGGAACAACCTAGCATGGATTAACATGAGAATTAAATCGGGAAAATCATGCTAATCGGGAATTCGAATAGAATACCTAGCTACACATGTCAATAAACACAAACAAGCAGTCAATCAGCAATCGCATAATATATCGCAGGGTCCACACAACTCCGGTAAGAAATCCTTACCTTGGTCGGGGACGATTTGACACGAAATCCTAAGCGGGGAATGCACCCGAACTAGCTACCGAGAACCTATCAATCACAACAAAAATCACTCAATAGGCCTAAATATAATAAAATAAACGAGGCTCAGCTGGGAGCAACTCACGAGGCACGACGATTTAACGCATTTAACGAGCCGATTGCGAACGCAAAGCGCGCGGCCGGGCCGGGAGAGCTGGGGCGTAAATGGGCGTCTTTGGCGCGGACGCCTTGAGACGACATCTTTGGGCGGCGGTTAGCGGCGCCTTGCGCGCGAAGGGGCGCGCACACACTGGGACGGCGCGCGGCGTGACACGGAGCTAGGCGAGGACGCGCGCGCGGTGTGCGGCGAGGCTCGGCGGCAGAGCTGCTTCTGAGCACGCGAGCACGGCGAACAGGGGCTCTGTTTTTGTGCGCGAACAGGGGCGATGGAGAAAATCCGAATTCGATTGATTGGCGAAGATTCGACGGCCGATAGTTGTTGGACGAACTCTCCTACGCAAGCTGCACAAAACCCATCTAGAAATTCACTTCAACACGGCAGGGGGCTCGGATAGAAGAAGAGAAGAAGAAAAAGAAGAAAAGCTTACCTTCTGCCCTGAAAAGGATCGACCTTCGAGCTGGGGAAGACGACCACGTCCGAATCGGAGCTGGAGAAGGAAGAAATCGCCAGAAATCGCTGTCGGTTGATGAAGGAGATCGCGAAGAGAAGAAGGAGAGAAATGAAGGAGAAGGCTCGGGAGAGCTCTGTTTTAAACCGAGCGCACGAAGACACGGATATGTATTAGATCGCGCGTTTAGATTAACAAACGCGCCCAATGGCTCGGCTGGCAGCGCCCCCTACCTACCACGCGACACGCCCTTGGCTCGAATCTCACTCGACGCGCTATTTAATTCCTTATTTATTTCCACATTCTTCCAAGCCCAAATGCCTTCAAGAAAATTCCCGATCCCATTCAAATCGACTCATAATTATTCCGGCAATTAACAATTACATAACCGGCCCTGTCGGCCCGACCCAAAATTACCAAAATGCCCTTGGGCCTCCCGGGAAGACCGGGATGAAATTTGTGGGCCGTTACAATATTCCCTCCTTATAAGACTTTCGTCCTCCACTGAACTTTTACCAACCGGATTTCACGATTACGCAGTGTCTTTATCTCAAAAGCAAGAATCCCCACTGGCTTTTCCTCGAAGCTCAAATCTTCATTCAGCTGCAACGGCTCAAAATCACCAATGTGCGACGAGTCCGACACGTACTGTCTCAACATCGAAACATGAAAAACACTGTGCACTGCCGACAATGACGGAGGCAAGGCTAATCGATAAGCAACCTTGCCAATCCTCTCCAGAATCTCAAACGGACCAACAAAACGGGGACTCAGCTTTCCACGCTTGCCAAACCTCAAAACACCTCGCATCGGTGCGACCTTTAGGAATACATGTTGGCCAACCTCAAACTCCAAATCTTGTCGCCGAACATCGGCAGAATCTCTCTGCTCGCTCTGAGTTTGTCAACATACGAGCTCTAATCTTCTCGCACGACACACCATTGGTCAATCTACAACAACTCGGGACCCAAAACTCGCCTATCACCAACCTCTTCCCAAAACACGGGAGATCGGCAACGCTTACCATACAAAGCCTCGAATGGAGCCATCTCAATCGCCGATCGATAATCGTTGTTATATGCAAACTCCATCGATATCTGAATCTGGTCCCAATCGCCCGGAAATCCAACACACAAGCCCTCAACATGTCTTCGAGAATCGGTTCACCTCTCGATCCGCTCCATCGGCCGAGGGTGAAAAGTCAGTCTTTGGCGCACTCGATGCCTAAACCCTTTTGGAGCGCTCTCGAGAACGAAAGTGAACCTCGAATCACGGTCCGACACGGTCCTCACAGGCACACCGTTATAACGAATGATCTGCTCCAAAAACAACTACGCCCATCGCTTCCACGGTATAAGTGTCTCTACCGGGAATGAAGTGTGCGCTCTTAGTCAATCGATCGACTATCACCCAAATCGAGAAAACTTTCTGAGTCCTCGGCAATCCGAAATAAAGTCCATGGAGATCTCTTCCCATTTCCACCGAGGTACACTCGTAGGCCGCAACAACAAACCCACGTCTCTCTGCACGGGTGCCTTCACTTGCGACAAGTGAGACATCGACCGACAAACTCCGCAACATCTCTTTTCATACCCATCCACCAGAATGTCTGCTTAAGATCCTGATACATCTTGGTACCCCCGGGGTGCCAAGCAAACGGAGGACTGTCGGCCTCTGAGAGCAACTCTATTCGCAATCCTGCTACATCCGGAACACACAACCGGCCTCAGACGTCGTCCCCATGCGTCTCGTGAATACACAAAGTCAAAATCTCCATCAAGACTAACTCTGTCAAATAATCTTTTAAGTGCGGGGTCACTCACCGACTATCAATAATCCATTGTCTAATCGATGGTTTGGATCATCAATCGAGCTACTCTGCAGTAACCTCACCCAACAACACTACAATCTCAGCCCGCTCGAACTCTCTCTGTAATCTGGGCTGGGAACTCAACAACACCGCGGAGTGCGACGTCTTCTACTCAAGGCATCAGCTACAACATTTTCTTTGCCCGGATGGTACCAAATCTCGCAGTCATAATCTTTTACCAACTCTAACCATCTCCTCTGCCTCATATTCAACTCTTTCTGAGTAAACAGATACTTGAGGCTCTGGTGATCGGTAAACATCTAAATCCGCTCACCATACAGGTATTGCCTCCAAATCTTCAGTGCGAACACCACTGCTGCCATTTCCATATCATGAGTCGGATAGTTTTGCTCATATGGCTTCAGCTGACGGGAAGCATAAGCAATGACCTTCCCGTGCTGCATCAACACACAACCTAACCCGAACTTGGAAGCATCGCTGTAAATCACGAAACCACCTGTCCCCTCCGGATCGCCAACATCGTCTTTGAGGCAAAGCGCGCTTGAGCACAGCAAAGCTCTCATCACACTTACTGTTCCAAATAAACTCGACACCCTTCCTCGTCAGACGAGTGAGGGGCGAGGCTATGGCGGAAAAATCCTTAACAAACCGACGGTAGTAACCTGCCAAACCCAGAAAGAAACGGCTCCCACGAGCAGACAACCGAAGGACAGAGAGCTTCACATGCACTCACTGTCTTGCTCCTACCAAAGCAACAAGATCAAAATCTCACGGGGTAGCAACAGGGGTCTACCACGGATTGAACCTCCAAATACCAACGGGGCAACTCTCAACTTTCCTGGAAACAGGAAGACAACCAACATGGCACGAACCATTCGCCCCACGAGCAAAACTGACTTCTAGCAATTCCAATCCACACCTTGGTCAACACCAAGCATCAACTTGTCACCATATCGGAACCAATCCGGACTCTACTCCAAACAAATACTAACTTGCTAGGCTACCAAGATTGCCAGCAATTTCCCCCGAGGCTACAAACTACTACTCGGCTCCAAATTTGCCAAATGCAACTCACTACTTGGCCTGACTGAGCTCTAGAGAGGCTCTCCACAACCTAGGGTTCTTCGACAACCCTCGACACCCACTGCCAACTAACGGCCTACAGCCAACTGCCTTAGGAACCAAGAGGATCCGAAACGCTACCGAATGCGTCATCCTCCTACTCAGACATCAACCACAACATAACTCCTATCCAAGGAAGGATCCGAACAACTCTCTCAGTCATGACGGTCAACAAGAAGATCCGCAAACCAAGCTTAGGTCCAACTTAACAAATCTTACCTAAGCAACAACCTGATACCATGAGCATGGTATCCTTATCACTTCACTAAAGCCTTACCACATCCACCTGGAGTCCAACCTTTACAAGAACGGAGCACCAGATTCCCAAAGCAAACCCTGCATGGATCTGAAACTCCTGCCACAGAACGAACCACACAAAACACACTTGTGTGCACAACTCTCAACCTTCATTTAGCAATCCAAGGCTAACAAATTCTTTTCCCAAAAGCCACACTAGCTCCTGGCGGAGATACAACCAATCAACGGAACACCCAAAGTTCCATTTCCACACGATGCTCGAAGCTGTGGCAACCTTGCTCTACCAAAGCATAACCATGCCAAACCACACTTACTTTACCATGCCTCTACCAAGGGTGCTTACCCATAAGGCATCCAACTCCTTTCACAAGGCATTCTACTCACCTCATAGGCATCCAACTCATGGTCCCTCAGCTGGACCCAAACTTGCTTCTACGATGCTCAACTCTCCTGAGATTTAGGCACTCGAAGGTAGTTGACCGCACTACCAACCACAAAGATCTCTTGGCCTTAACACTAGCATGAGATGCACGCGCACTAACACTTACCGACCGTCAACCTGCTTGACTTACTCAACCTCCAGTAACACTGGGAAAAGGCTCCTTTCGAACATCCCTTCGCTTGAAATCCTTCGATTACCACTGAACTAGCCCTTTTGCACGGCCTCCACAGGTGCAACTACCATAAACGGATCCAAGGCTAAAGAAGTACGCTAAACTCCTGACGGCATAGAACCATCTGCTATGCCCATGCCAAACTCCGGCCTGAACCAGATTTAGTGCCAAAGCGGCACACTAACCAATGCACCTCAAGTGCCACTACTACCAAATCCACATCTTACTACCAACGGGGCCAACAAAGTCACAACCTCAAGTGACACGAACTCTGGCTCGGCATACAAGGGCTCAACTCCAACAACTATGCCTAAGGCATCTCATCAAGCTAAAGGCTCACGACCTACTCTTGCATCTCTACATGATGCTCAACAAATTCTGGCCGGCTCTCTCAACATGCAGCAGCTAGCCCTACTCTAGGGATTCACCAAAATAAGAGTGTTCGTCTCTATCAAACAACTGAGGAAACTACCAACGGATCCAAATCAAGGGACACACCGCTTGTCTTTGCACCCTTAATCACGGGGTTCCGCCATCGGCGCAAACAACAACACTTTACAGAAGCACCAAGATGCCTCATCAACCTCCTTGAAGGCTACCAACTTTGCAACCACTCTCTGGGCAACCAATTAATCTATCAAGGCTCAAGATCAACACTTGAGCTACCCAGGCTAGTCCACACGGGGACCTGCTCCACAAACATCCACATCAACACAACCACAGCTAACTCCTCTCTTGGAGTGGCATTCCAAGGCAAAGCACCTCCACCCTCTCACTAGGGGAAAACCAACAACTGGGCCACAGCTTGGCCTATGGGAGTCCAATCTCTACCTCCTCTCGAACGATATCCCAAGGCATCCGAATCTACGGATACCACAACAAGCCACAACATACATCACACACTCGCGGAAGTTGGCATGATGGCGCTCTAAACCCAAACCAAAAACGAGTCGAACACTCGCTGCGTCTCCGCTCTACAACACTACACAAAGCATACACTAGATGACAGGTATTGTAAATTCTTAACCCTTTTTCAACAACAAATAGTAAACTTAGGCGTACCTGATGACTTTCGGAGTGCTAGTGATCATGGGAAAACGACCTACAACAAAAGGTCAATCTACAGAATTTATGACTCGAGCTCTGATACCAACCTGTAAGGGACCGACCCGAATGGGGCACTAAATGGGCCCTTACCCCAATGCATGCATTCAAAGTAAAGGACATTTAAACAGAGACATGATTTCGATTCCAATTAAAACAAAACATTCAAAATAACCCCTTTAAAAACTAGACAATTTCCACTGAACTCGTCCCTGTTTCCAAGCACTGCTTCCAAGATAAATACATTTCAAAAGTTTACTCGATCGTAGATTTACTAAAAACCATTCAAAACTCATTAGATACAAAATGCCGGAATCCACAAATATTTACAAAACATCCTAGGGCTCGTGTCCGCCACATGCATTCAAGGGAAAACAAAACACAAAGAGTCATAATAAAAATCGAGTTGGAAGATCGGGCCCCATGATCACAGCTCCTCCTTCACCATCCTGTCTCACAACTTGGTTACACGTGTGGAAAAACCACGATAAGGGTGAGTAACGAATTACTCAAGAAGAATCCCCAACCGGGGTGCAATACGATATACATGGTCATCTCGATGAGCGTATGCAAGCTATGAATATAAACACGAATAGAGCACATAGCTTAGCCCACACTTGGGCCTCGGATGCCAATTTAAGGTCTTAGTCCGGAATAATATCACCACACACCCAATACACAAGTCGCCTATACGAGAAACAAGTCCCGACCTCACCTGTCTCATCGTCGACGAAAAGGTACACCGCTCAAGATCCCGATGAGCTCTCCTGGCGGCGCTGTAATGAGCGTAAGCATGCACCGCGTGCTACCGCAGACTATGGGGTGCCGGTCTAGAGGCAAGCCGCCCATGTCCATCCACCACGCCTAACTAAATCTTTGGATCGGTGTCACTGACATAGGGGTGTGAGACCTGGACACGTAAACTATGTCAGCCTGAACCACCGCACCTAGGGCCAAGGAAACGGGTCGTGGTAGGCTTACACCAGGAAGTCGTCCTTGCCTTAACAGGTGGCAATCAAGGGCTACGGACGAACACGCTGAGGACGTGCCGATTGCCGGGGACGAGGCAATGCCAAGTCATCATCCCGACGGTTGGGGCATTTAACAGTTTGCCACCCTCACCCAAGACTGCAGGGCCTACCGGTAGGGTTAGCTAATCCCTCACGGGGTCCAGGGACGAAATGACTTGCTCGACGTCCCTGCCATGGATGCAAGGTACTTTATGCATCAGGCCCGGATGATGCTATCTACCTGCAACTCTAACCTGCCCTAGCAATCAGCAAACAAATCCATAAAATCCAATACGTGCTCAATAAGAATACAACGAGCCTAGCATGATACTACGAAGCAAGGAACAGATACGGCATGCTAGAAAGGAACAACCTAGCATGGATTAACATGAGAATTAAATCAGGAAAATCATGCTAATCGGGAATTCAGAATAGAATACCTAGCTACACATGTCAATAAACACAAACAAGCAATCAATCAGCAATCGCATAATATATCGCAGGGTCCACACAACTCCGGTAAGAAATCCTTACCTTGGTCGGGGACGATTTGACACGAAATCCTAAGCGGCGAACGAACCCGAACTAGCTACCGAGAACCTATCAATCACAACAAAAATCACACAATAGGCCTAAATATAATGAAATAAACGAGGCTCAGATCGGGAGCAACTCACGAGGCACGACGAACGCACGAACGAGCCGATTGCACGAACGGGGCAGCAACGGGGCTGGCTGGGCGAGCTGGGGCGCAGAAATGGGCGTCTTTGGTGCGCGCGAGACAGATCTTTGGTGAAGCTGGCGCGCTGCGCGCGCGCGCGAGCGGCACACCGGGAGGGCAGCGCGCGCGTGACACGTAGCCGGCGAGGACGCGCGGTGTGCGCGGCGAGGCTCGGCGGCGGGCGCCTGCGCGCGCGCGAGCACGGCGAACAGGGGCTCTGTTTTTGCGCGCGAACAGGGGGGATGGAGAAAATCCGAATTCGAGCGATTGGCGAAGATTCGACGGCCGATAGTTGTTGGACGAACTCTCCTACGCAAGCTGCACAAAACCCATCCGAAATTCACTTCAACACGGCCGAAACGGCTTGAAGCGAGGGGCTCGGATCGAAGAAGAGAAGAAGAAAAAGAAGAAAAGCTTACCTTCTGCTCGGAAAAGGATCGACCTTCGAGCTGGGGAAGACGACCACGTCCGAATCGGAGCTGGAGAAGGAAGAAATCGCCAGAAATCGCTGTCGGTTGATGAAGGAGATCGCGAAGAGAAGAATGAGAGAAATGAAGGAGAAGGCTCGGGAGAGCTCTGTTTTAAACCGAGCGCACGAAGACACGGATATGTATTAGATCGCGCGTTTAGATTAACAAACGCGCCCAGTGGCTCGGCTGGCAACGCCCCCTGCCTACCACGCGACACGCCCTTGGCTCGAATCTCACTCGACGCGCTATTTAATTCCTTATTTATTTCCACATTCTTCCAAGCCCAAATGCCTGCACCAAAATTCCCGATAATTCAATTTTCCGGCCGTTACAGAGAGTGAGAAACAAAGTAATCAAAAGTAGAGTAACCATATGACACAATTCTCCATAGATAGTGAAAAAGAAGAAGGGAGGAAAATAATAAATTCTCCATAGATAGTGAAAAAGCAGAGGACCTTAAAATATGGAAGGAAAGATGAACACAAGTCGTGTAAAAGAAAAAAAAAACTTATGCAAAAGCCTAATTGAAATTTGTTTTCAAATCCGTCGTCTTGCTCCATTGAAATTTGTTTTCAAATCCGTCGTCTTGCTCCTCTGCCTCTACGCGACGAAAATCAACTGCTCAAACCTCCATGGATGAAATCGATAAATTTCACGAAAACTGAACTCTCCTACTTTGAAGATGCAATCGACTATGAAGATTCTTTTTTAAAGAACTCAAAAATATTAATAAAATATCTTATATTTTAAATTTGTTCCTTAAAATCTGGTTTATGTGCATATTGTTTGAGATTTACATAATTAATGACTAATTAATAACTTAATAAATTGTTCCTAAAAAAAAAACTTAATAAATTAGGGGCAATTATGGAAAACAAAATATCTCTCACCTCTCTCCTTTCCATTTTAGACATTCATTTAAATGGTCCAAAAGTTTAGCTATTTACTTAATAATTTCTAAAAATCTAGCTATATACTACTAATACCCAAATTAAATTTAAGCCCAAAAGTCTATCAATCCATTTCTAACAGCCCAATATTTCATTTAAAAATATTTAAAACTCAAATAACAACTAAAATGGACAACACACCCAACACAAAACACGCACCCCATTACCTCAGTAGCTGGGTCGCGAGTCGGGTCACGGGTCAACGTTTGGGTAGGTGGGTCTGGGTAGCAGGGAGCGGGTGCACGGATCAGCGGGTCTGAGCAACGCAAAACAGCCCCTGCGCTGTCTTTTTTTTTTTTTTGGGTAGGTGGGTCTACGCACAGAAACGGGTTGGGGTCGTCTTCTTCACACAAACCAACAGAGGTGTAGGTTTCTCGGTGTTTTTGGTGCTGGGCTCGCGTTTAAGGTCGATTTCGAAGAGATCCAAGGCGGGTTAAACCCGAATCTTCGCGGGTCGGCGAGATTGAAAGATGGGTTTGGCCGTCTCGCTCAAACGCAGTTGCGCTACACAGATACATCTCGGGAAGAAAATCAGCACAACCATAACTTGTTTCCATCAATGTTAGAGACGAAATGATGGACAACAAGAGGCTATGACAATGGGTTTCACATATGCAAAGAAGAAGATGAGTTAGTGTTCTTTTGTTCTTTCCTTCTTTTCTTTTTAAAATTCATGTCCTTAACCAAATTAACAAATAAAAACGTACACAATAAATAAATGAAAAGTCTACCCTTTTGTTTTCCCATTTAACTTGCCATATAAACAAAACCCAAAGGTCTTAGTGGTTTCAAAAGAATTTAACAATAAAAAAAAATTTCTCACTCACTAATAATTAAATACTAAATAAAACAAAATAATGGGATAAATTGATTTTTCAAAAGAACAATCTTGGTTCGTAATAGAACCAAAATGTTTTAAAGATGCCAAAAATGATGAATTATGGATTTTAGCTATGCAAGAAGAGTTAAATCAATTTGAAAGAAACAAAGTTTGGGAATTAGTCCCCAAACCTTCTAATTTTTCTATTATTGGGACTAAATGGGTACTTAGAAATAAACTGGATGAAAAAGGGAAATATAATTAGAAATAATGCTAGACTTGTAGCTCAAGATTATTGTCAAGAAGAAGGTATAGATTATGAGGAATCTTTTGCACCCATTGCTAAATTAGAAGCTATTTGAATGTTACTTACTTTTGATTCTTATAAGAATTTTATCTTGTATTAAATGAATGGAAAAAGTACATTTTTAAATGGTTATATTATGAAGGAAGTTTATGTAGAACAACCTCCAGACTTTGAAAGTTTTGATTTACCTAATCATGTCTATGAGTTGAAAAAGGCTTTATATGGTTTAAAGCAAGCCCCAAGAGCTTGGTATGATAGACTTAACAACTTTCTTCTTAAAAATGACTTTAAAATGGGTAAACTTGATACTACTCATTTTATTAAGACTAAAGAAAATGATATGCTTTTAGTGCAAATTTATGTAGATGATATTATTTTTTGTTCTACTAATCCTTCTTTGCGTGAAGAATTTTCTAAGTGTATGATGGGAGAAGTTAGCTTTTTCCTTGGACTTCAAATAAAACAACTCAAGAATGGTATCTTCATAAGTCAAGAGAAATCCACAAAGGATTTGATCAAAAGATTCCAGTTCAACGAAGATAAAATTTCAAAAACTCCTATGAGCACATCTATCAAGCTTGACAAGGATGAAAAAGGTAAATGTGTGGACATAAAAGCTTATCGAGGTATGATTGAATCTTTTCTTTATTTAACCACAAGTAGACTTGATATCATGTTTAGTATATGTCTTTGTGCTAAATTTCAATCTTGTCCTAAGGAATCTCATTTGCATGTCGTTGAGAGAAAATTTAAATATTTGCTTGGTACTGTTGATTTAGGGCGCTTGTGGTATCCTAGAAATGTTGAATTTAATTTAGTAGGATATTCCGATGCAGATTTTGCCGGAAGTTTATTTGATCGTAAAAGTACTAGTGGGACTTGTCAATTTCTTGGAAGTTTCTTAGTATCTTGGTTTAGAAAAAAGCAAAATTCGGTTGCCTTATCTGCTACCGAAGCGGAATATATTGCGGTTGCTAGTTGTTGTGCTCAAATTCTTTGGATGAAACAAACTTTATGTGATTTTGGTTTAAAATTTGATAATGTACCCATAATACAAGGGCTATTAATTTGACCAAAAATTCTATGCATCATTCAAGAACTAAACATATCGATATTAGACATCACTTTATTAGAGAGCATGTGCAAAATGGTCATATTATTCTTGATTTTGTGAACTCTAGTAATCAATTAGCGGATATTTTCACCAAGCCTTTGAATGAAGAGAACTTTTGCAAAAATAGGCTTGAACTTGATATTATTCGTTGTGATGCCTCTTAAATTTATATTTTGCTTTAAGACATATTGTTAGGGGGAGCTTTTTTTTTTTGAAAAAAAGTAAGTAATCATGTTCTTAGAAGAAATATTCATATATTTAGGGGAGCTTTTATATCTTTTTTCTTTTTTATGATTACAAAGGGGGAGAAGTTCAAGAAAAATATGTTTCAAATGTTTGTAACATATCTTTATTATTATAATTGATTATTGATGCATTAATTTAGGGGGAGAATTATTGTGAACTCTATGATTATATATTATACTTTTAATGCTATTGGCCATATGTACTGCACTAAATTGATTCTTATGATCTTCAAGTGATTTTTCTTTAGTAGTTTGTAATCATAAAAAAGGGGGAGATTGTTGGCTATTTGGCCCTATATCAAATTATTTAATTTTAATTCATTAATATTTTTATGATAACAAATATGATCTTATTTACTAACGATTTTGATGTTTTAAGATGTCCATAGTGTAGTGCTTGAAACAAGGATTCCAACGCAAGTTGAATCATTCAAATCGGAGTTGAAACGAAGAAGTTATGGTCGAAACAAGTTTGATAGAGAAAATCACGGGATGACGACGTGGTAGCTGAGTGTGCATCATGGACCATTTAGAAGTTGACATATGGAGCTTTGGATGAGTGAAAAATGGTAGCTTTTAGTTGTTTTGAAAAGAAAATGAAAATAAAGAAAATGAGAGAGAAAAGAAAAAGGAAATTAAAATATATATATATATATATATATATATATATAAGCAAAAGTTTCAAACGGTAAAAAGTTTGATATTTTGATTATCTTGAACTTATTTAGAATTTTTTTTGTAAAACCATATTTACCCCGCTCTAGCATTGTCATACCGATCCAACAATTGGTATTAGAGCCAAATTGCTCTTCTAGATTTTTAATATAAACTTTATTGTTTGAGTTTTATGGCAAACCTTGTAGAAAGTGGTATTAATGAAGGACAATCATCTTCCAATAACAATAATTTGACCCATCAAAGTAAGGACGCCTAAATGAGCCATTATTGAGCACATCAACCATACATAGGACATGTCAAATCCAAAAAATAATTCTAGACACCTAGTAGTAGACAAACAAGCTGCTGTCATTAATTCCAAACACCATTACTAACAATGTGGAGTGATTTACAAGGTGAGCATATAATATGGAGTGAAATGCAAGTTGAGCATATAATGTGTATTTAAATGTATTAATGAACATGATTAATTCTAGGAAAATTGTATTCAATATACTCTTTTCAAGAAATATTTACAAAACTAGGCAACAAACTTTTCTTTTGCAATTTTAATTTTATTTATTAAAATACGGATTTATAAATTTAGCTAATACAATTTTTCCCTTTAAGCATTTATTTCTTTCATTTTAAATCCCTAATATCATATCAAACTTCCCATAATTAACAAACTCATATCATCTAAAAATAGCATTCCATCTAACCAATTTGGATTTTTTTAAAAAAACTTCTCACCTCATTATTCCAATTTCATTTAATCTTCACGTTTTCATCTAGGTTCATTCTCCATTCTGTCGTACTTTTTATTTATTTATTTATATAATACGCTTCATTTCTTTTCATGCTCCATTCATTCCGGCAAGCTCAAAACTGTCCAACTACGACTTAAGATTCTAACCAGACTGTACACTTCATTTCTCTTTATCCTTCATACATTCTGACGAGCTCAAAATAGTTCAATGACCAATTATGATTACGACCAGACGTTTTTTGTCATCTATCGCAAAGTATTCACAGTTCTGACCTGTTTTGTGTAATATTTCATCAGCTTCATGACCGATGCGATTTAAGTTCAGCTGTGTACAATATTTGTAACGGTTTAACCCATCGCTGGCCAAGATATTGTTCGCTTTGGCCCAATGGCCTCACGGATTTGTTTCTCCCCCATGGGGAAAACGCGTCTTGCTAGGGAAAGGTGTCCACACCCTTTATAAGGAGTGCTTAGTTTCCCTTCCCAACCGATATGGGATTCCCCTATAAGTTTCCACCTCCCCTTAGAGGTCCAGCGTCCCGATGGAGGGCACACCGGCTCGATGCCTGGCTGATACCATCTATAACAACCCAACCCATCGCTAGTAAGATAACCCACTGGCCTCACGAGTTTGTTTCTCCCCCATGGGGAAAACGCGTCTTGCTAGAGAAAGGTGTCCACACCCTTTATAAGGAGAGTGCTTCGTTCCCCTTCCCAACCGATGTGGGATTCCCCTATGAGTTTCCACCTCCCCTTAGAGGTCTAACGTCCCGATGGACTCGACACACCGGCCCGATGCTTGGCTCTGATATCATCTGTAACGGCCCAACCCATCCCTAGCAAGATATTGTCCCCTTTAAGCCTACTGGCCTCACGGGTTTGTTTCGCCTCCATGGGAAAAACTTGTCTTGCTAGGGAAAGGTGTCCACACCCTTTATAAAGAGTGCTCTGTTCCCCTTCCCAACCGATGTGGGATTTCCCTGTGAGTTAGGGGAGAAAAAAATTCGTGAGGCCAAAGAGGATAATATCTTGGCTAGCGATGGGTTGGGCCGTTACAGATGGTATCAGAGCCAGGCATCAGGCCGATGTGGCGGGTCCATCTAGAAGCTGGACCTCTAAAGAGAGGTGGAAACTCATGAGGGAATCCCAAATCGATTGGCAAGGGGAACGAAGCACTCCTAATAAAGGGTGTGGACACCTTTTCCTAGCAAGATGCGTTTTCTCCATGGGGGAGAAACAAATCCGTGAGGCCATTGGACCAAAGAGGACAATATCTTGGCTAGCGATGAGTTGGGCCGTTACAATATTTTAATGTTTATTTTAAACTTAAATGCTATTTCTAACAACAAAGTCTTAGATCGCAGGCATACACAAGTATACGTTATCAAATTGCGGCAAGTGATAAGTATTTATTTTATTGTTCTCCACAAGGATTGATGTCTAGAATTATTATTACTAGCTTGAGAGTTATGTAAAATAGGTAAAAGAATGTTATTGGTGATTGTTTGAATTTTTAAAGACTTTAAAAGATGAAATGCAATTGAGTTTAGATAAAAATACGAATGCAGAAGATCTGCTTAGTGGTAATTAGATTCCACGCTTCCCTGTTCTAATAAGCATTTCTGCACTTATTGATTTATGTCTAATCCAACTTTCAATTCAGTTATTGATACTTAGCTTTGGGCGACGCACGTGATAGTAGGGTTATTCCTAACTTCTTTAACAATGCGAGAGACTTCGCATTGAACCCATCATAGCATATTGGATCACCTGACAATTCTCTTTTCCAAGTTCATTGAATGCTAGCATGCATGGGTAGCTAATCGACGAATACATATAATAAACTTGCAGCAATATAAAATCTAAAAAGCTACAATCTTAAAATGCATTCTAGATACGAATTTCTTACCATGGCTCCTAACTAATTCAACATAGAAACGAACAACAGTAGATAATGTAAACCCATAAATTTCATTACTAAAAATTTTCTACAATTCTATGATATACTTCTAATTATGAAAAGAAATAAAAAAGATAAGAATTGGTGCAGTTGTGAAGATGTGCAGACTCCTTGTCATCAGCTCATACGAACATCACCAGTTTCATTTCGACGTGGATGGGCTTCTGACCAACCGACCAGCTCACCATTTGCAACTTTTTTCCTTCTATATATTGAGACAATTTGCTTTGCTAGCAAGTTTGGGTGAGCTGAAATATCTTCATAAATGTAGGAATCTCTTGATTATCGCTATGATTTCTTGATCAATGCCGACTTTTATTGCTTGATTGATTTCTCTATTCTTTCTTTATTGGTGTAATTCCTTGAACGCGACTGCGTCGTGAATGCGTAATGTTGCTTTTGTTTTTCACCGTTCGCATTTAGTTTGTCTTTCCAGCATAAGAGTTTTGCATTCCATGCATTGTGTAACAATTAGCCTAGTTTTTTTTTTAATATTTTTACTTTAAACTCAAAGTTGTGCTGCTCATACTAAATAATGGATGCGTGCAAATTCTACAGTTTTTATTCACAAACTACTCAATATAAGTGAAATATTTCCTTTGAACCTTAGAAAAATGCAGAATAGAATAGCCTAAATTATGCTCTATTTGAGAGCTATCAAAGCCCTCAAACTTGAATCATTGATTGTCCCGAGCAATGCTTAATCTACCCATGAGCATTTTTTGTCCATTTAAGTCAATTTTCTCCTCTTAAGCTTAACTTTAAAAGGTCTTATCGCATTTCATAATCTTAGCACAAAACTTCCCTCTCTTTTCAGTTCTTAAACTTTCCCAAAGATTCAGGTTTTGTACCAAAATCCTCCATATAGTGACTAACAGATTGTTCCTCATTGTAATTATTTCTCATTACTCAATCTATGGTACTTAACCACTTCTACAACTAAGTTTCGCCAACACATTATGTCAAGGCCTCTATGTAGGGCTTTTGATCCCTCCAAGATTTCTGCTTACGCTTTACGTATTCCTTTTGGGTTGAGCATAAAGCAATTCACCTAAGCAGAGGAATTTTCGTGGATAGCGAATACTTTAAAGATTCTTACGGCTATTGGCTCGTTTTTTACCTAGAATGAGTTAATCTTTTTTTTTTTTGCAGATTGTTTTTAATGCTGCTCTCACTCGCTCTCTTATTTCTCATGATTTCACTCCACAAGCTTGCCTTCACCCCAAAATTTAAATTTTTCATTGTTCGCAATGAAGGTGAAGCTTAGTTCCCCCAAACTTCCCTATTTCTTTCATTAAAAAAATACTCTATCCCAAGCTCTAAGACTTCCTTGTAAATTTTTGGTTCTTTCTGTCATGCACGATAAAAACTATCCTAATACTAGGTTAGAATCTAGGGGAATTTAAGAATTCTTCTAAGAAAAATTGAATTTCATACTAGAATCTAAATTTATAATAATAATGCCAGAGCTAATCGTTCAAGATAAAATTATGACTTCTTATTATAATAATTTAAAGGAAATAGTGAACTCGCATCCTAATGAAATTCAATGCATGCGCTAATCAATGCTAAAAATATAGAAAGTTGCGACCTATGGAATGAAATTCATGCTGAAGGGAAAGTAAATTGCTAAAAGGAAAGTTGAGAGAGTGGGTAGCCCTTGCCTTGCTCTGCATAAATTATATGTTTTGGAAATTCTGGCCACTTAGAGTGATCTTTCAATGCCACCATTTCATTCATGAATAGCTCATCATGCTCATTTGCATAGAAAAATAGCATTGCGTTAGAGTAAAGACTTCTCAAATCTTTTCACTAGCTCATCTACGGACAATGCATTTTCATTGCTCTACTTCTCTTCTACTTCGTCGGCATTTGTTGGAAATATTCGTATAACCTCATTGCGTCATTTTGGTCGGACCCCTTGATCAATGCATAATTTTGTTATTGAGAATGGGAAATACATTAAACCCTGCATCTTTTCAACGCAACGCTGGATTTGTGTTTATAAAATTTTCCCCATATTGATGTGTGTCCCAAGCTAGAATGCATAAAGTAACAGTACTTGATCTTTCCTGATAAGAACTTTATTGGCTGAGGGCATAATTGACATTCTGATGAGGTTCAACCAAACATGAAGGTCCTCTGTAACCACGGATGCTTGGAATGATGTTTGATCATTCCCCTGTGTTCCCATTGCTCCTATCATCACTTGACATTCTTGCATTTGTTCCTTTGTAGCAGATTCTATAAGCTTCCAACAATCTGTTCCAGTAACATTAGGGAATGTGAATGCTTTCTTCCATGCGGCTGCTCGACAATCAATTATCTAACCATTTACCCTCGAGAACTGTGGCCTTTCTTCATTTAAATTTGCATAAAATCGCTGCACCCACTCTAGTGTTCTCTGAGGACCTATCCTAGGCATACAATGATCGATTCTTTTGATTTTTGATTCAAATATTAATGAACCATTCAATTAACAAAGCTAAAAAAATTTTCCAGCCATGTAAAATCATCCAATAAAGTAAAAGATAGAGAATAGAGAAATCGACACATCAATGTATAGTGGTTCAGTGAATAAACCCTACTCCACTGTTTCCAAGCTATTAACGCTTGAGCAAGTCCATATTATTACAGATATAAGTTCCAATGTTCAAGATTACAACACCAAAAAAATACAAAAGCTATTAAAAATTCATTTTGATAGGATTACATCAAGGAAGACAAAAAACCATAAGAGGGGAAAGGGATTTGACACCACCTTTGATTATTTGTGAAGATTCTTGAGGTTTTACTCCAATCTTTGCAAATTTTCAACTCAAAATCACTTTGCGATGATAAACCCCCAAAATTGCTTCAAGAATCACCTTCTTCTTATTGAAAATCCCGAAAGAAACGAAACCCACTAACCTTTGTGAACAGATTCGAGGTAGAAAGACACACTGCAGCGTGGTGACACGAGCAAGTCGAAAATAGTCTGGTGTCGGTGAGCCTTTGCAGGAAATTGTGGCTATGACGAGATGAAGATGAAACTTGATAACTTTCAAAGAGAGCATATTTTAGGCTGTTTAGGATGCATTACTTTAATAATTAGGTAAACAATATTTGCGTTGTTAGAGGAAATACGGAGAAATAACTTAGAAAATATGCATGCATTCTTAATATCGCATCCAAAGCATGAATCTGCACTTTAGCACAAATCACAATTCAACTATGCCTAATTTACGTTTTTAGCAGGATTTCGCAGCATCAAGGAAAAGGATATGACGCGAACATTGAGTCGATCACGAAGATATGCTGAACCAAGAAGGAATTACGATGGACAAAGATTCATCTACAAGGAAAGAATTTGAAGAATCAATTATGCAATCGAATAAGCATTGATGACGATTTGTACAGCTCACTTCTACTTGCAGATCACGAAATTCAATCCTATAAATACCAAAGCAAGGAGCGGAATCCATTGAGCTGGTCGGTTGTCCATAAGCCAATCGAGGGACGAGAGTCTACTGCGAAGAAGCTGATGGTGGTATTATGGGAATTGATGACAAGAAGACTACTCACCTTCAACCGTGCCAATTCCATTTATTGTTTTTATTAGGAGTAGTTATAGTACTTAAACATTGTACTAGACGTAATAAAAACGTATAGTTTAAACTTCTATTTGATGTTCATTTACTATGATTGCGTTATAAGAGTTATGATGATTAAGTATGAATAGAGCATGTTATTGGTGTAGGTCTTTGAATGTTACACTGTTGAATATTTACTTATATATATATGCGTTGGTTAGCTACCCATGCATGTTGTAAAGACCCGACCCGAATGGGGCTCTAAATGGGTCTTTACCCCAATGCATGCATTCAAAGTAAAGGACAATATGCAAATATGATTTCGGATTCCAATAAAAAATAAAACATTTAACCATTCAATTCAAGTCAAGAAAATTTTGCTGAAACCTGTCCCTGTCTCCAAGCACCTGTTTCAGGACAAATACATTTCCAAAGTTTACTCTGATCAGAGATTTATTAAAATCATTCAAAACCTTCCCAGATACAACTATGCTGGAATCCACAAAACATTTAGGAAACATCCTAGGGCTCTGTGCCCGGCTACATGCATTCAGGGGAAAATAAAAGACAAGAGTCAAAACACAAAATCAGAGTTTGATTGCTGGTCCCCATGATCACAGCTCCTCCTTCAGCCATCCTGTCTCGCATCTCGGTTACCTGTGGAAAAACCACAAAAATAAGGGTGAGTAACGAATTACTCAGTAAGAATCTCCAACCGGGGTACAATACGATATACATGGTCATCTAGATGAGTGTATGCAAGCTATGAGTATAAACACAGAATAGAGCACATAGCTTGAGTCCATACTTGGACCTCGGATGCCAACTCAGGGTCTTAGTCCGGAATAATCCACCACACAATACGCCCTATACGAGAAACGAGTCACGGCCTCAGCCTGTCTACTGTCGAATGAAAGGTGCACTAACTCAAGATTCCGAGGAGCTCTTCGGTTGGCGCTGTAATGAGCGTAAGCGCGCACCTCGTGCTACTGCAGACTATGGGGGGTGCCGGGTCTAGTGGCAAGCTGCCCATGTTCAGTCACCACGCCTAACTAAATATTTGGATCGGTGTCACTGACATAGGGGTGTGAGACCTGAAAACGTGAACTATGTCAGCCTGAACCACCGCACTTGAGGCTAAGGAATCGGTCGTGGTAGGCTTACACCAGGAAGCCGTCCTTGCCCTAACAGGTGGCAATCAAGAGCTACGGCCGAACACGATGAGGACGTGCCGACTGCCGGGGACGAGGCAATGCCAAGTTATCATCCCGACGGTTGGGGCATTTAACAGTCTGCCACCCTCACCCAAGATTGCAGGGCCAGCCGTTAGGGTTAGCTATTCCCTAACGGGATCAGGGACGGAGCTCCATCTCGTACGTCCCTGTCGGGGATGCAAGGTTCGTTATGCACCCGGCCCGGATGATGCTATCTACCTGCACTCTAACTTGTCATAACAATCAGCAAACAATCCAATACATTCCAATACGTGCTCAATAAGAATACAACGAGCCTAGCATGATACTACGAAGCAAGAACAGATACGAGCATGCCATAAAGGAACAACCTAGCATGGACTAACATGTGAACAACGTAGGAATTCATGCCAGCCAGGAATTCATAATAGAGCACTTAGCTACACATGTCAATAAACACAAACAAGCAATCAATCAGCAATCACATAATATATCGCAGGGTCCACACAACTTCGACAAGAAATCCTTACCTTGGTCGGGGGGCGATTAAACACGAAATCCTAAGCTGCGAACGAACTCAAGCTAGCTACCGAGAACCTAACAAGCACAACCAATTACAAACCATAATCCAATTTAAACAGAAAAAATAGGCTCGGCTCGGGAGCACTCACACGGCTCGGCGACATGGCTCTACGCGAGCGCGCGCGTGACGTAAGGCGCACGGCATCAAGCGCGCGGCCGCGCGCGACTTCGGTGCGATGTGGCTCTCGCGCGCGCGATCGGAAGAAAATGAATTGGGCGAGCTCGGGCGATCGAGGCGACAAGCTGGCGAATTGGTGCTGGATGATTCCCCTCGGATAGCTGCACTGAACCTACACCAGCACTGCTCCCCACTCTCTCGGCCGGCAATGGCAAAAACGAAAGCAGGGGACGAAAGCTGAAGGAGAAGAAGAAGGAGAAGAGAGCTTACCGGGATGGCGTTCGGACCTTCGGCTGCTCGAGATGGGAATCGACTTCGAATTGGGGAAGAAGAGCTCCATCAAATTAGGGTCGGCGAGGGAAGAATTCGCGAGAGAAACTCGGTCGGTTGAAGGGAATTTTGGAGAAGAAATGAGGAAGAAGACTCGGGCGATTTCTGCTTTTAAACTGAAATTCAAAACTCCTTTGAGCCACGGCTTAAGTACAAGGTGATGCATACAAATTAACAAGAGCGCACGGAAGCTCAATTGGTAATGACACCCAACTAGCTTCCCAAACCACCAAGGTTCGAATCCCACTCGATGCATCATTTAATTCCCTATTTAATTTTGCATTTTACCAAGCCCAAATACCTTCACAAAGCTTCACAATCCCATTTAATCCATCTCATAATTTTTTTGGCAATTGGAAAAGACATAACCGGCCCTATCGGCCCGACCAAATTACCAAAATACCCCTAGGGCACATCGGGAAGACCGGGATGAAAAACTCGGGCCGTTATAATATTCCCTCCTTTTTATGACTTTCGTCCTCGAAAGTCCCTAAGACTGGAACAGCTCGGGATAATGCAATCTCATCTCATCTTCCCGCTCCCAAGTGGCTTCCTCTGAATTCTGACTTCTCCACTGAACTTTTACCAAACGGATCTCACGATTACGCAACGTATTTGTCTCAAAGGCAAGGATCCCCACTGGCTTCTCCTCGAAGCTCAAATCCTCATTCAGCTGCAAAGGCTCAAAGTCAACAATGTGCGACGGGTCCGGCACGTACTGCCTCAACATCGAAACATGAAAGACACCGTGTACTGCTGACAATGACGGAGGCAAGGCTAACCGATAAGCAACTTTGCCAATCCTCTCTAGAATCTCAAACGGACCAACAAAACGAGGACTCAGCTTTCCACGCTTACCAAACCTCAAAACACCTCGCATCGGTGCAACCTTTAGGAACACATGCTGTCCAACCTCAAATTCCAAGTCTCGACGCCGCACATCGGCGTAACTCTTCTGCCTACTCTGAGCTGTCAACATGCGAGCTCTAATCTTCTGCAAGGCACCATTAGTCAACTGCAGTAACTCGGGACCCAAAACCTGTCTATCACCAACCTCTTCCCAGAACACAGGAGATCGACAACGCTTACCATACAAAGCCTCGAATGGAGCCATCTGAATCGTTGGATCGATAAATCGTTGTTATAGGCAAACTCCATCGAGCATCTGATCTCGGGTCCCAACCGCCCGGAAATCCAACACACAAGCCTCAACATGTCCTCGAGAATCTGGTTCACCCTCTCGATCTGTCCCATCTGCTCCGAGGGTGAAAAGTCATCTTTGGCGCACTCGAGTGCCTAAACCTTTCTAGAGCGCTCTCCAGAAACGAGAAGTGAACCTCGAATCACGGTCAGACACAATTCTCACAGGCACACCATGATAACGGATGATCTGCTCCAAAAACAACTGCGCCCACTGTTCCACGGTATAAATGTCTCTACCGGGAATGAAGTGTGCGCTCTTAGTCAGTCGGTCGACTATCACCCAAATCTGAGAGAACTTCCTCGGAGTCCTCGGCAAACCAGAAATAAAGTCCATGGAGATCTCTTCCCATTTCCACCGAGGCACACTCAATGCCGCAACAAACCGACCGTCTTCGCTGGGTGCCTTCACTTGCTGACAAGTGAGACACCGACTGACGAACTCTGCAACATCTCTCTTCATACCCATCCACCAGAATGTCTGCTTAAGGTCCTAATACACCTTGGTACCCCCAGGGTGCCAAGCAAACGGAGAATTGTGGGCCTCAGAGAGCAACTCTGCTCGCAATCCTGCAACATCCGGAATGCACAACCGGCCTCTGTAAGTCAGCCCACTGTCTGGTGAATAAACGAAGTCAAAATCTCCGTTCGCACTAACTCTGTCAAACAATCTCTTAAGGGCGGGGTCACTCAGCTGGCTATCGATAATCCACTGCCTAATCGATGGCTGAAGTGTCAACTGAGCTACTCTGGCAACAACTTCCCCTAACAACACTGCGACCTTAGCCCGCTCGAACTCTCTCCGCAATCTGGGCTGGGAACTCAACAACACCGCGGAGTGCGACGTCTTCCTACTAAAAGCATCAGCTACAACATTGGCTTTACCCGGATGGTACAAAATCTCGCAGTCATAATCCTTTACCAACTCTAACCATCTCCTCTGCCTCATATTCAACTCCTTCTGAGTAAACAGATACTTGAGGCTCTGGTGATCGGTAAACATCCGAATCCGCTCACCATACGTGTAATGCCTCCAAATCTTGGTCACGAACACCACTGCGCTAACTCCATATCATGAGTCGGGTAGTTATGCTCATACGACTTGGTGGACGAAGCATAGGCAATGACCTTCCCGTCTTTGCATCAACACACAACCTAACCCGAACTTGGAAGCATCGTTGTAGACCACGAAACCACCTGTCCCCTCCGGGACCGCCAACATCAGTCTTTGAAGTCAAACTGCGCTTGAGCCTGGAAAAGCTCTCATCACACTTACTGTCCCAAACAAACTCGACACCCTTCCTCATCAGACGAGTGAGGGGCGAGGCTATGGCGGAAAAGTCCTTAACGAACCGACGGTAGTAACCTGCCAAACCCAAAAAGCTGTGTATCTCGGAAACTGAAGTCGGCTTGGCCCACAAACTCACGGCCTCAATCTTCGCGGGGTCCACGGCTATACCATCTCTCAAAACTACGTGACCTAGGAAGGCCACTTGCTCCAACCAGAAATCACATTTGGAAAACTTCGCATAAAGCTGGTTTTCCCTCAAAGCTCTCAACACTTGCCTCAAATGCTCTGCACGATCCTCCTTAGACCTCGAATAGATCAGAATATCGTCAATGAACACGATGACAAAGCTGTCCAAAAATGCTTTGAACACACTATCCATCATGTCCATGAACGCTGCTGAGGCATTAGTCAATCCAAACGACATGACCCCAAACTCATAGTGTCCATATCTAGACCTGAAAGTTGTCTTATGAATGTCGGCGTCCCTAATCCGCAACTGATGATAACAGGAT
Organism: Sicyos edulis; assembly: GCA_036507275.1. NCBI lineage: Eukaryota > Viridiplantae > Streptophyta > Magnoliopsida > Cucurbitales > Cucurbitaceae > Sicyos > Sicyos edulis. Next base: position 22,017,671 of record CM071848.1, read on the forward strand.
CTCAAATCTATCTTGGAGAACACGAAAGCTCCATGAAGCTGGTCGAACAAATCGTCAATACGGGGCAACGAATACTTATTCTTCACTGTCACCTTATTAAGCTCTCGATAATCAATACATAAGCGCATCGAACCATCCTTTTTCTTCACAAACAGAACTGGTGCTCCCCACGGGGACACACTCGGACGGATGAACCCTCGATCCAACATCTCTTGCAACTGAACCTTCAGTTCCTTCAACTCGGCTGGCGCCATACGATACGGAGCCTTCGAGATAGGGAGGGTCCCTGGCTCGAGCTCAATTGTGAAGTCAACCTCTCTGCTCGGAGGCAACCCCGGCAATTCCTCAGGAAACACATCCGCAAACTCCCGCACGACCGACACCTGATCAACAGTCAGTGAGGAGCGGCTTTCTCCGGACAACTTGGCTAGGTAGCCCCAAGCTCTATGAGCAAGAAAACGACGAGCTTTCACAACTGACACCATCGGCAGGCAAACTCCACCCTGGACTCCACGAAACTTGAAGCTGGGCCGACCCGGCGGCCTGAACACTATTTCTTTCCGGTGGCAGTCAATCAATGCGTGGTTAGCAGCTAACCACTCCATACCAAGAATCACATCGAAATCGCTCATAGGCAGGACTATGAGCGTAGCTACAAGAAATTCCCCGGATATCTCGATCTGGCCATCCTTAATCTTATCTCTAGCTAACATGTTAACCCCCGAAGGAGTTGCAATAGATAACTCAAAACCTAGAGGCTTTAATCTCAAACTAGCATGCTCAACAAACAATACAGATACAAACGAATGCGTAGAACCAGAATCAAACAAGACAAATGCGCAATGATCCAAAACAAGAAGCGATTCGCCACAGCATCATCCGCGCACTTCCGCTTCTTCTGATCGGGTGACGCCGCCATAGCCGGGTGATCACGAAACGGGCGGATGGCCCTCCTTACCACATCTGAAACACAGCCTAGGCCCGGTCTGACAAGCTCCAAAGTGGGCTCTTCCACAAGTAGCACAGACGGGAATCTGCCCTACTGGTGAGGCTGGAAACTAGCCAGAACTCTACGCTGATCCCGGTTCTGAAATTGTCCTTGGCGACGCTGGCCGCCTCCTCTGAAATCAAACTTTCTCTTCTGCCCCACTACAGCTGGGACAGAACGCTGAACCGGAGCGGCAACAATCCGCTCAACAAGATACATTCCATTGTAAATGGTGGCTAACTGAACAGCTCTAGCATAAGTGTCAAGAGCCTGAGCCCTGACATCCTGAGGCACACCCTGCCTCAAACCAGAAATGAACTTTCGAATCTTCAACTCAGGGGTGACTATCAACTCGGAGCAAAATAACCATACTCCGAGAACTTCCTCTCATACTTCTCTATAGAATCGTAACCTGCTTGTGTTCGGAAAAGCTCTACCATCTTCTCCCCGGGCCTCATCACTAATATACTTGACCCTGAACTCGGACTTGAAGAACTCCCGTGGCGGTGGAGACCCACCGTCTCTCACTCGAGTGGACTCCCACCACCATCTAGTCAGTGCCTCCTAGCACATGGGCCGCACACCTCGGTCTCTCGAACATCGGGGCACACCATAATCGTGAAGGTGTACTCCAAATGGGCAATCCATCCGCCGCCGCTAAAGCATCACCGAGGCATCGAACTTCTCTGGCTTCCACTTCACGAAGTCCTTCAACCATTTGCCAAGCTCCTCGGCACCCTCTGCCACATCTGCCACAAGGGCTGCTGGCTCCTACGGAGCTGCGCCTCTTTGAAAAACAAGCGAGTCAACCGCTCGATCCGGGCTCGGGACTCTTTCATTGCGCGCCAACAAGGCTCCTGGGTCTCGCGCTCTCACGTCACTCAACAGTCGACCACCATAGCCCTCATAGAATCAGCAAATTCTCGCTCCGAGCGCGATCTCACGGCGCTTCGACGCTTCAACGCCTACTCGGGCGCAACAGGGGAGCTACAGCGAAATGCTATCGGGCCTCGGCTTGAACGATGTCCCCGCAGATCGATCCGATCCCGATACCTCGACCTGCTCTCGCACCTCCTCTTCTGGCGCGGGGGATTGGCATGCTAGCGATCTATGCTCAAACCAACAACGAGTCAGAACCTGCTCGTCTCCGCTCTACAACACTATACATGGCATACACTAAATAAAAGGCATTGTAAATTCTTAACCCGTTTCTAAAACAAATAGTAAACTTAGGCGTACCTGATGACTGTCGGAGTGCTGGTGATCATGGGAAAAATGACCTACAACAAAAGGTCAGTCTACAGAATCTATGACTCTTAGCTCTGATACCAACTGTAAAGACCCGACCCGAATGGGGCTCTAAATGGGCCTTTACCCCAATGCATGCATTCAAAGTAAAGGACAATATGCAAATATGATTTCGGATTCCAATAAAAAACAAAACATTCAACCATTCAATTCAAGTCAAGACAAGTTTGCTGAAACCTGTCCCTGTCTCCAAGCACCTGTTTCAGGACAAATACATTTCCAAAGTTTACTCTGATTAGAGATTTATTAAAATCATTCAAAACCTTCCCAGATACAACAATGCTGGAATCCACAAAACATTTAGGAAACATCCTAGGGCTCCGTGCCCGGCTACATGCATTCAGGGGAAAATAAAAGACAAGAGTCATAACACAAAATCAGAGTTTGATGGCTGGTCCCCATGATCACAGCTCCTCCTTCAGCCATCCTGTCTCGCATCTCGGTTACCTGTGGAAAAACCACAAAAATAAGGGTGAGTAACGAATTACTCAGTAAGAATCCCCAACCGGGGTACAATACGATATACATGGTCATCTAGATGATTGTATGCAAGCTATGAGTATAAACACAGAATAGAGCACATAGCTTGAGTCCATACTTGGACCTCAGATGCCAACTCAGGGTCTTAGTCTGGAATAATCCACCACACAATACGCCCTATACGAGAAACGAGTCTCGGCCTCAGCCTGTCTACTATCGAATGAAAGGTGCACTAACTCATGATCTCGAGGAGCTCTCCGGTCGGCGTTGTAATGAGCGTAAGCGCGCACCGCATGCTACTGCAGACTATGGGGGGTGCCGGGTCTAGTGGCAAGCTGCCCATGTCCAGTCACCACGCCTAACTAAATCTTTGGATCAGTGTCACTGACATAGGGGTGTGAGACCTGGACACGTGAACTATGTCAGCCTGAACCACAATACCTGAGGCTAAGGAACCGGTCGTGGTAGGCTTACACCAGGAAGCCGTCTTTGCCCTAACAGGTGGCAATCAAGGGCTACGGCCGAACACGCTGAGGACGTGCCGACTGCCGGGGACGAAGCAATGCCAAGTCATCATCCCGACCGTTGGGGAATTTGACAGTCTGCCACCCTCACCCAAGATTGCAGGGCCAGCCGTTAGGGTTAACTATTCCCTAACGGGATCAGGGACGGAGCATCATCTCGTACGTCCCTGTCGGGGATGCAAGGTTCGTTATGCACCCGGCTTGGATGATGCTATCTACCTGCACTCTAACCTATCATAACAATCATCAAACAATCCAATACATTCCAATACGTGCTCAATAAGAATACAACGAGCCTAGCATGATACTACGAACCAAGAACAGATACGAGCATGCTAGAAAGGAACAACCTAGCATGGACTAACATGAGAACAACGTAGGAATTCATGCCAGCCGGGAATTCAGAATAGAGAACTTAGCTACACATGTCAATAAACACAAACAAGCAATCAATCAGCAATCACATAATATATCGCAGGGTCCACACAACTCCGGTAAGAAATCCTTACCTTGGTCGGGGGGCGATTAAACACGAAATCCTAAGCTGCGAAAGAACTCGAGCTAGCTACCGAGAACCTAACAAGAACAACCAATTACAAACCATAATCCAATTTAAACAAAACAAATAGGCTCGGCTCGGGAGCACTCACACGGCTCGGCGACACGGCTCGGCTAGCAGGCGCGCTGACAGAAGGCGGAACGGCGCTGGGGCGCGGGCTGCGGGCGACTCGGTGCCATGTGGCTCGGCTACTGCTCGCGATTCAGAAGGAAAACGAATTGGGCGAGCTCGGGCGATCGAGGCGACGAGCTGGCGAATTGGTGCTGGATGATTCCCCTCGGCTAGCTGCACTGAACCTACACCAGCACTGCTCCTCACTCTCTCGGCCGGCAATGGCAAAAACGAAAATAGTGGACGAAAGCTGAAGGAGAAGAAGAAGGAGAAGAGAGCTTACCGGGATGGAATTCGGACCTCTGGCTGCTCGAGATGAGAATCGACTTCGAATTGGGGAAGAAGAGCTCCGTCGAATTGGGGTTGGCGAGGGAAGAATTCGCGAGAGAAACTCTATCGGTCGAAGGGAATTTCGGAGAAGAAATGAGGAAGAAGACTCGGACGATTTCTGCTTTTAAACTGAAATTCAAAACTCCTTTGAGCCACGGCTTAAGTACAAGGTCATGCATACAGATTAACAAGAGCGCTCGGAAGCTCAATTGGCAATGACACCCAACTAGCTTCCCAAGCCACCAAGGTTCAAATTCCACCCGACGCACCATTTAATTCCCTATTTAATTTTGCATTTTACCAAGCCCAAATACCTTCACAAAGCTTCACAATCCCATTTAATCCATCTCATAATTTTTTTGGCAATTGGAAAAGACATAACTGGCCCTGTCGGCCCGACCAAATTACCAAAATACTCATAGGGCACACCGGGAAGACCGGGATGAAAAACCCGGGCCGTTACACATGTACCTTGCAAAGAATCGGAAGATGAATCACATGTTGACCCAGTATGCTACTTTAGGATTGACTGAACAACTGTTCATCATTTAGGGAGTTAGGAATAAACACACTACTGCTTACGCTGCCCTGTGCTTAGTATGGTTTTCGCAGCGGAAGCTGGTTCACTCATAAATCATGAGTCACAGAAGTGATAATTGAAAGGGAAGTAAGACATTCACTGGCTAGTCTGCACTCTTAGCATTTTCTAGGAATACATAGTTAACATTACTCATTGCATGCATTTTATTTCTACATTTTGTCTTATCGCATTAAACAAAACAAAACCACTTATTATATACATTATATTTTAATTTTTGCACGACTCTGACTTAAGTGGTATTTACTCTAGATATCAATCTCTGTGGGATCGATAAAATTATATACTTATTACTTGTTGCAATTCCCGACTGCGTATACTTGCGCGTAAGTGATTCCTATTGCATTCTCATAAGAATTAGTTACTGTTCAATATATTAGCAGTGGAATAGCAAGGTCAAGTTTTTTGCGCCGTTGCCGGGGATTGATTATTTAGGTTAATATACATAGGAAGGTATAGTTCTTAACTATTTAAAATTTAAATTCTTTTTTATTTCAGGGAAACATGAAGTCCGAATTATTTGATCAACAGGGAGCAGAGTCCTAGAGAAATTCATCAACACGACTAATCAATGGAGCATAATAAGTTTACTAATCAACAATGGACATAGTACTATATTCCATACTACTTATACAGCTTACAACAACAAAGCTATGCAGAGGCGTTTAACAGAGCACATCTTCGTACGAATGAAATTTTCCAGTCGCAATATTGGGAAGACAATAAGAGCTTCTATTAGCAACAATTTAATTTGCAAGGAGATCGTAGCAACAGAGGTTATACGTGGGATTCTAGGAGTCATGAACCTAGGAATCACATGTATACTTCTGGGTAGTCTCCGATGGATATGACTGTAGAGGAAGAAGAACAACTACGGAGAACACGATGGTTGAGGGACAATGGTATCATATCAAGACCTCATCAACCCCATAACACAAATCAGTACTCTCTGCTGGAACTAGAAGGAACCTGTGCAACAAGCAGTAGTTAAGCGAAAGGATCATATCTAGAGGCCGATATACTTAACGAGGAGACATTGGATTTGCTCTACGAGAAAGATCTCTCATGGGAGGATTTTAGAGCAACCACTATAGCCAAGGCACAAGAGGTTAGGGAACTATAGCTCGCAGAAATAGAAAAAGAGCATGAGCGACGATATAGGGAACAAGAAAAAGCTTGGGCAAGGTTCGCCACCTCAGCAGCTTCAGAAGCAGATGAAACAGAAAATGCTGAAGAGAATAGCAAAGAAAGCTCCATGACCGATGTTGAAAAGACGATTAAAGGTGAAAACAGCCAACAAAAGGGCATAACAGGTGATGAACCTATAGAAGAAAGTATGCATCAACTCGAAAGGGAAGATGTTGACTCTATCCATCTGTAGGAAGAAAAATATAATGTTGAAAACCTCGATTTACCATTAATGGTAACTAAGTTCTTCTCGTTAACAACAGAGCACACTTTGCATGAATTGATTCGCCCCCAATGTGTAATAGAAGTTCTACGCATTAAGGCGCATGGAGAAGAAAGGCAGGAGAAGGCAGCTAAAGATGGCGTCTCCCTCAAAATGATAATATAGCCAAAATACTGATTAACTATGCCAGACGGAATTAGCGCAAAAATTCCACCTAGATCTACTCAAAAGCATTCCTTGAATGCGAAAATCCGGTATCTCTGACTTTGTGCACAACATTTATTTGATTTTTAGAAAATTTTATTTTATTTCATAATTTTAGGAATTATTTCTATTTTCTAAATTTTCCATTTTTATAGTTTTTCATTTAGTAAGGAATTGGAACAAATAATTTCAGATACTTTTTTTGAACATTGATTGTTTTTCTTATTTAAGGATTATGAATTTAATACTCAAACCTCTATAGAAACTCGGTTCAAGGAAGACCATTCACTACACCTCTGAAATTAGTGATACTCTAGAAAAAATCCAACTTGAAAGATGTCTGGTAAAAAGGTGAGCACTAACCCAAACCCTCTAACACCCCATATTTACAGCGAAGAACCACGAGAGTATCCGAAGGAAAGCCTGAAGCAGATATAGGAGAAAGTTCGCACCATTGGCAAACGAGGAGCGAGTGGTTCTTTGGTAAGATAAGGGAGAAGAAGGATACTTCTGCCTCCTTTATCGTACTAAATAGTGATGAAGAAACGTCAGAAGAATTACCACACTAGGAATCATCGGACAGGGAAGAACAAACTAAACATTAAGGAGTAAGTTCAGGAGAAGTAAAAGAGGAATCAATAGAGGAATTCAGAAGAGATAGAACAAAGTGATGAGGGAGCTGCCAGCGATGAAGGAATGACAATAGAAATAGAATTGCAACACCCAAGGTTCACTAGCATTAAAATCTATTAGAAATTTAAGGGCAAAGGTATTCCTAGTAGTCAAGCAACCACAACCGGCTTTATAGATAAAAGTCAGGAAGGATGCAACTTTTGCATCCATCTACGTTGAGGGGAAATTTCTCAAGGTACTGAACAAAGGATTTATGCGAGAAGTGGACCTGAATGTATCAGATGATATTAAGATTGTGCTTCATCGTTTTGGATGGCTAAAATATTTCTTCCCTAGAATGGATGCAAGAGCAGATTAGGTATGCCAATTTTATGCAAATCTGAACGAAGAAGTACCATCATTTTTAAGAGTCAAGGGTCAGATAATTGACTGACGAGCAGCTGCATGGAATAAGGCCTTAGCAGCACCAGATGCACTGACATCACTCCTTCAACAGTTGATCAACTCCCCAGCCGCAGAGCATATGAAAGAAGAACTATCAATAATAGGAATAATGGGAGCAGAATGAAATGATCCAACATCGATACAAAGGCAAATGATTCGAGAAGATCTGCAAGAATGGCTAAAGATAATAAATATTACAATTCTACCATCAGCAAATAAGGCGCTAATCCGCAAAGACCAATTTATGTTACTAGTATCATTAAATCTTGGGGTACGCATCAATCTGGGAAAACTTCTGGAAACACAAGTGCAAATCTACGCTAGTGAAGAGCACATATGTGCAGACCAGGCAATCCGACCGCATCCATATGATAGAACCTTGAGCGTATTCCCATCAAGAAGAAGCATAGAAAGAGAAAGGAAAGGAAGTAAGGATAAAACTGCATAAGCAGACTTAGAAAAGAGGATAGCCAGACTCAAGGAGGCTATGCAGAAATATCTGAAGTTGGGGAAGAAAAGTGGTAGAGCAGCAAAGTACATGGAAGTCTCGCTCTCTTTTTATTGCGCATTTCTTATGTTCTTTTTTACTCCCTCGTGCACTTCATGATTAGATGTTTATTAGGATCATGCATTTAGGACGCTATTGAGTTTATTTTCATTCTATTTCTTTAATGCAGTAGTTCTTTTCTTTTGGAAGTCGTATGAGTGTTTTTATCACAATAATTAAATCTAGCAGAAATATTAGTTCAAGTTGTAGAATTCTTAAGTTCCTTCAGATTCAAATCTAATGCTAGAATAATCCTCATCATAAATGATAGACAAGCACAAAAAATTCGCAAGGAAGCCAAAGAAACTCACAATAGCGTAGAGCAATCGCGTCAGTAGATAAGTTTGGGGGGAACTAAGCCTCACCTTCATTGAGGACAATGAAGATTTTAAGTTTAGGAGTGAGGGCACCCCGTTTATTGCATTAAACTTCAAAAAAAAAAAAATCAACCTACTCTAGCAAAAATAAGAAGGTCGTTACTAGCGTATGAGCCCAAGGATACCTTAAGTATTATGCTGTCTACATTAGCGCAAGCTTGAAATTCCTTTGCTATACGAAACTTTTTTATGCTCAAACGATTTACGCTAAGAACTATGGAATTTAGTAGATATGAGTGCAACTTTCGAGGAATGCGAAAAGCATAATAGAACAAATCCTCAAAAGACACAAGGACTGGAATAGATACCTTCAGAGAGTAAGTTGGGCAAACTTTGAATTAGATGCGATTGCAAAACAATTGGTTGAGCATTATGGAATACTTGCGTTTCAGTCATGATAAGAAAGATTTTAGGGTTTAAACTGAATTTATTGGAAAGTTTGAAAACTAAAAGTAGAAGGAAAAAAATATGTAGAAATGTTGAGTTAATGAAATAAGAATCTTAAGCAGATAAGCATTGCTTGAGGACAAGCAATGGTGTAAGTTTGGGGGTGTGATAACTCTCAAAGAGAACATATTTTAGGCTATTTAGGATGCATTACTTTAATAATTAGGCAAAGAATATTTGCGTTTTTACAGGGGATACGAAGAAATAACTTAAAAAATCTGCATGCATTCATAATATTGCATCCAAAGCATGAATCTGCACTTTAGCACAAATCGCAATTTAACTGTGCCTAATTTACATTTTTAGAAGGATTATGCACAACATCAAGGAAAAGGCAATGACGCGAACACTGAGCGGATCACGAAGATATGCTAAACCAAGAAGGAATTACGATCAACAAAGATTCATCTACAAGGAAGGAATTAGAAGAATCAATTATGCAATCAAGGCAATGACAATCGAATAAATCCCGACGAAAATCATGGAATATGCATTGATGACGATTTGTACAGCTCACCTCTACTTGCAGATCACAAAATTCTATCCATAAATACCAAAGCAAGGAGTAGAATCCATTGAGCTGGTCGGTTGGCCATAAGCCAATCGAGGGACGTGAGTCTACTGCGAAGAAGCTAATGGTGGTGTTGTGGGAACTGATGACAAGGAGACTACTCACCTTCAACCGTGCCAATTCCATTCATTGTTTTTATTAGGAGTAGTTATAGTACTTAAACATTGTTCTAGTCGTAATAAAATCGTCTGGTTTAATCTCCTATTTGATGTTCATTTACTATGATTGCATTATAGAAGTTATGACGATTAAGTATGAATAGAGCATGTTATTGGTGTAGGTCTTTGAATGTTACACAGCTGAATATTTACTTATATATATGCGTTGATTAGCTACCCATGCATGTACCTTGCGAAGAATCAGAAGAGGAATCACATGTTGACCAAGTACGCTACTTTAGGATTGACTGAACAGTTGTTCATCATTTAGGGTGTTAGGAATAACCACACTACTGCTTACGTCGCCCTGTGCTTAGTATGGTGTTCGCAGCGGAAGCTAGTTCACTCATAAATCATGAGTCACGGAAGTGATAATTGTTAGGGAAGTAAGACATTCACTGCCTAGTCTGCACTCTTAGCATTTTCTAGGAATAAATAGTTAGCATTACTCATTGCATGCATTTTATTTCTGCATTTTGTCTTATCGCATAAACAAAACAAAACCACTTATTATATACATTCTATTTTACTTTTTGCACGACTGTGACGTAAGTGGTATTTACTCTAGACATCAATATCTGTGAGATCGATAAAATTATATACTTATTACTTGCTGCAATTCCCGACCGCGTATACTTGCACATAATTGATTCCTATTGCATTCGCATAAGAATTAGTTACTGTTCAGTATATTAGTAGTGGAATCGCGAGGTGAATATTGCCCCTCCCAGGCATCGTGTTGATTGCATTTGAAAACATGGAGAGATCCCCACTGTGGGTTCTCTTTGGCATTAAAATGAAGAGAGGAATTTATCTCTCTCTCTCTCTCTCTCCCTATTGTTTTTATCTAAAAGTCAGTTATGCCCTCAAACCCCTTTTCTTTTTCTCAAATGCAACCCCACTTAAAATTTGTCTCTCAACTTTGCTACATGACTCACACTTAGCAATTCAATAATCTCTCTCAAAATAACCCAATGTCAAAAATTCAAAATACTTAAGAGTTAAATGAGATGCATGCCACATATTTTGATAAGGCAACCCTAATTCTCAGCCCAAAGATCCAAGCTTATGATGAAGCAAGAACCCTTGAATTAAGAGATTAACACCTCCTTATAGATTTGGGAACAACCAAGAGAAAAGGCTAGAATTTGATTACCCCTTAAGATCAATGATCTAGAAGCAAGATATGGAAGATCTTGTTCTAGATTGAGTCACTCCACAATCAAGCTTGATCAAGGCTGGATTGAATGGCTCAAATGCATTCTATCACAAGATTGCAAGGGAAACTTAGAAAAAGAGACAAAGAACATGCCCAAAAATTCTAAGAAAATGATCTCTTGTAGAGAGCTAATTTTCATTCAATCAAAATCTCAATTTTACAACTTACTTCATGGCTATTTATAGCCTATGAAAGTTAAACCTAAAATAAAGAAAACCAACATAATTACCATAATGCCATTGTTGCAAAATATAACCTAAAACATTAAAAACAAGATTTTAAACATAGACTTGCATAAAAGCTCCTAAAATCTGAAAATTGATGTTTGTGTTGCCAACTCTAACATTTGTATTTCCCCTTGTCGAATGATTAAGACATTTAAATCAAGTCAAATGTCATTAATTCCATGGACAACTTCAATCTTGCATACATTGACTTCCAAAGCATCAAATGGTTCCTCTTCCCTTGAAATGGTCTCTAGCACATGAAATGAATTTTGAATTGAAGCTATCCACTGTCGAAGGTGAAGAATGAATGCTTGTTGAATCTTCTTTGCTTTGGATCGTGTAATAGGTCCAAGTGCAACTTGTGGAACTCCATGATCCTTATCATCTTTCCCCTCTTTGAAAGGATTCGTCCTCGAATCTGGAAAATCATCACCTACATCAAAAGGACTCAAGTCAGCAACATTAAAAGTAGAACTCACCAAAAGTCACCGGAAGATCGATTTTGTAGGCATTGTTGTTAATCTTCTCAAGAACTTGAAAAGGACCATCTCCTCTTGCATGTAACTTGGTCTTCCTTTGAGATGGAAATCTCTCCTTTCGAAAATGAACCCAAACCCAATCTCCTGGTTTAAAAATGAGTTCCTTTCGTCCTTTGTTAATTCGCGAAGCAACTTGGAAATTTTGTTTCTCAATTCTCTCTTTCACATCCTTGTGCAAATTCTTGATCAAATCTGCCTTATTTGTTGCTGCATCACTCACAAAAACATTAGACGGAATAGGAAGCAAATCAAGAGGTGTAAGTGGATTAAATCCATAAACAACTTCAAAAGGAGAACAATGAGTGGTACTATGAATTGCTCTATTGTATACAAACTCTACAAATGGCAAGCATTCCTCCCAAGACTTAATGTTCTTAGAAATAATAGCTCTAAGCAAAGTTCCTAAAGTTCTATTAACCACCTCAGTTTGCCCATCAGTTTGAGGATGACATGTGGTTGAAAACAGTAGTTTAGTGCCCAATTTACCCTATAATACTTTCCAAAAGTGACTTAAAAATTTAACATCCCTATCACTAACAATAGTTTTAGGAATTCCATGTAATCTTACTACTTCTCTAAAGAAAATATCAGCCACTTGCTTTGCATCATCCGTTTTGTTACATGCTATAAAATGAGCCATTTTACTAAATCTATCAACCACAACAAAAATACTATCTTTACCCCTTTTGGTTCGCGGCAAACCAAGGATAAAATCCATAGATATATCAGTCCATGGTTCATTAGGTACATTCAAAGGAGTATACAATCCATTTGGTTGGGTTCTAGACTTAACCGCTTTGCATTTAAAACATTGACTACAAACCTTATGAACATCATGTTTCATCTTAGGCCAAAAACAATGTTCATGCAACATATCATAAGTTTTATGAATCCCAAAATGTCCCATTAAGCCACCACCATGGGCCTCTTTCACAAGTAAATCTCTTATAGAACAATTAGGAACACAAAGTTTATTTTTCTTAAACAAATATTCATGAAAGACATAATAATCATCCAAAACTTTTCCAACTCTACAAGATGCAAAATTGGTCCAAAATCTTTGTCGATTTATATAGCTCTTTAATGTGCTCAAATCCAAGAATTTTTGCAAGAAGAGAAGTAAAGAGATTGTACCTTCTTGACAATGCATCACCCACGATATTATCTTTACCTTGCTTATATTTGATCACATAGGGAAATGTTTCAATAAATTCTACCCACTTTGCATGCCGGTTCAATTTACTTTGACCCTTAAGATGCTTCAAGCTCTCATGATCGGTGTGAATCACGAACTCTCTAGGCAATAAGTAGTGTTGCCATACCGCAATGTACGAACTAAAGCAAACAATTCTTTATCATAGGTAGGATAGTTCAATGTCGCCCCATTTAGTTTTTCACTAAAGTACATCAAAGGCCTTCCATTTTGCATTAAAACAAAGACACCTATGCCCAAACCACTTGCATCACACTCAATTTCAAATGTCTTTTCAAAGTTAGGCAAGACAAGCAATGGTGCATTGGTTAATTTCTCCTTAAGTTCATTAAAGGCTTTATCTTGCATTTCCCCCATTGGAACACGACATTGTTTTTTACCAAATCATTCAATGGTGCAAATGGCTGGTACTAAAGTCCTTTATAAACCGCCTATAAAAGCTAGCTAACCCATGAAAACTCCTTACCTCACTTGCATTTGTTGGTGTTGGCCAATCGCGAATTACCTTAACTTTCTCAATGTCAACTTCTACTCCATTTTTACCAACTATAAATCCAAGAAAGTTAACTTTTTCCATGCAAAAACAACACTTATTCAAATTAGCATAAAGTTCCTCATTTCTAAGTGTAGTTAGAATGCACTCCAACATGTTCGACATGTTCAAGCAAAGTCTTTGAATAAATTAGAATATCATCAAAATACACAACAACATACTTTCCTAAATATTCTCTCAAAACATAGTTCATTAAACGCATAAATGTGCTAGGAGCATTAGTTAGTCCAAAAGGCATAACAAGCCATTCATACAACCCAAACTTAGTTTTGAAAGTTGTTTTCCATTCATCACCTACATGCATTCTAATTTGATGATATCCAGATTTTAAATCAATCTTTGTAAATAAGCACGAACCATGCAATTCATCAAACATATCATCTAGTCTAGGAATAGGATGTCGATACTTTCTGATGATTTTGTTGATGGCTCTACAATCCACACACATGCGCCAAGTTCCATCTTTCTTTGGCACCAATATGACAGTGATCGAGCATGGACTCAAACTCTCTCGTACATAGCCTTTATCAATGAGCTCCTCCACTTGTCTTTGAATTTCCTTGGTCTCGGTTGGATTGGCTCTATAAGTGGCCTATTGGGAATGACACCCTGAATGAAGTCTATTTTGTGTTCAATTCCTCGAATGGGAGGTAGTCCTTTAGGTACTTCATCTTGGAACACATCCTCAAATTCTGTAAAAGAGATTGAAACACACTAGGCAAAGAAAGAGTATTATCGTTAGAAGCCAAATACCCTTCCTTGTACATAAGCACAAAGATTGGTTTTGGGAAAACATTGCCCTTCTCACCTCTCCCACTCTAGCAAAACAAATTCACTTTTTTTTGACTTTTTTTCATTTTCATCACTTTTTCACTCTCCCTACCACTTTTTTTCTCTTTTTATTTTTAGCTATTTTCTCACTCACTTCTTTTTTTCTTTTAATTCTTTTTCTTCATACTCTCTCTTTTTTCCTCCAACTTCAGTTGATCAATATATACATCATTAGAACTTAAAGGTACAAGAGTTGTTTTTCTTCCATCTTTTGTGAAAGAATACCTATTCAAATAACCATCATACATGACTTTCCTATCAAATTGTCAAGGTCTACCAGGCAATATATCTCCAGCGAGCATAGGTAACACATCACAAAGAATCTCATCTTGATATTTTTCTAAAGAAAAAGTAATTAAAGCTTGAGAAACTACCTTCATTGCCCCACTATCATTGAGCCATTGGAGCTTGTATGGTTTAGGATGGTGTTGAATTGGAATTTGCAACCTCTTGATAAAATATGTACTTACGACGTTGGTGCAACTTCCACTATCAATAACAAGACTACAAGGAGTCCCATTAACGAGACATCGTGTATGGAATAAGTTGTCTCTTTGGTCATCAACATCATTCTCCTTAATTTGAGTGGTAAGGAGTCTTCTTGTTACAAGGGCCAAATGACTCCCATCTTCCAATTCCTCCTCATTCTCATTTTCTTTTTCATCAATTAACTCATCTTCGTCGTTGTCCTCTCCATCGGTGACAACTTGTCCATTTTTAATGATCATGACTCTCTTGTTAGGACAATCACGACTAATATGTCCACTCCCTTGACATTTCCAACATTTGATATCTCTATTTCTCTCTCGAACCTCCTTATATCCTTCCATTTTATCCTTGCCTTTAGAACTTTCGGCATTGTCCTTTTGTCAAACTCATACTTGCCTTTTGGCTTCAAATCAACCTTAACATTATTTGCATTCTTTTTCCAATTATTGGCGTAAAAAGTAGTAGACTTAGAAGAAGAGTACCTCTTGGAATTCTCCTTCTCCCATGCTAATTGTCCTTCAATTTTGACAAGAAGGTGTAACAATTCCTTCATATCAAAGTAAGGTTGTCTATCAACTTGATGAGCCAATTGTCGGTTCAACCCGCCAAGGAACCTAGCCATTGTATCCTCCTCATCTTCGTTAATGCATGCTCTGTTCATAAGGACCTCCATTTCCTTGTAATAATCCTCTACACTTTTGGATCCTCATTGCAAAGTATAGAGCTTTTTTGCTTGAGTTCTCGAGAATAATGTTTAGGAATGTACCTTTTTCTCATTAGTGTCTTCAACTCCTCCCATGTTTCAATTGGTTCTTCAAAATTTCTCCTCCATTCGGATTTCAAAGAAGCCCACCAAATATTGGCATAATCACAAAATTCAAAGAACGACAAGTTTCAACTTCCTTTCTTCACTAAAGTTGTTGCAATCGAAAACATGCTCAATTTTGCTCTCATATTGCAAATACTCCTCCTGGATCAGATTTCCCATGGAAAGTAGGAATTTTAAGCTTTACTCCCCTACTCCTCTTTCATATTGGTTCTCCCTTTCGACCCTTCTAGGTGCTATAATTTCCCTACCCCTCTTTCTTTCTCCTCGTCCCCTCGACCTAAAACTCTCCCTCCCAAAGTGGATTGTATCCCGCTAAGAGGTTAACATTATCTTCTCCATCTTCATTTTCAACTCCTTCATAATTAAAGTTATCCTCCCTCCCTTGAGGATTTCCTAAAGCTACTTCCATTCGCTCCAACCTATCGCTTAAGGAATTAACCACTTGAGTTAAACGATTAATGACCCCACTTTGAGCTTCTCTCCACCTAGCTTCACTAATCTCCTCTCCATCTCTCCCATCTTGATTCATGGTTGTAAAATAGTAAAATATATATGAAGGACCTCACACACTTAACTCATCAATTTTTACACTCGGGCGCTCGTGTTTATCACACACAAAGGTAGGCTATTTGGGAAAGTGGCTAAAGTTTGATAAAGGTAGGCTAATATGGATAAAGCAAATCTTGTAATAGTGAGCCTTACAAATCAGCCAAGACAAGAAAAATTATGAAATAACAAAATCAAGAACAAAAATAAATAGAAAGAAAGATAAATGTTCAGATTTTTTTTTCTTCTTTTTTTCGGATATATGGAACACTCAGAAGGAAAAAAACAAATGAACGTTTGAAATTACTAATTTGAGTAAATGGCCTTCTTGAAGAATATAGATAACACACCGATCTAAATTTTTGTAGATGGACAATTTGACAAATTCGATCGTTAGCAAGGTGTTATAACTGAAACAACAGAGGCACATGGATAAAATAAAAGATAAAATCAATTCAAATATAGGGTTGGCCACAAGGATATAATGAAATCAAATCTAGAGTAGGCCACAAGGAATTTGATGGAAAAGAAAGATAAATATCCGGCAATTTTTTTTTTTTTTTTTGTAAATTACACACTGAAAAAGAAAGCCACAAACGAATGCTTTACGATACTAATTTGAATAAGTCGTCTTCTTAAGGATTAAAGATAACGTATCGATCTAAATATTTGCAGAAGAACAGTTTGTCAAATTCGATCGTTATCGAGGTATTACAATCGAAAATATAAGCATTCAATGCAAAGCAGCTTTAAAATTGGACAAGAATAATTCAAGATCGAACCATGAACTTTTTTTTTTTTTTTTTTTATAGATCCAACAATGATGAAAAAACAGAGAAACAAGATCTGAACAAGAAGATGAACGAATTGCTGAAAGTTAAAGATAAAATCAAATCTAGAGCCGCCACAAAGATGATGCACCTATGCTCGATACCAAATGATAAGACAACCCTAATTCTCACCCCAAAGATCCAAGCTTATGATGAAGTAAGAACCCTTGAATTAAGAGATTAACACCTCCTTATAGATTTGGGAACAACCAAGAGAAAAGGCTAGAATTTGATTACCCCTTAAGATCAATGATCTAGAAGCAAGATATGGAAGATCTTGTTCTAGATAGAGTCACTCCACAATCAAGCTTGATCAAGGCTGGATTGAATGGCTCAAATGCATTCTATCACAAGATTGCAAGGGAAACTTAGAAAAAGAGACAAAGAACATGCCCAAAATTCTAAGAAAATGATCTCTTGTAGAGAGCTAATTTTCATTCAATCAAAATCTCGCTTTACAACTTACTTCATGGCTATTTATAGCCTATGAAAGTTAAACCTAAAATAAAGAAAACCAACATAATTACCATAATGCCATTGTTGCAAAATATAACCTAAAACATTAAAAACAAGATTTTAAACATAGACTTGCATAAAAGCTCCTAAAATCTGAAAATTGATGTTTGTGTTGCCAACTCTAACATTTGTATTTCCCCTTGTCGAATGATTAAGACATTTAAATCAAGTCAAATGTCATTAATTCCATGGACAACTTCAATCTTGCATACATTGACTTCCAAAGCATCAAATGGTTCCTCTTTCCTTGAAATGGTCTCTAGCACATGAAATGAATTTTGAATTGAAGCTATCCACTGTCGAAGGTGAAGAATGAATGCTTGTTGAATCTTCTTTGCTTTGGATCGTGTAATAGGTTCAAGTGCAACTTGTGGAACTCCATGATCCTTATCATATTTATAGCTAATTAAAATGAGTGCACATGGTCTAGATGAGATTGACCATACCTTACTAAATCCTAGTTAGTTTTAATAACCCAAGAATCATTAATTGAATTCTTTATTAACTATGTATTTTACAATTAATCATTAATGTATTTTCGTGATGTTTAGTAAAATGGAATCTTAATTAAAGTCTAGGCCATATTTTAATAATTTCCACCTTGGCATATACTTTAACTAGGCAAGTAGAACAACACCAAATATACATAAAGTAATACATAGAAAATAAAAACTAACCAGCACTCATATTCAACATTCTCATGCATAGATCAAATTTACCAAAAGGTAAAGTTTTAGTAAACATATCAGTTGCATTTAAATCTGTGCTAACCTTTTTAACTTGAACTAAACCATCATTGATAACATCCCTACCAAAATGGTATCTAACATCTATATGTTTAGTTCTTTCATGATAAGAATGGTTTTTAGATAAATGTAGAGCACTTTGACTATCACAATGAACAACAACATTCACATCATCTCTACAAATTAATTCAAAAACTATTCCCTTAAGCCAAATAGCTTCTTTTACCGCCTCAATTAAGGCAATATACTCAGACTTAGTTGTAGATAAAGCAACTATAGATTGTAAATTCAATTTCAACCAAATAGGACAATCAAATGGGTTAAACACAAAACCAGTCAAAGATCTACGTTTATCAATGTCGGTGGCATAATCCGCATCCACATAACCTACAACATCTATATCTTATTTATTATTATTGTCTCTACCATAACCTAGACATAAAGTAGTATGACATGCAAGGTATCTTAAAATCCACTTTACCGCATTCCAATGTTATTTACTTGGATTAGCAAGAAATCTAATAACAACAATAAGTGTATGTGCAAAATCGGGTCTAGTACAAACCATAGCATACATAAGACTACCTATGGTTGATGAATTGAGAATATTAACCATTTTTTTCAATATCATTAGGTGTCTTAGGCGAATCATCACTAGATAGTTTAAAACATTTTGCAAATGGTGTTTGTCTACTTTCATGCATGTTTAACTTTTTAACTAGCCTAATTATGTAATCATGTTGAGACAATAACAACATGTTTACGTTTCTATCTCTAATAATATCCATTCCTAATATTCTTTTTGCTTGTCCTAAATCTTTCATGTCAAATTCTTTATTTAAAATATTCTTCAACTTATTAATCTCATGCATGGACTTACAAGCAATCAACATAGAGAAGTAAGTAAATAATTTCAGATTTTGACACTTCCTTTAAATTCTTTATTTAAAAGATTCTTCAACTTATTAATCTCATGCATTGTGAAGTTGGTATTTGCTTGTGTTTATTTTTAAGATTTTAAATTTTCGACAGTGTTTGTGTGTGAAGCAAGCAAAAGAAATTGTTGAAGTGCTATTGATTGACCTGAGTTTGATTTCTTGATTCTTGTTTTTCAATTTGAATTTCTTGATTTCTGATTTGCTTGAGTTTAGGATTCTATTTCTTGTTTTTTTAATTTTAGTTTTTGGGTTTCTTAAATTTATGTTCTAACAAATCTTACATGGGAAATTTAATGATTGAAGACATGTGATCCTAACCTTTTTTGAAGTCTTGGTATAAGAATTTTAAGCTTTTTTTATAGTCTAACTTAATGTATATGAAATTTTTTTACTTCTCTTTTTTGTACTTCAAACCTTTTCCCCAACTTTTAGTTGAGGTATATGAAAATGGCAAGGGAGTGGAATGCTAATGTAAGGGACCGACCCGAATGGGGCACTAAATGGACCCTTATCCCAATGCATGCATTCAAAGTAAAGGACATTTAAACAGACATGATTTCGGATTCCAATTAAAACAAAACATTCAAAATAACCCTTTTAAAAACTAGACAATTTCCCTGGAACCTGTCCCTGTTTCCAAGCACCTGTTCCAAGATAAATACATTTCCAAAGTTTACTCTGATAAGAGATTTACTAAAAACCATTCAAAACCTGTTCAGATACAAAATGCTGGAATCCACAAATATTTACAAACATCCTAGGGCTCAGTGTCTTGCTATGCATTCGGGGAAAACAAAACACAAAGAGTCATAATACAAAAATCGAGTTGGAAGATCGGGCCCCATGATCACGCTCCTCCTTCAGCATCCTCGTCGCACACCACGATTACCTGTGGAAAACCACAGAATAAGGGTGAGTAACGAATTACTCAATAAGAATCCCCAACCGGGTACAATACCATATTCATTGTCATCTCCATGAGCCTATGCAAACTATGGAATATAAACCCAGAATAGAGCACATAGCTTAGCCCACACTTGGGCCTCGGATGCCAATTTAAGGTCTTAGTCCGGAAATAATATCACCACACATCCAATATATAAGTCGCCCAATACGAGAAACAAGTCCCGACCTCGGCTGTCTCTCATCGCCGGCCGAAAGGTACACTGGCTCACAATCCCGAGGAGCTCTCGGTCGCGTAAATGAGCGTAAGCATGCACCGCGTGCTACTGCAACTATGGGGGTTGCCGGAGTCCGGAGGCAAGCCGCCCATATCCAATCACCACGCCTAACTAAATCTTTGGATCGGTGTCACCGACATAGGGGTGTGAGACACGACACGTAAACTATGTCACTGAACCACCGCACACGGGGCCAAGGAACGGTCGTGGTAGGCTTACACCGAGAAGCCGCCCTTGCCTTAACAGTGGCAATCGGGGGCTACCGCCAAACATGCCGAGGACATGCCACCGCCGGGGGCGAGGCAATGCCAAGTCATCATCCCGATTGTTGGGGCATTTAACGATCGCCACCCTCACCCAAGATTGCGGGGCCTACCGCTCGGGTTAGCTAATCCCTCACGGGGTCGAGGGACGGAATGACTTGCTCGACGTCCCTGCCATGGATGCAAGGTTCTTTATGCATCAGGCCCGGTTGATGCTAACTACCTGCAACTCTAACTTTGCCTAGCAAACGAAGAAACAATTCCATAAAATCCAATACGTGCTCAATAAGAATACAACGAGCCTAGCATGATACTACGAAGCAAGGAACAGATACGAGCATGCTAGAGAGGAACAACCTAGCATGGATTAACATGAGAATTAAACCAGGAAAATCATGCTAATCGGGAATTCAGAATAGATTACCTAGCTACACATGTCAATAAACACAAACAAGCAGTCAATCAGCAATCACATATAATATCGCAGGGTCCACACAACTCCGGTAAGAAATCCTTACCTTGGTCGGGGGCAATTCACGGAAACCTAGGTCATGAACGAACCCGAACTAGCTACCGGGAACCTAACGAGCACAACAAAATTACACACAATATCTAAATAAATAAAATAAAATAAAAATAATTCGGCTCGGCTCTCACTCGGCTCGGCTCGGTTCGGCTCGGCTCGGCTTGGCTCGGCTTGGCAGCAGGACACGCGACGCGGCGCTGGGGCGCGGCTTGGCGACACGGCTCGGCGACAGGCGCACGGACACGGCGCTGGGGCTGCTTCTGCGCGCGAGCGATGCAGAGGCGCGAGGGCGCGCGCGTGTCTTGGCGAGACTTCGGCGGCAGATCACGCGCAGAACAGAGCACGAAACAGGGGCGAAGGAGACAACCCGAAATCGAACGATCCACGGGGATTCGACGAGCGATTCTTCGTTGGAGAACTTCCCTACACTAGCTGCACACAAACCACCCAGAAAATCACTTCACCATGGCCATGAAACGGCTTCGGAAGAAGAAGGGCGGAGACGAAGAAGAGAAGAAGAAAGGAAGGAAAATTTACCTTCAACCCGGAAAATGATCGACCTCAGAGCTGGGGAAGACAACCACGATCGATTCGGAGCTGGAGAAGGCAGAAATCGCCGGAAATCGCCAGTCGGTCGAAGGAGAAACGAAGGAGAAATCGCGAGGAAGAAGAAGCTTCGGGCGAGCTCTGTTTTTATATGAAAATCCCTTTGCGCACGGCATATATACCAAATCGCGCGCGTAGATTAACAAACACGCCCAGTGGCTCGGCTGGCAGCGCCTCTTGCCTAGCACGCGACACGTCCCTGGTTCAAATCTCACTCGACGCGCTATTTAATTTCTCATTTAATTTTACTCATTCCCAAGCCCAAATGCCTTCACCAAAAATCCCGATCCTATTCAAATTGACTCATAATTATTCCAGCAATTTTCAATTTCAAAATCGGCCCTGTCGGCCCGACCCAAAATTACCAAAATGCCTCTGGGCCTCCCGGGAAGACCGGGATGAAATTTCCGGGCCGTTACAGCTAAATTCTCATCTCCATTGATGTCTAGTTTCATGGTTATCATAGTATTGTGTATTCATGCTTGTGGAGGGGTGCTTGATTTTTCTGGGAATGGGAATTAAAAGACCTGATCTTTGTACATTAAAAAAATCCTAAAAATTAAATTGTAGTCAAACTAAAAATAAGGGAAAATTGAAAAATGAATTCATTCTCATTGAAATCAAAATCGAAAACTGAACCAAAATGGAATCGAACCAATTGAAAACCGATCCAAGGGTTTGTCCTATATTGGACATCGGTTTGGATCCATTTTTTGCAAAATTGAAGATATCGGTTCGTTTGTCGATTTGATACAAAACCGAAAAAAACTGAACTGAGATCACCTCTAAAGGACACACAACTATCATACTTATTTCTAAGAAAGTTCAAAGTCAACATATATGAGTCAAACCTTTTATACCATTGACGAGGTGATTTTTTAAGTCCATAAAGTGATCTTTACAGTAAAAATACCTTCTTACTTTGGTTGGGAACTTCAAATCCAAGAGGTTGGTCCATGCAAATTGTCTCCTCAAGTTCACCATGTAACAAGGCGATTTTGGCATCCATTTGCTCTAACTCAAAATCAAAGTGAGCAACAAAAGCAAGAAATTTTTTAATACAAGTATGTCTAACAACGGGTCAGAAAACATCATCATAATCAACCTCTCTTTGAGTGAGCCCCTTGGCTACTAAGCTAGCCTTAAACCTTAGTTTATTTTTATTTAAGGGATTTCCCTTTATTTTATAAATCCATTTACATCCAACCGTTTTAGCATTCAAATATTTGTTAACAAGAACCCAAGTTTTATTTTTCATCAAAGAATCATATTCTTCTTTCATAGCCACCCACCATTTATCTTTATTATTATTATTATTATTATTATTATTATTATTATTATTATTATTATTATTATTATTATTATTATTATTATTATTATTATTATTATTATTATTATTATTATTATTATTATTATTATTAGTGGCTCCTTTAAAAGTTTGAGGTTCTTGATCAACAAAGTAGAGCATAAGAAACAAGATCGACATAATCATACCTGCTAGGGGGAGTGATATTCCTCCTAACTCTATCTCTTGCTAATTGTTAATTTTCAAGGTTGGAAGAAGAATCCACCTCGACCTCAACACCTACCTCTTCTTCTACATCGGATTGCTCATCATCTACATCTAGGATAGGTTCATACTCTTGACTTTGTAGAGCTATAAGAGGTGGGGTATCTAGAATGGTTTCTATGGTACTTGATGGATCTATGGATTTAGGACTTGTTTTCTCTTCCTCAAAACCACTCTTGGTTTCATCAAATATGGCATCTCTACTTATTAGGATTTTTTAAGCATCTTGACCTAGACACCACAATTTATAGCCTTTAACACCTTCAAGGTATCCTAAGAATATACACTTTTTAGCTCTTGGATCTAACTTACTCTCTTTACAATGGGAATAGGTGACCTCGCGATTCCACCACTAATATATTGAACATTAACTAATTCTTATGTGGAACGCAATTGGAATCACTTAAGCGCAAATATACGTGGTTGGGAATTGCAGCAAGTAATAAGTATATAATTTTATCGATCCCACAAAGATTTGTCTAGAGAAAATACCCTTAAGTTAGAGTCATGCGAAAAAGTAAATAAGTGAATATGTGGAGTGGTTTTTGTTTTGTTTAATAAGATAAAATAAATGCAGCAGCAAAATAAAATGCATGCAATGTGTAATGTTAACTACTGTTCGTAGAAAATGTTAAGAGTGTGGACTAGCCAGTGAATGTCTTACGACTTCTCTAACAATTATCACTTTCTTGACTCATGATTTATGGGTGAACCAGCTTCCGCTGCGAACACCATACTAAGCACAGGGCGATGTAAGCAATAGTGAGGTTATTTCTAACTCCCTAATGATGAACAGTTGTTCAGTCAACCTAAAGTAGCGTACTGGGTCAACATGCGATTCCTCTTCTAATTCTTTGCAAGGTACATGCATGGGTAGCTAATCGACGTGAAAAGGCAAGTTCGCAGGTCTTCTGCTTCATAGGTCCGTTGTTTGCGTTGAGGATGGGTTGGAGTTGTAGCCGTGGGTTGCATCGCGGAGCATTCACATCGTCGCACGAGATTGTCGCCGTGGTCAGCTGCGAGGTTCGTCGTGGGTTGTAGTTTTGGTATGGGTTTTGTGCAGGTCGGTTCAAGCAGCTCTGTTGCTGCTTGGTCGGTGTTGTCACAACGCAGTCGTGGGTTTGTTTGTCGAGGAAAGACTTGTTGAGTCGCCACTGCCTTGTGCACTTCACCGTGGATGCTCGTCGCTACTAGCATGCCGTCGTCGGAGAGGTGGTGAGGCATCTCTCTCTCTTATTTTGGGTTTAGGATAAAAGAGGTTCTAAATGGAGAAGAAGATGGGTGTTTGGTTTAGGGGTTAAGTTATTTAAGTTGTGAATAGGGGCCGTTTGTTTCCAAGTTTAAGTTATTTAAAATATGGATTAAGGTTGTTTAGCTAGTGGTTTAAGAATATTCAAGTTATGAATATGTGGTGTTCGTTTGCAGGTGTAAAGTCATTTTAAATAAGTTTTAAGCTTGTTTGGCTAGAGTTGGACTTGTTTAAAATGTGGATTGGAGCTGTTTGGTTATGAGTTTAATGGTTGTTTGGATTATAGGTTAGTGAGTGTTTAGCTTTGGGTTAAATAGTAGGTTTGACCCATTGACTTTTCTATTGACCAGATTGAACCCGAACAATTTTCCGTTCTTCAAGTCGAGTTTGTGAGGCACGGGTAGCCGTCGGGTGTCTCGAGGACACATTTTTTAGGTTTTCCCTATTTCATAAATTTGATATTCTGGATTCGATTTTGATGGCCTAAGGTGATAGTTTTGACAGATTTGTTCATTTCAGGGTTCAAAATTGTGATTGGCTAGTTGAAGCTTCTAGTGGATTCACGGAGAGCTGTTAATGGAATGGCTAAGGTAATGGACCCTTTACCCCTTTCTCGAGAACCTGTGGTTAATACATGTGCCGGTTTATTTGCATTAATTGATTTGTGTGGTTGTAGCATGACCATGTGCATTGTATGTTGCATTGATTGCATTGAGAGCATATACATTCACGCCTTGTCTCTTGTATGACTAGTGATGCATGATTCATGTATGGTTTGCCTGATATGGTCGAGTTGCATGATTGTCCTGGTATGGACTTGCACGTGTGTCCTGATATGGACTTGCATGATGTGTGATGCACGACTTGATGCCTTATTTGGACCCAAACGAGTCATGAAGATCGAATAGATGAGACTAGTAGGTGGGTGTGGATGATGATGTTCGGGCTCACACCCTAGCTTGAGGTGATATTCTCTTGCTCAACAGGACTTCCATGGATGGTAGGCCAGTCAGGCTCCCGACCCTAGAGGGTTTCTACTAGTAGTCTAGGCTCTCTCCAGGTAGGTGGTATGGGCTTGATATGGTTCCTTGATGATTGGTGTGGCACCACCTCTCGCCGTGAGTACGAGGCATTGGGCCAACAGGTTACTCGACTGACTAGTTCCCTCTGAAGTAGAATGCCAGATTGCTCTCGAGTCAGAGGACTCTTCTGAGTTGTTGGTCTTGGATCTACGATCCTTAGACTGCTCTGCGTGGTGCTTGTGAAGGACGAGGTTTCTTGACCTAGCACCCAAGAGCTTGGGTTTTGTACCCCCTTCGGTTATGTTGCTGATCATACTTGTTTGCTGATGTTTGTATTCTTATGCATGTCTGTCCCCGAGCTGGGGAAGCTTTACTGAGTTTACGAAAACTTACCCTTTTCATTGTGGAATCCCCACAAGTACTACTAGATTGTACCGAGATGGATGATCGACGGAGTTGGAGATGGCCATGAGACCCGCTGCATTACTTGCGTAGAGTCTTTTAATTTATTCTTTCTGCATGAACTATTTAAGGGCATGATAAGTTGTACATATTTACTCAACTTTTATGTTTTGACTCTTGGGTACCCAATGACACTTTGATCGAATTTTATGGTTTTTATAAACTTATTCTTTTGTGGATTTCCATAATATTATTTTACCATATTTAATTATACATGCCCTAAGTGTCGAACGTCGTTTTCATGCATTTAGAGTTAAGGACTTAGGTTCAGACCTTGATTTGGGTCGGGTCTTTACAATATCACCCTGATACCACACACCGAATAAAGACTCCTATGAATACTATCAGAAAAATCCGACAGGCGGAGCGACCTGGTCGGCCAACCATCCTCACATCCTACTGTCCAAGGATATCGCTTTAAACTCTGAGGATTGCATCCCTACATCGTAGTCCAACAACCCATAACTGAACTAGTACCCTCTATCTGATACTCATACCTCGGCCACGTCCTCTAGAGCACCAACACGTGCTATAAATCACTGTCTCTCCTATGGGACGACAGTGTTGAGCTAGTTCACCGTGGAGTATCATCGCTAAAAAAATCAAGAGTCTCTTATGAGACATCATCGTGCAACATTAACCATCATTCACAATATATCAGACACGTGCATAATAAGATCATACACATAAATAAACTATATCACTACATACATGTAAAATCAGTTATTACATCAAGGTTGCATGAATAATGACTAATAAATAGTTCATCACCGATATAAAAAATAGAGCATAAAAAATATCAATTCATTAACAAACTAACTTGAAATTGAATATATTCAAGTATTAAACCACAAGACCTCAAGTTGAGGGTAAAGAGTTCCTTACTTGGCTAAACTCCACGAAAAACTTCAAGCTACTAAATCACGAACTTAGGGAACTCGACTATCGAACAAGGCCCTAAATAAATAAACGGGTCACAAATAGCACTTTAAACTATTAAAAATAAGTTCAGGCCGTCAAAATTATGAGAGGAGTCAAACTAGTCAAATCTGGTCAAAGGGGTTAACAAGGTCAACTTAGTCAAACTGAGTTAACAACTACTGCAAACCCAGTCACGACTCGTTTTTTAAACCATGACGGAGGCAACGAATGACCAAAACTAATGAATTGGAGGTGGTGCTCCTTGAACTTGATGAACCAATGGCAGGTCTATGTTCATGGCGACGTTGAAGCTTGTAAAGACCCGACCCAAAAGGGGCTCTAAATGGGCCTTTACCCCAATGCATGTATTCAAAATAAAAGACATTATGAAAATAAATTTTGGATTCCAAGTAAAAACAGAAACGTTCAACAATCAAAACAATTTACTCTAAAACCTGTCCCTGTTTCCAAGCACCTGTTTCAGGATAAATACATTTCTAAAAGCATACTCTAATCAGAGATTTATTTAAACCATTCAAACCTTCCACAAGTACAACTATGCTGGAATCCATAAAACATAAGAAAACATCCTAGGGCTCCGCACTGCCGCCTCTACATGCATTCAGGAAATAACAAAAGTCAAGAGTCATGATATAATAAAATGGTCGAGAGATGACAAAGCAGGGGCCCATGATCATAGCTCCTCCTTCACCATCCTGTCTCGCTCCTTGGTTACCCGTGGAAACCACAAAATAAGGCCGAGTAACGAGTTACTCAAGAAGAATCCCCAACCGGGTACAATACGATGCACATGGTCATCCGGATGAGTGTATGCAAGCTATGATCATAAACACGAGAATAGAGCACATAGCCGAGTCCACACTTGGACCTCGGATGCCAACTCGTGTCTTAGTCCGAATTAACTACCATAACCACACAAATCGCCCTATACGAGAAACAAGTCCCGACCTCACTGCTCATCGACGAATGAGAGGTGCACTAGCTCAAGATCCCAAGGAGCTCTCCTGCCGACGCCAGTAATGAGCGTAAGCATGCACCGCGCGTGCTTCTACTGCACTATGGAGGGGTGCCGGGTCTGGTGGCAAGTTGCCCATATCCGGATACCACGCCTAACTAAATCTCTCCGGATCGGTGTCACCGACATAGGGTGTGAGACTGGACACGTGAACTATGTCACCTGTACCACCGCACTGAGGCTAAGGAACGGGTCGTGGTAGGCTTACACCAGAAGCCGCCCTTACCTTAACAGTGGCAATCAAGGGCTACTTTGCCAACACGCCGAGACGTGCGTGCCGCCGCCGGGACTAGGCATTGCCAAGTCATCATCCCGACCGCTGGGGCATCGCTTAGACTACCACCCTCACCCAAGATTGCGGGGCCTACCGGTTGGGATAGCTAATCCTCACGGGGTCCAAGGACGGAGAATCGTCTCGAACGCCCTTGCCATGGATGCAAGATACTTTATGCATCGTGCCCGATGATGCTATCTACCCAACTCTAACTCGCCTTAACAATCAAAGCAAACAAGCGATATAATCCAACATGTGCTCAAAGAGTACAAATAACCTCATGGTACTACTGAGCAAGAATAAACACGAGCATGCCGTAACGGAACAACCTAGCATGGACTAACATGAAAGAACAATATGCGAAGTCATGCCACCAGAATACATAACAGAGCACCTAAACTATACATGCCGATAATCACAAACAAACATACAACATCAATCACAAAGAACATCGCAGGTCCACACAACTCCTGTAAGAAATCCTTACCTTGGTGGGAAGACTTCTACACACAAATTTCCTAAGTTGCGAACACTCCCGAGCTAGCTATCGAGAACCTACAAACATAGTAACAATCACAACCATAGCCCTAAAAATATAATAAAACAGCAGGCTCGGCTCCGGAGCACTCACACGACACGGCGACACGAGGCTAGGCGCTGCTGGCAGCCGATGCGGTGGCTGGCTGCTGGCTGCGCGCGCGACGGCAGACACGGCAGCGAGTGGCACGCAAGACGGCTACCGAAGCGTGCGGCGCGCGACACGGCGAGTCTAGGCGTGCGGGCGAGTGGCTCGGAGCGAAGGCGCGCGGTCGCTAGGCGTGCGACGCGGACACGGAGAGCGTCTGGGCGTGCGGGCGAGCGGCTCGGAGCGAAGGCACGCGGCGCTGAGCGTGCGATGCGGGCGCGCGCGCAGCGACTCGCTGCGACGGCGAATCGCGATCTGGGCGCCGTGTGCCGCGACAATGATCTCGGCGGCTGGCCGCGACGGGGCTCTGGCGTCTTGGCTGGAGGCTGCGACAGGCTGTCTGGGCGTGCGACGGGGCTCGTGTGTTTCTTGGCTGCGCACAGAGGCTGTCACCGGGCAGGTCTGGGCGGCCTGCAACAAACATACACACACACAACACTTCTTCTTACCTTCGGCCAGCAAGAACACCCAAATGAGAAGATGAAGAAGACGAAGTCTTACCCGGAATGGTGATGATCGAGCCAAGGAGATGCAAAGAGAATGAAGGATCGGCAAGAGAGCTTGGGAGAAAGCTTGGGCGGCCACAAGATTTTGGAGAAGAAGATATGGCAAAACCTATTTTCTTTTCATTTAACCAAATGCACCAAAACTCCAAAATCCAAGGCTAACCATAAAATGATACTGGACAAAGCAACAAGAGCACCTAATGGCTCAATTGGCACACATCCCCACAAGCTTTCCAGAGACCTGTTCAAACCCCACTGGCATAATTTTCCTTTCTTTTTACTTTTGCATCAAACCTTGCTCAAACCCTTCCACGAAGCCTCACAAACCTACATAAATCCATCCAATATTTTTAGCAACTAGAAAGGACATAAACGACTCGACGCCGGACAAATTACCAAAATACCCCTTGGGCATACCTCGAAGATCGGGATGAAAACTCGGGCCGTTACAATATTCCCTCCTTTTTATGACTTTCGTCCTCGAAAGTCCTTAAGACTGAATACTTTCGAGATAATGCAATCTCATCTCGTCTTCCCGCCTCCCAAGTGGCTTCCTCGGAACTCGACTCCTCCATCAACCTTTACCAACCGAATCTCTCGGTTCACATAACGCTCTTTGTCTCAAATGCAAGGATCCCCACCGCTTCTCCTCAAGCTCAAATCCTCATTCACCGCAAAGGCTCAAAGTCCACAATGTGCGACGGGTCCGGTACATATCGCCTCAACATCGATACATGAAAAACATCGTACTGCCGACAACGACGGAGGTAGGGCTAATCGATAAGCAACTCGCCAATCCTCTCCGAGAATCTCAAACGGCCCGACAAAACGGGGACTCAACTTCCTCGCTTACCAAACCTCAAAACACCACGCATTGGAGCTACCTTTAGGAACACATGCTGCCAACAACCTCAAACTCCAAATCTCGACGCCAAACATCGGCGTAACTTTTCTCGCTGCTCTCTCAGTCGTCAACATACGAGCTCTAATCTTTTGCACCGCTCCATTAGTCAACTACAAAGAACTCGGGACCCAAAACTCGCCTATCACCAACCTCTTCCTGAACACGGGGGACCGACAACGCTTACCATACAAAGCCTCGAATGGAGCCATCTCAATCGCCGATCGATAATCGTTGTTATAGGCAAATTCCATCGATATAAATATCGGTCCTACCGCCGAAGTCCAACACACAAGCCCTCAACATATCCTCGAGAATCGGTTCACCCTCTCGATCCGCCCATCCGATCGAGGGTGAAAAGTCAGGCTTTGGCGCACTCAAGCGTTTAAACCTTTCTGAGCGCCCTCCGAATCGAGAAGTGAACCGCGAATCACGGCCCGACACAATCCTCACAGGCACACCATGGTAACGAATGATCTGCTCCAAAAACAATCGCGCCACTGTTCCACGGTATAAGTGTCTCTACCGGAATGAAGTGTGCGCTCTTGGTCAACCGATCGACTATCACCCGATCCGAGAGAACTTCCTCGAGTCCTTGGCAAACCAGCAATAAAGTCCATGGAGATCTCTTCCCATTTCCACCGAGGCACACTCGGGCCGCCGCAAACAAACCAGTGGCCTCTGCCTGGTGCCTTCACTTGCGACAAAGTGAGACACCTACCAAACACTCTGCCACATCTCTCTTCATTCCCATCCACCGTAAGTCCGCTTGAGGTCCTGATACATCTTGGTACCCTCGGGTGCCATGCAAATGGGGAATCAGGGGCCTCGAGAGCAACTCTGCTGCAATCCTGCAATGTCCGGAACACACAACCGGCCTCTATAAGTCAACCCACATGCTCGTGAATATACGAAGTCAAAGTCTCCGTCAAGACTAACTCACTCAACCAATCTCTTAAGTGCGCGGGTCACTAAATCGCTATCAATAATCCATTGTCTAATCGATGGTCGAATCGTCAATCGAGCTACCTCGCGTGAACCTCACCCAACAACACGGCAACCTCGGCCCGCTCGAACTCTTTCCGCAATCCAGCCGGGAACTCAACAACGCCGCGAGTGTGACGTCTTCCTACTCAAAGCATCACCACTACATTGGCTTTACCCGGATGGTACAAAATCTCGCAGATCATAATCCTTTACCAACTCTAACCATCTCCTCTCGCCTCATATTCAACTCCTTCGAGTAAACAGATACTTGAGGCTCGTGGTCGGTAAACATCTGAATCCGCTCACCATACAGTAATGCCTCCAAATCTTCATGCAAACACCACTCGCGCCAACTCCATATCA
Organism: Sicyos edulis; assembly: GCA_036507275.1. NCBI lineage: Eukaryota > Viridiplantae > Streptophyta > Magnoliopsida > Cucurbitales > Cucurbitaceae > Sicyos > Sicyos edulis. The sequence continues at coordinate 22,049,389 of CM071848.1, forward strand.
TGAGTCGGGTAGTTCTCGCTCATACGGCTTCAATCGACGGGAAGCATAGGCAATGACCTTCCGTGTTGCATCAACACACAACCCAACCCAAACTTGGAAGCATCATCAGAAACCACAAAACCGCTTTGTCCCCTCGGATCGCCAACATCGATGCTAAAGTCAAATCGCGCTTGAGCTCGCAAAGCTCTCATCACACCTCATCGTCCCAAACAAACTCGACACCCTTCCTCGTCGACGAGTGAGGGGCGAGGCTATAGCGGAAAAGTCCTTAACGAACCGACGGTAGTAACTCGCCAAACCTAGAAAGTCTGCGTATCTCTCAAGAATCGGTTGGCTTGGCCCACGAACTCACGGCCTCAATCTTCGCGGGGTCCACGGCTATACCATCTCTCGAAACCACGTGACCTAGGAAGGCCACCGCTCCAACCAAAACTCACACTTGGAAAACTTCGCATAAAGCCGGTTTTCCCTCAAAGTCGCCAATACTCGCCTCAAATGCTCGCATGGTCTTCCTTAGACCTCGAATAAATTAGAATATCGTCAATGAACACGATGACGGCCGTCCAAAAATGATTTGAACACCCTATCCATCATGTCCATAAACGCGGTGGGGGGCATTAGTCAATCCAAACGACATGACCACAAACTCATAGTGACCATATCTAGACACGAAAGTCATGTCTTAGGAATGTCGGCATCCCCGATCCATGGCCGATGGTAACCGGATCTCGATCTATCTTGGAGAACACTAAGCTCCCCGAAGCCGATCAAACAAGTCATCAATACGGGCAACGGGTACTTATTCTTCATCATCACCTTATTAAGCTCGCGATAATCAATACATAAGCGCATAGAACCATCCTTCTTTTTCACAAACAGAATCGGTGCTCCCCACGGGGACACACTCGGACGGATGAACCCTCGATCTAACATCTCCTGCAAATCGATCTTGATTCCTTTAACTCACGGCACCATGCGATACGGAGCCTTCGAGATAGGGAGGGTCCTCGCTCGAGCTTAATAGTGAAGTCAACCTCTCTCTTCGGGGCAACCTCGGTAACTCCTCGAAACACATCCGCGAACTCTTGCACGACCGGCACCTGATCAACAGTCAGCAAGGGACGGCTCTCCACAGACAACTTGGCTAGGTAACCCCAAGTTCCATGAGCTAGCAATTGACGAGCTTTCACAAACACACCATTGGCGGGCGCACTCCACCTTGGGCTCCACGAAACTTAAAACTAGGCCGACCGTGTGGTGGTCAACACCACTTCTTTCCGGTGGCGATCAATCAACGCGTGGTTAGCGCTAACCACTCCATACCAAGGATCACATCAAAACCACTCATAGGCGTAACTATGAGTGTGGCTACAAGCAACTCTCCTGATATCTCGATCCGCCATCCTTAATCTTATCTCTAGCTAACATACTAACTCCCGAAGGAGTTGCAACAGATAACTCAAAACCTAGAGGCTCTAGTCTCAACTTAGCATGCTCAACAAACAACACAGATACAAATGAATGCGTAGAACTGAATCAAACAAAACAAATGCGCAGTGATCTAAAACAAGAAGCGTACACGCCACACGCGCGCATCTCAGACGCTCGGCCTCTGACGGTCGTAGCAAACACCCGACCTGCCTGCTGCTGCTGGCCGAGGATGAAAACGGATCATATGCCCCTCTTTACCACAACGAAACACACTCTGGGCCCCGCCCGCAAGCTCCAGCAGTGGGTCCTCCCGCAAGCAGCACAAGCCGAAACTCGCTGGTCCGCCTCTCGCCGGCGAGGCCGAAACGGTTCGGGGCCCTATCTTGATCCTTGCTCGAATCGCCCTTGGCGATGCCGCCGCCACCCCTAAACTCAAACTTCCTCTTACGCCCCACTGCACTGGAACAGACGCCAACCGAGCGGCGACAACCCGCTCAACAGATACTTCCCATTATAAATGGTGGCTAGCCGCACCGCTCTAGCATTAGTGTCGTGGGCCTCGTGCCTCGACATCCTGAGACACACCCCTGTCTCAAACCAAAGAATTAACTTTCAAATTTTTAACTCAGGGGTAGCTATCAACCGAGGAGCAAAATACCCAAACTCGTAAAACTTTCTCTCATACTCCTCTATGGAATCGAACCACTCGCTTGAGATTCTCAAAAGCTCTACCATCTTTTCCCGGGCCTCATCACTAATATATTTGACCTCGAACTCGGACTTAAAGAACTCCCGTGTGGCGGTGGAGACCCACCGGCCTCTCTCACTCGGGTGGACTCCCACCACCATCTAGCAAGTGCCTCTTAGTGCATGGGCCGCACACTTCGGTCTCTCTCGGATATCGGGGCACACCATGATCGTGAAGGTGTACTCCATATGGTCAATCCAACGGCCGCCGCTAACGCATCCCGGTGGCATCAAACTTCTCCTACCGCCACTTCACAAAGTCCTTTAACCATCTACCAAGCTCCACCGCACTCTCTCGCTACATCCGCCTCGGGGGCTACTTGCTCTGAGGAGCTGGGAAATCTTCTTTGCGCTCCTCTTTGAAACATGCGGGTCACCGCTCGATCTGGGATCGGACTCTTCCCGCCGCGCCGCCAACAAGGCTCGGGTCTCGCCCTCTGGTCACTCAAAGATGCGACCATAAAAGCCCTCATAGAATCAGCCAACTCTGCTCCAGACCGGTCTCACGGCGCTCGGTCGCCTCAACGCCTACTCTAGGCGCGACAGAGGGAGCTACCGTGGAATGCCACCGGGCCTCGGCTTGGGGCGATGTCCCCGCAGTGTCGTCGACGATCCCGGTACTCGTCCCGCTCTCGGACGTCCTCTCCCCGACACGGTTGATGGACATCTTTGGCGATCTACACCCAAACCAACAACGAGTCAAACCCGCTTTCGTCCCGCTCTACAACACTAAGCAAGGCATACACTAGATAAAAGGTATTGTAAATTCTTAACCCCTTTTCTAAAACAAGAAACTTAAGCGCACTGATGACTGCCGAGTCTTGATGATCATGGGAAAACGACCTACAACAAAAGGTCGGTCTACGAGAATCTATGACTCTGAGCTCTCGATACCAATCAGAAGACCCGACCCAAAAGGGGCTCTAAATGGGCCTTTACCCCAATGCATGTATTCAAAATAAAAGACATTATGAAAATAAATTTCGATTCCAAGTAAAAACAGAAACGTTCAACAATCAAAACAATTTACTCTAAAACTCGTCCTGTTTCCAAGCACTGCTTGTGGATAAATACATTTCTAAAAGCATACTCGATCGAGAGATTTATTTAAACCATTCAAACCTTCCACAAGTACAACTATGCTGGAATCCATAAAACATAAGAAAACATCCTAGGGCTCCGTGCCCGTCTACATGCATTCGTGGGAAATAACAAAAGTCAAGAGTCATGATATAATAAAATGGTCGAGAGATGACAAGCAGGCCCATGATCATAGCTCCTCCTTCAGCCATCCTATCTCGCTCCTTGGTTACTTGTGGAAACCACAAAATAAGGGTGAGTAACGAGTTACTCAGTAAGAATCCCCAACCGGGGTACAATACGATGCACATGGTCATCCAGATGAGTGTATGCAAGCTATGATCATAAACACAGAATAGAGCACATAGCTGGAGTCCACACTTGGACCTCGGATGCCAACTCAGGGTCTTAGTCCGGAATTAACTACCATAACCACACAAATCGCCCTATACGAGAAACAAGTCTCGGCCTCAGCCTGTCTACTGACGAATGAGAGGTGCACTAGCTCAAGATCCCGAAGAGCTCTCCGGTCGACGCTGTAATGAGCGTAAGCATGCACCGCGTGCTTCTACAGACTATGAGGGGGTGCAGGGTCTAGTGGCAAGCTGCCCATATCCGGATACCACGCCTAACTAAATCTCTAGATCGGTGTCACTGACATAGGGGTGTGAGACTGACACGTGAACTATGTCACTGTACCACCGCACTGAGGCTAAGGAACGGGTCGTGGTAGGCTTACACCAGAAGCCGTCCCGACCTTAACAGTGGCAATCAGGGGCTCTTTGCCGAACACGCCGAGGACGTGCCGGCGCCGGGACTAGGCATTGCCAAGTCATCATCCCGACCGTTGGGGCATCGCTTAGACTACCACCCTCACCCAAGATTGCAGGGCCTACCGGTTGGGATAGCTAATCCCTCATGGGGTCCAAGGACGGAGAACTATCTCGAACGTCCTTGCCATGGATGCAAGATACTTTATGCATCAGGCCCGGATGATGCTATCTACCTGAACTCTAACCTGCCTTAACAATCAGCAAACAAGCGATATAATCCAACATGTGCTCAAAGAGTACAAAATGAACCTAGCATGGTACTACGGAGCAAGAATAAACACGAGCATGCCAGAACGGAACAACCTAGCATGGACTAACATGAAAGAACAATATGCGAAGTCATGCCAGTCAGGAATACATAACAGAGCACCTAAACTATACATACCGATAATCACAAACAAACATACAACATCAATCACAAAGAACATCGCAGGGTTCACACAACTCTGGTAAGAAATCCTTACCTTGGTCGGAAGACTTCTACACACAAATTTCCTAAGTTGCGAACACTCCCGAGCTAGCTATCGAGAACCTACAAACATAGTAACAATCACAACCATAGCCCTAAAAATATAATAAAATAGCAGGCTCGGCTAGGGAGCACTCACACGACACGGCGACACGAGGCTAGGCGCCACCGGCAGTCTGATGCGCTGGCTGGCGCTGCGCCAAGCCGCTGCTGTGGCACGCGCGCGCCTTGTATGCTGGCGCGACGGGCAGGACACGGCAGGCGAGCGGCTCGGAGCGAAGGCGAGCGGGCGCTGGGCGTGCGACGCGGACACGGCGAGCATCTGGGCGTGCGGGCGAGCGGCTCGGAGCGAAGGCGCGCGGCGCGGGCGACCTGCTGCGACGACGAACTATCGATCTGGGCGCTGGTGTGCTGCGACAGCGATCTGGGCGGCCTGGGCTGCGACGGGGGCTCTGGGCGTGCTACTGGGCTGCGACATGGGCTGTCTTGGCAGCGACGGGGGCTCTGGGTGTGCTGCTGGGCTGCGACAGGGGCTGTCTGGGCAGGTCTGGGCGGCTTGCAACAAACACACACACACACAACACTTCTTCTTACCTTCGGCCAGCAAGAACACCCAAATGAGAAGATGAAGAAGACGAAGTCTTACCCGGAATGGTGATGATCGAGCCAAGGAGATGCAAAGAGAATGAAGGATCGGCAAGAGAGCTTGGGAGAAAGCTTGGGCGGCCACAAGATTTTGCAGAAGAAGATATGGCAAAACCTATTTTCTTTTCATTTAACCAAATGCACCAAAACTCCAAAATCCAAGGCTAACCATAAAATGATACGGACAGAGCAACAAGAGCACCTAATGGCTCAATTAGCACACATCCCCACAAGCTTTCCAGGAGACCCGGGTTCAAACCCCAGCTGCAACACAATTTTCCTTTCTTTTTACTTTTGCATCAAACCTTGCTCAAACCCTTCCACGAAGCCTCACAAACCTACATAAATCCATCCAATATTTTTAGCAACTAGAAAGGACATAAACGACCCTGACAGCCCGACAAATTACCAAAATACCCCTTGGGCATACCTGGAAGACTGGGATGAAAACCTGGGCCGTTAAAAATGAATGATTCCTCTTTCGAGTATGCATGCGTTGCTTGGTGAGACAGAGATCTCACTTCCCTTAAAAATGAATGATTCTGCATTCGATGGTGCGGAACACAGCTTTCACTGCAATTCCACACAAATAAGCTTAGGGCGACGTACGCATTAGCGGGATTAACTTTAATCCCATTTAATGGTACAAAAGAATTTGTACCAGAATGAACGTAACCTATTGGGTCTTCCACCAGGTTCCTCTTTCGAGTAAGCTAGAGGTGAGCATACGTGGGTAGCTAGCAGACGCACGCTTAATTAACAAACAACATTATAAAATTGTTCACCCGCATTCATAATACAGTCAGTAACTTAAGTTAACTTGAAATGCTTAAATCTAACTAAACAACTAATAAGTGAATTATCATTACCATTCAATTTGAAGCAATGACAGACGATTCCACTGCTAATGTATTAAACAGTACGTAATTCTTATGCAAAATGCAATTGGAATCACTTAAAGTATAAGCGGTCGGGAATTGCAGCAAGTAATAAGTATATAAATTTTATTGATCCAATAGAGATTGATGTCTAGAGCGAATACCACTTAAGTCAGAGTCATGCGAAAAAGTAAATAAGTGTATATGTGGAGTGGTTTTTGATTTGTTTAATAAGACAAAATAAAATGCGGTAATAAAATAAAATGCATGCAACGAGTAATGCTAACTACATATTCATAGGAAATGCTAAGAGTGCGGACTAGCCAGTGAATGTCTTACTTCCTTAACAATTATCACTTCCGTGACTCATGATTTATGGGCGAACTAGCTTCCACTGTGAACACCATACTAAGCACAAGGTGACGTAAGCAGTAGTGAGGTTATTCCTAACTCCCTAAATGATGAACAACTGTTCAGTCAATCTAAAGTAGCGTACTAGGTTAACATGTGATTCCTCTTCTGATTCTTCGCAAGGTACATGTGTGGGTAGCTAATCGACCCATATATATATATATATATATATATATATATATATATATATATAGTCAGCAGTGTAACATTCAAAGACCTACTTAATCATGCTCTATTCATACTTAATCATCATAAACTTCTATAACGCAATCATATTAAATTAACACCAAATAGAAGTTTAAACCAGACAATTTTATTACTACTAAAATAATGTTTAAATGCTACAACTACTCCTAATAAAAACAATAAACAGAATTGGCACGGTTGAAGGTGAGCAGTCTCCTTGTCATCAGATCCTGCAACACCACCATCATCTTCTCTACAGTAGACTCAAGTCACTCGATCAGGTTATGGCCAACCGACCAGCTCAATGAATTCCGCTCCTTGCTTTGGTATTTATAGGATTTAATTTCATGATCCGCAAGTAGAGGTAAGCTGTACAAATCATCATCAATGCATATTCCATGATTTTCATCCTGATTTATTTGATTGTCATGCCTTGATTACATAGTTGATTCTTCTAATTCTTTCCTTGTAGACGAAACTTTGTCGATCGTGATTCCTTCTTTGGGTTCAACGTATTTTCATGATTCGATCAACTTTCGCGTTATTGCCTTTTCTTTTCCTCGATACTGAAAAGCGTAAATTAGGCACAGTTATTTTGTGATTTGCGCTAAAGCGCAGATTCATACTTTTGATGCAATATTGCGAATGCATTTTGATTTTCTAAGTTACTTCTCTGTATTTCTACTAAGAACGCAGATATTCCTTACCTAAGTATTAAATAAAGCAACCTAAACAGCCTAAAGTATGCTTTCTTTGAGAGTTATCACACCCCCAAACTTACATCATTGGTTGTCCTCAAGCAATGCTTATCTGCTTAAGATGCTTATTTTCATTAACTCAGCATTTCTATCTTTTTCACGTCTTTTTTCATGATTTTTACCACACATCTTATTGCCAGGAAGAAACTTCATTCTCCTTGCAGTTATCAAACTTTCTAAAAGATTCCGTTTTAACCATAAAATCTTCCCTATCATGATTGACAAATTGCCCCTCATCGCAAGTACTCCATAATGCTCAACCCATTGTTTTGCCATCGCATCTAGTCAAAGTTTGCCCAACTTACTCTCCGAAGGTATCTGTTGCGGTCCTTATGTCTTTTGAGGATTTGTTTTATTATGCTTTTTGTATTCCTCGCAAGTTGTACTCATATCTACTAAATTCCATAGTTCTTAGCGCAAATCGTTGAGCATAAAAAAATTTCACTTAGCAAAAGAATTTCAAGCTGGCGCTAATGTAGATAGCGGAATGCAAAAGGTATCCTTGAGCTCATACGCTAGTAACGACCTTTTTATTTTTTCTAGAGTAGGTTGCCATTTTTTTTCCAGAAAAAAATGGGCCGCCCTCACCCCCAAACTTAAAATCTTCATTGTCCTCAATGAAGGTGAGACTTTGTTCCCCCAAACTTATCTATTGACGCAATTTCTCTACGTTATTGTAACTACTGGATTAAAGAAATATCATAAGAATTAAGTAAATTGTGTCCTAAATGCATGATCCTAATAAAGCATTTAATCATTAAGTGCAAGTGAAAGTAAAATAAATAAAAATAAAAATAAAAAAACATAAGGAAAATGTGAAAAAAAGGGAGCGCGACTTCCATCTACTTTGCTGCTCTGCCGCTTTTCTTTACCTTGCCCTTGACAGACTCCAAATTTTCTGAGTGTTTTGGTACTTCAGCCCACTCGGATTACTCATGTAATGCTTTAGCAGCTTTCAGAATTAGTACTTCTCTTGAAAGTGTATAGCTTTGATAGCCATCCAAGTTTTTGCATAGCTTATCAAACTAATGCACCAGGCTGTCTACATTTATGAGCATTTGTTCATTTTCTTCCTTGCCTTTTTTGTCCACGCTTTCCACCTTCCTTGGTTGGATTTTTAACAATCTATCAGTTGGCTTCGTTTGCACCCTTTGATCTGTGCACAATTGTGTAATAGTGTGGGGTAAAATGGCTTCCTGCGATGAGCCGAGGCCCATCAATGAATCTGTCCTTCCATTATCTTTCCTAAGTTAACGCTTACTCAGCTCTCGATCGCAAAACGTAGCAGTGCTTGCTCTTTGGTGACTATCCTTGCATTTTTCGAGGGTACGATTTCGTTTTGATAAACATAACCCATCCTTGAAACTTAGGCTTGACATCTTTCATCATGAATGTCCATAGGTTTCTCCACTTGGCTTCTTCTACACCAATCCCCCTTACACATTCCTGCAGTTGCACCTTGGTTGGTTTCCTCAACAGCTGCCGTCCTTCTTCTCTAAACTCGTCCGATAGATAGAAGACTTTGTTAAAAGCAGTCGAGAAGCAATCAATTAGTTGCCCTTCTACTTGAGAGAAGAACTTCCGCTCTTTATTTAAATTCGCATAGAACTGGCGAACCCAATTTTGTCTCTCGTCCAATCTTGGTGTGGCCAGGTTTCCCCAACCTAAGTTATCTATCTTTTGGAAAGTAGTCTGGGCCATGAATGCGTTTAGCCAGCCTTGATCTCTCCAAAACCTTTTCTTTAGTAATGCAACATGTCTGGCGTGAGTAGATTCCGCCACATCCTGTTCCGTTCTCCTTTCAACTTTTTGTCCCTTAGGGTGCAGGATTTTGCTTGAGATTTGAGAGGGATGTAAGAGACTTAACTTTTGAATGAAACAAGAATGAAGTGCGGTGATCAAGTTTCCTCACACCGAGTTTATATAGAGGTCGGGTATTCAATTCAGAATCCTCAATTAAGGAAAGCAATCAATTTTCAAGGAAAGTATCTGAAATTATTCGTTCCAATTCCTTTCTAAATGAAAAACTATAAAAATGGAAAATTCAAAAAATAGAAATAATTCTTAAAATTACGGAATAAAATAAAATAAAATATGCTAAAAAGCAATTACATTTTGTGCGCAAAGTCAGAGATACTGGATTTTTGCACTCCAAGAATGTTGTTGAGTAGATCTCGGCAGAATCTTTGTGCTAATTCCTTCTGGCATAGTTCATCCATATTTTGGCCATATTATAATTTCAGGGGCGACGCCATCTTTAGTCGCCTTCTCCTGCCTTTCTTCTCCATTCCCCTTAATGCTTAGACCTTCTATTAAATATAGTGTTGATTGAATGTAAATTATGCGCAAGCTTGGTTGAATTGCCCATGTGTCGCTGCTTCGAAAAATTAATTCCTGCAATGTGTGCTATGCCGTTAACGAGAAGAAATTAGTTACCATTGATGGTAGATTGAAATTTTCAACATTATACTCTTCTTCCTACAGAAGGGTAGAGTCCACATCTCCCATTTCGGGTTGATGCGTACTTGCTTCTTCTGTATCTACAGGTCCATCATTCGGTATGCCCTCATATTGGTTGTTTTCACCTTCAGTTGTATTTTCAAGATCGATCATGGAGCTTTCTTCGTTGTCATCTTTAGCATATTTTGTTTCATCTACTTATGAAGCTGCTGCGGTGGCGAACCTTGCCCAAGCTTCTTCTTGTTCTCTGTATCATCGCTCCTACTCTCTTTTTTTTATGCAAGTTGTAATTCTCTGGCCTCTTGTGCTTTGACTATGGTGGCTGCTCGGAAGTCCTCCTATGAGAGATCTTTCTCATAGAGAAAATCTAATGCCTCCTCGTTAAGTATATCGTCCTCTAGATATGATTCTTCCGCTTGTCTACTACTTGTTACATAGGTTCCTTCTGGTTCCAGTAGAGAGTACTAGTTCGTATTATGGGGTTGTTGAGGTTATGATATGATACCATTATCCCTCAACCATTGTGTCATTCTTAGCTGTTCTTCTTCCTCTGCAGTCATATCCATCGGATATTGCCTAGAAGTATACATGTGATTCCAAGGTTCATGACTCTTGGCATCCCACGTATAACCCATGTTGTTGTGATCTCCTCGAGAATTAAACTGCTGCTGATAGAAGCTGCTATGGTCTTCTCAATAGTGCGACTAAAAATTTTCATTTGAACGAAGATGTGCTCTGTTAAAATCGCCCGCATAGCCTAGTTTCTGTAAGTTGTCCAAATAGTGCAGAATATAGTACAACGTCCATTGCTGATTGGTAAACTGATTAGGCTGCATTTAATAGTCGTGGTGATGAATTGTTCTGGAATTTATTCCTTATTGATCAAATTAGTTCAGACTTCACATTTCCCTGAAATAAAAAAGAATTTAATCTTAGATAGTTAAGAACTACTCCTTTCTAAGTATATCAACTCTAAATAATCAATCACTAGCAACGGCGCCAAAAAATTTGACCTGACGATTCCAATGCTAATATATTGAATAGTAACGAATTCTTATGCGAAACACAATTGGAATCACTTGCGTGCAAGTATACGCGATTGGAAATTGTAGCAAGTAATAAGTATATAAATTTTATCGAACGCACGAAGATTGATGTCTAGAGCGAATACCACTTAAGTTAGAGCCATGAGAAAAAGTAATAAGTGTATATATGGAGTGGTTTTTGTTTTCTTTAATAAGATGAAATAAAATGCATGCAACGAGTAATGTTAAATTCATATTTCTAGGAAATTCTACGAGTGTAGACTAGCCAGTGAATGTCTTACTTCCCTAAAACTTATCACTTTGTGACTCATGATTTATGGGCGAACCAGCTTCCGCTGCAAATACCATACTAAGCATAGGGCGACGTAAGCAGTAGTGAGCTTATTCCTAACTCCCTATGATGAACAGCTGTTTAGTCAACCTAAAGTAGCGTACTGGGTCAATATGTGATTCCTCTTTTGATTCTTCGCAAGGTACATGCGTGGGTAGCTAATCAACGTATATACATATTAAATAGTTAACATTCAAAGACCTACACTAATAACATGCTTTATTCATACTTAATCATCATAAACTCCTATTACGCAATTAGAGTAAATAAACACCAAATAGAAGTTTAAACTGGACGATTTTATTACTATTAAAATAATGCTTAAATACTACAACTACTCCTAATAAAAACAATAAATGGAATTGCACGATTGAAGGTGAGTAGTTTCCTTGTCATCAGTTCCCACAGCCCCACCATCAACTTCTCTACAGTAGACTCAAGTTCCTCAATCGGCTTATGGTCAATCGACCAGCTCAATGAATTATGCTCCTTGCTTTTGTATTTATAGGATTGAATTTCGTGATCCGCAAGTAGAGGTGAGTTATACAAATCATCATCGATGCATTTCCATGATTTTCGTTAGGATTTAGTTGATTACCATAGCCTTGATTACATAGTTGATTGTTCTGATTCTTTCCTTATAGACGAAACTTTGTCGATCGTGATTCCTTCTTTGGGTTCAGCGTACTTGCGTGATCCGATCAACTTTCGCGTTATTGTCTTTTCCTTGATGTTGCGCGAAATCCTGCTAAAAAGCGTAAATTAGGACAGTGGTTTTGCGATTTGCGCTAAAGAACAGATTCATACTTTTTATGCGATATTGCGAATGCATGCTGATTTTCTAAGTTATTTCTCTTTATTTCTACTAATAACACATATATTCTTTACCTAAGTATTAAAATAATGCAATCTAAACAGCCGAAAATATGGTTTCTTTGAGAGTTATCAAACAAGTTAAGTTGTCATGGGAAAATTAGCAGATACTAATCTTTACCCTCAAGCCCCCTACCAAAATACTTATTGCAACCTACCGAAACATTGCCCGTTGATTTGCCTTTAAGCAGAAGCTTGCATATGCAACTAGTGAAATCGTTATTCCTAACACCTTTCCAAAATACTTAAGACTAAGTATGTAACGACCCAGGTTTTCATCCCGGTCTTCCAGGTATGCCCTAGGGGTATTTTGGTAATTTGGTCGGGCCGTCAGGGCCGTTTGTGTTTCTCAGCTGTTGTTTAGTCTTGGAGGGTTGTTTTCAGATTGTGGTTGCATTTTGGTTGAGTTCGGATGTTGGGAGGTTCAAAAATAAAATTAAAGTTGGGTTTGGATTAAAAGTTGCAGCAACCGGGGTTTGAGCTAGGGTGGCCTTGTGTGCTAGAGGAGAGCCTTGCCAAGTGAGCCACTTGAGGCTTTTGTGTCTCACTTTGTAAGCTTTTGTGTTACCTTAAACTCCATGGCTTAGGAGAGTTGGTTCAAAATAGGTCTTTCATCCCTTTTTCCCAAAAACCTAACTCTCTTTTCTCTCCTTCTTCACCACATCCCTCATGCCAGTCGACTCACCCCCCATCGCCCAAGCGGCGGCGCGGCCAAAGAAATTTATCGCCCAAGCGGCATGCATGCCCGTCGCAGCCAAACATGCTGTCGCCCGCCCTGCCGCTCCTCGCGCGCCCGACCCATCGCGCCCGGCCAAAATTTATCGCCGCCCGGCCGGCGGTACGCCGCAGCGCGTCCATCGCATGCCGCAAGGCGGCGATCACGGCGCCGCCAGCGTCGCAGCCGAGCTCGTGCCGCGTCGCTCCGCCCGTCTACGCGCAGCCAACGCCCGCGTCGCGTCCCAGCGCTAGCTCGCCCGCATCGCGTCTGCACGCCGCGCCAACGGGCCCGCTCGCTCGTCGCTCGTCCGCGCCAGCTCGTCCGCACGCCCGTTGTTCGTCCGCTCCAGCGCGCCCGCACCCCAGTGCTCGTCAGCGCGCAGCTCTGCGCCCTAGCGCCGTGCAAGCACGCCTTTCACCCGCCTGACCAGCGCCGTGCCAGCAAGATGCCCAGCGAAGCCAGCGGTGCCTAGTGCCGTCGCGGCTTTGTCGTCTGCAGCGGCGGCCGCCGCCCAGCGCGTCCATCGCACAGCCGAGCAGCAGATCGTGTCGTCGTCCGCGTCCATCGCACAGCCGAGCAGCAGATCGTGTCGCCGTTCGCGCCCGTGTCGCGTCGCTCCGCCCTTCCGCGCGCAGCCAGCGCCCGCGTCGCATCCCAGCGCCAGCGCGCCCGAGTCTCGGCCGCATCGCGTCTGCATGCCGCTCCAGTGCGCCCGCTCGCCCTGTCGCTCATCCGCGACAGCGCTCTCGCACGCCCGTTGTTCATCCGCTCCAGCGCGCCAGCGCCCCAGCGCTCGTCCGTGCGCAGCTCCGCGCCCCAGCGCCCGTGCCAGCACGCCCAGCAGTGCCCAGTGCCGTGCAGCCTGTCCGTCCGCGCGTCAGCCGTGCCGTGTGAGTTGCTCCCGAGTCGAGCCCTGTTTGTTTTATTATATTTAGGCCTATAGATTGTGATATTGTTGTGCTTGTTAGGTTCTCATTAGCTAGCTCGGGATCGATCGCAGCATAGGATCTTTGTGTGTAGTTGCCTCCCGACCAAGGTAAGGATTTCTTACCGGAGTTGTGTGGGCCCTGCGATATAATATGTGATTGTTGTTTGTATGCTTGTTTATATTTATCAGCATGTTTAGTGATAGGTGCTCTGTTCTAAATTCCGACTGGCATGATTCTCGTGTTGTTCTCATGTTAGTTCCATGCTAGGTTGTTCTGTTCTGGCATGCTCGTTATCTGTTCTTGCTTCGTAGTATCATGCTAGGTTCATTGCCTCTGCTGAGCACGTATTGGATTGTTTGTTGTATCTGTTATAGTTAGAATTATGATAGGTAGCATCATTCGGGCGAGGGTGCATAACGTGACTTGCATCTGTGGCAGAGACGTACGAGGCAGTACTCCATCCCTGATCCGTCGTTAGGGTTTAGCTAACCCTAACTGCAGCCCTTTGCAATCTTGGGTGAGGGTTGCAGACTGTTAAATGCCCCAACGATCGGGATGATGACAAGACATTGCCTTATCCCCGGCAGTCGGCACGTCCTCAGCGTGTTCGGCAGTAGCCCTTGATTGCCACCTGATAGGGCAAGGACGGCTTCCTAGTGTAAGCCTACCACGACCGATTCCTTAGCCTCAAGTGCGGTGGTTCAGGCTGACATAGTTCACGTGTCCAGGTCTCACACCCCTATGTCAATGACACCGATCCAGAGATTAGTTAGGCATGAGTACTAGACCTGGGCAGCTTGCCACTAGACCCGGCACCCCCCATGGTTTGCAGCAGCATGCGATGCGCGCACATGCTCATTATAGCGCCGACTGGAGAGCTCCTCGGGATCGTGAGTTCAGCGCACCTTTCGTATAGACAGTAGACAGGCTGAGGCTGAGACTTGTTTCTCATATAGGATCGTATCGTGTAGTAGAGTTTCCGGAGTAAGACCCTGAGATGGCATCCGAGGTTTATGTGTGGATTTAAGCTATGTGCTCTCTTCTGTGTTTTTATTCATAGCTTGCATACCTTTCTGCTAGATGACCATGTATATCGTATTGTACCCCGGTTGGGGATTCTTACTGAGTAATTCGTTACTCACCCTTGTTTTGTGGTTTTCCACAGGTAACCATGGTGCGAGACAGGATGGCTGAAGAAGGAGTTGTGATCATGGAAACCAGTTGTCGAACTCTGAGTTTATGTCTATGATTCTTTGTGCTTTATTTTCCTCTGAATGCATGTTGTTGGGCACGAAGCTCTAGGTTGTTTTTCTGACTGTTTTTTTTGGATTCTAGCACTGTTGTAACTGTCGGAAGTTTTTGAATGGTTTAAATAAATCTCTGATCGGAGTGAGTTTTGGAAATGTATTTGACTTGAAACAGGTGCTTGGAAACAAGGACAGGTTTCAGGAATTCTATAATTGTGTTTGTTTTAATTGGTTGTTTGCATGTTTTAGTTTTCACTTAGAATCCGAAAACCATTCTTGCATATTGTCTTTAAGTTTTGAAGGCATGCATTGAGGTAAAGGCCTATTTTAGAACCCCATTCGGGTTGGGTCTTTACAAAGTATTTCCTAGCGATTACCGTTATGTTTAGCCCTCAACATTCCCCCTTTTCAAGGCAAATGCTAAGCACTCGCGAGTGAACAGTCAGTTGACTTGCGGTGAA
The DNA here is from genome assembly GCA_036507275.1 of Sicyos edulis. Classification (NCBI taxonomy): domain Eukaryota; kingdom Viridiplantae; phylum Streptophyta; class Magnoliopsida; order Cucurbitales; family Cucurbitaceae; genus Sicyos; species Sicyos edulis. The sequence continues at coordinate 22,064,892 of CM071848.1, forward strand.
TGAATACAACCACCGTACTTATAGACTTCCCCTCATAACTTGAAATTAAAATAAAACAATAAGCTACATGCTCTTTTAAGGTTGCTTCTTAACACTAGACCTACTCATTAGTTGTTTAACAAGAGATCAAATTTAAAACAAAGAACTCATAGAATTACTTTAAGAAAGCATTACAAAGATGTACGGCTCTTCCAATTCTTTCCAGAATTTGGATCATCATTGTAAAAAAATTGTTGGGCTTGTATTGCAAAGATGTACGGCTCTTCTTTGTACCAATATTGAGATACATTAATTGATTTAATCCCCAAATGAAAGCGTGCTTTTTTTTCTTTTAATTTCTGTATAGTACTAGTTGTAGCTAAATATCATGGCTCGTCTCCTGCTAACAAATTCCAAGTCCAAGACCTCATTTAACACACCATAGAAATTCAACAGATCATCTTGAGTTTCACTTTCTCCTAAAACAAAAATTCCACTATTTTGAGTTGACCAACGATTATCAAAATGTATTTACATTAAGAACAATCTTTTTGTATGGTATTTACAATAAATACAAAAATGTGTAACATATGAATTAGATAGAAAAATGGAGAAACCACCCCCAAGAATTTGAAAAGAGTAAACAATGATGAACAATCAAAGAAAACATTGGTAAACATAGACAACATTCTTAAAAATAAAAAATAGATATATATAAATATTTATTTTATAATACGAAAATGAAAGATTTTTTTTTTTATTTTAAATAAATTTTCACAAAACTAACAAAATATATTAATATCCAAAAAACAAGAAAAAAACTTCTGAATCAATCTACTTGGTTTCTTGACTTATTGAAGGACTACATTGTGAAAAACAAATCGTGAGGAACAAGTAAACAAAATTTTAAAAATTAAATTTGAAATATTTATATTCATTAAGGGAAAATTGGTATTTAAAAATTGTAATTACTTAAATGAATTAAAAAAAAAAGTAGTCATATGAATAAAAAGATTAGATATATTAAACCAAGTTTTATTAATCAAATATGTTATTGAAAAATTGAAAATTGGAATATATTGAATAATATTTTTTTAAATATATTTATTCATAAAAATCATATTTGTAAATAAAAAGAAAAATTGACATTCTTGTGTATGAAATTAAAAAGAAATTATTTGATCAACAAAATAGTAGCTCAACAATCCATTGTTAAAAGTAATTTTATAAATTAAAATATATTTTAGTTCAACATGGAATGACTATTTTTTTAGTTCGGGGAGGGAGATTTAAACCAAATACTATTTCATTACAAATAAACCATATTTAGCTTGAGTTATGTCATAATTAATAAATATTCATTTTTACATTACATATTATTATAATGAAATTTGGATACTCCAATTGCCAAATGTCTAACTGACACATTGTCAAAGTTATATTTTTTAAATTAAAATATTTAAATATATGTCAAATTATTTAATTTTTCAAGGATGTTGATATATTTTTTTTTATTGACCTAGTATAGATAAACGAATTAAAACATACATTGGTGAGAGTTAGATATTTGAATATGATATGTCATTAGTTTTTCATTCAACAATTTCTACACTTATGTAGACCTTCCCACAACCTTTGATGGGCCGAAAACAATTGTTTTTTAATTTTCTCCAACACTTGAGCTAAAAGATCAAAACAGTTATATAATATTTCCAAATACATAATTTTTTTTTTATTTAATATCATCAATATAAATGAGAAAATGATTTTTTTTTTGATAATATCCATTTATTGTGTGAATCAAAGTTGAAAAAGAAGGATTAAAAATGTTTTCATTGTACTTTACAGCCTTTCTTTATTGCTAACTTAATAATTGAAAACAAAAAAAATGAATCGGACATTATACTACACTAAACTGTGTCTTTCTAGACTTTATTGTTCTAAATTGGAACCTTCTGTTGTTAAGTACTAACTTATAAAGTGATTCTTTTAAGTCGTCTTTGTTTGAAAACACTGAAGCTATTTTCGTCGCACCTGGCCTTAGCAATGTATCGGTGTGATTTCAGCTATGGTGCAACAATCGGTATACAACTCGTTACCAAAGCCATTGAGCATTTATCGAACATCCTTATCTTCGATTAGACCTATGATTTTACTTATGAAAGCCCCCATTTTGTAAACACATAGACTTGAAATTTTGGAACTATTGTTGAGTTTGAGTCAAGCAATGATGGATGTGAGATACTGTGCCCCCACCGACCTCATCAACACACACTATGTTGTAATTTGAGTACATATTCCCCGCGTCCCAATGCCCATCAAATGCAATGGTAATAGAAGTCGTTTCCATTGACATCGAACCTTGGATTCTGTTAAACTAAGAAGAAAAAGAGAAAGGAAGAAGAAGTGCCAACCTGCAAACTATGAACAAATAGAGAAGAAAATGAAATTGTCCGTGTGTGAGGTGCTACATGAGATCCAAAAAATAAAGTGGTCGTGTGGGACAAAAAAAAAAAATCAAAACTATCCAAATATTGAATGACTTTGATCAAATGTGATGAAATCTAATGGTTTCTAAATATGGTGAGTTGATTATCCTAAATCCATGGGATAATTTGTTGAACCGACTTTACTAATTTTATTATTTAAAAAAATCGTTTTAAAAACAGTTGGAAATTATTTTCTTGTTGATTCATGGGATGATGGGTAAATAAGTGTATTTTCCATTTTTAATTGGTTAATTTTTTTTTTTTAAAATTAGTACGAAAAATAGGTAATAAGGGTATTATGGGGAGGAACAAATTATCTCATTCCCATGAATTTGAATTTAGACATCAATCTAAACACAAAAAAGGGTAGACATTTCCTTAACATACTTGGGAAATAGTAGTAAATGACTACTTTTTAAAAAATAATTAAAAAAATATCTAAAATTTTTAAGTCTTTAAATGAGTATCTAAATTAAAAATCAGTGAGATAGATAATTAAAATATCTCCATAATACCCTTGATTTTATTTTCTTTTTAAACATATTTATTAATTACAAAAGCTAATAAACGTTCATTTTATGAAGATTAACACCCTCAAATCTAGGAGAGAATATCTCCATATACAACAAAGTCATATATTTGTTTTTAATATCTTTCAATTTTTTGTTTAATTTATTTAATATCTTTGTCAAATCTTTTTTTATTTAACAGCAAGGAATTGTCAAATCGTCTTCTCCATGGCAACGGAAATTGTCCTTTTATTCATTTTACAACTCATTGCATCCAACATTTGCCACATTCTTCGATCGTTCTCACTCCCACTCACACTTTTTATTCATGATTTCTTTCACACTCACACTTTTTGTTCATGATTTTGATTTTTGGAGATTGGGGATACAATTGCGCCCCAAGATATTTCATGAGTTTTGTTGGATCTCACTTCCGTTGAGGGAAGGTATTCACAAGTTTTTGTTTGATTTTCACGAATTTCTCCATCAATAAAAGTTACGCCGATTACAATTGCTTTTAACGGAGTTTGGACAACGCGAATGTATATTCAAATTACACCACAAATGTGTTGACATCGGATCCCCAATATCCCAATTTTTATCCACTTTCACCCCAGATCTCAAACTGGATACAAGTATGATTGTCTAGCCTTTCTCTTTACAAATATAAGGTTGACGATAACAGAGATAGAGAAGTGCGGGGTTAGTAAACGGTGTGTACACAAACTGATGCGTTCTTGCTGAAATCATGACAATATGTTTTGGTACACATGGTATATAACCAGGAACAAAAGATGCAAAAATGGTTGAAAACATAACAATATGTTTTGGTACACATGGTATATAACTAGGAACAAAACACAAACTGGTGCATTCTTGCAGTATGTTTTGGTACACATGGTATATAACTAGGACTGACTGAAATCATGTCAGTATGTTTCGGTACACATGGTACATAACCAGGAACAAAAGATGCAAAAGCGGTTGAAATCATGATAGTATGTTTTGGTACGCATGGTATATAACTCGGAACAAAAGACACCTACAACACCAAAGAATTATGCTAAACATGCATTTTTTGCATCCAACGTCCGTATTCAAGAGATGATTTGAGGAGAATTCACTTTATATTTTTATATTTGTTACTTCTTTGAATATTAAAGAATTTACTCACGTGGACCATGTATACTGTTATGATTAAATGCTCATCTCAAATTTTTCGAAAATAATTTCAAATAATTAACAATATACTTTCTTTTTTATCTTTTGAAATAAATTTAAAATTTCTATCTTTTTGTTAAAGACTTGTTAAGAATGTTGTTAAGATTTTTCTTGAGGTTGTTACAGAGAAAAAGAGATTTCAAATGATATTTTTATTAAAAAAAACAAAAATTAAGTAGAAGGGTATAATTGTCAATTTCTTATTTACAAATTAATAATTAATTTTCTAGATTTAAAAAAAAACATTTATTTAAACTCCAAAATATGGTAGACATTCTCTTAATATTTATCAAAAATCTAAAAATTTACCTAGTTATCCCAAGATACTTCCTATGCGTATGATATTTTGTAAGCCCATTAAGCGGTGAATAGAGAGTGGGCTAGTTATTAATGGGCCACACTAACAATCTTGTGAAGGTAGCCTTTTCATTTAATTTTCATAATATCTTGATTTTTCATCTTCTTTTGATTTCATAATATCTTGGTGTTATAGAGTTGATTGGTTGTCATTTTTACAAATAAGAAAAAAAAAAAATTATTTTGAACCATGAGAAGCAAATTCAAGTGGTTGTTAAAATATCAACGAAAATATCATTTTTTTTCCATTTGATTTCAATGGAGGAAGTTAAAAGCACATATCATGTTAATTGAATTTGTAAAATGACTTATTAAATATCCATAATATTTTATTGATAAATAATAGTTATATCTATTTTGATGATGTTGGAAATAATATTAGCTACTCTTTTTATTATCAATTAATTTTAAGGTAAAACTCCACATTATCATAATCATAATTCTAGATGAATTATTGGTCTATCAAATTTCAATATGACCCAACTAGATAAAAACTTAAATTGGTGATTTGAATCCACCCAAGCGGGAAACTAAGTATTTGATTTAACAATTCAGATTTAATCCTAATGTATATGCTAAAATAGTTAAATAAGTTGAATTTAATTTAAAATGGTCTTCTCAATATGATAACATTATGAATGGGGATGTTGCAGATAACCTCGACTATTTTCCTAACTCCAATTGGTTTTGAAGTACAACCATATTATCTATTTTTGATGAAAAACTACAACATTATCAATAATTTATGGAGAAAAGTTAAGTTGAAAAAATGATCATCGAACATAGAATGAAATACAAAGAAATATCAATGTACTTAGAGTTTGCTTTTCTCTCATCTTTTGTCTATTAAACTATAGACCTCACCACCGATTATCTTCTTAATAGTTGAATAAAATTCAACTATAAATCTTAATATCTTCATAGGTTTTAGTATTTTAAAAGTATGGATATAAACTACATTTCTCACAAATAACATAAGAAAATTTTAAAAATTAAAATTGTTGTATAGCCATATTTTAATGTTAAATGTTTTTAAAAATATTTCATACATACTAAAATATATTAACTTTTCTTGTTTTCCACCAATTTCATTTGATTATTTTCAATTAACTTGATTGAAAACATCAATTTTATTTATTGACATGTGAATTCAAGCCATCATTTTCAACTTGATTGAATCGATTTTTTACTATGTCTAAATTTTCTTAAAATTTTGACATTTATAGCACTTTTTTCCATTTTTTCTGGACTTTCTCGACCTGTCAAGATTACTTATTTAACTCCTTTATGCTAAAAACGAAAAACTTTGAAGAAAAAAAAAATTATTAAGAATTTTTAGAACCAAAGTCTTTCTTACACAAGACAAGGCTATGGAACTTAAGAAATTGAAGTCTTGCAAGCAAAAATCCAATTTGTCCTTCTTTAGTCAAAGTGATGGAAAATTTCAGACTTTTAGATGGATGGGAGGAATTAATGTAATTTCAAAGGCTAATTTTCTAAATGGCCAATATTCAAATGCCTTAAAAGTGTGTTTGGAAGGAAAACAAGAGAGAGGGATTGATTGGGATAAGAAAAAAGCAGCTGCCAAACAGTGGCATTGTTATTTGTGGGCATAACATAAACGTCAAAATAGGGGTTCCATTAAATATGGAAGAAGTTTTGTTTTCCTATTTTGTCCCCCACACTTCTTGCAATTTGTATTCATTATCTTTTGAATTATACATGACTGAGTGGGAAAACCAAAAACAATTATGTGTCAAAATATATGAAAATGTGTCAATGGATTGTTTATTGTTAGATTGTTGAACAAAAATTGTGAGTTTTAGTCATATTAATTAATATGGTTCTGAGTTTTGATACAAAATGTTTAGTGCATTTGGTTTGGTAGGAAGATAGTTAAAAGTGTTGTCAATAGTAATGGTGATCAATTAAACCCCATTTGAAAAATTATATGATGAAATTGTTGTTGTAGGGTAAAATTTCAAAAATTAAAAAACTAAACATTCTATCTTTTAGAGAGACGCTCTCTTGGACTCTGACAAGGTCTCGCTTCGCCGTTCAGTGTTCGTGGGCATGTGATCATGCGTCCTTGGGTCCCCCTTTCTTCATCGTTAAAAGTCGAAAGGGGAGTTCGTGGTGGTAACACAAAGAGCCATGGAGACGAGACATAAGCGTTCGTCCCAGTCGTCTAAAGATTGTTCAACGAGGAAATGCATGTAGAGACAAAGGGATGGGACAAACGATGAGCACAAGGCTCGAAGATAGGACATGCACCTAGGAGGAGGTTCTTAGGTTCTTCTTGTAATTGTTGTTTCTTTTGCCTTTTGGGTTCTTTTGTGGGTTGTTCTGAATGTTACGAATTTTTATATTAGTTTTTGGTCATGCGGCAGTCAATAAAGTGGAGTATTTCTTTTTGTTTTGGATTTTTAGTTTATTTTCTGTTTGGGGTAGGTCAGAGGTTATTTTGTTGGTGCATACTCAGTTGGAATTGGTGGATAAAAGATCTCATATTGTGGTTTACAACCTTTGTCCTTATTGGGAGTTTGTTCACGTTTGTAGTCATTCCTCTTTTAGGAGGCTAGGTTGTACTGTTGGTCTTTTTATGAAAAAAAGAAAAAATAAAAGAAGAACAAAATAAAATGGTCATCAAACTAAATTTTACTTATCCTTTACATTACATGATTAGAAAGTTTTTATACACAAACATGTGCTCTACAGTAAGAATTGAGTTGGATAAGAGTTTGCACATGCATATCCATTGATAGGGCCTATCGTCTTAGTCCCAAGATTAATACTAGGATATGAAATTTTGAGTTCAATCTTGGCATTCTCTTGCTAAATGATTCCGCTAATTACTTGACTTGAACTTATTTTAAGAGTGAACATTGTCGCTACATATCAATACAGATCCTTTCGAGATACTTTATCCATATTCACAATGCTACTAGAAAAAATTGCCGGAGGCCACCAAACCTAAAATTATTTAAAATTAGGCAAGTTTAACTTTAGTGGCCTTATATGTAAAAAAATAAATAAATAAAACTTTAGTGTTCTTACGATTGAGATATGGAAAGGAAAATTTGACTTTATTAATATAGATAGTATCAATTCTTTTAAGTCTTTTTTGAACATAACTTACATAGTCTTAGGACTCATCTCATTTGAATGTGATAACGATGAATCATGTCCTCCTTAAACTCCAGCTCTTTTAAGGGAACTCAATGGTCGCCTATTTGTTTCAGGTGGTTCAATGATCATACTAGACTAACCGAGAATATAATGTAAATCTATCTCAGTTCAAAAATGAAAATAAAAAAATGTTAAAATATGACCTAGACTTTAATTAAGATTTCATTTAATTAAACATCACTAAAATGCACTAAGGATTAATTATAAAATACATATTAATAAAGAATATAACTAATGATTCTTAGGTTGTTAAAACTAACTAGGGTTTAATTAGGTGTGGTCAATCTCATCTAGTCCATGTGCACCCATTTTCTTGAATTTTTTAGACGTTGGGTCATTTTGAGAAAGATTATTGAATTTGTTAAGTATGAGTCATTTTAGTGAAAATGTTGAGAGGAAAAAGTAAATGAGGTTGCATTCGAGAAAAAAGAAAAGAGTTTGAGGACACAATAATCATTTGGGTAAAGTAGAGAGAGGGTAAAGAAAGGAAAGAGAGAGGGGAGGAAAGATTCCTCCCCCATTTTCTTGAAGGAGAAGCCAAGAACCCCATTTTGGGGTTCTCTTCCTTGCAACACCACACCCACAAGGTCACCTCATCAATGCCGCCACCATTCACGATTCAGGAGACGACAACCTCGCCATTCAAGCCTCATATTAGTCTGTTGCTAGTGGATTACTTTCTTGCGAGTTTCATTGAAAAAAGGCTTGAAGAAAGAGGTGTTTTCTTTGAGCAATTTGAGAGTTTTACTTTTCAAAGGAAGATCTACAAGTTTGGGGTGATTCTTGATCGGATTGCAACAAAATTACAAGGTTCTTCTTAAATCTACAAAGGTTGTGCCAAATCTCTTTTCCTTACTTCTAGGTTTTTGTTCTGTTTTATGACATCTCTTAAAAATGAACATGTAATGGTTGTAATTTCTTGATTACTGTTGTTGGATTTTAATCTTGTATGAACTATCTCTAATAATATGGACTTGCTTAACCGTTAATCGCTTGGGAACAGTGGAATGGGCTTATGTGCCGAACCACTATACATTGATGTGTCAGAATCTCTCTTCCCTATGTTATTTACTTACTGTTTGAGGAATTTTTCATGGCTGGAAAATTTTTCCAAATTTTATTTTTGAATGATAAATCAATCTTTGAGTTTCGAATTGATGTTGTATGCTTAGGATAGGTCCTCGAAGAACACTAGTTTCTTATAATAGTTGGTATCAGAGCCTAGTCTTAGATTCTACCATACATGAGCATGTTTCTTTCTTGAAATTTATTAGTTTAGAATCTTGCATGTTTAGGAAAATTCTTGGAGTGGCGATTCTTGTGTAATTTTTCTAAATGGTATGTTCTAAAGATAAAAATCCTTAGGAATTGCATCTAGTAAATTTTTTTATACATTCTTTATTTTTTTGTTAATAAAGAATCATTAGTTATACTTTGATGCTTAAAGATTTTTATTATAATAAATTTCTTTGAAAAGAATCTTGCTATCAGTTTCCTTTCTTAGAATTGAAAGGATGTCATCAAAGATTGAGGTAGAGCGCTATGATGGAAAAGTAGACTTTGGTCTATGGATGATCAAAATGCTCGCGGTTCTCCAACAACAAAAAGTGAACTATGTCATCGCGGAGAAGAAGGTTATTCCTGAGAGTGTAATGAGTGATCAATTTTTAGAGATGGATAAGATCACACATATCTTAATAATACTCCACTTGTCAGATTCCATCATAAGTCTAGTAAGAGGAGAGAAAACAACATCAACTTTATGGAGCAAGCTCAAAACTACATACCAAACGGCTTCGATATCAAGTAAGATCTATCTTAAATCTAGGTTCTTTAGTTTTAAGATGGAAACATGACTTTCATAAAATCATTTATGAAATAGAAAACATAGGTGAAATCTTTTCTCATGAGAATCATGCTATAGTATTAGTTAATGCATTACCCGAAGCATATAATGATGTTAAGTCTACTTGTAGGGATTCATTAACATGTAATATAATGCTTGCTGCTATTATAGTAAAAGAACAAGAGTTAAGAGAAAAAAAAATGAATTATGAGTCTTTATATGTTAGAGGTAGAAGTATTAGTAGACATAATGGAAATAATAACACCAAGAAAAAGGGGAAAAGTATATGTGTAGGTCTATATCGAGGGGGCATAAAAATGATTCTACAAAATGCTACAATTGTAATAAAAATAGGTCACATTAGAAGATTTTGTCCCAACCTTAAAAATAAATTTGGTGGAGTTATGGGAAAGAAGAGTCTAGTGGTGTAAATATTACTGACGAATATAATGAAACACTAATGGTGAGCAAAACTAGTAATGAAGGAGCTTGGATCTTAGATTTGGGTTGTTTTTTCCATATGACACCTAATAGAGAATGGTTTGTAACTTTCGAACCAGTGTAGGGGATAAGATCATGTTAGGTAACCGCCAAGCATGTGAAGTAGAAAATCAAGGATAAATTAGGCTAAACCTTCATGATGGGAGTACTAAGTATCTTAATGATGTTAGGCATGTTCCTAAGGTAAACAAAAACTTAATCTCGCTAAGTAGTGTAGGAAAGGTATTAGCACCCTACAACACCCATTTAAAAACAGTTACCATATTTTATCTTATTATATCCCAATTATATCGTATCATGAAATGGTCTTTCATTTAAATGAATTTTTTTTAGTTTTATGAAAACAAATGTCTCACATTTGATCTTACCTTAATCTTTAAAAATAAAGTAAGGGTCAATATGGTAAGTAGGATTATACCAATCAATTTGAAATCATGTTGAAATTTTCTTTTATTTAAAAGACAGTTTTTGCCTTCAGTACTTAAAAAATCTCAACTCCGTCATAGGTTATACATGACTTTATTTTTAAAAAAGAAATATGAGAATTTTTGTATACCTGCACGAGAGTCAAACTTCAAGAAGGCATACTACTCAACTCTCAAAATAAATCTTTCTTAAATAAAATATTTTGTCAAAAAACTTTAAATTTTAAAGTCAACTAAAAAATGTTAAATATTTGTATAATTTTATTTTAAAAGGACTAAATGATATCAATTATTACATTCACATTCATAACAAAAAATGAATTAATAGTTATGAGTGGCTTAGACCATTAGAAAAGTCTTTGAATTTATTTTGAGTTTTAAAATAAGTTTTTCACTTAGAGGACATTAGAAAATAATGGTTCCTAATGATTTGTTATTGATTTTTGTATCATAAAAAAATTTCATGTATTTGTTGCATTATCGCCAGAAAGAAACACTACTAGTTCCAAGTCAAAATGAAATGACTTTGGGAGAGTTTCATTGAAACCTAAAAACAGAACACTACTTTTCTTTTAAAAATAAAAGTTCCAATCTTGTAAAGATAAAAAATTAATTAACAAAATCAAATACAAATGGACTTCTTCAATTCTGGTGTCAATTCCCACGTAGGGGTGTTTCCTACGCATACTTAAGAACTCTAGGCTAGACAGAATTGCTCACCAAAATATTATTATAGTAGATTCGTTTTTAAAATTCATTAATTATTAATTGAAAAAAAAAATTCACATATGAATAAAACAATAAAATATGCATTTTTATTTAAAATGTTTTTTACTAACAATCACAAGCCACATTGAAGATGTTAACATACAATTAAGATCAACATTGAAGTTTAACCAAACAACAATTAACTTGAAGTAAACAAAAAATTATGAATAATTGAAAGAAATCATTATTATGTGAGTCAAATTGGAATTAAAAAAATATTATGAATTCAATTTATAGATGTACAATTATGACCAAATCAAAAATAAAACCAACATGTTACATGTCAAATTCAAAATGAAACCAAACATATTATGGTTCAATGAATTTTACAATATACTACATACAAATAGGAATTTTTTTAAAAATGAAATATCAACTAGAAAAAAATAAATAGCATTATGAGTAAAATTGCAATTTAAACATATATATGTAATTTCTAATCAAAGATAAATCAAAATTAATCGATTGCAACTTGAAACTAGTCATGATTTAATCATAATTTAACCATAACGAATCATAATTTAAATCACCACAAAATTAGTTTTAATTTACATCAAAATTAGTGCAAAGTTCAAATACAACATAATTAGATGTGATAAAATGAAATTAAGAGAAAATGTGAATTGATTTGATTGAAGATTAGCATACAAAAAATGGAAGCATAAAAATGAACCAATATAAGAGTAAAATTAAGATTTAGAGGAAGAAAACACTTACCTCAACTCATACATAAGAGAAAAGAAGAGTTTATATGTAATGGATTGTTCGGGTCGCCTTCAAGTTTGAATCATCGAAATCTCGTTGGAGGCGGACAAGTGCTTGCCGACATTCTTGTTTTCATCTTCATTTTTCCCAAATCTAACACATTTAACTCTATCCTTAACTTTTCATTCCTCTCATTTTAAAACTTTTCCACCCAAACTTTTGCCTTCTTTTTTTCCTTATTTTGTGTCTTTCTTCTCCAACCTTTTTTTGGTGTCTTTTAAGTGTTCATGATAGTTTCTTATATACTGAAAAAATAGAGTAAAATTAGGTGAGTGGGGAAGTGGAGTGATGGTGAGAAACATGGAGAAAAAAACAACAATATGGAAGAAGTACGTGTGGTTAAGAAAAAAAAAGTTTTATTTTTTTTTTATATTTAATTAATTAATTTTTCCTTTCCTGTTTTTATTTTTCTTTCTTTATTTTACGTTATCTTTTATATTAAAACTACCATATATAAAATAAAAAAGATAAAATAAAATAATAAAACATGATTATTAAATAAATAGAAACCAACAAAAATGTGGATTCTACATCTTAGTTTAGCCTCATCTCTTTCAATCAATTTCACTATTTTAAAATTTTCTTTATGTTATTCAAACTAAACTATCACAACTTCTATGCTTTTATTTTTATTCAATTCTAAACATCTCCTTGAATAAATCACAGTTCCTATGGAGATCGATAATTTACTTAGTACTTACTGTATACCACGTATATTTGCATGAGTACGTGACTATTGCACACGTGGCAACTCAATTTTCAACAGTCATTAAGCAACAAGTTATTCCCTATTTTAAAAACGTTGACCTAGACCTATGTGAACATTGCATTTATGGTAAAGCTAAAAGAGTAACATTTGGTCAAGGTGGAACTTTTTTTAAAAAATAAAGTGGATTATGTGCATTCCGATTTGTGGGGTCCTTCTAATGTAAACTCTAATGGTGGGGCTAGATATTTTCTTTCTATAATTTATGGTTTTTAGAAAAGTATGGGTTTACCTTTTAAAGAATAAATTCGATGCTTATAATCAATTTGTAGATTTGATCAATTATGTAGAAACTCAAACTAGCCTTAGAGTTAAAAAGATTAGAATGGATAATGGTTTAGAGTTTTGTAATAATGATTGTAAAACTCTTTGTAAGGCCAAAGGAATAGCTAGATACCTAACCATTTTAGGCACACACCAACAAAATGGGGCGGCTGAGGGGATGAATAGAACCTTGATGGAGAGAGTGGAGGTGTATGTTGTCATGGTCAAAGCTTCTTCAAATTTTTTGGGGTGAAGCGGTGATAACGACTTGTTATATAATCAATTGGAGTCATTTCACCGCCATAGGATTTAAAACACCTCAAGAGCTATGGCAAGGTAGTCCCCCGACCTGTCTCATATGAAAACTTTTTGATGTCTAGCCTATGCCCATTGTAAAGAGGGTAAGTTAGATCCTAGAGCTAAGAAGTGTATATTCTTAGGATACCACGAAGGCGTTAAAGGCTACAAATTGTGGTGCCTAGGTTAAGATGCTTCAAAAATCCTAAAAAGTAGAGATGTCATATTTGATGAAACCAATAGTGGTTTTGAGGAAGAGAAAACAAGTCTTAAACTCATAGATCCATCAACTACCATAGAAACCATTTTAGATACCCCACCTCTTATAGCGCTAGAAAGTCAAGATGATGAACCTATCCTAGATGTAGATGATGAGAAATTCGATGTAGAAGAAGAGGTAGGTGTTGAGGTCAAGGTGGAACCTTCTTCCAAACTTGAAAATTACCAATTAGCAAAAGATAGATTTAGGAGGAATATCACTCCTCCTAGTATGTATGGTTATGCCGATCTTATTTCTTATGCTCTACTTTGTGCTAATGATTTTGTTGATAAAAAACCTCAAACTTTTAATGAAGCCACTAATAATAATAATAATAAAGATAAATCGTGAGTGGCTATGAAAGAAGAATATGATTCTTTGATGAAAAATAAAACTTGAGTTCTTGTTAAAAAAACCTTTGAAAACTAAAAAGGTTGGTTGTAACTGGATTTATAAAATAAAGAAAAAACCCTTAGTTAAAAATAAACCAAAGTTTAAGGCTAGGTTGGTAGCCAAAGAGTTTACTCAAAGAGAGGGTATTGATTATGATGATGTTTTCTCACCCATTGTTAGATATACCTCTATTAGAATTTTGATTGCTTTTGTTGCTCACTTTGATTTTGAATTAGAGCAAATGGACGTCAAACCCGCTTTCTTACATGGTGAACTTGAGGAGACAATTTACATGGACCAACCTCTTGGATTTTAAGTTCCCAACCAAAGTAAGAAGGTATGTTTGCTTAAAAGATCACTTTATGGACTTAAACAATCACCTCGTCAATGGTATAAAAGAATTGACTCATATATGTTGACTTTGAACTTTTCTAGAAGTAAGTATGATAGTTGTGTGTACTTTAAAGAAGTGTCAAAATATGAAATTATTTGCTTACTTCTCTATGTTGATGATATGTTAATTGCTTGTAAGTGCATGCATGAGATTAATAAGTTGAGGAGACTTTTAAATAAAGAGTTTGACATGAAAGATTTAAGACAAGCAAAAAGAATATTAGAAATGGATATTATTAAAGATAGAAAAGTAAACAAGTTGTTATTGTCTCAACATGATTACATAACTAGACTAGTTAAAAAGTTAAACATGCATGAAAGTAGACAAGTACAAGCACCTTTTGGAAAATATTTTAAACTATCAAGTGATGATTCACCTAAGACACCTAGTGATATTGAGGAAATGGTTAATATTCCCTATTCATCAACTGTAGGTAGTGATCTTATGTATGCTATAGTTTGTACTAGGCCCGATCTTGCACATCCACTTAGTGTTGTTAGTAGATTTCTTGCTAATCCGGATAAACAATATTGGAATGCAGTAAAGTGGATTTTAAAATATCATGCATGTCATACTACTTTATGCCTAAGTTATGGTAGAGACAATAATAATAATAATAAAGAGGCTATAGATGTTGTAGGCTATGTGGAAGTGGATTATGCCACCGATATTAATAAACGTAGAACTTTGACTGGTTTTGTTTTTAAACTATTTGATTGTACTATTTTCTAGAAATCAAATTTAAAATTTATTGTTGCTTTATCTACAACTGAGTCTGAGTATATTGCTTTAACTAAGGCGGTAAATGAAGTTATTTGGCTTAAGGGAATAGTTTCAGAATAAAGTTGTAGAGATGATGTGAATGTTGTTGTTCACTGTGATAGTCAAAATGCTCTCTAAAAACCATTTTCATTATGAAAGAACTAAACATATAGATGTTAGATATCATTTTGTTAGGGATGTTATCAATGATGGTTTAGTTCAAGTTATAAATGTTAGCACAATTTATAAATATTGTTGATATGTTTACAAAAGCTTTACATTTTGATAAATTTGACATATGCATGAGAATGTTGAATATGATTGATCATTAATTTTATATTTTCTATGCATTGCTTGATGCATGTTTGGCATTGTTGTGCTTGCCTAGTTAAAGTATATGCCAAGGTGAAAATTGTTAAAATATGGCCTGGACTTTAATTAGGATTTCATTTAATTAAACATCACTAAAATGCATTAAGGATTAATCATAAAATACATATTAATAAAGAATACAACTAATGATTCTTGGGTTGTTAAAACTATAGGATTTAATTGGGTGTGAACAATCTCATCTAGTCCACGTGCACTCATTTTTATAAATATGTGGCATGCATCTCATTTAATCCTTAAACATTCCTTGAGTTTTTCAGGCATTGGGTCATTTTGAGAGAGATTATTGAATTTTCTAAGTGTGAGTAATTTAGTGAAGTTGAGAGGAAAAAGTAAGTGGGGTTGCATTTGAGAAAAAAGAAAAGGGTTTGAGGGCACAATAGTCATTTGGGTAAAGTAGAGAGAGGAAAGTGAAAGGAAAGAGAGATGGGAGGAAAGATTCCTCCCCCATTTTCTTGCAGGAGAAGCCGAGAACCCCATTTTGGGATTCTTTTCCTTGCAACACCACACCCACACCTCATCAACGCTGCTGCCGTTCACGATTTCGATGACGAAAACCTCGCCATCCAAGCCTCATATTCAGTCCACCGCTAGTGGATTACTTTCTTGCGGGTTTCATCGAAAAAAGGCTTGAAGAAAGAGGTGTTTTCTTGGATCAATTTGAGAGTACTTTGCAAGGGAAGATCTACAAGTTTGGAGTGATTCTTGACAAGATTGGAGCAAAATTAAAAGGTTTTCAAATCTACAAAGATTGTGCCAAATCTCTTTTCACTACAACAATTTATGCATTTTATGATAGTTATTTCAAACTAAATTTTTAAAAATAATTGAAAACTGTCAATAGTATCTAAAAACTACGTATTTTATATGGAAAGAAGATGATTTTTAAGTTAGAAAGAAACTATGACAATTATTGACATATTAATAATTGTCATAAAAAATTTACATTAAATTATGACATTTATAAAATTGTCATAAAAAAGTTTACCTTTAAGTATTGATATTTCAATTTTTCGTAAGATTTATGACAATTCAAAAAACTATCATGGACTGTAAATATAGTTAAATTTGAAAATTAGGAAAAAAGAAAACTCAATTTAAAAAACTAAAATAGTGATTTAGGTGCATCATTGTTTCCTTTTAAGAAAAATAAAAAAGCCCTAGCCTCTCTCCCCCAACAAAATCCCCTCGCTATCGTAACCTAACACAACCACTTTCTCTTAAACTCCATATGACTGTTTTTTTTTTTGTCGTGTCACCTACTTAAACCTAGCCTTCCTGTTTGCTTCTGCGCCAGTGGGACAGGTTTGAGTTGGAGAAGAGTCGCGGAGATGTCCAATTCATAAGGGTAAATCAAAGCCGGCTGGGATAGGTTTGTCAATAAAAGTCATGTTGGAGAGTTTTAGAAAGGGATAAAGGGTTGGAGAAAGAGTTTTCTGATACACCTCGTGGATTGTAGTGAAAAAACGAGGAGAATGATGAAGATGACTGAGAGGACCAAACCTATCATTAAATGGTACTTCACCACGCTGATCGTCTTGATTTTTCATACATTTGCATTGTTTGAGACAACTGCTATTATTTATGTTTTGCTTTGATTCTTTATACATTTGCACTCTTTCAGACTGTTGCTATTATTTATGTTTTGGTTGGCATTGTGATAAAATATGATCCATGACCAAATGTGATAGAGTTATTGTGATAGATAATTAATAAATTTTTGGCTTCAACTATCTTGCTTCATTCTTTAGTGCTGAAACTTTGTTTGAAATTAATGAGAGAATTGGATAGCCTTGAAGTAAGTAATTTCACAATCCATTTATCTGGGTTTAACAAAGTGCAAAGGCTTACTCATTATATGAAGATGGAAACAGTATAAGCCGGTGTCTCCATATTCTTTTGGTTTCTTTTCAAAGAGTGGGAGTTCATATTGGTTGGAACCCTTTGTAACGACCCGACCCGAATGGGGTTCTAAATAGGCCATTACCTCAATGCATGCATACAAATCTACAGAAAATTTGCAAGATGGTGTTTGGATTCTAAGTAAAAACTAAAACATGAAAACATCCATTTAAAAATCAACATAAATTCCTGAAACCTGTCCCTGTTTCCAAGCACCTGTTCCAAGACAAATACATTTCCAAAACATACTCTAATCAGAGATTTATTTAAAACATACAAGCTTTGCAATAGTTACAACAATGCTAGAATCCGGAAATTCATTCAGAAAACACCCTAGGGCTCCGTGCCCAACTACATGCATTCAGAGGACATTTAAATCATAAACATAAACATAAGACTCAGAGTTGAACAACGGGTTTCCATGATCACAGCTCCTCCTCCAGCCATCCTGTCTCGCACCATGGTTACCTGTGGAAAACCACATAATAAGGGTGAGTAACAAATTACTCAGTAAGAATCCCCAACCGAGGTACAATACGATATACATGGTCATCTCGATGAGCGTATGCAAGCTATGAATATAAACACAGAATAGAGCACATAGCTTAGCCCACACTTGGGCCTCGGATGCCAACTCAGGGTCTTAGTACGGAAATCAATCACCACATCCACACAATACACAAGTAGCCCTATACGAGAAACAAGTCCCGGCCTCAGCCTGTCTACTGTCGACGAAAGGTACACTAGCTCAAGATCCCGAGGAGCTCTCCGGTCGGCGCTGTAATGAGCGTAAACATGCACCGCGTGCTACTACAGACTATGGGGGGTGCCGGGTCTAGAGGCAAGCTGCCCATGTCCAGTCACCACGCCTAACTAATTCTTTGGATCGGTGTCACTGACATAGGGGTGTGAGACCTGGACACGTAAACTATGTCAGCCTGAACCACCGCACCTGGGGCTAAGGAACGGGTCATGGTAGGCTTACACCAGGAAGCCGTCCTTACCTTAACAGGTGGCAATCAAGGGCTACGGCCGAACACTCTGAGGACGTGCCGACTGTCGGGGACGAGGCAATGCCAAGTCATCATCCCGACCGTTGGGGCATTTAACAATCTGCCACCCTCACCCAAGATTGCAGGGCCAGCCGTTAGGGTTAGCTATTCCCTAACGGGATCAGGGCGGAGCTCCATCTCATACGTCCCTGTCGGGGTGCAAGGTACGTTATGCACCCGGCCGGATGATGCTATCTACCCGCAACTCTAACTCGCCTTAGCAATCGGCAAACAAGCAATATCATCCAATACGTGCTCAATAAGAATACAACGAACCTAGCATGATTCTACGAAGCAAGGGACAGATCTGAGCATGCCGAAAGGAACAACCTAGTATGGACTAACATGAGAAACAACACAGAAATCATGCCACGGGGAATTCGAGAATAGAGCACTTATCACCAAACATGTCAATAAACACAAACAAGCATACAATCAAGAATCACATAATATATCGCAGGGTCCACACAACTCGTAAGAAATCCTTACAGCCTAAGACCTCTAAACACAAGAAACCTAAGCTGCGATCGAACCCGAGCTAGCTAGCGAGAACCTAACAAAAACAACAATAATTACAATCAAAAGGCCCAAATATAATAAAACAAACAGGGCTCAGCTCGGGAGCAACTCACGAGGTGCGATGGACACACGAACGAGCCGGCCAGCCGCGGGCGAGACAGTTCTTTGAAATGGCTGGCGCTGGCGCGATCGGTGCATGAACACGTATTTGGCACGGCCGGGCGCCACGAGCGCCGAGAGCGTCTTGCGCGCGGACACGGCGAGCTCGGCACTGGGCGACGCGGCGCGGCTCGGCAGGGACGGCACGACGCGGACGAGACCGAGAGAGGGCGAGGCGCGCGATCTGGCGACACGACGCGACGGTGGCTGCGGGCAGATCTGGTGCGACGACGTGCGAGCTCGGCTGCTGGGCGACGGGCTTCTCTCGGCTGCTGGCATGCGACGGCGACAAGGCTGACCGACGGTGGGGCTGGCCGGCTGCTCGAGCTGGGTTGATCGGGGGAGAGAGAGAGAGAGAAAGTGAATTTGGGAAAAAAAAATAAAAGAAAAGAAAATGAATTTGGAAAAGAAAAGGAAAATGGGAAATAAAAGGAAAAATAAGGATTTTATCCAAAATCCATCCTTATCCACTTTTATCCTTAAAAATCCCATTTCCCGCTTCCTCCTTCGAGACCCTACCAAGCAACCTCTCCCAATAAATAAACTCACTAAAATCCAACTACCAAATCAACACCAAGGGCCCGGGCTCGAATCCCAAAGGAAGCACACAACCAACCAACACTTTGCCCAAAAACCCAAATCACAACCGAACTCCCAAACGACTAGCCGAAACATCTCGGGACTCGCAAGCAATAACAAACCAGCCTCGACAAAGGCAGGAGCTACCTCGAAGCATGAAAAACCACAAATCCTGCACGGAGATCCAAAAGACCAAAATACCCCTAAGGGTCAAAACAGCTCTAACGGCCCAACCGAACCACTGAATCTGAACCGAAAGCACCTCGAGAACCGGAATAGAAAACTGGGCCGTTACAATACTTCCTCCTTTTAAGACTTTCGTCCTCGAAAGTCCTAAGACGAAACGACTCCAGGAAACTCCACTAAAACCTAACCAACTGAACTTCTCGGCTAATACAACGCCAACCTTCTCCGAAAACCAAACCCTCTTGGGTTCTCAAAAACTCAAAGGCACTATGCCATCCAGGCTGCCACAAACAAACTCAACCAAGATCCGGGCATATCTTGAACTCCGAAGGGAAATAGACGGCAATCCACTTCCTCAACTCGCACCAACTCTCAAACGGTGCTACTCTCAGCAAACTCGAGGACTGGCCACAAGCTCTGAAACTCTACACCACGCACTGGCAAAACTCTTCTGGAAGCTCACGGCTGACAACAAAACAACCTCAACCCTACAACAAGCTGACCAAACAACTGAACCTCATAGGTTCCAGAAAACCAAACAGCCTACTCTTACTTCACAAGAGACTAGCGAACCTCAAATCTTGCCTACAGCCTTAACGACTATAACCAAACCACCAACTGGCGACTGATCCAAAAAGCAAACTTCTCCAACTAGAACGCAACCACAACACTTAAGCAACCATCTTAAGGATAAATCGCCGAACCAAAGGCAAGGGGCACCATCCTGGTACACCAGACGACTAACAACACTCACACCAGTTGAAATTTCAGCTACCACCACCTTTAAAAGACAAGGGCCAGGCACAAGCTCCACTCGGCCAAGCCAACAAACTAGAACTCCTCATCGGCCGAACGCAACATTTCAGAGCAAAACTACCAGCAATTGGCCAAAGAAAACACTGTCAGGCAAGGGACAACCAACATTCCCCTCAAGGAAAAATCTCGGGCTGCAAGGACTAAACCATCACGCAGCTAACCGCTGCACAACACCTTGAGGAAAATAGCTCAACAGCTTTACCAACCAAGCCACGGCACCTCTGTGCCAACTCACTCAAACGCGGCTCTGCTAACGCCAACTGCGAACGCACAACAACTAGGAACAAAGCCCGAGAAGGGCTTGCTCAGCAGAACTCAACCCAAACTTATAACGAGCAACGCTCGCCTCCAAGCTACCACTCAACTCTTAAAATCCAACTGGCTACTCAAAAGACTTCTCCTTTTAGCCTAGGCCTAACTCAACTTCCAACCAGAAGCTCCACTCCCGAAACCTTACAAGGAAAACGGATGACGACAACCTCCAAGCTTACGAATCCTGAGCCACATGAATCCATAAGACTACCTCGGAAGCTAACACTCGAGGTGGCATCCAAGGAGCAACTCAACCACCACAGAGGCTAGGGAAAAGGAAATCTTCAATCCCCAAAGAACCATCAACTTGCCGAACAACTCAACTCTTCTTGGTGGCCGGCCTCCGCTCTTGCGGGGACAAACAACTTTTGCTTGCTAACAACACAAAGCGAGGACCCTCTTCTTTGGGGTGACACTGCGCTACTCGATCAACTCCACAACTCAGAGCTAAGTGACTTTTGCCAAGCGGAAACGACTTCTCGGCAAGCAAACTCGAGAAGGGCGGCGAACTCCACACACGCTCATTGACTTGCTCAAACCCAAGGCAACAACAACCAACTCTCTTGGAAGAAGCACACCCAAGGAAATCTCAACCAATCGAATCACCAATCCAGAACTAACAGAACTTACTCAACTGCTGAGGGAGGGGTCAACTCCCAAAACTTTCTGACTAGGAACAAGACCTCAGGGCAACGCCCCCCAGCTAGAACCGAACTAGCTCTCGAAACAACAAGAGGACCAAACCTTGGCCCAACACTCACAAGAGGCAAAACAACCCTTACTGCAGCCTCTAGAACACCATCCAAGAATCCGCTTAACAAGACAAACAACTGCTTCCAAGCAGCCAACAAACTATTCCCTTCTTGCTAGCACCACTACCATCAATTCCAAGACCAAGGGAGTAACCTGACAACTCCCCGAAGGAAACGACTCTTACAAGCAGACAACAGAAGGACAGAGAGCTCCACATATGCTCATTGTCTTGCTCTGCTAAAGCAACAACATCTAAAACTCACGGGGCAACAACAGGGCACAAACCACTCGCCCCACGAGCAAAACTAATCTCTAGCAACTCCAAACCACACCTTGGTCAACACCAAGCATCAACTTGCCACCACACCGGAACCAATCCGGACTTGACTCCAAACAAACACTAGCTTGCTAGTCTACCAAGACTGCTAGCAACTCCACCAAGGCTACAAACTACACGTCTCCAGCTGGCCAACTAAACTCACTACCTGGGCCTGACTGAGCTCTGGAGAGGCTCTCCACAACCTAGGGTTCTCCGACAACCCTCGACACACACACTGCCGGCAAACGATCTAACAGACAAATGCCTAAACAAACAACTCCAATTTCCAGCATCACAACCATGCTGGCCAACTCCAACTCCTTGGGAACCAAGAGGACCCGAAACGCTACAGAATGCGTCATCCTCCTACTCAAAGCATCGGCCACAACATAACTTCTACCCAAGGAAGGATCCGAACAACTCTCTTAGCCATGACGATCAGAAACCACGCGGCTTAGCTACCACCGCTCTTGTTCAGTTTCCAACTGAACTCCAACCAACGATCAACAAAAAGATCCGCCAACCAAGCTTAGGTCCAACTTAACAAATCTTGCCTAAGCAACAACCTGATACCACGAGCACGGTATCCTTACCACCTCACTAAAGCCTTACAACATCCACATGGAGTCCAACTTCTCCAGAAACTGAGCACTAGATCTCCAAAGCAAATCCTACACGGATCTGAAACTTTCGCCACATAATGAACCACACAAAACACACTTGTGTGCACAACTCTCAACCTTCCTTCAGAGATCCAAGACTAACAAGCGCTTTTCCAAAAAGCAACACTAACTCCTGGCAGAGATACCAACAATCCAAGGAACACCAAAAGTTCCATCTCCACACGATACACGAAGCTGAGGCAACCTTGCTCTACCAAAGCATAACAATGCTAAACCGAACTTACTTTATACCAAGCCTCTACCAACGGTGCTTACCCATAAGACATCCGAAACCTCTCACAAGGCATCCAACTCGCCTCATAGACACCCAACTCATGGTCCCTCAGCTGGACCAAACTCGCATCTACAACGCTCAACTCTCCTTAGATTTAGGCACTCGAAGGTAGTTGACCGCACTACCAACCACAAGGAATCTCTTGGCCTTAACACTAGCGCGAGACTCACGCGCACCAACACTTACCAACTGCCAACCTGCTGACTTACTCAACCTCCAAAAAACATCGGGAAAAGGCTCGGCTCCTCTCGAGCATCCTTTCGCTTGTAGTCCATCGACTACCACTGAACTAGCCCTTTTGCACGACCTACACAGGTGCAACTACCATAAACGGATCCAAGGCTAAAGGAGTGCGCTAAACTCCGGACGGCATAGAACCATCTGCTATGCCCATGCCAAACTCAAGCCTGAACCAGACTTAGTGCCAAAACGGCACACCAACCAATGCACCTCAAGTGCCACTACTACCAAATCCACATCTTACTACAAACGGGGCCAACAAGGTTACAACCTCAAGTGACAAGAACTCTGGCTAGGCATACAAGGGCTCAACTCCAACAACCATGCCTAAGGCATCTCATCAAGCTGAAGGCTCACAGCCTACTCTTGCATCTCCACATGATGCTCAACAAACTCTGGCCGGCTCTCTCAACATGCAGCAGCTAGCCCTACATTTAGGGGCTCACCAAAAGAAGAGTGCTCAACTTTACCAAACATCTGAGGAAAACAACAACGGATCCAATCCGAGGAACATCGCCATTGCACCCAACCACGGGGTTCCGCCATCGCGCAAACAACAACGCTTTACAGGAGCACAAAGATGCCTCAACAATCTCCTCGAAGGCTGCCAACTCTGCAGCTACTCACTGGGCAATCAAACAATCTGCTAAGGCTCAAGATCAACACTTGAGCTACCTAGGCTAGTCCACACGGGGACCTACTCCACAAGCATCCACATAAGCACAGCCATAGCTAACTCCTCTCTTGGAGTGGTACTCCAAGGCAAAGCACCTCCACCTTCTCACTAGGGGAAAACCAACAACTGGGCCACAATTGGCCTCACGGAGTCTAAGCTCGCCTCCCACGGGACGACGTCCCGGGGCATCCGAATCTATCTGATACCTCAACAAGCCACAACATACATCACACACTGCGGGAAGTTGGCATGATGGCGCTCTAAACCCAAACCAATAACGAGTCAGAACCTGCTCGTTTCCGCTCCACAACACTACACAAGGCATACACTAGATGACAGATATTGTAAATTCTTAACCCTTTTTCAACAACAAATAGTAAACTTAGGCGTGCTGATGACTGCCGGAGTCTTGATGATCATGGAAAAACGACCTACAACAAAAGGTCGATCCTACTGAGAATCTATGACTCGAGCTCGATACCAAGCAGTAACGACCAGACCGAATGGGGTTCTAAATAGGCCATTACCTCAATGCATGCATACAAATCTACGAAAAATTTGCAAGATGGTGTTTGGATTCTAAGTAAAAACTAAAACATGAAAACATCCATTTAAAAATCAACATAAATTCCTCAAACTGTCCCTGTTTCCAAGCACTGCTTCCAAGACAAATACATTTCCAAAACATACTCTGATCAGAGATTTATTTAAAACATACAAGCTTTGCAATAGTTACAACAATGCTAGAATCCGGAAATTCATTCAGAAAACACCCTAGGGCTCCGTGCCCAACTACATGCATTCAGAGGACATTTAAATCATAAACATAAACATAAGACTCAGAGTTGAACAACGGGTTTCCATGATCACAGCTACTCCTCCAGCCATCCTGTCTCGCACCATGGTTACCTGTGGAAAACAACATAATAAGGGTGAGTAACGAATTAGTCAGTAAGAATCCCCAACCGGGGTACAATACGATATACATGGTCATCTCGATGAGCGTATGCAAGCTATGAATATAAACACAGAATAGAGCACATAGCTTAGCCCACACTTGGGCCTCGGATGCCAACTCAGGGTCTTAGTACGGAAATCAATCACCACATCCACACAATACACAAGTTGCCCTATACGAGAAACAAGTTCCGGCCTCAGCCTGTCTACTGTCGACGAAAGGTACACTAGCTCAAGATCCCGAGGAGCTCTCCGGTCCGCGCATGTAAATGAGCGTAAACATGCACCGCGTGCTCTTCTGCGAACTATGGGGTGCCGGGTCTAGAGGCAAGCCGCCCATGTCCATCACCACGCCTAACTAATTCTTTGGATCGGTGTCACCGACATAGGGTGTGAGACACGGACACGTAAACTATGTCAGCCTGAACCACCGCACCTGGGGCTAAGGAACGGGTCGTGGTAGGCTTACACCAGGAAGCCGTCCTTACCTTAACAGGTGGCAATCAAGGGCTACGGCCGAACACTCTGAGGACGTGCCGACTGCCGGGGACGAGGCAATGCCAAGTCATCATCCCGACCGTTGGGGCATTTAACAGTCTACCACCCTCACCCAAGATTGCAGGGCCAGCCGTTAGGGTTAGCTATTCCCTAACGGGATCGGGCGAGCTCCATCTCATACGTCCCCCGCCGGGGTGCAAGGTACGTTATGCACCCGACCGGATGATGCTATCTACCCGCAACTCTAACTCCGCCTTAGCAATCAAAGCAAACAAGCAATATCATCCAATACGTGCTCAATAAGAATACAACGAACCTAGCATGATTCTACGAAGCAAGGACAGATACGAGCATGCTAGAAAGGAACAACCTAGCATGGACTAACATGAGAAACAACACAGGAAAGCATGCCAGTCGGGAATTCAGAATAGAGCACTTATCACCAAACATGTCAATAAACATAAACAAGCATACAATCAGCAATCACATAATATATCGCAGGTCCACACAACTCCTGTAAGAAAATCCTTACCGCCTAAGACCTCTAAACACAAGAAACCTAAGTCGCGATCGAACCCGAGCTAGCTAGCTAGAACCTAACAAAAACAACAATAATTACAATCAAAAGGCCCAAATATAATAAAACAAACAGGGCTCAGCTCGGGAGCAACTCACGAGGCGCGACGGACACACGAACGAGCCGGCCAGACGGGCGCGAGATACCGGCTGGCGCGATCATGGGCGCGACAGCGGCGCGGGGCACGCAGCATGGGCGCGCCGGCGGCGCTGAGCGTGCGGCGCGGACACGGCGAGCTCGACACTGTGCGACGCGGCGCAACTCGGCAGGGACGGCACGACGCGGACGAGACCGAGCGAGGGCGAGGCGCGCGATCTGGCGACACGACGCGACGGCGGCGGGCTGCGCGGCGGTCAGTCGCGACGACGTCGCGAGCTCGGCTCTTTGGGCGACGGGCTTTTCTCACCATTTCTTTGGCGTCTGACGACGACAAGGCTGACCAGTGGTGAAATGGGCCGCTTTCATTGCAGTGTGCTCGTGGAGAGAGAGAGAGAGAGAGAGAGAGAGAGAGAGAGAGAGAGAGAGAGAAAGTGAATTTGGGAAAATAAAATAAAAGAAAAGAAAATGAATTTGGAAAAGAAAAGGAAAATGGGAGATAAAAGGAAAAATAAGGATTTTATCCAAAATCCATCCTTCTCCACTTTTATCCTTAAAAATCCCATTTCCCGGCTTCCTCCTTCGAGACCCGGCTGAAGCAACCTCTCCCAATAAATAAAATCACTGTAATCCAACTCCCAAATCAACACCAAGGGCCCGGGCTCGAATCCCAAAGGAAGCACACGACCAACCAACACTTTGCCCAAAAACCCAAATCACAACCGAACTCCCAAACGACTAGCCCAAACATCTCGGGACTCGCAAGCAATAACAAACCAGCCTCGACAAAGGCAGGAGCTACCTCGAAGCCTGAAAAACCACAAATCCTGCACGGAGAGCCAAAAGACCAAAATACCCCTAAGGGTCAAAACAGCTCTAACGGCCCAACCGAACCACTGAATCTGAACCGAAAGCACCTCGAGAACCGGAGTAGAAAACTGGGCCGTTACACCCTTACACCAATATGCTTTTTCTTGGTGAGAAAGCGAAGGATTCTTCAACTAGGGGTTGATTTTAAGCAGATTGATATGGAATGGGAATGGTATTATTACATCTTCATGCTTTCGTTTTTTAATTAATTCTATCTGAGATTGGTGAAAAAACTTAAAGCTCTAACGAAACTCAAAACAATGGTGTTATTTCTTATTGTCTCAAGCTCTAATGGCTTCCATGATGGTGTATCTATTTCCTTTGTTTGGATATCTACCTCTATGGAACTCAAAAGGATTAATTGCAGTTTTGATACCATTGGTTTACTTGTTGCGCATAGATTCCTCCCCTTTCATTATCTTTTTACTCGTTAACCTTATCTTCACCATTCTTCTCCAATTCCACAATCCTTCACAAATGACCTAGCTAATGTACTAAATTGAGTTATTTTCATTTTCTTGGCTGGAAGCTCTTTAAGGATGGAAATTTGACACTTCTGGAACATTCTTCCGTTAGTTTGGTAATTGGAGCACCAATTCTTGGAACAACACTTCTAGGGTATGGATCAACATGCATGATCTTATGCTACATTTTGGTGTTTGACTTTCTCATATGCTTAGGACTTTCTAATGTTGAAATTTTATGACTTTCTCTGATGCCATTAGAAATACCCTTCATAAAAACTCATGGGAATTGGATAAGGATATAGCTCAAATCCAGGTCCGTTTCTCATCTCCCTTTCTTTTCCCTAATTAATGTTTAGATTAATAGTCACAAAAACTAAGTGGGGTAGGCTCTGATTTTTTTATAGCTACTTTTTTCTTTTAGATTTCAAGTTTTTGTTTTTAAAAACATAAGTAAAATTAGACATCGTGATAAGAAAACCATAGGTTGGAATAGTTATTATAGACTTAGATTTCAAAAAAAAAAAAAAAAATTAAATGGTTATCAAACGAGCCCGTTGCCTCCATTGTGATGCTTTACATGTGGTGTTGCTCGAAAACCATTCTTTACAACCGCTATAATCTTAATAATTCTCGAGATTCAATCAACCACAAGCAACAAAGGAATCGAGTTTAAAATTTGCTTTTGAACATTGTAATAACTTAAGAAATCTCTCTTGGTATAAAGTGTTTGCTATCTCTTTTACCAAATACATGGTTTGGGGGCAGAATTTGGAAGATATATGGTTTGATGATTGGCAGCAACCAAAGTTGTGCAAGGCAGGTGTTGATGGAATCATTGTCTCCAATCACAGAGCTCGTCAACTAGACTATGCTCTTGCCACTATTTTTTTCATGGTGATAAAATTACTAAAGTGTTTGCATAAATTATTTTCACATTACTTCAGCCCCCACGTGATTGTTTTTCTCTTTTACCTTTCTAATATTGCCTTTCTTTTTAGAATTTTTTTTTAAACAAGGGTAACCACGCTCGTCTCTAGGCCAGGCATTGGGAGACATCGAAGAAATGGAGATACGAGAGATGTCTACAAATTAATGTCACATGTGAGTATTGAACCTGAGAGACTAGAATAGACTAATTGTTTTCCATAACATACTAGGATAATGCAGAT
Source organism: Sicyos edulis (assembly GCA_036507275.1). Classification (NCBI taxonomy): domain Eukaryota; kingdom Viridiplantae; phylum Streptophyta; class Magnoliopsida; order Cucurbitales; family Cucurbitaceae; genus Sicyos; species Sicyos edulis. The sequence continues at coordinate 22,093,570 of CM071848.1, forward strand.
TCAAAAGAAATATTATTGAACCAAATTTTATATTCACGACTCGTCCATTTTTTCAAAGTAATGAGATATTTGATATGTTTTGTGCAGACTAGTTTCTATATCCTCTCGTTTACTTGCTCCTATTAAAATTTTGGTGAACGTCAGTTTTCTTGTACCATTTTATTTTTCATATTAATAATCTCTCAAATTTATCAAATATATTTGTAAAGCACCCAACATCTACATACCTGTTTTTGTCTTGGAAGTGTGATTTTTTAACCGAAGTTTGATGAGCAGGTTGGTATGCAATCAGGGACAGATGTGTTTTAAGGCATTGACCCTTGTGCACAATCGGTCCTTGTAAGTTCTATACACTCAACTAAGTATTGAAGTATTATTATTCTTTTGCATCGATTATTATTTTTAAAATTGTTTTCTTTGAATTTTCTTTTACTAGTTTTTTTTATGTTTAAAACATTATTATTCTTTTGCATCGATCATTAGTTTTATTTAGATTGGGCTATCAGAGTATTGGGGTTCTTTGAGTTAATCAACACAAAATACGGATGAGGAATGACTTCTATTGAGTTTTATTGAAGATATTAAGCTACCTAATAATCATTTTAACATTTGTTTTTTCACCCGTTAATGAACTTGAGTTTAGGTTTTGAAACAAATGAGTCATTTCAATTTGATGAGGCATTATTATTCGATATGAATGTTAAATATATTATGAATACTTTTATTCTCCATTGCAATTTTTAATTCAAAGTTTTATTATTACATTTTATAGGTATTTTGTTGAAGATGATCGTTTGCATCTACATTTATCTTGCAAGATGTCAAAGAATTTTTTTTCTTGACTTTCTATAACGTTAATTGTAATTTACAAATTTTTTATATAAGTTGTAAATCATGTTAAAACTTTATTTCAATTGTGATTGATGAAATAAATTTGGCATTTATGTGTATTGTGACATTATCTTTGATATGCATAATTATTGAAGGTAGTAAGTAATATGAAATAAATATATAAAAGAGTAAATAAAATATATTTCACTTAAAAAAAATTTAAAATGTCATATTATCCATTCTATGACAAGTTTAAACTATGAAGAAATAGAAATTATGACTATCATAACTGTAATGAAATGTGAATTCATGACAGTTTATGATTTAATTTTATTTGAAAAAATAACTTTACTTTATGGTAATTTAAAATTGTCATAGTAGCAAAAACTAAATTTGTCAAAGTAACATAATTTAAGACAATTATAAAATGTCATAAATAGAAATCTTAAACCCCTATTTCCATTGATTCATGGCAATTTTTTAACTGTCATGAAAAAATATTTAGGACAGTTTTATAATTATCATAAATTAAAATTTATGACATTGTTATTATATGCCATAAAATATTTATCATGATATGGGATACCATGACAAAGAAGGTTTTTGGGCATAATTGTCATAATAAATCATTTATGACAATTTAAAATTGTCATAGAATTTCCTTTCATTTTGTTGTTGGGCATGCTAAGATAGAGCTTGGGTTATTTCTATTAACTATGGTTAACTGTTGGGCATGGATGTCTCTTTGCATAATTTCATTTATTTATTTAAATTGTATTTGGAACTACCTTGGCCAAAGACTTCTTCATATATGAGCATGTAATAGTTTTAATTTCTTTTTTACCGTTGTTGGATTGTAATCTTGTATGAACTATCGCTAATAATATGGACTCGCTCAAGTGTTCATCGCTTGGGAACAATGGAATAGGTCTTATTCGCCGAACCATTATAAATCAATGTATCGGAATCTTTCTTCCTTATGTTAATTTACTTAGTGTTTGAGCAATTTTTTATGGCTGTAAAATTTTTCCAGATTTGATTTTTGAATGATAAATCAATCTTTGAGTTCCGTATTGAAAGAATCGATTATTGTAAGCTTAGGATAAGTCCTCGGAGAACACTAGTTTCTTATAACAAAAAAGTTTTTTTTTCTTGTTTTTTTTTAATGAAAAAAGAAGTTTTGAACATACAAGTAACTGTAATATCTCTATTGCTCAAATTGTTGTAGTCAGAATTTAAAAATAAACACTATGTGGGTTCGAACATAAAGCTTATGAAATTTAGGGAAGTTAAAATAAAATAATAGACATGTGCACCTATGAAAAAATATAAAAAATTAAACGATAACAACTTCGTAGAAAAAATTAGTTCAAACTTGGTTAAATTACAAAAATAAAATAAATAATCACAATGACTCAATTAAGGGCACCGATAGAAGTTTATTAACTAAATTCAATGAGTAATATTGATTGAAGTTATAATTTAAATTCTACATAGCACAAGATTAATATCTGTTACTTTGTCTAGTACATTAGATTTTAATTAGTGCTATTGGCTAACTTTTACCAATAAACTTCAATTTTTGACACTAGCTGAAGTCAAGAATGTACTAATTATTCAATATCTCAATTTTTAAAGTCCATAATTTACTTGAAAAATTGATTGATGTCTATCTATGGAGATGAACAATGAAATGGTTCCTTATATAAAACCTTTACATAGGTGAAAAAAATTCTTGAATAAAAATACACTCAACCATAGAGGATCCAGCTCACTAAAACAAACTCAAATACACGAAAATTACATCGAAGATATTTCTTCTAGAATACTCTTTGATGAACTACGGGCTAAGCAGAACTACGGGCTAAGATATTTCTTCTAGAATACTCCAAACTACACACAAAAGCCAAAGGTTGACTTACGATCATCTGGGTCAGATGCCATATTAGAATCTGCAAACCCATATAAAGACAAATTGGAAGGTTTAAGCATAAAAAAACCATGATGTATTGTGCCATGCAAATAGCGCAAAATGCTTTTTACCAACTTCCAATGGGTTAATTTGGGAGCATGCATGAATTGACACACTTTGTTAACACTAAACGCTATATCTGGTCTAGTCAAACTCGTGTACTCCAAGATCCTTACTATGCTTCTATATAGAGTGACATTCGCAAAGTCTTCCCTTGTGTGTGCAGAAGGAAGTTTGCCACTGACCATAGGTGTAGTTATGGCTTTAGCATTAGCCATTTGCACCCTACTCAGCAAATCTGCTATGTACTATGATTGAGACAAAATTAAACCTCCTTAAGATGGATATGACACTTCAATTCCAAGAAAATAAGTTAGTTGTCCCAAATCTTTTAACGAAAAAGTAGAATGGAGACAAGCAATCAAATCAGATATAGCTCTATCAGAGCTCCCCATTATTAAAATATCATCGACATAGATCAGAATATAACAACAGTATGATGCATTGTGTTTAAATAGCAAAGAAGTATCAACAATTGATGAACAGAACCCATGAGACTTTAAAAATGTTGTCAACCTCTCAAACCAGGCCCTCGAAGCTTGTTTTAAGCCATACAAGGCTTTTTGCAAACGACAAACATTGGATGAACCTAGTATATCGACAAATCTTGTTGGTTGTTCCATATATTTTGTTTTAGATAACACACCATGTAAGAATGCATTATTGATGTCTATTTGTCTAATGGTCGAATTGTATGTTAAGGCAAGAGTAAGAAGAATACATATGGTCACTAGTTTAACTACAGGGCTGAACGTCTCAAAATAATCAATTTAAGGTGATTGATGAAATCCCTTAGCCACTAAACGTTCCTCACACCGAGAAATTGTTCCGTCAGAGTTTCTCTTTATATTCTTTTTTTATTGTTGTCTTCCAATGCCCACTCTTTAGGGCTTCCTTGACATTAGGTGGTTCCATATTTTCATATATGGAGGTAATAAACACCTTGGGTTTAAATATTCCCCTTTTTCCTCTAGTGGTCATGGGATGCTCATTTACCTCACATGGAAGTAATGGTAATGGATCAGTTTCAATCCTTGGAGATGATTCTAGAAGAGAGGAAATAGAATTAGGGTTGTGAACATTTGATCTTGGAGTACCACTATACACCTGAAAGAACTGCAGGGGATTGAGGAGTAAAATTTTCATGAAGAAAATGCCTTGGAGTAGAGTATAATATCGATGAAGTCATATTTGCTAGAAGGCTTTTAGGATGAGGAAAAATAGGTAGGTTGTTGATCAGGTGGGAACAGGTTGTTGCTAAATGCCTCGTGTGTATTGGATTCCACACTTGCTCAAGTATACGCGGTATCTATAATAAGTAATAAGTAAATTATCATTGTCCACAAGGACTGTAACTTATCCAAGGCGACATTCAGGATTAAACAGAAAGTAAAAAGCATACGATGTAGAGATTTTTGGTTTTGAAGTATAAAGTAATAAACTTAACAGTTGAAATAAACAAGTTGAGATAATAAGGCTAAGCTAAGATATACATTGTAGTTAGTAGCAGTGCATCAACATAAACTTTTGGTAAGAGCTATTATAATGTTACGTCGTACAAACTTCTGCTTTCCCTTCAGTTCGCATCAAGTCCAACTTCCATTCCAACTTGATGTTGTGAAAACCCGGCGCTTCGCATGCAATAGTTATGTGTTCATTCCTAAACTTGGATTTAAAGTACTATAGCCATCAAAATACTAACCTATTGGACATGCAACTAGACTTAGGTTATTTCCTCTTTTGATTTACAGCCTATTAGTTCATGTGGATGGCCGGTCAATACTTACTCTTGATTTTTTACACCTAGTTAACATGCCATGGATAAACTCTTCCTATTTCTGATTAACACATGCTAACCAACTCCACTTTTTCCTAGTGTTGCCCTAATGTAATTAGTTCATTAAAGGAGAAAAATTAGAACATAGAAAATATATGTAAGGGACCGACCCGAATGGGGCACTAAATGGGCCCTTACCCCAATGCATGCATTCAAAGTAAAGGACATTAAACAGACATGATTTCGGATTCCAATTAAAACAAAACATTCAAAATAACCCCTTTAAAAACTAGGCATTTTCCCTGGAACCTGTCCCTGTTTCCAAGCATCTGTTCCAAGATAAATACATTTCCAAAGTTTACTCTGATCAGAGATTTACTAAAAATCATTCAAAACCTGTTCAGATACAAAATGCTGGAATCCACAAAACATTTACAAAACATCCTAGGGCTCAGTGTCTTCCACATGCATTCAGGGGAAACAAAACATAAAGAGTCATAATACAAAAATCAGAGTTGGAAGACTGGGCCCCATGATCACAGCTCCTCCTTCAGCCATCATGTCTCGCAACTTGGTTACCTGTGGAAAAACCACAGTAATAAGGGTGAGTAACGAATTACTCAGTAAGAATCCCCAACCGGGGTACAATACGATATACATGGTCATCTCGATGAGCGTATGCAAGCTATGAATATAAACACGAATAGAGCACATAGCTTAGCCCACACTTGGGCCTCGGATGCCAATTTAAGGTCTTAGTCCGAATAATATCACCACACGGTCCAATACACAAGTCGCCCTATACGAGAAACAAGTCCCGGCCTCGGCTGTCTCATCATCAACGAAAGGTACACGGCTCAAGATCCCGAGGAGCTCTCCGTCGGGCGCAGTAATGAGCGTAAGCATGCACCGCGTGCTCTTCTGCGAACCATGCGGGTGCCGGGTCTAGAGGCAAGCCGCCCATGTCCGATCCACCACGCCTAACTAAATCTTTGGATCGGTGTCACCGACATAGGGGTGTGAGACTGACACGTAAACTATGTCGGCTGAACCACCGCACTTTTGAGGCTAAGGAAACGGGTCGTGGTAGGCTTACACTAGGAAGCCGCCCTTACATTAACAGTGGCAATCGGGGGCTACGACGTAACACGCCGAGGACGTGCCGATCGCCGGGGCGAGGCAATGCCAAGTCATCATCCCGACGGTTGGGGCATTTAACGATCGCCACCCTCACCCAAGATTGCGGGGCCACCGTTAGGGTTAGCTATTCCCTAACGGGATCGGGGCGAGCTCCATCTCATACGTCCCCTGCTGTGGATGCAAGGTACTTTATGCACCCGTCCCCGCATGATGCTATCTACCGCCACTCTAACTCGCCTTAGCAATCGACAAACAATTCCATAAAATCCAATACGTGCTCAATAAGAAAACAACGAGCCTAGCATGATACTACGAAGCAAGGAAGATATAAGAGCATGCCGTAAAGGAACAACCTAGCATGGATTAACATGAGAATTAATCGGAAAATCATGCTAATCGGGAATTCAGAATAGAGAACCTAGCTACACATGTCAATAAACACAAACAAGCAATCAATCAGCAATCACATATAATATCGCAGGGTCCACACAACTCCGGTAAGAAATCCTTACCTTGGTCGGGGACGATTTGACACGAAATCCTAAATTGCGAACGAACCCGAACTAGCTACCGAGAACCTATCAATCACAACAAAAATCACACAATAGGCCTAAATATAATAAAATAAACGAGGCTCAGCTCGGGAGCAACTCACGAGGCGCGACGAACGCACGAACGGGCCAATTGCACGAACGGGGCAGCAACGGGGCTGGCTGGGCGCGCGGACGGATGCGGGGCGAAGCAGGGGCGCGAGGGCGCGAGGCGATGCGCTGCGTGGCTCGGCGGTCTACGCAGCGACAGAGCACGCGACTCGCGATGGAAAGAAAGCTCAAATTCGGCCGATAGGGGAGGATTCGACGAGCGATTTATGGATGGTCGAACTCCTTTATTCCAGCTGAACAAAACCCACCCAACAAATCGCTTTAACATGACCGGAAAATGAAATTCGAAAAACCAGTGGAAGGGTCGACGGAAACGCGAAGGAGAAGAAGAGAAGGAGAAACTTACCAACTGATTGGGGTTTGGCTTCGGATTTGAAGAAGAAACGCGGTCGAATTGAAGCTGGCGGGGGAGAAATCGCGGAGGGGAGCTCGGTCGGTCGGAGAGATTCGCGAAGGAGAAGAAGAGAAACGGAGAAGAAAGCTCGGGCGAGCTCTGCTTTTATACCAACCGCCTTCGAAAACAAGCATAAGTATTAGAACGCGCGTTTAGATTAACAAACGCGCCCGGTGGCTTGGCTGGCAGCGCCCTCCTCCTAGCATGCGGCACGTCCTTGCCTCGAATCTCACTCGACGCGCTATTTAATTCCCTATTTATTTTTACCTTTTTCCAAGCCCAAATGTCTTCACCAAAATTCCCGATCCCATTCAAATCGACTCATAATTTTTCCAGCAATTAACAATTACATAACCGGCCCTGTCGGCCCGACCCAAAATTACCAAAATGCCCCTGGGCCTCCCAGGAAGACTGGGATGAAAATTTCGGGCCGTTACAATATTCCCCCCTTATAAGACTTTCGTCCTCGAAAGTCACTTAAGATTGGAACAGCTCGGGATACTGCAATCTCATCTAATCCTCCCGCTCCCAAGTGGCTTTCTCTGAACTCTGACTCCTCCACTGAACTTTTACCAACTGGATTTCACGATTACGCAGTGTCTTTGTCTCAAAAGCAAGAATCCCCACTGGCTTCTCCTCGAAGCTCAAATCCTCATTCAGCTGCAAAGGCTCAAAATCAACAATGTGCGACGGTCCGCACGCATCTTGCCTCAACATCGAAACATGAAAAACACTGCACTGCACTGCCGATGCAATGACGGAGGCAAGGCTAATCGATAAGCAACCCCGCCGATCCTCTCCGTAATCTCTCAAACGGACCAACGAAACGGGGACTCAGCTTTCCACGCTTGCCAAACCTCAAAACACCTCGCATCGGTGCGACCTTTAGGAATACATGTTGACCAACCTCAAACTCCAAATCCCGACGCCGAACATCGGCATAACTCTTCTCTGTCATGCTCCTGAAATTTGTCAACATACGAGCTCTAATCTTACGCGCGGCACCATTGGTCAATCTGCAGCAACTCGGGACCCAAAACACGCCTATCACCAACCTCTTCCCGAACACAAGAGATTGGCAACGCTTACCATACAAGGCCTCGAATGGAGCCATCTGAATCGTCGACTGATAACTGTTGTTATATGCAAACTCCATCGATATCTGAATCTGGTCCCAACCGCCCGATAAATCCAACACACAAGCCCTCGGCATATCTTGAGAATCTGGTTCACCCTCTTAGTCCGCCCCATCGGTGCGAGGGTGAAAAGCTATGCTGAAACTGCACTCAGTGCCTAAACCCTTCTGGAGCGCTCTCCAGAAACGAGAAGTGAACCTCGAATCACGGTCAGACACAATCCTCGCAGGCACACCATGATAACGAATGATCTGCTCCAAAAATAACTGCGCCCACTGTTCCACGGTATAAGTGTCTCTACCGGGAATGAAGTGTGCGCTCTTAGTCAATCGATCGACTATCACCCAAATCTGAGAGAACTTCCTCGGAGTCCTCGGCAAACCAGAAATAAAGTCCATGGAGATCTCTTCCCATTTCCACTGAGGTACACTCAGCGGCTGCAACAAACCGGCTGGTCTCTGCCTGGGTGCCTTCACTTGCTGACAAGTGAGACATCGACTGACAAACACCGCAACATCTCTTTTCATACCCATCCACCAGAATGTCTGCTTAAGATCCTGATACATCTTGGTACCCCCGGGGTGCCAAGCAAACGGAGAACTGTGGGCCTCTGAGAGCAACTCTGTTCGCAATCCTGCAACATCCGGAACACACAACCGGCCTTTGTACGTCAGCCCACTGTCTGGTGAATACACAAAGTCAAAATCTCCATCAGCACTAACTCTGTCACCCAATTTCTTAAGTGCGGGGTCACTCAGCTGACTATCAATAATTCGCTGTCTAATCGATGGCTGGACTGTCAACTGAGCCACTCTGGCAGTAACCTCACCCAACAACACTGCAATCTCAGCCCGCTCGAACTCTCTCCGTAATCTGGGCTGGGAACTCAACAACACCGCGGAGTGCGACGTCTTCCTACTCAGAGCATCGGCTACAACATTGGCTTTACCCGGATGGTACAGAATCTCGCAGTCATAATCTTTCACTAACTCTAACCATCTCCTCTGCCTCATATTCAGCTCCTTCTGAGTAAACAGATACTTGAGGCTCTGGTGATCGGTAAACATCTGGATCCGCTCACCATACAGGTAATGCCTCCAAATCTTCAGTGCAAACACCACTGCTGCCAACTCCATATCATGAGTCGGATAGTTCTGCTCATATGGCTTCAGCTGACGGGAAGCATAAGCAATGACCTTCCCGTGCTGCATCAACACACAGCCCAACCCGAACTTGGAAGCATCGCTGTAAACCACGAAACCACTGTCCCTCTGGGACCGCCAACAGTCTTGAAGTCAAATCTGCGCTTGAGCACAGCAAAGCTCTTATCACACCTACCGTCCCAAACAAACTCGACACCCTTCCTCGTCAGACGAGTGAGGGGCGAGGCTATGGCGGAAAAGTCCTTAACAAACCGACGGTAGTAACCTGCCAAACCCAGGAAGCTGCGTATCTCGGTAACTGAAGTCGGCCTGGCCCACGAACTCACGGCCTCAATCTTTGCTGGATCCACGGCTATACCATCCCTCGAAACTACGTGACCTAGGAAGGCTACTTGCTCCAACCAGAACTCGCATTTGGAAAACTTCGCATAAAGCTGGTTTTCCCTCAAGGCTGCCAACACTTTCCTCAAATGCTCTGCATGATCCTTCCTGGTCCTTGAATAGATCAGAATATCGTCAATGAACACGATGACGAAGCTGTCCAAAAATGCTTTGAACACCCTATCCATCATGTCCATGAATGCTGCTGGTGCATTCGTCAATCCAAACGACATGACCCCAAACTCGTAGTGCCCATATCTAGACCTGAACGCTGTCTTAGGAATGTCGGCGTCCCTAATCCGCAACTGATGATACCCGGATCTCAAATCTATCTTGGAGAACACGGAAGCCCCACAAGGCGATCGAACAAATCATCGATACGGGGCAACGGATACTTATTCTTCACTGTCACCTTATTAAGCTCACGATAGTCAATGCATAGGCGCATCGAACCATCCTTTTTCTTCACAAATAACACTGGCGCTCCCCACGGGGACACACTCGGACGGATGAACCCTCGATCTAACATTTCCTGCAACTGAACCTTCAGTTCCTTTAACTCGGCTGGCGCCATACGATACGGAGCCTTCGAGATAGGGAGGGTCCCTGGCTCGAGCTCAATTGTGAAGTCAACCTCTCTTTTGGGGCAACCCGGTAACTCCTCGAAACACATCCGCAAACTCTCGCACAACCGCACTTGATCAATAGTCGGTGAGGGACGCTCTCTTCTGGACAACTTGGCTAGGTAGCCCCAAGCTCCATGAGCTAGCAAACGACGAGCTTTCACGGTGACACCATCGGCGGGCAAACTCCACCTGGACTCCACGAAACTTGAAGTCACCGACACGGCGGCTGAACACTACTTCCTTCCGGTGGCAGTCAATCAATGCGTGGTTAGCGGCTAACCACTCCATACCAAGAATCACATCGAAACCACTCATGGGTAAAACTATGAGAGTAGCTACCAGCAATTCTCAGGATATCTCGATCCGGCCATCCTTAACCCTATCTTTTGCTAACATATTAACTCCCGAAGGAGTTGCAATAGATAATTCAAAACCTAGAGGCTCTAATCTCAACCTAGCATGCTCAGCAAACAATACAGATACAAACGAGTGCGTAGAACCAGAGTCAAACAAGACAAATGCACAATGATCCAAAATAAGAAGCGTACCTGCCACTGCGGCATCCGCACGCTCGGCCTCCTGACGGTTCGTAGCGAACACCCAGCCCTGCTGCTGCTGCACAGGCTGAACTGCCATAGCTGGCTGATCGCAGAAACGGGCCACATGCCCCCCTCTTTCACATCGAAAACATAGCCTGGGCCTGGTCTGACAAGCTCCAAGGTGGGCTCTCCCGCAAGTAGCACAAACGGGAATCTGCCTGGGACCGCCCTACTGGCGAGGCTGGAAATGAGCCGGAACCCTACGCTGATCACGGTTCTGAATTTATCCCTGACGACGCTGGCCGCCTCCTCGGAAGTCAAACCTCCTCTTCTGTCCCACCACAGCTGGGACAGGGCGCTGAGCCGGAGCGGCAACAATTCGCTCAACAGGATACTTTCCATTGTAAATAGTGGCTAGCCAATGTAAATCTAGCATAAGTGTTAGGAGCCTGTGCCCAGACATCCTGAGACACCCCCTGCCTCAGACCAGAAATGAACTTCCGAATTTTCAACTCAGGGGTTGCTATTAGCTGCGGAGCAAAATAGCCATACTCCGAAAACTTCCTCTCGTACTCCTCTATAGAATCAGAACCCTGCTTCAGATTCTAAAAAAGCGCTACAATCTTCTCTTGAGCCTCATCGCTAATGTACTTGGCCTTAAATTCTGACTTGAAGAACTCCCAGGTAGCAGGTGGAGACCCAGCTGGTCTCTCACTCAGGGTGGACTCCACCACCATCTAGCTACGCCCCTACACATGGGCTCGCACACCTCTGCCTCTCTGAACATCGAGGCACACCATAATCGTGAAGGTGTACTCCAAATGAGCAATCCATCTAGCTGCTGCTCTCCTGCAGGTGGGAGTCTTCTTTGCCCTCTTTGAATCAAACGAGTCAGTTGCTCGATCTGAGCTCAGGACTCTTCCCGCTGCGCTGCCAACAAAACCTGGGTCTCTGCCCTCTGGCCTCTCAATAGGTCGACCACCATAGACCTCATAGAATTAGCAAATTCTGCTCTAGGAGCGATCTCACGGCGCTGCACGCCTCAACGCCTACTCGCTCAACCGGGAGCTACGAGGCGGAATGCTATCGATCTCTCACTTTGGGACGATGTCCTGCGGGTCGATCCGATCCGACGACACTCGGCCTCCTCTCGGGCGTCCTCTTACGGCGCGGGTAACGGCATGCTGTCGATCTACACCCAAACCAATAACGAGTTAGAACCTGCTCGTCTCCGCTCCACAACACTACACAAGGCATACACTCGATGACAGGTATTGTAAATTCTTAACCCTTTTTCTCAACAACAAATTGTAAACTTAGGCGTACTGATGACCGCCGAGTGCTAGTGATCATGGGAAAACGACCTACAACAAAAGGTCAAACTACGAATTTATGACTCTGAGCTCTAATACCAATCTGTAAGGGACCGACCCGAATGGGGCACTAAATGGGCCCTTACCCCCATGCATGCATTCAAAGTAAAGGACATTAAAATGACATGATTTCGATTCCAATTAAAACAAAACATTCAAAATAACCCCTTTAAAAACTAGGCATTTTCCTAGAACTTGTCCTCTGCTTTCCAAGCACTGCTCCAAGATAAATACATTTCCAAAGTTTACTCTCGATCGAGATTTACTAAAAATCATTCAAAACCTGCTCGGATACAAAATGCTTTGAATCCACAAAACATTTACAGAACATCCTAGGGCTCAGTGCCTGCCACATGCATTCGGGAAACAAAACATAAAGAGTCATAATACAAAAATCGAGTTGGAAGATCTGGGCCCCATGATCACAACTCCTCCTTCACCATCATCATGTCTCAACTTGGTTACTGTGGAAAAACCACAAGTAATAAGGGTGAGTAACGAATTACTCAAGAAGAATCCCCAACCGGGTACAATACGATATACATGGTCATCTCGATGAGCGTATGCAAGCTATGAATATAAACACAGAATAGAGAACCTAGCTTAGCCCACACTTGGGCCTTGGATGCCAATTTAAGGTCTTAGTCCGAATAATATCACCACACATCCAATACACAAGTCGCCTATACGAGAAACAAGTCCGGCCTCGGCTGCTCATCACATCAACAAAAGGTACACTGCTCAAGATCCCGAGGAGCTCTCCTGGCCGGCGCCAGTAATGAGCGTAAGCATGCACCGCGTGCTCTCGAACCATGCGCGGTGCCGGGTCTAGAGGCAAGCTGCCCATGTCCAGTCACCACGCCTAACTAAATCTTTGGATCGGTGTCACTAACATAGGGGTGTGAGACCTGGACACGTAAACTATGTCAGCCTGAACCACCGCACCTGAGGCTAAGGAAACGGGTCGTGGTAGGCTTACACTAGGAAGCCGCCCTTACCTTAACAGGTGGCAATCAGGGGCTACGGCAGAACACGCTGAGGACGTGCCGACTGCCGGGGACGAGGCAATGCCAAGTCATCATCCCGACGGTTGGGGCATTTAACAGTCTGCCACCCTCACCCAAGATTGCGGGGCCAGCCGTTAGGGTTAGCTATTCCCTAACGGGATCAGGGCGGAGCTCCATCTCATACGTCCCTGTCGTGGATGCAAGGTACTTTATGCACCCGGCCCAGATGATGCTATCTACCTGCCACTCTAACCTGCCTTAGCAATCAACAAACAATTCCATAAAATCCAATACGTGCTCAATAAGAATACGAGCCTAGCATGATACTACGAAGCAAGGAACATATAAGAGCATGCCAGAAAGGAACAACCTAGCATGGATTAACATGAGAATTAATCAGGAAAATCATGCTAATCGGGAATTCAGAATAGAGAACCTAGCTACACATGTCAATAAACACAAACAAGCAATCAATCAGCAATCACCAATAATATCGCAGGGTCCACACAACTTCGGTAAGAAATCCTTACCTTGGTCGGGGACGATTTGACACGAAATCCTAAATTGCGAACGAACCCGAACTAGCTACCGAGAACCTATCAATCACAACAAAAATCACACAATAGGCCTAAATATAATAAAATAAACGAGGCTCAGCTCGGGAGCAACTCACGAGGCGTGACGAACGCACGAACGGGCGAATTGCACAAACGGGGCAGCAACGGGGCTGGCTAGCGCGCAGACGGATGCGGGGCGAAGCAGGGGCGCGCGGCGTGACACGGAGCTGGGCGAGGCGTGCGCGAGGGCGCGAGGCGATGCGCGGCGTAGCTCGGCGGTCTGCCCAGCAACAGAGCACGCGACTCGCGATGGAAAGAAAGCTCAAATTCAACCGATAGGGGAGGATTCGACGAGCGATTTATGGATGGTCGAACTCCTCTATTCCAGCTGAACAAAACCCACCCAACAAATGGCTTTAACATGACCGAAAAATGAAATTCGAAAAAATAGGGGAAGGGTCGACGGAAACGCGAAGGAGAAGAAGAGAAGGAGAAACTTACCAGCTGATCGCAGTTTGGCTTCGGATTTGAAGAAGAAACGCGGTCGAATTGAAGCTGGCGGGGGAGAAATCATGGAGGGGAGCTCGGTCGGTCGGAGAGATTCGCGAAGGAGAAGAAGAGAAACAGAGAAGAAAGCTTGGGCGAGCTCTGCTTTTATACCAACCGCCTTCGAAAACAAGCATAAGTATTAGAACGCGCGTTTAGATTAACAAACGCGCCCGGTGGCTCGGCTGGCAGCGCCCTCTGCCTAGCATGCGGCACGTCCTTGGCCCGAATCTCACTCGACGTGCTATTTAATTCCCTATTTATTTTTACCTTTTTCCAAGCCCAAATTCTTCACCAAAATTCCCGATCCCATTCAAATCGACTCATAATTTTTCCGGCAATTAACAATTACATAACCGGCCCTGTCGGCCCGACCCAAAATTACCAAAATGCCCCTGGGCCTCCCGGGAAGACCGGGATGAAAATTCCGGGCCGTTACAATATAAAATAAATCATGATAAAATAAATAAATAAAATAATAATTGTCTTGCTCACTCTTGTTTTCCGAACCCTCTTCAAGCTTACAAAAGGGGCTATTTTCTCTCGTTACAGAATTTCACCTTTTATAACCCTCGTCGTCAACTCTATAATCATCCAAGATGGCACAAATCAAACAACGCAATATTTCCTTGTCTGAGCTTGCCAAATTTGTGTTTTTATGTCTAAGGCAATTTGTCTCATAATGTCTGGTTAGTCAGCTTCTCGCTCCCAATTGATTCTTTTCTTATTTTTCTAGTCCCTGCTTTGGCATTTTCTTCGAGCATGCAGTGCTCGCACTTTGCGTTTTGATCCTTAGCTCCGTATTGCTCCACAAATGCGAATTTCTTTAAAAATAGTATATCAACATAAGTTGTGCTAAATACATACTAACCGTGCTAATTTTACTCAGATTTCGCTCTATTTTTCCAATCTCACATTTATTCCCCTTATGCGTGAGCATTAGCGAATTACACCTTTTTCTCACGTGATAAACTTTTTTCGCATAATATTTCAATAAAATCTGCAAACAACAATCCTATTTTATAAAGAATTATGACTCTTTTTAGAGTCATTAGTTATGATTGATGGGCATTTGTTGTGGAGAAGATTTGGCTTGTGAACATTTTGCAAAAGGAAATGATAGTTCATCAAATACAACATTACGAGACATATATATCCAACCATGTTTAGAAAAAACATTTGTATCCTTTATGAGATGAACTGTAACCAAGAATAGTACAAGCACTTTATGTAAAACTCATTTTTTGAGAATTATAAGGTCGAAGATAAGGGAAACACTTACAACATCAGAATGTCTTGAGTTGATTATACTCTAGCAACTATCCAAAGAGCTTCTACAAAGGACTCTCTCCATGAAGAAAACAAGTGGGCAACCTGTTGATAAGATAGACTGAGGTAGCAAAAGCATCATCCTAAAATATCAAAGGCATAGATGAATGAGAAAGTAAAGTGAGTCCCATGTAAACAATAGGCCTATGTTTGCGTTCAATAATCCCATTTTGTTTTGATGTATAAGGATACGACAATCTATGAGTTATGCCACAAGTCTGTAAAATTGGAATTAAAGGTTTGAATTTCGACGACCATCTATTTGTAAGGGAATTATAGGTACTCCTAAAAGTTTCTCTACCATTTTTTTAAAAAATTAATGAAAACAATAGAGGCTTCTGACTTTGCTTGGAGAAAGTAAATCCAAGTATACCTTGAATAGGCATCTACAAATGACATGTAATATCAAAATCCATTTCGAGAGACAATGTGGAAAGGTCCCCATAAATCTGTGACAACTAATTGGAGAGGACGATTATAAATTGTTAGGGATGGAGAATATGGAAGAGCATGTAGTTTTCCAATGGCACAAGAATCACAAAAAGATAATTCTTTATTTATAGGTAAGCTAGATGGCATAACATGTTTCAAAACATCTTGAACTATAGGTGCAACAGGGTGTCCTAATCTTTGGTGTCAGAGATCTAAAACAGAGCTAGCATTACATTTAGCATTGAGATTTTGAACCAGTAGACTGGTTAACATGAGTAGATAAGGAAATACATGTAGGAAAACTAGATGCAATAGCACTATTAGGTAGAACAGAAGTAAAGTTAGATAGTTTTAAAGGTTTAGAAAGTTGTGGTGAGGTATGATTAAGGTTGAATCGAAAAGCCCATCATGGAGAGTCCCTCGGAATAGCACTTGACCAGTTGTTAGAGCCTTCTTAACAAAAAAAATTAGGATAAAATTCAAAGAAAAATCGGTTATCACGAGAAGACTAAGATACACTAATGAAATGTTTTTGGATGTAAGGAACATGACGTAATTTGTGTAAATGAAAAATATGTGATGGAGAAGAAATAGAACCATAACCAAAGTGAGTGATAGGAAAACCTCATCCATTGCCCATATAGACTTGGCTATTACCCTGATATTCCGAGCGTACTGAGAGATTTCCCAAGTTGTTTGTCAAATGATTCGTTGCTCATGAATTAGAGTACCAGTTACTTTCTTGATTGTAGGTTGCTTAAGCTATTATGGCAGACATTGGAGGAAATCTATAGTAATAACCAGCAGCAGGATATGGAAAGAATCCATGAGGATTGCATGGTCCAAACTGAGGAACTGTTATATTATTATCCATTGGAGGTCTTTATGTTGGCTGAGGTAGATTATCTTGCTTGTAAAAACACCCCTTGGCAGTATGACCATCACTGTTGCAAATGTTGCAGTGTAGTTTCTTCATGTTATTTCCTGACTGGCCTCCTTTGTTTAAATGACCACCTCTTCCTCTTTGATTATTATTTAAGACAGATTGCTAAGGTTCAGAAGTCTTCGATTGTGTCTGATGTGCTTGATTAACCATTAAAATCGAGCCTTCATTGTTAATAGTTTTGGCTTCAATTCGATTCTCATGAGTTAAGAGCAGTGTCATAACCTCATGAACACTCTCATAATAGACTTTAGCAGATATGACAAAAACCATGGAGTCGTATTCATCCCCTAAACCAGATAGTATATACATAATATGGTCTACAAAGGAGATTGGTTTAGCTACTGCAGTAAGAGCATCGATGCACTTCTTGATCTTGGAGAAGTATTCATTCATGGATGATCCACCTTTTTTGAGGTTTTGCAGCATATATTTGTGTTTCATAACTTGTGCAAGACTTCGAGAATTAAAAATTTGTAGAAGATACTCCCAAATTTTTTTGCCTTTGCGTAGTGAAGCATCTGCTCAAATATCTCCTCGCTCATCGATCCAAGGAACCAAGAACAGAGAAATCAATCCTCCTTCATCTAGTGAGCATATGTAGGATTTGGTTCTTTTCAAGCCGTCGAACAATTTATAGTAGGAAGAAATGCTTGAAGTTCAACACAATCTGGAAAAGTATGAGCATCTAACAAACCATATCCATCAAGAGCACATTCGACTTGAAATTACCAGAGGAAGAAATTATTGTTTGTCAACCAAACTGTGGTGACCTTGTTGCCCAGCGTAACGATGGCTAAAGTTGTTGATATTGAGATCACCAAATCTGAGTTGTCTCTAGAGGCCTTCATTGAAAGAAATGTTGCAAGACTTAAAGGTTTGATACCATCAAAGCAAACTAAAACAGAATAGAATTACTCAAGAGAAAAAACTCTATATTCAACATTAAATTTCAAAAGAAATAAACTCCAAATCTATGGAGATGAACAGTGAAATGGTTCCTTATATAGAACCTGTACAGAGGTGAAAAAAACTCGAGTAAAAATACACTCAACCATAGAGGATCTAGCTCACTAAAACAAACTCAAATACACGAAAATTACATCGAAGATATTTCTTCTAGAATACTCTTTGATGAACTATGGGCTTAGCAGAACTGGGCCTCTTTCCTAATAGATAGGAAGAGAATTTCTAATATAGATAGTTCTTTTGTATTGATTGAAGTAATTAAAATTAAAAATCTATCCATTAAAGTTACTCAATGATATTGATTTGAGTTTATTGATTTAATTTCTGAAGAAAAAAAATCTATTGATTAAACAACCAAAGTTATCAAACTAACCATTTGAAAAACTTTCAAATGCAATTAGAGATGTTCATGAGGCTAGAGAATAGATTTCCCGTCTCTATCTCCACCACCAAATGTAATTCCCCTTCCCATAAAATTCACCATAGTTTTTGCTTGGATTTCCCCAAGAAATCGGTTTCCTCATGGGGAATTTTCCCATTTAATTTTATTTTTTTTATAAATAATTTAAATAATTAAATTGAATAAAAAAATATCAATTAAGTTTTAACTAGACATTGTATTATTAAATAAAAATACTCATTTGAATACCTATTTCTATAATAAATAAAAAAATCTTCTCCAAAGATTAAGTATGTATAAAAGAAAAATAATTTTTAAAAATAAAATGTAAATATGGCGTAGATCGGAGAAATGGGGATGATGAGTATATTTTCCATCCACGTATAGCTCGTGGGTAAAAAATTTTGTGACCCTCACTCCTTCCCACAAGGGGATTTCAAACCTAAACAAAGATTCTCCACCTCATTAGAGGTGGGTTCTCGGCCTTGAAGAGAAAATGAACATCTCTACTACCTGAAATTACACGAGGGTATCAAAACCTCTTCAAGAACTTTAATTAAGTAGTACACATTAATCAAAACGACCTCTACTCTAGGTTTTTATATGTACAAGATTATGGTAAAATCATCTTTGTGATTGCGTCGTTTTCTTTAATATTACCAAATTTCCTCACTTTAAGATTCTCAAACCTCGATTCGGTGGCTGTCGTTATCCACATCCTCATCATTTTGACTGGGATGACCAATCACAAAATAGAAGCTTCAATCATAGCAATTTTCATTGATGCATTAGCCCTAGTTAGTTTTCTTTTTAGTTTAACCAATCTAATCTAAGCTAAATTAAATTGTCGTCTGTTACCTTGCAAAAAGAGTTTTCTTCTACTCTTTATTTTGATTACAAAAATTTATGGTTTCAATGAAAAATACCTTTTTAACTTTTATAAAACAAGGATCTATCATGATTTGTTGAAAAAAATACGATTTTCTATGACGGACAATCTTTCACGACGAACTTCTTCACGTCGGACGACATTTAATCACAGCTTGCCTGTCATTGTAGGAACCCAACATTGAAGGTTGCCCGTTATCAAAGATTCATATTGTTTTAATGAGAGCCTAGTTTTTTTTTCTTTGAATACTACACTCAAGATCACTATGCTTCAACAATTCATAAAATAATTATTAATTTTTTAGTTAGCTTGTGCAAGTGTACGCAGTCGTGTTGTAGCAAGTTTTACTTCTTTTAAAGGTCATCTCTACAGGGATTTGATGAAAACATTCATTTCTTTAATAAGAAAATTATTTAATAAGGGATCTAGCTACAAATATCCAAAATCGAATGTTTCAGCAATGTTCCATTAAAGCATGTGTTGAACTCTTTCGCACTATAGGACAAGTTAACGACCACGGATATACTCGGTCATCTGTCATATGATCCTTCACAAGCTTGTTTCACAGTTGGGACAATAAATTCGTTCTACCCTAGAGATTACATCTTTCTCCTTAAGTCCCACTGATTATACTATAATTCAATGTCCTCTCGGGCCAATGAGAGGTAGGATCCCATTGTCCAAGCCATGGAATAAGTTTTTAAGGGAACAACTCTACTTCATCCTCAAATTTCAGGAAGGCGTGAATTCCTTCTTGTGATGTTGCGTTCCCAGCCACTCACTACGGTAATCCCCAACGTGGGAAGCTTATTGACCCAACGCTGTTTGACTGGTCTAACCCATGCACATGAAATGACGCTTTCATAAAGCAGGAGTTCATCGCCCATTCAAGATTAAGATCACATCGACATACAATCATCCTAAATGAAGTAGTTAATACGATTATATAACAGAATTACAAGATCGATCATAAAACTTTTGGTCCTGTCTTATGCAAAAACTCATTTTTGCATAGGCACCCTGTAAGGGACCGACCCGAATGGGGCACTAAATGGGCCCTTACCCCAATGCATGCATTCAAAGTAAAGGACATTAAACAGACATGATTTCGGATTCCAATTAAAACAAAACCTTCAAAATAACCCCTTTAAAAACTAGACAATTTCCCTGGAACCTGTCCCTGTTTCCAAGCACCTGTTCCAAGATAAATACCTTTCCAAAGTATACTCTGATCAGAGATTTCTTAAAAACCATTCAAAACCTGTTTAGATACAAAATGCTGGAATCCACAAAACATTTACAAAACATCCTAGGGCTCCGTGCCCGGCTACATGCATTCAGGGGAAACAAAACATAAAGAGTCATAATACAAAAATCATAGTTGGAAGACTGGGCCCCATGATCACAGCTCCTCCTTCAACCATCCTGTCTCGCAACTTGGTTACCTGTGGAAAATCCACAATAATAAGGGTGAGTAACGAATTACTCAGTAAGAATCCCCAACCGGGGTACAATACGATATACATGGTCATCTCGATGAGAGTATGCAAGCTATGAGTATAAACACAGAATAGAGCACATAGCTTAGCCCACACTTGGGCCTCGGATGCCAATTTAGGGTCTTAGTCCGGAATAATATCACCACACAGTCCAATACATAAGTCGCCCTATACGAGAAACAAGTCCCGGCCTCAGCTTGTCTACTGTCGATGAAAGGTACACTGGCTCACAATCCCGAGGAGCTCTCCAGTCAGCGCTGTAATGAGCGTAAGCATGCACCGCGTGCTCACTGCGCAACTATGGGGTCTGCCGGTCTAGAGGCAAGCTGCCCATGTCCAGTCACCACGCCTAAGTAAATCTTTGGATCGGTGTCACTGACATAGGGGTGTGAGACCTGGACATGTAAACTATGTAAGCCTGAACAACCGCACCTAGGGCCAAGGAACGGTCGTGGTAGGCTTACACCAGGAAGCCGTTCTTGCCTTAACAGGTGGCAATCAGGGGCTACGGCCGAACACGCTGAGGACGTGCCGACTGCCGGGGACGAGGCAATGCCAAGTCATCATCCCGACCGTTGGGGCATTAACAACTGCCACCCTCACCCAAGATTGCAGGGCCTACCGGTAGGGTTAGCCAATCCCTCACGGGGTCCAGGGACGGAATGACTGGCTCGACGTCCCTGCCATGGATGCAAGGTACTTTATGCATCAGGCCCGGATGATGCTATCTACCTGCAACACTAACCTGCCCTAGCAATCAGCAAACAATTCCATAAAATCCAATACGTGCTCAATAAGAATACAACGAGCCTAGCATGATACTACAAAGCAAGGAACAGATACGAGCATGCTAGTAAGGAACAACCTAGCATGGATTAACATGAGAATTAAATCAGGAAAATCATGCTAATCGGGAATTCAGAATAGAATACCTAGCTACACATGTCAATAAACAAAAACAAGCAATCAATCAGCAATCGCATAATATATCGCAGGGTCCACACAACTCTGGTAAGAAATCCTTACCTTGGTCGGGGACAATTTGACACAAAAACCTAAGCGGCGAACGAACCCGAACTAGCTATCGATAACCTATCAATCATAACAAAAATCACACAATAGGCCTAAATATAATAAAATAAACGAGGCTCAGCTCGGGAGCAACTAACGAGGCGCGACGAACTCACGAACGAGCCGATTGCACGAACGGGGCAGCAATGGGGCTGGCTGGGCGCGCTGGGGCACAGGAGTGGGCGCGTGGGCGCGCGGCGACACAGGGGCGTGCTGGCGAGGGGCACGAGGCTCGGCTGGGCGCTGGTGATGCGACGCGACACGGAGCTGGCGAGGACACACGCCGCGGCACAGGGCGGTGTCTTGGCGAGGCTCGCGGTGGGGCCGCTTCGCGCGCCGCGAGCGAGCTCGGCGGCGACAGGGGCTCTGTTTCTGCGCGCGAACAGGGGCGAAGGAGAAACTCGAATTCGAGCGATCCGAGGGGATTCGACGAGCAATTCTTTGATGGCGAACTCCCCTACACTAGCTGCACAAAACCCATACCTCAAATTACCTCGACTTGGCCGGAAATGGCAAAGCCCGAAACAGGGAAGCAATTCGACGAAAAAGAGAAGGAGAAGAAGAAGAGAAGAAGAAGAGGAAGAGAGCTCACCAGAGGGACGAACGGCGAGGGAGAGAACGCTGGTCGGCGAGGCAGGAGAAATCGCGAAGGAGAGCTCGGTCGGTAGGAGAGAATTCGCGAAGAAGAAGAAGAAATGGGGAAGCTTCGGGCGAGCTCTGCCTATATACCAACCGCCTTCGGAAACAAGCATATGTATTAGATCGTGCGATGAAGATAACAAACACGCCCAGTGGCTCGGCTGGCAGCGACCCCTGCTTAGCATGCAGCATGTCCTTGGCTCGAATCTCACTCGACGCGCTATTTAATTCCCTATTTATTTTTACCTTTTTCCAAGCCCAAATGTCTTCACCAAAATTCCCGATCCCATTCAAATTGACTCATAATTTTTCCGGCAATTAACAAATACAAAACAGGCCCTGCCGGCCCGACCAAAATTACCAAAATGCCTCTAGGCCCCCCGGGAAGACCGGGATGAATATTCCCCCCTTATAAGACTTTCGTCCTCGAAAGTCACTTAAGATTGGAACAGCTCGGGATACTACAATCTCATCTCATCCTCCCGCTCCCAAGTGGCTTCCTTTGAACTCTGACCCTCCACTGAACCTTTACCAATCGGATTTCACGATTACGCAGTGTCTTTGTCTCAAAAGCAAGAATCTCCACTGGCTTCTCCTCGAAGCTCAAATCCTCATTCAGCTGCAAAGGCTCAAAATCAACAATGTGCGACGGTCCGCACGCATCTTGCCTCAACATCGAAACATGAAAAACACTGCATACCTTGCCCGACAATGACGGAGGCAAGGCTAATCGATAAGAAACCTTGCCGATCCTCTCCAGAATCTCAAACGGGCCAACAAAACGGGGACTCAGCTTTCCACGCTTGCCAAACCTCAAAACACCTCGCATCGGTGCGACCTTTAGGAATACATGTTGACCAACCTCAAACTCCAAATCCCAACGCCGAACATCGGCGTAACTCTTCTGTCTGCTCTGAGCTGTCAACATACGAGCTCTAATCTTCTGCACGGCACCATTGGTCAACTGTAGCAACTCGGGACCCAAAACCTGCCTATCACCAACCTCTTCCCAGAACACAGGAGATCGACAACGCCTACCATACAAAGCCTCGAATGGAGCCATCTGAATCGTCGACTAATAGCTGTTGTTATATGCAAACTCCATCAGATACAGGTACTGGTCCCAACTGCCCGGGAAATCCAACACACAAGCCCTCGAATCACGGTCAGACCCAATCCTCACAGGCACACCGTGATAGCGAACAATCTGTTCCAAAAACAACTGCGCCCACTTTTCCACGGTATAAGTGTCTCTACCTGGAATGAAGTGTGCGCTCTTAGTCAATCGATCGACTATCACTCAAATCTGAGAGAACTTCCTCGGAGTCCTCGGCCAACCAGAAAAAAAATCCATGGAGATCTCTTCTCATTTCCACTGAGGCACACTCACTGGCTGCAACAAACCGGCTAGTTTCTGCCTGGGTGCCTTCACTTGCTGACAAGTGAGACATCGACTGACAAACTCCGCAACATCTCTTTTCATACCCATTCACCAGAATGTCTGCTTAAGATCCTGATACGTCTTGGTACCCCCGGGGTGCCAAGCAAACGGAGAACTGTGGCCCTCTGAGAGCAACTCTGCTCGCAATCCTGCAACATCTGAAACACACAACCGGCCTCTGTACGTCAGCCCACTGTCTGGTGAATACACAAAGTCAAAATCTCCATCAGCACTAACTCTGTCACCCAATCTCTTAAGTGCGGGGTCACTCAGCTGACTATCAATAATCCATTTGTCTAATCGGTGGTTGGGTCATTAACCGAGCTACTCTGCGATAACCTCACCCAACAACATCTGCAATCTCAGCCCGCTCGAACTCTCTCCGTAATCTGGCTGGGAACTCAACAACACCGCGAGTGCGACGTCTTCCTACTCGGAGCATCGGCTACAACATTGGCTTTACCGGATGGTACAGAATCCGCAAGTCATAATCTTTCACTAACTCTAACCATCTCCTCTGGCCTCATATTCAACTCTTTCTAGAGAAAACAGATATTTGGGGCTCGGTGATCGGTAAACATCTGGATCCACTCACCATACGGTAATGCCTCCAAATCTTCATTGCAAACACCATCTGCGCCAACTCCATATCATGAGTCGGATAGTTCTGCTCATATGGCTTCAAATGACGGAAGCATAAGCAATGACCTTCCGTCTTTGCATCAACACACACCCCAACCCGAACTTGGAAGCATAATTGTAAACCACGAAACCACTGTCCCCTCCGGATCGCCAACACCAGTCTTTGAGTCAAAGCTGCGCTTGGGCCTGGCAAAGCTCTCATCACACCTACCGTCCCAAACAAACTCGACACCCTTCCTCGTCAGACGAGTGAGGGGCAAGGCTATGGCGGAAAAAGTCCTTAACAAACCGATGGTAGTAACTTGCCAAACCTAGAAAGAAACGGCTCCTACGAGCAGACAACCGAAGGACAGAGAGCTCCACATACACTCACTGTCTTGCTCCACTGAAGCAACAAAATCAAAATCTCACGGGGTAGCAACAGGGGTCCACCACGAACTGAACCTCCAAATACCAACGGGCAACTTTCAACTTTCCTGGAAACAGGAAGACAACCAACAGGGCACGAACCATTCGCCCCACGAGCAAACTGACTTCTAGCAATTTCAATCCACACCTTGGTCAACACCCAGCATCAACTTGTCACCATACCGGAACCAATCCGGACTCTACTCCAAACAAATATTAACTTGCTAGGCTACCAAGACTGCCAGCAATTCCCCCGAGGCTACGAACTACACGGCTCTAGCTTGCCAACTGCAACTCACTACTTGGCCTGACTGAGCTCTAGAGAGGCTCTCCACAACCTAGGGTTCTCCGACAACCCTCGATACCCACTGCCAATTAACGGACTAACAGCCAATTGCCTGAACCAACAACAACTCCATTTTCCAGCAACACATCCATGCTGGCCAACTCCAACTCCTTGGAAACCAAGAGAACCCGAAACGCTACCGAATGCGTCATCCTCCTACTCAGACGTCCATCACAACATAACTTCTACCCAAGGAAGGATCCGAACAACTCTCTCAGTCATGATGGTCAACAAGAAGATCCGCCAACCAAGCTTAGGTCCAACTTAACAAATCTTACCTAAGCAACAACCTGATACCACGAGCATGGTATCCTTACCACCTCACTAAAGCCTTACAACATCCACCTAAAGTCCAACTTTTCCAAGAACTGAGCACCAGATCCCCAAAGCAACCCTACATGGATCTGAAACTCTTGCCACAGAACGGACCACACAAAACACACTTGTGTGCACAACTCCCAACCTTCATTTAGCGATCCAAGGCTAACAAATGCTTTTCCTAAAAGCCACACTAGCTCTTGGCAGAGATACAACCAATCAACGGAACACCCAAAGTTCCATCTCCACACGGTGCTCGAAGCTGTGGCAA
Organism: Sicyos edulis; assembly: GCA_036507275.1. Lineage (NCBI taxonomy): Eukaryota > Viridiplantae > Streptophyta > Magnoliopsida > Cucurbitales > Cucurbitaceae > Sicyos > Sicyos edulis. Next base: position 22,119,331 of record CM071848.1, read on the forward strand.
CCTTGCTCTACCAAAGCATAACCATGCCAAACCGAACTTACTTTATACCAAGCCTCTACCAAGGGTGCTTACCCATAAGGCATCCAACTCCTCTCACAAGGCATCCTACTTACCTCATAGGCATCCAACTCATGGTCCCTCAGCTGGACCCAACTTGCTTCTACGATGCTTAACTCTCCTGAGATTTAGGCACTCGAAGGTAGTTGACCGCACTACCAACCACAAAGATCTCTTGGCCTTAACACTAGCGTGAGATGCACGCGCACTAACACTTACCAACCGTCAACCTGCTTGACTTACTCAACCTCCAGTAACACTGGGAAAGGCTCCGACTCCTCTCGAACATCCCTTCGCTTGAAATCTTTCGATTACCATTGAACTAGCCCCTTTTGCACGACCTACACCGGTGCAACTACCATAAACGGATCCAAGGCTAAAGGAGTGTGCTAAACTCCGAACGGCATAGAACCAGCTGCTATGCCCATGCCAAACTCAGGCCTGAACCAGATTTAGTGCCAAAATGGCACACCAACCAATGCACCTCAAGTGCCACTACTACCAAATCCACATCTTACTACCAACGGGGCCAACAAAGTCACAACCTCAAGTGACACGAACTCTGGCTCAGCATACATGGGCTCAACTCCAACAACCATGCCTAAGGCATCTCATCAAGCTGAAGGCTCACAGCCTATTCTTGCATCTCCACATGATGCTCAACAAACTCTGGCCGGCTCTATCAACATGCAGCAACTAGCCCTACTCTAGGGCTTACCAAAAGAAGAGTGTTCAATTCTATCAAACAACTGAGGAAACCACCAACGGATCCAGTCCGTAGAGAACACTCCTTGCTGCACCCTTAACTACAGGGTTCCGGCTTACTGGCTGCAAACAACAACACTTCACAGAAGCACTAAGATGCCTCATCAACCTCCTCGAAGGCTACCAACTTTGCAACCACTCTCTGGGCAACCAAATAATCTATCAAGGCTCAAGATCAACACTTGAGCTACCCAGGCTACTCCACACGGGGACCTGCTCCACAAACATCCACTTCAGCACAACGATAGCTAATTCCTCTCTTGGAGTGGCATTCCAAGGCAAAGCACCTCCACCCTCTCACTAGGGGAAAACCATTAATCGGGCCCACGGAGATGGCCTGTGGGAGTCCAATCTCTACCTCCCTCCGGACGATGTCCCGGGGCATCCGAATCTACTGGATACCACAACAAGCCACAACATACATCACACACTGAGGGAAGTTGGCATGATGGCGCTCTAAACCCAAACCAATAACGAGTCAGAACCTGCTCGTCTCCGCTCCACAACACTACACAAGGCATACACTAGATGACAGGTATTATAAATTCTTAACCCTTTTTCAACAACAAATAGTAAACTTAGGCGTACCTGATGACTGTCGGAGTGCTAGTGATCATGGGAAAACGACCTACAACAAAAGGTCAAACTACGAGAATTTATGACTCGAGCTCGATACCAAGCGTAAGGGGACCGACCCGAATGGGGCACTAAATGGGCCCTTACCCCAATGCATGCATTCAAAGTAAAGGACATTAAACAGACATGATTTGGATTCCAATTAAAACAAAACCTTCAAAATAACCCCTTTAAAAATTAGACAATTTCCTGGAACTGTCCCCTGTTTCCAAGCACTGTTCCAAGATAAATACCTTTCCAAAGTATACTCGATCGAGATTTCTTAAAAACCATTCAAAACTGTTCGGATACAAAATGCCGGAATCCACAAAACATTTACAAAACATCCTAGGGCTCAGTGCCCGCCACATGCATTCGTGGGAAACAAAACATAAAGAGTCATAATACAAAAATCACGGTTGGAAGAGCTGGGCCCCATGATCACAGCTCCTCCTTCAACCATCCTGTCTCGCAACTTGGTTTACTGTGGAAAATCCACAATAATAAGGGTGAGTAACGAATTACTCAAAGAAGAATCCTCAACCGGGGTACAATGCGATATACATGGTCATCTCGATGAGAGTATGCAAGCTATGAGTATAAACACAGAATAGAGCACATAGCTTAGCCCACACTTGGGCCTCGGATGCCAATTTAGGGTCTTAGTCCGAAATAATATCACCACACAGTCCAATACATAAGTCGCCTATCACGAGAAACAAGTCCCGGCCTCGGCTGTCTCTTCGACGAAAGGTACACTTTGTTCACAATCCCGAGGAGCTCTCCAATGGCATTGCCAGTAATGAGCGTAAGCATGCACCGCGTGCTCGCGCAGACTATGGGGTCTAGAGGCAAGTCGCCCATGTCCGATCACCACGCCTAACTAAATCTTTGGATCGGTGTCACCGACATAGGAGTGTGAGACCAGGACACGTAAACTATGTCAGCCTGAACCACCGCACCTGGGGCCAAGGAACGGTCGTGGTAGGCTTACACCAGGAAGCCGTCCTTGCCTTAATAGGTGGCAATCAGGGGCTACGGCCGAACACGCTGAGGACGTGCCGACTGCCGGGGACGAGGCAATGCCAAGTCGTCATCCCGACCGTTGGGGCATTAACAACTGCCACCCTCACCCAAGATTGCAGGGCCTACCGGTAGGGTTAGCTAATCCCTCACGGGGTCCAGGGACGGAATGATTGGCTCGACGTCCCACCCATGGATGCAAGGTACTTTATGCATCGGGCCCGATGATGCTATCTACCCGCAACTCTAACTTTGCCCTAGCAATCGACAAAACAATTCCATAAAATCCAATACGTGCTCAATAAGAATACAACGAGCCTAGCATGATACTACGAAGCAAGGAAGAGATACGAGCATGCTAGAAAGGAACAACCTAGCATGGATTAACATGAGAATTAAATCAGGAAAATGATGCTAATCGGGAATTCAGAATAGAATACCTAGCTACACTTGTCAATAAACACAAACAAGCAATCAATCAAAGAATCGCATAATATATCGCAGGTCCACACAACTCGGTAAGAAATCCTTACCTTGGTCGGGGACGATTTGACACGAAAACCTAAGCGACGAACGAACCCGAACTAGCTATCGAGAACCTATCAATCATAAAAAAAATCACACAATAGGCCTAAATATAATAAAATAAACGAGGCTCAGCTCGGGAGCAACTCACGCGGCGCGACGAAACGCGAGCACGGCGAAAACGAATTGGTGGCGGGTGCGCGAAGGGCGCAGGAGTGGGCGCGTGGCGCGCTGGCTGCTGGCTGCGAACGGGCGCGCGCGACGACACTGAGGCGTCGCGGGCGGCGGCGCGAGGCTCGGCTGGCGCCGCGATGCGACGCGACACGGAGCTGCGAGGAGGCGCGCGCGCACGCGAGAGCGGTGTCTTGGCGAGGCTCGGCGCTGAGCTTCTTCTGCGCACGCGAGCTCGGCGACAGGGGCTCTATTTCTGTCCGCGAACAGGGGCGAAGGAGAAACTTGAATTCGAGCGATCCGAGGGGATTCGACGAGCTATTCTTTGATGGCGAACTCCCCTACACTAGCTGCACAAAACCCATACCTCAAATTACCTCGACTTGGCCGGAAATGGCGAAGCCCGAAACAGGGAAGCAATTCGACGGAAAAGAGAAGGAGAAGAAGAAGAGAAGAAGAAGAGGAAGAGAGCTCACCGGAGGGACGAACGGCGAGGGAGAGAACGCTGGTCGGCGAGGCAGGAGAAATCGCGAAGGAGAGCTCGGTCGGTCGGAGAGAATTCGTGAAGAAGAAGAAGAAATGGGGTAGCTTCGGGCGAGCTCTGCCTATATACCAACCGCCTTCGAAAACAAGCATATGTATTAGATCGTGCGATGAAGATAACAAACGCGCCCAGTGGCTCGGCTGGCAGCGACCCCTGCCTAGCATGCAGCTCGTCCTTGGCTCGAATCTCACTCGACCCGCTATTTAATTCCCTATTAAATTTTACCTTTTTCCAAGCCCAAATGTCTTCACCAAAATTCCCGAACCCATTCAAATTGACTCATAATTTTTCCGGCAATTAACAAATACAAAACCGGCCCTGCTAGCCCGACCAAAATTACCAAAATGCCCCTGGGCCCCCCAGAAAGACCGGGATGAAAATTTCGGGCCGTTACACACCACTACTCACATGTCTCCACATGAACAACCAAGATGAGGTTGTTTGCAACATTTGTAAAGCAGCCCATACGAACAGTGTCACCAAGACTTATGCACCTAACCTTAGTCCATATACTGTAGACGTTTTAGGTTTTTAACTTTGAACTAGATCTACTTTTATGTCTCGCATACTTGTCCAAGTGTACATCCAATTAATGTGATAAAGCTGAAAGAAGTTTGTATATTAAATGCAAAATTAATGAAAATAATAACCTTTATTAATAACTGAAATATAGCATTAAATGTCTAACATTAAATGCTCGTTTTTTAATTACAAACTACTAGGCCTTTAGGGCATAAACCCTAACAAGCGCACTATATAACTCAAATTAAATTCTAGCCCCCTGTGATGTTCATTCTGTTTTTCACCTCTCTTTCATAAAATCATGCCCCATCTCTGCCCGTGGACTAGGTAACCAACATTAGTAAACCACGTAAATTTTGACGTTGTTTCTTTTTCTACATTTTCTTTATCTTCGATTGTTGTTGATTGTTGATTTTATAACATGAAATGTGGTTATTGGATTTAAGGTAAAAGGTATGGATGATTGAGATTTAATAGATAGGAGATGGAATTTTTTTTTATGAATAATATGTAAATCTCGACTTTGGTCAATTGGATATTTTTTTCGCCAATTTTGTTTTGCTCATATCTTCCTCGTTTGATCTCTGATTTAGACAATTCAAGATGCATTGGAATCCTTTTTTTGATATCTACAGTATAGACTCTTTGAAATACTAAAATAGTAAGTATAAAAATTGAGTTTGTTATCATCTGAATATTTTTTTGGTTTAATCTCGTATCTCAATATCAACATCATTCAGCTCATACATTCATGTACAATCTGCAATAAAATCTCTAAAACTCATGTCTTACACAGAAATACATAGAACATTGCAAGTTGATTTATCATAATGCTAAAACAAAACTTTCTATCAAATATTTTCATATTCCCAATGTGAATTCTTCCAAGACTTCGTATTTACAGCAAACTATTTTAAATTCTCAAGAGTTATCAGAGCTTGTCATTTAAAGTCTATGATTACATGTTGAATTACATTAAATCACCGATCAACTCAAAAGCTTAAGCTGATGGGTTGGGATAAATTTGATTATAACGAGTAAGACTCCCGCTCACTTATGGGTTTTGAAATTTTGAGAAATTCCGTACAACTGGAATTCACTTTTAAATGGGGATGAAATGACTAGGCAGGGTCTCGAACTCAGAATTTTCTACTCTGGTACCATGTTTAATTATAATAAATCATCAATCGACCCAAAATTTTCAGTTGATGGATTGGGGTAGATGTAAGTATATCAACCAAGATGACAAGGGCTAGACACTAAAGATATTTTCTTTTCATTCTAGGTTTGCCCGTCATCATCTTTACATACACTCGCATTCTTATTTATATATCTTATTTTCGAAGTTTTTGTTTTCATGATTCCTTTTTTTCAAAGTTCAAATTAGTCGGGTTCTCCCACAAGTTTGTCGTGATTTCTCATAAAAAATATTCAAGTTAGCCCTAATTTTCCTCGAACATGTGAGTTTACGGCCAACTTTGTTTTTCTTCTAGTTTTGAGGTTGCTCTATGTTTTCTTATATTTTTCTTCATAGCTTTGCATTTGATCTTTGTTCAAATATTTTTTCCATGTATTTGCTAGCATTTCTTTGTTTTCAAGATTTTTATTTGTAGTTTTAGGATTATAGTAAGATGCATGGCTTGCTCTCGTGTTTATGGCTTGGGTTTTGAGCTACAAGCTTCTCTCTCCAGTCTGTAGGATTATATATTAGTTTCGTTGATGAACTAGTTATATGGTTTCATATTTCTAAACCCTAAATCTTAGATGATCCGAATAGGTGTTGAGTTCAATTCATAATGAACTAATAAATTCCCTACAGTATTCATTGACATTTATGTATAGTAAACTGCATTAAGTGTTTGCTCTTTGGATCATCAACTTACCTTTATAATATTATTTCTCTTGCAGTCTTCCACATAATATCGTCTAATTCTAATAGTTTATTTGAGGTTAATCAACATGGTGGTGACTAATTTGTCAATCGGAACCATGCTCCATGGGGCATCACAACTATGCATGAGTTTGTTCAAGAAAAGGCTGTTGGTGAAGGTCGTGAGATTCAGTATAGTTCTACTCGTAAAGAAGTTGGAGTGTGTGTTAAAGGACTAATACCTCTAGTATACGATAGTTGGAATGATAATTCTAAAGATAATAAGAGAAGATTTGGGATTGCATAAATGTAATATATATAGTTTCCTTTGGGATTTGTAGTATTTACTTATAACTGGGATTTGAATCAGATACCAGAGGATAACTGAAATTCAATTTATCCTCATAGCCGTCAAGCTTCAATGTCATTTGGTTACTTATAATTAAAGTTACTTCTTCTTTAATATGAAAAATGTTATTTGTGATGGATTTTAGATCCAAACATAGGAACATGTTATCAATATCTAAGAAATTAAGGAAATTTAGGTGCATCTTAGTTTAAAGTATATTACGCCGTATAAGAATGGTCTTGAGAAGTTAATGACTCCACCTTCAACTTACTCCCACATCTCACAAGAAGATTGAGACAATTTCGTATGGCAGATTGTCTTAATTATTATTTTATAATTTAGGGTGTTTATATAAGACTTAACTAATTTCCTTATTTATATTACAAAAGAAAATGTGAGAATAAAAAACAAAGAACATAAAGAAATAAATCAAACCATCGTCTATCTAAAAAATGATACGCGAAGCTAGCCATAGAACTAGTAATTAACGTAGTATCTCTCATTTTATGTTTTAATACGTAATATAACTAATGTGTACTATTCTTCTCAAAAAAAAAAAAAACTAATGTGTACTATTAATGTTAATCATATATTTTGAATTATATTATGAGTCCCCCATGTCGTTCATGTTTATGGAAAGAAGCATGAAAGACAAAAACTAAGCAGTATGTCGATCACAACACAATCAAAACAATCAAACAGATCGTAAGTATTCTTATTTTGCTTTCTCCTTAAATTTAAAATTTATACATTCATTGTGATGGATAATCATATAATTTTTGCGACAATATGAGTTGACTGGGGCCAATAAAGGTCAAGATATTTCGATCGAAACGTTGAACACGTTGGAACATATTGTACGTGTTTCAGGGGTTGATAAGTTTATTAGCACAACAATGTTCTTAAAGAATTATCATAAAAAAAATATGGAAGAATAATCAACAGATCAAAAAACTTTACCAGCTGCAAACTCACAAAGATCGAAAACTACTAGCGTAGGTAATAATGTATTAGCGAACGGTAGATGAGCCAAAAAGATCATTCAATAGGTTACTGATGACCCGACTGACGATCCCAAAAGCCAAGAATTAGGAGAGGAACTTATTTTTATTATATATCAAGCATCTCATTTTAACATTTGACTTTAGGTAATTAACTATATTGTAAGGGTACGTTATGTCATTTGGCAATTTCATCAGTAGATAGCATTGTTGTCTAATAACTCTCAATCCGAGAGTTATTTAGACTATATTCTTAATAAATTCTAAGTGATAGCATTGAATTGAGTAAGTATTAGATTAAAATGAAATTAAGAAGATAGATTGATGTAAATATTGTGCATATAGATTCTTAAACGCTTAGGATGAAAAATTGAGAAAAACTAAAGTTTTTAGAGTAAAATTTGAATGTTGGATGCTTTGTGCAGTAACAAGTCAAGATCTCAAGGCTCGTTGAACTTTGACATATGTTCAAGAATTGGGAACGTTAAACGCTTTGCATTTAGTGTGGAAGCAGAAGACGAGAATGTGATGTCAAACGCTTCAGAAGCTACAGAATCACAAATATCTCTTGCAACTGAATCATGGAAATATAGGGTAATAAAATAGAAGATAATTTTGCCGCAAAAGATAACATATGGATTAGATCTTTAAGAAAATGAGTCCAGTTTGCAAGCATTCTACAAGCCTATAAATAAATTTAAACACTAAAGAGAAAGTGAGGGGGGGGGGGGGGGGGGGGGTTGATTGGTACAATTCCAGTTCGTCTGGTGCTAGATACATGTTTCAGGGTCATCCCCTTGTCTAAAGGGAGAGTTCCTGAATGAAGTCCGAGAATGAAAATGAAATTGAATCTTGTGCTTCATCAGCACTAATTTATCGCTTTCTATCGTTTCGTAGTTTAAGATATATTTCAACAGTTGCAATTTCAATTCTTTAGGAGTAGCTTATAACACAGATCCAATTGAGATTGTTTTACTACACATGTTCATATTTTTTCCATTTATTTAATGTCTATCGTATTGTATATGTTATTTTCATATGTAAATTAATCATAACATGAACAAATCTTAACCAAAGGTTAAAGAACGAGATGTAAGTAGTATTATTTAAGGGTAACAGAAGATGCGATACTATCTATGATAGTTGCTGAAACTAACATGAGTCGACTGATAACCCATTCTATGTTTACTTAAAGTTTGCCTTAAAAAAGGGAGCAATGAGAGATCCAATAATCGTATCATTAGGTTAGCGTGAGGAATCTTACTTTTTAAGGGAAATGTTAGGGATAATCATCCCACTAATGCGCATGTATCACTATCTTAATCCTAAGGTCTTGAATTAGTGTTCGAGCCTCTAGCATGTGTTTCTGAAGAAAGCCTTAGATCTAGTGAAGTGTGAATGTTCTTCTTACCAATAATTTACCATGAGAAATGATGTACGCATATGAAACTTTAAATTGAGTCTCATTACATAATCCACTACAATATTCCATTTGATTTAGGAACAAACCCACCCACTTTCCTTTCCTTTATGTTGACTCTTAAATTGACATTGTTGATTGAGAACGCAATTCCTTGTGGATATCGATAAAATACAAATATTTATCACTTGCTATATATTCGGCAAAATTATATGACACTGAACAGTTGCGTCATTGCCATAGGCACATTGTACGAGGCGAGGGAACAAAATGCAAAGATCCCTAGGTTGCTTTAAGATCATATAATTGTATGTGCTATAATGGATATAATAGTCGATAAAGGAAATGTTAAGCTCTTCTTATCCTTCTCATTGGATGGAGAACTGTAGTTTCTCAAAGACATTGTCAATAACAACATGCCATGGCTTCGTATATTAGTTATTGGTCTAGTTGTCGAAACCCGCCAAAATAAGTACCAACTCTCTAGATCTAATTTGTAGAAATAGTAGAATCAGGTCGAATCCCAAATGAGCTAAGAATTAATTTCCCAATGTTGAAAACAAATAGAGTGTTGGTATTTTGAACTAAATTCTAAATAAAATAATAAAAATAAAAAATTTAACAAAAATTTCAATTCAAGGGTTTAGTTAATTCAATTGTAATCTTGAACATAGGCTATAAAAATTATTTAAAAATCTTAAGTTCAAAGAATTAGTCTACCTACTTAGAAAAACCACAATAAGCAATTGTTCTCCTATTTTATTGTCTATAACCCAACATCAAACTCAAATCTTATTATTTAATCGATTGGGCACGACAACATTCCATATCAATTAAGTAATAGCATAAAATCTATGAAAACGGAAAAACCAAAATCAATTAATCGAGACAACTACAAATTAATTAATCTTGTTTATTGTTATACTAGAGCCTATCATACAAGCTATGTAATTTAGAAAAGCCACAATCACACACACATGAGTCAAACCCCTTGCTACAAATTACAATCATTTGAAATAATAATTTATAATAAAATAATAAGAACAAGAAACAAATATTCTATAAACTAAAGAATATTTATTAGGTCCAAAGCCTCACAAAACTATAATTAAATTAAAACTATCCTTAAATGAGAAGAAAAAACTAAAATGAGAAGGAAAAACTAACTAGAAAAGTAATAAAAATAGTTTAAAAAGAATGGAAATAAAACTAAATTAAAGAAGAAACAAAAATCTCTTTCAGCGAAATCCTCCTCTGCGACTACAAGGACTTAACTATAAACTAAGGGGTTGTTTACTTTCTGGTAATCTGAATAACCGGAATCCTTGGATATCTGGAATCATAGATATCCATAATAATAGATGTTCGGCATTTATAGATAACCGTGTTTGTTTTGTATGAATAATTTCGTGGGTATCAGAGAAACCGTTATGAAAATGTCTTAAATGCCCTCCTAACTTAATTTACACGTTAATTTATATAATTAAAATTTATATAACATATATATTTTTTTATTAATTTAAATATTATTTTTTGAAATAAATTTATTTAATAAAAAACTAAAATAAATTCATTAGTTGAATAAACAATAAAAATTCGCTAAATATAAAAAGTAGACAATTATATTTGAAAAATATAAATAAAATTAATTATGTATGGTTAGTTATTAATACATGCATAATAATCATATACTAAAAAAGAACATATTATTTTATTTTAAGCTACAAACTACTCATAAAATATGGGGAAAAAAATTGATATTGAATTGATAAAATATCATATTAATAAATAATAAGGGTAAAAATGTCATTTGAGATGCCCTATACATGGGAATCCTAAAAACCCATGTTGGAGGAGGGCATCCAAATGCCTCTCAAATGGGCATCCTAGGATGCCCGACATCTCAAGATGCCTGGGATATTTACGATTCCTGTTAAATAAATGTAGTAATCTAGATGCCCATCCCATGAGAATCTTGGATTACCATGAAGTGAACGGCCCCTAAAGAATATTCATAGGATACATTTTGTATAAAAAAAATCAAGCATCTCATCAATTTATTAAAATTAAACGCAACAAGTACTTAACATCCTCACATGGTTTGACTCGATGCTCTCAAAATATTTAGAAAATTTTTACTCTCAAAATAAAAGCATAGCATGTTATTACCATAGGCTTGTAAATGAATCAAATCTCCACCATAATCAATGAATTGAATGCAAAAGTCGATGGGGCTTCACAAGGGTTGTAGCGGGGCTTAGGTAAATGGTAGGATAGAAGGAATATTTTAGGTATTTTTTAATCGAGACAAAGAGTTAATATCATGATATTAATGTCAACTAACACACTACCCAAAATAAATTTATCCACACTTCATTCTTGCACTAGGAACTTTGGAGAGACCATAATTTTTCTCTAAAATATGTAGTATTTTCGTATTGAATCTATTTTTTTTTTCAAGGAATTTTTTTCTCAAGACGTTAATTTTTTTTTTTTGTCTTTTTCCTAATTTTTTTTCACTTCTTTCCACTAATTTTGTTTTCAACCATTAACTATCATGCGGCATTTTTCTCTTGTCTCGATAAAGATGGAACGGTTGAAGCTAGCAAATGAGATAGCCTAAAGTTAAATATGGTATCCTATTATTAAGAAAGAAAAGAAAAATAGGCTCAAAGTGGTTAACTAATGGAAAGAATTCAAATGTGAAAATTTAAAAAAACCCAAAATTGGTTAATTATAATTGCCCTTATCATATTAAAGCATCAATCCAAAAACATAGCCTCAAAATGCATTCACAAGCACGTTCTAGAATAAATACACTAAGTTTGACATCACTCAAGAAGAAATAAATTGAGAAAAATATAATGAGTTGTTCATAGGTTCAAAGTCTCATTCAAATAGGATAATTTATGCATCAAGTCTTGCACATTTTCAATCAATAAATCAATGAGAAACTATCATAAACATTTAAGGAAAAACTTTAATCATGCTTTTCTCTATCATGTATCAAAGTTCAAAGAGAGATGTACTCCTAACTTAAAAGACATTCAAAGATATCAATAAATAATCAAGGTTTCAAAAGAAAAATCAACATGTATGAATTAAAGCATGCTAAATTGATCTAAACCTCCCCCACACATAAACAATGCATTGTCCCCAATGTATAACAATTTTAGCATAATATCTATAAAAAAAATAAAAAGATAATAAAAAAGTGAACTCCCTGGATTTGTGAACGACTTGAACAAGACAGTTTTAGCATCAAGAGAGTTGGTGGTCATGCTTTATTGAAAGTTACGACCCTACTTAAAAAAAAAAGCAATATGAGAAAATACCTAAAATTAAAAAAAAAAAAAAAACTAAAAGAATGAAAATAAAGAGTAGAAAAAAATATTGGATTGTCTCCCAAAAGCGCAATCATTTAATGTTGTTTTGCTCGAGGACTTGAACACATATTCGGGTACATAAAATTCTTTGGTTTTCTTTGATCCCTTCTTGCTTGAATCGATGTAACCTACTAAGTTAAGTAGGGTTTTGTACTTCTCAAAGTAACCAAAAAAATAAATATTTTTGTTATTTTTGAAATATGAATTACTGAAATCAAATGGCAACAAATAAACTCAGCAGGTTCATAAGAATAAAGAAAAGAAAGATCAGTTTTACGAAAATTTTCTGAAAATAAAATAGGGTTAGACTTTTCGGCCTAATATTCTATAACCTGAGTTTCCTATTCATTCGTAGGCTCATTTTCTTCCATCTCACATACCTAATTTTGATATGGCTCAAAATTCTCCAACTCATTTTTACTATAAGAAAATATTACCTTCGAACATCCTACCTCAATAGTATCAAGAAGTGGTTACTCTTATAGAATATTCTCACTGAATTGGTCAATTGAGAAATTTGGTTACTCAAATTCTCCATGCTAGCTTTGATTTCATGTTGAAATTGAAGTTGATTTTCCATTTGAAATCGAAGCTAATTTTCCAATTGAAATTGAAGGTTTTTTTTTTTATTATTATTGAAATTGTAGATTATTTTGTTGCATTTGAAGATTATTATCACCTAAAGTTTTCAACATATCATCTAAAGATATACCTGACATGAAGTCTGTGTTTCCATTGGAACATGGTATGGTCTAGTGAAGTTCTCAAAGTATTGACTTTGTTTTTCTCCTTGATTTGCATAGTTGAAATTTTGGTGATCACTCCAACCAAGATTGTAAACATCAGAATGGGGATCGTAACTCATTTGATAATGACAAAGAAATCCTCTAATGGTGTTTCTTTGTCTGAAATTTTCTTGCGTTCTCCCTACAACTATGTGACGAAAACTAGAAATTTGACTTTTAAGATTTCTTATATTATCATCAAGAAAAACTTCATAATCACTAGTCCAATTTTGTTGAAAATTTTCAATCACGTATTTTTTCAATTTTTTTAAAATAAATTAAAAAAAAATAAAAACAAATAAAAAACAATGAGAAACTAAAGTAAGCTCCTTGACAACGGCGCCAAATTTGGTAGGGTTGTCGAAGCCCGCCAAAATTGTAACGGCCCGGAAATTTCATCCCGGTCTTCCCGGGTCGCCCAGGGGCATTTTGGTAATTTTGGTCGGGCCGGCAGGGCCGATTTTGTAATTGTAAATTGCTGGAAAAATTATGAGTCGATTTGAATGGGATCGGGAATTTTGGTGAAGACATTTGGGCTTGGAAAAAAGTGAAAATAAATAGACAATTAAATAGCACGTCGAGTGAGATTCGAGCCAAGGACGCGCTGCAGGCTAGGCAAGGGGCGCTGCCAATCGAGCCACTGAGCGCTCTTGTGCTTCTAAACGCGCTATCTTGTATATAAGCCAGTTTTTGCTGAGTGTTGGTATAAAGTCACAGCTCGCCCGAAGCTTCCCCATTTCTTCTTCTTCTTCGCGAATTCTCTCCGACCGACCGAGCTCTCCTTCGCGATTCCTCCTGCCTCGCCGACCAGCGTTCTCTCCCTCGCTGTTCGTCCCTCCGGTGAGCTCTCTTCTTCTTCTTCTCTTCTTCTTCTCCTTCTCTTTTCCGTCGAATTGCTTCCCTGTTTCGGGCTTCGCCATTTCCGGCCAAGTCGAGGTAATTTGAGGTATGGGTTTTATGCAGCTAGTGTAGGGGAGTTCGCCATCAAAGAATCGCTCGTCGAATCCCCTCGGATCGCTCGAATTCAAGTTTCCCCTTCGCCCCTGTTCGCGCGCAGAAACAGAGCTCCTGTCGCCGAGCTCACGTGCGCAGAAGCAGGCCAGCCGCCGAGCCTCACCGCACACCGTCCCATGCCCGCGCGCGCGTCCTCGCCAGCTCCGTGTCGCATAGCATCGCCAGAGCCCAGCCGAGCAGCGTCGCCATCGCCCTGCTTCGCCCCGTATTCGCCCGCACACAGCCGCGCCCCAGCGCCCGTCCGCGCGCGCAGCCAGCGCGCCCACGCGCCCACTCCTGCGCCCCAGCGCGCCAAAACACTTCGTTCTTTGCCCGTTCGTCAATCGGCCCGTTAAATGCGTTAAATCACGCGCCTCGTGAGTTGCTCCCGAGCTGAGCCTCGTTTATTTTATTATATTTAGGCCTATTGTGTGATTTTTGTTGTGATTGATAGGTTCTCGATAGCTAGTTCGGGTTCGTTCGCCATTTAGGATTTCGTGTCAAATCGTCCCCGACCAAGGTAAGGATTTCTTACTGGAGTTGTGTGGACCCTGCGATATATTATGCGATTGCTGATTGATTGCTTGTTTGTGTTTATTGACATGTGGTACTCAATTCTGAATTCCCGATTAGCATGTTTTTCCTGACTAATTCTCATGTTAATCCATGCTAGGTTGTTCCTTTCTAGCATGCTCGTATCTGTTCCTTGCTTCGTAGTATCATGCTAGGCTCGTTGTATTCTTATTGAGCACGTATTGGATTTTATGGAATTATTTGCTGTTTGATAGGGCAGGTTAGAATTGCAGGTAGATAGCATCATCCGGGCCTGATGCATAAAGTACCTTGCATCCATGGCAGGGACGTCGAGCAAGTCATTCCGTCCCTGGACCCCGTGAGGGATTAGCTAACCCAAGCGGTAGGCCCTGCAATCTTGGGTGAGGGTGGCAGACTGTTAAATGCTCCAACGGTCGGGATCATGACTTGGCATTGCCTCGTCCCCGGCAGCCGGCATGTCCTAAGCATGTTTGGCAGTAGCCCCTGATTGCCACCTGTTAAGGCAAGGACGGCTTCCTGGTGTAAGCCTACCACGACCGTTCCTTGGCCCCAGGTGCGGTGGTTCAGGCTGACATAGTTTACGTGTCCAGGTCTCACACCTCTATGTTAGTGACACCGATCCAAAGATTTAGTTAGGCGTGGTGACTGGACATGGGCAGCTTGCCTTCAGACCCGGCAACCCCCCATGGTCTGCAGTAGCACGCGGTGCATGCTTACGCTCATTACAGCACCGACTGGAGAGCTCTTCGGGATTGTGAGCCAGTGTACCTTTCGCCGACAGTAGACAGGCTGAGGCCGGGACTTGTTTGTCGTATAGGGCGACTTGTGTATTGGACTGTGTGGTGATATTATTCCGGACTAAGACCTTAAATTGGCATCTGAGGCCCAAGTGTGGGCTAAGCTATGTGCTCTATTCTGGTGTTTATATTCATGGCTTGCATACGCTCATCGAGTTGACATGTAAATCGTATTGTACCCCGGTTGGGGATTCTTACCGAGCAATTCGTTGCTCACCCTTATTATTGTGGTTTTTCCACGGGTAACCAAGTTATGAGACAGATGGTCAAGGTGGAGCCGTGATCATGGGGCCCAGTCTTTCCAACTCGATTTTTGTATTATGACTCTTTATGTTTTGTTTCCCCACTGAATGCATGACGCACGACACGAGCCCTAGGATGTTTTGTAAATGTTTTGTGGATTCCAGCATTTTGTATCTGAACCGGTTTTGAATGGTTTTTAGTAAATCTCTGATCAGAGTAAACCTTGGAAATGTATTTATCTTGGAATAGGTGCTTGGAAACAGGGACAGGTTCCAGGGAAATTGTCTAGTTTTTAAAGGGGTTATTTTGAATGTTTTGTTTTTAATTGGAATCCAAAATCATGTCTGTTTAATGTCTTTTACTTTGATTGCATGCATTGGGGTAAGGGCCCATTTAGTGCCCCATTCGGGTCGGTCCCTTACAGTTGGTATCAGAGCTCAGAGTCATAAATTCTGTAGTTTGACCTTTTGTTGTAGGTCGTTTTTCCCATGATCGCTAGCACTTCGACAGTCATCAGGTACGCCTAAGTTTGCTTTTTGTTGTAAGAAAAAGGGTTAAGAATTTACAATACCTGTCATCGAGTGTATGCCTTGTGTAGTGTTGTGGAGTGGAGACGAGCAGGTTCTGACTCGTTATTGGTTTGGGTTTAGAGCGCCATCATGCCAACTTCCCGCAGTGTGTGATGTATGTTGTGGCTTGTTGTGGTATCCAGGTAGATTCGGATGCCCCGGACATCGTTCCAGAGGAGGTAGAGATTGGACTCCCATAGGCCAACTGTGGCCCAGTTGATGGTTTTCCCCTAGTGAGAGGGTGGAGGTGCTTTGCCTTGGAATGCCACTCCAAGAGAGGAATTAGCTGTGGTTGTGCTGATGTGGATGTTTGTGGAGCAGGTCCCCGTGTGGACTAGCCTGGGTAGCTCAAGTGCTGATCTTGAGCCTTGTTAGACTATTTGGTTGCCCAGAGAGTGGTTGCAAAGTTGGTAGCCTTCGAGGAGGTGATGAGGCATCTTTGTGCTTCGTGAAGTGTGGTTGTTTGCAGCCCAAGTGGCGGAACCACAGTAGTTAAGGGTGCAGCAAGTAGTGTTCCCTACGGACTGGATCCGTTGGTGGTTTCCTCAGTTGCTCGATAGAGTTGGACACTCTTTCTTTTGGTAAGCCCTAGAGTAGGGCTAGCTGCTGCATGTTGAGAGAGCCGGCCAGAATTTTTTGAGCATCATGTGGAGATGCAAGAGTAGGCTGTGAGCCTTCAGCTTGATGAGATGCCTTAGGCATGGTTGTTAAAGTTGAGCCCTTGTATGCCGAGCCAGAGTTCGTGTCACTTGAGGTTGTGACCTTGTGGCCCCGTTGGTAGTAAGATGTGGATTTGGTAGTAGTGGCTTGAGGTGCATTGGTTGGTGTGCCGCCTTGGCACTAAATCTGGTTCAGGCCTGAGTTTGGCATGGGCATAGCAGATGGTTCTATGCCGTTCGGAGTTCAGCGTACTCCTTTAGCCTTGGATCCGTTATGGTAATTGCAGCTGTGGAGGTCGTGCAAAAGGGCTAGTTCAGTGGTAATCAAAAGACTTCAAGCGAAAGGATGTTCGAGAGGAGCCGGAGCCTTTTCCCAGTGTTACTGGAGGTTGAGTAAGTCAAGCAGGTTGTCGGTTGGTAAGTGTTAGTGCGCGTGCATCTCACGCTAGTGTTAAGGCCAAGAGATCCTTGTGGTTGGTAGTGCGGTCAACTACCTTCGAGTGCCTAAATCTGAGGAGGGTTGAGCATCGTAGAAGCAAGTTTGGGTTCCAGCTGAGGGACCATGAGTTGGATGCCTATGAGGTGAGTAGAATGCCTTGTGAAAGGAGTTGGATGCCTTATGGGTAAGCACCCTTGGTAGAGGCATGGTAAAGTAAGTGTGGTTTGGCATGGTTATGCTTTGGTAGAACAAGGTTGCCACAGCTTCGAGCATCGTGTGGAGATGGAACTTTGGGTGTTCCGTTGATTGGTTGTATCTCTGCCAGGAGCTAGTGTGGCTTTTGGGAAAAGCATTTGTTAGCCTTGGATCGTTAAGTGAAGGTTGGGAGTTGTGCACACAAGTGTCTTTTGTGTGGTTCGTTCTGTGGCGAGAGTTTCAGATCCATGCAGGGTTTGCTTTGGGAATCTGGTGCTCCGTTCTTGGAAAAGTTGGACTCCAGGTGGATGTTGTAAGGCTTTAGTGAGGCGGTAAGGATACCATGCTCGTGGTATCAGGTTGTTGCTTAGGTAAGATTTGTTAAGTTGGACCTAAGCTTGGTTGGCGGATCTTCTTGTTGATCGTCATGGCTGAGAGAGTTGTTCGGATCCTTCCTTGAATAGGAATTATGTTGTGGTTGATGTCTGAGTAGGAGGATGACGCATTCGGTAGCGTTTCGGATCCTCTTGGTTTCCAAGGAGTTGGAGTTGGCCAGCATGGTTGTGTTGCTGGAAAAAAATGGAGTTGTTGTTTGTTCAGCAGTTGGCTGTTAGTCCGTTAGTTGGCAGTGGGTGTCGAGGGTTGTCGGAGAACCCTGGGTTGTGGAAAGCCTCTCTAGAGCTCAGTCAGGCCCAGGTAGTGAGTTTCAGTTGGCAAGTTGAAGCCGTGTAGTTTGTAGCCTCGGGTGAGTTGTTGGCAGTCTTGGTAGCCTAGCAAGCTGGTATTTGTTGGAGTGGAGTCCGGATTGGTTTCGGTGTGGGCACAAGTTGATGCTTGGTGATTGACCAAGGTGTGGATTGGAATTTCTAGAAGTCAGTTTTGCTCGTGGGGCGAATGGTTCGTGCCCTGTTGATTGTCTTCCTGTTTCCAGGAAAGTTGAGAGTTGCCCCGTTGGTATTTGGAGGTCTAGCTCGTGGTGGACCCCTGTTGCTACCCCGTGAGATTTTGATTGTTGCTTTAGTGGAGCAAGACAGTGAGTGTATGTGGAGCTATCTGTCTTTCGGTTGTCTGCTCGTAGGAGCCGTTTCTTTCTGGGTTTGGCAGTTTGCTGCCGTCGGTTTGTTAAGGATTTTTCCGCCATAGCCTCGCCCCTCACTCGTCTGACGAGGAAGGGTGTCGAGTTTATTTGGAACGATAAGTGTGATGAGAGCTTTGCCGAGCTCAAGCGCAGCTTTGACTTCAAAGACAGTGTTGGCGATCCGGAGGGGACAGTGGTTTCGTGATTTACAGCGATGCTTCCAAGTTCGGGTTGGGTTGTGTGTTGATGCAGCACGGGAAGGTCATTGCTTATGCTTCCCGTCAGCTCAAGCCATATGAGCAGAACTATCCGACTCATGATATGGAGTTGGCAGGAGTGGTGTTTGCACTGAAGATTTGGAGGCATTACCGTATGGTGAGCGGATTCGGATGGTTACCGATCACACGAGCCTCAAGTATCTGCTTTACTCGTAAGGAGCCAATATGAGGCAGAGGAGATGGTTAGAGTTGGTGAAAGATTATGACTGCGAGATTTTGTACCATCCGGGAAAAGCAAATGTTGTAGCTGATGCTTTGAGTAGGAAGACGTCGCACTCCGCGGTGTTGTTGAGTTCCTAGCCCAGATTGCAGCGAGAGTTTGAGCGGGCTGAGGTTGCAGTGTTGTTGGGTGAGGTTACTGCCAGAGTAGCTCAGTTGACAGTCCAGCCATCGATTAGACAACGGATTATTGATAGTCAGCTGAGTGACCCCGCACTTAAGAAATTGGGTGACAGAGTTAGTGCTGATGGAGATTTTAACTTTGTGTATTCACCAGACAGTGGGCTGACGTACAGAGGCCGGTTGTGTGTTCCGGATGTTGTAGGATTGCGAGCAGAGTTGCTCTCAGAGGCCCACAGTTCTCCGTTTGCTTGGCACCCCGGGGGTACCAAGATGTATCCGGATCTTAAGTAGACATTCTGGTGGATGGGTATGAAGAGAGATGTTGCGGAGTTTGTCAGTCGATGTCTCACTTGTCAGCAAGTGAAGGCACCTGGCAGAGACCAGCCAGTTTGTTGCAGCAGCTGAGTGTGCCCAAGTGGAAATGGGAAGAGATCTCCATGGACTTTATTTCTGGTTTGCCGAGGACTCCGAGGAAGTTCTCTCAGATTTGGGTGATAGTCGATCGATTGACTAAGAGCGCACACTTCATTCCCGGTAGAGACACTTATACCGTGGAACAGTGGGCGCAGTTGTTTTTGGAACAGATTGTTCGTTATCACGGTGTGCCTGTGAGGATTGTGTCTGACCGTGATTCGAGGGCTTGTTTGTTGGATTTCCCGAGCAGTTGGGACCAGTACCTGTATCTGATGGAGTTTGCAAATAACAACAGTTATCGGTCGACGATTCAGATGGCTCCATTCGAGGCTTTGTATGGTAAGCGTTGCCAATCTTCTGTGTTCTGGGAAGAGGTTGGTGATAGACAGGTTTTGGGTCCCGAAATGCTGCAGTTGACCAATGGTGCCGTGCAGAAGATTAGAGCTCGTATGTTGACAGCTCAGAGCAGACAGAAGAGTTACGCCGATGTCCGGCGTCGGGATTTAGTGTAAGGGACCGACCCGAATGGGGCACTAAATGGGCCCTTATCCCAATGCATGCATTCAAAGTAAAGGACATTTAAACAGACATGATTTCAGATTCCAATTAAAACAAAAACATTCAAAATAACTCCTTTAAAAACTAGACAATTTCCTGGAACTCCGTCCTGTTTCCAAGCACTGCTTCCAAGATAAATACATTTCCAAAGTTTACTCTGATCAGAGATTTACTAAAACCTGTTCAGATACAAAATGCTGGAATCCACAAATATTTACAAACATCCTAGGGCTCCGTGCCCGACTACATGCATTCAGGGAAAACAAAACACACGAGAGTCATAATACAAAAATCGAGTTGGAAGATCGGGCCCCATGATCACGGCTCCTCCTTCCTTCAGCATCCTGTCGCGCGCCACGATTACACCGTGGAAAACCACGAGAATAAGGGTGAGTAACGAATTACTCAAGTAAGAATCCCAACCGGGTACAATACGATATACATGGTCATCTCGATGAGCGTATGCAAGCTATGAATATAAACACGGAATAAAGCACATAGCTTAGCCCACACTTGGGCCTCGGATGCCAACTCAGGGTCTTAGTCCGGAATAATATCATCACACAGTCCAATACATAAGTCGCCTCTATACGAGAAACAAGTCCCGCCTCGGCTGTCATCGTCGACGAAAGGTACATTGGCTCAAGATCCCGAGGAGCTCTCGGTCGGCATCAGTAATGAGCGTAAGCATGCACCGCGTGCTACTGCAGACCATGGGGGGTGCCGGGTCTAGAGGCAAGCTGCCCATGTCCAGTCACCACGCCTAACTAATTCTTTGGATCGGTGTCACTGACATAGGGGTGTGAGACCTGGACACGTAAACTATGTCAGCCTGAACCACCGCACCTGAGGCTAAGGAAACGGGTCGTGGTAGGCTTACACCGAGAAGCCTTACCTTAACAGTGGCAATCGTGGCTACGGCCGAACACGCCGAGGACGTGCCGATCGCTGGGGCGAGGCAATGCCAAGTCATCATCCCGACGGTTGGGGCATTTAACGATCGCCACCCTCACCCAAGATTGCAGGGCCTACCGCTCGGGTTAGCTAATCCCTCACGGGGTCCAGGGACGGAATGACTTGCTCGACGTCCCTGCCATGGATGCAAGGTTCTTTATGCATCAGGCCCGGATGATGCTATCTACCTGCAATTCTAACCTGCCCTAGCAAACAGCAAACAATTCCATAAAATCCAATACGTGCTCAATAAGAATACAACGAGCCTAGCATGATACTACGAAGCAAGGAATGATACGAGCATGCTAGAGAGGAATGCGACCTAGCATGGATTAACATGAGAATTAAATCCAAAAATCATGCTAATCGGGAATTCAGATTAGAGAACCTAGCTACATATGTCAATACACACGGCATAAGCAATCAATCAAAGCAATCACATATAATATCGCGAGGGTCCACACAACTCCGGTAAGAAATCCTTACCTTGGTCGGGGACGATGGCACGAAAACCTAAGCTGCGAACTATCTCGAACTAGCTACCGGGAACCTATCAATCATCACAATAATCACCCAATAGGCCCAAATACAATAAAATAAACAGGACTCAGCTTGGGAATAACTCACGAGGCATGACGAACGCACGAACGAGCCGATTGCACGAACGGGGCAGCAACGGGGCTGGCTGGGCGAGTTGAGGCGCAGAAATGGGCGCGTGGGCGCGCTGGGGCGCGGACGAGCGCTGGGGCGCGAGCTGCGCGCGGACGAACAGAGCGTTGGGCGCGGACGCGGGCACGCGAGCGATGCAGAGGCTCGAGGGCGCGTGCGGGCGAGCGGCGTGACACGGAGCTGGGCGAGGCGTGCGCGCGGGCGCGAGGAGATGCGGGCGCGGCTCGGTCGGCTGTGGCTCTGTTTCTGCGCGCGAACAGGGGCGAAGAAGAAAATCTGAATTCGAGCGTTTGGCGAAGATTCGACGGCCGATTCGTTGATGGACGAACTCCCCTACACTAGCTACACAAAATCCACAAGAAGCTCACTTTGTCTTGGCCGGCAACGGCGAAACCAAAACAGGGGAAATGAATTGGAAGGAGAAGAAGAAAGAAGGAACTTACCGGTGTAGGGCGATCGGTGAGGGAGCTCCGGCGAGGGTGAGGAGTTGCAGTCGGTCGAGGGGAAAAGAGAAGAAATCGCGAGGGAGAAGTGAGTCGGTCGGAGGAAAAATCGCGAAGAAGAAGAAGGGAAATGGGGAAGAATCGGGCGAAATTGCTTTTATATAAAAATCCCATCACATGACGGCATATATACCAAATCGCGCGTAGATTAACAAACACGCCCGATGGCTCACTGTGGCAAATACTTCTTGCCTAGAACGCGACACGTCCCTTGTTCGAATCTCACTCGACGCGCTATTTAATTCCTCATTTAATTTTACTCTTTCCCAAGCCCAAATGCCTTCACCAAAAATCCCGATCCTATTCAAATTGACTCATAATTATTCCGGCAATTTTCAATTTCAAAACCGGCCCTGTCGGCCCGACCCAAAATTACCAAAATGCCCCTGGGCCTCCCGGGAAGACCGGGATGAAATTTCCGGGCCGTTACATTTAGAGTTTGAGGTTGGTCGACATGTATTCCTAAAGGTCGCACCGATGCGAGGTATTTTGAGGTTTGGCAAGCGTGGAAAGCTGAGTCCCCGTTTTGTTGGTCCGTTGTGATTCTGGAGAGGATCGGCAAGGTTGCTTATCGATTAGCCTTGCCTCCGTCATTGTCAGCGGTTCACAGTGTTTTCCATGTTTCGATGTTGAGGCAGTACGTGCCGGACCCGTCGCACATTGTTGATTTTGAGCCTTTACAGCTGAATGAGGATTTGAGCTTCGAGGAGAAGCCAGTGGGGATTCTTGCTTTTGAGACAAAGACACTGCGTAATCGTGAAATCCGGTTGGTAAAGGTTCAGTGGAGGAGTCAGAGTTCAGAGGAAGCCACTTGGGAGCGAGAGGATGAGATGAGATTGCAGTATCCCGAGCTGTTCCAATCTTAAGTGACTTTCGAGGATGAAAGTCTTATAAGGGGGGAATATTGTAAAGGCCCGGAAATTTCATCCCTGTCTTTCTGGGTCGCCCAGGGGCATTTTGGTAATTTTGGTCGGGCCGGTAGGGCCGATTTTGTAATTGTAAATTGCTGGAAAAATTATGAGTCGATTTGAATGGGATCGGGAATTTTGGTGAAGACATTAGGGCATGGAAAAAAGTGAAAATAAATAGGGAATTAAATAGCGCGTCGAGTGAGATTCGAGCCAAGGACGCGCTGTAAGCTAGGCAAAGGGCGCTGCCAATCGAGCCACTGAGTGCTCTTGGGATTCTAAACGCGCTATCTTGTATATAAGCCAGTTTTTGCTGAGTGTTGGTATAAAGTCACAGCTCGCCCGAAGCTTAACCATTTCTTCTGCTTCTTCGCGAATTCTCTCCGACCGACCGAGCTCTCCTTCGCGATTCCTCCTGCCTTGCCGACCAGCGTTCTCTCCCTCGTCGTTCGTCCCTCCGGTGAGCTCTCTTCTTCTTCTTCTCTTCTTCTTCTCCTTCTCTTTTCCGTCGAATTGCTTCCTTGTTTCGGGCTTCGCCATTTCCGGCCAAGTCGAGGTAATTTGAGGTATGGGTTTTGTGCAACTAGTGTAGGGGAGTTCGCCATCAAAGAATCGCTCGTCGAATCCCCTCGGATCGCTCGAATTCGAGTTTCCCCTTCGCCCCTGTTCGCACGCAGAAACAGAGCTCCTGTCGCCGAGCTCGCGCGTGTGAGCGACCAGCCAGCCACCAGTTGCCGCCCGTTCGTGCAATCGGCCCGTTCGTGCGTTCGTCGCGCCTCGTGAGTTGCTCCCGAGCTGAGCCTCGTTTATTTTATTATATTTAGGCCTATTGTGTGATTTTTGTTGTGATTGATAGGTTCTCGATAGCTAGTTCGGGTTCGTTCGCCATTTAGGATTTCGTGTCAAATCATCCCCGACCAAGGTAAGGATTTCTTACCGGAGTTGTGTGGACCCTGCGATATATTATGCGATTGCTAATTGATTGCTTGTTTGTGTTTATTGACATGTATAGCTAGGTACTCAATTCTGAATTCCCGATTAGCATGTTTTTCCTGACTAATTCTCATGTTAATCCATGCTAGGTTGTTCCTTTCTAGCATGCTCGTATCAGTTCCTTGCTTCGTAGTATCATGCTAGGCTCGTTGTATTCTTATTGAGCACGTATTGGATTTTATGGAATTGTTTGTCGCTTGCTAGGCGGTGTTAGAATTGCGGTAGATAGCATCATCCGGGCCCGATGCATAAAGTACCTTGCATCCATGGCGGGGGCGTCGAGCAAGTCATTCCGCCCTGGACCCCGTGAGGGATTAGCTAACCCAAGCGGTAGGCCCCCGCAATCTTGGGTGAGGGTGGCGATCGTTAAATGCTCCAACGGTCGGGATCATGACTTGGCATTGCCTCGCCCCGGCGGCGGCGGCATGTCCTAAGCATGTTTGGCGAGAGCCCCGATTGCCACTGTTAAGGCAAGGACGGCTTCTCGTGTAAGCCTACCACGACCGCCCTTGGCCCCAGTGCGGTGGTTCAGTGACATAGTTTACGTGTCCAGGTCTCACACCCCTATGTTAGTGACACCGATCCAAAGATTTAGTTAGGCGTGGTGACTAGACATGGGCAGCTTGCCTTCAGACCCGGCAACCCCCCATGGTCTGCAGTAGCACGCAGTGCATGCTTACGCTCATTACAAATACGATCGGAGAGCTCCTCGATTGTTGTGAGCGAGTGTACCTTTCGTCGGCAGATGAAGCAGTGAAGGCCGGGACTTGTTTCTCGTATAAGGCGACTTGTGTATTGGACTGTGTGGTGATATTATTCCGGACTAAGACCTTAAATTGGCATCCGAGGCCCAAATGTGGGCTAAGCTATGTGCTCTATTTTGTGTTTATATTCATAGCTTGCATACGCTCATCGAGATGACCATGCATATCGTATTGTACCCCGGTTGGGGATTTTTACTGAGCAATTCGTTGCTCACCCTTATTACTGTGGGTTTTCCACAGGTAACCAAGTTGCGAGACAGGATGGCTGAAGGAGGAGCTGTGATCATGGGGCCCAGTCTTCCAACTCTGATTTTTGTATTATGACTCTTTATGTTTTGTTTCCCCGAATGCATGTAGCACGCACGAGAGCCCTAGGATGTTTTGTAAATGTTTTGTGGATTCCAGCATTTTGTATCTGAACAGGTTTTGAATGGTTTTTAGTAAATCTCTGATCAATGTAAACCTTGGAAATGTATTTATCTTGGAACATGTGCTTGGAAACATGGACAGGTTCTAGGGAAATTGTCTAGTTTTTAAAGGGGTTATTTTGAATGTTTTGTTTTTAATTGGAATCCGAAATCATGTCTGTTTAATGTCCTTTACTTTGAATGCATGCATTGGGGTAAGGGCCCATTTAGTGCCCCATTCGGGTCGGTCCCTTACAAAAATAAATACTGACTCTCTAGAACTAATTTGTAGAAATACTAGAACCAGCTAGAATCCTTAAGGAGCAAAGAATTAATTTCTCAATGTTAAAAACGAGTAGGGGGTAGTATTTGAACTAAATTCTAAATAAAACAATAAAAATAAACAATTTAAAAAATACTTTCAATTCAATGGATTATTTTAATTCAATTCTAATCATGATTATAGGTTACAAAAAATATTTAAAGATCTTAAGTTCAAGAAATTAGTCTACCTACTTGGTAAAGCCACAATAAGCCATTGTTCTCCTAATTTATTGACTCGACCCAACATCAAACTATAATCTTATAATTTAATCGATTGGGCATGACACTGTTCCATAACAATTAAGTAAAAACATTAAAATTTATGAGAATGACCAAACTAAAATCAATTAATTGAGACAACTACAAATTAATTAATCTTGTTTATTTGTTTTTCTAGAGCCTATCATGCAAGCTATGTAATTTGGAAAAACCACAATTACACAAACATGAGCCAACCCCTTGCTACAATTTACAATTATTTGAAATAATAATTTATCATAAAATCATATATAGCATGAATCAATTGATATCAAACCAAGGCATCAATTCAATTTACTAACAATCAATCACATAAAAATAAGAACAAAAAACAAATAATCCATAACTAAATAATATCTATTAGGTCCAAAGTCTCACAATAAAGTACAATTAAATTAAAACTATCTTTGGTAAAAACTAACTACAAAAGCAATAAAAATAGTTTAAAAAGAATGGAAATCAAACTAAATTAAAGAAGAAACAAAAATCTCTTTTAGAGAAATCCTCCTCTAGTGCCCCTTGCTATTTTCCCTTCACACACTCACTCGCGCACACACGCACCCAGCATGCACGCGCGCACACACAAATATGCTTGTACATAATTTGACACATAAAATATAAATTCAAAGCCTATTTTACATCTATTTCGGCAATTCATCACATATATTAAATAAGACATATTATTTATAACTAACCACCATATTAAATTTAAATATGGGAAAATTAGATCCAATAAATATAATATTTTAGAACTTATTAGTTATAACACTAGCAAGAGCATCCAAGAGAGTTTATATATATTCATTAATTTAGCTTAGAAACATTCACACTAATCATATTAATTGTTTACTATGATAACCTTCTTCATCTAAAAAATCAAGCAAATCTGTCCAGCTTGTCTAGCAAAGTTTGTACTAGCTTCTACCTCAAAATAAGCCACAAGGTCTATTGTAGAATCTCATGGTAAAAAAGAAAAGAATTTCATACCGACTTCTCCGTCAGAAACAAGAAAAGAATTGTGTACCAACTTCTATTCAGAAACAAGCCACAAAATCTACTACAGAATCATATCTTGGCAAAAAATAAAAAACATATTGACTCTCCACTGAAACAAGTCGAGAAGTCTATACTAGCTTCTTCTTCAAAAAGATGGAAGATGTTTGTTACAAAATCTCCATCTAGAGAGGCAAAGAAGTATGGACCAATTTTTCCTTCCAAAAAATCCAAAACACCCTTCTTTGAGTATAGTTAATTATGCGAGTCGCTGATAACTCTCAATTAGAGACTTCTTTAGGTTATTATTCTAGTGCATTCTAAGAGATTTTTGCATTAAACTGAGTAATTCTTAGGGTAAGAATGACATTAAATATGAAGATCGATAGAATGACATTAAATTTGAAGATTGATATAAATATCTTGCATATGATTTCTAGGAGCTTAGAATTAAAAACTAAGGAAACCCATAGCGTTTTAAAGTATATTATGGATGTTGAATGCTTCTCATACTTAAAAGCTAAAGATCGTATACTTTGCTACTTTCTTGTTATATCTACAGGAGTTGGAAACATTATTACCTTCACATCTAGAGGAACTAAGGCCAGAATGCGACGACAGACGCTTTAAAAGTTGCAAAATATAATCATAAGATATTGATTAAATCAAGAGAATTAAGGGATATGCCACCAAAGATAAAATGTGATAAAAGATATTCCCAAATCTAACTCCAATTTGGAACAAGGCATTTTCCAAATCTTATTCCATATCCGATTCCTTGATCCTAAGCCTCATTGGAGCTTATAAGTAGGAGAAGAATAAAGAGGAAAAGTGTGCTTGATTTTGGAGTTCTTCACCCGCAATTGGGATTAGGGTTTCCAAGCGAAGTTCGTGCTTCCTAGTGACAAGGATTCATGCCCTTCAGCAGCCACCACCAATTTATCTTTTATTGGTTATATTTAATTGGATTTAATTTCCAAGCAAACTTCGTGCTTCCTGGTGACAAGGATTAGTTAGAGACGTCAATTCTAGTGGAGAGGAATTAAATAAATACTTATCACTTGCTCCACTTTTGACTCCGCATACTTGCATAGAATGCGATTCAAAAGCACAAGATATTAGTAGTTTATATCTACAGTTACGAATTTATGTTTATTGTATTGCACCGAAATATCACATCAAGTTTTCAAAATTTGGTGACCAATCATATTTTCAAAATTGTTGGAGGCGACTCCAAATTTTTGTAATTAAACGAGACTCTTAAAAGCAATCGCATATTGACAGGGCTGCTGGTCAATAAAAACATTTAATGTCACCTTTTTCGATGTTGCGCGCTTGTCTGACATGAAAAATTGACTAATGTTGGGTAGGTTAAATTTCTAGGAGTGTTTAGTCGATTCTTTTGGTAATTATCTCGATCATTTTTGTAATTGATGTTTATCCTAAAGTGATTAATAAAGACTCCATTTCTGTTTGATAGTAAGTGTAGGCATTTTGAATTCATGATTTCCTCTTCTACTTTCATTTGAATTCAAGTTCCTCTCATAATTGGGTTTCTAATTTGGCTTCCATTAGAGTCATGAATTATTACAAATTATTTTCCCTTCTTTGAGCTCCTTTCGAGATTCATGCCTAGATTTGTTTCCTTCGGGCCAAATTCAACGTCAATATCTTGTCCTCACGGTACTGATGTAAAAACATTGATCAAATTGAAGCCTATCGATTGTGCATAACTTTGTAGGGAACATAAATTTATGACTGTTTAGGTCAAGTTGTGTACGTCTCAATTATTATCATGAGCTATACCACCTGACTCTACAATATTTAGATGTCAAAGAAACCTGTAGAAAATTGTTCTTAATAGGTGACTAGTATGGATTGAACATTTCACATCTTAGTTCCTAAAACCTCTTTTAATCATTAGGTCATTCTATGATAGATACTTGTAGTGGCTGTGTTAGCTGGAACAAAGGTGAATCAGAAGTAAAGAAATTAAAAAAAATCAAGAGTATTTATCCAAGGTAGCAGATTTTGCTACTTGTATTACATTTGTAGCATTTTTTAAAAAATATTTGCATATATAGCAGAATTTTGGGCATTACTTTTTGTTTCCAAAATTTCCCTTTCCATCGTCTTCTATTGTTCGGTATGCTTCAATTTTCCACAGCTTCAACCTCCAATTTGTTTCGACAGCTTCCATCGACATATTCTTTCCAAATTCACTTCAGATTTCACAAAATTTCTTCCTAATTTTGCTTCAGATTTCACAGAACTCTACCCCGATTTGTTTCTGATTTTGCTTCAGCTTCAATCGATTCCACATAACTCCGGCGATTTTGGCTTCGGGTTGATTCTGCCGATAATTCTCTTTCCACTTTTGGCTTCAGATTCCATCGCGATTTTGGCAACTTCAATCGATTTCACTTGGCAAATTTCATTGCCAATTTCTGATCTCCGGCAACTTGGACAAATTCGAATTTCATAACCAATTTCTGATCTCTGGAAAATTTGAAACTCAATTACAAACTTGAGCAAAGTTCACTCGACAAATTGAATCGATTTCGCAGACTTGAGCATAGTTCCAAAGAAAGTTCATCAGAAATTCACCTGAAATTCATCTCTTCTCCTTTGAAATTCTTCTTTCACTCTGTTTTGAAGGTATTGATTGAATCTCTTCTTCTTTCACTCTGCTTTGAAATTCTTCTTTTACTCTGTTTTGAAGGTATTCTATCACTTAAGCATAAAGCTTCTATCACTTAGGCATAAACTGCCTATCACCAATACATAGATATTCTATCACTTAGGCATAAGACTTCTATCACTTAGGCATAAGCTGTCTATCACCTATACCTAAGTCTTCTATCACTTAAGCATAAAGCTTCTATCACTTAGGCATTAGCTGTCTATCACCAATACATAGACATTCTATCACTTAGGCATAAGGCTTCTATCACTTAGGCATAAGCTGTCTATCACCTATACCTAAGCCTTCTATCACCAATACATAGACCTTCTATCACTTAAGCATTAAGCTTCTATCACTTAGGCATAAGTTGTCTATCACCAATACATACACATTCTATAACTTAGGCATTAGGCTTCTATCACTTAGGCATTAGGCTTCTATCACTTAGGCAAAAGCCTTCTATCACTTAAGCATAAGGCTTCCATCACCTATGAATAAGCCTTCTATCACCTTTATTGAATGAAATTGTTATAATTGTTATTGATTGAACCAATTGGTATTGCTTGACTATGTGATAGAATGTTTCTGCATAACTGGTAGAATGTTTATATATGATATGACAAGCTTTAGTTATATTGTTTGAAGTCAGTATTGAGTTGTATTTCATTTTTCTTTCAGATTTTTTCAACATATGGATTAAATTCCTATTGTTGTCTTCCATGGTGGGCAATGGAATGTTAATGTTTCTTATGAGAAGTATAAGATTAGTGGAGTTTTGGTGGATGAAGTAATGAATTTTGAAGCTTTTGGTTTGCTGATTTTAAGAGAATTAAAATTGGATGTACATCGATCTTCTTCAAAATTATCTATTTTATTGGATTATGGCCAAAGTACCCCCCTTTTTGAAATTTTGGAAGATAAAGCCGTAGACTGGTTCTTAACATTAGTTAAGAATAATGGTATAAGACATCCATTAGTGGTTGATGTTAAGGACTTTTATTTAGAGGGGACATCTAGTAGTGTTGTTATCAATTCAACTTTGTTGGTTTCTTCCTCAATTGTAGATGATAACGATGGTGATGGTGTCCCTTTTCATGACATTAAAGATATTCGGTTGGATTGTGTCTTTAATGTAAAAGATACATTTGCTAGCAAAGAAGTGTTGTGTAGTTGTTTTAGATACTTGGTTGTGAAAAATGATCCAGCCATCAAGTAGTTGAGTTTCAATGTTGCAAAACTGATTGTTTATGGAATGTTAAGGCATCTCGTTTCAAGGATAGTGATTTATGGATCCTTAGGAAGTACGTTTCTATTCATAATTGTCCTTTGAATAGTATTCAATCATCTCATAGGCAAGCATCGTCTATTTTAATTGGGGATTCTTTAAAAGAAGAATTTAGCTAGGTTTAGTTCCTTTAAAAATTTGACACCAAAAGAAGTTAAGCTTAAAACGCGTTCAAAGCTTGGTGTTAGTGTTAGTTATGCAAAAGCATATAGGGCAAAAGAACACATCAAGAAGGTGTTGAAGGGCGATGCAGCTGAATCTTATTCCTTGATTCCAAAGTTTTTCAAGAAGTTAGAATAAATGAATCCAGGTTAGTTTAACTTATTGGTTTCTATCACTCACTTCTGTCTCTTTGAATTCCTTTTAGGTTGATTTTTTGTATGCAGAGACCTTCTATCACCTATGCAGAAACCTTCTATCACCTAGGCTGAAACCTTCTATCACTTATGCATAAACCTTCCATCACCTATGCATAAACCTTCTATCACCTTTGCAGAACCTTCTATCACTTATGCAGAAACCTTCTATCACCTATGCAAAAATCTTCTATCACTTATGCAGAAACCTATCACTCACTTCTGAATGAGCACTATCAATCAAACATTGAAGTCTATCACTCACTCACTCTTAAAATTTATTTTTGCAGGAACATACACAGCATTTGAAACCAATGATGATGGACATTTCAAATATAGTTTTATGGCCATGAGTGCTTCTATTGAAGGTTGGTTGTTTTGTAGGCCTAATATATATGTGGATGTGACTTTCTTGAAGGGAAAATTTGGAGGTATTTTGCTAACAGCCTCAACTATGAATTGTAATAATCAAATATTTCCACTTGCTTTTAGTATTGTTGATTCAGAGAATGATGCTTCCTGGCTTCGGTTTTTTGAGAATATGAAGAAATGTTTTGGACATCCAGAAAATTTGGTTTTCATGTCAAATAGGCATTTGAGCATTCCTAAAGGTTTTTTGACTGTTTATCCAAATGTTGAATAATGTATTTGTATGCAACATTTGTTGATGAACATTAAGTTACACTTTAAAGGATCTGTGATAGATAAGATTTTTAAAACATGCGCAAAGGCTTATATAGTTGAAAATTTCGAATATAATATGAGATTGTTGGAGTCCATACACCCCACAATTCGTCAGTATTTGTTTAATATTGGTTATGCAAAGTGGGCGCGTGCATATTCTAGGAAAAGAAGATACAGAATGATGACGTCAAATAGTGTTGAAACCATAAATTCACTTCTCAAAGAGCCTAGAAATTATCCTGTGGCAATGCTTCTCGATTCTATTAGAGACACATTGCAATCATGGTTTTTTGACCGAAGGAAAGCTGCAACTTCTATGACTTCAGTTTTGTCTTCTTGGGCGGAAAAGGTTTTACGAAAAAATCATGACTCATCTAGAACTTTCAAAGTAAGGTTTCAATTTACATTACTATTGCATTTCTTTTAATTAGGCAGAAATATTCTATCAGCTATGCAGAAACTTTCTATCACCTATGCAAAAACCTTTTATCACCTCTATAGAAACCTTCTATCACTTAGGCAGAAATATTATATAAGTCTTCTATCACTTAGGCAGAAACCTTCTATTGTATATACATTGTCTATTCATAAATATTTTATCAGCAATGCATACACCTTCTATCACCTATGCATAAACCTATTCAAATCTATTTGTACTGTGTTTTGTCTTAAATCGTGATTAGTTTAACTTTTTGTAGGTTGATTCTATCAGCAATGCAGAGCATAAAGTAATTGATGAGACTAATCATTTTTTGGTTAATTTGGATACTCGGTCATGTACATGCCGTGTTTGGGATCTGTTGATGAAATTCCATGCTCTCATGCGCTTGCTGCTATACGTGCACTAGATTTGAATCCTTATACGTTTATGTCTAATTTTTATTATTCAAATGTTTTGACATCATCTTATAGAGGTTTAGTTCGCCCAGTTGGAAATCATACTAGTTGGAGCTCTATTGATGTTGATGTTAGTGCATTACCTCCAATTATGAAACGACAAGCTGGAAGGCCTCGCAAAGAAAGAATACCATCTATCAGTGAAGCAAGGAGTTATATAAGATGTAGTTGTTGTCATCGAAGTGGTCATAATTGTAGAACTTGTAAATTTGCTTCTGCTTTAAAATGACAGCTTGTTGAATTTCCTTACTTATAGTTTGTTGAACTTGTATTTGAACCTAATGAAAGTTACTACGTGATAGTTTTTACATGAGTTGAAATGATATGACCTTTTTTTTCTTTTAATTCTATAGTATGCTTCAATTTCTTTATTGTTTGTCTAATCTAATGATTGATTATCAATCTGGCTTTTCGTAAACCTTGTATCACCTATGCATAAGCCTTCTATCATCTATGCATAAACCTTCTATCACATATGCATAAGCCTTTTATCACTTAGGCATAAACCTTCTATCACATACGCATAAATCTTCTATCACCTATGCATAAGTCTTCTATCGCTTAGGCATAAACTTTCTATCACCTATGCATAAAACTTCTATCACCTATGCATAAACCTTCTATCACATATGTATAAACCTTCTATAACATATGCATAAACCTTCTATCAGTTAAGCATAAACCTTCTATCACCTATGCATAAACCTTCTATCACATATTTTGTTTCCTAGAGGATATGATAATTCCCGTACGGCTTTACCCAATCTCCAATGAGAGTGTTACTCTCATTTGAGAGGGTAAATGGAAAACAAAAATAGATATCCATCTACAACTCTCAATGTAAGACTCCAAGGAACCATCAAACCCATGACTGTCACTAGGTAGCTGTGGGAATCAACATGAGTAATAACAACGTTTCATTTACATTTTGGATCTTCACATATATATAAAAGATGCAAACTTATTTGAACAAATGAGGAATGTTAATCTATCTGTATTAGTTAACTTGGTGGATAATATACATAAGCCTTTTATCACATATGCATAAGTCTTCTATCACTCAGGCTTAAATTTCTATCACCTATGCATAAAACTTCTATCACCTATGCATGTCTTCTATCATTTAAGCATAACTACCTTCTATCACCTATGCATAAGTCTTCTATCACTTATGTATAAACTTTTTGTCACCTATGGATAAACCTTCTATCACCGATGCATAAGCCTTCTATCACCTATGCATAAGCCTTCTATCACCTATGCATAAAACTTCTATCACCTATGCATAAGTCTTCTATCACTTAGGCATAACTACCTTCTATCACCTATGCATAAGCCTTCTATCACTTAGGTATAAACTTTCTATCACCTATGGATAAACCTTCTATCACCGATGCATAAGCCTTTTATCACCTATGCATAAGCCTTCTATCACCTATGCATAAGCCTTCTATCACCTATGCATAAAACTTCTATCACCTATGCATAACTCTTCTAGCACTTAGGCATAACTACCTTCTATCACCTATGCCTAAGTCTTCTATCACTTAGGCATAAACTTTCTATCACCTATGGATAAACCTTCTATCACCTATGCATAAGCCTTGTATCACTTAGGCATAACAGAGCAAAATTAAACTGATAGAACAAAAGCTTTCATTGAATTCAATTTGAAGTAATTGTTTAAATACAACCAAAACTATACAAGAATTTTTCAAATACAACCAAAACTGTTCAAGAACTGTTCAAAACTAATTGTTCAAAAGTAAATTCACTAATTGTTCAAACAATACAAAGCTAACAGATTTTCAATCATTATTCATTTGAGTGATCTTTAAATCGAAAGATGGAGCTTCCACATGCAATCTTGGTGAATGCCTAACTGTTGGAGACTTGGGCGATAACTCTTGAGACTTCTTGGTTGGAGAATTCTTCTGTAGATAGTCTATAGCTTGAATTGCCTCTCTTTTGCCCTTTCCTTTCTTATTTTCCTTTTGAATTTTGGCCATCCTCTCTGTAGATGCATTCTCTAATGTCTTCTTAGTAGGCCTAGTTTGCCACTTTATCCTTCCATCAGCAACCTTTTGTTTATATTTTTGAACAGCCTTCAAGCATTAGAGAAACACACAAAAGTTAACTTCATTTGAGTTGATAACTCAATCATTATATACATAATTCAATCAGTTGAAGAATTTAATAAAGAAAAAGTCATTCTTACCTTCTTTTTCCCTTTCCCTTTTTTGTCATTGACTTTTTTTGTTCTATTTTCCCTTTGAAATTCTTCTCTTTCTTCATCTTCTTTCTCTTCATCTTCTATTTGTTCATCTTCTTTCTGTTCAGCTTCTTTCTCTTCATCTTTCTCTTGATCTTCTTCTTCTGCTTTGTCATCTTTTTCTATTAATACTTGCATTCTATCACTAATAGAAAACAATGCATTGATAGACTCATTTTCTATTAATACCTTTGAAGTCTCCTCTCTTTGATTTCCATCAGCACCACCCACTTCAATATCTTCCCCATTTTTCTACAATAAAAAGTAAACATGTTATTGCTGAGCAAATATATTGATTGATAAAAATATATAAAGATAAGAAAATGAGAATTTACCTTTGTAGCATAGTTAGTTGCAAAGTCAACTATTTTATCCACATCAATCATAGTGTCTATTCTTTATAGACTGATAGTTGGTGGGATATTTTTAATATGGAATTGTTGTTCTTAGGATGATTTGGCAATATTTTCTTCAACCAATAAATTCAAAGTCTTCAAAAAGTTTTCTTGACCAGCCTTCAATTCTTCCATATCTTTTCTTAATGCTTCAACATTTTCTTCTTGACTCTTTCTTAAATTTTCTATAGCTTCTTCTTGAATCTTTCTTAACTTTTCTATAGCTTCCCATATTGAAGTTGTCTTCTCATTGAAGGCATCACCATCATTCACCTTCATTTTCCTCTTCCTTCTTTCTTCATTTTCTTCTTTATCCTTTGCTTCCTTCTCCAAAATAACTTCTTTTTTTCTTTTTGTCTTCTTCAATCAAACGTTGGATGGTTTCAAAATAAAAGTCTTCTTCAGATGGAATCATTTCTTGCACTGAGAACTATATTACAAAAAAAAAAAAAAAAAATTAGTTCTATCTTCAATAAGATTTAAATTGATTGAAGCCAATGAAGTGAAAAACTTACATTTGAAGACTCGAAGACATTTTCTTTGAGTAATTGTCAATCCTCTGAATAGTTAATCTCCTAGTTTGTTATTCGAGGTCCACTTCTTTCAATTCTTTTGGCTATCACTATGTCAGCCAATATGGGTATAATTTCTAAGGGCCAAAAAATTAAAATGTAAGAAAGTCCTTGGAGTGAGAGGTAAGAAGAATTGGTTCTAGTACTTTTCCAAAAATATTGTATGGTTAAATCAAAACACTCTCTCCCGCAAGGAAAACTCCT
Source organism: Sicyos edulis (assembly GCA_036507275.1). Classification (NCBI taxonomy): domain Eukaryota; kingdom Viridiplantae; phylum Streptophyta; class Magnoliopsida; order Cucurbitales; family Cucurbitaceae; genus Sicyos; species Sicyos edulis. Next base: position 22,155,608 of record CM071848.1, read on the forward strand.
AAACTTTTCCTCATCATCAACCATTTTCAAATGATATGGATTTATTTTGTTGTGAGGCTATTTTGGAAGAAGGAAACATTCTAATAGGTACAAATTGACAAATTTGACCTTCAAGTTTGGATTGGGAATATTGACTTGTGATAGCACATTGAAGGAAGCAACTAGTCTATTTCTATCAATTGAATCCACATTCTTAAAGAAAGTCCTTGTAATTTCACACTCAACATCTTCATCTATTTCTTGAATTGGGAGCTCTTCACATTTTAGTCCCGTTAACATGCAAAATTCCTTTAATCCAAATTCTACATAGTTACCTTTAAGATTAAAAGCTAGAATATCCTTTCTTTCTGTTTCACATTGTCTTAATGTCAAGTGTGAAAGCATTTGGATGGGAAGTCTTGGAACTTTAATGTCTAGGAAATGCCCAAATGGCCCCATTCTAAACAATTCTATCTCTCTCTCATCTAGTTTATTTTTTATGTTATCAATAACATCAAATTTATTGTATACATTAATTTTTTAGGGCTTTTTTCAATCTTTCTTTTGAACGATAAGCTTCATCTTTTCCTGTTGAAACAATATCAAGCATTTAATATTCTATCATTTTAAAGAATTGGAAAATTGATTGAAGTTATTTAGTACTTACTTTTGTATGTTTCATCTTCTTAGAAGAAGATTGTTCACCCTTCTCCAATTTTCTTTTTTCCATCTGTTTGACAAATAAGCACATGAATAGGTGATAGACAGCTTATGCTTAAGTGATAGAAGGCCTATGTATTGGTGATAGAAGGCTTAGGTATATGTGATAGACAACTTATGCCTAAGTGATAGAAGGTCTATGTATTGTTGATAGACAGCTTATGCTTAAGTGATAGAAGCCTTATGCTTAAGTGATAGAAGACTTATGCATTAATGATACCTAAGTAATAGACAGCTTATGCATAGGTGAAACAAAAGTTAAGTACAGATTACAATATCTATTTCTAATAGACGGCATAAACGGTCGATCAACATTCATCAATTCACAATTTCAGATTACCTAAGTACGGATTACCTAAGTGATATTATAGTTTGAGTGAATAGTGAAGTAAAAAAAAAACCCAAAGAGTGAAAAAAATACCGAGAGTTTGGATTGAGACGAATTGTAGAAGGAGATTGAAGATGCTTGATAGAGAGAGTTGAAGACGAGAGACGAAAATGCTTGATAGAGAGAGATCGTGAGCAGAAATCGTGATACCGAGACGAAATGAAGATTGAAATTGTGATAGAAGAGTGATTGAAGCAGAGATCGTGATTTTGCGAAGGGTGATTGAAGCCGAAATCGGGATTTTGCGAAGGGTGATTGAATCGCAAAAAAAGAAGGGTTTAGGGTTGGGATGCGTGAATGGTGATTTCGCGAAAAGAGATGCGTGAAGACTTGGGTGAAGTGGGCTTCTCTATTTTATTTCTCCGTGGGCTTTTCCGTCATTTCACCAAGCCCGTTTGTAAAATCTGCTACAAAAGAATTACTTTTGAAAATCTGCTATCCATAGAATTATTTTGGCCCATTTTGCTATACATGAAAAAGCCCCTACAAACCAAAACAAAATTCAAATAATATAATCCAAATACAATACAACATTCCAAATACGAAATTAAGAAAGTTAATAGTATAATAAAATTTATGATCATGCATACTTAATTATTATGGTTTAATATTGCACATACTTCAGAACTTTAGTGCAGTTAATTTTTTTTTTAAATCCCAATATAATTTCAAAATTTTAATTTATTGGTTTTAGTTCTTTTATCAAAATTACAAGTGTATTTTAAAAATATTATGAAAAAAAGAAATGACGTCATTATTTAAAGTAGAAAAAAAGCTTATCAAAACAATCAATTCGTGAATGAATTATGAACTACCGTAAACAAAATGAAAATGAATGTATAAAATGTATGGGTGTGGTTGGAGTTTGGGGTTTCGAATGTTTCATGTAATGACAATTTATTAACAAAATAAAATTTAATAATGTTTGTCGGAAAAAGTTTTCAAAGTTTTTAAAACTCTTTGAATGATTGAACTTCAAGATTTAAAATTATTTGTGGTTTGTAATAGCCAACTTTTCCTTTCCATCGACCCTACAACTGTTGCTTTATTTCTTAATATTACTCCCAATAATGACATATATTTTGCATGTCTTCTTTTTCTTTGACACTTGGATCAAAGTTTTTTCTTGATGGTACCATTTTCTCTTTCACATTTCATTTCAATTATTTGACATTATAACGACCAGAAAAATGAACAGTTTTTTTTTTTTTTTTTTTTTTTTAAACAAGCATCTATTAAAAAAAATTTAGAATTTACAACCCTTCTCCTACAAAAGGAACATAAAAAAAGAGGGAACACCACCCCTACAAATGGAAAACAAAGACTCATGACAAAAGGCCAACTAACAACCATCCACAGAGAAAGTCTTTATGGATCAACTTTGAAAGTATGTGAGTGATAACTCTCAATAAATATGGAGAAGCATTTATTTAGCATCAAAATCATACTTATTTATAGATCATCATAATTAAATAAAATTTAATTCTAAATAATATAGAGGGATAAAAATTGAAGAATTAAACTTGACTTAATTCTTAAATGTGTGAGATATGCGCTAGTTTAATTTTTATAAAAATTGTTATTCATATAAATTATGGCTAATTCAGCCTGTTGTTGTAGAAAATATCCCACTAGTAGAAGAAGATAAACATTAGAGAATACCGAATTTATGCGGTGTAAGAGCCCGTAATTTTAAACTACAAATCTTACGAACATGTTGACTTAAATACGATTTAAACATATATTTTTCAAATTTCAAATTTAAAACAAGCAACTGCTCCTGTTGAATTTATTTCAAATAATAAGAAGCCCTTGGCCAAGGTAGTTCTAAATACAATTTAAATAAATAAATGAAATTATGCAAAGAGGCATCCATGCCCAACAGTTAACAATAGTTAACAGAAATAACAAGAGTTCTATCTTAGCTGCCCAACAACAAATGAAAGGAAATTCTATCCTAGCAACTACTCAGACTAATGCAGCAGGCTCCACCCATGATCAATTCAGCATCTTCTAGGTAGTCATCTCGGTGATGTCTCTAACTACCCGTGGAAAGAAGAAACCACAAAAAGAATGAGTATAAAAGAATGCCCAACCTAAGACCCTCCCATAGCAGGCGTCTACTATGATCAGGGCCTGCCTATAGGGCTACAAACTAGGAATAGTCGGGGCAACTTGTTATAACACATCCCCGACTATTGGGCGCAAGATTAAAATCCTGAACGGCATCGACCAAATGAGACAACAGTACGTCATGTCTCTACTGCCTCTAGACGATGACAGATCACCAAACATGCTCAATATTCTTATATAGTCACCCTAGCAAGATACTACTCGTTACATGATCAGGACTAGCTACATACTAACACACGTCATCACTAGGTCACACACATACCAAGAGAACCAAGAACACATAACAGAACAAATAGCATGCTAAGACCCCATAATCCTAGCATGTTCACAAGAAGCATAATTATAGAAAATACATGCACAATAGCACCTCGGGACCTCGAGACCCCATAATCCTGAAGCACGCATACAATTATAACATTAAAGATACATGTGCATGGTGATACCTCGGGACTGCATAATCCCGAGATACAACAAATAGAGAAAACAGATTGACAAAATAAGAAACAATCACAATCAAACAAACATCGTATCCAACATCAATACATATCAGAGAACATAGTGGGTTTCGCCTTGTGCAGGGTCCACACAACCCAAGTAGAAATGATCCTTACCTGAACTTGAAGTTTACAAAACATCCCAACAATCTCCAATAAGAAAAAACTCGAACCACAATTAACCTATCAATTTATCTCTAATTAGTGAAACAGTCAAAAAACCATTTGTTAACCACAAGAACAATTTCCAAGATTTACCCAAAACTAAAACCCACACGGCTATCCATTGCCAGATGGAACATAAAACCAAGTCGAACTACGACACACACCCTCCTCGAGATTCAATCAAGAACGATGCTTCACAAAACAACTCCAAACAATAATATATATTAGTCATGCAACTCAACCTGAAACAACAAGTTGTACAAAATAGCATCGAACTAGAGATTCTTACCCAAACCTCAAACCAATGTAACCCAACACGGTTGAAACCTCGAGCTATAGGGGATGTGGATGTTGGTTGCACGCATGATGATGCTTACTAGCCGGAGATGCATGCGGCTGCTCTGAATGAGACCCGCGCGAGATGGCCGGAGATGCAAGGAGGGGGCAACGATGGTCGTGGCTGAGCAAGGGCGGGTCGCGGTGCATGCAAGTGGATGGAGCCATGTAGGAGTTAACACGGCTGGAGGATACGACGACTTGTCGCAAGTAGTGAACAGCGGCGATCGGCGACATGCAAGGTGGCAGCTGCAGGTGAAGTGGCTAAGGTTTGAGGGTGGGGAAGAAGAAGAAGAAAAGAGAAAAGTAAAAAAAAAATGTATGTTTTTTTTTTCTTTTATAAATGTTGACCTTCTTTCCTTTATTTTAATTACTCCTGAATGAGCATATTTTAAACCAATTTCTAGCATTTCCTCTTTCTCTCAAATGCAGGAAATGCAAGAAACTTTACTAACTTGAGCTTCTTCTTTTTTAAAATCCTCCCTTTTTAATATACCAAAATGCAAACCCTTTGACTTTATTTTTCTTTTTTTTAACTCAATTTCAACTAAACCAAACCAAATACCATGAATGCCCCCCAAGGATTCTTGAAATCATGAAATTACCCCAAACTTCTTGAAATAGAAAAATAACCCATATCCAACAATTAATAATTGAAAAAAAATGCTCTTATGGGTAATATACTAAAATACCCTTATGGCCAAATCAATTAGAAGCTGACCCGAAAGTGCGAGGCGTACAACGTTCCCTCCTTTTATAACTTTCGTCCTCAAAAGTCCTAAGAATCAACAACTCCAGATAATGAGAACACATGTTATTAACGTGCTCTAAAACTATTTCATCAACTCGTGTGGTAAACTGTGCTGAAGTAATGCACTAAACAGAGAAGATAAAGTTTTACTAGGAATAGAGGCCCATGCTAACATGAATATTATTGCCCATAGAAATTTTTTTTAGGGCAGACGAAAGCGAAAGCAATATTAATAACAAATCAATCTGAGCCTTAAACCTTTTTTTGCAAACTTCAAGTTTGGGGGAAAGTGTGTTTTTTTCATTGGGACTATGAAATGTCCAAGTTTGGGGGTTGATTTTGCCTAAAAAAAATGAGTTTGGCCAAGAAAAATGCTTAAAGAGTGATTCAACAAGTAAAAAGAAAACATGAATAGTTGCCATATTGCTGGTGTAAAAGAGGAGAATATTCAAAGCCTACATTAGGGGTTATAAAAATTATTTTTTCCCAAAATATTGAGCAAGGGGAAGTGAATCAAAGGGCTAAAATGACAGCCTAGGTTTTCGTGGGGTTCCTCCACTATCGTTGCTCTAGCGAACACTGATCCTAGGAATGTTGAACACTGATACTTGAGAAATGAGCAATGGCAGTAGGAGACTATAAGTGAGAGACCCTATGGAAGTGGTAAAAGGCCTTCAGTAAAAGATGAGGAAAAAACCAAAGGAGAAGGGAGTTGCAAGAATTTTAAGCTAGTGATTTTTTCCTTATTAAGAGAGTAGAAGCTATCAAAACTCAAAGGCAAAGTTTCTAGGTTGAAAATATTTGTGAGAGTTGTGAGCTGGAGAGGAATAGTAAGATGGAAAGCTTTGAACTTTAAAGCATTGCTTCAACATTATATAGCTATAAAATTCTCTCTGTTTGGAAATATGATTGACTTACATTGCATGATGATATTTACAACAAAATAAGAAGGTTTGTTCCTCTGATACAGGAAAGAAAGTGGAAAATGAAAAAGGATTCCTCAATTGGAAATTGAGCTTTTGCTTAAGGATGAGCAATAATTCAAGTTAGGGATGTGATAACTCTCAAGCATTGAGAGTATTTGTTGTTTTATGAGAAAATTTTGGATAAATTTCCCGAATTACTAATCTGATTTGAGAGAAAATATGGTTAGCGATAGTATAATCCTATCAATTTGTAAAGTTCTACAGTTTTATGAGTAGAATGGGTTTTTAAGTAGTTTGGTAGTATTTGTGCATGAATGTGTGATTAATTAAGGTGATAATTTCAAAAAATGATTATCGTTAATTGCTACATCTTACAGGGTACGCAAAGTGCTAATTAGTTGTAGTAGAAATATGGAGTCGAGTTGAAGGCAGTAGACTGGTGTGATTATTCTGAAAAGGACACGTGTCAAGCATCAAGGAAGGGCGTTAATTACTATACGGGAGCATCTAATCTCAACCTTTGATGTGATTAGGCAGGAGCAATCAGGAGGAGTATTTTAGTTCGAGCATATTTGAATTGAGAGAGCTTTTCCAATTTCTTTCAGTTTTTAGATTTACATTTTGAGAGCATTTTTATTTTTCAGTACATTTTTCAATTCGAGAATCGATAGATTAGAGAGTAGTTGTTCTTTAGTTTTTCTTGCATTTGAATCAATTTCGTTCAAGTTACATTATATTTGTTGAACTGTTGTTAATTTGATTCTGTAATTCTACAAGTTTATATGATGATTGATTACTCTATTTTTGTATTCGCTGTTGTTTCAAGTAGTAACATGAGTAGCTAAATTCCTAATCGGACGAATTAGGTAAGTAGGAGTGAAATTGCGGTAGTGTTAAGTAGGAAGATGTTGAATTGTGTATCCATGTTGTTTTAATTCTAAGTGCATTTCTTCTGATCAGCCATTCGTATACTTGCTTAATTTCGATTTCGAGAGGAACGTGGTAGAGTGAACTTGCATAGGATCTCAGTAGGTTTGTTTAAGATTTCTTGCAATTTACAGATCTGTTAGAGATAACAATTTTACTAATGCTATTGACACTGATTGAATTTGTATTTTGTAACTTGAGATAGGTAGAGTGAGAGTAAATAAAGAAATCACTTCTTACAACTTAATCTTAATGCTTAAGCAATTTTCTCTAAAAATGCCTAATTCATTTCGATATTGGTAATTGATTGTTTACTCTGTTTTATCATTTCGTGCGAGAATTGTTTTTAATCACATTTACTTTACTTTTGTTGTTAGTATTGCTTGAGCGGTTGCTTTAGCAATGCATTAGTTAACTACTTCATCACACTAATTCTCCTTCATATATTCTTGAACTGAGAAGTGAATGACAAGTTATCACCAACTCCCTGAGGAGATGACCTTTGAGAAAGTAAAACTTTCTACATCAATGACTTTGTATACTTGCACATGTTTGCTCAAGAAAATTTACGTATTGGATTTAATGATTGTTATAGAAGATCTTGAGTGAAATTTGTCCACTTTATTATAAGACGAACACCGTACTCCAAATTGAGTATTTGTTTTGGAAATTCAGGTCATTCGGAGTACTCTTTTTGTGTTGCAGCTGCCTTTAATATTATTTCATTTCTCTTATTCACATATTCCCAAAAGTCTTGTGAGTGGGAGAATAGTGCTTCAAAGTTTTTGACCAAACTATCTTCGTTTAATAATTTCTCATATTGCCTTCTTTTCACCTGCCACTTTTCATTCTCCATTTTCATCATATGCTCAAAGTATACTTTTAAAATCCTATCATTTGCTTGTGGCTGAACACCTTACTCCAAACATAATCTAGTGATATTATGCGGGAAAAACATCTTCCTGCATTTGGCTGAAGTCCAGCGTTGAATTTACTTTTCCACTATCTTGCCTAGATTTAAGCGTGTTCTGATCTAGATTGCATAAAGTAGTAGTGCCTGCTCCCTATTGACTATCTTCGCATTAGTTGATGAAATATCCGCATTTTTAATGAATGTAATCCAGTCTTGCAATTCTGGTTTAATGCAATCAATTGGAAACGACCATTGATTCTTCCACTTGGAACCCTCCGTCCCAAGTGTTTTCACGCAATCTTGCAATTGGTTCTTAATTGGCTTCTTTAGTAGCATTTGAAAATCTTTTACAATGTCGGATGTTGGAAAACTTCGTTCAAGGTTGCAGATCTGCAATCTATGATTTGACCTTCTACATGTGAGAAAAATTGCTTATTCTTTGTTTAGATTTGCGTAGAACTGGCGAACCCAGCCTTTCCTTGCATCTATGGTAGGTGCTAGGCTACTCAAGCCTAACTCGCATATCTGAACAAGTGCTGCATGTGGAATACTTTTCATGGGCCATCCTCGATCCTGCTAAAATCTTTTTCATGCTAGCGTAGCACAGAGTTTTGATTTTAGAATAGCTGGATATCCATTTCCTCTACTTCCTTCTTCCTTCCCTTTATTAGATGTTTTATTACTTGAGGCCATTATTTCTAGGAAAAGAAATTCAAAACAGAGTTTTTGGTTTCTTGAGGTGTAAAGTAGGATGTGGTGGTCGATCCTTCCTTACACTTGGTTTATATAATGTTTTCAAAAGATTTCAGAAATCCATGTGCAAAGAATGAGATGATCACAAAAGGAAAATTTAATATTTTCTACAAAGATTGTTTTCCAAAGTCGTACCAATCCTTTCTAAAACTAAATAATAAAAAATTTAAGGAAATAAATAAAAAGGAAAATTTCATAAACATTAAAAAAAAAACTTCCTATTCTAGAAATTGATGTAAAATTTCGCACAAAGTAAAAAATACCAGATTTTTGCATTCTAGGAATGGTATTGAGCAGGGTCTGAGTATAACTCTTGTGCTAATCCCGTCTGGTACGAATTGTCATTGTTTGGGTCATTTATATATCTTTGGAGCGTAGCCATCTTTGATAGCCTTCTCTTGCATTTCTCAGTCATGCACCTTAATGCGTTTACTTCCTATCACTCCTAGTGTTGATAGGTGTAAGGGACCGACCCGAATGGGGCACTAAATGGGCCCTTACCCCAATGCATGCATTCAAAGTAAAGGACATTTAAACAGACATGATTTCGGATTCCAATTAAAACAAAACATTCAAAATAACCCCTTTAAAAACTAGACAATTTCCTGGAACTCATCCCCTGTTTCCAAGCACTGTTCCAAGATAAATACATTTCCAAAGTTTACTCGATCGATCAGATTTACTAAAAACCATTCAAAACCTATTCGGATACAAAATGCTTGGAATCCACAAAACATTTGCAAAACATCCTAGGGCTCGTGTGCCGTCTACATGCATTCGGGGAAACAAAACATAAAGAGTCATAATACAAAAATCGAGTTGGAAGACTGGGCCCCATGATCACAAACTCCTCCTTCACCATCTGTCTCGCATCTTGGTTACCTGTGGAAAAACCACGATAAGGGTGAGTAACGAATTACTCGGTAAGAATCCCCAACCGGGTACAATACGATATACATGGTCATCTCGATGAGCCTATGCAAGCTATGAATATAAACACGAATAGAGCACATAGCTTAGCCCACACTTGGGCCTCGGATGCCAACTCGTGGTCTTAGTGCGGAATAATATCACCACACGATCCAATACACATGTCGCCTATATACGAAACAAGTCCCGCCTCACTGTTTCTCTCGTCGACGAAAGGTACACTTCGCTCAAGATCCCGATGAGCTCTCCGGTCGGCACAGTAATGAGCGTAAGCATGTACCGCGTGCTCTGCGAGACTATGGGGGTGTCGGGTCTAGAGGCAAAATCGCCCATGTCCAAATCACCACGCCTTACTAAATCTTTGGATCGGTGTCACCGACATAGGGGTGTGAGACCTGGACACGTAAACTATGTCAGCGTGAACCACCGCACCTGGGGCCAAGGAACGGTCGTGGTAGGCTTACACCAGGAAGCCGTCCTTGCCTTACAGGTGGCAATCGAGGCTCTTGCCAAACATGCCGAGGACATGCCGACTGCCGGGGACGAGGCAATACCAAGTCATCATCCCGACCGTTGGGGCATTTAACAGTCTGCCACCCTCACCCAAGATTACAGGGCCTACCGGTAGGGTTAGCTAATCCCTCACGGGGTCCATGGACGGAGCACCGTCTCGACGTCCCTGCCATGGATGCAAGGTACTTTATGCATCAGGCCCGGATGATGCAATCTACCTGCAACTCTAACCTGCCCTAGCAAACAGCAAACAATTCCATAAAATCCAATACGTGCTCAATAAGAATACAACGAGCCTAGCATGATACTACGAAGCAAGGAACAGACACGAGCATGCTAGAAAGGAACAACCTAGCATGGATTAACATGAGAATTAATCAGGAACAACATGCTAATCGGGAATTCATAATTGAGTACCTAGCTATACATGTCAATAAACACAAACAAGCAATCAATCAGCAATCGCATAATATATCGCAGGGTCCACACAACTCCGGTAAGAAATCCTTACCTTGGTCGGGGACGATTTGATAGGAAAACCTAAATGGCGAGCGAACCCGAACTAGCTATCGAGAACCTATCAATCACAACAAAAATCACACAATAGGCCTAAATATAATAAAATAAACAAGGCTCAGCTCGGGAGCAACTCACGAGGCGCGACGAACGCACGAACGAGCCTATTGCACGAACGGGGCAGCAATGGGCCTGGCTGGGCGCGTGGGCGCGCTGGGGCGCTGGGGCGGCGAGGACGAGCGCGGCGAAGCGGCACACCTGGTAGGGCGGCGCCGCGTGACACGGAGGCTGGCGAGAGTGCGCGCGCGAGACTCGATCTTGTGCGCGTGACACGGCGGTTGGGCGCGGCAATGGCGAGTCGCTTTCGCGAAGGGTGCGAGCTCGGCGGGTCCGGCTGCGACAGAGCACGCGAACAGGGGCGAACAGGGGCGATGAAGAGGAAACGAATTCGAGCGATTGGAGAAGATTCGACGGCCGATTTGTTGATGGACGAACTCCCCTACTCCAGCTGCACAAAAACCACCCAGCATTTTAGCTCGACTCGGCCGAAAAATGGAAGACGGAAACAGGGGAGAACTTCGACGGAAAAAGGGAAGGAGAAGAAAAAGAGAAGAAGAAGAAGAAGAAAAGGGGAAGGAAAACTCACCGGAAAGGAGACGATCGGCGAGGGAGAACGGCGAGGGAGAGCTCGGTCGGTCGGGGAGAAATGGAGAAGGAAAATCGCGAGGAAGAAGAAGGAGGAAGAAGCTTCGGGCGAAAATTTCCTTTTAAACCAAAACGCGCATCAAACAGGCATATGTATTAGATCGCGCATTTAGATTAACAAACGCGCCCAGTGGCTTGGCTGGCAGCGCCTCCTACCTAGCACGCGACACGTCCTTGGCTCGAATCTCACTCGACGCGCTATTTAATTCCCTATTTATTTTTACCTTTTCCCAAGCCCAAATGTCTTCACCAAAATTCCTGATCCTATTCAAATCGACTCATAATTTTTCCGGCAATTTACAATTTCATAACCGGCCCTGTCGGCCCGACCAAAAATTACCAAAATGCCCTTGGGCCTCCCGGGAAGACTGGGATGAAATTTTCGGGCCGTTACAATATTCCCCCCTTATATGACTTTCGTCCTCGAAAGTCACTTAAGATTGGAACAGCTCGGGATACTGCAATCTCATCTCATCCTCCCGCTCCCAAGTGGCTTCCTCTGAATTCTGACTCCTCCACTCAACTTTTACCAACCGGATTTCACGATTACGCAGTGTCTTTGTCTCAAAAGCAAGAATCCCCACTGGCTTTTCCTCGAAGCTCAAATCTTCATTCAGCTGCAACGGCTCAAAATCACCAATGTGCGACGGTCCGTCACGCATCTTGTCTCAACATCGAAACATGAAAAACACCGTACTCGCCGACAATGACGGAGGCAAGGCTAATCGATAAGCAACCTTGCCGATCCTCTCCAGAATCTCAAACGGACCAACAAAACGGGGACTCAGCTTTCCACGCTTGCTAAACCTCAAAACACCTCGCATCGGTGCGACCTTTAGGAATACATGTTGACCAACCTCAAACTCCAAATCCCGACACCGAACATCGGCATATCTCTTCTGTTTACTCTGAGCTGTCAACATACGAGCTCTAATTTTCTGCACGGCACCATTAGTCAACTGTAGCAACTCGGGACCCAAAACCTGCCTATCACCAACCTCTTCCCAGACACAGGAGATCGGCAACGCTTACCATACAAAGCCTCGAATAGAGCCATCTGAATCGTCGACTGATAACTATTGTTATATACAAACTCCATCAGATACAGATACTGGTCCCAACTGCCCGAGAAATCCAACACACAAGTCCTCGAATCACGGTCAGACACAATCCTCACAGGCACACCGTGATAACGAACAATCTGCTAAAAAAACAACTGCGCCCACTGTTCCATGGTATAAGTGTCTCTACTGGGAATGAAGTGTGCGCTCTTAGTCAATCGATCGACTATCACCCAAATCTGAGAGAACTTCCTCGGAGTCCTCGGCAAACCAGATATAAAGTCCATGGAGATCTCTTCCCATTTCCACTAAGGTACACTCAGCGACTGCAACAAACTGGCTGGTCTCTGCCTGGGTGCCTTCACTTGCTGACAAGTGAGACATCGACTGACAAACTCCGTAACATCTCTTTTCATACCCATCCACCAGAATGTCTACTTAAGATCCTGATACATCTTGGTACTCCCGGGGTGCCAAGCAAACGGAGAAACTGTGGGCCTCTGAGAGCAACTCTGCTCGCAATCCTGCAACATCCGGAACACACAATCGGCCTCTGTACGTCAGCCCACTGTCTGGTGAATATACAAAGTCAAAATCTCCATCAGCACTAACTCTGTCACCCAATTTCTTAAGTGCGGGGTCACTCAGCTGATTATCGATAATCCGTTGTCTAATCGATGGCTGGACTGTCAATTGAGCTACTCTGGCAGTAACCTCACCCAACAACACTGCAATCTCAGCCCGCTCAAACTTTCTCCGTAATCTGGCTGGGAACTCAACAACACCGCGGAGTGCGACGTCTTCCTACTCAAAGCATCAGCTACAACATTTGCTTTGCCCGGATGGTACAAACTCTCGCAGTCATAATCTTTCACCAACTCTAACCATCTCCTCTGCCTCATATTCAGCTCCTTCTGAGCAAACAGATACTTGAGGCTCTGGTGATCGGTAAACATCTGGATCCGCTCACCATACAGGTAATGCCTCCAAATCTTCAATGCAAACACCACTGCTGCCAACTCCATATCATGAGTCGGATAGTTCTGCTCATATGGCTTCAGCTGACGGGAAGCATAAGCAATGACCTTCCCGTGCTGCATCAACACACAGCCCCACCCGAACTTAGAAGCATCGCTGTAAACCACGAAACCACTTGTCCCCTCCGGGACTGCCAACACTGGTGCTGAAGTCAAACTGCGCTTGAGCCTGGCAAAGCACTCATCACACTTACCGTCCCAAATAAACTCGACACCCTTCCTCGTCAGACGAGTGAGGGGCGAGGCTATGGAGGAAAAATCCTTAACAAACCGACGGCAGTAACCTGCCAAACCCAGAAAGAAACGGCTCCTACGAGCAGACAACCGAAAGACAGAGAGCTCCACATACACTCATTGTCTTGCTCCACTAAAGCAACAATCAAAATCTCACGGGGTAGCAACAGGGGTCCACCACGAACTGAACCTCCAAATACAAACGGGGCAACTCTCAACTTTCCTGGAAACAGGAAGACAACCAACAGGGCACGAACCATTCGCCCCACGAGCAAACTGACTTCTAGCAATTCCAATCTACACCTTGGTCAACACCAAACATCAACTTGTCACCATACCGGAACCAATCCAGACTCTACTCCAAACAAATACTAACTTGCTAGGCTACCAAGATTGCCAGCAATTTCCCCCGAGGCTACAAACTACACGGCTCCAGCTTGCCAACTGAAATTCCCTACTTGGCCTGACTGAGCTCTAGAGAGGCTCTCCACAACCTAGGGTTCTCCGACAACCCTCGACACCTACAGCCCACTAACGGCCTACAGCCAACTGCCTGAACAACAACAACTCCATTTTCCAGCATCATAACCATGCTGGCCAACTCCAACTCCTTGGGAACCAAGAGGATCCGAAACGCTACCGAATGCGTCATCCTCCTACTCAGACATCAACCACAACATAACTCCTATCCAAGGAAGGATCCGAACAACTTTCTCAGTCATGACGATCAACAAGAAGATCCGCCAACCAAGCTTAGGTCCACTTAACAAATCTTACCTACGCAACAACCTGATACCATGAGCATGGTATCCTTACCACCTCACCAAAGCCTTACAACATTCACCTGGAGTCCAATTTTTTTTTCCAAGAACTGAGCACCAGATCCCCACAGCAAACCCTACATGGATCTGAACTCTCGCCACAGAACGAACCACACAAACACACTTGTGTGCACAACTCTCAACCTTCATTTAGCGATCCAAGACTAACAAATGCTTTTCCCAAAAGCCACACTAGCTCCTGGCAGAGATACAACCAATCAACGGAACACCCAAAGTTCCATCTCCACACGATGCTAGAAGTTGTGGCAACCTTGCTCTACCAAAGCATAACCATGCCAAACCAAACTTACTTTATACCAAGCCTCTACCAAGGGTGCTTACCCATAAGGCATCCAACTCCTCTCACACGGCATCCTACTCACCTCATAGGCATCCAACTCATGGTCCCTCAGCTGGACCCAACTTGCTTCTACGATGCTCAACTTTCCTCAGATAAGGCCCTTGAAGGTAGTTGACAACACTACCAACCACAAAGATCTCTTGGCCTTAACACTAGCGTGAGATGCACGTGCATTAACACTTACCAACTGACAACCTGCTTGACTTACTCAACCTCCAGTAACACTGGGAAAAGGCTCCGGATCCTCTCGAACATCCTTTCGCTTGAAGTCTTTCGATTACCACTGAACTAGCCCTTTTTGCACGACCTACACAGGTGCAACTACCACAAACGGATCCAGGGCTAAAGGAGTGTGCTAAACTCCGAACGGCATAGAACCATCTGCTATGCCCATGCCAAACTCAGGCCTGAATCAGATTTAGTGCCAAGGCGACACAACAACCATTGCACCTCAAGTGCCACTACTACCAAATCCACATCTTACTACAACGGGGCCACAAGGTCACAACCTCAAGTGACACGAACTCTAGCTCGGCATACAAGGGTTCAACTCCAACAACCATGCCTAAGGCATCTCATCAAGCTGAAGGCTCACAGCCTACTCTTGAATCTCCACATGATGCTCAACAAACTCTGGCAGGCTCTCTCAACATGCAGCAGCTAGCCCTACTCTAGGGCTTACCAAAAGAAGAGTGTTCACTTCTATCAAACCACTGAGGAAAACACCAACGGATCCAGTCCATAGAGAAAACTGCTTGCTGCACCCTTAACTACAGGGTTCCGGCTTACTGGCTGCAAACAACAACACTTCACAGAAGCACTAAGATGCCTCATCAACCTCCTCGAAGGCTACCAACTTTGCAACCACTCTCTGGGCAACCAAATAATCTAACAAGGCTCAAGATCAACACTTGAGCTACCCAGGCTAGTCCACACGGGGACCTGCTCCACAAACATCCACATGAGCACAACCACAGCTAACTCCTCTCTTGGAGTGGCATTCCAAGGCAAAGCACTTCCACCCTCTCACTAGGGGAAAACAAACGACTGGGCCACAGTTGGCCTATGGGAGTCCAATATCTACCTCCCTCTGGAATGATGTCCCAGGGCATCCGAATCTACCTGGATAACACAACAAGCCACAACATACATCACACACTGCGGGAAGTTGGCATGATGGCGCTCTAAACCCAAACCAATGACGAGTCAGAACCTGCTCGTCTCAGCTCCACAACACTACACAAGGCATACACTCGATGACATGTATTGTAAATTCTTAACCCTTTTTCTACAACAAATAGTAAACTTAGGCGCACTGATGGTAGCCAGTGCTAGTGATCATGGGAAAACGACCTACAACAAAGGTCAATCTACAGAATTTATGACTCTGAGCTCTGATACCAACTGTAAGGGACCGACCCGAATGGGGCACTAAATGGGCCCTTACCCCAATGCATGCATTCAAAGTAAAGGACATTTAAACAGATATGATTTCAGATTCCAATTAAAACAAAACATTCAAAATAACCCCTTTAAAAACTAGACAATTTCCCTGGAACCTGTCACTGTTTCCAAGCACCTGTTCCAAGATAAATACATTTCCAAAGTTTACTCTGATCAGAGATTTACTAAAAACCATTCAAAACCTATTCAGATACAAAATGCTGGAATCCACAAAACATTTGGAAAACATCCTAGGGCTCCGTGCCCGGCTACATGCATTCAGGGGAAACAAAACATAAAGAGTCATAATACAAAAATCAGAGTTGGAAGACTAGGCCCCATGATCACAGCTCCTCCTTCAGCCATCCTGTCTCGCAACTTGGTTACCTGTGGAAAAACCACAGTGAGGGTGAGTAACGAATTACTTAGTAAGAATCCCCAACCGGGGTACAATACGATATACATGGTCATCTCGATGAGCGTATGCAAGCTATGAATATAAACACAGAATAGAGCACATAGCTTAGCCCACACTTGGGCCTCGGATGCCAACTCAAGGTCTTAGTCCGGAATAATATCACCACACAGTCCAATACACATGTCGCCCTATACGAGAAACAAGTCCCGGCCTCAGCCTGTCTACTGTCGACGAAAGGTACATTGGCTCAAGATCCCGATGAGCTCTCCGGTCGGCGCTGTAATGAGCGTAAGCATGTACCGCGTGCTACTGCAGACTATGGGTGGTGCCGGGTCTAGAGGCAAGCTGCCCATGTCCAGTCACCACGCCTAACTAAATCTCTGGATCGGTGTAACTGACATAGGGGTGTGAGACCTGGACACGTAAACTATGTCAGCCTGAACCACCGCACCTGGGGCCAAGGAACGGTCGTGGTAGGCTTACACCAGGAAGCCGTCCTTGCCTTAACAGTGGCAATCGTGGCTCTTGCCAAACATGCCGAGGACATGCCACCGCCGGGACGGAGGCAATGCCAAGTCATCATCCCGACCGTTGGGGCATTTAACGATCGCCACCTTCACCCAAGATTGCGGGCCCTACCGTAGGGTTAGCTAATCCCTCACGGGGTCCAGGGACGGAGCACTGTCTCGACGTCCCTGCCATGGATGCAATGTACTTTATGCATCAGGCCCGGATGATTCTATCTACCTGCAACTCTAACCTGCCCTAGAAAACAGCAAACAATTCCATAAAATCCAATACGTGCTCAATAAGAATACAACGAGCCTAGCATGATACTACGAAGCAAGAAACAGACACGAGCATGCTAGAAAGGAACAACCTAGCATGGATTAACATGAGAATTAATCAGGAACAACATGCTAATCGGGAATTCAGAATTGAGGACCTAGCTATACATGTCAATAAACACAAACAAGCAATCAATCAGCAATCGCATAATATATCGCAGGGTCCACACAACTCCGGTAAGAAATCCTTACCTTGGTCAGGGACGATTTGACACGAAAACCTAAATGGCGAGCAAACCCGAACTAGCTATCGAGAACCTATCAATCACAACAAAAATCACACAATAGGCCTAAATATAATAAAATAAACAAGGCTCAGCTCGGGAGCAACTCACGAGGCGCGACGAATGAACGAACGAGCCGATTGCACGAACGGGGCAGCAATGGGCCTGGCTGGGCGCGTGGGCGCGCGGACGGGCGCTTGGGCGGCGAGGACGCGCGCGGGCGAGCGGCCCAGCTGGGACGGCGCGCGGCGTGACACGGAGCTGGGCGAGGTGCGTGCGCGGGCGCGACTAGATGCGCGGCGTGACACGGCGGCTGGGCTGCGACATCGAGCTGGCTTCCGCGCGTAGGGCTGGCGAGCTCGGCAGGCTGGGCTGCGACAGAGCACGCGAATAGGGGCGAACAGAGGCGATGAAGAGGAAACGAATTCGAGCGATTGGAGAAGATTCGACGGCTGATTTGTTGATGGACGAACTCCCCTACTCTAGCTGCACAAAAACCACCCAGCATTTCAGCTCGACTCGGCTGGAAAATGGAAGACGGAAACAGGGGAGAACTTCGACGGAAAAAGGGAAGGAGAAGAAGAAGAGAAGAAGAAGAAGAAGAAGAAGAAAACGGGAAGGAAAACTCACCGGAAAGGAGACGATCGGCGAGGGAGAACGGCGAGGGAGAGCTCGGTCGGTCGGGGAGAAATGGAGAAGGAAAATCGCGAGGAAGAAGAAGTAGGAAGAAGCTTCGGGCGAAAATTTCCTTTTAAACCAGAACGCGCATCAAACAGGCATATGTATTAGATCGCGCGTTTAGATTAACAAATGCGCCCAGTGGCTCGGCTGGCAGCGCCCCTTGCCTAGCACGCGACACGTCCTTGGTTCAAATCTCACTCGACGCGCTATTTAATTCCCTATTTATTTTTACCTTTTCCCAAGCCCAAATGTCTTCACCAAAATTCCCGATCCTATTCAAATCGACTCATAATTTTTCCGGCAATTTACAATTTCATAACCGGCCCTGTCGGCCCGACCCAAAATTACCAAAATGCCCTTGGGCTTCCCGGGAAGACCGGGATGAAATTTTCGGGCCGTTACAATAGGGTACAAAACATTAAATTGAAGCTCAATTGAATTGCTCATGTGTCACTTTCTCGACTGATCAATTCTTGTTGTGTATTATTTCGAGTAGCCCATGGTTTAACACGCTAACATTGTCCTCCTGCGAACTAGTTAACTCTGCATCTCCCCTTTTGGTTTGATGTTGAATCCTGATAATTGGCTCTGTAGGTTCATTACTCACTATGCTAACTATTTGTGAATGTTAATCCCACTTTGGCTTTCATCACTAGGGACCTGCTCAGTGTCAACTTTGGAACCTTCTTCACTTTCTTCCAAAATCCATTTTGTAATATTAGCCTATGGAGTGACCAGGGTGGCAAACTTTGCCCAGCTTTGCTCTCTGTCTATTTCTGTTGCACGCTGCAATGCCTCAGCCTCTTTTCCTCGTTCAATCATGGCTAGCCAAAAATCTTCCTATGACAGTTTAGTCTTACTAAAAAAATCCATTGTGAATGCCTCATCAAGTACGTCGGCCCTTAGATATGTCTCTTATACTCATAAATTGTTGGTTGTGCTTTCTTCTGTGATTGTATTCAGAGACTGTTTATGCTTTTGATTGGGTTGTTGAGGTTATAGTATTATACCATTGTTCCTCATCGATTTCTTTTTTCTTAGCCACTCTTCCTCTTCTATGGTAACGTCTTCCAAAAAATTCCCATGATTATACATCGGACCCCTACGTTCATAACTCCTAGGCGGGATGGCTCATGTTGATGTGATCTCCTGGTAGACCGAATTGATGCTGAAAAATTCTGTTATGATCTACCCCAAACTACGACTGTTGTTCCCAGTTAGGATACGTTGAATAGAAATTTGATGTGTTGGTCTCTTCCGTATAACGTTGTTGTTGATAAAAAGGTGTTTGTTGGGGATTAATATTGTTGCTCCATGGCTGATTCACAAATTGATGCTCGTGCTTGTGGTAATGTGATTGAGACTTCTTTCCCTATTGGTTGTAATTCCTTGAATCTCGGTTTCCCTGAAATACAAGTATTTGACCTTTAAATCGATAAAACTACTCTCAACTTAGTAATACTAATTCTAATTAATCAATCCTTGGCAATAGTGCCAAAAAACTTGGTCTGCGTTCCAAATGCTAATATAAATGTATAGTAATTAACTTGGAGCTCAGCCTATTGCTAAATGTGACTCAGAATCGCTTACGTCCAAGTATATGCAGTCAAAATGCAGCAAGTGATAAATATCTAAATTTTATCATTCTCCACATGGATTGATATCTAGAACTAATACTATTAACACGAGAGTTATGCGAAAATAATAAAGAATGAGTTTGAAGTTGTTTGTATGGTTTAATTCTGTATGCTAACAGTGAATAAATATGAATGCTAACAATAATTAAACGTGAATGCAGTGAATAAGGATAAGAAGACAGTTATAGAAGATATTAAGGGTGCGGGACTAGTTATCAAGTTTCATGCTTCCCTATTCTAATAAGTACTTCCGCACTTAATGATTTATGGCAGGCCTAGCCTCCGCTGTGATCTTCATACTAACTCAGGGCGACACAAGTGTTAGTTAGGTTATTCCTAACACTTTGAATGGTGAAAAGCTTTTCACCTAACCTAACATAGCATACTGGATCATCCTGCAGTTCATTCTTCCAAACTCGTCGTAGGCTACATGCGTGGGTAGCTAATCGACGTATGCATATTAAATAAAAACGCATTTGTGTAAAACATAATAATCTACACTCCTAACATGCTTCTATAAATGAATCTTCACCGAAAATCCCTATAGCGTAACATAGAAATAAACACAAGTAGAAAGTCAAAATCAACCAATTTTATTAATACTACTAAATTTCACAACTATAAACTTCTCTTAAGAAAAACAATAAAAAATTGGAATTGGTGCAGTTGTAAAGTGTGTAGTCCTATTGTCATCGGCTCCCACTAACACCACTAGTTTCTTTCCCTTACGATTGGCTTATGGCCAACCGACCAGCTCATTAGACCTTAGCTCAAAAGCAACAGAATTTCACGATTACGCAGTGTCTTTGTCTCAAAAGCAAGAATCCCCACTGGCTTCTCCTCGAAGCTCAAATCCTCATTCAGCTGCAAAGGCTCAAAATCAACAATGTGCGACGGGTCCGACACGTACTGCCTCAACATCGAAACATGAAAAACACTGTGCACTGCCGACAATGACGGAGGCAAGGCTAATCGATAAGCAACCTTGCCTATCGCCAACATCTTCCCAGAACACAGGAGATTGGCAACGCTTACCATACAAATCCTCGAATGGAGCCATCTGAATCGTCGACTGATAACTATTGTTATATGCAAACTCCATCGAGATCTGATATCGGTCCCAATCGCCCGGATCCAACACACAAGCCCTCAACATATCTTCGAGAATCTGGTTCACCCTCTCAGTCTGTCCATCGGTTTGAGGGTGAAAACTTGTGCTAAAACTGCACTCAGTGCCTAAACCCTTTTGGAGCGCTCTCCAGAAACGAGAAGTGAACCTCGAATCACGGTCAGATACGATCCTCACAGGCACACCGTGATAACGAATGATCTGCTCCAAAAACAACTGCGCCCACTGTTCCACGGTATAAGTGTCTCTACCGGGAATAAAGTGTGCGCTCTTAGCCAATCGGTCGACTATCTCCCAAATCTGAGAGAACTTCCTCAGAGTCCTCGGCAAACCAGAAATAAAGTCCATGGAGATCTCTTCCCATTTCCACTTTGAGGTACACTCACGGCACGCAACAAACCGGCCGGTTTGGTCTCTGCTGGGTGCCTTCACTGGCGACAAGTGAAACATCGATCGACAAATTCCGCAACATCTCTTTTCATACCCATCCACCGAGATGTCTGCTTAAGATCTGATACATCTTGGTACCCCAGGTGCCAAGCAAACGAGAATCTGTGGGCCTCTCGAGAGCAACTTTGCTCGCAATCCATAACATCCGGAACACACAACCGCCTCTCTGTCACAAATTGTACCACCGTCTCGTGAATACACAAAGTCAAAATCTCCGTCGGCACTAACTCACAAACAATCTCTTAAGTGCGGGGGTCACTCACCGACTATCAATAATCCGTTGTCAATCGAGCTACTCTGGCGAGAACCTCACCCAACAACATCGCAATCTCACCGCTCGAACTCTCTCCGTAATCTGGCTGAACTCAACAACACCGCGGAGTGCGACGTCTTCCTACTCAAAGCATCAGCTACATCATTTGCTTTGCCCAGATGGTACAAAATCTCGCAGTCATAATCTTTCACCAACTCTAACCATCTTCTCTGCCTCATATTCAGCTCCTTCTGAGTAAACAGATACTTGAGGCTCTGGTGATCGGTAAACATCTGCATCCGCTCACCATACAGGTAATGCCTCCAAATCTTCAGTGCAAACACCACTGCTGCCAACTCTATATCATGAGTCGGATAGTTCTGCTCATATGGCATCAGCTGGCGGGAAGCATAAGCAATGACCTTCCCGTGCTGCATCAACACACAACCCAACCCAAACTTGGAAGCATCGCTGTAAACTACGAAACCACCTATCCTCTCCGGGACTGCCAACACTGGTGCTGAAGTCAAACTGCGCTTGAGCCTGGCAAAGCTCTCCTCACACTTACCGTCCCAAATAAACTCGACACCCTTCCTCGTCAGACGAGTGAGGGGCGAGGCTATGGCGGAAAAATCCTTAACAAACCGACGGTAGTAACCTGCCAAACCTAGAAAGAAACGGCTCCTACGAGCAGACAACCGAAGGACAGAGAGCTCCACCTACACTCACTACCTTGCTCCACTAAAGCACAAGATCAAAATCTCACGGGGTAGCAACAGGGGTTCACCACGGACTGAACCTCCAAATACCAACGTGGCAACTCTCAACTTCCCTAGAAACAGGAAGACAACCAACAGGGCTCGAACCATTCGCCCCACGAGCAAAACTGACTTCAAGCAATTTCAATCCACACCTTGGTCAACACCAAGCATCAACTTGTCACCATACCGGAACCAATCCGGACTCTACTCCAAACAAATTTAACTTGCTAGGCTACCAAGACTGCCAGCAATTCCCCCGAGGCTACAAACTACACGGCTTCAACTTCCCAACTGAAACTCACTATCAGGGCCTGATTGAGCTCTAGAGAGGCTCTCCACAACCTAGGGTTCTCCGACAACCCTCGACACCCACTGCCAACTAACGGACTAACAGCCAACTCCAACTCCTTGGAAACCAAGAGGACCCGAAACGCTACCGAATGCGTCATCCTCCTACTCAGACGTCAATCATAACATAACTTCTACCCAAGGAAGGATCCGAACAACTCTCTCAGTCATGACGATCAACCAGAAGATCCGTCAACCAAGCTTAGGTCCACTTAACAAATCTTACCTAAGCAACAACCTGATACCACGAGCATGGTACCCTTACCACCTCGCTAAAGCCTTACCACATCCACCTGAAGTCCAACTTTTCCAAGAACTGAGCATCAGATCCCCAAAGCAAAAACTACATGGATCTGAAACTCTCGCCACAGAACGAACCACACAAAACACACTTGTGTGCACAACTCCCAACCTTCATCTAGCGATCCAAGACTAACAAATGCTTTTCCCAAAAGCCACACTAGCTCCTGGCAGAGATACAACCAATCAACGGAACACCCAAAGTTCCATCTCCACACGATGCTCGAAGCTGTGGCAACCTTGCTCTACCAAAGCATAACCATGCCAAACCAAATTTACTCTACACCAAGCCTCTACCAAGGGTGCTTACTCATAAGGCATCCAACTCCTCTCACAAGGCATCCTATTCACCTCATAGGCATCCAACTCATGGTCCCTCAGCTGGAACCCAAACTTGCTTCTACGATGCTCAACTCTCTTGAGATTTAGGCACTCGAAGGTAGTTGACCGCACTACCAACCACAAAGATCTCTTGGCCTTAACACTAGCGTGAGATGCACGCGCACTAACACTTACCAACCAACAACCAGCTTGACTTACTCAACCTCCAGTAACACTGGGAAAAGGCCCGGCTCCTCTCGAACACCCTTTCTCTTGAAATCTTTTGATTACCACTGAACTAGCCCTTTTTCACGACCTACACAGGTGCAACTACCATAAACAGATCCAAGGCTAAAGAAGTGTGCTGAACTCCGAACGACATAGAACCATTTGCTATGCCCAAGCCAAACTCAGGCCTGAACCAGATTTAGTGCCAAAGCGGCACACCAACCAATGCACCTCAAGTGCCACTACTACCAAATCCACATCTTACTACCAACGGGGCCAACAAGGTCACAACCTCAAGTGACACGAACTCGGCTCTCGCATACAAGGGCTCAACTCCAACAACCATGCCTAAGGCATCTCATCAAGCTGAAGGCTCACAGCCTACTCTTGCATCTCCACATGATGCTCAACAAACTCTGGCCGGCTCTCTCAACATGCAGCAACTAGCCCTACTCTAGGGCTTACCAAAAGAAGAGTGTTCAATCCTACCAAACAACTGAGGAAACCACCAACGGATCTAGTCCGTAGGGAACACTGCTTGCTGCACCCTTAACTACAGGGTTCCAGCTCACTGGCTGCAAACAACAACACTTCACAGAAGCACAAAGATGTCTCATCAACCTCCTCGAGGCTACCAACTTTGCAACCACTTTCTGGGCAACCAGATAATCTAACAAGGCTCAAGATCAACACTTGAGCTACCCAGGCTAGTCCACACGGGGACCTGCTCCACAAACATCCATATCAGCACAACCACAGCTAACTCCTCTCTTGGAGTGGCATTCCAAGGCAAAGCACCTCCACCCTCTCACTAGGGGAAAACCAACAACTGGGCCACAGTTGGCCTATGGGAGTCCAATCTCTACCTCCCTCTGGAACGATGTCCCAGGGCATCCAAACCTACCTGGATACCACAACAAGCCACAACATACATCACACACTGCGGGAAGTTGACATGATGGCGCTCTAAACCCAAACCAATAACGAGTCAGAACCTGCTCGTCTCCGCTCCACAACACAACACAAGGCATACACTAGATGACAGGTATTGTAAATTCTTAACCCTTTTTCTACAACAAAAAGAAAACTTAGGCGTACCTGATGACTGTCGGAGGGCTAGTGATCATGGAAAAACGACCTACAACAAAAGGTCAGTCTACAGAATTTATGACTCTGAGCTCTGATACCAACTGTAAGGGACCGACCCGAATGGGGCACTAAATGGGCCCTTACCCCAATGCATGCATTCAAAGTAAAGGACATTAAACAGACATGATTTCGGATTCCAATTAAAACAAAACATTCAAAATTACCCCTTTAAAAACTAAGCAATTTCCCTGGAACCTGTCCCTGTTTCCAAGCACCTGTTCCAAGATAAATACATTTCCAAAGTTTACTCTGATCAGAGATTTACTAAAAATCATTCAAAACCTGTTCAAAAACAAAATGCTGGAATCCACAAAACATTTACAAAACATCCTAGGCCTCGTGCCTGCAACACATGCATTCGGAAACAAAACATAAAGAGTCATAATACAAAAATCGAGTTGGAAGATGGGCCCCATGATCACAGCTCCCTCCTTCACCATCCTGTCTCGCAACTTGGTTACTCAGTAGAAAAACACACATAATAAGGGTGAGTAACGAATTACTCGGTAAGAATCCCCAACCGGGGTACAATACGATATACATGGTCATCTCGATGAATGTATGCAAGCTATGAGTATAAACACAGAATAGAGCACATAGCTTAGCCCACACTTGGGCCTCGGATGCCAATTTAGGGTCTTAGTCCGGAAATAATATCACCACACAAGTCGCCTATACGAGAAACAAGTCCCGGCCTCGGCTGCATCTCATCGTCGACGAAAGGTACACCGGCTCACAATCCCGAGGAGCTCTCGATCGTATTTGTAATGAGCGTAAGCATGCACGCGTGCTCTGCAGATTATGGGGTGCTGGTCCAAGGCAAGTCGCCCATGTCCGATCCACCACGCCTAACTAAATCTTTGGATTAGTGTCACCGACATAGGGGTGTGAGACTCGACACGTAAACTATGTCGGCTGAACCACCGCACACAGGGCCAAGGAACGGTCGTGGTAGGCTTACACCAGAAGCCGCCCTTGCCTTAACAGTGGCAATCGGGGGCTCTTGCCAAACATGCCGAGGACATGCCGATCGCCGGGGCGAGGCAATGCCAAGTCATCATCCCGACCGTTGGGGCATTAACAAGCGCCACCCTCACCCAAGATTGCGGGGCCTACCGCTTGGGTTAGCTAATCCCTCACGGGGTCGGGCGGAGAATCGCTCGACGTCCCCGCCATGGATGCAAGGTACTTTATGCATCGGGCCCGATGATGCTATCTACCGCAACTCTAACTCGCCCTAGCAAACGACAAAAACAATTCTATAAAATCCAATACGTGCTCAATAAGAATACAACGAGCCTAGCATGATACTACGAAGCAAGGAATGATATCGAGCATGCGAGAAAAGGAACAACCTAGCATGGATTAACATGAGAATTAATCGGAAGATCATGCTAATCGGGAATTCGTAATAGAATACCTAGCTACACATGTCAATAAACACAAACAAGCAATCAATCAGCAATCACATATAATATCCCAGGGTCCACACAACTCCGGTAAGAAATCCTTAACTTGGTCGGGGACGATTTGACACGAAAACCTAAGCGGCGAACGAACCCGAACTAGCTATCGAGAACCTATCAATCACAACAAAAATCACACAATAGGCCTAAATACAATAAAATAAACAGGGCTTAGCTCGGGAGCAACTCACGAGGCGCGACGAACGCATTTAACGAGCCGATTGCAGACGAACGGCGCAAAGAAGTGGGCCGGGGCCGGGCGCTGGGCTCGAGGAATGGGCGCGTCGACGCGCTGGCGATGCAAGGGCGGCGATGACGCGCGCGAGTGAGCGACATAGCTGGGACGGCGCGCGGCGTGACACGGCTGGCGCGAGGCAGGCCGCGCGCGCGCGACTTCGATCTTGCGCGCGTCTCGTGGTGGGGGCTTCTGCGCGCGCGAGCTCGGCGAACAGGGGCGAACAGAGGATTGGAGAAAACGAGCTCAATTCTGGGCGATTGGAGAGGATTCGACGCGCGATTTGTTCTTTGGACCACTTCCTTGGTGGCCGCGCACGAAACCCTCTGAGCCACTCGCTTCAATTCGGCCGGCAAGGAAGAAATCGAAAACAGGGGAGAACGGGAAAGAATTGGGGGAGAAGAAGAAGACGAAGAGAAGAGAACACGTACCTGCTGCTCGGAACAAGCAAAACGACCTTGAAATGGAGGAGAAGCTCGGTTGAATTGGGGTCGGCGAGGGAGAATCGCGAGAGGGAGCTCGGGTCGGTCGAGGAAGAAAAGAGAAGGAAGAAGAAGACTCTCGGGCGGGCTGGCCTTTTAAACTAAATCTCGCATCGAACAGGCTTAACATAAAGTTGGCGCGTTTAGAATAACAAAGACTCTTAGTGGCTCGATTGGCAGGGCCCCTTGCCTAGCTTGCAGCGCGTTCTTGGCTCGAATCTCACTCGACGCGCTATTTAATTCCCGATTTATTTTTACCTTTTTCCAAGCCCAAATGTCTTCACCAAAATTCCCGATCCCATTCAAATCGACTCATAATTTTTCCGGAAATTAACAAATACATAACCGGCCCTGTCGGCCCGACCAAAATTACCAAAATGCCCCTTGGCAACCCGAGAAGATCGGGATGAAATTTCCGGGCCGTTACATTTAAGTTCTAGTACCAGCGATTGTGGCACAACTCTGTCACCTAGGTTTAGCGAGTCGGTTAAAGTAGTAAGAATCTCGCAAGCCTTAAGCTCACCATCTCGCACTTCCTTTTCTTTGATTCCTGCGTAATCAAAATTCGCATTTTCTCGTTGGTCCAACATGCTTTCTCTATAAAAGTCACCAAACACTTCATTTAGAGCATTGATTGTTGAACACTCCTCGATGTCTCTGTTGGGTATTTCATCGAATTGGAGATGATGAACTTCATTTTTTCGCCATTCATTTGCTGCATAATCGTGCCTCCATATACATAAACAAGTGTTCGCTAATAGCGCTAGATAATAGCACTATTTAGTCCTTAAATTCGAGCACTATACAAAGAAAGGTAAAGAAATTAACTAGTATAATGCAAAACGAAAGAGCAAACAACCATTTTATTCGGTCGTGCATGTTATTAGCATTGCAAGACGTCATCTTAGCTAAATACGTTATTTTAGCTATAAAATGCACGTATAAGCGTGGGAATAAGGAGATTAAGCAGAAACTGATGACGCGTTCTATTTTTGCAGAAAGCCTTGGCAAAAATTTAGAGAGGAAACTACCGATTGATGAGCGTCTGAGATGCCACGGTCTCACTAGAGATCCCGGCAGCCTCTGTTCATCTGTAGAACTCGATGAATTGCGTACCAACTCGGTGCCATAGATGAAGGCGCCATTGGCAACAATAACGATTGACTATGTACACCATGGATAGTTATTTAATTGTTATGTTATTTTCATTTCGCATCTAGTTGTCATGATATCATTGTTGCTTTCTTGAAATAAATCTACAAGTATTATGTTCAGAATTGATCTCTTGTCACTTGTTCTGTGTGGGTTCATTAAGAGAAGGTAGGGAAGTTAAAGTATTCTAACCATGAGTCTAAAGTCAAGATTAGGGGGTTAAGGAATAAGAACGACGGTTTCTTTATTTACTATGAGTCGATTGACAATCCACTAGGAGGTGCTTTGCATCAACCTTGGAAAAGGGGATACTAAAGGATTAATCCTTCTGTTCGCACTAGGTAAGTTTATGCTTATTTTGAGCCCTTTTTAGAAGAGAGTTAGGAATAACCCTTTCACTAGCCGCATGCATAAGACTGGTGTTATTGGCAAACCTATGGGCATTGTTCCGGAGGTTGCAGTCAATTACTAAGGAAGGGGGCTTGAAGTATAGTCTAGAATGTATTCATTTTCTCATGACAACTCATCTTGCTTAGATTAATCGTCAGCATATCTCTTTCCACAGTTTGCATTCATGTAAAATTGAGGAGCATGTTTAATTAAAGATTAAGACAAACTCACACGTGGGTGATTGAATTTATAATGTTGCATTTAAATTAAGTGTGCGTCGGCTCGCTACCCACGTTTGCTAGCCTCGAGCTTACTCGAAAGAGGAACCTGGCGGATGACCCAACATGTTATGTTAGTATTGCACGAAGACTTTTCGCGCTACGAAATGGGAGTTACACTGTAACCCCGCTAAAGCATGCGAAACCCTAAACTTAACCTTGTAGCGTTGCAGTAGAAGCTGAGTTCTACACTCATAGATGCTGAAGCATTTGTGCGGTTGGGTAGCATGATTTCTGCATCACCAAGCAACACAGTGTGTTCTGTTCTAATTGCTAGTTAAATAAAGTAGCTTAGCTTTACACTAGTGTCAACATCTGCATTAGCATAAGTCTCATCATTAATATTCGCATTAGTAATTTAATTCTTGCATACACCAAACTCAACTCTATCAAACCTATTCGTGACATTTTACATTTTTTACCCTTAATTCTTATCAATGTGCTTCAAATTCTCTGTGGGATCGATAAATTTTATATACTTATTACTTGCTACAATTCCTGACCTCGTTTACTTGCGCGTAAGTGATTCCGAGTGTACTTAGCATAAGTCTACTTAGAATTAATTACTATTCAGTATATTAGCATTGGAATCGCAACCCATCATTCACCCTTTTTTAATAAATGGATGGCCAAGAATGATAGGGACTTCCTTTCTACTCCATAATCCAAGATTATGAAATCGGTGGGGTAAATGAATTTGCCCACTTGGACCAGTATGTCTTTGATTTTTCCCTTTTGGTCGTGAAATGGACCGATCATCTAATTGTATCGTGACAGACATTTTTGGCTTCACCAATATGAAATTTATTATATATAGATTGATAAGGTCGGTCATAAGGTTGATACTTGCTTCTAAATCACACAAGACTTTTCCAATTTGCTTACCACCAATAGAGATAGAATTGTAAATATAATGCACCTCGATCATTCTCTTTCGCTGGAAGTTTGTTCGTTAACAGTACACTGCACTCCTCATTGAGAGATACAACCTTGAACTCTTCGACCTTGCTTTTCTCTAACAAAATTTCCTTAAGGAATTTGGCATAGTTTGGCATTTGCCGAAGGCATCTAACAAGGAAATGTTAATTTGGATTCCTTTGAGAATGTCATAAACTGCTCAAAGCCTAGTCCTTCTCTTTTTTTCTTCATCCTTTGCGGAAATGAAGGTATGGGTTTAAACTCAACCACCTCGCTATTACATATTTTCGCTCTTATATTACTGGGTTTCACGAACTCATTCTTCTCATTCTTTTGAGTGGCTACAGTGACTTCCTCAACTTTCCAGGCTCCTATTGTTCAGTTAAATTTGATGTTCGTTGTGGTGAAATAGATTCATCATTCTTTTCTTTAGAAATTTTTTCCTCAATAGTTTGTTGCGGTGAAGCAACTGTATTGCTCTCAATTACTTCATTCTCAGAGTTCATCAACTTGGCATCATCATCTCCACCAATTATTGATATTGCCTTGATTTTTTCTTTACCTTCTCGCCTAGCACATTCTGTGTCAGAGGGTAATCGGCCTGGAGGACTTTGCCTAAGCTCAGTTGCAAATTGTCCCATTTGGACTTCTATATTTCTTACTGTAGTCTGCTGCCTTTGCATTGCAACGTTTGTCTTCGTCATAAACTCCTCCAGCAAACTTTGCATGGAAGTACCCGAAATTTTCTAATTGCTTTGTTGTGGCATAGTATTTCACTGATAGGGTGGGTTCTCGAATGAATTCCAACCTTGATTTTGCTAGCCAATTAGTGAGTTAAATTCCGGCAGTATTCCATTTTGTCTTTGTTGTTGAAAACCATGATTGTCCGAACTTCCTACATTTTCATTGGTACTCCATGAAAAATTAGGATGGTTCCTCCATCCTACAGTACATGTGTTTGAGTATGGGTTGCTCTGACGGTTTGCTTGAGCGAAACACATTGAGGCCTTATTGTAGGGGCAATTATTGATTTTTATACAAAACCGAACCAAACCAATTAATTTCAGTTTTCTACATTTAAACCAATAGGTATGCTTCTTAAAAATTGAATTGATCCATTTGATCGATTTAGTTCGGTTTGGTTCAATCGATTTTTGGACATTTTTTTCATTCCTAATAAACGTAAAGCAATTAAAGTTGTAAGACTATTTTTTTTTTACTGTATTGACTAAACTCTTTTGTTTCTTTTTCTTTTAATATTTCTCCGTAACTTTTCTGACGTAACATTTGAAATGGCTAGAAATATAACATAATAACGAGTCATCATTATGATGACAATGATTTGGAGAAGTGATTGGAAACCTAACAAAGGTTAGAGAGTACATCAATCAATCAATATTTTTAGGCTAAAGTGAGAACATTATCGTTGAAAAATGATTAATTTAACCAATGATTTCTTTCTCGAACAAAAACCTATATTTTCATTTTGTTAATAAATAACAAAAACCATTTAATTTAATATACCTTAATTGTTTTTACCAAGAGAATTTATTTTCTTTTTATATTGGTGATTATTTGACTGGTTTACCCGTACATCAACTTTTCATATCGGATAGTTTTGGTAGCTTTACGAGAGAGATCAGATCTCAATTTTATTTATTTATTATTTTTATTGATTTGAAATTTTGTTTAAGTTTAATGAACTTCTAGATCAATTGATTATGAGAACCATCTTTAGTGAAACCTCAGTACTCAACATATTGAGTTTAAGAAAAAGAAATTTCGAATATTTTGTATGTCGTCAAGCACTTGGCTTAGAATAATCTACGAGTACTTTTGTTTTTTTTTATAAAAAACATTTAAATTAGTGTGATTTTTTTTATGAGGTGTAATTTTCTTCAACCTACTTTAATGTCATTCTCAACCATGATAATTTTAAAGCTGAAATAAACGGCAAAATCAGTAAGATTGAGCAAAATATACTTGGCTTTTTTAGTTTAAGTTGGGAAAGAGGATTACAAAAATAGATTTCAGGAATCGAATATATGATTGTAGAGTGGAAATAATTAACACTAAACTAGATAACCAATCGTTTCACCGACTCAATCGGTAGCAAAATAAACTTAATTAAAACCATAATTAACCTGCATTTTCAATCATAAGGTATAGGTTCAAATACTTAATCTCCTTATTTAACCAGAAAGATAAAAAAAAACATAAATTAATTAGATAATTATGTTTTTCTTAATTTTTATTAAAAGCAACTCCTAGCAATTCCTTAACTTTCAAATCATATTTTGCTTGAAATAAGGATGTAATGTA
The DNA here is from genome assembly GCA_036507275.1 of Sicyos edulis. Taxonomy (NCBI): domain Eukaryota; kingdom Viridiplantae; phylum Streptophyta; class Magnoliopsida; order Cucurbitales; family Cucurbitaceae; genus Sicyos; species Sicyos edulis. The sequence goes on from CM071848.1 coordinate 22,187,704, forward strand.
AAAATTAAAGCAATCTAAAGCCAAAATATTCTCTTCATCGAGACGCAAAGAAAAGAAGAAGAAAAAATGAAAACAAAACTAGTATAGCTTAAAACTTATATCAAAATTGAAAGAATGTCGATAATTTTTTTGTTAAGTTTTATTTTAATTAAAACCTTCCATCATCGTTCACTCTTCATAAATTTTAGAAAAATATTAGAATTCCCGTCCATTTGTTTTTTACAATTATTATTAAATTTCAATTAAAAGTAATTTCAAACTTATCCTTAAACTAATTTAACCTCAAAAGTAATTTTAAATTTATTATTTGGACTAATTTAAAATTAGTTAAAAGTAGAGAGGTTAAAGTTGATTTTTCATCCCCAACAAGAGCAGAGCTCTACCGGCATCTTGTATAATTTTTCATCGGTAGCAAAAAAAAGTGAAATAAATAGAAATGTTAAATTCTATTTAAAAAAATTCAAATATAATAAAAATTAATTCAATTATATGAAACTGATAGCTAGAAAATTGATAACTTCCAATTAAATTTAATAATTTTTAGGATAAAATACCATTTTGATCCCTGAACTATCTGTAAATTCTATTTTTGTTATTAAACTTTCAAAAGTCCAATTTTAGTCCCTAAACTATTATTTTTGTTTCGTTTTTGTTCCTGAACTTTCAAAAGTCCAATTTTGATTCTTCAACTTTCTAAAAAGTTTAAAAGAAATCCTTTGGTTAGAAAAACAACTTAACCCTAATTAAAATAGATGAGATGACAAAATAATAATAATAAAATAAATTTATTATCATCTTCTTCGCTCTTCTCTCACCTCTCCCTTAGCAACTAATCAACTTAACCCTAGTTTTTGTGGCAGTAAGATATAGAATCAGTTTTTTTTCTTTTATAATTTATTTTATGGGTGGTTGATTTTTATGTTGCCTTTTGGAAAAAAGGAATTGCTACACCACTTTAATATTAGTCCACCATCTTTTCTAATTTTATCTAATACTTTAAAAAAAATAAGTTCTAAATATAATTTTCTTCTTTTTTTTTTTTTTTTATTGAAGATGGATTTGTTAGGGAATATCTTGTTGCAATATTTAGAATGGATTGAGTTTAGATGAGAGATAATCAAATTTTAAGGTTTGTGTGTTTTTTAAAATGAAATGCACAGGTTTTGAGAGAGAGAGGGAGAGTAAAAGTTGAAGAAGATTATAATAAATTTATTTATTATTATTAATTTGTCACCTCATCAATTTTAACTAGTTTAAGTTGTTTTCTAACCCAAGAATTACTTTTAAACTTTTTAGAAAGTTGAAGGACCAAAATTAGACATTTAAAAGTTGAGGGACCAAAACGGAACAAAAATGATAGTTCAGGAACTAAAATTGAACTTTTGAAAGTTCAGGAACTAAAATGAAATTTACATGATAGTTCAGCAACTAAAATGGAATTTTACCCTAATTTTTAAATGTTAATACAATTGAAATAGGAGTCTAGAATTTAGCATCAGAGACCGTTCACTTCATGGTAATCCAGGATTCCCATGGGATGGGCATCTGGATTACCACGTTTATTTAACAGGAATCGTAAATATCCCAGACATCTTGAGATGCCGGGCATCCTAGGATGCCCATTTGAGAGGCATTTGGATGCCCTCCTGCAACATGAGATTTTAGGATTCTCATGTATAGGACATCCCAAATAACATTTTTACCCTTATTATTTATTAAAATTATATTTTATCAATTCATATCAACTTTTTTTTCCCATATTTTATGAGTAGTTTGTAGCCTAAAATAAAATAATATGTTCTTTTTTAGTATATGATTATTATGCATGTATTAACAACTAACCATACATAATTAATTTTACTTATATTTTTCAAATATAATTGTCTACTTTTTTATATTTAGCGAATTTTATTGCTTATTCAACTAATGAATTTATTTTAGTTTTTTATTAAATAAATTTATTTCAAAAAATAATATTTAAATTAATAAAAAAATATATGTTATATAAATTTTAATTATATAAATTAACGTGTAAATTAAGTTAGGAGGGCATTTAAGACATTTTCATAACGGTTTCTCCGATACCCATGAAATAATTCTTACAAAACAAACATGGTTATCTAAAAATGCCGGACATCTATTATTCCGGATATCTATAATTCTGGATATCCAAAGATTCCAATTATCCAGATTAGCAGAAAGTAAACGGTCCTTCAAGGAATACTTAAATATTTAAATAAAATAATAAATAAATTCAATTGGAAAGGGTGTGTTTGGACGCGGGGCACTGTAGATCAGCATGGGATTATTCCCGCCTGTGTGTGGACAGCAATGGTACTACTGTCAATTCGGATTAGACAAAAAGAAAAAAGAAAAAAGAAAAAGTGCAAATGAATTGAAATTGTGAAATAGATGACACAATCATTTTCTTTAAGAAACTTGTGGATTTGTAACACTGAGATAACGAAAGGGACTGCCTAAGAACCCATCTTTTAGCGACTAACTATTGACTAAGGGCTCAAGTTTATTTTTTAATTAAAGATTTTGTGGCTTCCTTCTATTCTGATTGAACTTGATGCTTCAAAGTGCAAAGGTTATTCATGCTTGTATTAAAAATTCATTAGACCTCTATGAAATTTATCTATATTTTTCATTGCAATAGATTGAGGGACTAATTTGTTAGTCAAGAAAAAAAAACTTTTGAAAGGCTCTCGTTTAGGTTTTTTGGGGAAAAATCTCTCTCCTTGGATCCATTTTAAAGTAAGAGGATTGTAATTGGTTGGTTCATTATTGATATTTCTATTTCAAGAAAAATAATAATAGTAATAAGGGAAAACAAAGTCAATAATTGAACTTTTAAGCTTGTTGTTAGTTTTTTTTTTTTTTTTTTGAAAGTTAAGCTTGTTGTTAGTTAGAGTACGAATTATTAAATAAATAAATTGAATTTTTTCTTAAATTAAGAGATTAAACACCAGTCAAATTGACCATTAACTTAAATAGAAAGATTCAAACAATTTTTTAGTGAATAAATGATAGTGACTTTTGTCATAAACTACTATTTAAATTTATGTAGGAACTAAATTTTAATCGATTCATCAGTTGAATTATATTTCTTTCAATTCAATAACAATTAAAAATGAGATATTCAAATTTCTAGCTTGTTAGTAGAACTTTATTGAGATTTTGGCAAAACACATGAGAAATTTTGGCAAAATATTGAAAATTATTGTCCAAATTTAGAAATAAACAAGAATGTAGTGTGTTCCAAATACTACAAAAAGAAGTATGTGGCATTGGATTGAAGACACCAATTAGAAACATTTTAACCATGTGTATTATCTCTAATTAGGTTGATGGCTATTTTTCTAGTTAGGTTGGAGAAAGAGTTCTTTGTGTGAGCAGTATAACTTTTGTGAGAGTTTTTATGTAATTAGGTTGGAGAAAGAGTTCTTTGTGATTGTAAAAATTTTCACATAGTAGAAATTCGTAGCTTTTTTTCTAGTTTTGGAGTTTCTCTTTGTAAATTCTCGTGTTTTTCTATTTTGTTATTGTTGTTTTTTTTTTTCAATAATTTTCTCACTTATTCTTCGAGTAATATATGAGACATTTTTTTCCTCAACAAGTGGTACCAAAACTTTAGGTTTCAAGTATTTAGAATTATTAGTATGATCTCCTATTGAAGTTTTATCTGAGCTTCCACATTAGAAAAGAATTTTTTTTTAAAAAAAAAAAAAAACTAGAGTTAGGTATTTGTGAACAATGTTGTTCACTATTTGCATATTTGCAAGGTATGAAGTAAAAATTGTAAGCTTCATATAAATTCTATGAAGTTTGACATGGAAAAATTTGATGGAAGGATGAGTTTTGGCTTGTCACAAGTGAAGTCAAAGATGTGCTGAAACAATCTTGGTTACAAAAGGCTTTGAAGGGAAGGCTTCGTTGAGTTTTGACTTGGCATTGCCTCGTCCCCGGCAGCCGGCATGTCCTCAGCATGTTTGGCAGTAGCCCTTGATTGCCACCTGTAACGGCCCGGAAATTTCATCCCGGTCTTCCCAGGAGGCCCAGGGGCATTTTGGTAATTTTGGTCGGGCCGACAGGGCCGGTTATGTAATTGTTAATTGCCGGAAAAATTATGAGTCAATTTGAATGAGATCGGGAATTTTGGTGAAGACATTTGGGCTTGGAAAAACGTAAAAATAAATAGGGAATTAAATAGCGCATCGAGTGAGATTCGAGCCAAGGACGCGCTGCAAGCTAGGCAAGGGGCGCTGCCAGCCGAGCCACTGGGAGTGTTTGTTATCTTAATCACGCGATCTATTACATATGCGTGTTTTCGAAGGCGGTTGGTATAAAAGTAGAGCTCGCCCGAAGCTTTCTTCCCCATTTCTCCTTCGCGATTCTTCCTCCGACCGACAGCGATTTCCCTTGCGATTTCTTCCTTCTCCAGCTCCATTTCGACCGAGCTTCTTCTCCAAATTCGAAGTTGATCTCTTCCCGAGCAGCAGGTAAGCGTTTTCTTCTCCTCCTTCTTCTCCTTCCTGCCCTCCCCTGTTTCCGATTTCGAGTTCTGCTGGACGAGAGAGTGAGGGAATTGCGTGGTTTTCGTGCAGCCAGTGTAGGGGATTCCAGCCATCAGCGAATCGGCCGTCGAATCCTCACCAATCGCTCGAATTCGAGCTCGTTCTTCTCCTCTGCCCAGATCGTCCTCTGCCCAGATCGCACGTGCGGCCGCGTCGTGCCCCTCGCTCGCGCGCGCGCAGGCGTCGCCACCACCGAGCCACGCCACGCGATCGAGTCGTGCCCGGTAGCGATCGCGCTCGCCCACCTCCGTGTCGCGTCGCGCCGCCGGGCCGCCAACCGAGCCTCGCCGCGCGCGCCTGCTTCCGCCGCGCAGCGCGCCAGCGCGCGCGCGCTTATTCTCGCGCCCAGTAGCGCCAACCGACCCTTTCTTTGCCGTTCGTCTGTCAATCGCTTCGTTCGTGCGTTCGTCGCGCCTCGTGAGTCGCTCCCGAGCTGAGCCTCGTTTATTTTATTATATTTAGGCCTATTGTGTGATTTTTGTTGTGATTGATAGGTTCTCGGTAGCTAGTTCGGGTTCGTTCACAATTTAGGTTTTCATGTCAAATCGTCCCCGACCAAGGTAAGGATTTCTTACCGGAGTTGTGTGGACCCTGCGATATATTATGCGATTGATGATTGATTGCTTGTTTGTGTTTATTGACATATTTAGTAATAGGTGCTCGTTTCTGAATTCCCGATTAGCATGATTTCCTAATTAATTCTCATGTTAATCCATGCTATGTTGTTCCTTTCTGGCATGCTCGTATCTGTTTCTTGCTTCGTAGTATCATGCTAGGCTCGTTGTATTCTTATTGAGCACGTATTGGATTTTATGGAATTGTTTGGTGATTGCTAAGGCAGGTTAGAGTGGCAGGTAGATAGCATCATCTGGGGCCGGGTGCATAAAGTACCTTGCATCCACGACAGGGACGTATGAGATGGAGCTCCGCCCTGATCCCGTTAGGGAATAGCTAACCCTAACGGCTGGCCCCGCAATCTTGGGTGAGGGTGGCAGACTGTTAAATGCCCCAACCGTCGGGATGATGACTTGGCATCGCCTCGTCCCCGGTTGTCGGCACGTCCTCAGCGTTTTCGGCCGTAGCCCCTGATTGCCACCTGTTAAGGTAAGGGCGGCTTCCTGGTGTAAGCCTACCACGACCCGTTTCCTTAGCCTCAAAGTGCGTGGTTCAGCCGACATAGTTTACGTGTCCGTGTCTCACACCCTATGTCGGTGACACCGATACAAAGAATTAGTTAGGCGTGGTGGATGGACATGGGCGGCTTGCCTCTGGACCCGGCACCCCCATGGTGCGCAGAGCACGCGGTGCATGTTTACGCTCATTACAGCGCCCGGCCGAGAGAGCTCCTCGGGATCTTGAGCCGCAGTACCTTTCGTCGACGATGAGAGATGCAGCCGAGGCCGGGACTTGTTTCTCGTATAGGCGACTTGTGTATTGGATGTGTGGTGATATTATTCCGGACTAAGACCCTAAGATGGCATCCGAGGCCCAAGTGTGGGCTAAGCTATGTGCTCTATTCTGTGTTTTATTCATAGCTTGCATACGCTCATCGAGATGACCATGTATATCGTATTGTACCCCCGGTTGGGGATTCTTACTGAGTAATTCGTTACTCACCCTTATTATTGTGGTTTTTCCACAAGTAACCAAGTTGCGAGACAGGATGGTGAAGGAGGAGGCTGTGATCATGGGGCTCGATCATCAAACTCTGATTTTGTGTTATGACTCTTTATGTTTTATTTTTCCCTTGAATGCATGTAGCCGGGCACGGAGCCCTAGGATGTTTTCTGAATATTTTGTGGATTCCAGCATTATTGTATTTAGACATGTTTTGAATGATTTTAAGAAATCTCTGATCGGAGTATACTTTGGAAATGTATTTATCTTGGAACAGGTGCTTGGAAACAGGGACAGGTTCCAGGGAAATTGTCTAGTTTTTAAAGGGGTTATTTTGAATGTTTTGTTTTAATTGGAATCCGAAATCATGTCTGTTTAAATGTCCTTTACTTTGAATGCATGCATTGGGGTAAGGGCCCATTTAGTGCCCCATTCGGGTCGGTCCCTTACAGTTGGTATCAGAGCTCAGAGTCATAAATTCTGTAGATTGACCTTTTGTTGTAGGTCATTTTCCCATGATCACTAGCACTCCGACAGTCATCAGGTACGCCTAAGTTTACTATTTGTTGTAGAAAAAGGGTTAAGATTTTACAATACCTGTCATCTAGTGTATGCCTTGTGTAGTGTTGTGGAGCGGAGACGAGCAGGTTCTTACTCGTTATTGGTTTGGGTTTAGAGCGCCATCATGCCAACTTCCCGCAGTGTGTGATGTATGTTGTTGCTTGTTGTGGTATCCAGGTAGATTCGGATGCCCTGGGACGTCGTTCCAGAGGGAGGTAGAGATTGGACTCCCATAGGCCAACTGTGGCCCAGTTGATGGTTTTCTCCTAGTGAGAGGGTGGAGGTGCTTTGCCTTGGACTGCCACTCCAAGAGAGAAGTTAGCTGTGGATGTGCTGATGTAGATGTTTGTGGAGCAGGTCCCCTTGTGGACTAGCCTGGGTAGCTCAAGTGCTGATCTTGAGCCTTGTTAGATTATTTGGTTGCCCAGAGAGTGGTTGCAAAGTTGGTAGCCTTCGAGGAGGTTGATGAGGCATCTTTGTGCTTCTGTGAAGTGTGGTTGTTTGCAGCCAGTAAGCCGGAACCCTGTAGTTAAGGGTGCAGCAAGCAGTGTTCCCTACGGACTGGATCCGTTGATGGTTTCCTCAGTTGATTGGTAGAATTGAACACTCTTCTTTTGGTAAGCCTTAGAGTAGGGCTAGCTGCTGCATGTTGAGAGAGCCGGCCAGGGTTTGTTGAGCATCATGTGGGGATGCAAGAGTAGGTTGTGAGCCTTCAGCTTGATGAGATGCCTTAGGCATGGTTGTTGGAGTTGAGCCCTTGTATGCCTAGCCAGAGTTCGTGTCACTTGAGGTTGTGACCTTGTTGGCTCCGTTGGTAGTAAGATGTGGATTTGGTAGTAGTGGCACTTGAGGTGCATTGGTTGGTGTGCCGCTTTGGCACTAAATCTGGTTCAGGCCTGAGTTTGGTATGGGCATAGCAGATGGTTCTATGTCGTTCGGAGTTTAGCGCACTCCGTTAGTCTTGGATCCGTTATGGTAGTTGCACCTGTGTAGGTCGTGCAAAAGGGCTAGTTCAGTGGTAATCGAAGGACTTCAAGCAAAAGGATGTTCGAGAGAAGCCGGAGCCTTTTCCCAGTGTTACTGGAGGTTGAGTAAGTCAAGCAGTTTGACGGTTGGTAAGTGTTAGTGCGCATGCATCTCACGCTAGTGTTAAGGCCAAGAGATCTTTGTGGTTGTAGTGCGGTCAACTACCTTCGAGTGCCTAAATCTCAGGAGAGTTGAGCACCGTAGAAGCAAGTTGGGTCCAGCTGAGGGACCATGAGTTGGATGCCTTATGGGTAAGCACCCTTGGTAAAGGCTTGGTATAAGGTAAGTTTGGTTGGCTTGGTTATGCTTTGGTAGAGCAAGGTTGCCACAGCTTCGAGCATCGTGTGGAGATGGAACTTTGGGTGTTCCATTGATTGGTTGTATCTCTGCCAGGAGCTAGTGTGGCTTTTGGGAAAAGCATTTGTTAGTCTTGGATCGCTAAATGAAGGTTGGGAGTTGTGCACACAAGTGTGTTTTGTGTGGTTCGTTCTGTGGCGAGAGAGTCAGATCCATGTAGGGTTTGCTTTGGGGATCTGGTGCTCAGGTTTTGGAAAAGTTGGACTCCAGGTGGATGTTGTAAGGCTTAGTGAGGTGGTAAGGATACCATGCTCGTGGTATCAGGTTGTTGCTTAGGTAAGATTTGTTAAGTGGACCTAAGCTTGGTTGGCGGATCTTCTTGTTGATCGTCATGACTGAGAAAGTTGTTCGGATCCTTCCTTGGGTAGGAGTTATGTTGTGGTTGATGTCTGAGTAGGAGGATGACGCATTCGGTAGCGTTTCGGGTCCTCTAGGATTCTAATGAGTTGGAGTTAGCCAGCATGGTTGTGTTGCTGGAAAAAAGAGTTGTTGTTGTTCAGGCAGTTGGTTGTAAGCCGTTAGTTGGCAGTGGGTGTCGAAGGTTGTCGGAGAACCCTAGGTTGTGGAGAGCCTCTCTAGAGCTCAGTCAGGCCAAGTAGGGAATTTCAGTTGGCAAGCTGGAGCCGTGTAGTTTGTAGCCTCGGGTGAGTTGTTGGCAGTCTTGGTAGCCTAGCAAGTTAATATTTGTTTGGAGTAGAGTCCGGATTGGTTCCGGTATGGTGACAAGTTGATGCTTGGTTTTGACCAAGGTGTGGATTGAAATTGCTAGAAGTCAGTTTGCTCGTGGGGCGAATGGTAAATGCCCTGTTGGTTGTCTTCCTGTTTCCAGGAAAGTTGAGAGTTGCGCCGTTGGTATTTGGAGGTTCAGTTCGTGGTGGACCCCTGTTGCTACCCCGTGAGATTTTGATCTTGTTGCTTTAGTGGAGCAAGACAGTGAGTGTATGTGGAGCTCTCTGTTCTTCGGTTGTCTGCTCGTAGGAGCCGCTTTCTTTTCTGGGTTTGGCGCTTTCTTCGTCGCTGTCGTCGGTTTGTTAAGGATTTTTTCCGCCATAGCCTCGCCCCTCACTCGTCTGACGAGGAAGGGTGTCGAGTTTATTTGGAACAGTAAGTGCGATGAGAGCTTTGCCAGGCTCAAGCGCAGTTTGACTTCAAAGACTGTTGGCGATCCCGAGGGGACAGTGGTTTGGTGGTCCACAATGATGCTTCCAAGTTTGGGTTGGGTTGTGTGTTGATGCAAAGACGGAAGGTCATTGCTTATGCTTCCCGTCACCAAGCCATATGAGCGAACTATCCGACTCATGTTATGGAGTTGGCGTGAGCGGTGTTGTTTGCACCAAGATTTGGAGGCATTACCCGTATGGTGAGCGGATTCGGATGTTTTCCGATCACCGAGCCTCAAGTATCTCTTACTCGAAGGAATTCAATATGAGGCGAGAGGAGATGGTTAGAGTTGGTGAAGGATTATGACTGCGAGATTTTGTACCATCCGGGTAAAGCCAATGTTGTAGCTGATGCTTTGAGTAGGAAGACGTCGCACTCCGCGGTATTGTTGAGTTCGCAGCCAAGATTACGGAGAGAGTTCGAGCGGGCTGAGATTGCAGTGTTGTTGTGTGAGGTTACTGCCAGAGTAGCTCAGTTGACAACGGATTATTGATAGTCAGCTGAGTGACCCCGCTCTTAAGAGATTGTTTGACAGAGTTAGTGCTGACTGAGATTTTGATTTCGTATATTCACCAGACAGTGGGCTGACGGACGGAGGCCGGTTGTGTGTTTCGGATGATGCAGGATTGCGAGCAGAGTTACTCTCAGAGGCCCATAGTTCTCCGTTTTCTTGGTACCCCGGGGGTACCAAGATGTATCAGGATCTTAAGCAGACATTCTGGTGGATGGGTATGAAAAGAGATGTTGCGGAGTTTGTCGGTCGATGTCTCACTTGTCGCAAAGTGAAGACACCCGGCGCAGACCGGCCAGGTTTGTTGCGTACCGCCGAGTGTACCTCGGTGGAAATGGGAAGAGATCTCCATGGACTTTATTTACGGTTTGCCGAGGACTCAGAGGAAGTTCTCTCGATTTGGGTGATAGTCGATCGATTGACTAAGAGCGCACACTTCATTCCCGTGAGAGACACTTATACCGTGGAACAGTGGGCGCAGTTGTTTTTGGAACAAATTGTTCGTTATCACGGTGTGCCTGTGAGGATTGTTTCTGATCGTGATTCGAGGTTCACTTCTCGTTCTGGAGAGCGCTCTAGAAGGGTTTAGGCAATCGAGTGCGCCAAAGATAACTTTTCACCCTCGCACCGATGGATGCGATCGAGAGGTGAACAGATTCTCGAAGATATGTTGAGGGCTTGTGTGTTGGATTTCCGGGCAGTTGGGACCAGTACCTGTTTCTGATGAAGTTTGCATATAACAACAGTTATCAGTCGACGATTCAGAGGTTGGTGACATGCAGGTTTTGAGTCCCGAGTTGCTACTCTGATTGACTATTGGTGCCGTCAGCGAGAAGATTAGAGCTCGTATGTTGACAAATTTCGGAGCGAGACAGAAGAGTTACGCCGATGTTCGGCGTCGGGATTTGGAGTTTGAGGTTGGTCAGCATGTATTCCTAAAGGGTGCACCGAAGCGAGATGTTTTGAGGTTTGGCAAGCGTGGAAAGCTGAGTCCCCGTTTTGTTTGTCCGCTTTGAGATTCTCGAGAGGATCGGCAAGGTTGCTTATCGATTAGCCTTGCCTCCGTCATTGTCGGCGAGCACACGTGTTTTTCATGTTTCGATATTGAGGCGATGACGTGCTTAATTCGTCGCACATTGTTAATTTTGAGCCTTTGCAAACTGAATGAGGATTTGAGCTTCGAGGAGAAGCGGTGGGGATTCTTGCTTTTGAGACAAAGACACTGCGTACTCGTGAAATCCGGTTAGTAAACGTTCGATGGAAGAGTCGAGTTCGAGGAAGCCACTTGGGAGCGGGAGGATGAGATGAGATTGCGAAGATCCCGAGTGTTCCAATCTTAAGTGACTTTCGAGGACGAAAGTCTTATAAGGGGGAATATTTTAACGGCCCGAAATTTCATCCCGGTCTTCCGGAGGCCCAGGGGCATTTTGGTAATTTTGGTCGGGCCGACAGGCTTGGTATGTAATTGTTAATTTCGGAAAAATTATGAGTCAATTTGAATGGGATCGGGAATTTTGGTGAAGACATTTGGGCTTGGAAAAAGGTAAAATAAATAGGGAATTAAATAGCGCGTCGAGTGAGATTCGAGCCAAAGACGCGGCTGCAAGCTAGGCAAGGGGCGCTGCCAGCCGAGCCACTGGGCGTGTTTGTTATCTTAATCGCGCGATCTATTACATATGCGTGTTTTCGAAGGCGGTTGGTATAAAAGCAGAGCTCGCCCGAAACTTTTTTCCCCATTTCTCCTTCGCGATTCTTCCTCCGACCGACAGCGATTTCCTTTGCGATTTCTTCCTTCTTCAGCTTCATTTCGACCGAGCTTCTTCTCCAAATTCGAAGTCGATCTCTTCCCGAGCAGTAGGTAAGCGTTTTCTTCTCCTTCTTCTTCTCCTTCCTGCCCTCCCCTGTTTCCGATTTCGAGTTCCGCTGGCCAAGAGAGTGAGGGAATTACGTGGTTTTCGTGCAGCCAATGTAGGGGATTCCAGCCATCAGCGAATCGGCCGTCCAATCCTCACCAATCACTCGAATTCGAGCTTGTTCTTCTCCTCTGCCCAGATCGCCTCGCCAGATCGTACGCGCGGCCGCGTCGTGCCCCTCGTTCGCGTGCGCAGAAGCTGCCCAGCCCGCCGAGCCACGCCGCGCATCGAGTCGTGCCAGCGCGCGCGCGCTCGCCCACCTCCGTGTCGCGTCGCATCGCCAGCGCATAGCCGAGCCTTGCCCCACGCCCCTGCTTCGCCCGCGCGCCCGCCGCGCTCAGCCAGCACGCCCATGCGCCCATTCCTGCGCCCCAGCGCGCCAGCCCGAACCCGTTCTTTGCCGTTCGTGCTGTCGGCTCGCGTTAAATGCGTTAAATCGCGCCTTGTGAGTTGCTCCAGAGCTGAGCCTCGTTTATTTTATTATATTTAGGCCTATTGTGTGATTTTTGTTGTGATTGATTGGTTCGCAATTTTATTATATTTAGGCCTAGTTCGGGTTCGTTCGCAATTTAGGTTTTCGTGTCAAATCGTCCCCGACCAAGGTAAGGATTTCTTACCGGAGTTGTGTGGACGCTGCGATATATTATGCGATTGCTGATTGATTGCTTGTTTGTGTTTATTGACATATTTAGTAATAGGTGCTAGTTTCTGAATTCCCGATTAGCATGATTTCCTGATTAATTCTCATGTTAATCCATGCTAGGTTGTTCCTTTCTGGCATGCTCGTATCTGTTTCTTGCTTCGTAGTATCATGCTAGGCTCGTTGTATTCTTATTGAGCACGTATTGGATTTTATGGAATTGTTTGCTGATTGCTAAGGCAGGTTAGAGTGGCGTAGAGATAGCATCATCCGGGCCGGTGCATAAAGTACCTTGCATCCATGACAGGGACGTATGAGATGGAGCTCCGCCCTGATCCCGTTAGGGAATAGCTAACCCTAACGGGTGGCCCCGCAATCTTGGGTGAGGGTGGCAGACTGTTAAATGCCCCAACCGTCGGGATGATGACTTGGCATCGCCTTGTCCCCGGCAGTCGACACGTCCTCAGCATGTTCGGCCGTAGCCCCTGATTGCCACCTGTTAAGGTAAGGGCGGCTTCTGGTGTAAGCCTACCACGACCCGTTTCCTTAGCCTCAAAGTGCGGTGGTTCAGTGACATAGTTTACGTGTCCGTGTCTCACACCCCTATGTCGGTGACACCGATCCAAAGAATTAGTTAGGCGCGATGGATGGACATGGGCGGCTTGCCTCTGACCCGGCACCTCCCATAGTCTGCGATAGCACGCGGTGCATGTTTACGCAGATTACAGCGCCGACCGGAGAGCTCCTCGGGATCTTGAGCCAGTGTACTTTTCGTCGACAATAGACAGGCTGAGGTCGGGACTTGTTTCTCGTATAGGGCGACTTGTGTATTGGACTGTGTGGTGATATTATTCCGGACTAAGACCCTAAGCTGGCATCCGAGGCCCAAGTGTGGGCTAAGCTATGTGCTCTATTCTGTGTTTATATTCATAGCTTGCATACGCTCATCGAGATGACCATGTATATCGTATTGTACCCCGGTTGGGGATTCTTACTGAGTAATTCGTTATTCACCCTTATTATTGTGGTTTTTCCACAGGTAACCAAGTTATGAGACATGATGGTGAAGGAGGAGTCAGTGATCATGGGGCTCAGTCATCAAACTCTGATTTTGTGTTATGACTCTTTATGGTTTATTTTCCCCTGAATGCATGTAGCTGGGCACGGAGCCCTAGGATGTTTTCTGAATATTTTGTGGATTCCAACATTATTGTATTTAGACATGTTTTGAATGATTTTAAGAAATCTCTGATCGGAGTATACTTTGGAAATGTATTTATCTTGGAACAGGTGCTTGGAAACAGGGACAGGTTCCAGGGAAATTGTCAAGTTTTTAAAGGGGTTATTTTGAATGTTTTGTTTTAATTGGAATCCAAAATCATGTCTGTTTAAATGTCCTTTACTTTGAATGCATGCATTGGGGTAAGGGCCCATTTAGTGCCCCATTCGGGTCGGTCCCTTACACCACCTGTTAAGGTTAGGGCGGCTTCCTGGTGTAAGCCTACCACTACACGTTTCCTTAGCCTCAGGTGCGGTGGTTCAGGCTGACATAGTTTACGTGTCCAGGTCTCACACCCCTATGTCAGTGACACCGATCCAAAGAATTAGTTAGGCGTGGTGACTGGACATGGGCATCTTGCCTTCAGACCCGGCACCCCCCATAGTCTGAGTAGCACGCGGTGCATGCTTACGCTCATTACAACGCCGACCAGAGAGCTCCTCGGGATCATGAGCCAGTGTACCTTTCGTCGACAGTAGACAGGCTGAGGCCGGGACTTATTTCTCGTATAGGGCGACTTGTGTATTGTACTGTGTGGTGATATTATTCCAGACTAAGACCCTAAGTTGGCATCCGAGGCCCAAGTGTGGGCTAAGCTATGTGCTCTATTCTGTGTTTATACTCATAGCTTGCATACATTCATCGAGATGACCATGTATATCGTATTGTACCCCCCTGTTGGGGATTCTTCTTGAGTAATTCGTTACTCACCCTTATTATTGTGGTTTTTCCACAGGTAACCAAGTTGCGAGACAGGATGGCTGAAGGAGGAGCTGTGATCATGGGGCTCAGTCATCAAACTCTAATTTTGTGTTATGACTCTTTATGTTTTATTTTCCCCTGAATGCATGTGGCGCACACTGAGCCCTAGGATGTTTTCTGAATATTTTGTGGATTCCAGCATTATTGTATCTAGACATGTTTTGAATGATTTTAAGAAATCTCTGATCGGAGTATACTTTGGAAATGTATTTATTTTTGAACAGGTGCTTGGAAACAGGGACAGGTTCCAGGGAAATTGTCTAGTTTTTAAAGGGGTTATTTTGAATGTTTTGTTTTAATTGGAATCCGAAATCATGTCTGTTTAATGTCCTTTACTTTGAATGCATGCATTGGGGTAAGGGCCCATTTAGTGCCCCATTCGGGTCGGTCCCTTACAGTTGGTATCAGAGCTCAGAGTCATAAATTTTGTAGATTGATCTTTTGTTGTAGGTCGTTTTCCCATGATCACTAACACTCCGACAGTCATCAGGTACGCCTAAGTTTACTATTTGTTGTTGAAAAAGGGTTAAGAATTTACAATATCTGTCATCTAGTGTATGCCTTGTGTAGTGTTGTGGCGCGGAGACGAGCATGTTCTGACTCGTTATTGGTTTGGGTTTAGAGCGCCATCATGCCAACTTCCCGCAGTGTGTGATGTATGTTGTGGCTTGTTGTGGTATCCAGGTAGATTCGGATGCCCTGGGACATCTTTCCAGAGGGAGGTAGAGATTGGACTCCCATAGGCCAACTGTGGCCCAGTTGATGGTTTTCCCCTAGTGAGAGGGTGGAGGTGCTTTGCCTTGGAATGCCACTCCAAGAGAGGAGTTAGCTGTGGTTGTGCTGATGTGGATGTTTGTGGAGCAAGTCCCCGTGTGGACTAGCCTGGGTAGCTCAAGCATTGATCTTGAGCCTTGTTAGATTATTTGGTTGCCAAGAGAGTGGTTGCAAAGTTGGTAGCCTTCGAGGTGGTTGATGAGGCATCTTTGTGCTTCTGTGAAGTGTTGTTGTTTGCAGCCAGTAAGCCGGAACCCTGTAGTTAAGGGTGCAGCAAGTAGTGTTCCCTACGGACTGGATTCGTTGGTGGTTTCCTCAGTTGTTTGGTAGAATTGATTACTCTTCTTTTGGTAAGCCCTAGAGTAAGGCTAGCTGCTGCATGTTGAGAGAGCCGGCCAGAGTTTGTTGAGCATCATGTGGAGATGCAAGAGTAGGTTGTGAGCCTTCAGCTTGATGAGATGCCTTAGGCATGGTTGTTGGAGTTGAGCCCTTGTATGCCTAGCCAGAGTTCGTGTCACTTGAGGTTGTGACCTTGTTGGCCCCGTTTGTAGTAAGATGTGGATTTGGTAGTAGTGGCACTTGAGGTGCATTGGTTGGCGTGCTGCTTTGGCACTAAATCTGGTTCAGGCCTGAGTTTGGCATGGGTATAGCAGATGGTTCTATGCCGTCCGGAGTTTAGCGTACTTCTTTAGCCTTAGATCCGTTTATGGTAATTGCACCTGTGTAGGTCGTGCAAAAGGGCTAGTTCATGGGTAATCAAAGGATTTCAAGCGAAAGGATGTTCGAGAGGAGCCGGAGCCTTTTCCCAGTGTTACTGGAGGTTGAGTAAGTCAAGCAGGTTGTCGGTTGGTAAGTGTTAGTGCGCGTGCATCTCACGCTAGTGTTAAGGCCAAGAGATCTTTGTGGTTGGTAGTGCGGTCAACTACCTTCGAGTGCCTAAATCTCAGGAGAGTTGAGCATCGTAGAAGCAAGTTTGGGTTCCAGCTGAGGGACCATGAGTTGGATGCCTATGAGGTGAGTAGGATGCCTTGTGAGAGGAGTTGGATGCCTTATGGGTAAGCACCCTTGGTAGAGGCATGGTATAAAGTAAGTTTGGTTTGGCATGGTTATGCTTTGGTAGAGCAAGGTTGCCACAGCTTTGAGCATCGTGTGGAGATGGAACTTTGGGTGTTCCGTTGATTGGTTGTATCTCTGCCAGGAGCTAGTGTGGCTTTTGGGAAAAGCATTTGTTAGTCTTGGATCTCTAAAGAAAGGTTGGGAGTTGTGCACACAAGTGTGTTTTGTGGGGTTCGTTCTGTGGCGAGAGTTTCATATCCATGTAGGGTTTGCTTTGGGGATCTGGTGCTCTGTTTTTGGAAAAGTTGGACTCCAGGTGGATGTTGTAAGGCTTTAGTGAGGTGGTAAGGATTCCATGCTCGTGGTATCAGGTTGTTGCTTGGGTAAGATTTGTTAAGTTGGACCTAAGCTTGGTTGGCGGATCTTCTTGTTGATCGTCATGACTGAGAGAGTTGTTCGGATCCTTCCTTGGGTAGAAGTTATGTTGTGGTTGACGTCTGAGTAGGAGGATGACGCATTCGGTAGCGTTTCGGGTCCTCTTGGTTTCCAAGGAGTTGGAGTTGGCCAGCATGGTTATGATGTTGGGAAATAGGAGTTGTTGTTTGTTCAGGCAGTTGGCTGTTAGTCCGTTAGTTGGCAGTGGGTGTTGAGGGTTGTCGGAGAACCCTAGGTTGTCGAGAGCCTCTCTAGAGCTTAGTCAGGCCCAGGTAGTGAGTTTTAGTTGGCAAGTTGAAGTCGAGTAGCTTGTAGCCTCGGGTGAGATGCTGGCAGTCTTGGTAGCCTAGCAAGCTGGTATTTGTTTGGAGTGGAGTCCGGATTGGTTCCGGTGTGGGAACAAGTTGATGCTTGGTGTTGACCAAGGTGTGGATTGGAATTTCTAGAAGCCAGTTTTGCTCGTGGGGCGAATGGTTCGTGCCCTGTTGGTTGTCTTCCTGTTTCAAGGAAATTTGAGAGTTGCCCCGTTGATATTTGGAGGTTCAGTCCTTGGTGAACCCCTGTTGCTACCCCGTGAGATTTTGATCTTGTTGCTTTAATGGAGCAAGACAGTGAGTGTATTTGGAGCTCTCTGTCCTTCGGTTGTCTGCTCATAGGAGCCGTTTCTTTCTGGGTTTGGCAGTTTGCTACCGTAGGTTTGTTAAGGATTTTTCCGCCATAGGCTCGCCCCTCACTCGTCTGACGAGGAAGGGTGTCGAATTTATTTGGAACAGTAAGTGTGATGAGAGCTTTGCCAGGCTCAAGCGCAGTTTGACTTCGGCACTAGTGTTGGCAGTCCTGGAGGGGACAGGTGGTTTCGTGGTTTACAGCGATGCTTCCAAGTACGGGTTGGGTTGTGTGTTGATGCAGCACGGGAAGGTCATTGCTTATGCTTCCCGCCAGCTGAAGCCATATGAGCAGAACTATCCGACTCATGATATGGAGTTGGCAGCAGTGGTGTTTGCACTGAAGATTTGGAGGCATTATCTGTTTGGTGAGCGGATTATTGATAGTCAGCTGAGTGACCCCGCACTTAAGAGATTGTTTGACAGAGTTAGTGCTGACGGAGATTTTGATTTCGTAATTTCACCAGACAGTGGGCTGACGTACAGTGGCCGGTTGTGTGTTCCGGATGTTGCAGGATTGCGAGCAGAGTTGCTCTTAGAGGCCCACAGTTCCCCGTTTGCTTGGCACCCCGGGGGTACCAAGATGTATCAGGATCTTAAGCAGACATTCTGGTGGATGGGTATGAAAAGAGATGTTGCGGAATTTGTCAGTCGATGTCTCACTTGTCAGCAGGTGAAGGCACCCAGGCAGAGACCAGCCGGTTTGTTGCATCCGTTGAGTGTGCCTCAGTGGAAATGGGAAGAGATCTCCATGGACTTTATTTCTGGTTTGCCGAGGACTCCGAGGAAGTTCTCTCAGATCTGGGTGATAGTCGACCGATTGGCTAAGAGCGCACACTTCATTCCCGGTAGAGACACTTATACCGTGGAACAGTGGGCGCAGTTGTTTTTGGAGCAGATCATTTGTTATCACGGTGTGCCTGTGAGGATTTTGTCTGACCGTGATTCGAGGGCTTGTCTGCTGTTGATTTCGGGCGCTTGGGACCAGATTCAGATTCGATGGAGTTTGCCTATAACAACGCTTATCGATCGACGATCTGAGATGGCTCCATTCGAGGCTTTGTATGGTAAGCGCTGCCGATCTCCCGTGTTCGGGAAGAGGTTGGTGACAGCGTGTTTTGGGTCCCGAGTTGCTGCGATTGACCAATGGTGCCGTCGTGTAAGATTAGAGCTCGTATGTTGACAAACTTCGAGCGAGATAGAAGAGTTACGCCGATGTTCGGCGTCGGGATTTGGAGTTTGAGGTTGGTCAGCATGTATTCCTGAAGGTTGCACCGATGCGAGGTGTTTTGAGGTTTTACAAGCGTGGAAAGCTGAGTCCCCGTTTTGTTGGTCCGTTTGAGATTCTGGAGAGGATCGGCAAGGTTGCTTATCGATTAGCCTTGCCTCCGTCATTGTCGCGATGCGGTACGCGTTTTTCATGTTTCGATGTTGAGACAGTACGTGCCGGACCCGTCGCACATTGTTGACTTTGAGCCGTTGCAGCTGAATGAGGATTTGAGCTTCGAGGAGAAGCCAGTGAGGATTCTTGCTTTTGAGACAAAGTCACTGCGTAATCGTGAAATCCGGTTGGTAAAAGTTCAGTGGAGGAGTCAGAGTTCAGAGGAAGCCACTTGGGAGCGGGAGGATGAGATGAGATTGCAGTATCCCGAGCTGTTCCAGTCTTGAGGGACTTTCGTCATCGGGAAGTTTGGTGAAGACATTTGGGCATGGAAGAATGTGGAAATAAATAGGGTAGCGTGGGAAGCTAGGCAAGCGTCGCTGCCAATCGAGCCACTAAGCACTCTTTTGAATCTATGCGCGCGATCTTGTATATATGCCGTGCACAGTGGAGATTTTATATAAAAGCAGAATTTCTGCCCGAAGCTTCTTCCTTCTTCTTCTTCCTCGCGATTTTCCTTCTCCATTTCTCCCCGACCGACCGAGCTTTCCCTCGTCGTTTCTCCCTCGCCGACCTCCGTCCCGGTAAGTTCTTCTCCTACTTCTCTTCTCTTCTTCTTCTTCTTCTTCTTCTTCTCCCCCAATTCCTTTCCCTTTCTCCCCTGTTTCGGGCTTCACCATTTCCGGCCGAGTCGAGGTGATTTGAGGTATGGTTTTTGTGCAGCTGGAGTAGGGGAGTTCGTCCATCAACAAATCGGCCGTCGAATCTTCTCCAATCGCCCGAATCGAGCTCGTTTTCTCCAATGCTCTGTTCGCCCCTGTTCGCCCAGTCGCACGCGCGCAGAAGCTCGCCTCAGCGCCCAGCCGCATCGCGTCGCCCGAGCCCCTGCTCGCCGAGTCGTGCTTCATCGGCCAGTGCCACTCGCGTCCGCGCGCGCGCCTCCTCGCCAGCGCCGAGCCGAGCCGCATCGCCAACGCCCTGTTCGTCCGCGCGCGCGGCAGCGCGCTGCCGCTCGCGCGCCACGCGCCACCGGATCCCCGCTTTGCCCGCCGCTAGTGCAATCGGCTCGTTTGTGCGTTCGTCGCGCCTCGTGAGTTGCTCCCGAGCTGAGCCCTGTTTATTTTATTATATTTAGGCCTATTGTGTGATTTTGATTGCTTTCTTGTGTTTATTGACATATTTAGTAATAGGTGCTCATTTCTGAATTCCCGGTTAGCATGATTTTCCTAATTAATTCTCATGTTAATCCATGCTAGGTTGTTTCTTTCTGGCATGCTCGTATCTGTTCCTTGCTTCGTAGTATCATTGTAACGGCCCAGGTTTTCGCTCCGGTCTTCCAGGTATGCCCAAGGGGTATTTTGGTAATTTGGTCGGGCCGTCAGGGCCGTTTATGTCTTTTCTAATTGCTAAAATATTGGTTGGATTTATGTAGGTTTGTGAGGCTTTGTGGAAGGGTTTGAGCAAGGTTTGGTGCAAAAAGTAAAAGAAAGGAAAATGTGTTGCAGCTGGGTTTTGAACCCGGGTCTTCAGGGAAGCTTGTGGGGATGCGTGCCAGATGAGCTATTGAGAGCTCTTGTTGCTCTTTCTGCGTCATATTATGTTTAACCTTGGATCTTGGAGTTTGGTGCATTTGGTTAAATGAAAAAAAAAAAGGAATTAGGTTTTTGGTTCTTCATTCTCCAAATCTCCCCTTTGCCGTCCAAGCTTGTTCCCCCTAGCCTTCTTGCCGATTTTCAACCTCCTTGCATCTCCTTGGTTTGATCATCGTCATTCCGGGTAAGTCTTCTTCCTCTTCATCTTCTCCGGTATGGATTATTGCTGGCCGAATGTAAGAAAAAGGGGTTGTGTGTGTGTGTTGTGCAACACCGAGGGAAGCCCAAAGAATGAGCTCGTCGCATCGGCCCACTCCGTCGATCGGCCCACTGTCGCGCCCAGATCGCCCTCGCTGCTTCGCCCAAGAGCCCACCCACTCGTCGTCGGCACTCATGTCACGCCCAGATCGCCGCGTCGCAAGCCCAAAGCAATGAGCCACCCATCGCCCGGTCGCCATCGCAGTAGGTCGCCCAGGTCGCTCGCGAGCCAGACGCCAGATCGCGCCCGCGCGCCTTCGCCCGTGTCAAGCAGCTTGCCCGCGTCCGCCTCGCACGCCCAGCGCCCTCGCCCAGCGCCGTGCTCGCCGCCGTGATCGCATCGCCCATACGCCCAGCGCACGCCCGGCGCCACCCAAAGTACATCGCACCACCAGAAGAGTGCCCAGCCTCGTGTCGTCGTGCCGTGTGAGTGCTCCCGAGCCGAGCCTACTATTTTATTATATTTTTAGGGCTATGGTTGTGATTGTTACTATGCTTGTAGGTTCTCGATAGCTAGCTCGGAAGTGTTCGAAGCTTAGGAATTTGTGTGTAGAAGTCTTCCAACCAAGGTAAGGATTTCTTACCGGGGTTGTGTGGACCCTGCGATGTTCTACGTGATTGATGTTGTATGTTTGTTTGTGATTATCAGCATGTATAGTTTAGGTGCTCTGTTCTGAATTCCTGACTGGCATGACTTCGTATGTTGTTCTTTCATGTTAGTCCATGCTAAGTTGTTCCGTCCTAGCATGCTCATAATCATTCTTGTTCCGTAGTACCATGCTAGGTCTGCTGTATTCTTTTGAGCACGTATTGGATTGTTTGCTGATTGTTAAGGCAGGTTAGAATTCGTGTAGGTAGCATCATCCGGCCCGATGCATAAAGTATCTTGCATCCATGGCGGGGACGTCGAGACGATTCTCGTCCCTCGACCCCGTTAGGGTTTAGCTAACTCGACCGATAGGCCCCCGCAATCTCGGGTGAGGGTGGCGGTCGTTAAATGCCCCATCGGTCGGGATGATGACTTGGCATTGCCTCGCCCCGGCGCAATCGGCACGTCCTCGGCGTGTTCGGCCGTAGCCCTTGATTGCCACCGTTAGGGCAAGGATCGCTTCTGGTGTAAGCCTACCACGACCGGTTCCTTTAGCCTCAAAGTGCGGTGGTTCAGCCGACATAGTTCACGTGTCCGTGTCTCACACCCCTATGTCGTTGACACCGATCCGTAGATTTAGTTAGGCGTGGTGATTCGGACATGGGCGACTTGCCACTAGACCCGCACACCCCATAGTTCTGCAGAGCACGCGGTGCATGCTTACGCTCATTACAAATACGGCCGGGAGAGCTCCTCGGGAACTTGAGCTAGTGTACCTTTCATTCGACAAAGAGACAGTGCAGAGGCGAGGATTTGTTTCTCGTATAGGACGATTTGTGTGGAGGTTTGTTTCCTGGACTAAGACCACGAGTTGGCATCCGAGGCCCAAGTGTGGGCTAAGCTATGTGCTCTATTCTATGTTTATATTCACACTTGCATACACTCATCTTGATGACCATGTGCATCGTATTGTACCCCGGTTAGGGATTCTTACTGAGTAACTCGTTACTCACCCTTTTTTTTTGTTTCCACAGTAACCAAAGAGCGAGACAGATGGTGAAGGAGGAGCTATGATCATGGGCCCTGCTGTCATCTCTGACCATTTTATTATATCATGACTCTTGACTTTTGTTATTTCCCACTGAATGCATGTAGAAGGGCACGGAGCCCTAGGATGTTTTCTTATGTTTTATGGATTCCAAATTTAGTTGTACTTGTGGAAGGTTTGAATGGTTTAAATAAATCTCTCGTCAGTATGCTTTTAGAAATGTATTTATCCAAAAAGCAGTGCTTGGAAACAGGGACAGGTTTTAGAGTAAATTGTTTTGATTGTTGAACGTTTCTGTTTTTACTTGGAATCCGAAACCATGTTGCATATTGTCTTTTATTTTGAATACATGCATTGGGGTAAAGGCCCATTTAGAGCCCCTTTTGGGTCGGGTCTTTACAGTTGGTATCAGAGCTCAGAGTCATAGATTCTGTGAGACCGACCTTTTTGTTTGTAGGTCGTTTTCCCATGATCATCAACACTCCGACAGTCATCAGGTACGCTTAAGTTTACAGTTTTAGAAAAGGGGTTAAGAATTTACAATACCTTTTATCTAGTGTATGCCTTGTTTAGTGTTGTAGAGCGGGGACGAGCAGGTTCTGACTAGTTATTGGTTTGGGTGTAGATCGCCAGCATGCCAGTTACCCGCGCCGGAAGAGGACGCCCGAGAGGAGGCCGAGGTGTCAGGATCGGATCTAATGTTGCAGGGACATCGTCCCAAGCTGAGACTGATGGCATTCCACCAGTAGCTCCCCCTGTTGCGCCTAGAGGAGGCGTTGAGGCGACTGAGCGCCGTGAGACTGCTCCTGGAGCAGAATTTGCTGAATCTATGAGGGCTATGATGGTCAGCCTGTTGAGTGACCAGAGGTCAGAGACCCAGGCCTTGTTGGCAGCGCAGCGGGAAGAGTCCCAAGCTCAGATTGAGCAGTTGACCCGCATGTTTCAGCAGGGCGCAGCAGCACCCCCAGCTCCACAAGAGCAAGTAGCCCTAGAGGCAGATGTTGCAGAGGGTGCCGAGGAGTTGGGTAGATGGTTGAAAGACTTCGTGAAGTGGAAGCCTGAGAAGTTTGATGCCACAGGAGATGCTTTAGCGGCAGCCAGATGGATTGCCCATTTGGAGTACACCTTCCTGATTATGGTGTGCCCCGATGTTCAGAGGCCGAGGTGTGCGGCTCATGTGCTAGGAGGCACAGCGAGATGGTGGTGGGAGTCCACCTTGAGTGAGAGACCAGCTGGGTCACCACCTGCTACTTGGGAGTTCTTCAAGTCGGAATTCAAGGTCAAGTACATCAGTGATGAGGCTCAAGAGAAGATGGTGGAGCTTTTCCAGAACCTGAAGCAGGGTTCTGATTCTATTGAGGAATATGAGAGAAAGTTCTCGGAGTATGGATATTTTGCTCCGCAGTTGATAGCCACCCCTGAGTTAAAGATCCGGAAGTTCATATCTGGTTTGAGACAGGGTGTTTCTCAGGATGTCAGGGCTCAAGCCCCTGACACATATGCTAGAGCTGTTCAGTTAGCCACTATATATAATGGGAAGTATCCTGTTGAGCGGATTGTTGCCGCTCCGGTCCAGCGTCCTGTCCCAGCTGCAGTGGGGCAGAAGAGGAAGTTTGATTTCCGAGGAGGCGGCCAGCGCCGCCAAGGACAGTATCAGAACCGAGACCAGCGAAGAGTTCCGGCCCGTTTCCAGCCTCGCCAGCAGGGCGGTCCCAGGCAAGTTCCCGCATGTGCCACTTGTGGGAAAGTCCACGCTGGAGCTTGTCGACCGACCACGATTGTGCTTTCGTTGTGGTAGAGAGGGCACATGGCCCGTTTTGTGATCAGCCCGGCTATGGCGGCTTAGCGGTAGCAGCGAGAGTCGGGTGTTTGCTACGACCCGTCGGAAGGCCGAGCGTCACGGATGCCGCCGTGGCGTGCACGCTTCTTGTTTTAGATCACTCGCGCATTTGTCTTGTTTGATTCTGCCCTCACGCATTCATTTGTATCTGTGTTGTTTGTGAGCATGCTAAGTTAAGTTTAGAGCCTCTAGGTTTTGAGTTGTCTCATGCAACTCCTTTGGGAGTTAATATGTTAGCTAGAGATAAGATTAAGGATGGCCGGATCGAGATATCCGGAGAGTTTCTTGTGGCTACGCTCATAGTTCTCGCCTATGACGGTTTTGATGTGATTCTTGGTATGGAGTGGTTAGTCACAACCACGCGTTGATTGATCGCCACCGAAGAAGTAGTGTTCAGCGCCAGTCGGCCCACCACTTTAAGTTTTGTGGAGTCCAGGGTGGAGTTTGCCCGCGATGGTGTCACCGTGAAAGCTCGTCGTTTGCTAGCTCATGGAGCTTGGGGCTATCTAGCCAAGTTGTGCCGGGAGAGCCGCCCCTCGTTGTCTGTTGATCAGTGCACGGCCGTGCGTGAGTTTGCGGACGTGTTTCCTGAGGAGAGTTACCGGGGTTGCCCCCAAGAGAGAGAGTTGACTTCACAATTGAGCTCGAGCCAGTGGACCCTCCCTATCTCGAAGGCTCCGTATCGTATGGCGCCAGCCGAGTTGAAGAAACTGAAGGTTCAGTTGCAAGAGATGTTAGATCGAGGGTTCATCCGTCCGAGTGTGTCCCCGTGGGGAGCACTAGTCCTGTTTGTGAAGAAGAAGGATGGTTTGATGCGCTTATGTATTGATTATCGCGAGCTTAATAAGGTGACAGTGAAGAATAAGTATCTGTTGCCCCGTATTGATGATTTGTTCGATCAGCTTCAGGGAGCTTCTGTAACAGCCAAGTTTTCTATCCCAGTTTTCGAGGTGCCTTCGGGTCAAGTTTCGGTTGTTGGTTGGGTCGTTAGAGCGGTTTTGCCCCTTGGGGGTATTTTGGTCTTTTGGCTCTTCGGGCAGGATTTATGGTTTTCAGGGTTTCGAGGTAGCTCCTGCCTTTGTCGTGGCTTGTTTGGGTTGGACTGCGAGTCCCGAGATGTTTGGGCTAGTCGTTTGGAAGTTCGGTTGTGATTTGGGATTTTTGCAAAGTGATGGTTGGTTGTGTGCTTCCTTTGGGATTCGAGCCCGGGCCCTTAGTGTTGCTTTGGGAGTGGGGTTTAAGTGAGATTTATTTATTGGAAAAGGATGCTTCAGTCGGGTCTCGAAGGAGGAAGCCGGGAAATGGGATTTTAAGGATTTTTAGAAAATTGGAAAAAATGGATAAGGATGGAAAAAGGATTAAAATCCCATTTATTCTTTTATTTTCCCATTTTCCTTTTTATTTTCTTTTTCTTTTATTTTTCCCCCAAATCCATTTCTCTCTCTCTCTCTCTCTCTCTCTCTCTCTCTCTCTCTCTCTCTCTCTCTCTCTCTCTCTCTCCCGAGCCCCCACCTTGCCCGACCCAGCCTTGGCTCGCCCAGCCCCTTGCTCGAGAAGCCCATGGCTCGCCCAGCTCCAGCCCGAGCAGCCCAGCCCCGTGCGCCATCGCCCTCGCCCAGCCCAGGTCGCCTCAGCCCGAGCGTCCCGCGCCATCGCCACTTTCGCGCCCGATCCCCCGTCGCGCGCCCCAGGTGTCGCCAGCCTCGTGTCGCCCGGCCCGTCGCATCCCCGTCGCCGAGCCGCCTCGAAGTCGCCGCCACAGTAGCTCGCCGTCGAGGCGCTGTCCTTGTGCCGAAGCTTCGCTGCCGCTTCTTGCCCTCCAGCAGCTTCGCCAGCGCGATCGCGTCAAGCCGAGCGCCACTCCACTCACCACCGTGCCCAGCGCGCGCCTGCGCCCACTGTGTCACCAGCGCCCAGCGCTGTGTCAGCGTGCCCCAGGCCCAGCCAGAGCCAGAGCCCCAAGCACCAGTGTCAGGCCAGCGCCACTGCTGCACAGCGCAGCGCCAGCCCGGTACCTAGCTCGTGCAAAATGGCCCGTCCGAGTGTCAGCCGTGCCTCGTGAGTTGCTCCCGAGCTGAGCCCTGTTTGTTTTATTATATTTGGGCCTTATGATTGTAATTATTGTTGTTTTTGTTAGGTTCTCGCTAGCTAGCTCTGGGTTCGATCGTAGCTTAGGTTTCTTGTGTTTAGAGGTCTTCCGCCTGTAAGGATTTCTTACCGAGTTGTGTGGACCTCGCGATATTATATGTGATTGCTTGATTGTATGCTTGTTTGTGTTTATTGACATGTTTCTGATAAGTGCTCTATTCTCGAATTCCCGATCGCATGATTTCCTATGTTGTTTCTCATGTTAGTCCATGCTAGGTTGTTCCTTTCTCGCATGCTCGTATCTGCTTCCTTTGCTTCGTAGTATCATGCTAGGCTCGTTGTATTCTTATTGAGCACGTATTGGATTTTATGGAATTGTGTGTTGATTGTCGTATGGCAGTTAGAATTGCGGGTAGATAGCATCATCCGGGCCCGATGCATAAAGTACCTTGCATCCATGGCGGGACGTCGAGCAAGTCATTCCATCCTCGACCCGTGTGAGGGATTAGCTAACCCAAGAGGTAGGCCCCGCAATCTTGGGTGAGGGTGGCAGATCGTTAAATGCCCCAACCGCCGGGATGATGACTTGGCATTGCCTCATCCCCGGCGATCGGCACGCCTCAACGTGTTCGGCCGTAGCCCCCGACCACTGTTAAGGTAAGGGCGCTTCGGTGTGTAAGCCTACCACGACCCGTTTCTTTAGCCTCAAAGTGCGGTGGTTCAGCCGACATAGTTTACGTGTCCAGGTCTCACACCCCTATGTCAGTGACACCGATCCAAAGAATTAGTTAGGCGTGGTGACTGGACATGGGCAGCTTGCCTCTAGACCCGGCACCCACAATGGTCTGCAGTAGCATGCGGTGCATGTTTACGCTCATTACAGCGCCGACCGGAGAGCTCCTTGGGCACGGAGCCCTAGGGTGTTTTCTGAATGTATTTCCGGATTCTAGCATTGTTGTAAAGCTTGTATGTTTTAAATAAATCTCTGATCAGAGTATGTTTTGGAAATGTATTTGTCTTGGAACAGGTGCTTGGAAACAGGGATAGGTTTCAGGAATTTATGTTGATTTTTAAATGGATGTTTTCATGTTTTAGTTTGGGTTCTGACTTGTTGTTGGTTTGGGTTTAGAGCGCCATCATGCCAACTTCCCGCAGTGTGTGATGTATGTTGTGGCTTGTTGAGGTATCCAGACAGATTCGGATGCCCTGGGACGTCGTCCCCGTGGGAGGCAGAGCTTGGACTCCCGTAGGCCATTTGTGGCCCAGTTGTTGGTTTTCCCCTAGTGAGAGGGTGGAGGTGTTTTTCCTTGGAGTACTACTCCAAGAGAGGAGTTAGCTATGGATGTGCTTATGTGGATGCTTGTGGAGCAGGTCCCCGTGTGGACTAGCCTGGGTAGCTCAAGTGTTGATCTTGAGCCTTAGCAGATTGTTTAATTGCCCAGTGAGTAGCTGCAGAGTTGGCAGCCTTCGAGTAGATTGTTGAGGCATCTTTGTGCTCCTGTAAAGTGTTGTTGTTTGCAGCCAGTAGTTTAACCCCGTGGTTAAGGGTGCAAGGAGCAGTTGTTCCTCTCGGATTGGATCCGTTGGTGTTTTCTCGATGTTTGGTAGAGTTGAGCACTCTTCCGTTAGTGAGCTCCTGGAGTGGAGCTAGCTGCTGCATGTTGAGAGAGCCGACCAGAGTTTTGTTGAGCATCATGTGGAGGTGCAAGAGTAGGCGGTGAGCCTTCGGTTTGATGAGATGCCATAGGCATGGTTTTTGAATTGGAGCCCTTGTATGCCTAGCCAGAGTTCTTGTCACTTGAGGTTGTGATCTTGTTGGCCCCATTGGTAGTAAGATGTGGTTTTGGTAGTAGTGGCACTTGAGGTGCATTGGTTGGTGTGCCATTTTGGCACTAAGTCTGGTTCAGGCTTGAGTTTGGCTTGGGCATAGCAGATGGTTCTATGCCGTCCGGAGTTCAGCGCACTCCTCTAGCCTTAGATCCGTTTATGGCAATTGCACCTCTTTCGGTCGTGCCAGGGGGCTAGTTCAGTGGTAGTCGATGGACTACAAGCGAGAGGATGCTCGAGAGCAAATGGGCCGAGAGCCTTTCCCAAGTTGTTACCGGAGGTTGAGTAAGTCAGCAGGTTGGCGGTTGGTATTTGTTTGTGGGCGTGATTCTCGCGCTAGTGTTAAGGCCAAGAGATTTTCTTTGTGGTTGGTAGTGCGGTCAACTACCTTCGAGTGCCTAAATCTGAGGAGAGTTGAGCATTGTAGATGCGAGTTTGGTCCAGCAGAGGGATCCTGAGTTGGATGATCATGAGATGAGCTGGATGCCTATGAGGCGAGATGAGCTGATGCCTTGTGAGAGGTTTCAGATGCCTTTTTGGGTAAGCACCCTTGGTAGAGGCTTGGTATAAAGTAAGTTCGGTTTGGCATTGTTATGCTTTGGTAGAGCAAGGTTGCCTCAGCTTCAAGTATCGTGTGGAGATGGAACTTTTGGTGTTCCTTGGATTGTTTGTATCTCTGCCAGGAGTTAGCGTTGCTTTTTGGGAAAAGCGCTTGTTAGTCTTGGATCTCTAAAGGAAGGTTGAGAGTTGTGCACAAGTGTGTTTTGTGTGGTTCGTTCTGTGGCGAGAGTTTCAGATCCATGTAGGGTTTGCTTTGGAGATCTAGTGCTCGGTTCTGGAGAAGTTGGACTCTAGGTGGTTGTTGCAAGGCTTTAGTCGAGGTGGTAAGGATACCGTGCTCGTGGTATCAGGTTGTTGCTTAGGCAAGTGTTGTTGGGTTGGACCTAAGCTTGGTTGGCGGATCTTCTTGTTGATCGTTGGTTGGAGTTCAGTTGGAAACTGAACAAGAGCGGTGATAGCTAAGCCGCGTGGTTTCTGATCGTCATGGCTAAGAGAGTTGTTCGGATCCTTTCTTGGGTAGAAGTTATGTTGTGGTCGATGCTTTGAGTAGGAGGATGACGCGTCTCGTAGCGCTTCGGTCCCTCTAGGTTCCCAAGGAGATGGAGTTGGCCAAATGGTTGGGATGCTTTGAAATTGGAGTTGTTTGTTCAGGCAGTTGTCTGTCAGATCGTTTGCCGGCAGTGTGTGTGTCGAGGGTTGTCGAAGAACCCTAGGTTGTGGAGAGCCTCTCCAGAGCTCAGTCAGGCCGAGGTAGTGAGTTTAGTTGGCCAGCTGGAGGCGTGTGGGTTGTAGCCTTGGTTGAGTTGCTAGCAGTCTTGGTAGACTAGCAAGCTAGTGGTTGTTTGGAGTAAAGTCCGGATTGGTTCCGGTGTGGTGGCAAGTTGATGCTTGGTGTCGACCAAGGTGTGGATTGGAGTTGCTAGAGATTAGTTTTGCTCGTGGGGCGAGTGGTTTGTGCCCTGTTGGTTGTTTTCCTGTTGCAGGATGTTGAGTTGCCCCGTTTGGCTTTTGGAGGTTCAGTCTGAGATGAGCCCCTGTTGTTGCCCCGTGAGATTTAGATGATGTTGCTCTAGTGGAGCAAGACAGTGAGCGTATGAGGAGCTCTCTGTCCTTCGGTTGTCTGCTTGTAAGAGCCGTTTCCTTCGGGCAGTTGTCAGGTTACTCCCTTGGTCTTGGAATTGATGGTTGTGGTGCTAGCAAGAGGGAAAAGTTTGTTGGCTGCTTGGAAGTAGTCGTTTGTTCAGTTAAGTGGATTCTTGGATGGTGTTCTAGAGGCTGCAGTAAAGGTTGTTCTGCCTCTTGTGAGTGTTTGGCCAAGATTTGGTTCTTTTGTTGTTTCTAGAGCTAGTTCGGTTCTAGCTGGAGGGCGTTGCCCTGAGGTCTTTTTCCTAGTCAGGAAGTTTTGGGAGTTGACCCCTCCCTCGGCAGTTGCGCAAGTGCTGTTAGTTTCGGATTGGTGGTCCGATTGGTTGAGTTTTCCCTTGGGTGTTGCTTCCAAGAGTTGTTTGTTCCCGCAAGGGCGGAGGCTAGCCAGTAAGAGTTGAGTTGTTCTGGCAAGTCGTTGGTTCTTTGGAGAATGAAGATTTCCTTTTTTCCCCTAGCCTCTGTGGTGGTTGAGTTGCTCCTTGGATGCCAGCCTCGAGTGTTAGCTCCTGAGGTAGTCTTGCGGATTCGTATGGTTCAGGATCCGTAAGCTTGGAGGTTGTCGTCATCCGTTTTCCTTGTGAGGTTTTGGGAGTGGAGCTTCTGGTTGGAAGTTGAGTTAGGCCTAGGCTAAAAGGAGAAGTCTTTTGAGTAGCCAGTTGGATTTTAAGAGTGAGTGGTAGCTTGGAGGCGAGCGTTGCTCGTTATAAGTTTGGGTTGAGTTCTGCTGAGCAAGCCCTTCTTGGGCTTTGTTCCTAGTTGTTGTGCGTTCGCAGTTGGCGTTAGCAGAGCCGCGTTTGAGTGAGTTGGAACAGAGGTGCCGTGGCATTGGTTGGTAAGCTGTTGAGCTGTTTTCCTCAAGGTGTTGTGTCGCAGAGAGCTGCGTGATGGTTTAGTCCTTGCTTCTTGAGATTTTGAGAGGAATGTTGGTTGTTCCTTGCCTGGCGATGTTCTCCTTGGCCAGTTGCTGGTAGGTTTTCGTTGGAAAGTTTGCGTTCGGCCGTTGAGGAGCTCTAGTTTGTTGGTTTGGCCGAGTGGAGCTCGTGGCTTGGCCCCGCTTTTTAGAGGTGGCCGTAGCTGAAGTTTCAGCTGGTGTGAGTGTTGTTAGCCGTCAAGTGTACCAGGATGGTGCCCCTTGCCTTTGGTTCGGCGTTTTCTCCTTAAGATGGTTGCTTAAGCGTTGTGGTCGTGTTCTAGTTGGAGAAGTTTGCCTTTTGGATCAATCGCCAGCTGGTGTTTCTCTTGGATCTCGTTAAGGCTGTAGGCAAGATTTGAGGTTCGCTGGTCTCTTGTGAAGTAAGAGTAGGCTGTTTGGTTTTCAGGAACCTATGAGGTTCAGTTGTTTGGTCAGCTTGTTGTAGGGTTGAGGTTGTTTTGTTGTCAGCCGTGAGCTTCCAGAGGAGTTTTGCCAGTGCGTGGTGTAGAGTTTCAGAGCTTGTGGCCAGTCCTCGAGTTGTTGAGAGTAGCACCGTTTGAGAGTTGGTGCAAGTTGAGGACGTGGTTTGCCGTCTAGTTTTTCGCATTTGTTTTCTTTCGGAGTTCAGTGTTTGGCAGTCTGGATGGCTTTGTGGCCTTGAGTTTTTGAGAACCCAAGAGGGTTTGGTTTTCGGAGAAGGTTGGTGCTGGTTTCTGTGGAGTTTTCCCGAGTCGTTGTCTTAGGACTTTCGAGGACGAAAGTCTTAAAAGGAGGGAGTATTGTAACAGCCCAGTTTTCTATCCAAGTTTTCGAGGTGCCTTCGGGTCAAGTTTCGGTTGTTGGTTGGGTCATTAGAGCGGTTTTGCCCCTTGGGGGTATTTTGGTCTTTTGGCTCTTCGGGAAGGATTTGTGATTTTCAGGGCTTCGAGGTAGCTCCTGCCTTTGTCGTGGCTTGTTTGGGTTGGACTACGAGTCCCGAGATGTTTGGGCTAGTCGTTTGGAAGTTCGGTTGTGATTTGGGATTTTTGCAAAGTGATGGTTGGTTGTGTGCTTCCTTTGGGATTCGAGCCCGGGCCCTTAGTGTTGCTTTGGGAGTGGGGTTTAAGTGAGATTTATTTATTGGAAAAGGTTGCTTCAGTCGGGTCTCGAAGGAGGAAGCCGGGAAATGTGATTTTAAGGATTTTTAGAAAATTGGAAAAAATGGATAAGGATGGAAAAAAGATTAAAATCCCATTTATTCTTTTATTTTCCCATTTTCCTTTTTATTTTCTTTTTCTTTTATTTTTCCCCCAAATCCATTTCTCTCTCTCTCTCTCTCTCTCTCTCTCCCCGAGCCCCCACCTTGCCCGACCCAGCCTTGGCTCGCCCAAATTTCTGCCCGAAAGCGCAAAACCCATGGCTCGCCCGCTCGGCCGAGCGGCCCGGCCCGTGCCGCACCGTCGCCTCGCCCACCAGTCGCCTCAGCCCGAGCGTTGCGCGCCATCGCCAGCCCGAGCCCAGTCCCTGTCGCGCGCCCCAGTTTCGCCAGGCCTCCGTGTCGCCCAGCCCATGCTGTCCCCTGAGCCGAGCCGCTCCGAGTCGCTCGCCCTATAGCTCGCCGTGCCGAGGCGCGCCGTCTTTGTGCCGAGCTCTTGCCCGTGTGCCCTCGCCCTGCAGCTCGTCCGCGCCCGAGCGCCCTACTCGCCCAGTCGTGCCCCAGCGCGCCCTAGCGCCCATGTCAGCGCGCCCCAGGGCCGAGCCAGCGCCCGTTGCCTGCGTGTCAGCGCGCCCAGCGCCCATACAGCTGTGCGGCGCCAAAGCCAATTGCCTAGCCCGTCACAAAATGCCCGTCCGAGTGTCAGCCGTGCCTCGTGAGTTGCTCCCGAGCTGAGCCCTGTTTGTTTTATTATATTTGGGCCTTATGATTGTAATTATTGTTGTTTTTGTTAGGTTCTCGCTAGCTAGCTCGGGTTCGGATCGCACTTAGGTTTCTTGTGTTTAGAGGTCTTCCGGCCAGGTAAGGATTTCTTACCGGAGTTGTGTGGACCCTGCGATATTATATGTGATTGCTGATTGTATGCTTGTTTGTGTTTATTGACATGTTTCCTGATAAGTGCTCTATTCTGAATTCCCGACTGGCATGATTTCCTATGTTGTTTCTCATGTTAGTCCATGCTAGGTTGTTCCTTTCTGGCATGCTCGTATCTGTTCCTTGCTTCGTAGTATCATGCTAGGCTTGTTGTATTCTTATTGAGCACGTATTGGATTTTATGGAATTGTGTGTTGATTGTTAGGGCAGGTTAGAAATGAAGGTAGATAGCATCATCCGGGCCTGATGCATAAAGTACCTTGCATCCATGGCAGGGATGTCGAGCAAGTCATTCCGTCCCTGGACCCCGTGAGGGATTAGCTAACCCAAGCGGTAGGCCCCGCAATCTTGGGTGAGGGTGGCGATCGTTAAATGCCCCAACCGTCGGGATGATGACTTGGCATTGCCTCATCCTCGGCGATCGGCACGCCCTCGGCGTGTTCGGCCGTAGCCCCCGATTGCCACTGTTAAGGTAAGGGCGGCTTCCGGTGTAAGCCTACCACGACCCGCTTCCTTAGCCTCAAAAAGTGCGGTGGTTCAGCCGACATAGTTTACGTGTCCGGTCTCACACCCCTATGTCAGTGACACCGATCCAAAGAATTAGTTAGGCGTGGTGACTGGACATGGGCAACTTGCCTCTAGACCCGACACCCCCCATGGTCTGCAGTAGCACGCGGTGCATGTTTACGCTCATTACAGTGCCGACCGGAGAGCTCCTCGGGATCTTGAGCTTGTGTACCTTTAAATCGACGATGAGACAGTGAGGCCGGGACTTGTTTCTCGTATAGGGCGACTTGTGTGATGTGTTGTGTGGTGATTTATTTCCGGACTAAGACCCTGAGTTGGCATCCGAGGCCCAAGTGTGGGCTAAGCTATGTGCTCTATTCCCGTGTTTATATTCATAGCTTGCATATCTTTCTCGCTAGATGACCATGTGTATCGTGATTGTACCCCTGTTGGGGATTCTTACCGAGTAATTCGTTACTCACCCTTATTATGTGGTTTTCCACAGTAACCATGGTGCGAGACAGATGGTGGAGGAGGAGGAGCTGTGATCATGGAACCCGTTGTTCAACTCTGAGTCTTATGTTTATGTTTATGATTTTAATGTCCTCTGAATGCATGTAGTTGGGCACGGAGCCCTAGGGTGTTTTCTGAATGTATTTTCGGATTCTAGCATTGTTGTAAAGCTTGTATGTTTTAAATAAATCTCTTATCAGAGTATGTTTTGGAAATGTATTTGTCTTGGAATAGGTGCTTGGAAACAGGGACAGGTTTCAGGAATTTATGTTGATTTTTAAATTTATGTTTTCATGTTTTAGTTGTACTTAGAATCCAAACACCACCTTGCAAATTTTCTGTAGATTTGTATGCATGCATTGAGGTAATGGCCTATTTAGAACCCCATTCGGGTCGGGTCGTTGCAGCTTCCGTGTTCTCCAAGATAAATCTGAGATCCGGTTACCATCAGTTGCGGATCAGGGATGCCGACATTCCTAAGACAGCTTTCAGGTCTAGATATGGTCACTATGAGTTTGTGGTCATGTCGTTTGGATTGACTAATGCCCCAGCCGCGTTTATGGACATGATGGATAGGGTGTTCAAATCATTTTTGGACAGCTTCGTCATCGTGTTCATTGACGATATTCTAATTTATTCGAGGTCTAAGGAAGACCATGCAGAGCATTTGAGGCGAGTATTGGCAGCTTTGAGGGAAAACCAGCTTTATGCGAAGTTTTCCAAGTGTGAGTTTTGGTTGGAGCAGGTGGCCTTCCTAGGTCACGTGGTTTCGAGAGATGGTATAGCCGTGGACCCCGCGAAGATTGAGGCCGTGAGTTCGTGGGCCAAGCCGACTTCAGTTGCCGAGATACGCAGCTTTCTGGGTTTGGCAGGTTACTATCGTCGATTTGTTAAGGACTTTTCCGCCATAGCCTCGCCCCTCACTCGTCTGACGAGGAAGGGTGTCGAGTTTGTTTGGGACAGTAGGTGTGATGAGAGCTTTGCGTGCTCAAGCACGCTTTGACTTCAAAGACCAGTTGTTGGCGATCCCGAGGGGACAGTGGTTTTGTGGTTTCTGATGATGCTTCCAAGTTTGGGTTGGGTTGTGTGTTGATGCAAAGACGGGAAGGTCATTGCCTATGCTTCCCGTCGAGCTTGAAGCCGTATGAGCAGAACTACCCGACACATGATATGGAGTTGGCAGCAGTGGTGTTTGCAATCAAGATTTGGAGGCATTACTGTATGGTGAGCGGATTCAGATGTTTACGACCACCGAGCCTCAAGTATCTGCTTACTCGTAAGGAGTTGAATATGAGGCGAGAGAGATGGTTAGAGTTGGTAAAGGATTACGATCATGAGATTTTGTACCATCCGGTAAAGCCAATGTAGTGGCTGATGCTTTGAGTAGGAAGACGTCGCACTCCGCGGCGTTGTTGAGTTCCCAGCCTGGATTGCGGAAAGAGTTCAAGCGGGCCGAGGTTGCCGTGTTATTGGGTGAGGTTACCGCCAGGGTAGCTCGATTGTCGGTTTCAACCATCGATTAGACAAATGGATTATTGATAGCCGCTTGAGTGACCCCGCACTTAAGAGATTGGTTGACAGAGTTAGTCTTGACGGAGACTTTGTCTTCGTATATTCACCGACATGGGGTTGACTTATAGAGGCGGTTGTGTGTTCCGGACATTGCGGGATTGCGAGCCGAGTTGCTCTCGAGGCCCACAGCTTCCCATTTGCTTGGCACCCCGGGGTACCAAGATGTATCGAGACCTTAAGCGCACCTTCCGGTGGATGGGAATGAAGAGAGATGTGGCGAGTTTGTCACCCGGTGTCTCACTTGTTAGCAAGTGAAAGCACCTGTGCAGAGGCCACCGGTTTGTTGCGCACCGCTGAGTGTGCCTCGGTGGAGATGGGAAGAGATCTCCATGGACTTTATTGCTGGTTTGCCAAGGACTCCGAGGAAGTTCTCTCAGATCTGGGTGATAGTCGATCGGTTGACCAAGAGCGCACACTTCATTCCCTGTAGAGACACTTATACAAAGCGGAACAATGGCGCGCTTGTCTTTGGAGCGAATCATTCGTTACCATGTTGTGCCTGTGAGGATTGTGTCGGATCGTGATTCGCGGTTCACTTCTTGTTTCGGAGAGCGCTCCGAAAGGTTTAGGCACCGAGTGCGCTTTCAGACAGCGTTTCACCCTCGAGCATGATGGGCGGATCGAGAGGGTGAACCATTCTTCTCGAGGATATGTTGAGGGCTTGTGTGTTGGACTTCTCGGGCAGTTGGGACTAGTATCTGTATCTGATGGAGTTTGCCTATAACAACAATTATCAGTCGACGATTCAGATGGCCCCATTCGAGGCTTTGTATGGTAAGCGTTGTCGGTCCCCCGTGTGCAGGAAGAGGTTGGAGATAGGCGTGTTTTGGGTCCCGAGTTGCTGCGCAAATGACTAATGGAGCAGTGCAAAAAAAGATTAGAGCTCGTATGTTGACAAATTTCAGAGCGAGCGAGAAAAATTACCCGATGTTCGGCGTCCGAGATTTGGAGTTTGAGGTTGGCCAAAGATGTGTTCCTAAAGGTTGCTCCAATGCGTGGTGTTTTGAGGTTTGGTAGCGAGGAAGTTGAGTCCCCGTTTTTTTGGTCCGTTTGAGATTCTGGAGAGAATTGGCAGAGTTGCTTATCGGTTAGCCCTACCCCCGTCATTGTCAGCAGTGCACAGTGTATTTCATGTATCGATGTTGAGGCAGTACGTGCCGGACCCGTCACACATTGTGGACTTTGAGCCTTTGCAGCTGAATGAGGATTTGAGCTTCGAGGAGAAGCCAGTGGGGATCCTTGCATTCGAGACTAAGATGTTGCGTAATCACGAGATTCGGTTGGTAAAAGTTCAGTGGAGGAGTCAGAGCTCCGAGGAAGCCACTTGGGAGCGGGAAGACGAGATGAGATTGCATTATCCTGAGCTGTTCCGGTCTTAAGGACTTTCGAGGACGAAAGTCATAAAAAGGAGGGAATATTGTAACGGCCCAGGTTTTCGCTCCGGTCTTCCAGGTATGCCCAAGGGGTATTTTGGTAATTTGGTCGGGCCGTTTATGTCTTTTCTAATTTCTAAAATATTGGTTGGATTTATGTAGGTTTGTGAGGCTTTGTGGAAGGGTTTGAGCAAGGTTTGGTGCAAAAAGTAAAAGAAAGGAAAATGTGTTGCAGCTGGGTTTTGAACCCGGGTCTCCAGGGAAGCTTGTGGGGGTGCGTGCCAGATGAGCTATTGAGAGCTCTTGTTGCTCTTTCTGCGTCATATTATGTTTAACCTTGCATCTTGGAGTTTGGTGCATTTGGTTAAATGAAAAAAAAAAGGAATTAGGTTTTTGGTTCTTCATTCTCCAAATCTCCCCTTTGCCGTCCAAGCTTGTTCCCCCTAGCCCTCTTGCCGATTTTCAACCTCCTTGCATCTCCTTGGTTCGATCATCGTCATTCCGGGTAAGTCTTCTTCCTCTTCATCTTCTACGGTATGGATTATTGCTGGCCGAATGTAAGAAAAAGGGGTTGTGTGTGTGTGTTGTGCAGCCAGCCGAGGGAAGCCCAAAGAAATGAGCTCGTCGCATCGGCCAGCCTCCGTCGGCGACGGCACTGTCGCGCCCAGATTGCCCGCCGCTTCGCCCAGAAATTTCACCCAACTCCGTCGTCGGGAGCTCCTGTCACGCCCAGATCGCACGTCGCAAGCCCAGCAGCCGAGCCAGCCCATCGCCCAGATCGCCATCGCAGCAGGTCGCCCAGGTCGCTCGCGAGCCAGACGCCAGATCGCGCCCGCGCGCCTTCGCCCGTGTCGAGCAGCTCGCCATCGTCCGCCTCGCACGCCCAGCGCCCGCGCACCCTCGCCAGCGCCGTGTCGCTCGCCCGTGTCTGCATCGCACTCCCAGCGCCGCGCGCGCCGTCGTGTGCCCCTCGCAGCGCCGCCTGATCCGGTACCCACAAGACCACCAGCCAAGATGCCAAGCCTCTTGTCGTCGTGTCGTGTGAGTGCTCCCGAGCCGAGCTTGCTGTTTTATTATATTTTTAGGGCTATGGTTGTGATTGTTACTATGCTTGTAGGTTCTCGATAGCTAGCTCGGAAGTGTTCGCAGCTTAGGAATTTGTGTGTAGAAGTCTTCCGACCAAGGTAAGGATTTCTTACCGGGGTTGTGTGGACCCTGCGATGTTCTACGTGATTGATGTTGTATGTTTGTTTGTGATTATCAGCATGTATAGTTTAGGTGCACTGTTCTGAATTCCTGACTGGCATGACTTCGTATGTTGTTCTTTCATGTTAGTCCATGCTAGGTTGTTCCGTCCTGGCATGCTCATAATCATTCTTGTTCCGTAGTACCATGCTAGGTCTGTTGTATTCTTTTGAGCACGTATTGGATTGTTTGCTGATTGTTAAGGCAGGTTAGAATTCAGGTAGGTAGCATCATCTGGGCCTGATGCATAAAGTATCTTGCATCCTTGGCAGGGACGTCGAGACAGTTCTCCGTCCCTGGACCCCGTTAGGGTTTAGCTAACCCGACCGGTAGGCCCTGCAATCTCGGGTGAGGGTGGCAGACTGTTAAATGCCCCAACGGTCGGCATGATGACTTGGCATTGCCTCGTCCCCGGCAGTCGGCACGTCCTCAGCGTGTTCGGCCGTAGCCCTTGATTGCCACCTGTTAGGGCAAGGATCGCTTCGGTGTAAGCCTACCACGACCGGTTCCTTAGCCTCAAAGCGCGTGGTTCAGCCGACATAGTTCACGTGTCCGTGTCTCACACCCCTATGTCGCGACACCGATCCGGAGATATAGTTAGACGTGGTAATCGGACATGGGCGCTTGCCACTGGACCCGCACCCCCATAGTTCGCAGTAGCACGCGGTGCATGCTTACGCTCATTACAAATACGACCGGAGAGCTCCTCGGGATCTTGAACTAGTGTACCTTTCATTCGACAGTAGACAGGCTGAGGCCGGGATTTGTTTCTCGTATAGGACGATTTGTGTGGAGGTTTGTTTCCAGACTAAGACCCTGAGTTGGCATCCGAGGCCCAAGTGTGGGCTAAGTATGTGCTCTATTCTGTGTTTATATTCACAGCTTGCATACACTCATCTTGATGACCATGTGCATCGTATTGTACCCCGGTTGGGGATTCTTACTGAGTAACTCGTTACTCACCCTTATTTTGTGGTTTCCACAGGTAACCAAGGAGCGAGACAGAATGGCTGAAGGAGGAGCTATGATCATGGGCCGTGCTGTCATCTCTGACCATTTTATTATATCATGACTCTTGACTTTTGTTATTTCCCCTGAATGCATGTAGACGGGCACGGAGCCCTAGGATGTTTTCTTATGTTTTATGGATTCCTGCATAGTTGTACTTGTGGAAGGTTTGAATGGTTTAAATAAATCTCTGATCAGAGTATGCTTTTAGAAATGTATTTATCCTGAAACAGGTGCTTGGAAACAGGGACAGGTTTTAGAGTAAATTGTTTTGATTGTTGAACGTTTCTATTTTTACTAGGAATCTGAAACCATGTTGCATATTGTCTTTTATTTTGAATACATGCATTGGGGTAAAGGCCCATTTAGAGCCCCTTTTGGGTCGGGTCTTTACAATCATGCTAGGCTCGTTGTATTCTTATTGAGCACGTATTGGATTTAATGGAATTGTTTGCTGATTGCTAGGGCAGCTTAGAGTTGCAGGTAGATAGCATCATCCGGGCCTGATGCATAAAGTACCTTGCATCCATGGCGGGGACGTCGAGACGATGCTCGATCCCCGACCCCGTGAGGGATTAGCTAACCCTACCGGAGGCCCCGCAAACTTGGGTGAGGTGGCGGCGGATCGTTAAATGCCCCAACGGTCGGGATGATGACTTGGCATTGCCTCGTCCCCGGCAGCCGGCATGTCCTCAGCATGTTTGGCAGTAGCCCCTGATTGCCACCTGTTAAGGTAAGGGCGGCTTCCTCGTGTAAGCCTACCACGACCCGTTTCCTTAGCCTCAGGTGCGGTGGTTCAGGCTGACATAGTTTACGTGTCCAGTCTCACATCCCTATGTCGCTGACACCGATCCAAAGATTTAGTTAGGCGTGGTGGACTGGACATGGGCAGCTTGCCTTCGCACCCGGCACCCCTATAGTTCTGCAGAGCACGCGGTGCATGCTTACGCTCATTACAACGCCGACCGGAGAGCTCCTCGGGAGCTTCACCGATGTACTTTCATCGACAGATGAGACAAGTGAGGCCGACTTGTTTCTCGTATAGGCGACTTGTGTATTGGACTCGTGTGGTTATATTATTCCGGACTAAGACCCTAAGTTGGCATCCGAGGCCCAAGTGTGGGCTAAGCTATGTGCTCTATTCTGTGTTTATACTCATAGCTTGCATACATTCATCGAGATGACCATGTATATCGTATTGTACCCGGTTGGGGATTCTTCTTGAGTAATTCGTTACTCACCCTTATTATTGTGGTTTTTCCACAGTAACCAAGTTGTGAGACAGGATGGTCAAGGAGGAGCTGTGATCATGGGGCTCGACCATCAAACTCGATTTTCTGTTATGACTCTTTATGTTTTATTTTCCCCGAATGCATGTATGTAGGCACGAGCCCTAGGATGTTTTCTCTCAATATTTTGTGGATTCCAGCATTATTGTATCTAGACACTTTTTGAATGATTTTAAGAAATCTCTGATCGGAGTATACTTTGGAAATGTATTTATCTTGGAACATGTGCTTGGAAACAGGGACAGGTTCCATGGAAATTGTCTAGTTTTTAAAGGGGTTATTTTGAATGTTTTGTTTTAATTGGAATCCGAAATCATGTCTGTTTAATGTCCTTTACTTTGAATGCATGCATTGGGGTAAGGGCCCATTTAGTGCCCCATTCGGGTCGGTCCCTTACAATACCTCCAGCCATTTTTTGGTAACCGAGAGATGAAGGTCAATGCATACCTCGCAACAAACACATCGAGCGCGGAGTTCTTGGATCTATGGATTATTTTCTCTACCATTAACATAAAATAAATCGATAAAAAATAGAGGGAAGTTACAAAACGAATGAGGTGGGCTGGTTTCCTAAAAACATGGACCACTTAATAAATCATTATAATTAAATAAAAAACTAATTATAATTTTTCCAACATTCTCCCACTTGGTCCATGAACACCTCACCAATAATATCATAATGAAAAATAAAACACATGGATTATGACGACAAGTCCTCTTAGTGCGAGTATTATCTTCCATATATCACAATGCATCATATTTCTCAACCCAAACCACATACTTAAATGAATAAACCCTATGTTTATTCTAGGTCCATACTAAAGTAATATTTTCTCAACAATAAATACGTTTGTGCACAACTGAATGAGAAAATATAAATTGAATAAGAGTTTCAATAAAATATTGATTACACGATCCCTAAAATTCTTTAGTAGCATGCATTTAATCAAGGGACCAATAATCATCAACTCAGTGTTAATGTGTTAAATGACCACTTTCTTATATTTAACACATTCGAAAAACAACACATGAGTTGACACAGTACATTCTTAATGACTTACAAATAGAGTCAATGACTCTAAGCCCAAAAGGGAAACTCTTCAACCATACACCATGTGAAATAGCTTCAAAACATAATACAAACTCAACCTCTATAATGAAAGTGGAAATCACTTCCAAATTGTCAGTTCGTCTAAACATGAGCATAAAATCTTTTGACCCTTGAAAGAATCTTATAAATTTCTTTGTAGCTCTCCAATAGTCAGCACCTAGGTTACTCTGAAAACTTAATAGCATCTCAACAACCAATGTTGATGAAATGTTCTTCATCTGTTCCTGTTCGAGCTCATTTTTAGGACAAGACATAAGATTAAATTTAATCCCTCCCACTGACCTTCTGGTATATACATGATCCATAATCTTCTCATCGAAACCAAATGAAGAGATGACATCATGGAATATCAAATACCATTGGTGGACAAATTGTGGTTTTTATAAGACTGATTCTTCAACACACAAAATTAAGGTGAATTGTTACAAGAATAATTAGTCCATCACTTGAATAATTAGTCCATCACTTGAAGTGGTACACTGAGCATCTGAATGATTTTTCCTAGAATCAATATTCTGAGATCGATCGCTCCCACTAATCTAGTGATTCTCAAGAAATTTTACATTTCTTGATTCCATAAACCTAATCCTCCACCTAGATGAAGAAAAATTATTCCCTTCCAAATTTATAAGAGATTTGAGCTCGGGAACAACACATCTTATTTTAGAGAAACTTCTAAATTGAATTGCTACAATGACTTAATTATGCTCATTTGACTAACTTTGAAGCTAGTATGAAGTATGTTTTACCAATGTAGAATCATGAATATGTTCTACCAATGTAGAATCATGAATATGTTCTACCAATGTAGAAGCATGAAAAATATGAATATAATGACATAAAACTTACATGTGGGCTAAAGTTTTAATTCAATTTAGATTCATATAAGCATAATGATAAGATTTTTAAATTATATTCATTTTTTCTAATCCTAGTGGGTAAATTAGAAAAATATAATTTAATATTTTATCCTAATTAATATGAAGTATGTCCTACCAATGTAGAATCATAAATAATATGAATCTAGTAATATAAAACTTGCATATGAGCGAACGTTTTAATTTAACTAAATTCATTTAAACTTAATGATAAAACAATTAAATTAAGTTCCTTTTTCTAATCTCTGTGGGTAAATTAGAAAATATAATTTAATATTTTATCCTAATTATATGAAATATATCCTACCGAAGTAGAATAATTAAAAATGAATTTAGTGACATAAAACATTTGCCTGTGGGCTAAAGTTTTAATTCAATTAAATTCATTTAACCATAATGATAAACCTATCAAATTATATTTCTTTTTCTAATCCCGTGGGTAAATTAGAAAATATAATTTAATATTTTATCAAGTATATTAAATGAAGTATTATTCTACTAAGGTAGAATTATGAAAAATATGAATCTAAGGACATAAAACTTGTCTGTGGGCTAAAGTTGTAATTCAAATAGATTCATTTAAACTTAATGATAAAACTATTAAATTATGTTCTTTTTTCTAATTCCTGTGGGTAAATTAGAAAATATAATTTAATATTTTATCCTAATTAATCCATATGAAACGTGATAAAATTTACCATATTACATTGATTAATCACAATTAATGTTTATTATCCAAATGTGACCCTAATAAACTTTATTATAATATTAATTAGATTAAAGATGTTATGGCTGCTCTTTAATTTAATTAAATTATATGGATCACTTAAACATCATAAAACTTAGACTCAATTATTGCTTCAAGCAAAATTAAAGTATTTCTAAAGAAATAATATTATCTAACCTAATATTGCATAAATAATTATAAAAATAATCATGCAACCAAAATATAGATAATATAAAATAAAATTGAGTCATTGTCAATAATTCCATTATGCATACTTTATTAAATTAATACCAAAATATTTAATAAGCATAATGTATTAAATTTATCACAACAATCGCGCATAGATTATTTAAAGAATCAATCTAGTTAACAAAATAATTAACTTGCTTAATGATTTGATATAAATATGTGCGTACAAAAGGTTGTGCCATCAACTCCTAATTGTAGCAACTTTATTTTTAAATTCATTGAATTTAAAAAGCTACATATATATGTCATTGCACCTCATATCGAATACATATTTTGAACCACATCAACACAGTGCATAAATTGAACAAGACAATATGATACACCATAGTGGTTCACCAAACATTTAAAGGGTGTGAGATCAATTCTTAATTGTAGCAACTTTATTTTAAAATTTCTTAAATTTAATAAGCTACACGTTACATGTCATTTATGGCAATAAACATATATATAATATAATATTTAGATCACCAACTACAAGAGATCAATTCTCAATAACATATATTATTTACATGCAATTCTACCATTTTTTTAATAAATTAAAAATAAGGTAGTAAAATATGCATATAACAAAAAATGACCATATCTTTAGATTTTTACCGCAAGTCAAAAAAATAACCAAATCTCCAGCCACACAAATAATTCCACATAATCAAATCCAACACAATGGATTTAATTTTTTTTTTAATAAACAGTAATCAAAATCGAGATAGCCAAATTAGCCAAAAATTAATAAATTTGGCATATCCATTAATGCATTATGATACAAACAAATAAAAAACAGATCCAATTTACCAGCAAGGTAAATATATAAATTGGAAGTTATTTGATTTAATAGACATATAATATTCAAAATCGATCCATCCAAATACATAATCAGTAGGGCCAAAATAGATCGCATCATCATCAATAAAAATAAAATCCATAAATTTGGCCAAAACCATATCTCTCAACAATGAGTATATCACAAGCAAAAGATATGGATTACAACAGATGAAAAATATACAGGTGTGGATTTATTATTTCAATAAACACATTAACCAAAAATCCATCAAGCCAAATAATCAAATCCAACTAATAAATATTACAAATTGATTACTGGAACATATCACAAACAAATATAAAAAAACAATTCTGCAACCAAATGGTAAATATATGGATTTGAATTAATTTATCTTGTAATAAGCAGTAGCTAGAGAATCAAATCTAGTGCCAAATAATTAAATTTAGTCCATTTGGCCAAAAGATAAATAAAAATAAATTGTGCTCAAATATATCAGAAAATTCATTACTTTGACAAAAAATATAATATGGTCAATTCTACAATATATAATAATTACACAAAAAAATTGCAGAATCCAAAAAGATACCAACTCAAAGATATCAAAAAAGCGTAATTAAATATCTAAAATGGAAAATCAGTATGTGTAATTTCCTTTCTGTAATTATTTATTTTTATTAATGAGTCATCCTCACTGTTCTGTCATTTTACCGAACATAAAAAAGCTTGCAGAACATAGATAACACAAAAAATTCAGATTTGGCCATAACTTATTATTCTCAATTCCAAATTTTAAATTTCACAATATTCACATACTTTAAATGGAAATTCTTGTAAAATAATTTTCTACTAATTCATTATGTTATTGTTAAAAATAACA
Source organism: Sicyos edulis (assembly GCA_036507275.1). Classification (NCBI taxonomy): domain Eukaryota; kingdom Viridiplantae; phylum Streptophyta; class Magnoliopsida; order Cucurbitales; family Cucurbitaceae; genus Sicyos; species Sicyos edulis. The sequence goes on from CM071848.1 coordinate 22,232,482, forward strand.
CAAAATAAAAAAACAGCCAAGAACTCCATTAATGGCTACCAAAACAAAGCAGACAATACCTAACACTATGCTTCGCTTTCTTCTTGACTTCTTTATTCGTAATAGAATATATAAGGTTAACTTGGTCTCGCATATTTCACCTTATTGATTCTAAAAGAAGGTCAAGTTTTTTTGCTTGGCTTTCTTCACTCCTTTCCTTCAGTTACATCCAGTCTCAATTCTGCTTCCAACTCCCGATGGGAGAAGGCTTGAACGTATAGCAAGAAAGAATAGAAGCCTATATGATGTTTTTGTTTACTTCAGAAAATCAAGAGAAGGAAAAATTTGTGTATCTCTTACTCTATGTTGATGATATGCTTCTAACTGGTCAAAGCATAGAAGATTTTAAAGAGATTAAAAGATAATTGACCTAAGAGTTTGAAATGAAGGACCTTGACCCTGCCAAAGTCATTTTAGGGATGGAAATTATAAGGAATAGAAGATAATGAGAAATTTTTGTTTCGCAGAAGACCTATGCAAAGAAAGTTCTATCTAGATTCAACATGATCAATAACTCAAAGTTGATGGACACTCCTCTTGCTCAACATTTCAAATTGTCAGCCAAAGATATATTCTCCTAAAGATAAAAAAAGGTAAGTTCTTAATGAGAAAGGTTCCTTATTCGAATGTTACTGGTAGTTTGATGTACCTAATAGTGTGCACAAGACCTAACTTAGCACATTGCTCGTTGTCCATAACAAGTGGTATCAGAGCTTACAAACTTGCAAAATTGTAATCAAATTTTACGCTAGTCTGCTTGAGTGAAGCAAGAACCAAGGCACAGTTTGCGGCCAAACAATCAGTTGGGCTCCCGAGGCGGTGAATGAATTCTTTGGGTTGGAAAACGAGAAGTCCGAATACGAGAAATTGTTGGATGGTTACACCACAAACGACCACAAGCTTTACCTTGAATTCATTGGCATTGAGGGAGCCACGTGGGACGAAGGGCCTCAATCTCGCTGATTTCATACCGCAAATATTAATGAGGAAGGACGTATTTGGGCCTCATTCCTAAAATCCTCGTTGATGACAGTCTCGCATAATTCAACACTAACGGTTCTGCGAGCACTGTTGATCTGCTCCATCATGATGGGCCTCTCCATCAACATTGGGCGCATAATTTCAAGGGAAATTTAGGCGTGGAAAGAATGAAAGGCGAGACACTTTATATTCCCTCATTTCATTTCCAAACTCTGCCAGTTCAAAGGAGTGAAGGGCAAGCCAAATGACCCTTTTGTGCCGAAGAAGAAAGTTTTGTGCTTCGCCTAAAAAATTGTTGCACAAGTAACTCGCCCATCTAGGAAGTAACAGACCAAGTCCCACAGGAGCGAAGAGAAACAGAATTTATTAAGAGAAATTAGGGACGAAAATCAAACTTTTTATCACTACTTCTTTGAGCGATAAAAGGTGCTGCAACAAGTCCTCATTGACCTTGATGGAGGTCCATATCATTTGCCCCAATTTCTAGAATTCCCACCTCAGCCAACAGAATCAAGCGATGACTCCTCTGAGCAATAATGGAAGTTCTTTTCCTCTTACCTTCTTTTGCCAATATATAATTTTCTTTAGTACTTTGTAATTTCTTGCTTCTTTGTACCTTTCTATTTCACCACGCTTATATGTATCACTTTCTCGAAATAATATGAAGCAAATTGAATACTATCAATTTCGAGTAGCAAGACTTCTATTGCTTGTCTCTGTACGAATTTTATTATTAATAATCTCTGTGAATAACTCAAGTAATTTTCTAATTCTTCAATGCTGGTGCAAAACTTGTAATTGAAATAGTGAAATCGTGATCCATAGCTCAAACCCATTAAGCTTAGATAGTTAATTTCATGGAATCCTTGTCGCCAGAGCAAACCCAATTAAAGTTTACCCAAGCCTTAAACTTCTAGCAAACTTTAAGTTTGGGGGTGGTGAGTGTTTTCATTTGGGACAATGAAAAGTCAAAGTTTAGGGGTGGAATTTGCTGAAGCGAAAGAAAATATGCTTCATGAATGATTCAGCATAGAAAGATTAACTGGATAGTTGCCATTTCACTGAAGTAAGAGGTGAGACTTGCAAAACCTAACCCAAGGGTGAAAAAAAAACAATTTCAAAATGTTCCGAAAGCAAAATGTGAGAGCGAAGTGAATCAAAAGGCTAGTAGCTCAAGTCCAGGGAGTATTTCTCCATTGTTGATTGCTCGAACGTCGCGTACCTATCTTACCAAACATTCAATGAAAAATTGAGCAAAAAACAGTAGAAAATTATAAGCGAGGAATCCTGAGCGAACTGTAAAAGGAGAGCATTCACTTCCGCAAAAGATAAGATGTACAAATAATAAATGGAGCGAAAGGTTTGAAGCAAAAAGCGAAATTTTTTGGCAAGTAAAGAGGTAAGGAACCAAATAGTTAAAAGTCTAAACTAAAAGGGGCTTGCTCAAATAGGTGGCTATTATGATTGAAAGATAAGAGTTCATAAATTTAAAAGCTTCGCCTAGCATGGTCCAGTTAGAGAAGAATGTTGCTTAGAAATTTACATGAATTTTAAAAGTGTTTGTTAATTGTCTTTCGCAAAGGTGATGAACATTAGTTCGTTAAGATAGGAAAAAGCAAATGCTCTTAAGTGAAAACTAAGCTATTACTCGAGACGAGCAATAATGCCAGTTTGGGGGTGTGATAACTCTCAAGAATTGAGAGTTAAAGTAGCTTAAATTAAAATGATTATGGAGAAAGTTTGCTATAATTAACTACTGAAACAAGGAACTTCACCCCCAATATGCTATATACTGAAGCATAAGCTAAATGTCATATAATATCTTGCTTAAAATGAATATAGAAGTTTGCTGCAATAGATTGAGAACGAATGCAAAAGAAATTTTTAGGTTTTAAAAGATCTTATATTTGTAGTTTGTTGCAATGACATTCGGGGAAGCGAAGCAGAATGAAAGAAAAACGAATTTGCCTCAAGTGAAGAAAAGACCTGTCAAAGTAGTCTCAAAATAACCAATGTTCGCCAAAGCGAAAGGTTGGGAGAAACTATCCAACCTAGGGGGTGTGTGGCATAGATCTAGAGCTCAAAGGATTCATCTTGGTTGTGGTTAGTGTCGGCTCTGATGCACTCGACAAAGTGGATCATTGATCAGAATGGCGTAAAAAATAAAGCAACATTTTGGCAGAAGTGGATCGTGGAGCAAGCGTCGCAGCAAATGTAGGGAGGCCTATATAAGATGAGGTGCTCCTTAGAAGAAGGGCGACCAATTTTTCTTTAGAACTTTCTCATTTCGTGTGTGTTCATCTTTCCCGTCCACTACTAAAAGTTTACCATTCCGTCAATTTTCAAGCCGCCGGAGTGATTTTGCCAAGCTTAGTTTGTTGCTTTCTAGTTTAACGTGATTTCTAGTTTAGTTTTTACGACATTTAAAGACGATTACATTGTAACTGGAACTTCCACCAGAGATCTTTCAAGTTATTAAAGTTTTCGGCGTTGTCCTTCTCTCACATCCTTACTCGTTCACTAGTAGAAATTCCCCTATAGATGGCGGGCATTGCCCGCCATTATTAAACAACAATGGTGGGCACAAGCCCGCCATCAATGCCCCTGTCATCGTAAGTTTTCGGTGGCGGGCAGGGAAAAGATGGCGGGCACGCCCGCCACCAATATGGGCCCGCCACTAATACACTTTAATGCCCGCCATTAATGTTGTTTTATGGCGGGATTTTATGCCCGCCACCTTTAATTTTTTTTTTTAAAGAAACCCCCAACAAAAGGGGTCTCGAGTTTTTTTTAAAAAAATGGTCAATTATCGGGATTTTGATGGTCAATCATCAGTTGTGCCCGCCATTAAAAGACATTATATTTATAAAAAAAACAAAAAGATCAGAAAAATACAGAGCCTGCCATTAAAAGACACTATAGTTCTAATTTATTAAAAATGACATATATTGTGCCCGCCATTAAAAGTTATTATACTTTATATAAAAAAAAAAGGAATATAGAGGCATCAATGCTAAACTTTCTAATAACTATCCAATCCCCTATTAAACTCTAGTTTTTAATGAAATCAATCATCCACACACACTAACTCATATGGAATTCTAACTTCTAAACATATATGCATGTGTTCTTAACACAATAATAGATATGCACACGACATTTCGGCAGCATGACGGGGCAATAATGCGATCCCAAAAAATTTCACATGTTATATAACAAAACTCTCCACCTGTATATGAACATAATGAAAAATCCAGTACACACCAAATGAGACTTTTGCCCCTCTAGAATCTATTAACATGCATCTAGCTATTCAATTAACATTAAACTACAACTAATTCATTCCTCCATACATAAACACTAATTTTGTATCATATGTCTACCTATGTACTCTGCCCATTCAACTCGTACCTCATCAATATCCGCTTGGTTGAAGACTAGCTAGAGATTATTAAAATCAGTTGGTTGAAGACTAATACACATACCAATATAACTACGCAACTTGGTTGAAGACTCACTGATATCTTGCCCCATTGAGTTATATTGTACAGTGCGACGCTCTCCTGCCATCCGGTCTTGAGCAAGCTCGCGTAATACTGTAACTCCTCTGGTATTTCGGTTTTGAGAAGTCCATCTGGCATTGGGAACATCATCGGCATGATCGCTATCCGACTGAGACATAATGTAAACCTGCATAAGAAAGAATTTATGTTAATTACAAATAGAAAAGATTGTATAAAGAATATGAGTTAAACAATCACAAATACAATAACACAAACCTATTTATTAATCCATATACCATCACAATCACTTCTAATATAGGTGGCTGAGTCATCATCAACAATATTAGGTAGGGATTCTATGATTCCATACCAATAATCTTGGCCAATATCAACTTCATCATGCCTGTGTTCTACGACTATTCTCTGTGAAGGCTAAGCACCACCGACCAACGAGGGTTAATTGGATCTTTTATGTAGAATACCTGTTTGGCTTGAGTGGCTAAAATGAAGGAGTCAGATTTATGTCCAATGAGATTAAGGTCTATGGTCGTAAATCCCATGTCGTCTACTTTAATCCCACCATTGTTTTCAACCCAATCACATTTGAATAAGACGACTTGAAAACTATTGTAATCAAGCTCCCAAATTTCTTGTACTATGCCATAAAAGGTCATGTCTGACATGATTGAATTTTTGTCTTTCGAACTAGAAATTTGCATAGTTCGAGCTGTTATCATAACTCCACTGTTTTGCACACTTCTAAGATCATCGCGTTTTTTTGTGTGATATTGAATACCATTAACTATGTAACTTTCATAAGTGGTAACTTCTGAACGAGGTCCATGTGATAACCACCTTAATGTAGATGATATAGATTGTATTTGAACCCCAATAGCCAACCCAACACGTTCACACAACCAACTGCTAAATATACAATTATGTTCATTTTGGAGCCATTTTTTATTTTTTGACTTAGTAGGATTCACTTTAGACAACATTTCCATGTGTTGATCTATATGTGGAAGCACTTCATCTACATTATTAAGTATATACATATGTACCTGATCAATCATATCTTTAGTTGGTGTTTTGTAATTGGCAGCAGATAATGGTCGATCGATATTTGAATCTATCATTTTGTTCGATGATCGCAACCCTACTGATTCAACTCCTTATAAAAATTCAAAACAAAACTCTATCGACTCTTCCAATATGTAATTTTCTCCAATGCATCCCTCCGGACGATTTCTATTTTGAACATAACCTTTCAAAACTTCCATATATCTTTCAAATGGATACATCCATCTCAAATAAACCGGTCCACAAAATTAAATCTCTCTTACAAGATGCACCATAAGGTGAACCATGATTGTGAAAAAGGCTGGTGGAAAGTACTTTTCTAATAGGCATAAAGTGATCACTACATCATCCTGCAATTCCTTCAACTTAAATGAATCGATCGACTTACTACATATAGCTTTGAAGAATAAACATAGCTGGATAATCGCATATCTAACGTGTTTAGGCAAAACACCCCAAATTGCTACATGTAGCAATTGTTGCATCAAAACGTGATGATCATGCGATTTAAGCCCATAAAGTTTCAAATCAGTAAGCGAAACTAATTTACTTATGTTGGATGAATAACCTTCAGGCACTTTAAGTTCAGATAAGCTTTTACACACACTCATCTTCTCTTTTCTCGATAGTGTGTAAAATGTTGGAGGCAGGAATGTCTTTTTATCTCCATTCTTAATTGGGGCTAACTCATGTCTTAATTTAGTCAAGTCTTCGCGAGTTTTTATTCCATTTTTTTTGCCAGGAATATCAAGTAGGGTTCCGATAATATTCGAACACACGTTTTCTCAATGTGCATGACATCTAAACAATGCCGCACGTGAAAATGTTTTCAATACTCCAATTCGAAAAGATCGATTTCTTCTTCCAATAAGATTCTTTAGGTTGTTGTCCTTTGCCATACGTAAATTGAAGGCTATTCAATTGTGCAAGAATCTCTTTACCACTTAGAGGTTCAGGGGGCATTCCATATTCTTGTTCTCCATTAAATGCTTTTTTCTGTCTTCTAAATGAGTGCTCGATTGGTAAATATTTTCGATGTCCGAGATACACATTCTTTTTTCCACTAGGTAAATAAATTGATGACGTTTTTTCTCCACAAATAATCTTTTGTAGTACACCCACACAGGTTACCATATGCTGGAAAATCATTAATGGTCCACGGCAAAATAGCTTTGAGGGTGAAGTGTTCTTGCCGATGGGCATCAAAACATCGAATGCCCGTGTTCCATAGCATCTTCAGATCGTCGATTAAGGAAGCTAAATAAACATCTATGTCATTTCCAAGTTGTTTGGGTCCTGAGATTAATGAATTTAACATTAAAAATTTACGCTTCATGCACAACTAAGGAGGTAGATTGTAAGTAACCAACATAACTGGCCAACAGCTATATCTAGTACTTTGGTCACCATGTGGATTGACTCCATCTGTTGAAAGGGCTAGGCAAAGGTTTCTCGTTTCTCCACTAAAATCAGACCACCTTTCATCTATTTCTTTCCATGAAATTGTGTCGGCTGGATGTTGTATGCACCCATCTCGCTGGCGGTCTAGCATGCCACGTCAACAATCTCGCAATTTCTTTACTTCGAAACATTCGTTCAAATCTTGGAATAGGAGAGAGATACCACATGACTTTTGTTGGAATATTTTTCACTCCTTCTTTCTTATTCTTCTTAACTTTCCATCTCGATGTTCAACAAGTAAGACACAATTCTGCATCGACAAGTTCTTTTCGATACAAACAACAATCATTGATGCATGCGTGGATCTTTTCATACTTCATCCCTAAGGTACTTAAAATATTTTTAGCATAATAGGCGGAAATCAGAATTTCATTAGGACTAGGCAACAAAATACTCAATAATTCTAATAGCTCTGAGAAAATTTTATCGCTCCATCCATACTTTGCTTTCAAATTATAAAGTTTAATCGGTGTTGATATCTTCGTAAAACCTTTACAGTTAGGGTATAATGGTTTCTTGGCATCCTCTAATGCTTCCTCAAATATAGGATATGTGTCGTTAAAATAATTTTGTGCAGCCTCAAACATCCATATTGGGTCATCCACATCTTCATCTACAACATCATCTATTGGAACACTTTCCATGTTTCTTTTCCTCGATACTGACTCTCCATGCCAAATCCATATGTTATAACTTTGATCGATACCATTACAAAATAAATGGTCTCTTGTGACATTCACGTCTTGGTATTTGGCATTCACACATTTCAAACATGGACAACAAACGACATTTGACCGTTTCGAATGTCGTATTGCATTTTTTATAAATATCTCAACTCCCAAACTGTATTCTGGTGACATCCGATCCTTAAAGATCCATGACTTATCCATAGTCATTTAGGAATCAAGTGAACTAGAGAAACTTAACCTACAATTGTTTTAAAATAAAGTAGAATCGAGTCACATATCTACTTCTAACTTAACTTAAATCAAACAAAGAATTTTAGCTATTTTAATTCACTAAACAATACAATTATTTCAACAAAGTTAAGTCTCATACATATGTAAAATCTAGCATACATGAATCAAGCTAATAATATAAGAAATGCACAAAAACAAGAAATGCACAAATTTTCAACAAAGTTAAGTTTGATGGCTATTATTTATACAAAAACCACAAATGCATAAGTTATGAGATGCCAAATTTAAACTTAAGCAACTTTGAAACACATACCTAAAGAAACAAAAAGAGACATTCAAGAAAATGGTTTACATATCTCACAAAATGCCCAAATTTGAAACAAGTTATTAAATGCCAAATTTGAACTTCTAAAAGCAACTTTGAAACACATATCTAAAGAAACAAAAAAAAGACATTCAAGAAAATGGTTTACATTTCTCACCAAATGCCCAAATTTGAAACAAGTTATGATATGCCAAATTTAAACTTCTAAAAGCAACTTCAAACACATACCTAAAGAAACAAAAAAAGACATTGAAGGTTTATATTTGTAACGACCTGACCCGAAAGGGGTTCTAAAATAGGCCGTTACCTCAATGCATGCATTCAAATCTACAGAAAATTTGCAATATGGTGTTCGGATTCTAAGTAAAAACTAAAACATAAAACATCCATTTAAAAAGTCAACATAAAATTCCTGAAACCTGTCCCTGTTTCCAAGCACCTGTTCCAAGACAAATACCTTTACAAAACTCACTCTGATCAGAGCTTTATTTAAAACATACAAGCTTTGCAATAGTTACAACCATGCTAGAATCCGGAATTACATTTAGAAAACACCTTAGAGCTCCGTGCCCAACTACATGCATTCAGAGGACATTTAAAACATAAACATAAACAAGACTCAGAGTTGAACAACGGGTTTCCATGATCACAGCTCCTCCTCCAGCCATCCTGTCTCGCACCATGGTTACCTGTGGAAAAACCACAGAAATAAGGGTGAGTAACAAATTACTCAGTAAGAATCCCCAACCGGGGTACAATACGAAAACATCTCATTTAGCACACCGACATGCAACCATACAATGACTTAGAACAAAACGGTAGGTTTAGGCTATGTGCTAACACTAGAGCTAGCCTATCAAGGGCTTTCAACTACAACCTATCCTAGGTTCTACATCTGGATGCCCATCGAGGTCTTACACAACCTAGGATACAATGACACAATGATGCTCATCGGGGACTTACACACAAGGATGCCCATCGGGGTCTTACACATACGGATGCCCATCGGGGTCTTACACCTCTAAACAATGATGCCCATCGGGGTCTTACACATACGGATGCCCATCGGGGTCTTACACCTCTAGCTATCAATGGTGCCCAAGGGGGTTTTACACATCTAAGATGCCCATCGGGGTCTTACACCAGCTAAACAATGATGCCCATCGGGGTCTTACACATACTGATGCCCATCGGGGTCTTACACCTCTAGCTATCAATGCTGCCCAACGGGGTCTTACACACCTAGGATGCCCATCGGGGTCTTACTCCAGCTAGGATCACTGAGATGCCCATCGGGGTCTTACACTCTTAAGCAGCCTCATGATGCCCATCGGGGGCTTACACACAAGGGAACAAAGTCAAAGCCCATCGGGGACTTACCTACATTATGGATCACCCGCCTAGCACTAACATGGAACTATCGAAATATAACAGAACAAGAATATGCCAAGATAAAAAGACCCTAGCCTCAGAACTAATATAATGAAACACCATACAACACATACACGGAAGCAAGAGAAAACATGTAACCTATCCACTAGAATTTCATACAATCACAAGATATGGCATACTATCAATTATTCGCAGGTCCACACAACCTCGGTAAGAAACCCTTACACGGCCTAAGGCAACAACACACAAGAAACCTAAGCTGCGATCGAACCCGAGCAACCTAAAGCGAACCTAACAAACACATCAAAAATCACAATCCATAGGCCTAAATATAATAAAATAACTCTGAGGGGCGCAGCTGCTGGGCGCTGAGGGGCACAGATGGGCGCAGGGGCTGGGCGCTGGGGCGCTCTGACACGGGCGCTGAGGCGTTGAGCTGCGCGCTGAGGCATGGCTGGGCAAGCAGGGCCCTCGGGCGTGGACGCGAACGCGCGGGCGAGCTGAAGGGAGGTGAGGGCGCGCGGGCGCGAGCTCAGCTCGGTACAGGGACGGCGCGCGGGCACGACGCGACGGCTACAAGACGTGTGATCTGGCATGACGAGCTACAGGGGATGCTCGATCTGGCACGAGGAGGCTCGGATCGGGGCGGCATGGGCGCGGACGGGACGAGCGGCACTGTACGGTCGGGCTGGGCGACACGACCTGCCTGGGCGGGCTCGGGCTGGCGACCTGGTTGGACGAGCAGGCTCGGGCTGGGGAGAGAGAGAGAGAGAGAGAGAGAGAGAGAGAGAAAAGGGGATTTTGAAAAAAAAAGAAAAGGGAAAATGGGAAAATAAAAGGAAAATGGGGATTTAATCTCTTTTTCCATCCTTATCCAAATTAAAACTTTAAAATCCCATTTCCCGGCTTCCTCCTTCGAGACCCGACTGAAGCAACCTCTTCCAAAAAAAATAAAACTCACTTAAATTCAACTCCCAAATCAACACCAAGGGCCCGAGCTCGAATCCCAAAGGAAGCACACAACCAACCATCACTTTGCCAAAAACCCAAACCACAACCGAACTTCCAAACGACTAGCCCAAACATCTCGGGACTCGCAACCAACAACAATCAAGCCTCGACAAAGGCAGGAGCGACCTCGACGCCCTAAAATCCACAAAATCCTGCCCGGGGAGCCAAAAGACCAAAATACCCCCAAGGGTCAAAATAGCTCTAACGACCCAACCAAACAACCGAATCTTGACCCGAAGGCACCTAAAACTGGAGTAGAAAACTGGGTTGTTACAATATTTCTCACAAAATGCTCAAATTTGAAACAAGTTATGAAATGCCAAATTTAAACTTCTAAAATCAACTTTGAAACACATACCTAAAGAAACCAAAAAAGACATTCAAGAAAATGGTTTACAATATTTCTCATAAAATGCCCAAATTTGAAGCATATATGTAAGAATACAACATACAATGTTAATAAATGAGCGAAAAAAAAGAAGTAAAAAAAAGTTAGGGGAGAAAGAAATTACCAACACTTTGGAGAAATGAGAACAAAATGGCGGCGGCGGTGAGAGTTTGTTGAAGAAAGCAGTGGCGGCGGTGATGGTTCGTGGAAGAAAGCGGCAACGGCGGAGGAGATTTGTCGGAGAATTCTTGGTATTTTTGGTCGAAAGAGAGAAAAAAAGGAAGAAAGGGTTTGGTCGAAACGGCGGCGGTGAAGGTATTTTTGGTCAAATATGAGAAAAAAAAAGGAAGGAGGCGCGGAGAGAAAGGGTTTGGTCGAAAGAGAAAAGGAGGAAGAAAAGAAGAAAGAGAAAAAAAAAGGTTTCGGTGGCGGGCAAGGCCCACCACCAATTATCAAAGAAGGCGGGCCTGGCCCGCCATCAATCATCAGTGTTTCATTTTTCCTTATATTTTGGCCTGCCATTGATAATTGAATTTATACTAGTGGTTATTTTATGGCATAGTTATTTCTATCAAAGCATGTTTCCCATCTTTTATTTGCATTTGAGTGTGTTGTTTGATATGAGGAACTAAACTCTTTATCGGGGGGTTTCAGGAAAGTAAGGGAATTCGCTAAGGCGACGTGGGTAGCGAAAAGAACGTATTAAGCATGTCTTCTCTTATCTAATATATATTTCGTTTGAGAAAATTGTTTGAATCAACTCTGTGTTGATTGGAGAGAGTAAATACAGAGCGAACTTGCATGTATGACATTGTAACGGCCCGGAAATTTCATCCAGTTCTTCTCGGGTTGCCCAGGGGCATTTTGGTAATTTGGTCAGGTCGACAGGGCCGGTTATGTCTTTGCTAATTGCCGAAAAAATTATGAGATGATTTGAATAGGTTCGGGAAGCTTGGTGAAGGTATTTGGGCTTGGTAAAAGGTGAAAAGAAATAGGAAATTAAATAGCGCGTCGAGTGAGATTCGAGCCAAGGTCGCATAAGAAGCTAGGCAAGTGTCGTTGCCAATCGAGCCACTGAGCGCTCTTGTTAATCTAATCGCGCCAGCGCGCGCGCCCTCGCCCAGCTCCGTGCCGCGTCGCATCGCCAGCGCCCAGCCGAGCCGCGCCCGCGCAGCCAGCGCGCCCACGCGCCCAACTAGCCCTATTGTTGAACCGTTCGTGCAATCGGCTCGTTCGTGTGTTCGTCGCGCCTCATGAGTTGCTCCCGAGCTGAGCCCTGTTTATTTTATTATATTTAGGCTTATTGTTTGATTTTTGTTGTGATTGATAGGTTCTCGATAGCTAGTTCGGGTTCGTTCGCAGCTTAGGTTTTCGTGTAATCGTCCCCGGCCAAGGTAAGGATTTCTTACCGGAGTTGTGTGGACCCTGCGATATTATATGTGATTGCTGATTGATTGCTTGTTTGTGTTTATTGACATGTGTAGCTAGGTACTCTATTCTGAATTCCCGATTAGCATGATTTTCTTGGTTATTTCTCATGTTAATCCATGCTAGGTTGTTTCCTCTGGCATGCTCGTATCTGTTCTTGTTTCGTAGTATCATTCTAGGCTCGTTGTATTCTTATTGAGCACGTATTGGAGTTTAGTGAATTGTTTGCTGATTGCTAAGGCAGGTTATAGTTGCAGGTAGATAGCATCATCCGGGCCTGATGCATAAAGTACCTTGCATCCATGGCAGAGGCGTCGAGAGAGTTCTCCGTCCCTGGACCCCGTGAGGGATTAGCTAACCCTATCGGTAGGCCCTGCAATCTTGGGTGAGGGTGGCAGACTGTTAAATGCCCCAACGGTCGGGATGATGACTTGGCATTGCCTCGCGTCCCGGCGGCCCGGCATGTCCTCGGCATGTTTGGCGGAGCCCCCGATTGCCACCGTTAAGGCAAGGATGGCTTCTGGTGTAAGCCTACCACGACCCGCACCTTAGCCCCAAAGCGGTGGTTCAGCCGACATAGTTTACGTGTCCGTGTCTCACACCCCTATGTCGGTGACAACGATCCAAAGAATTAGTTAGGCGTGGTGGACCGGACATGGACAAACTTGCCTCTAGACCCGGCACCCCATAGTGCGCGCAGTGAGCACGCGGTGCATGCTTACGCTCATTACAGCGCCGACTGGAGAGCTCCTCGGGATTGTGAGACAGTGTACCTTTCGTCGACAGTAGACAGGCTGAGGCCGGGACTTGTTTCTCGTATAGGGCGACTTGTGTGATGGATTGTGTGGTGGATATTATTCCGGACTAAGACCCTGAGTTGGCATCCGAGGCCCAAGTGTGGGCTAAGCTATGTGCTCTATTCTCGTGTTTATATTCATAGCTTGCATACGCTCATCGAGATGACCATGTATATCGTATTGTACCCCTCCTGTTGGGGATTCTTACTGAGTAATTCGTTACTCACCCTTATTATTGTGGTTTTTACACAGGTAACCGAGTTGCGAGACAGGATGGCTGAAGGAGGAGCTGTGATCATGGGGCCCAGTCATCAAACTCTGATTTTGTGTTATGACTCTTTATGTTTTATTTTCCCCTGAATGCATGTAGCCGGGCACGGAGCCCTAGGATGTTTTCTAAATATTTTGTGGATTCCAGCATTATTGTATCTAGACATGTTTTGAATGATTTTAAGAAATCTCTGATCGGAGTATACTTTGGAAATGTATTTATCTTGGAACAGGTGCTTGGAAACAGGGACAGGTTCCAGGGAAATTGTCTAGTTTTTAAAGGGATTGTTTTGAATGTTTTTGTTTTTAATTGGAATCCGAAATCATGTCTGTTTAATGTGTTTTACTTTGAATGCATGCATTGGGGTAAGGGCCCATTAAGTGCCCCATTCGGGTCGGGTCTTTACAGTTGGTATCAGAGCTCAGAGTCATAGATTCTGTAGATTTACCTTTTGTTGTAGGTCGTTTTCCCATGATCACTAGCACTCCGACAGTCATCAGGTACGCCTAAGTTTACTATTTGTTGTAGAAAAAGGGTTAAGAATTTACAATACCTGTCATCTAGTGTATGCCTTGTGTAGTGTTGTGGAGCGGAGACGAGCAGGTTCTGACTCGTTATTGGTTTGGGTTTAGAGCGCCATCATGCCAACTTCCCGCAGTGTGTGATGTATGTTGTGGCTTGTTGTGGTATCCAGATTGATTCGGATGCCCTGGGACATCTTTCGAGAGGGAGGTAGAGATTGGACTCTCATAGGCCAACTGTGGCCCAGTTGATGGTTTTCCCCTAGTGAGAGGGTGGAGCTGCTTTGCCTTGGAATGCCACTCCAAGAGAGGAGTTAGCTATGGTTGTGCTGATGTGGATGTTTGTGGAGCAGGTCCCCGTGTGGACTAGCCTAGGTAGCTCAAGTGTTGATCTTGAGCCTTAGTAGATTGTTGAATGCCCAGAGAGAGTGGCTGCAGAGTTGGTAGCCTTCGAGGAGATTGATGAGACATCTTTGTGCTCCTGTAAAGTGTTGTTGGTTGTAGGTAGTAAGCCGGAACCCTGTGGTTAAGGGTGCAGCAAGCAGTGTTCTCTTCGGACTGGATCCGTTGGTGGGTTCCTCAGTTGTTTGGTAGAGTCGAACACTCCTCTTTTGGTAAGCCCTAGAGTAGGGCTAGCTGCTGCATGATGAGAGAGCCGGCCAGAGTTTGTTGAGCATCATGTGGGGATGCAAGAGTAGGCAGTGAGCCTTCAGCTTGATGAGATGCCTTAGGCATGGTTGTTGGAGTTGAGCCCTTGTATGCCTAGCCAGAGTTCGTGTCATTGAGGTTGTGACCTTGTTGGCCCCGTTTGTAGTAAGATGTGGATTTGGTAGTAGTGGCACTTGAGGTGCATTGGTTGGTGTGCCGCTTTGGCACTATGTCTGGTTCAGGCCTGAGTTTGGCATGGGTATAGCAGAGGGTTCTATGACCCGCCCGGAGTTCAGCGCACTCCTTTAGTCTTGGATCCGTTTGTGGCAGTTGCACTTGTTTAGGTCGTGCAAGAGAGCTAGTTCAGTGGTAGTCGTAGGACTACAAAAGAAAGGATGTTAGAGAGGAGCCAGAGCCTTTTCCCAGTGTTACTGGAGGTTGAGTAAATCAGCAGGTTGACGGTTGGTAAGTGTTAGTGCTCGTGAATCTCACGCTAGTGTTAAGGCCAAGAGATCTTTGTGGTTGGTAGTGCGGTCAACTACCTTCGAGTGCCTAAATCTGAGGAGAGTTGGGCATCGTAGATGCGAGTTTGGTCCAGCAGAGGGACCATGAGTTGGATGCCTATGAGGCGAGATGATTTAATGCGTTGTGGGAGGTTTCGAGTGCCTTATGGGTAAGCACCTTGGTAGAGGCTTGGTATAAAGTAAGTTCGGTTTGGCACGGTTATGCTTTGGTAGAGCAAGGTTGCCACAGGTTTGAGCATCGTGCGGAGATGGGACTTTAGGTGTTCCATTGATTGGTTGTATCTCTGCCAGGAGCTAGTGTTGCTTTTGGGAAAAGCGTTTGTTAGTCTTGGATCTCTAAATGAGGGTTGGGAGTTGTGCACACAAGTGTGTTTTGTGTGGTTCGCTCTGTGGCAGGAGTTTCAGATCCATGAAGGGTTTGCTTTGGGGATCTGGTGCTCCGTACTTGGAAAAGTTGGACTCCAGGTGGATGTTGTAAGGCTTTAGTGAGGTGGTAAGGATACCATGCTCGTGGTATCAGGTTGTTGCTTAGGTAAGATTTGTTAAGTTGGACCTAAGCTTGGTTGGCAGATCTTCTTGTTGATCGTCATGACTAAGAGAGTTGTTCGGATCCTTCCTTGGGTTGAAGTTATGTTGTGGTTGTCGTATGAGTAGGAGGATGACGCATTCGGTAGCGTTTCGGGTCCTCTTGGTTTCCAAGGAGTTGGAGTTGGCCAGCATGGTTATGATGCTGGGAAAAGGAGTTGTTGTTTGTTCAAGCAGTTGGTTGTAGGCCGTTAGTTGGCAGTGGGTGTCGAGGGTTGTCGGAGAACCCTAGGTTGTGGAGAGCCTCTCTAGAGCTCAGTCAGGCCCAGGTAGTGAGTTTCAGTTGGCAAGTTGAAGCCGTGTAGTTTGTAGCCTCGGGTGAGTTGCTGGCAGTCTTGGTAGCCTAGCAAGCTGGTATTTGGTTGGAGTGGAGTCCAGATTGGTACCGGTGTGGTGGCAAGTTGATGCTTGGTGTTGACCAAGGTGTGGATTGGAATTGCTAGAAGTCAGTTTTGCTCGTGGGGCGAATGGTTCGTGCCCTGTTGGTTGTCTTCCTGTTTCCAGGAAAGTTGAGAGTTGCCCCGTTGGTATTTGGAGGTTCAGTCCGTGGTGGACCCCTGTTGCTACCCCGTGAGAATTAGATCTTGTTGCTTTAGTGGAGCAAGACAGTGAGGGTATGTGGAGCTCTCTGTTCTTCGGTTGTCTGCTCGTAGGAGCCGTTTCTTTCTGGGTTTGGCAGTTTGCTACCGTCGGTTTGTTAAGGACTTTTCCGCCATAGCCTCGCCCCTCACTCGTCTGACGAGGAAGGGTGTCGAGTTTATTTGGGACGGTAAGTGTGATGAAAGCTTTGCCAGGCTCAAGCGCAGTTCGACTTCAGCACCAGTGTTGGCAGTCTCAGAGGGGACAAGTGGTTTCGTGGTCTACAGTGATGCTTCCAAATTCGGGTTGGGTTGTGTGTTGATGCAGCACGGGAAGGTAATTGCTTATGCTTCCCGCCAGCTGAAGCCATATGAGCAGAACTACCCGACTCATGATATGGAGTTGGCAGCAGTGGTGTTCGCACTGAAGATTTGGAGGCATTACCTGTATGGTGAACGGATTCAGATGTTTACCGATCACCAGAGCCTCAAGTATCTGTTTACTCAGAAGGAGCTGAATATGAGGCAGAGGAGATGGTTAGAGTTGGTAAAAGATTATGACTGCGAGATTTTGTACCATCCGGGTAAAGCCAATGTTGTAGATGATGCTCTGAGTAGAAAGACGTCACACTCTGCGGTGTTGTTGAGTTCCCAGCCCAGATTACGGAAAGAGTTCAAGCGGGCCGAGGTTGTAGTGTTGTTAGGTGAGGTTACTGCCAGAGTAGCTCAATTGACAGTTCAGCCATCGCTCAGGCAGCGGATTATTGATAGCCAGCTGAGCGACCCCGCACTTAAGAGAATGGGTGACAGAGTTAGTGCTGATGGAGATTTAGACTTTGTATATTCACCGACATGGTGACGTCTGAGGCCGGTTGTTGTGTTCCGGATGTTGCGGGATTGCGGCGAGTTGCTCTCGAGGCCCATTCCCGTTTGCTTGGCACCCGGGGTACCAAGATGTATCAGGATCTTAAGCAGACATTCTGGTGGATGGGTATGAAAAGAGATGTTGCGGAATTTGTCAGTCGATGTCTCTCTTGTCAGCAAGTGAAGGCACCCAGGCAGAGACCAGCCGGTTTGTTGCAGCCGCTGAGTGTGCCCCAGTGGAAGTGGGAAGAGATCTCCATGGACTTTATTTCTGGTTTGCCGAGGACTCCGAGGAAGTTCTCTCAGATCTGGGTGATAGTCGACCGATTGTCTAAGAGCGCACACTTCATTCTCGGTAGAGACACTTATACCGTGGAACAGTGGGCGCAGTTGTTTTTTTGGAGCAGATCATTGGTTATCACGGTGTGCCTGTGAGGATTGTGCGTTGGACTTCCCGGCGATTGGGACCAAGATCACTGATTCGATGGAGTTTGCATATAACAACGATTATCGATCGGCGATCGAGATGGCTCCATTCGAGGCTTTGTATGGTAGGCGTTGCCGATCTCCTGTGTTCAGGGAAGAGGTTGGTGATAGACAGGTTTTGGGTCCCGGGTTGCTGCAGTTGACTAATGGTGTCGTGCAGAAGATTAGAGCTCGTATATTGACAGCTAAGAGCAGACAGAAGAGTTACGCCGATGTTCGGCGTCGGGATTTGGAGTTTGAGGTTGGTCAGCATGTATTCCTAAAGGTTGCACCGATGCGAGGTGTTTTGAGGTTCGGTAAGCGTGGAAAGCTGAGTCCCCATTTTTTTGGTCCGTTCGAGATTCTTGAGAGGATTGGCAAAGTTGCTTATCGGTTAGCCCTGCCTCCGTCATTGTCAGCGGAACACAGTGTTTTTCATGTTTCGATGTTGAGGCAGTACGTGCCGGACCCGTCACACATCGTGGATTTTGAGCCTTTGCAGCTGAATGAGGATTTGAGCTTCGAGGAGAAGCCAGTGGGGATTCTTGCTTTTGAGACAAAGACGTTGCGTAGCCGTGAGATCCGCTTGGTAAAGGTTCAGTGGAAGAGTCAGAGTTCAGAGGAAGCCACTTGGGAGCGAGAAGATGAGATGAGATTGCATTATCCCGAGCTGTTTCAGTCTTAAAGGACTTTCGAGGACGAAAGTCTTATAAGGGGGGAATATTGTAACGGCCCGGAAATTTCATCCCGGTCTTCTCGGGTTGCCCAGGGGGATTTTGGTAATTTGGTCGGGCCGACAGGGCTGGTTATGTCTTTGCTAATTGCCAAAAAAATTATGAGATGATTTGAATAGGTTCGGGAAGCTTGGTGAAGGTATTTGGGCTTGGTAAAAGGTGAAAAGAAATAGGAAATTAAATAGCGCGTCGAGTGAGATTCGAGCCAAGGTCGCATGAGAAGTTAGGCAGGTGTCGTTGCCAATCGAGCCACTGAGCGCTCTTTTTAATCTAATCGCGCCAGCGCGCGTGCCCTCGCCCAGCTCCGTGCCGCGTCGCATCGCCAGCGCCCAGCCAAGCCGCGCCCCCGCGCCCACGCGCCCATTCCTGCGCCCCAGCTAGCCCTATTGCTGCCCCGTTCGTGCAATCGGCTCGTTCGTGTGTTCGTCGCGCCTCGTGAGTTGCTCCCGACTTGAGCCCTGTTTATTTTATTATATTTAGGCCTATTGTGTGATTTTTGTTGTGATTGATAGGTTCTCGATAGCTAGTTCGGGTTCGTTCGCAGCTTAGGTTTTCGTGTAATCGTCCCCGGCCAAGTAAGGATTTCTTACCGGAGTTGTGTGGACCCTGCGATATTATATGTGATTGCTGATTGATTGCTTGTTTGTGTTTATTGACATGTGTAGCTAGGTACTCTATTCTGAATTCCCGATTAGCATGATTTTCCTGGTAATTTCTAATGTTAATCCATGCTAGGTTGTTTCCTCTGGCATGCTCGTATCTGTTCTTGTTTCGTAGTATCATGATAGGCTCGTTGTATTCTTATTGAGCACGTATTGGATTTTAGTGAATTGTTTGCTGATTGCTAAGGCAGGTTAGAGTTGCAGGTAGATAGCATCATCGGGGCCTGATGCATAAAGTACCTTGCATCCATGGCAGGGGCGTCGAGACAGTTCTCCGTCCCTGGACCCCGTGAGGGATTAGTTAACCCTACCGGTAGGCCCTGCAATCTTGGGTGAGGGTGGCAGACTGTTAAATGCCCCAACGGTCGGGATGATGACTTTGCATTGCCTCGTCCCTGGCAGCCGGCATGTCCTCAGCATGTTTGGCAGTAGCCCCTGATTGCCACCTATTAAGGCAAGGACGGCTTCCTGGTGTAAGCCTACCACGACCCGTACCTTAGCCCCAGGTGCGGTGGTTCTGGCTGACAAAGTTTACGTGTCAGTCTCTCACACCCTATGTCGGACACCGATCCAAAGAATTAGTTAGGCGTGGTGGATCGGACATGGGCGGCGTGGCTCTGGACCCGCCCCCATAGTCTGCGATGAGCACGCGATGCATGCTTACGCTCATTACAAATACGCCATCGAGAGCTCCTAGGGATTGTGAGCCAGTGGACCTTTCGTCGATAGTAGACAGGCTGAGGCCGGGACTTGTTTCTCGTATAGGGCGACTTGTGTGATGGATTGTGTGGTGGATATTATTCCGGACTAAGACCCTGAGTTGGCATCCGAGGCCCAAGTGTGGGCTAAGCTATGTGCTCTATTCTGTGTTTATATTCATAGCTTGCATACGCTCATCGAGATGACCATGTATATCGTATTGTACCCCGGTTGGGGATTCTTACTGAGTAATTCGTTACTCACCCTTATTATTGTGGTTTTTCCACAAGTAACCGAGTTGCGAGACAGGATGGCTGAAGGAGGAGCTGTGATCATGGGGCCCAGTCATCAAACTCTAATTTTGTGTTATGACTCTTTATGTTTTATTTTCCCCTGAATGCATGTAGCCGGGCACGGAACCCTAGAAAGTTTTCTAAATATTTTGTGGATTCCAGCATTATTGTATTTAGACATGTTTTGAATGATTTTAAGAAATCTCTGATCGGAGTATACTTTGGTAATGTATTTATCTTGGAACAGGTGCTTGGAAACAGGGACAGGTTCCAGGGAAATTGTCTAGTTTTTAAAGGGATTGTTTTGAATGTTTTGTTTTTAATTGGAATCCGAAATCATGTCTGTTTAATGTCATTTACTTTGAATGCATGCATTGGGGTAAGGGCCCATTTAGTGCCCCATTCGGGTCGGGTCTTTACACTTGGTATCAGAGCTCAGAGTCATAGATTTTGTAGATTGACCTTTTGTTGTAGGTCGTTTTCCCATGATCACTAGCACTCCGACAGTCATCAGGTACGCCTAAGTTTACTATTTGTTGTAGAAAAAGGGTTAAGAATTTACAATACCTGTCATCTAGTGTATGCCTTGTGTAGTGTTGTGGAGCGCGAGACAGACGGCGTTTCGACTCGTTATTGGTTTGGGTTTAGAGCGCCATCATGCCAACTTCCCGCAGTGTGTGATGTATGTTGTGGCTTGTTGTGGTATCCAGATTGATTCGGATGCCCTGGGACATCTTTCGAGAGGGAGGTAGAGATTGGACTCTCATAGGCCAACTGTGGCCCAGTTGATGGTTTTCCCCTAGTGAGAGGGTGGAGCTGCTTTGCCTTGGAATGCCACTCCAAGAGAGGAGTTAGCTATGGTTGTGCTGATGTGGATGTTTGTGGAGCAGGTCCCCGTGTGGACTAGCCTAGGTAGCTCAAGTGTTGATCTTGAGCCTTAGTAGATTGTTGAATGCCCAGAGAGAGTGGCTGCAGAGTTGGTAGCCTTTGAGGAGATTGATGAGACATCTTTGTGCTCCTGTAAAGTGTTGTTGGTTGTAGGTAGTAAGTCGGAACCACGGTTAAGGTAAAGTGCGAAAGCGATGTTCTCTTCGGACTGGATCCGTTGGTGGGTTCCTCAGTTGTTTGGTAGAGTCGAACACTCTTCTTTTGGTAAGCCCTAGAGTAGGGCTAGCTGCTGCATGATGAGAGAGCCGGCCAGAGTTTGTTGAGCATCATGTGGGGATGCAAGAGTAGGCTGTGAGCCTTCAGCTTGATGAGATGCCTTAGGCATGGTTGTTGGAGTTGAGCCCTTGTATGCCTAGCCAGAGTTCTTGTCACTTGAGGTTGTGACCTTGTTGGCCCCGTTTGTAGTAAGATGTGGATTTGGTAGTAGTGGCACTTGAGGTGCATTGGTTGGTGTGCCGCTTTGGCACTAAGTCTGGTTCAGGCCTGAGTTTGGCATGGGTATAGCAGAGGGTTCTATAACCCGCCCGGCGTTCAGCGCACTCCTTTAGCCTTGGATCCGTTTGTGGCAGTTGCACTTGTTTAGGTCGTGCAAGAGAGCTAGTTCAGTGGTAGTCGTAGGACTACAAAAGAAAGGATGTTCGAGAGGAGCCAGAGCCTCTTCCCAGTGTTACTGGAGGTTGAGTAAATCAGCAGGTTGACGGTTGGTAAGTGTTAGTGCTCGTGAATCTCACGCTAGTGTTAAGGACAAGAGATCTTTGTGGTTGGTAGTGCGGTCAACTACCTTCGAGTGCCTAAATCTGAGGAGAGTTGGGCATCGTAGATGCGAGTTTGGTCCAGCAGAGGGACCATGAGTTGGATGCCTATGAGGCGAGATGATTTAATGCGTTGTGGGAGGTTTCGGGTGCCTTATGGGTAAGCACCTTGGTAGAGGCTTGGTATAAAGTAAGTTCGGTTTGGCACGGTTATGCTTTGGTAGAGCAAGGTTGCCACAGGTTTGAGCATCGTGCGGAGATGGGACTTTAGGTGTTCCATTGATTGGTTGTATCTCTGCCAGGAGCTAGTGTTGCTTTTGGGAAAAGCGTTTGTTAGTCTTGGATCTCTAAATGAGGGTTGGGAGTTGTGCACACAAGTGTGTTTTTTGTGGTTCGCTCTGTGGCAGGAGTTTCAGATCCATGAAGGGTTTGCTTTGGGGATCCGTGCTCGATGACTTGGAAAAGTTGGACTCCAGGTGGATGTTGTAAGGCTTTAGTGAGGTGGTAAGGATACCATGCTCGTGGTATCAGGTTGTTGCTTAGGTAAGATTTGTTAAGTTGGACCTAAGCTTGGTTGGCGGATCTTCTTGTTGATCGTCATGACTAAGAGAGTTGTTCGGATCCTTCCTTGGGTAGAAGTTATGTTGTGGTTGTCGTATGAGTAGGAGAATGACGCATTCGGTAGCGTTTCGGGTCCTCTTGGTTTCCAAGGAGTTGGAGTTGGCCAGCATGGTTATGATGCTGGGAAAATGGAATTGTTGTTTGTTCAAGCAGTTTGTTGTAGGCCGTTAGTTGGCAGTGGGTGTCGAGGGTTGTCGGAGAACCCTAGGTTGTGGAGAGCCTCTCTAGAGCTCAGTCAGGCCCAGGTAGTGAGTTTTAGTTGGCAAGTTGAAGCCGTGTAGTTTGTAGCCTCGGGTGAGTTGCTGGCAGTCTTGGTAGCCTAGCAAGCTGGTATTTGGTTGGAGTGGAGTCCAGATTGGTTCCGGTGTGGTGGCAAGTTGATGCTTGGTGTTGACCAAGGTGTGGATTGGAATTGCTAGAAGTCAGTTTTGCTCGTGGGGCAAATGGTTCGTGCCCTGTTGGTTGTCTTCCTGTTTCCAGGAAAGTTGATAGTTGCCCCGTTGGTATTTGGAGGTTCAGTCCGTGGTGGACCCCTGTTGCTACCCCGTGAGAATTAGATCTTGTTGCTTTAGTGGAGCAAGACAGTGAGGGTATGTGGAGCTCGCTGTTCTTCGGTTGTCTGCTCGTAGGAGCCGTTTCTTTCTGGGTTTGGCAATTTTCTACCGTCGGTTTGTTAAGGATTTTTCCGCCATAGCCTCGCCCCTCACTCGTCTGACGAGGAAGGGTGTCGAGTTTATTTGGGACGATAAGTGTGATGAGAGCTTTGCCAGGCTCAAGCGCAGTTCGACTTCAGCACCAGTGTTGGCAGTCCCAGAGGGGACAAGTGGTTTCGTGGTCTACAGTGATGCTTCCAAATTCGGGTTGGGTTGTGTGTTGATGCAGCACGGGAAGGTAATTGCTTATGCTTCCCGCCAGCTGAAGCCATATGAGCAGAACTACCCGACTCATGATATGGAGTTGGCAGCAGTGGTGTTCGCACCGAAGATTTGGAGGCATTACCTGTATGGTGAACGGATTCAGATGTTTATCGATCACCAGAGCCTCAAGTATCTGTTTACTCAGAAGGAGCTAAATATGAGGCAGAGGAGATGGTTAGAGTTGGTAAAAGATTATGACTGCGAGATTTTGTACCATCCGGGTAAAGTCAATGTTGTAGCTGATGTTCTGAGTAGAAAGACGTCACACTCTGCGGTGTTGTTGAGTTCCCAGCCCAGATTACGGAAAGAGTTCGAGCGGGCCGAGGTTGTAGTGTTGTTAGGTGAGGTTACTGCCAGAGTAGCTCAATTGACAGTTCAGCCATCGCTCAGGCAGCGGATTATTGATAGCCAACTGAGCGACCCCGCACTTAAGAGAATGGGTGACAGAGTTAGTGCTGATGAAGATTTTGACTTTGTATATTCACCAGACAGTGGGCTGACGTATAGAGGCCGGTTGTGTGTTCCGGATGTTGCAGGATTGCGAGCAGAGTTGCACTTAGAGGCCCACAGTTCCCCGTTTGCTTGGCACCCCGGGGGTACCAAGATGTATCAGGATCTTAAGCAGACATTCTGGTGGATGGGTATGAAAAGAGATGTTGCGGAATTTGTCAGTCGATGTCTCTCTTGTCAGCAAGTGAAGGCACCCAGGTAGAGACCAAATACCGGTTTGTTGCAAATTACCGAGTGTGCCCTGAGTGGAAGTGGGAAGAGATCTCCATGGACTTTATTTCTGGTTTGCCGAGGACTCCGAGGAAGTTCTCTCAGATCTGGGTGATAGTCGACCGATTGTCTAAGAGCGCACACTTCATTCCCGGTAGAGACACTTATACCGTGGAACAGTGGGCGCAGTTGTTTTTTTGGAGCAGATCATTCGTTATCACGGTGTGCCTGTGAGGATTTTGGTAATTTGGTCGGGCCGACAGGACCGGTTATGTCTTTGCTAATTGCCGAAAAAATTATGAGATGATTTGAATAGGTTCGGGAAGCTTGGTGAAGGTATTAGGGCTTGTAAAAGGTGAAAAGAAATAGGAAATTAAATAGCGCGTCGAGTGAGATTCGAGCCAAGGTCGCATGAAAAGCTAGGCAAGTGTCGTTGCCAATCGAGCCACTGAGAGCTCTTGTTAATCTAATCGCGCCAGCGCGCGCGCCCTCGCCCAGCTCCGTGCCGCGTCGCATCCCCAGCGCCCAGCCGAGCTGCGCCCGCGCTCCCCTGCATCGCCGCGCGCAGCCAGCGCGCCCACGCGCCCATTCCTGCACCCCAGCCCGCCCAACTAGATCTATTGCTGCCCCGTTCGTGCAATTGGCTCGTTCGTGTGTTCGTCGCGCCTCGTGAGTTGCTCCCGAGCTGAGCCCTGTTTATTTTATTATATTTAGGCCTATTGTGTGATTTTTGTTGTGATTGATAGGTTCTCGATAGCTAGTTCGGGTTCATTCGCAGCTTAGGTTTTCGTGTAATCGTCCCTGGCCAAGGTAAGGATTTCTTACCGGAGTTGTGTGAACCCTGCGATATTATATGTGATTGCTGATTGATTGCTTGTTTGTGTTTATTGACAAGTGTAGCTAGGTACTCTATTCTGAATTCCCGATTAGCATGATTTTCCTGGTTATTTCTCATGTTAATCCATGCTAGGTTGTTTCCTCTGGCATGCTCGTATCTGTTCTTGTTTCGTAGTATCATGCTAGGCTCGTTGTATTCTTATTGGGCACGTATTGGATTTTAGTGAATTGTTTGCTAATTGCTAAGGCAGGTTAGAGTTGCAGGTAGATAGCATCATCCGGGCGTGATGCATAAAGTACCTTGCATCCATGGCAGGGGCGTCGAGAGAGTTCTCCGTCCCTGGACCCCGTGAGGGATTAGCTAACCCTACCGGTAGGCCCTGCAATCTTGGGTGAGGGTGGCAGACTGTTAAATGCCCCAACGATCGGGATGATGACTTGGCATTGCCTCGTCCCCGGCAGCCGGCATGTCCTCAGCATGTTTGGCAGTAGCCCCTGATTGCCACCTGTTAAGGCAAGGACGGCTTCCTGGTGTAAGCCTACCACGACCCGTACCTTAGCCCCAGGTGCGGTGGTTCAGGCTGACATATTTTACGTGTCCAGGTCTCACACCCCTATGTCAGTGACAACGATCCAAAGAATTAGTTAGGCGTGGTGACTGGACATGGACAGCTTGCCTCTAGACCCGGCACCCCCCATAGTCTGCAGTAGCACGCGGTGCATGCTTACGCTCATTACAGCGCCGACTGGAGAGCTCCTCGGGATTGTGAGCCAGTGTACCTTTCGTCAACAGTAGACAGGCCGAGGCCGGGACTTGTTTCTCGTATAGGGCGACTTGTGTGATGGATTGTGTGGTGGATATTATTCCGGACTAAGACCTTGAGTTGGCATCCGAGGCCCAAGTGTGGGCTAAGCTATGTGCTCTATTCTGTGTTTATATTCATAGCTTGCATACGCTCATCGAGATGATCATGTATATCGTATTGTACCCCGGTTGGGGATTCTTACTGAGTAATTCGTTACTCACCCTTATTATTGTGGTTTTTCCACAGGTAACCGAGTTGCGAGACAGGATGGCTGAAGGAGGAGCTGTGATCATGGGGCCCAGTCATCAAACTCTGATTTTGTGTTATGACTCTTTATGTTTTATTTTCCCTTGAATGCATGTAGCCGGGCACGGAGCCCTAGGATGTTTTCTAAATATTTTGTGGATTCCAGCATTATTGTATCTAGACATGTTTTGAATGATTTTAAGAAATCTCTGATCGGAGTATACTTTGGAAATGTATTTATCTTGGAACAGGTGCTTGGAAACAGGGGGCAGTTCCAGTGGAAATTGTCTAGTTTTTAAAGGGATTGTTTTGAATGTTTTGTTTTTAATTGGAATCTGAAATCATGTCTGTTTAATGTCCTTTACTTTGAATGCATGCATTGGGGTAAGGGCCCATTTAGTGCCCCATTCGGGTCGGGTCTTTACAGACATTATGACTGTGAAGCTTGCTTGCTAATTAAAGAACGTTTAGAGATAAGGTTCACCTAATGCACTACAACAAATATCCCCTTTTATAGCATTTTAGGATAGCTTTTATAAAAAAATGCTATTAAAAAAAAGGATAAAATAAGCGGCAAACAAAAAATTTGGACGCGCGTTTAAAATACCCTAAAAAGTTAAATTTAGGTTACACTTTTTTTTATTCGGCATCCCTTGGGCCACAAATTTCATAGTCTCCCAATTTCATCGTTTTATTCCGTTCGTTCATGATCTCTCTATCCACATGGTAACTTCTATTCTCCCCCTTCCATATTTCCACAGGTGAAGAATATGTGTCTAGGGAAGAAAAATTTAATATGCTTGGTAAGAAAATGTGTTTTCTTGATCTCTTTTACTCTGATCTTTGAAAAGTTGGGTTTTTTTTTTTTTTTTTTTGTAAGTCATTTGTGCTGAATGTAGAAATTGATTGAACTTTTTTTTGGGTGAAGTTTTGTGTATATGATGAGTGTTTGGTATGTTAATCGATTGGATTGGTTTTTTTATTTCTTGTTCTAATTCTTCTTATTAAGTGTGGAAACAAGACGAAAGTTATCAAGTGAAATGAAATAAAATCAAAATTAGGGCTTTTGAAGATGAAAGCAAAGCCACCGTCATGGAAAATTGCAATAATCAATTTGAAAATGTCATTTTAAATGGTAATGTGAAACTTAAGAAAGAAGAGTTTGCATACCAAATTAGAAGGGCAGATAAAGAGAAACGAATTTTTTCATTCTTTTGTTAGTGAACAAAACCACCAAACAAAACTTACACACTCAATCATTATAATGAAATAAAATTGTTCATTCCTTGGTTAGATAGGTTCACAAGACAAGATTTATTGCAACTAAACTTTAATATGAGCTTTTAAAGTATAGGTTTAGGCCAATGATAATTGATATGTATTATCGACTAAGAACTCTCTAGTTTTTAAACTCCAAATCCCATATATTTTGAAGTCAATGTCATTTTCTTGTTTATCACTTTTCTATTTATAAAGAAGTCAATTAATGTAAAGCAAGACTAATGTGTGCGTGTTTAAGTTGATGCTTATTTAATATGGGAGAAGAAAATTTCGTGTTTTTTGGCATTGCTTCATGTTTAGGATGAAAATGCATCTGAAAGTTATGAACGAGGCGGCTAGTTCTATGGTGCCGGTATCAATCACTTTGCACAATCTTTCCAACCTCTCACAGATAAACAAGTTGAGTTTTATGTATAATATGCTAAGGTGGAAATGTGCCCTATTGGTGTTAATCTAATTGTCCTAGTGCATGGTGAGTTATATCAAATTTGTAGCAACTTGGGGGATTTTGACATTCCTTAAGAATTGTTTTGATTGTTTGGAAAATCTTTCTTCTTCCAAACTATAAGTGCATCAACAAGAAGCATCTGTCCAATTTTTTCCTTTGAAACTTTTCATGAAATTGTGGATTGGTGTTTGATTATGTTTTATGAGAGAATTTTGATAGGATTGACCTTTGGAGAAACTAGCAAAGTTAGTGAATTTAGTTATAAATAGGAAAGGATTGGTAGTGAACTATTATTGTCAATATTGAGTAGTTTCATTTGGGCTCAAAAGAGAATTCTTTAGAGGGAAAGATTTTGGGTACCTTGTAACGACCAGTTTTCTATTCCGGTTCTTGAGGTGCTTTCGGTTCAGATTCAGTGGTTCGGTTGGGCCGTTAGAGTTGTTTTGACCCTTAGGGGTATTTTGGTCTTTTGGCTCTCCGTGCAGGATTTGTGGTTTTTCAGGCTTCGAGGTAGCTCCTGCCTTTGTCGAGGCTGGTTTTTTATTGCTTGCGATTCCCGAGATGTTTGGGCTAGTCGTTTGGGAGTTCGGTTGTGATTTGGGTTTTTGGGCAAAGTGTTGGTTGGTTGTGTGCTTCCTTTGGGATTCGAGCCCGGGCCCTTGGTGTTGATTTGGGAGTTGGATTTTAGTGAGTTTTATTTATTGGGAGAGGTTGCTTCAGCCGGGTCTCGAAGGAGGAACCCGAGAAATGGGATTTTTAAGGATAAAAGTGGATAAGGATGGATTTTGGATAAAATCCTTATTTTTCCTTTTATTTCCCATTTTCCTTTTCTTTTCCAAATTCATTTTCTTTTCTTTTATTTTTTTCCCCAAATTCACTTTCTCTCTCTTTCTCTCTCTCTCTCTCTCTCTCTCTCTCTCTCTCTCTCTCTCTCTCTCTCTCTCTCTCTCTCTCTCTCTCTCTCTCTCTCTCTCTCCCAAGCACCCAGGCCAAGGCTTGTCGCCATTGTCGTCAGTCGCCTTGTCGCCGTCGCCACGCCATGATTGAGACGCCCAGATCGCAGCAGCCGAGAGAAGGCCGTCGCCCAGCAGCCGAGCTCGCATGTCGTCGCACCAGATCCGCCCGAACAGCAGCACCGTCGCTCGTCGTCACACCAGATCTGCCGAACCAGACGCCCGTCGCACGCCCCAGCACTCCATCGCTCGCCGTGGCAGCCCGCGAGCTCACCAGCGGCCGAGCTCGTCACGCCCAGGTCGCGCATCTTCGCCCAGACGTTCACCGAGTCCGCGCGCCTTCGGCGTGTCCGCGTCGCACGCTCAGCGCTCCGTGCCGTGCGCCCGGGGCGTGCCCAAAGACGTGTCCGCTCGCGCTGATCGCGCCAGCGCCCGCCTGCGCCCAGTAGCCCCAGCCAGACCCAAGAGGTGCTCTCGCCCGTGCAGCCGGCTCGTTCGTGTGTCCGTCGCGCCTCGTGAGTTGCTCCCGAGCTGAGCCCTGTTTGTTTTATTATATTTGGGCCTTTTAATTGTAATTATTGTTGTTTTTGTTAGGTTCTCGCTAGCTAGCCCGGGTTCGATCGCAGCTTAGGTTTCTTGTGTTTAGAGGTCTTCCGGCCAAGTAAGGATTTCTTACCGGAGTTGTGTGGACCCTGCGATATATTATGTGATTGCTGATTGTATACTTGTTTGTGTTTATTGACATGTTTCCTGATAAGTGCTCTATTCTGAATTCCCGACTGGCATGATTTCCTATGTTGTTTCTCATGTTAGTCCATGCTAGGTTGTTCCTTTCTGGCATGCTCGTATCTGTTCCTTGCTTCGTAGTATCATGCTAGGTTCGTTGTATTCTTATTGAGCACGTATTGGATTTTATGAAATTGTTTGCTGATTGTTAAGGCAGGTTAGAGTTGCAGGTAGATAGCATCATCCGGGCCTGATGCATAAAGTACCTTGCATCCATGGCAGGGACGTCGAGACAGTTCTCCGTCCCTGGACCCCGTTAGGGTTTAGCTAACCCGACCGGTAGGCCCTGCAATCTTGGGTGAGGGTGGCAGACTGTTAAATGCCCCAACGGTCGGGATGATGACTTGGCATTGCCTCGTCCCCGGCAGTCGACACGTCCTCAGCGTGTTCAGCCGTAACCCTTGATTGCCACCTGTTAAGGTAAGGACGGCTTCCTGGTGTAAGCCTACCACGACCCGTTCCTTAGCCCCAAGTGCGGTGGTTCAGGCTGACATAGTTTACGTGTCCAGGTCTCACACCCCTATGTCAGTGACACCAATCCAAAGATTTAGTTAGGCGTGGTGACTGGACATGGGCAGCTTGCCTCTAGACCCGGCACCCCCCATAGTCTGCAGTAGCACGCGGTGCATGTTTACGCTCATTACAGCGCCGACCGGAGAGCTCCTCAGGATCTTGAGCTAGTGTACCTTTCGTCGACAGTAGACAGGCTGAGGCCGGGACTTGTTTCTCGTATAGGGCGACTTGTGTATTGTGTGGATGTGGTGATTGATTTCCGGACTAAGACCCTGAGTTGGCATCCGAGGCCCAAGTGTGGGCTAAGCTATGTGCTCTATTCTGTGTTTATATTCATAGCTTGTATATCTTTCTGCTAGATGACCATGTGTATCGTATTGTACCCCGGTTGGGGATTCTTACTGAGTAATTCGTTACTCACCCTTATTATGTGGTTTTCCACAGGTAACCATGGTGCGAGACAGGATGGCTGGAGGAGGAGCTGTGATCATGGAAACCCGTTGTTCAACTCTGAGTCTTATGTTTATGTTTACGATTTAAATGTCCTCTGAATGCATGTAGTTGGGCACGGAGCCCTAGGGTGTTTTCTGAATGTATTTCTGGATTCTAGCATTGTTGTAACTATTGCAAAGCTTGTATGTTTTAAATAAATCTCTGATCAGAGTATGTTTTGGAAATGTATTTGTCTTGGAACAGATGTTTGGAAACAGGGGGCGAGTTTGAGAAATTTATGTTGATTTTTAAATGGATGTTTTCATGTTTTAGTTTTTACTTAGAATCCAAACACCATCTTGCAAATTTTCTGTAGATTTGTATGCATGCATTGAGGTAATGGCCTATTTAGAACTTCATTCGGGTCGGGTCGTTACAGTTGGTATCAGAGCTCAGAGTCATAGATTCTGTAGACTGACCTTTTGTTGTAGGTCGTTTTTCCATGATCATCAGCACTCCGACAGTCATTAGGTACGCCTAAGTTTACTATTTGTTGTTGAAAAAAAAAGGGTTAAGAATTTACAATACCTGTCATCTAGTGTATGCCTTGTGTAGTGTTGTGGAAAGGAGACGAGCAGGTTCTGACTCGTTGTTGGTTTGGGTTTAGAGCGCCATCATGCCAACTTCCCGCAGTGTGTGATGTTTGTTGTGGCTTGTTGAGGTATCCAAATAGATTCGGATGCCCTGGGACATCGTCCCCGTGGGAGGCAGAGCTTGAACTCCCGTAGGCCAATTGTGGCCCAGTTGTTGGTTTTCCGCTAGTGAGAGGGTGGAGGTGCTTTGCCTTGGAGTGCCACTCCAAGAGAGGAGTTAGCTATGGCTGTGCTTATGTGGATGCTTGTGGAGCAGGTCCCCGTGTGGACTAGCCGGGGTAGCTCAAGTGTTGATCTTGAGCCTTAGCAGATTGCTTGATTGCCCAGTGAGTAGCTGCAGAGTTGGCAGCCTTCGAGTAGATTGTTGAGGCATCTTTGTGCTCCTGTAAAGTGTTGTTGTTTGCAGCCAGTAAGCCGGACCCCTGTGGTTAAGGGTGCAGTGAGCAGTGTTCCCTTCGGATTGGATTCGTTGGTGTTTTCCTCAGATGTTTGGTAGAGTTGAGCACTCTTCTTTTGGTGAGCTCCTAGAGTGGAGCTAGCTGCTGCATGTTGAGAGAGCCGGCCAGAGTTTTGTTGAGCATCATGTGGAGATGCAAGTGTAGGTCGTGAGCCTTCGGTTTGATGAGAGGCCATAGGCATGGTTATTTGAGTTGGAGCCCTTGTATGCCTAGCCAGAGTTCTTGTCACTTGAGGTTGTGACCTTGTTGGCCCCATTGGTAGTAAGATGTGGTTTTGGTAGTAGTGGCACTTGAGGTGCATTGGTTGGTGTGCCGCTTTGTCACTAAGTCTGGTTGAGGCTTGAGTTTGGCTTCGGCATAGCAGATGGTTCTATGTCGTTCGAAGTTTAGTGCACTCCTTTAGCCTTGGATCCGTTTATGGCAGTGGCACCTGTATAGGTCGTGCCAGAGGGCTAGTTCAGTGGTAGTCGATGGACTACAAGCGAGAGGATGCTCGAGAGGAGCCGGAGCCGGAGCCTTTTCCTGTTCTTACCGGAGGTTGAGTAAGTCAGCAGGTTGGCGGTTGGTAATTGTTTGTGGGCGTGATTCTCGCTCTAGTGTTAAGGCCAAGAGATTTTCTTTGTGGTTGGTAGTGCGGTCAACTACCTTCGAGTGCCTAAATCTGAGGAGAGTTGAGCATTGTAGATGCGAGTTTGGTCCAGCTGAGGGACCATGAGTTGGATGCCTATGAGGTGAGTTGGATGCTTTTCAGGCGAGATGAGTTGATGCCTTGCGAGAGGTTTTTTATGCCTTAGGGGTAAGCACCCTTGGTAGAGGCTTGGTATAAAGTAAGTTCGGTTTGGCATTGTTATGCTTTGGTAGAGCAAGGTTGCCTCAGCTTCGAGTATCGTGTGGAGATGGAACTTTTGGTGTTCCTTGGATTGATTGTATCTCTGCCAGGAGCTAGTGTTGCTTTTTGGGAAAAGCGCTTGTTAGTCTTGGATCTCTAAAGGAAGATTGAGAGTTGTGCACACAAGTGTGTTTTGTGTGGTTCGTTCTGTGGCGAGAGTTCAGATCCATGTAGGGTTTGCTTTGGAGATCTAGTGCTTAGTTCCTGGAGGAGTTGGACTCCAGGTGGATGTTGTAAGGCTTTAGTTGAGGTGGTAAGGATACCGTGCTCGTGGTATCAGGTTGTTGCTTAGGCAAGATTTGTTAAGTTGGACCTAAGCTTGGTTGGCGGACCTTCTTGTTGATCGTTGGTTGGAGTTCAGTTGGAAACTGAACAAGAGCGGTGGTAGCTAAGCCGCGTGGTTTCTGATCGTCATGGCTAAGAGAGTTGTTCGGATCCTTCCTTGGGTAGAAGTTATGTTGTGGCCGATGCTTTGAATAGGAGGATGACGCATTCGGTAGCGTTTCGGGTCCTCTTGGTTCCCAGAGAGTTGAAGTTGGCCAGCAGGGTTGTGATGCTGGAAAATTGGAGTTGTTTGTTCGAGCGGTTGTCTGCAGATCGATCGTTTGCTTGCGGTGTGTGTCGAGGGTTGTCGGAGAACCCTAGGTTGTGGAGAGCCTCTCCAGAGCTAAGTCAGGCCCAGGTAGTGAGTTTAGTTGGCCAGCTGGAGGCGTGTAGTTTGTAGCCTTGGTGGAGTTGCTAGCAGTCTTGGTAGACTAGCAGGCTAGTGTTAGTTTGGAGTAAAGTCCGGATTGGTTCCGGTGTGGTGGCAAGTTGATGCTTGGTGTCGACCAAGGTGTGGATTGGAGTTGCTTGAGATTAGTTTTGCTCGTGGGGCGAGTGGTTTGTGCCCTGTTGGTTGTTTTCCTGCTTCCAGGATGTTGAGTTGCCCCGTTTGGCTTTTGGAGGTTCAGTCTGAGATGGACCCCTGTTGTTGCCCCGTGAGATTAGATGTTGTTGCTCTAGTGGAGCATGACAGTGAGCGTATGTGGAGCTCTCTGTCCTTTGGTTGTCTGCTTGTAAGAGCCGTTTCCTTCGAGGAGTTGTCAGGTGACTCCCTTGGTCTTGGAATTGATGGTAGTGGTGCTAGCAAGAGGGAATAGTTTGTTGGCTGCTTGAAAGCAGTTGTTTGTCCAGTTAAGCGGATTCTTGGATGGTGTTCTAGAGGCTGTAGTAAAGGTTGTTCTGCCTCTTGTGAGTGTTTGGCCAAGATTTGGTTCTCTTGTTGTTTCGAGAGCTAGTTCGGTTCTAGCTGGAGGGCGTTGCCCTGAGGTCTTGTTCCTAGTCAGAAAGTTTTGGGAGTTGACCCCTCCCTCGGCAGTTGAGTAAGTTCTGTTAGTTCTGGATTGGTGATTCGATTGGTTGAGATTTCCCTTGGGTGTTGCTTCCAAGAGAGAGTTGGTTGCTATTGCCTTGGGTTTGAGCAAGTCAGCGAGCGTGTGTGGAGTTCGCTGCCCTTCTGGAGATTGCTTGCTGGGAAGTCGTTTCCCGTTTGGCAGGAGTCAGCTTAGCTCCTGAGTTGTGGAATTTATCAGAGTAGCGCAGCGGGAGGGTCCCTGCTTTGTGTTGTTAGCCAGCAAGAGTTGTTTGTCCCCGCAAGGGCGGTGGCCAGCCAGTAAGAGTTGAGTTGTTCTGGCAAGTTGTTGGTTCTTTGGGGATTGAAGATTTCCTTTCCCCCTCTTCAGCTAGTCGCCATAGCCTTTACGACTACTTGTGTGAGGAAGTTGTTTTTTCTTCATCTCTTGGAATATTTTGCTTTTTGCCTAAAGTGGTGTCAAACAAAGTATTCAACAAGTAATATTAATTTTTTGATACTCTAACAATAATGTACTCTATACTTAACAAATATCACATACCTTGAATTGTGCACTTGTTTTATTTTTAATTAAGTCGTTCCAATCATGCATTGAAGATATATTATATGGCTTAAGTTTTATCAGCTCCTCATCATTTGAGACCTTTCGAAGCTTACTTATCAAGCGCGATTTGCTAGGTCTCCACAATCCACCCATCTTTTGAAAAAGATATCTTTTTTGCCATTCTTGATCAACATTATATCGTGCCTACACAAAATGAGAGACAAGACACAAATACTCAACATTGGTAATAGAATTATTGACATATTGACCAAAGAAGACAATTTAAAGTATGTTCAATCCATAATACATACCTGGATAGAATGCCATAATACTTCTTTATGTCTTGTAGATAGCTTTTTCCAAGTTTCAATGTTTATTGGCACCACTTCTCTAACCAGTTTTTAGCTTATTAGAAAATTTTCACGGCCCTCCTACTTTACTTCCATCCCGCTTTTTTTTAATCAGTTTTTAATAGCTTTTTTATAAAATGCTATCCTTAAAAGCTATAAAAAGTGCTTTTTCTTGTAGTGAGAAGGACTTCCAACTATATTCAAACTGTTAGCAAAATTATAAAATATGACCACACTCAAATGTGACTTACAACCAGTACAGTATTGGAGATGCGGTGTGTTACTTGCTTTAGATGTTAGGCTTCATCTTAGAGTGACTATCACCAATACTATAGGTCTATATTGTTTTACCTTGTATAGTAGCCACAACCTAAAAGATAGCAATTCATCAATTGGTCAGATTCAAGATTTTGAACTACTTAGAACACCAACATTGCAATCCTAATGAATCTAATCGTTTTCTACTTTTTTAAAGACATAAAATTGTATAAGTGGTATACATATATGACATACATCAAAATAGTATTAAAACTTGTAAGTTCACACTATCGCGACAACTAAAACAAAAGAGTTTCAAAGATGAGTAAACATTTGTGTAAATAGTCATATTACAAAGTCAGTTGCTCACAGTTTTACTCATTGAAATAAGTGATTGACTATATATCTACATTTTTTATGATTGGAAATCGAAGCTTTGCTCCTATAGATTCGAGAGAACCCGTACCCAACTACAAATCTACATATTGACAATCACGATAAACGTAAACCTATGCAAAAGGTATGTAAGGACCCGACCCGAATGGGGTTCTAAATAGGCCATTACCTCAATGCATGCATACAAATCTACAGAAAATTTGCAAGATGGTGTTTGGATTCTAAGTAAAAACTAAAACATGAAAACATCCATTTAAAAATCAACATAAATTCCTCAAACACGTCCCTGTTTCCAAGCACTGCTTCCAAGACAAATACATTTCCAAAACATACTCTGATCAGAGATTTATTTAAAACATACAAGCTTTGCAATAGTTACAACAATGCTAGAATCCGGAAATACATTCCGAAAACACCCTAGGGCTCCGTGCCCAACTACATGCATTCAGAGGACATTTAAATCGTAAACATAAACATAAGACTCAGAGTTGAACAACGGGTTTCCATGATCATAGCTCCTCCTTCAGCCATCCTGTCTCGCACCATGGTTACCTGTGGAAAACCACATAATAAGGGTGAGTAACGAATTACTCAGTAAGAATCCCCAACCGGGGTACAATACGATACACATGGTCATCTAGCAGAAAAGATATGCAAGCTATGAATATAAACACAGAATAGAGCACATAGCTTAGCCTACACTTGGGCCTCGGATGCCAACTCAGGGTCTTAGTCCGGAAATCAATCACCACATCCACACAATACACAAGTCGCCCTATACGAGAAACAAGTCCCGGCCTCAGCCTGTCTACTGTCGACGAAAGGTACACTAGCTCAAGATCCCGAGGAGCTCTCCGGTCGTGCGCCAGAATGAGCGTAAACATGCACCGCGTGCTACTGCAGACTATGGGGGATGCCGGGTCTAGAGGCAAGCTGCCCATGTCTAGTCACCACGCCTAACTAAATCTTTGGATCGGTGTCACCGACATAGGGTGTGAGACACGACACGTAAACTAGGTCGGCTGAACCACCGCACCGCTAAAGAACGGGTCGTGGTAGGCTTACACCGGAAGCCGCCCTTACCTTAACAGTGGCAATCAAGGGCTAAGGCCGAACACGCCGAGGACGTGCCGATCGCCGGGGGCGAGGCAATGCCAAGTCATCATCCCGACCGTTGGGGCATTTAACGATCCGCCACCCTCACCCAAGATTGCGGGCCTCCTACCGGTCGGGTTAGCTAAACCTAACGGGGTCGGGGAAGAAGAACGTCTCGACGCCCGCCATGGATGCAAGGTACTTTATGCATCGGGCCCGATGATGCTATCTACCGCAACTCTAACTCGCCTTTAGCAATCAAAGAAAACAATTCACTAAAATCCAATACGTGCTCAATAAGAATACAACGAGCCTAGCATGATACTACGAAGCAAGGAACAGATACGAGCATGACAGAAAGGAACAACCTAGCATGGACTAACATGAGAAACAACATAGGAAATCATGCCAGTCGGGAATTCAGAATAGAGCACTTATCAGGAAACATGTCAATAAACACAAACAAGCATACAGTCAGCAATCACATAATATATCGCAGGGTCCACACAACTCCGGTAAGAAATCCTTACTTGGCCGGAAGACCTCTAAACACAAGAAACCTAAGCTGCGATCGAACCCGAGCTAGCTAGCGAGAAAATAACAAAAACAACAATAATTACAATCAAAAGGCCCAAATATAATAAAACAAACAGGGCTCAGCTCGGGAGCAACTCACGAGGCGCGACGGACACACGAACGAGTAGCTGGCCGCACGGCGAGACAATTTCTTGGGCGGGCGGGCGCGCGCTGGGCGCAGGCGAGAGATCGCGCGCGACACGCTACTGGGCACGGCTGGGGCGCACGGGCGCTGAGCGTGCGACGCGGACACGGCGAAGGCGCGCGGACTCGGCGATCGTCTGGGCGAAGATGCGCGACCTGGGCGTGACGAGCTCGGCCGCTGGTGAGCTCGCGGGCTGCGACGGTGATCGACGGAGTGCTGGGGCGTGCGACGGGAGTCTGGCTCGGCAGATCTGGTGCGACGACGAGCGACGGCGCTGCTGCTCGGGCGGATCTGGTGCGACGACGTTCGAGCTCGGCTGCTGGGCGACGGGCTTCTCTCGGCTGCTGCGATCTGTGCGTCTCGGCTGCTGGCGTGCGACTGCTCGGGCTGGGGTGCTCGGGGGAGAGAGAGAGAGAGAGAGAGAGAAAGAGAGAGAAAGTGAATTTGGGGAAACAAATAAAAGAAAAGAAAATGAATTTGGAAAAGAAAAGGAAAATGGGAAATAAAAGGAAAAATAAGGATTTTATCCAAAATCCATCCTTATCGACTTTTATCCTTAAAAATCCCATTTCCCGGCTTCCTCCTTCGAGACCCGGCTGAAGCAATCTCTCCCAATAAATAAAACTCACTAAAATCCAACTCCCAAATCAACACCAAGGGCCCGGGCTCGAATCCCAAAGGAAGCACACAACCAACCAACACTTTGCCCAAAAACCCAAATCACAACCGAACTCCCAAACGACTAGCCCAAACATCTCGGGACTCGCAAGCAATAACAAACCAGCCTCGACAAAGGCAGGAGCTACCTCGAAGCCTGAAAAACCACAAATCCTGCACGGAGAGCCAAAAGACCAAAATACCCCTAAGGGTCAAAACAGCTCTAACGGCCCAACCGAACCACTGAATCTGAACCGAAAGCACCTCGAGAACCGGAATAGAAAACTGGGTCGTTACAATACTTCCTCCTTTTAAGACTTTCGTCCTCGAAAGTCCTAAGACGAAACGGCTCCAGGAAACTCCACTAAAACCTAACCAACTGAACTTCTCGGCTAATACAACGCCAACCTTCTCCGAAAACCAAACCCTCTTGGGTTCTCAAAAACTCAAAGGCACTATGCCATCCAGGCTGCCACAAACAAACTCAACCAAGACTGGGCATATACTGAACTCCGAAGGGAAATAGACGGCAATCCACATCCTCAACTCGCACCAACTCTCAAACGGTGCTACTCTCAGCAAACTCGAGGACTGGCCACAAGCTCTGAAACTCTACACCACGCACTGGCAAAACTCCTCTAGAAGCTCACGGCTGACAACAAAACAACCTCAACCCTACAACAAGCTGACCAAACAACTGAACCTCATAGGTTCCAGAAAACCAAACAGCCTACTCTTACTTCACAAGAGACCAGCGAACCTCAAATCTTGCCTACAGCCTTAACGACTATAACCAAACCACCAACTGGCGACTGATCCAAAAAGCAAACTTCTCCAACTAAAACGCAACCACAACACTTAAGCAACCATCTTAAGGATAAATCGCCGAACCAAAGGCAAGGGGCACCATCCTGGTACACCAGACGACTAACAACACTCACACCACCAAAACTTCACTACCGCCACCTTTAAAAAGACAAGGGCCAGGCACAGGCTCCACTCGGCCAAGCCAACAAACTAGAACTCCTCATCGGCCGAACGCAACATTTCGGAGCAAAACTACCAGCAATTGGCCAAAGAAAACACTGTCAGCCAAGGGACAACCAACATTCCCCTCAAGGAAAAATCTCGGGCTGCAAGGACTAAACCATCACGCAGCTAACCGCTGCACAACACCTTGAGGAAAATAGCTCAACAGCTTTACCAACCAAGCCTCGACACCTCTGTGCCAACTCACTCAAACGCGACTCTGCTAACGCCAACTGCGAACGCACAACAACTAGGAACAAAGCCCGAGAAGGGCTTGCTCAGCAGAACTCAACCCAAACTTATAACGAGCAACGCTCGCCTCCAAGCTACCACTCAACTCTTAAAATCCAACTGGCTACTCAAAAGACATCTCCTTTTAGCCTAGGCCTAACTCAACTTCCAACCAGAAGCTCCACTCCCGAAACCTTACAAGGAAAACGGATGACGACAACCTCCAAGCTTACGGATCCTGAGCCACATGAATCCGCAAGACTACCTCGGAAGCTAACACTCGAGGCTGGCATCCAAGGAGCAACTCAACCACCACAGAGGCTAGGGGAAAAGGAAATCTTCAATCCCCAAAGAACCATCAACTTGCCAGAACAACTCAACTCTTACTGGCTGGCCTCCGCCCTTGCGGGGACAAACAACTCTTGCTTGCTAACAACACAAAGCAGGGACCCTCTCGCTGGGCTGACCGCTGCGCTACTCTGATCAACTCCACAACTCAGGAGCTAAGCTGACTTTTGCCAAACGGGAAACGACTTCTCAGCAAGCAAACTCCAGAAGGGCAGCGAACTCCACACACGCTCGCTGACTTGCTCAAACCCAAGGCAACAACAACCAACTCTCTCTTGGAAGCAACACCCAAGGGAAATCTCAACCAATCGAATCACCAATCCATAACTAACAGAACTTACTCAACTGCTGAGGGAGGGGTCAACTCCCAAAACTTTCTGACTAGGAACAAGACCTCAGGGCAACGCCCCCCAGCTAGAACCGAACTAGCTCTCGAAACAACAAGAGGACCAAACCTTGGCCCAACACTCACAAGAGGCAAAACAACCCTTACTGCAGCCTCTAGAACACCATCCAAGAATCCGCTTAACTAGACAAACAACTGCTTCCAAGCAACCAACAAACTATTCCCTTCTTGCTAGCACCACTACCATCAATTCCAAGACCAAGGGAGTAACCTGACAACTCCCCGAAGGAAACGACTCTTACAAGCAGACAACAGAAGGACAGAGAGCTCCACATATGCTCACTGTCTTGCTCTGCTAAAGCAACAACATCTAAAACTCACGGGGCAACAACAGGGCACAAACCACTCGCCCCACGAGCAAAACTAATCTCTAGCAACTCCAAACCACACCTTGGTCAACACCAAGCATCAACTTGCCACCACACCGGAACCAATCCGGACTTGACTCCAAACAAACACTAGCTTGCTAGTCTACCAAGACTGCTAGCAACTCCACCAAGGCTACAAACTACACGTCTCCAGCTGGCCAACTAAACTCACTACCTGGGCCTGACTGAGCTCTGGAGAGGCTCTCCACAACCTAGGGTTCTCCGACAACCCTCGACACACACACTGCCGGCAAACGATCTCAACCAAGACTGGGCATATACTGAACTCCGAAGGGAAATAGACGGCAATCCACATCCTCAACTCGCACCAACTCTCAAACGGTGCTACTCTCAGCAAACTCGAGGACTGGCCACAAGCTCTGAAACTCTACACCACGCACTGGCAAAACTCCTCTGGAAGCTCACGGCTGACAACAAAACAACCTCAACCCTACAACAAGCTGACCAAACAACTAAACCTCATAGGTTCCAGAAAACCAAACAAATTACTCTTACTTCACAAGAGACAGGTAGACCTTAAATCTTGCCTCTGACCCTTAACGACTATAACCAAACCACCAACTGGCGCATCGATCCAAAAGCAAACTTCTCCAACTAGAACGCGACCACAACACTTAAGCAACCATCTTAAGGAGAAATCGCCGAACCAAAGGCAAGGGGGCACCATCCTGGTACACCCGACAAATGACTAACAACACTCACACCATCCAAACTTCACCTCGACCACCTTAAAAGACAAGGGCCAAGCACGCAGACTCCACTCGGCCAAGCCAACAAACTAGAACTCCTCATCGGCCGAACGCAACATTTCGAGCAAGCCTACCAAAGAATCGGCCAAGGAGAACACCGCCAGGCAAGGAACAACCAACATTCCTCTCAAAATCTCAGGAAGCAAGGACTAAACCATCATGCAACTATCTGCGACACAACACCCTGATGACAACAGCTCAACAGCTTACCAACCAAAGCCACGACACCTCTGTGCAAACTCACTCAAACGCGGCTCTGCTAATGCCAACTGCGAACGCACAACAACTAGGAACAAAGCCCGAGAAGGGCTTACTCAGCAGAACTCAACCCAAACTTATAACGAGCAACGCTCGCCTCCAAGCTACCATTCAACTCTTAAAATCCAACTGGCTACTCAAAAGACTTCTCCTTTTCGCTTAGGCCAAACTCATCTTCCAACCAGAAGCTCCACTCCCGAAACCTAACAAGGAAAACGGATAACGACAACCTCAAAGCTTACGGATCCTGAGCTACACGAATCCGCAAGACTACCACGCAAGCTAACACTCGAGGCTGGCACCCAAGGAGAAACTCAACCACCACAGAGGCTACATGGTATAAATTGACATAATCGCATCATTATAGTTAACATTATATAATATATAGTTGAATAATTATTATTTTCATTGTTAAACCATGTAGAAAACTAGTTGTTCATCAACTGATATTACGCGAGTAATGTTGTGGAAAAAGGCGCACGTGAAGAAAAATGGCCAACCTATTAACTCGCAAGTAGCCGACACACTGGTATGATACTTTTTTTTTTTTTAATTTTGGAAATCCAAGAATATGATACTAAAAAATACCTAATTAAGCTTAATCACATATGTAGGATTCTTGAGTTTTTGTATAGTTTTTGGGTTATAAACATATTTATTCGCATGTATGTGATTTCTATTGATGATCTGTTGTGTTAGAAGTTGTGGTGTTGTTCTGATTATTGTGGTGGCTTAGAATTGTATAAAAACAAATTAACAGGCAACTAAAATTTGGGTAGCTTGTAGTTACGTCGTTATGCTACCGAAATTTATAGTGGTAATAGTTAATGACAATCCTTAGATTATGTTGAATATTTTTTGTCAACATACTTGGTTTTACATTTCTAAGTCTTTGTTTTTTAATATAAGGTTATGAAGGTTTTTAATGTATTATAAGTTGTCTACTTTAATGTTTCAATAATATGATATCTAAAAAGTTATTTTTCCTTTTGTACTTTTTTCTTTTCTTGTTTCCAAATGCACCACTTTATTTTCTAAGTTTTTAACTGTAGGCATAATAACTTGGGTTTAGTATCCTTTTGAAACATCTCATCGAATTGTGTTATATGCAATGTAGGTGCAAATTGATCAAAACATTAGTCAAGAAGAACAACATCTCATTCTACCAATGTTGTTGATGATGCAATTAGTAAAGTGTTGGGTCCTGATCGTGGTCATATATGAGGATTAGGATTTGGAGTGACCAAGTCAAAGTTATTTATATCAACTATAAAAGATAAAACAATTGCATCTCTTGAAAAAAAAATGCAATAACCTTACGTCTCATGTGAATGAGTTGAAGAATGTTGTATCAACTTTATTAAAAGATAAGGTAAACTAAATTAACTTTATTTAAATATTCAAAATTTTGTTTTATATTATATTTCTAATCATTTATCTACACAGGAAAAGATGTACGAACAAGCTTCTAATAATAATGGTAACACATCGATATCCGCGCAGGTTCAAGCTCCAATCTTAAATTCTCCCCCGGTAAGTTGATCTCTTATTCAGTATTCAAAACTATTCATTTAATATCTAAAATTATTCAATGTTAACACTTCATTCACGTTATGGTGAAAGAGTGTAACAACGTCCAATACACCCCACAAGTGTATATTGCTAGATTGGGTTGGTTCAGGAGAAGTAATTGCTGAAGGGAGATGGCCTTCTAATGATCCATCAACACTTGTCCATCACATCCCCCTTGGTCCATATGCAGTTCGTGTATGGGTTGATACGGTAAAAAAATCCAATTCATTTTTATGGAGGCCTACATCTGATATTGTTGTTATTGATGGTGTTGTGGGTTCTACAATTGCATGGCCAATTGATAAAGTAAAACGATGTAAGACAACTCACTTTCAAATTAGTTAAATTAGTTTGTGTGAATTAAACCATTATTTATAACAAATATTTTGATTTTTTTCATTAGGTGAATGAAAATGGATGCACTCGGGAGAAGATATTCATGTGGAAAGGAACATTACATAAACTTTTTTGGGATTCTGTAATACTTATTGTACACTTTTTGTTTTATTAACATTTCTAATATAGCATTTTAATTTGTGCTATAATTTTGAAGTTTATTTGCATATATGTCTTTGAATCATAAATTTGAAGTAATATGTTATGCAAACAAAGATGGTACTTTTTATAGTTGTGGAATGTGCATGTCTTTATATCATAAATTTAGTTTCTATAACATTTTTTATTGGTATGAAACAGAATATTTAAAATAAATATATTGTTAATCCAGCGCTTTGTAGAATATTTCAAAATAAAATAAAATATTATAGCTTTTATTATAGCAGTAAAAAAAGCTATTAAAAATTAGAGGTGACACCACAATAGCATTGCCAAAACGCTATGATATGTCATTTATAGCGTTATAAAAATGTTATAAATTAGAAACTACAGCGTTTAATCCAACGCTATGATTGATTACAATAGCGTTC
Source organism: Sicyos edulis (assembly GCA_036507275.1). Classification (NCBI taxonomy): domain Eukaryota; kingdom Viridiplantae; phylum Streptophyta; class Magnoliopsida; order Cucurbitales; family Cucurbitaceae; genus Sicyos; species Sicyos edulis. The sequence continues at coordinate 22,276,194 of CM071848.1, forward strand.
AAATAACACTATGAAAAACAATGTATAATAGCTATGTTTATAGCGTTACAAAAACGCTATCGTATGTTCGATACTTTCAATAACGTCGGCTATGACCGTGTTTCGTAAAACGCTATACATGACTTACGATAGCGTTTTTTCAAAGCTGTCATATGTGTTTTTTCTTGTAGTGATGCTAACTGTTGGTTGATTAGCTGTTTGAGTTCGAGAGAACCAAATTACGAGCTTGAGAAAGTCGAATACCGGAGTTCGAGAGAACCAAAGGGATTTCTTTTAGTGTCGCATTCGCTATTCGCTTCGTTTTAGCGAATCCCTAAAAACCTTTACCCTCCCGATATTTCATCTCATATATTTATTCTATTATTTCACTTGCAATCAATTTTCGTTATTCAACAATCTGGTTACCTTGGCTCTTACATGAAAGAGAATTTGAAACAAGTAAAAAGTCCCTGTGGAGAATGGCTTGTACTTACAAATAAACTTGCTACAACAAACTGTGTATACACATGTACAATCTTTTGGAATTCACACACATACTTTACTTGGGCGAAATTATTTATTTTCCATTTCATCATCCTCACATCATTATTATTTTGATAATTTGTGTGTTAGATAATTCTGCAACATGAGGCTAGTCGAGAATGTGTATGGTTGAGGTCAATGACTCAACAAATTTAGGGAACTTGCTACTTTCCTTGTACCAGAGACATACCCACAATAATATACGAAGCAATACAATATGTATAGCACAAATCAAAGAAGGATACATTAAAGGAGATAGAACTAAACATATCTCACCAAAGCTCTTCTACACACATGATCTTGAAGAAAATGGTGACATTACTGTTCAACAGATCTCTTCAAAAGAAAATGTGGCTGACTTATTTATAAAGACATTACCTACTCCAACATTTGAAAAATTGGTGTACAACATTGGAATGCGGCAGCTTAGAGATCTCCAATAATATTTTCATGAGGGGGAGTAAAAGGCACTACACTCTTTTTCCCTTGACAAAGGTTTTTCCCATTGGGTTTTCCTAGCAAGGTTTTTAATGAGGCAGTTATGGATATCTCAGGGAGAGTGTTATAAATAGATATCTCATAAAGAGTCAATCAATATAGTGTCTACAATTTAGGCTTAAGACTTTCTAACTTTTAGTTAGTTTAGCCAATTGTAGGTTTTGCTTTACTAAATATAAACTCATTATAATGTTATAAGTAGGAGATTTGCAAGACTTGTAATGACACATCAAAATATCAATAAGAGTTATTTACTTTCTCCTCCACACCATTCTCTCTATCACTTTGTTTATTGCATACATTTATAACATATATATATATATATATATATATATATATATATATATATTCTTAAAAATTTATTTATACCAAGAGTAGTTGCTCAACGACATTAATGTATATTCGATGGCAAAAAAGTGACGGGTTCGAATTCCTCTACTCCTAATAGTTATAACTCAAAAAAAAAACGTGCGAATACAAAAGTTAAATCGAATATTATTTTTTTAAAATGGTAAATTGTGAAGATAAAGACAAGATTGGATCAACCAAGGAATATATTCATTGTTGCCATTTCAAAATTAAATAAAAAAGAACTCCTCTGCAAAAATCTTTCAAATCTTAATTTTTTTTTTTTCAAATTTTAGATACCTTATCACACAATTCTAACAACGACGTTATTTAAGAATATTTAATAAAGATAACTTTGTTGAAAGCTAAAATTTATCAACAAATAATAAAGGGAATATCATTTGAATTTGAATTTGTTTTGATCCAAAAGGAGCTTAGGGGTAAACATCTTTTTCAATGTGAGCTGGAATGACAGACAAGGAATATGGCAAATTTAGAATATTCTTTAAAAGCAAAACATTTTGTACTTGAATTAATTGAGTTAAGGGCCACTTCCAAAAAAAAAAAAAAAAAAAAAAAAAAAAAAAAAAAGATGCACAAATAGATTAAGGAGACAGTTGGGAGAAAATGTTGGTCAGATATACCCATGTTTGTTTAGGGTAGAAAACTTCGCTCCAACACTGGCCTAATGATTTCATTGTTTGATTGTAAACCAGCCGGAAGTATTTGACTCTTATTTATTTGAGAGTATTGATACCTTTTATGTAAGGTTTGTTATTCCCCTCCCCCGATATATATTAAAAAAAAAATGCAAAAAAAAGCTTTTCTCCTAACTACATTTAAATCCCTCCTTCCAACTTATCACTCCACCTCTTCTTCGAACAATATGTTTAAACAAAATTTTCATACCAACATTTTACTCAAAACATGATTTTCATAGCATAATTTTTTCCCTTCCACTTATTGAAACACCCTCTTATCACCTCTTTTTCAAACATTTATTCAAACATGATTTTCCTTCAACAACTTATTCGAAAACGCCACATCAAACCATACATTCAAACACCACATTCAAATTATTCATTCTTTTCCATTCAAATATGTCTTAAATAGTTCTTTTAAAAAATTTAGGTTAAAATAAAATTTTAATCCCTTGACTTTCTTCTTTGTTTCATTTTGTTTGTTGGACTTTTAAATATTAAATTTCACATTAGTTTAATTTAAGTCCCTCACTTTTAAATGTTCAAGTTTGATCTCTCAACTATATATAAAAAAAATTTCCTTCAGCTAAAAAATAGATACATTAGACTTAATAAAATTTTATGAAGTGGCATCAAATAATTAAAAAAAAAAAAGAAAAAAAAAAAAAAAAGAAAAGAAAAGCTCTCTTCTTCATCCTTTAGCCTTGATACCCTATTTTCATTTTTTTTTCTTTTAAAAGTATTTTCTTAGTGAGTTCGGATCTATCTTTCTTCTAAACTCAAATGATTTAACTTAAATCTTGTTTAATAATCATTTTGTCTTTCATTTTCTATTTCTAGTTTTTGAATTTTAGTTTTTAATTTTTGGTTTTAAAAAATAAAAATCATACATTTGATAATGGTTTTTGGATTTTTAAAAATTAAAATGTATCATTTTTAATATTTAGTAAATTAGATAAAACTATTTAGAGTATTATTGATCTAATATTTAGTAAATTAGATAAAACTATTTAGAGTATTATTGATCTAATAAACTCAAGTTTGGGAGTTTGAACTTTGTTTATAGTGTATTTGATCACTTTTCTAGTATTTTTCCAAATAAAAAAAAAACAAAACATAGTTTTTAAAAACTACTTTTTTTAGTTTTTAGAAAATAGTTTTTAAAATTTTAAAAATCAAAATCAAAACTTGTTATCAAACAAACCTATTTTTAAGAAGTCAAAAACAAAAACAGAAAATAAAAAATGAAATTGTTATCAAATAAAGCCTTAACTTCCATGTGACCATTAACCGGAAGCTCGTCCAAATACACACCAAAAGATATCAGTTAGCTTCCAAAGAGGCACTTGAAAAATCAGTCTTCAATGCAAATAGAAGTAAAAATATTCGGTGTCAGATGAATAAAAATGAAGAAAAGCAATCTTCAATGAAAAGAGAATTAAGTAAAAAATAAATAAAATATCATACCAGGACTGTGGTGCATTCTAATCAAACACAGTCCAAATATTTTCTTTGTTTATTAGGGGTGTACAAAAGAACCCACAATCCGAACAATCTTAAATATCCAATCCTAATTGTAAGAGTTTATTTGAGTTATAATGCTATTTGGATTGGATTGAGTTGTGATTTCAGGGTTAATTCTGTTTGGATTTTTGTTGCGTTGGGCTGATTTCAGGGTTAACCAATGTAACGGCCCGGAATTTTATCCCGGTCTTCCCGGTTTGCCCAGGGGCATTTTGGTAATTTGGTCGGGCCGACAGGGCCGGTTATGTCTTTTCCAATTGCCAAAAAAATTATGAGATGAATTAAATGGGATTAGGAAGCTTGGTGAAGGTAAATAGCACGTCGAGTGAGATTCGAACCATGGGCGCTTAGGAGGCTAGTTGGGTGTCCTTGCCAATTGAGCGACCGAGCGCTCTTGTTAATTTGTGCGCGACATCTTGTACTTAAGCCGTGCTTCAAGGGATTTTAATTTAAAACCAATTCGCCCAAGTTTTCTTCCTCATTTCCTCTTCTTCTTCGCTATTTCCTTCTTCGACCGACTGAACTCCGTCTTCGCGATTTCTTCCCTCGCCAGCTCCAATTCGACCGAGTTTCCTCTCCCAAATTCGAAGTCGATCTCACCTCGAGCAGCTGGTAAGTTCTTCTCCTTCTTCTTCTCCTCCGATTCCTTCAATTTTTCCCCTGTTTCTGGTTTCGCCATTGATGGCCGAGAGAAGTGATTTGCTGTGAGGTTTCCGTGCAGCTACCTAAGGGAAGACAGCCAGCGCCAATTCGCCGGACAACTCGTCGCCCGAGCTCGCCAATTCGAATTCCTTCTCCAACGCGCGCAGAAGCCAGCTCGCCCCTCCATCGCGCGCAGAAGCCTCATCGCCAAGCCAAGTCCGCGAGTAGTCGCGCCCCAGCGCCGTGTCACGTGTCCTGCTCGCCGAGCCGTGTCGCGTGTTCTGCCGCCGAGCCAAGTGAGAGCCCGAGCCGAGCCTAATTATTTTATTTAATTTAGATATTGTGTGTAATTGTGTTGTGCTTGTTAGGTTCCCGGTAGCTAGCTCGAGATCGTTCGCAGCTTAGGATTTTGTGTAAATCGCCCCCCGACCAAGGTAAGGATTTCTTACTGGAGTTGTGTGGACCCTGCGATATATTATGTGATTGCTGATTGATTGCTTGTTTGTGTTTATTGACATGTGTAGCTAAGTGCTCTATTCTGAATTCCCGACTGGCATGAATTCCTACGTTGTTTCTCATGTTAGTCCATGCTAGGTTGTTTCTTTCTGGCATGCTCGTATCTGTTCTTGCTTCGTAGTAGCATGCTAGGATCGTTGTATTCTTATTGAGCACGTATTGGAATGTATTGGATTGTTTGCTGATTGCTATGACAGGTTAGAGTGCAGGTAGATAGCATCATCCGGGTCGGGTGCATAACGAACCTTGCATCCCCGACAGGGACGTACGAGATGGTGCTCCGTCCCTGATCCCGTTAGGGAATAGCTAACCCTAACGGCTAGCCCTGCAATCTAGGGTGAGGGTGGCAGACTGTTAAATGCCCCAACGGTCGGGATGATGACTTGGCATTGCCTCGTCCTCGGCAGTCGGCACGTCCTCAGCGTGTTCGGCCGTAGCCCTTGATTGCCACCTGCTAGGGCAAGGACGGCTTCCTGGTGTAAGCCTACCACGACCGGTTCCTTAGCCTCAAGTGCGGTGGATCAGGCTGACATAGTTCACGTGTCGAGTCTCACACCCTATGTCGTCGACACCGATCTAAAGATTTAGTTAGGCGTGGTGACTGGACATGGGCAGCTTGCCACTAGACCCGGCACCCCCCATAGTCTGCAGTAGCACGCGGTGCGCGCTTATGCTCATTACAGCGCCGATCGGAGAGCTACTCGGGATCTTGAGCTAGTGCATATTTCATTCGACAGTAGACAGGCTGAGGCCGGGACTTGTTCTCGTATAGGGCATATTGTGTGGTGGATATGTGGTGGATTATTCCGGACTAAGACCCTGAGTTGGCATCCGAGGTCCAAGTATGGACTCAAGCTATGTGCTCTATTCTGTGTTTATACTCATAGCTTGCATACACTCATCTAGATGACCATGTATATCGTATTGTACCCCAGTTGGGGATTCTTACTGAGTAATTCGTTACTCACCCTTATTATTGTGGTTTTTCCACAGGTAACCGAGATGCGAGACAGGATGGCTGAAGGAGAAGCTGTGATCATGGGGACCAGCCATCAAACTCTGATTTTGTGTTATGACTCTTGTCTTTTATTTTCCCCTGAATGCATGTAGCCGGGCACGGAGCCCTAGGATGTTTCCTAAATGTTTTGTGGATTCCAGCATTGTTGTATCTGGACAGGTTTTGAATGATTTTAATAAATCTCTGACTAGAGTAAACTTTGGAAATGTATTTACCTTGGAACAGGTGCTTGGAGACAGGGGGACGAGTTTCAGAAAATTGTCCGGACTTTGAACCAATGTTTGAATGTTTTGTTTTTAATTGGAATCCGAAATCATATTTGTATATTGTCCTTTACTTTGAATGCATGCATTGGGGTAAGGGCCCATTTAGAGCCCCTTTCGGGTCGGGTCCTTACAACCAATTATTTATTCTTTAAACCTAAACCAATCCGAACTAAAGAATAATATATATATATATATATTTATAAAAGAAAAAAAATCAAAGTTGTTTATTCTCACTTTTGGTTATTCTTTAACCCCACACAAATTCATTTAACTCTTCAAAACAGTTAGAAAACCAAAAGCAGTAGACACTGCGAGGATTTTGAAAACAAAAATAGTGTCCCAAACAAACTTTAACATCGCATCTGAAAGTGAATAACAACTAAATTACAAGAATAAGATGGTGATGAATTATCTGCAGAAGCCGTGATCTCCATTGAAGATCCCTCAAAATTGAATTTCTAGATATTTCCTTACATATGTGAATAGAAATTAATTAATTAATAAAATAGATTCTTAACATATTGATAAATAACATGCACTAATAAGATGGGTATTTAGGTTAAAAGTATAATATCATCTAACTTTTATTTATTTGTTTACATATATACGAGATATGAATGAAGTTGTATATAGGAGAATAGGAGTAACACAACCCGTTAATTCAACTCAACCCAACCCGAAAATATAGGTTTGGGTTGGGTTGGGTTGGGTTGCTCTGATACATAGGGTCGGACAGGTTGGAAGATTGACCAACCCAAAACTTTGAGTTGGTCCAAAAATATTTCCTAACCCAACCCATCCTGGACTATATACACCTCTATTATTTACTACACTAACACTAAAAATCTAAGATGGGAAAATCAGTAACATTTCCAATCAAGATTTCCAGATATCGAGCTAATTAAACCATCCATTCCAAAACTTTGCTACAGGTGAAAGTGTAAGGGACCGACCCGAATGGGGCACTAAATGGGCCCTTATCCCAATGCATGCATTCAAAGTAAAGGACATTTAAACAGACATGGTTTCAGATTTCAATTAAAACAAAAACATTCAAAATAACCCCTTTAAAACTAGACAATTTCCTGGAACTCGTCCCCTGTTTCCAAGCACCTGTTCCAAGATAAATACATTTCCAAAGTTTACTCTGATCAGAGATTTACTAAAAGTCATTCAAAACCTGTTCAGATACAAAATGTTGGAATCCACAAATATTTACAAAACATCCTAGGGCTCCGTGCCCGGCTACATGCATTCAGGGGAAAACAAAACACACGAGAGTCATAATACAAAAATCAGAGTTGGAAGACTCGGCCCAATGATCACAGCTCCTCCTTCAGCCATCCTGTCTCGCAACGTGGTTACCTGTGGAAAAACCACAGTAATAAGGGTGAGTAACGAATTACTCAGTAAGAATCCCCAACCGGGGTACAATACGATATACATGGTCATCTCGATGAGCGTATGCAAACTATGAATATAAACACAGAATAGAGCACATAGCTTAGCCCACACTTGGGCCTCGGATGCCAATTTAAGGTCTTAGTCCGGAATAATATCACCACACACCCAATACACAAGTCGCCTATACGAGAAGCAAGTCCCGGCCTCACTGCTCTCTCATCGACGAAAGGTACACTGGCTCAAGATCCCGAGGAGCTCTCCAGTCGGCGCTGTAATGAGCGTAAGCATGCACCGCGTGCTACTGCAGACCATGGGGGGTGCCGGGTCTAGAGGCAAGCTGCCCATGTCCAGTCACCACGCCTAACTAAATCTTTGGATCGGTGTCACTGACATAGGGGTGTGAGACCTGGACACGTAAACTATGTCACCAAACCACCGCACTGAGGCTAAGGAAACGGGTCGTGGTAGGCTTTCACCGTGAAGCGCCCCTTACCTTAACAGGTGGCAATCAGGGGCTACGGCCGAACACGCTGAGGACGTGCCGACTGCCGGGGACGAGGCAATGCCAAGTCATCATCCCGACGGTTGGGGCATTTAACAGTCTGCCACCCTCACCCAAGATTGCAGGGCCTACCGCTTGGGTTAGCTAATCCCTCACGGGGTCCAGGGACGGAATGACTTGCTCGACGTCCCTGCCATGGATGCAAGGTACTTTATGCATCAGGCCCGGATGATGCTATCTACCTGCAATTCTAACCTGCCCTAGCAAACAGCAAACAATTCCATAAAATCCAATACGTGCTCAATAAGAATACAACGAGCCTAGCATGATACTACGAAGCAAGGAACAGATACGAGCATGCTAGAAAGGAACAACCTAGCATGGATTAACATGAGAATTAAATCAGGAAAATCATGCTAATCGGGAATTCAGAATAGAATACCTAGCTACACATGTCAATAAACACAAACAAGCAGTCAATCAGCAATCACATATAATATCGCAGGGTCCACACAACTCCGGTAAGAAATCCTTACCTTGGTCGGGGACGATTACACGAAAACCTAGGCTGCGAACGAACCCGAACTAGCTATCGAGAACCTATCCATCACAACACAATTACACACAAAATTCTAAATTAAATTAAATATAATAAAATAAAATAAATAGGCTCGGCTCGGCTCGGCTTGGCTTAGCGGCTCGGCTCGGCTTGGCGGCTCGGCTTAGCGACAGGCGCACGGACACGGCGCTGAGGCTGCTTCTGCGCGCGAGTGATGCAGAGGCGCGTGGGCGCGCGCGCGGGCGAGCGGCAGAGCTGGGACGGCGCGCGGCGTGACACGGAGCTAAGCGAGGCGCGCGCGCGGTGTGCGGCGACACTGCGCAGCGACAGAGCACGAAAACAGGGGCGATGGAGAAATCCCAAAATCGAGCGTTCCACGGGGATTCGACAGGCGATTCTTTGATGGTCAACTCCCCTACACTAGCTGCACACAAACCATCCAGAATTTCACTTCACCACGGCCGAAAAACGAAGCCCGGAAACAGGGGGCTCGGATCGAAGAAGAGAAGAAGAAAGGAAGAAAAAACTTACCTTCAGCCCGGAAAAGGATCGACCTCAGAGCTGGGGAAGACAACCACGATCGATTCGGAGCTGGAGAAGGAAGAAATCGCCGGAAATCGCTGGTCGGTCGAAGGAGAAACGAAGAAGAATTCGCGAGGAAGAAGAAGCTTCTGGCGAGCTCTGCTTTTATACCAACCGCCTTCGAAAACAAGCATAAAGGGATGCTGGCGCGTTTAAAAGCATGAAGACGCCCAGTGGCTCGACTGGCAGCGCCCCCTGCCTAGCACGCGACACGTCCCTGGTTCGAATCTCACTCGACGCGCTATTTAATTCCTTATTTAATTTTACTCTTTCCCAAGCCCAAATGCCTTCACCAAAAATCCCGATCCTATTCAAATTGACTCATAATTATTCCGGCAATTTTCAATTTCAAAACCGGCCCTGTCGGTCCGACCCAAAATTACCAAAATGCCCCTGGGCCTCCCGGGAAGATCGGGATGAAATTCCCTGGCCGTTACAGAAAGAAACTCCAAAACACTACTACAATACCTCATACAGATGGTGGGCTGGGAAATTGGATTTTTAAAAACATGGAAGAAACAGTGGCGAGCATGTGAACCACTGTTAACAAATAACGATGGTGAGCACGTAAACCCACCGTTACACTATTGATGGCGTGCCTTAACACTCATCATTAAGAAGTTTTGATGGCGGGGGCGCCTGCCATCGTATGTAGGTCATTTCATTTCACACGTGCACGCCCCTTTCTCTTTCAAAATTTACCAATTTTCCACTCTCTTTCTACCTGAGCCCCACACCTTTTCTATTTTTTCCTCTTCTCCTCTTCTCATTTTCGACCCCTTTGAAGCTCACAAGGTCGAGTTTCTTCAATTTTTTCCATTTACTCCCATTTTGCCATTTTTGGCCACTTTGGAGGTCAAGGGTTTAGCTAACAAATTTCGAAATTTCTTCATAAATTAGGTAACTTTTAGCAAATTTATGTTACAATCTTTCCATATATGTTTGTTTCAAATTTATTATTTTGTTAGTTTTGGTAACTCTTTTTAGCTCATTTCTTCACAAATGCATGTTGTAATTTTTCCATATATGTTTCAAATTTGTGCACTTGTGTTTCTTGTGATAAATTCCATTTTCATGTTTGTTTCATTTGGGAATTTGTTTGAAAGTTACCTTAAGACTAAAAATTTGGGCATTTTTGTTTGTTTCACAATTTGGCTATTGGGCATTTTTCATGTAATTTTTGTTTGTTTGATTAGATCGATAAGCTGATTTACATGTGTGACATTAGAAATAATTGTATTGTTTTAGAATTAATTGAGTTAAATTCTTTGTTGATTTAAGTTGAGTTCGATATGTGACTCGACTCTACTTTGTTTTAAAAAATTTGTAGGTTAAGTTTCTCTAGTTGACTAGATTTATAAACATGGCTATGGATAAGTCGTGGATGTTTATGGATCGAATATCACAAGAATACAGTGTGGGAGTTGAAATATTTATAAACAATGCAATACGACATTCGAAAAGAAATAATGTCGTTTGTTGTCCATGTTTGAAATGTGTGAATGCTAAGTACCAAAATGTGAATGTAATAATAGACCATTTATTTTGTAATAGTATTGATCAAAGTTATAACACATGGATTTGGCATGAAGAATCAGTATCGAGGTAAAAAAAACATGGAAATTATTCCAATAAACGATGTTGTAGATGAAAATGTGGAGGATGACCCAGATGACCCAATAGGGATGTTTGAGACTACACAAAATTATTTTAATGGCAAATCCTCTATATTTGAGGAAGCATTAAAGGATGCCAAGAAACCATTATACCATAATTATAAAGATTTTACCAAAATATCATCACTGATTAGACTTTATAATTTGGAAGCAAAGCGTGGATGGATCGATAAAAGTTTCTCAGAGCTGCTAGAATTCTTGAGCGTTTTATTTCCTAGTCCTAATGAAATTCTGATATCTACTTATTATGCGAAAAGGTACTTAAGTTGGATATCACATGGACCTCATTCACAAGTTAAAAAAGTTACAAGGTTAATGGTATTCAATATTAAACAAAGAAATGCGATGATCTTAGAAGTGTGCAAAATAGTGTAGTTATGATAACAGCTGAAACTATGCAAATTTCTAGTTTGAAGTACAAAAATCCAATCACGTCAGACATGACCTGTAACAGCCCAGTTTCCTATTCCAGTTTTCGAGGTGCCTTCGGGTCAAGATTCGGTTGGGTCATTAGAGCGGTTTTGACCCTTGGGGGTATTTTGGTCTTTTGGCTCTCCGGGCAGGATTTGTGGTCTTCAGGGCTTCGAGGTAGCTCCTGCCTTTGTCGAGGCTTGTTTGTTGGTGGCTGCGAGTCCCGTGGTGTTTGGGCTAGTCGGTTGGATGCTCGGTTATGGTTTGGGCTTTGGCAAAGTGATGGTTGGTTGTGTGATTCTTTTGGGATTCGAGCCCGAGCCTTTAGTGTTGCTTTGGGAGTTGGATTTAAGTGAGTTTGATTGATTGGAAAAGATTTCTTTGATCGGGTCTCGGAGGAGGAAGCCGGGAAATGGGATTTTGAGGTTTTAAGTGGATAAGGATGGAAAATGGAATTAAAATCCCATTTTTCCCTTTTATTTCCCATTTTCCTTTTTATTTCTTTTTTTTCTTTTATTTTTTTCCCAAAAATCAATTTTTTTTCTCTCTCTCTCTCTCTCTCCCCGAGCCCCCACCTAGCCCAGCTCCTTGGCTCGCCCACCCCTCGGCCCGGCCACCGCCACCAGAAGCTAACCTTGACCTCGCGCAGACGCTCGCCTTCGCCCGACCAGTCACTCACTTGCCCGAAGCGTCCGAGTGCCATCGCCACTTCGAGCCCGATCCACGCTTTCGCCCGGCTCGTGTCGCGCTCGAGCTCGCCGCCACAAGTCGTCGCCTGCTCGCCTCGCTCCGTCCGTCGCGCCTAGGCCGTCGCGTGTCGTTCGCGCTCGAGTAGCGCGTCCCGCCAGCCAGATCGCGCGCTCGCGTCGTGTCGCGCGCGCGCCAGCGCCGCCTCTGTCTCTGCCGAGCGCCGCGCCGCGCCGCCGCCGCCAGCCGAAGCTAGCGCCGCGCGCCACAGCTCGCCCCGTGTCGCTTCGCTTGCCCGCGCAGCGCAGCGCCAGCGCCCTCCGCAGCGGCTCGCGCCCAGCGCTTGACCACTGCGCCCAGCGCGCGCTTATCTGCGCCCATCACCGCCTAGCCTGTGCAAATGCTCTGTTCGTGTGTCCGTCGCGCCTCGTGAGTTGCTCCCAGCCGAGCCTGTTTGTTTTATTATATTTGGGCCTTTTGATTGTAATTATTGTTGTTTTTGTTAGGTTTTCGCTAGCTAGCTCTGGTTCGATCGCAGCTTAGATTTCTTGTGTTTAGAGGTCTTCCCGGCGGTAAGGATTTCTTACCTGAGTTGTGTGGACCTGCGATATTATATGTGATTGCCGATTGATTGCTTGTTTGTGTTTATTGACATATTTAGTAATAGGTGCTCGTTCTCGAATTCCCGGCTAGCATGATTCTCCCGATTTATTCTCATGTTAATCCATGCTAGGTTGTTCCTTTCTCGCATGCTCGTATCTGCTCCTTGCTTCGTAGTATCATGCTAGGCTCGTTGTATTCTTATTGAGCACGTATTGGATTTTATGGATTTGTTTGTGATTGCTAGGGCGAGTTAGAGTTGCGGTAGATAGCATCATCCGGCCTCGATGCATAAAGTACCTTGCATCCATGGCGGGGGCGTTGTAACGACCCGTGTTTTTCTTCCTGTCTTCCGTATGCCCTAGGGGTAATTTGGTAATTTGGTCGGGCCGTCGAGTCGTTTGTGTCTTTTCCAGCTTACTAAAATTATTGGATGGTTTTGTAGGTTTTGGAGGGGTTTGTGGTTTGGTTTGAGCAAGGTTTGGTGCAAAAGTAAAAATAAAGGAAATTGTCTTTGCAGGTGGGTTTGAACCCGGGTCTCCCGGGAGCTTGTAGAGAGGTGTGCCAATTGAGCCATTAGGTGCTCTTGTTGCTCTTTCTGCATCACATCTTAGTTAACCTTGGATTTTGGAGTTTGGTGCATTTGGTTAAATGAAATAGAATTAGGTTATTCCATCTTATTCTCCAAAAGCACCTCTTGGCCGCCCAAGCTCTCCATTTCCATAGCCTTGCCGAGTTCTTCATCCTTGCATCTCCTTGGGTTCGATCATCATCATTCCGGGTAAGTCTTCGTCTTCTTCATCTTCTCATTTGGGTGTTTGCTGGCCGAATGTAAGAAAAAGGGGTTTGTGTGTGTGTGTGTTGTGCGGCCACCGAGGGAGGTCCAAAGACCTGAGCTCGTCGCATCGGCCCACTCCGGCTCCGTCAACGGCAGCCCCCTATCGCTCAGACGCCCAGATCTGTCTCAGCAGCGCGGCTCGCCGTTCGTCCGGCCGATCGCTCGACGCCCGATCTCGTCCAGCAGCCAGCAGCTTCTCCGTTCGCCAATGACGCCAGATCGCCCGATCGCTCGCCGACGCCAGAGGTCTCGCCAGCGCGCAAGACGCGTCCAGCCGATCGCTTCGCACGCCCTCGCCGTGTCCGCTTGCCGAAGCTGCTGCCCGCGCGCTTCGCTCGAGCGTTCGCCGCAAGCGCCCCTCGCTGAAGTTGCTCGCCGTGTCCCGCGCATCGCCGCGCCCGGCGCCAGCGCGCCTTCGCTCGAGCGCTCGCCCGCGCGCCTTCGCCCGAGACGCCAGCGCGCCGCGCCGCGCCGAGACGCTTCGCCGCTGCGCGCGTGTCCTCGCTGCCGTGCCCGGTAGCGGCGCAGCAGCGTGTCCGTCAGGGTGCCAGTAGCGCAGCCGGCCCAGCGCGTCCTTGCCGTGCCAAGTAGCGCGGCCAAGGCGGCCCTGCTGCCGTGCCTGCTTGCCAAGCCCCCAAGCTCGTGTCGTCGCGCCGCGTGAGTTCCCGAGCCGAGCTTGTCGTTCTATTGTTGTTTAGATATTTTAGATGCCGATTATTGTTGGTTTGCTAGGTTCCCGCCGCTAGCTCGGATTGTTCCGCAGCCTTAGGATTTGTGTGTAAAAGTCTTCCACCAAGGTAAGGATTTCTTACCGGGGTTGTGTGGACCTCTGCGATATATTTGTGATTGTTGTTTTGTATGCCCGTGTATGTTTACTAGCATGTTTAGCCTAGGTGCTCTGTTCGAATTCTGATGGCATGAACTCTTGTATTGTTTCTCATGTTAGCCCATGCTAGGTTGTTCTATTCTAGCATGTTCGATATCTGCTCTTGCTTCGTAGTATCATGCTAGGTTCTTTGTATCCGATGAGCACGTATTGGACCGCATTGATTGAATCGTTATTATTGTTAAGGTTTAGAATTGAGGTAGATAGAATCATCCGGGCCCGATGCATAAAGTATCTTGCATCTATGGCAAGGACGTTCGAGACAGTTCTCCGTCCTTGGACCCCGTGAGGGATTAGCTATCCCAACCGGTAGGCCCCGCAATCTTGGGTGAGGGTGGCGGTCGTTAAATGCCCCAACGGTCGGGATGATGACTTGGCATTGCCTCGTCCGGCGCAATCGACACGCCCTCGGCGTGTTCGGCCGTAGCCCTTGATTGCCACTGTTAGGGCAAGGACCGCTTTACGTGTAAGCCTACCACGACCGGTTCCTTAGCCTCGGTGCGGTGGTACAGTGTGACATAGTTCACGTGTCGTGTCTCACACCCCTATGTCGGTGACACCGATCCGAGATTTAGTTAGGCATGGTGATCGAACTCGGGCGGCTTGCCACTAGACCCGGCACCCCCGAGTTTGCGGTGAGCATGCGGTGCGCGCGCTTACGCTCATTACAGGCGCCGACATCGAGAGCTCCTCGGGATCTTGAGCGATGCACCTTTCGTGACGACGGCGAGAGCAGTGAGGCCGGACTTGTTCCCGTATAGTGCGTTTAGTGTGTTGTGGTATTTTCCTGACTAAGACCACGAGATGGCATCCGAGGTCCAAGTGTGGACTTAGCTATGTGCTCCGCTCTGTGTTTGTACTCATAGCTTGCATACATTCTTCTAGATGATCATGTATATCGTATTGTACCCCCTGTTGGGGATTCTTACTGGGTAATTCGTTACTCACCCTTATTCCGTGGTTTTCCACGGTAATCAAGGCGGGAGACAGGGATGGTCAAAGGGGAAGCCGTGATCATGGAACCTCGCCGTCTTCTCTCGATTGTTTTATTTTAATTATCATGACTCTTCACTTTTTATTATTTCCCACTGAATGCATGTAGACGGGCACAGAGCCCCGTGGATGTTTTCTTACGTTTTATGGATTCCAAATATATTGGTACTTGTGGATTGTTTTAATGGTTTAAATAAATCTCGATCGTGTGTGCTTTTAGAAATGTATGTTTTGGTTGTTGAATGTTTCTGCTTTTTACTTGGAATCCGAAATGTATTTTTCATAATGTCTTTTATTTTCACTACATGCATTGGGGTAAAGGCCCATTTAGAGCCCCTTTTGGGTCGGGTCTTTACTGATTGGTATCGAGCTCGAGTCATAGATTCTCAGAGACCGACCTTTCGTTGTAGGTCGTTTCCATGATCATCAAGACTCAAGCACCATCAGTGCGCCTAGATTTATTGTTTTAGAAAGGAAAAGGGTTAAGAATTTACAATACCTATCATCTAGTGTATGCCTTGTTTGGTGTTGTGGAATGGTGACAGCGAGTTTTGATTCGTTGTTGGTTTGGATGTAGATCGCCAAAGATGCTACCACCCCGCATCGGGAGAGGAGGTTCGAGAGCGGTCGAGGTATCGTGGATCGGATCGACATCTGCGAGGACATCGTCCCCAAGCCGACACTCGATGGCATTCCACCACCAGCTCTCCTCTGTTACGCCTAGAGCGGGCGTTGAGGCGATCGAAGCGCCGTGAGATCGCTCCCCGAGGCAGAGTTTGCCGAGTCTATGAGGGCTTTTATGGTCAGCATGTTGAGTGACCGAGGGCGAGACCTGTGCCTTGTTGGCGTATGGCAGCGGGAAGAGTCCCGAGCCCAGATCGAGCGGTGACTCGATTGGTTCAAAGTGAGCTCAAGAGCACCTCCACTCCACAGAGCAAGTAGCCCCAGAGGCGATATGGCGAGGGTGCCGAGGAATTGGGTAGGTGGTCAAAGATTTTGTGAAGTGGAAGCCCGAGAAGTTTGATGCCACCGGTGATGCGTTAGCGGCGGCCAGTGTGGATTGCCCATTTGGAGTACACCTTCCCGATCATGGTGTGCCCCGATATTCGAGAGGCCGAGATGTGCGGCTCATGTGCCGGGAGGCACAATGAGATGGTGGTGGGAGTCCACCTTGAGCGAGAGACCACTGGTCTCCACCCGCTACTTGGGAGTTCTTCAAGGCCGAGTTCAAGGTAAAGTTCATCGGTGATGAGGCTCAAGAGAAGATGGTGGAGCTCTTCCGAACCTCAAGCAGGGTTACGATTCCATTGAGGAATATGGCGCGCAAGTTCTCGGAGTATGGATATTTTGCTCCTCGATTGATTGCCACCCCAGAGTCAAGATTCGGAAGTTCATATCCGGATTGAGGCAGGTGTTTCCCGAGATGTCGTGGCTCGTGCCCCCGACACTTATGCTAGGGTGTCCATTAGCCACGATCTATAATGGGAAGTATCCTGCTGAGCGGGTTGTTGCCGCTCTCGCTCAGCGTCTGTCCCGTCCCAGTAGTGGGGCGAAGAGGAAGTTTGACTTTCGGGGGCGGCGGCAGCGCCGCCAAGGGCGATTTCGAAGCAGAGATCGGCGGAGAGCTCCACCCGTTTCACCGACAAAGGGAGGACCCGAGCGCTTTCCGCTTGTGCTACTTGTGGGAAAGTCCACGCCGGAGCTTGTCACCGACCTAGATTGTGCTTCCGTTGTGTAGAGAGAGGTCACATGGCCCGTTTTTGTGATCACCACTATGGCGGCTCGGCCATGAGCAAAGACGGGTCGAGTGTTTGCTACGACCGTCAGAGGCCGCCGAGCGTCGCGGATGCCACTGCTGGCGGTGCACGCTTCTTGTTTTAGATCACCGCGCATTTGTCTTGTTTGATTCTCGTTCCACGCATTCATTTGTATCTGTGTTGTTTGGTCGAGCATGCTAAGTTAAGACTAGAGCCTCTAGGTTTCGAGTTATCTCATTGCAACTCCTTCGGAGTTAATATGTTGGCTAGAGATAAGATTAAGGATGGCCGGATCGAGATATCCGGAGAGTTGCTTAGGGCTACGCTCATAGTTCCGCCTATGAGCGGTTTTGATGTGATTCTTGGTATTGAGTGGTTAGTCGCTAACCACGCGTTGATTGACCGCCACCGAAAGAAGTAGTGTTCAGGGCCGCCAGTGTCGCCCTAGCTTTAAGTTTCGTGGAGTCCAGGTGGAGTTTGCCCGCCGATGGTGTCACCGTGAAAGCTCGTCGTTTGCTAGCTCATGGAGCTTGGGGCTATCTAGCCAAGTTGTGCGGGAAGAGCGCCTCTCTGTCTGCTGATCGTGTACCGGGTCGTGCGGTGAGTTTGCGACGTGTTTCTGAGGAGTTACCGGGGTTGCCCCCAAAGAGAGAGGTTGACTTCATTATTGAGCTCGAGCCGTGGACCCTCCTATCTCGAAGGCTGCGTGACGCATGGCGCCAGTGAGTTAAAGGAACGAAGATTCGATTGCAGCGGGAGATGTTAGACCGAGGGTTCATCCGCCCAAGTGTGTCCCCGTGGGAGCACCGATTCTGCTTGTGAAAAGAAGGATGGTTCTATGCGCTTGTGTATTGATTACCGCGAGCTTAATAAGGTGACAAAGAAGAATAAGTATCCGTGCCCCGTGATCGATGATTTGTTCGATCGCCTTCGGAGCTTCGTGTTCTCCAAGATAGATCTCGAGATCCGGTTACCATCGATTGCGGATTAGGGATGCCGACATTCCTAAAACAAATTTTCAGTCTAGATATGGTCACTATGAGTTTGTGGTCATGTCGTTTGGATTGACCAATGCCCCACCGCGTTCATGGACATGATGGATAGGGTGTTCAAATCATTTTTGGACAACCGTCGTCGTGTGTTCATTGGCGATATTCGATTTATTCGAGGTCTAAAGAAGACCATGCAGAGCATTTGAGACGAGTATTGGCGGCTTTGAGGAAAACCACTTTTATGCGAAGTTTTCCAAATGTGATTTCTGGTTGGAGCGGTGGCCTTCCTAGGCCACGTGGTTTCGAGAGATGGTATAGCCGTGGACCCCGCGAAGATTGAGGCCGTGAGTTCATGGGCCAAGCCGACTTCATTGCTTAGAGATTCGCAGACTTTACGGGTTTGGCGAGTTACTACCGTCGGTTCGTCAAGGACTTCTCTCTGCTTTAGCCTCGCCCCTCACTCGTCCGACGAGGAAGGGTGTCGAGTTTGTTTAGGACAAAGAGTGTGATGAGAGCTTTGCTGTGCTCAGCGTAGTTTGACTTCAAAGACTATGTGTTGGCGATCCGGAGGGGACAGTGGTTTCGTGGTCTCAAATGATGCTTCCAAGTTTGGATTAGGTTGTGTGTTGATGCAAAGACGGAAGGTCATTGCCTATGCTTCCCGTCACCGAAGCCGTATGAGCGAGAACTACCCGACTCATGATATGGAGTTGGCGGCAGTGGTGTTTGCAATCAAGATTTGGAGGCATTACAGTATGGTGAGCGGATTCGGATGTTTACCGATCACCGAGCCTCAAGTATCTGTTTACTCGAAGGAGTTGAATATGAGGCGAGAGGAGATGGTTAGAGTTGGTAAAGGACTATGATCTGCGAGATTTTGTACCATCCGGTAAAGCCAATGTAGTGGCCGATGCTTTGAGCGAAAAGACGTCGCACTCTGCGGCGTTGTTGAGTTCAGCCAGTTTGCGAGAGAGAGTTCGAGCGGGCCGAGGTTGCGATGTTGTTGGGAGAGGTTACCGCCAGTGGCTCGATTGGATTGGATTCACCGTCGATTCGGCAGCGGCGGATTATAGACGGCCAGGTT
This sequence comes from Sicyos edulis, assembly GCA_036507275.1. Classification (NCBI taxonomy): domain Eukaryota; kingdom Viridiplantae; phylum Streptophyta; class Magnoliopsida; order Cucurbitales; family Cucurbitaceae; genus Sicyos; species Sicyos edulis. Next base: position 22,295,200 of record CM071848.1, read on the forward strand.
AGGTGACCCCGCACTTAAGAGATTGGTTGACAGAGTTAGTGCCGACGGTGACTTTGACTTTGTGTATTCCCTGCATAAATGGGTTGACTTATAGAGGCCGGTTGTGTGTTCCGGACATTGCAGTTTGCGAGCCGAGTTGCTCTCTGAGGCCCACTGTTCCCCTTTTGCTTGGCACCCCGGGGTACCAAGATGTATCGAGACCTTAGCGGACTTTCTCGGTGGATGGGGATGAAGAGAGATGTGGCAGAGTTTGTCACCCGTGTCTCACTTGTCGCCAAGTGAAGGCACCCAGCAGAGGCCAGCAGGTTTGTTGCGAATGACCGAGTGTACCCAGTGGAAATGGGAAGAGATCTCTATGGACTTTATATCTGGTTTGCCAAGGACTCAGAGGAAGTTCTCTCGCATTTGGGTGATAGTCGACCGTTTGACCAAGAGCGCACACTTCATTCCCTGTAGAGACACTTATACCGTGGGAACAAAGGCGCACTGCTTTTTGGAGCAGATCATCCGTTATCATGGTGTGCCGGTGAGGATTGTGTCGATCGTGACTCGCGGTTCACTTCTCGTTTCGAGAGCGCCCGAAGGGTTTGGGCACGAGTGCGCCAAAGATGACTTTTCACCCTCGGACGGATGGTCGACCGAGAGAGTGAATCGATTCTCGAGGATATGTTGAGGGCTTGTGTGTTGGATTTCCCGGCAGCGATTGGGACCAGATTCAGTATTTGATGGAGTTTGCCTATAACAATAGTTACCAATCGACGATTCGGATGGCTCCATTCGAGGCATTGTATGGTAAGCGTTAGTCGGTCCCCTGTGTTCAGGAAGAGGTTGGTGATAGACGTGTTTTGGGTCCCGAATTATCGCAGCTTGACCAATGGTGCAATCTGTAAGATTAGAGCTCGTATGTTGACAAATTTCAGAGCGGTGAGAAGAGTTACGCCGATGTGTTCGGCGTCGAGATTTGGAGTTTGAGGTTGGTCGGCATGTGTTCCTTAAGGTTGCTCCGATGCGAGGTGTTTTGAGGTTTGGTAAGCGTGGGAAGTTGAGTCCCCGCTTTGTTGGTCCGCTCGAGATCCTAGAGAGGATTGGCGAGAGTTGCTTACCGGTTAGCCCTACCTCCGTCACTATCACGGTGCATAGTGTTTTCCATGTATCGATGTTGAGGCAAGATGTGCCGGACCCGTCGCACATTGTGGACTTTGAGCCTTTGCAAATGAATGAGGATTTGAACTTCGAGGAGAAGCCGGTGAGGATCCTTGCCTTTGAGACCAAGACGTTGCGTAATCGCGAGATTCGTTTGGTAAAGGTTCGATGGAAGAATCGGGGTTACGAGGAAGCCACTTGGGAGCGGGAAGACGAGATGAGGTTGCATTACCCCTGAAATAATTTACTGTCTTAAGGACTTTCGAGGACGAAAGTCATAAAAAGGAGGGAATATTGTAACGACCAGTTTTTCTTCCCGGTCTTCCGTATGCCCTAGGGGTAATTTGGTAATTTGGCTTGGGGCCGTCGTGGTCGTTTGTGTCTTTTCCATTACTAAAATTATTGGATGGTTTTTGTAGGTTTTGGAGGGGTTTGTGGTTTGGTTTGAGCAAGGTTTGATGCAAAAGTAAAAATAAAGGAAATTGTCTTTGCAGCCAGGGTTTGAACCCGGGTCTCTGGGAAGCTTGTAGAGAGGTGTGCCAATTGAGCCATTAGGTGCTCTTGTTGCTCTTTCTCGCATCACATCTTAGTTAACCTTGGATTTTGGAGTTTGGTGCATTTGGTTAAATGAAATAGAATTAGGTTATTCCATCTTATTCTCCAAAAGCACCTCTTGGCCGCCCAAGCTCTCCATTTCCATAGCCTTGCCGAGTTCTTCATCCTTGCATCTCCTTGGGTTCGATCATCATCATTCCGGTAAGTCTTCGCCTTCTTCATCTTCTCATTTGGGTGTTTGTTTGGCCGAATGTAAGAAAAAGGGGTTTGTGTGTGTGTGTGTTGTGCGGCCGAGGAGGTCCAAAGACCGAGCTCGTCGCATCGGCCACGGCTCCGCATCACGGCAGCCCTATCGCCGCCGACGCCCAGATCTGTCTCAGCAGCCATAGCTTCGCTGCTCGCGTTAAATCCGGCCGATCGCTCGCCGACGCCAGATCTCGTCAGCAGCATAGCACTCGCCGTTCGCCCAAAGCCGAGATCGCCCGATCGCTCGCGACGCCAGAGGTCTCGCCAGCGCCAAAGACGCGTCCACCGATCGCCGCGACGCCCTCGCCGTGTCCGCTTGCCGAAGCCGCTCGCCGCGCGCGCTTTCGCTCGAGCGTTCGCCGCGCGCGCGCGTCCTCGCTGAAGTTGCTCGCCGTGTCCGCATCGCACGCCACGCCGCGCGCCTTCGCTCGCGCTCGCGCTTTCGCCGCGCTGGGCCGCTGCGCCAGACGCCAGCGCCACGCGCCTTGCCGCGCCTTCTCGCAGCGTGTCCTCGCCTGCTGCCGTGCCCATAGCGCGCCAGCCAGCGCATGTCCGCGTCTGCGTGCGCAGCGCAGCCAGCGCGTCCTTCCTGCCGTGCGTGCGCCACAGCCAGCCCGGCGCGTCCTTGCCGTGCCCGGCTTGCCAAGCAAATTTCAAGCTCGTGTCGTCGCGCGCGTGAGTTCCCCTTTGAGCCGAGCTTGCTGTTCTATTGTTGTTTAGATATTTTAGATGCCGATTATTGTTGGTTTGCTAGGTTCCCGCTCGCTAGCTCGGGATTGTTCCGCACTTAGGATTTGTGTGTAAAAGTCTTCCACCCCAAGGTAAGGATTTCTTACAGGGGTTGTGTGGACCTCTGCGTATATTTGTGATTGTTGTTTTGTATGCTCGTGTATGTTTACTAGCATGTTTAGCCTAGGTGCTCGCTCAATTCTGATGGCATGAACTCTTGTATTGTTTCTCATGTTAGCCCATGCTAGGTTGTTCTATTCTAGCATGTTCGATATCCGTTCTTGCTTCGTAGTATCATGCTAGGTTCTTTGTATCCGATGAGCACGTATTGGACCGCATTGATTGAATCGTTATTATTGTTAAGGTTTAGAATTGAGGTAGATAGAATCATCCGGGCCCGATGCATAAAGTATCTTGCATCTATGGCAAGGACGTTCGAGACAGTTCTCGCCCTTGGACCCCGTGAGGATTAGCTATCCCAACCGGTAGGCCCCGCAATCTTGGGTGAGGGTGGCGATCGTTAAATGCCCCAACGGTCGGGATGATGACTTGGCATTGCCTCGCCCCTGCGATCGACACGCCCTCGCGTGTTCGGCCGTAGCCCTTGATTGCCACTGTTAGGGCAAGGACCGCTTTACGGTGTAAGCCTACCACGACGGGTTCCTTAGCCTCGGTGCGGTGGTACAGGTGACATAGTTCACGTGTCCGTGTCTCACACCCCTATGTCGGTGACACCGATCCGGAGAGATTTAGTTAGGCATGGTGATCGAACTCGGGCGGCTTGCCACTAGACCCGCACACCCGAGTTTGCGGTGAGCATGCGGTGCGCGCTTACGCTCATTACAACACACCATTCGGAGAGCTCCTCGGGATCTTGAGCCATGCACCTTTCGTATCGACGATGAGCAGTGAGGCCGGGACTTGTTCCCGTATAGTGCGTTTAGTGTGTTGTGGTATTTTCCGGACTAAGACCACGAGATGGCATCCGAGGTCCAAGTGTGGACTTAGCTATGTGCTCCGCTCTGTGTTTGTACTCATAGCTTGCATACATTCTTCTAGATGATCATGTATATCGTATTGTACCCCTGTTGGGATTCTTACTGGGTAATTCGTTACTCACCCTTATTCTCGTGGTTTTCCACAGTAATCAAGGCGAGACAGGATGGTCAAAGGGGAAGCCGTGATCATGGAACCTCTTGTCTTCTCTGATTGTTTTATTTTAATTATCATGACTCTTCACTTTTTATTATTTCCCACTGAATGCATGTAGACGGGCACAGAGCCCCGTGATGTTTTCTTACGTTTTATGGATTCCAAAGATATTGGTACTTGTGGATTGTTTTAATGGTTTAAATAAATCTCCGATCGAGTGTGCTTTTAGAAATGTATGTTTTGGTTGTTGAATGTTTCTGCTTTTACTTGGAATCCGAAATGTATTTTTCATAATGTCTTTTATTTTCACTACATGCATTGGGGTAAAGGCCCATTTAGAGCCCCCTTTTGGGTCGGGTCTTTACTGACGCCGAGCAAGTCATTCCGTCCCCGACCCCGTGAGGGATTAGCTAACCCAAGCGGTAGGCCCCGCAATCTTGGGTGAGGGTGGCGGATCGTTAAATGCCCCAACGGTCGGGATGATGACTTGGCATTGCCTCGCCCCCGCGGCAATGGCATGTCCTCGGCATGTTTGGCGAGAGCCCCCGATTGCCACTGTTAAGGCAAGGACGACTTCTGGTGTAAGCCTACCACGACCGTTCCTTGGCCCCAAAGTGTGGTTCAGCCGACATAGTTTACGTGTCCGTGTCTCACACCCCTATGTCGCTGACACCGATCCAAAGATTTAGTTAGGCGTGGTGATCGGACATGGGCAGCTTTGCCTTCGACCCGCAACCCCCATGGTTCGCAGAGCACGCGGTGCATGCTTACGCTCATTACAACGCCGATCGAGAGCTCCTCGGGATTGTGAGCCGCTGTACCTTTCGTCGACAGAGAGGTGCCGAGGCCGGGACTTGTTTCTCGTATAGGGCGACTTGTGTGATGTGTTGTGTGGTGATTGATTTCCGGACTAAGACCCTGAGTTGGCATCCGAGGCCCAAGTGTGGGCTAAGCTATGTGCTCTATTATGTGTTTATATTCATAGCTTGCATACGCTCATCGAGATGACCATGTATATCGTATTGTACCCCGGTTGGGGATTCTTACTGAGTAATTCGTTACTCACCCTTACTTATCTTTCAGGAAACCATGGCGCGAGGCAAGATGGCTGGAGGAGCTGTGATCATGGAAAACCCGTTGTTCAACTCTGAGTCTTATGTTTATGCTTATGATTTAAATGTCCTCTGAACGCATGTAGTTGGGCACGGAGCCCTAGGGTGTTTTCTGAATGTATTTCTGGATTCTAGCATTGTTGTAAAGTTTGTATGTTTTAAATAAATCTCTGATCAGAGTATGTTTTGGAAATGTATTTGTCTTGGAACAGGTGCTTGGAAACAGGGACAGGTTTCAGGAATTTATGTTGATTTTTAAATGGATGTTTTCATGTTTTAGTTTTTACTTAGAATCCAAACACCACCTTGCAAATTTTCTATAGATTTGTATGCATGCATTGAGGTAATGGCCTATTTAGAACCCCATTCGGGTCGGGTCGTTACATGACCTTTTATGGCATGTACAACAAATTTGGGAGCTCGATTACCATAGTTTTAAAATCGTCCTATTCAAATGTGATTGGGTTGAAAATAACGGTGGGATTAAAGTAAACGACATAGGATTTACAGTCATAGATCGTAATCACATTGGACATAAATTTGACTCCTTCATTTTAGCCACTCAAGTCAAATAGGTGTTATACATAAAAGATCCAATTAATCCTCATTAGTCAGTGGTGGAAACGTGTTTACAAAGAAGAGTTGTAGAATACAGTCGTGATGAAGTTGATATTAACCAAGATTGTGGGTACGAAGTCATAGAATCCCTACCTAATATTATCGATGATGACTCAGACACCTATATTAGAAGTGATTGTGATGGTATACGAATTAATAAATAAGTTAGTATTATTTTTTTCATATACAACAATCAATGTTAGTGTTTTTTGTGACTATTTAACTCGTATTCTTTATACAATCTTTTCTATTTGTAATTAACATAGATTCTTTCTCATGCAGCTTTACATTATGTCTCAGTTGGATAGCGATCATACTGATGATATTCCTATGAGAAGACAAATTTCTCAAAATCGAAATACTAGGTAGCAGTCTTGCACGAGCTTGCTCAAGACAGGAAGGCATGAGAGCGGCACGCCCTTCAGTATTGATGCACGATCCTAAATGGACATTGGGACCTATGTTACAAACGTGGTTATGATTAGTGTGAATTGATCCCACTACACGCAAGTATGCGTGGTTTGTAGCAAGTAATAAGTAAATTACCGTTCTCCACAGGGACTGCAACTTCTGCGTGCTCTTGATGTGATGCAGAGGTAACAACCTTTTATTCCCTAGAGACTGTTAAAGACTCCTTTACTGCAGCAATGCGTTGCTCCGTTCTCTCTGTTGGAGCAGTCACTTGCCATCTTGTAACTGTCCGTGTGGCAATTAACTCTTTTTTTTTTCATTACGAACGACGGTGGTGCCTCCCTTCTAAGGTATGCACTGTATTGGAATAACCCAATGACTATCTGATATGGGATAGATGATCCCAGCATCTAGCCATTTCAGAATTTCCTTCTTTACTACCTCCTTCGTGGTAGGGTTTAATCATCTTTGATGTTCCATTGAAGGCCCGGCATCGTCCTAGAGAATAATTTTTTGCATACAAAGTGTGGGATTCATGCCTGTTATATCTGCCAGAGTCCATCCAATTGCCTTTTTGTGCTGCACGAGTAGTGCTAGTAGCGCCTACTCGTGCTCCGTGGTTAATTTCAAAGATATGGCAACTGGTAATGTCTCTTTTTCTCCAAGGTAGGCGTATTTTAAATGATCGGGTCGAGGTTTCAATTCTAGCGTAGGAGGTTCGTCTGTTGACTGCTGCGTAGAGCTGTAGTTTGTTTCCATATTCAACGCTTCGTAATAATGCACCCTGTCTGTTGTGTCCTCTATTACGTTATCTTGGAAATCCTCTACTTCCTCGATATTTTCCTCAATAGTCGGCCATTCTTGTTGTTGTTTGGACATAATCGCTTCTTCTAGCAATACTTCTAGATGGCTGACGTCGAAGTTATCTTCTATGTCAGGCTGCTTCATCGAGTCAAATATGTTGTACTGAATCTAATGGTCGTTCATCCTTAAGGTGATCGTTCCTTCATAGACATCCACTAATGTGCGCCTAGTCCTCAAGAATGGTCACCCCAGAATGATCGAAACTTTTGGATCTGCTTCGTAGTCTAGAATAATGAAATCCGCTGGAAAAACGAACTTGTCGACCTTAACAAAGATGTCTTCAATTTTTCAATTAGGACGAGTTATCGACCTATCGACAGGCTGAATTGTGACGGTGGTTGTTCTTGCTTCACCTATTCTTTATTTCTTATGAATCGATAGGGGCATCAGATTTATGTCAGTACCTAAATCGCACAGTGCTCGCCCAATGTGATGACTAACGATTTTTACCGGAATGATAAGCTGCGCTGGTCGACTTCTTCCTTCTGAATTTTATTTTGAATAATTGCATTGCATTCCTTTTTTAATGCTACTACCTTCAATTCCTTGAATTTGCTTTTTTCCTTAAGTACATCCTTCAAGAATTTCATATAGTTCGGCATTTGTCGAAGTGCATCGACTAGAGGTATGTTAATGTGGATTTGTTTCAAAATATCCGTGAATTTTTTGAAGTTTGACTCATTTCCCTTTCGTTTAAGCTTTTGAGGGTACGGTGGTGGTGGTGGTTGGTAAAGAGGTAATGGTTTCTCCCTATTTTCTCCTCCCTTTTTGGTCGTAAAGACCTCATCGACATCCTTCAATAGCTCTTTTGCTATTGGTGGGTTTGATGTAACTTTTGTTCCTTGGAAATTCTTGATTTCTCCACTTTTTGCCAATGGTTTTCCTCTTTGTAACTCAATCGCATGAACTTGTTCTTTGCCATTTCGCCGAGATCCTTCAGTATCTGACGGTAACTGTCCCAGTGGTCTAGCTTTCAAATCTGTGGTGATTTGTCCTATTTACAGCTCCAGTGCCCGAAGTGTTGCTTGTTGAGTCTTCAACATAGTTTGATGTTCCATCATAACCATGTCATTCTTTGCTATGTAATCATTCAGTGTTGAATCTGTCCGGATAGTCTGTTGATGGTTTCTTCCCAAATTTAGAGGTCTGCGCTGCTGTTCCATTTGATTAGCATTGCTACTCTGTGCTCCTCATGAGAAATTTGGGTGTTGTATGGCTGGTGCAAATTAGAATTTCCAATGTAATTGACAGACGCTGAATTCTCACTACAGAGCTCGTACGCATGATCACCCCATAAGGTGCGCAGAATTCAGGAGTCATTTCTCAAATGATACGTTATGAGGAGCGGTCATCTGTACATTCTTCAAAGTATTAGTTAGCGTGGCCAATTGCGCTTTTATGGCGGTCATTTCACTTAGCTCAAACTTACTTCCTCCTTTTTCTTGGGTATAACCTCGGCTTACCCTAGGGCGTGATTCTTAGCGGTTGTTTCGATTATCTTATAAGCCTGATTGTATGTTCTATCCATTAAACAACCTCTTGTTGTTCGATTTGAAGCGTATAAGACAGACCATGGTACAGACATTTCGATATAAGCTCCTTGTACCGCTCTCATGTTCCTCCTATAGTTTCATTGAGTTCTTGCATAAAGCTAGTGATTTCATGCCTAGAGTTCATGCTACGAGCGCTTAGGTAATATTTTGCTAAGAAACTATCGACCATTTGTCTCCAAGTGTAAGTACTTGGCAATGTATTTATCCAGTATCTGGCCTTATCCTGTAAGGAATATGGGAACAGAAATAGTCGAGTGTTTTCTAAAGAGACGCCGACTTCTTGGTGAGCATCACTAATAACTAAAAATTTCGTAAATGTTGATGCGGATCTTCCGATGGAAGTTCTCTTAAAGGTTCATTTATTTTTAGCATGTTATACATATTATTGGTGAATACGGGGTGTCTACCTCCATTGTTTAATCTATCTATACCTGGATATTTTTAAAAAGTGAAGTCTCCATGTTGAGTTTGCATGAATCTATCTCTCATCTACCTTCTATTCTTGTGGCAGATTGTGATCTTCATTTTCTCCTAGTTCCACACCTGTTGCAGTTGCTATTAGTGGGCTCATCATTCCAGTCGATGTTGTGCCATGAGATCTGTCTCGTTGTGAGTGTTCCTTCGTTGCTCACGTCTCCTCCTTCGAAGGGTTCATTCGGGTTCTTGATCAAACAAAAGAGAAGCGTTCATGCAGTAGTACGTCTGAAATTTTTGACAAATCAACTGTAAAAACAATATTATATATATTCTAAACACTCTCGACTCAGCATAAAATTGCGCAGTCCCGACAGCGCCGCCAAAAACATGATGCGCGATTCTGAATGGATGCTGGGACCTATGTAACAAACGTGGTTTTGATTAGTGTGAATTGATCCCACTACACGCAAGTATACGTTGTCTGTAGCAAGTAATAAGTAAATTATTGTTTTCCACAGGGGCTGAAACATTATTTGAGGTAATGTTTAGAATTGAAAAGTAAATTGCATGAATGAGTGTTGTTGATATGATTTTTTGGTTTGCAAGGCAAAGAAACACTTAAAAGAGAAAACAGTTTTAATAAGTTAAGGTTAAACTAGGATACTTGTGAGTGCAGCAGCAGTGCGATAACAAGAAAATGCGGTAAGAGAATCTATCATACTACGTTTACAGACTACCGCTTCCTCTTTCGTTCAGCACGTAGCCCAAATTCCACTAAGACTAAGTGTAATTATGAACCGCGCTAAGTATGTAATAGTTTTGCGTTATTCCTAAACTCTGATTTAAAATGTCACAGCTGTAACACTACCTATTAAACATGCCTGATAGACTTAGATCATTTCCTCTTTCGATTTACAATCTATTAGCTTGTGTGGATGGCCAGTCGACATTCACTGTTCTGATGAAGTACCTATCTTACATGCTCTAAATTAAACCCTTCCAATTCCCTCCTACAACATGCTACAAAAACTCACATTCCCTTAGTTTAACCTTACGAAAATTAGTTCATAATGAAAACAGAGAACACAATGCACAATATATAAAACATCATAAATTGTGTTACTGAATTCAAATGAGTCTAACAATACATATTAACAACAAAAAATAAACAAAATAAAACAACAGTAAAATTGTAGCATAGATCAATTCTCTACAATTCTCCAAGAAGAAGAACAGGGCAAGGATCTAGCTCCCTTTCTCTATTACATCACATCCGTTTTATAGAGCTAGGTCGTCGGGCCTCCGAATGTTCCAGAATGGTATGAATCAATTTGCACGAAGATTTCTCCTTTTAATTTTCTTGCCATATGTGTTTGATTTGTTTAAGGCAGGAATCTCGTGATTTCAGCAATCCGTCTATTAATTGTCTAGTTAGTCAACTTCTCTCTGGCGGATTCTTCCTTCCATATTTACTTGTAGTGCAACTGCCCTTGATCTTCCGTGCTTCCTTAGCGTTAATCCTGCGACATAAAAATAGTCATAAGTTTCCGCAAACTTTATGCTAATCGCACTTCTTTTATCTTTATTTTACATGATAACCAATATTTAGCATTCAACTTCGCTAATGCGCAACATTAGCGAATTACACCTTTTAGCGTGCACTTTTTATCTTCGCGGACGCTTAATATGAATAATGATCCGGATTTAGGCTAAAATCTGACTCTATTTTAGAGTCATCGAGTATAATTCTATGGGTCAAGATATCTGCGAGGCTTAAAAAAAATTCGTAGTTTTATTAGTCTAAGTGTTAGGACTTAAATACCTATCATGCACGATTATTGGTATCTTGTTCTCGACCAACTAAAAAAGAAAATTTTGGATTGTATAAAGGTAAGTACATAATATTTAAATTTATCATGTATTTCATACTTAATTATTAATCTAACTTTTCGATTGTTAGCATATGACGTTTTAGGTTGATCTTATGACAAAAACTAATGTTATGATATCCATGTCCAAGACATTTAGGAAGTTTAGATACAATCTAACTAAAAAGTACATCAAACCATTCACGGACCAACCTGCGATTTTAAGAACACCACTTGTTAAATACCCATGGATCACACTTGGGATTATTTTGTGGACATCAGATTGTCAGAAAAGTTTAAGGAACCTAACTATCTTTTTTTATTAGTGTAATTTCTACAACCTTTAGTATATTAATATTAATTATATGTTATATAGAAAGAATGTGAGGAGAAAACAAAGTTGCAAGCTCTACAACGTACCATCATCGTTTCGCTCGAAGGGAATATGCTCAGCTCGGACATGAACTAGTAAGAAAATCTCTAAACCGCATGATTATATGTTTTCATTATGTATTTTCAACTTTACTAAGTCATGTGCGGTAAATTTTAATTGTAGAATATAGATCTTAAATCTAATCCTTAGTTCATGTTGAACTATGGAAAGCAGCTCAAAAGGGAAAGGATAAACTGTATGTCGACCAAGACACAATTCAAACGATCGACAAAATTATAAGTTGTTGTTTCATTTCATTATATTTTTTTTCAGTTCAACTCTTTAGGTTTGAATTTAAAAATATTTTGCAACAGAATGAATTGGAATGTACATATGAAGGAAAAGATATTTTGGTCGATTCATTAAGAACGCCGAAACATCGTGGGCGTGTTAGGAGAGCAGTTCGATTTGTATCTCTATCTATTTTCTTTAAGATGGCTCACAAGAATTCGAAGATGGGTCAACGACCACTTGAACCATACCCTCAAGTCGATTGCTCTCATTGATTTAACTTTCCATGTAAGGGAAGTAATAGAGGTAAGTTTCATATTATTTAATTTTCATGATACATTTGAATCGTTTTGTATCTTAATTACGATTTGCCTTTTCCTTTTTTAAATGGTATGTCATGTCAACAAGCTGCTAAACATAGAGGTGACATTGTTGCCATTAGTAGAGTGTATGAATCATCTGGTATGATACATGGTATGCCGTTAGGAAAATTGAATGCACTCGTCACGGTCGATATGATACTTGGGAACAATAAGGACTTAAACATGTCCATCCCTATATACAACGAGTTCTAAAACCTTAGACACACTCTAAAAACCTTTGTGTCATGACCACTATCACTAATTATTACAACACATACAACATCAAAGTAGGAATAATAATTGTACATTATATCTTTATCATGTACCACATTTGTTTTACTAATAATAGAAAATGTTTATTGTCATAATCATCTAATAAAAAATAACGACTAGTAAAAAGTCTATGTCAGCTACTAGTAAAAAGGCTATTTCGGATTCACAATCCCATTAATCGACCACGACCATTCCAACCATGATTAGGCTATAATATAAATTATGCTAAAAATCAATTGGGTGAAGGTGGCTTAGTAAATATACCTATTACCATCCACGATTTTGATTCTAAATGCTCTAATATTGGTCAATATGAGATTTTGCAATATTGCAATATGGAAGATATAGGTTATATTCCCATACTCGTACATCGGTAAGTTATCGGCTTTCTTTCCAATTGTTACGTTCTCATACTACTTTACGTATTTGTCTTGTTTAATAATGTTTTCACATTCTATTTCGGTTGCATATGGGCTACTTGCGATAAAACGATATTGAATAACTACATACTAGTAGACGGTTCCGACTTTGCATCAATGGTAAAGAAAAAAACAATAATGTTCAAATTAACTGTCTAGTTGCTAAGTTGGACATGTTGTAGGATCCCAATCAATGAATATTATTTCCCTTCAATAATAGGCATGTGTTCCAAATTTTGCATCTTTAATACTTATTAATTACGTTTATATCAGAATCAATATTCGTTAATTTGTATATATATAGCCACCACTGGATTTTGGTCGTCCTAATTCTTGAGGAGAATACGGTTTACATTTTCAACTCATTAAGTGAAAATCCGGTCGATGAGAGTTTACACGATATCGTAGCTTGGTAAGTTTCTAAATAATAAACTTTTGAGCTTCGAATTTATATTTTATCTTCCTAAAATTCTAACTTTATAAACATAGTGCCTACCGAGCGTGGCATTTAAAACACGAGTCGAGGGCCAAACAATTACGTTTGAAATGGGTAAAGGTAAAGTAGAATCAAATTATTTTGTTAGTTTTTTTTTTTTTTTTGTGGTGTTGAATTATCATACTAACTATTTTTTATCACTAGTTCCCTAAACAAAGTGGATCCATAGTATGTAACAGCCCAGTTTCCTATTCCAGCTTTTGAGGTGCCTTCGGGTCAAGATTCGGTCGTTTGGTTGGGTCTTAGAGCGGTTTTGACCCTTGGGGGTATTTTGGTCTTTTGGCTCCCCAGGCAGGATTTGTGGTTTTCAGGGCTTCGAGGTAGCTCCTGCCTTTGTCGAGGCTTGTTTGTTGGTGGCTGCGAGTTCCGAGGTGTTTGGGCTAGTCGGTTGGATGCTCGGTTGTGGTTTGGGCTTTGGCAAAGTGATGGTTGGTTGTGTGCTTCCTTTGGGATTCGAGCCCGGGCCCTTAGTGTTGATTTGGGAGTTGGATTTAAGTGAGTTTTATTTATTGGAAAAGATTGCTTCGGTCGGGTCTCGAAGGAGGAAGCCGGGAAATGGGATTTTGAAGTTTTAAAAAGTGGATAAGAATGGATTTTGGATAAAATCCCATTTATTCCCTTTTTTTCCTTTTATTTTCTAAATTCCCATTTTTCTTTTATTTTTTTTCCCAAATCCATTCTCTCTCTCTCTCTCTCTCTCCCCGAGCCCCCACCTAGCCGACCCAGTCCCTTGGCTCGCCCAGCCCCAGCCCCTGCTCGCCCGAGCTAGCCCACCCCACTACCACAAGAAGGCCGCCCGCCTCGCCCCCGAGCCTCTACTCGCCCAGTCGCGCCATCGCCACCCGAAGCCGCCCGCCCTCGCCCGAAAGCGTCGCGTCGCCCTCCCCCTGCTCGTGTCGCCCGAGCGTTGCCCAGCCCGACGCCGCCTCGCCGCGCCCGGTCCGTGTCGCCCACCGCCTTTCAGGCCGAGCCGCAGCGCCGCGATGCCGCGCGCGTCGCCCGTGTTGTCCGCGCTCGTGTCGGCCAGATCGCACGTCCTGTAGCCCGACGCGTCGTGTCGCTCTCGCCCGCGCGCCGTCCTCTGTGCCGAGCTAGCGCCCGCGTCCGCGCGCCCCTGCGTCCCCCAGCGCCCATCCCTGCTCCTGTCTGCGCCCAGCTGCTGCCTAGCCCATGCAGCCGGCTCGTTCGCGTGTCAGCCGCGCCTCGTGAGTTGCTCCCGAGCCGAGCCCTGTTTATTTTATTGTATTTAGGCCTATTGTGTGATTATTGATGTGTTTGTTTGGCTCGTTATAGGTTGCTCGGGTTCGATTGCAGTTAATTTTATTGTGTGTTGTTGCCTTCCACTGTAAGGATATCTTCTGGAGTTGTGTGGGCCTGCGATATTTTTCATGATATGCCTTGCTTGTTTGCCGATCATTATGAGCATGTTAGAGATAGAGTTGTTTGATTGATATCTTGCTAGCATGTTTGCTGATTTTACATGTTAGTGCCATGCTAGGTTTGTTCTCGCAAAGATGCTTATGATTCCCGCTAAGCTCGTAGTATCATGCTAGGTAAATGTGATTGATGTCGGTCATTGTTTGCTTGCCGTGAATCATTGCTTTTTGCTCAGTACTCTTAGATAGAGTTGTAGGGTTTGTTATCATCCGCAGGTTGAGCGGACATAACGTACTTTGTCCCCACCGATCGGGAGTAAAGTGTGCGCGAGCATAACGTATCTTGCTTCCCCGGGCCGCCAAGGTGGATTTAGCTCGTGTCGGGAGTAAAGTGTGTGCAACATAACGTATCTTGCTTCCCCGACCCCGCGGTTGTGGAATTAGCTACCCACTTCGGCATAGCCTAGTTTGTAGCTCGCTAGAGCGAACCCCGCCATCGGTGTAAGCCGCCTGGCCGGTTCTTAGCTTCGTGTCGGTGGATCATGCCGCACGATGAGCGTCCGAGGGCCTCGCGCTCTCGTGATCGGTGACACCGCTTCGAGTCATAGGCATGCGTACCGCCGCGTAGTTTGCCCTTAGGCCCCGCATTTACGCCGCCAGCTGCAGAGAGCATGCGATGGCGCGCGCACACGCGTTAGTTGCTTGGGTCGGAGAGCTCCCTGCTAATGTCGTGAGTACACCATTCTTTCCGTTAGAGCCCGACTTCGGGTACTCTTAGTAAGTCCAGATTAGTGCAAGGGCAAGGAGGCCCTTGAGGACATTTTAGGGATCAGGTGTATTCCCCGAGTGACAGATACCTCGGTGATGTCCAGGATTGGTCGATGTATCCAATCCTCAGGCCTAAGAAGAAAGAGACTTCCGATGACTCCAGATCTTGTTTTATGAGCTCGTTGAGCCATGATCTGTGTTGGTAGCTGTTTGCTTGCATGCTTTGGTACTAGATGACTGATCATATCGTATTGTACCCCGGTTGGGGATTCTTAATGAGTAATTCGTTACTGACCCTTATTTTTGTGGTTTTTCCACAGGTAACCATGGTGCGAGACAGGATGGCTGGAGGAGGAGCTGTGATCATGGAAACCCGTTGTTCAACTCTGAGTTTTATGTTTATGATTTAAATGTTCTCTGAATGCATGTAGTTGGGCACGGAGCCCTAGGGTGTTTTCTGAATGTATTTCCGGATTCTAGCATTGTTGTAACTATTGTAAAGTTTGTATGATTTAAATAAATCTCTGATCAGAGTAAGTTTTGTAAATGTATTTGACTTGGAACAGGTGCTTGGAAACAGGGACAGGTTCCAGGAATTGATGTTGATTTTAAATGGATGTTTTATGTTTTAGTTTTTACTTAGAATCCGAACACCATATTGCAAATTTTCTGTTGATTTGAATGCATGCATTGAGGTAACGGCCTAGTTAGAACCCCTTTCGGGTCGGGTCGTTACATAGTGTGTGGATTTTACGTCCAATTATTCATACGGAAGATGATATACAACACATCCACACATATATTAAGACTTGTAAGTTTTGTAATTAGCACATTTATGTTAAATATAATCATATATAGATCATGTACTAATTTGGTATTTTTAATTATATGTGTCTTGTAGTTCAACAACGGCCCTAGCATACTTACTCAAGCTGATATTGATGAGGTACGAGTAGAATGGGCAAACTTGATAGGTAGACATAGCTTGATTAAATATTAATTGAATAGCTTGATGCATGTGTCTGTACATAGATTCTGGAGGGACGAAGTCCCATTTATTGCATACTTGATTTTGGATTTTTCATTATGTTAATATACAGATGGAGCTTTGTACATGTGATTTTTTTTGGGAATCGCATTATTGCCTTGTTATGTTGCTGAAATTTCGGTTGCATATATCCATTATTGTGTTAAAGACGTGCATATATGTGTTTTATATTCTTTTTATAAGTTAGAATGAGAGGTCTAGATAATTTATTACAAAGTTTAGAATTGGTTAGAAATGTGTTAATGGTCATTTCAAGTGAATATGTCCTTGAATTTTAATAAAGTATAATGACTTACAATGGCGGACACAACATACAGATTTGTTAAAAAATAAAGTGATGATAAAATGTCATGATCTTTTAATGGCAGACTCTATATTTCTCTTTTTTTTTTTTTATAAAAGTGTTATGACTTTTAATGACGGGCACAATAAATATGTGTTCTTTTGAATAAACTAATAATGTCTTTTAATGGCAGTGTAAGAACCCGTAATTTTGAACTACGTTTCCCACATCATGCTGACTCAAAGACAGTTACAAACATGCATAATTTAAAATTTGAATTTGAAATAACAGCTCATGTTGGATTTTTTTTTTTTCGAATAAATAAAAGAATATAAAGCCTTTGGCCAAGGTGTTTATTAAAAATCAGTCAGAAAAAAATTAAACGAATGAAATAACAGGAAAGAGGCATCCATGTCAACAGTTAACAATCAAATCCCAAAACCGAAATAACAGAAGTTTTAATGCTACTATCCTATGAGCTAAACTATGAGCGGCAAGCTTCACCCACGACCTCTTCAGCATCTCCCAGCTAACCGTCTCGATGGTATCCCTGATTACCTGGTGGAAAGAAAACCACAAAAAGGGTGAGTATAAAAGAATACTCAGTAAAAACTCCCCAACAGGGGTACAATGCACAAGGTAGAGTCTATCATGCTAGCAATGAATATCTAACTTAGCTTAACTTTTTTACTTTACTCTTCAAGGGATACTTTACATGACTTGCTTATGAGGCCCTTGAGACACTCACCTGTTCTAGATACTATAACTGATCATGAAGTTCGTTACACGACTATCTAGCTCAAACTCAACTTTTCTCTACTGGTGTACTGACGACATCGGTTCAAGTGAGTCATCTACCTGACACCCGGCACGTGTACGCATACACCGCATGGTGCTGAAAACCAGTCAGGTGTAGGCCTACACACTAACCTGGTCAAAGTCGACATGCCTAAAATACTCGAAGGAAAGGTGTCCACTGAGTCACGGTCCTGGAGGCCCTCACCAGCGCACCGAGTTAGCCTGCTCACACCTATCGCCCTAAGCTAAGACCCTCCCATAGCAGGCGTACACTATGATCAGGGCTCGCCTAAAAGGGCCACAAACTAGGCATCATCGGGGGTTTCATGTTACATCACATCCCCGGCTATCGGGCGTGGGATAAAGATCCTCAACGATACTGACCTAATGAGAACAACATACGTTGTGTTCTCTACAGCCTCTAGATGATGATAGGAAAACAGTTCCACACAGGAGAATTAAGTAGCCTAGTCCTAACAGATCTTCAAACATGCTTCACAATTTAACCGCCATCCTAACAGGATAATAACTTGCAAGATCGGGACTAGCTATAAACCAACATGTCATCAACATCAGTATGTGCTTGAGCAAAGAACAGAAGAACAAGCAATAGAAACAATTTAGCACACTTGAACCCCATAATCCCAGTATGCTTCACCCTAAAATTATAAATTTAAAACATAATCAAGGAGTAGTACCCCCGAACCCCATAATCCCGAGACACAACATACAAAGCAACCAGAACATCAAAGCAACTATTTACACACAACCAGGCAAACACCAACATCCTATCTCAACATGTATCAGACAACACAAAAAACTTTGCCTTGAGCAGGATCCACACAACCCGAATAGAGATGGTCCATACCTGAAAGAAGTTTACAGAATAATACCAAAAACCACCAACAAGCGAGAATCCGAACCACAACCAACCTACCAATTCACAAACATCAAAGATCAGCCACTAGTACCCCTTTAAAACCCCTATAAAACTTCAACCCAACAACAATGAACACTTTTAAAACCACAAGAATAGCCACAACACTTACCCAAGATTCGAACTTTACATGGCTGTCCAAAGATCGGCAAAGCACAACTGGTCACAACAATAAAACACCTTGTTCAAAAGTCAATAGCACTCAACAAGCACCCAAATCTACACAAAACTGTTCCATTAACCACAACAATCCAAAGATAAACAAATCTCAACACACAACACCAAGGTTAGAGGGGAACTCACCCAATTCGAGCAGATCGAGCTCGAAACGCGGCTGGATCGTGACGAACGGCGGCAAGGCGCGAATGGCAGCGACGGCGGGACAGCGCGGTGGCTGAGCAAGCGTCGGAGGGTTGGCTGTCGGCGATGGACGGCTGCGCGTGGTGGGGAGTTGCGTCGGCGAGGGTGTGCGGGCTCTGGGTCTCTTAAATTTGAGAAGGGGTCGCGTGCGGCTGCGGGATGGCTGGTCGGCGGCGGGTTCTACAGCGAAGCAGCGGAGGTTGGTGGTCGGCGACGAAGCAGGGCAGAGGCGGCAGCGGGCTAGGGTTTTGGTGTGGGGGAGAGGAAGAAGAAGAAAGAAAAGAAAAGAAAAGAAAAAGAAAAGAAAAAGGTTTTTAATTAATGTTTGTTTTTTTTCTTTTAAACAAATGCCTTCAGTTTTTTCTTTTTCTTTTTCTTTTTGTTTTTTTTTTATTATGTTTAACATTCAAATGGGCTTTCCATATAATCCATAAAAATTCCTAATGTTTTATTTATTTGTTTATTTCCTCGTTTAATAAACTTTTCTTTTTTTTTTTTTTTGCAAAATCTAGGGCATTACAAGCGGGCACAATTGAGCTGACCATTTTAATTCATATTGTTTTTTTTTTGAAATGGATTTTTGGTGGCGAGCAAGCGCGCGTGCCATTGATGGCTTTTGGTGGCGAGCACGCGCGCCATTTTTGGTGGGGGCAATGCCTGCCACCTCTTCTTTGCCCACCACCAAAAGCCTTCAATGTCTGGCCATAACCCAACATTATTTTTTATTAATGGTGGGTCATGCTCGCCATTTTAAGTCAATTTTCTACTAGTGAAATTTCATCGATGTATTATTTTATTAATTTTTATTTTATATATTATAATTGAACATTTAAACCAAAATCTAAAAGCTCATATATTATTTCTCAAAAAAAAATCATATATTAAAATTGAATATTTAAATCAAAATGAAATAACGATGAAAGTCCAATGACCCAAATGTTATTTAATTTTAACTAAAAATTTAAGAACACATTATTTAAAAATTATAAAAATGATAGTATTTGGGAAATCAATTATTTCATGTAATAAGAGCGAAATTAAGAATATCTCCAAAAACAAAAACACAAAAAAAAGTGAAATTAAAAACTGCACTTATTAAAAAAAACCAGAACTAGCAATTTCATGCCTCCATCCCCTACATAAAAATCAAGCATAGCACGTAGCTGGAAACAATTGTTTTATTTATGCTTGTGTCACTCATGTACCCCACTAAAAGTTTTTATATTCAATAATTTAAAAATAAATAAAGATTGCTTTTATGTTTTACAGACTTTTTAAACATAGAATAAGTGTGTGGACAAAGTTGTTAATTGTTATTCGTGGATTATGATGATTGGTGAATTAATATTGTTTGTACGCGGATGATAAGTACGTAGTAGTTGTATAGATTATTATTAATTGTATTTGAAGTGTATGCAATCATTTTAGAGGTTAGTTAATGATTAATAAAAAAAATATCCAAGTGAAGATAAATTAATGTATCTTCAAATTATAATTATTAGATCTTTTATATACGAATTCGTTGAAAATTAATTTTTTAAGTAGGTGACCAATATTATGGATTGAATGGATCATCACTTCTCAGTTCCCCTAAATTTATTATGAATATTAAGTCATCTCATTATGGTTATTCGAATCTATTAGATGAATTAGCATTTCATTATGGTCAAGTTTGTTATTGAGATATTTTCCCTTCTAGCCGTTATTGGCTCTTCTTATTGTGTACAAAAAAGCTTCCTCCCATTAATAGCCCAAGATGCACCCCCACCATTATGTCACTCATGCCACATATCTCTTTTTTTTTCTTTTAATTTATATTTATTATAAAAAAAAGTTAAAGAAAAAAGAATATGTGTGGCTCTACGTAAGTGACATCATAGTGGGGGTGCAGCTCCAGATGCACCCAAATTCTTCTCTTAATAAAATTATCCTAGAATTAATTCTTCTCTCAAATCTCATAGTACCATATGGTATTAGAGCAATGATTAAGTGACCAACGTCTATTTTTTTTCTTCTTCCTTTGAATACCTTTCTGACACACACAACCTCACATATTATCCTTTTACTTTACCAATTCTTAACGATCTCTGCAAGTTTGATTTGCCTCTACTCCAATGGCCACAAAAAATTTATTCACAACTTCTTACATTCATCTCTTAACTAATATATGTAATCTGATTTTGGTAAGGCTCGATTCTTCTAACTACGTTTTATGGCGATATCAAATTTCGCCTCTCTTGAAAGCTCACAATCTATTTAGGTATATTGATGGTACAATCCCTCGACCCAAGAATTCACAACAATCTGAGGGTTCGAGTAAAACAAATGATGGCCCTTTTGACCTCTGTTTCGAAAGAGATCAAGCAATTGTTACGCTATTGAATGCAACCTTGTCTCAAAGCGCTTTTTCCTTTGCAATCGGCTGCACTACATCCAAAGAACTCGTGGAAACACTCGAGAAACACTTCTCATCTACTACAAAAACGAGTATTATTGGTCTTAAGACTGAGTTACAGTCAATCTCAAAGAAACACGATGAATCTATTAATCTTTTCATTCAGCGTATCACGAATCTTGTTCATCGTCTTGCAGCTTTCGAGGTCAAAATTGCCTCGAAAGATATGGTCATCTATGTCGTTAATGGTCTACAGTCTTCGTATAATGTTTTTAAGACTTTGTTACAAACAAGATCCCAACCTATATCCTTCGACGAATTACATGTTTTACTTAAAATTGAAGAATGAGAGCTTGAATCACAATTGAAGAAAGATAATATTTCTTCTATTTCAATGCTATGATAGCATCTGTTCCAATAATTCGTTAGGAAATTGGCGTAGTTAAAATAGAGATGTGATAGATGACAGAATATACTGGAGCCAAAATCTTTTCAAGGATCTTCGTCATTTTCAACACAAAATATTTTGCAAGTTGATCCTTCTAACCAATCTAATCTGTTACAATGTCAAATATGCCAGAGGTATGGACATAATGCTTTAGATTGTTACTATCGTATACACTATTCCTTCCAAAACACCTACCTTCATCTAGACTTGCAGTAATGGCTGATCAACAAACTAGTCATCTTTGTGCTTCTTCTTCCACTTCATCAAATCAAGGTGTCTTGCTATCTGATTCCAGATGTAACGATCATCTTACAAGCGATCTTACGCAGATGCAAACACCAAGTCCTTATGACGGTAATGACAATTTCCTTGTTGGAAATAGATATCCTCTACAGATAACACTTCAAGAATCTGACTATCTGATTCCGGGTGTAACGGTCATGTTACTAGCAATCTTACACAAATGCAAACACCAAATCCTTATGATGGTAATGACAATATCCTTGTTGGAAATAGAAATCCTCTACATATAACACATCAAGGATCTGATATTCTTTCTACACCTTATCGATCTTTCATTCTTTCCAGTTTACTTAGAGTACCACACATAACAACAAACCTTTATTTCTATTCACAAACTAAGTGTTGATGACAATCGTTGAATGATTTTTTATGCTACTTGTTTTCGTATTCAGGGCAAGGCAACCAATAAAACTCTCTTTTATGGTCCTAGTGTAAATGGATTGTATCCAATCTACAACTCATCATCTATGCGTGCAAACTTATAAGCTCACAACAGTTTTAAAGTTTCCTATGCTCTATGGCATGCTAGACTAGGTCACCCTAATGCAAATGTGCTTAGGACTGCTTTAAATTATTTGAATTGCACTGTTTCTATTGATAAGAATTTTTGTTCTGATTGTATAGCAGGCAATCTCACAAAACATTTTGTTCCTATTTCACAATTGGTTGCGACTGTCCGAATGCATTGTATATATATATATATATAATAAACGAATTCTAAGCTTAGACCTATTGCTAAGTATCGGATTTGGAATCGACTTTTAACACAAGTATACGTGGTCGAAATCGTAGTAAGTGATAAGTATTTATTTTATCCTTCTCCACATGGATTGATGTCTAGAATTAATCTTACCAACTCAAGAGTCATGTAAAATATGTAAAGATAGTGTTTAATAATTTTTTGGATTTTTCAAGACTCTAAATGCAGTGTAAATGCACGTAGGTAAAAATGTGAATATAGAAGATGCTAATCATGCAATAATGGCAAATCAAATTTCAACAATGTAGTGTTTAATAATTTTTTGGATTTTTCAAGACCCTATTCTAACGAGTACTTCCACAATCGCTAGTTTATGGCAAACCCCAGCTTCCTTTGCGGCTCTTCATACTTGGCTCCGAGCAACACATGCGGCAATAGGGTTATTCCTAACTCTTTAACTGATGTGAGAGACCTTGCATCAACCTAATTGTAACCTGGTGGGTCTTCCACCAGTTTCTTCTTTCGAGTTCACTAGTGGTTAGCATATATGGGTAGCTAATCGAAGCAGACTTGAAATAAAATGCAGCATTATAAAACCTAACTAACCCGGCCCCAATCCAAACGTGTGTTATGCATACGAATTCTTACCGATGCTCTTAATCTAGTGAAACATAGATAATAGTAACAAATGATAATGAAAATTATGAAATATCATTACTAAAAGTTAGCTACAGATCTACGATCTACTCCTAATTATAAAATAAAATAATAATAAGAATTGGTGCGGCTATTGAAGATAAGTGAACTCCTTGTCATCGGATCCTACGAACACTATCCAGTTGCCTTCTTCTCATGGAAGATTATTCCACGTAAATTGGCTTCTAGCCAACCGACAAACTCACCCATTATGATTTCTTGCGATCTTTATATAGGTTTGATTTACTTAACTAGCAAGTTTGGATGAGCTAGAATATCTTCATTACTGCTTGCTGATAGAATATCTTCATCAGCATCTAAATTCCTGTCAATTGATTGCCTTGAATTCTGCAGTGATAGGATTCTCTGAATGCATTGACTTTGTGACATGTTAATGCCTTAGTGGCTCTGTTGCTTTTGACGCTTTGCTCCAATGCCGACACTAACTTTGTTGTTACAACCTTACCTAGAAATTATACACAAATTACGTAGTTTATTCCCTTCTTTACTAAGAAAATTCCATGCTATCTTTCTTAAGGCGTAAATGTGGACATGCATGAATTTATCTATTCCACTTGCATTTTAGCTTATTCCAAGCTCAATTATCCTGAAAAAGTTAGAGAAATGCTCAAGTAACTACCCAAATCTATGCTCTATTTTAGAGCTATGAAACCCCTAAACTTGAACATTGCTACTCAAGAGTATTCGTGGTCTACCTATTAGCATTACGTCTTTCTAGATACGTTTTTCTTCTGGAGCTCAACCCTAGAAGGACTTATCGCATCTTCTTATCTTAATATAAAACTTCCTTCTCTCTTCAGTTCTCAGACTTTCCCAAAGACTTAGGTTTACTTTATATTCTTCCTTATCGTGACTGACAAATTGTTCCTCATTACAATTATTTCCATCGCTCAATCTATTGTACTCAATCACTTCTAAACCTAAGTTTTCCTAGCACATTTTGTCCGAGGCTATTTATTTAGGTCTTAAATCCCTCAAGAATTTTAGCTATGCTTTCCACATTCCTACTCGGATTGCACTCATATCCACAATTTCGTAGTTCTCAAATAGTACATTTGAGCATAAAACTTTCCATCTAAGAAATTGGAATGTCTCAAGCTTGCGCTTTTGGTGGATGGCGGAGTACTTCGAGATTACTACGACTATTCGCTCTTTTGTGCCTTTCATTTTTTCCCAGAATGTTTTGATCTTTATTTTTTCACTCAAGCATCATTCTTTTTAGATCAATAGGATCATTCATCTATACTTTTCTTTCTATATACACTTCTTGGGCTTGCCCTCGCCTCTAAACTTAAAACCTTCATTATCCACAATGAAGGCGAGGCTTAGTTCCCCCAAACTTGTTAGGTTCTTTATGTCATGCACGATAAGAACTAACCTGTTGCTAGATTTGGTTCTAAGGAAATTTTTGAATTCTTCCAAGTTAAGTAAATCGCACATTAAAACTTAAATTTGCAATAATAATTATAGTGTTAGACTTTAGAAAGAAAAACTTATTCCTATTATAACATAGAGCTTTAAAGTAAAAATAAATCGTATCCTAATGAAATGAAATGCATGCATTGAAAGAAAAATTACTGAAAAGAAAAGATAAGGGAACGAGACTTCCATCTATGTTTCTGCATTACCCTTAGTCTCTGGGTTTTCTTTGTCGTCTTGTGCATCCATCAGTTGCTTAGGGAATTCTTGCCAATCAGGTTCACCATTTAGCTATTTAGGTGGCTCTATAACCAACTTATCTCATATACTTGTACTGGCCCAATGATTTTGCATGCGTGCAAAAATAACTTAAGTTTGAACACAAGACTATCCATGGCCAACATTTCTCTATCGTGCTTTTCCCTTTCTTGCCATCTGAGAGTTCTAGCAAGTCTTGGAACTGTGTGCCGGATGTACATGATGTTGTTGCTGGGTTTGGGTTTGATGCCTTGGTTCATGCATAGTTGTTGGTGTTTTGTTACTCGTTCCGATATAAATGTGTCATGAATGGATTCTAAGCTTAACTTAGTGCTAAGTGTGGCTTCAGAATCGCTACATGCAGTAAGTAATAAGTAAAGTATCTATCTTCATAGTGATTGAGATCTTGAATTATTTTTACTAATTTAAGAGTGGTGCAAATAAATAAAAATCATGAAATTGATGGTCGATTAGGGTTTTTTTTCTAAGACTCTAAGTATGCAATAAACTAATGAGCGTAGGTGAAAAATTGCAGATATAGAAGTTGTTGAATATGCAATAATGATAATTAGATTTCACACTTCCCTGTCTTAATAAGTGTTTTATGCACTGAATGATTTATGACTAACTCGGCTTCCGCATACGTTATTCATACTAAACCTCGACGACTCATGTGATTGTAAGGTTGTTCCTAACTCCTTAAATCATGTGAGAGTTCTCACAATGAACCTATCATACTATATTGGACCTACCTCCAGCTCCCTCTTCCGAGTTTACTGAGGTTGGCATATGTGGGTAGCTAATCGATGCATACTTAAAAGTAAAATTTCAGCAGTATAAAAGTTACGAACCTAAAATGTCAACACGCATTGTACATACGAATTCTCACCATAGCTCCTATCTATTGAAACATAGAAACGAATAACAAATAATAAGAGAAATTTAGATATCACATTCTTAAAAGTTGTTTCAATTTTATAATTTACTCCTAACTAATAAAATATTAAAAAATAGATAGAAATTGGCGTGGTTGGAAGTGTGTATACTCTTTGTCATCGGCTCCTACAAACACCAGTTCTGGTTCACGCAGATTGGCTTTTGGCCGACATACCAATTTTGGCCACCCTCACCAGCTCACTGATCGCAGCTAATTTCTTGCTATATATAGAGTTGATTTTCTTGGCTAGCAAGTTTGGGTGAGCTGGAATATCTTCATCAATACAAGATTCCTTGATTTCTGCTAGAAATTCTTGATTGACGCCAAATTGATTGCTTGATTGTTTTTTTGTTCTTTCCTTATTGGTGTGATTCCTAGAACGCGACTGCCTTGTGACTGCATCATGTTTCGTTTGTGTTTTGTTGTTCGCATTGATTTGTTCCTTAACGCCTAAGTTCCGCATTTCTTGTATTGTATCGAATATAGCACATTTATCACTCGTTTACTCTAAAATGTGATGTTGAGCCTTTGTGACGCTAAATGATGAATGCATATGATTTCTAACAGTTTTACTCACATTGAGTCTTTTATAGCTCGATTATTTCCCTTGAACCTTAGAAAAAATGTGTAATAAACTAGCCTAACTTATGCTCTATTTGAGAGCTATCAAACCCCTAAACTTAAATCATTGTTTGTCCCAAGCAATGCGTGATCTAACTATTATCATTTTTGTTTTTCTAACCCAACCTTCTCCTTTTAAGCATAACTCTAGCAGGTCTTATCGTATCTCATACTCCCAAGCATAAAACTTCCTTCTCTTATTAGTTTTCAAACTTTCCCAAGGATTCAAGTTTGATTCCAAAATCCTCTCTATCATGACTAGCAAATAGTTCCTCATTGCAAGTATTTCCTATTGCTCAATTTATAATATTCAACTACTTCTATAACTAAGGTTGGACAATGTATTTTGCCAAGACCGCTATTTAGGTCCCCCGATCCCTCAAGGATTTCTGCTTGTGCTTTATGCATTCCTTTTGGGTTGCACTCGTATCTACAATTTCATAGCCTTTAGAGTTATCTGCTTTAGCATAAAGCATTCATCTAAGCAAAAGAATTTAAGCTTCTGCTTTAGGGTAGATAGCAGAGTATTTTGAGAATTCCTATAGCTATTTGCTCTTTTTTGTCTTTATTTTTCCTAAAATGCATTGATCTTTATTTTGCACAATTTCTTTTTTGCTACTTTCCTCACTTGTTCTCTCTTTTCACTCTACGGGCTTGCCCTCACCCCCAAACTTAAAATTTTCATTGTCCACTAGTGGTGTACATGGTCCGGGTCAGGTAGGGTGGAATGAATTTTTTGGACCAACCCAAGTTTTCGGGTTGGCCAATTGGCCAACTCGTCCAACCCTATGCATAAGCGCAACCCAACCCAACCCAAAATTTTCGGGTTGGATTGTGTTCTCGGGGGGTTATGTTACTGTAACGGCCAGGAAATTTCATCCCGGTCTTCCCGGGTTGCCCAGGGGAATTTTGGTAATTTGGTCGGGCCGACCGGAATGATTTGAATGGGATCGGGAAGTTTGGTGAAGATATTTGGGCTTGGTAGAATGCAGAAATAAATATGGAATTAAATAGCGCGTCGAGTGAGATTCGAGCCAAGGTCGCGTGAGAGGCTAGGCAAGTGTCGTTGCCAATCTAGCCACTGAGCGCTCTTGTTAATCTAATTGCACCAACTTGTATATAAGGCTGGTTGAAGTGAGTTTTGATTTAAAAGCCAAAATCGCCCGAGCTTCTCCTTCTTCTTCCCCATTCCTTCGCGAATTCCTTCTCCTTCTCCCTCGACCGACTGCGATTCCTCTCCCTCGCCGGAGCTCCCTAGCCGATCACCCAACCCCGGTAAGCTTTCCTTTTCTTCTTCTTCTTCTTCTTCTCCTCCGATTCCTTCGATTCTCCCCTATTTTCGAGTTGGCCATTGATGGCCGAGAGAGGCGAAATTGAGTGTGTGAAGCTTCTGTGCAGCTAGCCGTGAGGGATTCGTCCGTGAAGAAGCTCCATCGTCTCCAGATTCATGCCAACTCGCCGAGTTCGCCAGCCTCAATCGCGCGCAGAAATAGAGCCCTCCACCGAGCCAAGTCGCGCCAGCGCGCACGTCCTTGCCCAGATTCGTGTCACGCTGTCCTTGTGCCGAGCCGTGTCGCATCGCCAGCGCCCAGCCGAGCCACGCCCGCGCGCCCCTGCATTGCTCCGCGCCCGTCCGCGCGCAGCCAGCGCCCAGCGCGCCCAGCTCTGCGCCCCAGCCAGCCCTATTGCTGCCCCGCTCGTGCAATCGACTCGTTCGTGTGTCCGTCGTGCCTCGTGAGTTGCTCCCGAGCTGATCCCTGTTTATATTATTGTATTTAGGCATATTGTGTGATTTTTGTTGTGATTGATAGGTTCTCGATAGCTAGTTCGGGTTCGTTCGCAACTTAGGATTTCGTGTCAAACCGTCCCCGACCAAGGTAAGGATTTCTTACCGGAGTTGTGTGGGCCCTGCGATATTATATGTGATTGCTGATTGAATGCTTGTTTGTGTTTATTGACATATTTAATAATAGGTGCCCGATTCTGAATTCCCGATTAACATGATTTTCCCTGGTTATTTCTCATGTTAATCCATGCTAGGTTGTTTCCCTCTGGCATGCTCGTATCTGTTCCTTGCTTCGTAGAATCACGCTAGGCTCGTTGTATTCTTATTGAGCACGTATTGGATGTTATTGAATTGTTTGCTGATTGCTAAGGCAGGTTAGAGTTGCAGGTAGATAGCATCATCCGGGCAGGGTGCATAACGTACCTTGCACCCCGACAGGGACGTATGAGATGGAGCTCCGCCCTGATCCCGTTAGGGAATAGCTAACCGTAACGGCTGGCCCCGCAATCTTGGGTGAGGGTGGCAGACTATTAAATGCCCCAACGGTCGGGATGATGACTTGGCATTGCCTCGTCCCCGGCAGTCGACACGTCCTCAGCGTGTTCGGCCGTAGCCCCTGATTGCCACCTGTTAAGGTAAGGGCGACTTCCTGGTGTAAGCCTACCACGACCCGCTTCCTTAGCCTCAGATGCGGTGGTTCAGGCTGACATAGTTTACGTGTCCAGGTCTCACACCCCTATGTCAGTGACACCGATCCAGAGATTTAGTTAGGCGTGGTGACTGGACATGGGCAGCTTGCCACTAGACCCGGCACCCCCCATGGTCTGTAGTAGCACGCGGTGCATGTTTACGCTCATTACAGCGCCGATCGGAGAGCTCTTCGGGATCTTGAGCTAGTGTACCTTTCATTCGACAGTAGACAGGCTGAGGCCGGGACTTGTTTCTCGTATAGGGCGACTTGTGTGATGGATTGTGTGGTGGATATTATTCCGGACTAAGACCCTGAGTTGGCATCCGAGGCCCAAGTGTGGGCTAAGCTATGTGCTCTATTCTGTGTTTATATTCATAACTTGCATACGCTCATCGAGATGACCATGTATATCGTATTGTACCCCGGTTGGAGATTCTTACTGAGTAATTCGTTACTCACCCTTATTATTGTGGTTTTTCCACAGGTAACCGAGTTGCGAGACAGGATGGCTGAAGGAGGAGCTGTGATCATGGGGCCCAGTCATCAAACTCTGATTTTGTGTTATGACTCTTTATGTTTTATTTTCCCCTGAATGCATGTAGCCGGGCACGGAGCCCTAGGATGTTTTCTAAATATTTTGTGGATTCCAGCATTATTGTATCTAGACATGTTTTGAATGATTTTAAGAAACCTCTGATCGGAGTATACTTTGGAAATGTATTTATCTTGGAACAAGTGCTCGGAAACAGGGACAGGTTCCAAGGAAATTGTCTAGTTTTTAAAGGGATTGTTTTGAATGTTTTGTTTTTAATTGGAATCCGAAATCATGTCTGTTTAATGTCCTTTACTTTGAATGCATGCATTGGGGTAAGGGCCCCTTTAGTGCCCCATTCGGGTCGTGTCTTTACAGTTACTCTAATTTTTCTCTCTAAATTTTAGTTCATAGGTTCATAAATATGTTAAAAAAGATTGATGATACTATACTTTAACCTATTACCAATCTTATTAGTATATAATCTTTTTTTAGAAGTCTTATAAGTATGCTAAAAATTTACCTTATTAATTTATCTTACATACACACATAATATATATATAATATGCTAAAAATATATCCTAATATATATAATATATTCTTAGTTCGGGTGGGGTTGGGTTGAATGAGCTCAACCCAAAAACCAACCCAACCCAACAAAAATTATAAAATCATAACTCAGCCCAATCCAAAAAAGTTATAACCCAACCTTTACGGTTTGGGTTGGGTAGTTCGGGTGGCTCGGGTTGCCGAGTTTTTTGTACACCTCTATTGTCCACAATGAAGGCGAGGCTTATTTCCCAAACTTAATTTTTTTTGCAGTTAGGTACTCTATCTCAAGCTCTAGGACTTCCTTGTAAATTGTTTGTTCTTTCTGCCATGCACGACAAAGACTATTTTGGTGCTAGGTTGAATTTAGGGAAATTTAAGAATTCTTCTAAAGAAAACGAATTTCACACTAGAATTTAGATTCGCGATAATAATGCTAGCATTGCAGCAAATGCCGAATTACATGAAATTCCTTAAGGATGCTCTCGGCGATAAAAGTAAGTTCGAGGAATTCAAGATTGTAGCACTTAATGAGGAGTGAAGTGCGATTTTCTAGAATAAAATCCCTATAGGAAGTTGATCCTGGCCAATTCACAATTCTAGTAAAACTTGTTAGCAACCATATTGGGCGTGCACTTTGCGATTAGGTGCCAACATCAACCTTATGCCCCTATCAATCTACGAGAAATTTGGAATAGGTGAAGCCAGGCCTACAACTGTCAAAATTCAACTTGCTAATAGGTCAATCACTCATACTATTAGAAAAATTGAAGACATTTTAGTTCAAGTCGATAAGTTCATCTTCCCAACACATTTTATAATCCTCGATTATGAAAGGGACAAGGAAGTGTCGATTATTTTATGAAGAACCTTACTAAAAATTGGTCCAACTTTGGTTGATGTGTACGAAGGGACAATCACGCTTAGAATGAATAATCAATAGATTCAATTCAATATTTTTTATTCTATGAAATAAACAGATTTGGAGGAAGGTTTCAAAGTTAGCCAAATGGAAGTGCTATTGGACATGCAAAAATTTGAAGTGTTAAACGTTAAGAACAAAGAGGAGGAAGAGGAAGCACAAAAAAAATGCTCTAGAAGATTTTTTGGTAGAAAACATTTATCATTGCGAAACTTTTGATGTTGCAGGAAAAGCTAGTCCTCCACAACGTCCCTCGATTGAAGCACCTCCAAAGCTCGAATTAAAGCCTCTTCATGAGCATTCAAAGTACGCTTATCTTGGAGAAAAAGAAACATTATCGATTGTCATCTCGTCGCAGCTAACTCTAATTCATAAGCAACTCCTCTTTGAGTTACTCAAGCAACACACAAAGGCAATTGGATGGACTTTGGCATATGATAACTCTCAAGAATTGAGAGTTAATGGTTATTCTTTGCAGGAAACTTTTCTAGATCATAAAAAGATTTTTCTAATTGTGTTCGCTTTTGCATTATAAATTGGGTGAAATGAAAAATCCTATAGTTTTTTGTTTAAGACAATATTTTAGAGGTTTGCTAGAGAAAAAGTGCATGAATGTGTGAATCTTCTAGTTTTGATTCTATAAACCTGATATTTCTATTTGGCTTCAGCATTCCAAGGGAGCGAAATGGGAAGTTGCTAAAAGATTTACTAGAGCGAAATGATTTCCAACGAAGATTGGCTCTCGGAAAAATATATAAATGAAGGATGCGTGTCAAAGATTCGAGAAAAGCCTTTCAATATCAGTCGTCGCTCTCCAACCGCTCTGGCAAAGGACATGTACATAAGAACGTGGAGCAGGTTGGTAGGAAAGTGGAGCAGGCTAGTAGGAAAGTGGAGTAGGGAATGCCAGAGGTGAAGCAGACCTTGTCGGGGCTTTATAAAAACAACCCTTCATCTTTGTGGAACTCATCCTCCATTTTATGGAGAGATCTTCGTCAAGCTTTCTTTCCGACTAAAATCCATGCCATTGTTTTAGTTAGCTTAGTGATAGCTCTCAAATAGGTCATTATTTAGGCTATTTTATTAAGCATTTTATTAATGGATTAGGAAGTTTTTCAAGCTTTTAGGAGCATTTTGTGAATAAAAGTATAGAAATCAGCGCATATCCAAAAAATAGCATCATCACCGTATTATGCGAATTAGATACGAAAATTATACAACTTCGCGCTAAAAAACTATTAAATGTAGGAAATGCTAAACACAGATGTTGGAGGAGCAAACAATGCCAGTGGCGACGCATATAGAAGAATCACACGTTCACAAGGCAGTCGCGCTTGAGAATCACACCAACATGGAAACAAACAAAGAATCAATCAAGCAATTAAAGTGGTGTCAATCGAATAAATTTCAGCAGAAATCAAGAAATCCTGCATTAGTGAAGATTTTCCAGCTCACTTAGGCTTGTCGACCAAGTAACTCAACTTTATAAATTGCAAGAAGGAAGCCGAAGTTTGGTGAGCACTCGAATGGCCAGAAGACGATCCAAGTGAAAAAGGGGCCAAGTCAGATGAGTGGAGCTCAATTCATTTGAGAAGCAACTCCTAGTGATTTTGGGAACCGAAGACAAGGGGACTGCAAACTTCAGAGACGTGCCAATTCCATTTTACTGTTTTTCTTAGGAGTAGTTATAATAATAAACATTCACTAGTCATAATAAAATTAGTTGATTTGACTTCTTACTGTGTGTTCATTATTATGTTGCGTTATAATAGTCTTTAATGAATTCAACGAGTAGAATCATGCTTAGGATCGTAGGTTAAAGAGTTTTACACTACTGCATTGTTTATTTATATAAATATAAATATGCATCGCTTAGCTACCCACTTTTATGACTTGTGGTGAGTCGGAAAGAGTAGCCACATGAAAATCTAGTATCCTACTATAGGTTGAATGCAAGTTTTTGTATCATTTAGGGAGTTAGGAATAACCTCACTATTGCCCGTGCTGCCCCGTTTTACTATGGAGATCACAACGGAAGTTGCCCTTCCATAAATCACAAAGTGCAGAAGCACTTCTTAGTTAAGGGAAGCGAGAAACTCGATAACTAGTTTCATGTTCTTAACATCTTCTATTACTATCTATTTATCTTTACTCATTGCATTCATATTTATTTCTATCAAGCATTTGCATCTTTTATTTAAGCATTCAAAATCCAACAAACACACTTTTACAACCCATTTATTTACTTTTAAGCATAACTCTCGTTTTAACAGTATTACTTCTAGACATCAATCTTTGTGGGATCGATAAAATATATACTTATTACTTGCTACAATTTCAACTGCATATACTTTGCGCATAAGCGATTCCGAGTCATACTTAGCTCTAAGTTTCTCTGAGTTAATTACTATACGATTATATTAGCACCCGGGACTGCCCAGTCACTTAGTCGTTTTAGCTTCCATTTCCAGTTGTAAGTAGTTTTTCTAGAGAAAATTGTCGTAGTTGTGCCCGAAGTTGTAGAGCATAGCTGAAGCTGGGTTTAGAGTTGCTATTTTTGTGATTCCGACTAGGCTTCTTCTTAACTTTCCTTCCCCTTTCCTTGCATTTGCTTTATTTTCGCTTTAGCATTGTTTTGTAAGAAAACGTTGTTATTTTTTTATTTTAATGAAGATGAGATTTTTTTATTACTTTACCTTGAATTTATTTATCATCATGAATAGCTAAATCCATCATTGGAAGAAAGTAGGCGAGTAGGAGTATTTCGCTGTAGCAAAGAGGTAGCAAGATGTCAAACTATAAATGGATGCTATTTTAATCTTAAATACATTCCATTTGATCAGCTATTTGCATAACAATATTTCATTAGTGAGAGAGAATGGATTAGAGCGAATGCGCATGTCATAACATTAGGTTTTGCTAAGTTTACTTGCAATTTAAAACACACTTAGAGATAACGTTTTCCCTAATGCTGATTGGTTTGGTTTAATTGGTTGTTAGAGTTTGAGAGAACCTGACTAGTGCTCGAGAGAGCCATTTTAGAGCTTGAGAGAGCCTAAGTTAGAGTAAATCAATAGTTCGCTTCTTAGCATAATGCTTCTTCGTTGTAGCATAATACTCAAAAAATTCCTAGCCATCTTTTTATGCCTTTAACTTGATTAAAGTTAGCTCATGATTCTTAGCATCTTACTTATTTTGTCATTTGAGCTTTGCATTTATTTCGCTTTAGTAATCTATTCAACACTCTTAGTTTATGTAACGACCCAGTTTTCTATTCCGGTTTCTCAGGTGTTTCCGGTTCAATATTTGGTTGTTCGGTTGGGCCGTTAAAGCTATTTTAACCCTTAGGGGTATTTTGGCCTTTTGCTCCCCGGTCAGGGTTTGTGAATTTTCAGGATTCCAGGGTCATTCCTGCCCTTTATCGAGGCTTGATTGTTGTTGGTTGCAAGACCCAAGAAGTTGGTGCTAGTTGTTTGGAAATTTGGAGGTGATTTGGTTATTAAAAAAATTAATGTTAATTAAAGTGCTTCCATTGGGATTTGAACCCTTGACCTAATGGTGATTTGGAAGCTTGATTTAAATGAGTTTGACTTAAGAAAAAAAGATTGCTTCAGCCGGGGCTCGAAGGAGGAAGCCTTGGGAAGGGATTTAGGTCACCAAGGCCTATTTAAATTAGGAAAAGGAAGGAAAACCAAGAAAATTCCTTCCCTTTTTTTGCCGCTCACCCTCCATCACTCCTTCCCTCTCACCTTGCCGTCCTCCAAGAATCAAGAACCGAGAGCCAAGACCAGCCAGATCGTGCCACCGCCGCTCCGTGCACCAGGCCCAGTCGCGCACGCCGCCCCGCCAGCCAAGATGTGCCGCTGCTCGTCCATAGCCAGCTGAGCATCCCAGAAACCCCAGCCCAGCCCCTGCATCGCGCCCACACGCCCGCCCGCTTTGCCGCGCTCGCTGCGCCGCGCGCCAGTCCCGTGTCGTCTTGTCGCGCCAGCCATGCCTGCCTTCTCTTTCGCGCCAGCGAGCCCATGTCGCCGTGCGGCGCGCTGTCCCTGCCACGCCAATAGCGCCCAGCGCAGCCGCCCAAATTACTCGCCTCTACCGCCCGACATTGCATGCCGCTTTGCGCCAAGAGCCTGTTTTTGCCAAGAGAGTTGGGCCGAGACCTAGTGCCTTCTCGGTTGGTAATTCCCGAGCCTCCACTCTTTTGGACCTTAAGATATTAGTTGCTATTTGCTTAATTAGGTTGGATTTATTTGATTGCTTAGGTTGCTCGGGTTCACTTAGAAGCTCGAGGGTCACTTGTAGGTTGTGGTTGCTATTTTCTTCTTGCTCCCAGGTAAGGATTTCTTACCGTGGTTGTGTGGACCCTGCGATGCTTTCAGGATTGTGCCTTGTATGCTTGGTTACTGTTATGAGCATGTTAGCTATAGGACAACTTGTGTTTGAAATCTTGCTAGCATGTTTGCTTGTTGTTCATGTTAGTGCCATGCTAGGTTTGTTCTTCCAGCATGCTTTTGATTCCTGCTTGAGTTCGTAGTATCATGCTAGGGACTTTCCTTACCCTGACATATCCATGTTTCCTGCTCGTATTCTGTTGGTTCCTTGCTAGGGTTAGACAGGTAATGTTGATTGTCTGTTTGTTAGGCTAGTTTGTGTCTTTGTACTTAGGAGACCGTTAGGGGTTGTTAGTTTAGGTTCCGCTTGGGTAAGTCCCCGATGGGCACCAATGCGTTGCTAGTGTATGTAAGTCCCCGATGGGCACTACATTGTTGGCTTGTGTGTAAGTCCCTGATGGGCGTCTCCGTGATCCTAGCTGGAGTAAGACCCCGATGGGCATCCTAGATGTGTAAGACCCCGTTGGGCAGCATTGATGGCTAGAAGTGTAAGTCCCCGATGGGCATCCGTATGTGTAAGACCCCGATGGGCATCATTGTTAGCTGGAGTAAGACCCCGATGGGCATCCTAGATGTGTAAGACCCCGTTGGGCAGCATTGATAGCTTGAGGTGTAAGACCCCGATGGGCATCATTGATTTGAGGTGTAAGACCCCGATAGGCATCCGTATGTGTAAGACCCCGATGGGCATCATTGTTAGCTGGAGTAAGACCCCGATGGGCATCCTAGATGTGTAAGACCCCGTTGGGCAGCATTGATAGCTTGAGGTGTAAGACCCCGATGGGCATCCTTGTGTGTAAGTCCCCGATGGGCATCACTGAGTCTAGTAGGTGTAAGACCCCGATGGGCATCCTTATGTATAAGACCCCGATGGGCATCATCATGTCCTAGGCTGTGGAAGATCCCGATGGGCATCAAGGTGTAGAACCTAGTGTAGGTTGTGGTTGTAAGTCCTTGAATAGGCAATTCCTAGATCGACGGTTAGCCTGAGACAACTTGTTGCTTTTGAGCTCGTATTGTTTGCATGTATACTAGGTTGCTAGATGACTGATGTATCGTATTGTACCCCGGTTGGGGATTCTTACTGAGTATGTTTATACTCACCCTTATTTCTGTGGTTTTTCCACCAGGTAACTTGGGACAGCACCAGGATTGCTAGCGGAGGGAGTTGTTTGATCATGGGGGCTGCCGACACTCTGTCGTTTATTGTTTGCATTTATTTATTCAGCATGTAGATGGACAGGAGTCCTAGGGGAATGATGTTAAAGTTGTTTAAACTGTTTTGAATGTTCTTTTATAAATACTGGCCATGCTTGTTTTACCTTGTTGGATTTGCTTTATGAAAATTGTTGGTTATGTTTTAAGTGTTCCCCGTTTCCAAATGTTTTGAAAAGTTTTAAATATGAGCACTAAACCGCTTGTCGAAATATTTAACTTGCATGCTGAGTGAGGACCTAGGTTTAGGACCGTATTTCAGGTCGGGTCTTTACAGTTGGTATCAGAGCACAGAGTCATAGATTCTGTAGACTAACCTGCTTTGTAGGTTGTTGTCCCCATGATTATCAGCACTCCGCAGCCGTCAGGTTTGTCTGAGTTCATTAAGCTAAGGGTTTTATTTTACAATACTGCATCTAGTATACATGTGTTACCCTTGTTGGGTAGTGAGAGTCCCGGTGTGGACTAGCTTTGTGTTTAGTGTAGATCGCTTATGCTGATTACACATAGAAAAGTAGGGACGTTTGGTATTTCCAATCGAGGAGTTGGACTGGGCATGTTGATGATGAGACCACGTCCAGGGTTGTCTAGACCCGTAGGCCACCTTTGCCCCTGGCAGTTGAGTTGCTAAGAGAAGAGGGTAGAGGCTAGCATGCCTCAGAGTGAGACTCCTTGAGCAGAGTGTGCTCTAGCCATGAGAGAGTCGATGGCAGGTCTTTTTAGCTAACAGAGAGCGGAGACCCAGGCGCAGTTTGTAGCGCGAAGGAGTCTCTGGCACAGATAGCCCAGCTGACAGAGTTTATTTAGGAGACACCCCCAGTAGCTCCAGTAGCCCCGGAGGTTCCCGGAAGGGCATGATCAGCAGGTTTATGCTGATAAGTTAGTTGGCGTTGATGGAGCCGCCAAGTTTGGCAAGCAGAAGCGAGGTGGTTGGCCAGGATCGAGTTTATCATCCGAGTGTGGGGATGACCTGATGTTCAGAGGCCAAGGCGTGTCGTTCGTGCTGTTTGATACAGCAGTTTGGTGGTGGAAGTCCCTTGAGATAGGTGGACTAGCAGAGTCTCCACCAGTCACCCGGTCGATTGGCAAGTTGTCGTGTTAGTAGCTTTTGAAGAAGATGTAGAGACATCTTGACCCCTTGCAAGCCTGCTGTCGTTTTGCAGCCAGTTCTTTTAGTACCCTCGTAGCCAGGGTGTAGTAAGGAGTTTGCTTGTCACGACTTAATCCGTCCGTGGATTTCAGTTGGCTAGTAGAGTGGAGCACTCTTTTTGTTAGCATGTTCCAAATGTGGAACTAGTTGCTGCCACCTGAGTGTTGGCCTGAGTAGTTGTTGAGCATAGAGTGGGATGCAAGGGTAGGCCGTGGCATGACTTTTGGACGAGATGCCAGAGATTAGACTGCTCGAGTGTTGGGCTTCTTGTTTTGAGTGCCTTTGTCCCCGTCACTTGGAGTGTGACCTTCTCTACCCTTAGTGGGGACGTAGAGCTCGTTTATAGTTGTTTGAGCTGAAAAGGTGTAGTGCTTGTTGGCACCAAGCTTGGTAAGGAGGCCTAGGTTCAGGCCAGTTCGCACTAGATGTGCAGGTAGTTCTATGACCAACACGGAGTTTAGCATCCCCACTAGCCTTGTACCCATTTTCTGAGGTTGCACCTGTTTGGGTTGCATAAGAGATCTAGCTCGGTGGTAGTCGGATGACTATAAGTGTGAGGTCGTTCGAGGGAAAGCAAGAGTTTCGGGGTCACCGAGAGTTGGGTACAAAGGATGCTGTAGGTTGTTAAGGGCTAGCGCGTCCGAGTTCTCGCGCTTGTGTTGTGGCCTTGTGAGCCAATTTGTTGGTAGAGTGATTCAACTACCCTTGAGTTTTCCTTGGTACGAGTAGAGTTGGCATCGATGATGCCTGGTTGGTCCAGCGTGGGAGCCATGAGTTGGATGGATTGTGCGGAGCACATTTGATGGACACATTGGTATGAGGTTTGTTAGCTTGGTGTGGTTATGCTCTTGTAGAGTGAGTTGGCCAATGTGTCGTTTCGTGGGGAGTTGACCCCGAGTGGGTTTGAACTCTTGTTGCTCCCTTGCTAGTTGTGGCTCTTTTTGGAGGCAAAGGTTGCCTTGTGTGAGAGTACTTGTTGGATCTTAAGGAATCAAGTTGGAGCTGTACACGCCAGTGTACGTTTGTGTAGCTCGTACCGTGGTGTATGTTTTGGGAACCACGAAAGGTTCGTGTTGAGAAACCAGCGCTCAGTCCTTGAGGTGCTAAGGCTTTAGTTCTTGGCAAGTGCCCTAATTTTGATTGTAAGGATACCGTGCTTGTAGCCGGGTTGTTGCTTAGGCAAGTTATGCTAGTTGGCCCTTGACCTGGGTAGAGGAATTTCTTGTTGATCGATGGTTGGAGTTCAGTTGGAACTGAACAAGGGCGGTGGTAGCAAAGCCGCGTAGTTTCTGACCGTCATTGCTAAGAGTGTTGATCGGATCCCTACCCTGGGTAGAAGCTACGATGTGGTCGATGCTTGAGTTGGAGGTTGACACATTCTGTAGTATTTCTGGTCTTCTTGGTTTTTCAAGGAGTTGGAGTGCGCCAGCATAGTTGAGATGCTGGAGAGAGAGTTGTGCCCGTGTAGCCAGTTGTCTGTTAGATCGTTTGGCGATAGTGTGTGTCGGAGGGTGATCGGAGGAACCCTAGTTTGTGGGGAGCCTCACTAGAGCTCAGTCAGACCCAGGCAGTGTTCCTCGGTTGAGTTGCTGGAAGCTTGTAGTCGGTTGACAAGCTAGTGTTGTTTTTTTAGTACCTCCACGTTGGTTTCGAAACTGTTATCAGTTGGTGCTTGGCGTTGACCAAGGTTTGGCTCCCATGTTGTTGTAAGAGCTAGCTTGGTTGGAACACGCGGGCGTGGCCCTGAGGACTTATTCTTGTTTGGAAAGTTTGGGAGTTGGCACCTCCTTCGGTGGTTGGATAAGCATTACTAGTTCTAAGGTGGTGGTTTAATCGATTGTGGAATCTCTCTGCTATTATTTCTGAGAGAGTTGGATTGTTGCCCTTGGGTTTGAGCAAGACAGCGAGCATGTGGGAAGTTCGTTGTCCTTCGGAAGTTCACTTGCTGGGGAATCGTCCCCATTTAGGAGGAGCAGCATAGCTCTTGAGTTGTGGAGTTGATCAGGGTGGCACAGCGGTCAGCCCAACCAGAGGAATTCCTACTTGGTTTTGATAGCTAGCAACTAGTTGTTCGACCCTGTGAGGACGGTGGTCAGCCAGTTTAAGTGGTCGAGTTGCTGTTAGAAGTTGTTGGATCATTGGAGTTTGAGGAACCCCTAGTTTCTATGGTGGTTGAGTTGCACCGAGGGTGTCGACCTTGAGCCTTAACTTTTGAGGTAGCCTTGTCGGTTCATGTTGCTTGCGATTCGCCAGCATCGTGGTTGTCGTTATTCGTATTCCTTGAGATGTTCCTGGTGTGGAGTCTCTGGTTGGAAGATGAGTTAGGCCTAAGCTAAAAGGAGGAA
The DNA here is from genome assembly GCA_036507275.1 of Sicyos edulis. Taxonomy (NCBI): domain Eukaryota; kingdom Viridiplantae; phylum Streptophyta; class Magnoliopsida; order Cucurbitales; family Cucurbitaceae; genus Sicyos; species Sicyos edulis. The sequence goes on from CM071848.1 coordinate 22,335,034, forward strand.
GTCTTTTGTTTAGCCAGTTGGACTTGAGAGTGACATGTCCTTGGAGGCGAGCTTCGCCCGTTGTAAGCTTGAGTTGAGTTCTGCAGAGCAAGCCTTTCTCAGGCTTTGCTCCTAGTTGTTGCGCGTTTGTGGTTGGCATATAGTTTAGCCAAAGTTGAGTGGGTTGACATAGTGGTGCCGTGGCATTGGTTGGTTAGAACTTTGAGTTGATATCCTCAAGTTGTTGAGTTGCAGGTAGCCCCGTGTTGTTTTCTTCCTTACTTCTCGAGATTGCCATGAGAGGGTTGTTGGTTACTTCCTTGGCTGGCGATGTTCTCTTGGACCAGTTGCTGGTAGGATTGCGTTGGAATGATGGCGGTAGGCCGTTGAGGGGCCCAGTTTTTTGGTTTGGCCGAGTGGAGTTTGTGCCTTGACCTTAGTAAGCCGATTTCTCTTTAAGGTGGTGGCTTAGTTGTTTGGGACTCGTACCAGTTGGTGAAGTTTGCCTTTAGGATCAGACGCCAGATGGTGGTTTGGAAGGATTCCGTTGAGTTTTGTAGGCAAACATTGGAGTTCGCTGGTCTTCTGTGAAGAGAGAGGAGGCTGACTGGTTTCTGAAACCCAAGAGGTTCAGTTGTTTGGCCAGCATGGTGTAGGGTTGAGGTTGTTCGTTAACAGGTGTGAGTATTAAGAGAAGTTACGCCGGTGCGTGGCATAGAGTTTTAGAGCTTGTGACCAGTCCACAAGTTTGCTGAGAGTAGTGCCGTAGAGAGGCGTTCTGAGTTGGGTCAGCAGGGATAAGAGAGCCCTAGAGTTGGAAGACCGTTTGTGAGTTGGTGCGAGTTTGAGGATATGGCTTACCGACTAGCACTATCGCATCTCTTCCCTTGGAACTCAGTGTATGTCCAGTCTTGGGTGAGATAGTTTGTGGCGGACTTGATGTCATTATGGCCGTGAGCCTTTGGAAACCCAAGTGGGTTTGGATTTCAAAGAAGATCTAGTGTTGTCTTAACCGGGAGTCCGGTTGGTTAAGGATAAGTGGAGATCTCCCAGAGCTGTTTTCATCTTAGGACTTTCGGGGACGAAAGTCTTAAAAGGAGGGAGTATTGTAATGGCCCAGTTTTCTATTCCGGTTTCTCAGGTGTTTCCGGTTCAATATTTGGTTGTTCGATTGGGCCGTTAAAGCTATTTTAACCCTTAGGGGTATTTTGGTCTTTTGCTCCCCGGTCAGGGTTTGTGGATTTTTAGGATTCCAGGGTCATTCCTCCCCTTTATCGAGGCTTGATTGTTGTTGGTTGCAAGACCCAAGAAGTTGGTGCTAGTTGTTTGGAAATTTGGAGGTGATTTGGTTATTAACAAAATTAATGTTAATTAAAGTGCTTCCATTGGGATTTGAACCCTTGACCTAATGGTGATTTGGAAGCTTGATTTAAATGAGTTTGACTTAAGAAAAAAAGATTGCTTCAGCCGGGGCTCGAAGGAGGAAGCCTTGGGAAGGGATTTAGGTCACCACGGCCTATTTAAATTAGGAAAAGGAAGGAAAACCAAGAAAATTCCTTCCCTTTTTTTACCGCTCACCCTCCATCACTCCTTCCCTCTCACCTTGCCGTCCTCCAAGAATCAAGAATCGAGAGCCAAGACCAGCGCATCGGACCCGGCCGCTCGCCCGTGCACCACCCAGCTCCCGCCACACGCTGCTTTGCCCAATTTCTACCTGTCGCCGCAACAGCCGAGAAGCCCAGACACCCAAAGACACCCCGATCGCGCCCGGACATACCCGCGCGCGCGCCCAGTCCGTGTCTCCGTGCCGCGCCCACGTGCCCAGTCCGTGTCGTCCTGCCGCGCAAGCGCGCCCGTCCCTGCGCCGCGCCAAGCGCCGCCGTCGCCTGCCGCGCCCGAATGCCGCCCGGCCGCTCGCCTCGCCGCCCGACACCGCCGCCTTTGTTGCCGAGAGCCTGTTTTTGCCAAGAGAGTTGGGCCTAGACCTAGTGTAACGACCCGACCCAGAAGGGTTCTAACTAGGCCGTTACCTCAATGCATGCATACAAATCTACAGAAAATTTGCAAGATGGTGTTCGGATTCTAAGTAAAAACTAAAACATAAAACATCCATTTAAAAAAATCAACATCATTTCCTGAAACCTGTCCCTGTTTCCAAGCACCTGTTCCAAGACAAATACATTTACAAAGCTTACTCTGATAAGAGATTTATTTAAAACATACAAGCTTTAGAATAGTGCTAGAATCCGGAAATACATTCAGAAAACACCCTAGGGCTCCATGCCCAACTACATGCATTCAAAGAACATTTAAATCATAAACATAAAACTCAGAGTTGAACAACGGGTTTCCATGATCACAGTTCCTCCTCCAGCCATCCTGTCTCGCACCTGGTTACCTGTGGAAAAACCACAAAAATAAGGGTGAGTAACGAATTACTCAGTAAGAATCCCCAACCGGGGTACAATACGATATAATCAGTCATCTAGTACCAAAGCATGCAAGCAAACAGCTACCAACACAGATCATGGCTCAACGAGCTCATAAAACAAGATCTGGAGTCATCGGAAGTCTCTTTCTTCTGGCCTAGGGATTAGATACACTGACCAATCCTGGACATCACCGAGGTATCTGTCACTCGGGGGGAATACACTAATCCCTAGAATGTCCTCAAGGGCCTCCTTGCCCTTGCACTAATCTGGACTTACGGGAGAGTACCCGAAGTCAGGCTCTAACGGAAGGAATGGTGTACTCACGACATTAGCCCGGGGGAGCTCTCCGAACCGGCAACTAACGCGTGTGCGCGCACACCGCATGCTCTCTGCAATCGGCGTAAATGCGGGGGCCTAAGGGCAAACTACGCGGGCCGGGTGCACATGCCTATGACTCGGAAGCGGTGTCACTGATCACAGTAGCGCGAGGCCCTTAGCGCTCATCTGTGCAGCCTGATCCACCGACCTGAAGCTAAGAACCGGCCAAGGCGAGCTTACACCGCTAGCGGGTTCCGCTCTAGCAGGCTACAAACTAGGCATACGCCAATGAGGTAGCTAAGTCTCATTGGCTGCCGGGAGGGGGGAGAAAAAGCAAGGTATGTTATGCTTTACTCAATATCCGACCACTGGGGACAAAGTACATTATGTCCGCTCTCAACCCCTGAAGCAATGCTTCGCTTTACTCCCGACCGGTGGCGACAAGATACGTTATGTCCGCTCTCAGCCTCTAGATGATGACAAACCCTATAACTCTATCTAAGAGTACAGAGCAAAAATCAATGATTCCTGGCTAGCAAACAATGACCGACATCAATCACATTTACCTAGCATGATACTACGAGCTTAAGCAGGAATCATAAGCATACTGGTAGAACAAACCTAGCATGGCACTAACATGTAAAATCAAGCAAACATGCTAGCAGAAATCTATCAAAGCTGATCTATTACTATCATGCTCATAACAGTCAGCAAACAAGCAAGGCATAATCATGAAAATATCGCAGGGCCCACACAACTCCGGTAAGAAATCCTTACCTAGTCGGAAGGCAACAACGCACAATAAAAATAACTGCGATCGAACCCGAGCAACCTATATCGAGCCAAACAAACACATCAATAATCACACAATAGGCCTAAATAATAATAAAATAAATAGGGCTCGGCTCGGGAGCAACTCACGAGGCGCGGCTGACACGCGAACGAGCCGGCCAGACGGCTAGGCGACCAAAGGGGCTGGCCGGCGCCGGGCCGCAGGGGCTCGATGGGGCGCTGGATGGCGCGTGGCTGCGCGCTGGCGGCAGCGCGGCGCGCGGCTGGGGCGAACCAAGGCGCGCGGCGCAGCTCGGCACCGGGACGGCGCACGGGCGCAAGCGACACGACGCGACGGGCGAGCTCGGGCGACACGGGCGCGGACGCGACCTGGCGACACTGTGCGATGTTCGGGCGACAGAAGCTGCGCGACGCGACGCGGCACTGTGCGCAGCTCTGCACAGTGCGCAGCTGGGCGACACGAACCAGGGCAGGGCGAGCTCAGGCTGGCGACGCGACGGCCTGGGCGAGGGTTGGGCGACGCCGGCGAAGCCTGGGTCGGGCGATGGCACGACTGGCAGGCGAGGGGCGCACGGCCGGCTGGGCGAAGCGGCCGCTCGAGCTCGGGCCGGGCCGCCGGGTGGGGTTGGGCGAGCCAAGGGGCTGGGTCGGGGAGGAGAGAGAGAGAGAGAAAAGTGGTTTTGGAAAAAAAAAAAAAAAAAAAAATGGAAAATAAAAAGGAAAATGGTATAAAAGGAAAAATATGGGATTTTATCCAAAAATCCAACCTTATCCAATTTTAAAACCTTAAAATCCCATTTCCCGGCTTCCTCCTTGGAGACCCGACCGAAGCAATCTTTTCCAATAAATAAAACTCACTTAAATCCAACTCCCAAACCAACAATAAGGGCCCTGTCTCGAATCCCAAAGGAAACACCCAACAACCAATACTTTGTCAAAGCCCAAACCACAACCGAGCATCCAACCGACTAGCCCAAACACCTCGGGACTCGGAGCCACCAACAAACAAGCCTCGACAAAGGCAGGAGCTACCTCGAAGCTCTGAAAACCACAAATCCTGCCTGGGGAGCCAAAAGACCAAAATACCCCCAAGGGTCCAAACGGCTCTAAACCCAACCAAACAACCGAATCTTGACCCGAAGGCACCTCGAAAACTGGAATAGGAAACTGGGCTATTACAATACTCCCTCCTTTTAATACTTTCGTCCTCGAAAGTCCTAAGACGAAACAGCTCCAGGAAAACTCCACTGATCTAGCCAACTGAACTTCTCGGCCAAGACAACACTAGCCCTTCCTCGAGAACCAAACCCTCTTGGGTTCTCAAAGGCTCAAAGCCACAATGCCAACCAATCTGCCACCAACGGGGCAAATCTAACCGAAAGGCCACTGCTCCGATCCGCTCAAGGATCTCAAAAGGCCCTACAAACCTGGGGCTCAAACTAAAGCCCTGCTAATCCAACACTGAACACCTCTCTACGGTGTTACTCGCAACAAACTCGCAGACTGGGCACAAGCTCCAAAACTCTACACCACGCTCTGGCAAAACTCTTCTGGGAGCTCACAGCTGTTAACAAACAACCTCAACCCAACAACAAATCAAGCAAACAATCTGAACCTCCCAGGTTCTAGAAACCAAACGGCCTACTCTTACTTCACAGAGACCAACCAACCTCAAACCTTGCCTACAGCCTTAACGAGGCAAGGGGCACCAACATTCCTCTCAAGGAAAACTCGGGCTGCAAGGACTAAACCATCACGCAGCTCTCTGCGACACAACACCTTGAGGAAAACATCACAACGGCTTTACCAACCAAAGCCACGGCACCTCTGTGCCAACTCACTCAAACAGCTCTGCTACGCCAACTGCAAACGCACAACAACTAGGAGCAAAGCCCGAGAAGGGCTTGCTCAAAGTGAACTCAACCCAAACTTATAACGAGCAACGCTGCCCAAAACTACTACTCAACTCAAAAATCCAACTGGCTACTCAAAGGACTTCTCCTTTAAGCTTAAGCCTAACTCAGCTTCCAACCAGAAGCTCAACTCCCGAAACCTCACGAGGAAAACGGATAACGACAACCTCAAAGCTTACGGATCCTGAGCCACACGAATCCGCAAGACTACCTCGAAAGCTAACACTCGAGGCCGACATCCAGGAGCAACTCAACCACCACGAGAGACTAGGGAAAGGGAAATCTTCAATCCCCAAAGAACCAACAACTTGCCGAAACAACTCTTATCGGGCAGCCACCGCTTTCTGCGGGACAAACAACTTGCTTGCTAACAACACAATGCGGGGCCTCTCTCATTGGGTCGATCACTGTGCTACTCTGATCCACTACACAACTCAGGAACTAAGCTGACTCCTGCCAAACGGGAAACGACTTTCCCAGCAAGCAAACTCCAGAAGGGCAGCAAACTCACACACGCTCGCTGACTTGCTCAAACCCAAGGCAACAGCAACCAATCGGATCACCAATCCGAAACTAACAGCACTTGCTCAACTACCGAGGGAGGGGTCAACTCCCAAAACTTCCTGACTAGGAACAAGACCTCGTATAACGCCCTCGGCTAGAACCGAACTAGCTCTCGAAACAACAAGAGGACCAAACCTTGGCCCAACACTCACAAGAGGCAAAACAACCTTTACTGCAGCCTCTAGAACACCATCCAAGAGTCCACCTAACTGGACAAACAACTGCTTCCAAGCAGCCAACAAAGTTTTCCTTCAAGCTAGCACCTCTACCATCAACTCATGGCTACGGGAGAAATCTGACATCTCCCAGGAGGAAACGGCTCTTACAAGCAGACAACCGAAGGATAGAGAGCTCCACATACGCTCACTGTCTTGCTCCACCAGAGCAACAACATCTAAATCTCACGGGGCAACAACAGGGGTCCATCTCAGACTGAACCTCCAAATGCCAAACGGGGCAACTCAACATCCTGGAAACAAGAAAGCCACCAACAGGGCACGAACCACTCGCCCCGCGAGCAAAACTAATCTCTAGCAGCTCCAAACCACACCTTGGTCAACACCAAGCATCAACTTGCCACCGCACCGGAACCAATCCGGACTCTGCTCCAAACAAACACTGGCTTGCTAGTCTACCAAGACTGCCAGCAACTCAACCGAGGCTACAAACTACACGCCTCCAGCTAGCCAACTGAAACTCACTAGCTGGGCCTGACTGAGCTCTGGAGAGGCTCTCCACAACCTAGGGTTCTACGGCAACCCTCGACACACACTATCGACTAACGAGCTAACAGCCAACTGCTTGGACAAACAACTCTAACTCCTTGGGAACCAAGAGGACCCAAAATGCTACCGAACGCGTCGTCCTCCTACTCAAACATCAGCCTCAACATGGCTTCTACCCAAGGAAAGGATCCAAACAACCCTCTTAGCCAAGGCGATCAGAAACTGCGCGGCTTTGCTACCACCGCACTTGTTCGGGCCTCCAATCGAACTCCAACCGAAGGAACACCAAAAGTTCCTTCTCCACACGATGCTAAAAGCTGAGGCAACCTTGCTCTACCAAGGCATAACCATGCCACACCGAACTTACTTTATACCAAGCCTCTACCAAGGGTGCTTACCCATAAGGCATCCAAATCCTCTCGCAAGGCATCAGCTCATCTCGCCTCAAAGGCATCCAACTCGCCTCATGGCATCCAACTCGCCTCATAGGCATCCAAATCATCTCATGAGCATCCAACTCGTGGTCCCTCTTCGACCGAACTCGCATCTACGATGCTCAACTCTCCTCGACATTAAGGCACTCGAAGGTAGTTGACCGCACTACCAACCACAAGGAAACTCTTGGCCTTAACACTGGCGCGAGACTCACGCGCACCAACACTTACCAACCGCAAACCTGTGACTTACTCAACCTCCGTAAACACTCGGGAAGAGGCTCCGGCTCCTCTCGAGCATCCTTTAAACTTGTAGTCCATCGACTACCACTGAACTAGCCCTCTGACACGACCTAAACAGGTGCAACTGCCATAAACGGATCCAAGGCTAAAGGAGTGCGCTGAACTCCGAACGACATAGAACCATCTGTTATGCCCAAGCCAAACTCAAGCCTGAACCAGACTTAGTGCCAAAGTGGCACACCAAGTGCTATTACTACCAAATCCACATCTTACTACAGATGGGGCCAGCAAGGTCACTACCTCAAGTTACAACAACTCTGGCTAGGCATACAAGGGCTCAACTCAACACAACCATGCCTAAGGCATCTCATCAAACCGAAGGCTCACAGCCTACTCTTGCATCTCCTCATGATGCTCAAAAAACTCTGGCCGGATCTCTCAACAAGCAGCAGCTAGCTCCACTCTAGGAGCTCACCAAGGAAGAGTGCCCAACTCTACCAAACATCTGAGGAAACTGGGCTGTTAAACAACAACAGGCTTGCAAGGGGCAAATATGTCTCTACATCTGCCTCAAGCCACTAACACGGTAACTTGCCAAACTGGGCGACTCCATCATCGCCAAAAATCTCATCTGAATAAACCTGCTTATCATGCCCTCCCGGGAACCTCTGGGGCTACAAGAGCTACAGGGGAAATGATGAAACAAACTCACACCGGGCTATCTGTGCTCGGACTCCTCACTACGCGCTACAAATCTGCACTGGTCTCCGCTCTCTGATAGCTAAAGACCTGCCATCCAATCTCTCATGGCTGGAGCACACTCTGCTTAAGGAGTCTCACTCTGAGGCGAGCTAGCCTCTACCCCCTCCACTAGGCAACTCAACTGCCAGGGCCAAATCTGGCCAACGGGCCTAACAACCCTAGACGCGGCCTCAACATCAACACGATCAGTCCAAATCCTCGGTCGGACATGCCAAGTGTCCTACTCCTCTGGGTGCGATCAACATACTGGCGATCTGCACAAAGCACCTCCACCCTCTCACTAGGGGAAAAGCAGCAACTGGGCCACACATAGCCTACGAGAGTCTAAGCTCTGCCTCCCTCGGGGACGACGTCCCAGGGCATCCGAATCTATCTGGATACCTCAAGAAGCTGCTAAATCATGCTCGCACTGCGGGAAAGTTGGCATGATGGCTCTCTAAGCCCAAACCAACAACGAGTCTGATGTAAGAACCCGACCTAAAATGCTGTCCTAAACCTAGGTTCTCACTCAGCATGCAAGTTAAATACTTCATCAAGCGGTTTAGTGCTTCATATTTAAAACCTTTCAAATCATTTTAAAGCGGGGACACTTAAAATATAACAACAACCTTCATTTAAGCAAACCAACAAAGTAAAACAAGCCTGGCCAGTGTTTATGAAATCATACAATACAATTTAAATAACTGTTAAAAACATCCCCCTAGGACTCCTGTCCAACTACATGCTGAAAAAATTATGCAAACAATAAAGACAGAGTGCCTGGCTCCCCATGATCAATCGGCTCCTCCGCTAGCCGTCCGGTGATGTCCCAAGTTACCCGTGGAAAACCACGAAATAAGGGTGAGTATAAACATACTCAGTAAGAATCCCCAACCGGGGTACAATACGATACATCAATCATCTGGCACCCTAGTATACATGCAAACAGTTACCAACACAAATCATAGCTCAACGAGCTTACAAGGCAGAATCTGGAATCCTCGGAAGTCTCCTACTTCAGGCCTAATGATTGGCTCTCATAACCAATCTCGGGACATCTCCGAGGGTCTTTCTCCTCGGCCAATTGATCACTCAAAACCGATCCCAAAGATGTCCGACACCCTCGAGGTCTTTCTCCTCGACCATATGATTAGCTCAAAACCAATCCCAATGGGTGTCCTCAAGGGCCTCTTACCCTCGCTAATAAATCTGGACTACCGGAGAGTACCCGGCGTGTGACTCTAAACTGGAAAGAACGGGTGTACTCACGAACATTAGCCCGGGGGAGCTCTCCGAACCGGCGACTAACGCTGTGCTTGCGCACACCGCATGCTTCTTTGCAACCGGCTTAAATGTGGGGGCCTAAGTACAAACTACGCGGGCGTGTGCGCATGCCTAACGACTCGAAAACGGTGTCACCGATCACGCGAGGCGAGGCCCTCGGCACTCATCCATGCGGCACTGTACCACCGACACGAAGCTAAGAACCGGCCAAGGTAGGCTTGCACCGCTGGCGGGGTTCCGCTCTAGCAGTTACTACAAACTAGGCTTATGCCGATGTGGTAGCTAAATCCACATCGGCTGCCGGGGGGAAGCAATGTACGTTATGCTTCGCTCTACACCCGACCGGTGGGGACAAGGTACGTTATGTTCGCTCTCAGCCTATGGATGATGACAAACCCTACTATACTAGCTAGGAGTACAAAATAACTTATTCCTGGCTAAACATACATATCAACATCAATCACACATAACCTAGCATGATACTACGAACTTAAAGCAGGAATCTCAAGCATGCTGGAAGAACAATCCTAGCATGGCACTAACATGTACAAACATGCAAACATGCTAGCAAGAATGCAATCACAAGCTGTCCTATCCACTAATCATGTTCATAGAAGTAAACATGCATATAAGGCACAATCAAGAAAGCATCGCAGGGTCCACACAACCACGGTAAGAAATCCTTACCTGGAAACGAGTAGAAATAACTTTCACAATCAAATAATGACCCTCGAACTTTAAAGCGAAACCGAGCAACCTAAGCATTTTAGTAAAAACAACCTAATTAAATAAACAGCAGCCAACAACCTAGTGCCCAAAGGAGAAAAGACTCGAGAATTACCGATCGAGAAGACACAAGGTCACGCCCCAACTCGCACGGCAGGCGGCCGTCGTCGCGCGAGAGACAAGCGGTGGCGCGCACGGCGCTGGCACTGGGCGCTGGCGCTAGCGAGGCAGGGGATGTGCAGACGCGGGCTGTCGTAGCCGAGCGAACACGCTGGGTCGGGCGCGCGGCGAGCGTCGGTTCGCGAGGACAAAGACGCGGCGACGATCAAAGCGCGGCAGCGAAGCGGAGCGCGCGCGCGCTGGGCTGACGGCCTGGTGCGGAACGGCGCGGCGCGTCTGGGCGCACCTGGGCTGAGCGACACGGGGCGGCGTTGGGCGACGCATGCGGACGGCAACGAGCGGCGCGGCAGGCGACTGGTGTGGGCGGCGCGCGTACGTCTGGCGTAATGGCTGGCTGGGCGCGGCGCGCTGCGGTGCAGAGCGGCTGGGCACGGCTGTGGCTCGGGCTGAGCGGTCTGATGCGGCTAGGGTTGGGTTTTCTTGGTGAGGTCGGATAGGAGAGAGAGAGAGAGAGAGAGAGAGAGAGAGAGAGAGAGAGATTGCAAAACAAGGGGAAAGGGACTTTCTTGATTTTCTTCCCTTCTTCCTAAATTAAATGGGTCTAAAATCCCTTCCCAAAGCTTCCTCTTTCAAAACCTGGCCTAAACAAACTTTCTAATAAAACTCTTTTCCTACAAACTCCCAAAACCATTTAGGGCAAGGGTTCAAATCCCAAAGGAAGCACTAAAAAACCCATTAATTTTGCCAATAACTAAAATACCTCCAAACTCCCACACAACTTGCCCAAACCTCTTGGGTCTTGCAACCAACAACCACCAAACTTCGCCGAAGGCAGAAAAGGCCCTGAAATCTTGAAAATCCTCAAAACTCTGACCGGGGGCAAAAAGACCAAAATACCCCTAAGGGTTAAAACAGCTCTAACGGCCCATCCGAACAACCGAATAATGACCCGAAATCACCTGGGTAACCAAAATAGAAAACTGGGCCGTTACAATGAAACCCATAGGGGAATCCCACATCGGTTGGGAAGGGGAACGAAGCACTCCTTATAAAGGGTGTGGACACCTTTCCCTAGCAAGACGCGTTTTCCCCATGGGGGGGAAAAAAATCCGTGAGGCCAGTGGGCCAAAGCGGACAATATCTTGGCTAGCGATGGGTTGGGCCGTTACAGATGGTATCAGAGCCAGGCATCGGACCGGTGTGCCGGGTCCATCCATCTGTGCTGTTGACCTCTAAGGGAGGTGGAAACCCATAGGGAATCCCACATCGGTTGGGAAGGGGAACGAAGCACTCCTTATAAAGGGTGTGGACACCTTTCCCTAGCAAGACGCGTTTTCCCCATGGGGGGGACAAACAAATCCGTGAGGCCAGTGGGCCAAAGCGGACAATATCTTGGCTAGCGATGGGTTGGGCCGTTACATCAGAAGCTGCTCGTCTCCGCTCCACAAACTCTACACAAGGAAAACACTAGATGAGAAGTATTGTAAATTCTTACCCCTTTCTTTAAAATAGTAAACTTAGGCGTACCTGATGACTGTCGGAGTGCTGATGATCATGGAAAAACGACCTACAACAAAGGTCAGTCTACATAATCTATGACTCTGAGCTCTGATACCAACCTGTAACAACCCGACCCGGAAGGGTTCTAACTAGGCTGTTACCTCAATGCATGCATACAAATCTACAGAAAATTTGCAAGATGGTGTTCGGATTCTAAGTAAAAACTAAAACATAAAACATCCATTTAAAAAAATCAACATCATTTCCTGAAACCTGTCCCTGTTTCCAAACACCTGTTCCAAGACAAATACATTTACAAAGCTTACTCTGATCAGAGATTTATTTAAAACATACAAGCTTTACAATAGTGCTAGAATCTGGAAATACATTCAGAAAACACCCTAGGGCTCCGTGCCCAACTACATGCATTCAGAGAACATTTAAATCATAAACATAAAACTCAGAGTTGAACAACGGGTTTCCATGATCACAGCTCCTCCTCCAGCCATCCTGTCTCGCACCTTGGTTACATGTGGAAAAACCACAAAAATAAGGGTGAGTAACGAATTACTCAGTAAGAATCCCCAACCGGGGTACAATACGATATAAACAGTCATCTAGTACCAAATCATGCAAGCAAACATCTACCAACACAGATCATGGCTCAACGAGCTCATAAAACAAGATCTGGAGTCATCAGAAGTCTCTTTCTTCCGGCCTAGGGATTGGATACACTGACCAATCCTGGACATCACCGAGGTATCTGTCACTCGGGGGGAATACACTGATCCCTAGAATGTCCTCAAGGGCCTCCTTGCCCTTGCACTAATCTGGACTTACGGGAGAGTACCCGAAGTCAGGCTCTAACGGAAGGAATGGTGTACTCACGACATTAGCCCGGGGGAGCTCTTCGAACCGGCAACTAACGCGTGTGCGCGCACACCGCATGCTCTCTGCAATAGGCGTAAATGCGGGGGCCTAAGGGAAAACTATGCAGGCCGGGTGCACATGCCTATGACTCGGAAGCGGTATCACTAATCACAGTAGCGCGAGGCCCTCGGCGCTCATCTGTGTAGCCTGATCCACCGACCTGAAGCTAAGAACCGGCCAAGGCAGGCTTACATTGTTGGTAGGGTTCCGCTCTAGCAGGCTACAAACTAGGCATACGCCAATGAGGTAGCTAAGTCTCATTGGCTGCCGGGAGGGGATAGAAAAAGCAAGGTATGTTATGCTTTGCTCAATATCCGACCACTGGGGACAAAGTACGTTATGTCCGCTCTCAACCCCTGAAGCAATGCTTCGCTTTACTCCCGACCGGTGGGGACAAGATACGTTATGTCCGCTCTCAGCCTCTGGATGATGACAAACCCTACAACTCTATCTAAGAGTACAGAGCAAAAATCAATGATTCCTGGCTAGCAAACAATGACCGACATCAATCACATTTACCTAGCATGATACTACGAGCTTAAGCAGGAATCATAAGCATGCTGGTAGAACAAACCTAGGATGGCACTAACATGTAAAATCAAGCAAACATGCTAGCAGAAATCAATCAAAGCTGATCTATTACTATCATGCTCATAACATCGACAAACAAGCAAGGCATAATCATGAAAATATCGCAGGCCCACACAACTCCGGTAAGAAATCCTTACAGTGGAAGGCAACAACACACAATAAAAATAACTGCGATCGAACCTGAGCAACCTATATCGAGCCAAACAAACACATAAATAATCACAAAATAGGCCTAAATAATAATAAAATAAACAGGGCTCGGCTCGGGAGCAACTCACGAGGCGCGACGACACGCTGTGAACAGCCATTTGCATGGGCTAGGCGACCAAAGGGGCTGGCCGGGCGCTACTGGGGCCGCAGGGGCTCATTGGCTGGCGCTGCCACGCACGGCGCTGGCTGCACATGACAGTCTGCGTGGCGGCGTTAGCTCTGCTGGCGCCCTGGCGCGCGCGGCGCGGCTCGCAAGAGGGAGCGCCGGCGCGACGGCGCGAGACACGACGCGACGGCGAGCTCGGCGACATGGCGCGGACGCGACCTTTTGATATCTTGACGATGCTCGGGCGACACGAGCTGGCGACGCGACGACGCTGCGATCAGGCGCGGCTTTCAAGATCTTGGCGCACCGGGCGACACGGACCAGGGTAGGGCGAGCTCGGGCTGGCGATGCCACAGCCGGGGCGAGGGCGCGCGAGGGCTGGGCAACGCTTGGGTGAGCTGGGGCTGGCGATGGCAAGACCCAAACATGGCGAGGGCGCGCGGGCTGGCTGGGCTGCACGGGCTGGGGCTGGGCGAGCCAAGGGGCGGGGTCGGGGAGAGAGAGAGAGAGAGAGAGAGAGAGAGAGAGAGAGAGAGAGAGAGAGAGAGAGAGAGAGAGAGAGAGAGAGAGAGAGAGAGAGAGAGAAAAAAGTGGTTTTGGAAAAAAAAAAAAAAGAAAATGGAAAATAAAAAGGAAAATGGGATAAAAGGAAAAATATGGGATTTTATCCAAAAATCCAACCTTATCCACTTTTAAAACCTTAAAATCCCATTTCCCGGCTTCCTCCTTCGAGACCCGACCGAAGCAATCTTTTCCAATAAATAAAACTCACTTAAATCCAACTCCCAAACCAACAATAAGGGCCCAGGCTCGAATCCCAAAGGAAACACCCAACAACCAATACTTTGCCAAAGCCCAAACCACAACCGAGCATCCAACCGACTAGCCCAAACACCTTGGGACTCGCAGCCACCAACAAACAAGCCTCGACAAAGGTAGGAGCTACCTCGAAGCTCTGAAAACCACAAATCCTACCCGGGGAGCCAAAAGACCAAAATACCCCCAAGGGTCCAAACGGCTCTAAAACCCAACCAAACAACCGAATCTTGACCCGAAGGCACCTCGAAAACTGGAATAGGAAACTGGTCTGTTACACCTAGTGCCTTCTCGGTTGGTAATTCCCGAGCCTCCACTCTTTTGGACCTTAAGATATTTGTTGCTATTTGCTTAATTAGGTTGGTTTTATTTGATTGCTTAGGTTGCTCGGGTTCACTTAGAATCTCGAGGGTCACTTGTAGGTTGTGGTTGCTATTTTCTACTTGCTCCCAGGTAAGGATTTCTTACCGTAGTTGTGTGGACCCTGCGATGCTTTCAGGATTGTGCCTTTTATGCTTGGTTACTGTTATGATCATGTTAGCTATAGGACAACTTGTGTTTGAAATCTTGCTAGCATGTTTGCTTGTTGTTCATGTTAGTGCCATGCTAGGTTTGTTCTTCCAGCATGCTTTTGATTCCTGCTTGAGTTCGTAGTATCATGCTAGGGACTTTCCTTACCCTGGCATATCCATGTTTCCTGCTCGTATTCTGTTGGTTCCTTGCTAGGGTTAGACAGGTAATGTTGATTGTCTGTTTGTTAGGCTAGTTTGTGTCTTTGTACTTAGGAGACCGTTAGGGGTTGTTAGTTTAGGTTCCGCTTGGGTAAGTCCCCGATGGGCACCAATGCGTTGCTAGTGTATGTAAGTCCCCGATGGGCACTACACTGTTGCCTTGTGTGTAAGTCCCTGATGGGCGTCTCCGTGATCCTAGCTGGAGTAAGACCCCGATGGGCATCCTAGATGTGTAAGACCCCGTTGGGCAGCATTGATGGCTAGAAGTGTAAGTCCCCGATGGGCATCCGTATGTGTAAGACCCCGATGGGCATCATTGTTAGCTGGAGTAAGACCCCGATGGGCATCCTAGATGTGTAAGACCCCGTTGGGCAGCATTGATAGCTTGAGGTGTAAGACCCCGATGGGCATCATTGATTTAAGGTGTAAGACCCCGATGGGCATCCGTATGTGTAAGACCCCGATGGGCATCATTGTTAGCTGGAGTAAGACCCCGATGGGCATCCTAGATGTGTAAGACCCCGTTGGGCAGCATTGATAGCTTGAGGTGTAAGACCCCGATGGGCATCCGTATGTGTAAGACCCCGTTGGGCATCATTGATTTGAGGTGTAAGACCCCGATGGGCATCATTGAATTGTGGAGTAAGACCCCGATGGGCATCCTTGTGTGTAAGTCTCTGATGGGCATCACTGAGTCTAGTAGGTGTAAGACCCCGATGGGCATCCTTATGTGTAAGACCCCGATGGGCATCATCACATCCTAGGTTGTGGAAGACCCCGATGGGCATCAAGGTGTAGAACGTAGTGTAGGTTGTGGTTGTAAGTCCTTTAATAGGCAATTCCTAGATCGGCGGTTAGCCTGAGACAACTTGTTGCTTCTGAGCTCGTATTGTTTGCATGTATACTAGGTTGCTAGATGACTGATGTATCGTATTGTACCCCGGTTGGGGATTCTTACTGAGTATGTTTATACTCACCCTTATTTCTGTGGTTTTTCCACCAGGTAACTTGGGACAACACCAGGATGGCTAGCGGAGAGAGTTGTTTGATCATGGGGGCTGCCGACACTCTGTCGTTTATTGTTTGCATTTATTTATTCAGCATGTAGATGGACATGAGTCTTAGGGGAATGATGTTAAAGTTGTTTAAACTGTTTTGAATGAAAATTGTTGGTTATGTTTTAAGTGTTCCCCGTTTCCAAATGTTTTGAAAAGTTTTAAATATGAGCACTAAACCGCTTGTTGAAATATTTAACTTGCATGCTGAGTGAGGACCTAGGTTTAGGACCTAGGTTTAGGACCGTATTTCAGGTCGGGTCTTTACAGTTTACCTCCATCACAACAATATTCCCCTGTTACCATGACACTCTAAACTTCATTCAAACATGTTATTAATCACTAATCTCTATGGAGATGACTTTTACTTACTTTAAACTTGCAACAACGAGACTGTGTATACTTGCACAGTCTGGGGTCCAGGCATGCATAGCTAATTTCCATTTTGATCACATTTCTCTGGAGCAAACTCAGAGAAAACATCGTGTGACCTTAATTTTTCCGAATAGCAGACATAAAGGACATCAATCCCACATTTTGCATGCATAAAATCAATCTAAAGGCAGATGTTGGAAAATAAATTGATCATTAGAGACATCTAAACCCCGCCATGAAATAGTAGTGAAGAAGGAAATCATAAAGTGGCTAGATGCAAGAGTGATTTATCCTATATCAGATAGTCAATTGGTGAGTCCTATGCAATGCGTGGCAAAGAAGGAAGGCACCACAATCATCTATAACGAAAAGAACGAGCTAATTCTAACAAGGACAATTGTAAAGACCCGACCCGAATGGGGTTCTAAATGGGCCTTTACCCCAATGCATGCACAATTAAATAAAATATAAAGTAATATGCAACATACTTTCAGATTCCAAGTAAAACTAAAACATTAAAAGTCCCTGTTTCCAAGCACCTGTTTCACGAAAAGAACATTTCTAAAAGTATACTCTGATTAGAGATTTATTTAAACCATTCAAAAACCTTTTCAGGTACGACTATGCTGGAATCCATAAAACATGAGAAAACGTCCTAGGGCTCCGTGCCCGTCTACATGCATTCAGGGGAAATATAAAGTTAAAGAGTCATAAAATGAATAAAAGTGTCAGAGGTAACAGCAGGTGCCCATGATCACAGCTCCTCCTTCAGCCATCCTGTCTCGCTCCTTGGTTACCTGTGGAAAACCACAAAATAAGGGTGAGTAACGAATTACTCAGTAAGAATCCCCAACCGGGGTACAATACGATGCACATGGTCATCAAGATGAGTGTATGCAAGCTATGAATATAAACACAGAAAAGAGCACATAGCTTGAGTCCACACTTGGACCTCGGATGCCAACTCAGGGTCTTAGTCCGGAATTAACTACCATAACCACACAAATCGCCCTATACGAGAAACAAGTCTCGGCCTCGGCCGCCTACTATCGAATGAAAGGTGCACTAGCTCAAGATCCCGAGGAGCTCTCCGGTCGACGCTGTAATGAGCGTAAGCATGCACCGCGTGCTTCTACAGACTATGGGGGGGTGCCGGGTCTAGTGGCAAGCTGCCCATATCCGGATACCACGCCTAACTAAATCTCTGGATCGGTGTCACTGACATAGGGGTGTGAGACACGGACACGTGAACTATGTCACTGTACCACCGCACTGAGGCTAAGGAACGGGTCATGGTAGGCTTACACCGGGAAGCCGCCCTTACCTTAACAGTGGCAATCAAGGGCTCTTTGCCGAACACGCCGAGGACGTGCCGGCCGCCGGACTAGGCATTGCCAAGTCATCATCCCGACCGCTTGGGGTATCGCTTAGACTACCACCCTCACCCAAGATTGCGGGGCCTACCGGTTGGGATAGCTAATCCCTCGGGGTCCAAGGACGGAGAACTGTCTCGAACGTCCTTGCCATAGATGCAAGATACTTTATGCATCGGGCCCGATGATGCTATCTACCTGAATTCTAACTCGCCTTAACAATCAAAGAAACAATCCAATACGTGCTCGAAAGAATACAAAGCAGACCTAGCATGGTACTACGAACAAGAATGAATATGAGCATGCCGAACGGAACAACCTAGCATGGACTAACATGAAAGAACAACATACGAAGTCATGCGATCGAGAATTCGAACGAGCACCTAAACTATACATGCCGATAATCACAAACAAACATACAACATCAATCACATAGAACATCGCAGGTCCACACAACCCCGGTAAGAAATCCTTACCTTGGTGGAAGACTTCTACACACAAATTCCTAAGCTGCGAACACTTCCGAGCTAGCTAACGAGAACCTACAAACCTAGTAACAATCACAACCATATCCCTAAAAATATAATAAAGCAAAGAGGCTCGGCTCGGGAGCACTCACACGGCACCGCGACACGGCAAAGGCGCGCCGCAGCAGCCGGGCACGGCCGAGCTGGCGCTGGCCGCTATGCTGCACGCACGGCCCAGTGTTGGGACGCCATTGTGGGACGGACAGACGGGACTTGGCGGCGAGCGCGGCACGCAAGCACGGGCGCGCACGGTCTTTGGCGTGCGATGCGCGGCACGGAGCTGCTCGGTAGGGACGCGCGCGGCGAACGTCTGGGCGCGTCGGGCGGCGAAGCTCGGCAAGCGACACGGGCGAAGGCGAAGCGGCGCGTCGGGCGTCTGCTGCTTGCGCGATCTAAGCGTGGACGTCGGCCGGCGATGGCCGAGCGGTGGGCGATTCTTGCCGCGGCGAGATCTGGGCGCGACAGGCCGTGGACGGCAAGCGCGATCTGGTGCGACGGCAGGGGCGATCTGGGCTGCTGCTGGCGCGATCCGGCGTGCGATCTGGCCGGCTGGACGTGCGACGATGGCTGCTGGCTGGGGCTTCTCTCGGCTGGCTGCAATCACACAAACACACACAACACTCTTCTATTCACTTGGCCAAACAGCACACCAAACGGATGAGAAGAAGAAGAGGAAGATCGATACCTACCCGGAATGATGATGAACGATCCAAGGGAGCTGCAAGGATGAAGAATCGGCAAGGAGAGCTTGGGAGAAAGCTTGGGCGGCCACAACTCTTTTGGAGAAGAAAACACAACAAACCTAATTTCTATTTCATTTAACCAAATGCACCAAACACCAAAGATCCAAGGGTAACTAAGATGTGATGCAGAAAGAGCAACAAGAGCAACTAATGGCTCAAATGGCACACATCCCCACAAGCTTCCCAGGAGACCCGGGTTCAAACCCCGGCTGCAGCACAATTTCCTTTATTTTTACTTTTGCATCAAACCTTGCTCAAACCAAACCACAAATCCCTCCAAAAACCTACATAAATCCATCCAATAATTTTAATAACTGGAAAAGACACAAACGGCCCTGACGGCCCGACCAAATTACCAAATTACCCCTAGGGCATACCTGGAAGACCGGGATGAAAAACCTGGGTCGTTACAACAATGACCAGATGACGAGTGTGCATGGACTACTGAAAGTTGAATTAAGTGACCAAGAAGGACCATTTTCTTTTACCTTACATAGACAAATGTTGGACCTCATAAGAGGAAAGGAGTATCATTGTTTCCTGGATGGATATTCGGGCTATAATCAGATTTCAATCGACCCCAAGGATCAAGAGAAAACCACTTTCAATTGTCCCTACGGAATATTCACGTTTAGAAGAATGCCTTTTTGGGCTCAACCATTGTAAAGACCCGACCCAATAGGGGCTCTAAATGGCCTTTACCCCAATGCATGTATTGAAAATAGAAGACATTATGAAAAACACATTTCGGATTCCAAGTAAAAACAGAAACATTCAACAACCAAAACATACATTTCTAAAAGCATACTCTGATCAGAGATTTATTTAAACCATTAAAAACAATCCACAAGTACAAATATCTTTGGAATCCATAAAACGTAAGAAAACATCCTGGGGGCTCTGTGCCCGTCTACATGCATTCGGAAATAACAAAAAGTCAAGAGTCATGATAAAATAAAATAGTCGAGATGATGACAGCAGATTCCATGATCACAGCTCCTCCTTCACCATCCCGCCTCGCGCCATGGTTACTGAAAGATAAGTAAGGGTGAGTAACGAATTACCAGAAGAATCCCCAACCGGTACAATACGATGCACATGGTCATCTAGATGAGTGTATGCAAGCTATGAATATAAACACGAATAGAGCACATAGCTTAAGTCCACACTTGGACCTCGGATGCCAACTCGTGGTCTTAGTCCTAATAATCCACACCACACAATACGCCCTATACGAGAACCAAGTCTCGGCCTCGGCTGTCTCTCGTCGATCTGAAAGGTACACTAGCTCAAGATCCCGAGGAGCTCTCCTGGCCGTGCGCCAGAATGAGCGTAAGCATGCACCGCGTGCTACTGCGGAACTATGGGGTGCCGGGTCTAGTGGCAAGTCGCCCATGTCCATCCACCACGCCTAACTAAATCTCTGGATCGGTGTCACCGACATAGGGTGTGAGACACGGACACGTGAACTATGTCGGCTGAACCACCGCACTTTGAGGCTAAGGAACCGGCCGTGATAGGCTTGCACCAGAAGCGGTCCTTGCCTAACAGTGGCAATCAAGGGCTACGGCCGAACACGCCGAGGACGTGCCGATCGTCGGGGACGGCAATGCCAAGTCATCATCCCGACCGTTGGGGCATTTAACGATCCGCCACCCTCACCCAAGATTGCGGGGCCTACCGGTCGGGTTAGCTAAACCCTAACGGGGTCCAGGGACGGAGAACTGCCTCGACGTCCCCGCCATGGATGCAAGATACTTTATGCATCGTGCCCTGATGATGCTACCTACCTACACTTTAACCTATCATATCAATACCATACAATCCAATACAATCCAAAACGTGCTCAACGGATACAACGAACCTAGCATGGTACTACGAAGCAAGAATAGATATGAGCATGCTAGAACGGAACAACCTAGCATGGGCTAACATGAGAGAACAACATACGAAGTCATGCTAGTCGAGAATTGCAATGCAGAGCACCTAAACTACACATGCTTGATAATCACAAACAAACATACAAACAACAATCACATAGAACATCGCAGGTCCACACAACTCCTGTAAGAAATCCTTACCTTGGCCGGGGCAACTACACACAAAATCCTACGCTGCGATCGATCCCGAGCTAGCTAACGAGAACCTAACAAACACAATAGAAATGCACAATCATAGCCCTAAAAATATAATAAAACAAGCGGGCTCGGCTCGGCACACTCACACGCACACGACGACACGGCCGAAAAAATCTTCTTGTATTTGCAAGCCAATGCGGTGCTGGCCGGGCGCTGGCAAGCGCTGGCGCGCGCGGCGCTGGCTGCGGACGCGACACGCTGTATTTGAGGGCACGGTGACGGGCGGCGGCGCGCGGCGCTGGGGCAAGCGGCCGAGCACGAGCGAAGCGTCTGGGCGTCTTGGGCGAAGCGGCTCGGAGCGGCGCGCGCGACACGGGCGATCTCTTCTGCTGCGCGCGAATCGCGCGACGGCGCTGCTCGCGCGAATCGGGCATGCGATGGACGGATCGGGCGGCTGCTGCGCGCGCGAATCGCTCATCGTGCGATCTGGGCGATGGCTTCCCTCGCCGCGACTGGCGTCGGCGACAAGCTGGTGCGACGGCGACAGATCTCGGGCGACGGACTGGGGCGTCGCGACGAGCGATCTGCGATCCTCGGCGGATCTGGTGCACTTGGTCGAGGGCGGCGTCTGCGGCGGCAAGCGTGGCTGCGACAGTTTGCTCGCTCGGGTTGGGCGTCTTTGTTCGGCCGGCCCTGGCGGGTGGTGGGCGATCCGCGCTGGCGCACTGCGCAACAACACACACACACACATGGGCACCTCCTCTTACCTTCGGCCGGCAAAACAACCTATCGAGAAGATGAAGAAGATGAATACCTACCCTAATGATGATCGAACTACGGAGCGAAGAAGGGGATGAAATTCGGCTAGAGAAAGTTGGGGAAACAAGCTTGGACGGCTAGGAGGATGTGATGGAGAAGAAGAACAAAACCTAGCTTTTCTTTTCCATTTAACCAAATGCACCAAAACCCCAAAATCCAAGGCTAACCATAAAATGACACGGAAAGAGCAACAAGAGCTCTCCATAGCTCAACTGGCCACACCACCCACCTGACTTCTCAAACCACCTGGGTTCGAAACCCACCAAACACACTATTAACACACAATTTTCCTTTTGCATCTCCCCATGCCCAAACACATCCACAAAGCCTCAAAAACTTACATAAATCCATCCAATAATTTTAGCAACTGGAAAAAGACATAAACGGTCCTGACGGCCCGACCGAATTACTAAAATACCCCTAGGGCATACCTGGAAGACCGGGATGAAAACCTGGGTCGTTACAATATTCCCTCCTTTTTATGACTTTCGTCCTCGAAAGTCCTTAAGACTGAAACAACACAGGATACTGCATTCTCATCCCGTCCTTCCCGCTCACGAGCGGCCTCCTCCGAACTCAGACTCCTTCACCAAACTTTTACTAACGGATCTCACTTCTACGCAACGTCTTCGACTCAAGACCAGAAAACTCATAGGCTTCTCTTCAAAGCCCAAACCCTCAATCAGCTGCAAGGGCTCAAAGTCCACAATGAACAATGGGTCCGGCACATGCTGCCCCAACATCGATACATAAAAACATCAGGCACACTATCAACAGACAAACTCAACCCTACAACAAATCAAGCCAAACAACTGAACCTTCCAGATTCCAAAACTAAACGGCCTACTCTTACTTCACAAAAGACCAACAAACCTCAAACCTTGACTACAACCTTAACGAGATACAAACGAACCACCAACTGGCGACTGATCCAAAAAGACAAACTTTTCCAACTAGAACACGACCACAACACTTAAGCAACCATCTTAAGGAGAAAATCGCCAGGCAAGGAACATCCAACATTCCTCTCAAGGAAAACTCGGAAAGCAAGGACTAAACCATCACGCAGCTATCTGCGACACAACACCTTGAGGAAAACAGCTCAACAGCTTACCAACCAATGCCACGGCACCTCTGTGCCAACTCACTCAAACACGGCTCTACTAACGCCAACTGGGAACTCACAACAACTAGGAACAAAGCCCGAGAAGGGCTTGCTCAGCAGAACTCAACCCAAACTTATAACGAGCAACGCTGCCTCAAAGCTCTACTCAACTCTTAAAATCCAACGGCTACTCAAAGGACTTCCCTTTAAGCCTAAGCCTAACTCATCTTCCAACCAGAAGCTCCACTCCCAAAACCTCACAAGGAAAACGGATAACGACAACCTCAAAGCTTACGGATCCTGGGCCACACGAATCCGCAAGACTACCTCGCAAGCTATCACTCGAGGCTGGCATCCAAGGAGCAACTCAACCACCACAGAGGCTAGAGGGAAAGGAAATCTTCAATCCCCAAAGAACCAACAACTTGCCAGAACAACTCAACTCTTACTGGCTGGCCTCCGCCCTTGCGGGAACAAACAACTCTTGCTTGCTAACAACACAAAGCAGGGACCCTCTCGCTGGGCTGACCGCTGCGCTACTCTGATCGACTACACAACTCAGGAGCTAAGCTGACTCCTGCCAAACGGGAAACGACTTCCCAGCAAGCAAACTCGGAAGGGCGGCGAACTCCACACAGTGCTCGTTGACTTGCTCAAACCCAAGGCAACAACAACCAACTCTCTTGGAACAACACCCAAGAGAAAACTCAACCAATCGGACCACCAAACCGAAACAAACAGCGACTTGCTCAATCTGCCGAGGAGGGGTCAACTCCCAAAACTTAATGACTAGGAACAAGACCTCAGGGCAACGCCCTCCAGCTAGAACCGAACTAGCTCTCGAAACAACAAACGAACCAAATCTTGGCCAAACACTCACAAGAGGCAGAACAACCTTTACTACAGCCTCTAGAACACCATCCAAGAATCCGCTTAACCGGACAAACGACTACTTCCAAGCGACCATGAGACTTTTCCTTCAAGCTAGCGCTTCCACCATTAACTCCAAGACCAAGGAGTAACTCGACAACTCTCCGAAGGAAACGGCTCATACAAGCGGACAACCAACGGACGAGAAAAAACTCCACATACGCTCACCGTCTTGCTCCACCAGAGCAACAACATCTAATCTCACGGGGCACAACAAGGGTCCATCTCGCATCAACCTCCAAATGCCAAACGGGGCAACTCAACATCCCGGAAACAGGAAAAACAACCAACATGGCACAAACCACTCGCCCCCACGAGCAAAACTAAACTCTAGCAACTCCAATCCACACCTTGGTCAACACCAAGCACCAACTTGCCACCACACCGAACCCACTCCGGACTTTACTCCAAACAAACACTAGCTTGCTAGTCTACGAAGACTGCTAGCAACTCCACCGAGGCTACAAACTACACGCCTCCAGGCTAGCCAATCAAACTCACTAGTGGGGCTGACCGAGCTCTGAGAGGCTCTCCACAACCTAGGGTTCTTCGGCAACCCTCGACACACACACCGGCAAGATACGATCTAACAGACAACCGCCTGAACAAACAACTCCAATTTCAAAGATCCCAACCATGTTTGCCAACTCCAACTCCTTGGGAACCTAGAGGACCCGAAACGCTACGAGAATCGTCATCCTCCTACTCAAAGCATCGGCCACAACATAACTTCTACCCAAGGAAAGATCCGAACAACTCTCATAGCCATGACGATCAGAAACCACGCGGCCTAGCTACCACCGCTCTTGTTCAGTTTCCAACTGAACTCCAACCAACGATCAACAAGAAGATCCGCCAACCAAGCTTAGGCCCAACTTAACAAATCTTGCCTAAGCAACAACTTGATACCACGAGCACGGTATCCTTACCACCTCAACCAAAGCCTTACAACAACCACGTGTAGTCCAACTTCTCAAGGAACTGAGCACGAGATCTCCAAAGCAAACCCTACATGGATCTGAAACTCTCGCCACGGAACGAACCACACAAAACACACTTGTGTGCACAACTCCCAACCTTCCTTTAGAGATCCAAGACTAACAAGCGCTTTTCCACAAAGCAACGATAACTCCTGGCAGCGATACAAACAATCCAAGGAACACCAAAAGTTCCAGCTCCACACGATACTCGAAGCTGAGGCAACCTTGCTCTACCAAAGCATAATCATGCCAAACCAAACTTACTTTGTACCAAGCCTCTCCAAGGGTGCTTACCCCTAAGGCATCCAAAACCTCTCGCAAGGCATCAGCTCATCTCGCCTCAAAAGCGTCCAACTCGCCTCATAAGCATCCAGCTCATCTGATAAGCATCCAACTCATGGTCCCTCAGCGGGACCAAATTCGCATCTACAATGCTCACTCAACTCAGGTTTAGGCACCCGAAGGTAGTGGACCGCACTACCAACCACAAAGATCTCTTGGCCTTAGCATTATCGTGAGACTCACACGCACTAACACTTACCAACCGGCAACTCACGACTCAACCTCCAGAAACACTGGGAAGAGGCTCCGGCTCCTCTCGAGCATCCTTTCGCTTGTAGTCCATCGACCACCACTGAACTAGCCCTCTGGCAAGACCTAAACAGGTGCCACTACCATAAACGGATCCAAGGCTAAAGGAGTACGCTGAACTCCGAACGGCATAGAACCATCTGCTATGCCCAAGCCAAACTCAAGCCTGAACCAGACTTAGTGCCAAAGTGGCACACCAACCAATGCACCTCAAGTGCTACTACTACCAAATCAACATCTCGAGGAAGCGGGTCATTAAACAACAAAGAGGCTCGCAAGGGGGCAAAGATGACCCTTCATCCGCCTCAAGCCACTAACACGGCAACTTGCCAAACAATCGGGCGATCGGTGGAGACTCGCTAGTCCACCTCTCACAAGGGACTTCCACCACCATCCGATGAACCAAATAAAGACAGAACGGCACACCTCGGCCTCTCGAATAGCAGGGCATCCCACACACGGATGCTAAACTCAAACTCAGCCAACTACTTTACTACTAGCGGTAGGACTTACTAAAACATCGAGCTCTGACAGCATCCATTTGCCAACCCAGGCGTCTCCATTAACGCCAACAAACTAATCTGAATAAACTCGCTGATCATGCCCTCCCGAACCTCCGGGGCTACAAGAGCTACTGGGGAAAAATGCTTTGAAACAGACTCACGTCCGGGCTAATGTGCCGGGACTCCTCACTACGCGCTACAAATGCGCTGGTTCAAGCGCTCTCGAGATAGCTAAAGACACGCCATCGGATCTCTCATGGCCGGAGCACACTCTGCTCAAGGAGTCTCACTGAGGCGCCGCTAGCCTCTACCCCTCCTCTAGGCAACTCAACCGCCGAGGCCAAATCGCATGCGGGCCTAACAACCCCCGGACGCGCCTCAACACCAACACGATCTGTCCAACTCCTCGGTCGGACATGCCAAGCGCCTGCTCCTGCAGGTGCGATCAACATACTTGGCGATCGCACGAAGCACCACCACCCTCTCACTAAGGGAAAAGCAAAGAATCGGGCCACAAATGGCCAACGGAGTCTAAGCTCGCCTCCTCTGCGAACGATGTCCCGGGGCATCCGAATCTATCTGGATACCTCAACAAGCTGCTAAACAAACTGCTCGCACTGCGGGAAAATTGGCATGATGGCTCACTAAGCCCAAACCAACAACGAGTCAGAACCTGCTCGTCTCCGCTCCACAACACTACACAAGGCATACACTAGATGAAAGGTATTGTAAATTCTTAACCCTTTTCTAAAACAGAAAACTTAGGCGTACCTGATGACTGTCGGAGTGCCGGTGATCATGGGAAAGACGACCTACAACAAAAGGTCAGTCTACAAAGTCTATGACTCTGAGCTCTGATACCAACTGTAAAGACCCGACCCAAAAGGGGCTCTAAATGGCCTTTACCCCAATGCATGTATTGAAAATAGAAGACATTATGAAAAACACATTTCGGATTCCAAGTAAAAACAGAAACATTCAACAACCAAAACATACATTTCTAAAAGCATACTCTGATCAGAGATTTATTTAAACCATTAAAAACAATCCACAAGTACAAATATGCTGGAATCCATAAAACGTAAGAAAACATCCTGGGCTCTGTGTGCGTCTACATGCATTCGGGAAATAACAAAAAGTCAAGAGTCATGATAAAATAAAATAGTCAGAGATGACAGCAGGATTCCATGATCACAGCTCCTCCTTCAGCCATCCTGCCTCGCGCCATGGTTACCTGAAAGATAAGTAAGGGTGAGTAACGAATTACCCAGTAAGAATCCCCAACCGGGGTACAATACGATGCACATGGTCATCTAGATGAGTGTATGCAAGCTATGAATATAAACACGAATAGAGCACATAGCTTAAGTCCACACTTGGACCTCGGATGCCAACTCGTGGTCTTAGTCCGGAATAATCCACACCACACAATACGCCTATATACGAGAACCAAGTCTCGGCCTCACCTGCATCTCTTTATCGATACGAAAGGTACACTAGCTCAAGATCCCGAGGAGCTCTCCGGTCGGCGCAGAATGAGCGTAAGCATGCACCGCGTGCTCTGCTGCAGCACTATGGGGTGCCGGTCTAGTGGCAAGCTGCCCATGTCCATCCACCACGCCTAACTAAATCTCGGATCGGTGTCACCGACATAGGGGTGTGAGACTGGACACGTGAACTATGTCACCTGAACCACCGCACTTTGAGGCTAAGGAACCGGCCGTGATAGGCTTGCACCAGAAGCGGTCCTTGCCCTAACAGTGGCAATCAAGGGCTACGGCCGACACACGCGAGGCGACGTGCCGATCGTCGGGGACGAGGCAATGCCAAGTCATCATCCCGACCGTTGGGGCATTTAACGATCGCCACCCTCACCCAAGATTGCGGGGCCTACCGGTCGGGTTAGCTAAACCCTAACGGGGTCCAGGGACGGAGAATCGTCTCGACGTCCCCGCCATGGATGCAAGATACTTTATGCATCGAGGCCCTGATGATACTACCTACCTACACTTTAACCTATCATATCAATACCATACAATCCAATACAATCCAAAACGTGCTCAACAGATACAACGAACCTAGCATGGTACTACGAAGCAAGAATAGATATGAGCATGCTAGAACGGAACAACCTAGCATGGGCTAACATGAGAGAACAACATACGAAGTCATGCTAGTCGAATTCGAACAGAGCACCTAAACTACACATGCTTGATAATCACAAACAAACATACAAACAACAATCACATAGAACATCGCAGGTCCACACAACTCCGGTAAGAAATCCTTACCTTGGCGGGGCAACTACACACAAAATCCTACGCCGCGATCGATCCCGAGCTAGCTAACGAGAACCTAACAAACACAATAGAAATCACAATCATAGCCCTAAAAATATAATAAAACAAGCGAGCTCGGCTCGGGGCACTCACACGGCGCACGACGACGACACGGCCGAAAATCTTCTTGTGCCAGTGCGGGCTGGCTGGCGCTGCTGGCAAGCGCTGGGCGCGGCTTGCTTGCGCGGACACGCGCTGGGCACGGCAGACGGGCGGCGCGGCGCGCGGGCGCTGGGCAAGCGGTGAGCACGAGCGAAGCGTCTGGGCGTCGGGCGAAGCGCTTCGGGCGGCGGCGCGCGGACACGGCGATCTGCTGCTGCGCGCGAGTCGTGCGACGGCGGGCTCGCGCGAGAATCGGGCATGCGATGGACGGATCGCGGCCGCTGGCGCGCGAATCGCTTCACTCGTGCGATCGGCGATGGCTTCCCTCGGCCGCGACTTTGGCGTCGCGACAAGCCGGTGCGACGGCGACAGATCTCGGGCGACGGACTGGGCGTCGCGACAGCGATCCTGCGATCCTCGGCGGATCTGGTGCAATTTCTGGTCGAGGGCGTCTGCGGCGGCAAGGCGGCTGCGCGACAGTCGTTTCGCTCGGGTTAGGCGTCTTTGTTCGGCCGGTCTGCCGGTGGTGGGCGATCCGGCGCTGGG
Organism: Sicyos edulis; assembly: GCA_036507275.1. Lineage (NCBI taxonomy): Eukaryota > Viridiplantae > Streptophyta > Magnoliopsida > Cucurbitales > Cucurbitaceae > Sicyos > Sicyos edulis. The sequence continues at coordinate 22,364,255 of CM071848.1, forward strand.
CGCACTCCGCAACAACACACACACACACATGGGCACCTCCTCTTACCTTCGGCCGGCAAAACAACCTATCGAGAAGATGAAGAAGATGAATACCTACCCGAATGATGATCGAACTACGGAGCAAAGCAGGGGATGAAATTCGGCTAGAGAAAGTTGGGGAAACAAGCTTGGGCGGCTAGGAGGATGTGATGGAGAAGAAGAACAAAACCTAGCTTTTCTTTTCCATTTAACCAAATGCACCAAAACCCCAAAATCCAAGGCTAACCATAAAATGACACGGAAAGAGCAACAAGAGCTCTCCATAGCTCAACTGGCCACACCACCCACCTGACTTCTCAAACCACCTGGGTTCGAAACCCACCAAACACACTATTAACACACAATTTTCCTTTTGCATCTCCCCATGCCCAAACACATCCACAAAGCCTCAAAAACTTACATAAATCCATCCAATAATTTTAGCAACTGGAAAAAGACATAAACGGTCCTGACGGCCCGACCGAATTACTAAAATACCCCTAGGGCATACCTGGAAGACCGGGATGAAAACCTGGGTCGTTACAACCATGCCCTAGAAACGTTTCAAAGGTGCATGATGTTAATTTTCTCTGGCATGATAGAAAATATTATATAAATCTTTATGGATGACTTCATAGTGTTTGGGGACAATTTCTCTCATTGCTTAAAAAATCTAAAGAATGTGTTACAACACCGTGAAAAGATGCACCTAGTGATGCAAATGGAAAAATGTCATTTCATGGTGCGCGAAGGTATTATACTCCCATGAAATTTCAAGAGCTAGAATGAAGGTTGATCAAGAAAAGATTGAAGCTATCGAAAAGATAGAGCCTCCAAATTTTTTTTAAAAAAGTGCGTAGCATTCTAGGTCATGTTGGTTTCTACAGGCATTTTATTAAGGATTTTTCAAAAATTGTGAAACCAATGTGTGAGCTCCTAAAGCTGATCGCGCCTTTAATTTCGATAATTGCAAGCTTTTCAAAAGGAGAAGGAAGCACTGACCATTGCTTCAATCATGATATCGCTCAACTAGGAGAAACCTTTTAAGCTTATGTGCAATGCAAACGATTACGCAATCGGAGCCATCTTAGGTCAAAAAGGAGAAAAGCTAATCCATCCCATCTATTACACCAACCACACTCTAAATGATACACAACTCAACTACACTACTACTTAGAAGGAATTGTGGGTTGTGATATACGCGATTGATAAATTTCGTTCCTAATTGGTAGGAACAAAGGTGATCGTCTTTACTGACCATGAATCTATTAAATATCTTATGAAAGTGAATGTTAAACCATGACTGGTCATATGGATTTTACTTCTTCAAGAATTCGACAATAAAATAAAGGACAAAAAGAGCTACGAAAATGTTGTTGAAGATCATCTATCTCGATTAGAGAATAAACAACCTGATACAATTATGATCAATATATTCGAAGGCTTTCGGGATAAGCAACTGGTTAAGATAGCACCTATCGAAAAGTGTAAGAACTCGATTCTAAAATAGTCCTAAAGGAGGTTCTTACTTAGCATCCATGGATTTAAAACATTTAAAATCCGAAAATTGAGACATTCAACTGGAAATCAACATTTATTATCAAAGTGACAAGAAAAATAAAACATAAATCGAAATCCAAAAGAGTTTGAATCCCTAGCCAGAGTATATTAAAACAGTTCTAAAAAAAATCCTTAAAAACAATCTAACATGCTGAATCTGTAAATAAATAGAAAAAGACTATGCAACAGACTCCCATGATCCATCAGCTCCTCCTCTAGTCGCCCTAGTGCCTTCACAAGTTACCTGGTGGAAAAACCACAGAAAGGGTTAGTACAAAAGCACTCAGTAAGAATCCCCAACCGGGGTAAAGTACCCAAGTCACATCATCTAGCATCTTAGCATAGAAGCTAGCCAAACATCAAACATGCATTCTCAACACAAGTCCAATCAACAGCATGCTCAAACCTAGAGAGACTTTAACTCTCGGCTAAGGATCCACTGTGGATATCCAAATGGGTTATCAATATAACCCCCAGAATCTCGAGAGTCTCTAACTCTTGGCTAATGTGATCAGCTCACTATGTTGATCTTGGACACTTGGGAGAGTACCCAGTGTCGAGCTCAAGACGAAACGGAAAGGTGTACTGATACATTAGTCTGAGGGATCTCTCTTCCCGACATCTAATGCTTATACGCACACACTACATGCTACTGCAAACCAGATAAATGCATGCTTAAGCAAACTATGTCGGTCCAGGTACGCATGCCTAAGACTCGGAACGGTGTCCACAGATCCACAACAGGCGGGAGGCCCTCTACACCATATTGTGGCAGCCTGGCTTACACCAACTAAAGCTAAGGTCGTCCCAAAGTTACACCAAGGAAAGGACCCCGCTCTAGCATGCCATAGACTAGGCTTATGCTGTTGTGGTAACTACTCTACACCCGACTGCCGGGGGTAAAGAATCTGTCCTCACAGCTCGACCGGTGGGGACTCGTACGTTGGTCCACTCTTAGCCTTTGGATGACATCAACCTAACAGGATCTAGCTAAGATGAAGCACTCTAGAGCTAACAGAGTTCAACAATAGCAATGCAAAATGAAGATTAGAATATCAATAGTCATAATTGCATAGTTGTCACTACAAACAGAATAGTGTAATACAGGGTACAACAATCCACATGTCAGGTCCTATCAGGCAAGTCGTAACAATCCTATCCACTAACACATGCCCATACATCAATAACCTGCAAGAACCTATCCACTATCATGATTTGTAATCAGAGGTAACAACCAAACAACCTATCCACTAGCATGTTCAACAAACAAGAGAAAACAACAGTTCAACCTATCCACTAACAAGTTAATAAAGCAACAACAAGCAGCTAAGAAACAATTAGTGGCAAGCATACGGTCTACACAACCTTGTCCAGGAACTCTTACCAGAATAAATAGAGCGGACAAACAATAGCTTTGCTCTTTGAGATGCAGAACCAACACGGAACTCAACCTAGGCAAATAATAACAATAAACAATCAATTAACATCCAAACAACTTAACAAATTAGTCTTCCAACTCGGAAACAGGGGATTACACAAAACCGAAAGACAAGGCCTTGGCAGCAAGGGTCTCGACATGTGCAAGAGGCTGCAACGCTACGAGCTAAGCGGAAGAGCGGCATGGGCGTGTGCCCAGGCGAGTAAGGGATACGGTTGGGCTGTGTGCAGGTGGCCTCGACACGTGCAAGCGAGGCTGTGTGCTGCAATGGGGAAGCGTGCGACGAAGGCGTGAGAAAGATCGAGCGAGGCTAGCTGCGGCGCTATGAGGGCGGAGGTGAACTACGACTGTGGGGGAGGGATGCGATGCAAGGCGATCAGCTGGATGTACCGAGCGGTTAGGGCTGCAGTGCATGCTCCTCGGTGCAGCGAGGTGGGGCTGTTTGGTGCTGAGATGATGTGATCGGCGATGTGTCTCAGCTAGGGTATGGTGATCAGCAACGGTGATGTGTTGTTGGCAGTAAGGGAAGAGGAAAGGAGAAGATGGAGTTTTCAAAAGAGAAGGGGAAGGGGAACTTGTCTGACTTCTTTGGCTTCTCTAGAACGATCGACCAATTGAATTGATCGATCAAAACCCAAATCCCTTTGCTTTTCTTTTTTCCTTTTCTTATAATTAACAAAAGTACTTTTAACCAAGCAACATCCAAACTTCCCAAATTGCAAAACCAGCTCAGAAATCCTGTAAATCATAAAAACAGCCCTGGTCTCAGTTAAATGCAAGAATAACCCTGAACCTCCACAAATTACCAAACTAACCTTAGGGGGAAATGACCAAAATACCCTTGACGGCTAGAACCACCCTAACGGCCTTACGAAACAACTAAGTCAAAAGAGAAACATACATAGGGAACCGAGATGAAAACCTGGGCTGTTAGAATACTCCCTCATTTTATGACTTTCGTCCCCGAAAGTTCCTATGACTAAAAAAACTCCGGATAATGCATCCTCATCTCATCTTCCAACTCCCAAGTGGCTTCCACAGCTTTCGACATCTCCATTGTACCTTACCCAAACTAATCTTTCAGTTGCGTAGGGTCTTGCACTCTCGAGCCAAAATCTGCACAGGCTTCTCCTTGAAGCTCAAGTCCTTGTTTAGCTCTAACAGCTCATAATCGATAATGTGAGACGGATCTTCCACATACTGACACAATATCGACACATGGAAAACATCATGCACTCCTACCAAGGACAGGCGCAAAGCCAAGCAGTAAGCAACTGAACCATTCTGCTCAAGGATCTCAAAGGGGCCTACAAACCCTCTAGGACTCAACTTCCCATGCTTACCAAACCTCAGAACTCCAAGTATCGGTGCCACTTTCAGAAACACGTGCTAACCCACCTCAAACTCTAAGTCTCTACGTCGAACATCAACATAGCTTTTATATCTACTCTCCGCTGTCAACATACGAGCACAGATTTTCTGAACTGCATCGTTAGTTATCTTCAATAACTCGGGACCAACATTCTGTCTGTTACCAACCTCTTCCCATAACACTAGAGATCTGCAACGTTTACCATACAAAGCCTCAAACGGAGCCATCTGATTCGTTGCCTGGTAACTGTTGTTGCAAGCAAACTCCATCAATTATAGATATTGGTCCCAGCTGCCTGGAAAATCTAACACACATGCTCGCAACATGTCCTCAAGAATCTGGTTCACCCTCTCTATCTGGTCATGTGTCTGATGGTGGAACGCGGTACTGAAACTGCACTTACTACCAAAACCTTTCTAAAGTGCCCTCAATAAATGAGAAGTAAAGTGGGAATCTCAATCATACACAATCTTAATCGGCACCCTGTGGTATAGAACAACCTGCTCTAAAAACAATTGTGCCCACTGTTCCACTGTATAAGTGACTCTATCGGGAATAAAGTGTGCACTTTTGGTCAAATGGTCAATAACCACCCTGATCTGAGTTAACCCTCTCGGTGTCCTCGATAACCGAGAGATAAAATCCATGGAGATGTCCTCCCATTTCAATTGAGGCACACTCAGTGGCTGCAACAAACTTACGGGTTTCTGTCTAGGATCCTTCATTTGCTGACAAGTGATACACTAACTAACAAACTCAGCAATGTCCCTATTCATGTTGCTCCACCAAAGAGTGTGCTTGAGATGCCGATAAATCTTGGTACCCCCTAGGTGCCAAGTAAACGGGGAACTGTTAGCCTCTGTGGGCAACTCGGCTCGCAGTCCGGCGTCAGCTAGCACACAAAGGCGCCCTCTGAATCGCAAACCTCTATCAGGTGCTACCATAAAGTTGAAGTCTCCATCGGCTTGAACTCTGGAAATCAATCTACTCAACTCGAGATCATTTAGCTGGTCATCAATGATCCTCTGTCTGATCGAAAGCTGTACAGTCAAATGAGGTACGCTGGGGGTAACCTTACCCAACAACACCGCTATATTGGCTCGCTCGAACTCTTTTCGCATCAAAAGCTAGGAACTCAACAAGGTTGCGGAATGTGAAGCCTTTCTACTCAATGCATTAGCCACAACATTAGCCTTACTCGTTTTGGTATAAGATCTCACAATTATAGTCCTTGATTAACTCAAGTCATCTCCTCTTCCTCATGTTTAACTCCTTGTGAGTGAAGAAGTACTTAAGGCTCTGGTGGTCAGTAAACATCTGTATCTTTTCACCGTACAAGTAATGCCTCCAGATTTTCAAACAAACACAACGACCGTTAGCTCCATATCATAGGTTGGATAGTTTTTCTCATAGGGCTTCAACTGTTGGAAAGCATATGTAATCACCTTTCCATGCTGCATCAGAACACAACCCAAACCAAACTTTGAAGTGTCATTGTACACTACAAAACCACCTGTTCCCTCTAGAACTAATAACACAGAGGCAGACGACAAATTGTGATTCAACAAGGCAAAGCTCTCTTTACAACTGGCATCCCAATTAAACTCAACACATTTCCTCGTCAATCGAGTAAGGGGAACTGCTTTAGAAAAAAATTCCTTGACGAATCGTCGGTAGTAGCCTACAAAACCCAGAAAGCTGCGTATCTCTACAACCGTAGTCGGTCTAGCCCATGAACTCGCTGAATCAATCTTGGCGGGGTCCACTGCTGTAACAGCCCAGTTTCCTATTCCAGTTTTCGAGCTGCCTTCGGGTCAAGATTCGGTTGTTTGGTTGGGTCTTAGAGTTGTTTGGACCCTTGGGGGTATTTTTGGTCTTTTGGCTTCCCAGGCAGGATTTGTGGTTTTTAGGGCTTCGAGGAAGCTCCTTCCTTTGTCGAGGCTTGTTTGTTGTTGGCTGCGAGTCCCGTGGTGTTTGGGCTAGTCGGTTGGATGCTCGGTTGTGGTTTGGGCTTTGGCTAAGTGATGGTTGGTGTGTGCTTCCTTTGGGATTCGAGCCCGGGCCCTTAGTGTTGCTTTGGGAGTTGGATTTAAGTGAGTTTTACTTATTGGAAAAGATTGCTTTGGTCGGGTCTCGAAGGAGGAAGCCGGGAAATGGGATTTTAAGGTTTTGATTTGGATAAAAGTGGATAAGGATGGAAATAGGATTAAAAATCCCATTTATTTCCTTTTATCCCCATTTTCCTTTTTATTTCCTTTTTTCCTTTTATTTCCCAAAATCCCTTTTTTTCTCTCTCTCTCTCTCTCTCTCTCTCTCTCTCTCTCTCTCTCTCCCCGAGCCCCCTAGCCCGAGCCCCTTTGGTTGCCCAACCCAGCAAAGATGAGCACTGAGCACCCAAGCCACCTGCTCGCCCACCCACCGCCGCGGCTTGAGCTCCACCGCCCCTGTCGAGCCTCGCCCAGACCAGCGTCGCCAGCCCAAGCCCCGAGTCGCTTGCGCCATCGCCCAGCGTTGCCCAGCCCGCGCGCCCTCGCCCAGCCCTGGTCCGTGTCGCCTAGCTGCGCACTGTGCCGAGCCGCGCATAGTGCCGCGTTGCGTCGCCCGTGTCGGCCAGATCGCGCGTCCTGTAGCCCGACGCCTCTTGTCGCTCGCGCCCGCGCGCCTTCCCCAGTGTCGAGCCGCGCCGCGCGCCGTCGCTCAGCCGAGCAAGCGCCCGCGCTCGCCCGCCCAGTGTTTCCCCAGCGTCCATTCGCGCCCAGCTCGCGCCCAACGCCCGCGCCCCAGCGCCGAGCCAGCGTCCCTGCGCCTGTCTGCGCCCAGCTGCTGCCTAGCCCGTGCAGCCGGCTCGTTCGCGTGTCAGCCGCGCCTCGTGAGTTGCTCCCGAGCTGAGCCCTATTTATTTTAGTGTATTTAGGGCTATTTTATGATTATTGATGTGTTTGCTTGGCTCGTTATAGGTTGCTCGGGTTCGATCGCGGTTAGGTTTGTTGTGTGTAGTTGCCTTCCGACCAGGTAAGAATTTCTTACCGGAGTTGTGTGGGCCCTGCGATATAATATGTGATTGCTGATTGTATGCTTGTTGTGTTTATTGACATGTTTGATGATAAGTGCTCTATTTTGAATTCCCAACTGACATGATATCCTATGTTGTTTCTCATGTTAGTCCATGCTAGGTTGTTCCTTTCTGGCATGCTCGTATCTGTTCTTGCTTCGTAGTATCATGCTAGGTTTGTTGTATTCTTTTGAGCACGTATTGGATTGATTTGATTGTTTGCTGATTGCTATGACAGGTTAGAGTTCAGGTAGATAGCGTCATCCGGGCTGGGTGCATAAAGTACCTTGCATCCCCGACAGGGACGTGCGAGATTGAGCTCTGTCCCTGATCCCGTTAGGGACTAGCTAACCCTAACGGTGGGCCCCGCAATCTTGGGTGAGGGTGACAGACTGTTAAATGCCCCAACGGTCGGGATGATGACTTGGCATTGCCTTATCCCCGATAGCCACCTGATAGGGCAAGAACGGTTTCCTAGTGTAAGCCTACCACGACCCGTGCCTTAGCCTCAGGTGCGGTGGTTCAGGCTGACATAGTTCACGTGTCCAGGTCTCACACCCCTATGTCAGTGACACCGATCTAGAGATTTAGTTAGGCGTGGTGACTGGACATGGGCAGCTTGCCACTAGACCCGGCACCCCCCATAGTCTGCAGTAGCATGCGGTGCGCGGGCACGCTCATTATAGCACCGATCGGAGAGCTCCTCGGGTTCTTGAGCCAGTGCACCTTTCGTCGACAGCAGACAGGCTGAGGCCGAGACTTATTTCTCGTATAGGGCGTATTGTGTGATGAGTTATTTCCGGACTAAGACCTTGAGTTGGCATCCGAGGCCCAAGTGTGGGCTAAGCTATGTGCTCTATTCTGTGTTTATATTCATAGCTTGCATACCTTTCTGCTAGATGACCATGTGTATCGTATTGTACCCCGGTTGGGGATTCTTACTGAGTAATTCGTTACTCACCCTTATTATGTGGTTTTTCCACAGGTAGCCATGGTGCGAGACAGGATGGCTGAAGGAGGAGCTGTGATCATGGAAACCCGTTGTTCAACTCTGAGTTTTATGTTTATGATTTAAATGTTCTCTGAATGCATGTAGTTGGGCACAGAGCCCTAGGGTGTTTTCTGAATGTATTTCTGGATTCTAGCATTGTTGTAAAGTTTGTATGTTTTAAATAAATCTTTGATCAGAGTAAGTTTTGTAAATGAATTTGTCTTGGAACAGGTGCTTGGAAACAGGGACAGGTTTCAGGAAATTATGTTAACTTTTTAAATGAATGTTTTATGTTTTAGTTTTTACTTAGAATCCGAACACGCTATTGCGAATTTTCAGAAGTTTTGAATGCATGCATTGAGGTAACGACCTATTTTAGAACCCTTCGGGTCGGGTCGTTACAGGTTGGTATCAGAGCTTAGAGTCATAGATTCTGTAGACTGACCTTTGTTGTAGGTCATTTTTCCATGATCATCAGCACTTCGACAGTCATCAGGTAAGCCTAAGTTTACTGTTTTAAAGAAAGGGGTAAGAATTTACAATACTTTTCATCTAGTGTATGCCTTGTGTAGTGTTGTGGAGCGGAGACAAGCAGGTTTTGACTCGTTGTTGGTTTGGGCTTAGAGAGCCATCATGCCAACTTTCTACAGTGCGAGCATGATTTAGCAGCTTGTTGAGGTATCCAGATAGTTTCGGATGCCCTGGGACGTCGTCCCCGAGGGAGGCAGAGCTTAGACTCCCGTAGGCCATTTGTGGCCTAGTTGCTGCTTTTCCCCTAGTGAGAGGGTGGAGGTGCTCTGTGCAGATCGCCAGTATGTTGATCGCACCCAGAGGAGCAGGACGCTTGGCATGTCCGACCGAGGAGTTGGGCGATCGTGTTGATGTTGAGGCCGCGTCGTGGTCGTTTAGACCCGTTGGCCAGAGTTGGCCCTAGCAGTTGAGTTGCCTAGAGGAGGGGGTAGAGGCTAGCACGCCTCAGAGTGAGACTCCTTGAGCAGAGTGTGCACCAGCCATGAGAGATTAGATGGCAGGTCTTTAGCTATCAGAGAGCGGAGACCCAGGCGCAGTTCGTAGCGCGTAGTGAGGAGTCCCGGGCACAGATAGCCCAGCTGACAGAGTTTGTTTCAAAGATTTCCCCCAGAGCTCTTGTAGCCAGGAGGTTCCCGGAGGGCATGATCAGCAGGTTTATTCAGATGAGATTGTTGGCGATGATGGAGCCGCCCAGTTTGGCAAGTGGATTCCTGTAGAGCTCGATGTTTCAGTAAGTCCTGCTGCTAGTAGTAAAGCGGTTGGCCAGGTTTGAGTTTAGCATCCGTATGTTGGGATGCCCCGCCGCTCGATGCCGCCGAGGTGTGCCGCTCTGTCTTTGCTTGGTACAACAGTTGGTGGTGGAAGTCCCTTGAGAGGTGGACTAGCAGAGTCTCCACCAGTCGCCCGATTGATTGGCAAGTTGCCGTGTTAGTGGCTTAAGGCAGATGTAGAGACATCTTTGCCCCCTTGCAAGCCTGCTATTGTTTAACAGCCCAGTTTCCTCTGATGTTTGGTAGAGTTGAGCACTCTTCCTTGGTGAGCTTCTAGAGTGGATCTAGCTGCTGCATGTTGAGAGATCCGGCCAGAGTTTTGTAGAGCATCATGTGGAGATCCTAGTGTAGGCCGTGAGCCTTCGATTTGATGAGATGCCATAGGCATGGCTGTTTGAGTTGAGCCCTTGTATGCCTAGCCAGAGTTGTTGTCACTTGAGGTAGTGGCCTTGTTGGCCCCATCTGTAGTAAGATGTGGTTTTGGTAGTAGTAGCACTTGAGGTGCATTGGTTGGTGTGCCACTTTGGCACTAAGTCTGGTTCATGCTTGAGTTTGGCTTGGGCATAGCAGATGGTTCTATGTTGTCCGAAGTTCAGCGCACTCCTTTAGCCTTGGATCCGTTTATGGCAGTTGCACCTGTTTAGTTCGTGCCAGAGGGCTAGTTCAGTGGTAGTCGATGGACTACAAGTGAAAGGATGCTCGAGAGGAGCCGGAGCCTATTTCCAGTGTTTCTGGAGGTTGAGTAAGTCAGCAGGTTGTTGGTTGGCAAGTGTTGGTGCGCGTGAGTCTAGCGCTAGTGTTAAGGCCAAAAGTTTCTTTGTGGTTGGTAGTGCAGTCAACTACCTTCGAGTGCCTTAATCTGAGGAGAGTTGAGCATCGTAGATGCGAGTTTGGTCCAGCAGAGGGACCATGAGCTGGATGTCGTGAGGCGAGTTGGATGCTTTTGAGGCGAAATGAGCTGATGCCTAGCGAGAGGTTTTGGATGCCTTATGGGTAAGCACCCTTGGTAGAGGCTTGGTATAAAGTAAGTTCGGTGTGGCATGGTTATGTCGTGGTAGAGCAAGGTTGCCTCAGCTTTGAGCATCGTGTGGAGATGGAACTTTTGGTGTTCCATCGGTTGGAGTTCAGTTGGAAACTGAACAAGAGCTGTGGTAGCAAAGCCGGGCAGTTTCTGATCGCCTTGGCTAAGAGAGTTGTTTGGATCCTTTCCTTGGGTAGAAGCCTTGTTGTGGCTGATGTTTGAGTAGGAGGACGACGCATTCGATAGCGTTTCGGGTCCTCTTGGTCCCCAAGGAGTTGGATTTGGCCAACATGGTTGAGATGCTGGAGAGAGTTGTGCCTGTTCAGGCAGTTGGCTGTTAGCTCGTTTGTCGACAGTGTGTGTCGAGGGTTGCCGAAGAACCCTAGGTTGTGGAGAGCCTCTCGAGCTCACCGAGCCCAACTAGTGAGATTCAGTTTGGCTAGCTGGAGGCGTGTAGTTTGTAGCCTCGGGTGAGTTGCTAGCAGTCTTGGTAGACTAGCCAGCCAGTGGTTGTTTGGAGTAGAGTCCGGATTGGTTCTGGTGCGGTGGCTAGTTGATGCTTGGTGTTGACCAAGGTGTGGTTTGGAGCTGCTAGAGTTAGTTTTGCTCGTGAGGCGAATGGTTCGTGCCTAGTTGGTTGTTTTCCTGTTTCTAGGATGTTGAGTTGCCCCGTTTGGCATTTGGAGGTTCAGTCTGTGGTGGACCCCTGTTGTTGCCCCGTGAGATTTAGATGTTGTTGCTCTAGTGGATCAAGACAGTGAGCGTATGTGGAGTTCTCTGTCCTTCGGTTGTTTGCTTGTAAGTTTCGTTTCCTCCTGGGAGATGTCAGATTTCTCCCGTAGCCATGAGTTGATGGTAGAGGTGCTAGCTAGAAGGAAAAGTTTGTTGGCTGCTTGGTAGCAGTTGTTTGTCCAGTTAGGTGGACTCTTGGATGGTGTTCTAGAGGCTGTAGTAAGGGTTGTTTAGCCTCTTGTGAGTGTTGGGCCAAGGTTTGGTCCTCTTGTTGTTTCGAGAGCTAGTTCGGTTCTAGCTGGAGGGCGTTGCCCTGAGGTCTTGTTCCTAGTCAGGAAGTTTTGGGAGTTGACCCCTCCCTCGGCAGTTGAGCAAGTGCTATTAGTTTCGGATTGGTGATCCGATTGGTTGAGTATTCCCTTGGGTTTAAGCAAGTCAGCGAGCTTGTGTGAAGTTCGCTGCCCTTCAAAGTTTGCTTGCTGGGAAGTCGTTTCCCGTTTGGCAGGAGTCAGCTTAGCTCTTGAGTTGTGTAGTTGGTCAGAGTAGCGCAGTGGTCAGCCCAGCGTGAGGGTCCCTGCTTTGTGTTGTTAGCAAGCAAGAGTTGTTTGTCCCCGCAAGGGCGGAGGCCAGCCAGTAAGAGTTGTTTCTGGCAAGTTGTTGGTTCTTTGGGGATTGAAGATTTCCCTTCCCCCTAGTCTCTGTGGTGGTTGAGTTGCTCCCTGGATGTCAGCCTCGAGTGTTAGCTTCTGAGGTAGTCTTGCGGATTCGTGTGGCTCAGGATCCGTAAGCTTTGAGGTTGTTGTCATCCATTTTCCTCATGAGGTTTCGGGAGTGGAGCTTCTGGTTGGAAGTTGAGTTAGGCTTAAGCTTAAAGGAAGAAGTCCTTTGGGTAGCCTGATGGATTTTTAGAGTTGAGTAGTAGCTTGGAGGCGAGCGTTGCTCGTTATAAGTTGGTTTGAGTTCTGCTGAGCAAGCCCTTCTCGGGCTTTGCTCCTTGTTGTTGTGCGCTCGCAGTTGGCGCAGCGGAGCCTCGTTTGAGTGAGTCGGCACGGAGGTGCCGTGGCTTTGTTTGGTAAGCCGTTGAGCTATTTTCCTGTAGAGCTCGATGTTTTAGAAAGTCATGCTACTAGTAGTAAAACGGTTGGCCAGGTTTGAGTTTAGCATCCATGTGTTGGGATGCTCACTGCTCGTGAGGCCGAGGTGTGCTGCCTCTGTCTTTGCTTTGGTACAAAGAGCTTGGTGGTGGAAGTCCCTTGTGAGAGGTGGACTAGCGAGTCTCCACCAGTCGCCCGATTGATTGGCAAGTTGCCGTGTTAGTGGCTTGAGGCAGATGTAGAGACATCTTTGCCCATTGCAAGCCTGCTGTTGTTTAACAGCCCAGTTTCCTCAGATGTTTGGTAGAGTTGAACACTCTTCCTTGGTGAGCTCCTAGAGTGGAGCTAGCTGCTGCTTGTTGAGAGATCCGGCCAGAGTTTTGTTGAGCATCATGAGGAGATGCTAGTGGGCCGTGGGCCTTCGGTTTGATGAGATGCCATAGGCATAGTTGTTTGAGTTGAGCCCTTGTATGCTTAGCCAGAGTTGTTGTCACTTGAGGTAGTGACCTTGCTGGCCCCATCTGTAGTAAGATGTGGATTTGGTAGTAGTAGCACTTGAGGTGCATTGGTTGGTGTGCCACTTTGGCACTAAGTCTGGTTCAGGCTTGAGTTTGGCATGGGCATAGCAGATGGTTCTATGCCGTCCGGAGTTCAGCGCACTCTTTTAGCCTTGGATCCGTTTATGGCAGTTGCACCTGTTTAGGTCGTGCCAGAGGGCTAGTTCAGTGGTAGTCGATGGACTACAAGCGAAAGGATGTTCGAGAGGAACCGGAGCCTCTTCCCAGTGTTACTGGGGGTTGAGTAAGTCAGCAGATTTGCGGTTGGTAAGTGTTGGTGCGCGTGAGTCTCGCGCTAGTGTTAATGCCAAGAGATTCTTTGTGGTTGGTAGTGCGGTCAACTACCTTCGAGTGCCTTGATCTGAGGAGAGTTGAGCATCGTAGATGCGAGTTCGGTCCAGCAGAGGGACCCTGAGTTGGATGCTCATGAGATGAGCTGGATGCCTATGAGGCGAGTTGGATGCCTATGAGGCGAGTTGGATGCCTTTGAGGCGAGATGAGTTGATGCCTTGCGAGAGGATTTGGATGCCTTATGGGTAAGCACCCTCGGTAGAGGCTTTGTATAAAGTAAGTTCGGTGTGGCATGGTTATGCCTTGGTAAAGCAAAGTTGCCTCAGCTTTGAGCATCGTGTGGAGAAGGAACTTTTGGTGTTCCTTTGGTTGGAGTTCAGTTGGAAAATGAACAAGAGCGGTGGTAGCAAAGCCGCGCAGTTTCTGATCGCCTTGGCTAAGAGAGTTGTTTGGATCCTTTCCTTGGGTAGAAGCCTTGTTGTGGCTGATGTTTGAGTAGGAGGACGACGCATTAGGTAGCGTTTCTGGTCCTCTTGGTTCCCAAGGAGTTGGAGTTGGCCAGCATGGTTGAGATGCTGGAGAGAGTTGTGCCTGTTCAGGCAGTTGGCTATTACCTCGTTAGTCGACAGTGTGTGTCGAGGGTTGCCGAAGAACCCTAGGTTGTGGAGAGCCTCTCTAGAGCTCAGTCAGGCCCAGCTAGTGAGTTTCAGTTGGCTAGCTGGAGGCATGTAGTTTGTAGCCTCGGTTGTGTTCTTTGGCGATCTTGGTAGACTAGCAAGCCAGTGTTTGTTTGGAGTAGAGTCCGGATTGGTTCCGGTGCGGTGGCAAGTTGATGCTTGGTGTTGACCAAGGTATGGTTTGGAGCTGCTAGAAATTAGTTTTGCTCGTGGGGCGAATGGTTCGTGCCCTGTTGTTTGTTTTTCCTGTTTCCAGGATGTTGAGGGTTGCCCCGTTTGGCATTTGGAGGTTCAGTCTGAGATGGACCCCTGTTGTTGCCCCGTGAGATTAGATGTTGTTGCTCTAGTGGAGCAAGACAGTGAGCGTATGTGGAGCTCTCTGTCCTTTGGTTGTTTGCTTGTAAGAGCCGTTTGCTCCCGGGAGTTGTCAGATTTCTCCCGTAGCCATGAGTTGATGGTAGAGGTGCTAGCTTGAAGGAAAAGTTTGTTGGCTGCTTGGAAGCAGTTGTTTGTCCAGTTAGGTGGACCCTTGGATGGTGTTCTAGAGGCTGCAGTAAGGGTTGTTTTGCCTCTTGTGAGTGTTTGGTCCTCTTGTTGTTTCAAGAGCTAGTTCGGTTCTAGCTGGAGGGCGTTGCCCTGAGGTCTTGTTCCTAATCAGGAAGTTTTGGGAGTTGACCCCTCCCTTGGCAGTTGAGTAAGTGCTGTTAGTTTCGGATTTGTGATCCGATTGGTTGAGATTTCTCTTGGGTGTTGCTTCCAAGAGAGTTGGTTGTTGTTGCCTTGGGTTTGAGCAAGTCAGCGAGCGTGTGTGGAGTTCGCTGCCCTTCTGGAGTTTGCTTGCTGGGAAGTCGTTTCCCGTTTGGCAGGAGTCAGCTTAGCTCCTGAGTTGTGGAGATGATCAGAGTAGCGCAGTGGTCAGCCCAGCGTGAGGGTCCCTGCATTGTGTTGTTAGCAAGCAGAGTTGTTTGTCCCGCAAGGACGGAGGCCAGCCAGTAAGAGTTCTTTCTGGCAAGTTGTTGGTTCTTTGGGGATTGAAGATTTCTTTTCCCCCCTAGTCTCTGTGGTGGTTGAGTTGCTCCCTGGATGTCAGCCTCGAGTGTTAGCTTCCGAGGTAGTCTTGCGGATTCGTGTGGCTCAGGATCCGTAAGCTTTGAGGTTGTCGTTATCCGTTTTCCTTGCGAGGTTTCGGGAGTGGAGCTTTTGGTTGGAAGATGTGTTAGGCCTAGGCTAAAAGGAGAAGTCCTTTGAGTAGCCAGTTGGATTTAAGAGTTGAGTAGTAGCTTCGAGGTGAGCTTTGCTCGTTATAAGTTGGGTTGAGTTCTGCTGAGCAAGCCTTTCTCGGGCTTTGCTCCTAGTTGTTGTGAGTTCGCAGTTGGCGATATAGCGGAGCCTCGTTTGAGTGAGTTGGCACAGAGGTGCCGTGGCATTGTTTGGTAAGATGTTGAGCTGTTTTCCACAAGGTGTTGTGCCGCAGAGAGTTGCGTGATGGATTAGTCCTTGCAGCCCGAGATTTCCTTGAGAGGAATGTTGGTTGTCCCTTGCCTGGCAGTGTTTTCTTTGGCCAGTTGCTGGTAGGTTTGCTCCGAAAAGTTTGCGTTCGGCCGATGAGGAGTTCCAGTTTGTTGGCTTGGCCGAGTGGAGCCTGTGCCTGGTTTTGGCCATTTAGGGTTGGTCGTAGCTGAAGTTTCAGCTTGTGCTAGTGGGAAAAGTTTGCCTTTTGGATCAATCGCCAGTTGGTGGTTCGATTGTGCCTCGTTAAGGCTGTAAGCAAGGTTTGAGGTTCGCTGACCTCTGGTGAAGTAAGAGTAGGCCGTTTGGTTTTCTGGAACCTGAAAGGTTCAGTTGTTTGGCCAGCTTGTTGTAGGGTTGAGGCTGCTTGTTAGCAGCTGTGAGCTCCTAGAGGAGTTTCGCCAGTGTGTGGTGCAGAGTTTTAGAGCTTGTGGCCCGTCCTCGAGTTTGTTGAGAGTAGCACCATTTGAGAGTTGGTGCGAGTTAAGGACGTGGTTTGCCATCTATTCCCTTCGGAGTTCAGTATATGGCAGTCTGGATGGCATTGTGGCCTTGAGTTTTTTAGAACCCAAGAGGGTTTTGTGTTCAAAGAAGGTTGGTGATGTTGGCGGAGAAGTTCAGTTGGCTGGATCAGTGGAGTTTCCTGGAGCTGTTTCGTCTTAGGACTTTCGAGGACGAAAGTCTTAAAAGAAGGGAGTATTGTAACAACCCAGTTTCCTATTCCAGTTTTCGAGGTGCCTTCGGGTCAAGATTCGGTTGTTTGGTTGGGTCATTAGAGCTGTTTTGACCCTTGGGGGTATTTTGGTCTTTTGGCTCCCCGGGCAGGATTTGTGGTTTTCAATGCTTCGAGGTAGCTCCTGCCTTTGTCGAGGCTTGTTTGTTGTGGGCTGCGAGTCCCGAGGTGTTTGGGCTAGTCGGTTGGATGCTCGGTTGTGGTTTGGGCTTTGGCAAAGTGATGGTTGGTTGAGTGCTTCCTTTAGGATTCGAGCCCGGGCCCTTAGTGTTGATTTGGGAGTTGGATTTAAATGAGTTTTATTTATTGGAAAAGGTTGCTTTGGTCGGGTCTCGAAGGAGGAAGCTGGGAAATGGGATTTTAAGGATTTTGAGATTTTAAAATGGATAAGGATGGAAAATGGATAAAAATCCCATTTATTCCCTTTTTCCCATTTTTCTTTTATTTTTCCTTTTCTTTTCAAAATTCCCATTTCTCTCTCTCTCTCTCTCTCTCTCTCTCTCTCTCTCTCTCTCTCTCTCTCTCTCTCTCTCTCCCCGAGTCCCCCCACCTAGCCCGAGCAGCCCCAGCCTGAGCTCGCCCAGCCCCAGCCTCGCCCAGCCGAGCCATGCCCTGCCTAGGTCGTGCCAGCGTCGCCCAAGCCCGAGCCCCAGCTGCCCAGCCGCGTTGCACAGTGTCTCCCCAGCCCCTGCTCGCGTCGCCCAGGTCGCCAACCCGAGCCCTTTGCTCGCACTGTACTGTGTCGCGTCCCCTCGCCCTGGTCCATGTCGCCCAGCTGCGTACTATGTCGAGCCGCGCACAGTGTCTCGTCGCCCGCCCAAGATGAAGATCGTGCGGCCCGAGTGCCCCGAGCCCGCCGCGCGGCCGGCCTTGCATCTTTGTGTCGCGTGCCTCTCGCCTCGTCCCTCGCTGCTTGCCGAAGCTCGCGCCCAACCAGCGCCCGAGAGCAACAGCGCAAGCCTTAGCCAGCCTTTTAGCCGCTGCGCCTGCAAAAAACTACGTTCGTATGTGTCACCGCGCCTGTGAGTTGCTCCTTGCCGAACCCTATTTATTTTATTGTATTTAGGGCTATTTTATGATTATTGATGTGTTTGTCTGGCTAGTTATAGGTTGCTCGGGTTCGATCGCAGTTAGGTTTGTTGTGTGTTGTTGCCTTCCGACCAGGTAAGGATTTCTTACCGGAGTTGTGTGGGCCCTACGATATAGTATGTGATTGTTGATTGTATGCTTGTTTGTGTTTATTGACATGTTTAGTGATAAGTGTTGTATTCTGAATTCCCGACTGGCATGATTTCCTATATTGTTTCTCATGTTAGTCCATGCTAGGTTGTTCCTTTCTGACATGCTCGTATCTGTTCTTGCTTCGTAGTATCATGCTAGGTTCGTTGTATTCTTATTGAGCACGTATTGGATTGATTGAATTGTTTGTTGATTGCTATGACAGGTTAGAGTTCAGGTAGATAGCATCATCCGGGCCGGGTGCATTACGAACCTTGCATCCCCGACAGGGACGTACGAGATGGTGCTCCGTCCCTGATCCCGTTAGGGACTAGCTAACCCTAACGGCGGGCCCTGCAATCTTGGGTGAAGGTGGCGACTGTTAAATGCCCCAACGGTCGGGATGATGACTTGGCATTGCCTTGTCCCCGACAGCCGGCACGTCCTCAGCGTGTTTCGGTGGTAGCCCTTGAGTTGCCACCTGATAGGGCAAGGACGGTTTCCTGGTGTAAGCCTACCACGACCCGTGCCTTAGCCTCAAAAAGCGGTGGTTCAGCCGACATAGTTCACGTGTCCGTGTCTCACACCCTATGTCGGTGACACCGATCCGTAGATTTAGTTAGGCGTGGTGATCGGACATGGGCAACTTGCCACTAGACCCGCACTTCATAGTTCGCAGAGCACGCGGTGCGCGCGAACGCTCATTATAGGGCCGACCGGAGAGCTCCTCGGGATCTTGAGCCGTGCACCTTTCGTCGACGATGATAGAGCGGTGAGGCCGAGACTTGTTTCTCGTATAGGCGTATTGTGTGGTGATTATTTCCGGACTAAGACCCTGAGTTGGCATCCGAGGCCCAAGTGTGGGCTAAGCTATGTGCTCTATTCTGTGTTTATATTCATAGCTGGCATACCTTTCTGTTAGATGACCATGTGTATCGTATTGTACCCCGGTTGGGGATTCTTCTTGAGTAATTTGTTACTCACCCTTATTATGTGGTTTTCCACAGTAACCATGGTGCGAGGCGTGATGGCCGGAGGAGGAGTCGTGATCATGGAAACCCGTTGTTCAACTCTCGAGTTTTATGTTTATGATTTAAATGTCCTCTGAATGCATGTAGTTGGGCACGGAGCCCTAGGGTGTTTTCTGAATGTATTTCCGGATTCTAGCATTGTTGTAACTATTGTAAAGTTTGTATGTTTTAAATAAATCTTTGATCAGAGTGAGTTTTGTAAATGTATTTGTCTTGGAACAGGTGCTTGGAAACAGGGACAGGTTCCAAGAATTGATGTTGATTTTTAAATGGATGTTTTATGTTTTAGTTTTTACTTAGAATCCGAACACCATCTTGCGAATTTTCTGTGCATGCATTGAGGTAACGGCCTATTTTAGAACCCTTTCGGGTCAGGTCGTTACAAGAAGCTCCCTAAGATGATCAAACAGATCGTCAATGCGAGGCAATGGGTACTTGTTGTTCATTGTGACTTTGTTTTGCTCTCTTTAATCTATGCCAAGGCGCATCGAACCATCTCTCTTTTTCAAAAACAAAACTAGAGTTCCCTATGGGGGCACACTAGGACGAATGAACCCTCTGTCCAACATCTCATCAACTAGACGTTTAATTCTTTCAGTTCTGTTGGCACCATACGGTACGAAGCCTTCGAGATAGGGAAAGTCCCTGGCTCGAGCTCAATGGTGAAGTCAACCTCTCTCTGCAAGGACAAACCGGGTATCTCCTCTGAAAACACATCTGTAAACTCCTACATTACCATTACTTGCTCAACGATCAATGAAGGACGACCTTCTCCAGACAACGTTGCCATGTAGCCTCAAGCTCTTCGAGCCAACAAACGAGTTTCCACTATAGAAATCAAAGGTAGACAAACTCCGCTTTGGACACCGCGAAACTTGGAACTCTGCTTATTAGGCGACTTGAACACAACTTCCTTCTAGCGGCAGTCATTCAACGCGTGGTTCTAAGCTTACCACTCTATACCAAGAATCACATCAAACCCGCTCATAGACAGAACTATGAGGCTAGCTGCTAACAGCTCTTTGAATACCAGGATTTGATCGTCTCTAACCTTATCACTAGCAAGCCTACTAACTCCCGAAAGAGTGGCAACACATAACTTGAACCCTAGAGGTTCTAGTTCCAAATAAACTTGACTAACAAAAAATATAGTAATAAACGAGTGGGTCAAGCCCGTATCAAATAGTACATAAGCATAGTGGTCCAAGATAAGTAATGTACCTGCGACAGCTGAATCTGTCCTCTCGTCCTTCTACCGAGTCGTGGCAAATACACGGCCCTACTGTTGAACTAGTCTGACATCTGTTTCAACCTATGAGCACTGTCTGGCTATGTGCCCCTCCTTGCCCCACTTATAACACGCTCTAGGAGAAGCTCCACATATGCCATAGTGAGATATGCCACATGTTCGACATTGGAATGGCAATTTAACTACACCGTACTGACGATCATTAGATCGTATCTAATCCTGGAACTGGCCCTGATGGAGCTAATGCTGACCTCCCTGCCCGGAAGTCCTAGAGGGCTCAAACTTTCTATTCTGCCTTGAACCAGTTGCCACATTCTGAATTACTGCTAGCGGGGTTCACATTAAGGGGTATTTTCTGTTATAGATCTTGGCCAAAGCCAAAGTCATGATGTACGTCTCTGAAGCGAGTGCTCTAACATCTTAAGAAACCTCCAACCTGAGTCCCCCAATGAACTTCTTTATTTTTAACTCCTCAGTAGCAATAAGTTATGGAGCAAAATAACTATGCTCTGAAAATCTTTTCTCGTAACCAGCTATGGTGTCATCACCCTGTTTCGAATTGGCAAAGGCCTCAAACATCTCTTGTTGCGCCTCCTCAATAATGTAGTGTGCCTTGATATCTTTTCGGAAGAACTCCCAAGTGGCTGGCAGGGACCCTTCAAGTCTGCCCCCGTCAATGGATTGCCTCCACCAAATGGCTGTCTCAATCAAAACATGAGCTACACATTTAGGTCTCTGTACATCTAGATAGCCCATAACTAAAAAAAATACTCCAGATGTGTCAGCCATTTGGTTGTTACTAATGGATCCTCAGGCGCATCAAACTCTATGGGCTTCCACTTTAAAAAATCCTTGAACAACCTGTCGGCCTCGATGACACCCTCTGGAATTGGTGGCTCAACCACAGGCTCTGGCTGAGCTAGTGGAGCTGGAGGGACTACTGTACTACCAGGTGGTGTCTGCTGAAAATCTGTGCAAACTGGGCCAACTGTGCCATATCTCTACCTGCTGGGCTGCAAAAAATGCCTACATCTCTGCTCTCTATTTTGCAAACATGCGTGAGACCATTTCGAGCATGGCTACTACAAACTTTGCTATAGGAGCGGCATTCTGAGGCGAAACAGCCTCTACTTCTCCTCTTGGTAGGACAACAGTCGGGGCAAGTGGCCTGACCAATGGAATAGTACTTGACGAGGTCTCCTCAACATCCAGCATGGTGCCAATTCCTCTGTTGGTAGTGGATGACGTCCCTGCTCCACTACGTGTGACCGACATCTCTCATGATCTACACGCAAACCACACTGAGTTAGTCCATGCTCGGACGAAAAATGCTAACAACAAACTAAAGCATGTATGCTAGATGCAAGTATTGTAAAATAAACCCTTTAAACAAAACTTAAGGACAATCCTGGCGGCTGTTGGAGTGTTGATGATCATGGGGACAATGACCTAACTCAGTAGGTCAGTCTATAGAATCTATGACTCTGAGCTCTGATACCAACTGTAAGAACCCGACTCTAAAACATTTAAAATCTGACAATTAAGACATTCAACTAGAAATCAACATTTTATTATCAAAGTGACAACCCAAATAAAACATAAATCAGAATCCAAAACAATTTGAATCCCCTGGCAAGAGTATATTAAAAAAGTTCTAAAACAATTCCTTAAAAACAATCTAACATGCAGAATCTGTAAATAAATGGAAAAAGACTATACAACAGACTCCCATGATCCATTAGCTTCTCCTTTAGAAGGGAATACAACAACACTCAATAAGAATCCCCTACCGGGGAACAGTATGAAAGGCACATAATTTAGCATCCTAGCATACAAACATGCTCAAACCTCGAGAGCCTCTAACTCTCGGTTAAGGATCCATTGCAGATCTCTAAATGGGTTATCAATACAACTCCCAGAATCTCCAGAGTTTCTAACTCTCGGCTAACGTGATCAATTCACTATGCTGATCCTGGACACTTGGGAGAGTATCCAAGTGTGGGCTCTATACTGAACGGAAAGGTGTACTGATACACTAGCTCGATGGAGCTTTCCTCCCGGCATCTAATGCACATACGCGCACACTGCATGCTGCTCCAAATAGGATAAATGCAGGCCTACGCAATCTATGTCGGTCCAGGTACACATGCCTATAACTCGTAACGGTGTCCACTGATCCACAGCAGGCGGGAGGCTCTCGAGACCATATTGTGGCAGCCTGACTCACACCAACGCCTCAAGCTAAGGTGGTCCCAAGGCAGGCTTGCACCAAGGAAAGGACCTTGCTCTAGCAGGCCACATACTAGGCTTATGTCTGTGTGGTAGCTACTCCACACCCGACTGCACAAGGTAAGGAATCTGTCCTCATATCCTGACCGGTGAGGACTCGTACGTTGGTCCACTATCGGCCTCTAGATGATGACAACCTAGCAGGATCTAGCTAAGATGAAGCACCCTAGAGCTAACGGAGTTCAACAACAGCAATGCACAATGAACATTAGAACATCAACAGTCATAATTACATAGTAGTCACTACACTACTACAATTTGCAGAATAGATGGCGGGTTTAAAATTTGGTTTTTAAAAACACGGAGGAAACAATGGCGGGCACAAATGACCGCTATTGAAAAGCTTCGATGGCGTGCAGTAAAAACACATCGATGGCGGTCTTTTACGCCTGCCGTGAAATACAATCAATGGCGGCCATTGCACACCATCGATTGTGCCCGCCATTGATTATACAGAATCAAACGCGCGGGCTAGCTCTTCCAAAAAAATTTCATTTCCTCTTTCTCGACAGAAACCTCCGAAACCCTCACCCTCTTTCTCTATTCATCTTCTCTTCTCACTGACGCCGACACTGACTAACCCACCTCCGCCGACTAACCCTCCTTTCTCTTTGAAGCTCAGAAGGTAAAAAATTTCGACATTCTCTTCAACTTGAGGCAACTGATCTTCACAAATTGGGTAACTCTTTTTAAACTCTTTTTTATCTTATTTCTTTCTTAAATGCATGTTGTAACCTTTAAAATTTCATCATCTTAGGTAACCAATTTAAACATTTTTCAATTTAGAGCATTTTCAACTTGGAAAGTCTCTTCACAAATTGGTAATTTTATTATTCTGTAACTCTTTTTAGTCTCTTTTTATCTTATTTCTTCACAAATGCATGTTGTTAACCTTTCAAATTTGTGCATTTTCTTAAAGTCATTGTTTTTTTTATTTGATCATTTGTTTGAATTGTGCATTTGTTGTTTTGATAGCTATAAGAACCCGACCCAAAAAGTGGTCCTAAACCCGGTTCTCACCTAGCATGCTTGAATTTAAAAATGTTTAAATTAACTTGAAATTGCTTAACAAGAAAGCTCATTTATTAAATTCGTAGGAAAACATCCATTCAAATAACATCATTAAACAAGTCCTGGCCAGTATTTAAAATCCAAACTTTTCACAACAAAACAGTTTCTCTAGCATGCTATCAAGTAATTAAAGACTCATAAAGACACATAGAAAGACAGAATGTCGCGACTCCCATGATCAGCCAGTTCCCTCCGCTAGCCGTCCTAGTACTGTCCCAAGTTACGTGGTGGAAAAACCACAGAAATAAGGGTGAGTACAAACATACTCAGTAAGAATCCCCAATTGGGGTACAATACGATACAACAGTCATCTGGCATCTTAGTATACATGCAAACAGTTACCAACACAAAATATTGCTCAACGAGCTAATGGGGCAATTCTAGAATCCTTGGAAGTCTCCTACTTCCGGCCTAATGATTGGCTCTCCTAACCAATCCCAAGACATCCTCGAGGGTCTTTCTCCCTCGGCCAAATGATAAGCTAAAAAACCGATCCCAATAGATGTCAGACACCCTCGAGGGTCTTTCTCCCTCGACCAAATGATTAGCTCAAAAACCAATCCCAAATAAGTGTCCTCGAGGGCCTCTTACCCTCGGCTAGCTAAAACTTGACTAATGGGAGAGTACCCGAAATCTGGCTCTAAACTGGAACAGAAGTGGTGTACTCACGAACATTAGCTCGGGGGAGCGCTCCAAACCGGTGACTAATGAGTGTGCGCGCACACCGCATGCTACTGCAACCGGCATAAATGTGGGGACAAACTACACGGGCCAGGTACACATGCCTAGGACTCGGAAACGGCGTCAGCAAAGGGCTCGGC
Organism: Sicyos edulis; assembly: GCA_036507275.1. Classification (NCBI taxonomy): domain Eukaryota; kingdom Viridiplantae; phylum Streptophyta; class Magnoliopsida; order Cucurbitales; family Cucurbitaceae; genus Sicyos; species Sicyos edulis. Next base: position 22,388,280 of record CM071848.1, read on the forward strand.
TAGGTTCGTTGCTGCAGTGCTGGTGCGGCTGGAGAGAGCATCTGGGCAGAAACTCACACACAACACACTCGGTTCTTGGCTCAGCTTGGGATTAGGCACACACACACAACCACCGATTAGGGTTTGGCTGAACACAACAAAGGGAGAGTTTTTTTGGCTTGGGGAGAAGAAGAAGAAGAAAGAGATCTTACCTCTAAGTTCTTGGCTTGGATTCTTGGAGAAACGGTAAGAAGAAGAAGAAATCTTGGAGAATTTGGCAAGAAGATGATGGGAAGGGTGAGGGAACTCGTGCGGCAAAGAGAGGGGTTAACAAAACGATTTTTCCCTTTTTTCTTTCTTCAATAGGTTAAGCGATTCCTTCCCTGGGCTTTCCCCCTTCAAGTACGAGCTGAAGCAATCCTTTCTCTTTAATTAAACTCATTTAATACAAACCTGCAAACCCCTTTTGGTCAAGGGTTCAAATCCCAATGGAAGCACTTTAATTTTCTTTACTTTTATAATTACTCGAAAGACCTCCATGCTTCCAAACAACCAATATAAACTCTTGGGTCTTGCACCCAACAACCAACAAGCCTCAACAAAAGACAAGATTAGCCCTGGAATCCTGAATATCCACAAACCCTAACCGGGGAGCAAAATGACCAAATTGCCCTTAAAGGTTAAAATATATCTAACGGCCCAATCAAACATCCAATTAACGAACCGGAAACACCTGGAGAACCAGAACAGAAATCTGGGCCGTTACAATACTCCTTCCTTTTAATACTTTCGTCCTCGAAAGTTCTAAGACTAAAACAGCTCTAGGAAAACTCCACTGAACTTTAACCAATTGAGCTCCCGGATAAAACTACACCAGTTCTCCCTCTAAACTCAACTCTTTTGGGTTCCCAAAGGCTCAAAGCCAGAATGCCAGCGAGTCTGCCACAAAATATCTCAACCAAATCTAGTTATACACTGAGCTCTGAAGAAAGAGACGTGACCGTGCCAATCGGTAAGCCACATGCTCCGACTCGCTCCAACTCTCAAAAGGTCTGACAACCCTGAGGCTCACCTATCCTCGCTTGTCAAACTCAAAATGCCTCTCCACGACGCTTCTCTCAACAAACTTGCGGACTGGTCACAATCTTTAAAACACTACGCCATGCACCGACGTAGCTTCCCTGATTGCTCACAGCTGTTAACAAACAGCCTCAACCATACACCATGTGGACCAAACAACTGAACCCCTCGAGCTCCGGAAACCAGTCGGCCTACTCTCACTTCACAAACAAATCTCAACGAAAAACATCTCAACCACCATCTGGCGGCTGATCCTAAAGGCAAACTTCACCAACTGGCACGAGTCCAAACAACTAAGCCACCACATTAAAGAGAAATCATCGTGCCAAGACACACGCTCCACTTACCCAAACCAAAAAACTGGGCCCCTCAATGGCCGCCCGCAAACATTGCAACGCAATCCTACCAGCAACTGGCCTAAGAGAACATTGCCAGTCAAGGAAACAACCAACATTCCTCTCATGGCAATCCCGAGTAGCAAGGAAGATAGCACCACGCGGCTACTTGCAAACACAATAGCTTGAGGATAACAACTCAAAGGTCTAACCAACAAATGACACTGCACCACTGTGCCAACCAACTCAACTTTGGCTCAGCTATAACGCCAACTGCGAACGCACATCAACTAGGAACAAAGCCTGAGAAAGGCTTGCTCTACGAACCCAACTCAATCTTACAACGGGCGAAGCTCGCTTCCAAGGACATGCAACTCTCAATTCCAACTGGCTACTCAAAGGACTTCCTACTTTTAGCTTAGGCCTAACTCATCTTCCAACCAGAAACTCCACACCCGAAACATCGCAAGGAATACGAATAACGATAACCACAATGGCTGGCGGATCGCAAGCAACACAAACCAGCAGGCTACCTCAAAGGTTAAGACTCGAGGCTGGCATCCACGATGCAACTCAACCACCACAGAAACTAGGGGTTTCTCAAACTCCAAAGATCCAACAAATTTTCAGCAACAACTCAAACTCTTGACTTGACTGACCACTGCCCTCGCGTGGTCAACACAACTTGTCGCTTGCTAACAACACAACGTAGGGACCCTCTAGCTGGGCTGACCGCTGCGCCACTCTGACCACCTCCATTACATAGGAGCTAAGCTGACTCTTTCTAAACGGGAACGATTCCCTGACAAGCGGACTTCCAAAGGACAGCGAACTCCACGCACGTTCGCTATCTTGCTCAACAAAGGCTACAACAACCAATTCTCTCGGAAGCATCAGTAGAGGGATTCCACAATCGATGGATCCACCAACTGAGAACTAGCTGTACTTTCCCAAACGTCGAATGAGGGGTTAACTCCTGAAACTTCCCGAATAGGAACAAGTTCTCAGGGCAACGCCCGCTTGTTCCAACCAAGCTAGTTCTTGGACAACAAGGAAACTAACCCTCGGTCAACGCCAAGCACCAACTTGCTAACAAACTCGAAACCAACGCGGAGGTACTAAGAACAACACTAGCTTTTCAACCGACTACAAGCTTCCAGCAACTCATCCGAGGAACACTGCCTGGGTCTGACTGAGCTCTAGTGAGGCTCTCCACAATTTAGGGTTCCTCCGACCACCTTCCAACACACACTGTCGTCAAACGGTCTAATAGACAACTGGCTACACTGGCACAACTCCTTCTAGCATCTCAACTATGCTTGCCCGCTCCAACTCCTCGAAAGACCAAGAAGACCAAAAACGCTACAAAATGTGTCATCCTCCTACTCAAAGCATCAGCCACATCGTAGCTTCTACCCAGGGTAAGGATCCGAACAACACTCTTAGCAATGACAGTCAGAAACTACGCGGCTTTGCTACCACCGCTCTTGTTCAGTTCCAACTGAACTCCAACCATCGATCGAAAAGAAATTCCTCTAACCATGTAACGACCCAGGTTTTTCTTCCCGGTCTTCCAGGTATGCCCTAGGGGTAATTTGGTAATTTGGTCGGGCCGTCAGGGTCGTTTGTGTCTTTTCCAGTTACTAAAATTATTGGATGGTTTTTTGTAGGGGTTTGTGGTTTGGTTTGAGCAAGGTTTGATGCAAAAGTAAAAATAAAGGAAATTGTCTTTGCAGTATGGGTTTGAACCCGGTCTCTGGGAAGCTTGTGGAGATGTGTGCCAATTGAGCCATTAGGTGCTCTTGTTGCTCTTTCTGCATCACATCTTAGTTAACCTTGGATCTTTGGTGTTTGATGCATTTGGTTAAATGAAATAGAAATTAGGTTTGTTGTGTTTTCTTCTCCAAAAGAGTTGTGGCCGCCCAAGCTTTCTCCCAAGCTCTCCTTGCCGATTCTTCATCCTTGCAGCTCCCTTGGATCGTTCATCATCATTCCGGGTAGGTATCGATCTTCCTCTTCTTCTTCTCATCCGTTTGGTGTGCTTTTGGCCAAGTGAAAAGAGGTGTGTTGTGTGTGTTTGTGTTGATTGCAGCCAGCCGAGAGAAGCCCAAATGCAGCGACCATCGTCGCACGCCCACCGGCCAGATCGCGACGCCGGATCGCGCCAAAGCAGCGCACAGACGCCCCCTGCCGTCGCACCAGATCGCCCTTGCCGTCCACAAACCCACGTCGCGCTTAGATCTCGCACACAACAACCGCCCACCTGTTCGGCCATCGCCACCCGACGTCACGCGCCGGATCGCGCGCAGCAGCAGAGACGCTCGACGCCCGCGCGCTTCGCCCGTGTCGCTTGCCGAGCCGCTCGCCAAGCACGCTTCAGACGTTCGCCACGCGCGCGGCCCCTCGCTGAGCAACTCGCCGTGTCCGCATCGCACGCCAAAGACCCGCACACCGTGCAGCCGCGCTCGCTACTCGCCGAGTCGATGTCATGTCCATGCGCACGGCCGCGCTTAGCGCCCATCCGCGCGCAGCGCAGACGCGCCAATGGCGTGCCGTGCGGCCCAGCGGCCACTGCTGCACTGCTGCTGCCCGCTGCCAGCCTCAAGCTCGTGTCGCCGTGCCGCGTGAGTTCCCGAGCCGAGCTTGCTGCTCTATTGTTGTTTAGACGTTTTAGATGCTGATTATTATTGGTTTGCTAGGTTCCCGCCGCTAGCTCGGGATTGTTCCGCAAGACTTAGGATTTGTGTGTAGAAGCCTCCCACCAAGGTAAGGATTTCTTACCGGAGTTGTGTGGGCCTCGCGGTATATTTGTGATTGTTGTTTTGTATGCCTCGTATGATTATTAGCATGTTTAGCCCTAGGTGCTCTGTTTCAATTCTGATCGCATGAACTCTTGTATTGTTTCTCATGTTAGCCCATGCTAGGTTGTTCCATTCGCATGTTCGATATCTGTTCTTGCTTCGTAGTATCATGCTAGGTTCCTTGTATCTGTTGAGCACGTATTGGATCGCATTGAATGAATTGTTATTATTGTTATGGTTTAGAGTTCAAGTAGGTAGCATCATCCGGCCGGATGCATAACGTAACTTGCATCCCCGATGGGGGACGCACGAGATGGTACTCCGTCCTCGATCCCGTTAGGGTTTAGCTAACCCTAACGGTGGCCCCGCAATCTTGGGTGAGGGTGGCGATCGTTAAATGCCCCAACGGTCGGGATGATGACTTGGCATTGCCTCGCCCCGGCATCGGCACGCCCTCGCCGTGTTCGGCCGTAGCCCTTGATTGCCACTGTTAGGGCAAGGACCGCTTCGGTGTAAGCCTACCACGACCGGTTCCTTAGCCTCAAAGTGCGGTGGTACAGTCCGACATAGTTCACGTGTCCGTGTCTCACACCCCTATGTCGGTGACACCGATCCGGAGAGATTTAGTTAGGCATGGTGATCGAACTCGGGCGGCTTGCCACTGACCCGCACTTCCGAGTTTGCGGTAGCATGCGTGTGCGCGCTACGCCATTACAAATACGCCGATCGAGAGCTCCTCGGGATCTTGAGCCGCACACCTTTCGTATCGTCGATGAGATAGCCGAGGCCTAACTTGTTCCCGTATAGAGCGTATAGTGTGTTGTGGTATTTTCCTGGACTAAGACCCCGAGTTGGCATCCGAGGTCCAAGTGTGGACTTAGCTATGTGCTCCGCTCTGTGTTTGTACTCATAGCTTGCATACATTCTTCTAGATGATCATGTATATCGTATTGTACCCCGGTTGGGGATTCTTACTGGGTAATTCGTTACTCACCCTTATTCTCGTGGTTTTCCACGAGTAATCAAGGCGAGACAGGATGGTGAAGGAGGAGCCGTGATCATGGAATCCTGCTTTGTCATCTCGACCATTTTATTATATCATGACTCTTGACTTTTGTTATTTCCCTGAATGCATGTAGACGGGCACGGAGCCCCGTGGATGTTTTCTTACGCTTTATGGATTCCAAAGATATTTGTACTTGTGGATTGTTTAAATGGTTTAAATAAATCTCTGATCAGAGTATGCTTTTAGAAATGTATGTTTTGGTTGTTGAATGTTTCTGTTTTACTTGGGATCCGAAATGTATTTTTCATAATGTCTTTTATTTTCAATACATGCATTGGGGTAAAGGCCCATTTAGAGCCCCTTTTGGGTCGGGTCTTTACAAACCAAGTCAGGGTCCAACTAGCGTAACTTTCTTAAACAACAACCCGGCTACGAGCACGGTATCCTTACAACCAAAGTTAGAGCACTTGACAAGACCTAAAGCCCTGACACCTCAAGGACTGAGCATTGGTTTCTCAACACGAACCTCACGTGATTCCCAAAACTTACACCACGGAACGAGCTACATAAAAGTACACCAGCGTGTACAGCTCCAACTTGATTTTTTAAGATCCAAATCCAACAAGAACTCTCACACAAGGAAACTTTCGCCTCCAAATAGAGCCACAACTAGCAAGGGAGCAACAAGAAATCAAACCCACTCGGGGTCAACTCACCACGAAAAGCCACATTGGCCAACTCAATCTACAAGAGCATAACAACACCAAGCTAGCATACTTCGTACCAATGTGCACCACACAAAGCATCCAACTCATGGCGCTAACGCCGGAACAACCACGCATCATCGATGCCCACTCTTTTCAGACTAAGGGAACTCAAGGGTAGTTGAATCACACTACCAACAAATTGGCTCACAAGGCCACAACACAAGCGCGAAAACTCGGACGTGCTAGCCCTTAACAACCCTCAGCATCCTTCGTACCCAACTCTTGGTGACCCTGAAAAGCTCCTACTTTCCCTCGAACGACTTCACATTTGTAGTCATCTGACCACCACCGAGCTAGATCTCTTACGCAACCCAAACAAGTGCAACAACAGCAAACGGGCACAATGACTAGTGGGGATGCCAAACTCCGGGTGGGTCATAAAACCACCTGCACATCTGGTGCAAACTGGCCTGAACCTAGGCCTCCTACAAAGCTTGGTGCCAACAAGCACTTCAACCCATACAACACACAACAACTATATACTAGTTCCACTTCCCACTGAGGGTAGGGAAAGTCACACTCCAGGTGATGGGGACAAGGGCACTCCCAACAAGAATCTCACACTCAAGTGGTCTAATCTCTGCCATCTCGTCTAACAGACAATCCACGGTCCACTCTTGCATTCCACTCGATGCTCAACAAACACTCAAGCCAACCCTCGGGAGGTAACAACTAGCTCCACTTCTGGAACGTGCTAACAAAAGAGTGCTTCTTGCTACTAGCCAACTGGATGTCGCGGAAAGATTAAGTCCAGACAAGAAAACTTCACACTGCACCCTGACTACGGGGTACTAACAGAACTGGCTGCAAAACAACAGCAGGCTTGCAAGAGGTCAAGATGTCTCTACAACTTCCTCAAAAGCTACTAACTCGGTAGCCACTCCCTCGATAACATGTCAATCGACCAAGTGGCTTGTGGAGACTCTGCTGGACCGCCTCTCTTAGGGGACTTCCACCACCAAACTACTGTATCAAACAGCACAAGAACGGCATGCCTCGGCCACTGAACATCAGGACATCCCAACACTCGAATGATAAACTCGATCCTGACCAACCACCTCACTACTACCAGCGGGTTCTCTAAAACATCGAGCTCTACAGGCTTTCACTTGCCAAGTCCTTGAGCCACTTGCCGTACTCGGTTGCTCCATTCACATCATCTGCCTCAATGATACGCTCCTGCTGATCCTGCCCTCCTAAGGAACCTCTGAGACTACTGGAGCTACTGGGGTACCTACTGAACAAGCTGGGTCAGCTGGGCTATCGGTGCCCAAGACTCCACTCTCTGCGCTGCTAACTGCGCCACGGTATCCGCTATCTGATCAGCTAGAAGACCTGTCATCATCTCTCTCATGGCTGGAGCAAACTCTGCTCAAGGAGTCTCACATTGAGGCACGGTGGCCTCCACCCCACACTCTCGGTAACTCAACTACCAGGCCAAAAGTGGCCTACTGGTCTACTCAACCCTAGACGTGGTCTCAACAACATGCTCACTCCAACTCCTCTATTGGGAATGCCAAACGTCCAAGCTCCTCTATGTGCAATCAACATACTGGCGATCTACGCACAACACAAAAGCTAGTCCACCCTAGGACACTCACTGCCCAACAAGGGTAACTCATGTATACTAGATGCGGTATTGTAAAATAAAACCCTTAGCTTAATGAACTTAGACAAACCTGACGGCCGTGGAGTGCTGATGATCATGGGGACAACAACCTACAAAGCAGGTTAGTCTACAGAATCTATGACTCTGTGCTCTGATACCAACTGTAAGAACCCAACCCAAAAAGTGGTCCTAAACCCGGTTCTCACCTAGCATGCTTGAATTTAAAAACTTTTAAATAAACTTGAAACTGCTTAACAAGAAAGCTCATTTATTAAATCTGTAGGAAAACATCCATTCAAATAACATCATTAAACAAGTCCTGGCCAGTATTTAAAATCCAATAATTAAAACAACTTTTCACAACAAAAACAGTTTCTCTAGCATGCTATCAAGGATTTAAAGACTCATAAAGACAAATAGAAAGACAGAGTGTCGCGGCTCCCATGATCAGTTAGCTCACTCCGCTAGCCGTCCTGGTGCTGTCCCAAGTTACCTGGTGGAAAAACCATAGAAATAAGGGTCAGTACAAAAATACTCAGTAAGAATCCCCAACCAGGGTACAATACGATACAACAGTCATCTGACATCCTAGCATACATGCAAACAGTTACCAACACAAAATATTACTCAACGAGCTAACGGGGTAATTTCGGAATCCTCGGAAGTCTTCTACTTCCAGCCAAATGATTGGCTCTCCTAACCAATCCCAAGATATCCCCGAGGGTCTTTCTCCCTCTGCCAAATCATCAGTTCAAAAACTGATCCCAATAGATGTCAGACACCCTCGAGGGTCTTTCTCCCTCGGCCAAATGATTAGCTCAAAAACCAATCCCAAACAGGTGTCCTCGAGGGCCTCTTACCCTCGGCTAGCTAAAACTTGATTAACGGGAGAGTACCCGAAGTCTGGCTTTAAACTGGAATGGAAGTGGTGTACTCACGAACATTAGCCCGGGGGAGTGCTCTGAATCGGTGACTAACGCGTGTGCACGCACACCGCATACTGCTTCAACCTCTGTAAATGTGGGGGCCTAGGAACAAACTACGCGGGCTAGGTACGCATGCCTAGGAATCGGAAACGGCGTCACTGAATACAGTAGTGCGAGGCCCTCGACACTCATCTGTAACAGCCTATACCACCGACCTAAAACTAAGAACCGGCCAAGGTAGGCTTTCACCGTTGGCAGGGTTCCGCTCTAAAAGGCTACAAACTAGGCTTATATCAATGCGGGAGCAAATCCACATCGGCTGCCGGGGTGGAAGCAAAGTACGTTATGCTTCACACGGGATCCCGACCAGTGGGGACAAAGTACGTTATGTTCGCTCTCAACCTCTAGATGATTACAAACCCTACTATACTAACTACGAGTACAGAGTAATAGATTCCTGGCTAAACATACATTCTCCACATAAAACACATAGCCTAGTATGATACTACGAACTTAAGCATGAATCATAAATATGCTGGAAGAACAAACCTAGCATGGCACTAACATGTACAACAGGCAAACATGCTAGCAAGAAGTCAAACACAAGTTGTCCTATCCACTAACATGCTCATAACAGTAAATAAACATACAAGGCACATCATGATAATATCGCAGGGTCCACACAACCATGGTAAGAAATCCTTACCTGGAACAAGCAGTAGAGCAATAACATATACTAAGTGATCCTCGAGCTGTAGGCTATCAACAAAGCACAACAAACCTAACATCGACATTAGGATGGTCAATACACCTGCAAGCACCTAACTCAACCAAGAACGCAAAGGGGAACAGAAGTTACCCAAACCGAGAACCGGACAGCAACTAGAGAATACCACTCCACTACCTTGGGGTTCGCTGGGGGAAGCTCTGCCTGGCGAAGAGGCATCTTCACTGCTGCTCACGGCCAGCAGGGCTGTCCTGTGCGATGACAAGCAAAGAGCAGGCAGCCCGTGCGGATTCTGCGGCTGCGCGCTGGCAAAGGCTACTGCGTGGAGAAGGGCACGCTGACGAGGGCGAGGTGAAGGTCTGTTGTACACGTCGTTGCAGCAAGGTGACGTGCTTGGGCTACAGAGCGTTGGGCGATGATGCACGCCCGAGTGCAAACAAACAAGCGGTAGGACGATGCGGGTGAACTAGCCTGCTCAAGGGTGCTGCCGTAGCGAGGCGAGGCTGTTGCGACTTCGTGGGGCGAGACGGCGTGTAAATGGGCTAAACGGGATGCACCACATGGTCGAAGCGGCTGACCTCGGCTGGCAAGGCGGGCGAACTGCGATGCTTGGCGAAGGGCGTTGCATGTAGGAATGATCGGCTGCCTTGCCAGGACTTCGCTGGGGCGAACGGACGGGGCTGCGCAGTAGCAGCTGCTGGTCGTGCGGCAGCAAAGGGCTGGCTGGATTCGCTGCTGCAGCGCTGGTGCGGCTGGAGCGAACGTCTGGGCAGAAACTCACACACAACCACCGATTAGGGCTTGGCTTAACACAACAAATAAAGAGTTTTTTCGGCTAGGGAAGAAGAAGAAGAAGAAGAAGAAGAAAGAGATCTTACCTCTCGGTTCTTGGCTCGGGTTCTTGGAGAAACGGCAAGAAGAAGGAGAAATCTTGGAGAATTCGATAAGAAGATGATAGGAAGGGTGAGGGAACTCGTGCGGCAAAGAGAGGGGTTAACAAAACGATTTCTCCCTTTTTTCTTTCTTAAATAGGTTAAGCGATTCCTTCCCTGGGATGTCCCCCTTCGAGTCCCAGCAGAAACAAACCTTTCTCTTTATTTAAACTCATTTAATCCAAACCTCCAAACCCCTTCAGGTCAAGGGTTCAAATCCCAATGGAAGCACTTTAATTTTCTTTACTTTTATAATTACCCGAAAGACCTCCATGCTTCCAAACAACCAACATAAACTCTTAGGTCTTGCACCCAACAACCAACAAGCCTCAACAAAAGACAGGATTAGCCCTGGAATCCTGAAAATCCACAAACCCTGACTGGGGAGAAAAATGACTAAATTGCCCTTAAAGGTTAAAATATCTCTAACGGCCCAATCAAACATTCAAATAACGAACCGGAAACACCTGGAGAACCAGAACAGAAATATGGGCCGTTACAATAGCCATTTTCACTTGGAAAGCTCACTTTTGTAATGAAAATGGCTATGAAAACAACAAATGCACAATTTGTATTGTAGCTTGATTCAAAGTTTCCTTCTATTAGCCAAATTTGTATTGTAGCTTGATTCAATGCATGATTTGAATTATATACTTTGATTATGGAGTTAGCTAGTTTTTTTTTTTTTTTTTTTTTATTTAAGTTGAGTTATATATGTGACTAGATTCTACTTTGTTTAAAAAAATTTGTAGGTTAAGTTTCTCCAAGTTGACTAGATTTCTAACATGGCTATGGATAAGTCGTGGATGTTTAAGGATCGGATGTCACCGGAATACGGTTTAGGAGTTGATATATTTATAAGCAATGCAATACGACATTCAAAAGGTTTAAATGTCGTTTGTTGTCCGTGTTTGAAATGTGTGAAAGCCAAGTACCAAAGTGTAAATGTCATCAGAGACCATTTATTTTTTCATGGGATCGATCAAAGTTATAATGCATGGATTTGGCATGGAGAATCAGTATCGAGGACAAGAAACATGGAAAGTGTTCCAATAGATGATGAAATTTGGATGACCTAGATGACCCAATAGGGATGTTTGAGGCTGCACAAAATTACTTTAACGAAAATTCCTCTATATTTGAGGAAGCTTTAGAGGATGCCAAGAAACCATTATACCCTAATTGTAAAGATTTTATCAAGATATCAATGCTGATTTAACTTTTTAATTTGAAAGCAAAGCAATGATGGAGCAATAAAAGCTTCTCAAAGCTACTACAATTCTTGACCGTTTTATTCCCAAATCCTAATGAAATTTTGATATCTACCTATTATGCGAAAAGATACCTAGGTATCTTAGGAATGAAGTATGAAAAGATCCATGCGTGCATCAATGACTGTTGTTTATATCGAAAAGAACTTGTCGATGTAGAATTGTGTCCTACATGTGGAACATAGAGATGGAAGGTTAAGAAGAATATGAAAGAAGAAGTGAAAAATATTCCAGCAAAAGTCATGTGGTATTTCTCTCCTATTCCAATATTTGAACGAATGTTTCAAAGTAAAGAAACTTCAAAATTATTGACGTGGCATGTGACAGACCGCGAGGTTGATGGGTGTATACGACATCCAGCCGACACACTGTCATGGTAACAAATTGACGAAAGGTGCCCTGATTTTAGTTTAGAAACGAGGAACCTTCGTCTAGCTCTATCAACAGATGGAGTCAATCCCCACGGGGACCAAAGTACTAGATATAGTTGTTGGCAAGTTATGTTGGTGACTTACAATCTACCTCCATGGTTGTGCATGAAGCGTAAGTTCTTGATGCTAACTTCATTAATCTCAGGACCCAAACAACCTGGAAATGACATAGATGTCTATTTAAGTCCGTTAGTCAACGATCTGAAAATGTTATGGAACACAAACATTGAATGTTTTGACGCACATCGGCAAGAACGCTTCACCCTGAAAGCTATTTTGTTGTGGACCATTAATGATTTTCCAGCATATGGTAACCTATGTGAGTGTACGATAAAAGGTTATAAAGCATATCTGATTTGTGAAGAGATGTAACGGCCCAGGTTATCATTTCGGATCTCCAGGTACGTTTGGTTAGTTATTCGGTCGTTTGGTTGGGTCGTTAGGGCTTTCTGAGCTCCCAAGGGCATTTTGGTCATTTGACCTCCGAGGGCATTCGAGTGATTTTTTAGGATACCGGGTTGTTTCTTAAATTATTTTGCATAGTGACTGAATTCTGGTTTCAGGTTTTGGGACCGGGAGTTGTTTGGAGGCCGTTTGGAATTAATTAGAAAAATTGGTTTTAAAAGTGAGCTTGCCAAGACTCGAAGGGGGAACCTCTTTTGACCCTTGGAATTTGGAAGGATTTTAAAACATTTATATTGAGAAAATAGAAGCAAAAAAATTTCCATCCCCCTTCAAATTAGGAAACGTGCAAGCCCTAGCCCCCTTCCCTTTCTCCTTCGTGCTCACCATCCCCACACGCCGAACTCCCATCGCCGAGCCCACATAACCACCGCCCGCCACTCAGCCCCATGCCATCGCAGCTTCACGTCGCAAGCGATCGCCCTCCCTCGCCGAAACAAGCCGAGTCATTCGCCAACGCTGCCGATCGCCCCGCTCGCAGCAACACGCTATCACCGCGACGCTCTGCCATAGTGAGCTTGTCGTTCGCCTAGCTGCTCTCAGGCACGCATTCGCATACGAAACCCACTGCCCTGCCGAATGCTGCAGCACGCACTGCACGCCTCACCCGCACAGCCGCAGCGACGCAACTTTCGTACTCCCGCACCTGTCTGCCGAGTGTGTGTTCTCTGTTTTGGGTAAGCTTCATCCCGAGACTATTTTAATGTTTAATGGTTTGTTGAATACCACCTAGGATTTATGTGTGTTGTGTGGTTTAACTCATAGGTGAATTCGTACTTTCTGGTAGCCCGGGATCACTTCTCGCTTTCTGACTTTTCCACTGTTCAGGTAAGGGTTCCTTGTCGGAGTTGTGTGGGCCCTGCGCATGATTTTGATAGCCTTCTAGCTATGTGTTATGTATGTTATTGTAGGTTTGTTAGTGGATTAAGTTGTGTAGGTGGTTTGTATGCCGAGCTATTCTGTATGATTGAAATTGTGTGCCTTGTATGTCCGTTTACTTGCCCTGTTTCCTGGTTACTGTTTTTATGCATGTTCTGTTATTAAGACTTGGCTTGTAGTACTTCCTTGTTTAATAAGAGGCTTGATTGTCTGCTCATGCTATATTGACTTTAGCCTTGTTGTTTGTCAGACACTGTTAGCCTAAGTAGCTCTTGTAGTAATTGCTTGATATGGAGCCCGAGTGACAGTCGAGGTGCGTGCTGGCTCGGTTATACTCAGGAGTGACAATCGAGTGGCGTGCTGGCTCGTTTCCCCAGGTGACAGTCGAGTTGCTTGCTGGCTTGGATGACCCACGAGTGACAGTCGAGTGGCGTGCTGGCTCATTTTTCCAAGTGACAGTCGAGTCGCATGCTGGCTTGGATAACATGAGTGACAGTCGAGTTGAGTGCTGGCTCGTTGTGCCCTAGTGACAGTCGAGTTGGGTGTTGGCTCGGTTAGTGATAGGGTTAAGCCCAGATGTGTGCTGCCCGGTGTAGTTAGGACAAGCTCGGTGGCGTGTTGTCCCTAGTTAGCTAGTTGAATGCTAACCTAGTTTTCTTAGAGATAGACGATTAGAGACCGAGGACACTTAGGATGCCCTCCTGTTTTGGTCAGCCCAGTGGTGTGCTGACCCGGTTTGTCACTAGTTGACCTTTGTTGTGAAACTGCCAATGTGTATTATTGTTGTGTGCTTGTATGCTAGGATGTTAGATGATTTGTCTTGCGTAATGTACCCCAGTTGAGGGATTCTTACTGAGTGCAATTGTACTCACCCCTTGCTGTGGTTTCTTCCACCATGTAACTTGGTACAACATCGGGGTGGCTAGAGGAGGAACTGATCGATCATGGGGACGAATCTGTTTCATCTTCCGTCTTGCATTTGCACTTTTATTTGAAAGATTTTTATTATGTTAATTTTTATAAGCTTTTGTAAACTCTGGCCAGAGGCTAAGGATTTTGAGATTTGTTTTAACTATTGACTTTCTGAAACTTGAATTAATTTTATCAGTACATGTTATCCAAGTTTGGTTTTTTTTAGACTATGTTTTCTTTAAATTCATGAGTTAATGCATGAGGTAAGGATCATTGAGACCATTTAGAATCGGGTCTTTACAGTTGGTATCAGAGCTTAGAGTCATAGATTCTGTAGACTGACCAACTGAGTTAGGTCGTTGTGTCCCATGATCATCAACACTCCAACAGTCGCCAGGTATGTGCTTAAGCTTGTTTAAGGGTTAAGTTTCCATTACCTGCATCTAGCATACTAGCCTTGTTTTGTTGTTGGTAGTGTTGGTCCGAGATTGGACTAACTTGGTGTGTTGGGTACAAATCATCGATATGTCGATTACCAGACGCGGAGCAGGATCGTTTGGTGCTGCCAACTGGGGTGCTGGCATTTAGATAACGACTGATGAGGTAGCATCAGGACTGAATCAGACCCGTAGGACGCCTGTGGCTCCTGCTACTAATATGCCCCGAGGTGGGGGAGAGACTTCACAGCCCCAAACTGCAGCTCCTAGAGCAGAGCTGGCATCGATGATGCGAGAGATGATGTTCATGATGGCTGAGCAGAGGGCCGAGTCACGAGCATACGATTTTCGGCCACAGCTTGCGAGCGGCTTGTAGTGTAGAGGAGGAGTCCTGAGCCCGCATACTCGATTAGTTGAGTTGCTTAGACAGGCGCCGCCAGTTGCACCTACAGTTCTAGTGAATCCCCAGGGAGGCCAGGGGCTTGTAGTTGTTGAGGCTGCTCTAGGGAATGGAACCATCGAGAACGGCCACTGGCTCAAAGATTTTTGCAAGTGGAAACCTAAGGAGTTTAATTCGATTGAGGGTCCGCTGAAAGCAGCGATATGGTTGGACAGGATGGAGTATATCTTCCAAGTTATGGATTGCCCCGATACTCAGAGACCGCGGTGTGTCGCGCATGTCCTTGCTGACACAGCAGTGTGGTGGTGGGAGTCTACACTCCGAGGCAGACCTGCAGGATCCCCACCCCCTACTTGGGAATTCTTTAGGGTTGCATTCAAGGTTCAGTATATCAGTGAAGAGGCCCAGCAAGAGATGATTGAGGCATTCAATAGCTTGAAGCAGGGGGACGACTTCATAGAGGAATATGAGAGGAAGTTTTCTAAGCACAATCATTTTTCCTTAGAGCTAGTTGCCACCGAGGAACTTAAGATTAAGAAGTTCATCGGAGGACTCAGGTTGGAGGTTGCCCAAGACATCAGGGCACTCGCTCTAGATACCTACACCAGGACAGTAGCATTGGCCAAGATTTACAATAGGAAGTACTCCCGTGAGAAGATTGTCGTAGTGACACAGAGTCAGCCCGCCAGTACAGGGCAGAAAAGGAAATTTGATCAGAGGAGTCAGCAGCGTCATCAGGGCCGTTTTCAGCAAAAAGATCAGGTCGCCAGTAGGGTGTAGTGAGACAGCCGCCTTATTGCAGGACTTATGGCAAGAATCATTTTGGTATGTGTGGGACTTCGCCTAGATCTTACTTGAGATGTGGCAAGGAAGGGAATATGGCCAGGCATGCCCTCAGGGTGAGATAGCAGCTAAACCGGCTCAGCTGTAGGGCCGAGTATTTACCACGACTCGGTAGGAGGCTGAGAAGACTGATGCAGCTGTTGCAGGTACCCTACTTGTCCTAGATCACTATGCTTATGTACTATTTACTTCGGGCTCGACCCATTCTTTTATCTCTGCGTTGTTTGCTAGTCAAGCTTGTTTAGTGCTGGAAGCGTTAGGGTTTGACTTATGTGTTGCCACTTCTTCGGGAGTTAGTATGTTGGCCAGAGACAAGGTTAGATATGGTAGGATCCTAGTGTCCGGAGATTCTTTAGCAGCCACCCTCATAGTGTTACCTATGAGTGGATTTGATGTGATCCTAGGCATGGATTGGCTAGCAGAAAATCATGCACTAATTGACTGCGGCTAGAAGGAAGTGGTGTTTAGGCCGCCCAAGAAACAAAGTTTCAAGTTCCGCGGTGTCCTGAGAGGAATCTGCCCACTGTTGATTTCTGTAGTGAAAGCCCAGCGTTTGTTATCTCGAGGAGCTTGGGGCTTTCTAGCAATTTTGTCTGGAGGAGACCATCCTCCATTGTCGGTTGATCAGGTGCCGGTCGTACGGGAGTTTGCAGATGTGTTTTCAGAAGAGTTGCCCGGGTTGCCACCTCAGCGGGAGGTTAATTTCACAATTGAGCTCGAGCCAGGGACTCTTCCTATCTCGAAAGCTCCCTACAAGATGGCGCCAGCGGAGTTGAAAGAGCTGAAGGTTCAGTTGCAAGAGATGTTAGACAGGGGTTTTATCCGACCCAGTGTGTCCCCGTGGGGAGCACCAGTTTTATTTGTGAAAAAGAAAGACGGTTCGATGTGCCTCTGTATAGATTACAGAGAACTGAACAAGGTTACTGTAAAGAACAAGTACCCATTGCCACGTATTGATGACTTGTTCGATCAGCTCCAGGGAGCAATTGTGTTTTCAAAGATAGATTTAAGGTCTGGTTACCATCAGCTGGGGATCAGGGATGCAGACATCCCCAAGACTGCTTTCAGGTCGAGGTATGGCCATTACGAGTTCGTGGTGATGTCTTTCTGGCTAACCAATGCCCCAGCAGCTTTCATGGATATGATGGACTGAGTGTTAAAGGCATTCTTGGACAGCTTTGTCATTGTATTCATCGATGATATCTTGATATACTCCAAGGCTAGAGAGGACCATGCTACGCACTTGAGACAAGTTCTGACAGCTCTGAGGGAGAACCAGCTATATGCAAGTTCTCCAAATGTGACTTTTGGTTGGAGCATGTTGTATCCAAAGATGGCATAGTAGTGGATCCCGCCAAGTTAGATGCAGTAAGTTCTTGGACGAGACTGACTACGGTCGCGGAGATACGCAGCTTTCTAGGTCTGGCAGGCTACTACCGTAGGTCCGTTAAGTACTTTTTTGCCAAAGCAGCGCCCTTGACCAGGTTGACTAAAAAGGGCGTCGATTTTTTTTGGGATGATAACTGTTAAGAGAGTTTTGTTGTTTTGAAGCACAGTTTGACTACAGCTCCGGTGTTGTCAGTTCTAGAGGGAACCGGTTGTTTCATGGTATATAGTGATGCTTCTAAGTTTGGGTTGGGTTGCGTTCTGATGCAGCATGGGAAAGTCATTGCCTACGCTTCATGACAGTTGAAACCATATGAGAAGAACTACCCGACACACGACATGGAGTTAGCAGCAGTGGTGTTTGCTTTAAAAATCTAGAGGCATTACCTATATGGAGAAAGGATTCAGTTATTCACAGACCACCAGAGCCTAAAATACTTCTTCACTCAGAAGGAGTTGAACATGAGGCAGAGAAGATGGCTTGAGTTGGTGAAGGACTATGATTGCGAGATCTAGTATCATTCGGGCAAGGCCAATGTTGTGGTTGATGCCTTGAGTAGGAAAACTTCACACTCTGCAACCTTGCTGAGTTCACAGATCCCGTTACGGAAAGAGTTAGAACGAGCCGGTATAGCAGTATTGTTGGGAGAGGTTACCGCCAGGGTAGACCAGTTGACTGTTCAACCTTCCATCAGGCAGAGGATTATTAATAGCCAGCTGAGTGATCCCGAGTTAAGCCGACTGATTGCTAGAGTGTAAGCCGATGGAGATTTTGACTTTGTTGTAGCACCAGATGGTGGTTTTAGGTATAGAGGACGCCTTTGCGTGCTGGCGGACGCTGGACTGCGAGCTGAGTTGCTTACTGAGGCTCACAGTTCCCCGTTCACTTGGCACCCAAGGGGCACCAAGATGTATCAGGATCTTAAGCAAACCTTCTGGTGGAACAACATGAAAAGGGATATTGTAGAGTTCGTTAGCCGGTGTCTCACTTGTCAACAAGTGAAGACTTCTAGACAGAAACCCGCAGGGTTGTTGCAGCCGCTGAGTGTGCCTCAATGGAAGTGGGAAGATATTTCCATGGATTATATCTCTGGTTTGCCGAAGACGCAGAAATGGTTTACTTAGATCTGGGTGATAGTAGACCGTTTGACTAAGAGTGCGCACTTCATCCCTGGTAAGATCACCTATACCGTGGAGCAGTGGGCACAATATTTTTTAGAACGGTACCATGGGGTACCCGTTAAAATTGTGTCTGATAGAGACTCCCGTTTCACTTCTCGCTTCTAGAGAGCACTCCAAAAAGGTTTGGGAACCGAATGCAGCTTTAGCACAACGTTCAACCCTCAGACCGATGGGCAGACTGAGAGGGTGAATCAAATTTTGGAAGATATGCTGAGAGCCTGTGTACTAGACTTTCCGGGTAGCTGAGACCAGTACTTGTATTTGATGGAATTTGCTTACAACAACAGTTATCAGGCCACAATTCAGATGGCTCCGTTTGAGGAGTTGTATGGTAAGCATTGTAGTTCTCCAGTGTTCTGGGTCCCGAGTTACTTCAGTTGACTAATGATGCAGTACAGAATATCTGAGCTCGTATGTTGACCGCCCAGAGTAGGCAGAAGAGCTACACCGATGTCAGGCGTAGAGATTTAGAGTTTGATGTGGGACAACATGTTTTCCTGAAGGTAGCACCGATGCGTGGAGTACTGAGATTTGGGAAGTGGGGCAAGCCAAGTCCCAGGTTTGTGGGACCTTTTGAAATTCTTGAGCGAATAGGTCCAGTGGCGTACCGATTAGCGTTGCCTCCGTCTTTGGCATCTGTGCATAACGTATTCCACGTATCGATGCTGTGACAGTATGTTACGGACCCGTCCCACATTATTAACTACGAACCGTTAAAGCTGAACCAAGATTTGAGCTTCGAGGAGAGGCCTGTTCAGATTTTGGACCGGGAACGCAAGGTTTTAAGAAACCGGGAGATCAATCGAGTCAAGGTTCAGTGGAGAAATCAGAGGGCAGAGGAAGCAACTTGGGAACTAGAGGACGAGATGAGGTCGCTTTACCCGGAGTTATTCCAGTCTTTTCACTTTCAGGGACGAAAGTCTTAAAAGGAGGGAATACTATAACGGCCCAGGTTATCATTCCAAATCTCCAGGTACGTTTGGTTAGTTATTCGGTCGTTTGGTTGGGCCGTTAGGGCTATTTTAGGGTATTTTGGTCATTTGACCTCCAAGGGCATTCTATTGATTTTTCAGGATACCGGGTTGTTTCTTAAATTATTTTGCCTAGTGACTGCATTCTGGTTTCAGGTTTTGGGACTGGGAGTTGTTTGGAGGCCGTTTGGAATTAATTAGATGGTTTTAAAAGTGAGCTTGCCAGGACTCGAAGGGGGAACCTATTTTGACACTTGGCATTTGGAAGGATTTTAAAACATTTATATTGAGAAAATAGAAGCAAAAAACTTCCCATCCCCATTCACATTAGGAAACGTGCAAGCCCTAGCCCCCTTCCCCTTCTCCTTCGTGTTCACCATCCCCACACGCCGAACTCCCATCGCCGAGCCCACATCACCACCGCCGGCCATTCAGCCCCACACCGTCGAAGCTTCATGTCTCAAGCGATCGCCCCGCTCGCTGCAACGCGCCATCACCGCGACTCTCCACCATAGCGAGCCTGCCGTTCACCTAGCCGCTCTCGTGCACGCATTCGCACGACTGGTTCGCTTCGCCCCTACGAAGCCCACTGCCCTGTCGAGTGCTGCCGCACGCATCGCACGCCTCACCCGCACAGCCACAGCGACGCAGCTTCCGCACGCCCGCACCTATCCGCCTGCTGCTGCTCACCGCCGAGCCTTACCGCACATGCCGCATGTTGCCGCACACCCTTGTCAAGGCTGCCTAGCTGCCGAGTGTGTGTTCTCGGTTTTTGGTAAGCTTCATCTCGAGACTATTTTGATGTTTGTTCGTTTGCTGAATACCACCTAGGATTTATGTGTGTTGTGTGGTTTCACTGATAGGTGAATTTGTACTTTCTGGTAGCCCGGGATCACTTCTCGCTTGCCAACTTTTCCACTGTTCAGGTAAGGGTTCCTTGCCGAGGTTGTGTGGGCCCTTCGCATGATTTTGATAGCCTCCTAGCTATGTGTTCTGTATGTTATTATAGGTTTGTTAGTGGATTAGGTTGTGTACGTGGTTTGTATGCCGGGCTATTCTGTATGATTGAAATTGTGTGCCTTGTATGTCCGTTTACTTGCCATGTTTCCTGGTTACTGTTTTTATGCATGTTCTGTTATTAGGACTTGGCTTGTAGTACTTCCTTGTTTAATAAGAGGCTTGATTGCTGCTCATGCTATATTGTCTTTATCCTTGTTGTTTGTCAGACACTGTTAGCCTAAGTAGCTATTGTAGTAATTGCTTGATAGGGAGCCCGAGTGACAGTCGAGGTGTATGCTGGCTCGGTTATACTCAGGAGTGACAGTCGATTGGCGTGCTGGCTCGTTTTTCCAAGTGACAGTCGAGTCGCCTGCTGGCTTGGATGACCCGAGTGACAGTCGAGTTGAGTGCTGGCTCGTTGTGCCTGAGTGACAGTCGAGTTGCGTGCTGACTCGGTTAGTGATAGGGTTAAGCCCAGATGTGTGCTACCGGTGTAGTTAGGACAAGCCCGGTGGCGTGCTGTCCCTAATTAGCCAGTTGAGTGCTAACCTAGTTGTCTTAGAGATAGACGATTAGAGATCGAGGACACTTAGGATGCCCTCTTGTTTTGGTCAGCCCAATGGTGTGCTGACCCGGTTTGTCACTAGTTGACCTTTGTTGTGAAACAGCCAATGTGTATTATTGTTGTGTGCTTGTATGCTAGGATGTTAGATGATTTGTCTTGCGTAATGTACCCCGGTTGAGGGATTCTTACTGAGTGCAATTGTACTCACCCCTTTCTGTGGTTTCTTCCACCACGTAACTTGGCACATCATCGGGGTGGCTACAGGAGGAGCTGATCGATCACGGGGACGAGTCTGTTGCATCTTCCGTCTTGCATTTGCACTTTTATTTGAAAGATTATTATTATGTTAATTTTTATAAGCTTTTGTAATGTAACGACCCGACCCGAAAGGGTTCTAACTAGGTCGTTACCTCAATGCATGCATTACAAATCTACAGAAAATTTGCAAGACGGTGTTCGGATTCTAAGTAAAAACTAAAACATATAACATCCATTTAAAATCAACATCAATTCCCCGAACTGTCCCTGTTTCCAAGCACCTGTTCCAAGTCAAATACATTTACAAAACTTACTCTGATCAGAGATTCATTTAAAACATACAAACTTTACAACAATGCTAGAATCTGGAAATACATTCAGAAAACACCCTAGGGCTCCGTGTCCAACTACATGCATTCAGAGAACATTTAAATCATAACATAAACATAAGACTCAGAGTTGAACAACGGGTTTCCATAATCACAGCTCCTCCTCCAGCCATCCTGTCTCAAACCATGGTTACCTGTGGAAAAACCACAGAAATAAGGGTGAGTAACGAATTACTCAGTAAGAATCCCCAACCGGGATACAATACGATATAATCAGTCATCTAGTACCAAAGCATGCAAGCAAACAGCTACCAACACAGATCATAGCTCAACGAGCTCATAAAACAAGATCTGGAGTCATCGGAAGTCTCTTTCTTCCGGCCTAGCTCGGATTGGATACACTGACCAATCTTGGACATCACCGAGGTATCTGCCACTCGGGGGGAATACACTGATCCCTAGAATGTCCTCAAGGGACTCCTTGCCCTTGCCACTAATCTGGACTTACGGGAGAGTACCTGAAGTCAGGCACTAACGGAAGGAATGGTGTACTCACGACGTTAGCCCGGGGGAGCTCTCCGAACCGGCAACTAACGCGTGTGCGCGCACACCGCATGCTCCTCTGCAACTGGCGTAAATGAGGGGGCCTAAGGGTAAACTACGCGGGCCAGGTGCACATGCCTATGACTCGGAAGCGGTGTCACCGATCACGATGAGCGAGGCCCTCGGCCTCATCATCATGCGGCTGATCCCACCGACTGAAGCTAAGAACCGGCCAAGGTAGGCTTACACCGTTGGCAGGGTTCCGCTCTAGCAGGCTACAAACTAGGCTATGCCGAAGTGGGTAGCTAAGTCCACAACCGGCGGGTCGGGGGGGTAGCAAGATACGTTATGCTTCGCACACTTTACTCCCGACCTAAGCTACTGGGGACAAAGTACGTTATGTCCGCTCAACCTCTGAATGATGACAAACCCTACAACTCTATCTAAGAGTACAGAGTAGAAAGCAATGATTCCTGGCTAGCAAGCAAAGACCGACATCAATCACACTACCTAGCATGATACTACGAGCTTAAGCAGGAATCACAAGCATGCTGGCAGAACAAACCTAGCATGGCACTAACATGTAATATCAAGCAAACATGCTAGCAGAAATCAATCAAAGCTGCTCTATTATTATCATGTTCATAACAGTCAGCAAACAAGCAAGGCATAATCATGAAAATATCGTAGGGCCCACACAACTCCGGTAAGAAATCCTTACTTGGTCGAAAGGCAACAACACACAATAAAATAACTGCGATCGAACCCGAGCAACCTATATCGAGCCAAACAAACACATCAATAATCATATAATAGCCCTAAATATAACAAAATAAACAGGGCTCGGCTCGGGAGCAACTCACGAGGCGCGGCTGACACGCGAACGAGCCGGCTGCACGGGCTAGGCAGCCAAAGGGGCTGGCTGGGCGCGCTGGGGCGCTGGCGCTGGGCGCGAGCTGCGCGCGGACATGCGCTGGGGCGACGCTGGGCGAGCGGGCGCGGGCGCTTGCTCGGCTGGGTGACGGCGCGCGGTGCGGCTCGGCACAGGGGACGGCGCGCGGGCGCAAGCGCGACACGACGACGCGGTGCGCGCGATCGGCGCTGGGGCCGCGCGACTTCGGCGCGCGGACGACACGGCGATGCGACGCGACATCGCGTGCCACGGCTCGGCACGATCACAGCGCCAAGGGCGACACTGACGAGGGTAGGGCGAGGCGCGCGGCTGTGCTCTACTGGCCCAGGCGCGCGCGACGCCTTCGGGGCGACTGGGGCGGCTTCGGTGTGGCGAGGCGAGAGCGCGGGGGGCACGGCAGCGACGCGGGCGAGCTAGGGCTGGGCTAGCTCGGGCTGGGCTTGGGCGAGCCAGGGGCTACTCGGGCTAGGGCTGGGCTAGGGGGCTAGCTCGGGGAGAGAGAGAGAGAGAGAGAGAGAGAGAGAGAGACAGAGAGAGAGAGAGAGAGAAAATTGATTTTTGGGGAAAAAATAAAATAAAAAGGAAAATAAAAAGGAAAATGGGAAAAAAGGGAAAAATGGGATTTTTATCTCATTTTTCCATCCTTATCCACTTAAAACCTCAAAATCCCATTTCCCGGCTTCCTCATTCGAGACCCGACCGAAGCAATCTTTTCCAATAAATAAAACTCACTTAAATCCAACTCCCAAACCAACAATAAGGGTCTGGGCTCGAATCCCAAAGGAAACACCCAACAACCAATACTTTGCCAAAGCCCAAACCACAACCGAGCATCCAACCGACTAGCCCAAACACCTCGGGACTCGCAGCCACCAACAAACAAGCCTCGACAAAGGCAGGAGCTACCTCGAAGCCCTGAACCACAAATCCTGCTAGTCCACCTCTCTCAAGGGACTACCACCACCAATTGTTGTACCAAACAGCACAGGAACGGCACACCTCGGCCTCTGAACAGCAGGGCATCCGAACACACGGATGCTAAACTCAAACTCGCCAATCAAGCTTTACTACTAGCGTGAACTTTCTAAAACATCGAGCTCTACAGGCATCCACTTGCCAAACTGGGCGGCTCCATCAACGCCAACAAACTCATCTGAATAAACCTGCTGATCATGCCCTCCCGGGAACCTCCGGGGCTACAGGAGCTACTGGGGGGAAATGCTGAAACAAACTCTGCCAGCTGGGCTATCTATGCCCGGGACTCCTCACTACGCGCTCTGAATGCGCTGGTCTCCGCGCTCGATAGCTAAAGACACGCCATCAAATCTCTCATGGTCGGAGCACACTCTGCTCAAGGAGTCTCAC
This sequence comes from Sicyos edulis, assembly GCA_036507275.1. Lineage (NCBI taxonomy): Eukaryota > Viridiplantae > Streptophyta > Magnoliopsida > Cucurbitales > Cucurbitaceae > Sicyos > Sicyos edulis. The sequence goes on from CM071848.1 coordinate 22,412,588, forward strand.
TCGAGGCGCCGCTAGCCTCTACCCCTCCACTAGGCAACTCAACCGCCAGAGCCAACTCGCCAACGGGTCTAAACGACCGGGCGCGCCTCAACATCAACACGATCACCCAACTCCTCGGTCGGACATGCCAAGCGTCCTGCTCCTGCAGGTGCGATCAACATATCGGGCGATCTGCACAAAGCCCTCCACCCTCTCACTAGGGAAAAGCGACAATCGGGCCACAAATGGCCAATGGGAGTCTAAGCTCGCCTCCCTGGGGACGACGTGCGGGGCATCCGAAACTATCTGGATACCTCAACAAGTCGCTAAATCATGCTCGCCTTCTGCGAAAAGTTGGCATGATAGCTCTCTAAGCCCAAACCAACAACGAGTCGAACTCCGCTCGTCTCCCTCCACAACACTACACAAGGCATACACTAGATGAAAAGTATTGTAAATTCTTACCCCTTTCTTTAAAATAGTAAACTTAGGCGTGCTGATGACCGCCGGAGTCTTGATGATCATGGAAAAACGACCTACAACAAAGGTCGATCTATAGAATCTATGACTCGAGCTCGATACCAACTCAGAATGACCCGACCGAAAGGGTTCTAACTAGGCCGTTACCTCAATGCATGCATTACAAATCTACGAAAAATTTGCAAGACGGTGTTCGGATTCTAAGTAAAAACTAAAACATATAACATCCATTTAAAATCAACATCAATTCCTCGAACTCGTCCTGTTTCCAAGCACTGCTTCCAAGTCAAATACATTTACAAAACTTACTCACGATCGAGATTCATTTAAAACATACAAACTTTACAACAATGCTAGAATCGAAATACATTGAAAAACACCCTAGGGCTCCGTGTCCAACTACATGCATTCAGAGAACATTTAAATCATAACATAAACATAAGACTCAGAGTTGAACAACGGGTTTCCATGATCATAGCTCCTCCTCCAGCCATCCTGTCTCGCACCATGGTTACCTGTGGAAAAACCACAGAAATAAGGGTGAGTAACGAATTACTCAGTAAGAATCCCCAACCGGGGTACAATACGATATAATCAGTCATCTAGTACCAAAGCATGCAAGCAAACAGCTACCAACACAGATCATAGCTCAACGAGCTCATAAAACAAGATTTGGAATCATCGGAAGTCTCTTTCTTCCGGCCTAGCTGGGATTGGATACACTGACCAATCCTGGACATCACCGAGGTATCTGTCACTCAGGGGAATACACTGATCCCTAGAATGTCCTCAAGGGCCTCCTTGCCCTTGCCACTAATCTGGACTTACGGGAGAGTACCCGAAGTCAGGCTCTAACGGAAGGAATGGTGTACTCACGACATTAGCCCGGGGGAGCTCTCCGAACCGGTAACTAACGCGTGTGCGCGCACACCGCATGCTCCTCTGCAACCAGCGTAAATGCGGGGGCCTAAGGGTAAACTACGCGGGCCAGGTGCACATGCCTATGACTCGGAAGCGGTGTCACTGATCACAGTAGCGCGAGGCCCTCGGCCCTCATCATGCGGCTGATCCACCGACACGAAGCTAAGAACCGCCAAGGTAGGCTTACACCGTTGGCGGGGTTCCGCTCTAGCGGGCTACAAACTAGGCTATGCCGAAGTGGGTAGCTAAGTCCACAACCGCGGGGGTCGGGGTAGCAAGATACGTTATGCTTCGCACACTTTACTCCCGACCTGAGCTACTGGGGACAAAGTACGTTATGTCCGCTCAGCCTCTGGATGATGACAAACCCTACAACTCTATCTAAGAGTACAGAGTAGAAAGCAATGATTCCTGGCTAGCAAGCAAAGACCGACATCAATCACACTACCTAGCATGATACTACGAGCTTAAGCAGGAATCACAAGCATGCTGGCAAAACAAACCTAGCATGGCACTAACATGTAATATCAAGCAAACATGCTAGCAGAAATCAATCAAAGCTGCTCTATTATTATCATGCTCATAACAGTCAACAAACAAGCAAGGCATAGTCATGAAAATATCGCAGGGCCCACACAACTCCGGTAAGAAATCCTTACTTGGTCGGAAGGCAACAACACACAATAAAATAACTGCGATCGAACCCGAGCAACCTATATCGAGCCAAACAAACACATCAATAATCATAAAATAGCCCAAGATATAATAAAATAAACAGGGCTCGGCTCGGGAGCAACTCACGAGGCGCGACTGACACGCGGACGAGCCAGCCGGCTGACGGGCTAGGCGACCAAAGGCAATGGCTGGCGCGCTTGGCGCTGCTCGCGCTATTAAGCGCGGCGCTGGCGCGAGTCGCGCGACAAAGCGCCAGGCGACGCGATGGCGGCGGCGCGCCAGCGCGCTTTGGCATGGGATACAGCGCGGGCGCGACCGACACGACGCGGGGGCGTGCGATCTGGCGCTGGGACGCGCGACTCGAGCGCGGACGACACGGGAGATGCGACGCGCAACATTGTCGCGCGCTTTCGCACAAAGATCGCACCGGGCGACACGACGAGGGCGAGCGGCGAGGGCGCGGGCCGGGCGACGCAGGTGAGGCGCGCGCGCGGCGCTTCCAGCGAGGGCGAGGCACACTGGGGGCAGACGACGCGCGCGCGCTGGGCTGGGCTAGCTCGGGTTGGGCTTGGGCGAGCCAGGGGTTGCTCGGGCTAGGGCTGGGCGAGCCAAGGGGCTAGGTAGGGGAGAGAGAGAGAGAGAGAGAGAAAATTGATTTTTGGGGAAAAAATAAAATAAAAAGGAAAATAAAAAGGACAATGGGAAAAAAGGGAAAAATGGGATTTTTATCTCATTTTTCCATCCTTATCCACTTAAAACCTCAAAATCCTATTTCCCGGCTTCCTCCTTCGAGACCCGACCGAAGCAATCTTTTCCAATAAATAAAACTCACTTAAATCCAACTCCCAAACCAACAATATGGGCCCAGGCTCGAATCCCAAAGGAAACACCCAACAACCAATACTTTGCCAAAGCCCAAACCACAACCGAGCATCCAACCGACTAGCCCAAACACCTCGGGACTCGCAGCCACAAACAAACAAGCCTCGACAAAGGCAGGAGCTACCTCGAAGCCCTGAAAACCACAAATCCTGCCCGGAGAGCCAAAAGACCAAAATACCCCCAAGGGTCCAAACGGCTCTAAAACCCAACCAAACAACCGAATCTTGACCCGAAGGCACCTCAAAAACTGGAATAGAAAACTGGGCCGTTACATGTAAACTCTGGCCAGAGGCTAAGGATTTTGAGATTTGTTTTAACTATTGACGTTCTGAAACTTGAATTAATTTTATCAGTACATGTTATTCAAGTTTGGTTTTTTTTAGACTATGTTTTCTTTAAATTCATGAGTTAATGCATGAGGTAAGGATCATTAAGACCATTTAGAGTCGGGTCTTTACAAGAAAAAACATCATCAATGTTTTTACCCATAGGAGGGAAGAATGTACTTCTCGGACATCGAAAATATCTACCATTAGGGCACACATTTAGAAGACAAAAAAAAAGCATTCAATAGAGAACAAGAATTTGGAGTCGCCCCTAAACCGCAAATTGGTGAAGAGATTCTGACACAATTAAATAGTCTTCAATTTACATATGGCAAGGGATCACACTAGCACCCTACAGACTCTTATTGAAAGAAAAAATAGATATTTTTCGAATTGGAGTATTGGAAACACTTTCACGTGCGTCATTGTTTAGATGTCATGCACATTGAGAAGAACGCGTGTTACAATATTATAGGAACCCTACTTGACATTCCTAGTAAAACAAAAGATGGAATAAAAACTCGTGAAGACTTGCCTAAATTAAGACCTGAGTTAGCCCCAATTAAGAAGGGGGAGAAAAAGACATTCTTTCCTCCAGCATGTTACACACTATCGAGAAAAGAGAAGATGAGTGTGTGTAAGAGCTTATCTGAAGTTAAAGTGCCTGAAGGTTATTCATCCAACATAAGAAAATTAGTGTCGCTTATTGATTTAAAACTAAAGATAAGATGGATGAAGCTCATATGTATGTACTTTATAACGCTGATGAAGTACTCTCATACGTAGATCAACACATGGAAATGCTGTCTAAAGTGAATCCTGCCAAGTCTAAAAATAAAAAGTGGCTTCAAGATGAACATAATCGCACATTTAGCAATTGGTTGCGTGATCGGGTTGGGCTGGCTTTAGGGGTTCGAAAAGATTCTATATCATCTACGTTGGATATCACATGGTCCTCGTTCAGAAGTTACCACTTACAATAGTTGCATGGTTAATGGTATTCAATATCACACCAAAGAACGTGATAATCTTAGAAGTGTGCAAAATAGTGGAGTTATGATAACAGCTCAAACTATGCAAATTTCTAGTTCGAAGGACAAAAATCCAATCATGGCGGACATGACCTTTTATGGCATAGTTCAAGAAATTTGGGAGCTCAATTACAATACTTTTCAAATCGTCCTATTCAAATGTGATTGGGTGGAAAGCAATGGTGGAATTAAAGTAGACGACATGGGATTTACGACCTTAGACCTTAATCGCATTGGACATCAATCCGACTCTTTCATTTTAGCCAACCAAGCCAAGCAGTTGTTCTACATAAAAGATCCAATTAATCCGCATTGGTCGGTCGTTCTAACGCCTTCACAAAGAGTAGTTGTAGAAGACAGACATGATGTACTTGATAATGACCAAGATTGTGGGTATGGAGTCATAGAATCCTTACCTAATGTTTTCGATGATGGCTTGGTCTCATATATTAGAAGTGATTGTGAGGGTATATGGATTAATAAATATGTTAGTGTTATAAGTCACATATATCATTTTGTAAATTTCTAACTCATTTTCAATTTATACGTCTTTTCTATTTGTTATTAACTAACATTCTTCCTTATATGCATGCAGATTGACATCATGTCTGGATCGAGTAGATCTGATGATGCTGATGTTCCCAGGGACCGCAGCCACAGGCGTGCTAGAAATAGGAATACAAGGGGCGTGACAGTCTTGCGTGAGCTTGCGCAAGATTGGATGGCTGGAGAACGACGTGTAGTTCAGTATAACTCGATGGGTCAACATATTGGCGAAGCTAGAGTAAAATTAAGCACGTATATTGGTTTGAGTGTTAGAAACCATATACCCATCACATACCATAAGTGGTCGGATGTCTCTCACATCTAAAAGAGATGATTTGGGATTCTATAGAGATAAAAGTAAATTATTAACTATTTTTTATCATGTCTTTTCACACTTATTTAGTAATCTAACTTATTCTATTTTTAGCAGATGACATTTCAATTGGATCCTACGACAAAATACAATATCATGAAGTCCATGTCCACCGCATTTAGGACATTCAGATACAATCTTAACAAAGACTACATCAGGCCATTTCAGGAACAACCTGAGATATTAAGAACTCCACCTGCTGAATACGCTTTCATAACGCAAAAACAATGGGATCAATTTGTGGACGTCAGACTGTCAGAAGAGCTTCAGGTAACTACTCTTTTCTTGTATTAGTTTAATGGCTACAACCTATTTTTAATCTAATTATATATATCTTATACAAAAATGTAGTGAGGAGAAGAAATAGTTGCAAGCTAAACAAAATTGTCCTCATCATATGGCTCGAAAATGATATGCTCAACTCGCTTATGACATAGTAAAGAACTCTGATCTAAACTCTAAGGATATTATATATTTCTACTTTATAGTAACGCATGTGTGTGACAAATTGAAATTGTAGAATATAGATATAAAAGAACATCCCGCAGCCCGTGCGGATCTATGGAAAGAAGGTCGAAAGAAGAAGTGTCACGATCCGAAGGGGAAGAGTAAAGAGTACATTGACGAAAGCACAATTAAAGTGGCCAGCCAAATTGTAAGTTGCAGCTACACATTTTTCGTGTTAATCTCTTTTATGGTTTGATTTTTAATATTTTGGTGTTAATTATCTAATAACTTTTTTGCTACAGGATCAATTATGAAGTATGAATGAAGGTCAGGACGTGTTGATTGATGCATTGGGAGCGCCAGAACATCGAGGGCATGTTAGGGGAGTGGAACGATTTGTAACTCCATCATTTTTCTTCAATATGGGTAATCTAAAGTCCAAAATGGGCCAACAACGAGAAAAGCAAGTCGATTCCTCTCAACCATTAGACTCTCCTTGTGAAGGGAGTACTAGAGATGCCTCAAGAGAAAACCAAATCATGGACCAAGTCACCGTCATTGGAGAACTTGATGGTCATCCTGATGTCCCAATCAATTTAGGAGAAGTAAGTGTGACACACATTCTTTAATTGAAGAATACATTTCAATGAATGTACACTAACTATGATTTATTATTTCTTTAAAGGGTATGCCATGTGAGCTTGCTGTTGAACATGGAGGTCTAGTTGTTGTCGTTGGTACAGTGTTTGAATCGAGTGCTTTATCCAATACGGTACACGGTCATCTCTTAGAGAAACACAACGTGCGCGTCTCGGTCGATATGGTCTTTATAGGCAATGTTGACTTAGACCTACCAATTCCTATAAATAAGGAACTTCAATTCCTTGGACAAGTTGTTAAATCTTTCGTGCCATGACCAAGATCATTGATCGGGACACCTATAACATCCAAGAAGGTATATAATTGCACATTATACCTTTTTAATTTAGTGATTAATGATTCATGCTAATAATAGAATGTTTATTAACATGATAGGCGCACTATGTATCAGATTCGCACGCTCGCCAATCAAACAAATCAGTTCCAAACATAATTAGGATGTTACATACTTATGTTGAAACTAAACTAGGTGTTGGTGGCACAACTTGTATACCAATTCCAAGAAAATTGTTAGGTAGTGGAGCGCCCGAGTACTGTTTTCTTCCTCAAGATGACATTTTGGAATATTGTAGTATGGAAGAAATAGGCTATGCTCCCGTATTCTGCTACATCTGGTAAGTTCCCATTGTTTTTTGCAACTATTATTTGTTTGTCTAGTTTAATAACGTCTAAACAATCGATTTCAGTTACTTATGGTCCACTTGCGATGATGAGACGCTGGATAACTACTTACTAATAGATGGTAGTGAGTTTGCATCGACTTTTGGTAATAAGAATGAAGAAGCCCGGGTTTCAATTATAGCCAATAGGTTAGACTAGTTGACTAATCTTAATCTACGAGTTTTCCTTCCCTTCAATAGCGGGTACGTGTTCCAAATTTTGCATTTTTTATACCCTATATTAATTATGTCTATACCAGTATTTGAATATTCGTTAAATTGTACAGGAACCACTGGATTTTGACAATCATAATTCCAGCTGAAAATACATTGTATGTATTCAACTCACTCGGTCAAAATCCATTCAATGAGACTTTAGTTCGTACCATCAATCAGTAAGTTTCTAAATTAATGAACTTTGGAACTTTGAATTTATTTTATCAATTTGAATTACAACTTTCAACTTCATTAATATAGTGCCTACCGAGTATGGCAATTGCGACACAAGTCGATGGCCGTAAAATTAAAGTGGAAAACTGTGAAGGTAAACTTGTTTCCATATTCTTTTAATAATTTTTTGGTCATTTTTTCATTATTATTTATATATATGTATCATACTAATTAAGTATGTAACTATTTTGTTTCACTAGTGCCCTGAACAAGGTAGTGGAACAATATTATATGGATTCTACGTCCAACTGTTCATGCGGAAGATGACATACAATACATCCATGCACGTATCGAAACTTGTAAATTTTGTTTTATACATTTTGTTTAGATAAAATCATGTATATAAGATACACTAGCTAATTGGGCGCTCATAATTATATGTCTTTAAATTTGTAGTACATCGCCAATCCGACCACATTCACTCAAGCCGAGATTGATGAGGTTCGAGTAAAATGGGCCGAATTCATAGGTAGAAATTTGTTGCAGAATTAGTGTATGTAGTTTAGTTTTTTGTTTAGATCTTTGTTTAGAAAAGAAACAAAGTTGTTTAGGTATGGAGAAAGAATGAGTCTAGTTGATGTGTCCATTGTAAGACATATGCGTTTCTCTAACTGAACTGAATTTTGTATTTTGAATTATATATGGGTAATTGTTGAATATAGCAGGTACTGAATTTTTTGGGAATCGCATTATTGTGTTGTTATGCTGCCCAAATTTTTGGTGCACATAATGCAATATCATGTGTAGACAAAGTAAATTAGAAGTTAGGATTTCATGCATGAGTTAGTGGTCATTAGATATTTTGTAAGAAAAGTTTCATTTGGTACTCATGGTGGTTAGATATCATTTGAAGACATTATTCTATTTTTTTTTTATAAAGTAGAAAGGCTTTTAGTGGCAGGCACAATATATGCGCCTTTGTGCCTTTTTTTTCTAATTAAGTGATAACATATTTTAATGGCGGGCACAAAACAGAGGACCATATTTCAAAAAATAGACCATTTTTCAAAAAAATAACCCAGACTGTTTTTTTGGGGGTTTTTTAAAAAAAACACAAAAGAATTCATGGCGGGCAGGATGCACGCCATTCTAAAGTTTACATGGAGGGTGGGCACGCGCGATGGAAGATTATTGATAGCTAGGAAAGCGCACGCTATGGAAACGATTTAATGGCAATTGTTGCGTGCCATGGATTTCACTACATTAATGGAGGGCATTGCCCGCCATTGATTGTCAGCGCGCCATCGTTGTGTTTCAATGTCAGCAATATTGATGGCGGCTTCGCGTCCGCCATTACTGTTATATAATGGCGACATACGCCCGCCATTGATGCTCGATTTTCAACTAGTGCTACAAACAGAATAGTGCAATTCAGGGTACAACAATTTACATGCCAAGTCCAATCAGACAAGTCGTAACAATCCTATCCACTAGCACATGCTCAGCAAAAACCTATCCACTATCATGATCTGTAAGCAGGGCCAACCAAACAACCTATCCACTAGCATGCTCAGCAAACAAGAGCAAACAACCATTTAACCTATGCATTAAAAAGTTAATAAAGCAGTAACAAGTAGTTAAGAAACCATCAGTGGCAACCCTTACTAGGAACCCTTACCTAAATAAACATAACAGACAAACAATAGCTTTGCTCTTTGAGATGCAGAATCAACACGGAACTCAACCTAGGAAAATAATAATAATAATAAATCAATTAACGTCCAAACAACTTAAAAAACTAGCCATCCAAACACATAAGGCTCGAAAACAGGGGATTACCCAAAATCGAAGAACAAGGCCACCGCAGCAAGGGTCTCGGCGTGTGCGAGAGGCTGTGGGCTGAGCTACATGACACAATGCGGGTAAGTAGGCGTGTGGGTGGACGAGCAGTGGCTGCGGTTGGGCTATGTGCAGTTTGCCTCTACACAGGCAAGCGAGGTTGTGCGCTGCAACGGGGACTCGTGCGTGCCAGCGACATTGGCTACTTGCGGTGAGGGCATGAGCGAGAGCGAGTGAGGCTAGCTGCGGTGCTTCGGCTGCGTGCCGGTGATCTAAGCGACAGACGCGAGCTACAAGCGTGGGCAAGGGCTACGTGCGGCGAGCGGCTAGGGCTATAGTCCGGGCTCTTCGATGCAGCGAGGTGGGGCTATTCAATGGCGAGATGCTGTGATTGGCAATGTGGCTCGGCTAGGGTTTGGTGATAGGCGATAGTGATGTGTTGTCGGCGGCAAAGGAGTTGGAAGGGAGAAGATGGAGTTTTTGAAACATAATGGGAAGGGGAACCAATCTGGCTTCTTTGGCTTCTCTAGATAGATCGACCAATTGAATTGATCGATCAAAACTCAAATCCCTTTTCTTTTCTTTTTTCTTTTATTTTAATTAGCAAAACCCCTTTTAGCCAAGCAACCTCCAAACTTCCCAAATTGCAAAACCAGCCCAAAAGTCCTATAAATCACAAAACAGCCCTAGTCTCAGTTAAATTCAAGAATAACCTTGAACCTCAAAAAATTACCAAACTAACCCTAGGGGCGAAATGACCAAAATACCCCTGAAGGCTAGAAATGCCCTAATGGCTCGACGAAAACCAGGATGAAAACCAGGGCCATTACAAAAAGAATGATACTTCTTGGTTTGCAGACATTGCGAACTACTTAGCAAACCACATCATCCAAACAGACTTAGCCAGGAAGCAAGCTAAGCGATTCTTTTACGAAACACGATTTTATTTTTTGGATGAGCCATTTCTGTATGCAATGTGTAGATGGAATGATTTGGTGATGTGTCAAAGAAAAAGAGACGAATGAAATATAAGAGTCATGCCACGCATCACCATATGGCAGACACTTAGGTGGAATGCACACTACTGCGAAAATCTTTCAATCAGGTCATTTTTGGCAGAGCATATTTAAAGATGCACATCATTATGTGAAGACGTGCGATAAATGTCAAAGAAAAGGAAATATAGGAAAAGGGATGAAATGCCTTTAACTTCGATTTTGGAAGTCGAATTATTCGATGTCTAGGGAATCAATTCTTTGGGACCATTTCCTTCCTTGCACATAAATCTATACATTCTGGTCACAGTTGATAATGTGTCCAAATCGGTCAAAGCGATTGCCACACCTTTTAACAATGCTAAAACTTTCATAAAATTCCTTCACAGGAACATTTTTCACCAGGTTTTGCACTTCGCAAGCACTAATTAGTGATGAAGGAATGCACTTCATAAACAAAGCGATGGCTCATGTGCTGGAAAAGTATAATTCATGCATCACATTGCAACCCCTTATCACCTGCAAACCAATGGCTATGCTGAAGTCTCCAACCGCGAGATCTGGAATATCTTTGAGAAATTCGTTGGACCTAACAGAAAAGAATGCATTTGGACCATGCATTATGGGTTTATCGCACCGCACACAAAAATCCCCTAAATATGTCACCATAGAAAATTGTATATGGGAAAGTGATCGCTCTCAAATAGAGCGTATTTTAGGCTGTCTTAGTTTGCATTATTCAAGAATTAAAGGGGAAAAGCAAGTGCTAATAGAAGAAATACAATGATATAACTTAGAAAATCAACATGCATTCATAAAGTAGCATAGAAAGCACAGCTTCACGTTTTTTGCATAAATCTTGAGTAAACTACGCCTAATCAATGCTAATGGCAAGACATATTGAGCTACACCGAAGGAAGGACAATCGGCGTGAACGATGACCAGCAGCGCAAAAAGGCGCGGACTCAAAATGAAAACATGTTCGAAAAAAACATGCCAACAAGGAAATAATCGAGAATCAATCAAGTAATCAAGGCGATGTCAATCAAATAAATTCTAACAGAAATCAAGGGATCCTGCATTGATGAAGATTTAACAGCTCACCTCGACTTGTCGGCCAAGTAATTTAACTCTATAAATACCAAAACAGGGAGCTGAGAAAGGTGAGCTGGTCGGTTGGCCATGAAGCCTATCAAAGAGAGAAGCAAATGGTGATGTCGTACAAGTCGATGACAAGGGGATTGCACATCTTCAGCTGTGCCAATTCCATTTTACTATTTTATTAGGAGTAGCTTGTAATTCCAAACATTTCATAGTTGTAATAAAATCATCTGGTTTAACTTCTATGTGATGTTTATTTCTATTTTTGAGATATAGGAGTTTATGTTTACTATTCATAAATAGAAATATGCTAAGAGCGTAGGTCATTGAGTTTTACACTGCAGCATGTCAACTTATATATATATATATATATATATATGAGTTGATTAGCTACCCACGCATGTACCTTGTGGTGAGTTCGAAAAAAGGAACCGCATGTTGATCCATTATGCTACATTAGGTTATGTGAATGTTTGTTCACCACTTAGAGTGTTAGGAATAACTTTACTAATGCTTGCGTTGCCCTGTTTCTAAGTATGGTGTTCACAGCGGAAGCTGGCTGCCATAAATCATTAAGTGCGAGAGTACTTATTTGCTAGGGAAGCAAGACTCTCTTTGGCTAGTCAGCGCTTAGAATTTTCTAGGATTGTTAGTTAGCATTACTCATTGCATCATGTTTATTTTCAGCATCATGTTTATTTAATTACAACAAAACCACAACAACTCATACATTCATGCTTTACTTTTCTGCACTACTCTAACTTAATAGTGTTAGCTCTAGAAATAAATCTCTATGTGATCGATAAATTTATATACTTATTACTTGCTGCAATTCTCGACCACATATACTTGTGCGTAAGTGATTCCGAGTTACACTTAGCATAAGTTGACGTTGAATTAATTACTATACAATATAGCACTGGAATTGCACGAATCAGAAAGCATACCATCTACCGGCATAACTAGAACATAAAGCTTTCTTGGAGTTTAAAAAGTTGAACCTTGATTTCCATAAATTTGGTCCTGCTAGAATGATGCAATTGCTTGATCTAGAAGAACATAGGCACTTCTCATATAAGAATGCAAAGTTATACAAAGAAAAGACAAAAAAATGGCATGATCGTAGATTGATCCCTCGAAACTTCGAGGTCGCTTAGAATACTTTTATTTAACTCATGACTTCGTTTGTTTCCAAGAAAGCTTAAATCCAAGTGGTCTGGACCATTTCGCATTACATAGGTTAAACTAGGAGGAGCAATCTGGATAAAGAACAGTCAAATGGAAATTAGTTTGCAGTGAATGGCCAGAGACTCAAGCATTACTGGAATGAGGATATTGAGCGTTTGATATCTTCATTATCCTTGGCCAAAGAATAAGCGCATGAGCATGTGCTTGGAGCTAATGCATATAAGTACATTTATTTTTCGCTCCAAACATGCTAGATACAATTTTTTCTATCTGTTTATTGAAAGAAAGAAGTTTATTTAACATTTCTAAGCTTTTATTTATTTCTAGTATTTTCAATTTAGTTCTCTTTTACTAGTTTTCCTTATTCAATTGGAATGTTTAGACTCTTATAGTGGTTACTTGAAGGGATAAAATCAAATAAGATCGGCTCGCATGAAACTAGAACACAATCATTTTGGATCATAAAATACGGTCAATTATCCAGCAGTCGAATTCAGGGTTTGCTAATACAACGAATAACAACAATTGCATGGCTGCTTGAATCAAATTGGCAACCTGACACATTGCGACGACTTGCTGCTACGGAGATCCCGCCCTTCATCCTCGTCTTCAAATACCCGTACACCGTATTTTCTCTTTACATTCGATCATTACCATTCAAACCTCATATTTTTTCTCTGATAATCGGAACCACAGTATTCACCATGGCACGAATGACCGCACGGAACTACAGAAGATGGTGGAACTTACAGAGAGAAGGGAGAGGTGTGGTTGACCCACCTCTCAGTCTTGAGCAAGTAAATGTCATGCCCGCTAGCCTTGAAGATGAGCAGTCTCGAGCCAGCACTCCTAAGCACAGGCGAACTATTGCTTCACCAACAAGGTAGGAGGGATGTGCGGTAGAAGAAGAATCTTTGAAAGTTCCTAAAAAAGAAAGAGCAGTCGATTCTACACCTCGACGATCTACGTCGATGGTGCCGATCCGCAACTCCGACAACTTGGGATATTTCGAAGGGTTGGAATCATTTATGAATAATAAAAAAACTAGTAATATTTGACCGACGAATGGAGGCGATAACACAAGCAAGAGGACTATGAGCTCAGAGGAAATGTAGACATAGAAACCTCTGAGGTGAAAGCTGTTTGTGAAATTGAAGAAAGGCCGCATCGGGAAGGAAAAGCCCTATGGTGGAAGAGCATCAAGGTAGATGCAGAGGAGCAATGGCAGTATCGAAGGATATGTTCTGATGAATTAGAGATGAAGCCTATGGAAGCACTAATGAGCAGCAACGAACAAGGCTCACACATTGCGAGGAGATTCGGGCAATGTAGATAAGACCATTCAACGCTTAAACGAAGAATTTGTAACAGCTCTTCCAAGAGTAGCAGTAGAGGCAGGTCTTTCAGCACACGCCCAGGTGTAAACTCTTCCGCCAAAAGAGTGAAGGAGCATGCAAGACAAATTGGTGGGCTGCATCTGGCGGCTCACCAATTATATGGATACTTATATCGAATACGCGTGAGAGCGAGATAGTGCGATATTTGACGCTCTCGCGTCATTGGATCTGCGCATCCGCGTGCCTAAATTTCCCCACCTCTATGACATTGTTTCTTCCACCGATTCTGACGCCACTATAAAGGAAGCTTCAGTCTTTATCGCATTAATCTTCCTCTATGTTTTAGTTTTTCTCATGCAATATGTTAATATAATAATTATTTTCTCCATTTTATTCCCTACTTTAGATATTCTTTTTTTACCGATGCTTTTTTCATTTCTCGTTTTTTAATTACACGTTTCCAAAATATTTTTTAAATACGCTGAAACTTAATCTACCTTGGGATTGTCAATTACTAGTAATTCTAATGAGGTTTTTTGGGATTGATTCTTTTTAAACTTGGGACAATTGTACACTATCTTGGGGGAACTAAGCCTCACCTTCACTACTAACAATGAAGACTTTAAGTTTTGGGGTGAGGGCAAGCCCATGGACTGTTTAATGGAAAAGATGTTAAGTGAAAAAAAATTGATTGTAAAAAATAAAGATGAAAAATTTTGGGTAAAAATGAAAGGCGCAGAAGAGCGAATAGCTGTGGGAATCCTAAAGTACACCGTAGGCCACCAGAAAGTGCAAGCTCGAGACATTCCATTGCTTTGGTGGAACGTTTTACTCCAAGTGAACCATGCTAAGAATTATGAAGTTGTGGCTATGAGTGCAACCCAAGTAGGAATGTGGAAAGCATAGCAGAAGTCCTCGAAGGATTTGAGATCTAAATAAATAAGCCTCTGACAGAATATTTTAAACAAGTTTAAAGGGATTAAGTGGGTTGATTGAGTACTGTTTAGAGTCATAAGTTTCCAAACTAAGGGATGTGCGTTGTACTAAAGGCAATTAGGAGAAGAACATAGATAAATTGAAGGGCTTATAGTAAGGGAAGAATCGAGATGATTAAGCGCATGGCGTATTGATAACTCTCAAGAATTGAGAGTTTATGTAGCAAAAAATTAAGATATTTATAAATGGAAATGACAAATTAATTCAATCAAGTGCAAAAGTTCGCATAAGAAAACTTCCTTTAAGCGAAAAGAAGATTAGCAAACGTTATTTCGTTGGAAGGAGAATCGGATGTTAAATGTAACAAAATTTAGGTGAAATCAAATTAAATCAGTGAATAGTTTTAAAAGAAATTCGATACTCGCTTTTTGTTGCAGGATGCTTCAATCAAGCAAAAGCGAAAAAAAAGGATGGCTCATGCAATCTTTGCAGCAGTAAAGTTGAAACTCTCCAAGATGTCCAAAGAAGGCCAACCCAAGTTTGATGCAGCAAAGCTACGCGAAACAAACAGCCGTGATCGAGAAAATATCCTCTAAAAGGATGCGTGGTACCAATCCAGGTTCTCAAAGCTCATCGTAGTCATTGTCGGCTTTGATGCAATCGATAAACCAAAATTCAGAGCAGCTTTTAGCAGAAGAGATCATGGAGCAGAAATTGCTGGGAAATGTCGAGAGGCCTATATAAGGCAAGAGCCTTCTCAAATTCAGGGTCATCGATCTTCCATTATTTTCTCTCCAGGTTTCAGTGTTCCGATTTGTTTTCCAACCAACGCTCTTCCCTTAGTAGATTTCAGCCGTCGGGGAAATTTTGCTAGCCTTAGTAGTTGTTGCTATTTGTTGCTTTTGTTGTTAGTTTCTTTTAGCCTGTGTCTAGTTGCAACACTTTGTACCTGTTTCTTTAGAAATTTTAGCATTTAAGTTTTATTTCATACTTCTAGCGTTTTGCGAAGTTCATTTTGGTTTTTTATCATGTTTCTTGCCTTCTATCTTTACTCAAACACGTTCTCCATTAGCATTAAACGCTAAGTCTGTTGTCGGAAGGTTTAAGGGAAGTAAGGAATTCGCATAAGAGAAGATATTAGCGAATAGATTTACATGCATGCAAAAGTCATTTAACTTACATTGTGTTAATACCCCTTGTATGAACTCCGTGTTGATTCGAGAAAGTCAGAACGAAGCAAACGTGCATGCATGACCTTAGGAGTGAACACTTAGAGATAAGGTTCGTTTAGAGCTAGTTGTGGCATGTTGTGGTTAAGTTCGAGAGAACCAGCTGGGAGCTTGAGAAAGCCAATTGCCAAAGTTTGAGAGGACTGAAGGGCCTAATGTTAGCAACCTCATTCGCTAGTTACTTTGCCTAATGGATGCCCTGAAACCCTTAACCCTCCTGATACTTTACCCAATTCTGTTAATCTTTTGTTATTTCTCGTAGCCATTACACCCCACATCACTTATTTGTTGACCACATTGGTTACTGTAAACTCTCGCATGAAAACAAGTTTAAACACGGGAAAAATCCTCGTGGAAAATGACTTGTACTTACTGATTAAAACTTTCTACAGCTTGGATCGCGTGTAGTTGCGCAAAATTGGATAGAACACATACAACTCGTTAGTCAATATAGGTAAAGGGAAGATTAAAGGTAGCCACGTCATTACCCATTTTAATTAGTTTGAAAAAGTATTATAAATGGGATGTGTTGATTCTAGCCACAACACGTATTAAGGAAATCATAATCAAAAGAATTTTTTTTTTTAGCGTGAAAGAAAGCATAGCATTGTGATAAGCATTTTATTTGCAGCAGCTCAACATCTATAAAAGCATCGCTCGGAACTAGCAATGATTCAAGTTTTGGGGTTTGATGACTCTCAAATATAGTTAGTATTTAGGATATTTTAGAATCATTGTTTGGACTTATCATTGAAAATATAATACGAAAAAGGTTAATATAATGAGTAAAAGGTAAAAAAGACTAATGCTTAAGCATTAGAGGAATAATTGGAGAAATCTGTATTATAATGCAGAAACTGCTAAATTTACACTCTAAATGCTTAATTAGGAATGGCTTATGCTAATGAGAAACTTTTGCAAGAATCGTGATGTAGAGAAGAGAACAAGAACAAATGATGCAAAACAGAAAGGATTAATGCAGAACCAAAGATCTAGAAACGCTAATGCGTGACAGTAAAATCGGAAAAGACGCCAAGGCCCACTTGAGCAAAATAAGGAAAGAATCAAGTGAAGAGCAAAATGATGACTAACCAGATAGTAGAGAGATAAATTGTAGTAATCACGGGATTCATACCTTAATTCACAAACATGAGATTGACGAAAATAACCAAAGGAAATCTGTCGTGCTAATGTAGCTGTCGATTCTAACCTGGGAATATTTAAAAAGTCTTGGAAGGAGACTATAAGAGGAGGTCATTACAACCATTTTAAGGGGGATGCGGAGAGTTTACCTCTGTTTTACTATTTTTATTATTTTCATTGTCAGACTCATTTTGCAATTAATTTTGTTTGATTTCAACATGTCGTTTTTCATGCGTTATCTGTATTTCTTATATGCATTATGAACTAATTTAGTTAAATCAACGCTAAGGAAAAGTGGAGTAGCTAACACATGTGTTAAGAATAAATAGGAAGGATTTAACTAGAACATATTTAATTACGATCAAATGCTAATAGTCAGTGTTGACCGGCCATCCACATACACTAGCAGGTTGTAAATCAAAAGAAGAAATAACCTAAGACTAGTTTGTATATTTAGTAGGGTAGTATAAAGTCTTTCCTATTTTAAATTTGAGTTTAGGAATAAAGCGTAACTACTGCATACACTGTGCCGGTTAAGATTTACATTGAGTCACAATGGAAGCTGGGCTTAATGAGAACGAAAGCGGAAGTGGAAGTTTGTTTGGCGAAGTATGGTAGCTAACCTTTACCAAATTATTTCTTCATACGCATTGCTAATGCATTCCATGAGTACTATAGTTGTGCCTTTCTCTCTCAAATCATTTACTTAACCTATTTTCTTAGTTTTTTTACACAAGACAACCCAATCAAACCCCATTCATTTACTTTTTGCTTGATTCTAAACACTTCTTTTGGTAAATTGCAGTCCTTGTGGAATCGATAATTTTACTTATTACTTACTGTAGACCGCGTATACTTGCGAGAGTGCAAGTTCATTTGCACACGAGGCAATTTGGTTTTACCCCAGTCACTGATAATAACGTGTCTACAAAAGGGCAGTATTGATATTCCAATAATGGCTTGCAACGTGATTGTATACAATTTTAGTTAAGTGCTGCTCGAGATGATATGTTGAGACTTCTTCCCTATAGGTTGTTGCCCCTTGAATTCCAAGTTTACTTGAAATACAAGTGATCAACCTTTTTT
Organism: Sicyos edulis; assembly: GCA_036507275.1. Lineage (NCBI taxonomy): Eukaryota > Viridiplantae > Streptophyta > Magnoliopsida > Cucurbitales > Cucurbitaceae > Sicyos > Sicyos edulis. The sequence goes on from CM071848.1 coordinate 22,430,811, forward strand.
TTATTAATAAAACTACTCTCAAATCGATAATCCTAATTCTAATTAATCAATCCTCGGCAACACCTCCAAAAACCTAGCTACAATTGTCTGAATGAGATGTGTATATATAATGAATGAATTCTAAGCTTAGACCTATTGCTAAGTATTGACTTCTTAATAGAATTTTCATGCAAGTATACGCTGTTGAAATTGTAGTAAGTGATAAGTATTTATTTTATCGTTCTCCACAGGGATTGATATCTAGAATTAATCTTACCAACTTAAGAGTCGTGCAAAATATGTAAAGATAGTGTTTGATGATTGTTTGGGTTTTTCAAGACTCTAAATGCAATGTAAAGATGTTAATCATGCGATAATGGAAAATCAAATTTCATGCTTCCATATTCTAACAAGTACTTCCACACTCGCTGATTTATGGCAAACCCCAACTTCTTCTGCGATTCTTTGTACTGGGCTTCGGGCAACGCATGTGATAGTAGGGTTATTCCTAACTTCTTAACTGATGTAAGAGGCCTCGCATCAACCTAATCATAACCTGTTGGGTCTTCCACCTATTTTCTCTTTCGAGTTCACTGGTGGTTAGCATACGTGGGTAGCTTATCGACGCATACTTGGAATAAAACGTAGAATTATAAAACTTAACTATTTGTCTAACGTACGTTCTGCATACGAATTCTTACCAATGCTCCTAATCTAGTGAAACATAGATAAGAGTAATAGATGATAATGAAAATTATGAAATATCATTACAAAAAAGTTAACTACAAATCTACAAACTATTCCTAATTACAAATGAAATAACAATAAGGATTTTTTTTTATATAGGTGACTGTTCGAGCCGGCTTGTGCGCACCTCGACTAATGTCACAGGGCATGTCGCCTGACCATACAACATTTAGATGCCAAGGAAACTCGTAGGAAATTAACATTAAGGAATTGGTGCGGCTGTTGAAGATAGGCGGATTCCTTGTCATCTGATCCCACGAACACCGTCTAATTTCATTCTTCTCATGGAAGATTACCACGTGAATTGGCTTCTAGCCAACTGACCGGCTCACCCATTACGACTTCTTGGGTTCTTTATATAGGTGTGATTTACTTAGCTAGCAAGTTTGGATGAGCTGAAATATCTGTATAAATGCTGAAATATCTTCATCAATGCTCGCTTTCTGAAATATCTTCATCAACATCTAAATTCCCATTAATTGATTGCTTTGAATTTCACAGTGATGGGATTCTCTGGATGCGGTGACTTTGTGACGTGTTAATGCCTTGGTGACTCTGCTGCTCTTAATGCTTTGCTCTAATGTGACACTGACTTTGATGTTGCAATCCTACATAACAATTATACACAAATTAGTGCAATTTATTCTCTTCTTTACTAAGAAAATGTTGTGCGATCTTTCTTAATGCGTAAATGTGGATGCGCATGAATTTGATCTATTATGCTAGCATTTTAGCCTTTTCCTATAGCTCAATTATCCTAAAAAAGTTAGAAAATTGCTCAAGTAACTACCCAAATCTATGCTCTATTTGAAAGCTATCAACAATCTGTTTCTTCTATGCCTTTACAACTTCTTCATAGTGATGTATGAGGACTAGCTCCTGAAATTTCCATTGGCCTTTAAATGTGATGTTCCTCATATTGTTCAAACCTTTATAACATACATTGAAAACTCATTATCCCTTCGAGTCAAACGATTTCGGAGTGATGGTGGAAGAGAGTTTGTAAATAAAAATCTAAAGAATTACTTTGACACTAAAGGTATTGTTCGTGTGAGAAATCATGCCCGCACACCCTTGAATAGAATGGTTTAGCTGAAAGGAAACATAGGCATATTATTGATAATTCTTTCTCCTTAATATCCCAGCCCAAAATGCCATTAAAATTTTGGCCCTTTATATTTTCCACTATAACTTATCTTATTAACTGCCTTTCAACATAAACATCAGGAAACAAATCTCCTTATGAATGTCTATATTCTATTTTACTCCGCTACTCCAAGTTATGGTTTTTGGCTGCTCTTATTACCTTTTACTTCGACCTCATAATGATCATAAACTTCAACCTAGAACTCGTGAACATGTTTTTCTTGGTTATCCATTTGATTGCAAAGGGTACCCATGTTATGAAAAAGGAAAAAAATAAAATTTATAATATCAAGGCATGTAGTTTTTATTGAGCACATTTTTCACTTTTCTAATACTATTCCTACTACTATATCATCCAATAAACCACCTCCTAGTCAACCAATACCACTTTATATCCCTCCTCTAGACCTACCAGCTTCAACTCAACTTCCAGAAATTTCCATTCAACCCCCTTGAACGTCAATCACCAACTATTCAACATACTGTTTCTCAAGACTTAATAGGAAATATTCCCACAACTAAAATATCTCAATCTTCTTCTCCCACACCTCTTACAAAAACAAGTATCCAACAACTTCCTAGTCAACAACAAGCCTCTTTACCCTGAACTTATAACATGAAATTATAACACCTCTTCTACTGCCAATACTCAAAACATCCACACAATGCATACTAGATCAAAGTCAAGCATCTTTAAGAAAAAGGTTTTTCTTGCTCAAACTTGTACTCCAAATAATATCCTTGAATCTTCTTCTTTCACTCAAGCATCTAGATTAATGGAATGGAAAGATGTAATGCAAAGTGAATACTCTGCCTTAATGAATCAAAGAACATGGGATCTTGTTCCTCTTCCAAATGACAAAACAACTATTAGTTGTAGATGGATATACAAAATTAGTTAAAATGAATCCAAATGGTTCCATTACTTGCTATAAAGCAAGACTTGTTGCCAAGGGATAACATTAAGAGGAAGGACTTGACCATACAGAAATGTTTAGTCCTGTTGTAAAGAAACAAATTGTTCGTGTAGTTCTTTCCCTCGCCGCATTCTTTGGCTTGAAACTATGCCAATTAGATGTCAAGAACGCTTTTCTTCATGGAACTTCATGAAGAAGTTTATATGCAACAACCTCAAACTTTTGTTGACAAAGCGAATACTTATCTTGTTTGTAGACTAAAAAAATCACTCCACAGACTCAAACAAGCACCACAAGCATCGTTTTAATGTTTTACTACTCACCTTGGTACCTATAACTTTGTTGCTTCCTTTTCAGATCCTTATTTATTCGTGAGACACATTGGTATATCTATTACATATCTGCTATTATATGTTGATGATATAGTCCTTGCAGGTACAAATATGCCTTTTATTGATATACCTGTATGTTGTCTCCATACAATTTTTTACATGACAGATTTAGGTTCACTGACTTATTTTCTTATAATTGAAATTGAGCAAATCTATGACTGGCATTCAAGTACATCAATCTAAATACATTACTAATATTCTGAGGCGGTTTGGTATGTCTTCTGTGAAACCTTGCTCTACACCCATTTCTTCTAAGGATTTATCACTACCTTCTGAACTTTTTAATGCAGATGATAGCTCAACTTATCGACAGATGATAGGAGCTTTCCATTATGTAACATTTACTCGCCCGGATATCAACTTTGCTGTCAGTCCTCTCTCCTAATTCATGAACTCTCCAACGATACTTCAACCAACAGCCTTGAGGCGTGCATTCTAATATCTACAAGGTACCATTCATCTGGGTATCCATTTTCAAAAAGGCCCTATCTAGTTACACGCAGATTCAGACTCCGATAGGGCAGGAAACTCTTCTAAACAGACGGTCAACAACACGCTTCGTGTTCTTCCCTCGCAAAAATCCTATTTCTTGGGCCTCAAAGAAACAAGTTACTATTTTTCAAAGCTCAACTCAAGCAGAGTATTGGGCATTAGCTACAATGTCGGCTGAAGTGTGATGGCTTCGTTAGCTACTAAAGGATCTATTTGTTTTTCTTCGCCAAGCTCCTATACTGTACAATAATAACCAATCTACTATTCATCTTGCAAAAAATCCCATCTTCCATTGGCGGACAAAACATGTTGAAGTCGATTACCATTTCATACGAGAGAAGATGCCTATCAACGACGTCACTCTTCAGTTCATTCCTTCACATGCTCAACCGGTTGATCTCTTTAGTAAGCCATTGGGCACTGATCGCCTTCCTCTTCTAAGACAAACTCTTGCCGCTCTGATGGTCCTACCGAGTTTGAGGGGCGATAATTAACAATATATATAGAGAGAGAATAATGTAATTAGCTATATTTGGTTAAGTTTGTTTCTGTGATATTTTCCTCTTTAGCCGTTATTGTCTCTTCTTGTTGTATACAAATAAGCTTCCTCTCATTTATAAAATTTTCGTGGAATTAATTCTTCTCTCAAATCTCATACTGCCACAAAATCATCATTATGAAGATCAAAATAGTCTATAATATCTTTAACCTTTATTTAAGTTTAACTCTTCAAATTTTACATGTCGTGACAGTTGATTTTCTTCGACGGCACAAAACCAAAACCAACTACCTTTTTGTAAATCTCTCTTGAACTTCTAATGCTTGTTTCAAAGAGATAGCTACACCCATGGTAAACAACAGTACTCATTCTCTACGTGCAGAAGTTTATATTTGTTTCTACACAAGATTAAAATTGAACCTACTATTCATTTCAATTCTATTATGGAAATGATTTGAAAATACAATCGCTCAAATCAAACTCCCAAAATTTAGAACATACTTCAATGTATGAAAAATAACATTTATAGTTCAAATAAATACATGCACAAAGTTGAATATAAAAAATGAACACACATTCGAACGATTTAAAGAAAAGGTATAAAAATTTATTCCTTTCTCACGGTGATAGACGACTTAAATTTATTCTCAAGACTTATAATTTTCAAAACCATGCTCCCGAGGACCAAAACTAAACAAGTTTATTTTTTATTAAGTAATTAAACAATTAATTGTGTACACATACATAGAAAAGTTGAATAAATGTGGGTGAAAACAAATCAAATCAATCTGAAAGTTAACAGTTATTCCAAATTGGTTCAAAAAAAAAAAAAAAAAAAAAACCCAATGGTGTTTAAAATAAATGTAAAAAATTTATGACGGGTGGAGCCCACCCATGGCAAAGCCCACTTCAAATAGCTTCCCCCAACATAGAGGGGCTGTACCAATTTCAATCTCCATCTTCTCTCTCTTCAACATTCTCTCCCATTTCCATGGCAGAATACGAGTTCAAAAACAATGTTAAAAGTCCATAATTAAACAACAAAACCCACTTCAAAATCCTTGTCCCTGTATCTCGCTACTGTTGCCATGCCGGAGTACGACGCCGGTGACGGGGTTCTCTTCGGGAAATACGAGGTCGGGAAGCTTCTGGGCCGTGGAGCGTTCGCGAAGGTGTACCACGGCAGAGACGTCGCCACCGGGCAGAGCGTGGCCATTAAAGCGGTGAACAAGCTCAAAGTGTTGAAGAGCGGCTTCACGGGGCAGGTTAAGAGAGAGATCGCTATCATGCGCCGCCTCCGCCATCCCAACGTGGTCCGCCTCTTTGAAGTTCTGGCCACGAAGACGAAGATTTATCTGGTCATGGAGTTCGCCAAAGGGGGCGAACTCTTCGCCAAGCTTTCCAAGGGGAGATTCAGCGAGAATCTCAGCCGCCGGTACTTCAATCAGTTGATCACCGCCGTCGGGTACTGCCACTCCAGAGGAATATTCCATCGCGACTTGAAGCCCGAGAATCTCCTTCTGGACGACAATTTCGATCTCAGAGTATCGGATTTCGGACTCTCCGCCTTCGCGGATCAGATCGGACCCGACGGGCTGCTCCACACGCTATGCGGAACTCCGGCCTACGTGGCGCCGGAGATGCTCGCCAAGAAAGGCTACGACGGCGCCAAGATCGACGTCTGGTCCTGCGGCGTAATCCTCTACGTTCTCACCGTGGGGTATCTTCCCTTCAACGATTCTAATTTAATGGCTATGTATCGGAAGATTTACAGAGGCGATTTCCGCTGCCCGAAATGGACCTCGCCGGATCTGCGCCGGTTACTCTCCCGCCTTCTGGATCCGAATCCGGCGACGAGGATCACCGTCGATGAGATTCATTTAGATCCGTGGTTCATGAAAGGATTTGATCAGGAGGAGAAGCTTCAAGTGCCCGATGATGACCCTTGCGGCCATTCCGTTTCCAACAATGCCAAATGTTTGAATGCTTTTGATCTCATCTCTTTCTCCCCTGGCTTTGATTTGACGGGCTTGATGAAGGACGCGGAGTTTTCGTCCGCCGTCGAGAGGTTCCTCTCCGCCGAGTCGCCGGAGATGATCATTCTGACCGTGGAGGAGCTTTCCAAGGCGGAGAACGCGGCGGTGGAGAAGAATGCCTGGGGAGCGAAAGTGGAGGCCCACGACGGCGGTTTCGTCGCCGTTATTGAGATTTTCCGACTGACGGAGGAATTGGTGGTGGTTGAAATCAAGAACAGAGTGAGGGAGATTGATCAAATTTGGATGGATAAATTGAGACCCAAACTCGACTGTTTGATCTACCGGTCGGATTGAAACTCCGCCGCTGAATTCAAGGATCTGATCGGGAAACTGATCGGGGAGGAGGATGCAGTCCACTTTACGGGTTTGGGGGGATTTTTACCGGGTTTCTTCTAAACCTTTTCTGTTTCAGGGTTTGTTTTGTAATTATTTATATTTTCTCTTCTATTGTTTATAATATAATTTAGGGGAATGGAAACAAGGTTAAATACCTTAAAATGATGTACAAATTTGGATTTACAATAAGCAGAGATTATCACGTTTTGTAATTGGTTTCCTTTTTTTTTTCTTACTCCAACAAAATTTGGAGAGAAAGAATTTGATTACTATTATAATTTTAGATGAACTAAGCCTATTTTAACTTAGAAATATGTTTTTTCTCAAAAAACTTAGAAATATGTTTTTTTTGTTGACTTCTTTTTTGTAATCAAATTGAACTTTCCTGTTTGAGTAGACTAGATACATGGTCTAGTCTACCGTTTACATTTTTTTTTTTTTTGAAAAGTACCGTTTACATTCTTAAATAGGACATCAACTTGATTTTTCTTTTTAAGTTAAAATTCATAATTTACTTGCAAACTAAGTATAGATTCAAACTTGCAACTTCGTACATATTAAGTTATAAATGATACTAGTCTAGAGCTATTTTTTAACCAATTAGAATCCTAATTTTTCCATATTGGTCTCTTTTTCAATTCGAATGTTTTGTATGTAAATTTAATTTTTATGAATATAATATTTATTATTATTATTTTAGTTTCACTATATAATAAATTTAACATTTCTATAAAATAATATTTATATTATTTTTATATTTATATATTATTTGAATTTGATTTTTTTTAAAAACATTTAACAACATTTCGGTGATTGCGAGACTTTGAACCATAACTTTTTCATTATTAGTTGTATATGATATAGTTAAAACCATGCTTTATTGGTTTGAAATTTTTGTTCATGTATTGTTTGATTTTTAAATATATATATATATATATATATATATATATATATATATATATTCACACGTGTACAATTATTTTGGATTGTGAGTGAATGAGTGATGATGTAGCAGATTCTCAACTTTGCCAAGGCGAACTAGATTCTAACTTAGCTAATTGTGTGATTCCTAACAAATGTGCAAGTCTGGTTGCAGCAAGTTTTGATGTAAGTGAAAGGTCCTTCTCCAAAGGGATTTTTTGGTTTGTTTAAAAGGTCGGGTTCATGAAGGAGTCGATGCAACAATGTTGTGAATAAAAGTGTATGTTGAGTGCAGTTAAATAAACGAATGAACAAGTAACAAGTAAATATATGAAATGAAGTATCGGAAGGGTTGAGGTTTTAAAGGGTATGGCTTAAACGAACAACTAGCGAAGGCAAACACTAACATAGATCCCTTAGGTCCTCTTGGACACTGGCATTCAGCTCTCTCGAGCACTTAGCTTAATTCTCTCGAAATCAAAGAAAATGGTTTGCCCTATCAAAAATTTCCCACAAAGAAGCCCAGCCCTACTAATCATCTAAAAAAACCTGGAAGCCTGCGCCCCCTTAGTTTTCCATGCCCTGAGAGTGATGAGTCCTTAGCCAGTAACGCCAGTGCTTCTTTTCTTGCTTCCACTGAAGATACTCTTTCTTCGCTCCTCTCCAACTCGCTTAATCGCATAAGGGTCGATGCAATTGAGTCCTTTTACTACTCTAAATGAATGCTCTCGTTACTTTTCGTCCTTTTGACTTTCTCTTATTAGCTTAATAACAATTGAATATCGCTTTCTTACTCTATGTTTATGTTCGCTGTGTAGTTCCAGTACTTTATTTTCCCTCTATAAGGTCTGATCGTTCAAGTTTCAAGCGCCAGAAGTAGGAATGCTACAGCCTATATCTACTGCTGCGGAAGCTTTCTTATTGGGTTAAGCTACTGGGTTAGCCGACATAGCGTACAAGGTTCGATGCTTTTTTGATTATTAGTGCAAAATGAAAAAGAAGGCTTTCAACGATTGGGTGGTTTACATCGACTGAATAGGATAGGGGAAATGAAATAAATCGTCTTCTTTCATATATGAATTGGAAAACTAAAGCATCAAAGGTTTTTAGCCCGGAAATCCAAGTATGATGGAGCAGAAGTTCTCTACCCTATCCGTTATAGTCGACTTATTGAATACCTAACCCTCTTACCATTGCCTAACAAGTTTAGCGTTCCGTTCGGGCGGGGTGAAAAGTCTGTTGAAAAAGTCTGTTCATTAGCCGTCCGTCGCGCCGGCACTGTGCTTGTGTGTGAGTGCTCCCGAGCTGAGCCCTGTGTGTTTTATTATATTTAGGCCTATGGATTATGATTATTGTTGTGCTTGTTAGGTTCTCATTAGCTAGCTCGGGATTGATCGCGGCTTAGGATTCTTGTGTATAGTTACCTTCCGACCAAGGTAAGGATTTCTTACCGGAGTTGTGTGGGCCCTGCGATAAAATATGTGATTGCTGTTTGTTTGCTTGTTTATGTTTATCAGCATGTTAGTGGATAGGTGCTCTGTTCTAAATTCTGACTGGCATGAATCTTGTATTGTTTCTCATGTTAATTTCATGCTAGGTTGTCCTGTTCTGGCATGCTCGATATTTGTTCTTGCTTCGTAGTACCATGCTAGGTTCGTTGTTTCTGTTGAGCACGTTTTGGAATGTTTACTGTTTATGTTATAGTTTAGAGTTTAGATAGGTAGCATCATCCAGGCAAGGATGCATAACGTAACTTGCATCCACGGCGAGGGGCGTGCGAGGCGAGATTCGCCACGATCCACCGTTAGGGTTTAGCTAACCCTAACGGTAGCCCAGTGCAATCTTGGGTGAGGGTGGCAGACTGTTAAATGCCTCAACGGTTGGGATGATGACAAGGCATCGCCTTATCCCCGACAGTCGGCACGTGCTCAGCGTGTTCGGCAGTAGCCCTTGATTGCCACCTGATAGGGCAAGGACGACTTCCTGGTGTAAGCCTACCACGACCGGATCCTTAGCCTCAGGTGCGGTGGTTCAGGCTGACATAGTTCACGTGTCCAGGTCTCACACCCGTATGTCAGTGACACCGATCCAGAGATTAGTTAGGCATGAGTACTGGACCTGGGCAGCTTGCCACTAGACCCGGCACCCCCCATGGTTTGTAGCAGCATGCGGTGCGCGCATACGCTTATTATAGCGCCCATTGGAGAGCTCCTCGGGATCGTGAGCCAGTGCACCTTTCGTATCGACAGTAGACAGGCTGAGGCGGGACTTGTTTCTCGAATAGGATCGTATCGTGTGGTGGAGTTTCCGGAGTAGGACCCTGAGATGGCATCCGAGGTTATGTGTGGATTTAAGCTATGTGCTCTCTTCTGTGTTTATATTCATAGCTTGCATACCATTCTGCTAGATGACCATTTATATCGTATTGTACCCCGGTTAGGGATTCTTACTGAGTAATTCGTTACTCACCCTTATTTTGTGGTTTTCCACAGGTAACCAAGGTGCGAGACATGATGGCTGAAGGAGAAGTTGTGATCATGGAAACTAGCTGTCAAACTCTGAGTTTATGTCTATGATTCTTTATGCTTTATTTTCCTCTGAATGCATGTAGTTGGGCACGGAGCCCTAGGTTGTTTTTCTTACTATTTTTCTGGATTCTAGCACTGTTGTAACGGTTGGAAGTTTTGAATGGTTTAAATAAATCTCTGATTAGAGTGAGTTTTGGAAATGTATTTATCTTGAAACAGGTGCTTGGAAACAGGGACAGGTTTCAGGAATTCTATAATTGTGTTTGTTTTAAATGGTTGTTTGCATGTTTTAGTTTTCACTTAGAATCCGAAAACCATTCTTGCATATTGTCTTTAAGTTTTGAACGCATGCATTGAGGTAAAAGCCTATTTTAGGACCCCATTCGGGTCGGGTCTTTACACCTATGCCTGTATGTCTTTCATAAGCCCCGCCCCGAAAGAGTATGCCCACGAACTATAACTATATATAAACATCTCAATGAAAAGCATCCACCCCTTTGCCCGCTGCAAGTGCTTTCGACCGAATGAGTGAAAGTAAGGAAGCCCGGGTGCTCAACTAAAATAAAAGCAAGTTGAAAGCTAGGTTTTTCGCTGCCTCTTCCCCAAGGCCTGCCTTACCGACACGCCACCCAAAAGAATCAAACAAGAACGCGGCGAGGGTCTTTGAGAAATCGTTAAGTTTCCGAGTCTGTTTCCGTTCTCATCCTCCCTGGAACCATGGTCTTCTTGCTTGGCTTGCTTTCATGTCAGTACTTATTCTCTGAACTTTAAGACTGAAGCTTAAGACATGGGATTGCCTGGAAAGAAGGGGCACCTTATGCCTTGGCTTAGAAGGGATCCTCGGAAATGTAAGGGACCGACCCGAATGGGGCACTAAATGGGCCCTTACCCCAATGCATGCATTCAAAGTAAAGGACATTAAACAGACATGATTTCGGATTCCAATTAAAACAAAACATTCAAAATAACCCCTTTAAAAATTAGACAATTTCCCTGGAACCTGTCCGTGTTTCCAAGCACCTGTTCCAAGATAAATACATTTCCAAAGTTTACTCTGATCAGAGACTTACTAAAAACCATTCAAAACCTGTTCAGATACAAAATGCTGGAATCCACAAAACATTTACAAAACATCCTAGGGCTCGTGTGCCTACATGCATTCGGGAGAAACAAAACATAAAGAGTCATAATACAAAAATCGAGTTGGAAGATGGGCCCCATGATCACGGCTCCTCCTTGACCATCCTGTCTCGCAACTTGGTTACTGTGGAAAAACCACAATAAGGGTGAGTAACGAATTACTCAAGAAGAATCCCCAACCGGGTACAATACGATATACATGGTCATCTCGATGAGCGTATGCAAGCTATGAATATAAACACGAATAGAGCACATAGCTTAGCCCACACTTGGGCCTCGGATGCCAATTTAAGGTCTTAGTCCGGAATAATATCACCACACACCCAATACATAAGTCGCCTATACGAGAAACAAGTCCCGACCTCACCTGCTCTCATCGTCGACAAAAGGTACATTGGCTCACAATCCCGAGGAGCTCTCCGATCGTATTTGTAATGAGCGTAAGCATGCACCGCGTGCTACTGCAGACCATGGGGGGTTGTCGGGTCAGAAGGCAAGCTGCCCATGTCTAGTCACCACGCCTAACTAAATCTTTGGATCGGTGTCACTGACATAGGGGTGTGAGACCTGGACACGTAAACTATGTCGGCTGAACCACCGCACTTTGGGGCCAAGGAAGCGGTCGTGGTAGGCTTACACCGAGAAGCCGTCCTTGCCTTAACAAGTGGCAATCAGGGGCTACTGCCAAACATGCTGAGGACATGCCGGCTGCCGGGGACGAGGCAATGCCAAGTCATCATCCCGACGGTTGGGGCATTTAACAGTCTGCTACCCTCACCCAAGATTGTAGGGCCTACCGCTCGGGTTAGCTAATCCCTCACGGGGTCCAGGGACAGAATGACTTGCTCGACGTCCCTGCCATGGATGCAAGGTTCTTTATGCATCAGGCCCGGATGATGCTATCTACCTGCAACTCTAACCTGCCCTAGCAATCAGCAAACAATTCCATAAAATCCAAAACGTGCTCAATAAGAATAGAACGAGCCTAGCATGATACTACGAAGCAAGGAACAGATACGAGCATGCTAGAAAGGAACAACCTAGCATGGATTAACATGAGAATTAAATCAGGAAAATCATGCTAATCGGGAATTCAGAATAGAATACCTAGCTACACATGTCAATAAACACAAACAAGCAGTCAATCAGCAATCGCATAATATATCGCAGGGTCCACACAACTTTGGTAAGAAATCCTTACCTTGGTCGGGGACGATTTGACACGAAAACCTAAGCGGCGAACGAACCCGAACTAGCTATCGAGAACCTATCAATCACAACAAAAATCACACAATAGGCCTAAATATAATAAAATAAACAAGGCTCAGCTCGGGAGCAACTCACGAGGCTCGACGAATGCACGAACGAGCCGATTGCACGAACGGGCAAAGAACGGGTTGTTTGGCGCGCCGGGCGCAGAAATGGGTGTCTTTGGTGCGCCCGCTGGGCGCGCGACGACGGATCTTGGCGATGCAGGGCGCGAGCGGCGCGCCTGCGGCAGCGCGGCACCGTGGGGCAGCGGCGTGACACGGAGCTGGGCGAGGCGCGCGCGTGGTGTGCGGCGAGGCTCGGCGGCAGGGCTGCTTCTGCGCACGCGAGCACGGCGAACAGGGGCTCTGTTTTTGCGCGTGAACAAGGGCGATGAAGAAAATCCGAATTCGAGCGATCCACGGGGATTCGACGAACGATGCTTTGATGGTGAACTCCCCTACACTAGCTGCACAAAACCTATACCTCAAATTACCTCGACTCGGCCGGAAATGGCGAAGCTCGAAATAGGGGAGAAAAGCTCGAATTTTGGAAGAGAAGAAGAAGAAGAAGAAGTACCTACTGCTCGGGGGGAAAGAATGGGCTTCGAATTGGAGAAGAGGAGCTCGGAATTGACCGGTCGACGAGGGAGAAATTGCTGGTCGGTCGAAGAAGAGTCGCGAAGAAGAAGAAAAGAAATGGGGAAGAAATCGGGCGAGCTGGCTTTTAAACCAAAATCAGCATCAAACAGGCTCATATAGAAGAAGGCGCGTTTAGAGGCACAAGAGTGCTCAATGGCTCGACTGGCAGCTACCCCTGCCTAGCATGCGACACGTCCTTGGCTCGAATCTCACTCGACGCGCTATTTAATTCTCTATTTATTTTTACCTTTTTCCAAGCCCAAATGTCTTCACCAAAATTCCCGATCCTATTCAAATCGACTCATAATTTTTCTGGCAATTAACAAATACAAACCGCCTGCCGCCCAATTAAAATTACCAAAATGCCCCTGGGCCTCCCGGGAAGACCGGGATGAAATTTCCGGGCCATTATAATATTCCCCCCTTATAAGACTTTCGTCCTCGAAAGTCACTTAAGATTGGAACAGCTCGGGATACTGCAATCTCATCTCATCCTCCCGCTCCCAAGTGGCTTCCTCTAAACTCTGACTCCTCCACTGAACTTTTACCAACCAGATTTCACAATTACGCAGTGTCTTTGTCTCTAAAGCAAGAATCCCCACTGGCTTCTCCTCGAAGCTCAAATCCTCATTCAGCGGCAACGGCTCAAAGTCAACAATGTGCGACGAGTCCGGCACGTACTGTCTCAACATCGAAACATGAAAAACACTGTGCGCTGCCGACAATGACGGAGGCAAGGCTAATCGATAAGCAACCCTGCCGATCCTCTCCAGAATCTCAAACGGACCAACAAAACGGGGACTCAGCTTTCCACGCTTGCCAAACCTCAAAACACCTCGCATCGGTGCGACCTTTAGGAATACATGTTGACCAACCTCAAACTCCAAATCCCGACGCCGAACATCGGCATAACGATTATGTCTGCTCTGAGCTGTCAACATACGAGCTCTAATCTTCTGCACGGCACCATTGGTCAACTGCAGCAACTCGGGACCCAAAACCTGCCTATCACCAACCTCTTCCCAGAACACAGGAGATCGGCAACGCTTACCATACAAGGCCTAGAATGGAGCCATCGAGAATCGTCGATCGTAATCGTTGTTATATGCAAACTCCATCGAATCTGAGATCTCTGGTCCCAATCGCCTGGAAATCCAACACACAAACCCTCAACATATCTTTGAGAATCTGGTTCACCCTCCGAGTCCGCCCATCGGTGCGAGGGTGAAAAGTCATCTTTGGCGCACTCGATGCCTAAACCCTTCTGGAGCGCTCTCCAGAAATGAGAAGTGAACCTCGAATCACGGTCCGACACAATCCTCACAGGCACACCGTGATAACGAATGATCTGCTCCAAAAACAACCTGCGCCACCATTCCACGGTATAAGTGTCTCTACCGGGAATGAAGTGTGCGCTCTTAGTCAATCGATCGACTATCACCCAAATCTGAGAACTTCCTCGAGTCCTCGGCAAATCGAAAATAAAGTCCATGGAGATCTCTTCCCATTTCCACTTTGAGGCACACTCGTGTTTTGTGAATAAACCGGCGTGGTCTCTGCTGGGTGCCTTCACTTGGCGACAAGTGAGACATCGATCGACAAACTCATAACATCTCTTTTCATACCCATCCACCAGAATGTCTGCTTAAGATCCTGATACATCTTGGTACCCCCGGGGTGCCAAGCAAACGGAGAACTGTGGGCCTCTGAGAGCAACTCTGTTCGCAATCCTGCAACATCTGGAACACACAACCGGCCTCTGTACGTCAGCCCACTGTCTGGTGAATACACAAAGTCAAAATCTCCATCAGCACTAACTCTGTCAAACAATCTCTTAAGTGCGGGTCACTCACCGACTATCAATAATCCATTTGTCTAATCGATGGTGGGATCATCAATCGAGCTACTCTGCGATAACCTCCCCAACAACATCGCAATCTCGGCCCGCTCGAACTCTCTCCGTAACTGGCCGGGAACTTAACAACACCGCGGAGTGCGACGTCTTCCTACTCAAAGCATCGGCTACAACATTGGCTTTACCCGGATGGTACAGAATCTCGCAGTCATAATCTTTCACTAACTCTAACCATCTCCTCTGTCTCATATTCAGCTCATTCTGAGTAAACAGATACTTGAGGCTCTGGTGATCGGTAAACATCTGGATCCGCTCACTATACAGGTAATGCCTCCAAATTTTGGTTGCAAAGACCATCTGCGCCAACTCCATATCATGAGTCGGATAGTTCTGCTCATATGGCTTCAAGCGACGGGAAGCATAAGCAATGACCTTCCCGTCTTTGCATCAACACACACCCAACCCCCAAACTTGGAAGCATAATTGTAAACCACGAAACCACTGTCCCCTCCGGGATCGCCAACAGTGCTGGAGTCAAATCTGCGCTTGAGCACAGCAAAGCTCTCATCACACCTACCATCCCAAACAAACTCGACACCCTTCCTCGTCAGACGAGTGAGGGGCGAGGCTATGGCGGAAAAAGTCCTTAACAAACCGACGGTAGTAACCTGCCAAACCTAGAAAGAAACGGCTCCTACGAGCAGACAACCAGAAGAAGAGAGCTCCACATACACTCACCGCCTTGCTCCACTTAGACGCAACAAAATCAAAATCTCACGGGGTAGCAACAGGGGTTCACCACGGACTGAACCTCCAAATACCAACGGGGCAACTCTCAACTTCCCTAGAAACAGGAAGACAACCAACAGGGCTCGAACCATTCGCCCCACGAGCAAAACTGACTTCAAGAAATTTCAATCCACACCTTGGTCAACACCAAGCATCAACTTGTCACCATACCGGAACCAATCCGGACTCTACTCCAAACAAATTTAACTTGCTAGGCTACCAAGACTGCCAGCAACTCACCCGAGGCTACAAACTACACGGCTCCAGCTTGCCAACTTGCAACTCACTACTTGGCCTGACTGAGCTCTAGAGAGGCTCTCCACAACCTAGGGTTCTTCGACAACCCTCTACACCCACTGCCAACTAACGGACTAACAGCCAACTGCCTGAACAACAACAACTTCTTTTTCCAGCAACACAACCATGCTGGCCAACTCCAACTCCTTGGAAACCAAGAGGACCCGAAACGCTACCGAATGCGTCATCCTCCTACTCAGACATCAACCACCACATAACTCCTACCCAAGGAAGGATCCGAACAACTCTCTTAGTCATGACGATCAACAAGAAGATCCGCCAACCAAGCTTAGATCCACTTAACAAATCTTACCTAAGCAACATCCTGATACCACGAGCATGGTATCCTTACCCTTCTCACTAAAGCCTTACAACATCCACCTGGAGTCCAACTTTTCCAAGAACTGAGCACCAGATCCCCAAAGCAAACCCTACATGGATCTGAAACTCTCGCCACAGAACGAACCACACAAAACACACTTGTGTGCACAACTCCCAACCTTCATTTAGAGATCCAAGACTAACAAATTCTTTTCACAAAAGCCACACTAGCTCTTGGCAGAGATACAATCAATCAACGGAACACCCAAAGTTCCATCTCCACACGATGCTCAAAGCTGTGGCAACCTTGCTCTACCAAAGCATAACCATGCCAAACCAAATTTACTTTACACCAAGCCTCTACCAAGGGTGCTTACCCATAAGGCATCCAACTCCTCTCACAAGGCATCCTATTCACCTCATAGGCATCCAACTCATGGTCCCTCAGCTGGAACCCAAACTTGCTTCTACGATGCTCAACTCTCTTGAGATTTAGGCACTCGCAGGTAGTTGACCGCACTACCAACCACAAGGATCTCTTGGCCTTAACACTAGCGTGAGATGCACGCGCACTAAGACTTCCAACCGCCAACCTGCTTGACTTACTCAACCTCCAGTAACACTGGGAAAAGGCTCCGGCGCCTCTCGAACATCCTTTCGCTTGAAGTCCTTCGATTATCACTGAACTAGCCTTTTTGCACGACCTCCACAGGTGCAACTACCATAAATGGATCCAAGGCTAAAGGAGTATGCTGAACTCCGAACGGCATAGAACCATCTGCTATGCCCATGCCAAACTCAGGCCTGAACCAGATTTAGTGCCAAAGCGGCACACCAACCAATGCACCTCAAGTGCCACTACTACCAAATCCACATCTTACTACCCACGAGGCCACAAGGTCACAACCTCAAGTGACACGAACTCTGGCTCGGCATACAAGGGCTCAACTCCAACAACCATGCCTAAGGCATCTCATCAAGCTGAAGGCTCACGACCTACTCTTGCATCTCCACATGATGCTCAACAAACTCTGGCCGGCTCTCTCAACATGCAGCAGCTAGCCCTACTCTAGGGCTTACCAAAAGAAGAGTGTTCAATTCTACCAAACAATTGAGGAAACCACCAACGGATCCAGTTCGAAGGGAACACTGCTTGCTGCACCCTTAACTACAGGGTTCCGGCTTACTGGCTGCAACAACAACGCTTTACAGGAGCACAAAGATGCCTCATCAACCTCCTCGAAGGCTACCAACTTTGCAACCACTTTCTGGGCAACCAAATAATCTAACAAGGCTCAAGATCAACACTTGAGCTACCCATGCTAGTCCACACGGGGACCTGCTCCACAAACATCCACATCAAAGACAACCACGACTAACTCCTCTCTTGGGTGGCATTCCAAGGCAAAGCACCTCCACCCTCTCACTAGGGGAAAACCAACAACTGGGCCACAGTTGGCCTATGGGAGTCCAATCTCTACCTCCCTCTGGAACAATATCCCAGGGCATCCGAATCTATCTGGATACCACAACAAGCCACAACATACATCACACACTGCGGGAAGTTGGCATGATGGCGCTCTAAACCCAAACCAATAACGAGTCGAGAACACCTTTCGTCTCCGCTCCACAACACTACACAAGGCATACACTCGATGGCAGGTATTGTAAATTCTTAACCCTTTTTCTACAACAAATAGTAAACTTAGGCGTACCTGATGACTGTCGGAGTGCTAGTGATCATGGGAAAACGACCTAGAACAAAAGGTCAAACTACATAATTTATGACTCTGAGCTCTGATACCAACTGTAAGGGACCGACCCGAATGGGGCACTAAATGGGCCCTTACCCCAATGCATGCATTCAAAGTAAAGGACATTAAACAGACATGATTTCGGATTCCAATTAAAACAAAACATTCAAAATAACCCCTTTAAAAATTAGACAATTTCCCTGGAACCTGTCCCTGTTTCCAAGCACCTGTTCCAAGATAAATACATTTCCAAAGTTTACTCTGATCAGAGATTTACTAAAAACCATTCAAAACTGTTCGGATACAAAATCTTTGGAATCCACAAAACATTTACAAAACATCCTAGGGCTCAGTGCCCGTGCTCACATGCATTCGGGGAAACAAAACATAAAGAGTCATAATACAAAAATCGAGTTGGAAGATCAGCCCCATGATCACAGCTCCTCCTTGACCATCCTGTCTACTTAACTTGGTTACTGTGGAAAAACCACAATAAGGGTGAGTAACGAATTACTCAGTAAGAATCCCCAACCGGGGTACAATACGATATACATGGTCATCTCGATGAGCGTATGCAACCTATGAATATAAACACAGAATAGAGCACATAGCTTAGCCCACACTTGGGCCTCGGATGCCAATTTAAGGTCTTAGTCCGGAATAATATCACCACACAGTCCAATACATAAGTCGCCCTATACGAGAAACAAGTCCCGACCTCAGCCTGTCTACTGTCGACAAAAGGTACATTGGCTCACAATCCCGAGGAGCTCTCCAGTCGGCGCTGTAATGAGCGTAAGCATGCACCGCGTGCTACTGCAGACCATGGGGGGTTGTCGGGTCAGAAGGCAAGCTGCCCATGTCTAGTCACCACGCCTAACTAAATCTTTGGATCGGTGTCACTGACATAGGGGTGTGAGACCTGGACACGTAAACTATGTCAGCCTGAACCACCGCACCTAGGGCCAAGGAACGGTCGTGGTAGGCTTACACCAGGAAGCCGTCCTTGCCTTAACAGTGGCAATCGGGGGCTCTTGCCAAACATGCCGAGGACATGCCGGCCACGGGGACGAGGCAATGCCAAGTCATCATCCCGACCGTTGGGGCATTTAACAGTCTGCCACCCTCACCCAAGATTGCAGGGCCTACCGCTTGGGTTAGCTAATCCCTCACGTGGTCTAGGGACGGAATGACTTGCTCGACGTCCCTGCCATGGATGCAAGGTACTTTATGCATCAGGCCGGATGATTGTAATCAACGCGCAACTCTAACCTGCCCTAGCAATCAGCAAACAATTCCATAAAATCCAAAACGTGCTCAATAAGAATACAACGAGCCTAGCATGATACTACGAAGCAAGGAATGAGATCGAGCATGCTAGAAAGGAACAACCTAGCATGGATTAACATGAGAATTAAATCAGGGAAAATCATGCTAATCGGGAATTCGAGATAGAATACCTAGCTACACATGTCAATAAACACAAACAAGCAGTCAATCAGCAATCGCATAATATATCGCAGGGTCCACACAACTCCGGTAAGAAATCCTTACCTTGGTCGGGGATGATTTGACACGAAAACCTAAGCGGCAAACGAACCCGAACTAGCTATCGAGAACCTATCAATCACAACAAAAATCACACAATAGGCCTAAATATAATAAAATAAACAAGGCTCAGCTCGGGAGTAACTCACGAGGCACGCAAACGCATACGAACGCCGATTGCACGAACGGGCAAAGCAACGGGGTCACTGGCGCGCGCCGGGCGCAGAAATGGGTGTGCTGGGTGCGCGCGCTGGGGCGCGGACGGATGTTGGCGATGCAGGGGCGCTCGGGCGAGCGGCACAGCTGGGACGGCGCTCGGCGTGACACGGAGCTGGGCGAGGCGCGCGCGTGGTGTGCTGCGAGGCTTGGCGGCAGGGCTGCTTCTACGCACGCGAGCACGGCGAATAGGGGCTCTGTTTTTGCGCCCGAACAGGGGCGATGGAGAAAATCCGAATTCGAGCGATCCACGGGGATTCGACGAGCGATGCTTTGATGGTGAACTCCCCTACACTAGCTGCACAAAACCCGTACCTCAAATTACCTCGACTCGGCCGGAAATGGCGAAGCCCGAAACAGGGGAGAAAAGCTCGAATTTTGGAAGAGAAGAAGAAGAAGAAGAAGTACCTGCTGCTCGGGGGGAAAGAATGGGCTTCGAATTGGAGAAGAGGAGCTCGGAATTGACCGGTCGACGAGGGAGAAATTGCTGGTCGGTCGGAGAAGAGTCGCGAAGAAGAAGAAGAGAAATGGGGAAGAAATCGGGCGAGCTGGCTTTTAAACCAAAATCAGCATCAAACAGGCGCATATAGAAGATGGCGCGTTTAGAGGCACAAGAGCGCTCAGTGGCTCGACTGGCAGCGACCCCTGCCTAGCATGCGACACGTCCTTGGCTTGAATCTCACTCGACGCTCTATTTAATTCCCTATTTATTTTTACCTTTTTCCAAGCCCAAATGTCTTCACCAAAATTCCCGATCCTATTCAAATCGACTCATAATTTTTCCGGCAATTAACAAATACAAAACCGGCCCTGCCGGCCCGACCAAAATTACCAAAATGCCCCTGGGCCTCCCGGGAAGACTGGGATGAAATTTCCGGGGCGTTACAGAAAGAAACAAAAGAATCTATTGGCAAGCTGGTATGAGAGGAATGCGAGCTTCATTTTATTTCATTCAAGTTTGATCCTATTCTCAAGTGATTCGTAGAAGCTTTCACTCTAGCCAAAGGGAAAGGTTCAGCTACCTACCTCGGTAGTGCACCCCTAACCCTACGCTTTGGCTTGATTGCTTTCACCAGGTCTAGCTAAAGTCGATTAGCCCTAATTGTGTTAAGATAAGTGGCACTTTAATTTGAAGTAGCCATCGGCCAGGTCTTGGATGCTGAATTCTCGGTATTACCACTTGTATCGATAGCCCCACTTTCATTGAATGCTGAGGAGATTGATTGAAAAGAAAATCCTGATCTTCGAACTTTCTCTCTGCTTGAAGTTCTTCTGGCAAAGCGGTCACAGGAACGGAGTAGCTTTACTTACTAAAGTCAAGGGAATTTCTTGCTAATCTGGTGATATCGTAGTAAAGGTAAAGTAGGCTTAGCCTTTCTATTTAGGAGCGCAGCCTATTATAAAGAAAAAGATAAGATGAAAAGCGCTACGCACCTCTTAGTGGCAAAAGCCTAGTCTTGTTACACGCCTGGCGAGCGTTGCTCTTTATGGTCGGACGAATGAGAGCCTGGAAACTCACTAACTTCCTTTGCAAGCACGCGTACTCTCATTACTATTACTAGGCTTTTGCCACTAAGAGGTGCGTAGTGCTTTTGATTCATTTGGGTGACGTTTGGAAATCACAGATCTTTGTCACGCGTCCTTAGAATAAATATTTCTTTCTTTTCGTCCTTCCGCTTTGCTAAGTTGTCGCTACTGCTATCATTGGCTGACTTCTTTGAGTTGCTTTGATGGCTTTAGTCTCGCTGGAGCGAAACTCGCTTTCCTCTACTTTTTTTGCTCTGCCGAAGTTCCTTGGAAACAAACTAAAAGCATCAATTCTTTTTTACACACTTAGAAATACTTTCATTCAATTAAGCATGCCTTGCTGCAATTGACTTCTAATTTTCATTTCCAACAGACTTTTGTTAAATATTTTGCTTTACTTAGCTCTAGTCTGCAAGAGCGAACTTCTATACTTAATCAATTCATTTAATTTCATCATTCTTCTTTTTATAAATATCTTAATTTAAGCTACTTTTACTCTCAATTCTTTAGAGTTATCACACCCCCAAACTTGCATTATTGCTCATCATGAGTAATAGCTTAATTTTTAATTAAGAATATTTGTTTTTTCTTTTTTTAGTGAATTGGCTCTTGTTACATCTGCACAACGAATCAACGTTACCCCCTAAAAATTCAAGTATATTTATAAATAAAACTCTTCTATAACTAGACCATGTTGGAAGAACTTTTAAGTTTTCTGAAAACTCCATTTTACAATTTGCTTTAGCGTCTTTCGTTCGCGAAAACTCTTTTTGGTTTATTATTTCAATTATTTGGTTCTTTAGCCTTCCCTAGTTAACCAGATTCAACTTTTCGCTTTAAGCTTTTCGCTCCCTTTATGATTGGTACATTCTCATCTTTTGTCAAAGTGAATACTTTCCTTTTACAGTTTGCCGAGAATTCTTCACTTACGGTATCCTACTATCGCTTGCTTAATTTTCATCAAATGTTTGATATAAAGATAGGTACGCGTTGTTCGAGTAATCAACAACGGAAAAATGGTCCCAGGACTTAGTGAATCATGTGTGCATTAGCCCGAAACTCCTCTAAAATTTATCACTTAGCTTCCAAAGAGGCAACACTAAAAAAGGTGAATAGAGTTTGCCAACTTTTTAATTCATTAAAAATATAAATTTTATCATTTAAAGTTTGTTAAACTAAAATCACCCAACAAGAAAAATATTAATATGAATCAAAATTAAAAAAAATTAAATGTAAAGAGAGAAAAATACCAAAGATTTGTAGTGATTCGAATAGCACTACTCTACTCTCCAAGACTCTTTTTTGGGTATTTTAGTAGGTCATCCTCTTGTAGGTGAAAACCAAACCGACACGGTCTTTTTTTTCTTAGGCTAAGGAGAAACCTCAATCATTTTATTGGGTTCAAGATTAAATCACTCGAACCCCTTTTGTTCTCGGCTAGAGAGAAATCAAAATCTTTTTACTTGTTCAAGATTAAATCAATTTCATTAAATAAAGAATGAGTGAAGTAAATCAAACTTTTTGGAGTTTTTCTAGAATATTTTAGTTGTTGTAAAATTTTAGTCGTCAAAGATTATGGATTTAATGGAGAGAAGATGAAATATTTCGATTCGATTTAAGGCAAAATGATCGATCGATGAGAATTGATGAAGACATATGAATGGTAGCCATTGGACGTAGGAAAATTAAGATTTATGGCTAGAATTGAATGAAGATAAGATGGGAAGTGTTTTGGTTCATTTCTTCTTTTTTCTATATCTTCCTCATTTTAACTTTGATTTTAACAATTCAAAATGTTTTAGAATCGTTTATCTAAGCTCTACATAAGCAACCCTTCAAAACTTCAAAATTATTAGTAAATAAAAATCGAGTTTTTTATCACCAAAATATTAATTAATTAATTAAAATAAATTAATTTGAGATAAGGAACCAAAAAGCTAACAACCATATCTTATTCTCTCAAAACACATGTCTATTTATAGGCATGTAGTTCGAGTTACAATGACATTAAGTTACTCTTTTATTTATTTAATTAATAAATAAACAAATGAGTATTTTATTTTTTGAGTACTATAAACAAATGAATAATAAATTAAGTAATAACATATATTACTTCTATTATACATATATGTTACTTTATTATTTTCAAATAAAGAATTAATTGACATGTAACTTAATAATCAATTAATTAAAGTGAAATTGTGTTGGATAGTCAAATTTTATAAAATAATCGGAGATCTAAGCCAATTTAATTTTTTGCATCCATAGTCAAATATACGATATAATTAATACTTTTCATACAGTATAATTTAGGGTATTAATAAAATATTTTGTATAATTAATACATTATTATGTATTATTAATACAATATTATATGTTATTAATACAATACTGTATATTAATACAATATTATGTATTAATTATACTGTATAATTTGTGTACGGTATCACTATGGTTGCTAAATAATTTTTTTTGCCTAGTATTGTAAATATTTTTTTCAATTTGGCATACTCCTAAAAATACCCCTTAATTAAATAGTAACTTAATAATAAATAAATAAATTAATATATATTTAACTAATTCTATAAAGTATAATAACTTATATTACTTCATCTCCCACTCGCATAAATTTTACTTCCATTATGGGCATATAAAACACAAATCTCATTCACAATACTTAAATAAAGTACTACATCATTTTTCATTTCCATAAAAAATTATAAAAGAAAATATATTTTTTGACCATCATTCTTTTATCTTGAGAGCTCATCACTTCATAACGGTTAAGTATATAAAGTAATATTGAATTTGAAGTAGATTTAGTATAAAGTGCCCTAGAGTCATTTCACATTGGTCATCACTCTAAAGACCTCTTTTGATAGATTATATTTACTTATTTGTTTATTAACAACTATATCACAAAAATATAATTGATCGGTCAGAGAATACATTGTAATGTGACACTTGCAATGATCATCTATTTTCTAAAAAAAAATTATTTCAAAACAACAGTTATCTAAGTAGGTCTTATTATATCAAATCATTCATGATCATTTGTAATCTCCTTAAGAAAGCTAACATCAAAGTGAAACTTCAAAATTTTAACTAAAAGGTCATAAGGACTCTAATGAGATTTCTCAATCTTAAGAGTCTCATACAACAAAGAAGTAGAGATCAAATAACTTTTATATCCTATATGGTCATATATAAGCACATGTGGTATGAAACGCATGTTACAAGATTATACTCTTTAACATTAGAGCGTATGTACAACTTGTATTGTAAAAATGATTGTATACATACACTGTGTATCTAACTCGAGTCCACTACTCTACTTTAATATTCTATCAACAAATGATCACATGGGTTTTGTTGCTTAATTATAAGGGAAATAAGATGACACAAAACAAAAACAACTTTTAACCAATGTGCTAGCATACACAATTATTGCAGCAAGTGATAAGTAATAAAACTCATCTCTATAGGGACTGAATGATTAGTTTAAGTTCGTAATCGTGTTTAGAGTCAATGTACAGAGAGTAAAGGAAGTATAGGAATTAATATAAATTGATAAATGAATGTTGAAGTAAAGTAATAACAATGAAAAGATTAAAGTTGTAATGACTATGAATAACATGGTTAGATTAAAGGACTCATGTCGTATAATTGAATGCATATTCTTGCGACTTTACTGGTGAGGAGTGAATCATTCCTACTTATTTCTAAAGTTTTCTTTCGCAGTCCTTTCAACAAAAGGTTATCAAATTTTCGTTCAACTTCCTCAAGCATTATGATAGAATCTAGATCTATCTATTAGTAAATCGTTACGAACATACACGATAAACCAAGTGATTCGAGATACTTGGACCCTCCCTAGACTCTTGAGATCTCTCATACCCTAATTCTTATACAATTCCAAAGATACCTTCACACTAACTATCCTTCTCTATTTATAACCGCTAGCCTCTAACTTGCTCTCCAAGTACTTGCTAACATACCCCTATATTATTCATTAATATCCTAAGACCCCAAACCTATCAATACCCTCCCCTTTAAAGAACCTTGTCTTGAAGGTGGGGTATACAAAAATGAATCACAAAGTAAAACATAAAGTGCAAAATTTCCAGCAAAATGTTGTTGAAGTAGCAAGCCCAACATGAATTTTAAGCAGCCCAAACGGTTCAGAACCAGCCCATTTGCATTCTGCCCTTGAATGATTTCACTACCCCATTTTAAAGGGCTTTTGACGTGAGTAGGCTAAATAAAGAAAAAAATTACAAAATTGTTCATGTTTGAATAAATTAGCAAACCTAATTTCCGCATTTCAATAAAGAAAAAGCAATATAGTTAAAAAGACATAAATGCCCTCATGCAGCTGTGCCTTCTTAAATCAGCATTTTTTTTAAAAAAAACTTCCGATTTTTTCAACTTCTCTCTAAAAAATCTCATAAAATCATGAGTTTAATAATTTTTTTCATTTTATTTTTTAAGCTTAGTCCAATATTTTTAGTTGTTTTTATTTTTCCAATTATTTAAAATTTTTAATCATGTATTAATATTAAATACACATTTCAAATAAATAAAGATTTACGGATTGATAATGTTTTTGTGGTATTGATGTGTTATATATAAGTATTATATTTTTTAAATATAAATACCGAATTAGTACATACTTCACGATTAAAGTATCTTTTATATTTATATGTATTTATCTCATATATATATATATATATATATATATATATATATATATATGAGTATTGATTCATCAAATTTTATATTTATTTTTATTATTTAATAATAAATTTATAAATATACAGTATTAAAAAAATGATCACGATTCCAAAGTTTAAAACATTAATACTTCAGAAATAATGTATTTGAATATATAATCAATTTTCAAAATGAAATCTCTTTTTTTTAATATGAAAATATTAGTAAAAATGAATTCATTTAATTATTCAAATACATCAGTGCTAAAAGTCATTATTGTTTTGGACTAAAAGAAAAGAATGTGTGAAAAAAAGTAATGATAATTTCATAAAATCTTTAACCATGTATTAATAAATAAATACATGTTTTAAATATATAAAAATTTATTGATTTTATTTTGGGTTACTAACAAAATTAGTCAAGTTCAAAATAATTATAAATATGGTCAGTTTTTTTTTAAAAAATAGTGACCATAGTCATAAATATTAATAATAATACAACATTAATAATAGAAATTCTATTTTAATACAAAATATTGTATAAATAATATACAATCTTTGTATTAATAATATGTAATCTTGTATTAATTGATAATACAATATTAATGAGTATTAATAATACAATATTAATAAATAAATACAGGTTTTAAATAAATAAAGATTTATGAATATTATTTTGGGACACCTATAAGATTAGTCAAATTTAGAAAATAATTATAAATATGACCAATTTTTTTACAAAAATAGCAATCATAGTCATATGTATTGATAATAATACGGTATTAATAATAAATAATTATATAATAATACATGATAGTATAATACTATATTAATGAGTATTAATAATACAATATTAATAAATAAATACAGATTTTAAATAAATAAAGATTTATGAATATTATTTTGGAAAACTTATAAAATTAGTCAAATTCATAAAATCATTACAAATATAGTTACTTAAAAAAATAGCA
Source organism: Sicyos edulis (assembly GCA_036507275.1). Taxonomy (NCBI): domain Eukaryota; kingdom Viridiplantae; phylum Streptophyta; class Magnoliopsida; order Cucurbitales; family Cucurbitaceae; genus Sicyos; species Sicyos edulis. The sequence goes on from CM071848.1 coordinate 22,457,823, forward strand.
ATCATAGTATATGTATTAATAATAATATGATATTAATAATACGTAATTCTATAATAATACACATTACTGTATTAATAATTACAAATATGATCACTTTTAAAAAAACAAGAACTTAAAAGAAGAAAAAACAAAACAATAAAAATCATGAAATTTTAAAAAAATCAATCAAACATAATTAATTTTTGTTTAAAAGAAATTGCTGGAGAAAATAAAAAACAAGTTGCTAAGTCGCCACGTAGCCAACATATGCCATCCAATAAAAAAAAACTCAATTAAAAAAAAAAAAACAAACACGTAAGTGGCCACGTGATTAGGTGGTAGAAGGAAAGAAAGAAAAAAAACCGTTGAAATGAAGGGTGTACTTGGTATTATAAAAAAATATTATTAATAAATTTTTAAACAAAACCTAAATTTACAAATACTTTCACATCTAACTAGATTTGTAATTATTTTCCTAATAGTGACTATCTATCACAATTTCTCCATTTTAAATTCGAACCACAAGGCCTTAATTTGCAGACTTAAATCAAGCGCATTAAAAGAAGCCCAAATTGAACCCAAATTCTCTTCTGCTAATAAACCTCCCCTGGTCTAAAACAGCTAACACACAGTATTCCAATTGAAGTCCAATATAACCCAAAGTCTTCTTTTTTTTTTTATATTTATTTATCAAACCAGCTCACATTTATAAAGCCCATATTTCCATATCTCATCTGCAACATAAATCCCTAGTCGTCCACCTTCCAAATCTCTCTCTCTCTCTCTCTCGCGCGCGCTCTTTCCTTGGGCAAAAATCGAGTCGTACATTTCTTCTTTTTCTACGACGTTGAAGCAATTTCTTCTCCGACTTCCAAAAACTACAACTCGTCTTCTCTATTCTTTGAGTACAATGACACGTATTTTTCGACCTTCGTGGACAACGAATCATCCTGCGATCTCAGATTTTTATGACGACATTTTCCTTTTCATCTTGCGCGGCAGCGTTTTTTATTCGACCACCATTTTACTTGGCGGCATTTCTTATCCGACCTCTATTTCACTCGGTGACGTTTCTTCTCTAATGATCGTTTTGCACAGTTGCGTTTCCTCCTCGTCCTCCCTTACACTTGACGACACCTCTTTCTTGGCCTCCAATAATACTCAGGTCGGTCTCTTCTCTTCCGTTGCATTTTCATACTTTTCTCTCCTTTTTCCTTCATCACCTTTGGCCGAATACCCGATCCATGTGTAATCGTTTTTGTCCATCTGTATACATTTTTCTTTGGCCCTAATGCATGGCTTAGCCAAGAATGTTCAACCAGTTTGATTTCATCTTCACAGAAATTTGAATTTACAAATCTGATAGTAGAACCTACATTGCCATTTTTCTCTGTGAGTAGTATGTCCTTGAAGTCCAAATCGGACTGCTCCACTTCTTTAGTTTGCTCTGCTTCTTCACTTTCTTTTTTTATTTTCTTGCATCTCTATGTAGGCGGATTGCAACCCTCTGTGAGTTCTCTAAAACATGCTATAATACCTTCTCTTCTTTCTCGAAAGATCTCTTTCATATTAGCTTTCGAAAGAATCCAACAATCTCATCATTTATTCGAAACGAACATCTCGCTCATCTTCATAATCCATCTCTATGGCCAAGGACGGATCGAAACCACTCTGATACCAATTGATAGAATCTAGATCTATCTATTAGCAAATCGTTACGAACATACACGATAAACCAAGTGAATTGAGGTACTTGGACCCTTCCTAGACTCGAGATCTCTCAAGCCCTAATTCTCATACAATTCCAAAGATACCTTCACACTAACTATCCTTCTCTATTTATAACCACTAGCTTCTAACTTGCTCTCCAAGTACTTGCTAACATACCCCTATATTATTCATTAATATCCCAAAACCTCAAACCTATCACATTAAAATCAAGAATTTGAACACTAGTGTAGTGACTATTCTTAGACTTTGGCTGTAAGCATATGCTAAAACAACCTAATGCACATACATGAATTTCTCAATCTATCCCTCTTTCTCAACATCATATAGAAAGAAGACACTATTTGGTCTTTAAAACGACATATGCCAAGATTGATTTAACATACACACTATCATCAACATCCTCTGATCATAAGTTTTAAGAGTTAACTATACTTCATATTATCCTTATCCTCGTTTAAATATAATTAGTTGATGCTAAAAATAAGAAAACAAATAAAAATGTAGGAAAATACTTCATAAATCAACTGTAAATGTTTAACCAAGCATAAGGTAAATGTAAAGTAAGTATGTATAATAATTGCGTAAAGTAATTGCAAAAAGTAATTGTATAAAAATAATTTAAGACAAGTAACATGAACTCAGGTTGATGACTTATCGAGGCAATATCTTGTTTTAAGCTTTTGTTCTAATTTTATTATGCCATCAGGACAATAAAATTGCTTAAAGTATCTCATTTCTAAGCAACACATAATTCATAGTTGGGATTTCTTGTATGAGAAAGTCAATCTAAGGTCCAACATTCTTTTGTTTAAATGTACTAAAAATTTGTGTGTATGCATCATAAAGTACACAACTTTATTTCATAACTCAAAATAAACATAATACAATTTGTTAAGAACTAAAAAGTCATAACCTACACAATCCTAGAGATTTAATATGTTTTAATAGACTTAATTAAGGGGTCTGCAACCATGTTGCTTGTTGAAATGCATTGTACATTCACTTCCTTTTGTGAGACCATGTCTATCACAAGATTGTACTTAATGTCTATGTGCTTTGTCTTGGAGTGATATTTGGGATCCTTCGTGGAAGCTATAGTAGTCTGGCTATCACAATTTATTAACACTAAGTTATACATATTTTCTTCAAATATCAAAATGACTTATGAATTTCTTATGCCACAATACTTCTTGTACTGCCATTGAAAGTGCAACAAATTCAACTTTCATCGTGAATAATGCAATAAAAGTTTGTTTTTACTATTCCATGAAATTGCTCCTTTACTTAGTAAGAATGTATATCCTGAAGTAGATTTTCTGTCAACTAAATCTCTTTTCCAATCAACATCTATATCACCTTCCAAGCTAAAACCATTTCCTTGGTAGTAAACGCGATAATCTATAGTTCCTTTAAGATATCAAAGTATTCTCTTATCTAATTTTCAATGGGGTTGTCTTGGATAACCGACTCTTAGATTAATTAAACTAATTATAGAAATCAATCTCTATGGAGAACGATATTAAAATACTTATCATTTGTGCACTTTCGACTACGTATACTTGCATAGATTGCGATTCCAAAGCGTACGATATTAATAATTAGTATCTTACTCTAATGAATTTATCTTTATTGTATTTGATCGAAATATCGCATCAAATTACAATAAGGTATGAGAGTTGGTTGATCTCCCTTAAGGACACAAAGTTACTAGTAACAAGTGGATTCTAAAAATTAAGCCTAGAGCTGACAAGTCAATTGAAATATATACGACTCAACTTGTAGCCAAAGGATTCAGACAACAGAAAAGAATAGATTATGAAGAGATCTTTTCACCTATCGTAAGTTTTATCTCTTTAAGACTCATCTTAGATATAACCTCCATTTTAGATTTTGGGTTACATTGAATGGATGTAAAAATAGCCTTTCTAAATAGTGAGTTAGAAGGAGAAACTTACATGCAACAACCTTTCGGTTTCGTTATTGAAACAAGAAGATACAGTATGTAAATTGATGAGGTTAATTTATAATCTTGAACAATCTTCCAAACAAAATAGTACATTAGGTTTCACCTAGTATTCATCTCATATAATTTTCATATGATCGATGAGGAACAATGTGTGTATCTTAAAACAAACAAAGATAAGTTTGTGGTTCTTTTACCATATGTGGATGACATACTATTAGCTGGAAATGATAAGAAGTATGCATTAAGTACCATTGAATAATGATTATCCTTTAATTTTTAAATGAATGATATAGGTGAAACATCTCAAATACTTTGAGTCAATAATGAAAGGGATTGCTCCAAAAGGTTTCTAACCTTGTCACAAGGTCAATATATCAAGTAAATTTGTGAAAAGTTTAAGATGTAAGATTGTAAGCCCATTGATACTCCAATTGTAAAAGGTGATACTTGAGCCAGAAAACGTGTCCTAAGACTTTTGTAGAAATTGAACAAATGAGAAAAGTATTTTTATTCCAGTACTATTGGAAACCTCAATCATGTCATGATGTGTACAAGACTAGACATTTTCTTTGTCGTTGGAATGGTAAGCAGATTTCAAGCAAATGATTGCATAATCAGAGAATCAATTATGCAATCAAGGTGGTGGCAATCAAATAAATCCCGAAGTCAACTGATAGATTGTTAAAAATCCAACCAAGGAAGGTGGAAAGCATGGATGAAGAAGGAAAGGAAGGAAGTGAACTGATGCTCATAAACTAGCGGAAACATTAGTTCAAGTTGTAGAATTCATGATTAGATGCTTTATTAGGATCATGCATTTAGGATGCAATTTACTTAACTTTTATGTTATTTCTTTAATCAATAGTTCTTTTCTTTTGAAGTCTAATAAGTGTTTTTATCACAATAATTAAATCTAGCGGAAACATTAGTTCAAGTTGTAGAATTCTTAAGTTCCCTCAGATTCAAACCTAGCATTAGAATAATCTCCATCATAAAAAATAGAAAGCACAAAAAATTCTCAAGGAAGCCATAGAAACTCCCAATAGCATAGAGCAATCGTACAATAGATAAATTTGGGGGAACTATGTAACGACCCGACCCGAAAGGGTTCTAAAATAGGCCGTTACCTCAATGCATGCATTCAAATCTACAGAAAATTCGCAATAGGGTGTTCGGATTCTAAGTAAAAACTAAAACATAAAACATCCATTTAAAAATCAACATCAATTCCTGAAACCTGTCCCTGTTTCCAAGCACCTGTTCCAAGACAAATACATTTACAAAACTTACTCTGATCAGAGATTCATTTAAAACATACAAACTTTACAACAATGCTAGAATCCGAAAATACATTCAGAAAACACCCTAGGGCTTCGTGCCCAACTACATGCATTCAGAGAACATTTAAAACATCAACATAAACATAAGACTCAGAGTTGAACAACGGGTTTCCATGATCACAACTCCTCCTCCAGCCATCCTGTCTCGCACCATGGTTACCTGTGGAAAAACCACAAAAATAAGGGTGAGTAACGAATTACTCAGTAAGAATCCCCAACCGGGGTACAATACGATATAATCAGTCATCTAGTACCAAAGCATGCAAGCAAACAGCTACGAACACAGATCATGGCTCAACGAGCTCATAAAACAAGATTTGGAGTCATCGGAAGTCTCTTTCTTCTGGCCTAGGGATTGGATACACTTTCCAATCTTGGACATCACCGAGGTATCTGTCACTCGGGGGGAATACACTGATCCCTAGAATGTCCTCAAGGACCTCCTTGCCCTTGCACTAATCTGGACTTACGGGAGAGTACCCGAAGTCAGGCTCTAACGGAAGGAATGGTGTACTCACGACATTAGCCCGGGGAGCTCTCCGAACCGGCAACTAACGCGTGTGCGCGCACACCACATGCTCCTCTGCAACCGACGTAAATGCGGGGGCCTAAGGGCAAACTACGCGGGCCAGGTACGCATGCCTATGACTCGGAAGCGGTGTCACTGATCACAGTAGCGCGAGGCCCTCGGTGCTCATCTATGCAGCATGATCCACCGACCTGAAGCTAAGAACCGGCCAGGGCAATCTTAGACCGATGGCAGGGTTCCGCTCTAGCAGGCTACAAACTAGGCTATGCCGAAGTGGGTAGCTACCCTTTGAGTTACCCTAGTATGGGTAGTGTTGGCATCGAGGATGCAAGGTCACTACCTCAAGTGACAACAACTCTGACTAGGCATACAATGGCTCAACTCAAACAACCATGCCTATGACATCTCATCAAACCGAAGGCTCACGACCTACTCTTGCATCTTCACATGATGCTCAACAAAACTCTGGCCGGATCTCTCAACAAGCAGCAGCTAGCTGCACTCTAGGAGCTCACCAAGGAAGAGTGCTCAACTCTACCAAACATCTGAGGAATCCACCAACGGATCCAGTCCGAAGGGAACACTGCTCGCTGCACCCTTAACCACAGGGTTCCAGCTTACTGGCTGCAACAACAAGTTTTATGGGAGCACAAAGATGCCTCAACAATCTCCTCGAAGGCTGCCAACTCTGCAGCTACTCACTGGGCAATCAACAATCTGCTAAGGCTCAAGATCAACACTTGCGCTACCCAGGCTAGTCCACAAGGGGACCTGCTCCACAAGCATCCTCATCGGCATAAACCTTCTGATCATGCCCTCCCAGGAACCTTCGGGGCTACAAGAGCTACTTTGGGAAATGCTTTGAAACAAACTCACACCATTTGGGCTATCTGTGCCCGGGACTCCTCACTACGCGATACAAACTGCGGCTGGGTCTCCGCTCTCTGATAGCTAAAGACCTGCCATCAAAACTCTCATGGCTGGAGCACACTCTGCTCAAGGAGTCTAACTCTGAGGCGTGCTAGCCTCTACCCCCTCCACTAGGCAACTCAACTGCCAGGGCCAAATGGCTGCGCGGGCCTAACAACCACGGATGCGGCCTCAACATCAACACGATCGGTCCAACTCCTCGGTCGGACATGCCAAGCGTCCCGCTCCTGCGAGTGCGATCAACATATCGGCGATCTGCGCGAGCACCTCCACCCTCTCACTGGGAGAAAAGCGAAAGAATCGGGCACACGTGGCTGCGGGAGTCTAAGCTCGCCTCCCTCGGGGGCGGCGTCCCGGGGCATCCGATCTATCTGGATACCTCAACAAGTCGCTACATCTTTGCTGCGCCTCGCGAAAGTTGGCATGATGGCTCTCTAAGCCCAAGCCAACAACGAGTCAGAACCTGCTCGTCTCTGCTCCACAACTCTACACAAGGCAAACACTAGATGAAAAGTATTGTAAATTCTTACCCCTTTCTTTAAAAACAAGAAAACTTAGGCGTACTGATGGTAGCCGAGTCTTGATGATCATGGAAAAACGACCTACAACAAAAGGTCAGTCTACAAAATCTATGACTCTAAGCTCTAATACCAACCTGTAACGACCCGACCCGAAAGGGTTTTAAAATAGGCCGTTACCTCAATGCATGCATTCAAATCTACAGAAAATTCGCAATAGGGTGTTCGGATTCTAAGTAAAAACTAAAACATAAAACATCCATTTAAAAATCAACATCAATTCCTGAAACCAGTCCCTGTTTCCAAGCACCTGTTCTAAGACAAATACATTTACAAAACTTACTCTGATCAGAGATTCATTTAAAACATACAAACTTTACAACAATGCTAGAATCCGAAAATACATTCAGAAAACACCCTAGGGCTTCGTGCCCAACTACATGCATTCAGAGAACATTTAAAACATCAACATAAACATAAGACTCAGAGTTGAACAACGGGTTTCCATGATCACAACTCCTCCTCCATCATCTGTCTCGCACCATGGTTACCTGTGGAAAAACCACAAAAATAAGGGTGAGTAACGAATTACTCAGTAAGAATCCCCAACCGGGGTACAATACGATATAATCAGTCATCTAGTACCAAAGCATGCAAGCAAACAGCTACCAACACAGATCATGGCTCAACGAGCTCATAAAACAAGATCTGGAGTCATCGGAAGTCTCTTTCTTCCGGCCTAGGGATTGGATACACTTTCCAATCCTGGACATCACCGAGGTATCTATCACTCAGGGGGAATACACTGATCCCTAGAATGTCCTCAAGGGCCTCCTTGCCCTTGCACTAATCTAGACTTACGGGAGAGTATCCGAAGTCAGGCTCTAACGGAAGGAATGGTGTACTCACGACATTAGCCCGTGGGAGCTCTCCGAACCGGCAACTAACGCGTGTGCGCGCACACCGCATGCTCTCTGCAACCGGCGTAAATGCGGGGGCCTAAGGGCAAACTACGCGGGCCAGGTGCGCATGCCTATGACTCGGAAGCGGTGTCACTGATCACAGTAGCGCGAGGCCCTCGGCGCTCATCTGTGCAGCATGATCCACCGACCTGAAGCTAAGAACCGGCCAGGGCAGGCTTACACCGATGGCAGGGTTCCGCTCTAGCAGGCTACAAACTAGGCTATGCCGAAGTGGGTAGCTAATTCCACAACCGGCGGTCGGGGAAGCAAGATACGTTAGGCTGCGCACACTTTACTCCCGACCTGAGCTAAATCCACCTTGGCGACCGGGGGGGGGGGAAGCAAGATACGTTATGATGCGCACACTTTACTCCCGATTAGTGGGGACAAAGTAGGTTATGTCCGCTCAGCCTCTAGATGATGACAAACCCTACAACTCTATCTAAGAGTATAGAGCAAAAAACAATGATTCCTGGCTAGCAAACAATGACCGACATCAATCACATTTACCTAGCATGATACTAGGAGCTTAAGCAGGAATTATAAGCATGCTGGCAGAACAAACCTAGCATGGCACTAACATGTAAAAGCAAGCAAACATGCTAGCAGAAATCAATCAAAGCTGATCTATTACTATCATGCTCATAACACTCAGCAAACATACAAGGCATATCATGAAAAATATCGCGGGGCCCACACAACTCCTCCAAAGAAATCCTTACAGTCGGAAGGCAAAACACACAACAAACCTAACTGCGATCGAACCCGAGCAACCTATAGCGAGCCAAAAAAACACATCAATAATCATAAAATAGCCCTAAATACAATAAAATAAACAAGGCTCGGCTCGGGAGCAACTCACGAGGTGCGGCTGACACACGAACGAGCCGGCTACAGACGCAGGGCTAGGCGCGACCAAAGAGGTGGGCCGGGCGCTACGAGGCCGTGAGGGCTCATTGCCGAGGCGCTACCGCACGGCGCTAGGTCGCTGCTGGACGCGGCGCGAGCGACGAGGGCGCGCGCGGCGCGCTAGCTCAGGCCGGCGACGGTCGCGGCGCGCGCTTCGGCATAGGGACAGCGCACAGGCGCGAGCGACAAGACGCTACGGGCGAGCTAGGGCGACACGGGCGCGGACGAGACCTGGCGACACTGTGCGAGGCTAGGGCGACACGAGCTGGGCGAGGCTCGGGCGAGCTGGGCGACGCGACGGCCTGGGCGAGCTCAGGCGACACGAGCAGGGGGAGGGCGACGCGACGCTCGGGCTGGGCGAGGCTGGGCGACGGCACTGTGCGGGCGACTCGAGGATGGGGCTAGCGATGCTGGGCTGGGTGAGGGCGCGCGGGCAGGCTGGGCTGGCTCTGGCTAGGCGACCAAAGGGGCTGCTCGGCTAGGGGGCTCGAGGAGAGAGAGAGAGAGAGAGAGAGAGAGAGAGAAAATGGATTTTGAAAAGAAAATAAAAAAAATGGGAAAATAAAAGAAAAATGTTAATAAAAGGAAATAAATGGGATTTTATCCATAAAATCCATCCTTATCCACTTTTATCCAAATCAAAACCTTAAAATCCCATTCCCAGCTTCCTCCTTCGAGACCCGACCGAAGCAATCTTTTCCAATAAATAAAACTCACTTAAATCCAACTCCCAAAGCAACACTAAAGGCCCGGGCTAGAATCCCAAAGGAAGCACACAACCAAACATCACTTTGCCCAAGCCCAAACCACAACCGAGCATCCAACCGACTAGCCCAAACACCTCGGGACTCGCAATCCACAACAAACAAGCCTCGACAAAGGCAGGAGCTACCTCGAAGCCCAGAAAACCACAAATCGTGCCCGGAGAGCAAAAAGACCAAAATACCCCCAAGGGTCAAAACGGCTCTAACGACCCAACCAAACAACTGAATCTTGACCCGAAGGCACCTCGAAAACTGGAATAGGAAACTGGGCTGTTACAAACTAAGCCTCAGCTTCATTGAGGACAATGAAGATTTTCAGTTTGAGGGTGAGGACAGCCCGATTTTTAGTATATAAAAAAAACATCAACCTACTCTAGCAAAAATAAGAAGGTCGTTACTGGCGTATGAGCCCAAGGATACCTTAAGTATTCCGCTGTCTACATTAGTGCAAGCTTGAAATTCTTTTACTATGCAAAATTATTTTATGCTCAAACGATTTATGCAAAGAACTATGGAATATAGTAGATATGAGTGCAACTTGCGAGGAATGCGAAAAGCATAACCAAAATCCTCAAAAGTCATAAGGACCTGAACAGATACCCTCGAAGAGTAAGTTGGGCAAACTTTTAACTAGAAGTAATTGCAAAAAAATGGGTTGAGCATTATGGAGTATTTGCGATGAGGGGTAATTTGTCAGTCATGATAGAAAATATTTTAAGGATTAAACTGAATCTTTTGGAAGGTTTGAAAACTGCGAGGAAAATGAAGTTTCTCCTTGGAAATAAGATGTGTGTTAAAAATCATGGAAGTAGACGCAAAAAAAGATGGAAATGCTGAGTTAATGAAAATAAGCATCTTCAGCAGATAAGCATTACTTGAGGACAAGCAATGATGTAAGTTTTGAGGTGTGATAACTCTAAAATAGAGCATATTTTAGGCTGCTTAGTTTGTATTATTTTAACACTTAGGTAAGAATATACGCGTCCCTAGTAGGAATACAGAGAAATAACTTAGAAAAGCAGCATGCATTCATAATATCGCATCAAAAGCATGAATCCGCGCTTTAGAGCAAATTGCAAAATAACTGTGCCTAATTTATGCTTTTTAACAGGATTTTGCACAACATCGAATAAACGGAAATGATGCGAACGATGATCAGATCACACAAAGACACTTAACCCAAAGAAGGAATTACGTTTGACAAAGCTTCGTCTACAAGGAAAGAATCAGATAATCAATTATGCAATCAAGGCGATGGCAATCAAATAAATCCCGACGAAATCATGGAATATGCATTGATGATGATTTATACAGCTCACCTCTACTTGCAGCTCAAGAAATTCAATCATATAAATACTAAGGCAAGGAGCAGAATTCATTGAGCTGGTCGGTTGGCCATAAGCTGATTGAGGGACTAAAGCCTAAACTTGAGTCGAATGTAGAGAAGCGAATGGTGGTGCTGTGGGAGCTGATGACAAGGAGACTACACAACTTCAGTCGTGCCAACTCCATTTATTATTTTTATTAGGAGTAGTTGTAGTATTTAAACATTTTTAGTCATAATAAAATCGTCTGGTTTAAACTTCTATTTGGTGTTTACTTACTATGATTGCATTATATGAGTATATGATAATTGTTAATGAATAGATCATGTTATTAGTGTAGGTCATTGAATGTTACACTGCTGAATGTTTATTTATATATATATGTGCGTCCATTAGCTACCCACGCATGTACCTTGCCAAGAATCGGAAGAGGATTCGCATGTTGACCCAGTTAGCTACTTTAGGTTGTATAAACAGCTGTTCATCATTTAGGGAGTTAGGGATAACCTCAATATTGCTTACGTCGCCCTGTGCTTAGTATGGTGTTCGCAGCAGAAGCTGGTTCGCCCATAAATCATAAGTCATGGAAGTGATAAATGTGAGGGAAGTAAGACATTCATTGGCTAGTCCGCGCTCTTAGTATTTTCTAGGAATATATAGTTAGCATTACTCATTGCATGCATTTGACTTATTTCCGTATTTATTTTTATCTTATTAAACAAAACAAAACCACTCAACATATTTGCTTATTTACTTTTTCGCACGACTCAGACTTAAGTAGTATTTGCTCTAGACATCAATCTCTGTGGGATCGATGAACTTATAAACTTATTACTTGCTACGATTCCTGACAGTGTATACTTGCGCGTAAGTGATTCTATTGCCTTTCGCATAAGAATTAGTTACCGTTCAATATATTAGCAGTGGAATTGTCTGTTCATGATACCAAGTCAGGTTAAGGATAGTAACATAACAAGGATGTCATATTAGTGAATGAGAAATCATACTTCCCATACTAACTAATGCTTTCGCATTAGTCGGTGCACAACCCAGCTCTCGCTACGATTTTGCACAAGTTAAGCCCATGGCATTGTATGCCCTAGCAGGGTTAACTCTAACTCTATTTAATTATGTGAAAGACTCCACACCAGACTAAACGTAACCTATTGGGTCTTCCGCCAGTTTTTCTTTCCAAGTTCATTGGAGGCAACACGAATGGATAGCTAGTCAACTCGTGCTAAATATTTAAACAGAATTATAAGATCTTTTTCACCCACATTCTTATTAACATTCTAACCCAAAGACTAACAAAGAAATTCCTATATGCAAGCTAAGTAACTAATGAGAAGATACTTGAAATGTCAACTAGATTGATTAAAGATAAGTTGTCATGAGTAAAATAGCACATACTGAACTTTGCTTCAAGCCCCCTTCTGAAGCACCTGACTGCAACCTGCCGGTGCATTACCTGCAGATTTACTTTTAAGAACAAGTATTATATATGCAACTAGTGAGTTGGTTATTCCTAACTCCCCTTCAAAATACCAAAGATTAATCATTACCTAGCGATTTTGGTTAAGTTAACCTCTTAACATTCCCTTTCCCAAGGCAAATGCTAAGCACTCGCATGTGGATAGTCAATTGATCCCTGAGAAACATATACAACTGCCGACTATACTATTTTACCCTCTCGTCATTAATCAATTTCGTTATGAGCATTGTGAACTTCTCCCTAAGGTTGCTTCTTAATATTAATCCTAATCAACAATTTGTTTACAAGAGATCAAATCTGAAACAAAGTTGTATCATATTAACTTCAAGAAAACATTATAGACTATTCCTACAACATGCGCTTATACTACATTACATGATGAAAAAACTACGATATACTAAACTTCGACATAAGCTACGTAGTGGGTGGAATAGTAATCACTATTTCCAATGAATCATTCTTCTGCAATACCGCGTGGTGTTGTGTTCTTCTAGGGCTACAGATGAACAGAATTCGCCAAGGTCTCCCAAGAAACCTCGGTGTCTTCATCGCCCATCAACGGTGGTATCGTTTTCAAACCAGCACATTGAATCTTTCGATTGCTTCTCCATTTATAGCGTCTAAGGTTTCTTGTTGATCATGTTCAATCTTCACACAGATCCCTGCCAAGATTATTCAATTGTTGATTCTTTCCATCCTCGTTCCTGTGATCCCGAAATTGGATTTTTGTCCAGTCTTTACTTTTCTGTTCCGTCAGCTAGTCCGCTCAATCCTTTAGATGCATCACAATGTGTTCCCTGCGTATTATAGTCATGTTAGCGCATTGCGAGTATATGATGCGGTTTCATGCATAAATGTGTGTAAAATAGCATCCTTAATCGTAGTATCGTTTACTTTCTATTATGCGCCTGTCTTTAATTAGCATGTTGAATAAATGTAATATAGAGTGGCTAAATACTATATTTCTGCTATTTGCTTACTCATTTTTGCATGTAATGCGAGGGTTTAGTTGCTCTAATAGTGCTACTATTTAGTGATATCAGTCGTGCAGAAAAGTAAAGGAATTTTTTTTGTGGTTTTGTTTGGTTTAATCCTAAATGAAAAAGTAAAATAAGTAAGGCTCGGGTCAAGTTATGGAGAGCGTTTAAAAATTCCTAAGGGTAACTAATGGCAAGTAGTAAATATCATACTTCACTTATTTAAACGTTTGCTTCTGCATTTGTTCACACTAACTCCGGCTCCCATTGCGAATCAATGTAGAATTCTAAACAGTGCGTCGCATGTAATAGTAGAATATTTATCCCTAAACTCTTCTTAAATGTGTAAGAGAGCTTACACTAACCTATTGAACATGCGAATTAGACTTAAGCTAACTGTTCTTCTGAATTATTAGCTTACAAGTTAATCTGAATGGACGATAAACATTCACTATTTAATTAAGTCCCTAATTCAACATGCATCATTTATTAACTCCCTTTTACCCTAATACATGCTTCTACAACCCGTCCCCTTAACCTTCACCTAAGATGTTTAGCAAGATACATAGTTAAAAATAAATCAAATATGACAATAAAATATAAATAATATTTGCATATAAGGAAATAATCTCTGTGCAAAAGCAAAAGGAAAAAAAAAGAACAAACCAATTCTATACTACTATAATGCAAAACATAAAGCGAATAATTAAAAGCGGCAGCTGCTTGAAGAACGGGACTCTCTGGCACCAGAAAAATGAATTTTGTTTCAGAACTTTAGTCTCGATTGCGGGAGAAGAACTCTAAAAACAAGCACACTTTTTCTCTTCATTGTTCTCATATTTATAAGCTTCAAGGAGACTTGAGGGTCAAGGAATCAGATTTGGAAAATGATCTTTTATCAACATTTCGTTTTTGGTAGCATATCCCCCGATTCTCGCGATTTGGTCTTTTTATCTTCTCGCTTATCTTTTTGCATCAAATCCCTTGAGTTTTGTGATTATGTCTAAAAGATCTTGTGATTCCTCAACTTTCTAATGTGTCCGATATCCCATTCTAGTCTTCGACTGTTATGAAAATGAAAATCAACAACCGAAGCGAAGATAAAGAAACATAAAAGACGAAGAAGAAACTCATGAACTTTATGTGGTTCATTTACATAGTGTTAGCTAATCCACAAGCTGAGAGTGACAGAGTTTTATCATGGAGAAATGAACAGTGTAGAATTACAGAGTGAATGTCATAATATGGCTAGGGTTTAATTCGAGTTTATATATACACTCTCATTAAACCCTATTTGAGAATGCGTAAGCCTTAAACACAATGTGGATGTGCTAGCACAAGCGGAACACACAACATAATGCTACTACTAATCGTAGGGTATTAATGCGTTCAAGGCATATCTCAACAAATCAAATCTACAAAATAATACACGGATTTGAAAAGAAATTGAAATTTAACAAACTGTTGCCCAAAATATTTGGTATATTTCTTTTTCACTTAAATATTTCTATTTATTGATGCTTTCTTTTTCTAAAAGAAAAAATCAAAATAGAGCAACGCTATAATGAGATTGGTTTTTGTGGATTTAAGTGGTAAAATATTTATCTCTTTTATGAGCTGTTAGCTTTGTCTAGACTTAAAAGCCCTCCTCTTAGTAGAAATCAGAATTCATGAAGTTCTCATCATTTACGTTACTGAATGCATTAAACATTCAAGCTAAATAAATTTGTGGATATTTGAGTTTTTAGTTGTCTAATATAAATCTTAGAAGTATGAGCTGGATCCTTGAATTCTCATTCTGAATTCATAGGGTAGGGGCGCCCATTGAACCCAAGTGATCTCCATAAACCTTCTCGAACAAAAGATCTATACAACTCAACTTTCCAATAGAAACTAAGGGCTCGTTTGATAACGTTTCCGTTTCTCGTTTCTTGTTTCTTAGTTCTTGTTTCTTGTTTCTTGTTTCTAAGTTTTTTAGAATAAAAAACAAGAATGTGTTTGATAACCGTTTCTGTTTTTTGTTTCTTATAAAAAATAAGAAACGGAACAAAACTTGTTTGATAACAATTTCTCATTTCTCGTTTCTCTATTTTTTATTTTAAAAATTTTTATATTCTAATTTTTTTTAGGGGATTTTGCATGTATATCAAAAAATGGTAAAATATTTCCATCTATAGCACAAAATCCAAAATAATTTCATTTGTAGCAGAAAATTCAAATTGATTTCTATCACTTGTCGAGTTCTATTAGTGATAGAATTCAATCAATTATAGACTTATTCTATCACTGCTTAAGTTTTCTATCAGTGATAAAAATCTAAATTGAGTTCTATCACTAGGTGAGTGATAGACTATCATTAGGTGAGTGATAGAAATAAATATGCTATAGATGAATTATTTTAAAAATTATGCTACAAATATAATACAAGAGGTAGAATATGCTGCTGATGGTAAATTCTCTTTTTTTTAAGTATAATTTTTTTTTTTAAAGTTAAGATATAATGTAGTATAAAAATATATAGTATGAATTAAAAATTCATTAAAATAGTTTTAAAAAATGTATATAGTTTAATATAAATAAAAATTTTATAAAAAAAAATTATATGTTATGTTACTTAATCATTTATATAGTTTGATGTTCACTCAAATATATAACGATTATATTACTCTGAAAACAGTGCTATTAATTTAAAATATAAAAGCAATATTAAATGTATATAGATAGAGAAAAAAAAGAGTAATGGTAAAAAAAGAAAAAGAGTAACTTTTTAACTAATAATGTATCATATGCATTAAACAGATAAAAATAATTATAAAAAGTATACATGATCTAATATATATAAATTTTATTCAAAACTAACGGAATATATAACATGTAATTTTATCTTTTAAAGACATTTTTCTAAGATTTTCAAAAAAAAAAAAAAAAAGACATTCGTCTAAAATAATGTTGATTCAAAACTAATTCAATTATATATTGTTTAGTCGTTATTATATTTTAAAATTAAAATAAGATTAAATATAAATTTAAGTGAAAAAATTTATGAAATTTTAAAAATTAACACAATATATAATTGGGAAATTGAAAAGTAAGATTTGTATAAAAGAAATTTTATCAAAAAAAAAAAAAAGAGTCTCAAGTAAGATTTGAACCATGGTCTTGAGTAAAAAAAATTGTTACATCACCACTAAGCCATACAAAATTTAACTTACATTGGTGCGCTTGTTTTTATATATTCAAAGATACTTCAGACTTAAAAAAAAGAAACGGAACCAAAGAAACTACTTTTGGTAGTTTCTCACTTTTTCTCGCTTTTTTAGAAACGTTTCTTTTTTATTTGAGAAACAAGAAACGAGAACAGTTATCAAACAAGTCTGTTTCTAAAAAATTAGAAACAGAAACGTTATCAAACGAGCCCTAAGTGTCTAAACTAATTGGTCGTATAGTATTTTTTATATTAAAAAAAATAAAATATAACCACCTAAAACACTACATAGAGGACACAACTGCTATCAAATAATATGAGAGTCAAATATTGATCTCTAGGCTCAAACTCTTCCTAAATATTCTATCAAAACATAGTTCATTAAACGCATAAATATGCTAGGAGCATTAGTTAGCCCAAAAGGCATAACAAGTCATTCATACAACCCAAACTTAGTTTTTGAAACTGTTTTCCATTCATCTCCTACATGCATTCTAATTTAATGATATCCAGATTTTAAATTAATCTTTGTCAGTTTTATTCCCCCTACTCCTCTTTCATATTGGTTCTCCCTTTAGACCCTTCTAGGTGCTATAATTTTCCTACCCCCTCTTCTAACCATGAAATTAAAATGAATTAACATCAAACAAGATAACCAACTGCGTCACCGACCCATTCAGCAATTACTAGTAAAAGAATTAATATATATATATATATACCGGTAAATATTGAATCATCAACCTTTTTACAAAGATTATACTTAGTTCATTTCTCGTGAACTTGACAATAACTGTCATATTTAACCACTATTAAAAAACAAATGTCATTTTTTATTTAACCCTTAAAAAGTAATTTTGTTTTTATTAAATAAATTAATGCAAGAGTAGTTTTTTCCCTTTTCCTTTTTGAGAAATTAATGCAAGATTAGTTATGATTAGGTTTAAATTTTCATGCCTAACTTTTGTTCCATTTGTAACAATGGAATAAAAAAAAGTTTAGTTTGTGTGGCTTTATTACTTTATCATAAACTTTATTTATTTATAATTTCATACACAAGGTTTCAGTAAATTCATTTTATTCTTTAGTTAAAGTCAAATTTTAACCTTAAACCTTTAATCTAATAAATAAATACTTTATTAAAATAAAATTTTGATTCTTAGGCAATGAACTTTGTTTCATTTTTCTTTTTAAAATGTCAAATTATAGTCTAAGAGTATATGAAAATTGTTCATTTTGACCATTGAAGTTTTCAGTATTAAGTGGTCCCTCGATTTTTAAATGAGTTAAAAAAATGGTCTCTTAACCCTGTTTCATACTTCTCTTCCCTTATCATTAGTTTATCTCTTCGTAAGTTAGTGTAGTTTGGCCAATTAATTGGTTGGATTTGATAACAAAATCTCTTGTTCACGTCATTTTTCTTTCTTTCTCCTCTTTAATCTCTGTTTTTGTTGGGATAAAATGCATGTAACATGGATAATTTGAAACGGGTAAACATAGGTGTCTACGGTTGAACACTCATATAAAAGCAACACAATTATAATTATTAGTGCCAAACTAGATTTTGAAGTGTTAAACTTATATTATTTATCTTTCTTTTTTCTAATTCATATCAACAATTATAAGACATTAAAATCGTACCTTCAAACTAAATCAAATATATAATGAAATGAAGATTTTCTTAAATTTCATAACTACAAATATTAACACGGGTAAATATTATAATAATATAGATGATATTTACATTATCATTTAGATTTTTATCATCTTTATAACGTAGAAGATAAGATATTTTTACCAACTCATATACCTAAGTTAGAAAATAAGAGATTCCACGGTGTATATATATATACATATATTTTTTAAAAAAGAGAGATTTCACGTATATTATGAGCAATAAAAAATTTTTCAAACAAAATCCAAAAATTTCCTCCGATTTGGGTCTCGAATTTTCTATATAAAATAGTCTCATTTTTTCAATTAATTCTTTTATTTTCACACATCCACGTAATTATATTTGGATATTATTTTCTTAAATTTCATAAATTCAAATATTTACACGTGTAAATATTCATTTATTTTCACATGTCCACGTAATTTATATTCAATGGAAATTATCTTTTTAAATTTCATAATTTAAATTTTATAATTTCAAATATTCAGTGTAAATATTATATCTTAATTCATGTAAATATATATTTGTTTACTTTTTTTTTTTTTTTAATTTCAATAAAATATTCAAAGGTTTTGAAACTCTTTAATTTTACAACTATATAAAGAAGTCTCCTCCACCATTTTTCAACAAAAATGTGAGTTTTAATCCTCATTGTTTAGATGTCTTTCTTCAACTTTTCTTTCTTTTCCTTTCTCTCTTGTTTTTTATTATTCATATATTGTTTGATTTGTTGTTTTGATATATTTAATTTAACACTCATCTCTTATCTTTTTTGTAGAAAATATTGATCTTTTTCAATTTAAGAAAATAGTAGTTGGAGATAAGTAAACATGAAGATGTTACAAGTTTATTTTAAGTTATGGGCAAAGTATCAAGTATGTAAAGCTAAATGCATAGGTATTATTTTTCTAATCACATATATTTATCTTAATTTATTAAAATAGTATTGATCTTTTAATATATATGTGTGTGTATATGCATGCAAAGAAGTCTCCTTCACCATTTTTCAATAAAAAGGTGAGTTTTAATTCTCATTGTTTACATGTCTTTCTTGTACTTCTTTTTTTTTTTCTTTTTTTCATTATTCATGTATTGTTTGATCTTTTGTTTTGATATATTTAATTTAACACTTATCTTTTATCTTTTTTGTAGCAAATATTGATATTTTTCAATTGAAGAAAATAGTAGTTGGAGATGAGTAAACATGAAGATGTTACAAGTGGTAAGAACTCGACCCAAATAAGGGTCAAAATCTAAGTCCTTAACTCCATATGCATGAAAACAGTGTTTGACACTTAGGGCATGTATAATTAAACATGGTAAAACAATGTTATTGAAATCCACTAAAGAACAAGTTTATAAAATCGTAAATTTGACAAAAAGTATCATTGGGTACCCAAGAGTCAAAACATAAAAGCTCGAGTGAATATGTATAACTGACATCGCGATTCCACTGCTAATATATTGAACAATAACTAATTCTTATGTGAAACGCAATAGGAATCACTTACGCGCAAGTATACGCGGTCGGGAATTGTAGCAAGAAAAAAGTATATAATTTTATCGATCCCACAAATATTGATGTCTAGAGTAAATACCACTTAAGTCAGAGTTGTGCAAAAAGTAGAATAGAATATATATATATATATATATATATATATATAATAAGTGGTTTTGTTTTGTTCAATAAGATAAGACAAATTGCAGTAAAGAAGTAAAATGCATGCAATGAGTAATCCTAACTATGTATTCCTAGAAAATGCTAAAAGTGCGGACTAACCAGTGAATGTCTTACTTTCCTAGCAATTATCACTTCTGTGACTCATGATTTATAAGTGAACTAGCTTCTGTTGGGAACACCATACTAAGCACAAGGTGATGTAAGCAGTAGTGGAGTTATTCCTAACTCCCTAAATAATGAACAGCTGTTCAGTCAACCAAGAGTAGCGTACTAGGTCAACATGCGATTCCTCTTCTGATTCTTTGCAAGGTACATGCGTGGGTAGCTAATCGACGCATATATGTGTAAGTAAATATTCAGCAGTGTAACATTCAAAGACCTACACTAATAACATGCTCTATTCATACTTAATAATCATAACTCCTATAACGCAATCATAGTAAATAAACACCAAATAGAAGTTTAAACCAGACGATTTTATTACAACTAGAATAATGTCTAAGTACTACAACTACTCCTAATAAAAACAATAAATGGAATCGACACTGTTGAAAGTGAGTAGTCTCCTTGTCATCAGTTCCCACAACATCACCATTAACTTCTTTGCAGTAGACTGAAGTCCCTCGATTGGCTTATGGCCAACCGACTAGCTCAATGGATTCCACTCCTTGCTTTGATATTTGTAGGATTGAATTTTGTGGTCCGCAAGTAGAGGTGAGCTGTACAAACCATCATTAATGCATATTCCATGATTTTCGTTGGGATTTATTTGATTGTCATTGCCTTGATTGCATAGTTGATTCTTCTGATTCTTTCATTATAGACGAAACTTTGTCCACCGTTATTCCTTCCTGGGTTCAGCATATCTGCATGATCCTCTCAGTGTCCACATCATTGCCTTTTTCTTGATGTTGCGCGAAATCATGCTAAAAAAACGTAAATTAGGCACAGTTGAATTGTGATTTGTGCTAAAGTACAGATTCATGCTTTTGATGCAATATTATGAATGCATGCAGAATTTCTAAGTTATTTTTTCGTATTCCCTCCAAGAACGCATATATTCTTTGCCTAATTATTAAAATCATGCATCCTAAACATCCTAAAATATGCTCTCTTTGAGAGTTATCAATAATTTATCATGGCTCTAAATAGTTCATGCATAAGGAATGAATTAAAAGACTCTACACAAAGTAATGCAGCAGGTGCCATGGTCGTCTCAAGCTTCGTCGATCATCTATCTCGGTACAGTCTAGTAGTGCCTGTGGGGATTCCTTAGTGGAAATGGTGAGTTTTTGCAAACTCAGTAAGGCTTCCCCAGCTCGGGGACAGACATGCACAAGAATACAAACATCAGCAAACAAGTATGATCAACAACATAGTCGAGGGGCATACAAAACACAAGCTTCTAGGTGCTAAATCAGGAAACCTCGTCCATGACGAGCACCTCGCAGAGTGGTCTAAAGGTTGTAGACCCCAAGACCAAAAACTCACAAGAGTCCTCTGACTCGAGAGCAATTTGGCATCCTTCTCTAAAAGGAACCAGTGAGTCGAGTAAGAAAAATCTGGCATCCTTAAAGTGGGTTCGTGCAAAACCTAAGAAAAATGAGTTTCATACAACATTCACATATTACATATTACTTAAAAATAACATATGAGCTTTCTTACCAATAAGAAAAGAGTTTCAACCATCTGCATTACAAATAAACCAAAGATTTTTTTTTTAAAACATAAGAAACATGTAAATATTGCATAGAAAGTAAGTTACTGAAAATGAAGACTAAACCTCCCATTTTCCTACTTCACCCATAACAAACAATCATCAATTTGACTAGAATTACTTCATAAAATAGGTACATTTTCATACCTTCCAAAGCGAAGTTGACAAACAAGCAACACAAAAAATGTAAAGTATGCAACCTATTGAAAGAACATAAGTTTGCACTTTGAACAAAATCAGAATAAAATCCCTGATAGCAATATCAATTCAAAAATTCGAAGGCTAGTTTGAAATTTACCTCCCTTGCAACTTAAGCTTTCCAACCTACTTCAAATTGAAAATTCTATCCATTCTAATGCTCGAAAATAACTCAATAAGAGAGAAGCTTTCAACTTACAAAAGTTCCTCGTCTTCTTTCAAGATCTGATGAACCATTTAGTAGAAAAGATTCAAGATAATAAAAAGGAAATTACTTGGAACAGACTAAAGAGCAAAAAATTTAATGGGTCAATACATTTGAAGGTTTGTATGGCTTCTTTTCAAAGGTTTGTTATGGCTTCTTTTTGTTGTAAACTCCACTTGATTATTGAACTTTGTCAAAGCTTCATAAATTAAAGGATAGAAAGGAAGTGAACGATTCAAAATACCATGAACAACCCTTTGGAGTATCAAGATTATTTGCAAGAGTCACATACCTTTCCATTCACAATCTCACAAATGCCCAAGTTTCGATTATTAGGGTTTTTATCAACTGACAACATGAAATACAACAATAATCAATAGAAAATTTGGTTAGTAGGGCCTTCTGTTTTCAATCAATTCAAATCTAATTTATTCTCTAGAAGTCTTAATTGGTAGAACTAATATTTACCTCATTTCCTATTCAAAAATGAAAACAAATAATTTTATTGAATGCAATATTAGTAGACAAAAATTCCATCAAGCTCCCAAATTAGATCTATACTCAATTATGCTCTATTATGCAACAGGTCAATCCTTTACACTCTCAAATTAGAACTATACTAGATAAGGAATTAACAACATCAACGACAAAATCTTAAGTGCATTTTTTTAAAGAAAAAAAAAATGATATTAGAACAATTTCTTGTTTTTAGTTCTATCCTGTTTTATTGAGAAATAAACAGAAATATGCTTAGGAGCATTTCCAAAATATACTAAAGAAAAACAGAGGCAGCAACAACCTTACAAAGATAAAAATAAAGATAAAACTTACTTTATGATGAGGTGCTTTCGTTGACGAAACATTCTAAAGCATTTGAGAGAGAGATGAAAAATAATTCCACTTGTTATTAGAATAAGGTCGAATGGGTAATTTATACACACAAGAGAGTCCATTGGGCTCTAACCAATTTAGACTAAGATAAAATACAAATTAAAAATAAAGAGTAAAAGAATTTACAGATTTCGTCAATCTAGTCAATATGCCCCCTCAAACGAAGCCAAGGTCAAGCGGGTATGAGTTTGTTGCGTAAAAAACAGAGACGATCATTGCTGAGAGACTTAGTAAAAATGTCAGCCGGTTGTTCACGAGTTGAGATAAAGTGAAGAGATAGGTCATTCGCAGCAACACGTTCTCATACAAAATGAAAATCGACTTCAACGTGCTTTGTTCAACCATGGAAAACAGGATTTTTTGCTAGCTGAATAGCCGACGAGTTATCACAAAACAGAGCAAGTGGATGAGACATTCGAAAGCATTGTAGAATATCCATTGCATACTTTGATTGGTTTACTAAGATACCTGTACTCTTTTGCTGAATTTCAAGTCCTAGAAAAATTGTTAGTGCACCTGGGTCTGTCATGTCAAATAGATTTTGTAGATGAGCAATGATATGTTCTATAAAAGAGGGATCATTTCCAGTTAATACTATGCCATCAACATATAAGAGTAAGTGATGCTCCCTTTCTCATTTCGAATGAAAAGTGAAGGGTCACAGGTGGATGCAATGAATTCATTATCTAATAAGGAAGAAGTGAAACACTCAAACCAAGCACGAGGGGCTTGTTTGAGTCCATATAATGATTTACAAAGTTTACACACATATGAAGGATATTCAGGATGGACAAACCCTTGAGGTTGATGCATAAAAACATCTTCTTCAAGGGTACAATGGAGAAAAGCATTTTTAACATCTAGTTGTCTCATGTGCCAACCAAATTTAGCTGCCAAAGATAGTATAATACGAACAGTTGGTTTTTTGATAACTGGACAAAAGGTTTCAAAGTAATCAAGACCTTCGGTTTGATGAAAACCCTTGGCTACTAATCTAGCTTTATATCGAGCAATGCTACCATCCTGATTTCTTTTAGTTTTATATATCCATTTACAACCGATGATGTTTTTGTTTCCTAATTTAGGAACTAAGTCCTAGGTTCTTTGTTTTAATAAGGTAGTAAATTCATTTTTCATAGCCTCTTGCCAAATGTCAACTTTAGAAGCAATAGTAAAAGATGTGTGTTCTTCGTGAATATTGTCAATTTGTGCTAGAAAAACTTTCTTCTTTGAAATACCAGATTTGGCACGGGTTTGCATTGAATGAGTATTGAGAGGAGGAGTGGGATTAGTGTTAATGGACTGAGGATTAATAGTAAAAGTTTGTGAAGAAAGATTAGAAGGAGTATTGGATGTATTTTGGAGTACAATAGTTTGATTTTGAATACGAGAAGATTGTTGAGTTGATGTGTTGTTCGAATGTTTGAAGATTCAGGTCATGGTACTTCATGAGAGGAAATGTGGTCAGGAATTGATGTTGTTAAGATAGAGGGAGTTGAGTGGGAAGGAGAAGAAGAGGTAGGAGGATCATGTGCTATACTATGTGGTAAAATAATGTCAAAAGTTTTGTTGTATAGGCTCAGAAGATAGGAGAAATTATTTGAAGGTGTATCAGTCATAAAAGGAAAGGAATTTTCATCAAAGATCATATGTCTTGAAATATAAAAATTATTTTTTAGTCTATTATAGCATAAGTAGCATTTATAGCCTAATGGGTATCCTAAGAATATGCATTCAGAACTTCTTGGTTCAAGCTTGCTTTTTGTGTAAGGTCTAAGAAGAGGATTGCAAGAGCAACCAAATATTCGTAAAAAGGAGTAATCGGGAATTTTAGAGTATAAGATTTCAAAAGGAGATTTGTTTTGAAGAGAAGGTGTTGGAAGTCTTTATTATATAGGTAGAAAGAGCACAAGCAAATGACCAAAAATTGTAAGGAACATTAGATCTAGATAATAAAGACCTAGTGGTTTCTAATATGTGCCTGTATTTTCGCTCAGCAACTCCATTTTGCTCTGGAGTGTGAGGATAAGAACATTGGTGAAGAATGCCTTTAGTTTCAAAGAAATTGGTTACTATATGATTAACAAACTCTCCACCACCATCACTTCTGAAAGTTCTGACTTTTAAAGAAAGATTATTTTCAATGAAATTAACAAATTTAAGTATGATAGATGCAACATCAAATTTATAAGCAATGGGGAAAAACCATGTATATTTTGTAAAATCATCAATAATAGTGACATAGTATTTAAAACCAGTAATAGAAAGCTCGGAAGCAGGTCCCCAACATCATTGTGAAGAATTTCTAAAGGGGCAGTTGTTACAGAATTTGAAGAAGTGAAAACTTGTTTACACATAGTTCCAGCTAAACAGTGTTTGCAAACATGCTTATCAGTACATATAGGTTGATTAAAAGAAGTAGCAACAGATTTCAAAACAGTTATACTAGGATGTCCTAGTCTATCATGCCAAGTTGAGGTTTGATCTTTAATTCCCATTTGAGCCTGCAAAGAAAAAAAGTTGGAGGAATGTATTGGATATAAACCATTTAAACTTGGTCCATGAAAGAGAACTTTATTAGTTTATTTATCTTTGATAATGAAGTGAGTTGCATCAAAGAAAAAGGTACAATTATTGTCAACACACAGTTGATAAACAGAGAGCAGATTTCGTGAAAGATTAGGAACACGAAATAAATTTGATAAAAGGAATGAGTGAGAAGGTGTAGGAAGAATACCTGAGCCTTTGTGAGATATGGAAAGATTTTCGCCATTGCCAATAGTGACATTGTCTTCACCATTGTAAGCAGCAGATATATTCAAATTGCCAAAGTCATGTGTTAGATGGGCATTGCATCCTGTGTCTGACAACCAAACTGTAGAATCTTGAGATGATGTTGCATGTGCAGTATTAGAAGATGATGGTGAGGTCGTTGATGCAACCATAACAACTAATCTTGCTTGTGGATGTCGGCCTTGAAATGAATAATTCATTCCATTGTAGCAGTCCAGTGAGTTATGACCGAATCGTTTGCATATTTGACATGTGACTTTATGTGGATTCTCATTTGGATCGGCATGGGTAAAAGAAGAATTCGAATTTGAAGAATTTGGTGAATGAGAGAAAAAACCAGATTGGGGATTTGTTAAGGAGTTACCATATGTAACGGCCCGGAATTTTCATCCCGGCCTTCCCGGGAGGCCCAGGGGCACTTTTGTAATTTTGGGTCGGGCCGGTTTTGAAATTTAAAATTGCCGGAATAATTACGAGTCAATTTGAATAGGATCGGGATTTTTGGTGAAGGTATTTGGGCTTGGGAAAAAGTAAAATTAAATAGGGAATTAAATAGTGCGTCGAGCAAGAATCGAACTAGGGCCGTGTCACATGCTAGGCAGAGGGCACAGCCAGCCGAGCCACCGCGCACGTTTGTTAATCTAAATGCGCGTTCTATTATATAAGTCTGCTCGTCCCCTGTTTTGATTTAAAAGGCAGCTCGCCCGAGTTTCGCCCCATTTTTCTTCTTCTTCTTCCTCGCGATCACCCCGACCGACGACCAATTTCTCTCGATCCTCTTCCTTCACCCACTCCGTTCGACCAAGCCTTGCCTCCAATTTGAGGTCGTCTTCCATCCCCGAGCAGCTGGTAAGCTTCTTTTTCTCTTTTCTTTCAAAAAGAATTCTGATTCCTTCTCCCTAGTTTCATTTCCGTTCATCGGCCGGGTTGAGGCGATTTGAAGTATGGGTTTTGTGCAGCTAGTGTAGGGGAGTTCTTCTTCAAAGAATCGAGCGTCGAATCCCCGTGGATCGCTTGGTTTTGTGTCTTTTGTTCGCCCCTGCTCGCGCGCGAAATCGTGAGCCCCTGTTCGTCGAGCTCGCCAACAGTGTCCGTCCGTCCGTCATGCGCAAGCGCTTCGCCAGCCCATCCGCAACGCCGCTCGAGCCCCTCGCCGCCGAAGTCGTGCTGTGCCAGCGAGCGCCCGTACCAGCTTCGTTCGCCTCAGATCATCAGCGCAGGCAGCGCCGTCTCGCGCGCGCCGTCGCGCGCCTCGCGTGCGCACCCAAAGACGCCAGCTCGCCCATTTCTGTGCCCCAGTGCGCGCCATCGAGCCCCGCTGCCCCGTTCGTGTCAATCGGCTCGTTCGTGCGTCGTCGTGCCTCGTGAGTTGCTCCCGGTGAGCCTCATTTATTTTATTGTATTTAGGCCTATTGTGTGATTATTGTGATGATTGATAGGTTCCCGGTAGCTAGATCGAGATTGTTCGCGACTTAGGATTTCGTGCCAAACCGTCCCCACCAAGGTAAGGATTTCTTACCGGGTTGTGTGAACCCTGCGATATTATATGTGATTGTTGATTGATTGCTTGTTTGTGATTATTGACATGTGTAGCTAGGTGCTTCAATCTGAATTCCCGCTAGCATGATTTCTTGGTTAATTCTCATGTTAATCCATGCTAGGTTGTTCCTTTCTCGCATGCTCGTATCATGCCCTTGCTTCATAGTATCATGCTAGGCTCATTGTATTCTTATTGAGCACGTATTGGATTTTATGGAATTGGTTGTTTGTTTGCTAGGGCGGGTTAGAATTGCGGTAGATAGCATCATCCGGCCTCGATGCATAAAGAACCTTGCATCCATGGCGGGGGACGCCGAGCAAGTCATTCCGCCCCGGACCCCGTGGACGGATTAGCTAACCCGAGCGGTAGGCCCCGCAATCTTGGGTGAGGGTGGCGATCGTTAAATGCCCCAACGGTCGGGATGATGACTTGGCATTGCCTCGCCCCCGGCGGCCGGCATGTCCTCGGCATGTTTGGCGTAGAGCCCCGATTGCCACTGTTAAGGCAAGGGCGGCTTCTGGTGTAAGCCTACCACGACCGCTCCTTGGCCCCGTGTGCGGTGGTTCAGCCGACATAGTTTACGTGTCCGTGTCTCACACCCCTATGTCGGTGACACCGATCCAAAGATTTAGTTAGGCGTGGTGATCGGATATGGGCGGCTTGCCTCCGCACTCCGCAACCCCCATAGTGCGGAGTAGCACGCGGTGCATGCTTACGCTCATTACAAATCCGCCATCGAGAGCTCCTCGGGATTGTGAGCCGCTGTACCTTTCGTCGACGAGACAGCCGAGGCCGGGACTTGTTTCTCGTATAGGGCGACTCATGTATTGGATCAGTATGATGATATTATTCCTGACTAAGCCACCGAGTTGGCATCCGAGGCCCAAGTGTGGGCTAAGCTATGTGCTCTATTACGTGTTATATTCATAGCTTGCATACGCTCATCGAGATGACCATGTATATCGTATTGTACCCGGTTGGGGATTCTTATCGAGTAATTCGTTACTCACCCTTATTATGTGGTTTTCCACGGTAATCGTGGTGCGCGACAGGATGCACAAGGAGGAGCTGTGATCATGGGGCCCATCTTCCAACTCGATTTTTGTATTATGACTCGTGTGTTTTTGTTTTCCCCGAATGCATGTAGCAGACACGAAGCCCTAGGATGTTTGTAAATATTTGTGGATTCCAAAGATGTTGTATCCGAACAGTTTTGAATGGCTTTTAGTAAATCTCGATCGAGTAAACTTTGGAAATGTATTTATCCCGAACAGTGCTTGGAAACAGGGACGGGTTTCAGGGGAAAATGTCTAGTTTTTAAAGGGGTTATTTTGAATGTTTTGTTTTAATTGGAATCCGAAATCATGTCTGTTTAAATGTCCTTTACTTTGAATGCATGCATTGGGGTAAGGGCCCATTTAGTGCCCCACTCGGGTCGGTCCCTTACACCATATGAAAAAGAACCTGATTGAGGATTGAATGTGTTATTAGGTATAGTTTTGCCTCAGCCTCCTCCATTGCTGCCTCTTCCTCGATTGGAACCTCTCCAAGTTCCACGATTACTTGTATTAGCCATCATTGCCATTGTTGTGAGATTGGAATGTCCATCAATCTTGCTTTGATTTTCAATCGCTGACTCCTCTGTTTTGAGAATGGTATGAAATTCATCGAAAGTGGCTGATTGAGATCTGGTGCGCAAGGTTGTTTTCAACATATTATAGGCACTGGGCAGTCCATTTATGGCGTAGATAACGCTATCTTCTAGATCAATTTGAACATTCACAGCAACAAGTTTTTGTACTATACTTGTGATTCTTTGAATGTAAGAATCGACGTTTTCACTTGATTTCTTGACGATGGTCTGCAATTCCGCTTTGAGACTGATAATGTTTGTTCGAGTATGCGATGTAAAACGCTTTTCTAGGGTTTCCCACATCTACTTCGAATTCTTGGATCCAATTGCATACGACAGGGCATTTTGGGTTAAGGTTGCTCCAATTAGAGTCATTATAACTTGATCTTTTTCATACCAAGATGTAAATTTTGGATTCTCAATTTCTGGTTCATCTTTTTCAGAAAGCAGTTGCTTTGGTGCCGGAATTGACCCATCAATATACCCAAAAAGCTTGCGAGCCCTCAACAATGGTGAGATCTGAAAATGCCATAACAGATAGATGTTTGAATCGAGACGGACTGAAACTAGGTTGCATATGTTTGTAAGGAGATACAAAGATAAATTGGTTTACGCGGAGGTATTTGCCATGGTGATGACATTGGAAGATGAAGAACGCAGAAGAAAGAGAGAAAAAGAAAGAAAAAAAAAATCAAGAAGGACTGTTAGGGATTTTAGATGAGAAGACAAGAAGGAGGAAGAAGAATCGTTAGGGATTTGAGATGAGGATCGTTAGTGCTCTCATACCATAAAGCATTTGAGAGAGAGATGAAAAATAATTCCACTTGTTATTAGAATAAGGCCGAATGGGCAATTTATACACACAAGGGAGTCCATTGGGCTCTAACCAATTTAGACTAAGATAAAATACAGATTAAAAATAAAGAGTAAAAGAATTTACAGATTTCGTCAATATAGTCAATACATTCTTTACGAACTTCAAACCTTGGACACTTAAGCTTCTTCTCAATCTTTGCAATTAGCCACATTTTCTCTTTTGTGTTTTTCATTTGAACAAGTTCCCTTCTTTCATTTCTTGGTAATTATATAATTAGAAGTAAATATAAAGAAATATTACCATTACAAATCTTTGTTAATAAATGCCTAGGTTTATGAAAGACTCCAAATTACCATGAGGCAAGGAAAGAATAAGATTGTTGATACCTGCTGTCATAATCTTCCAAAGACACCTGGTAAATGGACAAGTCATAAATAAGTGTTCTAAAGTTTCATGGCCATGGGCTTGCTTAAAAGCCTTGATGCTAATTAATTTGATTCTCATGAAGCCAATGACATAAAGAGTGTCATTCACAGTCCAAGTAACCATTTTCATTTATCATAAGAAATAAACTCAACAACAAATATCACATACAAAATAATGCATCAATCTTCTTATATGTCAAAATTAATTAAGGAAACAAAAAACAATTCAAACAAAAACTCGTGGTTCAATAATCAAAATGATATATACATCTATGCAGTTAAAACAAGACAAATAAGAATGCACCAACCGACTTTAAAAATACTAGTCCAAAGATATTAAGAGCCTCCAATCATTTATATTATATAATAGTCATTATGAATAGAATAATTAGAACAATGTCTAAGATAAGGAAAATGACAAAGAAGCACATACTTAGAGTGGGCATTTGCATTGACATATTGTCGAGATACTCACATAACTCAATGAAATTGCCTTGGCATTGATTAGATCATCTGTAATTCATGTAATATATAGCATATGTATGGAACACGACCAAGAAAATTCGACACTTATGAAAGATGCAAAATTAAATCACAAACTAAGATAAAAAGATGCAAAATACAAAATACAAAATATGGTACATACCATTCCCTTTTTTGTTTCTTATAAAAAATATATATATATATACATATACCAAAAGAAACCAATAACAAAATACCTAGCTAATGAGAAAGATAAGAGAGAATGATAAAACTTTTAGGAGAATAAAAAAAAAAAATCAACACTAGAACACTCGACCCCAAATCAACACCGACTATTACAGTGAGATAAATCAACAAATTTAGGGAACAAAGAGAAGTCGTATGCAATTCAACCCTTAAGAATAAAGAAAATATATAAGGAATGCAAAAAAAAGAGGAAAATGTAAATGGAAGGTTACCCACAAAGTAGAAAGAGATAAACTGTGAAATACATCTTCCATACTCATTTCACAAGAAGAAAACAAAAATTAAAGAAAATAGAGGAGTCATTACTAGACATGGAACAAGAATGAACAAATAAGATTGGTGTAAACCCTGGACAAAGGGAGGAAGCAAAGTCATATTTCTCCAAACATTATAATTTAAACCATCAAAGAAAGGACGCCTGTCATTAGAATCACTTTCAAAATTTAAAGTTGTCATAACTCTTAGCAATTAAACATTTCAAATAATTTTTCAAAATATTAATAAGATACTAAAAGTATTAAAATAATATTTGAAAAATAATTTTATCCAAAGAGCAACCGCTCTGATACCAATTGTAGGATCGGTATGACAACCCTATAGGGGGGTGAATAGGGTTTCTTTAAACTTTATGAAACTTTTTCCTAATGTGGGCACAATTAAACATGTTATGAAACGGAAATCAACAATCAATAACGAAGACAAAGAAATCGTAAAAGAGGAAGAGAAGCAGAAATCACACAAGGATTTACGTGGTTCACCAACGTTATGTTGGCTAGTCCACGGGCAGAGAGGGAGCAAGAACAAATTAGTTGAAAAAATAAAAGAAGTTAAGGATAGAGAAATTGACACCGTGAATTTATAGTGCTTCGGCGCACCTACTCCACTCCCCAAGCTCCTCTTGGCTATTCCACTAAAACAATGAAGACTCTTTCCACGGCTTAGAGTCAAACCGTTACAAATTCCTTTTGCGGGAGCAAGAACAAACCCGATCTTTTCCACAGCTCAAGATCAAACCGCTACAACCTCTCTTTTTATGGATCAAGTGCAAACCGTACAATGATTCGAAAATGTAAGATCAAGATGAACAAACTCTCTCAAATTGTGGATTTTTACAAATTTAACTCTCACAACTCAAATCCTCACAATACAATAATTTCTCTCTCAAGAATAAGATGAAAATTGAGGGGAGAGCAACAATGAAGACTTCTTTATTTTGGAGGATTGAGAAATATGAAACTTGGTGTCTTCATTTGGTGGAGAAGATGAAGCTTAAATAGACATGAAGAGGCAAAGTTACCGTTAGACACAAAACATAAAAATATTATAATATTCAAAAAGTTACCGTTAGACACAAGACATACTAATATTATAATATTCAAAAAGTTACCGTTAGATACAATGCATATTAATATTATAATATTAAAAAATTTACCGTTAGACACAAGACATACTAATATTATAATATTCAAAAAGTTACCGTTAGACACAAGACATAATAATATTATAATATTCAAAAAGTTACCGTTAGACACAAGACATAATAATATTATAATATTCAAAAAGTTACATTTAGACAAACACATAAAAGTAGTATAACAACATATAACTTTCTTTCTCTTTTAAGAAAGTTACCGTTAGACACATCCTCAAATAATAATATAATAATAGATACCTTTGTTTTTCTTTTCTATTTTGCTTTTACCTTGACGTTTTATAACACAAAAAGAAATCTCAAATGTCAAACATCCAAGGCTCCACATGTCGCTCTTGGATTGGCCAATTTTTGCTACGTCATCACATCGGGATTTACCATTCAAAATCTTTTAATAACTTTTTCATCTTAACTTTGATTTGAGTAATTCAAAATGCGTTTGAATTATTATTTAAAGCTCTACAAAATGTATACTTCAAAACACTATATTTGTTGGTAAATAAATTTCAAGTTTGTTATCATCAAAACATTAATTAATTAGTTATAATTAGTTAATTAGTTAAAATTAATTAATTTGAGTTGGCCAAAAAGTCAACAACGTTTATCGTTATCTGTTTTCATATCTTCATTTATTCGATTGTTGATTGTCATTTTCATAACATAATCAAAAGTGTCATTCAACGTGAGTATTTGAGTTTTATATGAAACTGCTGTATAGGAATGAGCATGTGGATTAATTGTATTAATCAAATTTAAAATCAATCTATGTATTATTTTAATATTCTATTTCTTTCGTTATGCATGCACGTAAATTTCCAACAAAAGGTGTTTGAGGATTTTTTCGTCACTTGATTCTTCAGTTCTTCTCTATGACGAATCTAAGGAAAGAGACCTCTTATGAAGATCAAGATGGGGATGGAATCTATTCCAGAAAGAAGGAAGGGTAGGTGTGCAAGAAACATAGGTAAGGTTGTTGGAGCTTGGTTCGGAGAAAATGGAGGTGAGTTCATTTTAATAGAGATCGTAACACTAAGAGGTTGTGAGGAAGGAGTCAGAAGTTTAAGGTTTTTTCTCGGGCGAAAGCTTCAGCAAGTTCAAAAGCCATGTTCTTCTAAGGATGAAGACGAAGATGGACCAAAAGCGTAACCCAACCATTGATGGTGGTTTGTCAACAACAAATAGTTTATTAATTAAGAAATGAAAAAAAATATTCTCATCCCCTTTAACTAAGCAACAACATAAACAAAGAAAATTAGTTATTTTCTGGCAAAACATCATAATGACGAGTATTGACGGCAAAAATTTAAGCATTTTCGGTTAAAAGGTGAACGTTTTTTGTGAGAAATGAAAGAACACTATGAATTCAAAATTAGAGATAAAGAGAAAACAGAGAAATGGAAAATTTGAGAATAAGAAATATGCATAAGGCGAGAAAACATAAAGTTAATAGACCTACAATGATGGAAAAACCTCCATTATCTTCGAGGCATACCAATGGCATTTATTGGCGATCCCATGCTTAGACTCTTCATGTTATTTTAGTAGGAGATGCAAACTCGTCGTGGAGGTTTTCTATCGTTGCATGGGGACGTGTATTCTCAATAGTGTAATAGTATTTGTGACGTGTTTCTCTTTGATAATTGCACTAGTTGAAGGCGAAGACCAAATCAAAACCCTAATTTTCGTCCTTAAAATTCTAATCAACATTGTATTATTATTACATATCCTTTCAATCTTAAGTAAAAATAAGTATTGCATTACACATAAATATCTTGAATATTTACATTCATATACTTAATAACAAAATTACTTATCTTATAAAAATAGTATTAATATTCAAGAGCAAAACTTGTGAAAATGGTAAGTATGGTGTTTATACTTACCTACACACGAGCCACATTTTTTTTTACTAATGAAAGGAGAAATGCTAGATGAAAAGATTGATTTAACATTATTTTAGGTAATTGTAAAAAAATATTAAAAGATGTAGCTTATATGGTGGTAAATTTACGCATCGTTTTGCTCATATTTTATTAGAGAAAACTACTTTGTGTTGGTAATTTTAAATACTTATTATTAATATCGATATGAATAATAAATACACTAATTTTATGGTGTAGTTTCAAGACTATACTATTATTCAATAGAACATAAATACCTTGCCTACATATCTCTGTACTTAAAAACAATATTAATAAATGTAGCAGGGAATAATAATGAATATGTTACTATAATACTCACATCTTTATTTTATGACATTTTTTATATGACGAATATGTGAATCTATTTATATATTAAATATCATATTTGTTATATATGACAAATATGTAGGTATAATAATAAGGTACATTTACTTAATAGGTAGGATCACATTATTATAATACCTAATATGTATTTTGAGGGAGTTCTACCCCTATGATAAAAGAACCCTGAATATTGTTATTAATACTAATAATATTTTATTAGAAAACAAAATTGAAGGAAAATTTGGTTGAAGGCAAATCAATGGGGTTTCTTGAAAGATTTTCATAGATTGGTGATCATTGTAGATGGGATAGAATCACGATAAATTGGTAGTGTAAAGGAGAAGGAAACCATGTCTCTTTACACTCAGCTACCAAAGAGATGTACAGTTGAAAGAAAGCATTTCTCCATAGAAGTCGACAAAAGATCTGCAAATACATGGCTAATACTTACAGAAAGGGGGGCGCAAAAATCTTTTTCCATGTTTTTTATCCAAAGCTTAGTCGAATGGATCCACTCTACACTAGAGCAACTGATTGATTGGCCGTCAAACAACCGTTTCTTCAAAAAAATTAGAACCGACGATTACTCTTTGTGGATAGAGAAGACCTCCAATCGAAGAGGTCGTACTGCTGAAATTTATAGACTTGACAACAAAGGGGGTAAAGTTGTTCTTATGATTCCAGAAGGTTATGGTCTAAAAGGATGGAAAGACTTTGTTCAAATGGTAACTTTTAGGGTTACTGTAAATGGGGATTACAAAAGGGCTTCTTTATTTGCTAAAAAGAAGAGGAAATCGGGCCTTACTGACGAGGAATGGAATGAAGTCAACAAGCAGCCAAATGAATCATATGCCCAGGCAGTCACCAATTTTGACAACTCAGTTAAGGTAGCGGGCATTGTAGAAGGGTTGGCTGAGCACCATAGAAAATTCAACGCCAATGTGATTAATGAAGATGAAGGCAGCAGATTTGCAAATGATGAAGTCCCCTCAGAAGAATTTAATGAAACCATTAACTGGAGCAGAACTTTGGTCATAACTAGGCGTTTCTTTCACGACGACTGGCCAAAAATCAGAGAAATTCTTCGAAACTCTAGTGGTGAAGTTATGGCCATAAATCCGTTTCAAGCTGACAAAGCCCTTTCTTGCGTTGAGGACCTCTGAATATGCGTGATTACTCAGCTTAAACAAAGGATGGGTGACTATTGAATCTTTACATATTATGTTTGAAAAATGGGATCCCTTTATTCATGCTACTCCTACCGTCTTTCCTAGCTATGGAGGATGGTTACGTTTTAGAGGGATACCGCTACACTTATGGAATCAGGCCACTTTCAAATATATTGGTGATATATGTGGAGGGTTACTTGAAGTCAGTAGTTATACTGCAAAAGGGTTTGATCTCATTGAAGCTCAATTGAAGGTGGCTGGCAATTATAGAGGTTTTATTCCAATTAATATTGGAATACAAGATCCCAACGGCATAAATTATGTTATTCAAACGGTATCTCCAGTATCCGGCCGATGGATTGTTGGTCGAAACCCCAAAGTTCATGGCACATTTACTCATGAGGCTGCAGTTCGGTTTGATATTCAAAACCAAATGTCTGAACAATACAACTTCAAAGGACATGTAGCATACTCTATTCCTCGAAACTACAGTGATGAAGGTCATCTCAAAGCACATCATATGAAGCAGACACGACAGTTGTTTTCACGAAAAAAGACAGAAAATTATGGCGTGTTACAGGATAAAGGCAAAGGGAAATCCAAAATTGCAGAGTATAGATTGATGGGACAGGAAAATAAATCGGTGACTTTTCCATCCTCTAAAAATCAAACTTTGGTTTTTAGTCCAACTGGGCCCCTGGGGCTTATAACAAAGGGAGTAAACAATGGCCCATCAAATCTCCAACAGGTTGAGACTATATATTCACCTATAATGGGCATAACAAGTGATTTGGGCCGAATTGAGCATGATGAAGAAATTTCAATAGTGAATGAACCAAAGGGTAATTCTCCGAAAAATAAGAGGCAACAAACTGTGTTAACTCCGCCAGCAGCTAGACCTATTCGTGGACTTGATGATGGAGACAGAGGAAATGCAGAAAATCTTATCACTACTCTATCTCCAAGTACGCTTCAATATACACCTCTTTCTATTGGCACTATGCAGGCTATATCAGAAGAGCATGAGCTGGTTGTGGATTTTGGAGAGTTGACACCGATTGAATGAAATCAGAATAATGAGATAATTGTTTCGAGCCCAAATCAATTTGGCAACACAACACCAAACAGCCAGTCGGATTGCCGTGAATCCACAGAAGAGATTATTGAAGACAGTTTAAAGGGTCTGCTCAGTATGGAAGCTTCTGACAAGCTGAACGAGCAAGAACAGGGCAGATTGGGCTTCCGTAATCAATTACAGGAGTGGTTAATCAAGAACAATTATGTTGTTATGTCCATTGATGATATCTTACAGAGATCCAGCAGGAACATTGATCATGTCGATCCTCTCATTCCTTTCAGAGAATCGACTTCACAGGGGCTTAATAGTAGCCAATGAAAGTTCTTACATGGAATGTAAGAGGGTTGCGCTCTACCTCTAAAAGAGTGGTGATTAAGCAAGAAATTTCTAGCATCAATCCTGACATTGTCATTCTGACTGAAACTAAATTAAATGTTCAACCGGATGCTTTTTTTATCAAATCTCTGTGGAGTTCTATAAGCGTTGGTTGGTCTTCTTTAGAAGGTACTTCTCGATCAAGAGGAATTTTGATCCTTTGGGATAGGCTTTCGACTACAGCTTGTGAGGTGATTAAAGGCTTACACTCTTTATTGGTTCAATTCTCGCTGAATGATGGCTTTAAATGGTGGGTCACAGACATTTATGGTCCTGCTAAAAGAAGGCGGAGGCAATTCTTTTGGAGAGAATTATTTGAGCTTTGTGGTTTGTGCTCCCCTGTTTGGTTGTTAGGTGGAGATTTTAATGTTTATCGCTGGAGAAATGAAACATCTTCGAATAGTCCTTCTCCCATAAATATGAAAAGATTCAACCATTTTATCAATACGGCTGACTTGATAGACCCGCCGACTAGCAATAATTTTTTTACATGGTCGAATCTTCGTGCCGCTCCTACTCTTTCGCGTTTGGACAGGTTTCTTCATACTGAAGGCTGGCTTCAAAAGTTTCATCTTCATCAATCTACTAGGAAGTCCAGAGTGACCTCTGATCATTTCCCTATTCTGCTGGAATCTCAAAATTTAAAATGGGGCCCTTGTCCGTTTCATTTTGAAAATGTCTGGTTAACTCATAAAAACTTTGGTGAGAATTTGAATAATTGGTGGATGGAAGCTGTTTGTGAGGGGCATGTTGGGTATGCGTTTATTCGTAAATTAAAAAGGGTGGCAGCAATTGTAAGAGTTGGAACAAGAGAGTTTTTGCGCCTAGCATTAATGCTAAAAAAGCGATAACTGATGAGATTGATGTTATAGACAAGATGGAAGAGCTTGGCACCATTGATCAAGCATTCATTGATAAAAGAATCTCTTTAAAAGCTGATATATGCAACATATCCTTAATTGAGGCTAAAAAATGGAAACAAAGAAGTAAAAAATCATGGTTGTTAGAGGGAGACGAAAACTCTTCTTTTTTTCACAAATCATGTATGGCAAAAAGGAGGTATACTTTCATATCTGAGATAATAGATCAAAATGGTCAAAGTTGTACCACTGACAGGGAGATAGAATATGAATTCCTAAAGTTTTTTGAAGATATTTATCGGGGTAAGAGTGGTGAAAATTGGATTGTGACCAATCTGGATTGGAAGCCTCTTACAAGAGATCAAACTAGTTCTCTTACAATTCCCTTCACAGAAGAAGAGGTTTATTTGAGTGTCAAGAGTTTTGACAGCAACAAGGCTCCCGGGCCTGATGGGTTCACTATCGAGCTTTTTAAAAAGTTTTGGAACATTTTCAAGCCTTCTATTATGCAATTGTTCCACGATTTTTTTCAAACAGGTATAGTTAACCAAGCAGTTAATGAAACATATGTTGCTTTGAATCCAAAGGTGATTAAACCCAACAAGGTGGCTGAATTCCGCCCGATAAGTTTGACAACGAGCATATACAAAATATTGTCCAAGGTTTTGGCTGAACGTCAAAAAACGATCCTCCCCTACACTATTGCTCATAATCAATGCGCTTTCATTCACGGTAGACAAATTACGGATGCTGTTCTTATTGCCAATGAAGTTGTGGATTTTTGGAGATGCACCAAGCAACCTGGTGTTGTTATTAAGCTCGACGTCGAGAAAGTGTTTGACAAGATAAATTGGAAGTTCATTTTGGCCATTCTTAAGCAAAAAGGTTTCAATAATATATGGATTGACTGGATTTATGCTTGCATTTCTACGGTGAATTTATCTATCATTGTCAATGGCAAGCCTAGAGGCAAAATCAAAACTCTACGGGGTATTCGCCAAGGCGACCCTCTATCTCCATTTTTGTTCGTCATTGCAATGGATTATCTATCCAGGCTTCTTATTGATGTTTAACATAAAGGGCTTATTGACGGTTGCAAAATTAAGGATTGCCAAGTAAATCATCTGCTTTTTGCTGACGACATTCTGCTTTTCTCCATGGCAGACCATACAAAGTTGAATAATTTATTCCAGATAATGAGAACTTTTGAAGCATCTTCAGGCCTTAGAATCAATATCAACAAATTTGTGCTGTCTGGTATAAATATAAGTACTTCTTTCATAAATGTTATTGCGAACATTTGGGGATGTTAATCGTCGTCGCTGCCTTTCTCTTATCTTGGCATGCCTCTTGGAGGGAACCCCAAAAATATCTCTTTTTGGGAGCCGGTGATTGAAAAGATTAATATGAAGCTTGATGGCTGGCAATATGCCTTTCTTTCAAAAGGTGGGAGACTTACTCTTGTGCAATCAATACTTGGCAACCTGCCAACTTATCTCTTGTCTGTTTTTAAAGCGCCTACCTCGGTTTGCAAAAATATTGAACGTGCACTGAGAAACTTTTTATGGAAGGCATTGATAAAAAGGGGGATCACACTTGGTCAGATGGAATTTAGTGACTATGCCGAAAGAGAGTGGTGGTTTAGGCATTCAACGCATCCATTCACACAACCTGGCCCTTCTTGGTAAATGGTATTGGCGATATTTTTATGAACCGACATCCTTATGGAGGCATGCTATACAGGCTAAGTACCTTCCT
Organism: Sicyos edulis; assembly: GCA_036507275.1. Classification (NCBI taxonomy): domain Eukaryota; kingdom Viridiplantae; phylum Streptophyta; class Magnoliopsida; order Cucurbitales; family Cucurbitaceae; genus Sicyos; species Sicyos edulis. The sequence continues at coordinate 22,497,669 of CM071848.1, forward strand.
CAACGTCCCGGAGGAATTCATTTCTTATGCAGGAACGACAGTGCGAGGGCTCCATGGTTTCATGTTGCATCTATAAAAGACATTATGGAAAACAACACCAGATGAAAAATTAACAATGGTCGCAACACACTATTCTGGTATGATAATTGGTTGGAGCAAGACCCCCTTCATTTGAATCAATCAAGATTTTTTTCTCTTTCTGCTGATACGAATCTAACTGTCAGAGAGGCTTGGAACAATGATAAGCTTGAATGGGATATGAAGCCTTTTCGCCCTCTCTTTGATCGTGAGGTCGATCGATGGAATGAAGTTGTTGCAAATTGGCCTCCGCTATTACTCTCGAACAATGCAGATATTTTAATTTGGAAACCAGCAAACAACAATATGTTTTCTATCAGTTCATTAAAGTTGCTTTTATCTGATGATAATAGTGGTCCTATTGGCATGTATCTCTCTACGGAATTCTGGAAATCGGTTATCCCTAAAAACATCAATGTTTTTATATGGACTATTTTTAATTCAGGCCTCAATACTGCGGACATGCTACAAAGGAGACATCCTAAGCATCTCCTATGCCCAAGCTGGTGTATACTTTGCAGCGGTGATAATGAAACGGCAGAACACCTATTTACTCACTGCAAATTCACCAAGAAAATCTATGAACATCTTCCTGTTGCTCACACTCAACAACCCACTTATCCTTCTATTGCTGCTCATATCAAAGATTTGTTGGACTTCAAATTTAGATCCAGGCAGGAGATAATGAGAGCTTGTTTCTATGCAGCAACTTGGTGGCAAATTTGGAAAGAAAGAAACGCCCGTCTTTTTTACGACAAGCACAAGAACAATCATGCTGGTATCCTTTGGGAATCCATAAACATTAATTTAGCGTCTTGGTGTTTTAAATCTACACTCTTTAAAGACTATGATATTGCTTCCATTGCGTTAAATTGGAAAGCTTTTTTTGTAATCCGGCTGCATGCACCTTGCATGCTTTTAGAATGAAATCGTATCTTTTTCCAAAAAAAATTGAAGGAAAATTTCGTAAAAATAATCATCTTTAAATTAGGGTTCTTTTATTGTTTCTATTAGACGTCGGCAATGAAGAATGATTGACAGAATTTTCCTTTTTTTGTTTTGAAATAACATGTTTATGTTCTATATTTTAAATTCTTTATAATGGTAGGAGAGTATTTTTGTCTTTTACTTAAATTAAAAATACAAATTACTTTTGCTAATATTTCTTCTTTTAGTTAGATTTGTAGTTATTTTTTTTATTAATGACTTTGTTAAAAAAAAATCTATTTATAATTAATAAAGAATTTTAAAAAGAGAAGCATTGTGATCATTAGGTTATACAAGTCAAAATTCATTAAAACAATCTTTAGTTGACAAAAATCATTATTCTCAACCACACATATAAAACTAATCTATATTTATAGTAAAATAATGGTAATTAACTCAAATGATTTTAATCCATACAAAAAATATCTATACTCATGCGCAAGACACGTGGTAAAACTACTAGTAAATAATGAATGACGGATTGTGATATGAAGATTTGGGTGAATTTATATGGCTCAAGTCATCATAGTTCCAATTCTTAAATTTAAAAAATAATGTCATCATAGTTCCATTAAAAACAAATGAGACATTTGTAATGATTCATTAAAAATTCCAATTAATTAATAACGACAATACTAATGATAATAGATAATTCAAACTTGAAACGATTCCCCACAAACAAGTTCGACGTAACTTTTAAAGCATCTCAAGGGTAATTTGAAATGTTTGCTTTTTGAAGAAAAAAAGGGACGTTTGATACAAAGACAAAGGAGTTTTATTTTACTTTGTTTTTGTAGTTTAGAAATATCTTTTAATTTATATATTTTATGTTCAAAGTCTTTGAAGGAAGAAAATGCTTTATGTTTATGTTAAGTAAACGTTTTTTTTAATCTTTTTGAAATATTCATTAACTAGATTTTCTTAAAAAAAAGTTGTTGCACACATTAATTGAGGTGAAAATTTAACTTATTATCCACATTAATTAATCATTGGTGATCGAGCTATTATTTTTGTTGATGGAAACAAATTTTTTATAATTCAAAATTTATCAGCTGAAGCCTAATTTGAAATTAACTTGAAGAAAATAATGTTTAATGATAGACTATCATTAGAAAGAGTTAAATAATGATAGAAATCGAAGGTATATGTTATATCCAGTGAAATATAAAACACTGATAAAATGTCTAATGTCTATGTTCAAGTTAACTATTTATTTAACATAAAGTTTAATTTAATTATCAACAAAAATAAAAGTCCAGGCGCTACAATCGTCTGTTATCAAAAACTTATTCTAATAGTTGTTTAATTAGATTTTCAGAAAAAAAATAATTGTTGTTTAATTAAGAAATGAAAGTTTGATTTAATATTTTTTTAGCTATATATTTATGTAAGTTAAGTTATTTTGTTAGATATATATATTTGAATGTACGTAGTTATACTTTTATATACACGATTCACAACGGACAATATTTGAAGTAAATTTTATGGACATTTCTTGTGTGTTTTGCTTTTACACGTAACTTAATGTCATTTTCCATAATTCTAGAAATACATTTGACATTACACATATCAATAACATATTACCGATATTAAATGCCCATAGAATTGTATATCTGTTATATTAAAAATATTATGCTTTCTTAAATTTAATTTATGATGACTTTTCTTGTTGACTATCTAGGATAGATTTGAGTTAATAAGAGAGTAATAGCTGAACTCCATAAGTCAACCAAAAGATCATGAATTTAAATCTCCACTTCAAACTGTTGTAATCTCAAAAAAAAAAAAATCTAAGATGAATTTGAAAATTTTGAAAATATGAGTCGTGATTTTCAGAGATTTGGTTAATAGAATTGTATTTCTGATTATCCAAAGGTTTACAAAAGACCTATTCCTATAGGTTTGATATACGATTTCAAGGAAAATATATCTGAAGTTTGTTACAAGATTACACGACAATAATAACAAATTGAACATGAAAAAAAATTATAACAACTAATAATAATTTTCCTTAATACTTATATTTCAATTGATAAATCATGAAAGGTCTATAAGATTTTTTTGGATAAAAAAGTTTGGTTGTGCAAGAAACTATTTGTTTGGATAGGAATTTGTGAGCTCATTTGAATGAAAACCCTCATTTTGATGAAAGGGTTATGATGATTATCGTAGAAGTAATATTATTCCCAAACAGATTTTGGTTCTATGGAGGGTTTATGAAAATTATAGGGTCGAAAGGTGAATAGAGGTTCGCCAAGTTTTTAATTCTTAAAAATAATTTCTTTGATCCAACTTTGTGAAACTAAAGTCACCCGACAAGAAAATATAAAATGCAAACAAATCAAATAGCAAAGAGTAAAAGTTAAAAGAAAAGAGACACCAAAATTTTATAGTGGTTCAAACTCCTCTCTCAAAGACACCTTATGGATTTTACATGGTGAAATATTCTTGCGGGTGAAAACCAAACCGACACGACACTCTTTTTCTTAGACCAAAGATCTACTACAAAGAGTGAGTTAGCTGACACGCACATAACCTCAACTATAATGTCTCGTTGACACTATTCAAAATGTCAACAAATTAACTATCAACTAAAGTCACTAACGTTGATGCTTACTAAAGCATCATCCAATGATATAATTGACATGTTTAAAATGTCAAGACCATAAGTGATAGACTATAACTATCATGTGATAGTTTGATTGACGTCAAGTATTTTGTTGACGTTTAGTGAATCAATTTTTTTTATAAATATTTATTATTTACTTTTTACTTTTTACTTTTAATCTTTATCATTCATTTTATTTTTTCGATCGACCACAAACATGCCTCCCCCAAACCTTAATGAAGTGTTAAAGATACAGAAGTCCATTTTGGCAGAGCAGCAGGACGTGAAGGCTTGACAAATTTCTTTTTACAAGTACTTTTCAATTCTTGACAAGGCGATTCAAAAGTTCTTTGATCAAATAGACGATGGCCCGCACCTATCTGCCTTTCCCAATTGGATTTTAGATCGAAGACCATTAGGGGTTGATGGGAGTGAGTGAGGAACAAATGTACTTTTTAACTTATTTTGGTGTTTTCGATTGTTTTCTTAAATCTTTTTGTATCATTGCAATACAATTCGTGTTTATTCAGTTCCATTTAAGTTGTTATTGCCGAAATATTACCTAAGGAAATATGTAGCTCTCAATTACTTCTAAATTTACCCCTTGCACTTGCATTATAACTTGCTCGATTGTTCTTAATGCGAAACCAAACTTTAATTTATCACTTTACATTTGCGAATTATCAATGTTATTACTATTTGTGAAAATTCCTGACATTGTAAACTGACGTGTTAATTTTTCCATGTAACATGCTTCGGGTGTTCTGACTCTGTGTGGTGATACATTGTTAGATCAAGGACCTCTATTTGCAGGCTGTTCGCTTAACTATTTCATACGCGATTGCACTTGTGAAATAGCTCAAGGTTTTGTACAATTTCGCCTAGTTGACATCAATCCAATCTTGTCTTTTCTCTGAAGTCTTCGTGAGCGAGGGGCCGTTTTCATTGGGACAATGAAAGTCTCAAGTTTGGGGTGGTGTGTGTGTGCACTTTCTACACACAAAAAAAATTCGAACGAAAAATAAGTTCGAGCAAAGAAGAGTGGCGAAGCGAATCAAAGGGCTAGTAGCCTAAGTTTGGAATCTCGTTCGTAGTAATAAAATCCACATACTCAATAAAAAAAACAAAAATCCATCGTGCTTTCCCCAACATCAGCTACCCATCATTATTTCATTATTCGATGAAAGGGCAGACATGAGTAGGATAGACGAGCCGAGATTCCATGAACTGTAAAATAAGAGTATTTGCTTCGGCAGAATGAAAGCTATCCAAGAAGGCAACGGAAGAATTAGGCACGGATTGGTAACAATCAAACTGGCAAAACTGTCACAGAACTAGGAAAAAGGGCACAAGCCTGATCTGGGTGAAAGGGACAAATGACACACTAGTTTGGATGAGCAGAAATGCAAGCTGCAGTGTTAATAGCATGAGCAGAAATGGGAGTAAGTAAACTGGAGTTCTAATTCGATGTTTGGATGTTATGATTCAGCTATACGAATTGGCAATTGATATTGACAATTGATGTTTCATGTAATTTTTTAGGAAAATACGATTCACTAATCTCGAGTTTAAGTGAATACAATAGCCTTATAGTTTTATGAGTAAAGCGAAATGCTTTTGTAGTGCTAAGCGAGAATTGGAACTTTTTAATGTTTGATGTGTATGCAAGGAATAGTTCCTAAAACGGAGTCAAGCAAGCCAAACAAATTTGCAAGATCGGACCACAAACAGATGCGTGGTGGAAGGAGGAACGAGAATGGATCATGACCTAAAACAACCGCAAAATGTGCTGTCAAGCGGAGATTATCTTAAGTGGATATATCGTTGGGTGATTGCGGATAATGTAGACGTAGCAAGTCGTCTCATATAAATCTGTATTTGCTACTGAGAAAAAGGACGTGGATTGAGAGATTGGAGTTATAGCTTCCTATTTATTTTGGTGATAGTGGATTGCAATGTGATTCAAAAGTATCGTCGGAGCTATCCAGTGATTCCTAGCAATTTCAGTATTTCTTTACTTTTGTTCTTAGTTCTGTTGTGTTTCCATGTTACTTATTGCAATTTGTGTATAATGTTAGTGACGTTAGTTTCTTATTTAATGGCATGACTAACTAAATTCTTGTTTAAAGGTAGTAAGTGATAATTGTTCGTTGATGTGAAGGAGTAAAGCTAAGTATCTTGCATGTAAATTTGTATGTGTCGAGAGTTTAGAAATTCCCTTGCATATTAATTCACTTTGAGAAAAGGTCGAAACACCTTTACATGTTCACTAGGTTTTTGCGAACTAGCATTCACAATTCACATTCACTTAGAGATAAGGTTTACTAGTGACTTAGTGTACAATTAATAAAAACCAAAGACATTCGAGAGAAGGATTAGTTAAATTAATTGTAGTATTGTTTTAACTCGTAGCATCAGTGCACAACAAACTTAGCAACTTTTAACCCTCTATATTATTGATTTTATCATTTAGATTCCTCAAACTTCATCAAAATTAAGCCCAAGTTTTACTTGTTATTTTAATTCGCCCACTTTAACAAGACAAACAAGCTATAATTCTCTGTGGAGACATTCTTTACTTATTAAAACTTGTTACACCTTTCTAAAGATAGGAGCACACTTGAAGACGTTTACGAAGGAACCATAACACTGTGAATGAATAACAAAGCGATAAAGTTCAAAATCTGCAACTCGATGAAATGCCCAACTAAAAGCGAAGAGTGTTCTTCAATGAATACTTAATACTGAATACTAGACCAAGGGACATTGGAGTTCGCTTTAGCAAAAGAGAAAAATGAAGAGCTGTAGGAGGATGAACTCGAGGTTTGTGATAATTTGAATATTTCTCACGATTCATTAAATCTCAATGATAGGACTATTTCACCTATGAAACCGTCCATATAGTGGAACCACCCATACTGGAACTCAAGCAACTACCAATGCATTTGAAGTATGCCTACCTTGGCGGAGATGAAACACTACCAGTGATCATCTCAGCGAACTTAACTTCGTGCAACAAAGAAGCCTTAATCACCATGTTAAGGCAGTATAAAGGAGCAATAGGCTGGACTTTAGTAGATTTGAATGGAATCAACCTTGCGATTTGCATGCATAAAATCCAACTTGGGGATGATGGGTTTTGCTCAGTGGAAAATCAACGAAGGTTGAATCCAGCCATGAAAGAAGTAGTTAAGAAGGAAATCATCAAATGGCTAGACATGTGTGTGATATACCCAATCGCTGATATTAAATGGGTAAGTCCAATACAATGTGTACCGAAGAAAGGTGACACTAAAGTTGTCAAAAATGAAAACAATAAGTTGATACCTACACAAACAATAACTGGGTGGCGCGTGTGTATGGACTACAGAAAATTGACTACAACCACGAAGAAAGACCATTTTCCACTACCATATGTTGATCAGATGCTAGACAAAGTTGCTGGAAAAGAATACTATTGTTTCTTTTATGGATACTCGGGATACAATCAGATCACGATTGACCCTGAGGATCAAGAAAAAATGACATTTACATGCCCTAATGGTATTTTCACATTCCAGCGAATGCCATTCAGATAATGCAATGCACCAGCGACCTTTCAGCGATGCATGATGGCTATATTCTTTGACATGATAGAAAAATGTGTAGAAGTCTTTATGGACGACTTCACTGTGTTCGGGACATCATTCGTAGAATGTCTAAAGAATTTAAGTAAGGTACTCAAAAGATGCTAAGAAACAAACCTAGTGTTAAACTGGGAGAAGTGCCACTTCATGGCCACTAAAGGAATTGTATTGGGACATCGAATATCAAAGGACGAAATGGAGGTAGATAAGCCCAAAATTGAGGTAATCGAGAAGTTAGAACAACCTATAAATCTTAACGAAATTTGTAGTTTTCTCGGCCACCCAGGATTTTATTGAAGATTCATCCAGGACTTCTCGAAAATAGCAAAACCCATGTGCGAACTGTTGGAACAAGATCCAGCGTTTGTATTTGATGAAGCATGTGTAATGACATTTCTGAAGTTGAAAAAGGCCTTAGTGAAAACACCAATAATTTCTACCCCGAAGTGGAATCGACCATTTTACATTATGTGTGATGCAAACGATTACTCTGTGGGAGCAATGTTGGGACAAAAGGGCGATAAGGTCATTCATCCAATATATTATGTGAGCAAGATGATGAACGATGCTCAGAAGAATTACACTACCACAAAGAAAGAGTTTCTCGCGATGGTATTCGCATTAGATAAGTTTCGTTCATATTTATTCAAAGCAAAGGTAACGATTTTTTCTGATCATGCAGCTATTAAATATCTCTTAAAGAAGCTAGATGCTAAATCAAGGTTATTACGATGGGTTTTGTTGTTGCAAGAATTTGATGTAGATATCATTGATAAGAAAGGATGAAAAAATATGATCGTTCGTCATTTATCGCGATTTAAACATCGTGAGCACCCATTCAACAATCTCGACACCTAAGATGAATTTCTAGATGAGCAGTTATTTTCCCTTGACCTGGAAGTAACTTCATAAAAGTTACCATGGTTTGCTGACATAGCGAATTATTTGGCCAGCAGAGTAATACCAGAAGAGTTCAACTACCAACAGCAAAAATGTTTTCAACATGATGTTAAGAAATATTTCTCGGACGAACCATATTTGTACAAACAATGTGCTGACAATATCATTTGCAGGTGCGTTTCAGATAGCGAGGCGAAGGAAATTATCATCGAATGCCATGGGGGGCGTATGCTAGACATTATGGCGGAGTGAAAACAACAGCAAAGGTATTTCAAACTGGGTATTTTTGCCTTCTATTTTTGAAGATGCATATGCTTTTGCTAAATCTTGCGATCAATGTCAGAGGTTGGGTAACATAAATAAAAGATATGAAATGCCCCTGAAATATATTTTGGAAGTGGAAATTTTTTATGTATGGGGGATAGATTTTATGAGGCCATTCCAAAATTCGCATGGAAACGTTTATATTCTTGTAGCCGTTGACTATGTATCTAAATGGGTAGAGGCGATAACATGTGCAAAAAATGATTCGCGAAGGGTTATCAAATTTTTGCATAAAAATATTTTTACACGTTTTGGTACTTCATGCGCTATAATTAGCGATGGAGGAACTCATTTAATTAACCGTGCATTGACATCAGTGTGCAGAAATACAATGTCCGCCATAAGATTGCGACTGCATACCATCCGCAAACTAATGGTCAGACGGAAGTCGCTAATCAAGAAATCACGCGAATTATGGAAAATGTGGTAAGTCCAAATAGAAAGGATTGGGCAATTAAATTGGATGATGCACTATGGGCCTATTGAACGACATATAAAAAACCATTAGAAATGTCTCCATTTTGTTTGGTGTTTAGTAAGGCATGTCATTTACCTGTAGAATTAGAACGCAGAGCATATTGGGCAACCAAAAAATTGAATGTAGATTCGACAGGAATAGGACCCACTAGAAAACTTCAACTGTTAGAACTCGAAGAATTGAGACAATTTGGTTATGAGAATGCTAAATTATACAAGGAGAAAACTAAACGTTAGCATGATGAGCGAATTAGACTAAAACAATTCTTACCAGGGCAGAAAGTATTATTATTTAACTTTAGGTTTAAGCTCTTTCCGGGAAAGTTAAAATCTAAGTGGTCTAGACCATTTGTAGTAGTGCAAGTATATGAAAATAGAGCTTTTTTAGTGCGAAACGAGTCGGACAATTCAATATTCATGGCAAATGGACATCAACTTAAATATTATTATGGTGAAGAATCTCGAGCTGTGGAGTTCTCCACCTTTATTGAAACTTGAAAAAGGTGGGATGCAAGCAAACGGTATGCAGACTTAGGATAGTCATGACGTCAGTTGGATACATCATTAGGTTAGATCCAAACCTAACACATGTCCATCTCATGATCACGAATTGACCACATGTAAGATGGATTGAAAGATCCAATGGTGAAAAATTTGTGAAGGCCAAATGGCGTTTCAAATTCAGGAATGTGAAACGTTAGGGTTGTCCTATAAAAGCCCCCATTCATTTCATTTCACATTTTTACGAATTCGAATTCTCATCTTGATCTTTGCTCTCAAGTATTTGACCTACCTAGCTCCCATTCTTAACACCATGTCAAGACTTCCAACCCAAAACCATATTCTTAATTCAACCAACAAAGCACATGGATTATCCGGTGAAGTGATCTGTGAATGAAGCTAGTGGATTAAGGCACAAGAAGATCAAAGTGAGGAAGGAAACCAAGGTTCAAGCAGAACATGCTAGGGTGAATCCCGAGCCAACCATGGCAGAAAGAATTGAGCTCAGATCATTCAGCCAACTTACGAAGAGTTGGCTGCAACAGTTTGAGCCTTAGAAGAAAAACTTAAGAGGAAGGCAAAGTCGCGGCGGCGAGATCAGATCGCCGAAAGAGAAGGAAGTTAATGGGTTAAATCCAAAGGATACAGTGAATGTAAATCCTATCAATGAGAAAGAATAGGCAGCAAATGAAGGGCGATAAGACAATCCAAACTAGTTCGCGGAGGCGATATTCGAAGAGTTAGCGTTTGACCAGAGAATCACTTCATCCCAACAAGATCGGATAGTGGAACGTTTGGAAGGTTTACTAGCTAGGTTTACTTTAATTTATCACTTTACATCCTCGCATTATCAATGTTATTACTATTTGTGTGAATTCCTGACATTGTAAACTGACGTGTTAATGTTTCCATGTAACTTGCTTCGCATATTCTAACTCTGTGCGGTGATACATTGTTAGATAAAAGACCTCTATTCGCAGGCTATTCGTTTATCTATTTCATATGTGATTGCACTTGTGAACTAGCTTAGGGTTTTGTACAATTTCGCCTAGTTGAAATAAACCAATCCTGTCTTTTCTCTAAAGTCTTCATGAGCAAGGGGCCATTTTCATTGGGACAATGAAAGTCTCAAGTTTTGGAGTGGTGTGTGTGCACTTTCTACAAAAAAAAAAAAAAAAACAATCCACATGCTTAAAAAAAAAAACAAACAAAAATCCATCGTGCTTTCCTCAACATCGCGTACCCATCATTATTTCATTAATTGATGAAAGGGCAGGCATGAATAGGATCTTAAACGAGCCGAGATTCCATGAACAGTAAAAGAAGAGTATTCGCTTCGGCAAAATGAGAGCTATCAAAGAAGCCAACGAAAGAATTAGGCATGGATCGGTAACAATCAGACTGGCGAAATGGTCACAGAACCAGGAAAAGGGGCACCAGCCTAATCTTGGTGAAAGGGACAGAGGACACACCGCGAAATGAAGTTCCGCGATCGCTACAGTGTTAATAGCATGAGCAGAAATGCGAGTAAGTAAACTGAAGCTTTGATTCGATGTTTGGATGTTATGATTCAGCTATACAAATTGACAAATGATATTGGGGGATGATAAATGGGGAATAGTTAGTGGTATGTGATGCATTGATTACTCGAGACGAGTAATACTTCAAGTTTGGGGGTGTGATAACTTGCGAAGAAATGTGAGTTTAAGTATGTATAGTGCAATTATATTGATGTTTCATGTCATATTTTAGGAAAAAACAGATTCGCTAATCTAGAGTTTAAGCGAATACAGTAACCTTATAGTTTTTTTAGTAAGGCGAAATGTTTTTGTAGTGTTAAGCAAGAATTGGAACTTTTTAATGTTTGATGTGTATGCAAGGAATAGTCACTGAATCGGAGTCAAGCAAGTGAAGCGTAGTTGCAAGATCAGACCACAAACAGACGTGTGGCAGACTGAGGAATGAGAATAGATCATGACCTCAAAACAACCGCAAAAAGTGCCGTCAAGTAGAGCTAACGTTAAATGGATGGATCGTGGGGTAATTGCAGAAAATGCCGACGTAGAAAGTTGTCTTATATAAACCTGTATTTGCGACTGAGAAAAAGAACGTGGATTGAGAGATTGGAGTTATAGCTTCCTAATTATTTTGGTGATAGTGGACTGCAACGTGATTCGAGAGTATCGTCGAAGCTATCTAGTGATTCCTAGCAATTTCAGTATTTCTTTACTTTTGTTCTTAGTTCTGTTGTGTTTCCATGTTACTTATTGCAATTTGTGTAGAACGTTAGTGACATTAGTTTCTTATTTAATGGAAAAGCTTTCTACAATTACGCTTGTACTATTTATCAGCATGACTAACTAAATTCTTGGTCAGAGGTAGCTAAGTGATAATTGTTTGCTGATGTGAAGGAGTAAGGCAATATTAGTTAAATATCTTGCATGTAAATTTGTATGTGGGGAGAGTTGAGAAATTCTCTTAAAGATTACTTCACTTTGAGAAAAGGTCGAAACACCTTTACATGTTCACTAGGGTTTTGCCAACTAGCGTTCACAATTCACATTCACTTAGAGATAAGGTTTACTAGTGACTTAGTCTATAGTTAATAAAAACCAAAGACATTCAAGAGAAGGATTAGTAAAATTAATTGTAGTATTGTTTTAACCCGTAGCATCAGTGCACAACAAATTTAGCAACTTTTAACCCTCTATATTATTGATTTCATCATTTAGATTCATCAGACTTCATCAAAACTAAGCCCAAGTTTTACTTGTTATTATAATTCGCACACTTTAACAAGGCAAACGAGCTATAATTCCCTGTGGAGACAATCTTTACTTATTAAAACTTGCTACAGCGAGTCTGTGTACACTGGCACTCAATAGTAGTGGAAAGAAACCAACACCGTTCATGAAAGCGAACCACACACGAATTCTTAAACTTCTTTTTGCTCAACACTCACATTGAGTCTAACTTCCATCGCAACTCAATGTAATGTATTCTTGGGCAGCGTATGCAATAATTAAGTGTTTATTCCTAAACTTCTGTTTAAAGTACAAAAGACTTCCTACTAACCTATTAAACATACAACTTAGGCTTAGATTATTTCATCTTTTGATTTAACAAACTACTAGTTCGTGTGGATGACCGGTCAACACTTGCTATTAGAATTAACTCCTACATGAACATGCTCTGGTTAATTTCTCTATAGATCCTCTTACCACATGTGTAATCTATTCAAATTTTCCTTAGTGTTGCTTTAACTATAACACCCACGACTTTTAATCTGCCTCTTCAATCTTAAGCACCTTGTTATATTGAAGATACTAGATAAAATGTTTACAAAATATTCATAAAAATTCACTTTAGGAGATCATGTCCAAACTAAAGGTTTAGATTCCAACCATACATTAGTCCAACACATCAAGAACCTAAAAGCTTAGCAACTAAATACGTTTTTCTAAAACTTGATTCTTAAATATTAAATATGGCTTGCAAGACAACCTATGCACCTTGGTGTTGAACATTCAAATGAACTTGCAACATCACAACATAGGAATAATAAAGCGTTAAACAATACCCAAACTTAAACTACTCAACCGAAAAGAAACACAATCTAATATCTCCCAGACGATAGGAAAGTTCAACATCAAGAGACAACATTCTAATTTATACCAGGGAATTTCCTAGCATTGAACGTCATTCAAGGATGTCAAACTAATCAACTCGACAACCTACATAAGCTTAACCAACTTCTAGTTTTAACTTACCCATAAATATTGCACACCAAAATTACTCTTTCATAGATCATTTATGGTAAATACACATAACTCACCCACAAGAGAACTCCATTCAAGGATTTCTCATCTGCTGTTGAGGAGATTCCACGTCGTATTTCCAAAATTCAAATGCTCTCGTGCCTCATACACACCAAAAGAAATTCTTAGATAATTAAATTCACCACTAAAGAACTTGATAAACCACACATAAGAAATCAACCATAAAGGTTTTAAAATACTTAAAGAGCTAGGATGTAAATGTAACGACCCGGAAATTTCATCCCTGTCTTCCCGGGAGGCCCAGGGGCATTTTGGTAATTTGGTCGGGCCGGTTATGTATTTGTTAATTGCCGAAAAAATTATGAGTCGATTTGAATAGGATCGGGAATTTTGGTGAAGACATTTGGGCTTGGAAAAAGGTAAAAATAAATAGGGAATTAAATAGCGCGTCGAGTGAGATTCGAGCCAAGGACGCATTGGAAGCTAGGCAAGCGTCACTGCCAATCGAGCCACTAAGCGCTTTTGTGCTTCTAATCGCGCCAACCTCTATATAAGCATGTTCGAGGTGAGTTTTAATTTAAAGGCAAAATCGCCCAGCCTTCTTCCTTCCCCATTTCTATTTCTTCTTCGCGATTTTCTTGGTAGATCGGGTTCCTCATGAAATCTCCCTCACCAAAGACTAATTCGACCAAGCTCCTCTCCCAATTTGAAGTCGCTCCTTGTCTCGGCCAGCCGGTAAGCTTTCGCCCCTTCTTCTTCTTCTTCTTCTTCTCCTCCGATTTCTTCAATTTTCCCCTGTTTCCGAGATGGCGATTAATGGCCGAGAGAGTGGCGAATTTGTGTGTGTGAAGTTTTTGTGCAGCTAGCCGAGAGGGATTCGTCCGTGAAGAAGCCCCATCGTCGCGGAATCGCGCCAACTCGCCGAGATCGTCTCTCCTCTCGCATCGCAGCAGCATGCCGAGCCGCGCCACCACCGCCTCGCGCCCGCGCAAGGCGCCTCGCCCGACTCCGTGTCGCGTCGCATCGCCACCTCCCAGCCGAGCCTCGCGCGCTTCGCCCGCACGCCCGTGTCGCGCGCGCTTCGCCCGTCCGCCTGCAGCCGGCGCCATTCCTGCGCCCAGCGCCAAACTGCTAACTAGCCCTTTGCCCGTTCCTGCTCGTGCAATCGGCCCGTTAAATGCGTTAAATCGCGCCTCGTGAGTTGCTCCCAGCCGAGCCTTGTTTATTTTATTGTATTTAGGCCTATTGTGTGATTTTTGTTGTGATTGATAGGTTCTCGGTAGCTAGTTCGGGTTCGCTCGCCATTTAGGTTTTCGTGTCAAATCGTCCCCACCAAGGTAAGGATTTCTTACCGAGTTGTGTGGACCTGCGATATATTATGCGATTGCCGATTGATTGCTTGTTTGTGTTTATTGACATATTTAGTAATAGGTGCTCGTTTCGAATTCCTGCTAGCATGATTTTCCGATTTATTCTCTTGTTAATCCATGCGAGGTTGTTTCTTTCTCGCATGCTCGTGATCTGCCCTTGCTTCATAGTATCATGCTAGGCTCGTTGTATTCTTATTGAGCACGTATTGGATTTTATGGAATTGTTTGCCGATTGCTAGGGCGGTGTTAGAGTTGCGGTAGATAGCATCATCCGGCCCGATGCATAAAGTACCTTGCATCCATGGCGGGGGACGTCGAGACGTGCTCGCCTCTGGACCCCGTGAGGATTAGCTAACCCAAGCGGTAGGCCCCGCAATCTTGGGTGAGGGTGGTGTAGAATGCGACCGTGTTTTTCTTCCCGGTCTTCCGGTATGCCCTAGGGGTAATTTGGTAATTTGGTCGGGCCGTCGTGTCGTTTGTGTCTTTTCGATTACTAAAATTATTGGATGGTTTTGTAGGTTTTGGAGGGGTTTGTGGTTTGGTTTGAGCAAGGTTTGATGCAAAAGTAAAAATAAAGGAAATTGTCTTTGCAGTATGGTTTGAACCCGGGTCTCTGGGAAGCTTGTGGAGATGTGTGCCAATAGAGCCATTAGGTGCTCTTGTTGCTCTTCTCGCATCATCTTATGGTTAGCCTTGGATTTTGGAGTTTTGGTGCATTTGGTTAAATGAAATAGAAATTAGGTTTATTCCATCTTCTTCTCCAAATCACCTCTTGGCCGCACAAAGCTTTCCCTCTCCATAGCCCTTGCCGATTCTTCTTTCCCTTGCATCTCCTTGGGTTCGATCATCATCATTCCGGTAAGTCTTCATCCTCTTCATCTTCCCATTTGGTTATTGATCTTGGCCGAAGGTAAGAAGTAGAGTGTTGTGTGTGTTGTGTGGTTTGCACGCCACGAGAGAAGCCACCAAGAGACCATCGTCGCCGCCCGTCCAGTACCCGACCCCTCGCCAGATCTGTTGAAGCGGCCCTGCCCGCCGACGCCAAAGCCGGACAGCGATTTCGCCGCCGCTCACGGTCGCGCGCGAATCCACCGTCGTAGCCTCCCGCACGCCATCGCTCGTCGTCATGCGGTCGTCGCGCAGAGAGAGACGCCAGACGCCAGCGCCGCCGCCGCCGCAGCCGCTCGCCGCGCGCCAGCCGCGTCGCGTCGCTCGTCGCGCGCGCTTCGCTCGCTCGCTGCCGCTCGCCGCGCGCCAGCGCGCTGCGCCATGCGTCCTCGCTGCGTATCCGTGTGCCGCCGCGTGCAGCGCCAGCCACCTGCCGCCGCCAGCGCAACGGCAGCGCCAGCCTGCCGTGCGGCGCCTTGCCGCTCTCAAGCTCGTGTCGCCGTGCGCGTGAGTTCCCGAGCCAAGCAAGCTTGTCATTCTATTGTTTTTAGACTTTTTAGTATTGCCTATTATTGGTTTGTTAGGTTCCCGCCGCTAGCTCGGGATTGTTCCGACTTAGGATTTGTGTGTAGAAGCCTCCCACCAAGGAAAGGATTTCTTACCGGGAGTTGTGTGGGCCTGCGGTATATTTGTGATTGTTGTTTTGTATGCCGTGTATGATTACTAGCATGTTTAGCCCTAGGTGCTCTGTTGCAATTCTCGATCGCATGAACTCTTGTATTGTTTCTCATGTTAGCCCATGCTAGGTTGTTCCATTCGACATGTTCGATATCTGTTCTTGCTTCGTAGTATCATGCTAGGTTCCTTGTATCTCTTGAGCACGTATTGGACCGCATTGATTGAATTGTTATTATTGCTATGGTTTAGAGTTCAAGTAGGTAGCATCATCCGGCCGGATGCATAACGTAACTTGCATCCCCGAGCGGGACGTGCGAGATGGTACTCGTCTCCGATCCCGTTAGGGTTTAGCTAACCCTAACGGTGGCCCTCGCAATCTTGGGTGAGGGTGGCGGTATCGTTAAATGCCCCAACGGTCGGGATGATGACTTGGCATTGCCTCGTCCCCGGCGATCGGCACGTCCTCGCCGTGTTCGGCCGTAGCCCTGATTGCCACTGTTAGGGCAAGGACCGCTTCTGGTGTAAGCCTACCACGACCGGTTCCTTAGCCTCGGTGCGGTGGTACAGTGACACATAGTTCACGTGTCCGTGTCTCACACCCCTATGTCGACACCGATCCGAGAGATTTAGTTAGGCATGGTGGATCGAACACGGGCAACTTGCCACTAGACCCGCACCCCGAGTTTGCGGTAGCATGCGATGCGCGCTTACGCTCATTACGGCGCCGATCGAGAGCTCCTCGGGATCTTGAGCGATGCACCTTTCGTATCGTCGATGACAGCGGAGGCCGGACTTGTTCCCGTATAGAGCGTATAGTGTGTTGTGGTATTTCCGGACTAAGACCACGAGTTGGCATCCGAGGTCCAAGTGTGGACTTAGCTATGTGCTCCGATCTGTGTTTGTACTCATAGCTTGCATACATTCTTCTAGATGATCTTGTATATCGTATTGTACCCGGTTGGGGATTCTTACTGGGGTAATTCGTTACTCACCCTTATTCTCGTTGTTTTCCACAGTAATCAAGGCGGGAGACAGGATGGTGAAGGAGAAGCCGTGATCATGGAATCCTGCTTTGTCATCTCGACCATTTTATTATATCATGACTCTTGACTTTTGTTATTTCCCCCTGAATGCATGTAGACGGGCACACGAAGCCCTAGGATGTTTTCTTATGTTTTATGGATTCCAGCATATTTGTACTTGTGGAATGTTTAAATGGTTTAAATAAATCTCTGATCGTAGTATGCTTTTAGAAATGTATGTTTTGATTGTTGAATGTTTCTGCTTTTACTTGGGATCCAAACTTATTTTTCATAATGTCTTTTATTTTGAATACATGCATTGGGGTAAAGGCCCATTTAGAGCCCCTTTTTGGGTCGGGTCTTTACAGATTGGTATCGAGCCCGAGTCATAGATTCTGTAGAGACCGACCTTTTGTTGTAGGTCATCCTTCCATGATCACCAAAGACTGGCGGTCATCAGTGCGCGCTAGGTTTATTGTTTTAGAAAGAAAAAGGGTTAAGAATTTACAATACCTATCATCTAGTGTATGCCTTGTTTGGTGTTGTGGAGTGGTGACAGCGTGTTTTTGATTCGTTGTTGGTTTGGATGTAGATCGCCAAATGCCACTCACCGCATCGAGAGAGAGGTTCGAGAGCGGTCGAGGTATCGGGATCGGATCTCGACATCGCAGGACATCGTCCCAAGCCGAGATCGATGGCATTCCACCAGCGGCTCCTCCTCGTTACGCCTAGAGCGGGCGTTGAGGCGATCGAAGCGCCGTGAGATCGCTCCTGGAGCGAGTTTGCTGAGTCTATGAGGGCTTTTATGGTCGCATGTTGAGTGACCAGAGGCGAGACCTGTGCCTTGTTGGCGCCAGCGAATGGGAAGAGTCCCGAGCCCAGATCGAGCGGTGACTCGATTGGTTCAAGTGAGCTCAATGAGCACCTCCACTCCACAGAGCAAGTAGCCCGAGAGGCGGATATGGCGAGAGGTGCCGAGGAATTGGGTAGGTGGTCAAGGATTTTGTGAAGTGGAAGCTCCGAGAAGTTTGATGCCACCGGTGATGCGTTAGCGGCACCAGTGGATTGCCCATTTGGAGTACACCTTCCCGATCATGGTGTGCCTCGATATTCGAGAGGCCGAGGTGTGCGGCTCATGTGCTAGGAGGCACAGCGAGATGGTGGTGGGAGTCCACCTTGAGCGAGAGACCACCGGGTCTCCACCCGCTACTTGGGAGTTCTTCAAGGTGAGTTCAAGGTAAAGTTCATCGGTGATGAGGCTCAAGAGAAGATGGTGGAGCTCTTCCAACCTCGGCGAGGTTCGATTCCATTGAGGAATATGAGCGCAAGTTCTCGTGAGTATGGATATTTTGCTCCTCGCCTGATTGCCACCCCGAGTGAAGATTCGGAAGTTCATATCCGGATTGAGGCGGTGTTTCTCGGATGTCGTGGCTCGTGCCCCGACACTTATGCTAGGGCTCATCCAGATTAGCCACGATCTATAATGGGAAGTATCCTGCTTGAAGCGGGTTGTTGCCGCTCCTGTTCGGCATCTGTCCTAGCAGTACGTGGGGCGTAAGAAGAAATTTGATTTTTCGGGAGGCGGCGCCACGCCAAGGGCAATTTCGAGCAGAGATCACGGAGAGCTCCATCTGTTCCACTCCGAGCAGCAGAGGAGGACCCAGCGCGGTTCCCGCTTGTGCTACTTGTGGGAAAGTCCACGCTGGAGCTTGTCGATCGAACCTAGATTGTGCTTCCGTTGTGGTAGAGAGGGCACATGGCCCGTTTTGTGATCACCACGGCTATGGCAAATCGGCCAATGCAGCAAAGCGAGGTCGAGTGTTTGCTACGACCCGTCGAGAGGCCGAGCGTCACGGATGCCACCGGCGGCGTGCGCTTCTTGTTTTAGATCATCTGCGCATTTGTCTTGTTTGATTCTGGTTCCCACGCATTCATTTGTATCTGTGTTGTTTGGCTTGAGAATGCTAAGTTAAGACTAGAGCCTCTAGGTTTCGAGTTATCTGTTGCAACTTTTTCGGAGTAAATATGTTGGCTAGAGATAAGATTAGTGATGGCCGGATCGAGATATCCGGAGAATTGCTTGTAGGCTACGCTCATAGTTACGCCTATGAGCGGTTTTGATGTGATTCTTGGTATGGAGTGGTTAGTCGCTAACCACGCGTTGATTGACCGCCACCGGAAAGAAGTAGTGTTCAGCCGCCAGTCGTACCCAGACTTTAAGTTTCGTGGAGTCCAGGGTGGAGTTTGCCCGCCGATGGTGTCACCGTGAAAGCTCGTCGGTTGCTAGCTCATGGAGCTTGGGGCTATCTAGCCAAGTTGTGCGGGAAGAGCCGCCCCTCGCATCTGTTGATCAGTGCCGGTCGTGCGGGAGTTTGGGACGTATTTCTGAGGAGTTACCGGTTGCCCCGAAGAGAGAGGTTGACTTCACAATTGAGCTCGAGCCGTGGACCCTCCCTATCTCGAAGGCTCCGTGATCGTATGGCGCCAGTGAGTTAAAGGAACCAAGATTCATTCTGCGGAGAGATGTTAGATCGAGGGTTCATCCGTCCGAGTGTGTCCCCGTGGGAGCACCACGATTCTGCTTGTGAAAAAGAAGGATGGTTCTATGCGCTTATGTATTGATTACCGCGAGCTTAATAAGGTGACGATGAAGAATAAGTATCCGTTGCCCGTATTGACGATTTGTTCGATCGGCTTCGGGGAGCTTCCGTTCTCCAAGATAGATCTGAGATCCGGTTACCATCGATTCATGGATCGGGGATGCCGACATTCCTAAGACGACTTCGTGTCTAGATATGGTCACTATGAGTTTGTGGTCATGTCGTTTGGATTGACCAATGCCCGAGTGCGTTCATGGACATGATGGATAGGGTGTTCAAATCATTTTTGGACAACCGTCATCGTGTTCATTGACGATATTCCGATTTATTCGAGGTCTAAAGAAGACCATGCGAGAGCATTTGAGGCGAGTATTGGCGGCTTTGAGGAAAAACCACTTTATGCGAAGTTTTCCAAATGTGATTCTGGTTTGGAGCGGTGGCCTTCCTAGGCCACGTGGTTTCGAGAGATGGTATAGCCGTGGACCCGCGAAAGATTGAGGCCATGAGTTCATGGGCCAAGCCAACTTCACTGCCGAGATTCGCGAGCCTTCAGGTTTGGCGAGTTACTACCGTCGGTTCGTTAAGGACTTTTCGCTATAGCCTCGCCCCTCACTCGTCCGGCGAGGAAGGGTGTCGAGTTTGTTTGGGACAAGCAGTGTGATGAGAGCTTTGCGAGGCTCAAGCGCGATTTGACTTCAAACACTGTTGGCGATCCCGAGGGGACAGTGGTTTCGTGGTCTCTGATGATGCTTCCAAGTTTGGATTAGGTTGTGTGTTGATGCGGCCGACGGAAAGGTCATTGCCTATGCTTCCCGTCACCGGCCGTCATTTGCGAAACTACCCGACTCATGATATGGAGTTGGCGGCAGTGGTGTTTGCACCGAAGATTTGGAGGCATTACCCGTATGGTGAGCGGTTCGGATGCTTACCGATCACCGAGCCTCAAGTATCTGCTTACTCAAAAGGAGTTGAATATGAGGCGAGAGGAGATGGTTGGAGTTGGTAAAGGATTATGATGCGAGATTTTGTACCATCCGGTAAAGCCAATGTAGTGGTTGATGCTTTGAGTAGAAAGACGTCGCACTCGCGGCGTTGTTGAGTTCCCACCAGTTTGCGGAGAGAGTTCGAGCGGGCCGAGGTTGCGATATTGTTGGGTGAGGTTACCGCCAGGGTAGCTCGATTGATTTGCTCACCGTCGATTAGGCGGCGGGATTATAGACGGCCCAGTTGGGTGACCCCGCACTTAAGAGATTGGTTGTGAGTTAGTCTTGACGGTGACTTTGACTTTGTATATTCAGCGACGATGGGTTGACTTATAGAGGCGGTTGTGTGTTCCGGACATTGCGAGTTTCGCGAGCGAGTTGCTCTCGAGGCCCACAGTTCCCCTTTTGCTTGGCACCCCTGGGTACCAAGATGTATCGAGACCTTAAGCGCACCTTACGGTGGATGGGAATGAAGAGAGATGTGGCGAGAGTTTGTCACCGGTGTCTCACTTGTCGACAAGTGAAGGCACCTAGGCGAGGCCACCGGTGGTTTGTTGCGACCACCGAGTGTACCCAGTGGAAATGGGAAGAGATCTCCATGGACTTTATCTCTGGTTTGCCAAGGACTCCGAGGAAGTTCTCTCGGATTTGGGTGATAGTCGACCGTTTGACCAAGAGCGCACACTTCATTCCCTGTAGAGACACTTATACCGTGGAACAATGGCGCGATTGTTTTTGGAGCAGTCATCCGTTATCATGGTGTGCCGGTGAGGATTGTGTCCGATCGTGACTCGCGGTTCACTTCTCGTTTCGAGAGCGCTCCGGAAGGGTTTGGCCAGAGTGCGATTTCAAAGACAGACTTTTCACCCTCGAGACGGATGGTCGGTGAGAGAGTGAATCGATTCTCGAGGATATGTTGAGGGCTTGTGTGTTGGATTTCCCGAGCGATTGGGACCAGATTTGTACTTGATGGAGTTTGCCTATAACAACGATTTACGATCGGCGATCTGAGATGGCTCCATTCGAGGCTTTGTATGGTAAGCGTTATCGGTCCCCGTGTTCTGGGAAGAGGTTGGAGATAGACGAGTTTTGGGTCCCGAGATTCTGCGCTTGACCAATGGTGCGATCACGAGAAGATTAGAGCTCGTATGTTGATAGCTCGGCGAGCGGCGAGAGAGTTACGCCGATGTTGTTGTCGAGATTTGGAGTTTGAGGTTGGTCGACATGTGTTCCTTAAGGTTGCTCCGATGCGAGGTGTTACGAGGTTTGGTAAGCGTGGGAAGTTGAGTCCCCGTTTTGTTGGTCCATTTGAGATTCTAGAGAGGATTGGCGAGTTGCTTACCGGTTAGCCCTACCTCCGTCACTATCAGTGATTGCATAGTGTTTTTCATGTATCGATGTTGAGGCGGTATGTGCGGACCCGTCGCACATTGTGGACTTTGAGCCTTTGCGGTGAATGAGGATTTGAACTTCGAGGAGAAGCCGGTGAGGATCCTTGCCTTTGAGGCCAAGGCGTTGCGTGTCGCGAGATTCGTTTAGTAAAGGTTCGATGGAAGAATCGGGGTTACGAGGAAGCCACTTGGGAGCGGGAAGACGAGATGAGATTGCATTACCACTGAAATGTTACATCTTAAGGACTTTCAAGACGAAAGTCATAAAAAGGAGGAATATTGTAACGACCAGTTTTTCTTCCGGTCTTCCGGTATGCCCTAGGGTAATTTGGTCGGGCCGTCGAGTCGTTTGTGTCTTTTCCAGATTACTAAAATTATTGGATGGTTTTGTAGGTTTTGGAGGGGTTTGTGGTTTGGTTTGAGCAAGGTTTGATGCAAAAGTAAAAATAAAGGAAATTGTGCTGCAGCCGGGGTTTGAACCCGGGTCTCCTGGGAAGCTTGTGGAGATGTGTGCCAATTGAGCCATTAGGTGCTCTTGTTGCTCTTCCTGCAACATCTTATGGTTAGCCTTGGATTTTGGAGTTTTGGTGCATTTGGTTAAATGAAATAGAAATTAGGTTTATTCCATCTTCTTCTCCAAATCACCTCTTGGCCGCACAAGCTTTCCCTCTCCATAGCCCTTGCCGATTCTTCTTTCCCTTGCATCTCCTTGGGTTCGATCATCATCATTCCGGGTAAGTCTTCATCCTCTTCATCTTCCCATTTGGTTATTGATGCTGGCCGAAGGTAAGAAGTAGAGTGTTGTGTGTGTTGTGTGGTTTGCATCTAGCCGAGAGAAGCCAGCCAGCAACCATCGTCGCCGTCGGTACCGCCCAAATTTCTCGCCAGATCTCTGTTGAAGCAGCCCTGCCGCCGCCCGGCCGGGCGACGGTAACCGCCATCGCTCACCGTGTCGCGCGAGATCCACCGTCGCGACTCTCCCGCACGCCATCGCTCACCGTCGCGCCCAGATCCACCGTCGCGAACCTCCCGCGCGCCATCGCTCACGAGTCGCGCGAAATCCACCGTCGCAGCCTCCCCGCACGCCATCGCTCGTCGTCGTGCGCGATCGCATGCGCGAGCGAGCGACGCCAGACGCCAGCGCCACCGCGCCGCCGCGCCGCCGCTGCGCGTCGCGTCGCCCGCGCGTCGCGTCGCTTATCGCGCGCCAGCCAGCGCTCGCGCGCCTTCGCCCGAAGCCGCTCCCGCGACGCGCTTCAGACGCTTCGCCAGCGCGCGCGCGACGCCGCCTGCCGTGCATCCGTCAGCCGTGCCTTGCCGGTAGCGCGCCAGCGCCAGCCACTGTCGTGCCGGCTTGCGAGGCTCCAAGCTCGTGTCGCCGCGTGCGCGTGAGTTCCCGAGCCGAGCTTGCTGTTCTATTGTTTTTAGACTTTTTAGGTATTGACTATTATTGGTTTGTTAGGTTCCCGCCGCTAGCTCGGGATTGTTCCGCACTTAGGATTTGTGTGTAGAAGCCTCCCACCAAGGTAAGGATTTCTTACCGGAGTTGTGTGGGCCTGCGGTATATTTGTGATTGTTGTTTTGTATGCTGTGTATGATTACTAGCATGTTTAGCCCTAGGTGCTCTGTTACAATTCTGACTAGCATGAACTCTTGTATTGTTTCTCATGTTAGCCCATGCTAGGTTGTTCCATTCGGCATGTTCGATATCTGTTCTTGCTTCGTAGTATCATGCTAGGTTCCTTGTATCTATTGAGCACGTATTGGGTGCATTGATTGAATTGTTATTATTGCTATGGTTTAGAGTTCAAGTAGGTAGCATCATCCGGGCCGGATGCATAACGTAACTTGCATCCCGACGAGGAGGTACGAGATGGTACTCAGTCTCACGATCCCGTTAGGGTTTAGCTAACCCTAACGGCCGCCCCGCAATCTTGGGTGAGGGTGGCGGTCGTTAAATGCCCCAACGGTCGGGATGATGACTTGGCATTGCCTCGTCCCCAGCGATCGGCACGTCCTCGGCGTGTTCGGCGTAGCCCTTGATTGCCACTGTTAGGGCAAGGACCGCTTCGGTGTAAGCCTACCACGACCGGTTCCTTAGCCTCAAAGTGCGGTGGTACAGTGACATAGTTCACGTGTCCAGTCTCACACCCCTATGTCGGTGACACCGATCCGGAGATTTAGTTAGGCATGGTGATCGAATGTAAAGACCCGACCCAAAAGGGGCTCTAAATGGGCCTTTACCCCAATGCATGTATTGAAAATAAAAGACATTATGAAAAATACATTTCGGATCCCAAGTAAAAACAGAAACATTCAACAACCAAAACATACATTTCTAAAAGCATACTCGATCATAGATTTATTTAAACCATTTAAACAATCCACAAGTACAAATATCTTTGGAATCCATAAAACGTAAGAAAACATCCTAGGGCTCGTGCCCGTCTACATGCATTCGGGGAAATAACAAAAATCAAGAGTCATGATATAATAAAATGGTCGAGATGATGACAGTGATTCCATGATCACGACTTCTCCTTCAAATGATCCTGTCTCCCGCCTTGATTACCCGTGGAAAACCACGGAGATAAGGGTGAGTAACGAATTACCCAAAGAAGAATCCCCAACCGGGTACAATACGATATACATGATCATCTAGAAGAATGTATGCAAGCTATGAGTACAAACACAGAGCGGAGCACATAGCTAAGTCCACACTTGGACCTCGGATGCCAACTCGTGGTCTTAGTCCGGAAAATACCACAACACACTATACGCTATACGGGAACAAGTCCCGGCCTCGGCGCTTCATCTCTCGATCGATCGAAAGGTGCACTGCTCAAGATCCCGAGGAGCTCTCCGGTCGGCGCCAGTAATGAGCGTAAGCGCGCACCGCATGCTCTTGCAAACTCTCGGGGTGCCGGTCTAGTGGCAAGTCGCCCGAGTTCGATCCACCATGCCTAACTAAATCTGGATCGGTGTCACCGACATAGGGTGTGAGACTGGACACGTGAACTATGTCACTGTACCACACTTTTTGAGGCTAAGGAACCGGTCGTGGTAGGCTTACACCGTGAAGCGGTCCTTGCCCTAACAGTGGCAATCAAGGGCTACGGCCGAACACGCCGAGGACGTGCCGATCGCCGGGACGAGGCAATGCCAAGTCATCATCCCGACCGTTGGGGCATTTAACGATCTGCCACCCTCACCCAAGATTGCGAGTCGGTAGTTGGGTTAGCTAAACCCTAACGGGATCGAGAGACGGAGTACCATCTCGTGCGTCTGTGTCGGGGATGCAAGTTACGTTATGCATCCGGCCGGATGATGCTACCTACTTGAACTCTAAACCATAACAATAATAACAATTCATTCAATGCGATCCAATACGTGCTCAACGGATACAAGGAACCTAGCATGATACTACGAAGCAAGAACAGATATCGAACATGCGAGAATGGAACAACCTAGCATGGGCTAACATGAGAAACAATACAAGAGTTCATGCCAATCGAAATTGAGCAGAGCACCTAGGGCTAAACATGCTAATAATCATACACGAGCATACAAAACAACAATCACAAATATACCGCAGGCCCACACAACTCCTGGTAAGAAATCCTTACCTTGGTCGGGAGGCTTCTACACACAAATCCTAAGTCTGCGGAACAATCCCGAGCTAGCGAGCGGGAACCTAGCAAACCAATAATAATCGGCATCTAAAACGTCTAAACAACAATAGAAACAGCAAGCTCGACTCGGGAACTCACGCGCACGGCGACACGAGCTTGGAGGCTGCCGCATCTTGGCACGGCGGCAGTGGCGCAGGCGCAGCCGCTGCAGCGGTAGGCGGCAGGTGGCTGGCGCCGGCGCAACCGCACGCAGACGGCACGATGCATCGGCAGGACGCAGCGCGCGCGGCGAAGGCTCGCGGCGTGGGGTGAGCGGCTTCGGGCGAAGGCGCGCGCGGCGCAGCGTCGTGCGGCGAGCGGCGACGCGGCGCTGGCGCTTCAAGCGCGGCGGCTTCGGGCGAAGCGCGCGGCGCTGGCGTCTGGCGTCTGCGTCTCGCTGCTCGCTGCGCGATCGCACGCGACGACGACGCGATGGCGTCGCGGGAGGGCTGCGACAGATGGATCTCGCGCGACTTTGCGGCGATAAGCGTCTTTGGCGATCCGCGGCGATGGCGTCGCGGCGCGGTCGCTTCAACAGATCCGTGCGACACAGTGGCGATGGCGTCTTTGGCGATCGCTGCGCGCGGCAGCGAGGCGATGTAAAGACCCGACCCAAAAAGGGCTCAAAATAGGTCTTTACCCCAATGCATGCATTCAAAGTAAAGAACAATATGCGAGATAGGTTTTGGATTCCCAATTAAATACAAAAGAGATTCAATCGAAATCAAGATGGTTTGTTTGAAACTCGTCCTGTCTCCAAGCACTGTTTCAAGGCAAATACATTTCCAAAACGTACACTCGATCAGAGATTTATTAAAACATTTGAAACATCCTCAAATTCAATAAAGCGGGAATCCACAAAACATTCGAGAAAACATCCTAGGGCTCCGTGCCCGACTACATGCATTCGGGGGAAAAATAGAAGACAAGAGTCATAGAAATAAAAGATCGAGGCGCGGCAAGAGTTCCCATGCTCACAGCTCCTCCTTCACCATCCTGTCTCTCGCACCTTGGTTACTTGTGGAAAACCACAAAATAAGGGTGAGTAACGAATTACTCGATGAAGAATCCCCAACCGGGTACAATACGATGCACATGGTCATCTAGGTGAGTGTATGCAAGCTATGAATATAAACACGAGAATAGAGCACATAGCTTAAGTCCACACTTGACCTCGGATGCCAACTCGTGGTCTTAGTCCGGAAATAAATCCACCACACAATACGCCCTATACGAAAACGAGTCCCGCCTCGGCTGCTCTACGGACGATCTGAAAAGTGCACTAGCTCAAGATCCCGAGGAGCTCTCGGTCGGCTACGCAGAATGAGCGTAAGCGCGCGCTGCGTGCTCTGCGCAGAACTATGAAGGGGTGCCGGGTCTAGTGGCAAGCCGCCCATGTCCGATCACCACGCCTAACTAAATCTGG
The DNA here is from genome assembly GCA_036507275.1 of Sicyos edulis. Taxonomy (NCBI): domain Eukaryota; kingdom Viridiplantae; phylum Streptophyta; class Magnoliopsida; order Cucurbitales; family Cucurbitaceae; genus Sicyos; species Sicyos edulis. Next base: position 22,524,978 of record CM071848.1, read on the forward strand.
ATCGGTGTCACCGACATAGGGGTGTGAGACTGGACACGTGAACTATGTCGGCTGAACCACCGCACTTTGAGGCTAAAGAATCGGTCGTGGTAGGCTTACACCGAGAAGCCGCCCTTGCCCTATCGGTGGCAATCAAGGGCTACGGCCGAACACGCCGAGGACGTGTCGATCGGGGATGAGGCAATGCCAAGTCATCATCCCGACCGTTGGGGCATTTAACGATCGCCACCCTCACCCAAGATTGCGGGGCCTACGGTCGGGTTAGCTAAACCCTCACGGGTCCAGGGGACGGAGTATTACCTCGTGCGTCCCCCGCCATGGATGCAAGATACTTTATGCATCGAGCCGGATGATGCTACCTACCTACACTCTAACATATCATTTCAATAGCATATAATCCAATACAATCCAAAATGTGCTCAACAGATACAACGAACCTAGCATGGTACTACGAAGCAAGAAGCAGATATGAGCATGCGAGCGGAACAACCTAGCATGGACTAACATGAGAGAACAACATACGAAGTCATGCTAGTCGAGAATTGAACGAGCACCTAAACTATACATGCTTGATAATCACAAACAAACATACAAACAACAATCACATAGAACATCGCGAGGTCCACACAACTCCGGTAAGAAATCCTTACAGCGCCGGGCAACTACACACAAAACCTAAGCTGCGATCGAACCCGAGATAGCTCACGAGAACCTAACAAAAACAATGATAATCATAATCCATAAGCCTAAATATAATAAAATAAACAAGGCTCGGCTCAAGGAGCAACTCACGCGGCTCGACCGACACGCGAAGACAGGCGAGCGGCACGGCGGGTCTTCTTTGGCGCTGACGGCGCAGAAGGGGCGATGGGCGCGAGGACCGCACACCGGGCGCCGACGGCGCGACGAGGCGGCGGCAGGCTGCGCGCGCGCGCGCGCGACGGGCTGGCCGGGCGCAGCGCACAGCGCGCGGCAAGCGAACGAGCGAGCGCAGCCTTGCGAGCGCGAGCGGCGCGACGCGATGCGCGCGCGCGGGCGCAGCGAGGAGCGAAGCGCGAGCGCGCGCGCAGCCGTCGCCACCGTGCGCGCGCGACGGCCGCGACGGGCTGGCGGTCCGGGCGGCTTGGTGCTCTTCTTCACACGCGATCTGGGCACTTGGCTTCTTTGCTAGGCGATCTGGGCGGCTCGGGCTTCTTCTTTGGCAGATCTGGGCATGGGGCGACTGCTACTACAAACACACACACACAAGCTCTTCTCCTTACCTTCGGCCAACAAGAACACCCAATCGAGAAGATGAAGAGGATGAAGACTTACCCGGAATGATGATGAACGATCCAAGGGAGCTGCAAGGATGAAAAACTCGGCAAGGCAATGGAGAGAAAAGCTTGGGCGGCCACACACTTTGGAGAAGAAGATGAGACAAACCTAATTTCTATTTCATTTAACCAAATGCTCCAAAACTCCCAAAATGCAAGGCTAACCATAAAATGATGCAGGGAGAGCAACAAGAGCACCTAATGGCTCAATTGTTACACATCCCCACAAGCTTCCCAGGAGACCCGGGTTCAAACCCTAGCTGCAGCACAATTTCCTTTATTTTTTACTTTTGCACCAAACCTTGCTCAAACCAAACCACAAATCCTTCCAAAAACCTACATAAATCCATCCAATAATTTTAGCAACCGAAAGATACATAAACGGTCCTGACGGCCCGACCAAATTACTAAAATACCCTAGGGCATACCCGGAAGACCGGGATGAAAACTGGGTCGTTACAGTGATCTGTCTTCTTCTTTGGCGCGATCCGGCGTCGCGATCGCCTCGTTGGGCGTGCGACGATGGGCTCTGGCCGGGCTTCTCTACCGGGTTGCAATCAACACAAACACACACAACACACCTCTTTTCACTTGGCCAAAAGCACACCAAACGGATGAGAAGAAAAAGAGGAAGATCGATACCTACCCGGAATGATGATGAACGATCCAAGGGAGCTGCAAGGATGAAGAATCGGCAAGGAGAGCTTGGGAGAAAGCTTGGGCGGCCACAACTCTTTTGGAGAAGAAAACACAACAAACCTAATTTCTATTTCATTTAACCAAATGCACCAAACACCAAAGATCCAAGGTTAACTAAGATGTGATGCAGAAAGAGCAACAAGAGCACCTAATGGCTCAATTGGCACACATCTCCACAAGCTTCCCAGGAGACCCGGGTTCAAACCCTAGCTGCAGCACAATTTCCTTTATTTTTACTTTTGCAACAAACCTTGCTCAAACCAAACTACAAACCCCTCCAAAAACCTACAAAAACCATCCAATAATTTTAGTAATCGAAAAGACACAAACGACCACGACGGCTGACCAAATTACCAAATTACCCCTAGGGCATACCGGAAGGCGGGAAGAAAAACACGGGTCGTTACATCAACTCAGGCAGCTTGCCACTAGACCCGGCACCCCTAGTGTTTGCGGTAGCATGCGGTGCGCGCTTACGCTCATTACACATACCGATCGAGAGCTCCTCGGGATCTTGAGCCGTGCACCTTTCGTATCGTCGATGAGACAGCCGAGGCCGGGACTTGTTCCGTATAGAGCGTATAGTGTGTTGTGGTATTTCCGGACTAAGACCCTGAGTTGGCATCCGAGGTCCAAGTGTGGACTTAGCTATGTGCTCCGCTCTGTGTTTGTACTCATAGCTTGCATACATTCTTCTAGATGATCTTGTATATCGTATTGTACCCCGGTTGGGGATTCTTCTTTGGGTAATTCGTTACTCACCCTTATTCTGTGGTTTTCCACGAGTAATCAAGGCGGGAGACAGGATGGTTGAAGGAGAAGCTGTGATCATGGAATCCTGCTTTCATCTCCGACCATTTTATTATATCATGACTCTTGACTTTTGTTATTTCCCCAATGCATGTAGAGGCGGACACGAGCCCTAGGATGTTTTCTTATGTTTTATGGATTCCAGCATATTTGTACTTGTGGAATGTTTAAATGGTTTAAATAAATCTCTGATCGAGTATGCTTTTAGAAATGTATGTTTTGATTGTTGAATGTTTCTGTTTTTACTTGGGATTCGAAACTTATTTTTCATAATGTCTTTTATTTTGAATACATGCATTGGGGTAAAGGCCCATTTAGAGCCCCTTTTTGGGTTGGGTCTTTACAGTGGCAGACTGTTAAATGCCCAAACGGTCGGGATGATGACTTGGCATTGCCTCGTCCCCGCGCGGTCGGCACGCGTCCTCGGCGTGTTCGGCCGTAGCCCTTGATTGCCACTGTTTAAGGCAAGGGACGGCTTCTGTGTGTAAGCCTACCACGATCGTTCCTTGGCCCCAGTGCGGTGGTTCAAGTTGACATAGTTTACGTGTCCGTCTCTCACACCTATGTCGGTGACACCGATCCAAAGATTTAGTTAGGCGTGGTGATCGGACATGGGCAGCTTGCCTTCGACCCGCACCCCCATAGTGCTGCAGTAGCACGCGGTGCATGCTTATGCTCATTACAACACCATCGGAGAGCTCCTCGGGATTGTGAGCCGCTGTACCTTTCGTCGGCGATGAAGAGAGATGTGAGGCCGGACTTGTTTCTCGTATAGGGCGACTTGTGTGGTGATATTATTTCCGGACTAAGACCCTAAATTGGCATCCGAGGCCCAAGTGTGGGCTAAGCTATGTGCTCTATTCTGTGTTTATACTCACCCTTATTATTGTGGTTTTTCCATGGGTAACCAAGTTGCGAGACAGGATGGCTGAAGGAGGAGCTGTGATCATGGGGCTCACCATCAAACTCGATTTTGTGTTATGACTCTTTATGTTTTATTTTCCCTGAATGCATGTAGCCGGGCACGAAGCCCTAGGATGTTTTCTCGAATATTTTGTGGATTCCAAATTATTATTGTATCTAGACATGTTTTGAATGATTTTAAGAAATCTCTGATCGGAGTATACTTTGGAAATGTATTTATCTTGGAACAGTGCTTGGAAACAGGGGACGGAGTTCCAGGAAATTGTCTAGTTTTTAAAGGGGTTATTTTGAATGTTTTGTTTTAATTGGAATCCGAAATCATGTCTGTTTAAATGTCCTTTACTTTGAATGCATGCATTGGGGTAAGGGCCCATTTAGTGCCCCATTCGGGTCGGTCCCTTACAGTAAACGAGCACAAGCCAGCCTAATTCAAACCCCAACCCTTTCCAAAATTTGAAACAATATTGCTCACCTCCACCCCTCAGAGATTGGCCACCCATAAATCATGATTTTTCTTTACGAACTCTCGAACAATTGTGATACTTGACCTCATCGACTACAAAGGAACACACAATTTATGGTTTGAGTTTTCCCCTTGACTACTCAAGAAAGAAAACTATAACATACAGAGCACCAACCTCCCAATATGTTTTGTACTTCGATTAAACCGGCCAAAACAAAGATCTACCCATCGGTACAGTCGAGAATCAGAAAATTTGCCCCTTCATTGATGCTAAAAACTTGGACACATACATCCCTTCACCCCCTGCCTCTTTCCCTTCCAATTTCTCTCGAAATATTGTGCATTTCACCAAACGACTAAAAATGATGTTATTCTCCCCTATCTCCTTTAACTTACATGTCAGCTGACATTTGTTTTATTCCTTTTTTTTTGTAAACCTTCCCACTAACATATAAATATAAACACATAAACATTTACCCACTTATTTTATTTTATTATTTTCCTGAATCTTACATTAACAAAATTAGTTCATAATACAAATGGAAACATAAACAACGACATGGAAATGAACATGTTGAAATCGTCTTAAACACTTGTAAAATGAGTTTTTAACAAACAACAATTATAAAAGAAAATAAAAACTATATAATGAGTGTGAACTCTACACATTAGGGGAATAAAAACTATCTAAGTAGGAAAAAGGTGTAATTCGCTAAAGCTCACGCATTAGGGGAATAAAATGCGAAATATGAAAAATAGCGCAAAAACTAAGTAAAACTAGCACGATTAGCACGTATTTAACACAACTTATGCTGATTTACTACTTTTGCAGGAATTCGCATTTGCATAGCAATGTAGAGCTAAGGATCAAAACGAGCAAAGTGCGAGCACAGAATGCTTGAAGGAAATGCCAAAGCACGGACAAGCAAAATAAGAAAAGAATCAATTGGGAACGAGAAGTTGACTAACCAGAAACTATGAGACAGATTGCTGAAATCAAAGGATTCTTACCTTAGACTTAAAAACATAAATTTGGCAAGCTCCGACAAGGAAAGATTGTGTTGATTAATTTTTTCCATCTTAGAAGATTCTAGAGTTAACGACAAGGGTTATAAAAGGAGTGATTCTGAAATGAGAAAGAGAGCCGCGAGTGGAAGATTGGAGAGGGTTAGGTAAACAAGAGTGAACAAGACAATTGTTATTTTGTTTATTTATTTTATCATGATTTATTTTATATTGTCTATGTTCTGTTTCTCTTTTATGAACTAAATACATTAAAAGTGGAGTCGTTTAGCATGTGTTAATTAGAAATAGGGAGAGTCTATCCATGGCATGTTAACTAGGTGCAAGAAATTAAGAGTATGTGTTGATCGGCCATCCACATGAACTGATAGGTTATAAATTGGAAGAGGAAATAACCTAAGTCTAGTTGCAAGCCAAATAGGTTAGTATTTTGACGACTGTAGTACTTTAAATCAGAGTTTAGGAATAAACACGTAACTATTGCATACAAAGTGCCAGGTTTTCACCACATCAAGTTGCAATGGAAATTGAACTTGATGCGAACTGAAGCAAAAGCGGAAGTTTGTGCAGCGTAGCATGATAATAGCTCTTACCAAAAGTTTCTATTGATGCACTGCTAATGGTTACCATAAGTATCGTAGCTTAGCCTTATTTTCTCAACTTGTTTATTTCAACTGTTAAGTTTATTCGGTTGGTTCGTTGGGTCGTTTTCAATTTTAGCCTTGAGGGGGTTTTTAGTAAATTCACCTTTAGGGTCAGTTTTATAATTTAATGAACTATTGGGTTATAAATTTTTTTCTGGACATTTGGAGCTAGTTTTTTAATTTGGATTTAAAGCTAATTGGAAAAAAGGTTTTATTGATTTAATTCATTCATCAACTGTTCGCAAAAAAGGAAAAGGCCAAAGAGTTCTAGATAGACTTCCTCTTCATCAATCCCTTTCTCCTCTCTAGTGATCACCTCCTGTCCTCTATTCACCTATCACCGGTGCCACCTAACAACCACCGCAGCAGACATCACAGTCGCACCACCCCTGCACCACAGCAATGTAGCCCCCTGCATCATCGTGTCATTGTCAGCCCATGCGCATCAGTCCCACACGCCCAACCCATGCGTGAGCCAACCCATGTAGCAGTCAAATTATTCATCCCCTACACCTAGTCCTTGCTGTGGCAGCCTTTACGCCATCACCTGTGTTTGAGTGCCTCGAGTCGCAGCATCCCTAGACAGCTGCGTAAAGTGTCGAGTCTTGTTCGGGATCATTGGGTAACTTCTGCTCCTTGTGTTCCCTTTTAAGTTAAATAGTTTATTCATTATTAAATAAATTAGAATTATCTTGTTAGGTTGGGAATTAATCTTCTTTGGTATCTGCAGCTTAAGGAACATGATATAATATTCTGCATTAATTTTTTAGGTAAGGATTTCTTTCCTAAGTCGTGTGAACCCGACACTTGTTAATCATTGATTGTATTTGATGTTGTATGTGTTTACTATTTCCAAGCATGTTAGATAGTTTACTCTATTGATGATGACCTGCCTTTGAAGCTAGCATATATCAGTTCCATGTTGTGTGTAACTAGTGGTTTTGCACGCTAGCATTAGTTTCCTACGAAATGGTCGATTTTGCATCTCCTTTATTGGTTTGATAATAGATCCTAATAGTTGGCTCTACTTGTTCATTACTGATGACTCTAAAATAGAGTAAGATTTTACCCTAACTTTGGATCATTATTCGTGCTTATTAATTTAAAATTATTACGAGTAAGGAGAAATTAAGAATAAAATGGTGTAATTCGCTAATGCTTATGCATTGGGGAGTAAAATGCAAAAAATAGATTATTAAGAGAAAAAAAAAAAACCAAAATAGCACTTTTAGCATGGATTTCAAAAGCTTATGCTAATTTCTATTTTCGTAAGGTTAGCGCTAGCGGGACAATGCGACGTTGAGAATCAAGACGCACGATTGCAAGCAATTAAAGCTCGAAAGACGAAGGGCAAAAGCACTTCAAGTAAAAAGGAAGGAATCGACTGATAACATGAAGTTGACAAACCAGACAAATTAAGAGACAAATTTCTTAAATCACGGGATTCCTACCTTAGACGTATCAAAACACATTTGGAAAAAAAATAAAAAGAGAAATCATCACGAAAATTGATTCATGCCATTCTAGGAGATTCGTAGACTCTGATAACCTAATCCTATAAATAGGTTGTTTGTGTAATAGAGAGAAGGCCTTGTCTTTTTCTCTGTTCTTTCTTTTTGGAAGAGTTCAGAGTCTCGATCGATACGGCGATTAGTTGTTTAATTTATTTTTTCCTATTTATTTCATTGTTAGACTCATTTACTTCAGTAATACATTTCTAATATGATTTCCATATCTTGTATTGTGTTTTTTGTTTGTATCATGAACTAACTTCATTAGGGCAAAACTAGGAGAAAGTGAACTTAGTAGCTGATCGGTTGCGATTCCGCTACTAATATATTGAACAGTAATTAATTCTAAGTTCACTTATGCTAAGTATACTCAGAATCACTTACGCGCAAGTATACGCGGTCAGAAATTGCAGCAAGTAATAAGTATAAAATTTATCGATCCCACAGAGATTGATGTCTAGAGCTAATATCACTTAAGTCAGAGTCGTGCGGAAAATAAAAAGCATATGTTCTTGAGTTGGATGGTTTTTGTTGTTTTGCTAAAATAATTAAAATACAGAAATAAATACTAATGCAATGAGTAATGCTAACTAAATAATCCTAGAAGATGTTAAGAGCACGAACTAGCCAAAGAATGTCCTACTTCCCTAACAATTTTTACTTCCATAACTAATGATTTATGGGCGAACCATTTTTTCTATGCGAACACCATACTTAGCACATGGCAACGTAAGTAGTAGTGAGGTTATTCCTAACTCACTAAATATCGAACAGTCGTTCATGCAACCTAAAGTAGCGTACTGGGTCAACTTGTGGTTCCTCTTTCGAACACAAGGTACATGCGTGGGTAGCTAATCGACGCATATATATATAAACATTCAGCAATGTAACATCTAGTGACCTACACTCTTAACACAATTTAATCATAAGTAGCTAACATGCACTCCTATAACACAATCATAGCAATAAGCACAATATAGAAGTTTAAATCAGACGATTTTATTACGACTATGAAATGTTTAAGTACTACAACTACTCCTAATAAAAACAGTAAAATGGAATTGGTTCGGCTGAAAGTGTGTAGTCCCCTTGTCATCAGCAACATAACACCACCAATTGCTCCTTTGTGGTAAACTCAAGCTTGTAGCTTTAGTTACTTGATCGGTTCATGGCCAACAGACCAGCTCGATGATTTTTGCTCCTTACTTTTGTATTTATAGGGTTGAGTTTCGCGATCCGCAAGTAGAGTTGAGTTGTTCGAATCTTCATAAACGCAAAATTCTGTGATTGTCGTAAGGATTTATTTGATTTCTGCCGCCTTGATTTTGTAATTGATTCTTTAATTATTTCCTTGTAGACGAAACTTTGTCCGATCGTGTTTCCTTCTTGAGTTTTGGGTCTCCGAGTGATCTGGTCATCTTTCGCATTGTTGTCTTTCCTACGATGCTGCACAAAATCCTGCTAAAAGAATTAATTATACACAATTTGTCTGTGATTTATGCTAAACTGCGGATCCATTCTTTAGATGCTACTTTATGAATGCATGCTGATTTTCTAAGTTATTTATCTGTATTTCTTCTAGGAACGAATATATTTTTTACTTTAATTCTAAAATAATGCAAACTAAGCAACTTAAAATATGCTCTTTTTTAGAGTTATCAGTAGCATGTTGTAAGAAGAAACTGGAAGGGTTCATCTAGAGCATGTGGATTACTTCAATATAATAGTAAGTGTCGACCGGCCATCAACACAAACTAATAGATTGTAAATCGAAACAGGAAATAACCAGAAGTCTATTTTACATCTGTGGTGCTTTGAATTAGAGTGTAGGAATAAATGCATAACTATCACATATTTAGAGCTAGATCGTAATTACATCGAGATGCGGCAGAAGGACTTGATGCTAAATGAAAGAGGAAGCAAAAGTTTGTAGGTGTAGTATGATAGAGTCCCTTACCACATGTTTCTTGTTTATTACATTGCTGCTGAATTTCATGAGTATCTTAGTCTAGCCTTAACTTATCAATATTACTTTATCTTGTTATTTACTTAAGTTTTATGTTTAAATCACAAACCAACTCAAATCATATTCATGCAATTTACATTTTAATTCTGAACATCACCTCGGATAGTTTTCAGTCCTTGTGGAGATCGATAATTTATTTATTACTTGCTGCAGACCGCGTATACTTGAGCGAAGTGCGAACTAATCACACTTAAAGCATTTATTCAACCTCGATCGCACCGCAGTCAATTACTCACTAGGCTGAATTGTTGAACATATTCAACCTCACTATGGCATTTCATCACTTGTGTTTTGCATAGTGTCAACTTTGGATTTTTCTTTTGCTTTCACAATTTCTTTCATGGCTTCAGCTTCTAGGGCAAAAAATTATGCCCATGCCTCCTGCTGCTGCTGATATCACAACTTTTGTAATTTGTCATCATCTTTTACCTTAATCACAGCTTCTAGGGCGGCGACCCTTGCCCAAGCTTCCTCTTGTTGTTAAAAACGACTCCTTCGTTCCCTTTCTACATCTTCTGGGTGTCTAATAACTCTAAAAACGAGCATATTTTAGGATGTATTATTTTAATAAGTAGGCAAAGAATATCTACGTTCTTAGAGGGAATATGGAGAAATAACTTAGAAAATTTTCATGCATTCATAATATCGCATCCAAAACATGAATCTGCACTTTAGCACAAATCGCAATGTAATTGTGCCTAATTTACATTTTTAGCAGGATTTCGCGCAGCATGAAGGAAAAGACAATAACGCGAGAACTGAGCCGATCACCAAGATATGTTGAACCAAGAAGGAATTACGATCGACAAAGATTCATATGTAAGGAAGAAGAATCAATTATGCAATCAAGGCAATGACAATCAAATAAATCCCGACGGAAATCATGGAATATGCATTGCTGACGATTTGTATAGCTCACCTCTACTTGCAAATCACGAAATTCAATCCTATAAAAACCAACCATTGAGTTGGTCGGTTGGCCATAAGCCAATCGAGGGACGTGAGTCTACTGCGAAGAAGTTGATGGTGGTGCTGTAGGAACTAATGACAAGGAGACTACTCACCTTCAAATGTGCCAATTCCATTCATTGTTTTTATTAGGAGTAGTTATAGTACTTAGACATTATTCTAGTCGCAATAAAATCGTCTGATTTAAACTTCTATTTGATGTTCATCTACTATGATTGCGTTATAGGAGTTATGATGATTAAGTACGGATAAAGCATGTTATTGGTGTAGGTCTTTGAATGTTATGCTGCTGAATATTTACTTATATATATGCGTCGATTAGCTACCCACGCATGTACCTTGCGAAGAATTGGAAGAGGAATCGCATGTTGACCCAGTACGCTACTTTAGGATTGACTAAACAACTGTTCATCATTTAGGGCGTTAGGAATAAGCCCCCTACTACTTATGTCATCGTGGGCTTAGTATGGTGTTCGCACATGAAGCTGGTTCACTCATAAATCATGAGTCACGGAAGTGAAATTTGTTAGGGAAATAAGACATTCACTTGCTAGTCTACACTCTTAGCATTCTCTAGGAATACATAGTTAGCATTACTCATTGCATGCATTTTATTTCTGCATTTTGTCTTATTGCATTAAACAAAACAAAACCACTTATATACATTCTATTTTACTTTTCGCACGACTCTAACTTAAGTGGTATTTACTCTAGACATCAATCTTTGTGGGATTGATAAAATTATATACTTATTACTTGCTGTAATTTCGAACCACGTATACTTGTGCGTAAGTGATTCCGAATGCATTCGCTTAAGAATAGTTACTGTTCAATATATTAGCAGTGGAATTGTGAGGTCAAGTTTTTGGCGCCGTTGGCGAGGATTGATTATTTAGAGTTAATATACTCAGGAAGGTGTAGTTCTTAATTGTTTAAATATTAAATTCTTTATTATTTCAAGGAAACGTGAAGTCCGAATTAGTTTGATCAACAGGGAACAGAGTCCCAAAGAAGTTCATCACCACGACTAATTAATGGAGCCTAATCTGTTTACTAATTAGCAATGGACGAAGTACAATATTCCGCACTATTTACAAAACTTACAACAACATGGTTATGCGGAGAAGTTTAACGGAGCACGTCTTCCTACAGATGAAATTTTCCAGTCACAATATTGGGAAGATAATAGTAGCTTCTATCAACAACAGTTTAATTCGTAAGGAGATCGCAACAACGGGGTTATACGTGGGATTACAGGAGTCATGAACCTAGGAATCACATGTATACTTCTGGGCAATCTCCGATGGATATGACTATAGAAGATGAAGAACAGCTAAGGACAACACGATGGTTGAGGGACAATGGTATCATATCAGGACCTCAGCAACCCCATAACAAAATATAATACTCTCTGGGGGGAACAAAAATGAACCTATGCAGCAAGCAGTAGGCAAGAGGAATGATCATATCTAGAGGCCGACATACTTAACGAAGAGGCATTGGGTTTACTCTATGAGAAAGATCTCTCATGGGAGGATTTTTTAGCAGCCACTATAGCCAAGGCACAAGAGGTCAGTGAACTACAGCTTGCGGAAATAGAAAGAGAGCATAAGCGACGATACAGAGAACAAGAAGAGATTTGGGCAAGGTTCGCCACCTCAGCAGCCTAAGAAATAGATGAAACAGAAGGTGCTGAAGAGAAGAATGCTCCATGACCGATCTTGAAAAAACAATTGAAGATGAAAACAGCCAATAAGAGGCATACCAGGAGATGAACCTATAGAAGGAAGTATGCATCAACCCGAAAAGGAAGATGTGGACTCCATCCATTTGCAGGAAGAAGAATGTAACGTTGAAAACCTCAACTTACCATTAATGGTAACTGAGTTCTTCTCATTAACAACAGGGCACACATTGTAGGAATTGATTCGTCGAAGCATCGACACATGGGCAATTCAACCAAGTTTACGCATAATTTTAATTCTATCAATCCTGTATGTGATAGGAGTTCTATGCATTAAGTCGCATGGAGAAGAAAGGTAGGAGAAGGCGGCTAAAGATGGAATCGCCCCTAAAATCAGAATATGGCCAAAATATGGATTTACTATGCCGAAAAAAATTAGCGCAAAAATTCTGCCCAGATTTGCTCAACAGCATTTCTGGAATGCGAAAATCCAGTATCTCTAACTTTGTGCAGCATTTAATTGCTTTTTAGGAAATTTTATTTTGTAATTTTAGGAATTATTTCTATTTTATGAATTTTTGATTATTATAGTTTTTCATTTAGTAAGGAATTAGAATGAATAATTTGAGATACTTTCCTTGAACATTGATTGTTTTCCTTATTTGAGGATTCTGAATTGAATACTCAACATCTATATAAACTCGGTCTGAGGAAACTTGATCACCGCACTCAAAATTTATCTTATCCAAAAGTTAAACCTTTTACATCCTTCTCAAATGACCTTAAGCAACGCTCTGCACCGTAAGGGACAAAAGGGTGAAAGGAGGACGGAGCAAGGTGCAGTATAACCTACTGACGCCAGCTATGCTGCATTATTAAAGAAAAGGTTTTGGAGAGATCAAGGATGGTCGAATGCATTCATGACCCAGGCTACTTTCCAAAAGATAGATAGCTTAGGTTGGGGAAGTCTGGCCACACCAAGGTTAGACGCAAGACAAGATTGGGTTCGACAATTCTACGCTAATCTAAATAAAGAGAGGAAGTTCTTCTCTCAAGTAGAAGGGTAACTAATTGACTGTAGCTCAACAACATTTAATGAAGTCTTATATCTGCCAAATGAGTATAGAGATGAAGTATGACGGCTGCTAAAGAAACCATCCAAGCCGCAACTACAAGAATGCGTAAGAGTAATTGGTGTAGAAGGGGCCAAGTAGAGAAATCGCTGGACATTCATGATGAAGGATGTCAAGCCCGAGTTGCGATGATGGATTATTTTCATGAAAAATGCAATTATACCCTAAAAAAGCGCACAGATAGTCAGCAGAGAGCAAGCACTACTACTTTTTGCAATCGAAAGCAGAGTAAGTGTTAACTTAAGAAGGATAATGGAAGGGAAGATTCAACAATGGGTCTCAGCTAATCGTAGAAAGCTATTTTACCTGCACACTATTATTACACAACTGTGCAAAGATCAAGGGGTCCAAACGAAGCCAACTGATATATTGTTAAAAATCCAACCAAGGAAGATGGAAAGCATGGGCAAAAAGGGCAAGGAAGGAAGTGAGTAGATGCTCTTAAGTATAGATAGCCTGCTGCATCAGTTCAACAAGCTATGCAAAAACTCGGAAAGCTATTGAAGCTATACACTTGCAAGAAATGCGCTAATTCTGAAGGCTGCTAAAGCATTACATGAGTACTCCGAGTGGGCTAAAATATGAAAACATGCACAAAATTCAAAGTTTGTCAAGGGAAAAGGGAAGAAGAGCGGTAGAACAGCAAAGTAGATGGAAGTCTCGCTCCCTTTTTATTGCGCTTTTCTTATGTTCTGTTTTACTTTCGCATGCACTTCATGATTAGATGCTTATAAGGATCATGCATTTAGGACGCTATTGACTTTATTTTTATGCTATTTCTTTAATCCAGTAGTTTTTCTCTTTTGGAAGTCTAATAAGTGTTTTTATCACAATAATTAAATCTAGCAGAAACATTAGTTCAAGTTGTAGAATTCTTAAGTTCTCTCAGATTCAAACCTAACGCTAGAATTATCCTCATCATAAATGATAGAAAGCACAAAAAATTTGCAAGGAAACCAAAAAACTCACAATAGCGTAGAGCAATCGCGTCAAAAGATACTAAGCCGCACCTTTATTGAGGAAAATGAAGAATTTAAATTTGGGGGTGAGGGCAGTCCGTTTATTGTATTAAAAAAACATCGACCTACTCTAGCAAAAATAAGAAAGCCGTTACTGGCGTATGAGCCCAAGGATACCTTAAGTATTCCGCTATCAACATTAGCACAAGCTTGAAATTCCTTTGCTAAGCGAAATTGTTTTCTGCTAAAAAGATTTATGCTAAGAACTATGGAATTTAGTAGATATGAGTGCAACTTGCGAAGAATGCGAAAAGCATAATAGAAACAAATCCTGAAAAGGCACAAGGACTGGAACAGATACCTTTGGAGTGTAAGTTGGGCAAACTTTGAATTAGATGCGATTGCAAAACAATGGTTGAGCATTATGGAGTACTTGCGATGAGGAGTAATTTGTCAGTCATGATAATGAAGATTTTAGGGTTTAAACTGAATCTATTGGAAAGTTTGAAAACTGCAAGGAGAATGAAGTTTCTTCTTGGAAATAAGATGTGTGTCAAGAATCATAAAAGTAGACGGAAAAAAAAAAGAAAGAGAAATGCTGAGTTAAAGAAATAAGCATCTTAAGCAGTTAAGAATTGCTTGAGGACAAGCAATGATGTATGTTTGAGGGTGTGATAACTCTCAAAGAGAGCATATTTTAGGTTGTTTAGGATGCATTATTTTTAATAAGTAGGCAAAGAATATCTGCGTTCTTAGAGGGAATACGAAGAAATAACTTAGAAAATCTGCATGCATTCATAATATTGCATCCAAAGCATGAATCTGCACTTTAGCACAAATTGCAATGTAACGGTGCCTAATTTACGTTTTTAGCAGGATTTCGCTCAACATCAAGGAAAAGGCAATGATGCAAACACTGAGCGGATAACGAAGATATGCTGAACCAAGAAGAAATTACGATCAACAAAGATTCATCTACAAGGAAAGAATCAGAAGAATCAATTATGCAATCAAGACAATGGCAATCGAATAAATCCTAACGGAAATCATGGAATATGCATTGCTGACAATTTGTACAACTCACCTCTACTTGCGGATCACAAAATTCAATCCTATAAATATCAAAGCAAGGAGCGGAATCCATTGAGCTGGTCGGTTGGCCATAAGCCAATCGAGGGACGTGATTTTACTGCGAAGAAGTTGATGGTGGTGTTGTGGGAACTGATGACAAAGAGACTACTGACCTTCAACCGTGCCAATTCCATTTATTGTTTTTTATCAGGAGTAGTTATAATGCTTAGACATTATTCTAGTCGTAATAAAATCGTCTGATTTAAACTTCTATTTTATGTTCATTTACTATGATTGCGTTATAGGAGTTATGATGATTAAGTATGAATAAAACATGTTATTGGTGTATGTAACGGCCCGGAAATTTCATCCCGGTCTTCCCGGGAGGCCCAGGGGCATTTTGGTAATTTTGGTCGGGCCGACAGGGCCGGTTATGTAATTGTTAATTGCCGGAAAAATTATGAGTCGATTTGAATGGGATCGGGAATTTTGGTGAAGACATTTGGCCTTGGAAAAAGGTAAAAATAAATAAGGAATTAAATAGCGCGTCGAGTGAGATTCGAGCCAAGGACGCTTTGGAAGCTAGGCAAAGGGCGCTACCAGCCGAGCCACTGGGCGTGTTTGTTAATCTATGCGCGCGATCTAGTATATATGCCGTGCGCAGTGGTGATTTTATAAAAGCAGAATTTCCGCCCGAAGCTTCTTCTTCCTCGCGATTTTCCTTCTACCTTTCTCCCCGACCGACCGAGCTTTTCCTTGTGATTCCGTCCTTCTCCAGCTTCAATTCGACCGAGTTCTCCCTCCATTTTCGAAGTTGAGTTCCTATTTCGGGCAGCAGGTAAGGTTTTCTTCCTATCTTCTTCCTATTTTCCGGTCGAGTCGAGGTGATTTGAGGTATGGGTTTTGTGCAGCTAGTGTAGGGGAGTTCGCCATCAAAGAATCGCTCGTCGAATACTCTCGGATCGCTCGAATTCGTTTCCTCTTCATCGCCCATGTTCGCCCCTGTTCACTTGCTCTGTCGCTGCGCAGCCCACCGAGCCACGTCGTGCATCGCCTCGCGCCCGCGCGCACGCCTCGCCCAGCTCCGTGTCACGCCGCGCGCCGTCCCAGTGCCACTCGCGTCCGCGCGCGCGCGTCCTCGCCAGCGCCCAGCCGAGCCGCATCGCCAACGCCCTGTTCGTCCGCGCGCACTCGCGCCCAGCCCGTCGTCGCGCAGCCAGCGCGCCCTCGCGCGCCATCCAACCTCGCTTCTTTGCCCCGCTCGTGCAATCGGCCCGTTCGTGCGTTCGTCGCGCCTCGTGAGTTGCTCCCGAGCTGAGGCTTGTTTATTTTATTATATTTAGGCCTATTGTGTGATTTTTGTTGTGATTGATAGGTTCTCGATAGCTAGTTCGGGTTCGTTCGCCGCTTAGGTTTTCGTGTCAAATCGTCCCCACCAAGGTAAGGATTTCTTCTCGAGTTGTGTGGACCTGCGATATATTATGCGATTGCCGATTGATTGCTTGTTTGTGTTTATTGACATATTTAGTAATAGGTGCTCGTTTACGAATTCCCTGCTAGCATGATTTTCCCGATTTATTCTCATGTTAATCCGTGCTAGGTTGTTCCTTTCTCGCATGCTCAGTATCTGCTTCCTTGCTTCGTAGTATCATGCTAGGCTCGTTGTATTCTTATTGAGCACGTATTGGATTTTATGGAATTGTTTGCGATTGTTAGGCGAGTTAGAGTTGCGGTAGATAGCATCATCCGGCCTCGATGCATAAAGTACCTTGCATCCATGGCGGGGGACGCCGAGACGAGTTCTCCGCCCGGACCCCGTGAGGGATTAGCTAACCCAAGTGGTAGGCCCCGCAATCTTGGGTGAGGGTGGCGCTTGTTAATGCCCCAACGGTCGGGATGATGACTTGGCATTGCCTCGTCCCCGCAGCGATCGGCCACGCCCTCGCGTGTTCGCCCGTAGCCCCGATTGCCACTGTTAAGGCAAGGACGACTTCTGGTGTAAGCCTACCACGACCGTTCCTTGGCCCCAAAAGGTGGTTCAGCCGACATAGTTTACGTGTCCGTGTCTTACACCCCTATGTCGGTGACACCGATCCAAAGATTTAGTTAGGCGTGGTGGATGGACATGGGCGGCTTGCCTTCGCACCGGTGTAACGACCTGTGTTTTCATCCCGGTCTTCCGTATGCCCTAGGGGTATTTTAGTAATTTGGTCGGGCCACAGACCGCTTATGTCTTTTTTCTTGCTAAAATTATTGGATGGATTTATGTAAGTTTTTGAGGCTTTGTGGATGTGTTTGGGCATGGGGAGATGCAAAAGGAAAATTGTGTGTTAAAGTGTGTTTGGTGGGTTTCGAACCCAGGTGGTCTGAGAAGTCAGGTGGGTGGTGTGGCCAGTTGAGCTATTGAGAGCTCTTGTTGCTCTTTCTGCATCACATCTTAGTTAACCTTGGATTTTGGAGTTTTGGTGCATTTGGTTAAATGAAATAGAATTAGGTTATTCCATCTTATTCTCCAAAACACCTCTTGGCCGCCCAAGCTCTCCATCTCCATAGCCTTGCCGAGTTCTTCATCCTTGCATCTCCTTGGGTTCGATCATCATCATTCCGGGTAAGTCTTCGTCTTCTTCATCTTCTCATTTGGGTGTTTGTTGGCCGAATGTAAGAAAAAGGGGTTGTGTGTGTGTGTGTGTTGTGCAACACGGAGAGGAGGAGCGTGACATCATCCCGGCCCGGCCGCACGCGCCTAGATCGGTCGAGCCGACCACTGCGCCGCGACGCCAGATCGGCCGAGCCAGCCCGCCGCCGCGCCCCAGGATCGGTCGAGCCAGCCACCGCCAGCGCGCCTGGACACTGCTCGCAGCGACCGCCTCGCCGTTCGCCCAGCCAGCGGATCGCCCGATCGCTCGCCGCGCCCTCGCCGTGTCCGCTTGCCGAAGCCGCTCGCCCGCGCGCCGCCGCTCGAGACATTCGCCCGCGCGCGTGTCCTGCTGAGTTGCTCGCCCGCGCGCTTCCGCCAGACGCCCGGCGCCGCGCGCGCCGTCGTCGACGCTCGCCAGCGCGCGTCGTGTCCACTGCTGCCCGTGCCAGCGCGGCCAGTAGCGTGTCCGTCCGTGCCGTGCCAGGTAGCGCAACAGCGCGTGTCCTCGCTGCCGTGCCCGGTAGCGGCCAGCGCCACTACCTTGCCGAGCCCGACTTGTGCCAAAGCGCCCCAAGCTCGTGTCGTCGCGCGCGCGTGAGTTCCCTTTGCCGAGCTTGTCGTTTCTATTGTTGTTTAGATATTTTAGATACGATTATTGTTGGTTTGCTAGGTTTCCGCTCGCTAGCTCGGGATTGTTCCGCAGCTTAGGATTTGTGTGTAAAAGTCTTCCGACCAAGGTAAGGATTTCTTACCGGGTTGTGTGGACCTGCGGTATATTTGTGATTGTTGTTTTGTATGCTGTGTATGTTTACTAGCATGTTTAGCCTAGGTGCTCGCTCAATTCTCGATCGGCATGAACTCTTGTATTGTTTCTCATGTTAGCCCATGCTAGGTTGTTCTATTCTAGCATGTTCGATATCCGCTCTTGCTTCGTAGTATCATGCTAGGTTCTTTGTATCCGATGAGCACGTATTGGACCGCATTGATTGAATCGTTATTATTGTTAAGGTTTAGAATTGAGGTAGATAGAATCATCCGGGCCGATGCATAAAGTATCTTGCATCTATGGCAAGGACGTTCGAGACAGCTTCTCCGCCCTTGGACCCCGTGAGGGATTAGCTATCCCAACCGGTAGGCCCCGCAATCTTGGGTGAGGGTGGCGGTATCAATAATGCCCCAACGGTCGGGATGATGACTTGGCATTGCCTCGCGTCCGGCAATCGACACGCGTCTCGGCGTGTTCGGCGTAGCCCTTGATTGCCACTGTTAGGGCAAGGACCGCTTCGGTGTAAGCCTACCACGACCGGTTCCTTAGCCTCAAAGCGGTGGTTCAGCCGACATAGTTCACGTGTCCGTGTCTCACACCCTATGTCGGTGACACCGATCCAGAGATTTAGTTAGGCGTGGTGGATCGGACATGGGCGGCTTTGCCACTAGACCCGGCACTTCCCATAGTCCGCAGTAGCACGCAGCGCGACACGCTCATTACAACGCCGACCGAGAGCTCCTCGGGATCTTGAGCTAGTGCACCTTTCGTGTCGACGATGATGACAGCGGCGAGAGGCCGGACTCGTTTCTCGTATAGGGCGTATTGTGTGGTGGATTTATTTCCGGACTAAGACCACGAGATGGCATCCGAGGTCCAAGTGTGGACTTAAGCTATGTGCTCTGCTCGTGTTTGTACTCATAGCTTGCATACAATCTTCTAGATGATCATGTATATCGTATTGTACCCCGCTTGGGGATTCTTACTGGGTAATTCGTTACTCACCCTTATTCTCGTGGTTTTCCACAGTAATCAAGGCGGGAGACAGGATGGTCAAGGAGGAGCTATGATCATGGAACCTCTTTGTCATCTCTCGATTGTTTTATTTTAATTATCATGACTCTTCACTTTTGTTATTTCCCCAGAATGCATGTAGACGGGCACAGAGCCCCGGATGTTTTCTTACGCTTTATGGATTCCAAAGATATTTGTACTTGTGGATTGTTTTAATGGTTTAAATAAATCTCTCCGATCAGTGTGCTTTTAGAAATGTATGTTTTGGTTGTTGAATGTTTCTGCTTTTTACTTGGAATCCGAAATGTATTTTTCATAATGTCTTTTATTTTCACTACATGCATTGGGGTAAAGGCCCATTTAGAGCCCCTTTTGGGTCGGGTCTTTACTGATTGGTATCGAGCTCGAGTCATAGATTCAGTGGACCGACCTTTTTGTTGTAGGTCGTTTTTCCATGATCATCAAGACTCTCGATACCATCAGTGCGCCTAAGTTTACTATTTGTTGTTGAAAAAGGGTTAAGAGTTTACAATACTGGCCATCTTGTGTATGCCTTGTGTAGTGTTGTGGAGCGGAGACGAGCGTGTTCTGTCTCGTTGTTGGTTTGGGCTTAGTGAGCCATCATGCCAACTTTCATGATCGCGGCGGTTTTGTTTAGCGGCTTGTTGAGGTATCCAGATAGATTCGGATGCCCCGGGACATCGTTCGCAGGGAGGCGAGCTTAGACTCCGCTGGCCATTTGTGGCCCGATTCTTGTCTTTTCCCCTAGTGAGAGGGTGGTGGTGCTTCGTGCGGATCGCCAAGATGTTGATCGCACCTGCAGGAGCAGGGCGCTTGGCATGTCCGACCGAGGAGTTGGACCGATCGTGTTGATGTTGAGGCCGCGTCCGGGGTTTGTTAGGCCCGCATGCCGTTTGGCCCCGGCAGCTTGAATTGCCTAGAGGAGGGGGTAGAGGCTAGCGGCGCCTCGCAGTGAGACTCCTTGAGCGAGTGTGCTCCAAATGCATGAGAGATTTGATGGCGTGTCTTTAGCTATCAAAGAGCGGAGACCCAGCGCAGCTTTGTAGCGCGTAGTGAGGAGTCCCGGCACAGATAGCCCAAATTGACAGAGTTTGTTTCAAAGATTTTTCCCCGGTAGCTTTTGTAGCCCCGAGGTTCCCGGAGGGCATGATCAGCAGTTTATTCGGATGAGTTTGTTGGCGTTGATGGAGACGCCCAGGTTGGCAAATGGATGCCCAGTAGAGCTCGATGTTTTAGTAAGTCCTACCGCTAGTAGTAAAGTAGTTGGCCAGTTTGAGTTTAGCATCCGTGTGTGGGGGATGCCCCGCTGCTCGCAGGCCGAGGTGTGCCGCTCTGTCTTTGCCGCTTGGTTCATCGGATGGTGGTGGAAGTCCCTTGTGAGAGGTGGACTAGCGAGTCTCCGCCATCGCCCGATTGTTTGGCAAGTTGCCGTGTTAGTGGCTTGAGGCGGATGAAGGGTCACCTTTGCCCCTTGCGAGCCTCGCTTTGTTGTTTAACAAAACCAGCTTCCTCGGATGTGGATTTGGTAGTAGTAGCACTTGAGGTGCGTTGGTTGGTGTGCCACTTTGGCACTAAGTCCGGTTCGAGCTTGAGTTTTGCTTGGCATAGCGGATGGTTCTATGCCGTTCGGAGTTCAAATACTCCTTTAGCCTTGGATCTGCTTTATGGCGCTTGCACCCGTTTAGGTCGTGCCGCAGGGCTAGTTCGGTGGTAGTCGATGGACTACAAGCGAAAGGATGCTCGAGAGGAGCCGAGTCTCTTCCCGATGTTTTCGGAGGTTGAGTAAGTCGCAGGTTGCCGGTTGGTAAATGTTGGTGCGCGTGAGTCTCGCGCTAGTGTTAAGGCCAAGAGATTTTCTTTGTGGTTGGTAGTGCGGTCAACTACCTTCGAGGGCCTAATCTGAGGAGAGTTGAGCATCGTATATGCGAGTTTGGTCCAAAGCAGAGGATCTGAGTTGGATGCTCATGAGATGAGCCGGATGCCTATGAGGCGAGATGAGTGATGCCTTGCGAGAGGTTTTGGATGCCTTAGGGGTAAGCACCCTTGGTTGAGGCTTGGTACAAAGTAAGTTTGGTTTGGCATGATTATGCTTTGGTAGAGCAAGGTTGCCTCAGCTTCGAGTATCGTGTGGAGATGGAACTTTTGGTGTTCCTTGGATCGCTGTATCTCTGCCAGGAGCTAGTGTTGCTTTTTGGGAAGAGCGCTTGTTAGTCTTGGATCTCTAAAGGAAGGTTGAGAGTTGTGCACACAAGTGTGTTTTGTGTGGTTCGTTCCGTGGCGAGAGTTTCGAGATCCATGTAGGGTTTGCTTTGGGGATCTAGTGCTCGGTTCTCGGAGAAGTTGGACTCTAGATGGATGTTGTAAGGCTTTGGTTGAGGTGGTAAGGATACCGTGCTCGTGGTATCAAGTTGTTGCTTAGGCAAGATTTGTTAAGTTGGACCTAAGCTTGGTTGGTGGATCTTTTGTTGATCGTTGGTTGGAGTTCGATTGGAAAAGCGAACAAGAGCGATGGTAGCTAAGCCGCGTGGTTTCGATCGGCATGGTGAGAGAGTTGTTCGGATCCTTCCTTGGATAGGAGTTATGTTGTGGTTAATGTCCGAGTAGGAAGATGACGCGTGCTCAGTAGCGTTTCGTCCCCAAGGTTCCCAAGGTGTTGGAGTTGGCCAACATGGTTGGGATGCCGGCAATTGAGTTGTTTGTTCAGCGGTTATCCATGTTAGATCGTATGCCTGGCGGTGTGTGTGTCGAGGGTTGCCGAAGAACCCTAGGTTGTGTAGAGCCTCTCCAGAGCTCGGTCAGCCCAGCTAGTGAGTTTCAGTTGGCTAGCCGAGGCGTGTAGTTTGTAGCCTCGGTGGAGTTGCTAGCGATCTTGGTAGACTAGCAAGCTAGTGTTTATTTGGAGTAAAGTCCGGAGTGGTTTCGGTGTGGTGGCAAGTTGATGCTTGGTGTTGACCAAGGTGTGGATTGGAGTTGTTAGAGTTTAGTTTTGCTCGTGGGGCGAGTGGTTTGTACCATGTTGGTTGTTTTTCCTGTTTCGGGATGTTGAGTTGCCCCGTTTGGCATTTGGAGGTTCATCGAGATGGACCCTTGTTGCGCCCGTGAGATTAGATATTGTTGCTCGGTGGAGCAAGACAAAGGTGGCGTATGTGGAGTTCTCTCATCCGTTGGTTGTCCGCTTGTAAGAGCCGTTTCCTTCGGGAGTTGTCGAGGTTACTCCCTTGGTCTTGGAGTTAATGGTGGAAGCGCTAGCTTGAAGGAAAAGTTTGTTGGTCGCTTGGAAGTAGTCGTTTGTCCAGATTAAGCGGATTCTTGGATGGTGTTCTAGAGGCCGCAGTAAAGGTTGTTCTGCCTCTTGTGAGTGTTTGGCCAAGATTTGGTTCGTTTGTTGTTTTGAGAGCTAGTTCGGTTCTAGGCGAGAGCGTTGCCCTAAGGTCTTGTTCCTAGTCGGTAAGTTTTGGGAGTTGACCCCTCCTCGTGATTGAGCAAGTCTTTGTTTGTTTTTCGATTTGGTGGTCCGATTGGTTGAGTTTTCTCTTGGGTGTTGCTTCCAAGAGAGTTGGTTGTTGTGTTGCCTTGGGTTTGAGCAAGTCGGCGAGCGTGTGTGGGAGTTCATTGCCCTTCCGAGTTTGCTTGCCGAAGTCGTTTCCGTTTGGCGAGAGTCGCCTTAGCTCCCGAGTTGTGTAGTCGATCGAGTAGCGCAATGGTCACCAATGAAATGAGAGGGTCCTCGCTTTGTGTTGTTAGCAAACAAGAGTTGTTTGTTCCGCAAGGGCGAGGCCACCCAGTAAGAGTTGAGTTGTTCGGCAAGTTGTTGGTTCTTTTGGGGATTGAAGATTTCCTTTCCCTCTAGCCTCTGTGTGGTGGTTGAGTTGCTCCTTGGATGCCACCTCGAGTGATAGCTTGCGAGGTAGTCTTGCGGATTCGTGTGGCCCGTGATCCGTAAGCTTTGAGGTTGTCGTTATCCGTTTTCCTTGTGAGGTTTTGGGAGTGGAGCTTACGATTGGAAGATGAGTTAGGCTTAGGCTTAAAGGGAAGTCCTTTGAGTAGCCAGTTGGATTTTAAGAGTTGAGTAGTAGCTTGGAGGCGCAGCGTTGCTCGTTATAAGTTTGGGTTGAGTTCTCACGAGCAAGCCCTTCTCGGCTTTGTTCCTAGTTGTTGTGAGTTCCCGGTTGGCGTTAGTAGAGCCGCGTTTGATTGAGTTGGCACAGAGGTGCCGTGGCATTGGTTGGTAAGCGCTGAGCCGCTTTCCTCGAGGTGTTGTGTCGCAGATAGTCTGCGTGATGGTTTAGTCCTTGCTTCCCGAGTTTTCCTTGAGAGGAATGTTGGATGTTCCTTGCTGGCGATTTTCTCCTTAAGATGGTTGCTTAAGTGTTGTGGTCGTGTTCTAGTTGGAGAAGTTTGTCTTTTGGATCGATCGCCGATTGGTGGTTCGTTTGTATCTCGTTAAGGTCAGTAGTCAAGGTTTGAGGTTTGTTGGTCTTTTGTGAAGTAAGAGTAGGCCGTTTAGTTTTGGAATCTGGAAGGTTCATTGTTTGGCCGATTTGTTGTAGGGTTGAGTTTGTTTGTTGACACCGTGTGCGTGTTTTTATGTATCGATGTTGGGGCAGCATGTGCCGGACCCATTGTTCATTGTGGACTTTGAGCCCTTGCAGCTGATTGAGGGTTTGGGCTTCGAGGAGAAGCCTATGAGTATTCTGGTCTTGAGTCGAAGACGTTGCGTAGAAGTGAGATCCGTTGGTAAAAGTTTAGTGAAGGAGTCCGAGTTCGAGGTGGCGCTCGTGAGCGGGAAGGACGGGATGAGAATGCAAAGATCTGTGTTGTTTCAGTCTTAAGGACTTTCGAGGACGAAAGTCATAAAAAGGAGGGAATATTGTAACGACCTGTGTTTTCATCCCGGTCTTCCGTATGCCCTAGGGGTATTTTAGTAATTTGGTCGGGCCGTCGGGACCGTTTATATCTTTTTCGATTGCTAAAATTATTGGATGGATTTATGTAAGTTTTGAGGCTTTGTGGATGTGTTTGGGCATGGGGAGATGCAAAAGGAAAATTGTGTGTTAAAGTGTGTTTGGTGGGTTTCAACCCGGTGGTGGTCCGAGAAGTCGTGGGTGGTGTGGCCGGTTGAGCTATTGAGAGCTCTTGTTGCTCTTTTCTCGCATCACATCTTAGTTAACCTTGGATTTTGGAGTTTTGGTGCATTTGGTTAAATGAAATAGAATTAGGTTATTCCATCTTATTCTCCAAAACACCTCTTGGCCGCCCAAGCTCTCCATCTCCATAGCCTTGCCGAGTTCTTCATCCTTGCATCTCCTTGGGTTCGATCATCATCATTCCGGGTAAGTCTTCGCTTCTTCTTCATCTTCTCATTTGGGTGTTTGTTGGCGAATGTAAGAAAAAGGGGTTGTGTGTGTGTGTGTGTGTGCAAACACCGGTAGGAGGAAGCGACCATCATCCCGGCCCGGCTCGCCAGACGCCTAGATCGGTCGAGCCGATACCCTCGCAGACGCCCCGGATCGGCCGAGCGACCACTGCCGCGACGCCCGGATCGGTCGAGCTACCCGCCGCGACGCCCGGACTGTTCGCAGCGGCCTCGCCGTTCGCCCGCCCAAGCAGAGATCGCCCGATCGCTCGCCGCGCCCTCGCCGTGTCCGCTTGCCGAAAGCCGCTCGCGCGCGCGCGCCGCTCGAACATTCGCCCGCGCGCCCTCGCTGAGTTGCTCGCCGCGCGCTTCGCCCGACGCCCGGCGCCAGCGCGCGCCAAGCGCCGCCGACGCTCGCGCGCGCGCGTCCTCACGCTGCCTGGTGCGGCCACAAGCAGCGCCGGTAGCGTGTCCGTGTTGCACGCAGGTAGCAGAACCAGCCAGCGTGTCCCTGCCGTGCCAATAGCGCGGCACGCCACCCTTTGCCGCCGAGCGCCGCCTGCCGCCTGACCCCAAGCTCGTGTCGTCGCGCCCGCGTGAGTTCCCTTGAGCCGAGCTTGCTGTTCTATTGTTGTTTAGATATTTTAGATACGATTATTGTTGGTTTGCTAGGTTTCCGCTCGCTAGCTCGGGATTGTTCCGCAGCTTAGGATTTGTGTGTAAAAGTCTTCCACCAAGGTAAGGATTTCTTACCGGGGTTGTGTGGACTTCTGCGGTATATTTGTGATTGTTGTTTTGTATGCTGTGTATGTTTACTAGCATGTTTAGCCTAGGTGCTCGCTCAATTTCTGATGGCATGAACTCTTGTATTGTTTCTCATGTTAGCCCATGCTAGGTTGTTCTATTCTAGCATGTTCGATATCTCTGTTCTTGCTTCGTAGTATCATGCTAGGTTCTTTGTATCCGATGAGCACGTATTGGACTGCATTGATTGAATCGTTATTATTGTTAAGGTTTAGAATTGAGGTAGATAGAATCATCCGGGCCCGATGCATAAAGTATCTTGCATCTATGGCAAGGACGTTCGAGACAGTTCTCCGTCCTTGGACCCCGTGAGGGATTAGCTATCCCAACCGGTAGGCCCCGCAATCTTGGGTGAGGGTGGCGGTCGTTAAATGCCCCAACGGTCGGGATGATGACTTGGCATTGCCTCGTCCCCGCGATCGACACGTCCTCGGCGTGTTCGGCCGTAGCCCTTGATTGCCACTGTTAGGGCAAGGACCGCTTCTGGTGTAAGCCTACCACGACCGGTTCCTTAGCCTCAAAAAGCGGTGGTTCAGTTTGACATAGTTCACGTGTCCGTGTCTCACACCCCTATGTCGGTGACACCGATCCGTAGAGATTTAGTTAGGCGTGGTGATCGGACATGGGCGGCTTGCCACTAGACCCAGCACTTCCCATAGTCTGCAGAGAGCACGCAGTGCGCGATTACGCTCATTACAAATACCCGGCGAGAGCTCTCCTCGGGATCTTGAGCTAGTGCACCTTTCGTATCGACGATAGATGCGGCCGAGGCCGGACTCGTTTCTCGTATAGGGCGTATTGTGTGGTGGATTTATTTCCGGACTAAGACCACGAGATGGCATCCGAGGTCCAAGTGTGGACTTAAGCTATGTGCTCTCGCTACGTGTTTGTACTCATAGCTTGCATACAATCTTCTAGATGATCATGTATATCGTATTGTACCCGGTTGGGGATTCTTCTTGGGTAATTCGTTACTCACCCTTATTCTCGTGGTTTTCCACGAGTAATCAAGGCGGGAGACAGGATGGTGAAGGAGGAGCTATGATCATGGAACCTGCTTTGTCATCTCTGATTGTTTTATTTTAATTATCATGACTCTTCACTTTTGTTATTTCCCTGAATGCATGTAGACGGGCACAGAGCCCCGGATGTTTTCTTACGTTTTATGGATTCCAAAGATATTTGTACTTGTGGATTGTTTTAATGGTTTAAATAAATCTCTGATCAGAGTGTGCTTTTAGAAATGTATGTTTTGGTTGTTGAATGTTTCTGTTTTTACTTGGAATCCGAAATGTATTTTTCATAATGTCTTTTATTTTCACTACATGCATTGGGGTAAAGGCCCATTTAGAGCCCCTTTTGGGTCGGGTCTTTACACCCGGCACCCCCCATAGTCTGCAGTAGCACGCGGTGCATGCTTATGCTCATTACAGCGCTGACTGGAGAGCTCCTTGGGATTGTGAGCCGTTGTACCTTTAAATCGACAGATGAGGCAGTGAGGTCGAGACTTGTTTCTCGTATAGGGCGACTTGTGTGGTGATATTATTTTCGGACTAAGACCCTAAATTGGCATCCGAGGCCCAAGTGTGGCTAAGCTATGTGCTCTATTCTGTGTTTATACTCATAGCTTGCATACTCTCATCGAGATGACCATGTATATCGTATTGTACCCCGGTTGGGGATTCTTACTGAGTAATTCGTTACTCACCCTTATTATTGTGGTTTTTCCACGAGTAAACCAAGTTGCGAGACAGATGGTCAAAGGAGGAGCTGTGATCATGGGGCTCAGTCATCAAACTCTGATTTTGTGTTATGACTCTTTATGTTTTATTTTCCCCTGAATGCATGTAGCCGGGCACGGAGCCCTAGGATGTTTTCTTAATATTTTGTGGATTCCAGGATTATTGTATTTAGACATGTTTTGAATGATTTTAAGAAATCTCTGATCGGAGTATACTTTGGAAATGTATTTATGTTGGAGCAGTGCTTGGAAACAGGGGGCGGAGTTCGAGGAAATTGTCTAGTTTTTAAAGGGGTTATTTTGAATGTTTTTTTTTTAATTGGAATCAAAATCATGTCTGCTTTAAATGTCCTTTACTTTGAATGCATGCATTGGGGTAAGGGCCCATTTAGTGCCCCATTCGGGTCGGTCCCTTACAGTTGGTATCAGAGCTTAGAGTCATAAATTCTGTAGATTGACCTTTTGTTGTAGGTCGTTTTCCCATGATCTCTAGCACTCCGACAGTCATCAGGTACGCCTAAGTTTACTATTTGTTGTAGAAAAAGGGTTAAGAATTTACAATACCTGTCATCTAGTGTATGCCTTGTGTAGTGTTGTGGAGCGAGACGAGCCAGTTCTTGACTCGTTATTGGTTTGGGTTTAGAGCGCCATCATGCCAACTTCCCGCAGTGTGTGATGTATGTTGTGGCTTGTTGTGGTATCCAGATAGATTCGGATGCCCTGGGACATCGTTCAAGAGGGAGGTAGAGATTGGACTCCCATAGGCCAACTGTGGCCGAGTTGATGGTTTTTCCCTAGTGAGAGGGTGGAGGTGCTTTGCCTTGGAATGCCACTCCAAGAGAGGAATTAGCTGTGGTTGTGCTAAAGTGGATGTTTGTGGAGCAGGTCCCCTGTGGACTAGCCTGGGTAGCTCAAGTGTTGATCTTGAGCCTTGTTAGATTATTTGGTTGCCTAGAGAGTGGTTGCAAAGTTGGTAGCCTTCGAGGAGATTGATGAGGCATCTTTGTGCTTCTGTGAAGTGTTGTTGTTTGCGGCCCGATGGCGGAACCACGTGGTTAAGGGTGCAGCAAGCAGTGTTCCCTTCGGACTGATCCGTTGGTGGTTTCCTCAGTTGTTTGGTAGAATTGAACACTCTTCTTTTGGTAAGCCCTAGAGTAGGGCTAGTTTCTGCATGTTGAGAGAGCCGGCCAGAGTTTGTTGAGCATCATGTGGAGATGCAAGAGTAGGCTGTGAGCCTTCAGCTTGATGAGATGCCTTAGGCATGGTTGTTGGAGTTGAGCCCTTGTATGCCTAGCCAGAGTTCGTGTCACTTGAGGTTGTGACCTTGTTGGCCCCGTTGGTAGTAAGATGTGGATTTGGTAGTAGTGGCACTTGAGGTGCAAGGGTTGGTGTGCCGCTTTGGCACTAAATCTGGTTCAGGCCTGAGTTTGGCATGGGCATAGCAGATGGTTCTATGCCGTTCGGAGTTTAGCGCACTCCTTTAGCCTTGGATCCGTTTATGGTAGTTGCACCTGTGTAGGTCGTGCAAAAGGGCTAGTTCAGTGGTAATCGAAAGATTTCAAGCGAAAGGATGTTAGAGAGGAGCCGGAGCCTTTTCCCAGTGTTACTGGAGGTTGAGTAAGTCAAGCAGGTTGTCGGTTGGTAAGTGTTAGTGCGCGTGCATCTCACGCTAGTGTTAAGGCCAAGAGATCCTTGTGGTTGGTAGTGCGGTCAACTACCTCGAGTGCCTAAATCTGAGGAGGGTTGAGCATCGTAGAAGCAAGTTGGGTTCAGTTGAGGGACCATGAGTTGGATGCCTATGAGGTGAGTAGGATGCCTTGTGAGAGGAGTTGGATGCCTTATGGGTAAGCACCCTTGGTAGAGGCTTGGTATAAAGTAAGTTTGGTTTGGCATGGTTATGCTTTGGTAGAGCAAGGTTGCCACAGCTTCGAGCATCGTGTGGAGATGGAACTTTGGGTGTTCCGTTGATTGGTTGTATCTCTGCCAGGAGCTAGTGTGGCTTTTGGGAAAAGCATTTGTTAGTCTTGGACCTCTAAATGAAGGTTGGGAGTTGTGCACACAAGTGTGTTTGGTGTGGTTCGTTCTGTGGCGAGAGTTTCAGATCCATGTAGGGTTTGCTTGGGGATCTGGTGCTCAGTTCTTGGAAAAGTTGGACTCCAGGTGGATGTTGTAAGGCTTTAGTGAGGTGGTAAGGATACCATGCTCGTGGTATCAGGTTGTTGCTTAGGTAAGATTTGTTAAGTGGACCTAAGCTTGGTTGGCGGATCTTCTTGTTGATCGTCATGACTGAGAGAGTTGTTCGGATTCTTCCTTGGGTAGAAGTATGTTGTGGTTGATGTCTGAGTAGGAGGATGACGCATTCTGTAGCGTTTCGGGTCCTCTTGGTTTCCAAGGAGTTGGAGTTGGCCAACATGGTTATGATGCTGGGAAAATGGAGTTGTTGTTTGTTCAGGCAGTGGTTGTTAGTCCGTTAGTTGGCAGTGGGTGTCGAGGGTTGTCGGAGAACCCTAGGTTGTGAAGAACCTCTCTAGAGCTCAATTAGGCCTAGGTAGTGAGTTTCAGTTGGCAAGTTGAAGCCGTGTAGTTTGTAGCCTCGGGTGAGTTGTTGGCAGTCTTGGTAGCCTAGCAAGTTAGTATTTGTTTGGAGTAGAGTCCGGATTGGTTCCGGTATGGTGACAAGTTGATGCTTGGTGTTGACCAAGGTGTGGATTGGGATTGCTAGAAGTCAGGTTGCTCATGGGGCTAATGGTTCGTGCCCTGTTGGTTGTCTTCCTGTTTCCAGGTAAGTTGAGAGTTGCCCCGTTGGTATTTGGAGGTTTAGTCCGTGGTGGACCCCTGTTGCTACCCCATGAGATTTTGATCTTGTTGCTTGGTGGAGCAAGACAGTGAGTGTAGGTAGAGCTCTCTGCCCTTCGGTTGTCTGCTCGTAGGAGCCGTTTCTTTCTGGGTTTGGCAGTTTGCTACCGTCGGTTTGTTAAGGATTTTTCCGCCATAGCCTCGCCCCTCACTCGTCTGATGAGGAAGGGTGTCGAGTTTGTTTGGGACGGTAGGTGTGATGAGAGCTTTGCCAGGCTCAAGCGCAGTTTGACTTCAGCACCAGTGTTGGCAGTCCCGGAAGGGACAGGTGGTTTCGTGGTTTACAATGATGCTTCCAAGTTGGTTGGGTTGTGTGTTGATGCAGCACGGGAAGGTCATTGCTTATGCTTCCCGTCAGCTGAAGCCATATGAGCAGAACTATCCGACTCATGATATGGAGTTGGCGTGCAGTGGTGTTTGCAATCAAGATTTGGAGGCATTACCAGTATGGTGAGCGGATTCGGATGTTTACCGATCACCGAGCCTCAAGTATCTGTTTACTCGAAGGAGCCGAATATGAGGCGAGAGGAGATGGTTAGAGTTGGTGAAAGATTATGATCATGAGATTTTGTACCATCCGTAAAGCAAATGTTGTAGCCGATGCTTTGAGTAGGAAGACGTCGCACTCCGCGGTGTTGTTGAGTTCCCACCCAGATTATGGAGAGAGTTCGAGCGGCGAGATTGCGATGTTGTTGGGTGAGGTTACTTGCCAGAGTAGCTCACTTGCCAGATCCCAAACATCGATTAGACAATGGATTATTGATAGTCACCGAGTGACCCCGCTCTTAAGAGATTGTTTGGCGAGTTAGTAATCGATGGAGATTTTGACCTTGTATATTCACGGACGGTGGGCTGACGTGTCTGAGGGCGGTTGTGTGTTCCGGATGTTGCGGGATTGCGCGCGAGTTGCTCTCGAGGCCCACGATTCTCCGTTTGCTTGGCACCCCGGGTACCAAGATGTATCGAGATCTTAAGCGGACATTCGGTGGACGGGTATGAAAAGAGATGTTGCGGAGTTTGTCGATCGATGTCTCACTTGTCGCCAAGTGAAGGCACCCAGCAGAGACCGGCCCGGTTTGTTGCGGCCACGAGTGTGCCTCGGTGAAAATGGGAAGAGATCTCCATGGACTTTATTTCGGTTTGCCGAGGACTCAGAGGAAGTTCTCTCGATTTGGGTGATAGTCGATCGATTGTCTAAGAGCGCACACTTCATTCCCTGGTAGAGACACTTATACCGTGGAACAAAGGCGCGATTGTTTTTGGAGCGAATCATTTGTTATCACGGTGTGCTGTGAGGATTGTATCGACCGTGATTCGAGGGCTTGTGTGTTGGATTTCCGGGCGCTTGGGACCAGACTGTGATCGATGGAGTTTGCATATAACAACGATTATCGATCGGCGATCGATGGCTCCATTCGATGCTTTGTATGGTAAGCGTTGCCGATCTTACGTGGTTCGGGGAAGAGGTTGGTGACAGTGCGAGTTTTGGGTCCCGAGTTACTGCAGCTTGACCAATGGTGCCGTCACGAGAAGATTAGAGCTCGTATGTTGACAAATCGGAGAGCAGACAGAAGAGTTACGCCGATGTTCGGCGTCGGGATTTGGAGTTTGAGGTTGGTCGACATGTATTCCTAAAGGTTGCACCGATGCGAGGTGTTTTGAGGTTTGGCAAGCGTGGAAAGCTGAGTCCCCGTTTTGTTGGTCCGTTTGAGATTACGGAGAGGATCGGCAAGGTTGCTTATCGATTAGCCCCGCCTCCGTCATTGTCGGCGTGATGTACGTGTTTTTCATGTTTCGATGTTGAGACGATGCGTGCTTGGATCCGTCGCACATTGTTGACTTTGAGCCGTTGCAGCTGAATGAGGATTTGAGCTTCGAGGAGAAGCCATTGGGGATTCTTGCTTTTGAGACAAAGACAACTGCGTGTCGTGAAATCCGGTTGGTAAAAGTTCGGTGGAGAGTCGAGTTCGAGGAAGCCACTTGGGAGCGGGAGGATGAGATGAGATTGCGATATCCCGAGCCGTTCCAATCTTAAGTGACTTTCGAGGACGAAAGTCTTATAAGGGGGAATATTGTAACGGCCCGGAAATTTCATCCCGGTCTTCCCGGGAGGCCCAGGGGCATTTTGGTAATTTTGGTCGGGCCGACAGGGCCGGTTATGTAATTGTTAATTGCCGAAAAAATTATGAGTCGATTTGAATGGGATCGGGAATTTTGGTGAAGACATTTGGGCTTGGAAAAAGGTAAAAATAAATAGGAAATTAAATAGCGCGTCGAGTGAGATTCGAGCCAAGGACGCTTTGGAAGCTAGGCAAGGGGCGCTGCCAGCCGAGCCACTGGGAGTGTTTGTTAATCTATGCGCGCGATCTCGTATATATGCCGTGCGTAGTGGTGATTTTATAAAAGCAGAATTTCCGCCCGAAGCTTCTTCTTCCTCGCGATTTTCCTTCTCCCTTTCTCCCCGACCGACCGAGCTTTTCCTTGCGATTCCGTCCTTCTCCAGCTCCAATTCGACCGAGTTCTCCCTCCATTTTCGAAGTTGAGTTCCTATTCCGGGCAGCAGGTAAGGTTTTCTTCCTCTCTTCTTCGATCCGAGTCCCCTACTTCTGGTCTTCGTTTTCCGGCCGAGTCGAGGTGATTTGAGGTATGGGTTTTGTGAAGCTAGTGTAGGGGAGTTCGCCATAAAAAAATCGCTCGTCGAATCCTCTCGGATCGCTCGAATTCTTTTCCTCTTCATCGCCCCTGTTCGCCCCTGTTCACGTGCTCTGTCGCTGCGCAGCCCGCCGAGCCACGCCGTGCATCGCCTCGCGCGCGCGCGCGCCGCCTCGCCCGCTCAGTGTCACGCGCGCGCCCCCCGGTGCCACTCTGTCTCGTCATGCGCGCGTCCTCGCCAGCGCCACCGAGCCGCCGCATCGCCAAC
Source organism: Sicyos edulis (assembly GCA_036507275.1). Lineage (NCBI taxonomy): Eukaryota > Viridiplantae > Streptophyta > Magnoliopsida > Cucurbitales > Cucurbitaceae > Sicyos > Sicyos edulis. The sequence continues at coordinate 22,558,326 of CM071848.1, forward strand.
GCCTCTGTTCGTCGCGCGCGGCCTCGCGCTCCAGCGCCCGTCAAGCGCGCCAGCCCGACGACTCGCGCGCGCCAGCACCCAGGGTTTGTTGCCCGTTCGTCGTGCAATCGGCCCGTTCGTGCGTTTCGTCGCGCCTCGTGAGTTGCTCCTTAGCCCGAGCCTTATTTATTTTATTATATTTAGGCCTATTGTGTGATTTTTGTTGTGATTGATAGGTTCTCGATAGCTAGTTCGGGTTCGTTCGCGCTTAGGTTTTCGTGTCAAATCGTCCCCGACCAAGGTAAGGATTTCTTCTTTGGAGTTGTGTGGACCTGCGCGATATATTATGCGATTGCCGATTGATTGCTTGTTTGTGTTTATTGACATATTTAGTAATAGGTGCTCGTTTACGAATTCCCTGTTAGCATGATTTTCCTAATTTATTCTCATGTTAATCCATGCTAGGTTGTTCCTTTACGGCATGCTCGTATCTGCTCCTTGCTTCGTAGTATCATGTTAGGCTCGTTGTATTCTTATTGAGCACGTATTGGATTTTATGGAATTGTTTGTCGATTGCTAGGCGGGTTAGAGTTGCGGTAGATAGCATCATCCGGCCCGATGCATAAAGTACCTTGCATCCATGGCGGGGGCGTCGAGATAGTTCTCCGCCCGGACCCGTGAGGGATTAGCTAACCCAAGCGGTAGGCCCCGCAATCTTGGGTGAGGGTGGCGGTTGTTAATGCCCCAACGATCGGGATGATGACTTGGCATTGCCTCGTCCCGGCGATCGCACACGTCCTCGGCGTGTTCGGCGTAGCCCCGATTGCCACTGTTAAGGCAAGGACGGCTTCTGGTGTAAGCCTACCACGACCGTTCCTTGGCCCCAGTGCGGTGGTTCAGTGACATAGTTTACGTGTCCGGTCTCACACCCCCTATGTCGGTGACACCGATCCAAAGATTTAGTTAGGCGTGGTGATCGGACATGGGCGGCTTGCCTTGGACCCAGTACCCCCATAGTTCGCGAGAGCACGCGGTGCATGCTTATGCTCATTACAACGCCGACTGGAGAGCTCCTCGGGATTGTGAGCCAGTGTACCTTTCGTCGACAGTAGACAGGCTGAGGTCGGGACTTGTTTCTTGTATAGGGCGACTTGTGTGGTGATATTATTTCTGGACTAAGACCCTAAATTGGCATCCGAGGCCCAAGTGTGGGCTAAGCTATGTGCTCTATTCTGTGTTTATACTCATAGCTTACATACTCTCATCGAGATGACCAAGTATATCGTATTGTACCCCAGTTGGGGATTCTTACTGAGTAATTCGTTACTCACCCTTATTATTGTGGTTTTTCCACAGGTAACCAAGTTGCGAGACATGATGGCTGAAGGAGGAGCTGTGATCATGGGGCTCAGTCATCAAACTCTGATTTTGTGTTATGACTCTTTATGTTTTATTTTCCCCTGAATGCATGTAGCCGGGCACGGAGCCCTAGGATGTTTTCTTAATATTTTGTGGATTCCAGCATTATTGTATTTAGACATGTTTTGAATGATTTTAAGAAATCTCTAATCGGAGTATACTTTGGAAATGTATTTATCTTGGAACAGGTGCTTGGAAACAGGGACAGGTTCTAGGGAAATGGTCTAGTTTTTAAAGGGGTTATTTTGAATGTTTTGTTTTAATTGGAATCCGAAATCATGTCTGTTTAAATGTCCTTTACTTTGAATGCATGCATTGGGGTAAGGGCCCATTTAGTGCCCCATTCGGGTCTGTCCCTTACAGTGTAGGTCTTTGAATGTTACACTGCTGAATATTTACATATATATATATATGTGTGTGTGTGTGTGTGTGTGTGTGTGTGTGTGTGTGTGTGTGTGTGTTAATTAGCTTCCCACCAATGTACCTTGCGAATAATCGGAAAAGGAATCGCATGTTGACCTAGTATGCTACTTTAGGATTGACTGAACAGTTGTTCATCATTTAAGGTGTTAGAAATAACCCCCTTACTGCTTACGTTGCCATGTGCTTAGTATGGTGTTCGCAGCGGAAGCTGGTTCACTCATAAATCATGAGTCACAAAAGTGAAATTTGTTAGGGAAGTAAGACATTCACTGGCTAGTCTGCACTCTTAGCATTCTCTAGGAATACATAGTTAGCATTACTCATTCCATGTATTTTATTTCTGCATTTTGTCTTATTGCATTAAACAAAACAAAACCACTTATATACATTCTATTTGACTTTTCGCACGACTCTGACTTAAGTGGTATTTACTCTAGACATCAATCTCTATAGGATCGATAAAATTATATACTTATTACTTGCTGCAATTCCCAACCGCATTTCCTTGCGCGTAAGTGATTCCTAATGCATTCGCATAAGAATAGTTATTGTTCAATATATTAGCAGTTGAATCGTGAGGTCAGTATCTTAGAGATTTGACCTCTTCTTCTCGTTTTAACATGGCTAGCCAGAAATCCCCTATGAAAGTTTGGTATAATAAAACAATTTCACAGCGATCACATAAATTACGTCAACCCTCTGGTATGTCTCTTCTTTGTGGGTGTTGTAGGCTTCTCTTTTCTATTTGTTTACTTCTAGAGATTGTTTATGCGCATGATTGAGCCGATGAGGCTCTAGTATTATACCATTATCCCTCATCAATTTCCTCTGTCGTAGTTCTTCTTCTTCTTCTATGGTTATTTCCTCAGGAAACTGCTTATGATTTTATAGTGGTCCCCTAGGTTCATGACTCCTTGCTTCCCATATATGGCTCATGTTGCTGCGATCGCCTTGTAGACGGAATTAGTGCTGAAAGATATGCTTTGAATTCCCCCAAACTGTGACCGTTGTTCCCAATTAGGATGCATTGAATAGAATTTGGTTATGTATGTCTCTTTTGCATTGCCTTATTGTTGAATAAAATGTGTGTTGCGGGTTTACAGTGTTGCTCCATTGTTGATTCACAAAGTGATTGAATGCCATCTTTGACGCTCGTGCTTGTGGTAATGTGACTGGGACTTCTTTGTCTATTGGTTACATTTCTTTGAATCTAGGTTCCCCTGAAATAAAAGTATTCAACCTCGTTATCAATAATAAAAAACTACTCTCTACCTAATAAAGTCAAATCTAAACAATTAATCGACGACAACAGTGCCAAAAACTTAACCTAAAGCGTTTCGGGTGCTAATATAATTGTACAGTAACTAATTCGGAGTTAAACATATTGCTAAGTATGCCTTAGAATCACTTACATGCAATTATACGTTGTCAGAATGCAGCAAGTAATAAGTATGTATTTTATCAATCCCACAAAGATTAATGTCTAAATTTAATATTGGTAAGGCGAAAATTATGTTGAAAGTAAATGAATAGGTTGAAATGGTTGTTATTTTTTTGTTCTTGATGCTAATAATAAAACTATGCAAATGGTGATAGTAATAAATATGAATGCAATGAGTAGTGATAAATAGACAATTGTAGAAAATATTAGGAGTGCAGAACCAGTTATTGAGTTCCTCGCTTCCCTCTACCAAAAAGTACTTTCGCACTTAATGACTTATGGAAAAACTAGCTTCCGTTGCGAACTTCTTATTAACTCTGGGCATCGCGAGCAATAGTGAGGTTATTCCAAACTCCCTAAATGATGCAAAAACTTGCCTTCAACCTATTGTAGCATAATGGGTCATCATGCGGTTTCTTTTTCCGAATTCACCACAAGTTATATACGTGGGTAGCTAATCGGCACATATGTATAAAATAGTAAATGATGTGTAAAACTCTCTAACCTATGCTCTCTATAACGCAGTATAGCAATAAACACAAGTAAGAATTTTAAATTAGACGATTTTATTACGACTACTAAATATTAATAGCTACAACTACTTCTAAGAAAAAAAATAAAAATGGAATTGGCTCGGTTGTGAAGTGTGCAGTCCCTTTGTCATTAGCTCCTATGAACACCACTAGTTGCTTCCAGTTGCTTCTTGTATAGATTGGCTTCTGGTCATCCGACCAGCTTACCTAACCTCGGCTTCCTTCTTGCAATTTATAGAGTTGATTTACTTGGTCAACGAGCCTAGGTGACTGGAAATCCTTACTAATGCATGATCTCTTGATTTCAGCTGGAATTTATTTGATTGACACTCATTTAATTTCTTGATTGATTCTCCGTTATTTCTTTCTTCGTCCCTCTAGCATAAATGTCTAGCATTCCCTAAATTAAATAACCTTTTTAGTGCAAAGTTGTATAATATTTATACGTAATCCGTGAATTGTGCTTATAGTGCTACTTTATGAATGCATGCTGATTTTCATGGTTTATAATGGCAATTTTCTACTAACGCTCATTTATTTCCCTTAACCCTCAGAATAATGAAAACTATTGCAGCCTAAAATATGCTCTATTTGAGAGCTATCAGTCCACACGCTTTGAGCCATTACATCCCTGGAGAGCCGCATCGAGTGTCGAGCCTTGCTCGGGATCGTTGGGTAACTTCTGCTCCTTGTGTTCCTTTTTAAGTTAAATAGCTGGTTTGTTATTAATAAATTAGAATTATCTTGTTAGGTTGGGAATTGTTCTTCGTTGGTATCTGCAGCTTAAGGAGCATGTTATACTGTTTTTTATTAGTTGTTAAGGTAAGGATTTCTTACCTGAGTCGTGTGGACCCTGCACTTGTTAATCATTGATTGTATTTGATATTGTATGTGTTTACTTTTTCCAAGAATGTTAGGTAGTTTACTCTATTGATGATGACCTTCCGTTGAATCTAGCATGTATCAATTCCATGTTGTGTGTAATAGTATCTTGCTAGGGATCGCTGCTATCTATTGTTATGTGTTGATATCTGTTAGGGAATTGATCATGTAGAGTTCTTAGAACTTTATATCCTGTTAGGTTGTCGTCACCTAGAGGCTCTGAGAGCACTTGATGTAACATGTCACCTTCTCAGGCCAGAGGATGTGATGTAGCATGCCGCCCCTAATATAGCCTGGTTTCGAATCCTGCTAGAGCGGGATTCTAATCATGGTGTAAGCCTGTCATGGAAGTTTCTTTAGCTTCAAGTGTTAAGTGTGAACAAGCTGCCATGATAAAGTGCTTAAGTCCACCCACCGATTGTGGATCAGTGGACACCAATTCAGAGTCTTGTTAGGTATGTGGACCTAGACCAGTGTAGTCTGTGTAAGCCTGCATTTACGTGGTTTCAGTAGCATGCAATGTGCGCTTACACGCCCAAGATGCCAAGATAAAGGCTCCCTCGGGTTAGTGTCGTCTTTACACCATATCTTGTATCTGTCTAGAGCCAAACTTCTTAAGTGTATAGACAGTGTTCCTACAACTCTTATCGGCAAACGTATAACATGATCGAGTGGAAGGTGTTCTGCAGACACTCAATCCTTCGCATACTTACATAGGGGTGGCAGATGGTCCTTCCGTGAAGTTTGATAAGCATGATCGTGTAGATGGTGTTCTACATGCATGCGAACTTTTGCACATGCCCATATTGGGCTGACAAATGGTCTTCCCATGTAATTGTTACAGTATGATCGAGTAGGTAGTGTTCTGTAGACAGGCGACCTTTCGCATGTATACATTTGAGTGGCAGATGCCCCTTTCAGAAATTAAGTAGAGCATGATCAAGTGGATGGTGTTTTGCGGATAGACGATCCTTCGAATGTTCATACTAGAGTGACAAATAGTCCTCCTAGAGAATTTGGTGGGTCCCTGATATAGATCTTGCTACCCCAAGACATTCGTGTATGTCTCTGTTGATACGCTATCAGAGTTGCACAACCAAAGTGAGTGGGTCCTTGCATAGGTTAGGCTATGCCAAGACATTAGTATATATCTCTACGGACACGGTATGAGACATGTCTCGACCCAAGATTTAGGGATCCTTTGTTTCTCTCACTCGTGGTCCTTCCCTGATAGAGGTCAGATGATTTTTTCGGTATTCAAATATACCTTTGCTCATGGCTTGAAGTCGTCGTTTGACATTGTTTGCTTGTGAGCCTTGTGAGCCGGGCATGTATGTATGAGACACTTAGCTTTAGTTGTCGTACCTTTTAACTTATTTATTCTTGCATTCTTAACCCCATAGTGGAACTCCTTATTGGGTACATTTCAATGTACTCACCCTTTACATTTCCCCGGTATGGACCTATTCTGAGGTGCCTAGTTGGGAGTTGCAATAATCATAGACACGCGTCATCAATTTCCTTTGCGCATTACTTTTACTTGTGTTGAACTTTATTCTTTTAAAATCTGTTTAACTATTTTTGTTTTGAACTATCGGGCCCCCGAACAATATTTTGTATGCTTTTGAACTATCCACCGTGATTCACTATTTACGAGGGTTTTGTCAAAAATTGCATGCGATTATTGAAATGATTTTGTGCGTTTTAAATTGCATGCACCCGTAACACCTCATTAGAGTATTTTTTGAAGTCAAGTTGTTACACTTGATTTGAACTAAAAAAAATGCCCCTCATTGTAAAGCTTTCTTTGAAGTAAAATTATGAGATATTTGCGGAAAGAAATTAATATTTTAGTTTGTGCTTCTTTCTGCAACACATTTGTTCACGATTTGTCCTAAACCGCTATAATATGTCTTCTTCTTCCTTTACTTTTATTTGTATAATTTTCTTCTTTGATTTCTTTATTGGGAAAATTTGGGAGGGAATCGAAATTAAGATGTAATATTATTAGCACAAACTTAGTAAATATAAATTAAAATTTTATGGTTTATTAATCAATGAAAATAAATACATTAATGCTATTATTGAAATTACCTATTGATTAACGATAAAAGATAATATTTCCCTACTAAAAAACTCTCTAAAACCAAAATTAACAAAAATAACTCAATTTAGCGATTACCTGTAAATTTATGGGTTGATCGTACAAAATAAGGTAGGGGTGTTCAAACAACCTGATAACCAAGTAACCTGAACTAACCCAATTTGAGTTCAAAATCATGAAATTTTCATGGGTTGAGTTGGGTCAAGGATTGACCTAAAATTAACCCAACTCAACTCAACCAACCTGAATAAATTTGTTATGTAGTTCGTTTTTTAAAAAACCTATTACATAATTATTATGCCATTTAATTATTTTGATAATAGGTATATTTATTTTATTTTATTATTATTGTTAAATCTTTTCTTTTTCAATATTTTTTTGATATTTTAAATTTTTTTATAAACTATATCATGACAAAAATATATACTAAAATTATGTTATATGTGTTTTTAATTATCAATTTGTTTTAAGGAAGTTGAATTATGTATCTATTTTTTTTAATTTTAATTATCTATTTGTTTTATGTTTTCTAGTTGAAATTTTCTATATGAACCATGATAGTAGGATTAATAGTGGTGACTTTGAATATTTTGCATATTTAATATTTATATTCATTTAATTAACTTGATATGATAATAATTGAAGAAAAAATTTTGTTTGTGTAAAATGTATGACTAATTGATAAAAAAATATATTTATATTTGTAATGTATTGATGAATCCGATGACCTAACTCAACTAAATTCGAAAATATAATGGTTGAGTTGGATTGAGTTGTCTCTAATTAGGTTGGATTAGATTGAAAAAGTGACTGACTCAAAAATTTGGGTGGATTATAAATTTTCTTCAACCCAACTCAACCCATGTTGATCCTTAGAATATGGGTCAGGTTTCGTAAACAGGCCTCCGAATTCAGCAGTCCAGTTGTAAAATTTGGGCTCGGCCACGAGCCGAAATAGCAGGCCAACTTTGTACAGTGAAAATTTAATAAAAATTTACGTGAACACATATTTTCGATTTACTTTTTTCAATATTACCAGTCTTTCAACTCCTTTCATTTTTGTAACGGCCCAGTTTTCTATTCCAGTTCTCGAGGTGCTTCCGGTTCAGATTCAGTGGTTCGGTTGGGCCGTTAGAGCTGTTTTGACCCTTAGGGGTATTTTGGTCTTTTGCTCCCGGGGCAGGATTTGTGGATTTTCGGGGCTTGAGGCAGCTCCCGCTTTGTTGAGGCTTGTATGTTGGTGGTCGAGAGTCCCGAGATGTTTGGGGTATTCGTTTGGGAGTTCGGTTGTGATTTGGGTTTTGGGCAAAGTGATCGTTGTTTGGGTGTTTCCTTTGGGATTCGAGCCCAGTGCCCTTAGAGATGATTTGGGAGTTTGTTTAAGTGAGAGTTATTGTTTGGAAAAGGTTGCTTCACCTGGTCTCGAAGGAGGAAGCCGGAAATGGGATTTAAGGACTTTAAGACTTGTTTAAATTAGGAAAAAGGGAAGAAAAATCAAGAAAGTCCCTTTCCCCTTGTTTTGCAATCTCTCTCTCTCTCTCTCTCTCTCTCTCTCTAGCCGACCTCACCAAGAAGACCCAACCCTAGCCACCCAGCCATGCCCTAGCCGCACCACTCCTGGCCGCATCGAGCCCGCTCACCCAGATAGCCCTCGCCACACCACGCGCACACGGGCGCCACGCATCGCCCGGCCCGTGCGCCCGGATCTGTTGCATCGCCCAGCCAGTGCGCCCAGATCGTTACATCGTCCAGCCCTAGCCGCGATCTCGCTCGAGCCGCCACTCACCCATGCCACGCCGTCGTGAAAGCCACCCCAAAGACCCGATCGCATCGCCCTCGCCTCGGTCGCGCGAGCCAGATCTGCATCGCCCAGCCATCTTCGTGTCGCCTTGGTCGCGCCAGAGTCGGATCGCGATCGCCCTCGCCTTGGTCGCGCCGAGCCCAGATCGGCATCGCCCGTGCCGCCTCCGTCTTGAAGTCGCTCGCGCCCTCAGAGGTCGTCGTGCCTTCCCGAGCGCCCCGAGAGCCCGTCGCGTCGCGTCGCCTCGCGCTCAGCGCCGTCGTCGCGCCTCCTCTGTCGGCCGCGCGCAGTGTGTCGTCGCCAAGCCGAGCTCGAGCCCGCGCCCGTGCGCTTTGCTTCGCCCAGCGCGCGCCGTGCTGCGCCAGCGCGCACGCCTGCTGCGCCCGCTGTGCCCAGCGCGCACGTGCCCAGCGCCCGGCCAGCTACTCTTCTGCGCCCGGCTGCCGTTGTGTCTTTGGTTGGCTTTGAGCCTTGTGGCTTCTCGGATGGTATTTCCCTAGTCTTTTCTTCGTTGGGCCCCGTGTTGGTTGGCTGCTTTGTTTAGGGATTTATTTGGGCTGTTTTATGTATTTGATTTGGGTCTTTGCTTTATTTTATGTTTAGGTTGTTTGGGTTCGATTAGAGGCTCGAGGATTGCTTGGTTGATTTGTGATTATTTTCTCGCTTGTCCTGTAAGGATTTCTTACCGTGGTTGTGTGGACCTCTGCGATATGTCTCGATTGTGCCTTGTATGTTTGCCGATTGTTATGAGCATGATAGTGATAGGCGACTTTGTTTGATCTCTTGCTAGCATGTTTGTTGATTTTACATGTTAGTGCCATGCTAGGTTTGTTCTTCCAAAGATGCTTGTGATTCCCCGTTTAAGTTGTAGTATCATGCTAGGTAAACGTGATTGATGTCGGTCATTGCTTGCTAGCCGAATCATTGATTTACTCGGTATTCTTGGATAGAGTAGTAGGGTTTGTCATCATCTAGAGGCCGAGAGCGGACATAACGTACTTTGTCCCCACCGGTCGGGAGTAGAGCGAAGCATAACGTACATTGCTTCCCCCGACAAACCGATGTGGATGTAGCTACCACATCGGCATAAGCCTAGTTTGTAGCCCGCTAGAGCGGAACCCCGCGCAGCGGTGCAAGCTGCCTTGGCGGGCGGTTCTTAGCTTCAGTGTCGGTGGTACAGTGCGCATGAGATGAGTGCCGAGGGCCTCGCACTCACCGTGTTCGGTGACACCGCTTCCGAGTCTTAGGCATGCGTGCACGCCCGCGTAGTTTACCCTTAGGCCCCGCATTTACGCCGGTTGCGAAGAGCATGCGGTGTGCGCGCAAGACACGCGTTAGTAGCCGGTTCGGAGAGCTCCCTGCTAATGTTCGTGAGTACACCAGCCTTCCTTTAGAGCCGATCATGTGCGGGTACTCTCCGATAGTCCAGTTGTTAGCGAGGGTAAGAGGCCCTTGAGGACACCCATTGGGATTGGCTTTTGAGCTAATCAATTGGTCGAGGAGAAAGACCCTCGAGGGTGTCGGACATCTTGGGATCGGTTTTTTTGAGTGATCAATTGGCCGAGGGAGAAAGACCCTCGGAGATGTCCCGGATTGGTTATGAGAACCAATCATTAGGCCTAAGTAGGAGACTTCTCGATGATTCCTAAGTAAGAGACTTCCGATGTTTCCAGATCTTGTATTATGAGCTCGTTGAGTTATGATCTGTGTTTGTTAGTGCTTGCTTGCATATTGAGGTGCTAGATGACTGATGTATCGTATTGTACCCTCCTGGTTGGGGATTCTTACTGAGTATGTTTATACTCACCCTTATTTATCTTTCGGGTAACTTGGGACAACACCGGGAGGGCTAGCGGAGGGGGCCGATTGATCATGGGAAACCGCCAGGCACTGCTGTTTTTTTATTGCATTGTTTATTCAAAGATGTAGATGGGCAGAGTCCTAGGGGAACATTGTTTAAAACGTTGCTTAAATCGTATTGTACATTTTATTAAACACTGCCAGTTGTTTTACTTTGTAGGATTGTTTAAAATGAAAATTGTTGGTTATGTTTTAAGGGCTCCCCCTTCTCATATGTTTTGAAAGGTTTTTTTAATATAAGCTCTAAACCGCTTGTTATCATATTTAACTTGCATGCTTTGTAAGATCCCGTGTTTAGGACCATGTTTTGGGTCGGGGGCTTACTGGCTTGGTATCGAGCACAGAGTCATAGATTCTCAGTAGACTAACCCGCTTTGTAGGTTGTTGTTCCCATGATCATCGGCACTCCACGGCCGCTTGGTTTGTCTCGAGTTCAATTAAGTTAAGGGTAAGAATTTACAATACTTTTCTTCTAGCTTTTATGCATGTGTAGAGTTGTGGAGCGGAGACGAGCGGTGTTCGACTCGTTGTTGGTTTGGGCTTAGAGAGCCATCATGCCAACTTTTCCGCATCGCGAGTAGTTTGATGAGCGGTGAGAGCCCCCGTGTGGGCTGTTTTGTTGCTTTGTGCGGTCGCCATGGTGTCGATCGCACTCGAGGAGGCGAGATTAGACTCCCATAGGCCATTTGTGGCCTAGTTGTTGGTTTCTCCCCAGTGAGAGGGTGGAGGTGCCTTGCAGATCGCCCGATATGTTGATTGCACTCGAGAGGAGCGGGGCGCTTGGCATGTCCGACCGAGGAGTTGGGTGATCTTGTTGATGTTGAGGCCGCGTCCCTGTGGTTGTTAGGCCCGTGTAGGCCAAAGTTGGCCCCGGCGCTTAAGTTGCCTAGAGGAGGGGGTAGAGGCTAGCTCGCCTCGAGTTTGACTCCTTGAGCAGAGTGTGCTCCACCATGTGAGATTTGATGGCGTGTCTTTAGCTATCGAGAGCAAAGACCCAGCGCGCATTTGTAGCTCAGTAGCGAGGAGTCCCGGCATAGATAGCCCAAATGACAGAGTTTGTTTCAAAGATTTTCCCCAAAGAGCTCTCGTAGCCCTTGAGGTTCCCTGGAGGGCTTGATCAAAGAGTTTATGCGATTGAGTTTGTTGGCGTTGATGGAGCCGCCCGATTTGGCAAGTGGATGCCTGTAGAGCTTGATGTATTAGAAAGTCCTACTCGCTAGTAGTAAAGCGGTTGGCGAGTTTGAGTTTAGCATCCGTGTGTTGGGATGCCTGCTGCTCAGAGGCCGAGGTGAGCCGCTCCGTCTTTGTTGGTTCCGCAGCTTGGTGGTGGCGATCCCTTGAGAGAGGTGGACTAGCGAGTCTCCACCACGCCCGCCCGATTGATTGGCAAGTTGCCGTGTTAGTGGCTTGAGGCGGATGTAGAGACATCTGTGCCCCTCTACAAGCTTCTTGTTGTTTTGCACCAGCTCTCTTTGTACCCTCGTAGCCGTGGTGTAGTGTGGAAATAGTTGTTGCCACCCGAGGAGTTGGCCTGAGCTTTTGTTGAGCATCGAGTGGGATGCGAGGAGGCCGTGGCAAGTCTGCTGGTCGAGATGCTAGAGATTAGGCCGCTCGAGTGTTTGGACTCTGTCTTTGAGTGCCATTGCCCCGTCACTTGGAGTGACTTTCCCTATTCTCGAGGGGCATAAAGCTCGTTTGAGGCTGATTCGTGTTGTAATGGATGTAGTGCTGTTGGCACCAAGCTTTGAGAGGAGGCCTAGTTTCAGCCGCTTGGCACTTTTTGTGCAGTGTGGTTCCATGGTCGCCAGCAGTATAGCATCCCCGCTTGTCTTGTACCCCTTTTCCGAGGTTGCACTGTTTGGGTTGCTTAAGAGATCTAGCTCGGTGGTAGTCGAGGACTACAAGTTTGAGGTTTTCGAGGGAAAGTAGGAGCTGTTCGGGATCTCTCGAGTTGGGTGTAAAGGATGCTTTAGGTCATTAAGAGCTAGCGCGTTCGAGTTCTCGCGCTTTGTGTTGTGAGCTCGTGAGCCACTTGATGGTAGCATGATTCGGCTACCCTTTGAGTTGCCCTAGTATGGTTAGTGTTGGCATCGTGGATGCGTGGTTGATCCAGTGTTAGAGCCATGAGTTGGATGGCTGATCGGAGCGCGTTTAGTGAGCACATTGTTTCGAGGAATGTTAGCTTGGTGTGGTTTTGCGCTTGTAAGAGTAAGTTGGCCAATGTGGCTTCTCGTGGTGAGTTGGCCCCGAGTGGGTTTGAACTCTTGTTGTTCCCTTGTTTGTTGTGGCTCTGTTTGGAGGCAAAAGTTGCCCTGTGTGAGAGCCCTTGTTGGCTTTGGATCTTAAGAGATCAAGTTGGAGCTGTGCACCCCGGTGCACTTTTGCGTAGCTCGTTCCGTGGTTTATGTTTGGAAAACCACGAGAGGTTCGTGTTGAGGAGCCGAGTGCTCGATCTTTGAGGTGTCAAGGCTTTAGTTCTTGGAAAGTGCCCTAGCTTTGGTGTAAGGATGCCGTGCTCGTTCTTGGGTGTTGGTTAAGCAAGTTTTGCTAGTTGGTCCTTGCCCTGGTTAGACTTGATTGGAACCGAACAAGAGCAAGAGTGGCAAGCCGCGCGCTTTACGATCGTTTTGGCTAAGAAAGCTGTTCGGATCCTTATCTTGGGCGTAAGGTAAGTTGAGGTTGTTGCTTTGAGTAGGAGGATGACGCCTCCTGTAGCGTTTCCGGTTCCCTTGGTTTCCAAGTTGGAGTTGGCCAAAGATAGTTGAGATGCTTTGAGAGGGGTGTGCCCGCGTGGCCGGTTGTTTGTTAGATCGTTGTCGACCGTGTGTGTCGGAGGGTGATCGGAGGATCTCTAGTTGTGGAGAGCCTCTCGAGCTCGCTTAGACCCATGCAAAGTTCCTTGGGTGAGTTGCTTGCAGATTTGGCGATCTAGCAAGCTAGTGCTTGTTTGGTTTTGGAGGTTAGTTGGTGCTTGGTGTTGACCAAGATTTGGTTCTCTTGATGTTTCAAGAGCTTGCTCGCCTTCGAGCCGGAGGACGTTGCCACGAGGATTCGTTCCTAGTCCGGTTGTTTTGGGAGTTGATTCCTCCCTCGGTGGTTGAGTAAGTTCGGCTAGTTCTGGATTGGTGGTCCAATCGGTTGAGTTTCCTTGGGTGTTGCTTCCAAGAGAGTTGGTTGATGTTGCCCTTGGGTTGGAGCAAGTCACGAGCGTGTGTGATGATCGCCGCCCCCTTTAGAGTTTTGCTTGCCGGGAAATCGTTCCCGTTGAGGAGTCGGCGTAGCTCTGAGTTGTGTAGTTGATCGAGTAGCGCAGTTGGTTAGCCCAATGAGAGGGTCCTCGCATTGTGTTGTTAGCAAGCGAAAAGTTGTTTGTCCCCGCAAGAGCGGTGGCCACCAGTTTAAGAGTTGAGCTTGAGTTGAGTTTCACGAGAGCAAGGCCTTCTCGGGCTTTGTTTCTAGTTGTTGAGCTTTCGCGATTGGCGAATAGCCGAGCCTCGATTGAGTGTGTTGGCACAGAGGTGCCGTGGCATTGGTTGGTTAGCCTTTGGGCTTTTTCCTCAAGCTGTTGTGTGTGTTCTTGGTAGCCCTGTGAGGTTTGGTCCTTCTTTGCCGAGATTTTCCATGAGAGGAATGTTGGGTGTTTCCTTGCTCGGCAATGTTCTTTTGGCCATTGCTAGTAGGTTTGCATGGAAAAGTTTGTGTTCGGCCGTTGTGAGGCTCCAGCTTGTTGGCTTGGCCGAGTGGAGCTCATGCTCGTTTTTTTTTTTTTTTTTTGGCCATTTAGGGTTGGCCGTGGCTGAAGTTTCAACTTGTGCTAGTGGGAAAAGTTTGCCTTTTGGATCAATCGCCGATTGGTGGTTCGATTGTTTTTCGTTAAGGCTTTAGGCAAGCCTTGTGGTTCGCTGTCTCTTGTGAAGAAAGGGTAGGCCGTTTGGTTTCAAAACCGAGAGGTTCAGCTTGTTTGGCCACTTGGCGTTGTGTTGAGGCGCTTTGTTATCGATTGTGGGCATTCAGAGAAGTTACGCCAAAGGCGTGGCGTTGAGCTTTGGAGCGTGTGCCCACTGCCCGATTCTTTGAGAGTAACACCTTTGAGAGGTGTTCCGTGTTGGTTTAGTGGGGTTTTGGCCGAGCCCCAAGTTTGTAGGGCTTTTGAGATCCTTGAGCGGATTGGAGCGTTGGTTAGCTTTGCCCCGTCTTTGACAAAGATGCAAGTTTTGTGTTCCTCGTCTCTTTGTTGAGATAGTTTGTGGCGGTGGAGAGCATTGTGGCTTTGAGCCTTTGAGAACCCAAGAGGGTTTGGTTATCGAGAGAGGGCAAGTGTTGTTTTAGCCGAGAAGTTCAGTTGGCTAAGAATCGATGGAGTATTTATAGAGTCATTTTTCGTTTTAGGACTTTCGAGGACGAAAGTCTTAAAAGGAGGGAGTATTGTAACGCCCGATTTTCTATTCCAGCTTCTCGAGTGCTTCCGCCTGATTCATGGTTCGTTTGGGCGTTAGAGTCATTTTGACCCTTAGGGGTATTTTGGTCTTTTGCTCCCGGGCAGGATTTGTGGATTTTCGGGGCTTCGAGGCGCTCTGCGCTTTGTTGAGGCTTGTATGTTGGTGGTCATGAGTCCCGAGATGTTTGGGGTATTCGTTTGGGAGTTCGGTTGTGATTTGGGTTTTGGGCAAAGTGATCGTTGTTTGGGTGTTTCCTTTGGGATTCGAGCCCAGGCCCTTAGAGATGATTTGGGAGTTTGTTTAAGTGAGAGTTATTGTTTGGAAAAGGTTGCTTCAGCCGGGTCTCGAAGGAGGAAGCCGGGAAATGGGATTTAAGGACTTTAAGACTTGTTTAAATTAGGAAAAAGGGAAGAAAAATCAAGAAAGTCCCTTTCCCCTTGTTTTGCAATCTCTCTCTCTCTCTCCTAGCCGACCTCACCAAGAAGACCCAACCCTAGCCACCCAGCCATGCCCTAGCCGCACCACTCCCTGGCGCATCGTGACCGCTCACCCAAAGATAGCCCTCGCCCGACCACGCCGCACGGGACGCCTGCATTGCCCGGCCAGTGCGCCAGGATCTGTTGCCGCCCGGCCAGTGCGCCCAGATGCGTTGCATCGTCCAGCCCTAGCCGCGCCCTCGCTCCAGGCCGCCCACGTCACCCATGCGCGCGCGCCGTGCCGAGCCACCCCAAACCGTCGCGCATCGCCCTCGCGCCTGGTCGCGCCGAGCCCAGATCTGCATCGCCCGAGCCATCTTCGTGTCGCCTTGGTCGCGCTTCGAGTCCAGATCGCATCGCGCTCTCGCCTTGCTCGCGCCGAGCCCAGATCGCAGCTCGCCCGAGCCGCCTCTCGCGTCCGAAGTCGCTCGCCCCTGTAGGTCGTCGTGCCTTCCCGAGCGCCCCCGAGCCCGTCGCGTCGCGTCGCCTCGCGCGCGCGCCCGTGCGCCGTCCTCTGTCAAGCCGCGCCGTGTGTCGTCGCCGCCAGCCGAAGCTCGAGCCGCGCCGTGCGCCTTTGCTTCGCCGCCCAGCGCGCGCCAGCGCTGCGCCGCGCGCGCTCACGCCTGCGCCGCGTGCCTGCGCGTCGCGCCACGCCTGCGCCCCAGTGCCCCCGCGCTTTGTGCTGCAGCTGACGCCCGACCAGTACTCTTTTCTGCGCCCGGCTGCCTGTTGTGTCTTTGGTTGGCCCGAGCCTGTGGCTTCTCGGATGGTATTTCCCGAGTCTTTTCTTCGTTGGGCCCCGATGTGTTGGTCTTTGTTTAGGGATTTATTTGGGCTGCTTTTATGTATTTGATTTGGGTCGCTTTATTTTATGTTTAGGTTGTTTGGGTTCGATTAGAGGCTCGAGGATTGCTTGGTTGATTTGTGATTATTTTTGCTTGTCCTAGGTAAGGATTTCTTACCGTGGTTGTGTGGACCTGCGATATGTCTCGATTGTGCCTTGTATGTTTGCTTTGATTGTTATGAGCATGATAGTGATAGGCGCTTTGTTTGATCTCTTGCTAGCATGTTTGTTGATTTTACATGTTAGTGCCATGCGAGGTTTGTTCTTCCAAAGATGCTTGTGATTCTGTTTAAGTTGTAGTATCATGCTAGGTAAACGTGATTGATGTCGGTCATTGCTTGCTAGCCGGAATCATTGATTTACTCGGTATTCTTGGATAGAGTAGTAGGGTTTGTCATCATCCGGAGGTGAGAGCGGACATAACGTACTTTGTCCCCACCGGTCGGGAGTAGAGCGAAGCATAACGTACATTGCTTCCCCGACGGTAGATGTGGATGTAGCTACCACATCGGCATAAGCCTAGTTTGTAGCTCGCTAGAGCGGAACCACGCCAACGGTGCAAGCCCGCCTTGGCCGGTTCTTAGCTTCGGTGGTGGTACACAGCCGCACAGATGAGTGCCGAGGGCCTCGCACTCACGTGTTCGGTGACACCGTTTCGAGTCTTAGGCATGCGTGCACGCCCGCGTAGTTTGCCCTTAGGCCCCGCATTTACGCCGGTTGCGAGAAGAGCATGCGGTGTCGCGCGCACTGCGCGTTAGTAGCCGGTTCGGAGAGCTCCCGGGCTAATGTTCGTGAGTACACCGTTCCTTCCGATTTAGAGCGATCGGGTACTCTCCCGATAGTCCAGTTGTTAGCGAGGGTAAGAGGCCCTTGAGGACACCCATTGGGATTGGCTTTTGAGCTAATCAATTGGTCGAGGAGAAAGACCCTCGAGGGTGTCGGACATCTTGGGATCGGTTTTTGAGCCGATCAATTGGCCGAGGAGAAAGACCCTCGGAGATGTCCCGGATTGGTTATGAGAACCAATCATTAGGCCGGAAGTAGGAGACTTCGATGATTCCAAGTAAGAGACTTCCGATGTTTCCAGATCTTGTATTATGAGCTCGTTGAGTTATGATCTGTGTTGTTAGTTGCTTTGCTTGCATATTGAGGTGCTAGATGACTGATGTATCGTATTGTACCCCGGTTGGGGATTCTTACTGAGTATGTTTATACTCACCCTTATTTATCTTTCAGGTAACTTGGGACAACACTAGGAGGGCTAGCGGAGGGGGCTGATTGATCATGGGAAACCGCCGGCACTCTGTCTTTTATTATTGCATTGTTTATTCAGCATGTAGATGGACAGGAGTCCTAGGGGAACATTGTTTAAAACGTTGCTTAAATCGTATTGTACATTTTATTAAACACTGGCCAGGTTGTTTTACTTTGTAGGATTGTTTAAAATGAAAATTGTTGGTTATGTTTTAAGGGCTCCCCCTTCTCATATGTTTTGAAAGGTTTTTTTTAATATAAGCTCTAAACCGCTTGTTATCATATTTAACTTGCATGCTGAGTAAGATCCCAGGTTTAGGACCATGTTTTGGGTCGGGTTCTTACAATTTTAGACCATAATTTTCTATTAGATTTGAATATCTAACATTATGTTACAAATTTTATGCTCATGTTGATCATTAAGTCCTTTTTTGAAGAATATTTTTTTTTAAGTTTAATAATAATCGGGAGAACTTAAAATCATGACATTTTAGTTATG
Source organism: Sicyos edulis (assembly GCA_036507275.1). Taxonomy (NCBI): domain Eukaryota; kingdom Viridiplantae; phylum Streptophyta; class Magnoliopsida; order Cucurbitales; family Cucurbitaceae; genus Sicyos; species Sicyos edulis. The sequence goes on from CM071848.1 coordinate 22,576,280, forward strand.
GGCACATACTTTTGTAAGTTGAACTTTGTTCTCATTGATTCTAGAGATGTATAAAAATTTCCGAACAATGAACTATCCAGTCCAAATCATAAGAATTTCGTTGAATTATAATTTTCTTTAGATTCACTAAAAGAAAATGTATATAATAAAGTGAGTTGGTTCTTGAATTGCTCCTAGCTTTTGCGTGGATTGGCTAACTACTTTGGCTTTGCCAAAATAGAACCAAAATTTACAAATAAAAAATTTACTTTATTATATTTACGAATTTCCATCCAACTCAACATGAACTAAAAGTAATATTATGTAAAATTATACGTTTGTAAGTTTAATGTTTAACAAGTTAAGTTTTTAGCATGTTGAAAAGAGAGTATAAAAAGTTTGATATCAAACAATATTGTTTTTTTTTTTACCGATTAAAGAGAATTAAACTTGGACTACCTATTTTGTTAACATATGTTCTTTGTTACTAACCTACATTATTGATACTCTTACCAACGTGCTAAGAACTTAATTAATTTGTAAAAATAATAAAGTAAAATTGCATGATGCATGTGCTGTAAATTTCATGGGACTTATCTTTAGCATATATGTGTTCTTTATTCAAGTTAACAACGAAAAAAAAGAGAGTCCAATATAAGTTCTTAGGTGTCGTACAAAAATCTTCTAGCGAGCTAGGACAGCCAAATTCCCATATTTTAAGTTATGGGAAGATCTTAAATATATAAGGAGAAGACCACCTCACTAATATTTGATCTTTTGAGAATATGTGGTTGTTTTTTGTCCTTAACAATATATAATACAAAGAGAAACTTTTCCAAAAAAAACAAAACTACACAAGGAGAAATTGACAACTTAGAAGTACCAGAGGTTTGGTTACAAAGGACCTTCTTCTCTGTGCACAATTTTGAGCTAAGCAAGTCAATTTTATTGCAAAGTGTTATATGTATAGTCAAATTACATAAAACTAACATACAACAATGGCTATGATGACAAACTTGATAGATTCAAAGAAGGAATAAAGTTAACCCAAAAGTAAAGAAAGGGAGTTGAAGTAAAAAAAAAAAATTAAAATTAAAATTAAAAAACCAAAAACAAAAAAGAAAATAAAAAGAAAGAACTACAACCTTGTTGCTAGAGATCTCATAAGTTATTTTACGACACCTAGCAAATCACCTTTTCTTACAAACCAGATATGTGTCCAAATGATTCTACGCAAAATATGATGAGTTGCTCATAAACACAATGTTCCCATAGATAGGCAAGTTACATCAATTCTTGTGCATTTTTCAATTAACAGATTAATGAGACATCTTCATCTTATAATTTAAAAAGAAAACTTTAATCATATTCATTTGTATCATGTTTTAAAATTCAAACTAAGGATGCATTCTTAACTTATAAGGCATTCCAGGATATTAGCAAAAACTCAATGGTTTCGAAAGAAAAATCAATGTATTATTTAAAATATGTTTAATTCAATGAAAACCTCCCCTACACCTAAACTATACATTGTCTTCAATGTATAACAAAATTAAACATAATGTTCACAAAACATTGAAAAATATAAAAAAAGTAAACTCCCTTAATTTGTGAACGATAGTCTTGATATTAAGAGAAGTGGTGGTTCATGCCTGATTAAAAATTAATGGCCTGCATGAAGAGAAGAAAAATAAAGTTGAATTAGAAAATACTAAAAGGGAAAATTAAAAATAGAAATTTAGGTTGCCTCCCAATAGTGCAATTGTTTAATGTCTTTTTACTCAATGTTTTGAATGTTTATCAGGGTACATAAAATTCTTCAATTTTTTTTCAATCCCTTCTTACTTGAATTGATGTAGCCTACTAAGTCTAGCAGACTTTATACTTTTCGAAGGCACCAAACAAATAAATATTTTTGTTATTTTTGCAATATAAGTCATCAAAATAAAATGACAGAAACTTAAACTCTAAAGATTTGTGCGAATAAAGAAAAGAAAAATCAGTTTGAAGAAGATTTATGAAAGTAAAATAATGTTAGGCTTTTTAGCCTCATACTTTATAGCATGAATTTCCTCTTGCTTTATAGGGTCATTTTCTAATACTCTATCACAACTCACATTTGATGTGGCTCAAACACTCGAAGTCATCTTCACTATCAATAAATGTTATCTCAAGACTTCTCACCTTAGTAGTATTAAGATATTGTTTCTCTTCTAGACCCTCCAAATTTCTAACAGTATCAGTCAATTGAGTAATTTGATTTCCCAAATTCCCCAAGTTAGCTCTAGTTTTATATTTAAACTGATGATTTTCTTGTTGAAATTGAAGAATATTGTTAGCTATAGTTTTAACAATATCTTCTAAAGACATACATAAGTTTAAAGTCTGAGTTTCTCTAGGCACTTGAGATGATCTATTACAGTCGTCAAAGTACAAATTTTGTTGTCCTTGATTTCCATAACAAAAATTAGTGACCAACCAATTCATAATTGTAGTAATCAGAATATGGCTCATGATTGGTTTGGTATTGATTATCAAATTCTCTTATGGTATTGACTTCTTGTACGAAACTAAAGCACGACAACTACTTCTATCATGGTATCATCCGTTTAGGTTTCTTTTTTCCACCACTTCTTCTCTTTTTTCATACCCTAGCAGCAGCCACAAACTTTATTATTCTTCTTCTTAATTCTTTTTTCCTTTTCTCTGTTATCAGCCACCATGTCTCACCTTCCCCTACTGATTCTTCTCTACATCCTACTCTTCATATCTCAAGTATAAACACATTCATCAAAGTCACCCCCTGAAATTGAAAAAAGCCATTATACCACCTGAGCTGAACTTTTTAAAATTCATGCCAAAGCCTACCAAGTTCTTGACCATATAATTCCTCCAACAAAAGAAAAGGAGAAGGCTGCTAACCTTTCCATAAAAAATGCCGACCTTTCTCTTCGGTCGCAGATAGATGTTGTAGTCCTTAGTAGATATATAGTGCAATATCTATTGATCTTCTTCATACATTTATTGAGTCGGATTCGACTACCGAATTAGCATGGAACATGTTAAGAGATACTTTCTCTGACAATAAGAACTCTAGGTCTCTCTACCTTGAACAAGACTTCTCTAAAGTGCAAATGGAAAATTTTACAAATGCATCATCTTATTGTCAACATTTGAAATTAATCACTGATCAATTGTCCAATGACAGATCCCCCGTGTCTAATGACAGGGTTAGTACTTCAACTTGTTTCAGGTTTAACTGAGTTATGCTACTGTCGGTTCTCAGATTCGTCATGGTGACACGCTTCCTCTATTCTACAAAGCATGTTCAATGCTTGTTTTGGAGGAAACAACACGTGGGAAAAATGTGTCACATTCACTTGAAAATTTTGCTCTTCTGGTATCCAATGAGAACTCTCCACAACATCGTACTAATCCAAATGGCTCAAACACAAATCGAGGAGGCAGAAGCACCGGACGCAGAAACAGAGGGAGAGGTCGTGGTGTTCAGTACAATAATCGTAGTGGTGGACATCATTCATGTCAACGACCCCAACAATCTTACCCCACAACGCCACAACAACACATTCGAGGTTGGGCATATCCTTCTCCTTGGGCTCAATGGGAACCTTCGGCCACTCCACCCTGTCCTTTTCCTACTGTTGGTTGGCCAAGATCTATGAACTCTTCTACACAACAACAACAACATCCAAGTATTTTGGGGCAAGGACCTAAGCAGCAAGAGCAAGCTCATGTTATAACAAACCAAATTTCTTCTTCCAAAGTACTTACAAATATTCAATCAGCAATGCCCACCTTCTCTATTACACCTCCTGATGATCAATGATACATGGACACCGGGGTTACATCTCACATGACTGCAAATGGAGGTAATCTTACGTCTTATTTTAATATGAGCAACAATCGTAATATTGTTGTTGGTAATTGGCCATACAATTCCAATTCCTTGTTATGGACATGCATTTCTTCCTCATCCACATCCTCTCATGCTTTTAAATAATGTTCTACATGCTCCCAAACTTATTAAAAACCTTGTTTCTGTACTGAAATTTACTATTGATAATACAATTTCTGTTGAATTTGACCCTTTCGGATTTTCTAGGAAGGATTTTCAGTCGAAGATGCATTTAATGAGACGCAATAGCTTGGGTGTTCTTTATCCCATTCCCACAAGACCTTCTCATGGTTTCTCTACAACATCTACTTTTGCTGCTTTATCTCCCGAATTATGGCATAGTCATTTAGGTCATCCGGGAGCTCCTATTTTAAGCTCTCTTCGCCAAAATAATTTTATTTCTTGTAATAAATTTCAGGATAATTATTTTTTTCATTCTTGTCCCCTTGGCAAGCAAGTTAAATTACCATTATATGACTCATACTCATACACTACTTTACCATTTGATATAGTGCATAGTGATACATGGTCATCACCTACTCTTAGCTCGGAAGAGCATCAATATTATGTTTTATTTCTTGATGACTATACAGATTTTCTATGGAATTTTCTCATTGCTAAAAATTCTTAAGTGCATTCCATTTTTTAACCTTTTGTGTTTCTATTTACACTCAATTTGAAAGGGAAATCAAGAATTTTCAATGTGATAATGGAAAAGAATATGACAATAATCTCTTTCATAAAAATTTTGTGATTCAAATGGAATGCGTTTTTTATTTTCATGCCCTCACACATCTCCCCAAAATGGAAAAGCTGAAAGGAAAATTCGAACAATAATAAATATTATTTGAACCATTCTTGCCTATGCATTGTTTCCACCTTATTTTTGGAATCATGCATTACAACATGCCACTTATCTTCTAAATATTCTCCCGTCCAAAAAGCCTTCCTTTCAATCCCCAACAAAATTTCTCTATCAACGAGATCCATCATACTTTTATATTCGAGTTTTTGGTTGTTTAAGTTACCCATTATTACCTTCTACATCTATAAATAAATTGCAAGCTCGATCAACACCTTGTGTTTTTTCGGGATATCCAACTAATCATAAAGGATATAAGTGTTATGATTTATCAAGTAGTAAAATTCTAGTATTGAGACATATCATTTTTCATGAAAATAATTTTCCCTTTTCTAAATTGCATACTCCTTCTTCTACTACCTACGAATTTATGGATGCTAGCATCAATATTTTTGCCTCAACTCATACCACATACTCTAGCTGCCCATATTCCAATTTCGACTCCACTGGCCCAAACACAATCCTCTTCCTCGACTTCTATGCAAGCTCAACAACCACTAGCCTAAATACCACATCTTCCATCTACTTCTGCTTCCCCTATGCAAGAGCAACATTCAAACACTCAAGTGTCATCCACCACATCCCCTCCAAATGTCCAACAAAATTCTCCATCCACATTGTCACCTCTATAACATTCTCCTCAGCCTAGCCCACAAGCACCAGTTTACTCTGCTCAAATAACCACAAGAGCTTAGTGTCACGGTCCAACTTCGTTGATCTCTATGAAGAGATCGTAAGGCACTTGCCCTAACCCGGCGAGCAAGTCAGCCAAACAAAAACGTAAAGCAGGTGGCACAACTGGGTACAACCTCTATCTTGGGACTTGAGAAAAGGTTTTCGAAAAAGGGAGGAAGAAGGTTTAAGAAATGCTTTTGTCTTTTGAGAGGTTATACATTATCACAATAAGGACCACATCAACTATATTGCATGCTCATATAACTTGGTAGGAAGGAAGCTTCTGGTAATCCGTATCATGAGCCAACAGAGTATCGAAGTCTTGTAGGTGCCTTACAATATTTGACTCTCACAAGACCGGATATCTCCTATGTTGTTCAACAAATATGTTTGTACATGCATGACCCTAGAACACATCACATGTTTGTGTTAAAGAGAATCATTCGCTACGTTAAAGGTACTCTAGACTTTGGTCTTTATCTTTACCCCTCGTCACTTAACATGTTTACCTCATACACCGACGCGGATTGGGGTGGTTGCCCCGACACTAGACGGTCTACCTCTGGTTATTGTGTATTCTTGGGGACAACTTGATCTCTTGTCTGCTAAGAGGCAACCAACTTTGTCTCGATCTATTGCCGAAGCAGAGTATCGTGGAGTGGCTAATGTAATATCTGAATCATGTTGGATTTGAAATTTACTTTTAGAGTTACATTGTCCTTTGCCAAAAGCCACTTTGATTTTTTGTGACAATGTTAGTACAGTTTACCTTTCATGTAACCTAGTACAACATCAACGCACTAAGCACATTGAAATGGATATACATTTTGTATGAGAAACGGTTGCTTGTTGTCAAGTTTGTGTCCATCATGTTCCTTCGCACTATCAAATCGTTGACATCTTCACTAAGGTCTTCTATTGCAACTCTTTGTTGATTTTCAAGATAGTCTCAACGTACGCCAACCTCCCATTTCGACTATGGGGGTATATTAGTTTATGTAAATATTTATTAATTTTGGTATGTATATTTAGTTAATAATCATAGCCAAAATATTGGCTTAATGGTAGGACATAATATTGGCTTGATTATAGGAAGTAATTTTAGCTAAATTATATGCATAATTTTAGTTTGTAATCTTGTATATATAGTGGACAAATAATGTGAATGAAGCACCGAAACTATTTCTATCAGAAACTTTGTTGTACTTGCCCTACAACCATTTGACGAATCAAATCAATTAAAACACATATTTGACTTTTAAGATCATTTAACTCATTAACTTCAAGAACACTTCCATAATATGTGCTTCAATAATGTTGAGAATTCTCTGCCAATTATTTTTAAAAAATTTCATTTTTTTTAAAGAAAGACCAATGAGAACTATAATTATGTTTCCTAACAACGACGCCAAATTTAGTCGGATTTTCGAAACTCACCAAAATAATTATTGACTCTTCTAAATCTAACTTGAAGAAATAATAGAACCAAGTTGAATCCGAGATGAACCAAGAATTAATTTATCAATATTAATTAACAATTAATAAAAAGGGGTTATGGTGTTTTGAATAAAATTATAATTAAACTCTAAAATTTAATAAAAAACAAACAATGATACGAAAAATTCTAATTCAATGGTTCATTTTACTCCAATTGCAATCTTGATCATGAGCTAAAAAAATTAATTTAAAAATATGGAAACTAACAAGATTAATCAAATTTAGAAAATAATTAGGAACTCAAAATATTAAAAATTTAGCAACCATAGTCATCGACATTAATGATAATTCTATATTGATAATTATGTATTAATAATACATATTACTGTATAGATGAATATTTATAATACTGTATTAATGATTATGGAGACAAATATTTTAAATTTTGCCTACATTTGTAATTATATTGTAAGAATAATACATTTAGTACCATTTCCCTTAAATATATCAATTCAAGAAATTTGTCTACTATTTGGAAAAAAAAGTAAAATAAGCAATTGTTCTCCTATTTTATTGACTTTGCTTTGACATCAAACTCAAAACTTATTATTCAATTGATTGAGTACGATAGCCTTCCATACCAACCAAATAATAACATTAAAAATAATAAAAATGACTAAACTAAAATTTAACTAGTCGAAATAGCTATCGAATGAATCGGTGGCGCAATAATTTCATTGTCCAGTTGTAAATCAGCTCAATACCAACATACTAAAAAACACTACTCAAAATAGCTAGAAATTAATTAACTTGTTTAATTTTTTTTTCCTTATTATTTATTATGTAAGCCGTGTAATTTGAAACAATCACAAATATTAACACAAATAAGCCAACCTCTTGCAACAATCAATTTACTGCCATTCCAAAATTATGTATGACACGTATGAATTGATAATAACCTAAGACATGAATTCAATTTAGTAACAATTAATCTCAAGAATAAGGACATGGAAATAATTAATTTTTAAATTAAAATAAATTCTATTTGGTCGAAAGTTTTATCAAGCTAAAATTGAAATTAAAAACACCATTAAATTAGAAATTGAAATTTAACAAATCATATGAAAAGGCAACAAACGATGTACATGGGATGAATCATATAAAATTGAAAACCAAAACCCAATTTGGCTAAAACAACATAACCAAGTATGTCCTTTGCTCTCTCATTTTCTCTATTCTAAAGCCAGAAAAAACTTAATTTGAAAACTTCCCTCCCCTCTGTCAATGTGAAGATATAGATTAGATAATATTATTATTATAATCGAAACAATAAGATCTTCCTCTAAAATCTTCCGGAAAGATATTTGTTGCGGTCTTGTATATTTTCCGATATTAGATATATTGTTGTTTCTCCTATATAAAGAGAATTAGGTCTACAAAATTAATTATTAAGTAAAAATACAAAACCCTATTCTCTTATTTGTTTTTCAGTTGTTTGTCTTGGTATCAGAGCTTCCAATTGCCAACGCCAATCTTACAGCAAACTTAAACCCTAATTTAGCAGCCTTCTATTAAACCAACTTCTAAATTAAATTACCAGTGTTAAACTTGATCCTACTAAATTTTTGTTATGGAAAAATCTCGCCATGCCCATCTTAAAATCCTACCGACTAGTAGGACATTTAAATGGAGAAGACAAATGCCCTCCAAAACATTTCTCTAATCCTTTTGTTGCAGGTATAGGTGCTTCAGCGCCGTCAGAAGTGTCAGTCGTAGGCCTGACAGACGGCGCATGATGGGTTGCAATTCCAATGCTAAAATACTGAATAGTAATTCATTCTAAGAATACTTATGCTGAGTACACTAGGAATCACTTACGTGCAAGTATACGCGGTCGGGAATTGCAACAAGTAATAAATATATAAATTTATTGATCCCACAAGGATTGATGTCTAGAGCGAATACAGTTCAAGTCAGAGTCATGCAGAAAAATAAAGAAGCATACGTTGTTTGAGTTGAGTGATTTTTGCTTTGTAAAATAAAGTACAAAAATAAAATGCTAATGCATGCAATGCAATGAGTAATGCTAACTAATTAATCCTAGAAGATTCTAAGCGCACGGACTAGCCAAAGACTGTCTTACTTCCCTAACAATTATTATTTTCGTAACAAATGATTTATGGTCAAACCAGCTTCAACTAAGAACTCAATACTTAGCCCAGGGCAACTTAAGCATTAGTGAGGTTATCCCTAACACCCTAAATAGTGAACTTTACTCAACCTAAAGTAGCATACTGGGTCAACATGGAGTTCTTCTTCTGATTCGTCATAAGGTACATGCGTGGGTAGCTAATCGATACACACACACACACATACACATTCTAATCATAAAGAACTACGCACACACATTCTAATCATACTAATCATTCTAATCATGCGTGGGTAGCTAATCGACACACACACACACACACACACATTCTAATCATACTGGGTCAACATGGAGTTCTTCTTTTGATTTTGCGACCTATGCTCTTAACACATTCTAATCATAAAGAACTAACATGCACTTCTATAACGCATTCATATCAATAAACATAATATAGAAGTTTAAACCAAATGATTTTCTTACTACTATGAAATGTTCAAAGTCTATAAACTACTTCTAATAAAAACAGTAAATGGAATTGGCACGGCTGAGTATGAGTAGTCCTCTTGTCATCAGTTTCCACACATCACCAATTGCTTCTCGCGCTTTGACGATTGGCTCATGGCCAACTGACTAGTTCATCAATTTCAGCTTCTTGCCATGGTATTTATAGAATTGAATTCCTTGGCCAGCAAGTTGAGATGAGTTGTGCAAATCTTCATAAATGCAAGATTCCATGATTTTCATCAGGATTTATTTGATTGATGCCATCTTAATTACATGATTGATTCTTTCCTTGTTGACGTGCCTTTTTTCGAACGCGTTTTCCTTTTTTGAGTTACGCGACTCTACACGCTGTCTGGTCACCATTTGCATTGTTTTCCTTTCCCGCGATGCTACAGATAATCCTGCGAAAAAAACATTGATTAGGCATAGTTTGGTTATCTTTTGCGTTCAATTGCATATCCATGCTTCTGATGCTACTTTATGAATGCATGCTAATTTTCTAAGCTATTTTTTCACATTTCTTCTATGAATGCTTGTTTTCTCTATTCTATTTCTAAAATAAAGCATATTAAGACAGTCTAAAATACGCTCTATTTGTGATTTATCACATCCCCAAACTTACATCATTGCTTGTCCTCAAGTAATGCTTAACCGCTTAGTTAGCTTATTTTAGTTAACTCAGCAGTTTTACTTTTTTGGATCTACTTTCGCGACTCTTATCACATGTCTTATTTCTAGCAAGAACTTCTTCCTCTTGCCAGTTTTCAAACTTTCCAAAAGATTCAGGGTTAACCTTAAAATCTTCTTTACCATGACTGATAGATTGTTCCTCATCGCAAGTACTCTTTGTTACTCAACCTATTGTATTGCAATCGTTTTTAGTCCAAAGTTTGCCCAACTTACTCTGCGAAGGTATCTATTCCGGGCCTTGTGTCCTTTGAGGATTCTATATGTTTTTTGCATTCCTCGCAAGTTGCACTCATATCTACTAAATTCCATAGTTCTTAGCCTAAATCACTTAAGCATCAAGAAATCTATCTAAGCAAAAGAATTTTAAGCTTGGACTAATGTAGACAATGGAATACTTAAGGTATTCTTGGCCTCATTCGACATTCTTATTTTTGCCAGGGTAAGTTGATTTTCCTTTTTTGAAATAGAATTCTCGGGCTGCTCTCACTCCCAAACTTAAAATCTTCATTGCCCTCAATGAAGGTGAGGCCTAGTTCCCCCAAACGTGGCTATTTTATTGTGATTACTCTGAGCTATCGTGAGTTTTTTAGGCTTCCTTGCGAATTTTTGGATCTTTTTGCCATTTATTCTAAAGATTATTCTAATGCTAGGTTTGAATCTAAGGGAACTTAAGAATTCTACGACTTGAAATAGTGTTTCTGCCAAATTTAGTTTTACGACAATAGTGCTTACTAGACTTTCAAAAGAAGAACCTCTAACTTTATAGATATTATGTGAAATAAAATAACTTGTGTCCTAGATGCATGATCCTACCAAAAAATAAACATAAAATGCATACAAAAGAAAATAATATGTAGAAAGCATAAAAAGAAGAAGAGAGCAAGACTTCCATCTAGATTGCTGCTCAGCTGCTTTCTTTCCCTTGCCCTTGGCGAGCTCCAAATTCTCCAAGTGTTTTGGAAATTCAGGCCATTCGGAGTATTCTTGAAGTGCCTTGGCAACTTTTAAAATTAGCTTGTCCCTTGAATTTGCATAATCCTAGTAGTTATCTGAATTTTTTAATAAGGACTCGAATCGTTGAACTAGGCTATCTATATTAATGAGTGTTATCTCATTTTCTTCTCTGCCTTGTTCCTCTCTATTATCTACTTTTCTTTGACAGATCCTTAACAATATGTCGGTTGTTTGCGGTTGAACTCCTTGCTCCATAGACAGTTGTGTAATGGTATGCGGGAAAAACATCTTCCTGCGATTAACTGAAGCTCATCGCTGAATCTGTCTTTCCACTATTTTTCCCAAGTCCATGCTTACTCCGCTTGTGATTGCATAAAGTAGAAATGTTTGCTCCCTCTTGACTACCTTTGTGTTTGACGAACGCATGATTGCTTTTTAATGAAGATAATCCATTCACGCAATTCTGGCTTAATATATTCTATAGGGAATGTCCATCGAGTTTTCCATTTGGCTTCTTCTACTCCAATTGTCCTTACACACTCCTTCAATTGTGCTTTGGTTGGTCTCTTCAGCAGCTTTTGCCCTTCCTCTCTATGATCATCAGGTAGATAGAAACTTCATTTAAAGTCGTCGATCTACAATCAATCAGCTGCCCTTCTACTCGAGAAAATAATTTCCTTTCTCTATTTAAGTTCGTGATAGCGCTAAATAATAGCACTATTTAGTCCTTAAAAACGCGCGCTAAATAAAGAAAAGCAAAGCAAGTGAATAGCATAATGCGGAAAGAAAGTGCAAATAGCCATTTAATTTGTCGTAGTGCAATTAGCATCGCACAACGTCATCTTTGCGACAACTTATTATTTTAGCTATAAAATGCAGATGTAAATGCGAAAATAGGGTAATTAAGTAGAAACTGCTGATGTGTCCTATTACTCACAGAAAATCATTGCATAAGGAGTGGCTGAAACATAAAAGGAAGGAAATAATAGGCAATCAAGTCGTCGTGCAAAAGGAATGAAGGAGAAGAGAAAAAGTAAACATGATCGGCAATCAAATCGAGTAATCAACGGAACCAAGAAGGAAAGTCTTAAAGAAGAATATTCGAGAAAAACGTGGTCGGCAAGAAACCCTTGACGACTATAAAAGGAAGAAGAATCAAAGGAGAAGGTGTGCTAATTTGGAAGGGAAGTTACCATTGATGAACAATAAGACATCGGGGTCTCGTTGGAGATCCCGTTGGCCTCTGTTCATCTGTAAGTCCTTAAGAATTGCGTACTAGGGCGGTGCTACAGATAAAAACGCCATTGGCAACAGTGTTGACCGAATATCTACATCATAGATAGCTTGTTAACTGTTATTGTATTCTGCATTTCATACTTAGTTATCAAACACAACATGGTCGTTTTTTTCTTAATTAAATCTACAATTATTTTGTTCAGACTTGATCTCCAGCAACTTGTATAAGTAAGTTAATTAAAAGAAAGTTAGCAAGTCATATATTCTGGTTATGAGTCTAAAATCAAGATGTGAGGATTACAAATAAGTACTGCGGTTGTTTTATTTACTTTGATTCGATTGATAATCCACTTAGAGGTGTTTTGCATCAACCTTAGAAAAGGAGGTGTTAAGGGATTAGTCCGCCTGTTCTCACTAGGTAAGTTTATGCTTATACTAAGCACTTTTCAGAGGGGTGTTAGCAATAACCTCCTCACTAGTTGCATGCGTACGTGTGGTGCCTAGCAGCAAACCTACGGGCATTGTATTGGTAGGTTGCAACTAAGTATTCCGGAAGGGAGCTTGGAGTTTAGTCTAGCATGTGTTTATGTCTTATTTAGTTGCATTTTCATAGCGTCAAAATAGCATGATTAATTGGAATTGAGACAACTCAATTGTGGGTGATCCAATTTATAATGTTGAAATTAAATTAAGTATGCGTCGACTCGTTACCCATGTATGCTAGCCTTTAGCTGAGTTGAAAAAGGAACTTGACGAAAGACCCTTCAGGTTACGTTAGTATTGCACGAAGCATCTGTCGTGCTAAGAAATGGGAAGTTAAGTAGTAACCCCGCTAACAGATGCAAAACCTAAAACTTAATCATGTAATGCTGCATCGGAAGCTGGGCGCTACATCCACAAATGTGGAAGCATTGTGAGATTGGGCAGTATGAATTCAAAATCACTGAGCAACACGTTTTTGTTTAGTCAAAATCTCTAATAAAGCCAAGCACTTAGATTTACATTAGCATCAGCATCTACATAAGAGTCAGCATAGTGTGTGCATTATCCTTTCCATCATTTTGCATAAACCAAATCACACTCTCTCAACCAATTCGTGTCTTTTATGTTTTTGACCTTTAATAGAAATCAATCGCTTCAAATTCTCTGTGGGATCAATAAATTTATATACTTATTATTTGGTGTAATTCTCGACCGCGTATACTTGCACGTAAGTGATTCCAAGTTGGCTTAGAATAAGTCAATTTAGAATTAATTATTGTTCAATATATTAGCATTGGAATCGTCGAGTCAATTTTTTGGAGTCGTTGCCGAGGAATTCGTAAAGAAATATGATGCATATTAAAGGTGGTTCTTAAAATCGGAAGACTGACTTGTTAAATTTTACACATAGGAACACTATGAAGCAGAAGCAACATCAATAAGACCGCGTGGAAAAAGGCAGTATACTTTCATATCAACTATATCTGGACAACACAAGTGTCAGGTAACAAGTCGAAAAATATATATACGCATTGCTTTCAGGAGCAGAATGCGTAAACTATAAAATTTGAATAGCGAAAGTGCATTCTTGGAATGCAGAAAGCATTAAGGTAGCACATGCTACTACTGTGCTTAGCAAAAATTTGTATTGATTAGAATTCTCCAATGAAAATACGCGCGAGCTAAATTATACATATCTTTATCAAGAAAGTTTTATATTTACATGCTTTCAACGATTTAGATAAATTAGGAATAGCCATTATTAAATTCCAAAGTAGGCAGTCTTAGTATTTTATTTTGTTAAAAAAAAAAGAAAAGAAAGAAAACCATCGTTCATGATTACAAAAGAACTAACGTTGTAAGAACATGAAACCCAAGAGTCGACGCGCATCGTTTAATTAAAATCTAACCGTTGGGGGGCCATCATATCTACCAAGAGGTAAATCAGTAATTTCAGCAGTTAGTAATTCATCTATAAAAGGAACTGATATCGTTGGTTGAATTAATGAAAACTCTTGAATCTCTCTGAAACCCTACCATTCGAATTGATCAATTCTTTCCTTTACTACACAATATTCAGTTTCGTTGTTTGCTTGTTTCTTTGTTTCTTATGTTGTTAAACTAACCTTGTAGGAACGAATTCGATGGCATCCAACAACAACATGACTGAAATTTCAGCATCTGTGGCCAAGAAGCAAGTTACCCCAAGGCAACTTGTCGCGCACGAAACTTCAGAAGTGCAAACTAGGCTTTCATTCCCAAACATTGTCGCATTAGGGATAAAGAATTATATGGAGATGGATGAAGTAACCACCGCCATAGGCGAAGGGTCCAACACACGAGACCAGGGCACGCAAGAGCCAAGACTGGCTCAAGTAATTTCTATGAAGGGAATGCACAAAAGAATCAGTGGTACAGAAGCATCTCAGAAAGCAGAGTTGGCAAAAAAGCATGAAGAAGAAGAAGAAAACTACAAGAAGGCCTTAGAAGCAAAGGATGCAGAGTTGGCTAGACAGCTTGACGAAGAAGAAAGGGGAAAAGGTTAAAAAAAGGGCAAGAAATTGACGCAAAGGAAAAAGGAAAAGGAATTGCTGATCCATTAGTAGAAGAACCTCGATCGCAGCCAACATAAGCGAAGCGAGGAAGCAGAGACAAGGCGATAGGAATAACCGAAGCTGAAAAGAGAGAGTTTTTGCAAGAGCAGAGCTTTGCAAGGGCAATGCTCGAAGATGACATCCAAGCAACCATTACGATGAGAGGATGAGATGATTTCTGCAGACCGAGCATTGACGCAAACCCGACTTGGGTGAAAAAGTTCCATGAGAATGGAACGAGAGACGAAAGTTGCAGCACAACTGTTGCAGGGAAGCCAATCGATTAGAGTGCAGAAGTATGGAATGAACTATTTGGATTCAAAGGATACGAAGAAGCACATATCGATAGGCTAATAAAGGTTCCTACTCCATCAGATTTGGTAGCATGTCAACGCACAGTGGCTTTACGAAACACTGAATGGGGGAGGAATAAACCAATTCCACGCTTCGTCCGCAACTTCTAGGGACATCACTGGAATAACTTCATAAAAACCAGGATCATGCCAACAACGCATGACACAACGCTGTCTCAAACAAGGATGCTCCCAATAAATGCTATCTGTGCAGGTCTAACAATTGACATAGGGCGAATCATCAAAGAGGAAGTACAGAAGCACATGGGGAGCAGGACAAAGAAAAAGTTCTTCCCACACTTCATCACGGCACTATGCGTTCACACCAAGGGTTGCACTGTGAAAGAAGGGAGTAGGCGCTGAAGGTCTGAGGAGTCTTCTAAATGGCAAGCAACAAATAAAGACCCAAAGATTTGACAATCAGGGTATAAATAACGCTGATAAGTGCAACTTTGAGAGTAGAAGTGCTGACAAAACTAGACACTGAGAATCAGCAAAAATGAAGAAAGCAAAGAGTACGACATGTACAGAAGATAATGTCGCCTACCCCAATGCCACTCATAAGCTAGCACCTCAACAGCATGGCGATGACGTTGGTAGTGAGCCAGAAGCCGATGAAACCCAGCCACTAAAAAGAAGACGGAGGGCAACCAAGAATGTTGAAGAAGTAATGGCTACACCACCAGAGAAGCAGGAACCCCGAGATAGTCAGCATAGCAAAAACCGCTCGAGTAAAGAAGAGAACCCTCATCAATAATACAAAGAATCGTGGATTCCACATTGCCACTACAACAAGATCATCAAGTTTTTAATACTGTCGCGGATTCCACTTCGCCACCACCGCAAACAGAGGCATCCACACAAAGAACCCCAAGCACACTAGACGACGAATTACAAAGGCTAACCAGCCTATGGAATGGGGCAGATCAAAGGAACGCAGAATTACAAAGTCAAAGTTATAAAACATTACAAATGACAATAACATAAATCCAAATTCAACAATACAAGTTCCAAAACTCTTTCAAGATGCATTATAAAAGAATCAGACTATGCAGCGGCCTTCCCATGATCCATCAGCTCGCTCCTCTAGCCACCCCGATGCTATGCCAAGTTACCTGGTGGAGAAAACCACAGAAAGGGTGAGTACAAATTGCACTCAGTAAGGATTTCCCAACCGGGGTACAATACGCACAATAAATCACCTAACACCCTAGCATACAACACAACAGTTCAGAACATGGCAGTCTTAAACAGTACAACAGGATAATCATCAACAAGGTCTAAGCTCACAGCCATACAAGGTTAGCACACACTAGGCTAACTAACAGGAGTACAATACAAGTAATCTCAAAGATATAACAGCACAACAAGCAAGGTTAGCACACCCTGGGCTAACTAAGGACAACAACACACTGGGCTAGTCTTGGCTGCAGCACACTGGGCAGCCCTGAACTACAACACACTGGGCAGTTCTGCTCAACCTGATTAGCAGCACACTGGGCTAACAGGGGACAGCAACTCACCGGCTAGTCCTAGAGCAACATGGGTAGCAACACACTGGGCCAACCCGGGAACAACACACTGGGCCAATCCTAGAAACTGGTCAGCACACTCTGGGCCAACAAGGGACAGCACACACTAGGCTAGTCTTGGACTGCAACACACTGGGCAGTCCTGAGCAAACCGAGCCAGCAATCAACTCGACTGACACTCGGGACTCCCTAAGGACTCTAACTGAGGTTACAGTCATAGTATAATAAATAACAAGTCCCGGATACAAGAATATAAAGCAGACAGATAGACAAATCAATAAACAAGGAAGCATATAAACAAGATATATTCTACATGCCAATCCTAACAACAATTCAGGAAGAACTTAGCTACAACATGCTAAAGCATACATCACCACATAACATATACAACATACAATTCCATTTTACACACAATAGAGAATAAATAGAGCTAAGCATCTACAAGCACTAACAGTTTATATAAACCTATCCACTAACAGTTTATATAAACCGACAACCTGCAGAAAAGCCTATCCACTAACAGTTTATATAATCCAGACAACGTGCAGAAAAGCCTATCCACTAACAGTTCATATAAATCTAGACAGCCTGTAGAAAACCTATCCACTAACAGGACAGTACCAACACACAACTAGGAGTTATCAATGAGGTGCACAGGGCCCACACAACCCTGGCAAGGAACCCTTACCTGTCAACAGTGGAATCAAAACCCCGAAGTAAGCCCTAAGCTGCAGAACACCTCACAAGCTGTCCTAGCAACAGAACAACAAGTCACAAACCAAACCACAACAACCAAACAACCATGGATTAGGGCTTTACCGAAACCCAAGCAAGGCTTCAACCTCCAAGGGTAGTCTAGGCCAAGCTAGGTCCAACCACACACAAGAGAACTCCAAGCTCCTTTCTCTTCACTCTCGGCTAGGGCATACAATCCAACACAAGGCATAGGTTAGTTTTAGCTTAATCACACAACAAGGCACAATTCCCACATGGTGCTCTCGGCCACCAAGGGGTTTTAGGACAAAGAAGCACACATCACTTAAGCACCACTCACCTTGTAGTCTCGGCCAAAGAAATGACCCTAGAGGCCTCGGCAAGCACACTCCACAAACACCCAAGAGAATTCAGCTAGGGCTACTTGCACAACCAATAAAAGGAATTGAGAACAACAACAACAAGCATTCGAACACAACACAAGAGCAAGAACAAACACACTCACCTAGTAGTCTCGCTAAGAGGAGGAGAAGAGACTATGAGGATTTTGGCAATAGCAAGAGTGAAGGGATTTTTTGATCTTCAACCACCAAACAAAGAGCAAACTTCAAATCTTCTATTCCCAACCAAGAGAACTCGAATCTACAATGAGGACAGAAACATAACCCTTTTAAGTTGAAGTTGGCTCTCGGCCAAGACAAGGAGAAAGAGGAAAAAGGAATTTGCAACACTTACCTTCAAGAGGGATGAAGAAGAAAAGCTATGGAGATGCACACAAAAGTTTGAAGATTGGAGAGCTATGGAGGAAGAGGGGAGAATTCAGCCAAGAGGAGGGAGAGAAAGAGAGGTGAAATTTGGCCAAGGGGAAAATTGAGCAGAATGAGATGTAACCCTAGCAATTTCTCCTATTTTTTATTAATTAAAATTTCCAAAAAATCCCCCCTTCGAGCCCCACCAAAGGAACTTTTTAAAACAATTTATTTTCCTCTCCACAAGCCTCAATTTTCGACAAACACACACCAAGGATCAAATCCTAGCACAACCACAATTTATTTTAATTTTCTCATTTTACCCTAGAGGCCACCAATCTTTCCTAAAATGGAACTCTTGCCCTGGAAATCAAAACCGAAGGAAAACTGAAGTCCAAAACCAACACAGACATTCCTGAAACCCTGAATAACTGAGAGAGCAATCTGGAGGGCAAAATGACCACAATACCCCTGGAGGGTAAAATGACCAAAATACTCCTGGAAACACAAAAAGGGCCTAACAGCCCAACAACTCACCGGGAGGACAACCTGTCAGGCCTGGAGAACTGGAAGGAAAACTTGGGTTGTTACAGGGTGCTATGAATAGGGAGAAGGATAGAATGTTTCGAGAAAGAATTCTGTAGGCTTTAAGCAAGAAATAAGTTTGGGGGGAATCAAGTATCATCTTCATTGGGACAATGAAGAATTTAAGTTTGGGGGTGAGAAATGCACATATTGAACATGATATCAACTTAAAAGATTATCGGCAAAAGAAACGGTGAACGAGCGAATGAGGCACGGGTGATCCAAGTATTCTGCTAGCATTGCTTCACAACCTTTTAGCAGCTAGCATAACATTTTACTCATAGGTACCCAAAAACAAATAAGTCGTGGATAGGATATTTTGAGTGGATAACTGAGTAGTAGCAAACATAAAAATAAAATTAATAAAAATAAAAATAAAAATAAGCATGCAGTCGTAGGTAGGAATTCTTAAAATGTCCAATCTAACACAAAAAAGCACAGGAAGTTAGTGCTAATAAAACAAGAACACTAGTTAACCCTGTGATTCTATGCACTAACGAAGAACCCGATGTTCTAATTAGAAGTAAAACAATAACTCGTGGATTACTCTTCTTCGAAATTAACAAATTATTTTACCTAAATTGCTCGAGGCGAGAAGTAAGTAAGTTTAGGGGTGTGTTAGCGTTAAATAATATCACTATTTAGTCCTTAAAAACGCGCGCTAAATAAAGAAAAGAAAATCAAGTGAATAGCATAATGCTGAAAGAAAGCACAAATAGCCATTTAATTGATCATAGGTGCTATTAGCATCGCACGACATCATCTTTGCGACAACTTGTTATTTTAGCTATAAAATGTGCATGTAAACGCAAAAATAGAGTAATTAAGTAGAAATTGATGATGTGTCCTATTACTTGCATTAAATCGTTGCATAAGAAGTGTCTGAAAAAGAAAATAAAGGAAATAATAGGCAATCAAGTCGTCGTGTAGAAGGAATGAAGGAGAAGAGAAAAAGGAAAGATGATTGGAAATCAAATCGAGTAATCAATGGAACCAAGAAGGAAACTCTTAAGGAAGAATATTCGAGAAGAACGTGGTCAACAAGAAACCCTTGATGGATATAAAGGGAAGAAGAATCAAAAGAGAAGGTGTGCCAGTTTGGAAGGGAAGCTACCATTGATGGCCACCGTTCATCTGTAGGCCCTGAAGAATTGCGTACCAACGCGGTGGTGTAGATAAGGACGCCATTAGCAAAAGTGTTGATTGAATCTCTACACCATAGATATCTTGTTAACTGTTATTGTATTATGCATTTCATACTTAGTTATCTAACACAACATGGTCGTTTTCTTTCTTGAATAAATCTACAATTATTTTGTTCAAACTTGATCTCCTGCAACTTGTATGCGTAGGTTGATTAAAAGAAAGTTAGCAAGTCATATATTCTGGTTATGAGTCTAAAATCAAGATGTAGGGATTACAAATAAGTACAACGGTTGTTTTATTTACTCTAGGTCGATTAACAATCTACTTAGAGGTGCTTTGTATCAACCTTGGAAAATGGGGTGTTAAGGGATTAGTCCGCCTGTTCTCACTAGGTAAGTTTATGCTTATACTGAGCACTTTCCAGAGGGGAGTTAGGAATAACCTCCTCACTAGTTGCATGCGTACATTTGATGCCTAGTAGTAAACCTGCAGGCATTGTACCGGCAGGTTGCAGCCAAATATTTCAGAAGAGAGCTTGGAGTTTAGTCCAGCATGTATTTACTTTCTGTAAAGACCCGACCCAAAAGGGGCTCTAAATGGGCCTTTACCCCAATGCATGTATTGAAAATAAAAGACATTATGAAAAATACATTTCGGATCCCAAGTAAAAATAGAAACATTCAACAATCAAAACATACATTTCTAAAAGCATACTCTGATCAGAGATTTATTTAAACCATTTAAACATTCCACAAGTACAAATATGCTGGAATCCATAAAACGTAAGAAAACATCCTAGGGCTCCGTGCCTGTCTACATGCATTCAGGGAAATAACAAAAGTCAAGAGTCATGATATAATAAAATGGTCGAGATGACAAAGCAGATTCCATGATCACAGCTCCTCCTTCACCATCCTGTCTCCCGCTTGTTACTCGTGGAAAACCACAGAATAAGGGTGAGTAACGAATTACTCGAAGTAGAATCCCCAACCGGGTACAATACGATATACATGATCATCTAGAAGAATGTATGCAAGCTATGAGTACAAACACGAGAGCGGAGCACATAGCTAAGTCCACACTTGGACCTCGGATGCCAACTCGTGGTCTTAGTCCGAAAAGAAATACCACAACACACTATACGCTCTATACGGGAACAAGTCCCGCCCTCACCTGTCTCACGACGATACGAAAGGTGCACTCGCTCAAGATCCCGAGGAGCTCTCGATCGGCGCTGTAATGAGCGTAAGCGCGCGCACCGCATGCTACCGCAAACTCGGGGTGCCGGTCTAGTGGCAAGTCGCCTGAGTTCATCCACCATGCCTAACTAAATCTCCGGATCGGTGTCACCGACATAGGGTGTGAGACTGACACGTGAACTATGTCGGCTGTACCACCGCACCGAGGCTAAGGAACCGGTCGTGGTAGGCTTACACCAGAAGCGGTCCTTGCCCTAACAGTGGCAATCAAGGGCTACGCCGAACACGCCGAGGACGTGCCGATCGCCGGGGGCGAGGCAATGCCAAGTCATCATCCCGACCGTTGGGGCATTTAACGATCCGCCACCCTCACCCAAGATTGCGGGGCCGGTAGTTAGGGTTAGCTAAACCCTAACGGGATCGAGGACGAGTACCATCTCGTGCGTCGATGGGGATGCAAGTTACGTTATGCATCCGCCCGGATGATGCTACCTACGAACTCTAAACCATAGCAATAATAACAATTCAATCAATGCGATCCAATACGTGCTCAATGGATACAAGAAACCTAGCATGATACTACGAAGCAAGAACAGATATCGAACATGCCGAATGGAAAAACTAGCATGGGCTAACATGAGAAACAATACAAGAGTTCATGCCATCGAGAATTCAGAATGAGAGCACCTAGGGCTAAACATGCTAGTAATCATACACAGCATACAAAACAACAATCACAAATATACCGCAGGGGCCCACACAACTCCGGTAAGAAATCCTTACCTTGGTCGGAGGCTTCTACACACAAATCCTAAGTCATGCGGAACAATCCCGAGCTAGCGAGCGGGAACCTAACAAACCAATAATAGTCAATACCTAAAAAGTCTAAAAACAATAGAAACAACAAAGCTCGGCTCAAAGGAACTCACGCGCACGCGGCGACACGAGCTTGAAGTCTGCGCAAGCCGCAGCACGCGCAGGTCGCGCTACCGGCCGCGCTACCGCACGCAGCGGCAGCACGGATGCACGGCAGGGACGCGCGAGCACGCAGCGCGAAGCAGCGTCGGGCGTGTCTTGGCGAGCGGCTTCGAGCGAAGCGCGCGCGCGCTGGCGCGCGGCGGCGAGCGCGACGCGGACGCGTAGGCGCGCGGCGGCTTCGAGCGGCGGCGCGGCGCTGGCGTCTGGCGTCTCGGCGCTGCTGCTGCGATCGCGATCGCACTCTGACGAGCGATGGCGTGCGGGAGGCTGCGACGGTGGATTCTGGCGCGACCTGGTGAGCGATGGCGTGCGGGAGGTCTGCGACGGTGGATCTGGCGCGACCTGGTGAGCAATGGCGTGCGGGAGGTCTGCGACGGTGGATCTGGCGCGACCTTGTGAGCGATGGCGAAGCTTCTGTCCGGCCTGGCGTGCGGCAGGGGCTGCTTCAACAGATCTGGGTGAGGGGCTGGCCGGCTGGACGCAACGATGGCTGCTGGCTGGCTTCTCTCGGCTGGCTGCAAACCACACAACACACACAACACTCTACTTCTTACCTTCGACCAGCATCAATAACCAAATGGGAAGATGAAGAGGATGAAGACTTACCCGGAATGATGATGATCGAACCCAAGGAGATGCAAGGGAAAGAAGAATCAGCAAGGGCTATGGAGAGGGAAAGCTTGTGCGGTCAAGAGGTGATTTGGAGAAGAAGATGGAATAAACCTAATTTTTATTTCATTTAACCAAATGCACCAAAACTCCAAAATCCAAGGCTAACCATAAAATGATGCAGGAAGAGCAACAAGAGCACCTAATGGCTCAATTGGCACACATCTCCACAAGCTTCCCAGAAGACCCGGGTTCAAACCCCGGCTGCAGCACAATTTCCTTTATTTTTACTTTTGCATCAAACCTTGCTCAAACCAAACCACAAACCCCTCCAAAAACCTACAAAAACCATCCAATAATTTTAGTAATCGAAAAGACACAAACGACTCACGGCGGCCCGACCAAATTACCAAATTACCCCTAGGGGCATACCGGAAGACCGGGAAGAAAAACTCGGTCGTTACAATATTCCCTCCTTTTATGACTTTCGTCCTCGAAAGTCCTTAAGACAGCTTGTTTCGGGGGTAATGCAATCTCATCTCGCCTTCCCGCTTCCCAAGTGGCTTCCTCGTAACCCCGATTCTTCCATCGAACCTTTACTAAACGAATCTCGCGATTACGCAACGCCTTGGTCTCAAAGGCAAGGATCCTCACCGGCTTCTCCTCGAAGTTCAAATCCTCATTCACCGCAAAAAGGCTCAAAGTCCACAATGTGCACGGCGGTCCGGCACATCTTGCCTCAACATCGATACATGAAAAACACTATGCACCGCCGAGTAGTGACGAGGTAGGGCTAACCGGTAAGCAACTCACAATCCTCTCTAGGATCTCAAATGGACCAACAAAACGGGGACTCAACTTCCCACGCTTGCAAACCTCGTAACACCTCGCATCGGAGAAACCTTAAGGAACACATGCCGACCAACCTCAAACTCCAAATCTCGACGCCGAACATCGGCGTAACTCTCTTCTCGCTCGCTCGAAATGTCAACATACGAGCTCTAATCTTCTCGTGACCGCACCATTGGTCAATCTATGAGAAACTCGGGACCCAAAACTGTCTATCTCCAACCTCTTCCCGCAACACGGTGGACCGACAACACTTACCATACAAAGCCTCGAATGGAGCCATCCAATCGCCGATCGTAATCGTTGTTATAGGCAAACTCCATCAAGTACGAGATCTCGGTCCCAAACCGCACGGAAATCCAACACACAAGCCCTCAACATATCCTCGAGAATCGATTCACTCTCTCGGTCGACCATCCGTCTGAGGGTGAAAAGTCATCTTTGGCGCACTCTATGCCCAAACCCTTCTCGAGCGCTCTCGTAAACGAGAAGTGAACCATGAGTCACGATCGGACACAATCCTCACCGCACACCATGATAACGGATGATCTGCTCCAAAAACAATCTGCGCTTCACTGCCCACGGTATAAGTGTCTCTACCGGGAATGAAGTGTGCGCTCTTGGTCAAACGGTCGACTATCACCCAAATCGAGAGAACTTCCTCGAGTCCTTGGCAAACCAGAGATAAAGTCCATGGAGATCTCTTCCCATTTCCACTGGGGCACACTCGGTGGTCGCAACAAACCACCGGCCTCTGTCTAGGTGCATTCACTTGCCGACAAGTGAGACACCGGTGACAAACTCTGCCACATCTCTCTTCATTCCCATCCACCGGAAGGTCCGCTTAAGGTCTCGATACATCTTGGTACCCCGGGGTGCCAAGCAAAAGGGGAATCATGGGCCTCAGAGAGCAACTCGCTCATGAAACTCGCAATGTTCGGAACACACAACCGACCTCTATAAGTCAACCCACCGCCCGGTGAATATACAAAGTCAAAGTCACCACAAGACTAACTCACAACCAATCTCTTAAGTGCGGGGGTCACCCAACCGGTTGTCTATAATCCATTTGCCTAATCGACGGTGAGAAGATCCAATCGAGCTACCCCGGCGGTAACCTCACCCAACAACATCGCAACCTCGGCCCGCTCGAACTCTCTCCGCAAACTGGCTGGAACTCAACAACGCCGCGGAGTGCGACGTCTTTCTACTCAAAGCATCGGCCACTACATTGGCTTTACCCGATGGTACAAAATCTCGCATCATAATCCTTTACCAACTCTAACCATCTCCTCTCGCCTCATATTCAACTCCTTCGAGTAAACAGATACTTGAGGCTCGGTGATCGGTAAACATCTCGAATCCGCTCACCATACGGTGTAATGCCTCCAAATCTTCATTGCAAACACCACTGCGCCGCCAACTCCATATCATGAGTCGGGTAGTTCTCGCTCATACGGCTTCAACCGACGGGAAGCATAGGCAATGACCTTCCGTCGCATCAACACACAACCTAATCCAAACTTGGAAGCATCATCAGAGACCACGAAACCACTGTCCCCTCCGGATCGCCAACATCTGCTGTGAAGTCAAATCTGCTTGAGCTCATCAAAGCTCTCATCACACTGCTTGTCCCAAACAAACTCGACACCCTTCCTCGCGAGACGAGTGAGGGGCGAGGCTATAGCGAAAAGTCCTTGCGAACCGACGGTAGTAACTCGCCAAACCGAGAAAGTCTGCGAATCTCGGCAGAATCGAAGTCGGCTTGGCCCACGAACTCACGGCCTCAATCTTCGCGGGGTCCACGGCTATACCATCTCTCGAAACCACGTGGCCTAGGAAGGCCACCGCTCCAACCAAATCACATTTGGAAAACTTCGCATAAAGTGGTTTTCCTCAAAGCCGCCAATACTCGCCTCGGATGCTCTGCATGGTCTTCTTTAGACCTCGAATAAATCGGAATATCGTCAATGAACACGATGACGGCCGTCCAAAAATGATTTGAACACCCTATCCATCATGTCCATGAACGCACTGGGGCATTGGTCAATCCAAACGACATGACCACAAACTCATAGTGACCATATCTAGACTTGAAAGTCGCCTTAGGAATGTCGGCATCCCCGATCCGCAATCGATGGTAACCGGATCTCGGATCTATCTTGGAGAACACGAAGCTCCTCAAGGTGATCGAACAAATCGTCGATACGGGCAACGGATACGTATTCTTCATCATCACCTTATTCACCTCGCGGTAATCAATACATAAGCGCATAGAACCAACCTTCTTTTTCACAAACAGAATCGTGCTCCCCACGGGGACACACTGGACGGATGAACCCTCGATCTAACATCTCCCAGCAATCGAATCTTGATTCCTTTAACTCACGCGGCGCCATACGATCACGGAGCCTTCGAGATAGGGAGGGTCCCCGCTCAAGCTCAATTGTGAAGTCAACCTCTCTCTTCTGGGCAACCCCAGTAACTCCTCGAGAAACACGTCCGCAAACTCCCCGCACGACCGGTGCACGATAAATGCATAGCGAGGGGCGCTCTTCCCGCACAACTTGGCTAGATAGCCCCAAGCTCCATGAGCTAGCAAACGACGAGCTTTCACGGTGACACCATCGGCGGGCAAACTCCACCTGGACTCCACGAAACTTAAAGTCGGGCCGACTCGGCGGCTCAACACTACTTCTTTCCGGTGGCGGTCAATCAACGCGCGGTTAGCAACTAACCACTCCATACCAAGAATCACATCAAAACCGCTCATAGGCGTAACTATGAGCTTAGCCACAAGCAACTCTCCTGGGATATCTCGATCCGGCCATCACTAATCTTATCTCTAGCCAACATATTAACTCCCGAAGGAGTTGCAACAGATAACTCGAACCTAGAGGCTCTAGTCTTAACTTAGCATGCTCGAAGAAACAACACGGATACAAATGAATGCGTAGAACCGTAGAATCAAACAAGACAAATGCGCAGTGATCTAAAACAAGAAGCGCACCGCCACAGGCGGCATCCGTGCGCGCTCGGCCTCTGACGGGTCGTAGCAAACACTCGACCTGCTGGCCGCTACTGGCCGAGCCGCCATAGTGGGTCGATAACAAAAACGGGCCATGTGCCCCTCTCTACCACAACGGAAGCACAATCTAGGTCCACCGACAAGCTCCAGCGTGTGACTTTCCCACAAGTAGCACAAGCGGAACTGCTCGGGTCCTCCCTACCGCTGGCCGAAAAGCGGACCGGAGCTCTCCGCCGATCTCTGCTTCGAAATTGCCCTTGGCGGCGCGCCGCCGCCTCGAAAATCAAACTTCCTCTTCTACCCCACACTGCCGGGACAGACGCCAACAGAGCGGCAACAACCCGCCAAAGGGATACTTCCCATTATAGATCGTGGCTAATCGGATGCCTTCTAGCATAAGTGTCGGGGCCCGAGCCACGACATCTGAGAAACACCCCGCCTCAATCCAGATATGAACTTCCGAATCTTCACTCGGGGTGGCAATCAACCGAGGAGCAAAATATCCATACTCTGAGAACTTGCGCTCATATTCCTCAATGGAATCAAAACCCGCTCGTGTTCCGGAAGAGCTCCACCATCTTCTCTTGAGCCTCATCACCGATGAACTTTACCTTGAACTCACTTTTGAAGAACTCCCAAGTAGCGGGTGGAGACCCACTGGTCTCTCGCTCAAGGTGGACTCCCACCACCATCTCGCCAGGTGCCTCCTAGCACATGAGCCGCACACCTCGGCCTCTCAATATCGGGGCACACCATGATCGTGAAGGTGTACTCCAAATGGGCAATCCACACAGGCCGCCGCTAACGCATCACCGGTGGCATCAAACTTCCCAGAGCTTCCACTTCACAAAATCCTTCACCACCTACCCAATTCCTCGGCACCCTCTCGCCATATCTCGCCTCTGGGGCTACTTGCTCTGTGTGGAGCCGGAGGTGCTACTTGAGCTCACTTTGAACCAATCGAGTCACCGCTCGATCCGGGATCGGGACTCTTCCCGCCATACGCTAACAAGGCACGGGTCTCGCGCCCTCTGGTCACTCAACATGCTGACCATAAAAGCCCTCATAGACTCAAAGAAACTCGCTCCAGAGCGCCTCACGGCGCGGCCATCGCCTCAACGCCCGCTCTAGGCGTAACAGAGGAGCTTCTTTGGTGGAATGCCATCGATCTCGGCTTGGGACGATGTCCTGCAGATCGATCCGATCCCGATACCTCGACCGCTCTCGAACCTCCTCTCGATGCGGGTGATCGCATGTCGCGATCTACATCCAAACCAACAACGAATCAAAACACGCTCACACCACTCCACAACACCAAACAAAGCATACACTAGATGATAGGTATTGTAAATTCTTAACCCTTTTTCTTTCTAAAACAATAAACCTAGGCGTACTGATGATCGCTCTTTGGTGAACATGGAAGGATGACCTACAACAAAAGGTCGAGTCCTACAGAATCTATGACTCGAGCTTTGATACCAATCAGAAAGACCAGGCCCAAAAGGGGCTCTAAATGGGCCTTTACCCCAATGCATGTATTGAAAATAAAAGACATTATGAAAAATACATTTCGGATCCCAAGTAAAAATAGAAACATTCAACAATCAAAACATACATTTCTAAAAGCATACTCTGATTAGGGATTTATTTAAACCATTTAAACATTCCACAAGTACAAATATGCTGGAATCCATAAAACGTAAGAAAACATCCTAGGGCTCCGTGCCCGCCTACATGCATTCAGGGAAATAACAAAAGTCAAGAGTCATGATATAATAAAATGGTCAGAGATGACAGCAGGATTCCATGATCACAGCTCCTCCTTCAGCCATCCTGTCTCCCGCCTTGGTTACTCCGTGGAAAACCACATAATAAGGGTGAGTAACGAATTACTCGAAGAAGAATCCCCAACCGGGTACAATACGATATACATGATCATCTAGAAGAATGTATGCAAGCTATGAGTACAAACACAGAGCGGAGCACATAGCTAAGTCCACACTTGGACCTCGGATGCCAACTCAGGGTCTTAGTCCGGAAAGAAATACCACAACACACTATACGCTCTATACGGGAACAAGTCCCGGCCTCGGCTGCTCATCGACGATAGGAAAGGTGCACCGCTCAAGATCCCGAGGAGCTCTCCACGGCGCCAGAATGAGCGTAAGCGCGCGCACCGCATGCTACCGCAAACTCGGGGGTGCCGGGTCTAGTGGCAAGCCGCCCGTGTTCGATCACCATGCCTAACTAAATCTCGGATCGGTGTCACCGACATAGGGGTGTGAGACTCGACACGTGAACTATGTCACTGTACCACCGCACTTGAGGCTAAGGAACCGGTCGTGGTAGGCTTACACCAGAAGCGGTCCTTGCCCTAACAGTGGCAATCAAGGGCTACGGCCGAACACGCCGAGGACGTGCCGATCGCCGGGGGGCGAGGCAATGCCAAGTCATCATCCCGACCGTTGGGGCATTTAACGATCCGCCACCCTCACCCAAGATTGTAGGGCCACCGTTAGGGTTAGCTAAACCCTAACGGGATCGAGACTGAGTACCATCTCGCACG
Source organism: Sicyos edulis (assembly GCA_036507275.1). Classification (NCBI taxonomy): domain Eukaryota; kingdom Viridiplantae; phylum Streptophyta; class Magnoliopsida; order Cucurbitales; family Cucurbitaceae; genus Sicyos; species Sicyos edulis. The sequence goes on from CM071848.1 coordinate 22,605,566, forward strand.
TCCCGATCGGGGATGCAAGTTACGTTATGCATCCGGCCCGATGATGCTACCTACCAAACTCTAAACCATAGCAATAATAACAATTCATTCAATGCGGTCCAATACGTGCTCAATGGATACAAGAAACCTAGCATGATACTACGAAGCAAGAACAGATATCGAACGTGCGAGAATGGAACAACCTAGCATGGGCTAACATGAGAAACAATACAAGAGTTCATGCGATCAGAATTGAACAGAGCACCTAGGGCTAAACATGCTAGTAATCATACACAGCATACAAAACAACAATCACAAATATACCGTAGAGGCCCACACAACTCCTAAAGAAATCCTTACCTTGGTCCGGGAGGCTTCTACACACAAATCCTAAGTGCGGAACAATCCCGAGCTAGCGAAGCGGAACCTAACAAACCAATAATAGTCAATACCTAAAAAGTCTAAAAACAATAGAACAGCAAGCTCAGCTCGCCGGAACTCACGCGCGGCGACGCGACACGAGCTTGGAGCTGCGGGCAGCAGCCGGCACGGCAGTGGGCGGGCGCCGGCCGCCGCACGCGCAGGCTAGGCTGCTACCACACGGCACGCGCACGGATGCACGGCAGGACGCCAAGCGCGCAGCGAGCGCGCCTGGCGTGCGGGTGAGCGGCTTCGAAGCGGCGCGCGGGCGCGGCGTCACGACGAGCGCGACGCGCGGCCGCGCGCGGCGCGCTTCGAGCGGCGCGCAGCGCGCGGCGGCGCGCGGGCGCGGCGTCTGGCGCTCTGTTGCTTCGCGCGATCCGCACGCACGACGCAGCGATGGCGTGCGGGAGGCTACGACGATGGATTCGCGCGCGACTCGTGAGCGATGGCGTCGCGGAGGTTCGCGGCGGTGGATCTCGCACGACCGGTGAGCAATGGCGTCGCGGGAGGTCGCGACGGTGGATCTGGCGCGCGACTGGTGAGCGATGGCGGCCGGCTGCTTGTCCGGCTTTGGCGTCTGGCGGGGCTGCTTCAACAGATCTGGGCGAGGGGCTGGCCGGTGACGGCGGCGACGATGGTCGCTGGTAGCTTCTCTACCGGTTCAAAACCACACAACACACACAACACTCTACTTCTTACCTTCGGCCAAAGATCAATAACCAAATGGGAAGATGAAGAGGATGAAGACTTACCCGAATGATGATGATCGAACCCAAGGAGATGCAAGGGAAAGAAGAATCGGCAAGGGCTATGGAGAGGGAAAGCTTGTGCGGCCAAGAGGTGATTTGGAGAAGAAGATGGAATAAACCTAATTTCTATTTCATTTAACCAAATGCACCAAAACTCCAAAATCCAAGGTTAACCATAAAATGATGCAGAAGAGCAACAAGAGCACCTAATGGCTCAATTGGCACACATCTCCACAAGCTTCCCCGGGAGACCCGGTTCAAACCCTACAAAAAGACAATTTCCTTTATTTTTACTTTTGCATCAAACCTTGCTCAAACCAAACCACAAACCCCTCCAAAACCTACAAAAACCATCTAATAATTTTAGTAATCGAAAAGACACAAACGACCACGACGCCCCACCAAATTACCAAATTACCCCTAGGGCATACTGGAAGACCGGAAGAAAAACTGGGTCGTTACAATATTCCCTCCTTTTTATGACTTTCGTCCTCGAAAGTCCTTAAGACAAAACAAATCAGTGGTAATGCAATCTCATCTCGTCTTCCCGCTCCCAAGTGGCTTCCTCAGAACCCCGATTCTTCCACTGAACCTTTACCAAACGAATCTCGCGATTACACAACGTCTTGGTCTCAAAGGCAAGGATCCTCACTGGCTTCTCCTCGAAGTTCAAATCCTCATTCAGCTGCAAAGGCTCAAAGTCCACAATGTGCGACGGGTCCGGCACATACTGCCTCAACATCGATACATGAAAAACACTATGCACCGCTGATAGTGACGGAGGTAGGGCTAACCGGTAAGCAACTCTGTCAATCCTCTCTAGGATCTCAAATGGACCAACAATCCACGTATGCTAGCCTCCAACTTACTCGGAAGAGGAATCTGTCGGAAGATCCAATAGGTTACGTTAGTCTTGCACGAAGAATCTGTAATGCTAAGCAATGGGAAGTTACGTACTAACCCCGCTAACGCATGTGAAACCCGAAACTTAATCATGTAATGCTGTAGTGGAAGCTGGGCGCTACATCCACAGAACTGACAAATCTTGCCTTGCGGGAAGCCAAAGCGGAAGCTGAGCGCTACTTAGAATTAATTATTGTTCAATATACTAGCAGTGGAGTCCTTCGGTCAGTTTGCATAGAACTGACAAACCCAATCTTGCCTTGCGTCCATCTTGGTGTGGCCAGGCTTCCCCAACCTAAGCTATCTTGTCATGAATGCTTCTGTCTTGCCTTGATCCCGCCAAAACCTCTTCTATAGTAATGCCGCATACATTGCCTTGTCCGTTTCTGCCAGGCCTTGCTCTATGCTTCCTTTCTTTCCCTTATATGGTAAAGTGCTGCTCGAGGCCATTTGACTAAGGTATGCAGGGCTATTAGTCTTTGAAAATCTCAATGGGTTTCGATGATCGACTCTTCCTCACACCGAATTTATATAGGTGTGGAAAATGAAGTTCGAAATCCTCATGCAAGGAAGGTGATCAATTTATAAGGAAAAAAAATATTCGGTCCAATTCTTTCCTAAAATAAAAAATAAGGAAATTACAAAAATAGAAAAACTTCCTAAAATTACGAAATTAGAAATAAGTAAGGAAAATATAATAAATCTACCTAATTAAAAGCAATTAAATATATTGGTTAAAGTCAGAGATACCAGATTTTCGCATTCCAGAAATGCTGTTAAGCGATTCTGGGCTGAAACTTTACGCTAATTTTGTTTGGCATACTTCATCCTTGTTTTGGCCATATAAGGATTTTTTGGGCGACACCATCTTTTGTCGCTTTCTCTTACCTTTCTTCTCCATGCGCCTTTATGCGTACACTTCCTATCAAACACGCCGTCGATAGGGTACACTATTTTATGCTACAGCTTAGTTGAATTGCCCAAGTGTCGTTGTTTCGACAAATCAATTCCTATGACTCGTGTTCTGTTGTGAACGAGAAAAACTCAGGTACCATCACTGGTGGCCTGTGATTTACCACGTTCCTTTCTTTTTCCTACAAAACGATTGAGTCTGCATCTCCCTTTTCAGGTTGTTGTGAACTTTTATTCGTTGGATCCGCAGATTCATCACCTTTCATGCCTACTTGTTGGCAATTTCCGTCTCCAGTTATACTCTCATCATCTGAGTTATGCTTCGTATCAACCCTGGAGTTTCCTTCTTTGTCATCCATAACACATTCTATTTTATCCACCTCTAGAGTTGCAGGGTTGGAAAACCTTGCCCATGCTTCCTCTTGTTCCTTATAGAGTCGTTCTTGCTCTCTTTTTATCTCTACTGCAAGCTGTAGTTCCTTGGCCACTTTCGCTCTTGCTATTGTAACCAATCGAAAATCCTCCCATGAGAGTTCTTTCTCATAGAGAAAATCCAGTGCTGCTGCTTCATTAAGTACATCGGCCTCTAGATATGTCTCTTCCACTTGTATGTTGTTTGCTGCACAATTTCCTATTGGTTCCCTAAGAGAGTGTTGATTCTCAAAATGGGGCCATTGAGATTCTAAAATAATACCATTATCCCTCAACCACTGTGTTCTTCTTAGATTCTTTTCTTCCTCTAGAGTTGTCTCTTCTGGAGAATTCCCATGAGTTTACATGAAGCCCCTAGGTTCATGACTTCTAATGTCCCATGTATATCCCTTGTTGATGTGATTTCCACGCGGATCGAATTGATGTTGATAGAAGGGACTATGATCTCTCTAATATTGCGACTGATAATGCTCCGCCGAATGAAGTTGTGTCTTGTTTATCTCCTGAAATGGCTACATGAGCGAATGAGTCATGGGTGATCCAAGTATTCTGCTAGCACTACTACACAACCTTTTAGTGGCCAGTAGAACATTTTACTCAGAGGTACACAAGTAAATAGCCTCGGATAGAATGTTTTAGGCAAACTTAGGATGATCGAGGGTTTGAGTAAAGTGGTTTGAGTTGTAGTCATTAATCTCTAGAAGGGCTCATTTTTTAGGCAAACTTGGAAGAGCGTGTTATCAATAAGAAAAGTTTTTTTAGAAAGACTAGGACTCTAAAATCTATGGGATAGAAAATGATGTGTTTTGCTTGGGACAAAATTTTTCTTAAATAGACTGCAATATGTAGAGCATTGTTGAAAGCATTTACTTAAAAGCATTTCTAAGAATTTCCTTGCACGTTAATATATGGAGCATTACTCGAGACGAGGAATGATTCAAGTTGGGGCTTGATAGCTCTCAAATATAGCATTATTTAGGCTAATACCATAATATATTCTAAAGGTATTTGTGCATTAATTGAATAAACTTTAGAGTTAGAATAATATTAAGATAGGAAATTCATATAATTACGATGCATGCATGATTTATGAATCGGGATACAAAAGGTTAAAGAAATTAGCGCATTTTAGTGTAAAATGTGAATGTTGAAGGCCTTTTGCACTTAAATGCCAAAGATTCTATGCTGCGCTAATTTATTGCTATATCTACAGGAATTGGAACACGGTTAGCATCGCATTCAAAGGAGAAGCAGAATGCGCACTAGGATGGTTTGGAGGTTGTAGACTGCGAGATCTTCCAAATAATATTTGCAAAGGACAAATATCCATTGCGAAAATAAAGCAAGAATTAATGCGAAGCAATGCGGAAGTCAGAGCAATGCGGATCTAGAAACATTGATGCGAAACTGCAAATCAGATATCGAATCGGATGCCGAGCTAATGCCAACTATCAGATTACATAATAAACAAATTGCAATAATCATGGGATTCATACCTTAATCAGCAAATATGTGATTGACAAAATCAGAGGAAGTATGTCTCAAGAATCAAGGGATATGCAATAAAAGGAAATAAAAGTCCAAATCAAATCCTTGCCTTCCAAGTCGATTTCTTAGTCCCCAAGTATTTCAAGCCTATGAAAAGGAGAAGACCCAAGAGTGAAAGTGTTCCTATTTTCAGAGTTTTTCTCCCAGACTTGGGATGAAGGTTTCAAAGCAAAGTTCGTGTTCATATTGACACAGAGTCCTGTTCTTCAAGTAGTCGCCACCATTTACCGCTTTCTAGTTTATCTTTTCTGTGTTTATTTTATGCTTTCTTTATCTTTTCAGTATCATTTTTTCCTTCGAACTGTTCTTGCATTTGAATTAATTCAGTTTCATTTGCAATGACTTTCGTGTTATTCTTCTTTATTATCTCCCTTACTTTCATGTCTAGCTAAGCATTTTAGGCAAAGGTTAAGGGTGCGGGTTGTAGAAATCATGTACTGGGGTAAAGGGAGTTGTTAATTGAAGCATGTTAAATTAAGATCTTAATTAAATAGCAAATGTCAACCGATCATCCACATGCGCTAATTAGGTTGTAAATAGGAAGAGGAAATAACTTAAGGCTAGTTTACATGCTCAATAGGTTAGTACTTAGTACTTATCACTTGCTGCATACTCGATTGCGTATACTTGCGTATTTATGCAATTTGATGTGTAGAACTTAGTTCCACTCTTAGAATTAATCATTTACTTTTTTATATCGCACCGAATCATCGCATCAAGTTTTTTGTGCCATTGTCGGGGATTGATTTATTTATAGTTAGTTGTATTAGTTTAAGAGTAGTTCTTAATTGTCAAAAGGCTAATTACTTCTTATTTTCAAGGTGTACTGAGAACACTGCGAAGCGCGGAGCATACTAGCCAACCAGGAAGAAGTCCTAAATATAATATCCACCACAAGCAACGAGTATAACCGATGGCTAGACAACACTGTGACGAGCAATATTGGAACCGCGCTCCCACTCAATTCCATTGCAGAAACCAAATGAATTACTGTCCAGAGCCATGGAGAGTAGAAAAACCAATGGTTGAACTAAATGCAACAAACTTTCAACTAGATCACCATGAAACCAATTGGGGAGTCCAATCACAACTATATTGAGGAAGTCAAGAAATCAACTTCAAACGTCATCGAAAAAGCATTATGAGAACCAGCAGATGGAGTATTGGAGTTATAACGCAGCAAGTTATACACAGGATTATGGGTATCATGAGCCCAATTATCCAGTGTATAACTATGAGCCATCTTTGGAAGATGTATTCATGAAAAGTATGGCTCAAAAAGACGCCGCAGGCCGAAGCAATCGGGCCATGATGAAGGAACTTACCGATATGACGAAATGATTAACTACCATGTGGAAACCTTGGCAAGGAGAAGAGGTCTCAGACTATGCACACAGAAACCAAGAGCACAACACACTAGTGCATAGTCTTGAACCATCTTTGGAGGACTTCATGGCCAGGAATGATGATGCAATGCAAAGAAAACAAGCCTTGATGCAAGATTTAAATGATCTAATAAGGCAATTGGCGACAGGGTGAAAACTTTGCATTTAGAAGTGCTTTCAGCGGTTTACGCATCCCCAACAACAACCGATGACGAATCGTATGAACCAGAACCTGAACTGAGGAGTTGTGAGATTTCCGCTGAACAGAGTGGAGTTGAAGAAGGCCAAATTGAGGGAGAAATTCCCCAAACAAATATCAGCTTTGTGAAGGAAGAACCTAGAATTGAGACACAAGAAGAAAAGCATCAACCCCTTAAGAAATAGGTGATGAGGCAATAGTTGTAGAAAACCGAAGATAGTTTTAAAAACATTGAACCCCTTGAAATTATGCAACCTGCTTTTAAACTATTATGCTTTAAAAAACCCAACAAAGAGATCATTCAAAAATCTGACGAGAGGGAAATTCAATCGAGCTCCAATGTGATGTTTCACACCCTATTAACTCTGATATTGATAAGAAGTACACGCATTAAGGCGCATGATAGAGTACGACAAGAGCAAGTTATCAAGCATGATTTCACTCCAAAGATTATTATATGGCCAAAGGTAGAGTGTGCATAACGAATTCCTGGAATGCGACGCTTGGAGCATGCATAGTCGGTACAATTTAAATTTTGCCTACGAGCATTTACAAGTTTTTTTTTTATTATTGCTTTCTTAGAAGTTATGGCCTTTTGATAGATTAGATTTTCTTTTATTAGTTTGTTAGGATAGTTTAATGTTTGTTTTTTTTTCTATAGTTTTGTGTTGGGAAAGAGAATAGGTATCGGCGACACAAAGATGAACATGCGATAAACACCAGCCTAAACAGGAAGCGATAGAAATAGTGCTATCACAGCAAATTCCAAATGGAAAGCAAAAGGAAGTTTCTGTCTTTCTCGGTCTTATTTTCTACTTTCATATATCTATGCTGAAATTTGTTCAATACTTTTGTTTACCATGGCATAGGAAGTGAATTAAGACTAAATAGAAAATATTTTTGCTCAGATTCATTCATCTTTAGGCTGAACAATGAATGCTATATATAAATGTTTTTTCGCTCTACTCTCTAATGTTGTAGTCTAGTATAGTCAAAATTTCAAAACAATCTAAAACACCCACCTTTATTCTTAGGATTTTAGGAGAATGGACTAGCCAAATACGGACCAAGTTGATAATGCACAAATCCCTGATCGAAATAAAAAATGAGTTAACTCTCAAGGTTAAAACTGAAAGCTTGAAACATGGAATTCAAACCGTAGAATAAAGTAAGTTTGAGGGAACTAAGCCTCACCTTCATTGAGGACAATGAAGATTTAAGTTTGGGGTGAGGGAAAGCCCGAAGAGTGAAATGATGAGAAAGAAAAGAGAGATCGAGAGCAGCATTGAAATATATATATATATATATATATATATATAAAAATTAAAAAAATTACGAAAAAATAAAGATCAAAACATTATGAAACGGCAACATTAGCGAATGAGCCATGGGTGATCCAAGTATTCTGCTAGCACTGCTACACAACCTTTTAGCGGGTAGCAGAATATTTTACTCAGAGGTACCCAAATAAATAGCCTCAAACATAATGTTTTAGGCAAACTTAGGATGATCGAGGGTTTGAGTAAAGTGGTTCAAGTTGTAGGCATTAATCTCTAAGAGGGCTCAGTTTTAAGGCTAACTTGGAAGAACATGTTATCAATAAGAAAAGTGTTTTAGCAAGACACTAAAATCTATGGGATAGAAGTTGATGTGTATCGCTCGTGACAAAAGTTTTCTTAATTAGACTGTGATAGGTAGAGCATTGTTGAAAGCATTTACTTAAAAGCATTTATAAGAATTTCTTTGCACTTTAATATATGGAGCATTACTCGTGACGAGCAATGATACAAGTTTGGGGGTTTGATAGCTCTCAAATATAGCATTATTTAGGCTAATATCATAATATATTCTAAAGGTATTTGTGCATTAATTGAATAAACTTTAGAATTAGAATAATATTAAGATGGGAAATTCATATAAATATGATGCATGCATGATTTAGGAGCCGAGATATAAAAGGTTAAAGAAATTAGCGCATTTTAATGTAAAATGTGAATGTTGAAGGCTTTTTGTACTTAAATGCCAAAGATTCCATGCTGCGCTAATTTATTGTTATACCTACATGAATTGGAACATGGTTAGCATCGCATTCAAAGGAGAAGTGGAATGCACATCAGGACACTTTGGAGGTTGTAGACCGCGGGATCTTCCAAATAATATTTACAAAGGACAAATATCCATTGCGAAAATAAAGCAATGTGGAAGTCACAGCAATGCAGATCTGGAAACATTGATGCGCAACTCAAATAAGAGGTCAAAGCCTCAATAAAAAAAGAATCGGATGCAGAGCTAATGCCAACTATCAGATTGCAGAATAAACAAATTGCAATAATCATGTGATTCATACCTTAATCAACAAATATATGATTGACAAAATCAGAGAAAATTTGTCGCAAGAATCAAGGGATATGAAATAAAAGGAAATAAAAGGCCAAATCAAATCCTTGCCTTCACAAGTCGATTTCTTATTCCTAAAGTATTTCAAGCCTATAAAAAGGAGAAGAACCAAGAGTGAAAGTGTTCCTATTTTTAGAGTTCTTCTCCCACATTTGGGATGAAGCTTTCGAAGCAAAGTTCGAGTTCCTATTGACACGGAGTCCTGTTCTTCAAGTAGTCGCCACCATTTACCACGTTCTAGTTCATCTTTTCTTTGTTTATTTTATGGTTGCTTTATTTTCAGTATCATTTTTCCCTTCGAACTGTTATTGCATTTGAATTAATTCAGTTTCTTGCAATGACTTTTGTGTTATTTTTCTTTATTCTCTCCCTTACTTTCATGTCTAGCTAAACATTTTAGGCAAAGGTTAAGGGTGTGGGTTGTAGAAATCATGTACTAGGGTAAAGGGAGTTGTTAATGGAAGCATGTTAAATTAGGATCTTAATTAAATAGCAAATGCCAACCGATCATCCACATGCATTAATTAGGTTGTAAATAGGAAGAGGAAATAACTTAAGGGTAGTTTACATGTTCAATAGGTTAGTACTTAGTACTTATCACTTGCTGCATACTCGATTGTGTATACTTGCGTATTTATGCGATTCGAAGTATGGCAATTACTACTCACCGCATTTTATCCTAGGAATTGCTAGACGCATCCCATAACCTTAACCCGAGCCTTACTTAGTTCATTTCGCATTTTATTTTTAGTTCGCATTTTAGATTTAAAACAAAAAAAAACCTCAAAACCTATTCATTTTACTTTTCTTGCACGACTCTTAAATTAATTAACTAATTGTAGACATCAATTCTTGTGGAGAACGATAAAATATAAATACTTATCACTTGTTGCATACTCGACAGCATATACTTGCGTATTTATCTGATTCGAAGTGTAGAACTTATTTCTACTCTTATAATTAATCATTTTCTTATTTATACCACATCGAATCATCGCATCAGTAGTCCCCTTATCATTAGTTTCCACGCAACACCAATTGCTTCTCGCGCTTTGACGATCGGCTCATGGCCAATCGACCAGTTCATCCATTTCAGCTTCTTGCCTTGGTATTTATAGTGTTGTTGGGTCTTGAAGAAGAGTATAATGTGGTTGCAGCAAATGCACAAGGGCAAGCTGATCATACTTGGTTTCGCTTACAAATTTAACTTTTGATGTTTTAGAAGAGAATTGAGCACAAAGATTCCCAAAATACGAACTGTAACGGCCCAAGTTTTCATCCCGGTCTTCCTGGTATGTTTCAAGGGTATTTTGGTAATTTGGTCTGGCCGTTAGGGCTGTTTCTATCTTCTCAGCTGTTTATGTTCTTGGATGTTCAAATTGGGGTTTGGATGCATTCTGGTTGAGTTTGTGGGTTGAGAGTTGCAAAAGTAAAAATAAGAGTTTTGCTTGAATAAAAATGCATCAGCTGAGGTTTGAACCAGGGTGGCCTGGCTAGTAAGCAGAGGAGCCTTGCCAAATGAGCTTCAGGTAGATATTGATACTCATTCCGTAGGTTATCTTGGTTTGCTTTGGTTTTCGAGACTTAAGTGAGTTTGATTAAAAAATAGGTTTATTCCCTTTTCTCCTTCCCAAATCACTTTGCCACAAACCCATTCCTCCAAGCTTCCTCTTGCCGTGCGTTTTTCTCCCGAGAGCATTGATCGATCATCCCAGGTAAGTGTTTCTTTGTGCCTCGATTTCTCATTCTTGTTGTTGTCACCGATCCATTAGCTAAGGGGTTTTGTTGTTTATCGTTTTGGTTGCTTGTCATGGGGTAGTGCGACCAGCGACCCCATCGCGTCGCCTCTCGGCTACCGGCAAAGAAGACCGTCGTCGCCCACCTTTTACAAAGAAGACACCACCACGGCCTCTGGCGTGAGCGCATCGCAGCCGCAAGATCAGCCTCTCGCGATCGCAGCCCCGCACGCCGCGCTGCAACCTCGCAGCGAGCACAGCCCCTGTCGCGCCGCAGCCCTTCGCACGCCCGTAGCCCTTCGCATGCCCAGCGACCGAGCCGTACGCCTACACGCCCAGCCGCACGCACGCCGCGCGTCCACGCCCTGCAGCTCTCCAGCGCCTGATCGCAGCCTCTGCCTCACGTACAGCGAGCAGCCCGTCCGCACGCCATCGTCGAGCCGTGTGCCTTGTAGCTTGTTCGTTCCCGCGCCAACCCCGTGCCGTGTGAGTTGCTTTCGACCGAGCCGAGCTCTGTTTGTATTTTACCTAAGGCCTATAGATTGTGATGTTTGTTGTTTGTTTGTTAGGTTCTCGATAGCTAGCTCGGGTTCGGTTGCAGCTTAAGATCTTTCTTGTGTGTTGTTGCCTTCCTACCCAGGTAAGGATTTCTTACCGGAGTTGTGTGGGCCTTGCGATATTTTCTGTGATTGTTGATTGCATGTATGTTTATGTTTATCAGCATGTTAGTGGATAGGTGCTCTGTTTTGAATTCCGACTGACATGATTCTCGTGTTATTTCTCATGTTAGTTCCATGCTAGGTTGTTCTGTTCTGGCATGTTCTTTATCTGTTCTTGCTTCGTAGTATCATGCTAGGTTCATTGTTTCTGCTAAGCATGTGTTAGTATGTTGCTGTTAGCTGTTTATAGCTTAGAGCCCTGATAGGTAGCATCATCCGGGCGAGGATACATAACGTAACTTGCATCCGTGGCAGGGACGTGCGAGGTAGTACTCCGTCCCTGATCCGTCATTAGGGTTTAGCTAACCTTAACGGCAGCCTAGTGCAATCTTGGGTGAGGGTGGCAGACTGTTAAATTCCCCATAGGTCGGGGGAATGATGAGGCATTGCCTTATCCTCGGCAGTCGACACGACCTCAGCGTGTCGGCAGTAGCCCTTGATTGCCACCTGATAGGGGAAGGACCGGTTCCTGGTGTAAGACTACCACGACCGATTTCTTAGCCTCAGGTGCGGTGGTACAGGCTGACATAGTCATAGTATCCTAGTCTCACACCACTATGTTCAGTGACACAGATCTAGAGATTCTTTTAGGCATGCGTACTAGACCAGGGCAGCATGCCCTAGACCCAGCACCTTCCTGGTTTGCAGCAGCATGCGGTGCGCGCACACGCTCATTACAGCGCCGACTGGAGAGCTCCTCGGGATCTTGAGTTCAGTGCACCTTTCGTATCGACAGTAGTAGGAAAGCTGAGGTCGAGATTAGTTTCTCGTACAGTATCGAGATGAGTTGTAGTTTTCCAGAGTAAGAACGTAAGATGGCATCCGTGGTATTTATATATGGATTAAAGTGATATGCTCTCTTATGTGTTTATATTCATAGCTTGCATACTTTCTGCTAGATGACCAGTTGTATCGTATTGTACCCCGGTTGGGGATTCTTACTGAGTAATTCGTTACTCACCCTTATTTTGTGGTTTTCCACAAGTAATCAGGGCGCGAGACAAGATGGCTAAAGAAGAAGCTGCTGATCATGGGAACCTTCTGTCTTTAACTCTAGGTTTATGTTTATGTCTTTGTTTTGTCCTCTAAATGCATGTAGTTGGGCACGGAGCCCTTAGGATGTTTTCTGATTGTTTCTGGATTCTGGCACTGTTTGTAAACTATTTGGGTTCTGAATGTTTTGAATAAATCTCTTATCAGAGTATGTTTTAAACTGTATTTAGCTTGGAACAGGTTCTTGGAAATAGGGACAGGTTTCAGGACGCTTAATGATTGTTTGTTAAAATGAATGTTTGCAAGTTTATAGTTTTTCTCAGAATCTGGATAACAATCTTGCATATTGTATTTGAATTTTAAAAGCATGCATTGAGGTAAAGGCCTAGGTTAGGACTTCTTTCGCGTCTGGTCTTTACACGAACTCATTTAATCAAACAGCCTCAACAAATATGGCAAGTGTACGAGGCGGCCCACAATAGTGATCCAAGCGACAAAATTACTCGCAACAGGGAGGATGTGGTCACGAAATGTTTTGGGGTGGACGAAATCATGGACGGGGTTGCGGAAACAACTCTATTGATCATAGTAAAACTATGTGTTATGTATGTGGTTGACTAAGCCACACTGCAAACATTTGTTGTGACAGGTTTATCCCTAATCAACAACGGTGCTTGAAACATTATGAGAACCGTAGTCAATACCGAGGTCCAAAACAAAATCCTTGCCAATAGGGTCTTTCAAACTCCTCTAGTAGCATGATGTCCACTCATCCACAAGTTTTCCATGCCCAACAACACTCTAATCCTTTTACTACATGTCCTGAAACTGTCATTAATCCGAACTGGTACATGGAAAGTGGAACATCAAATCATGTCACGCCTGACTACAACAACATGGTCAATCCCACTGAGTATGTAGGTAATGAAACTATTACTATTGGTAATGGTCAAAACTTACTGATTACACATGTTTGGTCTTCTATGTTATCTACGTCTGATGGATTGTTGAAACTTGAAAATGTGTTATGTGTACCCTCTTTTGGTAAAAACCTGATTAGTGTGTTCAAATTGACATATGATAATAATGTGGTTGTTGAGTTTCATGATTCTTGTTGCTTTGTGAAGGATATTCGTACGGGCAGAACTATTTTATAGGGGTGCTTAAAGATGGACTTTATCAAGTAACGAGTGACTCTATAATGAAGTCATTGCATGGCCAATTAGTGCAACCAGTTCAATTAGGAAATTAACCTTTAATTTGTTCTGCTTTTATTTTACCTAGTAAGAATATGGGGGTGTCCAAGTCTGTTTGACATTAACGCTTAAGACATCCAGCTTCTAGAACTCTTAAATGATTATTGCAAAATTTTAATTTACCAGTTTCTGTAAATGATTAAGATCAATTTTGTGAATCATGCAAACTAGGAAAAATTCACTCTTAGCCTTTCTCACTATCTGATTCACATGCATGTCATTTATTTGAATTAGTGCATACTGATCTGTGGGGACCTACACCGGTTCCATCATCTGATGGTTATCGATACTATGTTCATTTTATTGATGATTACAATCATTTTTTCTGGATCTACCAACTAAAATTTAAAAGTGATACATTGAGTGCCTTCTAGCATTTTTTGGCATTGGTGAATAATCAATATGGGTGTTCGATTAAAACTCTTCAATAAGATAATGGTGGGAATATCACCAAGTACAAAAATTATGTGCTGATTTAGGCATCATCTCTCAATTCTCTTATCCCTATACGTCTGCTCAAAATGGTCGTGTTGAGTGCAAGCACCGTCACATTGTCGAAAGTGGATTGACTTACTTTTACATGCTTCCATGCCTTTAAAGTTTTGGTGGAAGGCTTTCCTTACTGCATTTTTTCTACTAAATGGTCTTCCAACTCCGGTTCTCCATGGGAAGTCACCAATGAAGGTGATCACCAAACGACAGTTGAACATTCATGAGCTTCGTGTCTTTGGATATGAATGCTACCCATACCTACGATCGTACAACTCTCAGAAGTTTCAAATTTACACAGAACGATGTGTTTATTTGGGGCCTAGTCTTGTTCAAGGACACAAATGCTTGAGTCATTCTGGGAAACTAATTATTTCACGGCATATTACCTTTAACGAGTCGTTTTTTCCATTTGCTATAGGATCCACTTCGACGCAGGTACCCTACTTGAAACCAGCACCAGCTTCAACACCACCCTTACATTAGTGGCTGAGATGGGTTCCAGCCATGGTTTCCCAACCTCTTCCAATACAGCATTTGTCTTCACATCAACTACCTAGTCATCATGACTGTGGATTTTAACCAATAGTCGAGATTTCTCCTAGAAATGCATAAAGTCCAACTCGGGAAAGTGTCCTTGTTCCTATTACATTCCTCCACCAAGTCCAGTCAATATGCCAACCAAGGACTTTGTTCCTACTGCCTCTACACACTCGATGGTCACACGCTCTAAGAGTGGAATTTTTAAACCCAAAGTCTGGGTTTCTCTCACAACTGATTGGTCCAACACAAAACCCATTCGTGTTGTTGATGCTCTTAAAACCCTTGTTTGGAAATCTGCAATGGATCAAGAATTTCATGCCCTTATGAAGAATGATACTTGGTGTTTGGTTCCACTTTTGACATCTCAGAATATTGTTGGATGCAAATGGGTGTTTCGAATCATGCGAAATGCGGATGGCTCCATTTAGAGATATAAAGCTTGTCTTGTGGCAAAAGGATTTCATCAAAATCCTGGTGTTGACTATTTTGAAACTTTCAATCCAGTTGTTAAGGCTTCTACCATTCGCGTTGTACTCTCTCTTGCATTATCCCATAACTTGCCAGTAAAGCCCCTGGATTTCAATAATGCATTTCTTAACAGAGTACTAGAAGAAGATGTTTTTCTGGCATAACCTCTAGTTTTTGTTGACACTATCTTTCCCAACTATGTATGCAAACTCAAAAGAGCTCTCTATAGCTTTAAACAGACCCCTCGAGCATGGAATAATGCACTCAAGAAAATATTGCTATCTTGGGGTTTTATGAATAACGTTCTGATTCCACTTTGTTCATTTATAATTGTGGAAAAACTATAGTTCTGCTTCTAGTGTATGTTGATGATGTTGTTCTTACTGGCAATAATACTATTTTTATCTCTAATCTAGTGTCTTCATTGAATCAACGATTTGCATTGAAAGATCTTGGTCCTCTTCGTTATTTTTTTGGTATCCAGGTTGCAAGGTTGTCATCTAGCCTCTTACACACCAGACAAAGTATATTGATGATCTCCTGGCCAGGTTGCATATGTCGAATGTTAAGTTTGTTCCTTCACCATCATTTTCAAGAAAATCATTATCTGTATCACATGGGGAACTTCTTTCTAATCCTTTTGTCTATCGCAGCACTATTAGTGCCTAACAGTACCTTACCAACACTTGCCCAGACATTGCATATATAGTAATCACCTTAATCAGTTTCTTCAAAATTCGATTGATCTTCATTGGCAAGCCGTTAAACATGTAACAGCCCAGTTTCCTATTCCAGTTTTCGAGGTGCCTTTGGGTCAAGATTCGGTTGTTTGGTTGGGTTTTAGAGCCGTTTGGCCCCTTGGGGGTATTTTGGTCTTTTGGCTCTCCGGGCAGGATTTGTGGTTTTCTGGGCTTCGAGGTAGCTCCTGCCATTGTCGAGGCTTGTTTGTTGGTGGCTGCGAGTCCCGTGGTGTTTGGGCTAGTCGGTTGGATGCTCGGTTGTGGTTTGGGCTTTGGCAAAGTGTTGGTTGGTTGTGTGTTTCCTTTGGGATTCGAGCCCGAGCCCTTAGTGTTGTTTTGGGAGTTGGATTTAAGTGAGTTTGATTTATTGGAAAAGATTGCTTCGGTTGCGACTCGAAGGAGGAAACCGGGAAATGGGATTTTGAGGTTTTAAGTGGATAAGGTTGGATTTGTTGGGATAAAATCCCTTTTTCCTTTTTATTTTCCCATTTTCCTTTCTTTTCCAAATTCATTTTCTTTTCTTTTTATTTTTTTTTTCTCTTTTCTCTCTCTCTCTCTCTCTCTCTCCCCGAGCCCCCCTTGCCCGAGCAGCCACTTGGCTCGCCCAAGCCCACCCGGCCCAGAGCCCTCGCTCGCCCGAAGCTAGCCAGCCCCCAGCTTCACTCCCGCGCGCCTCTTGCCCTCGCCGGCCCCCGAGCTCGCCCGGCACCGCGCGCCCCGCCGCCTCGCCCGGCCAGAGCCCTGCCCGGCTCGTGTCGCCCGAGCTCGCCAAGATCACTGTCGCCGCCTGCTGCTTACTCTGGTCCGTGTCGCCCAGGCCGTCGCGTCACCCAGCTCGAGTCGCGCGCCCCCGCATCGTGTCGCTCGCGTGTCGTCCGTGCGTAGCCCAGCGCCCCTCCGCGCGCTCGCGCTAACGCCGCGCCCCAACAGCGTGCCAGCCAGCCCCTTTGGGTCGCCTAGCCTGTCTGCCGCTCGTTCGCGTGTCGGCCGCGCCTCGTGAGTTGCTCCGAGCCGAGCCCCTGCTTTTTTTATTATATTTAGGGCTATATTATGATTATTGATGTGTTTGTTTGGCTCGATATAGGTTGCTCGGGTTTGATCGCAGCTTATTTTATTGTGTGTTGTTGCCTCCCAGGCCGGTGTAAGGATTTCTTACCGGAGTTGTGTGGGCCTGCGATATTTTCATGATTATGCCTTGCTTGTTTGCCGATCATATGAGCATGATAATAATAGAGCAGCTTTGATTGATTTCTCGCTAGCATGTTTGCTTGATATTACATGTTAGTGCCATGCTAGGTTTGGTCTCACAAAGATGCTTGTGATTCCCGCTAAGCTCGTAGTATCATGCTAGGTAGTGTGATTGATGTCGGTCTTTGCTTGCTAGCCGTGAATCATTGCTTTTTTCTCTGTACTCTTAGATAGAGTTGTAGGGTTTGCCATCATCCGAGGCCGAGCGGACATAACGTACTTTGTCCCCGAGCTCGTGTCGGGAGTAAAGTGTGCGGCGATAACGTATCTTGCTACTCCCCACCCCCGACCCGCCGACAGGAAATTAGCTACCCACTTCAAAGATAGCCTAGTTTGTAGCTCCGCTAGAGCGGAACCCCGCCATCGGTGTAAGCTTTGCCACTCGGCCGGTTCTTTGCTTCAGTGCGGTGGATCATG
Organism: Sicyos edulis; assembly: GCA_036507275.1. NCBI lineage: Eukaryota > Viridiplantae > Streptophyta > Magnoliopsida > Cucurbitales > Cucurbitaceae > Sicyos > Sicyos edulis. The sequence goes on from CM071848.1 coordinate 22,623,102, forward strand.
CCGCATGATGAGCGCCGAGGGCCTCGCGCATCGTGATCGCGACACCGCTTGAAGTCATAGGCATGTGCACTGCCCGCGTAGTTTGCCCTTAGGCCCCGCATTTATGCTCGTTGCGAGGAGCATGCAGTGTGCGCACGCACACGCGTTAGTTGCTTGCCGGTTCGAGAGCTCCCCGTGCTAATGTCGTGAGTACACCATTCCTTCCGTTAGAGCCTCACTTTGGGTACTCTCCCGTAAGTCCAGATTAGTGCAAGGGCAAGGAGGCCCTTGAGGACATTCTAGGGATCGATGTATTCCCCGAGTGACAGATACCTCGGTGATGTCCAGATTGGTTAGTGTATCCAATCCCAAATGAGGCCTGGAAGTAGGAGACTTCCGATGACTCTGCATCTTGTTTTATGAGCTCGTTGAGCCATGATCCGTGTTGGTAGTCGCTTGCTTGCATGCTTTGGTACTAGATGACCGATTATATCGTATTGTACCCCCTGGCTGGGGATTCTTACCGAGTAATTCGTTACTCACCCTTATTTCTGTGGTTTTTCCACGGTAATCATGGTGCGAGACAAGATGGTCGGAGGAGGAGCCGTGATCATGGAAACCCGTTGTTCAACTCTGGAGTCTTATGTTTATGTTATGATTTAAATGTTCTCTGAATGCATGTAGTAGGGCACGGAGCCCTAGGGTGTTTTCTGAATGTATTTTCGGATTCTAGCATTGTTGTAAAGATTGTATGTTTTAAATAAATCTCTGATTAGAGTAGGTTTTGTAAATGTATTTGTCTTGGAACAGGTGCTTGGAAACAGGGACAGGTTTCAGGAAATTAAATGGATGTTTTATGTTTTAGTTTTTACTTAGAATCCAAACACCATCTTGCAAATTTTCTGTAGATTTGTATGCATGCATTGAGGTAACGGCCTATTTAGAACCCCATTCGGCCGGGTCGTTATTCTGAGTTGGTATCGAGCTCGTGAGTCATAGATTCTCGTGAGACCGACCTTTGTTGTAGGTCATTTTTCCATGATCATCAGCACTCCGACAGTCATCAGGTACGCCTAAGTTTACTGTTTTTAAGAAAGGGGTAAGAATTTACAATACTTTTCATCTAGTGCATGCCTTGTGTAGAGTTGTGGAGCGGAGACGAAAGCGTGTTCTCGACTCGTTGTTGGTTTGGGCTTAGAGAGCCATCATGCCAACTTTCATGATCTTGAGCATGTTTTAGCAAATTGTTGAGGTATCCGGATAGATTCGGATGCCCCGGTATTTCGTCCCCGAGGAGGTAGAGCTTAGACTCCCATTGGCCATTTGTGGCCCGGGCTTCTTCGCTTTTCCCTAGTGGGAGGGTGGAGGTGCTTTGTGCAGATCGCCAGTATGTTGATCGCACCCAGAGGAGCAGGACGCTTGGCATGTCTGATCGAGGAGTTGGACTGATCGTGTTGATGTTGAGGCCGCGTCCAGGGTCGTTTAGACCCGTTGGCCAGAGTTGGCCCTGGCAGTTGAGTTGCCTAGTGGAGGGGGTAGAGGCTAGCAGCGCCTCAGAGTGAGACTCCTTGAATAGAGTGTGCTCTAGCCATGAGAGATTGGATGGCAGGTCTTTAGCTATCAGAGAGCGGAGACCCAGGCGCAGTTGTAGCGCGTAGTGTGGAGTCCCGGCACGATAGCCCACCGGTGTGAGTTTGTTTCAGCATCTTCCCCTAGTAGCTCTTGTAGCCCCGGAGGTTCCCAGGAGGGCATGATCAGCAGGTTTATGCCGATGAGGATGCTTGTGGAGCAGGTCCCCGTGTGGACTAGCCTAGGTAGCTCAAGTGTTGATCTTGAGCCTTAGCAGATTGTTGATTGCCCAGTGAGTAGCTGCAGAGTTGGCAGCCTTCGAGGAGATTGTTGAGGCATCTTTGTGCTCCCATAAAGTGTTGTTTGTTTTTGTAAGTCCTGCTGCTAGTAGTAAAGCAGTTGGCCAGGTTTGAGTTTAGCATCCATGTGTTGGGATGCCCTGCTATTCAAAGGACGAGGTGTGTCGTTCCTGTGCTGTTTGGTACAACAGTTGGTGGTGGTAGTCCCTTGTGGGCGGTGGACTAGCAGAGTCTCCACCAGTCGCCCGATTGATTGGCGAGTTGCCGAGTTTGTGGCTTGAGGCAGATGTAGAGACATCTTTGCCCCCTTGCAAGCCTGCTGTTGTTTAACCGCCCAGTTTCCTCAGATGTTTGGTAGAGTTGAGCACTCTTCCTTGGTGAGCTCCTAGAGAGCTAGCTAGCCGCTTGTAGAGATCCGGCCGATTTGTTGAGCATCATGAGGAGATGCTAGTGTAGGCCGTGGGCCTTCGGTTTGTTGAGATGTCATAGGCATGGCTGTTTGAGTTGAGCCCTCGTATGCCTAGCCAGAGTTGTTGTCACTTGAGGTAGTGACCTTGTTGGCCCCATCTGTAGTATGATGTGGATTTGGTAGTAGTAGCACTTGAGGTGCATTGGTTGGTGTGCCACTTTGGCACTAAGTCCTGTTCGAGCTTGAGTTTGGCTTGGGCATAGCGGATGGTTCTATGCCGTCCGAGTTCAGCGCACTCCTTTAGCCTTGGATCTGCATGGCAGCTTGCACTGCTTTAGATCGTGCCGAGGGCTAGTTCAGTGGTAGTCGATGGACTACAAGCGAAAGGATGCTCGAGAGGAGCCGGAGCCTCTTCCCAGTGTTTCTGGAGGTTGAGTAAGTCAGCAGGTTGCCGGTTGGCAAGTGTTGGTGCGCGTGAGTCTCGCGCTAGTGTTAAGGCCAAGAGTTTCTTTGTGGTTGCTAGTGTGGTCAACTACCTTCGAGGGCCTTATCTGAGGAGAGTTGAGCATCGTAGATGCGAGTTTGGTCCAGCAGAGGGACCTTGAGTTGGATGCTCATGAGATGAGCTGGATGCCTATGAGGCGAGATGGATGCCATAAGGCGAGTTGGATGCTTTTGAGGCGAGATGAGCTGATGCCTTGCGAGAAGTTTTGGATGCCTTATGGGTAAGCACCCTTGGTAGAGGCTTGGTAAAGTAAGTTCGGTGTGGCATGGTTATGCCTTGGTAAAGCAAGGTTGCCTCAGCTTTTAGCATCGTGTGGAGATGGAACTTTTGGTGTTCCATCGGTTGGAGTTCAGTTGGAAACTCAGCAAGAGCGATGGTAGCAAAGCCGCTCAGTTTCTGATCGCCTTGGCTAAGAGAGTTGTTTGGTTCCTTTCCTTGGGTAGAAGCCTTGTTGAGGCTGATGTTTGAGTAGGAGGACGACGCATTCGGTAGCGTTTCGGGTCCTCTTGGTTCCCAAGGAGTTGGAGTTGGCCAGCATGGTTGAGATGCTGGAGAGAGTTGTGCATGTTCAGGCAGTTGGCTGTTAGCTCGTTTGTCGACCGTGTGTGTCGAGGGTGATCGGAGGATCCCTAGGTTGTGGAGAGCTTCTCCAGAGCTCACCAGCCCACCTAGTGAGTTTCGATTGGCTAGCCGAGGCGTGTAGTTTGTAGCCTCGGTTGAGTTGCTAGCAGTCTTGGTAGACTAGCAAGCCAGTGGTTGTTTGGAGTAGAGTCCGGATTGGTTCCGGTGCGGTGGCTAGTTGATGCTTGGTGTTGACCAAGGTGTGGTTTGGAGCTGCTAGAGATTAGCTTTGCTCGTGGGACGAGTGGTTCGTGCCCTGTTGGTGGCTTTCCGCTTCCGTGGATGTTGAGTTGCCCCGCTTTGGCATTTGGAGGTTCATGCGAGATGGACCCCCGTTGTTGCCCCGTGAGATTTAGATGTTGTTGCTCACGGTGGAGCAAGACAAAGGCGTATGTGGAGCTCTCTCGCCCTTCTACTGCCCGCTTGTAAGAGCCGTTTCCTTCCTGGGGAGTTGTCGATTCCTCCCGTAGCCATGAGTTGATGATAGAGGTGCTAGCTTGAAGGAAACGCTTTGTTGGTCGCTTGAAGCGCTTGTTTGTCCAGCTTAGGTGGACTCTTGGATGGTGTTCTGAGGCCGCAGTAGGGGTTGTTTTGCCTCTTGTGAGTGTTGGGCCAAGGTTTGGTCCTCTTGTTGTTTCGAGAGCTAGTTCGGTTCTAGCTGGAGGGCGTTGCCTCGAGGTCTTGTTCTCAGAAAGACCACCCAAAGGGGGCTCTAAATGGGCCTTTACCCCAATGCATGTATTGAAAATAAAAGACATTATGAAAAATATATTTCGGATCCCAAGTAAAAATGTAAACATTCAACAACCAAAACATACATTTCTAAAAGCATACTCGATCGTAGATTTATTTAAACCATTTAAACAATCCACAAGTACAAATATGCTGGAATCCATAAAACGTAAGAAAACATCCTAGGGCTCTCGTGCCTGCCTACATGCATTCAGGGGAAATAACAAGAGTCAAGAGTCATGATATAATAAAATGGTCGAGAGATGACAGCAGATTCCATGATCACAGCTCCTCCTTCACCCATCCTGTCTCGCGCCTTGGTTACTCGTGGAAAACCACGTAATAAGGGTGAGTAACGAATTACTTAGTAAGAATCCCCAACCGGGTACAATACGATATACATGATCATCTAGAAGATTGTATGCAAGCTATGAGTATAAACACGAATAGAGCACATAGCTTAAGTCCACACTTGGACCTCGGATGCCAACTCGTGGTCTTAGTCCGGAAATAAATCCACCACACAATACGCCCTATACGAGAAACGAGTCCCGGCCTCGGCACCGCTCATCGTCGATACGAAAGGTGCACTAGCTCAAGATCCCGAGGAGCTCTCCGGTCGGCGCCAGAATGAGCGTAAGCATGCACCGCGTGCTTCTACAGACTATGGGGTGCCGGGTCTAGTGGCAAGTCGCCCATATCCGGATACCACGCCTAACTAAAACTCGGATCGGTGTCACCGACATAGGGTGTGAGACTCGACACGTGAACTATGTCACTGTACCACCGCACTGAGGCTAAGGAACGGGTCATGGTAGGCTTACACCGTGAAGCCGCCCTTACCTTAACAGTGGCAATCAAGGGCTACGGCCGACACACGCCGAGGACGTGCCGATCGCCGGACTAGGCATTGCCAAGTCATCATCCCGACCGCTGGGGTATCGCTTAGACTACCACCCTCACCCAAGATTGCGGGGGCCTCACAGGTTGGGATAGCTAATCCCTCACGGGGTCCAAGGATCGAGAATCGTCTCGAACGCCCTTGCCATAGATGCAAGATACTTTATGCATCGGGCCGGATGATGCTATCTACCCGAATTCTAACTCGCCTTAACAATCAAGAAACAATCCAATACGTGCTCGAAAGAATACAAAGAGACCTAGCATGGTACTACGAACAAGAATGAATATGAGCATGCGAGCGAAACAACCTAGCATGGACTAACATGAGAGAACAACATACGAAGTCATGCTAGTCGAATTCGAAATGCAGCACCTAAACTATACATGCCGATAATCACAAACAAACATACAAACAACAATCACATAGAACATCGCAGGTCCACACAACTCCTGGTAAGAAATCCTTACACTGGCTCGGGCAACTACACACAAAACCTAAGCCGCGATCGAACCCGAGCTAGCTACCGAGAACCTAACAAAAACAATGATAATCACACTCAAAAGGCTTAAATATAAAAATAAATAGGGCTCGGCTCGGAGCAACTCACGCGATGATGGTGACCCATGACGGGCGGGCAGGCGGACGGCGGCTGCTGGCTGCGCGATGGGCGCGCTGATGGGCGGCAAATGGCGCGACATCGGCGCTGGCGCGCGCACGACGGCAGCGCGCTGGCGTGGATGGCGCGCGCGACAGCGCGACGCAGCTGGACGGCAGGCGGCGCGGGCGACGCGCGCGACGCGAGAGCGCGGGCGCGGCGCGACGCGACGACGGCGCTGGATCGTGGACGCGGATGCGAGCTTCGGCCGGGCGATGGCGAGGCGCTGGCGCGCGCGCGGCGAAGCGGTGTGATGCGACGGCTGCGACGCGACGCGCGCTGTGCGGATCGGTCTTCGCGCGCCTCTCGCTGGCGGCTGCGCGCGGCTCGGGAGCTCGGGCTGCGTCTCGCGGCGCTGGGCGTTTAGGCGCTCTTTGGCTGGCGCGCTGGCGTCTGGCGCGCTGCTTCTTTGGCGCTGGCGCTGGGCTGCTGCGATCTGGCTGGGCTGCTCGACCAGTGCCGCTTCGGGCTGGTCGCTTATCGGGCGGAACGCGCGCTCGGGCCGCAAGGGAAGAAAATCACGGCAAGGGGCTTGGGAGAGAAGAGGGTTGGGCGGCCATGGAGTTTTGGGAAAGAAAACACAAAACCTAATTTCTTTTCATTTAACCAAATGCACAAAACTCCAAAGATCCAAGGGTAACTAAGATATGACGCGGAAAGAGTAACAAGAGCTCTCCATAGCTCAATTGGCCACACCACCCACCTGACTTCTCAGACCACCTGGGTTCGAAACCCACCAAACACATTTTTAACACACAATTTTCCTTTTGCATCTCCCCATGCCCAAACACATCCACAAAGCCTCAAAAACTTACATAAATCCATCCAATAATTTTAGCAACTGGAAAAAGACATAAACGGTCCTGACGGCCCGGCCAAATTACTAAAATACCCCTAGGGCATACCTGGAAGACCGGGATGAAAACCTGGGTCGTTACATGTTCCTAGTCAGGAAGTTTTGGGAGTTGACCCCTCCCTCGGCAGTTGAGCAAGTGCTGTTAGTTTCGGATTGGTGATCCGATTGGTTGAGTTTTCCCTTGGTTGTTGCTTCCAAGAGAGTTGGTTGCTGTCGCCTTGGGTTTGAGCTAGTCAGCGAGCGTGTGTGAGTTCGCTGCCCTTCTGGAGTTTGCTTGCTGGGAAAGTCGTTTCCCGTTTGGCAGGAGTCAGCTTAACTCCTGAGTTGTGTAGTTGGTCAGAGTAGCGCAGTGGTCAGCCCAGCGAAAGGGTCCCTGCTTTGTGTTGTTAGCAAGCAAGGAGTTGTTTGTCCCCGCAAGGGCGGTGGCCAGCCAGTAAGAGTTGTTTCTGGCAAGTTGTTGGTTCTTTGGGGATTGAAGATTCCCCTTCCCCCTAGTCTCGGTGGTGGTTGAGTTGCTCCCTGGTGTCAGCCTCAAGTGTTAGCTTCTGAGGTAGTCTTGCGGATTCGTGTGGCTCAGGATCCGTAAGCTTTGAGGTTGTCGTTATCCGTTTTCCTCATGAGGTTTCGGGAGTGGAGCTTCTGGTTGAGAGTTTAGTAGTAGCTTGGAGGCGAGCGTTGCTCGTTATAGCTTGGTTTGAGTTCTGCTGAGCAAGCCTTTCTCGGGCTTTGCTCCTTGTTGTGCGCTCGCAGTTGGCGTAGCGGAGCCTTGTTTGAGTGAGTTGGCACAGAGGTGCCGTGGCTTTGGTTGGTAAAGCTGTTGAGCTGCGTGATGGTTTAGTCCTTGCAGCCCGAGTTTTCCTTGAGAGGAATTTTGGTGGTTTCCTGGCCTGGCAGTATTTTCTTTGGCCAGTTGCTGGTAGGTTTGCTCTAGAAAGTTTGCGTTCGGCCGATGAGGAGCTCTAGTTTGTTGGCTTGGCCGAGTTGAGCCTTTGCCTGGCCCTTGTCTTTTAGAGGTGGTCGTAGCTGAAGTTTCAGCTGGTGTGAGTAAGAGTTGGCCTTTTGGTTTCTGGAACCTGGGAGGTTCAGTTGTTTGGCCAGCTTGTGTAGGGTTGAGGCTGCTTGTTAGCAGCTGTGAGCTTCCAGAGGAGTTTGCCGGTCATGTGGTGTAGAGTTTCCCGCAGCTTCCCCCGTCCTCGAGTTTGCCGGGAGTAGCACTCTTTGAGAGTTGGTGCGAGTTGAGGACGTGGTTTGCCGTCTGCTCTTTGGAGTTCAAAGCAGTATGCCCAAAGATGGATGGCATTGTGGATTTGAGTTTTTTTTTTAGAACCCAAGAGGGTTTGGTTCTCGGAGAGGGCTAGTGTTGTTGGCCGAGAAGTTCAGGTTGGTCGGATCAAAGGAGTTTTCCCGAGTCAAGCTTGTCTTAGGACTTTCGAGGACGAAAGTCTTAAAAGGAGGGAGTATTGTAACAGCCCCGCTTTCCTATTCCATTTTCGAGGTGCCTTGGGTCAAGATTTGGTTGTTTGGTTGGGTTTTAGAGCCGCTTGGCCCCTTGGGGGTATTTTTGGTCTTTTGGCTCTCCGGCAGATTTGTGGTTTTCTGGGCTTCGAGGTAGCTCCCGCTTTTTCGAGGGTTGTTTGTTGGTGGTCGCGAGTCCCGTGGTGTTTGGGCTAGTCGGTTGGATGCTCGGTTGTGGTTTGGGCTTTGGCAAAGTGTTGGTTGGTTGTGTGTTTCTGTAACGACCCAGGTTTTCATCCCGGTCTTCCTGGTATGCCCTAGGGGTATTTTAGTAATTTGGTCGGGCCGTCAGGACCGTTTATGTCTTTTTCCAGTTGCTAAAATTATTGGATGGATTTATGTAGGTTTTTGGAAGGATTTGTGGTTTGGTTTGAGCAAGGTTTGGTGCAAAAGTAAAAATAAAGGAAATTGTCTTTGCACTGGGGTTTGAACCCGGTCTCCCGGGAAGCTTGTGGGGATGTGTACCAATTGAGCCATTAGGTGCTCTTGTTGCTCTCCCCGCATCATTTTATGGTTAGCCTTGCATTTTGGGAGTTTTGGAGCATTTGGTTAAATGAAATAGAAATTAGGTTTGTCTCATCTTCTTCTCCAAAGTGTGTGGCCGCCCAAGCTTTTCTCTCCATTGCCTTGCCGAGTTCTTCATCCTTGCAGCTCCCTTGGATCGTTCATCATCATTCCGGTAAGTCTTCATCCTCTTCATCTTCTCGATTGGGTGTTCTTGTTGGCCGAAGGTAAGGAGAAGAGCTTGTGTGTGTGTGTGTTTTGTAGCAGTCGCCTGAAGATGCCCAGATCTGCCAAAGAAGAAGCCCAGCCGCCTGGTCGCTTCTAGCAAAGAAGCCCAGTCGCCCAGATCGCAAGAAGCAGAGCACACCGTGCCGCCTAGACCGCCAGCCCTGTCGCGGCCATCGCAGCGCACCACCGTGGCGACCAGCGCCACGCCTCTCGCTCGCTGCGCGCCGTCGCGCGCGCATCGCGTCGCGCCTCACCTCGCGCCAGCCAAGGCGCTCGTCTCGCTTGCTCACGCGCCCGCGCCATGCAAGCGCCCAGCCAGCCCGTCGCATACTACAAGGCGCAGCTGCAGCTACCGCGCCGTCAGCGCCAGGTGTGCGGTCCTCGCCGCCATCAGCCCTTCTGCACCGTCAGCGCCAGCCAGCTCCCCCGCCGTGCGCGCCGTCGCGTGTCGGTCGAGCCGCGCGTGAGTTGCTCCCAGCCGAGCCTTGTTTATTTTATTATATTTAGGCTTATGGATTATGATTATCATTGTTTTTGTTAGGTTCTCGTGTAGCTAGCTTTCGGGTTCGATCGCAGCTTAGGTTTTGTGTGTAGTTGCCCGGCCAGTAAGGATTTCTTACCGGAGTTGTGTGGACCCTGCGATGTTCTATGTGATTGTTGTTTGTATGTTTGTTTGTGATTATCGCATGTATAGTTTAGGTGCTCGTTTCAATTCTCGACTAGCATGACTTCGTATGTTGTTCTCTCATGTTAGTCCATGCTAGGTTGTTCCGCTCGCATACTCATATCATATCTTTTGCTTCGTAGTACCATGCTAGGTTCGTTGTATCTGTTGAGCACGTTTTGGATTGTATTGGATTATATGCTATTGAAATGATATGTTAGAGTGTAGGTAGGTAGCATCATCCGGCCTCGATGCATAAAGTATCTTGCATCCATGGCGGGGACGTGCGAGGTAATACTCCGCCCCCGGACCCCGTGAGGGTTTAGCTAACCCGACCGTAGGCCCCGCAATCTTGGGTGAGGGTGGCGGTCATTAAATGCCCCAACGGTCGGGATGATGACTTGGCATTGCCTCATCCCCTGCAGCGACACGCCCTCGCCTCAGTGTTCTACGCCAGTAGCCCTTGATTGCCACCGATAGGGCAAGGACGGCTTCTCGGTGTAAGCCTACCACGACCGATTCCTTAGCCTCGTGGGGTGGTTCAGCCGACATAGTTCACGTGTCGGTGTCTCACACCCCTATGTCGGTGACACCGATCCGTAGATTTAGTTAGGCGTGGTGGATCGGACATGGGCAGCTTGCCACTAGACCCGGCACCCCCATAGTCTGCAGTGCACGCAGCGGCGCGCGCTACGCTCATTACAGCGCCGACCGGAGAGCTCCTCGGGATCTTGAGCTAGTGCACCTTTCGTATCGTCGATGAGACAAAGCCGAGGCCGGACTCGTTTCTCGTATAGGGCGTATTGTGTGGTGGATTTATTTCCGGACTAAGACCCTGAGTTGGCATCCGAGGTCCAAGTGTGGACTTAAGCTATGTGCTCTATTCTGTGTTTATATTCATAGCTTGCATACACTCACCTAGATGACCATGTGCATCGTATTGTACCACCGGTTGCTAGATTCTTCTTGAGTAATTCGTTACTCACCCTTATTTTGTGGTTTTCCACAGTAACCAAGGTGCGAGACAGGATGGTCAAGGAGGAGCCGTGATCATGGGAACTCTCTTGTCGCCTCGATCTTTTATTTCTATGACTCTTGTCTTCTATTTTTCCCCGAATGCATGTAGTCGGGCACGGAGCCCTAGGATGTTTTCTGAATGTTTTGTGGATTCCCGCTTTATTGAATTTGAGGATGTTTCAAATGTTTTAATAAATCTCTGATCAGAGTGTACGTTTTGGAAATGTATTTGCCTTGAAACAGGTGCTTGGAGACAGGGACAGGTTTCAGCAAACCATCTTGATTTCTGATTGAATCTCTTTTGTTTTTAATTGGGAATCCAAAACCTATCTCGCATATTGTTCTTTACTTTGAATGCATGCATTGGGGTAAAGACCTATTTTGAGCCCCTTTTGGGTCGGGTCCTTTACAGTTGGTATCAGAGCTCAGAGTCATAGATTCTGTAGACTGACCTTTTGTTGTAGGTCATCCTTCCATGATCACCAAAGACTGGCGATCATCAGTACGCCTAGGTTTATTGTTTTTTAGAAAGAAAAAGGGTTAAGAATTTACAATACCTATCATCTTGTGTATGCCTTGTGTAGTGTTGTGGAGCGAGACGAGCGGTGTTCTCGACTGCTGTTGTTGGTTTGGGCTTAGTGAGCCATCATGCCAACTTTCACGCAGCTGCAGCGCAGCAGCTTTGTTTAGCGGCTTGTTGAGGTATCCGGATAGATTCGGATGCCCCGGGACATCGCTCCGCAGGAAGGCGTAGCTTAGACTCCGCTGGCCATTTGTGGCCCGATTCTTTGCTTTTCCCCTAGTGAGAGGGTGGTGGTGCTTCGTGCGGTCGCCAAGATGTTGATCGCACCCGCAGGAGCAGGCGCTTGGCATGTCCGACCGAGGAGTTGGACCGATCGTGTTGATGTTGAGGCCGCGCCCGTGGTTGTAAGGCCCGCATGCCACATTTGGCCCCTGCAGCTTGAGTTGCCTAGAGGAGGGGGTAGAGGCTAGCAAATACTCGAGTGAGACTCCTTGAGCAGAGTGTGCTCCAAACCATGAGAGATTTGATGGCGTGTCTTTAGCTATCGAGAGCGGAGACCTGTGCGCAGCTTTGTAGCGCGTAGTGAGGAGTCCCGGCACAGATAGCCCAAATGACAGAGTTTGTTTCAGCATTTTTCCCCAAGAGCTTTTGTAGCCCCTGAGGTTCCCTGGAGGGCATGATCACAGGTTTATTCAGATGAGTTTGTTGGCGTTGATGGAGACGCCCGGTGTTGGCAAATGGATGCCTCAGAGCTCGATGTTTTAGTAAGTCCTACCGCTAGTAGTAAAGTAGTTGGCCAGTTTGAGTTTAGCATCCGTGTGTGGGATGCCCCGCTGCTCGCAGGCCGAGGTGTGCCGCCTCTGTCTTTGCTTGGTTCATCGATGGTGGTGGAAGTCCTCAGTGAGAGGTGGACTAGCGAGTCTCCACCACCGCCCGATTGTTTGGCAAGTTGCCGTGTTAGTGGCTTGAGGCGGATGAAGGGTCATCTTTGCCCCCTTGCGAGCTCTTTGTTGTTTAATGTTCCCACCTTCCTCGAGATGTGGATTTGGTAGTAGTAGCACTTGAGGTGCATTGGTTGGTGTGCCACTTTGGCACTAAGTCCGGTTCGAGCTTGAGTTTGGCTTGGGCATAGCAGATGGTTCTATGCCGTCGAGTTCAAACGTACTCCTTTAGCCTTGGATCTGCTTATGGCGCTTGCACCCGCTTTAGGTCGTGCGGAGGGCTAGTTCGGTGGTAGTCGATGGACTACAAGCGAAAAGGATGCTCGAGAGGAGCCGAGCCTCTTCCCGATGTTTCCGGAGGTTGAGTAAGTCGCAGAGTTGCCGGTTGGTAAATGTTGGTGCGCGTGAGTCTCGCGCTAGTGTTAAGGCCAAGAGATTTTCTTTGTGGTTGGTAGTGCGGTCAACTACCTTCGAGTGCCTAAATCGAGGAGAGTTGAGCATTGTAGATGCGAGTTTGGTCCAAATGAGGACCATGAGTTGGATGCTTATCGATGAGCCGGATGCCTATGAGGCGAGTTGGATGCTTTTGAGGCGAGATGAGTGATGCCTTGCGAGAGGTTTTGGATTCCTTAGGGGTAAGCACCCTTGGTAGAGGCTTGGTACAAAGTAAGTTTGGTTTGGCATGATTATGCTTTGGTAGAGCAAGGTTTCCTCAGCTTCGAGTATCGTGTGGAGATGGAACTTTTGGTGTTCCTTGGATTGTTTGTATCGCTGCCAGGAGTTAACGTTGCTTTGTGGAAAAGCGCTTGTTAGTCTTGGATCTCTAAAGGAAGGTTGGGAGTTGTGCACACAAGTGTGTTTTGTGTGGTTCGTTCCGTGGCGAGAGTTTCGATCCATGTAGGGTTTGCTTTGGAGATCTCGTGCTCGGTTCCTTGAGAAGTTGGACTCGTGTGGTTGTTGTAAGGCTTTGGTTGAGGTGGTAAGGATACCGTGCTCGTGGTATCAAGTTGTTGCTTAGGCAAGATTTGTTAAGTTGGGCCTAAGCTTGGTTGGCGGATCTTCTTGTTGATCGTTGGTTGGAGTTCGCTGGAAACCGAACAAGAGCCGTGGTAGCTAAGCCGCGTGGTTTCTGATCGTCTTGGCTAAGGGAGTTGTTCGGATCCTTCCTTGGGTAGAAGTTATGTTGTGGCCGATGCTTTGAGTAGGAGGATGACGCGTTCTCAGAGCGTTTCGGGTCCTCTAGGTTCCCAAGGAGTTGGAGTTGGCCAAATGGTGGTTGGGATGCCGGAAATTGGAGTTGTTTGTTCAGCAGTTGTCCATTAGATCGTATGCCTTGGCAGTGTGTGTGTCGAGGGTTGCCAAGAACCCTAGGTTGTGGAGAGCCTCTCCAGAGCTCACCAGCCCAAATAGTGAGTTTCAGCTTGGCTAGCCGGAGGCGTGTAGTTTGTAGCCTCGGTGGAGTTGCTAGCAGCCTTGGTAGACTAGCAAGCTAGTGTTTGTTTGGAGTAAAGTCCGGAGTGGTTTCGGTGTGGTGGCAAGTTGATGCTTGGTGTTGACCAAGGTGTGGATTGGAGTTGCTAGAGTTTAGTTTTGCTCGTGGGGGCGAGTGATTTGTGCCATGTTGGTTGTTTTTCCCCGCTTCCGTGATGTTGAGTTGCCCCGCTTTGGCATTTGGAGGTTCACCGAGATGGACCCTTGTTGTGCCCCGTGAGATTAGATGTTGTTGCTCCGTGGAGCAAGATAGTGAGCGTATGTGGAGTTCTCTCGTCCGTTGGTTGTCCGCTTGTATGAGCCGCTTCCATCGGGGTTGTCGTTACTCCCCTTGGTCTTGGAGTTAATGGTGGAAGCGCTAGCTTGAAGGAAAAGTTTGTTGGTCGCTTGGAAGTAGTCGTTTGTCCAGCTTAAGCGGATTCTTGGATGGTGTTCTAGAGGTCGCAGTAAAGGTTGTTCTGCGCTCTTGTGAGTGTTTGGCCAAGATTTGGTTCGTTTGTTGTTTCGAGAGCTAGTTCGGTTCTAGCCGAGGGCGTTGCCCCGAGGTCTTGTTCCTAGTCGCAAGTTTTGGGAGTTGACCCCTCCCTCGGCAGCTTGAGCAAGTGCTTGTTTGTTTCGGTTTGGTGGTCCGATTGGTTGAGTTTTCTCTTGGGTGTTGCTTCCAAGAGAGTTGGTTGTCGTTGCCTTGGGTTTGAGCATGTCGTGAGCGTGTGTGGAGTTCGCGCCCTTCCGAGTTTGCTTGCCGGGAAGTCGCTTTCCGCTTGGCGGGAGTCACCTTAGCTCCCGAGTTGTGTAGTCGATCGAGTAGCGCAGCCGGCCACCCAATGAGAGGTCCTCGCTTTGTGTTGTTAGCAAGCAAGAGTTGTTTGTTCCGCAAGGGCGAGGCCACCAAGAAGAGTTGAGTTGTTCGGCAAGTTGTTGGTTCTTTGGGGATTGAAGATTTCCTTTCCCTCTAGCCTCTGTGGTGGTTGAGTTGCTCCTTGGATGCCACCTCGAGTGATAGCTTGCGAGGTAGTCTTGCGGATTCGTGTGGCTCGTGATCCGTAAGCTTTGAGGTTGTCGTTATCCGCTTTCCTTGTGAGGTTTTGGGAGTGGAGCTTCGGTTGGAAGATGAGTTAGGCTTAGGCTTAAAGGGGAAGTCCTTTGAGTAGCCGCTTGGATTTTAAGAGTTGAGTAGTAGCTTGGAGGCGGCGCTGCTCGTTATAAGTTTGGGTTGAGTTCTCACGAGCAAGCCCTTCTCGGGCTTTGTTCCTAGTTGTTGTGAGTTCCCGCTTGGCGTTAGCAGAGCCGCGTTGAGTGAGTTGGCACAGAGGTGCCGTGGCATTGGTTGGTAAGTCGTTGAGCCGCTTTTCCTCAAGGTGTTGTGTCGCAGATAGTCGCGTGATGGTTTAGTCCTTGCTTCCCAAGTTTTCCTTGAGATGAATGTTGGATGTTCCTTGCCCCGGCGATGTTCTCCTTGGTCGGTTCTTTGGTAGGTGTTCGTTGGAAAGTTGCGTTCGCCGATGAGGAGTTCTAGTTTGTTGGCTTGGCCGAGTGGAGTCCGTGGCTTGGCCCTTGTTTTTTTTTTTTTTTTTTTTTTTTTTTTTTAAGGTGGCCGTAGTCTGCAGCTTCACCGGTGTGAGTGTTGTTAGCCGTCCGGTGTACCAGATGGTGCCCCTTGCCTTTGGTTCGGCGATTTCTCCTTAAGATGGTTGCTTAAGTGTTGTGGACGTGTTCTAGTTGGAGAAGTTTGTCTTTTTGGATCGATCCGCCATTGGTGGTTCGTCAGTATCTCGTTAAGGCCAGTAGTCAAGGTTTGAGGTTTGTTGGTCTCTTGTGAAGTAAGAGTAGGCCGCTTAGTTTTGGAATCTGGAAGGTTCAGTTGTTTGGCCATTTGTTGTAGGGTTGAGTTTGTTTGTTGACAAACCAGGCACATTGTTTTTATGTATCGATGTTGGGGCAAGATGTGCCGACCCATTGCTCATTGTGGACTTTGAGCCCTTGCAAATGATTGAGGGTTTAGGGCTTCGAGGAGAGGCCTATGAGTATTCTGGTCTTGAGTCGAAGACGCTATGTAGAAGTGAGATCCGTTGGTAAAAGTTTAGTGAAGGAGTCCGAGTTCGGAGGAGGCCGCCGTGAGCGGGAAGGACGGGATGAGAATGCAAAGATCTCGTGTTGTTTCAGTTTTTAAGGACTTTCGAGGACGAAAGTCATAAAAAGGAGGGGAATATTGTAACGACCAGGTTTTCATCCCGGTCTTCCGTGTATGCCCTAGGGGTATTTTAGTAATTTGGTCGGGCAGTCAGGACCGTTTATGTCTTTTTCCAGTTGCTAAAATTATGGTTAGCCTTGCATTTTGGGAGTTTTGGAGCATTTGGTTAAATGAAATAGAAATTAGGTTTGTCTCATCTTCTTCTCCAAAGTGTGTGGCCGCCCAAGCTTTTCTCTCCATTGCCTTGCCGAGTTCTTCATCCTTGCAGCTCCCTTGGATCGTTCATCATCATTCCGGGTAAGTCTTCATCCTCTTCATCTTCTCGATTGGGTGTTCTTGTTGGCCGAAGGTAAGGAGAAGAGCTTGTGTGTGTGTGTGTGTTTGTAGCAGTCGCCCAAAGATGCCCAGATCTCGCCAAAGAAGAAGCCCGAGCCGCCCAGATCGCCTAGCAAAGAAGCCCAGTGCCCAGATCGTCTGCAAAGAAGAGCACCAGCCGCCTGCACGCACCAATTCGCCGCAGCCGTCGCGCGACCTACCGAGAGCCCGCGCGCCCGCGTCTCGCGCCCGCCGCGCCGCTCCTCGCTGCGCCCGTCGCGCGCGCATCGTCGCCGCCTCGCGCCCGCCAAGGCTGCCTCGTCCGCTTGCTCGCGCGCGCGCCAAGCGCCCAGCCCGTCCGTCTGCGCCAGCGCGCTGCGCGCCTGCCGCCTCCTCTGCCGCCTCGTCAGCGCCAGGCAGGTCCAGTCCCGCCGCCCATCACCCCTTCATCGCACCGTCGGCGCCAGCAGCAGAAATTCCCCGCCGTGTCGCCCGCCCGTCCGCGTGTCGGGGCCGAGCCGCGTGAGTTGCTCCCCGAGCCGAGCCTTGTTTATTTTATTATATTTAGGCTTATGGATTATGATTATCATTGTTTTTGTTAGGTTCTCGTAGCTAGCTCCGGGTTCGATCGCAGCTTAGGTTTTGTGTGTAGTTGCCCCGCTGTAAGGATTTCTTACCGAGTTGTGTGGACCTCGCGATGTTCTATGTGATTGTTGTTTATATGTTTGTTTGTGATTATCAAGCATGTATAGTTTAGGTGCTCTGTTCAATTCTCGACTAGCATGACTTCGTATGTTGTTCTCTCATGTTAGTCCATGCTAGGTTGTTCCGCTCGCATGCTCATATCTGTTTCTTGCTTCGTAGTACCATGCTAGGTTCGTTGTATCTGTTGAGCACGTTTTGGATTGTATTGGATTATATGCTATTGAAATGATATGTTAGAGTGTAGGTAGGTAGCATCATCCGGCCCGATGCATAAAGTATCTTGCATCCATTGCGGGGACGTCACGAGGTAATACTCCGCCCCTGGACCCCGTGAGGGTTTAGCTAACCCGACCGGTAGGCCCCGCAATCTTGGGTGAGGGTGGCGATCGTTAAATGCCCCAACGGTCGGGATGATGACTTGGCATTGCCTCATCCCCGGCAATCGACACGCCCTCGGCGTGTTCTGCGCCAGAGCCCTTGATTGCCACCGATAGGGCAAGGACGCTTCTTCCTGTAAGCCTACCACGACCGATTCCTTAGCCTCGGTGCGGTGGTTCAGTGACATAGTTCACGTGTCCGTGTCTCACACCCCTATGTCGGTGACACCGATCCGGAGATTTAGTTAGGCGTGGTGATCGGACATGGGCGGCTTGCCACTAGACCCGCACTTCATAGTCTGCAGTAGCACGCAGTGCGCGCGCTACGCCATTACAACACCGACCGGAGAGCTCCTCGGGATCTTGAGCTAGTGCACCTTTCGTATCGCCGATGAGACGGTGAGGCCGGACTCGTTTCGTATAGGGCGTATTGTGTGGTGGATTTATTTCCTGACTAAGACCACGAGTTGGCATCCGAGGTCCAAGTGTGGACTTAAGCTATGTGCTCTATTCTGTGTTTATATTCATAGCTTGCATACACTCACCTAGATGACCATGTGCATCGTATTGTACCCCGGTTGGGGATTCTTACTGAGTAATTCGTTACTCACCCTTATTTTGTGGTTTTCCACAGGTAACCAAGGTGCGAGACAGGATGGCTGAAGGAGGAGCTGTGATCATGGGAACCTGCTGTCGCCTCTGATCTTTTATTTCTATGACTCTTGTCTTCTATTTTTCCCCTGAATGCATGTAGTCGGGCACGGAGCCCTAGGATGTTTTCTGAATGTTTTGTGGATTCCCGCTTTATTGAATTTGAGGATGTTTCAAATGTTTTAATAAATCTCTGATCAGAGTGTACGTTTTGGAAATGTATTTGCCTTGAAACAGGTGCTTGGAGACAGGACAGGTTTCAAGAAACCATCTTTATTTTCTGATTGAATCTCTTTTGTTTTTAATTGGGAATCCGAAAACCTATCTGCATATTGTTCTTTACTTTGAATGCATGCATTGGGGTAAAGACCTATTTTGAGCCCCTTTTGGGTCGGGTCCTTTACAGTTTCCTTCGGGATTCGAGCCTGAGCCCTTAGTGTTGCTTTGGGAGTTGGATTTAAGTGAGTTTGATTTATTGGAAAATATTGCTTCGGTCGGGTCTCGAAGGAGGAAGCCGGGAAATGGGATTTTGAGGTTTTAAGTGGATAAGGTTGGATTTTTTTGGATAAAATCCCTTTTTCCTTTTTATTTTTCCATTTTCCTTTCTTTTCCAAATTCATTTTCTTTTCTTTTTATTTTTTTTTTCTCTTTTTTCTCTCTCTCTCTCTCTCTCTCCCCGAGCCCCCCTTGCCCGAGCAGCCCCTTGGCTCGCCCAAGCCCAGCCAGCCCGAGCCCCTACTCGCCCGAGCTAGCCCAGCCCCAGCTCGCCCGCGCGCGCCCTCCCCCTCGCCAGCCCGAGCTCGCCCAGCGCCCGCGCGCCCCTGCCTCGCCCAGCCCGAGCCCCGGCCCAGCTCGTGTCGCCCGAGCTCGCCCGCCACAGATGCGTCGCCGCTGCGCTACTACTCGCAGTTCAGTCGCCAGGCCGCCGCGCGCGCCCCGCGTCTTGTCGCCTTCGCCGCGCGCCCGTCCCTCAGGCCGAAAGCCGCGCGCGCGCATTCGCCGCTCAGCCGAAAGCAGCGCCGCAGCGCCACCAGTGTCGCTCGTGTCTTTGTCGCAGCGCCAGCCAGCCCGCGCCCAGTGCACCCTGCGCCCAGCGCCAATAAATTTCCCACCCTTTGGTCGCCTAGCCTTGCAAATGCCGGCTCGTTCGCGTGTCAGCCGCGCCTCGTGAGTTGCTCCCGAGCCGAGCCCTGTTTTTTTTATTATATTTAGGGCTATATTATGATTATTGATGTGTTTGTTTGGCTCGATATAGGTTGCTCGGGTTCGATCGCAGTTATTTTATTGTGTGTTGTTGCCTCCCGACCAGGTAAGGATTTCTTACCGGAGTTGTGTGGGCCCTGCGATATTTTCATGATTATGCCTTGCTTGTTTGCTGACTGTTATGAGCATGATAATAATAGAGCAGCTTTGATTGATTTCTGCTAGCATGTTTGCTTGATATTACATGTTAGTGCCATGCTAGGTTTGTTCTGCCAGCATGCTTGTGATTCCTGCTTAAGCTCGTAGTATCATGCTAGGTAGTGTGATTGATGTCGGTCTTTGCTTGCTAGCCAGAATCATTGCTTTTTTCTCTGTACTCTTAGATAGAGTTGTAGGGTTTGTCATCATCCAGAGGCTGAGCGGACATAACGTACTTTGTCCCCAAAGTAGCTCAGGTCGGGAGTAAAGTGTGTGAAGCATAACGTATCTTGCTACCCCCCCCACCAGCCGGTTGTGGAATTAGCTACCCACTTCGGCATAGCCTAGTTTGTAGCCTGCTAGAGCGGAACCCTGCATCGACGGTAAGCCCGCCTGGCCGGTTCTTAGATTCGTGTCGGTGGATCATGCCGCATGATGAGCGCCGAGGGCCTCGCGCATCGTGATCGGTGACACCGCTTCCGAGTCATAGGCATGTGCACTGGCCCTCGTAGTTTGCCCTTAGGCCCCGCATTTACGCTGGTTGCGAGAGGAGCATGCGGTGTGCGCGCGCACACGCGTTAGTTGCCGCCGGAGAGCTCCCTGGGCTAATGTCGTGAGTACACCATTCCTTCCGTTAGAGCCGACTTCGGTACTCTCTCGTAAGTCCAGATTAGTGCAAGGGCAATGAGGCCCTTGAATACATTCTAGGGATCGATGTATTCCCGAGTGACGATACCTCGGTGATGTCCAGTGATTGGTCGATTGTATCCAATCCCAAATTAGCCCTAAGTAGGAGACTTCCGATGACTCAGATCTTGTTTTATGAGCTCGTTGAGCCATGATCCGTGTTGGTAGTCGTTTGCTTGCATGCTTTGGTACTAGATGACTGATTATATCGTGTTGTACCCCGGTTGGGGATTCTTCTTGAGTAATTCGTTACTCACCCTTATTTCTCGTGGTTTTTCCACGGTAATCATGGTGCGAGACAGGATGGTGGAGGAGGAGCCGTGATCATGGAAACCCGTTGTTCAACTCTGAGTCTTATGTTTATGTTATGATTTAAATGTTCTATGAATGCATGTAGTTGGGCACGGAGCCCTAGGGTGTTTTTTGAAAGTATTTTCGGATTATAGCATTGTTGTAAAGATTGTATGTTTTAAATAAATCTCTGATCAGAGTAGGTTTTGTAAATGTATTTGTCTTGGAACAGGTGCTTGGAAACAGGGACAGGTTTCAGGAAATTAAATGGATGTTTTATGTTTTAGTTTTTACTTAGAATCCGAACACCATCTTGCAAATTTTTTGTAGATTTGTATGCATGCATTGAGGTAACGACCTATTTAGAACCCCAATCGGGTCGGGTCGTTACAAAACGTGTCCTACGGTACTTGTCAGGAACCAAACACCTCAGGCTTCTCCTTCAACCAATTGATGACTGGACTATCTCTACATTTTCTAATGTTGACTGGGCATCCAATCTAGATGACAGGAAGTCAGTTGCTGCCTACTGTGTAGTTTTTTGGAAATTCTCTTGTCTCATGGTTGTCAAAGAAACATAATGCAGTTGCTGAGTCCAGTACTGAATCCGAATATCGAGCTCTTTCCCATGTTGTAGTAGAGGTTATTTGGCTTCGATAATTGTTCACTAAGTTAGGCATTGTCCTGTCGTCTACTTATATTCTCAAGTGTGATAGCATAAGTGTTGGATCATTCCTAACCAACTCGATTTTCCATGCCCGCACAAAACACATCGAGATTGATGTTCACTTTTTCGAGACCATGGTCTTCGCGACCAGTTGGAGGTGCGATACATTCCGTCGCATGATCAACCTGCTGATTGTCTAACCAAATCATTGACTCATACTCAATTCGCTCATCTTCGGTCTAAACTCGGTGTCATTGAACTCCCCTCTCGTTTGATGGGGATGTGAAGATATGGATTAGTTAATATTATTATTATATTCAAAACAGTAAGATATTCCTCTAGAATCTTCGAGAAAGATATTTAGTTGCAATCTTGTATATTTTCCTATATTAGATATATTGCTCCTATATAAAGAGAATTAGGTCTGTACAAATCAATTATTAAGTGAAAATACAAAACTCTATTCTCTGATTTGTTTTTAGTTGTTTGTCTATCACGTCGTCGTGCAAGAAAGAAGGAAAAAATAACTTAAAATTGAAAAAATTTATTTTTCTTTTCGATCCACTCCGCTTCCAACTAAAAAAAATAATTAGTATATTAGGTTTGTTTAATTTAATATTACGAAAGTGGACTTTCTTTGTTGTGTTTTTTCAATAAACTTCTTTTTTCTTTCTTTTCAAAGCAATGGCTCCTGCAGCATTTTTATTTTAATTTACTATTTCTTTTTTTTTTTCTCTTTTTATAATTTATAAATTCAAACATAATCATGGTTTTGGTTAATTTTACAAAATTCTTAACAATAGACCACTTAGATAAAATATTAATAAATTTTACGTTTAAGCATAATATGTAAAATCTTTAAGCAACACTAGAGGGTGAATAGGATTGTCTCCTAATATGTTCTTTTTTTTTAACCTAACTTTGTCAAACTAAAAATCCAATTGCAAGCAAGTCCTATTTCATGAACATTAAAATAATATGTGAAATAAAATTTCGAAAAATGAAAGATAAGGGAAAGAAGACACTGAGGTTTATAGTGGTTCGGAATTCCTACTCCACTTTCCAAGACTCCTTCTTGAGTATTTTATCGATGATCTTCTTACACGGGTGAGATCCAAACCTACATAACCCTCTTTTTCTTAGGCTAAAGAGAAACTCAAATCTTTTGCAATAGTTCAGGATCAAACCAATTCAATTTTCACACAACCCAAGATGTATCCCACACCTTAATACTAATTCCAAAGAAAAACAAAAAAATTGGATCTCACACAAATTGCCTCTTGTAGGCAAGATACACAAATTGATACAAAAACAAGAACACTCTCACAAAAAAATGAACTACGCCATTTGAAGAATATGTGAGAAGTAATTTGAGAGAACACTTTTTTAGAGCTTAAAAATTTGGAGGCTTGTTGGAGGTGGCTCTTGGAAGGTTGATGCAAGGTATTTGAATGGAGATAAGATTAAAATATGACCATTTGATTTAGGGTAAAAATAATGGATGGGTGTGATTTAATCAAGATGGGATGAAATGTGGTCATTGGACTAAGGTAAAAGGTATTAATGGTTGAGATTCAATAGATAAGAGATGGGAGAAATTTTAGATCAAAGATGGCAGAAAATAATAAGAAAATCTCGTTTTTGTCTAAATGGGTATTTTTTCGCCAATATTGTTTTGCTCATATCTTCCTCGTTTGAGCTCTGATTTGGACGATTCAAGATGTGTTGGAATCCTCTTTTCGAGATCTACAAGATAGAATCTTTGAAACACTAAAATAGTCATTAAAAAATTTGAGTTTGTTATCATCAAAATATTTAGATTGATTTGAAGCTTTAAAGCTAACAATCTCCCCCTTTTTGATGATGGCAAACCACTCGATAAAATCATAAATTCTTCAATATTCTCCCCCTTTTTTATCAACAAAAAGATATAAGAATATATTTTTCTCCCCCTCAATTTATGCATAATTAAAATAATTATCCCCCTCATAGGTTAGCCTCTTTTAAGTTCTGGCGGGCTTCAACTTCATTGTGGCGAAGTTTGCACGAGTTTGCTTATTCCTTGTTCCTTTGGCTTGACTGGAGCGACCTACAATAAAATACGAGTATCAATTCCTTTTAAAGATAACCATATTTTTTACTCGTATTCGTGTCATTTCGCTACATTTAACGTTCGATTCTTCTTTTGACTGACTTTTGTCCAGACTTTCGCTTATGCTTGGTTTAAGTTTGCAAGGGCGAACTTTCTTACATAATTGATTTAATTTCTTATTTTTCTTTTGTAAATATCTTAATTTAAGCTACTTTAACTCTCAATTCTTGAGAGTTATCATTAAACTTCATGAGTTGTCCATAATAACAAGCATGTCAAAATTTATTTTACCCTGATTATTACCTCTTCTCTTTTAAGTCACACTAATTCATCTTATAAACAATTTGACTATAAACATAAAGTTCTTTCTGGTTAAGGAGTGGCGGATACCATTTGTACAAGATATGAAATCAACACTTAAAGTAACAACTCCTCTACCTCCTCAATAGGAAATGATTTAATTTCATTTTGTGAAAGCTAGGTTCCAACTCTTTCCTACAATAATTCTCAACGTGGGTGGCTTATTGAATCAGGGTTATGGCTAATTAGCTCTCAGAATTAAGCATCTTGGCTATTCTGACTCATGCACATTAAAGACGTCTTCACAAACAAGAGTTCACAACTCACAGATTTAGATCAAGTTAGCATATGATCATCGCAATGTAATATTATTCTAAATCCATAACGTTGCTAGCATAATGATCAATATTTTGTGGTCTATACTTTATGCAAAATATTTGCATTGTGACACCTTCATTCACATGCCTACCCATAAACAATTTGGATAAAGTAATTTGCACTTTTTGTAAAGCGGGTCGCATCAACACTATTACCAGGGCATCTAACCATATCCATAAACTGCAAACTCTTTTGGTTTACTTGAATACGATCTACTTGTATGTCAATTACATATTATTCAAGTGTTCATTAAATAACCTTGGATTTTAGTCATTATAGATGATGATAAAAATTAAATTGTCCAAACAAGTCATACATTTATTATAATTCAATTAAACATTGTTCTTGTTTATTTAACTATTAGCTTTATGACAAAAATTCAGACAAGATGTATATTAAAAGGTTGTGAAAAGAATATTGAAATACTTGAGTGGTACTAAGCTCTATGGGCAGTTGTTTTAATCGAATACTGATCTCACAATCCAAGCATATTCGGATGTCATGGGCTTCATGTTGTGTGTTCATAGAAAACAAACTTTAGTCTTTGGTCATCAATAAAACTCAATGGAAGTTGCCTTGGCTAATAACTTCGTGTTTCATGCCGGAACTAAACATGTACATTTTTAACATTGTTTTTTGTTATGTTTCATGCCCGGATTACTATAATGCTCTCGTTGATAACTTTTCATGATGTTTAAATTTTTCTTTAATTTCATTCAATCATTTTGAATATTGTTTTCATATTAAGTAGTGTTGCACCTTCTTCTTAATTATTCTTGACATGAAATTGAGATTATTTGTCCAACCACATAACTATAATGTTCTATTGTTTCGTGTAACATTATAATGTCTTTTTTTTAATTCAAACGTCGAAGATAGGAGATTAATACAATTAAAGATAAAAATTCTAACTTGGTTATGAGTACATGATGATCACAAATGAACTATTATTTTATTGACAACATTGTAAGAATTTATGAACTCTTTCGTTACATAATATTTTTTACAATTTGTAGCATAGTTCATGATGAATTTAAAGAATCTTTTCTTTAATAATAAATCGAAATTTATACATTGTAAAAAAAAAGACCTATAATTTTTTTTAATTAGTTGGTTTATTTTACTAATGATACTTAAATCATAATAATTTAGTAATATTTTGTAGATTTTTGTTGAGATTTTTCATGTACAATAAAAAATAAAAATAACTAAAATAATTCTATGAAAAACCACCTTCAAAAAAGAAATTCGTACATAGCAAAAAATTGAGGTGGATTTAATAAAGTAAATAAATAATTTCATATCAATCAATGTTACAAATAATTTTCAATTAGTACATATAGTCCATCAATATCATAAGGAATCTTCAACCACAATAGTTTTCAATCAATTTTACAGATAATTTTCAATCAATCAAATGGTTTTCAATTGAGAGAGTGTGAATGACAAAATTGAAGTATACAACAAAAAAATATATATATATACCCAAAATTCTACCAATAAAATAGATAAAAAAAAAATTGTCACATACAACTAATTCCTGTTTTTATTTTATTTAAGAAAAAGTGAGAAAAGACATATTTTATCCTCTCTTTTTTCTTCCACACAACCGAAAGTGGAATATTGGTATTTGGTTAAAAGAGAAAAAAAGAAAACAAAAGAAAACAAATCTCAAACAACTTTGAGTGGCATGGCTTAATCTTTTTTTTAAAACTAGGCATTAGTCTAATCTAATAGAATTAGTCCTTTTTAAAAATTAAAAAAAAAAACAGCATTAGTTACAAAATTTAAATTATTAATAATTGTAGGTTTTACATTAATTTACAACTTGGAGTGGAAAGGCAATAAGAAGTTAGACCACTTTATATCCATCCTGTCTTTGGAAAATTGGAAAAAGTAGTCTTTTTCCGGTTGTTCAAAGAGTATTTTGAGACACTTTAAAAATGATTCATTCATTAATGGGTTATTACTATCTCTAAGTATATGACTCGCCTTCTAGAAAAAAAGGTCCATGCCTTCTTCTATCCTGTTTAAATAAACTCCTATTTTAGGTCCATCACTTTTGCATCATGTTCAAAATAATAAGCTCAATATATTAACAGCTCAACTATATAAATATGTAATCATGAAGATATCATAATTTTAAATCTTCCATATATATATATATATATACCAATAATAGTAAGATTAAAATATTTGTTACTCAAGAATTTCCCGACAATTTAATTAAATTAAATCTATGGCAAATAAAAAATCAATCTTGTTCATAAATTAATTTGACCAAAAATGAGTTTATTTGGAACTTGAGTCAAAATTAAACTAGACACTGAGTCTATTTAGTGTCCAAAAACACACAAAAACCCCAAGCCTAATGGTAAGCCCCAAATTCTATGAAGTCTAAGTTCAGAGGTTCATGAGAACTCTATTTCATTTGAAAGAGACATGAAAGATTGAAGATTTGAACGAGTCAAAACCTACCGCGTTCCGGTAGGGATTTTGTCCTAAAAACTTAGTAATCTATAATTAAAGAACATTTGTTAGTTTAATTGTAAACCGATAAAGAGTTATTTATTTATTCAAATCATTATTTCATTTGCATTATACAAATAAAAATCATTTGTTAGATTAATAGCGTGAAACCCTAGGTTATTAAGGTGAAAATTTGGATAAGTATGTCGCACATACAAATGGATTTTTATCCAAGTCAATAATCTAAAGTAGTCAATAGTATGAACTTAGGTTGGGCGCCTCGCCCTAATAAAACTATTGATACGTCCCACTTTGCTAGTGTTCCAAATAATCTGATTCAGGTTGTTCATGTGGAGATATGTGAGTGGGAGTATCTATGCAAGAGTTTGCATAAGACTAGACAAAAAACACTTGATCTGTCTAATTAATTCCATTAGAGTCTAAGATCAATATTTCTCTAAAATGATCATATGTTGATCTCATATAAATCCTAAGTGAGTTGCGAACTTCTACTTGTAAAAGCGTCATTTAATGTGCATGAGTGAGAATAACCAATGATGCATATTGAATGAGCAGATGATCAATTATATCCGTAGACATAACTTGTTCTACAGTACGTGAGAGTGCAACTCAAACCTTTAGCGAAATAAACCTATAGTTAACAAATGAAGTGAATTCAAGCTAATGAATTTTTTCCAATTAATCTTATATCGTTCAACCTTACAATATGTAGCTCCAAAAATCCCGAGACTAGCTCATAAGAACAATAAATGGATAGGAATAAAGAGTTTAGTTTGAATAGTCCAAACCAATTAATTAATATGTTGAACATATTAATGTAGGAGAATTAGATTAAAGTATTAGATACATAAAACTAGTTATTAATATATTTTATGTATTAATAAATTAATACTTACTATATAAATATTAATTTAAGATAACTAATTGGCAGGATTCTGAGTTATGCCTGGGTGGCTCCAAGCCATCGGGTTAGGTTCATCACATCCTAGATAGCTTATATCGTTGGGTGGCAAGTTGTCCGCAGCAACAATCGGGTAAATTTAAGCCACCTGGAACCATTGTTGAGGGTCTAACCCTTGTCGGTCGCAGTACCAAGTTGTGGCCTTGTGGCTTCCATAGCCTGCAGCGAGGCTAAGCCAAGGCGTGTCAGCCACTACCGCCTGTAGCGAGTCCAAGCCAAGGGGTGTCAGCCACTGCTGCCTGTAGTCGCCATCGCCTAGTCTCAACCTGAGTCTTCGATCTCCTAAGATTTTCTTTTTTTAAGTCATCCATTATTCCAAAAATAAAGAACAAAATATTACATTGCAACTTATTTCCCAATTTAGGGTGTATACTTGATGTAATCAATTGAAAAAGACTTAGTGCCCACTAATTATTCCCCTAGCCAATTCCTTTCAGTCATAAACTATCAATGAAATTTTGACTAATATTAAAATATCATCCATAAACAAGTTAAATCCAACAACATCAAAGCTTGCACTCTTATACTAGTTGTTGGGAATTGAGGCGAGTACGAAAGCATTGATATTTTATATTTTAACAGCATATAGTTAAGATTAATCAATTAATTAATCTACAAACTCTTTTCCCCACCTATTGTTTAAACTAAGATTAACCAAATTTATGTAGATTGGCTCTTGGTCAGCCTACCAAATCTGGCCATCCTCACCAGCCCCTCGATTGTAGCTTCTTTCTTGCTATTTATAAAAATGATTTTCTTAGCGTACAAGTTCGGGTGAGCTGAAATCTCTTCATCAATATAGATTGCTTAATTTATGCTGGGATTTCTTGATTTACACCAGATTGCTTGATTAATTTTCTGTTTTTTCCTTATTGGCGTGATTCCTCGAACGCGACTGCCTTGTGACTGCATCATAGTGCGTTTGTGTTTCACCGTTCGCATTGGTTTGTTCCATAGCGCCTAAGTTCTACATTTCATTCATTGTATCGCACTTAGCATAGTTTATTCACTCTTTTACTCTAAAATGCGATGTTGAGCCTCTAATACGCTTAATGATGGATGCATATGATTTCTAATCGTTTTACTCACATTGAGTCTTTTATAGCAAAATTATTTCCCTTAAACCTTAGAAAAATGTGTAATAAGCTAGCCTAATTTATGCTCTATTGGAGAGCTGTAGACCCCCAAACTTAAATCATTGCTTGTCACAAGCAATGTGTGATCTAGCTATTAACATTTTTATTTTTCTAAGTCAGCCTTCTCCTTTTAAACATAACTCTAGCAGGTTTTATCATGTCTCATAATCTTAGCATAAAACTTCTTTCTCCTATCAGTTTTCAAACTTTCCCAAAGCTTCATGTTCACTTCCAAAATCCTCCCTATCATGACTGTCTTGTTCCTCGTTACAAGTATTTCCTGTCGCTCAATTTATGGTATTCAACTACTTCTACAAATAAGGTTGGCCAATGCATTTTGTCAAGATCGCTATTTAGGTCCCCATAACCCTTAAGGAATGTTTCTTGTTTTTTACGCATTCCTCTTGGGTTGCACTCATATCTACTGATCTACTTGAGCATAAAGCATTTCATCTAAGGAAAAGACTTTAAGCTTGCGATTTAGTAGACAGAGGATTACTTCGAGAATTACTATGGCTATTTTCTCTTTTCTGTCTTTATTTTTGCCAAAAATGTGTTGATCTTTATTTTGTAAGTTTATATATATATATATAGGGGTTTTTTCATGTATAGCAAAATGGGCCAAAATAATTCTATGGATAGCAGATTTTCAAAAGTAATTCTTTTATAGCAGATTTTACAAACGGGCCTAGTGAAATGACCAATAAGCCCAAAACGGAAATGCCCATGAAGAAATAAAATAGAGAAGGAAAAGCTTGATGTAAAATCCCGATTTTGCTACCCTAAATCGCGAAAATCCCCATTCACGCGTCCCATTCGTAACCCCTTCTTTCTTTGCAATTCAATCACCCTTCGCAAAATCCCGATTTCGGCTTCAATCACCCTTCACAAAATCGCGATCTCTGCTTCAATCACTCTTCTATCACATATTTCAATCTTCATTTTGTCTCGGTATCACGATTTCTCCTCACGATCTCTCTCTATCAAGCATTTTCGTCTCTCGTCTTCAACTCTCTCTATCAAACACCTTCAATCTCCTTCTACAATTCGTCTCAATCCAAACTCTCGGTATGTTTTTCACACTTTCGGTTTTTTTACTTCACTGTTCACTCAAACTATAATATCATTAATGAATAATGAATAATGCTTGATACATGGAATGGCCAAAATCAGGTCTACAAGATATCATACTATATACATCAAACTCCCAACTAAATTGGAATATGAAACCATTTTCATGTCTGTCAGTTCTTCATTAGTACTAGGATATAGCTTTTGAGACAACCTTGAGCTTAAAGGGCGTGGATAGCTTTGCAATTCTCTAGATTGAACCTCTCCACAATTTTGGTGAGATAATCTAATAGAATCTACCACACTTTTTATTAAACTACGATAAATCTCTCGAGAGAATCTTTAGGTATCATTAATGAATAATGCTTCTATCACTTAGGCATAAGCTGTCTATCACCTATGCATAAGCTGTCTATTACTTAGGTATCATTAATGAATAAGGCTTCTATCACTTAGGCATAAGCTGTCTATCACCAATACATAGACCTTCTATCACTTAGGCATATGTTGTCTATCACCTCTACCTAAGCCTTCTATCACTTAGGCATTGTAATCAGACTTAACTTTTGTTTCACCTATGCATAAGCTGTCTATTACTTAGGTATCATTAATGAATAAGGCTTCTATCACTTAGGCATAAGCTGTCTATTACTTAGGTATCATTAATGAATAAAGCTTCTATCAGTTAGGCATAAGCTGTCTATCACCAATACATAGACCTTCTATCACTTAGGCATATGTTGTCTATCACCTCTACCTAAGCCTTCTATCACTTAGGCATTGTAATCTGTACTTAACTTTTGTTTCACCTATGCATAAGCTGTCTATTACTTAGGTATCATTAATGAATAAGGCTTCTATCACTTAGGCATAAGCTGTTTATTACTTAGGTATCATTAATGAATAAAGCTTCTATCAGTTAGGCATAAGCTGTCTATCACCAATACATAGACCTTCTATCACTTAGGCATATGTTGTTTATCACCTCTACCTAAGCCTTCTATCACCAATACATAGACCTTCTATCACTTAAGCATAAGCTGTCTATCACCTATTCATGTGCTTATTTGTCAAACAGATGGAAAAAAGAAAATTGGAGAAGGGTGAACAGTCTTCTTCTAAGAAGATGAAACATACAAAAGTAAGTACTAAATAAGTTCAATCAATTTTCGGTGAATCATACAATCGATTGAATATTAAATGCTTGATATTGTTTCAACAGGAAAAGATGAAGTTTATCGTTCAAAAGAAAGATTGGAAAAAGCCCTACAAAATTAACGTATACAATAAATTTGATGTTATTGATAACATCAAAAATACACTAGATGAGAGAGAGATAGAATTGTTTAGAATGGGGCCATTTGGGCATTTCCTAGACATTAAAGCTCCAAAACTTCCCATCCAAATGCTTTCACACCTGGCATTAAGACAATGTGAAACCGAAAGAAAGGATATTCTAGCTTTTAATCTTAAAGGTAACTATGTAGAATTTGGATTAAAGGAATTTTGCATGTTAACGGGACTAAAATGTGAAGAGCTCCCAATTCAAGAAATAGATGAAGATGTTGAGTGTGAAATTAGAAGGACTTTCTTTAAGAATGTGGATTCAATTGATAGAAATAGACTAGTTGCTTCCTTCGGGATTTTGCGAAGGGTGATTGAATCGCAATTGTTGTATCCCGACAGGTTTTGATGACTGGGCTCCATGCCCGGCTACATGCATTCATGGGAAAATAAAGCATAAAGAGTCATAACACAAAATCAGAGTTTGATGACTCGGCCCCATGATCACAGCTCCTCCTTCAGCCATCCTGCCTCGCAACTCGGTTACCTGTGGAAAAACCACAATAATAAGGGTGAGTAACGAATTACTCAGTAAGAATCCCCAATCGGGGTACAATACGATATACATGGTCATCTAGATGAGTGAATGCAAGCTATGAGTATAAACACAGAATAGAGCACATAGCTTGAGTCCATATTGGACCTCGGATGCCAACTCAGGGTCTTAGTCCGGAATAAACCTCCACACAATACGCCCTATACGAGAAACAAGTCCCGGCCTCAGCCTGTCTACTGTCGAATGAAAGGTACACTAGCTCAAGATCCCGAGGAGCTCTCCTGGCCGGCGCCAGAATGAGCGTAAGCATGCACCGCGCGCCATCAGACTACTATGAGGGTGCCGGGTCTAGAGGCAAGCTGCCCATGTCCAGCCACCACGCCTAACTAAATCTTTGGATCGGTGTCACTGACATAGGGGTGTGAGACCTGGACACGTAAACTATGTCAGCCTGCTCCACCGCACCTAGGGCTAAGGAACGGGTCGTGGTAGGCTTACACTAGGAAGCCGTCCTTACCTTAACAGGTGGCAATCAAGGGCTACGGCCGAACACGCTGAGGACGTGCCGACTGCCGGGGACGAGGCAATGCCAAGTCATCATCCCGACGGTTGGGGCATTTAACAGTGTGACGAACCCGACCCAAAACATGGTCCTAAACCGGGGTTCTCACTCAGCATGCAAGTTAAATATGAAAACAAGCGGTTTAGTGTTCATATTTAAAAACCTTTCAAAACATATGAGAAGGGGGAACCCTTAAAACATAAACAACAGTTTTCATTTAAACATCCAACGAAGTAAAACAACCTGGCCAGTATTTATAAAAATATACAATACAATTTAAACAACATTTTAAACAATGTCCCTCTAGGACTCCTGTCCATCTACATGCTGAATAACAATGCAATCATAAATGACAGAGTGCCGGCGGCTCCCCATGATCAATCAGCTCCCTCCGCTAGCCATCCTGGTGTTGTTCCAAGCTACCTAAAAGATAAATAAGGGTGAGTATAAAAATACATAGTAAGAATCCCCAACCGGGGTACAATACGATACATCAGTCATCTAGCACCACAACACGCAAGCAAACAGCTATCAACACAGATCATAGCTCAACGAGCTCATAAAACAAGATCTGGAGCCATCAGAAGTCTCTTTCTTCCGGCCTAACTGGGATTGGATACACTGACCAATCCTGGGACATCACCGAGGTATCTGTCACTCGGGGGGAATACACTGATCCCTAGAATGTCCTCAACGGCCTCCTTGCCCTTGCACTAATCTGGACTTACGGGAGAGTACCCGAAGTCAGGCTCTAACGGAAAGAATGGTGTACTCACGACATTAGCCCGGGGGAGCTCTCCGAACCGGCAACTAACGAGTGTGCGCGCACACCGCATGCTCTCTGCAACCGGCGTAAATGCGGGGGCCTAAGGTCAAACTACGCGGGCCAGGTGCACATACCTATGACTCGGAGCGGTGTCACCGATCACGAGCGGCGAGGCCCTCGGCTCATCATCATGCGGCTGATCCACCGACACGAAGCTAAGAACCGGCCAAGGTAGGCTTACACCGTTGGCAGGGTTCCGCTCTAGCAGGCTACAAACTAGGCTATTGCCGAAGTGGGTAGCTAAGTCCACAACCGGCGGGTCGGGGGGGTAGCAAGATACGTTATGCAGCGCACACTTTACTCCCGACCTGAGCTAAATCCACCTTAGCGACCGGGGAAGCAAGATACGTTATCTCTGCGCACACTTTACTCCCGATCGGTGGGGGGACAGTACGTTATGTCCGCTCAGCCTCTGGATGATGACAAACCCTACAACTCTATCTAAGAGTACAGAGTAAAATCAATGATTCCTGGCTAGCAAGCAATGACCGACATAAATCACATTACCTAGCATGATACTACAACTTAAGCAGAAATCATAAGCATGCCGGCAGAACAAACCTAGCATGGCACTAACATGTAAAATCAGGCAAACATGCTAGCAAGAAATCAATCAACTGCTCTATCTCTAACATGCTCATAACAGTCAGCAAACAAGCAAGGCATATCGAGATATATCGCAGGGTCCACACAACCACGGTAAGACATCCTTACCTGGAACAAGCAGAAAAACAATAATTATAATAAATCAACGAACGATCCTCGAGCCTCTAATCGATCCCGAACAGCCTATACATCAAATAAAACACCCAAATAAAATACATAAAACAGCCCAATAAAACCAAAACCAGCAGCCAACAAATTCGGGCCCAACGAAGAAAAGACTCGGGAAATACCATCCGAGAAGCCACAAGGCTCGGGCCAACCAAAGACACAACAACAGGCAGGGCTGTCGGGCACAATGGTGGGCGGGCCGGGCGCAGGCGCGGGCGCAGGGCGCGGAGTCTGCTGCGGCGAGGCCGGGCGAGAGCGAGAGTGCGCTGGCGCGCGCGCGGTGAACAGGCACAAGGGACGGCGCGCGGGAGCGAGCTCGGCAAGCACAGGGGAAGGCGCGCACGGGCGCGAGCGACATGAGGCGCTATAGGGACGCTCGAACTAGCACGACACGGCGAGCTACAGGGCGCACATACCAAGGCGAGGGCGACGCGGGGCTGGGCGAGGGCTATGCAACGCGACTCGGGCGGCTTGGGCGACACTGCGGCGACGCGACGAGTGGCGAGGCGGCGGCTAGGCTCGCGACCACGTGGTGGTGGGTCTTTGGGGCGGCTCGGGTCAAGCGGCCAGTGGTCTAGCTAGCTGGGACGGCGGGGGCTCGGGCCGGCTCGGGCATGGGCGACCAAAATTGCCGCGGGTTGGAGGAGAGAGAAAGGAGAGAAAAAAAAGAATTTTGGGGATTTTGGGGATTTTGGGAAAATGGAAAATAAAAGGAAAAAAAATGGGATTTTATCCTCATTTTCACACTTATCCATTTAAATCCAATTTTCCAAAAATTCTTAAAATCCTAAATCCCATTTCCCGGCTTCCTCCTTCGAGACCTGACAGAAGCAACCTTTCCAAACAACAAATCTCACTGAAATCAACCTCCCAAATCAACACAGAAGGCCCGGGCTCGAATCCCAAAGGAAACACCCAAACAACCATAACTTTGCCCAAAACCCAAATCACAACCGAACTCCCAAACGAAAAGCCCAAACATCTCGGGACTCGCAGCCCACAACAAACAAGCCTCAACAAAGGCAGGAGCTGTCTCGAAGCCCTGAAAATCCACAAATCCTGCCCGGGGAGCAAAAGACCAAAATGCCCCTAAGGGTCAAAATAGCTCTAACGGCCCATCTGAACCGGAAGCTCCTCGAGAACCGGGATAGAAAACTGGGCCGTTACAATACTCCCTTCTTATAAGACTTTCGTCCTCGAAAGTCCTAAGACGAAACGGCTCTAGGAATACTCCACTGATTCCTAGCCAACTGAACTTCTCAGCTAAAACAACACCAACCTTCTTCGAGAACCAAACCCTCTTGGGTTCTCAGAGGGTCAAAGCCACAAAGCTAACCAGTCTGCCACAAACTATCTCAACAAAGACTGGGCAAGGCTAACCGAAAGGCCACTGCTCCGATCCGCTCAAGGATCTCAGAAGGCCTTACAAACCAGGGGCTCAATCAAAACCACGCTAATCCAACACGGAACACCTCTCTCACGGTGTTACTCTCAAAACTTCATGCAGATCGGGCACATGCTCAAAACTCAACGCCACGCACCGGCGTAACTTTTCAATGCCCACCCACACCAAGTATCAAACAACCTCAACTCTACACCATGTCAAGCCAAGCAAAATGAACCTCTCGTGTTCCGAGAAACTAAACGGCCTACTCTTGCTTCACAAGGGACCAAAACCACAAAGCTTGCCTCTGACCTTAACGAACAACAAATCGAACCACCAATGGCGATTGATCCAAAAGGCAAACTTTTCCCAACAAGCACAAGTGAAACTTCACTACACGGCCAACCCTAAATGGCCAAAACCGAGCACAGGCTCCACTCGGCCAAGCCAACAAACTGGAGCCTCTCAACGGCCGAACACAAACTTTTCAATGAAAAACTACTAGCAACTGGCCAAAGAGAACTTTGCCAGGCAAGGAAAAAACCAACATTCCTCTCATGGAAAAATCTCGGGCTGCAAGGACCAAACCATCACGCAGCCACTAGCAACACAACAGCTAGAAGCAAAGCCCGAGAAAGGCTTGCTCAGCAGAACACAACTCAAGCTCATCGCGAGCAAAGCTCGCCTCCAAGCTACCACTCAACTTTTAAGATCCAACTGGCTACTCAAAGGACTTCCTCCTTTTAGCCAAGGCCTAACTCATCTTGCGACTAGAAACTCCACACTCGGAACATCGCAAGGAAAACGAATCGACGAGGCTATCTCCAAAGATAACACTCGAGGCTGGCATCCATGGTGCAACTCAACCACCATAGAAACTAGGGGGAGAAAAACTTCAATCTTCAAAGAACCAACAACTTTCCAGCAAAAGCTCAACTCTAAAACTGGCTGGCCTCCGTTCTTGCGGGAACAAACAACTTTCGCTTGCTAACAACACAATGCAGGGACCCTCTCGCTGGGCTAACCACTGCGCTACTCTGATCAACTACACAACTTAGGAGCTAAGCTGACTCCTCCACAACGGGGAACGATTCCCAAAGAAGCGAACTTGGAAGGCGTGAACATCACACATGCTCGCTGACTAGCTCAACCCAGGGGCAACAACAACCAACTCTCTTGGAAGCAACACCCAAGGGGAAACCCAACCGATTGGACCACCAACCAGAACTAGCAGAACTTACTCAACTGCCGAGGGAGGGGTCAACTCCCAAAACTTCCTGACTAGGAACAAATCCTCAGGGAAACGCCCTCTTGCTCGAACCGAGCTAGCTCTTGAAACAATCAAGAGAACCAAATATTGGTCAACACCAAGCACCAACTAGCCTCCAAACCGGAACCAATCCGGACTCTGCTCCAAACAAAAACTAGCTTGCTAGACTGCCAAATCTGCAAGCAACTCACCCAAGGAACACTGCCTGGGTCTAACTGAGCTCTAGAGAGGCTCTCCACAAACTAGGGATCCTCCGATCACCCTCTGACACACACGGTCGTCAAACAATCTAATAGACAACCGGCTACACGGGCACAACCCTCTCCAGCATCTCAACTACGCTGGCCAACTCCAACTCTTGAAAACCAAGAGGATTGGAGACGCTACTGAATGCGTCATCCTCCTACTCAAAGCATCAGCCACAACAAACCTTCTGCCCAAGGCAAGGATCCGAACAGCTCTCTTAGCCAAAACGATCAGAAACTACGCGGCTTTGCTACCACCGCTCTTGTTCAGATCCAACCAACTCGACTGGGCTAAGGACCAACAAGCAAAACTTGCTTAAACAACAACCCGGCTACGAGCACGACATCCTTACAACCAAAGCTAGGGCACTTGCCAAGAACCAAAGCCTTGACAACCCAAAGACTCGAGCACTGGCTCCTCAACACGAACCTCTCGTGGTTTTCCAAACATAAACCACGGGCGAGCAACACAAAAGTACACCGGGTGTACAACTCCAACTTGATCCAATGCCAACAAGGGCTCTCACATTGTGGCAACGTTTGCCTCCAAATAGAGCCACTACTATCCAGGGAGCAACAAGAGTCCAAACCCACTCGGGGTCGACTCACCACGGAAAGCCACATTGGCCAACTCACTCTTACAAGAGCGCATTCATACCAAGCAATCATACCTCAAGCCAATGTGCTCACTAAACGCGCTCCGAACAACCATCCAACTCATGGCTCTAACACTGGATCAACCACGCATCCTCGATGCCAACACTACCCATACTAGGGTAACTCAAAGGGGTAGCCGAATCATGCTACCAACAAACTGGCTCAGAAGCTCACAACACAGGCGCGAGAACTCGAACGCGCTAGCTCTTAACATCCTACAACATCCTTTGGTACCCAACTCTCGGTGACCCTGGAAACTCCTACTTTCCCTCGAAAACCTCATACTTGTAGTCCTCTGACTACCACCGAGCTAGATCTCTTATGCAACCCAAACAGGTGCAACCTCAGGAAAAGGGGTACAAGACTAGCGGGGATCTTTGTACTGGCGGCCACGGAACCACCTGCACCAAAGAGCCAACTGACCTAAAACTAAGCCTCCTCTCAAAGCCTGGTGCCAACAGGCACTACATCCTTTACAACACAAATCAGCCTTAAACAAGCTTTATGCCCCTCTGAGGGAAGGGAAGGTCACTCTCCAAGTGACGGGACAATGGCACTCAACACAAGAGTCCAAACACTCGAGCAGCCTAATCTCTGGCATCTCGTCCAACAGACATGCCACGGCCTACTCCTGCATCCCACTCGATGCTCAACAAAAGCTCAGGCCAACTCTTGCATCTCACTCGATGCTCAACAGAAGCTCAGGCCAACTCCTTGGTGGCAACAACTTGTTCCACACTGGGAACATCCAATCAAAAGAGTGCTCCACTCTACTAGCCCGCTGAAATCCATAAATGGATAAAACCCTGGCAAGCAAACTCCATACAACACCCTGGCTACGAGGGTACTAAAAGAACTGGCTGTACAACGACAGCAGGCTTGCAAGGGGGCAAAGATGTCTCTACATCTTCCTCAGGCCACTAACACGGCAACTTGCCAATCAATCGGGCGACTGGTGGAGACTCTCCTAGTCCACCTCTCCCAAGGGACTACCACCATCAACTGCTGTACCAAACAGCACAGGAACGGCACAACTCGGCCTCTGAACAGCAGGGCATCGCAACACACGGATGCTAAACTCAAACCTGGCCAACTGCTTTACTACTAGCAGTAGGACTTTCCAAAACATCGAGCTCTACAGGCATTCACTTGCCAAACTGGGCGGCTCCATTAACGCCAACAAACTCGTCTGCATAAACCTGTTGATCATGCCCTCCTGGGAACCTCCGGAGCTACAAGAGCTACTGGGGGGAAACTGCTGAAATACTCTGTCAGCTGGGCTATCTGTGCCCTGGACTCCTCACTACGCGCTACAATCTGCGCCTGGGTCTCCGCTCTCTGATAGCTGAAGACCTGCCATATCCAAAACTCTCATGGCTGGAGCACACTCTGCTCAAGGAGTCTCACTCTGAGGCGTGCTAGCCTCCACCCTCTCCTCTAGGCAACTCAACTGCCAGGGCCAACTCTGGCCTACGGGTCTAAAAGACCCTGGACGCGGCCTCATCATCAACACGATCAGTCCAACACCTCGAGTGGACATGCCAAGCGTCCTGCTCCTCTGAGTGCGATCAACACACTGGCGATCTACACAAAGCACATCCACTCTCTCACTAGGGGAAAAGCAACAACTGGGCCACAAATGGCCTACGGGAGTCTAAGCTCTGCCTCCCTCTGGGTGCGATCGACACACTGGCGATCTGCACAAAGCATTAAACCTGGCCCACACTAGGGCTCTCACTACTCAACAAGCTGCTCGCACTGCGGAAAGTTGGCATGATGGCTCTCTAAGCCCAAACCAACAACGAGTCAGAACCTGCTCGTCTCCGCTCCACAACTCTACACAAGGCATAAAAGCTAGATGAAAACTATTGTAAATTCTTACCCCTTAGCTTAATTGAACTCAGACAAACCTGGCGGCCGTGGAGTGCTGATGATCATGGGAGCAAACAACCTACAAAGCAAGTTAGTCTACTGAGAATCTATGACTCGTGCTCGATACCAACCGTGATTTAACCCAACCCAAAACATGGTCCTAAACCGGGGTTCTCACTCAAAGATGCAAGTTAAATATGATAACAAGCGGTTTAGTGCTCATATTTAAAACCTTTCAAAACATATGAGAAGGGGAAACCCTTAAAACATAAACAACAGTTTTCATTTAAATATCCAAGGAAGTAAAACAACCTGGCCAGTATTTATAAAAATATACAATACAATTTAAACAACATTTTAAACAATGTCCCCCTAGAACTCCCCGTCCATCTACATGTTGAATAACAATGCAATAATAAATGACAGAGTGCTTGGCGGCTCCCCATGATCAATCAGGCTCCTCCGCTAGCCATCCCGGTGTTGTCCCAAGCTACCCGAAAGATAAATAAGGGTGAGTATAAAGATACTCGGTAAAGAATCCCCAACCGGTACAATACGATACATCAGTCATCTAGCACCTCAACACGCAAGCAAACAGCTATCAACACAGATCATAGCTCAACGAGCTCATAAAACAAGATCTGGAGCCATCGAAAGTCTCTTTCTTCCGGCCTAACTGGGATTGGATACATCGACCAATCTCGGGACATCACCGAGGTATCTCACTCTCGGGAATACACCGATCCCTAGAATGTCCTCAACGGCCTCCTTGCCCTTGCACTAATCTGGACTTACGGAGAGTACCCAAGTCGAGCTCTAACGGAAAAAATGGTGTACTCACGACATTAGCCCCGGGAGCTCTCCGACCAAGCAACTAACGCGCGTGTGCGCGCACACCGCATGCTCTCTGCAACCGGCGTAAATGCGGGGGCCTAAGAGCAAACTACGCGGGCCAGGTGCACATGCCTATGACTCGGAAGCGGTGTCACTGATCACAGTAGCGCGAGGCCCTCGGCGCTCATCTGTGCAGCCTGATCCACCGACCTGAAGCTAAGAACCGCCAAGGTAGGCTTACACCGTTGGCGGGGTTCCGCTCTAGCAGGCTACAAACTAGGCTATTGCCGAAGTGGGTAGCTAAGTCCACAACCGGCGGGTCGGGGGGGTAGCAAGATACGTTATGCAGCGCACACTTTACTCCCGACCTGAGCTAAATCCACCTTAGCGACCGGGGAAGCAAGATACGTTATCTTTGCGCACACTTTACTCCCGATCGGTGGGGACAAAGTACGTTATGTCCGCTCACCTGGGATGATGACAAACCCTACAACTCTATCTAAGAGTCACAGTAAAATCAATGATTCTGGCTAGCAAGCAATGACCGACATAAATCACATTACCTAGCATGATAC
The DNA here is from genome assembly GCA_036507275.1 of Sicyos edulis. Classification (NCBI taxonomy): domain Eukaryota; kingdom Viridiplantae; phylum Streptophyta; class Magnoliopsida; order Cucurbitales; family Cucurbitaceae; genus Sicyos; species Sicyos edulis. The sequence goes on from CM071848.1 coordinate 22,663,066, forward strand.
TACAACTTAAGCGAAATCATAAGCATGCTTACAGAGAACAAACCTAGCATGGCACTAACATGTAAAATCAGCAAACATGCTAGCAAGAAATCAATCAATCGCTCTATCTCTAACATGCTCATAACGATCGACAAACAAGCAAGGCATATCGAGATATATCGCAGGGTCCACACAACCACGGTAAGACATCCTTACCTGGAACAAGCAGAAAAACAATAATTATAATAAATCAACGAACGATCCTCGAGCCTCTAATCGATCCCAACAGCCTATACATCAAATAAAGCACCCAAATAAAATACATAAAATGACCCCAATAAAACCAAAACCAAAGACCAACAAATTCGGGCCCAACGAAGAAAAAGACTCGGAAATACCATCCGAGAAGCCACAAGGCTCAGGCCAACCAAAGACACAACAGGCGGGTGAGCCGGGCACAGTGGTGGGGCGGCTGGGCGCAGGCGGGCGGGGCGCAGGCGCGCGAGGCTGCTGGCGGCGAGCTAGGGCGAGAGAGAGAGTCGCGCGTCGCGCGCGCGCTTGGCACAAGGGACGGCGCGCGGGAGCGAGCTCGGCAAGCACAGGGAAGCGCGCCGCGGCGCGCGACACGAGGCGCTATAGGGACGCTCGAACTAGCACGACACGGCGAGCTACAGGGCGCACAAACCGGGCGAGGGCGACGCGGGGCTTGGCGAGGGCTATGCAACGCGACTCGGGCGGCTTGGGCGACACTGTGCGACGCGACAGGGCGAGCTGGGCGGCTAGGCTCGCGACCACGGGTGAGCTGGGTGCTGGGGCTGGCTCGGGCTGGGCGGCCAGGGCTGGGCCAGCTGGACGGCCAGGGGGGCTCGGGCTGGCTCGGGCATGGGCGACCAAGGGGGCTGCTCGGGTTGGAGGAGAGAGAAAGGGAGAGAAAAAAAGAATTTTGGGGATTTTGGGGATTTTGGGAAAATGGAAAATAAAAGGAAAAAAAATGGGATTTTATCCTCATTTTCACACTTATCCATTTAAATCCAATTTTCCAAAAATTCTTAAAATCCTAAATCCCATTTCCCGGCTTCCTCCTTCGAGACCTGACAGAAGCAACCTTTCCAAACAACAAATCTCACTGAAATCAACCTCCCAAATCAACACAGAAGGCCCGGGCTCGAATCCCAAAGGAAACACCCAAACAACCATAACTTTGCCCAAAACCCAAATCACAACCGAACTCCCAAACGAAAAGCCCAAACATCTCGGGACTCGCAGCCCACAACAAACAAGCCTCAACAAAGCGCGTGAGCCGCCTCTCGAAGCCACGAAAATCCACAAATCCCGCCCGGGAGCAAAAGACCAAAATGCCCCTAAGGGTCAAAATAGCTCTAACGGCCCATCTCAACAGGAAGCTCCTCGAGAACCGGATAGAAAAAAGGGGCGTTACAATACTCCTTCTTATAAGACTTTCGTCCTCGAAAGTCCTAAGACGAAACGGCTCTAGGAATACTCCACTGATTCCTAGCCAACTGAACTTCTCAGCTAAAACAACACCAACCTTCTTCGAGAACCAAACCCTCTTGGGTTCTCAGAGGGTCAAAGCCACAAAGCTAACCAGTCTGCCACAAACTATCTCAACAAAGACTGGGCAAGGCTAACCGAAAGGCCACTTTGCTCCGATCCGCTCAAGGATCTCGGAAGGCCTTACAAACCGGGGCTCAATCAAAACCTCGCTAATCCAACACGGAACACCTCTCTCACGGTGTTACTCTCAAAGAAACTTCATGATGGGCACATGCTCAAAAACTCAACGCCACGCGCCTTTGGCGTAACTTTTCTACAATGCCCACAACATTTATCAAACAACCTCAACTCTACACCATGTTTGGCCAAACAAATTGAACCTCTCAGAGTTCCGAAAACTAAACGGCCTACTCTTGCTTCACAAGGGACCAAATAAACCACAAAGCTTGCCTCTGACCTTAACGAACAACAAATCGAACCACCAACTGGCGATTGATCCAAAAAGGCAAACTTTTCCCAACAAGCACAAGCTGAAACTTCAGCTACGGCCAACCCTAAATGGCCAAAACCAGGCACAGGCTCCACTCGGCCAAGCCAACAAACTGGAGCCTCTCAACGGCCGAACACAAACTTTTCAATGAAAAACTACTAGCAACTGGCCAAAGAGAACTTTGCCAGGCAAGGAAAAAACCAACATTCCTCTCATGGAAAAATCTCGGGCTGCAAGGACCAAACCATCACGCAGCCACTAGCAACACAACAGCTAGAAGCAAAGCCCGAGAAAGGCTTGCTCAGCAGAACACAACTCAAGCTCATCGCGAGCAAAGCTCGCCTCCAAGCTACCACTCAACTTTTAAGATCCAACTGGCTACTCAAAGGACTTCCTCCTTTTAGCCAAGGCCTAACTCATCTTGCGACTAGAAACTCCACACTCGGAACATCGCAAGGAAAACGAATCGACGAGGCTATCTCCAAAGATAACACTCGAGGCTGGCATCCATGGTGCAACTCAACCACCATAGAAACTAGGGGGAGAAAAACTTCAATCTTCAAAGAACCAACAACTTTCCAGCAAAAGCTCAACTCTAAAACTGGCTGGCCTCCGTTCTTGCGGGAACAAACAACTTTCGCTTGCTAACAACACAATGCAGGGACCCTCTCGCTGGGCTAACCACTGCGCTACTCTAATCAACTACACAACTTAGGAGCTAAGCTGACTCCTCCACAACGGGGAACGATTCCCCAGCAAGCGAACTTCTGAAGGGCAGCGAACATCACACATGCTCGCTGACTAGCTCAACCCAGGGGCAACAACAACCAACTCTCTTGGAAGCAACACCCAAGGGGAAACCCAACCGATTGGACCACCAACCAGAACTAGCAGAACTTACTCAACTGCCGAGGGAGGGGTCAACTCCCAAAACTTCCTGACTAGGAACAAATCCTCAGGGAAACGCCCTCTTGCTCGAACCGAGCTAGCTCTTGAAACAATCAAGAGAACCAAATATTGGTCAACACCAAGCACCAACTAGCCTCTAAACCGGAACCAATCCGGACTCTGCTCCAAACAAAAACTAGCTTGCTAGACTGCCAAATCTGCAAGCAACTCACCCAAGGAACACTGCTTGGGTCTAACTGAGCTCTAGAGAGGCTCTCCACAAACTAGGGATCCTCCGATCACCCTCTGACACACACGGTCGTCAAACAATCTAATAGACAACCGGCTACACGGGCACAACCCTCTCCAGCATCTCAACTACGCTGGCCAACTCCAACTCTTGAAAACCAAGAGGATTGGAGACGCTACTGAATGCGTCATCCTCCTACTCAAAGCATCAGCCACAACAAACCTTCTGCCCAAGGCAAGGATCCGAACAGCTCTCTTAGCCAAAACGATCAGAAACTACGCGGCTTTGCTACCACCGCTCTTGTTCAGATCCAACTGAACTCTGACCAGGCTAAGGACCAACAAGCAAAACTTGCTTAAACAACAACCCGGCTACGAGCACGACATCCTTACAACCAAAGCTAGGGCACTTGCCAAGAACCAAAGCCTTGACAACCCAAAGACTGAGCACTGGCTCCTCAACACGAACCTCTCGTGGTTTTCCAAACATAAACCACGGAACGAGCAACACAAAAGTACACCGGGGTGTACAACTCCAACTTGATCCAATGCCAACAAGGGCTCTCACACAGGGCAACGTTTGCCTCCAAATAGAGCCACTACTATCCAGGGAGCAACAAGAGTCCAAACCCACTCGGGGTCGACTCACCACGGAAAGCCACATTGGCCAACTCACTCTTACAAGAGCGCATTCATACCAAGCAATCATACCTCAAGCCAATGTGCTCACTAAACGCGCTCCGAACAACCATCCAACTCATGGCTCTAACACTGGATCAACCACGCATCCTCGATGCCAACACTACCCATACTAGGGTAACTCAAAGGGGTAGCCGAATCATGCTACCAACAAACTGGCTCAGAAGCTCACAACACAGGCGCGAGAACTCGAACGCGCTAGCACTTAACATCCTACAACATCCTTTGGTACCCAACTCTCGGTGACCCTGGAAACTCCTACTTTCCCTCGAAAACCTCATACTTGTAGTCCTCTGACTACCACCGAGCTAGATCTCTTATGCAACCCAAACAGGTGCAACCTCAGGAAAAGGGGTACAAGACTAGCGGGGATGCTGTACTCTGGGCGGCCACGGAACCACCTGCACCAAAGAGCCAACTGACCTAAAACTAAGCCTCCTCTCAAAGCCTGGTGCCAACAGGCACTACATCCTTTACAACACAAATCAGCCTTAAACAAGCTTTATGCCCCTCTGAGGGAAGGGAAGGTCACTCTCCAAGTGACGGGACAATGGCACTCAACACAAGAGTCCAAACACTCGAGCAGCCTAATCTCTGGCATCTCGTCCAACAGACATGCCACGGCCTACTCCTGCATCCCACTCGATGCTCAACAAAAGCTCAGGCCAACTCTTGCATCTCACTCGATGCTCAACAGAAGCTCAGGCCAACTCCTTGGTGGCAACAACTTGTTCCACACTGGGAACATCCAATCAAAAGAGTGCTCCACTCTACTAGCCCGCTGAAATCCATAAATGGATAAAACCCTGGCAAGCAAACTCCATACAACACCCTGGCTACGAGGGTACTAAAAAAGAATCGGTCAGCACAACGAGGAGCTTGCAAGGGGGCAAAGATGTCTCTACATCTTCCTCAGGCCACTAACACGGCAACTTGCCAATCAATCGGGCGACTGGTGGAGACTCTCCTAGTCCACCTCTCCCAAGGGACTACCACCATCAAGCTCTTTGTACCAAACAAAGACAGAACGGCACAACTCGGCCTCTGAACAGCAGGGCATCGCAACACACGGATGCTAAACTCAAACCTGGCCAACTGCTTTACTACTAGCAGTAGGACTTTCCAAAACATCGAGCTCTACAGGCATTCACTTGCCAAACTGGGCGGCTCCATTAACGCAAACAAACTCGTCTGCATAAACCTGTTGATCATGCCCTCCTGGGAACCTCCGGAGCTACAAGAGCTACTGGGGAAAATCACAAATACTCTGTCAGCTGGGCTATCTGTGCCCTGGACTCCTCACTACGCGCTACAATCTGCGCCTGGGTCTCCGCTCTCTGATAGCTGAAGACCTGCCATATCCAAAACTCTCATGGCTGGAGCACACTCTGCTCAAGGAGTCTCACTCTGAGGCGTGCTAGCCTCCACCCTCTCCTCTAGGCAACTCAACTGCCAGGGCCAACTCTGGCCTACGGGTCTAAAAGACCACGGGCGCGCCTCATCATCAACACGATCAGTCCAACACCTCGAGTGGACATGCCAAGCGTCCTGCTCCTCTGAGTGCGATCAACACACTGGCGATCTACACAAAGCACATCCACTCTCTCACTAGGGGAAAAGCAACAACTGGGCCACAAATGGCCTACGGGAGTCTAAGCTCTGCCTCCCTCTGGGTGCGATCGACACACTGGCGATCTGCACAAAGCATTAAACCTGGCCCACACTAGGGCTCTCACTACTCAACAAGCTGCTCGCACTGCGGAAAGTTGGCATGATGGCTCTCTAAGCCCAAACCAACAACGAGTCAGAACCTGCTCGTCTCCGCTCCACAACTCTACACAAGGCATAAAAGCTAGATGAAAACTATTGTAAATTCTTACCCCTTAGCTTAATTGAACTCAGACAAACCTGGCGGCCGTGGAGTGCTGATGATCATGGGAGCAAACAACCTACAAAGCAGGTTAGTCTACAGAATCTATGACTCTGTGCTCTGATACCAACTGTGACGAACCCAACCCAAAACATGGTCCTAAACCAGGGTTCTCACTCAGCATGCAAGTTAAATATGATAACAAGCGGTTTAGTGCTCATATTTAAAAACCTTTCAAAACATATGAGAAGGGGAAACCCTTAAAACATAAACAACAGTTTTCATTTAAATATCCAAGGAAGTAAAACAACCTGGCCAGTATTTATAAAAATATACAATACAATTTAAACAACATTTTAAACAATGTCCCCCTAGAACTCCTGTCCATCTACATGTTGAATAACAATGCAATAATAAATGACAGAGTGCCGGCGGCTCCCCATGATCAATCAGCTCCCTCCGCTAGCCATCCTGGTGTTGTCCCAAGCTACCTGAAAGATAAATAAGGGTGAGTATAAAGATACTCAGTAAGAATCCCCAACCGGGGTACAATACGATACATCAGTCATCTACAACCTCAACACGCAAGCAAACAGCTATCAACACAGATCATAGCTCAACGAGCTCATAAAACAAGATCTGGAGCCATCGAAAGTCTCTTTCTTCCGGCCTAACTGGGATTGGATACACTGACCAATCTCGGGACATCACCGAGGTATCTCATCACTCGGGGGGAATACACTGATCCCTAGAATGTCCTCAACGGCCTCCTTGCCCTTGCACTAATCTGGACTTACGGGAGAGTACCCGAAGTCAGGCTCTAACGGAAAGAATGGTGTACTCACGACATTAGCCCTGGGGAGCTCTCGAACCGGCAACTAACGCTGCGTGCGCGCGCACACACCGCATGCTCTCTGCCTGGCCGGCGTAAATGGGGACTAAGAGCAAACTACGCGGGCCGTGTGCACATGCCTATGACTCGGAGGCGGTGTCACCGATCACGATGGCGCGAGGCCCTCGGCGCTCATCCATGCGGCACCTGATCCACCGACACGAAGCTAAGAACCGCCAAGGTAGGCTTACACCGTTGGCGGGGTTCCGCTCTAGCAGGCTACAAACTAGGCTATTGCCGAAGTGGGTAGCTAAGTCCACAACCGGCGGGTCGGGGGGGTAGCAAGATACGTTATGCTGCGCACACTTTACTCCTGACCTGAGCTAAATCCACCTTAGCGACCGGGGGGGAAGCAAGATACGTTATGTTGCGCACACTTTACTCCCGATCAGTGGGGACAAAGTACGTTATGTCCACTCAGCCTCTGGATGATGACAAACCCTACAACTCTATCTAAGAGTACAGAGTAAAATCAATGATTCCTAGCTAGCAAGCAATAACCGACATAAATCACATTACCTAGCATGATACTACAACTTAAGCAGGAATCATAAGCATGCTGGCAGAACAAACCTAGCATGGCACTAACATGTAAAATCAGGCAAACATGCTAACAAGAAATCAATCAATCGCTCTATCTCTAACATGCTCATAATAACAATCAACAAACAAGCAAGGCATATCGAGATATATCGCAGGGTCCACACAACCACGGTAAGAAATCCTTACCTGGAACAAGCAGAAAAACAATAATTATAATAAATCAACGAACGATCCTCGAGCCTCTAATCGATCCCGAACAGCCTATACATCAAATAAAGCACCCAAATAAAATACATAAAACAGCCCAATAAAACAAAAACCAGCAGCCAACAAATCTGGGCCCAACGAAGAAAAGACTCGGGAAATACCATCCGAGAAGCCACAAGGCTCGGGCAACCCAAAGACACAACAGTAGGCGGTGGGCGCAGGGGTCGGCCGGGTGCGGGCGGGCGGTCGGCCCAGCTGGCCACCGGGCGCGCGTGAGGCTGCGAGCGCGGGCGGCGGCGCGGCGCGGCGCGCGCGCGTCTCGGCACGACGGACGGCAGCGCGCGTGCGCGAGCTAGGCAAGCACAGGGGACGAAGCGCACGGGCGCGAGTGACACGAGGCGCTACAGGGACGCTCCGGCTAGCATGGCACGACCAGCTACAGGGCGCATGGACCAGGGCGAGGGCGACGCGAGGCTGGGCGAGGGCTGTGCGACGCGACTCGGGTGGCCTGGGCGACACTGTGCGACGCGACAAGGCGAGCTGGGCGTCTAGGCACGCGACCACGGGCGAGCTGGGCGCTGGGGCTGGCTCGGGCTGGGCGGCCAGATCTGGGCGACCTAGACGGCCAGGGGGGCTCGGGCTGGCTCGGGCATGGGCGACCAAGGGGGCTGCTCGGGCTGGATGAGAGTGAAATGGAGAGAAAAAAGGAATTTTGGGGTTTTTGGGGATTTTGGGAAAATGGAAAATAAAAGGAAAAAAAATGGGATTTTATCCTCATTTTCAAACTTATCCATTTAAATCCAATTTTCCAAAAATCCTTAAAATCCTAAATCCCATTTCCCGGCTTCCTCCTTCGAGACTCGACAGAAGCAACCTTTCCAAATAACAAATCTCACTGAAATCAACCTCCCAAATCAACACTGAAGGCCCAGGCTCGAATCCCAAAGGAAACACCCAAACAACCATAACTTTGCCCAAAACCCAAATCACAACCGAACTCCCAAACGAAAAGCCCAAACATCTCAGGACTCGCAGCCCACAACAAACAAGCCTCAACAAAGGCAGGAGCTGCCTCGAAGTCTTGAAAATCCACAAATCCTGCCCGGGGAGCAAAAGACCAAAATGCCCCTAAGGGTCAAAATAGCTCTAACGGCCCATCCGAACCACTGAATCTGAACCGGAAGCTCCTCGAGAACCGGGATAGAAAACTGGGCCATTACAAACAGTCTGCCACCCTCACCCAAGATTGCGGGGCCAGCCGTTAGGGTTAGCTATTCCCTAACGGGATCAGGGCGGAGCTCCATCTCATACGTCCCTGTCGTGGATGCAAGGTTCGTTATGCACCCGGCTCGGATGATGCTATCTACCTGCCACTCTAACCTGCCTTAGCATTCAGCAACAAGTCAATAAAATCCAATACGTGCTCTTTGAGAATACAACGAACCTAGCATGATACTACGAAGCAAGAACAGATACGAGCATGCCAGAAAGGAACAACCTAGCATGGATTAACATGAGAATTAACCAGGAAAATCATTCTAATAGGGAATTCAGATTAGAGCACTTAGCTACACATGTCAATAAACACAAACAAGCAATCAATCAGCAGTCACATATAATACCGCAGGGTCCACACAACTCCGGTAAGAAATCCTTACCTTGGTCGGGGACGATTACACGAAAACCTAAGCTGCGAACGATCTCGAACTAGCTACCGGGAACCTATCAATCACAACAATAATCACACAATAGGCCTAAATACAATAAAATAAACAGGGCTCAGCTCGGGAGCAACTAACGAGGCGTGACGGACACACGAACGAGCCGATTGCACGAACGAGGCAGCAATAGGGCTAGCTGGGCGCGCTGGGGCACAGGGCTGGGCGCGTTGGCCCGCTAACTGGGCGCGGACGGGCGCAGAGCGACACAGGGCGATGGCGGCGACGCTGGCTCGCCGCTACCGTCTACGCGCGGACGACGCGCGAGCGTTGTAGGCGACACACTGAGGAGCTCAGCGCAGCGCGTGGCTCAATGGGCCGGTTGCGGCGGGGGCACGCGACAGCGCTGCACCACCGGCTCCTGCGCGAACAGGGGCGAACACGAATTGGCGAGCTCGGCGACGAATTGGCCGGCGATTTCAGCTGGATCAGCTCCTCTTCACTTGCTGCACAAAACCCACACGATTCCCTTCACTCTCTCGGCCATCAATGGCGAAAACGAAAACAGGGGATGCGGAATTGGAGGAGAAAAAGAAGAAGAAGAAGAAGAGAAGAGAAGGAGAGCTTACCGGAGGGACGAACGGCGAGGGAGCTCCTGCGAATCGCTGGTCGACGAGGGAGAGAGCACAGTCGGTCGAAGAGAAATGGAGAAGAGATCGCGAAGGAAGAAGAAGGGAAGAAATGAAGAAGAAAGCTCGGCGGTTCTGCTTTTAACTAAATCCATTTGACACAGGCTTAAATACAAGGTGGTGAGTTTAGAATAACAAAAATGCCCGGTGGCTCAAGTGGCAATGCCACCCATCTAGCTTCCCAAGCGGCCTTGGTTCGAATCTCACCCAACGTGCTATTTAATTCCCTATTTCCTTTTGCATTCTACCAAGCCCAAATACCTTCACAAGCTTCCCGATCCCATTCAAATCATCTCATAATTTTTCCGGCAATTAGAAAAGACATAACCGGCCCTGTCGGCCCGACCAAATTACCAAAATTCCCCTGGGGCAAACCGGGACGACCGGGATGAAATTTCGGGCTGTTACAATCAGCATATGGCCAACCGACCAGCTCAATGGATCTTCTTGCTTTGGTATTTATAGGATTCAATTTCGTGATCCACAAGTAGAGGTGAGCTGTACAAATCATCATCAATGCATATTCCATTATTTTCGTCGGGATTTAGTTGATTGTCATCGCCTTGATTACATAGTTGATTATTCTGATTCTTTCCTTGTAGATGAAACTTTGTCGATCCTAATTCCTTCTTGGGTTCAGCGTATTTGCATGATCTGATCAGTGTTCACATCATTGCCTTTTCCTTGATGCTGTGCGAAATCCTGCTAAAAAGCGTAAATTAGGCATAGTTGTTTGCGATTTGCGCTAAAGCGCAGATTCATGCTTTTGATACGATGTTATGAATGCATGCTGATTACCTAAGTTAATTCTCTGTATTCCTTCTAAGAATGCAGATATTCTTTGCCTAAGTATTAAAATAATGCATCCTAAATAGCTTAAAATATGCTCTCTTTGAGAGTTATCACACCCCCAAACTTACATCATTTCTTGTCCTCAAGCTATGCTTATCTCCTTAAGATGCTTATTTTCATTAATTCAGCATTCTTATCTTTTTCTCGTCTACTTTCATGATTTTTAACACACATCTTATTTCCAGGAAGAAACTTCATTCTCCTATCAGTTTTCAAACTTTTGAAAAGATTCTGTGTAAACCTTAAAATCTTCCATATCACGACTGAAAAATTACCCCTCATCGCAAGTACTCCATAATGCTCAACCCATTTCTTTGCAATCGCATTTAATTCAAAGTTTTCCCAACTTACTCTCCGAAGGTACCTGTTCCGGTCCTTGTGTCTTTTGAGGATTTTTTTATTATGCTTTTTGCATTCCTCGCAAGTTGCACTCATATCTACTAAATTCCATAGTTCTTAGCGTAAATCGTTTAAGCATAAAACAATTCTTAGCAAAGGAATTTCAAGCTTGCGCTAATGTAGACAGCGTAATACTTAAGGTATCCTTAGGCTCATACGCCAGTAACGACCTTCTTATTTTTTCTAGAGTAAGTTGATGTTTTTTTTTTTGAAAAAAAAGAAAAGAAACGGGTTGCCCTCACCCCCAAACTTGTCCTTAATGAAGGTGAGGCTTAGTTCCCTCAAACTTATCTATTGACGTGATTGCTCTACGCTATTGTGAGTTTGTTTGGCTTCCTTGCAAATTTTTGGTGCTTTCTATCATTTATGATGGGGATTATTCTAATGCTAGGTTTGAATCTAAGGAAACTTAAGAATTCTACAGCTTGAACTAATGTTTTTGCTAGATTTAATTATTGTGATAAAAACACTTATTAGACTTTCAAAAGAAGAGAACTACTGGATTAAAGAAATAACATAAAGAAAACATCCTAATAAAGCATAAAAATTGCGTCCTAAATGCATGATCCTAATAAAGCATCTAATCATGAAATGCATGCAGAAGTAAACAAAACAAAACATAAGGAAAGCACAATAAAAAGGGAGGCAGACTTCCATCTACTTTGCTGCTCTACCGCTTTTCTTTCCCTTGCCCTTGACAGACTCCGAACTTTCTGAGTGTTTTGGTATTTCAACGCACTCGGAGTACTCATGTAATGCTTTAACAGCTTTTAGAATTAGTGCGTCTCTTGAAAGTGTATAGCTCTAAAAGCCTTCCGAGTTTTTGCATAGCTTATCGAACTGATGCCCCAGGATATCTATATTTATGAGCATCTGTTCACTTTCTTCCTTGCCTTTTTCGTCCATTCTTCCCATCTTCCTTGGTAGGATTTTTAATCATTTATTAGTTGGCTTCGTTTGCACCACTTGATCTCTGCACAGTTGTGTAATAGTGTACTGGTAAAATAACTTCCTATGATTAGCCGAAGCCCATCGATGAATCTGTCCTTCCATTATCTTCCCTAAGTTAACACTTACTCTACTCTCGATCGCAAAAAGTAGCAGTGCTTGCTCTCTGTTGACTATCCTTGAGTTTGTTGAGGGTATGATTGCACTTTTTATGAACATAATCTATTCCCGCAACTCAGGCTTGACATCCTTCATCGTGAATGTTCATCGGTTTCTCCACTTGGCCCTGTCTACACCAATCGTTCTTACACATTCCTGTAGTTTCACCTTGATTGGCTTCCTCAGCAGTTGTCATCCTTCTTCTCTATATTTTTTTGGTAGATAGAAGACTTCGTTAATAGCAGTCGAGCTGCAATCAATTAGCTGCCCCTCTATCCGAGAAAAGAACTTCCTTTAGATTCGCATAAAATTGGGGAACCCAATCTTGTCTTGCGTCCAATCTTGGTGTGGCCAGGCTTCCCCATCCTAAGCTATCTACCTTTTGGAAAGTAGCCTTGGTTATGAATGCATTGGGCCAGCCTTGATCTCTCCAGAACCTCTTCTTTAGCAATGCAGCATGTCTGGTGTTAGTAGATTCTATCGCATCTTGTTCCGTCTCATTTCACCCTTCTGTCCCTTGTGGTGCAGGGCATTGCTTGAGGCCATTTGCGGAGGATCTAAAAGACTTAACTTTTGAATGAGACAAGTATGGAGTTTTGTGATCGAGTTTCCTCACATCGATTTTATATAGAGGTTGAGTATTCATGTCAGAATCCTCAAATAAGAGAAGCAATCAATGTTCAAGGAAAGTATCTAATTAAAAAATTTCTTTCCAATTCCTTACTATATGAAAAACTATAAAAATGGAAAATTCAAAAAATAGAAATAATTTCTAAAATTACGAAATAAAATAAAATTTCCTAAAAAGCAATTAAATTTTGTGCGCAAAGTTAGAGATACCGTATTTTCGCATTCTAGGAATGTTATTGAGCAGATCTGAGCAGAATTTTTGTGCTAATTCCATCTGGCATAGTCCATCCATATTTTGGTCATATAATAATTTCTGGGGCGGCGCCATCTTTAGTCGCCTTCTCCTGCCTTTCTTCTCCATGCGCTTTAATGCGTAGACCTCCTATCACATACAGTACTGATAGGATGTAAATTATGCACAATCCTGCCTTTCTTTGAGAGTTATCATCTGCTAGAAATGACCACTGATTCTTCCACTATACTCCTTCAATTCCAATTATCTTTGTACAATCCTGCAGCTGCTTCTTGGTTGGCACCTTCAATAATCGTTGACATTCTGTCCCAATGTCGTCAAGAAGGTGAAAATTTTCATTCAATGCTGAGGATCTGTAATCTAAAACTTGTACATTGACGTATGAGAAACGTGGTTTGTCTCTGTTGAGATAGCATAAAACTGGCGAACCCAATCTGTGTGGGAATAAGGGGTAGGAGCAAATCAAAATCTTTATGCTTAATTGTAGTGCACAGCTGCCACATTATTTGTTTCCTTACAAACCATATTCCAATATTATTTATTTGTTTTCCATGTATGCAATATTACACATTCCTTGTTAAGTCCATTCCTTTCATTTGCCTTTTTGGCTCACTCATTGTACAAACAATATAAATAGAAATGCAGACTCAATAACAAACAATATTATTATTACACAGACTGAATTTGAGAAGCGAACGAGAAAAGTGTTTGCAAGTCGATGCAGAAGATAAGGCATCACTTTGGCATCTTCGCTTTGGACACCTACATCATGGTGGACTAAAAGAGTTAGCGAAGAAGGATATGATGCATGGGCTACCTGACATAGACTATGAGGGAAAGTTCTATGAAGAATGCATGCTCATCAAGCATGTAAGAACCTCGTTTAAGAAGAAAGAGATATATTGGATGAAGAAACCATTCGAGATGATTCACATGTATATATGTGGACCAACTACCCAAAATCTTTCAACGGTAAAAGGTACTTCATTTCCTTTATTGATTATTTCTCACGAAGAACTTGGGTGTATTTTTTTAAAGAAAAGTTAGAAGCATTCGGAGCATTCAGAAAATTAAAAGTGAAGGTAGAGAAGGAAACGAGTAGACATATCAAAGTACTGTGATCTGACAAAGGTGGAGAGTATACTTCAATAACGTTCATCGAGTATTGTGAGGAGTAAGGCATAAGTCGATTTCTAACCGCATCATGCACTCCTCAACAGAATGGTGTGGCTGAGAAGAAAAATAGGACCATTATTGACATGGTTCGAGCAATGCTGAAGAGCAAAAGTGTGCCATGAGATTTTGAATCAACTGGTGATGAAGATAAACCCTAACAGCTCAGAATGCAAAGTTTGCAAGATTTGTACGATGTGATAAATGAGGTACATCTTGTATGTCTTTTGGCAGATGCAGGAAGTATTAGCTTTGAAGAATCAGTACGAGACAAGAAGTGGCGAACTGCTATGGATGAGGAAATCAATGCGATTGAGCATAGTGATACATTGAAGCTAATAGAATTACCGAAAGCTAGTCAGTCGATTGATGTGAAGTAGGTGTTCAAAAAGAAGATGAATGCTCAAGGCAAGATAGAGCACTAAAAATGGAGACTTTGTGCTAAGGGATACAAGAAGAAAGCAGGAATCGATTATGATGAAGTTTTCACCCTTTGAGAGAATGGAGACAATTTGATTGCTCATTTCTTAAGCAGCTCAATTCAGATGACCAATTTTTCAGATAGGTATTAAGACGCCATTCTTGAACGGTGTGCTTGAAAAGTAAGTGTACATTGAGCAACCACCCAGATATATGAAAGTTGGAGAAGAGAAGCAAATGCTAAAATTGAGCAACCACAAGCCTAGAATACTCGCATTGATACATATTTCAAAGAGAATGGATACGAACAGTGTCTTTATGAGCATGCACTTTACACAAAGTTGGTGGAGGTAATGCGATATTTGTTGCTCTTTATGTTGATGACCTGATCTTTATGGGTAACAGTGATGCGATGATAGAAGATTTTAGGAGCACGATGATGCGAGAGTTTGAGATGAAGAATTTGGGATTGCTGAAGTTTTTCTTCGTTTTGGAGGTTAAACAAGAAGAGACGGGTATTTTTCTATCACAGAAGCAATATGCGAAGGAGATTGATAACTCTAAAGAATTAAGAGTTAATTAGCTTAAGGCAATACCGTTTCACTTGAACTTCGCTACATTTAAGTAAAATGTTGCTTACAATTTCGCTCAAGCATCATATTTAAGACAAACTGCTAAATTCTTTAGTTTTATGATTAGGATGTCATTTTTTAGGTTCGTTGTAGCAAAAAAGTTCATGATTGAATGAATTTAAGTTTGTATTTTTAAAGTTCTGATATTTCTGGTTTGCTACAGCATTCCATGGAACAAAGCATGATGCGGCTATGACAGCCTTACTGAAGCAAAGACAATTACCATGAAGATTGGCACTCCGAAAATATCCAAAGAGAGGACATGTGTCGAAAATCCAAGAGATGCCTTTCAATCCTAATCATTGCTTTTTAACCGCTGTCAAGCGCATGCAACGCGGATCGTGGAGCAGGAAATGTCAGAATTGGAGCAAGTAGAGGATAGTGGGGCAGAGTTTGTCGGTTGTGCTATAAAAAGCCAACTCCTTTTTTCATTTTCAAGAGAGCCAAGATCGATAGATCGTTTGCCTTGAATTTTTCAAGTTTTTTTATTAACTCTTAAGCTTAGTTTTTTTTTTTTGGACTTACCTACGTCGGAGCATTTTTCTTTGAGCTTTATGCTATTCATTATAGTTCTTTTCTTAGTCGTTCTAAAATAGTTGTAGGAGTAATTTTAGCTTTGTAGCTCCCTGGAACTGCTCAGAGTTGTTGCTTCGATGATTCCAACCAGGGCCCTTCTTAACTCTGCTCAAAGTTGTTCTAAGTTCTCTTTACAGTATGAGTAGCTAAACTTATCACAGAAAGGAAAATAGGCAAGTAGGGTAGTTCGTTGTAGCGTAGGGGCATGGAGATGACGAACTATAAATGCATGTTGTGTTAACTTTAAATACATTCCTTTTAGCTAACCGTTTGTATTATCTTTATTTCACTTTCGAGAGACAAGGAATATAGCAAACATGCTGCCATACACTAGGTTTGTTAAGCTTTACTTGCAGTTTAAAGAACTCTTAGAAATAAGGTTTTTATTAGTGTTTTTGGCTCTGTAGTTATTTATGCTTAAGCTCGAGAGAGCCTGTGTAGAGCAAATCAGTAGTTCTTGTAAGAACCCGACACAAAATGTGGTCTTCAGCCTAGGTTCTTACTCAGCATGCATGTAAATAAAATAATCATTTCAAAATCCTTGTTGAAAACTTTCAAACAACAACACATGGGGAACAACAAGCTGTACACTTTCATTGATAAAACATGATAAAACAAAACATGTCCTGGCCAGTGATTTAATAAAACATCCATAAATAATTTTAAACATTAAAATGCCAAAGTTCTCATATGGACTCCGTGTCCAACTACATGATCAATAACAAGAAAAAACATACAGAGTGTCGACGGCTCCCCTGGTCATACAACTCCCTCCGCTAGCCGTCCCGGTGCTGTCCCAAGTTACCTGGTGGAAAACCATATAAAATAAAGGTGAGTACAAATGCACTCAGTAAGAATCCCCAACTGGGGTACAATACGAAACATCAATCATCTAGAATCCTAGTATACATGCAAACAGTTACCAACACAGATCTTTGCTCAACGAGCTAACGGTGCAAAACCGAAGTCCTTGGAAGTTTCCTCCTTCCGGCCTAAAGATCAGCTATAAATATCTGATTCCAAACTGAGGGGACAAAGTGTGTTATGTCCAACCTGAAAGGACAAAGTGTGTTATGTCCATACTGTAGGGACAAAGTACGTTATGTCCAAGCTGATCCTGCGACAAACGGGAGTGTACCCGAAGTCTGGCTCTATACTGGAACAAAAGTGGTGTACTCACGAACATTAGCCCGAGGGAGCTCTCCACTCGGTGCATAATGTGTGTGCGCGCACATCGCGCGTAAATGTGGGGACGTAAGGACAAACTACGCTAGTCTAGGTATGTATGCCTAAAGACTTGGAAGTAGTGTCACTGATCTACAGTAGTGCGAGGCCCTCGGCACTCAATTGTACCAGCATATACCACCAACGCCTGAATCTAAAAATCGGCCAAGGCAGGCTTACACCGTTGGCAGGGTTCTGTTCTGTAGCAAGCTAAAAACTAGACTTATACCGGTATGGTGAGCTAAACCACACCCGGCTGCCAGGGGCGGGAACGAGTCCTCACTGATTCCAACCTGTGGGGACAAGGTATGTTATGTCTGCTCTCAGCCTCTGAATGAAGACAACCTGACAAGCTCTATCTACGAAACATATATCTCATTCTAGCAAAATCAACAAGCTCACACATGCAACCTAGCAGGATACGAACAGCTCAGTCATAATCAACGGGATGCATGCTGGAGAACAACCTAGCATGGTACTAACATGTCAACAGGAAAACACATGCTAGACGGGAATAGAACAAGTGATAAAACCTATCCACTAAACATGCTTATAAACAATAAATAACATACAACCTGTCCACTGAGCATGCTCGTAACAATTAACAAATACACAAGATGCAATCACGATATATCGCAGGGTCCACACAACCCTGGTAAGAGATCCTTACCTGGAAACAAGAAGAAAACAACAAACAGGACAATGCTCCTTAAGTTGCAGAAATCGACACAACCTAGCAATAATATAGCCAAGCATAATCAATAAACAGAGCTAACTAACCGAAATAGAAACCAAAAACACAAGGCAACGAGAGGCTACCCAAAACCAAGAAAACAAGCTCTCGGCAGCTAGGGCTCTCGGCTAGGCTCGGGGGGCAAGGGCTGGCTCGGCAAGACACACGAAGGCTGATGCGTACGGGGAGCCTTGGCAGCGAGCAACGAAGATGCATGCGGAGCTACGGCTAGGTTTGCATTACAGTCGAGCTGGCATGCGTGCGCTCGAGGGGCTGTGGATCCGTGGCTGTGTGCAGGCAAGGGAGGTCCGGCGTGAGCAACATAATGCAGCAAGGCTTGGCGACGCGACTGAGAGAGACCGAATGGCTGCTACACACGATTCGGTGAGGGCCACGCAGTGCTACAGCTGCGCTCGCGACTGAGAAGGGATCGCTGCAGCGATGCAAACGATTGGCCAAGGGGTGTTGTAGATATGGGCGATGTGGGGGGCTCTCGGCCGCCAAGGCAGTTCAGCTAATGGAGAGGGGAACCGAAGGGGCTACCGACTAGGTGTTGGGGATGGAGCTTGGACTCAGCTACAATGGGGACGATGATCTCGACAAAGGGGAAAGGAGAAGATGAAATCAACAATGATGCTTAGGGAAGAGGGATCGATAAGGGGATGGGGAGAATCAACCGATTAAATTTTTGGAGGAGGAAGAAATCGCCTGGGAGAAAAAAGAAATCGCAAAACGCACATGCTCTAGGATAAGGAGAAATCGCCAAAAATCTCATCGTAGAAATCGAATGCAAACTTCCTTTTCCCTCTTCTCAAATCGACAAACAAATCCCTAAATGCCATGTAAAGACCCGACCCGAATGGGGTTCTAAATAGGCCATTACCTCAATGCATGCATACAAATCTACAAAAAATTTGCAAGATGGTGTTTGGATTCTAAGTAAAAGCTAAAACATGAAAACATCCATTTAAAAATCAACATAAATTCCTGAAACCTGTCCCTGTTTCCAAGCACCTGTTTCAAGGCAAAAACATTTCCAAAACTTACTCTGATCAGAGATTTATTTAAAACATACAAGCTTTACAACAATGCTAGAATCCGGGAAAACATTCAGAAAACACCCTAGGGCTCCGTGCCCAACTACATGCATTTAGAGGACATTTAAATCATAAACATAAACATAAGACTCAGAGTTGAACAACGGGTTTCCATGATCACAACTTCTCCTCCACCCATCCTGTCTCGCACCATGGTTACACGTGGAAAACCACATAATAAGGGTGAGTAACGAATTACTCAGTAAGAATCCCCAACCGGGGTACAATACGATATACATGGTCATCTCGATGAGCGTATGCAAGCTATGAATATAAACACAGAATAGAGCACATAGCTTAGCCCACACTTGGGCCTCGGATGCCAACTCGGGTCTTAGTCCGAAATCAATCACCACATCCACACAATACACAAGTCGCCTATATACGAGAAACAAGTCCCGGCCTCGGCTGTCTCTGTCGTCGACAGAAAAGGTACACTAGCTCAAGATCCCGAGGAGCTCTCCGGTCGCGCTCAGAATGAGCGTAAACATGCACCGCGTGCTCTGCAGACTATGGGGTGCCGGGTCTAGAGGCAAGCTGCCCATGTCCAGTCCACCACGCCTAACTAAATCTTTGGATCGGTGTCACTGACATAGGGGTGTGAGACCTGGACACGTAAACTATGCCAGCCTGAACCACCGCACCTGGGGCTAAGGAACGGGTCGTGTAAAGACCCGACCCAAAAGGGGCTCTAAATGGGCCTTTACCCCAATGCATGTAGTGAAAATAAAAGACATTATGAAAAATACATTTCGGATTCCAAGTAAAAACAGAAACATTCAACAACCAAAACATACATTTCTAAAAGCACACTGACGATCGAGAGATTTATTTAAACCATTAAAACAATCCACAAGTACAAATATGCTGGAATCCATAAAACGTAAGAAAACATCCTGGGGCTCTGTGCCCGTCTACATGCATTCAGGGGAAATAACAAAAGTGAAGAGTCATGATAATTAAAATAAAAGAATCAGAGATGACAGCAGGTTCCATGATCATAGCTCCTCCTTCACCATCCTGTCTCCGCCTTGATTACACCGTGGAAAACCACGAATATAAGGGGTGAGTAACGAATTACCAGTAAGAATCCCCAACCGGGTACAATACGATATACATGATCATCTAGAAGATTGTATGCAAGCTATGAGTACAAACACGAGCAGAGCACATAGCTTAAGTCCACACTTGGACCTCGGATGCCATCTCGTGGTCTTAGTCCGAAATAAATCCACCACACAATACGCCCTATACGAGAAACGAGTCCCGCCTCGGCGCTCTCATCGTCGATACGAAAGGTGCACTAGCTCAAGATCCCGAGGAGCTCTCCGGCCGGCGCCAGTAATGAGCGTAATCGCGCATTGCGTGCTACTGCAGAACTATGGGGTGCCGGTCTAGTGGCAAGCGCCCCATGTCCGATCCACCACGCCTAACTAAATCTCTGGATCGGTGTCACCGACATAGGGTGTGAGACTGGACACGTGAACTATGTCGGCTGAACCACCGCACTGAGGCTAAGGAACCGGTCGTGGTAGGCTTACACCAGAAGCGGTCCTTGCCCTAACAGTGGCAATCAAGGGCTACGGCGAACACGCCGAGGACGTGTCGATCGCCGGGGGCGAGGCAATGCCAAGTCATCATCCCGACCGTTGGGGCATTTAACGATCGCCACCCTCACCCAAGATTGCGGGGCCTACCGGTTGGGATAGCTAATCCTCACGGGGTCCAAGGACGGAGAATCGTCTCGAACGTCCTTGCCATAGATGCAAGATACTTTATGCATCGGGCCCGGATGATTCTATCTACCTCAATTCTAAACCTTAACAATAATAACGATTCAATCAATGCGGTCCAATACGTGCTCATCGGATACAAAGAACCTAGCATGATACTACGAAGCAAGAACAGATATCGAACATGCTAGAATAGAACAACCTAGCATGGGCTAACATGAGAAACAATACAAGAGTTCATGCCATCAGAATTGTAAACAGAGCACCTAGGCTAAACATGCTAGTAAACATACACAGCATACAAAACAACAATCACAAATATACCGCAGGTCCACACAACCCCTGGTAAGAAATCCTTACCTTGGTCGGAAGACTTTTACACACAAATCCTAAGGCTGCGAACAATCCCGAGCTAGCGAGCGGAAACCTAGCAAACCAACAATAATCGATATCTAAAATATCTAAACAACAATAGAACAGCAAGCTCGGCTCGGGAACTCACGCGGCGCGACGACACGAGCTTGGGGCTGCGGCAAGCCGCTCTCGCAAGGTCGGGCGCCGGCCGCGTACCGCACGGCAGCGGACACGCTACCGGTTGCTGCGCTACCGCACGCACGGACACGCTACGCCACTTGGCGCTACCGCCGCACGCAGCGAGGACACGCGTCGCGCGCGGCGAGCGTCTCGACGGCGGCGCGCGGCGCCGGCGTCTGGCGGCGAAGGCGCGGGCGAGCAACTCGGCAGGAGGACGCGCGCGCGCGAATGTCCGAGCGAAGCGCGCGCGCGCGAGCGGCTCGGCAAGCGGACACGGCGCGAGGGCGTCTGAGCGATCGGGCGATCTCGCTGCTGGGCGAACGCAGCGAGGCTCTTGAATGTGTCCGGGCGTGGGCGTCTGGCCGCTCGACCGATCTGGGCGTCGCGGCAGTGGCTGGCTCGGCCGATCTGGCGCGTCGACGGCTGTGGTCGCTCGACCGATCGGGCGTCAGGTGAGCCGGCCGGGATGATGGTTGCTCCTCTACCGGGCCGCACAACACACACACACACACAACCCCTTTTTCTTACATTCGGCCAACAAACACCCAAATGAGAAGATGAAGAAGACGAAGACTTACCCGGAATGATGATGATCGAACCCAAGGAGATGCAAGGATGAAGAACTCGGCAAGGCTATGGAGATGGAGAGCTTGGGCGGCCAAGAGGTGTTTTGGAGAATAAGATGGAATAACCTAATTCTATTTCATTTAACCAAATGCACCAAAACTCCAAAATCCAAGGTTAACTAAGATGTGATGCGAAAGAGCAACAAGAGCTCTCAATAGCTCAACTGGCCACACCACCCACTGACTTCTCGGACCACAGGTTCAAACCCACCAAACACACTTTAACACACAATTTTCCTTTTGCATCTCCCCATGCCCAAACACATCCACAAAGCCTCAAAACTTACATAAATCCATCCAATAATTTTAGCAACTGAAAAGATATATAAGCAGTCCTGACGGCCCGACCAAATTACTAAAATACCCCTAGGGCATACCCGAAGACCGGGATGAAAACTCGGTCGTTACAATATTCCTCCTTTTTATGACTTTCGTCCTCGAAAGTCCTTAAGACTCAAACAACACAGATAATGCATTCTCATCCCGTCCTTCCCGCTCACGAGCGCCACCTCCGAACTCGCACTCCTTCACTAAACTTTTACCAACGGATCTCACTTCTACGCAACGCCTTCGACTCAAGACCGAATACTCATAGGCTTCTCCTCGAAGCCCAAACCCTCAATCACCGCAAGGGCTCAAAGTCCACAATGAACAATGGGTCCGGCACATGCCGCCTCACACCGATACATGAGAACACCGCACACGGTGACAATGACAGAAAAAGCTAACCGATATGCAACTCGCCAATCCTCTCGAGAATCTCAAATGGTTCAACAACAGAGACTCCACTTCTCCCGCTTACCAAACCTCAACACAACTCACAACGGCACAACCTTAAAAGCACGCCCGCCCAACCTCAAACTCTAAAACTCGACGCCGAACATCGGCGAAACTTTCATGCTCTCTTCTGAAGCTAACCACAAACGAGCTCAACCTCCCGCACAACACCTCTCGGTCAATCTGCAGCAACACAGGACCCAAAAACAACACCGACGGCCACCAACCTTTCCTCACACGGACTAGAGACTCGCAACACTTACCATACAATGCCTCAATGGAACCACAAGAATCGATCACGAGAATCGCTACCCAAGGCAACCTCCTAAAACCACACTGGTCTCCCATTGCCTAATCACGGAAACACCAACTCGCAACAAGCTCCGAAGGATCTGCTCTCCTCTCCCAAAAGACCATCGGACAAAAAGGGTGAAAACACTACAGAAATCGCACTCGGCTCATAAGCCTCTAAGACACTCTCCCCTGAATCACGGTTCACCCACGCACCGCCTAGAACAAACCTTTGTTGCCACACCCTAATGGCAACATCTCCAACTCAAATGACATGCCTCTACTCCATAGAAATGGCATCTCAGCACACCAACGTGTGGTGCGAGCTCTAGCTACTCAAGTCAATACTCCAAAAATCCGAACTCACACAACAACCTCAACTAGTGACGACTCCCACACACGAAACTTACAATTCAACAACTTGAGTGCTACGAACTAGGAAGCTCAAACAACTACAACTCGCATAGCTATGCCAATCCACTCATCTCTAGCTCGACTCAAATCACTAGTGGGCAAGACAACTTGCAAACAACCAGGCCCCAGGGGCTCCATCCACTAAACTTACCTCCATGCAAACAACGGAACAAGGCTCGCCTCAAATATGAAACACATCTCACAAGTCCAAACGATAACACATACAGCTTAACCCTCAAGCTTAGGCTTAATGCACCTTCCCACCGAAACTTCATAACGGAACTCCACTACCGGTCAACACCAACTACCAAGAACAAGAATACCAACAATGGTGGCAGAGTGCAAGCTACACTAGCCAAAGAAGGATCCTCGATAAGTCCGGACCCTAATCCAAACCACAATGGTGCAACCTCAACCCACAATCGATACAAAGGAGATCTTCCACTACAAAGGTGCAACATCTTCCATGCCAACACACAAAATCTTAACCAACTAGGCCAAACACTCATAAGAGGCAGGACAACCTTTACTGCGCACCTCTAGAACACCCTCCAAGAATCCGCTTAATCGACAAACGACTACTTCCAAGCAAACCAACAAACTTTTCCTTCAAGCTAGCGCTTCCACCATTAACTCCAAGACCAAGGGAGTAACTCCGACAACTCCCCAAGGAAACGGCTCCTACAAGCGGACAACCAACGGACAGAGAACTCCACATACGCTCACTGCCTTGCTCCACCAGAGCAACAACATCTAATCTCACGGGGCACAACAAGGGTCCAACTCAGATCAACCTCCAAATGCCAAACGGGGCAACTCAACATCCCGGAAACAGAAAAACAACCAACATGGCACAAACCACTCGCCCCACAGGCAAAACTAAACTCTAGCAACTTCAATCCACACTTGGTCAACACCAAGCATCAACTTGCCACCACACCGAAACCACTCCGACTTTACTCCAAATAAACACTAGCTTGCTAGTCTACCAAGATCACTAGCAACTCCACCGAGGCTACAAACTACACGCCTCCAAATAGCCAATCAAAACTCACTAGCTGGGCTCGACCGAGCTCGGAGAGGCTCTCCACAACCTAGGGCTCTTCGACAACCCTCGACACACACCGCCGCCTAACGGTCTAACAACCAACTACCCGAACAAACAACTCCAATTTCCAAAGATCCCAACCATGCCGCCAACTCCAACTCCTTGGGAACCTAGAGGACCCAAACGCTACAGACGCGTCATCCTCCTACTCAAAGCATCGGCCACAACATAACTTCTACCCAAGGAAGGATCCGAACAACTCTCTTAGCCATGCCGATCGTAAACCACGCGGCTTAGCTACTACCAGCTCTTGTTCGGTTTCCAACCGAACTCCAACCAACGATCAACAAGAAGATCCGCCAACCAAGCTTAGGCCCAACTTAACAAATCTTGCCTAAGCAACAACTTGATACCACGAGCAATTGTATCCTTACCACCTCAACCAAAGCCTTACAACATCCATCTAGAGTCCAACTTCTCCAGAACCGAGCACTAGATCCCCAAAGCAAACCCTACATGGATCTCAAACTCTCGCCACGGAACGAACCACACAAAACACACTTGTGTGCACAACTCTCAACCTTCCTTTAGAGATCCAAGACTAACAAGCGCTCTTCCCAAAAAGCAACACTAGCTCCCCGGCAGAGATACAAACAGTCCCAAGGAACACCAAAAGTTCCATCTCCACACGATACTCGAAGCTGAGGCAACCTTGCTCTACCAAAGCATAATCATGCCAAACCAAACTTACTTTGTACCAAGCCTCAACCAAGGGTGCTTACCCCTAAGGCATCCAAAACCTCTCGCAAGGCATCACTCATCTCGCCTCATAGGCATCCAAATCATCTCATGAGCATCCAACTCAGATCCTCTCACTGGACCAAACTCGCATATACGATGCTCAACTCTCCTCAGATTAGGCCCTCGAAGGTAGTTGACCGCACTACCAACCACAAAGAAAATCTCTTGGCCTTAACACTAGCGCGAGACTCACGCGCACCAACATTTACCAACCGGCAACCTGGCGACTTACTCAACCTCCGTAAACACCGGGAAGAGACTCGCCTCCTCTCGAGCATCCTTTCGCTTGTAGTCCATCGACTACCACCGAACTAGCCCTCAGCACGACCTAAACGGGTGCAAGCGCCATAAATGGATCCAAGGCTAAAGGAGTACGCTGAACTCCGAACGGCATAGAACCATCTGCTATGCCAAGCAAAACTCAAGCCTGAACCAGACTTAGTGCCAAAGTGGCACACCAACCAACGCACCTCAAGTGCTACTACTACCAAATCCACATCTCGAGGAAGTCGGGTCATTAAACAACAAAGCAGCTCGCAAGGGGCAAGGTGACCCTTCATCCGCCTCAAGCCACTAACACGGCAACTTGCCAAACAATCGGGCGATCGGGTGGAGACTCGCTAGTCCACCTCTCACAAGGGACTTCCACCACCATCCGATGAACCAAACAAAGACAGAACGGCACACACCTCGGCCTCTGAATGCGGGGCATCCCACACACGGATGCTAAACTCAAACTCGCCAACTACTTTACTACTAGCAATAGGACTTACTAAAACATCGAGCTCTACAGCATCCATTTGCCAACCCGGGCGTCTCCATCAACGCCAACAAACTCATCCGAATAAACTCACGATCATGCCCTCCCGAACCTCCGGGCTACAAAAGCTACTGGGGGAAAATGCTGAAACAAACTCACACACCGGGCTATCTGTGCCCGGACTCCTCACTACGCGCTACAAATCTGCGCTGGTCTCCGCTCTTTGATAGCTAAAGACACGCCATCAAATCTCTCATGGCCGGAGCACACTCGCTCAAGGAGTCTCACTGAGGCGCCGCTAGCCTCTACCCCCTCCTCTAGGCAATTCAACCGCCGGGCCAAATCCGGCATGCGGGCCTAACAACCCCAGACGCGGCCTCAACATCAACACGATCGGTCCAACTCCTCGGTCGGACATGCCAAGCGTCCCCGCTTCTCTGCGGTGCGATCAACATACTAGCGATCTGCACAAAGCACCTCCACCCTCTCACTAGGGGAAAAGCGACAATTGGGCCACAAATGGCCAATGGGAGACTAAGCTCGCCTCCCTGGGGGCGATGTCCCGTGGGCATCCGAATCTATCTGGATACCTCAACAAGTCGCTAAACAAACCGCTCGCGCGATCATGAAAGTTGGCATGATGGCTCACTAAGCCCAAACCAACAACGAGTCGAAACTCGCTCGTCTCCGCTCCACAACACTACACAAGGCATACACAAGATGACAGTATTGTAAATTCTTAACCCTTTTTCAACAACAAATAGTAAACCTAGGCGTACTGATGATCGTTTGAGAGTCTTGATGATCATGGAAAAACGACCTACAACAAAAGGTCGATCTCTACGAGAATCTATGACTCTGAGCTCGATACCAATCAGAAAGACCCGACCCAAAAGGGGGCTCTAAATGGGCCTTTACCCCAATGCATGTAGTGAAAATAAAAGACATTATGAAAAATACATTTCGATTCCAAGTAAAAATGAAAACATTCAACAACCAAAACATACATTTCTAAAAGCACACTCGATCGTAGATTTATTTAAACCATTAAAACAATCCACAAGTACAAATATGCTGGAATCCATAAAACGTAAGAAAACATCCCGGGGCTCTGTGCCCGTCTACATGCATTCAGGGAAATAACAAAAGTGAAGAGTCATGATAATTAAAATAAAACAATCGAGAGATGACAAGAGGTTCCATGATCATAGCTCCTCCTTCACCATCCTGTCTCCCGCTTGATTACCTCGTGGAAAACCACGTAATAAGGGTGAGTAACGAATTACCCAAAGTAAGAATCCCCAACCGGGTACAATACGATATACATGATCATCTAGAAGATTGTATGCAAGCTATGAGTACAAACACGAGCGAGCACATAGCTTAAGTCCACACTTGGACCTCGGATGCCATCTCGTGGTCTTAGTCCGGAAATAAATCCACCACACAATACGCCCTATACGAGAAACGAGTCCCGCCTCACCGCTCACCGTCGATCTGAAAGGTGCACTAGCTCAAGATCCCGAGGAGCTCTCCGGTCGGCGCCCAGTAATGAGCGTGTCGCGCCTTTGCGTGCTATACCGCGCAGACTATGGGGTGCCGGTCTAGTGGCAAGCCGCCCATGTCCAATCCACCACGCCTAACTAAATCTCTCGGATCGGTGTCACCGACATAGGGGTGTGAGACTGGACACGTGAACTATGTCACCTGAACCACCGCACACGAGGCTAAGGAACCGGGCCGTGGTAGGCTTACACCAGAAGCGGTCCTTGCCCTAACAGTGGCAATCAAGGGCTACGGCCGAACACGGCGAGGGCGTGTCGATCGCCGGGACGAGGCAATGCCAAGTCATCATCCCGACCGTTGGGGCATTTAACGATCGCCACCCTCACCCAAGATTGCGGGGCCTACCGGTTGGGATAGCTAATCCCTCACGGGGTCCAAGGACGGAGAACTGTCTCGAACGTCCTTGCCATAGATGCAAGATACTTTATGCATCGGGCCCTGATGATTCTATCTACCTCAATTCTAAACCTTAACAATAATAACGATTCAATCAATGCAGCCCAATACGTGCTCATCGATACAAAGAACCTAGCATGATACTACGAAGCAAGAACAGATATCGAACATGCTAGAATAGAACAACCTAGCATGGGCTAACATGAGAAACAATACAAGAGTTCATGCCACCAGAATTCGAACAGAGCACCTAGGCTAAACATGCTAGTAAACATACACAGCATACAAAACAACAATCACAAATATACCATGAGGGTCCACACAACCCCTGTAAGAAATCCTTACCTTGGTCTCCAGACTTTTACACACAAATCCTAAGTCATGCGAACAATCCCGAGCTAGCGAGCGGAAACCTAGCAAACCAACAATAATCGGATCTAAAATATCTAAACAACAATAGAACAAAGCTCGGCTCGGGGAACTCACGCGCGCGACGACACGAGCTTGGGGTCACGCAAGCCGGCTCGGCAAAGGTCGGGCGCCGGCTGCGCTACCGCACGCAGGACAGTGGACACGCTACCGTTGCGCTACCGCACGCAACGCACGGACACGCTACCGGGCCGCTACCGCACGGCAAGCGACACGAGGCGCGCGCGAAGCGCTCGACGGCGCGCGCGGGCGCTGCATCTGGCGCGGCGCGCGCGCGGCGAGCAACTCAGCGGGACGCGCGGCATGCGCGAATGTCTCGAGCGGCGCGCGGCGAAGCGCTCTCGCAAGCGGACACGGCGAGGCGTCGCGGCGCGATCGGGCGATCTCTGCTGGGCGAACGGCGAGGCTGCTGCCGCGAATGTGTCCGGCGTCTGGCGGGGCTGGCTCGACCGATCTGGCGTCGCGACAGTGCTGGCTCGGCCGATCCGGGCGTCGGCGGTGGCCGCTCGACCGACCGAGCGTCATGAAATGGGCCGGGGATGATGGTCGCTCCTCTCGGTGGGCCGCACAACACACACACACACACACACCCCTTTTTCTTACATTCGGCCAACAAACACCCAAATGAGAAGATGAAGAAGACGAAGACTTACCCTAATGATGATGATCGAACCCAAGGAGATGCAAGGATGAAGAACTCGGCAAGGCTATGGAGATGGAGAGCTTGGCGGCCAAGAGGTGTTTTGGAGAATAAGATGGAATAACCTAATTCTATTTCATTTAACCAAATGCACCAAAACTCCAAAATCCAAGGTTAACTAAGATGTGATGCAGAAAGAGCAACAAGAGCTCTCAATAGCTCAACCGGCCACACCACCCACCGACTTCTCGGACCACCCGGTTCAAACCCACCAAACACACTTTAACACACAATTTTCCTTTTGCATCTCCCCATGCCCAAACACATCCACAAAGCCTCAAAACTTACATAAATCCATCCAATAATTTTAGCAACCGAAAAAAAGATATAAACGGTCCCGACGGCCCGACCAAATTACTAAAATACCCCTAGGGCATACCGGAAGACCGGGATGAAAACTCAGGTCGTTACAGTCGTGGTAGGCTTACACCAGAAGCCGCCCTTACCTTAACAGTGGCAATCAAGGGCTACGACCGAACATGCCGAGGACGCGTGCCGATCGCTGGGGGCGAGGCAATGCCAAGTCATCATCCCGACCGCTGGGGCATTTAACGATCTGCCACCCTCACCCAAGATTGCGGGGCGGCCGTTAGGGTTAGCTATTCCCTAACGGATCGGGCGAGCTCCATCTCATACGTCCCCTCGCTGGGGTGCAAGGTACGTTATGCACCCGCCCGATGATGCTATCTACCTACAACTCTAACTCCGCCTTAGCAATCAAGAAACAAGCAATATCATCCAATACGTGCTCAATAAGAATACAACGAACCTAGCATGATACTACGAAGCAAGGACAGATACGAGCATGCCAGAAAGAAACAATCTAGCATGGACTAACATGAGAAACAACACAGGAAATCATGCGGTCGGAATTCGAGAATAGAGCACTTATCACCAAACATGTCAATAAACACAAACAAGCATACAATCAAGCAATCACATAATATATCGCAGGTCCACACAACTTCGGTAAGAAATCCTTACCTGGTTGGAAGACCTCTAAACACAAGAAACCTAAGCTGCGATCGAACCCGAGCTAGCTAGCGAGAACCTAACAAAAACAACAATAATTACAATCAAAAGGCCCAAATATAATAAAACAAACAGGGCTTAGCTCGGGAGCAACTCACGAGGCACGGCTGACACTCGGACGGGCCGGCCAGACGGGCTAGGCTAAATGGCGTGGCGCTGCACGGCGCGCTGGGAGCGCTGACACGGCGTTAGGGCGCTGGCTGGGCACTGGCCAGCAAGCAGGCGCGCGCGAACGGCGCTGAGCGTCTGGCGCGACACACGGCGACCCGCTTGGCGAGCTGGCGCGCGCGACGGCTCGGGCGAGGCGGCGAGCTCGGCGGCGATGGATCTGGGCGCGGGCGCGACGGCGATGTGGGCGCGGGCCAAGCGGACGAGCTCGGCTGGCCGCGATGGCGACGCGTCTCGCTCGACAATTTGGCGCACTGGCGCGCGAGGGCACGGCCAGACGGAGCGACGAGGTCGCGCGACGGCCGGCTGGAGGGCGGACTCGCACATCACGCGGACTCTCGGCGCAATGGCTACCGCTTCTACTGGGAGTGAGGCTAGGTCGGAGAGAGAGAGAGAGAGAGAGAGAGAGAGAGAGAGAGAGAGAGAGAGAGAGAGAGAGAGAGAGAGAGAGAGAGAGAGAGAGAGAGAGAGAGAGAGAGAGAGAAAGTGAATTTGGGGAAAAAAATAAAAGAAAAGAAAATGAATTTGGAAAAGAAAAGGAAAATGGGAAATAAAAGGAAAAATAAGGATTTTATCCAAAATCCATCCTTATCCACTTTTATCCTTAAAAATCCCATTTCCCGGCTTCCTCCTTCGAGACCCGGCTGAAGCAACCTCTCCCAATAAATAAAACTCACTAAAATCCAACTTCCAAATCAACACCAAGGGCCCGGGCTCGAATCCCAAAGGAAGCACACAACCAACCAACACCTTGCCCAAAAACCCAAATCACAACCGAACTCCCAAACGACTAGCCCAAACATCTCGGGACTCGCAAGCAATAACAAACCAGCCTCGACAAAGGCGTGGAGCTACCTCGAGCCCGAAAAACCACAAATCCTGCACGGAGAGCCAAAAGACCAAAATACCCCTAAGGGTCAAAACAGCTCTAACGGCCCAACCGAACCACTGAATCTGAACCGAAAGCACCTCGAGAACAGGAATAGAAAACTGGGCTGTTACATGCCACGTGTTCTCCCCACCCACCTTCGAGTCCTAGCGAAGGCACTTTTTTCCTTCCTATTTCTTTTTTTTAAAACAAGCTTCCAAATGCCTTGTTGATCACACCTTCGAGTCCCAGCAAGGTCACTTTTAATTCTTATTTTCTACTTTAAGCAAAACCCTCCAAACTCTAATCAACAGGCTTCGAGTCCTCGCGACACCACTTTTGTAACTATTTTAATTAAAAGCCAAGTCCAAATCCACCACCCTTTGAGTCTTGGACAGGTCACAATTAAACATGATTTTTCTCTTTTAACCGCTCGGCTTCCAAACTTCTCAACAAACGAAACTAGCCCCGGAAACCTCAACCGACAAATAACCAAGCTCAGCAAATGATAGAAACAGTCCTGAAACCCTGATTAACTACAAAACCAGCCTTGAGGGCTAAATAACCAAAATGCCCCTAAAGGCTCAACTACCCTAACCGGACATACCTGGGGAACCGAAATAGAAGTTTGGGCCATTACAGTTCTCTTTTTACCATTAACCCCCGATGCGACAGTGAAACACCCTGAAGTCCTGACCTCCTTCCAATACCCTTTAATATTGACAAAGTTACTCTTAGATTCATTAGATTCATTGCATTGCAACAATTCCATTTCATTATTCTGAATTTTAATTAACTTCATCATTTACATTTATGCAAACGTAGTTATAGCCCATGACAATTTTCATACAACCAACTCGACTCTTACAATAACTCAAATTGGAAAAAAGATTCAAAATTCTTGTAGAGATGACTTGTACTTTAATCAAAACTTGCTCGACAAGGACTGTGTACTTGGGCATTCTTGAGTCTAGGAATGCTTAATTTATTTACTTCATTTTTATTTCACCTAAGCGAATTAGCAACGTTGCATCGCGTGACCTTGTACTCCCAACAGAGATCCTGAAGGAGTTCAAGATGGCGAATTGCAACCCAGTTTCAATACCTATGGAACCAGGAATGAAACTCTCAAAGTTCGATGAAGGAGAACGAGTGGATCCGAGCAGATACCGTAGTTTGGTGGGAAGCCTTCGCTATCTCACATGCACAGGCAGGATTTCGCATTAAGTGTTGGCATTGTTGGTCTATTCATGGAGGAGCTAGTTTATTCGCATTGGAAAGCATTGAAGTGAATTTTGCAATACATCTAAGGAACAGTGTCACTTTGGATGTTTTATTTGGAAGCGGAAGATTACAAGTTGATTGGTTACCGCGATAGCGATTGGTGAGAAGACATAGATTATAAAAAAAGTACATTGGGATATGCATTCTTTATGGGAAAACAACATTTACTTGCTTGTCAAAGAAACAATTGATTTGACATTTTCGACAAGCAAAGCTGAATATATTGTAGCTTCTTGGTGCCTATGTCATGCGATTTGGTTAAGGAACTTATTGAGCAAGCTGGAGCAAAAACAACTTGGTGCAACCGTGATTCAAGTTGACAACATATCAACAATTGAGTTCGCAAAGAATCCTGTGAATCATGAAAGAAGCAAACATATTGATGTTCGCCTTCATTTTATCCGAGATCATGTGAAGGAAGGAAGCGTGGAACTGAATTATATGGCGAGTCAAGATCAAGTTACAGATATTTTCACAAAACCATTACTGAAAGTTTTGCTCGACAGATTCGGGAAGATAATTGACATGATGGACAACAAAAGCATTTAAGTTTACGAAAGAGTTTTGTTGAATAAACTTAAATGTAATTTTAATATAATTTAGAATACTATTTATTGGGGCTTTAATTAAGGAATTGATGGTTTCAATTAGGGAGCTAATTATGGAATTAATGGATCCTTAATTTAGTAATTAGTGGGAAAGTTTTTTGTAAGAACTTGGAGAATAAGTTTGTAATAAGCTATAAATAGAGTGCTCATTCCATAGAAAAAGAGAGAGAAAGAACAAGAGCAAGAAAAAGTTCTAAGAGTTTTAGATAAATAAAGAGAAAGCGTTCAGAGAATATTTTGGGTGTTTTGGCTCCCTAAGCCACAAATCAAAAGGCTAGAGTGATTGTTCCTATTCCCATTTAGATTCTACAGTTAAAACTTAAAGATCAACGCAATATTTGTAATGGTTAAACTCTATATTAGATGCATAAATATTGAGAACCTTAAAGCAACTTCAATCAAAAGCCTCTTACTAAGGCCAAGTACTTTTGGTAGAGCAGGAAAACCCGATAAGGCTTGGAGCCTTGGTGTTGGAACCTTGGTAGGATACATATGAAACAAAGCAACATTCATCTCATCATTGACAAAAGGGGGCTCTAGGTGTGATCTCATATACGTAGAATTATCTCTCTTAAGAAATTTTGAGTCTTTGTCGTAGCCTTCTCGTGGACCTACTTTAAATTTTGATCACTTCATTTCAGCTGCAGTCCTCTGAATAACTCTGGTGGTAGTATATCTTCTCTACATCTTTTATGCATAGGATCTGTGGTCTCCCTCTCTCATTTTATACTCAAAATAATTATAAATAACCTTTTATCCAAAATTATAATTATAATAAATTATTATTATTATTATTATTATAACCTTCTACCAGCCAAAATTCCATCGCATGTGTAAGAAGTCTCGTTCCCACTTTGTTTGCTTCCCCATAGTAGAAACACACACCACCTTAATTATAATGGGGACAATATCACTTTTGAGTATCTTTATTTTTCATTATACTCAAAAAGACTATCTCAACCTAACCACACTTTAAATGCTCCAAATTTCCTAGACCTAATTACATCACCACTTACCGAATGTTTTCCACTACCTCATTATTATTTTCAATGTGTGATATTAAACCATTACATATTTATTATATTGGGCTTTTCCAAATCATGTCTAAGATGTCATTATTTGTCCACAATTTAAAAACAAATGGCAACCTATGTTGTTGTTGGTAAATATTAATCAACAAAAAGGAAATTAACAAACATACAAATTCATCTAAGGATGTCTTTTATTCTAGAAGAACTTAAGTATATGTCTCGTGTGCAAGTATAATGTATAACTTTAAATTAATCATATTTGCTTTTTTTTTTTACAAAATCATTTACGGAAATTAAATTTCAAAAGATGAAGAGATGACTCTTTTGAAGAAAATAAATACAATTTAGCAATTATTAATTGAATGTTTATTTCACTTTTTTTATTTTTGTAATGTGGGTTGGAATACCTTCGTTTAGTTATTTTTATGTTATTTTTTTTTAGATATGATTCTTTTCTTTTCTTTTTTAGATTTTTCGATGGTTTATAAACAAGATCTTGAAATTTGTCCTTTGTAGTTTAGTGTAAATTTGTATCATTTATATATTGAATGAATCAGTGGCACAATAGTTTTATTGTTTTGTTGTAAACCAGTTCAACAACAGCCTCCATCAATTAAGAGATTCTGACGGATTCTTAGTTAAGTATACATGTCAGAGTATGATTTGGTTTAACCCATTTATAATTGGATAAATATAGATAACGATGAGTTACTACTTCTCGTGGCTATTATTTATTATCATATGGATTGTCATGTTTTTTTTTTGTTACGTGCTCATAAAAGGATACTTTTTAATAACATCTTGTTACTTGTTCGATTCCTTACTAAAATTTCATTTTTTTTATACGTAAATTGAGATTAAGAGAGGAAGTTCTTATAAAGATAATCTGCTTCTTTTATTTAAAAAGGATCCATGTTATTCCATTAGATGTGGTGTTTGAAGCACACTTTTAAAATGATGTGCACATTTATTGACGGTACTATTTGTTAGATAAATTAATAAATATATATATACCCCAACTTCAAAATAGCTTAATTTATACTTGAAAATATCTTGATAAATATTTTTCATAGCTATTATTAGTAAAAGGTGCAGATTTTTCTAACAACGATGGAGGATGGGGATTTAAACTAGAATCTCTTAATTTATGGACATATTAATAGGACAATAAAATGTCCTTTAAAAAAAAAATAGGACTATAAAATGTGTAAATTTAAACTGCATTGTATCTTTCAACTTTTTATATATTTAAATCAACAACAAAAAAAAGTTGGGTTTTAATTTCATGAAAATGGGAAAGGAGTATCTATATAGATGTTAATGTATATTTATTCTCGAAAAAAAGATGCTAATCAATATAGAAAAACCCTTACAAAAATAACAAATAAAAATCTAAATAGACATATATATTTACACTTTTTAAAGTAGTTAAATTTTTTAATTTTACAATATTTGGATGCCAAAAACACATAGTGGTCACTACGGATTGAACTCATGATCACCTTATACACCTAAAACCCTTTTTTATCAATTAAGTCACTCTATGATATTTATAAGTTGTTATATCAAGTCGAGAAAATATATACTTGTTTTGATAATATATTCATATAGGTTTATTTTGTTGTTGTTTTGTCGTATCTAACCGATTTTATACCGTATAAAACGGTTTTTTTTTTTTGAAATCACGCGGTATAAAAAATGTTGGTTCACCTCTTATATACCCTTTTTTTTATTCTAAAAAAATGGATATATGTTTCCTTTGCTTTTTTTTTTAATAGTTTTGATTTTATTGTTTTATATTTTCTAATCTTTCTGGTTCGTATTCGGTCAAAAAGCACAAAAATTTCGTATTTTCATACATTTTTTCTTCTTATCTACAGCTTTCCTTTTATTGAGATTTTCATAATTCAGCCTTGTTGATGGTGAAAAGTATGCAACTAATTTACAATTTGTTCTGAAAAATAGTTATGCCCAAGACATTTGTTCTTGTATAACTCCATGTCTTTTGCTTCTAAAACATGTGAATTCGAAAATCATTCATTGGATCTCATGTTTGTGTTTTAATTTATCATTTGGCAATCAATCTTGGATGTTACACTTTCAAATTTTCAAAAGTTGGCAATTAGGTATTTAATGTGGGTAGTTACAATTCTACCCATTGAATTTCTCAACATTAAATTCAAATGGTAATATCTTTTGTTTAATTTAAAACCTCCTGTTAATAGTTTTAAAGTGTAACTCATGCGATCAAATTTCACCTATTAATACTATTTGTTTTGGAAGTTACATTTATTGTTTTGATTTTTTTTTTCTATCCACAAAATAAATCCCATGTTTCACTAATTCTTGATTTATTTTCCGTAAGTTTACTGGAATTAATTCAAAGCTTGCTACTATTTAGTTGAATTGCAAAGAGT
Source organism: Sicyos edulis (assembly GCA_036507275.1). Taxonomy (NCBI): domain Eukaryota; kingdom Viridiplantae; phylum Streptophyta; class Magnoliopsida; order Cucurbitales; family Cucurbitaceae; genus Sicyos; species Sicyos edulis. The sequence goes on from CM071848.1 coordinate 22,699,324, forward strand.
CTAGGCTTTACTATTTCTAGATATGAGTAGTGAGATTAAGATGTGATATTAAGAGATTTTTAATGTTGACTGTCTCAATGATCTAAGCATGAAAGGGAGTGTGGAAAAATCTATTTTTCTTGTCACTTATATAATTTTGAAGATAACAAGAATTCATAAATCCATTGACGGAAAAGAGATGCAAGTTTGCATGACAAGCATCTTTAGATTGAGGACAAATCCTTCTAAAAAGAGGGAGAATGATGTGAATCAAGGAACATCTATTGTCATTAGTTCAAGAGCCAAGAAGCTACAACAAAAATTTTAATCACTCATGATCAAGCTATGATAAGCTTGGCAAAGGAAGTCTTAAGAGATGTTTGGAATATTTTACTAGATGTGTTTCAAAGTTAAAGGTTCAAGATGAAATTGCATTAAATGCATAAAGCTTCATTAATGAAGACTAAAGTCAAGTTGAAGTAAAGTTACATTAAATGAACTCAAATGCATCCCAAGCTTCATTTAATGTAGGTCAAGCATCAACTAAATGGAACTATGCATCTAATTACTTCAAATAAAATTTCATTAACTTAAAAATGGTTACAAATACTTAAGAGAAGGAATGCTAACATTTAAATTCAAATTTATGGCCATTATTTTCCATTTTGAGTCATTTAATGATCTTTTAAGTTACTTTTGTTAATGATTCATAATGACATTGATGTTCGGAGGCTGCACATGTTAAGCGACTTTATTTGTTTGATTTATGTTATACTTTGAAGGCTATAAAAAGTCATTGATGGATCATGACGTCGAGTAAAGTCTCCTTCATCTCCAAAAATGGGATGCTTAGGGGCTGAACTCTTAACGGCTCGAGGAAAGACTCGTTTATCAGCTTGGCAAGAGCACTATCCCTTTTTCCTAAAATGTAAATAGTGGGCATTTTTTGGTCTAGCAATTGCTTGAATCTCGCCTGATCCTCAAGCTCTGAACCCAACAAGCAACGATCGAGCACACTAGCGCGAAAGCCGTTGCGTGTTAACGAATCACGGGAGCGCCGGGAGCCCAGAGGATCAAAGCTCATTTTCCTTTCAAGGTAAAGCGAGTCATAAAAAAGGGCTGGCTCGTCAAACGTCCGGTTCATTCGTTGTACAACAAACCACACTTTATTTATTAATAATAATAATTAATGAATTAACATATTTTGCTTCTTAATTATTAAGTTTTCTTTGTAATTCTTGTGACTAGATTGCATGCTATATAGAATCATTGAGTAATGTAAATCAAACTATATGTGGAGTGATTAGAATCTCAAGTTTAGAAACAAGTTTTCTTTACTTTTGATCTTCATCATCAAGATAATCTATTCTAAAACTTTCCTTTAGATTGAATTCAAATGTTATTTGTAGAGTTAGATGTCTCGTCTCAATAATCGAAATGCATACAAGCTATCTCAAAGAGTCATAGATATAAAATATAATAATAATAATAATAATATTTCTGTTTTTCTTTTTTCGAAAGCACAATAATTCTGTGTTGAACACAATTAAATTATTATTAAAAGTGAATTTTTTTAAACTATATTTTTTTAAAGAATATTTTAAACCAGATTTTTTTTTTCTGAAGACATATTTTAAACCAGATTTGAGGGGTTGGTTATTATAAAATAATGATAATGATAATGATAACGGTAATTAGGAAACATATTATAACATTGGAATTAGATAGATGAATCTTATTAAAACATGAGAGTCAATTTTCATTTTATTTTTATTTTTAAAAATAATTTATCATTAGATTTTTTTAAAAAATTTAAATTTACATAGTAATTTTGTTAATCTTAGGATTAATATGGAACATACTTTACCTTGTCTATATTATTTTTATTTTAAATAATAATATTGTTAATCTCCCTAAATAAATTTAATAAACACAAAAGTGCATATTATCAATTAAGAACTTGAATTAAATATGTTGTTAAGGCCCCATTTGATAATCATTTGGTTTTTTGTTTTTGATTTATGAAATTTAAGCTTATTTCTACTCAAATTTCCTACCATGTGCTCAATCTTTCCTACCATGTATCCATATTTCCTTAGAAAGTAGATGCATACCAACTAAATTTCAAAAACAAAAACAAGCTTTTGGAAGCTATTTTTTTTGTTTCCAAATTTTTGTTTTGTTTATTAAAATATAGGTAAGATATAGATATCCAAATATCCAAATAAGGAAAAATGTATAGTAAGGTAGTTGTTGTAGGATTAAATTTCATAAACAAAAAACGAAAAACAAAATAGTTATGAAACGATACCTAAATTAAAATGTTTTTTTTTCATATTTAATAAATCAAGAGTAAACAAAAAAATTTTAAAAAAAAATTAAGCATCCCACTCGTTTTCTTAAACAAACTAAAAGTTTTTTTAGCTAATGTGACTAGTACTAAATCATAAATAAAATAATTATTACTGTACTTGGTCTTTTAATTTATTTATTTTAATATATATTTTTTAAAATATTTTAGTACTTGTTATGTTTTTCTCAATTATAATTTTTTGCTTAACTTTTTTTTTTTTTTGAGCACAAGTTGTGGGAGGGGGATTACAAATACCAATTTCAGGGATCAAACTCATGATACTGGTGATTGATTTACAACCAAACAATGAAATCACTACGCCACTGATCCATTCGGTCAAATAACTACTTAACTAAAGAATTTTTTTTATCATCATTAAAAAGACGAACCGTTTAAAATAAGTAAGGGGAGCTGGAAAGAAAATGTTAAGAAGAAAAAGTTACTCAAATAAAACAATGAATTAAGATTCTCAAAACAAAAAACAATGAATTATGTAAAGTAATAGTAGATGTTATGTAAATCTTAAATTTAGGCCAATATACTAATTATAATCCATGCATCTAATATAGATTTGTAATAAGAATCTAACTTTAACTGCCATTAATGGTTCAAAACGTTAATAATTATTTTTATGAGGTGTTTGGGGGAAGTACTAAAGTATACTTATTTATGTTTGAATGAAAAAAATAGTTATTTATAATGAATGGGTTAGTGGCGCAATGGACTCCACAGTTCAATCTGGAAAAATGATATTTGTCTCCTCTCCAATATGTACTAAAAATATATTTACGGATACCGTAAAGAACATACAATAGAAGAGTATGGAAAATATTTAAACAGAAAATAGAAAATTATTTTAGAAAAACAAAAGAAGATAAACAGAAAATAAAAACATAATTTTATGAGGAGAATTTTTCTATATAGCCAATACAGTAAAAATCATCGGCACTCCCATTTAAAAGAAATAAAACTAAGATTCACCCGTGACGTGTGGAAGTTGAATGTGGATACGTCGGTGAGACCAAGTTCGAGTGAGGGAGGTATTGGATCGATCATTAAAGATTGGAAAGGGCAGGTGAAGATGGCTGGCTGGAGAACAAACTTCCAAAATATGTCCATTAAAGTTTTGGAGGGCATTGCTATGAGGGATGGTCTTAACCATATTTTAGAGTTGCAAAATTCGCTTATTCTTCCTATTATCAATACTACAAAACTGAGATATAATGATTCTAAAAAAGTATCACAAACGCTTTAGATGATACTTTTTTGCAATCATCGTATCGTACATCATCTTTTCCCTTTATATGACACTTTTTAAGAAGTATCATTGAAACTCTTTAGATGATACTTTTCTACAATCATTGTATCACACATCATCTATACTCTTTAGATGACACTACTTAAAAAGTGTCATTTAAATTCTTAAGATGATATTTTTCAACAATCATTAATTCATCTTTGATGACACTAATTTATTATCACATATATACAATAGATGACATATAAAATAAATCATCAATACTTTATCCATGATACCTGAATATTATCATTATTGACACTTTTTTGTAATCACTAAATATACAAACATGACTGTTTATATTATTTGAAAATCATTTCTTGATAACAAAATAAATATATTAGATACACCATACATTTCTTCACGTTCACACCTGTAATTGCACATTTGACCACTAAAATTAATTGGTCACAAAATCTAATTTAATATAACTACAACATTGATTCTAGATTAGTAATCAAAACACTAATTTATACATATGATTGTAAATGATGTTAAATAAATAAAATATTGTTCATGAAGTAAATATAAACAATTCCTACAAAGAAATATACACAAAAAATATTCATGGTTGTACTAAGACTAGCTTCTGACTTCTTCACTAGTTGCATTCTTTTCACATATTCAAGATGATGCAATATGTCTATCATCAAAATATCCTCAAGCATATTGTAATTGTAGTTACTAAGAAAAATTCCACAAAATTGAGCTAGAGTTGCAGCCTAAATACAAAAATCAATAAAAAGAACTTTAGAATAAAATAAAGGATAAAGCAATTGGTAAAGGCAACAAGAAAAGAAATCAACACAAAGCAATTGGTAAAGGCAAGAAGAAAAGTAATCAACACATCATTTTTCTCCCGAAAACCATTACAAGAGAAGAGAAATACGTGTTGTATGTAATCATTCATACATTCTTTTTTTCTGATTGCAACTTAAGGTAAAGACAACATAAAAAATGTATCTAGAAGAAACGAACCTTCACAAATCAAGAAGAATCAATAGGGTGTAATACTTCCAATTCTTCAAGTTAAAGTAGACAACGTAAACATATGATTGGTTAATGTTTAACCAAATTGAACTGAACACAAAGATATGTAAAGTAAGAAATTAGTGAGACATAAAACAAATAACTAAACAAATGTACAAGTAAAACAATATGAGAGATAGATTTTTGCCAATGTTGAATCACATACCCAAGAAAAGATAATCTTAAAACTGTTGTATCAACAATTAAAATTGCAATAATTAAAATGCAACAATTGCAAAGACAACTAAAAACAACTTAGAAAAAACAACTCTTTAACTCACCTAGTAGTCTGCTACATGTAGTCTAGGTACTGAGAAACAACTCTTTAAAATTATAGCTATAAACATAATAATCAAAATTATTCACAAACTTGGAAATCACAAAATGTTAACAAATAGAAGATAGAACATGTAAAAGTAACACATAAGCCTTTCTTACCCTGACAAAGATGGATAATAATATATAATAATGATAGTTAGAAAGAAAGTATAGTAATGTATCATAAAATATAGGTATAAATGGGGGAGAAAAATAATACACTCACAGGTTTGGACTAGTTGTGTGATTTTGTATGAAATTTTGCCAAGTTGAGAGAAAATTAATACACTCACGGGTTTGGACTAGTTGTGTGATTGTGTATGAAATTTTTCCAAGTTGATAGCATCCTTATACCATTTGTCCTTCAAAAATTTAAAAAGAAGATTCAGTAAAAAGTAAGAACTATGGGTGTTATAGATTGAATTGAGTAAAGAACCTATAAAATATGGATTAGTCACATATATCTTCAAGAAATAAAAGAATCTTAGGCCTATAGCAACATTTAACATATTGACTGTATTTCCTTCTTTTGCTTTTTAAAACTCTAAATTGTGATTCAAGGATTTGCCTTCATTTTCCTTAAGCTTTCAATAACCTGAAGCAATAATCTAGAGTATTAAGTTTTCAAACTTGTAAGAAAAACACCATTTCTTCTTTGCACCTAATGTCCAAAAAGACTAAAATATAAAATTTGGAATGATAATAAACCATGCAACAATGACTTTTTTTTTCTTATGTATCCATATAATAGTGAAGCATTTACCAACATTTAACCCAAGTGGGCATTATACCGAGACCTTGCTATCAATTTGAGAAACATGTGATGTGCAAGAAGTTGTTGGTTTAGGTGTTGATGGAGGTGATGAACCAATCTGCAAAGCCGTTGGAGTTAAGAAACAAAATAAATCGTTTATCTTCCACACTTGGTAAGTAAAATACTAACACCAAACAAACAAATGAAAAAAAAATTAATTAACAAGTTTAAAAATTTCCACATAAGACCGATGTAAGAAAATAACAGAATTGTAAAAAAAATTTTAAAAAAATATTACGAAACTCAAAAATCATGCAAGCCGCGATCAAGATCAAAGGGTTTTCGGGTCCTTATCAATCTAATATACAAACATGTAAGTAAGAAAAAAAAGCAAAAAATTGAAATGATCACACTCCTATAGGAGAGAAAAATTCAATAATCACCTCAAAGCCTACACCCTTTCTGATACGAATCAAACAACTGATCCATTGCATGTACCTGAAGGACCTATTACAAGGAGTAAGGCGAAGAAGATTCAAGAGGAATATATATTACATCTTCAAAAACTTGCCAATGCACAAGAAGAGACAAAACTTTTTCATCCCGAATTTATTTACAACATTAGCACAACAAGTGAAGAAGAGATTGAAGTGAAGATGGCATGAGAATAGTCATTTTTATTTTGGAAGATGACAACATGGCAGAATTTTAAATAAAGAAATTTCTAGATTTCTTATTTTGGGACTTTTTGATTTCAATGCTTGCCAACCATGCTCATTATTGCAATGGACCTTCTAGAAGAGTTGGTTGAGTGTATTTAAAGCATATCTACCCTTTTGTCTAGCATTTAAGCCATGCAATTTACTTTTGGCTTCTTATGTCTTATTTTCTACAAAAATGCATTTAATAGCTTTTTGAGTCATTTTGTATTCCAAGGCATGCACGGATTTTTGGCCTTTAAAATGGCTTGTAATACATCATTTTGGACAGATTTCATGAATGAAAAACTTGTGTTTTCTTGAACCCCATTTGGTGTTTCATTTCTTTCAAATCTTGCTTTAGGTTTGAAGTTAAATCAATTCATTGGATTAGTCTTGATCAAACTAATTCTGGAGTGAGTTGTCTTAGGATCTAAGAGTGACCATTTTAGATTTTGAGTGTGATCTAAGTTAGCTATCATTGTGAGTTTTTACAAGGATCCTAGAAGGACCTCTAGCTTTGTAAAATTCAAGCAAGGATCGACGCTTATCATTTGGTATCAGAGCCTTGACATTCTTTGGCCGAATTTTGAGGTGAACTATCTTTACTTTGTGTTAGTTTGTTATTTTTTATTTTTTTTATCTCTTTCAATTTTCTATTCAAGCAAGTACATTTGTATTCTTTAGAAGTACTTTGTAGAATTCATTTGTATTGCTCTTGGATCAAAAAAAAAAAAAAAAATCAAAAAAAAAAAATCGAGTAAAAAAAAATCATTTGCAAAAAAAAATCATTGAAAAAAAAAAGTATCAAAGATCCAAGGCACATTGAAGTTCTTGTTTTTTTTTGTTTATGTTTTATTTTTAATTAGCTGCTAATCCTAAGTTGAATTACTCTAGTTTAGTTTGTGAAAGTTGATTGTTGAATTGGTTTTATATCAAGTTTAAAGCAAGATTGCACCAAATTCTTAGATCAGCCCTTACATCTTTGACCTAGTACCAAAAGCCTACCTTTAAGTGTTAAACACGAGTGTCCTGAGTGAAATCTTTGTGAGAAGTGTGGAGAGGTCCATTTTGATATTTGCAACATGTCACATAATGAGGAAAAAGCACCACAGGTTCCGGATGTTAATGTTGCTATTCTTCAAGCCCTTCAAGGTATGATGAAAATGATGAGGGAAGATAGAAAGGAAAGGAGAGCACATCAGCGACGAGGAGAACGAGTATTGCAAGATGATGAAGGTATGTTACACTTGGTTGGACAAGAGAGACTAGGTGAAGGAAGAGGTCATGCAAGGGGAGGAAGAAATAATCATGCAAATATCATGCAACCTAGAAGGATAGAAAGAATGCATGAAGATAGAGAAGCTGGAGTTAAACTCAAAATTCCACCCTTTAGTGGAACGGCGGACTCTGAGGCATATTTGCAATGGGAAAGAAAAATAGAACATGTGTTTGATTGTAATTCATATAGTGAAAACAAAAAGATGAAGCTTGCTATTTCCGAATTCACAAACCATGCCGGTGAATGGTATCAACATCTCAAATCCGAAAGAAGAAGAAAAGAGGAGGATCCAATAGAGACATGGGAAGAACTTAAAGAAGCTATGAGAAAGAGGTATGTTCCCAAACATTATGAAAGAGATTTGAAAACTAAATTGCAAGCATTGAGGCAGGGAACAAAAAGTGTGGCTGAATATTATCAAGAGATGGAGTCATTGATGGAAAGAGCAAAAATACGAGAGGACGAGGAGGACACCATGTCTAGGTTTCTTGGTGGTTTAAATCGAGAAATTGCTCATCCGGTTGATAGGAATCCACCACCTTACCTTGAAGATATGTATCATTATGCCATAAAAATTGAAGCTCAATTGAAGGAAGAAAGTGAGCATTCGAAAAGGTATTCATCTAAAACTCATACTTTTTCAAATTCTAATACTTGGGGCAAGGATAGTTTTATGCATAGGAATGAATCAATGCAACAAAAAGGAAAGTTTGTGGCTGCCAAAAGAGTAGAGGCCGAGAGCTCCAATACTAAAAAGAATGAAGTTTCAAAGGAGGCAAGGGAGAAGTCTAGTTCTATTCAATGTTGGAAGTGCAAAGGATTTGGGCACATGAGCAAGGAATGTGTCAATAAATAAGTTATGGTGATAAGAAATGGTGTAATTGATTCAGATGATGATTGTGAGGAGCATGATGAAGAACTTGAGGCAGAATATGGAGCACATGATGATGAGTACATTGAAGAAGGTAACTTCATTTCTTTGATCACAAGAAGGGTACTTAATGTGCAAATTAAAGAAGAAAAAGTTGAAGATCAAAGGGAAAACTTGTTTCATACAAGATGCTTGGTTAAAGGAAGCCCATGTAGTGTGGTAATTGATAGTGGAAGTTGTACAAATGTGGTGAGTAGCTTTCTTGTTAAAAGACTCCAACTAACTACTCGTCCACATTCGAAACCATACAAGCTTCAATGGTTGACCAACAAAAGAGAGCTTAAGTTACACTCACAAGCTCTTATTCCTTTTACTTTGGGAAGATATAAAGATGAAGTTCTTTGTGATGTTGTACCTATGCATGCGGGGGATATTTTGTTAGGCCGACCTTGGCAATATGATAGTGTAAGGGACCGACCCGAATGGGGCACTAAATGGGCCCTTACCCCAATGCATGCATTCAAAGTAAAGGACATTTAAAACAGACATGATTTCAGATTCCAATTAAAACAAAACATTCAAAATAACCCCTTTAAAAACTAAACAATTTCCACGAACTCGTGCTCGTTTCCAAGCACTGCTCCAAGATAAAAACATTTCCAAAGTATACTCCGATCAGAGATTTCTTAAAATCATTCAAAACATGTCTAAATACAATAATGCTGGAATCCACAAAATATTCAGAAAACATCCTAGGGCTCCGTGCCCGGCTACATGCATTCAGGGGAAAATAAAAACATCAAGAGTCATAATACAAAAATCAGAGTTGGAAGACTGGGCCCCATGATCACAGCTCTCCTCCTTCACCATCCTGTCTCAGAACTTGGTTACTTGTGGAAAAACCACAAGACAAGGGTGAGCAACGAATTGCTCAAGAAGAATCCCCAACCAGTGGTACAATACGATATACATGGTCATCTCGATGAATGTATGCAAGCTATGAGTATAAACACGTAATAGAGCACATAGCTTAGCCCACACTTGGGCCTCGGATGCCAATTTAAGGTCTTAGCCCTAATAATATCACCACACAGTCCAATACATAAGTCCTCTATACGAGAAACAAGTCCCGGCCTCGGCTCATCTCTCGGCCGACGAAAGGTACACTGCTCAAGATCCCGAGGAGCTCTTGGTCGACGCCAGAATGAGCGTAAGCATGCACCGCGTGCTCTGCAGAACCATGGGGTGCCGGGTCTAGAGGCAAGCGCGCCCATGTCCAAACACCACGCCTAACTAAATCTTTGGATCGGTGTCACCGACATAGGGTGTGAGACACTGACACGTAAACTATGTCACCAACCACCGCACTTTGAAGCTAAGGAAACGGGTCGTGGTAGGCTTACACCAGAAGCCGCTCTTACCTTAACAGTGTGCAATCGTGGGCTACGGCCAACACGCCGAGGACGCGCGATCGTCGGGGACGAGGCAATGCCAAGTCATCATCCCGACGGTTGGGGCATTTAACGATCTGCCACCCTCACCCAAGATTGCGGGGCCTACCGCTTGGGTTAGCTAATCCCACGGGTCCGTGGGACGGAATGACTTGCTCGACGTCCCCGCCATGGATGCAAGGTACTTTATGCATCGGGCCCTGATGATGCTATCTACCCGCAATTCTAACTCGCCCTAGCAAACAAAGAAACAATTCCATAAAATCCAATACGTGCTCAATAAGAATACAACGAGCCTAGCATGATACTACGAAGCAAAGAATGATACGAGCATGCTAGAAAGGAACAACCTAGCATGGATTAACATGAGAATTAAATCAGAAAATCATGCTAATCGGGAATTCGAGAATAGAATACCTAGCTACACATGTCAATAAACACAAACAAGCAATCAATCAAAGAATCACATATAATATCGCAGGTCCACACAACTCCTGTGAAGAAATCCTTACCTTGGTCGGGGACGATTTGACACGAAAACCTAAATGGCGAACCGAACCCGAACTAGCTACCGAGAACCTATCAATCACAACAAAAATCACACAATAGGCCTAAATATAATAAAATAAACAAGGCTCACCTGGGAGCAACTCACGAGGCGCGACGAACGCATTTAACGCGCGCGGATGCACGAACGGGCAAAGAACTGGGTTAGCTGGCGCTACGAGGCGCAGGAATGGTGCGTGGCGCTCGGGCGCGCGACGGACGGTCTTTGGGAGCGAGCTGCGCGCGAACGAACAGGGCGTTGGCGATGCGGCTCGGCTGGGCGCTGGCGAAGACGCGCGCGCGCGCGGACGCGAGTGGCGCTGGGCGATGCGGCACGACTCGGCGAGTAGGGGCTCGAGCGACGCATTGCAGAGCTGGGCGAGGACGCGCGCACGAGCACGGGTCGATGTGCGGCGTGGCTCGGCGGGCTGGCCGCTCACAAGCGCAAACGGGGCGAGCACAGGCGCGACAGAGCGTTGGAGAAGACGAGCTCAATTCCGAGCGATTGGAGAGGATTCGACGCGCGATTTGTTGATGGCGAACTCCCCTACACTAGCTGCACAAAACCCATACCTCAAATCACCTCGAATCGGCCGGAAATGGCACAGCCCGAAATAGGGGAGAAAAATCAAACTTGAAGGAAAGGAAGAAGAAGAAGCTTACAGGGATGAAGAAGATCGGACCTCCCAGACTTTCGGGATGAGAACCGCTTAGAATTGGGGTGGAAAACCCGCGAATCATTTGGTCGGTCGAGGAGAAGAAGAAGAAAAATCGCGAGGAAGAAGAAGCTTCGGGCGGAAACTTCTGCTTTTATAAAATCACCACTGCGCACGGCATATATACGAGATCGCGAGCATAGAATAACAAACATGCCCAGTGGCTCGGCTGGCAGCGCCCCTTGCCTAGCATGCAGCGCGTCCTTGGCTTGAATCTCACTTGACGTGCTATTTAATTCCCTATTTATTTTTACTTTTTCCCAAGCCCAAATGTCTTCACCAAAATTCCCGATCCTATTCAAATCGACTCATAATTTTTCCGGCAATTAACAATTTCATAACCGGCCTTGTCGGCCCGACCAAAATTACCAAAATGCCCCTGGGCCTCCCGGGAAGACCGGGATGAAATTTTCGGGTCGTTACAGATAGAGAGGTCACTTTTGATGGATTGAGAAATAAGTATACTTTTACTTTGACTGGAAAAAAATTTACTTTACTTCCATTGTCACCATATGAAGTACATTGTGATCAATTGAAATTAGAAAAGAATTTGAAGAACAAGAGAGGAGAGAAGAAAGTAAGGTAAGAGAGAAGAGTGAAAAAAGGGAGAAAAGTGAGGGGCAAAAGGTGAGTGAAAATAAAGAGAGAAAAAAGAGTGATTTTGAGGAAAAAAGAAAGAATGTGAGTTTGGTTATACAAAAAAGGGATGTGAGGAAAGTTTTAGCTCAAGAACCAAAATTTGTACTTATGGGCAAAGGGATGTGTTTGGTAAATGAGCCCAAATCTGAAAATGTTTTGCCAAGTATTTTTAAGTCTCTTTTGCAGGAATTTAATGACATGTTTCCACATGAAGATGCACCTATGGGATTACCCCCTCTAAGAGGAATTGAGCACCAAATTGACTTCATTTCCGGAGCAACTCTTCCAAACATGGCTGCATATAGGACAAATCCAACCGAAACCAAGGAGATTCAAAGGCAAATGGAGGAACTCATGGATAAAGGCTATGTTAGGGAAAGCATGAGTCCTTGTTCGGTTCCGGTTATTTTAGTACCAAAGAAAGATGGTACTTGGAGGATGTGTGTTGATTGTCGAGCTATCAACAAGATAACGGTAAGTATTGACATCCCATTCCTAGATTAGATGATATGCTAGATGAATTACATGGTGCAAACTTGTTTTCAAAAATAGATCTTAAGAGTGGTTATCATCAAATTAGAATGCATGTAGGAGATGAGTGGAAAACTGCTTTTAAAACAAAGTTTGGGCTTTATGAGTGGCTTGTTATGCCATTTGACCTTACTAATGCACCAAGTACTTTTATGCGATTAATGAATCATGTTTTGAGAGAATACATTAGGAAATTTGTTGTCGTATACTTTGATGACATCCTTGTTTACTCAAAAAGCTTGAATGATCATGTTTTGCATGTTAAGACAATTTTACTTAAACTTAGAGAAGAGAAACTTTATGCGAACTTCAAAAAGTGTATTTTTTGTCTAGACCAAGTTAATTTCCTAGGATTCATTGTTGGAAAGAATGGAGTGCAAGTTGATGAAGAAAAGGTTAAGGCTATTCGAGAATGGCCAACACCCACGAATGCAACCGAGGTAAGATCTTTTCATGGTTTGGCTAGTTTCTATAGGAGGTTTATTAAGGATTTCAGTAGCATAGCCTCACCATTGAATGAACTTGTTAGGAAGAATGTGAAATTTGAATAGAAACAAAAATAAGAAAATGCATTCAATGAACTTAAAGAAAAATTGACTAATGCACCTTGTCTTTCTTTACCTAACTTTGATAAATCTTTTGAGATTGAATGTGATGCAAGTGGAATAGGTATAGGGGCTGTTTTGATGCAAGAGAAAAGGCCAATCATGTTCTTTAGTGAAAAGCTAAATGGAGCACAACTCAAATACCCGACATATGACAAAGAGCTACATGCACTTGTTAGGGCGTTGCAAGTTTGGCAACATTATTTGTGGCCAAAAGAGTTTGTCATCCACACGGATCATGAAAGTTTGAAGCATCTCAAGAGCCAAACAAAGCTAAATAAGAGACATGCGAAGTGGGTAGAATTCATTGAGACATTTCCTTATGTCATTCATTACAAGAAAGGAACTGAAGATCTTGATTTGAGGTCAAATCCTTTTACAGAAAGGGGGGATGATACGAATCAAACAACTGATCCATTGCATGTACCTGAAGGACCTATTACAAGGAGTAAGGCGAAGAAGATTCAAGAGGAATATATATTACATCTTCAAAAACTTGCCAATGCACAAGAAGAGACAAAACTTTTTCATCCCGAATTTATTTACAACATTAGCACAACAAGTGAAGAAGAGATTGAAGTGAAGATGGCATGAGAATAGTCATTTTTATTTTGGAAGATGACAACATGGCAGAATTTTAAATAAAGAAATTTCTAGATTTCTTATTTTGGGACTTTTTGATTTCAATGCTTGCCAACCATGCTCATTATTGCAATGGACCTTCTAGAAGAGTTGGTTGAGTGTATTTAAAGCATATCTACCCTTTTGTCTAGCATTTAAGCCATGCAATTTACTTTTGGCTTCTTATGTCTTATTTTCTACAAAAATGCATTTAATAGCTTTTTGAGTCCTTTTGTATTCCAAGGCATGCACGAATTTTTGGCCTTTAAAATGGCTTGTAATACATCATTTTGGACAGATTTCATGAATGAAAAACTTGTGTTTTCTTGAACCCCATTTGGTGTTTCATTTCTTTCAAATCTTGCTTTAGGTTTGAAGTTAAATCAATTCATTGGATTAGTCTTGATCAAACTAATTCTGGAGTGAGTTGTCTTAGGATCTAAGAGTGACCATTTTAGATTTTGAGTGTGATCTAAGTTAGCTATCATTGTGAGTTTTTACAAGGATCCTAGAAGGACCTCTAGCTTTGTAAAATTCAAGCAAGGATCGACGCTTATCACTTTCGGCAAAGGACTTGAATCCCTCCTATATTGTCATAGCTTACTTACTAGAGTAACATATTTCTATTATTGAGCACAAAGATTAGAGAGATGAAGACATGGGCAACCATCTTGTGCTTCATTATGGTGCTCTGATCCAGATCTTTCATATCAACACTCTCGCCAGTCTCAGTGTTAGAGCGATTTTACCTTTGCAAAAATACCTTCCCCAATTGTCAATTGGACCTCAACAATCTTGACCACTAGAACATTCCATAATGGTTAATTGAAAAAATAGATATTCGAAAGAAATGATTGTTTGATTACAATATTAATATCGGAGCAGCCATGAACACAACAAACAATTTCAGATTCAGAGAGCATAATGAAAATCAAATGCAACATTAGAAATAATACTCACTCATCCTCCATCAACAAACAGTAAATTAACTAAACAAAAAACCCAATGGAAAATAAAAAACGCACGTTGAAGAAGGAGGGGAATCTCTTAAGGCAATTGCTAAACAAACATAGAAACCATAAACATAATCGCTAGAATACTCAAGGAACATTTCTGCACTTCGAACTTAGGAACATAACAACACTTAAAAAAGTTACATAACTTAGAAAGAACAATTATGATTACTACCATAGAATTACATAGTGATGTGAAAACAAAAAATCGCTAGAATTAACCTCAATAACCATAAGTAATAATAATAATAATAATAATAATAATAATAAACTCTTTAAACAAAGTGGTCGTTGGTGATAAAGTTAGAGGATGAGGAGCAAGTATTACCCCCTCTTAAAATATGCCTGCATATAAACATCACCCCCTTCTTAAAACATGCTTATCATTTGAAGTGCAATTTTTATAAAGTATTTCCTTCTTAAAGCATCATCCGCTCCTTAAAAAATGTCTCTTGATTGGTGACCATTTTTATAAGATTTCTTATTTTTTGTGAGCTTTCTATTTGTATGCCCCATTCGTTTCTTTAAACTTTCTTCCATTTGATTTGAATGAAAGTTTAGGTCTTTTATAAATTAAAAAATATATATAAAAAAGCAAAGTACATTGAAAGAACTTATAACAATAAATAAACTATCACACTACTTTACCTTCCCTTATAAGATAGAACTTAGAAGCACCTCCTCCACTAAAAGAGAAACAACCTCTACTCTAGGCCAAACATAAACATAAGCTACTTAATTTCCCTAATAATTGGAGGCCTATCAATAACACTAGAAGCTACCTTAATTGATATCAACAGAAATACAACCTATTTGTTCCTACATTGTTACCAAGGCAATAAAAATTAGAATATATTAATGTAATTGATGTTTCATGTTACCACTTTAACTTTCAACATCAACAATTTTAAAACCTAACAAAATACCTTTACAAGAGAAAATCTAGTTTTTGAAACCTTACCCTAAACCCGAAATTATTAAACAAGAGAGATAATAAGGATCGATATTTTATACATATAGAAAATATTGGCAAAATACTAAGATGTGTTCAGATTCTTCACAATACAAGCTAAAATGTATAAACAAGAGAAACAAATCTGAGGGAGCCAAATATCTCAAAATTTAGCACTACTAACCTCGGCAAGAGAAACAAAGCTGCGACCAGAGGAGCAGTGGCCGGCTGGAGGTTACGGAGGACAGTGGTGTGGCGGTGCAATCGACGGTTGGGCAAGGTGGGTCGACAATGAGTGCGAAGGGGGAAGGTGCACACGAGCTACTGCTCACGTTGGATGGGTGTGTGCGCGCAAGGGGAGCGGCGCGGCGGTGCCGGTGGAGTCCGTGTGGCGGCGGCAGCTTGAGAGGAAAAGGGGCTTAGAGTTAAAGATGATGGAAGAAGAAGAAGCTTAGGGTTGAATGGGTTTGCTTTTTTTCTTTTTGTTTAAATGGCACATTTCCCTTTTTACCATTATTATTATTATTATTATTATTATTATTATTAATTTTCCTTTAAATGAGAAAATGGCCTACTTAAATAGAATTTCCAGCTAATTTCAAAAAAAAAAAAAAAAAGGAATTTCCAGTCACTTATTCATTTTTCTTAAGTGCCTAAAATTATAAAAATTAACTCAAATTTAAATAAAATTGCAAAATGGCCCTTAGGGGTAAAATTTTAAAAATTCCCTTAAAGGACGTGAGCATTTAATCTCTGAAATTTTAGGTTGTTACAATCGTCGACATCACCACGAGGAAGAAGGACTAGGAAATTCGAAGGAGAAGGGGAGAAGTTGCGATGGGGGGAAAAGAATTGTTCATGGGGAAGTAGTCGACACAATTGTGAAGAATTCATTCAAGCCCGATTTAGGTAGTTTGTTACAAGCTAAATTCAAAATAAAATTGTGAAGTGCAAGTGTGATTTGCAGAAGTTTTTGAGCGGTTACTATAGGGGGAAAAAAATTCCGAGGGAAGGGATCTTTTGACAAAGAACAAAAAAAATCAATATATAACATTTAAAAATATCAAAATAATACTTATTTTCTAAATTAAAATATGACTAAAAATTAATTTTATAAATTTATGATTCTAAAAAAGTGTCATAAAACGCGTCTTTTTAATTTATGACACTTCTTTGTAATGGTAATTTTATTTAAATTAATAATAATCAGATGATTCTAATAAAGTGTCATAAAACGCGTGTTTTATTTCATGACACTTTAATTGCCTCTTTCTCTTGAATTTTGTTTTTCATAAGTGTCATCTAATCCATTTTTTGTAATAGTGTATGGTGGAGTCCGATGCTTCAAAGGTTATTAAAACTATTGTAAATGACTCCCTAAACATTTCAAAATTCTACAACATTATTATTGATATTAAACATTTACTTGTTTTATTAGGCATTGTTAAAGTGTCTTATTGTAATACGTTATGTACCAAAGTAACTGATGTTTTAGCTAAACAATATAATTTATTGAGGATAGGCCTTGCTTTTGGAGGGGGAACCTCCCCCTATAATTGGCTCCACTCTGGAGATGGATTGCATTGGTTTGGATCGTTCGCGAATGATATAATCTTTTAAAAAAAAACAATATTTACTAGTACAAACTTGTTGCTCAATTTAATATTTTTAAATATTATTTCTTCCATATCTTATTAGTAAAATCATAATTTTTTTTATATATTCTTTAATGGAATTTTTATATCTCATGGATATTGCTAAAGACTTTATTAGTTAACTATTTGATTTTCGTTTTATGTTTTTTGAAATTTAAGTCTATAATGATATATTTTTCTTATTTGTATATCTATATCTTATTTATATTTAAAGAAAAAAAAATTATGTGTTCGACGAGATTTCCGGAGAAATATAATTTGTTTGATGAACTTGAGAATTTATATTGATTTGTATGGAATATAGTGGATTACAACTCTATTCTATGTTCCCTTGATTCTTCTCTCACAAATACAAGGATTTTCACAGCTTCAGATTTCAGGCAATTCTAGCAGATTCAAACTTGGAATCGTTTCAACACCTAAATCTTCAAGATTTATAGGAGCTTCAAGTCTTCGAGAAACGTGTATTGTTTCAGTTTTCAGGAATTCTTGCGTAGCTTCAATTGCAGGAGTTATGGAAAACTCCAATCTTCAAGAATGCAGTAAAGTGTTGAGCCCAAATGCCTTTTGAATTGGGTTTGGGCCAACAAGCATGCTTTGGGGCCAAATGTCTTCAAGGACTAAGGTGTTTTGAGCCTAATATCGAGCCTAAATTATCATTCGATCGAGATTGATCATATATGGATTTGATTACATTTATCGGTATGCAATCAAATGATCATAACACTGAAACGTGGCACATTTTGGTTTGCCATATTTTAATTTAGGGCACAATATATCATTTCATAATTGGTCCCTAAATAAAATATATGCCTTATCATTAATTCTAAATAATGAAGTGGTGAGTTCTGATTCGTCGAAATTTCTATTCCAACAAATGCCCCCTTTTCGAGATTTTTGCACAAATATGTGTGGATGAATCTCGAAAAAGTTAGTGTGAAATTGACATAGTATTCATTTGTTTCTAATGTTAACTTCTTGATGCGTTAAATCAAACAAGGTATAAACTTGTCCTATAATCTTGAAATCTTTAAACACGCCCGTTATGTCAACGAATAAAATTTTGGAATTTGGCCAAAAATTTGATTTTACTTATTTGACACAAAAAAATGTCGATTTGGAATTAAATAGAACTATGGTCTATTTAATTTCACATTTGAACTTGAGTTCCAATGTTAGGCCACCATTTGATTTGGATCATCATTGGACTGTTGGTCAACATTTGACTTGAATTGTCATTTTACTTGAACTTGGGATGAATCATTTTATGTCAGATCATCTTATGATTTGGACTTAGAATCTGTTTTTTTATGAAACGAAAAAAAAACTTCAAAGATAAGTCAAATCTCAAGTTTTTGCAAATTTGTAATTTATCAAAATTTGATTTCAAATTTTACAAGTACTTAATCTTGTCCTCGCCATGTTAATAACTATAAATTTTGGCTTGAAACAACTCATAAGTCTATTTGAAGAAAATTTGGAATATACCCCAATTTAAATTTGAGAAAAATATTGGGATTATGATCATTTGAACTTGGGTTGTACTCTTGGTAATTAAAATTTGGAATATTCCAAATTAAATCAAACCAATTTTCGTTCTGTATGCCTTTTTATTATATATATATATAAAGATGTTTGCACCTACAAGACACGTGATAACCTGATTTTTCTGAAAATCTTTCAACTTCCAAGATTTTGCTTTCAAATCTTCTAAATTTGGTATGATTTTGTAAACTGAGATTTTATTATTTTTGTGTTTATAGAGACCAAAAGTCACTAATAAGTCACCATTAAAGCTTTGACTCCCGAATTGAAATTTGTCTCCAAATTTGTAGAAGGTTTTCACATGGCTTTTTTTTCCGTTTTTTTTTCTTCAGATTGTATTTTCTTTACTTGATGAGATATATATATATTCAGGATTACTGTGTTCACTGGAGCATCCTCATTGTGGTCGTTGCTTTTCTTTTTAGCGCAAATTTGATTTTCTTCGCCTGAGTTGTGAGCCGATGTGATCCGAATCCCCGCTAAAATTGTTGGTTCTCAAAGTGGTGATTTTTCTTGTGTTGTATTTTCTTTGTACACTACACAAATCACTAACCAATATTCCTTCAATTTTGATTTTAAATAAATTAATACTTCTGTACAGTGACCTTTTTTTTTATTGAATTATCTCTGGACCAGCTGAGAAGAATAAATGAATCCCATATTTTTTTTTCTCTATTTGATGTGTATATATCTTTTTATCGGAGGTCTTACTTGGATTCCAAAGCTTTTTCAGACTGTTTGCACCTAAACTTTCAATTTCCACTGATTTGTCCATGA
The DNA here is from genome assembly GCA_036507275.1 of Sicyos edulis. Lineage (NCBI taxonomy): Eukaryota > Viridiplantae > Streptophyta > Magnoliopsida > Cucurbitales > Cucurbitaceae > Sicyos > Sicyos edulis. Next base: position 22,718,956 of record CM071848.1, read on the forward strand.
CTTTAGTTCTTTTTCTTGTTGAATAAAACTCAGCTTCAAAAGAAAAGTGGAGTTGAAACAAAGCGGCTGCACACTAGAAAATTTAGGATTTTTTTTTTTTAATTCTGACAAAAAATGTATGTGGATTTATATATATATATATATATATATATATCAATTCTTTTAACTTTACATGTACTGAATTGTATGTCAAAAACCTTTTTTTTTTCCTTTTTTTTATGATTCCTATAATATTTTTCAAACCATTTAAAAAAATAAATAAATAAAAAATAAAAATAAACAAACAAATATATAAACATATCTTTTTTTTTACTATTATTTTTTTTTTACATTTAGTTTTTTTTTTTTTTTTTTTTTTTGCAGGATTTCAACTTTTTACCAGTTATTTATACGAGGCTCAATCATCACCCAGGTAAACAAAAGTAAAAACTTTTTAATAAATTTCAAAAAAAAAAAATCTTCTATTTTCCTGTAGTAGATGCCCCTAGTGAACTTAAGCAAATGAAGTATATGCCATTGTAAGAGCACTTGACAAGGGGAGTATGAAACAAACCACTATGAGGATTTAACGATACACGTTTATCCATTCGAAGTGTTCCACCATCTATTTTGCGCACCAGAAGTGTTTCATCATCAACGAGGACTTAACGATACAAGTTTATCCTCCATAAATGTTTCGTCATCAACGAGGACTTAACGATACAAGTTTATCCTCTATAAGTGTTCCATCATCAACGAGGACTTAACGATACAAGTTTATGCTCCAAAAGTGTTCCATCATCAACGAGGACTTAACGATACAAGTTTATCCTCTAGAAGTGTTTCATTATCAACAAGGACTTAACGATACAAGTTTATCCTCAACGAAGACTTAACGATACAAGTTTATCCTCCAAAAATGTTCCATCATCAATGAGGACTTAACGATACAAGTTTATCCTCCAAAAATGTTCCATCATCAACGAGGACTTAACGATACAAGTTTATCCTCTAGAAGTGTTCTATTATCAACGAGGACTTAACAATACAAGCTTATCCTCCAAAAAATGTTTCATCATCACCGAGCGCTTAATGATACGAGTTTATCCTCCAAAAGTGTTCCATCATCAATGAGGACTTAACGATACAAGTTTATCCTTCAGAAATGTTCTATCATCAACGAGGACTTAACGACACAAGTTTATCCTCTAGTGTTTATCGTTTGCTCTGCATTGGGGGAAATCTTATCAGTTTCTTTATCGTCATTCCCTTTGCCATTTTTTTAAAAATAATTTTGGCTAACTTTTTTTTTGCAGGATCATGGTTCATTTTGCCGAGCGCGTAACCTCAGGATCGAAGTATTTAGTGATTTTGAAAGATAAAGAGCAATCAATCAAGGATGGACTTTCTTTGCTTGCTGAGGAGGCTTTAGCTGGCACTCTTTCCCCTACATGGCAACACCCGAATGTCAAATTTTCACCTGAACTATCAAAAGAGTTAACTTCTGAAGGCAACGAAAGAGTTTGGGTCTTAAAATCTTCAATGCCTGGTCGAACGTATAATGAGGGCCCTGAGCTAACATTAGGGCGTCGCTTGATTGAAGATGAAACTCATTGGAATACTATAATGAAGATTCACGGTGATTGGTCTTTCATTCATATTTATTGGGAGTGGCTAGAATTTGTCGTTGGCCGTAATGAGAAAGTCCTTAATCAAAATCGTTTACGTAATGCGGTAATGGCTTCTCTCTACACCTACGATCATTGTAACGATGTGGTTCGTGCCTTTTGTGAAGCCTGGTGCCCTCGAACGAATACCCTCTTTACCGCCCTAGGTGAAATCTCTATCTCGCTATGGGACTTATGGGATATTTGTGGTCTTCCTATCAAAGGAAAATTTTATGAGGAGGTTATTCCGACTTTGCAAGAGTTGACGGAATATCGAGGTAATTATAAGGTTCTCCCAAAGAGTTGCGAACACTTATTCCACTCATATTATAAGATAGCCACATTGGGAACTGAACGTGTGCCTTCTTCAAAAGTCGTATTTGTTAGCTCTTGGATCGCCTTTTTGGTTTAAAGACGTTAAAAGATACAAAAGACCTACTGGACGGTCAAAAAGGAAGACTTCTCGAGCTCCATCAACCCAAAATCCAGACGGGACCAAAATCAAGTATCGTGCCTAGACGAGCTGTGAAAATAAGATGTTCCATGATCTTGATGTAGATGAAGACTGGTGCGCCAAGACTTATTTGGCAGCCTTCTTATCTTGTTGGCTGTGCGTTTTTGTTTTTCCTAGAAAAGGACCTCAAGTTATCCGGCCTGGAATGTTTAGAATTGCTACCCAACTGGCTGAGGGTCACGTCTTTAGCCTTGCAGTCCCAACCTTAGCTAACTTATACCATGGATTAGGTATAATCACTCGGGCTTCTAACCCGATCGGACGTGTAGACGTTTGTTTGCCTATGCATTTCATTCATGGATGGCTTGCTTATTATTTCAAAACACATTTTGAAGTTCCAAAGAAAATTCGAGGTGCTCGAATGGTTGATTTCTCCGGCGAAGGTAGTGCTATACATTTTGATGAGTACGAAGCTCGAGAATTGATTCATCATGGAGGATCTATTGCATGGAATGAACTATTCACGGAAGAAATAAATATGAAGAAATAACAGATAATCAGAATATATCATCTTTCGAGTCCTCATACCTCATTAGCCTTCGATCGTGTTACTTATCTGCTCGATTTGGTGATTCATTGATTATTGAACCCTACAATCCTCATCGAATTGGGCGATAATTCGGATTTTTTCAAGACATCCCATATGACTTAGAGGGTGGTGTTCCCACGGCCAGCCTTGATAATATCCTACCTCACTGGAGGATTTGCACCAAAACTAGGACGGCATCTCGAGTTCATTTGCCGGCTCGATCTCTACATTTGCGGGATTAAGTCTTTCAACGGTATAAAAAATGGTGGTTAGCGAAGCACGACAATTATTTCAAAGATAATGTAGTAAAACTGGCAGGAAGTGTCGCACCTACTTCATCCAAACCTAAGCTCCCTAAAGGAAACGGAGGAAATCACGGTGGAAAGCAAATTCGTTTACCTGAAGAGGAACCTTCAGCCCCAAAACGAGACATTCGGATCTTAGGTGCTAGAAAACAAGATGTCCAAGAAGATATTCAGATATGGCATGTTGAAGGACAAAATGATGACGAACAACATGTTGAAGATCACGATGTTCAAGAACAAAATATTGAAGATCAAATTATTGAAGAAGAAGATGTTGAAGCTCAACCTGTTGAAGAGCAATGTGTTGGAAGACCAAATCTTGATGAACAGGGTATTCAAGAATCAGAACATGGTGAATCGACTAATGAAAGTCCTCGTGAACGTCATTGGAACAGATTGCCAAAACGAAAAAAACTGGTTGATATCAACACTAATAATGTTTTTGACGGAGTTCATGAGGCATTAGATTTTCCCATAGAGCCTTTACCAACGGTAAGTTTTTTTTTTTTTAATATATATATTTATAGTTTTTTATCATCACTCACGTACCAATATTTTGTACAGCCGCTTTTAAATGAAGATTTTGAAGACTTTGAAGATCTTGAAAGGACTTTGAGCGATGAATCGAATTCAAGCCCTAATGCTCTTGATAGTGGTGATCATGAAGTTAATGGCTCTAAGAGTGCATTTCCTGAGAAGCTGATTAGTTCATCTTATCCCATCAACACGTTTGAAAATTCCTCCAAGCGAAAACGAAAAGTTGTCGAAGAGCCTGAGGTTTCTGAATTTCATCCTGAGTCGAGCATTTCTAACTTCAAACAAAGTGCAGCTATAGCCATATGGGAACTTGGGCGAGACAAGGTTGCAAATACCGATTTTGAGCATATAGACCGTGTTCGTGCAGGAATACATACAGTTATTAATTCTCTTTCACTCTTTGGTAGTGAAAATTTGGATTCTCTTAAAACATTTGTCAATGATTACTTCACCAAAGTGGAAACATACAATCAACTGAAAGACACACACTCTCGCCAACTTAGTTCAGCAAACAAAGATCAAAGTCTAAAAGAAAAGAATAATGACTTAGAGTTGGCAAAGGCTGCACAAAGTCAATCGATTAAAGAGAGGGATATGGCAAAACGTAAGCTTGCTCAAACGTCTTCAACAATGAAGGAACTAGAGATAAAGATGAAGAAATTGAAGGCCGAACATAAAAGACTTTCAACTTTAGTTTATGAAAGGGAAGAGACTTTAAACCATCAAGACCTCTAGGTTTCAAGGATTGAAGATGAGATAAATGATATAGAATCTGCTCCCATTTTAACTGACGAAGACTCCGAGACTTTAGATAATGCCTGTAAAGATTTGGAAGCTGCTAGAAAGGAGTTAAAGAATTTTGAGTGGAAGCCTTGATTTCTTTTTTTTTTTTATGTAGATGCACTATTTTTTTCTTGATGTAAAATAGTTTCCTATTTCTATGATGCAGATACACCTTCCTTTTTTCATTATTTACTCTGACATAGATCTTGTTTAGCAATTATTTTCATTTATCCAATAATAAACTTTCAGTGATATATTATTTTTTTGGGACTGAACTTAAATTTCTTTAAGCTGCCTACGTACCTTTAAAATAAAAAGGATCAAGTCATAACGTAGTTCATAGTAGTAGTTTTTTTTTTTTGGCCATTCACATTTTAAGCTCGTGCTGGCCAAGAGGAGCACCATGTAGTTTATACTCTTACGATAAGGAGTGTTACAAACTTATGCATAATATTTCTTCAGAAATTTTTCATTAATTGGACCAACATTCAATCCATCTTTATCAACAATCTTATATGCTCCATTTGAGTAGACTTCTTTCACCATGAATGGTCCCTCCCATTTTGGAGTAAACTTGTTCCCTGTGTGACGTGTTGTGATGATCGGTCGTCGAATAGCTAGAACCAAGTCACCAACTTGAAATGATCTACGCTTGAGATTTTTGTTGAAAGCCTTCGTCATTCGTGCTTGATAGCATTCAAGTGTTTGTTGAGCATCTAACCTTTGTTCATCAAGTGCTTCTAATTCCTGGAGACGTAATTTTGCATTATCCTCAGTAGTTAGTCCTTCTTGCACTGCCATTCGTAGAGCAGGGATTTCTCTTACAAGCGGGAGTATAGCCTCTACCCCATATACGAGTGAATAAGGTGTAACCCCTTGTTGGTGTGCGATGTGTAGTTCGATACTCCCATAATGCTTCACCAACTTTTTCATTCCAATCTCTTTTTGTCTTGGAAACTGCCTTTTTCAATATATTGCATAATGTTTTATTGAACGCCTTTGCTAGCCCATTTGCTGGTGCATAATATATAGACGACTTATAGTGCTTGAACTTAAATTTTTCACATAGCTTGTCCATCAAACTATTGGAAAATTATCTTCCATTATCAGTCACAATACGGTTAGGGATTCCATATCGATAAATAATATGTGTTCGAATAAAATCCACGATATTCTCTTTTTAGCTTCCTTTAGCAGGATAGCCTCTGCCCACTTGGAAAAGTAATCTGTTCCAGCAAGAATGTATGAATGTCCTGCGGATGACTTAGGTGTTATAGGACTGACAAGATCAAGTCCCCAAGCTTCAAAGGGCCATGAAGCAATAGTTGCATGAAGTGGTTCAGGCGATTGGTGAATAAAATTGGCATGGAACTGACAAGCTTCACACTTCTTCGCAAAATCCAGGGAATCTCGAATCATTGTGGGCCAATAATAACCCATTCTTCTTAATTGGTACTGTAGCTTTGAACCTCCTTGATGAGCGCCACATATTCCTGAATGTGCTTCTTCCAATGCTTTCAAAGATTCTTCTCTTCCTAAACATCGAAGCAGAAGACCCTCATATGAATGACGATAAAGAATATTATTATAATAGACAAACCTCGCGGCCCTTCTTCGTATTTCAGCCTTATGTCGTGACTCTGTAGGAAGTTTTCCATGCTGCAAGTAATCTATGATAGAACGTCGCCAATCTTCTTCTTCGATGACATAAAAAGATATCATGTCAACTTCTTCAGCTTGAACTTGACTGGGTGGAACAATCCATTTTTGGCAAAGAGTGATATTTATGGGTTCATCACCTGAAATTGTCAAGGCAGTTGCCAAGTTTGCCAACGCGTCTGCCCTTGTATTTTCTGACCTAGGGACATGTTCTAAAGTTATCCCCTCAAACCCTTCTAGTAGTTGTCTTGCATACACAAAGTAAGCTCTCAAGTCATCATGTTTCACCTCATATTGGAGTAACAGTTGGTTTATTATAAGTTTCGAATCTCCATAAACCTCGATGTGTGTTATTCCAAACTCTAATGCCATTTGAAGGCCAATGATGAGTGCTTGATACTTAGCTGCATTATTCGAACATAATTCCCTAAGAGTGAAACTATATGGTAGTATGTGCCTTTCAGGTGAGATGAAAATGATCCCAACGCCTGCTCGAGTCTTTCGCGCTGCTCCATCAAAGTACATGGTCCAATATTCCATATTCTCTACATAGAATACCTCTTCATCTGGAAATTCTTCACATAATTTCCATTCTGACGGAACTGGATGATCAGCTAAGAAGTCAGCAAGTACTTGTCATTTGATCGCCCTTTGGGGTATATAAATAAGATCGTACTGTTGAAGTATAACTGCCCATTTTGCAAGGCGTCCTGAAATGACTGGCCTAGATAAGATGTATTTGATCGGATCAGCTCTTACCACCAAATGTATGGTGAATGCTTGCATATAATGTCTTAGCTTATCGATAGCAAAGAATAAAGCAAGACACATTTTCTCGATGGGAGAATAATTTAGCTCTGCCCCCACTAAGGTTCTACTTAAATAGTAGAGAGCTTGCTCCTTGTTATTTTCTCTGACTTGTGCTAAAAGTGCTCCAATAGATCGTTCTTGCGCAGCAATGTATAGAATAACTGGCTTTCCTATTATAGGGACACCTAGAACAGGAGGGTTGAGCAAGTATTTCTTTATGCTTTCTAATGCATTCTGGAAAGCTTGATCCCATTCAAAAGTTTCATTCTTCCTCATCAATCTTTGGAACGGCTGGCATCGACCTGCCAGGTTGGATATGAACCTTCTAATATAGGCTAAATGACTTTAAGACTTCTCAGCTCATGCAAGTTTCTTGGGCTTGGCATCTTTTGAATGGCATCGATTTTAGATTGATCAATCTCGATCCCTCGATGCTTCACTACAAAACCAAGGAATTTTCCTGAGGTCACTTCGAACGCACATTTGAGTGGATTCATTCTTAATTGATATTTTCTCAAACGATCAAACACTAATTTCAGTTCTCCTAGATGGTCATGTCGTCAACATAACATTCGATATGCTTATGCAACATATCATCGAATATCCTTTGCATTCCACCTTGGTAAGTGGCCCCAACATTTTTTAAACCGAAAGGCATAACTTTATAACAATTTATACCCTTTGGAGTTCGAAATGCGGTCTTCTCTTCATCTTCAAGAGCCATTCGAATTTGGTTATATCCCGAAGATCCATCCATAAATGATAGGATCTTGTGACCCATGGTAGCATCTACCATGATTTCTGTGATGGGAAGTGGAAAATCATCTTTTGGGCACGCATTGTTCAAATCACGAAAATCGACGCAAATGCGAAGTTGGCCATTTTTCTTTCTGACTGGGACAATGTTTGCTATCCATGTCGGATATTTAACTTCACGAATGAATCCTGCCTCTATTAGTTTATTGACTTCAATTTCGATCTTAGGGATGAGTTCTGGACGAAAACATCGTTGAGTTTGCTTGACAGGCTGATACCCCTCTTTAATTGCAAGTCGATGAACTGCTACTTTTGGATCCAATCCTGGCATTTCATTATACGACCACGCAAATACATCTTTATATTGAGTGAGGAGACTCATATAATCACCTTCTTCACTCCGTGTAAGAGATGCACTTATAAAAGTAGGGCGTGGCTCGTTTTCCGTGCCAAGATTGACCTCTTTTAGTTCATCTATTGTCGATTGACTACCATCCTCAAAGGTCATTGGTGCCTCTTCAACATCTTTCTCGGTCATTTCATCTTCTGTAACTTCCTCTACAGTAATATGATAAACAGAAGTCATATCTTCTTCGTTGTTCGATTCTTCTTCCGTCGGCTTTGTGATGATAATATCATATCGCTTCACCTTTAATGAGCCATCTGTATTTACGGAAACAAACAGTTTCCTCTTCATTCGAGAGGGAACCGCACTATGGATTTCTCCCTCACCTGTCTCATTTGAAACTTTCACAATGATAGGAGGTTGTTCCTTCTCTTTCATAGATATGCTCAATCTCTGGAAAGCCGACACTCGTGTTGTTGATGCAAACTGTGTATTACTTCTACTTCTGGGCGTTATGCTTAGCCTTTGAAAGGCTGAAGGTCGTGTTGACCTAGAAGTTGCATGTAAACTTCCACCGTTGGTATTGGTAACACTTAGTCTACTAAAAGCTGAAGGTCGTGTGACTCCAAGCCCCAAGCGATCAAAAGCAGAAGCTCTACGCTCTACATTTTCTTTGACGTCTTCAGAATCATCTATTTCTTCGACCGTGATATGGAGTGTATCAACAGATTTTTCTTTCCCCTTTCTTACGATACAGAGTGGCTCTGAAGATTTATATCCAAGCCCCGCCTTGGACTTAGGTACAATATAACCTTCTTTTTTAAGGAACTTCTTAGTTGCGGACAAGTCACCTCTTTCGTCAAATATTTTAACACTTTTGAACTCAGTATGAGTTGTAAAGTCATAACCCGCCTTTTCCAATAGCTTGTAAGCATTTGGGTTGAATCCTTCCTTAGTTCGTTTATCAGGCAAATTTGACTTTACTTTATCATTGCGGGCTTCTTGCTTTGTTATTTTTGTAAGAGGCGCGACAAAATTCTCTTTCAATATCTCAATGTCACCAATCTTCAGGTTATTCGAGCATTCTTTGAATGGTGACTCACCTTTTTTTCGTCGAGATAGAGGAACATAACGCAGAACAGGAGGATTTAACTTCATCGACTCTGGAATTGGCTCATTTCTACTTTTTAGCAACTCGCATTTTGATCTGCAGTTAGTTGTATTACTTTCGAGGATTTCAGAGTTTTTTTCTTTACTGCTATCTTCTCTAGCTTTGATTTCTTGTTGTTCTTGCTTATTAGTGCCTCTGGTCAAAGGAATTTTTGTTGTAATGCCTCTCCCACGCTGTCAGTTCTCATGTAAAACTTTGCGTCTGCAAAATGAGATTTAGCTTCTGTAAAAGGATTAACATCTGCAACAACTTTCTTAACACCGTCCTGGTAATATTTGAAGCACTGGTGCAAGGTGAAACTTATCACCCAATTCTCATGTATCCAAGGGCGACCCAATAATACTTTATAAGTAGTATTAGAATCTATAACATGGAATAATGTATTCGCCTTTAAATCATCAATAATGAGCTCTAGACGAATCATTTCGATCGCTCGTTGTTTACCCTGATTAAAACCTTGAATCATCAATTTACTGTTTGATAGTTCCTGCATCGGGATGCCGAGATACTTCAAAGTTGTCTTGGGCATTATGTTTATTGCAGAACCATTGTCAATAAGAATTTTGTTAACCTTTTGTTCTTTGATGTATCCAGAAACAAATAATGGTCTGTTATGAGGTATGGACCCGAGCAACAAGTCTTCATCAACAAAATTTATCGATATGCAACACGAGCCAATTAAATTTTCTTGGGATATAGCTTCAATTGAAGTTTCAGGATCTTTTAACACATCAGCAAGAGTATTTTTAGTCTCTTGAGGGAGCGCAAATAAATCATTCACGGTAAAAAAAGGTAAGTCTGCCAACTTTGTTACTACCTCTATTGAGCTTGAAGAAGCAATATTGTCTTCAACTGCATTGGTAACATAACATGGGACAACTTCACAAACATTTCTAGGAAAATTCTTTGGAAAAAATTCCTTTAAGGTTATTGGTTGGCGCAATCGAATAACCTCTTCATTCTCTTCCACCACAGGTCTAAGCCTTCTTACACTCTTTTTCCCTTTCTTCTTCGGAAACTTACTTTTCCTTGTATATTCTAGAAGTGAACGAGACCTTATAAGAGGAGAACTTTGTTTTCGCTTCTTTCGTCGAGTGACAAGAGTCCAACCTTCATCCACATCATCCTTTTTCTCGTTCTTTTGCAGAGAATTTTGAGAGTTTTCCTTAAGAGGGAGTTGTTCTTCCATCCACACAATAACAGGTTCGAATGAACCAAACTGAATTAAGCATCCTTTTAGATCATGAGAAGATCCCACAGGTGATTGTACATTTGAAGGACTTATTACAGCAGCATGGTTTGTTTGAACTATCTCATCGAGCTCTAGTTCAATCTTCTTTTCTTGAGCGAGCTTAAGGATTTTCTCTTTCAATACGAAGCACTTCGCCATTGGATGACCGAGGACCCTATGATACTTACAGTAATTAGGGTCATTAACTTTTCCCATTTCCTCAGGTCTTTTACATTCAGGAAGTACAATCAACTGATTTTCCAACAACTGCTCAAACATATCAGCAATATCGGAATCTGGGAAAGGGTAAACCTTCTCTTGCCTCTCTTTAAGAGTTATGCGACGCTTCTCATTTTCATCTTAGCGCTTCTCTATCTTTTTTCCTTTTTCTTTCTGGGTGAACTTAAGAGGGTTTGTATTGACAACCATGGATTCCCTAGTAGCACGTTTGGATATCTTTTCAGAGCTCTTCACTTCTTTCTTTTCTTTTTTTACCTCTAAGAATGGAAGGTTTTTATTTCCCCTAGCAGCAATGTTCAACTCCATATCGTGGGCGCGTGTTGCTAGTTCCTCAAATGTACGAGGTTTTATGCCTTGTAAGATGTAAAGAAGTTCCCAATGCATACCTTGGGTGCACATATCCACAGCAGATAGTTCAGTCAAACGATCTTTGCAATCGAGACTCAAAGCTCTCCAACAATTAATATAGTCAAGGGCAAGCTCGCCTTTCCGTTCTCTCGTGTTTGTAAGCTCAGTCATACTTACAGTTCTTCTTGTGCTATAAAAGCGATTTAGAAACTCTCTTTCAAATTGGTCCCAACTGTCAATAGTTTCAGGTTCTATGTCAGTGTATGTAAAGACCCGACCCGAATGGGGCTCTAAATGGGCCCTTACCTCAATGCATGCATACAAATCAACAATAGAATTCGCAATAGGGTTGTTTCGGATTCTAAGTAAAAACAAAAAAAAACCGACAAGAGTTCATTTAAAAAGTCAATACAAAATTCTTGAAACCTGTCCCTGTTTCCAAGCACCTGTTCCAAGACAAATACATTTCCAAAAAAACTTACTCACGATCGAGATTTATTTAAATCATACAAGCTTTACAACATTTACAACAATGCTAGAATCCGGAAATACATTCATAAAACAACCTAGGGCTCCGTGCCCAACTACATGCATTCAGAGGACATTTAAAACATAAATACAAGACTCAGAGATGAACAACGGGTTTTCCATGATCACAGCTCCTCCTCCAGCCATCCTGCCTCGCGCCATGGTTTCCTGAAAGATAAGTAAGGGTGAGTAACGAATTACTCAGTAAGAATCCCCAACCGGGGTACAATACGATATAATCAATCATCTAGAACCAAAGCATGCAAGCAAACAGCTACCAACACAGATCATAGCTCAACGAGCTTACAAAGAAAGATCTGGAGTCCTCGGAAGTCTCCTACTTCCGCCTAATGATTGGTTATCCTAACCAATCCTGGGACATCTCTGAGGGTCTTTCTCCCTCAGCCAGTTGATCAGCTCAAAAACCGATCCCAAGGATGTCCTCAAGGGCCTCTTACCCTTGCTAATCTGGACTTACGGGAGAGTACCCGAAGTCAGGCTCTAACGGAAGGAATGGTGTACTCACGAACATTAGCCCGGGGGAGCTCTCCGAACCGGCAACTAACGCGTGTGCGCGCACACCGCATGCTCTTCTGCAACCGGCGTAAATGCGGGGGCCTAAGGGCAAACTACGCGGGCCAGGTACGCATGCCTATGACTTCAAGCGGTGTCACTGATCACAGTAGCGCGAGGCCCTCGGCGCTCATCTGTGCAGCATGGTCCACCGACCTGAAGCTAAGAACCGGCCAGGGCAGGCTTACACCGATGGCAGGGTTCCGCTCTAGCAGGCTACAAACTAGGCTATGCCGAAGTGGGTAGCTAATTCCACAACCGGCTGGTCGGGCGGGGTAGCAAGATACGTTATGCTTCGCACACTTTACTCCCGACCTGAGCTACTGGGACAAAGTACGTTATGTCCGCTCAGCCTTTGGATGATGACAAACCCTACAACTCTATCTAAGAGTACAGAGTAAAAGCAATGATTCTGGCTAGCAAGCAAAGACCGACATCAATCACACTACCTAGCATGATACTACGAGCTTAAGCGGGAATCACAAGCATCTTTGTGAGAACAAACCTAGCATGGCACTAACATGTAATATCAAGCAAACATGCTAGCAGAAATCAATCAAAGCTGCTCTATTATTATCATGCTCATAATAGTCAGCAAACAAGCAAGGCAAAATCATGACAATATCGCAGGGCCCACACAACTCCGGTAAGAAATCCTTACCTGGTCGGAAGGCAACAACACACAATAAAATATCTGCGATCGAACCCGAGCAACCTATAACGAGCCAAACAAATACATCAATAATCATAAAATAGCCCTAAATACTCTAAAATAAACAGGGCTCAGCTCGGGAGCAACTCACGAGGCACGGCTGACACTCGAACGGGCCGGCTGCACTAGTTAGGCAAATTGGCGCGAGACACGACATTGCACGGGCGCTGGCTCGGCTACTGGCGCGCTGGACACGGCTACTGGGCTGGCGAAGCGAAGCGCCCCCGCGAACGCGCGGGGCGGCAGCGAGGGCGAGGGCGCGACGCGCGCGACGACGCTCTGAGGACGCGACTTCGGGCGGCTCGGAACAAGGGCGAGCACGGGCTGGGCGACATGGATCCGGCGACACGGGGACTGGCGACACTGCGGCGAGCGGCTCGGTCGGGTCGGGCGACGCGACGCGACTGACACAGGCGACGAGCTCGGGTGGCGACTGGCGGGCAATTGGTCGCGCGCGACTTGCGGGCGGTGGCTCGGTGGCGAGGCTGGCTCGGCGCCAGGCGAGCTAGAAATTGCTCGCAAGCAAATTCAAGGCGAGCCAAGGCTAGGGGCTGGGCTAGGTGGGGGGTGCTCGGGGAGAGAGAGAGAGAAAGAGAGAGAAAGTTGATTTTGGGGAAAAATAAAAGAAAAAAGGAAATAAAAGGAAAAATGGGAAATAAAAGGGAAAAATGGGATTTTAATTCCATTTTCCATCCTTATCCACTTAAAACCTCAAAATCCCATTTCCCGGCTTCCTCCTTCGAGACCCGACCGAAGCAATCTTTTCGAATCAATCAAACTCACTTAAATCCAACTCCCAAAGCAACACTAAAGGCTCGGGCTCGAATCCCCAAAAGAAGCACACAACCAACCAACACTTTGCCAAAGCCCAAACCACAACCGAGCATCCAACCGACTAGCCCAAACACCACGGGACTCGCAGCCACCAAGAAACAGGCCTCGACAAAGGCAGGAGCTACCTCGAAGCCCTGAAAACCACAAATCCTGCCCGGAGAGCCAAAAGACCAAAATACCCCCAAGGGTCCAAACGGCTCTAAAACCCAACCAAACAACCGAATCTTGACCCGAAGGCACCTCGAAAACTGGAATAGGAAATTGGGCTGTTACAGTGTACCAATCAAAGGCGTTCCCTTTAAGGGTCCGGACAAATTGCTCCACAAGGAGATCACCACGTGTCCCAGCATTTTCACAGGTCTCGACAAAATGAGCAACATGTTGCTTCAGGTTTCCTTTTCCATCAAATTGCTGAAATTTTGGAGGTTGATACCCCATTGGCATTCTTAAATTGTCAATTCTTTTGGTATACAGTTTGGAATATGTGAGATAACTTTGAGGAGGCCCGCCATATTGAGCTCTAATGGTGTTTGTGATCATATCATTAAGTTGTTTGACGGATAACGAAGCGATAGAAGTTGAGTGTTGGGGTTGAACTTCTTGCATAAGAGTCTTCCCTTTCCCATTAGTCTTTACAGCATGCGTTTGACTAGATTCGGCAGTATCCCGAGTCTCAAGGTAATGCTTTAGAGAAGTGATTTCAAACTCTTTATCCTCAACTGTTTTCAGCAACATTTCTACTTTCCTTTCAAGCTCCGCTATTCTCTCATCGCCTGACGTATCTGCATCAGCCATCATCACAGACATAACATGAGGAGTAGCTACATCCTTTGATTGTTCAGATGATGAGATGGATTGATCAAATAGAGGGTTTTCTTGCATGGAAATTTCACTTCCCTTATTTCCTTCTAAATGAGCCCATATTTTTGCTGCAAGGAAAGAAGCTGACTCTTTTTCCATTTGTTGGATTTCTTTAGAGCGATTGCGGGTGATAAATCCCAAGTAGGTGTTGCTTGGAATTGTTGAAATGATTTTTTTGTGTGCCATGAATCCTTGAATTGATTTGAATGAAAAAAGAGATGAAAGGTAGAGTTGGTCCCACCGGGCGTGCCAATTTGTTCGACGAGATTTCCGGAGAAATATAATTAGTTTGATGAACTTGATAATTTATATTGATTTGTATGGAATATAGTGGGTTACAACTCCATTCTATGTTCCCTTGATTCTTCTCTCACAAATACAAGGATTTTCACAGCTTCAGATTTCAGGCAATTCTAGCAGATTCAAACTTGGAATCGTTTCAACACCTCAATCTTCAAGATTTATAGGAGCTTCAAGTCTTCGAGAAACGTTGTATGGTTTCAGTTTTCAGGAATTCTTGCGTAGCTTCAATTGCAGGAGTTATGGAAAACTCCAATCTTCAAGAATGCAGTAAAGTGTTGAGTCTCTGGGAGCTTAAATGCCTTTCTCAATTTTGGAACCCCCTCAAATGAAGAAGGAAGTCTCTATTTATAGAGTTTCCTATAGGCCTCAAATGGGCTTGGGCCAAAGAATGGGTTTGGGCCAATGGATGGGCTTTGAGCCCAAATGCCTTTTGAATTGGGTTTGGGCCAACAAGCATGCTTTGGGCCCAAATGTCTTCGAGGACTAAGGTGTTTTGAGCCTAATATCGAGCCCAAATTATCATTCGATCAAGATTGATCATATATGGATTTGATTACGTTTATCGGTATGCAATCAAATGATCATAACACTGAAACGTGGCACATTTTGGTTTGCCATATTTTAATTTAGGGCACAATATATCATTTCATAATTGGTCCCTAAATAAAAATATATGCCTTATCATTAATTCTAAATAATGACGTGGCGAGTTTTGATTCGTCGAAATTTCTATTCCAACATTATGTATATAGCTTCTAAGAACTAATTTTTGTTTTAGAAAGTTAGATTATCACTTACATATTATAATATATTGTAAGAAAAAGTGGAAGGCATGCTAAAAAAATTGAGTAAGAATATAAATTTGGCTATAAAAAGTCGGTAGATTTTGTGAGTACATACTGGGGGAGGGGGACGTGAATTGGTTTACAACCAAACAATTAAATGATTGCGTCACTGACGTAGATTTTCTCTACAGCTAAATTCGAACATGCTACCAAATTTGTTTAAATAGAAAAAGGAAAAACCGGTACAAAAAATTGTAATATCATAAATTTAATCATACTTGAACTATTTTTGGACGTTCCTGAGAAGAAGAAGCGGTAAGATTTCTATTGGACAATGAGATCTGCAAGTTTCCGCCATTATTAGTGTGACGACGGGGAGGTGTGAACTTCTCCAAAATGTGGAGGTGTGAACTTCTCCAAAACGACGCCGCACCAGTCCCACAAATGCAACACCACGAACGTCCCAATCCCTCCGATCAACCCATAAGCAATGGAATATGTAAACGGCATCAAAATCATCGTCAAGAACGCCAAAATCGCTTCTCTCATGTTCCCCCATTCAATCTCCATCATCGATCTCCCCATCAGCACCCCCACCACAATCAACGGCGGCCCCACCGCCCACGCCGGTATCGACGCCAACAGCGGAGTGAACCAAAACGACATCAGAAAGTACCCCCGCCACCGTCACCGCCGTCATCCCCGTCCTCCCTCCCTCCCGTATCCCCGTCGACGACTCGATGTACGCCTACACCGGCGACGGCCCCAGCAAAGACCCCACAAAAATCGCAAACTCTGACATGAACGCAAAATACTGCCCCTCGAAATCCCCGGCTGCGTCAGTAAACCCGGCGTACCGGGCGATGGAGTACAGCGTTCCGGTGGTGTCTAATATATCCACATACAGGAAACTGGCCACCAAGAAATGGGGGTTCCCCAAATCCTTGAAACTCAAAGCTCCGGCCGTGGTTTTAATCCAATGCACGTCCACCACCTTCTTGAAATACTCATACGCGGCGTCGCCAGTCGCCGTGTCTGGAAACACCGTAACTGCGGTGTTCCGGAACCACGAAACTGCGGTTACGAAAACCATGTCGTATATCATTGCGCCCTTTACATCCTTCACCAAACAATACGCAATGATTATAAATCCCACCACGCCCAGCCAGAACGTGGGACTTTGCATTCTGTTGTGAAGGCAGAGGATCTGGTCTGAAACGCCGCCGTTTGGGACCAGACTGACCGTTCCGTTTGGGGCAGTTAGCACGGGAGCTAATGCTACCCAGGAATTGTTCGGGCAGGCTCAGAGTGCGACGAGGGTGGATGGGTTATACCCAATGAGCCGGGTAAATTGTATAGATGGGTTCTTTTTTGAAACTTATTATCAAAATGGGTTTCCTTTGGATAAATTATTTAGATGGGTCTATTTTAGAAACTATTTGTCAAAATGAATCTATTTTAAAACTATTTATGGGAAGGGGTTGTGGTGTCTCTTCAAGAGACCGACATTCATTGAAAATAATTAAATTGATTTTGTCGTATGTATTGGACCCGCGGCATAACGGAAAACGTTAGCAACATCTTGTTGCGTTTGTAAGAGAGACGCAATTGTTTGCTTGTAGAAAATATAAAAAATAATTAGTAGTTGTTAGGGTTTAAAAATGTACATTAAAAAACTATATTAATTTTTTTTTTTATAATTTAGTAAAAGAGTAGTCATAAATATTTTTAAGAGCAAGCTAGACAAAAAGAGTACTTATAAATACTTTTAAGAGTAAGTTAGATAAAAAAAATAATAAAAATTGAAAATGAATAGAATATCTTCATTGAATACATGGAATTATGTGAAATAAAGAACGACATTTAATTAATTAATTTATTTATTTATTTTTATAGTTTTTTAAGTAATAGCAAGTTAGATAAATCCATTGTTTTAATCTACGAAATAAGAGCAAGTTAGATAAAAAAAATGTTAAGTAGTCTTTTTTATAATTTTTTTCTTATATAACATTCATATAAACAACACTCGAATAAATAAAAATAATAAAATTTTTGTATGTATAATAAAAAATGGCAAAATATTATTTTTATTTATAGCATAAATTAAAATTAATTCATTTGTAGAAGAAATTTAAATTGGGTTTTAAGACCAGTTGAGTTTTATCACTGATAGAATTAAATCAGTCATATACACTCATTCTACCACTTGTTGAATTCTATATAGAAAATTAAAAAATTGTGTTGCAAATATAATATAAGAGATAAAATGTGCCGGTGTAAAATCCCTAAAATATATAGAGAATACAAAGAAAAGAAATTGAAATAAAGAAAGTAAACGAAATTATTGGCCGAGAAATTATTAAAAAAATAATATTTAAAAGAAACAAAATAAGAGAAAAAAAGAGACAAGTTTGTTTGGATTTTTTTTAAAAAAAACATGTTAGTTTGGATTTAGCAAAATATTTATTTGAAGGTGAAAAATAAAAAACGAATAATAAAGGGTTGGAACTAAAAAAAAAAGGAGAGAACAAAAAATTTACTCAAATATAAATTCAGAAGCATGAATACAAAAGAAAGGAATGAGAAGGTTTTTTTTTTGTTCAAATGAGAATGAGAAATTACATAAGAGAGTTTGGCAAAACAAAAAAACTAATTTTGACGTGGCATGCAATTGCGTCAGAATTCTGACCTGGCAAGCAATTGCGTCTCCCTACAAACGCAACAAGATGTTGCTACCGTTTCCGTTATGCCGCGTGTTCAATATATACAACAAAATCAATTTAATTATTTTCAATGAATGTGGCGTCTCTTGAAAAGATGCCACAACCCCCTCCCATAAATAATTTTAAAATAGATTCATTTTGACAAATAGTTTCTAAAATAGACCCATCTAAATAATTTAGCCGTTCCCTTTCAAATATTTTGTTAAAATAGGTTCATTTTTTTGTCCTTTTGTAGTAGTTGTCTACTTTTTTTGAAAATATCCACACAAAAATATGCCACTTGGAATTCAACTTTAGATAAATAATAGTCAAAACATTAATTTTAACAAAATATTTTCTTTGATTTTTCAAACATTTTTTCTTTTTGTTTTTTTTCCCTTCTGGTTATTATATATATATATATATATAAATATATAATATCATTTTTTTTTAAAACCGAGAAGTCCTTCACCTCAACCGCTAAGCTGCCCCTTGGGGACAAATATAATATCATCTTATATTTATTTAATTTTTTATACAATTTTTTTCTATACATTTATCAAATATTTTAAGGGGTCTTTTTAGGAATAGACAAAATTGAAAAAGTAATTACAATACTTGGTAAAAAAAAACAATCATAATCAAACAGAGTAGGATTAATATTCATTATACGGTATTATTAATACATAATTATATATTAATACACAATGTTGTATTAATAATACATAATAATAATATAAAATATTATACTAATGAATATTAACCTGTATAATGAATATTAACCATACTGAATTTTTTATAATGAATGCAAATATTTTCAAATTTTTCTATCTGCAATTATTTTGTGAAATTAGACACAATTTTCCAAAAAAAATATTTAATTGACCCCTAAATTGATGATTCAAATAATATAATTACTACGGTACTATTAATACTTCGTTGTTTTATCTTAAAATTTTGATTTTATATTTTAACTATCTCATTTAAGTTGGGTTAAATTTATTAAAAAATATCACGATAACAAATTATTATTATTATTAATATAAATATTATTGTAAGTTGTTTTAAATTATTTTATATTGCATCTTGTGGTCTGATAGTTTCATTGTTTGGTGATAATTCAATTCAACAACATAATCACATATTCGATTCTTAAAGTAATAATGTAAGTTTGTGGTCTCCCTTTTCCAAATTATTTGAATGTGATTTAAAAAAATTATTTTTATCTAATAAATTAAAATATTATTTTAATGTATTACATTGAAAACATAATTTTTTTTATAAAATATTAAAAATACTTTTGAATAATTTACAATAATAGTAATTATTTTCGAATAAAAATATAACTTTTAGTGTTACGTAATTTAAAATAGTTGATAAATATATATACAAAATTGTATACAAAATTAAATAAATAATGATATTATGTTAAAAAATTATATAATAATAATAATTCATTGTAAGAAGAGGTAAAAAAAAATTAGTTTGAGAAGTAAAAGGAAATACTTGGTTAAAATTAATGTTTGACTAAGATTTATCTAAAGTTGAAATCTAGGTGGCATAACTTTTATATAGGTGTTTTAAAAAAAATAACAAAATGACAAAAAAGTTGACAACTATGACAAAAGGACAAAAAAATGAACTCATTTCCACAAAATATTCGAAAAGGAATCCATTTTGATAATAAGTTTAAAAAAAAAACCATCTATACAAATTACCCCAATGAGCCCGATTCCTTGGTTGCTCTATAATCCGATGAAGGCCAGGAATAACCCGATTTCGGCGGAGGAGGAGATTCGGATGGATTTGGGGATGAGTTTGGCAAGTTTGGCGCGTCATCCGACGGCGGAGATTAGAAGGAAGAGCAATCCCTCGATGAAAATGGCGGTGAGAGCACTTGTGTAGGGTAGTTGACCCGACCCGTGGAACCCGACGACGGCGAAATCGAAGTAGGCATTGGTGCCCATTCCGATGGCTAAAGCCAAGGGGAGATTAGTGAAAGCGCCCATAACGAAGCTTCCGATGAGGGAGGAGTCGGCGGTGGCGATGATCAGATCCTTGCGGGTGGTCTCTAGGCAGGCAGAGTAATCCGGGTTGACGGGTCGGAATTTGCAGGAAGGGTCGGGGTGGGTGCAGTCGGCGGCGGAGCAGGTGCCGCCGGAGTCAGTGAGGATGCTGGCGTTGACGGCGAGAATGTAGGCCATGGTGAGGAAAGTGGCGGTGCCGGCGCGAAGCTCCGTCGTGAAGGAGGTGTTGCGTTCGGCGAGTTTGAAGTGCTTTCCGACGCGGGTGGTGGCGACGAAAGAGTTTAATCGGGTTGGCAGAGAAGGATTCGGCTCCGCCATGGGAGATTGTTATTTACTTTGGAAGTGAAGAAGAATCAAAAGTGGGACGTCTCTCTGCCAATCAAACAGCTATTTAATTTAGAGTAAAACTCTAAATTAAATAGCTCCCAACACATCCATGTGTAGGAGAGCCTTATAATTTGATGATGTATATTGGGTGCCACAAAAAATTATTTTATAAATAAAAAAGATAAAATGTAAATGAATTTTTGTAGCACGAATGTTACCACATCATCAATTATAGGGCTTCCCTACACATCCATGTGTGTAAAAGTTTTACTCTTTAATTAACTCCAACTTTTTATTTTTGAAACTCTAAATTATACAAAATAACCCTCATTATAGGCTTTGTGTAAACAATAACTTGGGTAATAATATTATAGTAGCCAGTAGCTACTTTTCGCAAAATAATTCACCGAATCGCTATACATTTAATTCCATGTTTTTTTCCACTTGGTAGCAACTTTAATAGAATGTTTTTTTTTTTCATTTCTTCATGTATTTATCTCAATAAAAACCAATGAAAATAAATATAGTATTAACTTTTAACAGTCGATGGTGAGTAAATAACATTAATATCTTTTATGTAGGATTTGTTAATCCATCTTCTCTTTAATTTGTCCTAAAAAGTACCTTTTGACAATTGTGGCAAACAAATTTTAAAATTCATAATCATAATCATCTTTCATAATTTTTCAAGGACAAACAAAAACTAAATTATAGTTGAGATGAATTTCAAAATATAAATGAATATTTTGAGTTAGAGATTTGTTCAAAATAATTTATTATTGTTTTGATAATTTTTAAGTAATTAAACAACTAATATTGACATATAAATAATTAATATATTAAAAATAAAAAGGTAAAAATGGTCTTTTAAAAAAATAATTAAATATTTAGAATATTATTAAAACAAAAATTTTACATTTTTATCGAAAGAATATTTTTTTTAAAAACGTCAAGGCCAAAAGTTTTTTTGAAATATTTTAAAAGTTAAGGTATATTTTTTACACAAAATTTTAATAACTCCCATCCAAATATACCATTAAATATTTTTGAAAATTTTGTTCAAGTTGAGAGATAATTTCAAATTGTTTTTCAAAGTTTATGAACATTTCCGCATTTTCTATAACTTTTGAAATGTAGAAAGTGACACACGTCTTTACGTAAAAAAAAGAGAAAAAAAATTAAAGACATGGAAATGAATGATTTCCACTTGCAAGTGTATAACTTTTTTTTTTTTTTTCAAAAAAAAAAAAAAAAGTCGATTTGGCTACAATATGTCAGTATTACATGTTTTGAAGCTCGATAGAAACGGCTGCTTCTTTCATCCACCACCTTTGTGTCATGCCTTGCTGCGTCCACGCTGGAAACATACTAATTTTTTTTCCAAGTTTCATCAACTTTTCCCATGTTAAATTTTAGGGAAATTGTTTTCTCAAAAAAAAAAATTAGGAAAATTGTAGTAATTAGACCACATTCGAGAAATATTTGCAAATATAGGCGTTCAAGTTTTTTTTTTGCAAACTTAATTTTATTTTTAAAATTCGAAATTAATGATTTTTTAGTAATACCATTTTGCCCTTGTACCCATTTAATGCCTCATTTTCATACTCAACCTCCATTTTTCAAACTTTTCATATTGATATTACATATAATTTTTAAATGTCAAATTAATGTTATGAGATTTTAACATTCCTAAAATACTTTTTTCAAAACGATTTTTCTCCCTCTTCATCTTCAACCTCTCATTTCGTTGTTGTCCAGTATTTTCGTTTGGATTTTTTATAAAAAACTTTCCTTATTTCGACAAGATACAGAGTTAAGACTATATTGTTATTAACTGATTTCAAAAACAAAAAAAACATGGATGAGTTTTTGAGGATTTTTGAAGTGCACCAACGTCGTCTCGATTTATGGTGGCTCTCTTACGAAACCCTAATTTGCACGAACGTTAAAGATGAAAATAATACGGTTTAACTATAATATTGTATTACTCATAACATAAATAATAATATATTACAATGTACAATACATGAATACAGTTTATTCATTATAATACCGAAATTGTATTGTTCGTGAATTCGTATACATCATATGTGTGTATTCATTTATATTAAAACTCTAAATTTGCATGGATGTAGACAATGTAATTAATATGTATTCATATTAATAATCTTATCAAAAAAATATTGTATAGGTCAATTAGAGAAAGTATCAAAGCAGTACCATATTATATTATCGAACAACACTGTATGCTTGTAATGTTAAATCCTTATGAAATCCATTTATCTAATAGGGCGTTTTCTGAACTGTCTTATTGTTTTAGTAAATGTTGTATTACACTTCCATTGGTTCAATGATAGCTCTCAAATAGAGCATATTTTAGTTGTAGCTGTAGTTGTTAATAATACCTCATTTTGATACCCCGAACGTGAAATACAATACATAAATCTATCTAAATGTTGCTTAAAGAATAATAATACGGTTTGATAAATATTGAAAATCCGATAGTTTATTTGGATACACTTTCATGTGAACATAATACTCACATATCTATACAGTATATACAGTCTGGTACATTAATGCCTAATGTTTCAATACCTTAAAATCAAATCCAAATGAAATAATGATTGTACATAACTTTACTATCGGTTGTTCACTATTGCACTCACATACGACTACCATTATATGACTAGACAGTAAAGTATCCTCTTGCCCTATTTTTTCTACAATATTTACAGACATGTATGACTAGGACAGTAAGGTATCATCTTGCTGTATTTTTCCTACAGTATTTCCAGACATCTCTGTTGTTCAAACTTCTCCTCTAGTCTTATTTCTATCAACCTTGTTCCCTTCTATTCATTCCATCGTGCTTTGGGTTTCACCGTCCGATGATCTATCTTTGTCACAATCCGAAGCACTAGATGAACTTGTTGTCTTAGATGTGAAAAAAATAATCTAGTTAGTAAATACAGTATAACATAAACAAAACATTCATACATTGCACATAATCATACCATTTACACCATGATGAAAGAATACACTGATTCAACTAAATCAACAGAAGACTAAGAATTTTCAAACAATCAATAAACAACTACAATCCAAATAGAAGGAATAGTGGAAACCTATCAAAAATTACAACATTATCATACATGCAAGTTAATACAGTACATCTTTTCAAAAAAAAAAAAAAAAGTTAATACAGTACATGCAAGTTAATACAGTACAATACACATCCTAACCATTGTGCACTTGTAACGGCCCGGAATTTTCATCCCGGTCTTCCCGGGAGGCCTAGGGGCATTTTGGTAATTTTGGGTCGGGCCGATAGGGCCGGTTATGAAATTGTTAATTGCCGGAAAAATTATGAGTCGATTTGAATGGGATCGGGAATTTTGGTGAAGACATTTGGGCTTGGAAAAAGGTAAAAATAAATAGGGAATTAAATAGCGCGTCGAGTGAGATTCGAGCCAAGGACGCGCTGCAAGCTAGGCAAAGGAGCGTCTTTGCTATTCTAAGCGCACCATCTAATACATATGCGTGTTTTCGAAGGCGTTTGGTTTAAAAGGCCAGCCCGCCCGAGAGCCTTCTTCTTCCTTCTCTTTTCTTCCTCGACCAACCCGAGCTCCCTCTCGCGATTCTCCCTCGCCGACCCCAGTTCAACCCAGCTTCTTCTCCTTTTCAAGGTCGTTTTTCTTGTTCCGAGCAGCAGGTACGTGTTCTCTTCTCTTCTTCTTCTTCTTCTCCCCCAATTCTTTCCCGTTCTCCCCTGTTTCCGATTTCTTTCTTGCCGGCCGAATTGAAGCGAGTGGCTTGTAGGTTTCGTGCGGCCAGCCAAGGGGAAGTGGTCCAGCAGCAAATCGCGCGTCGAATCCTCTCCAATCGCCCAGAATCGAGCTCGTTTTCTCCAGTGCTCTGTTCGCCCCTGTTCGCCCGGTCGCACGCGCGCAGAAGCTCGCCTCAGCGCCCAGCCGCATCTCGTCGCCCGAGCCCCTGCTCGCCGAGTCGTGCCGCGTCGCCCAGTGTTGCTCGCGTCCGCGCACGCGCGTCCTCGCACGCGCCCACTCCTGCGCCCAAGCGCGCCCAGCCAGCCCCGTTGCTGCCCCGTTGGTGCAATCGGCCCGTTCGTGCGTTCGTCGCCCCTCATGAGTTGCTCCCGAGCTGAGCCTTGTTTGTTTTATTATATTTAGGCCTATTGTGTGATTTTTGTTGTGATTGATAGGTTCTCGATAGCTAGTTCGGGTTCGCTCGCCACTTAGGTTTTCGTGTCAATTCGTCCCCGACCAAGGTAAGGATTTCTTACAGGAGTTGTGTGGACCTGCGATATATTATGCGATTGCTTTGATTGATTGCTTGTTTGTGTTTATTGACATGTATAGCTAGGTACTCAATTCTCGAATTCCCGATTAGCATGTTTTTCCGACTAATTCTCATGTTAATCCATGCTAGGTTGTTCTGTCTAGCATGCTCGTGATCTGTTCCTTGCTTCGTAGTATCATGCTAGGCTCGTTGTATTCTTATTGAGCACGTATTGGATTTTATGGATTTGTTTGCTGATTGCTAGGGGGTTAGAGTTTCGTAGAGATAGCATCATCCGGGCCGATGCATAAAGTACCTTGCATCCATGGCGGGGACGTCGAGCAAGTCATTCTCGCCCCCGGACCCGTGAGGATTAGCTAACCCAAGCGGTAGGCCCCGCAATCTTGGGTGAGGGTGGCGGATCGTTAAATGCCCCAACCGTCGGGATGATGACTTGGCATTGCCTCGTCCCGGCGATCGGCACGTCCTCGGCGTGTTCGGCGTAGCCCCGATTGCCACTGTTAAGGCAAGGACGGCTTCACGGTGTAAGGCTACCACGACCGTTCCTTGGCCCTGTGTGCGGTGGTTCAGTGACATAGTTTACATGTCCGTGTCTCACACCCCTATGTCGGTGACACCGATCCAAAGATTTAGTTAGGCATGGTGGATGGACATGGGCGGCTTGCCTCTGGACCCGACACCCCCATGGTGCGCGCAGAGCACGCGGTGCATGCTTAACGGCTTCTGGTGTAAGCCTACCACGACCGTTCCTTGGCCCCAGTGCGGTGGTTCAGCCGACATAGTTTACATGTCCGTGTCTCACACCCCTATGTCGGTGACACCGATCCAAAGATTTAGTTAGGCATGGTGGATGGACATGGGCGACTTTTGCCTCTGGGCCCGACACCCCCATGGTTCCGCAGTGAGCACGCGGTGCATGCTTACGCTCATTACGTTACGGTGCCGACCGCAGAGCTCCTCGGGATCTTGAGCCGATGTACCTTTCGTCGACAGATGAAGCAGTGGCCGGGACTTGTTTCTCGTATAGGGCGACTTATGTATTGGATGTGTGGTGTGTATTATTCCGGACTAAGACCTTAAATTGGCATCCGAGGCCCAAGTGGGGGCTAAGCTATGTGCTCTATTCTCGTGTTTATATTCATAGCTTGCATACGCTCATCGAGATGACCATGTATATCGTATTGTACCCGGTTGGGATTCTTCTTGAGCAATTCGTTGCTCACCCTTATCTTCGTGGTTTTTCCACGGTAACCAAGTTAAGAGACAGGATGGTCAAGGAGGAGCCGTGATCATGGGGCCCCCTCTTCCAACTCGATTTTTGTATTATGACTCTTTATGTTTTGTTTCCCACTGAATGCATGTAGCGAGACGAGAGCCTAGGATGTTTTGTAAATGTTTTGTGGATTCCAGCATTTTGTATCTGAACAGGTTTTGAATGGTTTTAGTAAATCTCGATCGTGAGTAAACTTTGGAAATGTATTTATCTTGGAACAGTGCTTGGAAACAGAGGGCGAGTTCCAGGAAATTGTCTAGTTTTTAAAGGGGTTATTTTGAATGTTTTGTTTTAATTGGAATCCGAAATCATGTCTGTTTAAATGTCCTTTACTTTGAATGCATGCATTGGGGTAAGGGCCCATTTAGTGCCCCATTCGGGTCGGTCCCTTACAGCACTTCTGTTTTCAGGCCCTCAAACCAGAAATCGACAGTAGTAATAATCCCAAGAACTATAATAAAGTTTTGTTTAAAACTCTAACCACAAACCGAAGAACCAAATGAATTAAACTAGAAAATTAAACTCATACAATGTTGATTATTACAAAACCTTTAAACTACCGAACTCATATCTCCAAAATTCCCCCCTCGAACACGAAATTTGATAGTATTAAAAAATAAAAATACTATGCAGATAAAAAATCTTCCATCAAATGTGTATGTCTTCTTTATATCTAATGTAGAAAAAAAAAATTCTAAAACTAAACAAAACTATAAACCTACCATAGGAAGTTTTTCTCTTCGTGCTACAACATGTTTCCGATTTTGATCATCAATACTCTGAAGATGTTGAAAAGGGGCCAAGATTTTCGGTGGAATTTTTTTCGAAGACGTGTAGAAGAAGACTAGAAGACCGAAAATGTGAAATTGTGAGGCTAAAATTCAAACGAAAAGAAAACATGGTAGTTTCTATTTTGACATAAATTGTAATAATGACAGCACGATTTTAGGGATTAGTGGGTATGGAAGTTTTCCTAAATGGTTAATAATTTGAAATTTAAAAATTTAAATTAGGAGGGTATTATTGTAAATGGGCAATTTACGTAATCAATGATATTATTAATGAAATTTATTTTTGCAAATACTTTTTAAGTAACCTATATTTGCAAAAAAAATTCAAATATGGTCTATATATGAAAAAAGCCCTAAATTTTATTCTCATGTATTTTGGGAAAATCTTAAATTTTCATCTCTATAATAAATATTGAGGAATTGTTTTAGGTGGTAATTTTTTTTAATTATCTATTTTAATTCTAACATTTTTTTAAAAAAAAATATTTCATTTAGAGTAAAATTTTAGGTTTTTTTTGTTTGTATATTTAAATTTTCTCATTCGTCATCTCTCAATCGAAAATTATCTGTGCACAGATTGAAAATTGTTAATGGCGTTGATTGAAAAATACCTGTAACATTAAATAAAGACTTTTTGTAACATTGATTGAAAACTATATAATGTAACGTCCTGCATTTTCATCACGACCCTGCAGGTACATTTTTCTTGATTCTCAAGATTTTTGAGTGAGTTTCCTAAAACTTTTAGACTTAGGGGTATTTTGGTGATTTTGCCCCTAGGGACCTTATCTACAAATATTAATTAATTTTGGCAATTTTCGTAATTTGAAGATTTTTTAGGAAATTATATAAATAGAAGAAAGGCTTGTTGAGAACAGTTTAAGTGTGGAGAATTTTCCCATTAATTTTTTCGAGATCAACAGAGTGATCAAAGAGTTGGGAGAAGTTAGAGTTGCGGCGATCGCCAGCCACTACGCAAGTCATTGTCATCGCCACCTCGTCTCCAAACAGCATAGCGCCGTCATCGATTGCGCACTTGTGATCCCACGACTTGTTTGCTCTACCTAGCTTGAACCAGTCCATCTATCATCAGTCGCATGCACCCTCATGTGCGACTAAGTGACGATTAGTGACACCCTTCAGACCAGCCACACGACCTCAACACCTAGTCCCTCTCGTTCGCACGCCTTGGTCGCAACCAACAAGCGCCCGCGACCATTAGCCCTAGTTGTAATGCCCCACATTTTCAGTAGAACCCTCAAGGTACAGTTATTTATCTTCCTGTGGTTTTCGATATATTTTTTGTAATTTTATCCTTAGGGACCATTTTGTAAATATTATTTGATTTTGGAAAATTTCAAGGAACTTTAGCGCACTTGAGGAAAATGGTTGAGAATTATCAAAGGAATTTTAATTAGTATTTAAAAGAAAATAGAAAGACAAATGTATTTTGATTTTATAAAAAAGGGGAATTTCATTTAAGAGTTAAAAAGAAGGGACATGGTAAGAAATGGCTAAGGGAAAGAATAAAGGTCATGACTTTTATGTATTGTGCTTTAAATACATGGCTAAAAAAAATCAAGGAGGAGGGATAAATATTTTCACCTCTAAATTACCCTTTTAGTTATTTTTCCATTTAGGTCTTTCACGTAAAAAAAAGAAGAAAAAAACTAAAATATCCCTAAATCTAAACCTAATCAATTTCCTTCTAAATTCAAGCATAACCAATTTGATAATATTTCAAATTTAAAATACTGAGATTTAGGAAGAGGATCAAAAAAAAAAAAAAAAAAGAATGGAAACCACTTTCGATTTTACCAGAAACACAAAAAATAATTGTAGATCACGATCAATCAAGAGTTGCTGGAAAACATTTCAGTCGTTCTACATAAACATCTATCTAGTAAAACTCAATCTTGATCCAGGTAAAAGTCTTGATCATTCTGATTTGTAGTAAAAATTCAATCTTTCTTCCACCTCTGTTCAAGAACAATACAATCGGACTATGAATCCCATATGCATAACTGTTGCGTTCAACGGTACTTGGGATGACAGGGACATATATGTGAACTACACAACAACCCAAATCAATGTTGAGCATTCGACAACAATAATGCAGTTGATAGATTCCATTGAATCGATTCTTCGATTGAGCGGTCGTTCTAAAGTTTCGAGCTTATCACTTTATCACAACGAGGCTGATAAATCAAAAGGTATAGTTCTAAAACTAAATCACGATGTAGAGTGGTTGCACAAGGGTTTGCGAGTGGGTTGTATATAATGGATGTTTCATCCTGTAGATCAATGATGTACAATGGCTGTACAATTAAGCGTGGACAAAACATGTAGTTGGTTATTCGCTCATCTGTCTTGTAACAGCCCTGTTTCCTATTCCAGTTTTCGAGGTGCCTTCGGGTCAAGATTCAGTTGTTTGGTTGGGTCATTAGAGCGGTTTTGACCCTTGGGGGTATTTTGGTCTTTTGGCTCCCCGGGCAAGATTTGTGGTTTTCAGGGCTTTGAGGTAGCTTCTGCCTTTGTCCTGGCTTGTTTGTGGTTGGTTGCGAGTCCCGAGGTGTTTGGGCTAGTCGGTTGGATGCTCGGTTGTGGTTTGGGCTTTGGCAAAGTGATGGTTGGTTGTGTGCTTCCTTTGGGATTCCACCCCGGGCCCTTTATTGTTGATTTGGGAGTTGGATTTAAGTGAGTTTTATTTATTGGAAAAGATTGCTTTGGTCGGATCTCGAAGGAGGAAGCCGGGAAATGGGATTTTAAGGATTTTGAGGTTTTAAAAAGTGGATAAGGATGGAAAAGAGATAAAATCCCCATTTTCCTTTTATTTTCCATTTTTCCCTTTTTCTTTTCAAAATCCCCATTTTTCTTTTATTATTATTTTTTTTTCTCTCTCTCTCTCTCCCCGAGTTAGCCCCAGCCCCTCAGCCCGAGCCAGCCCCCTTGGTCGCCCAGCCTGCCCGAGCCAAGCCCCAGCTCGCGCGAGCCTCGCCCAGGTCGCGTCGTCAGCCCGAGCATCGCCCAGCCCCAGCCCCTACTCGCGTCGCCCAGCTCCGTGTCGCGTTACCCAAGCCCTGGCCGCACAGTGCCGAGCCATCCCGTCCGCGCCCGTGTTGCCCAGATCCGAGCCGTCGCATCGTGTCGCTCGCGCCCGCGCGCTGTCCCCCAGCTCTGCGCCCCAGCGCGCCCAGCCAGCTCCTTTAGCTGCCTCGCCCGTGCAGCCGGCTCGTTCGAGTGTCAGTCGCGCCTCGTGAGTTGCTCCCGAGACAAGCCCTGTTTATTTTATTGTATTTAGGGTTATTTTATGCTTATTGATGTGTTTGTTTGGCTCGTTATAGGTTGCTCGGGTTCGATCGCAGTTAATTTTATTGTGTGTTGTTGCCTTCCGACCAGGTAAGGATTTCTTACCGGAGTTGTGTGGGCCCTGCGATATATTATGTGATTGCTGATTGTATGCTTGTTTGTGTTTATTGACATGTTTAGTGATAAGTGCTCTATTCTGAATTCCCGACTGGCATGATTTCCTATGTTGCTTCTCATGTTAGTCCATGCTAGGTTGTTCCTTTCTGGCATGCTCCTATCTGTTCTTGCTTCGTAGTATCATGCTAGGTTCGTTGTATTCTTATTGAGCACGTATTGGATTGATTGGATTGTTTCTTTGATTGCTATGAGTTAGAGTTCGTTCGTAGATAGCATCATCCGAGCCGGGTGCATAACGAACCTTGCATCCCCGAAGCGAGGGACGACGAGATGGAGCTCCGTCCCTGATCCCGTTAGGGACTAGCTAACCCTAACGGCGGGCCCTGCAATCTTGGGTGAGGGTGGCGGTATTAAATGCCTCAACGGTCGGGATGATGACTTGGCATTGCCTTGTCCTCGGCGGTGCCGCACGCGTCGGCGTGTTTGGCGGTAGCCCTTGAGTTGCCACCGATAGGGCAAGGACGGTTTCTGGTGTAAGCCTACCACGACCCGTGCCTTAGGCTCAAAAGCGGTGGTTCAGCCGACATAGTTCACGTGTCCGTGTCTCACACCCCTATGTCGCGGTGACACCGATCCGGAGATTTAGTTAGGCGTGGTGGCCGGACATGGGCGACTTGCCACTAGACCCGGCACCCCATAGTTCGCGGTGAGCACGCGCAGTGCGCGAACGCTCATTATAGCGCCGACCGGAGAGCTCCTCGGGATCTTGAGCCAGTGCACCTTTCGACGACAGTAGACAGGCTGAGGCCGAGACTTGTTTCTCATATAGGGCGTATTGTGTGGTGATTATTTCCGGACTAAGACCCTGAGTTGGCATCCGAGGCCCAAGTGTGGGCTAAGCTATGTGCTCTATTCTGTGTTTATATTCATAGCTTGCATACCTTTCTGCTAGATGACCATGTGTATCGTATTGTACCCCGGTTGGGGATTCTTACTGAGTAATTCGTTACTCACCCTTATTATGTGGTTTTCCACAGGTAACCATGGTGCGAGGCAGGATGGCTAGAGGAGGAGCTGTGATCATGGAAACCCGTTGTTCAACTCTGAGATTTATGTTTATGATTTAAATGTCCTCTGAATGCATGTAGTTGGGCACGGAGCCCTAGGGTGTTTTCTGAATGTATTTCCGGATTCTAGCATTGTTGTAACTATTGTAAAGTTTGTCTGTTTTAAATAAATCTCTGATCAGAGTAAGTTTTGTAAATGTATTTGTCTTGGAACAGGTGCTTGGAAACAGGGACAGGTTCCAGGAATTGATGTTGATTTTTAAATGGATGTTTTATGTTTTAGTTTTTACTTAGAATCTGAACACCATCTTGCGAATTTTCTGTAGCTTTGAATGCATGCATTGAGGTAACGGCCTATTTTAGAACCCTTTCAGGTCGGGTCGTTACATGTCTATAAGGGAAGTAAATTATGGGTTAGCAGAAAGTTTGTGGATACACACACATGCCCTGTGGATGTAGTGAGGAATGATCTTAGACAAGCCACACCAATATTAGTGGTTGGGTACGCTGAATCCACGATCCAGTCTTTCTTGCGGCCAGAAGTGGTTTCAAATCGAAGATCGCGTGGGGGGTAGGGTTTTCTATGTGTTTTTTCAACGGGAAGAAAAATGGGAGCTGGACTTTTCGTCGTCCAACAAAATGCACATTTAAGGCAAGATGAGGTACTTTTCTTTTCTTTTTTCTTTCTTTTCTTATCAAAGAAGCTCATACACCATTTCAAAACTTTTGAATTTACTAACAACTAGTAGGGGTGTACAACATATGTGAAGGGAATGTATAGCAATACTTTGTCAAGAACAATATTTTACAACTAGCTTTTAAGTTTAAATTTTCAAATCTATAATTTCATCGAATATTTTCTAAAGTTGGAATTGTCAACTTTAATTATTTGACTAAGATTTGTTATAATTATTTATTCTATTTCAGATTTTTTTATATTCAAAAGTTGTTACACAATATATTATTTAAAATAGTTTGGAAAACAAATACTAGGAAATGTAGGACCGTACAATAGTCAATCAATCACCCTATTAAAAATGAAAAAAAATCAGATTTTAAAAAAAAGACATAAATTTAAAGTTTAACGATTAGTAAACATGACCTTCATTATTTTCCAATATTTAGTCATTTCCCTAGTTGTCCCTAAAAAGAAATGGTCTGGATACTTTATAACCCATTTAAGGTTTAAAAAAAAGAGATTAATAATAAAATAAAGGAAAAGGACAAAAGGGCCTTTTTAAAAGGAAAAAGAAAAACAAAAGTTTTCTTCTCTACTCCATCTCAAACCCTAGTTGCCACCCCTGCTATCGACGTCGCCCAGCTGCCTCGCTCTGCTGCAGAACCTTCCGGCACCGTCTAGCTCTTATGCACACCCTTTTCGACAGTTGAAGCCTGTGCGCATGCCCCCCCCTACTTCACCCAACGTCGACAATCCCTGCCCACAGCCGTTTCGTGCATCACGCCTCACCACAGCCTCACTCAATGTCAACGACTCGGCCCATATAGCGTCACAACTCTACCCTGCCATCGATCTTCATCTCGCGCACGTCACCTGCCACCGATCGTACCAGCCATCACCTCACACACACGACCGACGCTGTACCTATTTGTGCACATGCATGTGGCCTCCCCTATTGCATACCTCAACGACCAACAGCTCAACACGTGCAATTTTTTGGCTGATTCTTCTTCTTTTAATAGTCATACGCAGCTGCGCTGTTCTACACAGGTCTTGGGTAAGTTTTGAAATCGATATCGTTGGTTTGATGTTCATTAGAATTGTTGGGATTGATTGTTAGTGGTTTATTTTTGGAAAATAAATTTTTTGGGTTAATTTTGAAGAATTGTTCATATGGGCTTCAAGCGTTGGGTTGATGTTCTATTTGGTTTTCGCAATCCATCGGTAGTAAACCCTAGGAGAACCAACACACCTTGGTCATTGATCCTTCACCTATTTTATAGGCGTCCGTGGTTTCTTGTAGGCTACGTTTAATCTTTGCGAGGATCTCTCGGCTGATTTATTCGATTGACATTAATTTTCAATAATGGTCCGTTAATATGTCGTGTCGCGAATGTTTCCTTATTTTCTTGATCCTTGCCAAGACAAACAACACATTCTTCTCCTGGATGTGACGCGATATGTTTTTGTCCCTGCAATATTGATAGCTCACCAGTGTGTCTTGGATTCGCAACGCATTTATGCTTAAATGTGCATATCTTGCTAAACCTATCCGAATTTTAATCCTATTTTTTATATGCACATGCTTTTTACAGACCATGTAGAACCTATGAGATTATCTATAACTTTTTAACAACATTTCTTCTTTATCGTGCGATGATTTCTCTTAGAAAAACTAAAATGTGATAGTAAATAGTCCTAAATAGTGCTATTATTTAGAGTCATCACATACATCAAGCCACGGTCGATTCACATGCTAGTAATAAAATAGACGTGTGTCCATACATATAAATAGACAAGCATCAAACATGGATAGAACTAAGCTCATTCAGATCACACCTCAAAATCTCATAATCTAGACATGCATAAGATATGTAAATAACACAACAAACATACAAATAACGACTAGGTGCAAGGTCCACACAAACACAAAAAAATGTGTCCATACTTGAAAAAAAAATAAGAAAAAATGCTCCTTCAAGCTCCAACAACAGACAATGCACAAACAAAAGAGCTAATCACGACCAACAATATAACACAACTAAAATAACAGGGCTCAATAATGAAAAATTACCAAAGTCTTCAAAGAACATGGGCATGATGTAACGACCCAACCCATCTCTAGCCAAGATATTGTCTGCTTTGGACACTGCGAAACTTGAAGCTCTACTTCTTTGGCGGCCTGAACACAACTTCTTTCTGGTGGTAGACTATCAACGTGTGGTTCTCAGCTAACCACTTCATACCTATATTCCCTTTGGAGTTCGAAAGGCAGTCATTTCTTCATCTTCAAGAGCCATCCTTATCTGATTGTAGCCTGATGATCCATCCATGAAAGATAAAGCTTCATGTCCAGTAGTGGCATCAACCATGATTTCAGTAATAGGCAATGGAAAATCATCCTTCGAGCATGCATTGTTCAGATCGCAAAAATCAACACAGATACGAAGTTGTCCATTCTTCTTTCTCACTGGAACAATGTTGGCGATCCATGTTGGGTATTTTACTTCATGGATAAACCCAGCTTCAATCAACTTATTTACTTCGACCTCTATTTGGGGGATAAGTTCTGGTCTAAATCGCCGCTGAGTTTGCTTGATCGATCGAGATCCAGGTTTAACAGCTAGATGATGGACTGCAACTTTTGGATCAAGTCCCGGCATTTCCTTGTATGACCAGGCAAAAATGTCCTTGTATGTATTAAGTAGACTTAGATACTCGGTCTCTTCCTCGGGCTTAAGTAACGTGCTTATGAAAGTTGGGCGTGGCTCCTCATTCGTACCAAGATTTATTTCTTTAAGCTCGTCTACTGTCGACTCAATGCAATCTTCTAATGGAAGTGGAGCTTCATCAACATCCTCTTCACCCATCTCAACCTCTGTCTCTTCTACAATAGTGATGTGATGACATAAAGCCTTGCTTTCTTCTTGTTTTATTTTCTCTTTTCCCGGATTAGTGAAGACAACATCACGTCGCTTTACTCTCAACGAACCTTCAGTTTCAATGGTAACAAACATCTTTCTTTTCATGCGAGACGGAACAACGCTGCAGATATTTTTGTTGCTCCTTATCTTGCTTGGTAAGTTGTCTTTGACAGTTCTCCCTAAGCTTTCATGAGAGATTCGGTCAAACACAGACTTGGGATGCCCCCGGTCTTTTGTCGTGGTTAAGTTTAATCTTTGAAAAACTGATTGTCGGTTCAAATTTGTAGTTGAGCTTGTATCTTCCTTTCCCTTTACTTGTCTGCTTAACCTTTGAAAGATGGGTGGTCGCACTCCACCTGAAGTTGAGAATGTTCTCGCCTCTCCCATGGCTTTATTCAATCTTTCAAAAATAGGTAATTGTGTCTCATTGGTGGTAGTAGGCATTTTATTCTCTTTTCTTTTTGATGGACCTAACCTTTGAAACGCTGAAACACGAGATGTTGATGGTCCAATGCGTTTAAAGGCGGGTACCCTATGACCAACATTCTTATTTTCCTTCGGTTCTTCAACCTCTTCAATGGTTATGTGGTTGGCATCTTCCACCTTTGTCTTCTCTCTTCTTGTTATGCGAACTGGTTCAGGTGACTTATATCCGAGTCCTTTTCTTGACGTTGGTAGAGCGTAACCTTTCTTCAACAGCTTCGTTTGCGTCGAAGAAAGCTCGGCTTGGTCATCAAATATACTTAAGCGTTTGAACTCGGTATGTGTCGTGAAATCATACCCTGCTTTAGCTAGCAGTCTGTACGCATTGGGGTCAAATCCATCCTTTGTCCGCTTCTCAGGCAAAGTCACATTCTTCTCATCTTCTTCGCTCCTCTGACTCCATTGCTTTTTCATCTTTGTCAAAGGAGTGGTGAAACTTTCCCTCAATACTTCATTATCACCTACTTTCAATTTTTTAGAACATTCGGTGAAAGGCGCTTCACCCTTTTTTCGTCGGGATATAGGGACATAGCGTAAGATGGGTGAAGTTGGAAGTTTCTCATCTTTTGGAGCCTTAGGAGCTACTAGACTCGTTGAAGCCTCTATCTTTACTGGGCATGACTTTTCTACCCATTTCTTTTTTATGTCGGCCTCTGGTTTTAGCTTAGCTTTTTCACTCTCTTTTATCGCAGGGACCTCATGTGGCACTATTTTCTCCACAGTCTCGTTCTTTGCATAGAATTTTGCATCGGCGAAATGAGACTCGGCCTCCAAGAACGGATTTGTGTCAGCTTCTACTTTCTTAACCCCATCTTGGTAAAACTTAAAGCATTGATGCAACGAGGAAGTAACAACTCGGTTTTCATGAATCCAAGGTCGTCCCAATAGTAGTCGATATGTTGTCCTACAATCTATAACATGGAACAAAGCATCTGCACTCAGCTCGCCAATGATGACCTCAAGTCAGCGTATCATGCCAATCGCCTTGTCCGCCTTGGTTGAAGCCTTGGATTAATAACTTGCTGTCTGAAAGCTCTTCCATGGAGATGCCTAATTGCTTCAAGGTTACCTTTGGCATTATGTTGACAGCCCACCCATTATCAATGAGGATTCGTCCAACTCTTTGCTCTCGTATATAGCCTGAGACATACAAAGGGCGGTTGTGAGGTTTTGATCCCAACAACAGATCATCGTCAAGTGAAACTTATGGACATGCATGTCGAACCGTGTGCCCTGAGCTTGCGTGTATTTTAACGTCCTCGTTACTTGAGTCTAATAATGCCTCAATCGAGAGTTTTTATCTATTTGAGGAAGTGATATCAAATCTTCAATGTTGAAAGAGAGCGTAGCTTTAGGCTCAATGATGACTTTTGAAGAGCTCACGAGTCATCACTTGCGCAAATTGCATGACATGTAGCAGTGTCTATCACTTCATCTTTTCCTTCACGCAAAAATTCCTTCGGGATGAAATCAGCCAACGTTATAGCATGACGTGCTCGTAGAAAATCTTCATTCTCCTCTATGATGGGCTTAGATTTCCTTACACATCTTTTGCCTCGTTTCTTAGGCAATCTCTTCCTCTTCGACTCTTGAAATAAGCGTGATTCTTTCTGAGCATACGTTTGTTTTTTACTTCTTGCGACGGGTTACAACAGTCCAACCTTCATTCTCATCTACGGTTGGCTCTAAAACACATCTTTCTTGAATGGAAGCTTGTTGAATATTTTCCCTTTGAAAGCTGCGATTTTGACATTGAACAACAACTGGCTCTAAGGAACCAAATTGAACAAGGCATTGAGACCAACGCGGTGTTGCACCATTGGGTGGTTGTACTTTAGACTGAGGGACCACAACGGCATGATTTGCTTGAGCTATTTCTTCTAAGTCCACTCAATCTTTTTTCTCTAGCCAACCTCGTAATCAACTCTTTTCAGACGAAGCATTTCTCGATGGGATGGTGACAACGCGATGGTATTTGATGAGTTAGGATCATTTACCTTGCCAAACTCCTCGGGGCGCTTGCATTCGCAATGGATGAGTTTTGCTTCCAGCAGATTGCTCTAACATGTCACCTACACATCGAGTCCGTAAATGGATAGGCTTTTTCTTGTCTTTTCTAAAGCGTTAGGCGACGTCGTTGCTCCCACAACCGTCGTTTCTCGCTTTTTTGTTCCCTTTGCTTTTGAGGAAAACTTTAATGGAGCCGCACTGATGGTCATTGACTCCTTTGCCACATTTTTGTAACTTTTACGTGGGCTTGAAATCCTTCTTTTCCTTACGGGTTTCTAAGACCAAATAATCTTTGTTTCCCTTTGCGTCAATGCTCACCTCCATATCATGGGCTCGGGTGGCCAGCTCCTCAAAAGTGCGAGGCTTGATTCCCTTGAGGATGTATAGAAGTCCCCAATGCATGCCCTAGATACAGATGTCGATCGCGGACGTTTGAGTGAGGCGGTCTTTGCGATCCGCACTTAGAGCTCGCCAACGGTTAATATAGTCGACTACAGTGCTCGCCCTTCCACCTTCTTCGCATTTGTTAATTCTATCATCTTGACAAATTGGTCCTCGTGCTATAGAACCGATTAAGGAACTCTCTCTCCAACTCTTCCCACTATCTATCGTTTCACTTCAAGATCAGTATACCACTCGAAAGCATTCCCCTTTAACGTTCGGACAAACTGCCTGACGAGAAGGTCTCCTCGAGTTCCAGCGGTTTCACAAGTCTCTACGAAATGAGCAACATGTTGTTTGAGGTTGCCTTTTCCATCAAACTCTGGAACTTAGGCGCTTGGTATCCTGCGCAGCATTCTTAAGTTGTCTATTCTCTTTACTGTATGGCTTGGAGTACAAAAGAGAACTTTGAACTAGCCCACCACCTTGAGCTCTAATAGTGTTTGTGGTCAGTCATGTAGTCATTGAAATGCAGACAAAGGAAGCGAGGTTGCGTGTAGTTGTGGTTGTGCTTCAAAGAGAGGGTTCTTTCCTTTATCATTAACTCTCTCATGTAGACTCGGCTTGATTCAAATTGTCTCTCGATTCTCGTGATTTGATTTTTGAGGTAAGCGATCTCTAAGTCTCTCTCCTCAATTGTTTTCATCATCCGCTCGAGCTTTCTTTCAAACTCGCCATTCGATCATCGCCTCCATCACTACCATCATAACGGACATTACATCGAGATTAGATGTCTCCTTTGGTTGATCAACGGTAGGATGACTTGGTCGAACAATGGGTTATTTTTACGACAATTTCATCGAGAGGTCCCCTAGTAGTCCTGCGATTCTTTTTGCGATCGCATTTGGTGTTACTTGAGGTTCATTGCTCTCGACGGACTTGGAACGACTACGCGTGATAGGTCCAGTGTAGTTTCTTGGAGCAAGCACCTTCGAGGTAGTGTTTCTTCCTTTGATCATGCCTTCCGAGCAGCGGTCTTTGATGTGGCTTTTCCGGACATGGTGGCTTGATTTGTGTGAGAGATTGAGATGAGAGGTAGAGATGTCCCATCAAGGCGTGCCAATTTGTTCACACGAGATTTCCGGAGAAATTTGGTTTCGTGGAGTTGAACTTGAACTTGAGATGAGTTTGTGCGAAAGTGGTTCGATCTCTATGCTTGATCCTCCGATTCGCTCTCTCTGAATGGATGTTCTTGGTATGAAGAGCAATTTGAAGAACAAAATATGTGTTCTTGATATACAATCGCTTTCGTTTATGGAACTATTTGTCTTTCAAAGTAATTTTAGCCTTCGAGACGGCGTTTGATCTTCAGAACCGTGGAGAGACCTCAACAAATGTGAATTCCCTCTCTAGTTCCAAAAATTTTCCACCCTTTGAAATGAAGAAAACTCCTCTATTTATAGAGTTCTCATGCATCATGGGCTTGGGCCCTAATGGGCCTTTAGGCCTGACCCATGGGCTTGGTCTTTTGGGCTTGAATTTCATGGTTCGGTTCACCTGGTCTGGTTTTATTTTGGCCCAAATTCAAGATAAACCAATTTTTTTATTTAAATTAATTTTGAGAAATATTGTCCCAAAATTTAATTTAATTTCGCCATTAAATTTGAGATAACGACGTGGCAGCTTGTAATTGACCGAAATTTCTCAGTCAACAAGATTAATTACGATATATGTTTTTGACATGTTGATAGGGAGCATGTATTAACAATACAAGCATCTTGAGTTTGAATCTAGTATTATGCAATTTTTTTTCTTTTTTTCTTTTTTAATGGATTTATTAACTATGGATCATGCCTTAAAGAGAAAAGAGTAGTAAACACAATCTGACCACACAACACAATGTAATCTAAATATATGATTGACTTAAGTTACTCTAATACATAGGGTTGGCCAAGTTGGGAAATATCCAAAAAATTTAAAAGTTCATTCTAATTCAACTCGAACCGTGATTGAAAAGTTTACTAATCTATTAATGTAGGGGAGGAGTCCAACCTTTGACATTTTAAAAAAAGAGTTATATGATATCATTTTTCGGCCCCTAAACATTGAAACCTGGATCCGCCCCTACCCTCGAGTCTTATAAAATAGAAATCGAAACAACCCCACATGAAACACCTTACATTATATCATAGCCTCAACTAACAATAACAATAATGGTTAAAAAAGAAAGAAAAAGTGGGAGGCTAAAAGTATGCACAAACTTTGTCCTAAAAACTTTTGTGAGAAAGTACAAGTGTTATTCTCATTAGTTTAAATATGAGCCACTTGTGTAACTAATCCATCAATCAATTGTAATTATCTAGAGTATAAAAGAAAGACAAAAAAAAAAAAAGAATTTTTACATTACAACCATCCTCACAAAATGCAAAATTGTAATGGGTCCAATCACGAATAAATTTGGATAGCTTCAACCTCTGTCCAATCACCCCCACATTCTCTTTCTGTATACCACATTTATTAAGGGTCCGACCAGGAGTCAGCCAATTAAACCATATTGGTAGAGTTGGAAAGGGAGAAAATGAGATGATTCTTTGTGTTTAAAGTATTAGAGATTATTTTTTTCATAATCATTTTTCTTAAAAGTGGGAAAGTATTGAGGATATGTTTGGTACAAGTGTTAAATTTTTCTAATTTTATGTTTGGTGGACAAATTAACTTAACACCTCATACTAAATTAACTTTTCATAAAATCAACCAATAATTTTCATATACTCTCTCATTGCCTCTTTCCAAAATAATCTTTAATTATATTTTATAAACAATCTACCCAACTTTAAAATTTAGATTTAAAATTTATTCAAATTATTTTTGGGTTTTATAGTCCATCAAGTATATATTTGAATGGTTTCTAAATTTAATATTAAATGTAAATATATTTTTCTAATTTGTATAAATTTTTTTGAAGAAAATAAATTATATTACCATTATTGTACACATTTTAAAAATATTATTCCACCAATTTCAATTTAATAATTTTTTTAAATAAACAACTAATATCATAATTACGCACGATTTAAAAATAACATATTTATAAATTATAAGTTATACAATTTCTTTTTGAAATTTTATTTTGAGATTATTATATGTATATTATATCATACTACCTTAAAGTGTGGCTAAAATCATTTTTAGACAATTTTACTCCTTAAGTCATACTCAAACAAAAATTAAATGCAAATAATGTAGAATATATTTACAGTATCATTTAGATTTTCATCCGTAGAAGATAAGATATTTTTATCAAATCTCATAGATTTTATGACGAAGTTAGAAGATAAGAGATTTGAACAATCAAGTGAAGATATTTTCAATATCATTTAAATTTTCATCATCTTTATAACCTAGAAAATAAAATATTTTCACCAAATCTCATAGATTTTATTTGATATTTATATTTTAATTAAAATAATAAATTGAATTTTCCAATCCTATAAATAGTTCTCTTTACAAGAACAGTTTCTATTTGTTTGGATTTACTTTTCTTTGTTTTTTTTTATTTTTTTTTATTTTTTTGTTTTATAATAAATTATCTTATTTTTGTTAGATTATTTACCTTAACTTTCATCTAATTTTTCTTTTGTTGCAATCATTTTTATAGGTTTTTTTTTTTTTCATAATTGTTGTCTTTCAAAAAGAGACTTGGAGATCTTGAAAAAAATGTTTGAAAAGTGAAACGAAAGTGCATTAATTCTTTAGTTTCAAAAGTTTGGTAACAATGATTTCCTACTATATATATAGTTCTCTATATTTTACTTTCTTTTTGTTTGGGGTTTTTCTTTTTTGGTTTTTTTTTTGTTTTTTTTATAATAAAAAATATATTTATCTTATTTTTGTTGCAATATTTTTTGTAGGGATCTTTTTGTTGCTTAATTGTTCAGACTTGGAGATGTAGGATTTTTTTTTTTTTAAAGAATGATAAAATTATCATTTAAGGTTAAAGATAAGTTCATAAATGTATACTAATAAATATATTTAGTTTATTTATATTTATAATTATAATAATGATATAACTCTTATAAATTTTATAATTCAATAGTAATTGGTCTATTAATATTTAAATTGAAAAAAAACTAAAGAGTATCGATTTTTAAAAATCAGAGATAAATTTTAATTTTAATGCGATAAATATTATTATGTTTTTTTAAAAAAATAATAATACCTATTATTTATTAAGCTCAAAATAAAATATTATTATTTTTTTCACGTTAGTTAAATTTATTAAAATTCACGTTTATGTTGTTAAAAAATAGTTATAAAATTCAATATTATATTGAAATTATTATTTGATGATTTAAATTTAGTGCAAAAATGTAGAAAACAATTTATAATTATATATATATATATATATACTATTTATTGTACTCAATTGACATATTTTATTAAATAATTATATAAAATTTATTATTTGAAAAATAATCACGTGAAACGCGGCGTTAAAATTCTAATATTTTAAAAATATTATTGCACAAACTCATTATATAAGTTTTGTAAAAATGATAACGGTTAATACAATAATTACGCATTTTTCTAAAATAATATACATACTAATTATAAGTTATGCCTGCTGTTTTTGGTCCTATCGAGATTTAATGGTAAGCAAATGTTTGTTGAGTAATACAAACCTCAATGATAGAACGAAGAAATAATGAACATATTTTTTTATGAAAATTTACCATCAGCAGCACATTCTACCTCTTGTATTATATTTGTAGCAAATTTTTTAAAATAATTCATCTATAACATATTTATTTCTATCACTCACCTAGTGATAGAACTCAATTTAAATTTCTATCACTCATAGAAAACTTAAGCAGTGATAGAATGAGTCTATCGTTGATTGAATTCTATCACTAATAGAACTCAACAAGTGATAGAAGCCAATTTGGATTTTCTGCTACAAATGAAATTATTTTGGATTTTGTGCTATAGATGGAAATATTTTGCCATTTTTTGTTATACATGCAAAATCCCTTTTTTTTTTTATTATATCACAATTTTCTCCATTTGCCAAAGTTACAATATATTGATTTGAAATTCAAAGTTGATTAAAAAAAATTGTAACGACCCGACTTCAATACTCTGTGTTACAGGTGCATGCATATTAAAATCCTCAAAACCAATTTAATAATCACGTGTGTTCTTCCAAAAAAAAGTCATAAAACATGAAAAAAAAAGATACTGCTAGTTCGAAAACATAAAAACATAGTTTGGGATCCTGATAGTTCAAAACAAATACGGTTCAATAGAGTTTAAAACATGAAACATAATGTTCGACACAAGTAAACAATGGAGAAAAGAAATGTCGATACCGTGTTCATGATCCATACAGCTCCCAGCCTAGCCACCTTAGAATGGGTCAGTACCTAAAATGTAAAGGTGAGTATATCGAAATATACCAGTAAGGAGCCCTACCATGGGGTTAAGCATGTAAACATAAACAAGTTAGAAGATACATCAACTGAAGCTAAATGCATCGCACATGCGTGGCCGTCCCCTAGGCCATTCACGAGCAAACAATGTCAAACAACAACGTGTAAATCGTGAGCAAGGTACGGATAAATGTTGAGCAATTATCTGACCATGGTCAAATCAAAGACCTCGAGTGAGGAGAACACACAAGTTCCCTAAACCTCGAGTCGGACACGTCCTATACTATGTTCTAAGAGGCGAACAACATTATCTCGGGGTAGCATGCCCTTTGCTAGGGACTCACAAAACTGTATCAGCGGAGACATACACGAATGCCTCGAGTAGCCTGACCTATTAGGGACCCACCACGTTGTGCTCGCAGATACATACTCCAATGTCTCAAGGTAACCTAGCCTATGTCGGGGACCCCCCACACTTCTGCTGCACAGCTCCAATTAGTGTATCAACATAGACATACTCTAATGCTTCGGGGGGTAGCCTAACCTACATCTAGGACCCGCCACGCTCCCACTAGGGGTGTACAAAACAATCGGTAACCCGAGCAAGGTTAAAAAATTTTTGGGTTAGGTTGGGTTATGATTTTATAATTTTTGTTGGGTTGGGTTGGTTCTTGGGTTTGACTTGTTCAACCCAACCCAACCCGAACAAATAATATTATATGTATTAGCACTCAACCACATTTGACACAGTAAAGTAGATAATTACAAACTGACAAAACTTTAAAAGCATCGTAACCAGAGGCAAAGGTAAAGCCACAGCTGGGTCATCACTCGAGGTCTTTGATTTGACCATGGTCAGATAATTGCTCAACATTTATCCGTACCTTGCTCACTAATGTAGCACTCAACTCAAAATATGTCTCAAATGATTACACCATCGTAACCAGAGGCAAAGGTAAAGCCACAGCTGGGTCATCAACCCACATTCCGTCTGCACTTCCTGTGCAACCAACTCAAAATACGTCGCCAACAACGTTCGCT
The DNA here is from genome assembly GCA_036507275.1 of Sicyos edulis. Lineage (NCBI taxonomy): Eukaryota > Viridiplantae > Streptophyta > Magnoliopsida > Cucurbitales > Cucurbitaceae > Sicyos > Sicyos edulis. Next base: position 22,763,307 of record CM071848.1, read on the forward strand.
ACAGCCGTTGTTCCCGACCGATTCATTCCTCGACCCGAATTAAAGGGTTACTTCAAAAAACCATCTCCTACTGGAGAAATCATCATCGAACCCGAGTTCGACGATCCGAACCCTTCGAAGATCGCCGAAGCCGTGTTCCCTCCTGGCTTTTTCTTTATGCCAGAATTTCATCACAAAACCCGTCGGTTTTATGAATTTATTTTAGTTGACACAAAGTCTGCCGAAATAATTCATCATCCTGACAATAAAGATCCTGAACGGATCGCCTACTCAAAACTCAAAATCTTCAAAGTGCTCAATCCCACGGCATGGAACCAAGGTCTCCATACCGAAAAATCATTCACGAGGAACTTCCATCCTCAGACTTACTCATACCGCGACTACGTTCGTGCCTGGTATAACATACTGTTTTACCAGAATTATAAGCACTCGTGGTTCATCCATTTTTGCCCGAACGCACAGAAGGTTCATTTCCCTATGTGGTTCGTCAAGTGGTGGACGATATTTGGTCTTACTACCAATATCTTCCCCGTACCCATTCAAGAATCATTTTACTATTTTTCGAAGAACATCTTCAAAAATAGTTTCCCTATTTCAATGACATTCGCTATGTATTTTCAAATTCCATATATTCTTTCTTGGAATTTCGAAATACGCGTTTCCACTCTTACCAAAAGTTTGGTAAAAATCATTTCAATCAAATGGTGGGATAAGTTTGCAACTTCCCACTCGGATCTCAAGTTCGTGAAGGCTTGGTTCGCAAAGAACGGTCATCTTCAAGACCTTTCTTCAAGACGGAACCAAGAATTCCTCAACAAAAAAGCGCAGCTTGTCGCTGCCCTGGCTCAGACTTCTTCCGAATCTGATTTGCAGAAATGGTGGAGCGAGCTAGCTTCATTAGCCGATGATTCGGTTATCTCAAAACATTATGAAGTCGAAGAAACCGACTCAGAAGATCCGGAGATTGAATTTGTTTACGACCTAAGTGAACCGTAATGGTTCCCTTCTACATTATTCATGAGACCGAAATTGTCGTTAAACTACTGACCGACCGCGAAGTCGTTAAACTAGGACACGACCGCGAAGTCGTTAAACTAAGACATTTCATAGAGCGTAATTCTCAGTAAACTATCATTAGACCGTAACGTCAGAAAACTATCAAAGACTGCAAATGTCATTAAAATACGATGATTCAATTATATTAAAAATCAAACCGGACCACAATAGGTCCATAAAAAAGAGCCGTTCGCGGTTCACCAAAAAAAAAAAAAAAAAAAAAAAAATTATGTTTAATTTCTTCTTGTATATACATGTTAATTTACTGTTTTTGTACATTCCTGTAAATAAAAGAGAAAAAAGCCCATCAAGACGAGGAACAAATTTGAAGAGTCCATCACACCCGGAGCCTAACCTGGCTCGGAAAATACTTGTATTTTCACACACCCGAGGATTAGTTTTCTAAAAGCAACAACTCAAGACTACAGGAGTCCGGTGCGAAGTACCAGAGGTTGTAAGTCGCATTAAAGGCGAGGAAGCCGCGAAGCGCAGTAATTCGCCCATTGGTCGCCGGCGTAGGATACGGTTGAAGTGTACGTAGAAAATTTGAATCCGTTCGAAGTCTACTTCAGATATGCATCTGAAGTGGAAGGGGGTAGGTTGGATAATGCAGATGGAAAGATTCGCCCTGTCGGCTGGTTATCTCAATTATTTACAGCTGTCTACTTTGTATTTTTGTAATTTTGTAATAATTAGATTCCTTCACTGTTTGCTTTTGTCTTTTTCTTATTTGTCCGTTTGTAATAATGTAGTTACTATAGCCTTTTTACTATTACCTTTTACTGTTTGCTTTTAAAGTTTTGTCAGTTTGTAATTATCTACTTTACTGTGTCAAATGTGGTTGAGTGCGAGGGTCCTGTCTTGCCTCCCGCTTTCTATCTTTTAATTTTCCGCATTTAATTTCAGTTCGAGTCCGCAGCCTATAAAAGGTATGCAAGTTTGTAGTTACAAGGCATTCGAGTTTCATTCAAGTGCCCGAAGTCTTTAGTACTGCCCACGGTTGTAAAGATCCCCCCTTGCATTGGTATCAGAGCCTTTACACCGAGTACATTTGGGCAAAGCTTCTCGATTCCTTGTAATCTTTTATGATTCAATAAAAGTTTGGAAAGATTGTTATCTTTCTTCTTTCTCTGCTTTGCAATATATCTCTTCTCATTTACCGTTTCCACTATTCGTGAAACCCTTTGTGTGCCAGCCTGGTGTCTCCTTTTGGTAGTAAGTCGCAACGGAGCGCAGTAATCCCGTGCCGGAGTAGCTGGAGTAGGATAGCGAATTTTCTATCCGGTAATTGAAGATTTTATTTTAAAGTTGGGAATCTTGGAAGACCGCACTCATGTCCAAATTCTTTGCGAAGATTAAAGGACTCAAAGGAAAAGAGAAAGCTGACTCAAATGAAGAAGGTTCCAAAACCTCTTCTTCCTCTTTCAAAGAAGGTGATGACCTTCACCTATCAAGCTTGAATCAAAATGAACTTCAAATCGCCAAGGTTGAAGAAGCCCTTCAAAATTGGTCAATTCCCAAGATTGATTCAAAAATGGTTTACAAAAACCCCACTTCGCTGTTCTTCCAGAAGAACTGCATCAAGCTTTCTGAGCACGTCGTACCTATCGATCAAGATAGTACAACGCTCAACCTTTTCTCAAAGGACATGATTCTTCGACATCGCGAAGAATTCAAGTTCATTCATATTGGTATGGTCCAAGTGGCCATCAAACCATTGTTCAGACTCGGTCTGGACATACCAGTCCTTGTTTCCCTCCGAGACAAGAGACACAACACCTACACCAACTCCCTTCTCGGGATGGTTGAATCCAATCTGGAAAATGGTCCGATCTTCTTCAACTGTTTTCCAAACCTGACTCTCTCATTACCAGACCCCAACATCTTGTCTGCTCTAATGTTAGATGTCAATACAAAGAATCTCAATATCCAAGCTGAAACTCACTCAGTAGTGGTGATTTTCTACATCTGCTACAAGCTGATGCATACAAACGTTGCTCCTGGAGCCCTCCGAAAATCGGTAAGCGGATCCACCATGCTCATCGAAGCCAATATGGGCCGAGCAACCATCAACGTCCCCAAGACACTTACTTGGGATCAAATCACTAGGAATTCCTCCTGGGATTTGAAGCAAGTCTGCCCTCCTGTCATTAAAGAGCCGACTCCAACTCAAATTATTGAACACGACGACGGAAGAGTCGAAGTGAAGTTCGGGGATGCCCCACAAGCCTTCCCAAGGACAAAAGAGTTCTTGAGATCCAGGCCTAGCACCTCCGAAGCACATAGGCCCCGAAGATCAATCGCGATATCCAATCCTTCCAGAGTCCAAATCGGTTGACTACGGCCCGTGCCTATGCTACGATTCATTATCTTTGGTCGAGCAACTTCTCCAACTCATTCGGACATGGAGAATCGATGCATGGCGACATGCCGGATCAACGTCATCCTCTCCTTTTCTATAAACAAAGAACTCCTAAAGAGAGATTTCCTCTCAAGGGAAAACAAAGAGAAGAGAGAAAAGTTCTTCAAAGACTACTCCGAAGAAGAGCGGGGTAACCTACGCTCTGAGTGGTATTCATACATAGAGAACGTCCAACAAGATATTCCATTCTTTACTTGGATGGAGGTTGGAATTAATGTTCTCAGTGGATCAGATTGGAAGACCACCAAACGTGGTACGATCCACAGTACTCATCCACCACTTGAGGAAGTGGAAATCGAGACAGTCTATGGAGACAAGGTTATTGCTTCTCCTTTCAAGACAATAACAAGAGACGAGAAGGAGCCACCTTCTCTAAGAGATATCAAGAATATCCAACATCAAAACAACTTCTCCAACAAAATTCTATCAACGATTGCCAGGCAAGTTGACAAGATAGAAGGGAAGATGCAAAAGGAATCAAAAACTGATTCCAAAGCCAGCTCCCCATTCGGAGCAAGACCTTCATCAGGAACAAAACCCTTGTTCCAGCCATCAATTCTCAGTCCGGAGATCACTCTCGATGATAACACGGACACTCTCAATAGCATTCAAAAGATGCTGAAGAAGTTGACTCTCGGAGAAGCTTCTCCTTCAACAAGCCAAGGGATCAATGTCATATTTGAACCCTCGGATTATGACATCAAAGAATTCAGAAGACAATATCTGAATAAAAAAGATTCATCAAAACCCAGCACTTCAAGAGCTATTTCCGCCATCTCGGAAAAGGATCCTCGTCTGTTTTATAGCAGACCATCCTTCCCTGACATAGCCTATGAAGAGAAGGGCATGATGACCACCACTTCATTTAGTGGTTCGGACATTCATGAATGGAATCTAGATGTCCTATCAGACCATTTAATTCTGAATTTAGCCAACACAATGATGATGGCTTCAAACGCCTATAAAGGCAAAGGCAAAACCGATCGGCAAATCGCTGAGATCCTTGTCAGTGGTTTTACCGGAATACTCAAAGATTGGTGGCACAACTATATGACTCCAGAAAAGAGACATGCCATCCTTATGCATATCACCCAAACTACCAGAGAAGTTCCTCCAAAAATTGATGGTACGCCGTCAGAACCGGAAGTCCTCGAAAAACAAGATGCTGTATACACTCTAGTGTATACCATGTCAAAGTTTTTCATTGGCGACCCTCTTACGTTTGAAGAAAGGTCGGCCACTATCTTACTCAAAATGAAATGCAAAAATCTAGGAGAGTTTCGCTGGTACAAAGACATGTTCCTCACCAAAGTGATGCAAAGATCAGATTCAAACTCCGATATTTGGAAACAAAAATTCGTTGAAGGCTTGCCTAATCACTTTGCCCAACGAGTAAACAAGGCCCTCGCCGATCTATGGGATGGTCATACTATTGATTGGGACAACCTAACGTATGGCGATATCAGTTCCATAACCATCAAAGAAGGTCTCAAGCTCTGCGATGAACACAAGCTCCGTCGCAAGATTGACAACCCAAAAATTGGGAAAGCAATCCTTGGCGAGTTCTGCTATCAGTATGGTGTTCAAAATGAACTGCCATCATCCACAGCAAGAAGGAAAGGTCGTAATGAACCTTTCCAATATGCCAAATACAAAGGAAAGAGAATCTTCAACGACAGACGTCGTAAAGATTCTTATAAAAAACCTAGTTATCACAAGCGATATCAAGGTAAAAATCGCCCGCAAGGCTCAAAGAAGTATACCCCTCAAAGAGGAAAAGCGGTATGCTACAAGTGCAAGCGTCCAGGTCACTATGCAAATCGATGCCCTGTTCGAACTAAGATCAATGAGCTTGACATTGACGAAGAGCTCAGAAACAAAATATTAAGCATGGTTCTTTCTGACTCCGAATCAGAAAGTACAAGCGAATACGAGCAGGAGATTGGACAAATCCTCGACGATCATGAGGATACAGATACCTCCTTCTCCTCCTCAAGCGAACATGATTCCATCAACCACGTTGGCATACGTGCATGCGGGGGTTGCATCAATGTCTTAACCATGGATCAGCGCGCTCTATTCGACATAGCCGGAAGAGTTAATGATCCAGAATTACAAAAAAGGATCATTTCTGATCTCAAAACATCTCTTGAATCAACTTCAACGGTCGAACAAGAGAAACCAAAAAAGGCAGATGAATCGGAACCATATGTTATAACGAAGTTATGAAACGGTTCCTGTCACAAAAAAGCAATCTCGACGAAGGAACTTCAAGCGAGATCACGAACCTTAGGAAAGAGGTTCAACAACTCAAACTCGACATGGTCACTCATGTGTCGAAACTCTGGGTCGAAGTTGCGACTCTAAAAAGTGCCCCACTCATAATAGCTGATCAAGAGGATGACATCCCCGACGAACAACAATCCTTCATTGGCGAAATCACCAAAATACCATATCAGAAATGGCATACTCTTATTACTTTAAGAGTAGGGGATTTCGAAGAACAATTAGTTGCCTTTGCTCGATTCAGAGCGGATCAAAATCTGCATTCGCGAAGGCAAGATACCCTCGATTTATTTCGAGAAAACACTGATCACGCTTACGGGAGCCAACCAGAAGCGCCTCAATGTTCGGTACAAGCTTTCAAATGCGCATGTATGCAAGGACGGTATTTGCCTCGTCAATACCTTCATTCTCGTCAAGGACCTCAATGTGGAAATCATATTAGGTACTCCATTCTTGACTCAATTGTACCCATTTGAAATAACCGAAAAAGGTTTAGAATCTACTGCGCTAGAGTCTAAACTCATTTTTGAATTCATTCAACCCGTGAAAACTCACGTAGTTGACATAATTCAAACAAAAGAACACCAAATCGATTTTCTAAAGGATGAAATATCCTACAAGAAAATTGAGGAACAGTTAGTTAATCCAAGAATAACCCTCCGGATTAACCAATTCCAAAAGAAGTTGGACAGGATCTGCTGCCCGACTTCCCTAATGCATTTTGGGAAAGAAAACGACATGTCGTTTCCCTTCCTTATGTCAAGGACTTTTCGGAAGAAGCTATTCCGACCAAGTCAAGACCAATTCAAATGAATGCTAACCTTCTTGCGATATGCAAGAAAGAAATTGACTCCTTGTTGCGAGAAAGGTTAATCCGACCATCAAAGAGCCCATGGTCTGCGCGAGCATTCTATCGTCAACAACCAAGCCGAGAAGGAACGCGTGTCCCGGTGGTAATCAACTATAAACCCTTAAACAAGGTTTTGGAATGGATAAGATATCCCATTCCCAACAAAAACCAATTTAATCAAGCGCATTTCAAGCGCAAAAGTTTTTTCAAAATTCGATCTAAAATCGGGATTTTGGCAGATTCAGATTGCCGAAAAAGATCGATACAAAACCGCATTCAACGTCCCTTTCGGACAATACGAGTGGAACGTTATGCCTTTCGGGTTAAAAAACGCTCCATCTGAATTTCAAAAAATCATGAATGATATTTTCAATGGTTTTCAAGAATTTTCAATTGTTTACATTGATGACGTTTTGATTTTCTCCCAAAACATTGATCAACATTTTAAACATTTACAAACGTTTTACAATGTTGTGAAAAGAAATGGCCTTGTTATCTCGGCCCAGAAAATCAAACTTTTTCAAACCCAAATCTGTTTTCTTGGATTTGAAATCAATTTGGGCCTCATAAAGCCCATCCATAGGTCCATTGAATTCGCCTCAAAATTCCCGGACCAAATTACATACAAAACCCAACTACAAAGATTTTTGGGCTGTCTCAATTATGTGGCCGAATTTCTGCAGGATATTAGGCCCATTTGCAAGCCTCTTTTTGAGCGCCTAAAAAAGAATCCTAAGCCTTGGACCGACAAGCACACTACTGCAGTCCAAAAAATCAAGGCTTTAGTCATTTCGATTCCCTGTTTGAGTTTGCTTAATAATGAAGCAAATCTCATAGTGGAGACTGACGCATCCGATATCGGATACGGAGGAATCCTCAAACAGGACGTGGATAAGAAGGCATCCATAGTGCGATTCCACTCTGGCGTCTGGAACAACGCGCAGAAAAATTACTCCACGGTTAAAAAGGAAATCCTTGCAATAGTACTGTGCGTACAGAAATTCCAAGGAGAATTAATCAACAAACGATTTTTAATCAAAACCGATTCCAGAGCATCGAAAATTCATTTTAGAAAAGGATGTTAAAAACCTGGTTTCGAAACAAATTTTTGCCCGTTGGCAAGCAATTTTATCATGTTTTAACTTTGAGATTTTGCCTATAAAAGGGACTGAAAACGCCTTGGCAGATTATCTCTCAAGAGAGTTTCTCTCTCAAACAACTCTCTCTCTTTCTCTCTCTCTCTCCCAATGGAAAGAAGAGCGAAAGGTAGAGGTCGAGGAACTTCCTCCTCATCATCAAGGCAGCCTTCTGCTGCACAGCAGCCTTCTGCTGCTTCTTCAAAGAAATCCACAGGAACCAAGATGTCTCCTGACGTTTGTGGAATAAAATAGACAACCAAAACGTTTCTCAACTAAAACATGCTTCTTACCTTACCTTACTTCAACATACCTTGGTGACTGTTGGCCTGCTGATGATCATGGACACTCGGTTTACATCGTAAACCAGTTTAACTTTGAGATTTTGCCTATAAAAGGGACTGAAAACGCCTTGGCAGATTATCTCTCAAGAGAGTTTCTCTCTCAAACAACTCTCTCTCTCTCTCTCTCTCCCAATGGAAAGAAGAGCGAAAGGTAGAGGTCGAGGAACTTCCTCCTCATCATCAAGGCAGCCTTCTGCTGCTTCTTCAAAGAAATCCACAGGAACCAAGATGTCTTCTGCTGCAATACAATAGACAACCAAAACCGTTTCTCAACTAAAACATGCTTCTTACCTTACCTTACTTCAACATACCTTGTGACTGTTGGCCTGCTGATGATCATGGACACTCGGTTTACATCGTAAACCAGTTTATCGAATCTATCTAAAGACCCGACTCTAAATAATCATAAATAGTCTTTACTCAACACATTCATTTAAAACCATGGAGCTTAAATCAAATTAAATCATCCAAATTTATTATATAAATCAAATCCATATAAACATATGTTTAAATCCAAAAATAATTTGCAACCTCTAGCCAGAGTATAATAAAATAGTTCTAGTAAATCCTTTAAAAATTTAACATGCTAATACTGTAAATGAACATGAAACTATGCAGCAGACTCTCCCATGATCTGTTAGCTTCTCCTCTAGCCACCTCGATTTTTTCCCAAGTTACCTGGTGGAAAAACCACAGAAAACGTGAGTACAAAAGCACTCAGTAAGAATCCCCCAACCGGGGTACAATACGTAAGTCACATGACTTAGCATCCTAACATACAAGCAATCCCAAACATCACAATAGGCAGTCTCAACAAGTTCAAACATTAGAATGCTCAGAACAACAAGAGTCTCTACTTTTGGCTAGACAGGGTCAGCACTCACTTAGCAGCTAACCAAAGGGTTGACCATGTAACCTCGGAATCTCGAGAGTCTCTAAATCTCTGCTAAACCTTGTCAGCACACACTGGGCTAACCTTGGACCAGCACACACTGGGCAAATTTTGGACACTTAAGAGAGTACCCAAGTGTCGGACTCTAGAAGGAAGGGAAAGGAAAGGTGTACTGACCTCTCCTCTCGACCTCTAGCACAGATACGAGCACACCGCATGCTCCTGCAAACCAGATAAATGTAGGCCTGCACAAACTATATCAGTCCAGGTGTATATGCCTATGACTCGGAATGGTGTCCACTGATCCACAGAAGGCAGGAGGCCCTCGACACCAAACTGTGGCAGCATGAGTACACCTAACGCCTGAAGCTAAGGTCGTCCCAAGGTAGGCTTACATCAAGGAAAAGACCCTTCTCTAGTAGGCCACAGACTAGGCTTATGACGATGTGGTAGCTACTCCACACCCGAAGATCGGGGGTAAGGAATCTGTCTTCACAGCCCGACTGGTGGGGAATCATACGTTGGTCCACTTTCAGCCTCTAGATGTTGACAACCTAACAGGATCTATCTAAGATGAAGTACTCTAGAGCTAGCAGAGATCAGCATCAAACATTGCACAACCAAGTCAGGATATCAACAGTCATATCGAGCAGTCACATAAAATAGGGAAGTGCAAACAACAGGGTACAACATTCTACATGTCAAGTCCGATTAGGCAAATCATACAATTCTATCCACTAGCATGCTTAACAAACAAATATTCAACAAACAGGGCATATCCACTAGTGTCATATTATTCAGACAACCTACACAAGCCTATTCAGTAGCATACATTCCAGCCAGGCATAACAGTAAGACCTATCCACTAACATGCTCAACAAACAAGTAATAGAAAATACGAACTATCCACTAAATATGCATAGTAAACGGAACACACAACTGGGAAACTATCATTGCCAAGTGCAGAGTCCACACAAACTCGGCAAGGAACCCTTACCTGAAAAACAGAGATAAACAATAATAGGGATTTGCTCTTCATGCTGCAGAATCAACACAAGCAATCACTTAAGCAAGAAACAACAAACAAAAATTAAATCCTAATATTCTATCAAGCTTTGAAGTCCTTAGTCTCAACCGTTGGGTTGTCTCTTAGGGACCATGTATTAAAACAAACTGATGAGTTTCCCTTTTTCATTTTTAAGTCCATCACTTTTTGGAGTTGTGAGTGTGCCTCAAAAGGAGTCCTTGAGGCTATACTTTATTCTCCTTGGAACCCATTTCTTTTTAAGGTGGTTATGTGGTTTCATTGTTTAGTGGTAGTGCAAGTTCATATCACAACTACGATTTCGATCTTGAAAATCGATATTTAGCTCTCATATTATTTGAGAGTAGCAGTGTTCTTTATATAAGGTTTGTTGGTCCTTTTTCCCAATTTGTACTAAAAAAAAGTTACCTTTTTAAATGCTAAAAAATATAGGTTCTCTGTTAAAAGTTCATCACTAGCCCAATAAAGTTTAGTTCGATAATTATGAGAGCTCAAATTATCAAGAATATTAATTAACTCACTTAGCATAGAATCTCATAATCTAGAAGCTTCTTAGTAAAATGTAGAACCTCTCCCCTAATATCAAATCTTTTATTTAATCTTTTGAATGTCACATCAAACTTTTTTTTTTACCACATCTCCTCTCAAAAACTTTGGGGAACCAATAACCTACATGGAGCTCTTATTAGAGAATATAGGGTTTCACATTAAAACCAATTGACAAGGAGGGGAGTAACCCATATCCGTTATTGAATAAAAAAAAAACACATATCCCTTATAAATGTGTTGAAGACTCCTCTCCTTATCAATGTGAGATAATTGCACTACAATGTGAGTATCTCCAACAATTTTATACGATAATATTCATTAATATCAATGATTATATTTGTTAATACTTTTTTATAAAGCGACCAGATTTGTAATTATTTTTTATATTTGATTAGTTCCTTAGGTTTATCTAAATAAAATATTGGGGGTAATTAGACAAATGTTGTAAAGACCCGACCCGAATAGGGTCCTAAACCTAGGTCTTAAACCTCTTATGCATGTAAATAGACTCGGAAACATGAATGCGGAATTGTAAAAACTTTAAAACAATAAAACATTCAGTGAAATTCAATTATTTAGACCTGTACCTGTTTCCAAGCACTTGTCAAAACATTTATCAAATCCAACCCTGGCCAGAGTTTCTTTTATTTGCAAGTTCAAACACCCAGAACAAATCCAACAAAACAAAACAAATACTTTAATATCCAGAAATGAATCGAAATCCACCTAAGGGCTCCGTGCCCTGTCTACATGGATGCCCATCGGGGTCTTACACCTACTTAAGCACAAGGATGCCTTTCGGGGTCTTACACCTGCTTTGGCACAAGGATGCCCATCGGGGTCTTACTGATTTTAGGGCGCGATGATGCCCAACGGGGTCTTACTCAATCAGCATTCAAGGATGCCCATCGGGGTCTTACACCTGCTAAAACACATGGATGCCCATCGGGGTCTTACACCTGCTTAAGCACAAGGTTGCCCATCGGGGTCTTACACCTGCTAGAACACGAAGTTGCCCAACGGGGTCTTACACTCCCTAGCTGCACTATGATGGCCATCGGGGTCTTACACATATTGCCAAAAGTGTGATGCCCATCAGGGACTTGCATACACCAGCTCGCATTGGTGCCCATCGGGGACTTACCCATGTGAGAGCTAATCTAGTAACTCCTAAAAGACTCCTAAGTTAAGTAATACAAACTAACAGATCGATCAGGCAATACTCAACAGCAACACAATCCTAGCATGGCTCTACAGAAATGAACAGGAAACGCGGATATGCCACAGTAACAAAAATCCCTAGCATGGAACTAACATGAACAGGACAACAGACATGCCAGCAAATCACAAACAAGAATCCTATTCACTAGAAAACTCATAAACAATTGCAGGATATCAACATGCCATTAAAGTAATCGCAGGGTTCACACAAGCCCGGTAAGAAATCTTTACCTGAATTAGAAACGGACAGTTGACAACAATCGAACTTCTTGAGCTATAGAACAATCACGAAAACATAACAGATAGAGGCGTAACAATTAATCACCTAAACAACACAAAACAGTAGTACAAACTCCTGAGATCAGGGCTTTACCCAAAACCGAGAGCACTCTAGCTCGGTAGCTGAACAGCCTCGGTAGCTGAACAGCCTCGGCAAGCTTGTGTGCGGTAGCTCTCGGTGAAGTGCGTCTTGGTGGGAGAATAAGTGCATGAGCGTAGGCGTCTTGGTCTTTGCGCGGCGCTTCGCGACAAGGCGAGAGGACATCGCTGCGGTGAGGCTCAAATGGGCGACGTGAGCAGGTGCGGGATCGCGATGGCGATGCTGGCGCTGGGCTGCGGCGAGCGGTCGGGTGCGAGCGAGGCGAGACGATGCAGGTCGTCGCAGGAAGCATCGAGCGGGCAAGCGGGAACGAAGGCGGCTGTGCTACGGCTTCGCTGGTGCTAGGGGTGTACATGGGTTGGGTTGGGTTGGGTTGGAGAGATTTTCAACCCAACCCAAAAATTTGGGTTAGTCAATTCTCCAACCCAACCCAACATAATTAAAGACACAACCCAACCCAACCCAACCCTTATATTTTTGGGTTGGGTTGGGTTGGGTCATCAGGTTCATGAATGCATTATAAATATAAATATTTTCACCTAATTAACCTACACTAGGGTTCGGTTGAATCATCGGGTTCACAATAAAAATCTATAGTAGAAAAAGGAAGTAAAAATTATAGAAATAAATAGTTAAAAAAAAAAATAGTCTAGCCATTAAAGGTCCATCATACAATATGTTTTTGTTCAAATAAATTCAAATCTAACACAACAAAGACATAAAAAAGAAGGAATCTTAGGATACAAAATAAATGGCACAAATAATATAAAACGAAATCCCTCAATTGCAATCCTCGTTCTCAACTCTCAACTTTCATCTGGTTCTTGTTGCTTTTAGGAAGAAAGGGATACACTTTGATCTTGAATCTCTAATTTAGAATAACAGAAGCAGATTCAACATTTGAAACATAAATCAAACCAAATGAATGAAAAAAGTATACTATTTGATGATTAGAAAATTTTCTATAAAAGTAATTTGATTACCTGACTCAATCTTGTCACACATTTCTAAGTCTTCAATTTGTGGAATAAGATCTATTAATTTTGACTGGCCACAAATCCAATTTTGTGTACATATCAATGCCTCCACTGTTTTAGGAGTTAAAGAGCTCCTAAAAGAATAAAAAATTCTCCCTCCCGTACTAAATGCAGATTCAGAAGCCACAGTAGACATTGGAACAACCAAAACATCTTGAGCAATGTTGGATAAAATAGGATATTTATGACTATTCATTTTCCACCAACACAAAATATCAAAATCATCAACAATTTCTTCATTAGGATCAGATAGATACCGATCCAAAATCATTCTTCTCTTCCAATAACTTCCTCTCTATTCTTCTTCTTTTATACCTTAATTGTATTGAACTTTCCTCATCTTCTCCATCACTACTATCCATACTAGTAATAAAGCTTGATTGTTGAGAATCACTACTAGTAGTACCTTTATCTTTATTAGCTCGACCACAAATGTCATTTGATTTGTAGAACTCATACATAAGAATCAAATATGTCTTAACATCATTAGCCATCTTTTTTGCCACATCATCCTCATAAACATCAGAAAAACTAAATGCCAAGTAGTCTAACTTGTAATGTGGATCGAGCACCACGGCAAGAAATAACAACTTATTAATCTTTTCAATCGAACCCCAATACTTGTCGAACTTTTTCTTTAATACTAAAGCCATCCGAAAAAGAATAGAGTTTTGGTTTCGGCTCCATTTGATTAGGGTATACTAAATAGCATAAAGCTCATGAAAACCGACATTAGAAGTTACATATAATGAACCACTTAATTTTTAGTTACATCATAAAAATTCTTTAAAAATTTAACAAACACCTTCACATTATCCCAATCGTCAATTGTTGGTGGTCCCAATCTTTTATTTCCATAGTTATTTTTTTGTTATTATTATTATTATTTTCTTATAGACATGAGTGTCTAAGCAAGTTTATGGGCACCTTAATTAATTTTTTGAGACATACAGTCTATAACATATGATAGCAAGAAAGTTCATAAGAAATTATTTTTTAGATAGATGACCATTATACCATGAATTCTTTGACTTTTTAATCTTCAAGATTCTTCGACCACTAGGTCAATGCAAACTCTCATGATAGTGTTCATATTTTGGATTGTTTGTAAAGGACTTTTCCTTGTATATTTTGTTTTTGTTTCTGTTCTTACATCTTGTTTTTGAAGAGAATGTTATGGCCTAGTGCATAGTTCACTACAGAAATGGAGTCCAGAGTTTCTAACCATTTCAGTTTGTTGTATGGATGGATTTTCCTTATATAGTAATTTTTCATAATCATTAATTTATTATTAATATTTTTTTAGTCCAACAATAGAGGTTAAGATTTCAACGGGCTTTAGAACATACTATAATTCATTCATTAGTTAAGCTATGTTCATGTTGATGAATATATTCTATTGATGCCTTAAAATTTTAAATTATACTCAAGACACCATTCTTTTATGATCAAAATTATAAATTTACAAACTTTCATAAACTCGTACTTTTGAAACTCATTTAATTGCACAATTCATAATTTATGTGAGGCCTCCCTACTTTTTTAATTATGCGATTTAACATTCTTTTAGAAAATCTTAAAATTCATAAGATTTACATTTATGTTTGTATTGGATCCAATGTCTATTTAGATTTTAATTTAGTCTAATATCATGTTAGATTATATAAGACTCCATTTCAATACTAATTGTCATACAGAAAAATAGCTTATGTAAATTTTATAAAGATTGTGAAGATTCTTTTTCAAAGACTACATTCAACCCAAACCAATCAATCCATCACAATCATTCTCCACCATGGATCCAACAACAAGGGGGAGAATCCCCCTCCAAAATAAAATACTATTTTCCATCTAATAGGAGAAGAAATACAACAAAAGAAGTTTGAGCCATCTAACTTGGCAAGCAAATCATCCGCCCTATTACAACGCTTACTACAATGTGACATAGATGTAAAGACCCGACCCGAATAGGGCCCTAAACCTAGGTCTTATTCTCTTATGCATGAATAAAAAATTGAAAACATAAGCGTGGAATTACAAACTTTCAGTCGGTGCAAAACATTCAGAAATATTTCATTTAATTTAGACCTGTTCCTGTTTCCAAGCACTTGTCAAAACATTTATCAAAAACCAACCCTGGCTAGAGTAAAGTTTATTTACATAAGGAAACATCCAAAATGAGTTTACAAAGAAAACCGAAATACAACAGAATGCTTCTAAGGGCTCCATGCCCTATCTACATGCAAAAGAACTGAAAACAACATGACACGACCCAGAGTACTCTGTCCATGATCATCCAGCAGCATCCTCCTAGCCATCCCGTCGTGGTCCCAAGTTACCTGGTGGAAAACCACAGAAAATAAGGGTGAGCAACGAGTCGCTCAGTAAGAATCCCCAACCGGGGTACAATACGAAAAGCCAATCATCCAGCACACAGATACAAGCAACCACAATACTAGCTCAGAAGAAAACAGTTTGGCTCAAGCTATCCGTCAATCTAAAACTTGCCTAATCAAGGACTTATTAACGCAACACACTCTCGGTTTTACCTTTGGTTGCCCATCGGGGACTTACACCAACTAACACAAGGAAGCCCATCGGGGTCTTACACCTGCAGGATGCCCATCAGGGTCTTACACCTGGTGAGGCCCATCGGGGACTTACTCACTTTTTAAGCATGATGACGCCCAACAGGGTCTTACTCATACAACAATCATGGTTGCCCATCGGGGACTTACACCAGCTTAAGCACAAGGATGCCCATCGGAGTCTTACACCTGATCAATATACGGAAGCCCATCGGGGTCTTATAACAGCTCAAGCTCAAGGATGCCCATCGGGGACTTACTCCTACTAGGTTTATAAGCTTCCCAACAGGGACTTACTGTAAAGACCTGACCCAAAAGGGGCTCTAAATGGGCCTTAACCCCAATGCATGCATTCAAAGTAAAGGACAATATGCAAATATGAGTTCGGATTCCAATTAAAACTTAAAACATTCAACAATCAAACGATGAAATCATAACAGTTTACTGAAACCTGTTCCTGTCTCCAAGTACCTGTTTCAGGACAAATACATTTCCAAAGTTTACTATGATCAGAGATTTATTAAAATCATTCAAACCTTCTCAGATACAACAATGCTGGAATCCACAAAACATTGAGAAAACATCCTAGGGCTCCGTGCCCGACTACATGCATTCAGGGGAAAATAAAAAGACAAGAGTCATAACATAAAAGTCAGAGACGACAGCAGGTTCCCATGATCATAGCTCCTTCTTCAGCCATCCTGTCTCGCACCTTGGTTACCTGTGGAAAACCACAAAATAAGGGTGAATAACGAATTACTCAGTAAGAATCCCCAACCGGGGTACAATACGATATACATGGTCATCTAGAAGAATGTATGCAAGCTATGAATATAAACACAGAATAGAGCACATAGCTTAAATCCACAATAATCTTCGGATGCCAACTCAGGGTCTTAGTCCGGAATAATCCACACCACACAATACGCCCTATACGAGAAAACAAGTCCCGCCTCGGCTGTCTCTCTGTCGATCACGAAAAGTGCACTGCTCACAATCCCGAGGAGCTCTCCAGTCGGCGCAGTGTAATGAGTGTATGCGCGCGCCGCATGCTACTACAACTCACGGGGTTGCGGGTCTAGTGGCAAGTCGCCCGAGTCCGATCACCATGCCTAACTATATCTCTGGATCGGTGTCACTGACATAGGGGTGTGAGACCTGGACACGTAAACTATGTCAGCCTGAACCACGGCACCTGAGGCTAAGGAATCGGCCGTGGTAGGCTTACACCAGGAAGTCGTCCTTGCCCTAACAGGTGGCAATCAAGGGCTACGGACGAACACGCTGAGGACGTGCCGGCTGTCGGGGACGAGGTAATGCCAAGTCATCATCTCGACCGTTGGGGCATCGCGCAGACTACCACCCTCACCCAAGATTGCAGGGCCTACCGGTTGGGTTAGCTAAACCCTCACGGGTCCAGGGGGGATCTGAGTACTACCTCAAATGCGTCCCCCGCCATGGATGCAAGATACTTTATGCATTCGGGCCCGGATGATGCTACCTACCTACACTCTAACATATCATATCAATAACATACAATCCAATACAATCCAATACGTGCTCAACAGATACAACTAACCTAGCAGGATACTACGAAACAAGAACAGATACGAGCATGCCAGAACGGAACAACCTAGCATGGACTAACATGAGAAACAACATAAGGAATCATGCCAGTCGAAAATTCATAACAGAGCACCTAACACTATACATGCTGATAATCACAAACAAACATACAAACAACAATCACATATAATACCGCAGGGCCCACACAACTCCGGTAAGAAATCCTTACCTTGGTCGGGAGGCTTCTACACACAAATCCTAAGCTGCGGGCAATCCCGAGCTAGCGAACGGGAACCTAGCAAACACAATAATAATCAATATCAATACGCCTAAAAATACTAAAACAGCAGGCTCGACTCGGGAGCACTCACACGGCACGGCGACACGAGGCTAGGCGCTGCTGGCAGGCTGGTGCGGCTGGGCTGCACGCTGGGGCGCGGCTGCGCTCACGGACACGGCTGGGACACGGCGCGGGCGAGGAAGCGCGGGCGCTGGGCGTGAGAAGCGGACGCGGAAGAGCGGATGGGCGCACAGGCGTGCGGCGCGAGGCGACGGCTGCGACAGCGTGTGACAGGGGCCTGGCGCGCGATGGCTGCTACCGGCGATCTGGCAAGCGATGGAGAGGCTGCCGGTGACCTTGGGCGAGCTGGGTTGCTGCTGTGCGCGACGGACGGAGGGCTGGGCGACTTCGGGCGACCTGGGTTCGCTGGCACGACCGACTGGCGTCGCGGCGTGAGGGGCCGCCGGCAAAATCTGGGCAGCCTGCAACAAACACACTCACACAAGCACTCCTTCATACCTTCGGCCTGCAAAAACACCCGATCGAGAAGAGGAAGAGGATGAAGACTTACCCGGGATGACGAACGAACCTCGGAGTTGCAAAGAGGATGAAAATCGGCTAGAGAAGGCTATGGAGACAAGCTTGGACGGCAAAGGGGGTGTGTTGGAGAAGAAGAACAAAACCTAATTTCTTTTTCATTTAACCAAATGCACCAAAAACTCCAAAAATCCAAGGGTAACTAAGATATGACGCGGAAAGAGTAACAATAACACCTAGTGGCTCACTTGGCAAGGCTCTCCTCTAGCACACAAGGCCACCCTGGCTCGAACCCCGGCTGCAACACAATTTCCTATATTTTTACTTTTGCATCTATCCTTGCTCAAACCCATCCACAAAGCCTAAAAAACCTACATAAACCCATCCAATAATTTTAGCAACTGGAAAAAGACATAAACGGCCCTGACGACCCGACCAAATTACCAAAATACCCCTAGGGCATACCTCGAAGACCGGGATGAAAACCTGGGCCGTTATAATATTCCCTCCTTTTTATGACTTTCGTCCTCGAAAGTCCTTAAGACTGAAACAGCTCAGGATACTGCAAACTCAACCCGACCTCCCCGCTCACGAGCGGCTTCCTCAGAACTCCAACTCCTCCACTGAACTTTTACCAAACGGATCTCACGATTACGCAACGTCTTCGACTCAAAGACCAGAATACTCACAAGCTTCCCCTCGAAGCTCAAATCCTCACTCAACTGCAAAGGCTCAAAGTCCACAATGAGCGATGGGTCCGACACATACTGCCTCAACATCGATACAAGAAAACACTGTGCACAACTGACATCAACGGAGGAAAGGCTAACCAATATGCAACTCTGCCAATCCTCTCAAGCATCTCAAATGGACCAACAAAACGGAGACTCAACTTCCCACGCTTACCAAACCTCAACACACCTCACATCGGTGCAACCTTAAAAACACGCACTGTCCAACCTCAAACTCTAAAACTCGATGCCGCACATCGGCGTAACTTTTCTGCCTGCTCTGAGCTATCAACCTACGAGCTCGATACCCCTGCACATCACCTCTGGTCAAATGCAGCAACTCAGGACCCCAACACAAAACTGATGGCCACCAACCTTTTCCCAGAACACTGAAAACCTACAACACTTACCAAACCACGCTTCAACGAAACCAAAAGAACTAGCAAAGGGAATCGCTGCGAGGCAACCTCATAAAATCCAACACTGGTTTCCGCTGCCTAACCACGGAAACACCAACTCACAACGAGCTTCAACGGATCTGGCTCACTCCTCCCAAAAGACCATCGGTCAGAGGGTGAAAACACTACAGCGAATCGCACGGCGCATAAGCCTCTTAACAACGCTCTCCAGAACCACAGTTCATCCACGCACTGCCTAGAACAAACCTTTGTTGCCACACCCTGGTGACAACAACTCCAGCCTGAAACTTACATGACTCTACTCCATAAAAATGGCCTCTACACACGAGACGAGGTGCGAGCTCTAGCTACTGAAACCAATCCTCCAAAAATCTAATCTCACACAACAACCTCAACTAACTGACAGCTCCCACACGAAAAACTTTCAATCCAACAACTTGAGTGCTACGAACTCGGAGGCTCAAACAACTACAAACTGCATAGCTATGCCAATCCACTCAACTCTAGCTCGACTCAAATCACTAGCTGGGCAAGACAAATTTCGCAAAACAACCAGGCCCTAGAGGGCTCCCTCCACCAAGCTTACCTCCATGCAAACAACAGAACCAAGTCCGTCTCATATATGAAACACATCACACAAGTCCAAAGGGTAACACATATAGGCTTAACCCTCTAGCTTAGGCTCAATGCACCTTCCCACCGAAACTTCGCAAACGGAACTCCACTACCTGGTCAACACCAACTACCAAGAACAAGAATACCAACAATGGCTGGCAGAGCGCAAGCTACACTAACCAGCAAGGATCCCTCAATAGGTCCAGACCCTAATCCAGCCACAAAGGTGCAACAGCTCCCAAGCCAAACACACAAAGAACCTTAACCGACTAGGCCAAACACTCATAGGGGCAGAACAACCCTTACTACAACTTCCAGAACACCACTCAAGAGTCCGCTAAACTGGACAAACAACTGCTTCCAAGCAACCAACAACTTTTCCTTCTTGCTAGTACCTCTACCACCAACTCCAAGACTGTAACGGCCCAGGTTTTCACCCCAGTCTTCCAGGTATGCCTAAGGGGTATTTTGGTAATTTGTCGGGCCGTCAGGGTCGTTTATGTCCTTTCTAGTTGCTAAAAATATTGGATGGATTTATGTAGGTTTTTTAGGCTTCGTGGAAGGGTTTGAGCAAGGTTTGATGCAAAAGTAAAATTAAAGGAAATTGTCTTTAAATGGGGTTTGAACCTGGTCTCTGAAAGCTTGTGGGGATGTGTGCCAATTGAGCCATTAGGTGCTCTTGTTGCTCTTTCTGCATCACATCTTAGTTAACCTTGGATCTTTGGTGTTTGGTGCATTTGGTTAAATGAAAAGGAATTAGGTTTGTTGTGTTTTCTTTTCCAAAAGAGTTGTGGCCGCCCAAGCTATCCTCCCTAGCCCTTGGCGATTTCCAACACCTTTGCAGCTCTTTGGTTCGTTCATCATCATTCCGGGTAGGTATCGATCTTCTTCTTCTTCTCATCCGTTTGGTGTCTTTGTTTGGCGAGTGTTTAGAAGTAGATGTGTGTTTGTGTTAGGTTGCGCACCAGTAGAGAAGCCCCACCAGCCCACCACCGCACACCAGCCACTCCATCGCCGGCAGCCCCCGTCGCACCAGATCACCCCTGCCGTCGCACGAGATCGCCTCTGCCGTCACAGCCCGTCGCGCCCAGATCTCGCACAGCAGCCGGCCCAGCCCCTGCTCGGCCTTCGCCCGGCCCGGCGTCACGCCCGGTCGCGCGCGGCGGCGAGACGCCAGACGCCGCGCGCGCGCCGCCCCGTGTCGCTTGCCAAGCGCTGCGCCCGCACGCCAGACGTTACGCCGCGCGCGCGTCCTGCCGAAGTAGCTCCGTGTCCGTCGCATCGCACGCCAGCCGCGGCGCCGTCTGCGTGTGCCGTGCGTCGCTTCGCTGCCGAGTCCGTCGTCTCGTCGCGCGACACCGCGCCCAGCGCCCATCCGCGCGCGACGAGCAGCGCCAATGCCGTGCGTGCAGCGCGCAGCGCCAGCTTCAGCCACTGCCAGGCTGCCAGGCAATGCGCCTTTGCTTCGTGTCGCGGTGCCGTGTGAGTGCTCCTGAGCCGAGCCTCATTGCTTTTATTATATTTTTAGGGATATGGTTGTGATTGTTACTATGTTTGTAGGTTCTCGATAGCTAGCTCGGAAGTGTTCGCAGCTTAGGAATTTGTGTGTAGAAGTCTTCCGACCAAGGTAAGGATTTCTTCACCGGGGTTGTGTGGACCTGCGATGTTCTATGTGATTGATGTTGTATGTTTGTTTGTGATTATCGGCATGTATAGTTTAGGTGCTCTGTTACAATTCTCGATCGCATGACTTCGTATGTTGTTCTTTCATGTTAGTCCATGCTAGGTTGTTCCGTTACTCGCATGCTCATATTCATTCTTGTTCTGTAGTACCATGCTAGGTCTTCTCGTATTCTTTCGAGCACGTATTGGATTGTTTGCCGATTGTTAAGGCGAGTTAGAATTCGGGTAGATAGCATCATCCGGCCCGATGCATAAAGTACCTTGCATCCATGGCAAGGACGTTCGAGACAGCTTCTCCGTCCTTGGACCCCGTGAGGATTAGCTATCCCAACCGGTAGGCCCCGCAATCTTGGGTGAGGGTGGTAGTCTAGCGATGCCCCAACGGTCGGGATGATGACTTGGCAATGCCTAGTCCCCGGCGGCCGCACGTCCTCGGCGTGTTCGGTAGTAGCCCTTGATTGCCACTGTTAAGGTAAGGACGGCTTCTGGTGTAAGCCTACCACGACCCGTTCCTTAGCCTCAAAGTGCGGTGGTACAGCCGACATAGTTCACGTGTCCGTGTCTCACACCCCTATGTCGGTGACACCGATCCGAGAGATTTAGTTAGGCGTGGTATCCGGATATGGGCGCTAACTTGCCACTGGACCCGGCACCCCCATAGTCTGTAGAAGCTAGCGGTGCATGCCTACGCTCATTACAAATACGACCGAGAGCTCCTCGGGATCTTGAGCTAGTGCACCTTTCATTCGATAGTAGACAGTGAGGCCGGACTTGTTTCTCGTATAGGGCGATCTGTGTAGTTATGGTAGTTAATTCCGACTAAGACCTCGAGTTGGCATCCGAGGTCCAAGTGTGGACTCAAGCTATGTGCTCTTTTCTCGTGTTTATATTCATAGCTTGCATACACTCATCTTGATGACCATGTGCATCGTGTTGTACCCCGGTTGGGGATTCTTCTTGAGTAATTCGTTACTCACCCTTATTTTGTGGTTTTCCACAGGTAACCAAGGAGCGAGACATGATGGTGAAGGAGAGGTCTGTGATCATGGGCACCGCTTTGTCACTCGACACTTTTATTCATTTTATGACTCTTAACTTTATATTTCCCACGAATGCATGTAGACGGGCACGGAGCCCTAGGACGTTTTCTCATGTTTTTATGGATTCCAGCATAGTCGCACCTGAGAAGGTTTTTGAATGGTTTAAATAAATCTCATCGATCAGAGTATACTTATAGAAATGTACTTTCCTATAATGTGTGCTTGGAAACAGGGGGCGGGTTTTATTAAATGGTTTTGATGGTTGAATGTTTTAGTTTTACTTGGAATCCGAAAGTTTCTTTGTATATTTTTTCTATTTGAATGCATGCATTGGGGTAAAGGCCCATTTAGAGCCCTTTTGGGGTCGGGTCTTTACAAAGACCAAGGAATAAGCTGACAACTCCTAAGAGGAAACAGATCCTTACAAGCGGCATCCGAAGGACAGAGCGCTCCACACACGCTCGCTGCCATGCTCAGCTAAAGCCACAACATCTAACTCTCACGGAGGCAACAACAGGGGGGTCCACCACTGACAGAACCGCCAACCACAAACTAGCCAAGACACACCTCCACACCAAAGGAGGGCAACTCTCTATATCCTAGAAGTAGGAAACAACCGACAAGGACGAACCACTCGATCCACGAGCAAAACTAACTTCTAGCAACTCAAAAACCACACCTTGGTCAACATCAAGCACCAACTTGCCACCACACCAGAACCAATTCGGACTCTACTCCAAATAAACTCTAGCTTGCTAGCCTACCAAAACTGCCAGCAACTCCCTCGAGGTCTACAACCTACACGACTCCGGCTTGCCAACTAAAACTCACTACCTGGGTCTGACTGAGCTCTGGTGAGGCTCTTCACAACTAGGGTTCTTCGACAACCCTCGACACACACTGTCGTCAAACGGTCTAACCGCCAACTGCCTGAACAAACAACTCCTTTTTCCAGCATCTCAACCATGCTGGCCTGCTCTTAACCTCGAAACCAAAAAGACCGTAAACGCTTGAATGTGTCATCCTCCTACTCAAAGCATCGACCACAATGTAGCTTCCACCTGGGTAAGGATTCCGAGCAACACTCTTAGCAATCTGCGATCGGGAACTACGTGGCTTCGCTACAACCACCATTTGTTCAGTACCATCTGAACTCCAACCATGAACACAAGAGGTTCCACCAGCCAAGCTTAGGTTCAACTTAACAAACTTGCCTAAGCAACAACCCAACTACGAGCACGGTATCCTTACAACCTCAACTAAAGCCTTACAACATCCACCTGGAGTCCAACTTCTCCAAGAACCGAGCACCGCTTCTCCAATGCAAACCCTACATGGTTCTCAAACTCTCGCCACGGAACAAACTACACAAAACACACTTGTGCACAACTCTCAACCTTTCTTCAGAGATCCAAGACTAACAGGTGCTTTCCAAAAGGCAACACTAACTCCTGGCAGAGGTACAATCAACCCAAGGAACATCAAAAGTTCCATCTCCACACGATACTCGAAGCTGAGGCAACCTTGCTCTACTAAAGCATAACAATGCCAAACCGAACTTACTTTATACCAAGGCTCTACTAAGGGAGCATACCCATAAGGCGTCCAACTCATCTCATAAGGCATCCAGCTCATCTCATAGGCATCCAACTCATCTCATAAGCATTCAACTCACGGCTCGTCTGCTGGACCAAACTCGCATCTACAATGCTCACTCAACTCAGGTTTAGGCACCCGAAGGTAGTGGACCGCACTACCAACCACAAAGATCTCTTGGCCTTAGCACTAGCGTGAGACTCACACGCACTAACACTTACCAACCGTCAACCTGCTGACTTACTCGACCCTCAGTAACACTGGGAAGAGGCTCCAGCTCCTCTCGAACATCCTTTCGCTTGTAGTCCTTCGACTACCACTGAACTAGCCCTCTTGCACGACCTAAACATGTGCAACTGCCACAAACGAACCCAAAGACTAAAGGAGTGCGCTGAACTCCGGACGAATTACAGAACCATCTGTCCTACTCGTGCCAAACTCAGGCCTGAACCAGACTTAGAGCCAAAGCAGCACACCAACCAATGCACCTCAAGTGCCACTACTACCAAATCCACATCTTACTACAAATGGGGCCAACAAGGTCACAACCTCAAGTGACAAAAACTATGGCGAGGCATACAAGAGCTTAACTCAAACAACCATGCCTAAGGCATCTCATCAAACCGAAGTCTCACTGCCTACTCTTGCATCTCCACATGATGCTCAACAAAACTCTGGCCGGCTCTCTCAACATGCAGCAGCTAGCCCTACTCTAGTGCTCACCAAAAGAAGAGTGCTCAACTCTACTAAACAACTGAGGAAACCACCAACGGATCACGTCCAGCAAAACAACAACAAATTACAAGAGCACAAAGTTGTCTCAGCAACCTCCTCGAAGGCTACCAACTCTGCGGCTACTCACTGGGCAATCAACAATCTGCTAAGGTTCAAGATCCACACCTGAACTACCCAGGCTAGTCCACTCTAGAACCTGCTCCACAAGCATCAACATTAGCACAAGCCAAAGCTAACTCCTCTCTTGGAGTGGTACTCCAGGGCAAAACACCTCCACCCTCTCTCTAGGGGAAAACAACAGCTGGGCCACACCGCAAGGGCCTACGGGAGTCTAATCTCTGCCTCTCTCTAGGGCGGTGTCCCAGCCGTATCTCGAATCTATCTGGATACCCTGACAAGCTGCAAACATACATCTTACACTGCGGGAAGTTGGTATGATGGTGCTCAAGACCCAAACCAACAACGAGTCAGAACCTGCTCGTCTCCGCTCCACAACACTAAACAAGGCATACACTAGATAAAAGGTATTGCAAATTCTTAACCCTTTTCTAAAAACAGTAAACTTAGGCGTACCTGATGACTGTCGGAGTGCTGGTGATCATGGGAAAACGACCTACAACAAAAGGTCAGTCTACATAATCTATGACTCTGAGCTCTGATACCAACTGTAAAGACCCGACCCAAAAGGGGCTCTAAATGGGCCTTTACCCCAATGCATGTATTCAAAGTAAAGGACAATATGCAAATATGAGTTCGGATTCCAATTAAAACTTAAAACATTCAACAATCAAACGATGAAATCATAATAGTTCATCAAACTCGCTTCTGTCTCCAAGTACTGCTTGGGACAAATACATTTCCAAAGTTTACTATGATCAGAGATTTATTAAAATCATTCAAACCTTCTCAGATACAACAATGCTGGAATCCACAAAACATTGAGAAAACATCCTAGAGCTCCGTGCCCGACTACATGCATTCAGGGTAAAATAAAAAGACAAGAGTCATAACATAAAAGTCAGAGACGACAGCAGGTTCCCATGATCACAGCTCCTCCTTCAGCCATCCTGTCTCGCACCTTGGTTACCTGTGGAAAACCACAAAATAAGGGTGAGTAACGAATTACTCAGTAAGAATCCCCAACTGGGGTACAATACGATATACATGGTCATCTAGAAGAATGTATGCAAGCTATGAATATAAACACAGAATAGAGCACATAGCTTAAATCCACAATAATCTTCAGATGCCAACTCAGGGTCTTAGTCCGGAATAATCCACACCACACAATACGCCCAATACGAGAAACAAGTCCCGGCCTCACTGTCTCATCGTACGAAAGGTGCACTCGCTCACAATCCCGAGGAGCTCTCCGATGGCTGCTGTAATGAGCGTATGCGCCGCACCGCATGCTACCGCAACTCGGGGTTGTCGGCCCAGTGGCAAGCCGCCCCGTGTCCATCACCATGCCTAACTAAATCTCCGGATCGGTGTCACCGACATAGGGTGTGAGAGACGAACACGTGAACTATGTCACCTGAACCACGGCACCGAGGCTAAGGAATCGGTCGTGGTAGGCTTACACCATGAAGCCGCCCTTGCCCTAACACCGGCAATCAAGGGCTACGCCGAACACGCTGGACGAGGACGTGCGGTTTCGGAGGACGAGGCAATGCCAAGTCATCATCCCGACCGCTGGGGCATTGCGCGAACTACTACCCTCACCCAAGATTGCAGGGCCTACCGGTCGGGTTAGCTAAACCCTCACGGGGTCCAGGGACGGAGTACTACCTCGTACGTCCCTGCCATGGATGAAAGATACTTTATGCATTCGGGCCCGGATGATGCTACCTACCTACACTCTAACATATCATATCAATAACTTACAATCCAATACGTGCTCAACAGATACAACGAACCTAGCAGGATACTACGAAACAAGAACAGATACGAGCATGCTAGAATGGAACAACCTAGCATGGACTAACATGAGAAACAACATAAGGAATCATGCGACGGGAATTCGCAATGAGCACCTAACACTATACATGCGCGATAATCACAAACAAACATACAAACAACAATCACATATAATACCGCAGGGCCCACACAACTCCGGTAAGAAATCCTTACCTTGGTCGGGAGGCTTCTACACACAAATCCTAAGCTGCGGACAATCCCGAGCTAGCGAACGGGAACCTAGCAAACACAATAATAATCAATATCTATATGCCTAAAAATACTAAAACAGCAGGCTCGGCTCGGGAGCACTCACACAGCACGACGACATGAGGCTAGGCGCTTCTTGCGGCGCATCTTGGTGCAGCTGGCGCTACTGGGCTGGCGCGCCCGAAGCGGCTGCGAGCACGGACAATGGCCCCACGACACACGGCGAGGCGGCGCGTGGGCGCTAGGTGTGCGAAGCGGACGCGGAAGAGCGGCTGGGCGCGCGGGCGTGCGGCGCGAGGCTACGACTGCGACAGCGTGCGACAGGGGCCTGGCGCGCGATGGCTGCGACTGCGTGTGACCGGCGATCTGGCGCGCGATGAAGAGGCTGCCGGCGACCTTGGGCGAGCTGAGCTGCTGCTGTGAGTGACGGACGGAGGGCTGGGCGACTTCGGGCTACCTGGCTCATTGGCCGACCGGCTTTGGCGTGCGCGGCGGGCCGCCGGCGATCTGGGCAGCCTGCAACAAACACACTCACACAAGCACTCCTTCTTACCTTCGGCCTGCAAAAACACCCGATCGAGAAGAGGAAGAGGATGAAGACTTACCCGGGATGACGAACGAACCTCGGAGTTGCAAAGAGAATGAAAATCGGCTAGAGAAGGCTATGGAGACAAGCTTGGACGGCAAAGGGGGTGTGTTGGAGAAGAAGAACAAAACCTAATTTCTTTTTCATTTAACCAAATGCACCAAAAACTCCAAAGATCCAAGGGTAACTAAGATATGACGCGGAAAGAGTAATAATAACACCTGGTGGCTTACTTGGCAAGGCTCTCTTCTAGCACACAAGGCCACCCTGGCTTGAACCCCGGCTGCAACACAATTTCCTATATTTTTACTTTTGCATCTATCCTTGCTCAAACCCATCCACAAAGCCTCAAAAACCGACATAAACCCATCCAATAATTTTAGCAACTGGAAAAAGACATAAACGGCCCTGACGGCCCGACCAAATTACCAAAATACCCTTAGGGCATACCTCGAAGACCGGGATGAAAACCTGGGCCGTTACACTTACACTCCCTAGAAGCACTATGATGCCCATCGGGGACTTACACCCACTGACCTACACTAACAGTTCCTAACAGTCTCCTAAACACAATCTTACAGATAGCAGTGCAACAGGCAGAGATCTATGACTATACTGCACTAGCAGGTTCTACGGAACGTAAACAGGAAACATGGATTTGCCAAAGTAAGAAATACACCTAGCATGGCTCTAAGAAACTTCAAACAGGAAACATGGATAAACAATGAACACGCCGGCATTTCAGAAACAAGAATCCTATCACTAGAACACTCATACATGCTTGCAAGATATACATATGCTTTCAGGGTATTTTCGCAGGGCCCACACAACTCCAGTAAGAAATCCTTACCTGAACGAGCATAAATAAAAATAGTAAATTGCTCTTGGAGCTGCAGAGACACACCACCTAGGCATATGACAGGTAATAAACACGTATTAAACACTATTTGAATATAGTAATAAACACGTATTAAAGGCTTGGGGAAGTTGATACCCTAAAATGGAAGAAAAAGGTCTCGGATCTTGGCCTCGGCGAAGGTGTTGGCAAAGGCTTCGCGGCTGCGAAGCTTGGCGAGAGCGAAGGCGATGCTGCGGAAGCGAGGCTTGGCGAGAGCGAAGGCGATGCTGCGACGACGAGGCTTGGTGAAAGCGAAGGCGAAGGACTCAGCTGCGGTGTTTGCTGGGGCGAACGGGCGTGCAACCAGGCGAAGCTTGCTCAGGCTCGGCGAAATTGCTCGGCGACGGCGAAATTGAGAGAGAATCTCTTGGGTGGGATTTTGAGAAAATGGGAAAAAGAGTTTACAAATGGGCTAAGCCCCCTATTTATAGGCAAATATTGATAACTATAATTACAAAACTGCCCCTAAGAGTAAAAATGACCAAAATGCCCTTTAGAGGTTTAAACGGCCCTAACGACCCAACCGGCCAAAAAACTCACCGAACATATTTGGGGAACCGGAACGGAGAACTGGGCCGTTACAATAGAAACTGTCACAAGCGCTGTCATGAACCATCTGTGGTTGTAAAGATTCTTTACCTAGCTATTGTGGGATCAACAAATATGAATGCAATCTTTTTCGTGTCAAATAACTGTATTCAAAACATCATCCAAGGTTCGGCAAATAGAGCTTTTTTATTATTAATCAACGCTCACAGATAATCTCAACAAATCAAACAAAAGGAGGGGTTTATAAAACAAACATTACAATCCCACAAACAAAGTAACTAACATGACCAATGACCAATGTGGTTATTGGTTGGTTCCAAATATGAAAAATCATAACATTTCAGTATTAGGTTTAAAAATCCAAGCTAAGATAAAATGATTGTCTTCTCAAAATAAAACCATTATGCAGCTTAACCTTTGCTTTGAAGGAGTTGTACCAAGCATTACCTCAAATATAGTATAAGTTCAAAATTGAGTGGAGTAAAAGTCATAGTTGGTCTCCACAAATAAAAGGGTGGTAGAGTTGTGTCATTTTGGATTGAGTGTGACTTCTTTAGCCAAAGTGTATATGAAATTTTGAAAAAGTTTTCTTCTTTTGTATCTCACAGCCTAATTTGCCCCCAGCAAGACATTTGGAAGGAATAATATAATATTAATTTACTTTCGATTGATAGTTTTTTTTTTTAAATAAATTTATTTTTTGAGTCGATACATTCGAAATTCTTAACAAAATTTAAAAAAGAAAAGAAGTTTTCAAAAACTATTTATTTAGTTTAAAAAATTAGCTTGAATTTTTTAAAGAAAATATACGTAAAAAGTAGAGAATTTACCATCCGCACATTCTACCTCTTGTATTATATTTGCAGTATAATTTTTAAAATAATTCATTTATAATACATTATTTTTTATCACTTAACTAGTGATAGAATTCAATTTGGATTTCTATCACTGATAAAGAACATAAGCAGTGATAGAATGAATTTATCATTGATTGAATTCTATTACAAATAAAACTCAATCAGTGATAGAATTCAATTTGAATTTTCTACTACAATGAATTAGTTTTAATTTTGTGTTATAGATGAAAATATTTTGTCTTTTTTTGTTATACCTTCAAAATTCCCTAAAAAGTAAATAACAAATTTTAAAAAGCATGTAATCTCTTATTCTAATAATTGCAAAGCTGAGTGCTTTTAGCAAAAAAAAAATCAAAATAAAAATAATTATTACTTATTCCATCGTATAAAAATAGAGAGATTCAAATTTATAACATGAACTCGTGACCTTGATATTAAACTTAATTTCTACCAAACAATGAAAGCCACCGACCCTTGCGTAACATTTCCATTTAATACACAGGTAAGGGTTCAGAAATTAATGATCTGAAAACAAATATTTGAAAACAAGATATCAAATAAAAAACAGTTCTGTTTCATGTTGTAAGTGGTTTCCAATATATCTTTGAGAGTAGATTTATAAAGCCAATCAAAAGTACGACTGATAAAATAATAATAATCGTATTGATTACCCATAGCCTTGACAATAGTTCAACAATTTACTACCCTCAATAATTTATAGATTATGAATTTTGATCTTCCATCCCAATTTTTATAACTAAAAAAATTCATTATCATCTAAGTATTTTTCTTTAAAAAAAAAAACAAATTAAGTATTCAGTTGTTTTTAAAATGTACCTACTTGAATTCAACCTTGAGTCCAAGAAACCAAATTAAATTTAAATTTAAGTGAAAACTATCTTTTCAATCCATACCTTTTAGTTGGAGTTTCACTTTAGGACATATGTTACAAAATCAAACACTTTTATCCCTCACATTTCAATAATACTCCATTTTAGTCATTAAGTTTTGTTATTTAAAAGATTTAATAAAATTAAGTTGAAGTTCTATTTAAAAGAGAAGGCATTTTGGAGTTAAGTTCAAATGGAGGGGTAAATGGGTCTTTTGTCCATTGATATTTAAGTGAAATGATGAGATTGTGGAACCCTAAGTGTAGAGTTATTGTTCACGCACTCTTCATTTTCCATCTTCCCCAACATTTTCGTTCTTCTTGTTTGTCGCTGCCAAGTTTAGAGATCCATCGAGTGGTTCTTCATGGGTTAGTCACGAGCATCGAGCATTCGCTGTTGTTGTCGCGTGGGTCAACGAGGTTGCAACGTTGTTGGCGTTGGTTCTTTGTGGTCGGAGTGTGCAGTCGAAAGGGTTTCATCGTCGTTTGGGTCGATCTTCATCATTGTAGGTCACTAGAGTCACGCCTTCTGCCGTTGCGAGGAGAGCTCGTCGGCACTGTTCTAGTCAGTAGCTGTCGTGAAGCGTAGTTGTAGGTGAGTTATTTATCATCTCCATGGTTTAGTTGATGCCATCTCAAGGTAGAAGAAGAGTGATGTTTGATTAAAGGTTGAAGATATTTTAAATGTGATGTAAGCTTGTTTGGTTGTGGTTTAAACTCATTTAAGTTGGGGTTATAGGTTGTTTGTTTAGTGGGTTAAAGTTATTTAAGTTGTGGATTAAGGGTGTTTTTTTGCTAGTTTATGGGTATTTAAGTTATGGTTTACAGTGTTTGGTTGGGGGTTTAAAGGAATTCCAAATGAGTTTTAAGCTTGTTTGGCTTAAAGGTTAAGTTAATTAAAACGTGGATTAAAGCTGTTTGAATCCAAATGTAATGCTTATTTGGAGTAAGAATAGGCAATGTTTTGTTATGAGTTTAGTGACTGTTTGGTTTAAGTTGTAAGTTGACCAGATTTGACCCGAGCTATTTTTCATTCTTCGACCCAAGTTTGTAAGGTGCGTAATGCCACTAGGAGTCACCGAGGCACGATTTTTTAGGTTCTTCACTGTTTGATAATTTTGATATTCTTGATCCGATTTTGATGGTCTGAGGTGCTAGTTTTGACTAGTTTGTTCGTTTCAGGGCTCAGAGTTGTTGTCAGCTATTTGGAGCTACCAAGGGTTCGTTGAGGGTAGTTAGAAGATTCGGCCAAGTAAGGGACCCTTTACCCCCTCCTCGAGGCCTGTGGTTAATACATGTATTGGATTGCTTGTATTGATTTACTTGTCCTGATTGTAGCCTGATTTATGTGATTGTACGCAATACTGATTGTATTGTGAGCATGCAATATGTCTTTTGATATTGACGATTTATCATATGCATATTGTTTAATGTTGCATGATGAATCTCATGTCCCCTAGTTGTGGACTTGTCTATGTTTGACATGACTTGATGCCTCGATTAGGCCTGATCAAGTCACTAGACAGAGACAGGTACTAGTAGACCAGTGTGGATGATGATGTTCTAGGCTCACATTATAAATTGAGACGACACCCTTGAGTTAGGACTTTCGTGGATGGCGGCAGACCGGTCTTAACAACCATTTACTAACAGCCTAGGAAACTCTTCAGGTTTATGGTATGGGCTACGATGCCCTTGGTGAGTCGTGTCAAATCCACCCCTCATCGCGAAAAAGGGGCCTGTTAGTCAATAAGTACCTCTGCTCGCCATATCCTTCGGCTTAGAGTAGGTTCCCAAATTTCCCTAGAGTCAGAGGACTCCTTTGAACTATGGGTCTTCAGGTTTTTACCTTTAGACTACTCTACGTGGTGCAAGTTAAGGACGAGTTCCTAATCTGTCACCTAGAAGCTTGGGTTCTGATAACCCTTCGGTTGTTCTATTGATCATCCTTGTTTGTTGATACTTGTGATTTGGTGCATGTCTATGCCCCAAGGTGGGGGATCCTTACTGAGTTTCAAAACTCACCATTTCCACTGTGGAATACCACAAGTACTATGAGATTGTATTGAGATGGATGACCGGACGAGCTAGAGATGACCATGGGACCCGCTACATTATTCTGTTTAGAGTTTTTTAAATTTCTTCTTTATGCATGAACTATTTCGGGGCATGATAAGTTGAACATGTTTTACTAAGCTTTTATGTTTTTACTTTTAGGTACCCTATGACTGTTTTAATGAATTTATGTTTTTTATAAACTTGTTCTTCTGAGTTGTTTTAAAGAGGTTTTGTTTTAAATTTACATGTCTAGGATGTCAAGTACTATATTCATGCATTTAAAGATAATGACTAGGTTCATACCCTAGTTTGGGTCAGGTCCTTATAGTTGGTATTAGAGCTTAGAGTCATAGATTTTGTAGACTAGCTTAGATCGTAGGCTATTGTGTTTGGTCCTCGTGGTCTTCAGCTACTCATCTCCATCAGATATCTTGGTAGTGGATTAAGGATTTTTAAAGAATTTTTTGGTTATGATAAACAATGTTTGTTTATTGCATGTTATTGTTTATTATCATGCTTTCGGAGGGGACTGAGATGTCCCTAAGTCTGTTGTAAACTGTTGAGATTCCTAATAGAGTTACTAGAAGTTAAGGGTCAAGAGCGGTTGTGTAGTGTGAGCTTTTGAGCTTTGGAGGGGCATCAGTCTTGGGGTGCAGTCTTCTAGAGGTCAGCATGAGGTACAATCCTACAATTGGAGCAGTAGAGACATCCAATGTTGTTACTCATGCTACAGTTGCCAGAATTGGGCTGAAAGATGAGTTGTTGGCTGTTTTGCAAGTTATAAAGTAGTTTAGAGATCTCTACAGAGTGTGCAAGACGTTGATCAGGTGTCTACACCAATTGTAGATTCTCAGGTTGGGAGCGTGATGAAAATTGCTGAAATTTTCAAAGATCTTAAAAGAGTTAAAAGTGGGTTCCTTACCACTTCTGTTGGATTGCTTGAGAATTCCTTAAGTAGCTGAGGCGTGGTTGTCACAGTTTGAGAGGATCCTCTACCACAAGGTCTGCTCAGAGGGGTAGAAGTTTCGATTTGATGTTTCCCTTGAAAGTTGAGGCAAAGGTCTAGTGATAGTCTTTGTTGAGTACTGAGCCAGAGAGTTTGACCGTTTTAGTTTGATAACCATGAAGAGTTGTTTCTTGGATGGTGTTGTCAGATGTTGATAAGTAGAGGCGTTAGCTCAGATCCCCCTACTATCAGTAGGGGAAAGATGCAGTGTCAGTTTTCGAGATAAATTATTTAGACTTGCAAGGTTTGCTAAGGAATTTATCCATGTTGCTTGGAAAAAAGGAAGTCTTGGATTATCGGATCGTTGGAGTCAGCAGACAAGTTTAAAGATTTGATGAGTTTAAATCAAAGCTAGATAACGGGTTGTGTTTGGGGAATCATCAATTGTCGTCTGATAACTCTCAAAGAGAGCATATTTTAGGCTATTTAGATTGCATTATTTTAATACTTAGGTAAAGAATATCTGCGTCCTAAGAGGGAATGTGGAGAAATAACTTAGAAAATCAGCATGCATTCATAATATCGCATCAAACGAATGAATCTGCGCTTTATCGCAAAATAACTGTGCCTAATTTACGATTTTTAGCAGGATTTTGCATAGCAACAATGAAAATGCAATGATGCGAACGTTGATCGGATTACGCAAATATGCTGAACCCAAGAAGGAATTACGATCGACAAAGTGTCGTCTACAAGGAAAGAATCAGAAGAATCAACTATGTAATCAAGGCAATGGCAATCGAACAAATCCTGACGGAAATCATGGAATATGCATTGATGATGATTTGTACAGCTGACCTCTACTTGCGGACCATGAAATCCAATCCTATAAATACCAAAGCAAGGAGTGGAATCCATTGAGCTAGTCAGTTGGCCATAAGCCGATTGAGAGACTTGAGTCTACTGTAGAGAAGCTGATGGTCGTGCTGTAGGAACTGATGACAAGAGAACTACTCACCTTCAACCGTGCCAATTCCATTTATTGTTTTTATTAAGAGTAGTTGTAGTATTTAAAAATTATTTTAGTAGTAATAAAATCGTCTGGTTTAAACTTCTATTTGGTGTTTATTTAATATGATTACGTTATAGGAGTTTATGATGATTATGTTATTAGTGTAGGTCTTTGAATGTTACACTGCTGAATATTTATATATATATATGTGTGTGTGTGTGTGTGTGTGTGTGTCGATTAGCTACCCACACATGTACCTTGCGATGAATCAGAAGAGGAATCCATGTTGACCTAGTACGCTACTTTAGGTTGACTGGATAGTTGTTCATCATTTAGAGAGTTAGGAATAACTTCACTACTGCTTACGTCACCTTGTGCTTAGTATGGTGTTCACAGCGGAAGCTGGTTCACTCATAAATCATGAGTCACGGAAGTGATAATTGTTAGGGAAGTAAGACATTCACTGGCTAGTCCGCACTCTTAGTATTTTCTAGGATTTATTTCTTTACTGCATTTTATTTTATCTTATTAAACAAAACATGCATTTTATTTCTTTAGTGCATTTTATTTGATCTTATTAAACAAAACAAAACCACTTCAAATATACATTTATTTACTTTTTCGCACGACTCTAACTTAAGTGATATTTTCTCTAGACATCAATCTTTGTGGGATCGATAAAACTATACACTTATTTCTTGCTACAATTTCCAACCGTGTATACTTGCAGGTAAGTGATTCCTATTGCGTTTCGCATAAGAATTAGTTACTGTTCAATATATTAGTAATGGAATCGCGAGGTCATCGCCCATGGCTTCCTGTGAGTGAGTCAAATTTGATTATTGGTTCGAGTGGTGGCCAGAGAACCATGTTGTGATTGCTAGCAGTTGTAAGTAAGTGATTTTGGGCGTCTTGGAAATTCGAGCTTACAGTTTAGAGATAAGAAACTAGAGAGAGTCTTCTGTCGGTTTCGACCTTGAAGGTAAGGAAGGTGATAGCAAAAGGAGTGTGGGCTTTCTAGCCTGGGTATAAAGAGTAGAAAGCTTTTTCTGAGCTGTCAGTTCAGTTCCAGTAGTGAGTAAGTTTCTTGTATGTTTCTAGGGGATCTGCCAGATTGCCTCCACCTCGAGCAGTGTTCTTTTAGGCTAATCATAACCACGTTTGAACACAAGTCCCAGCTTCCATATAGGACGCACTAATCAAGTTTTTGGCACCGCTGCCTGGGACTGCGCAATTTTATTTTTGAGCCAAGAGTGTTTAGAATATAAAATAAATAAATATATATTTATTTATTTATTTATTTATTTGTGACAGTTCATTTGTCAACATTTCAGGCGTACTATTGCATGAACGCTTCTCTTGTGTTTGATCTAAAACCCAAACGAACCCTTCGAAGGAGGAGACGTTAACAAAGAAGGAATACTCACAACGAGACAGATCCTATGGCACAACAGCAACCTGGAATGATGAACCCACCCACAGTAGCTGCAGCATGAGTGGAACGAGGAGCAAAGGAAGATCACAATCTGCCACCATAACATGAGGTAGATGAGAGAGATAAAGCCATGCGAACGCAACAGGGAGACTTCACTTATTTGACATACCCAGGTATGGATAGATTAAACGGTGGAGGTAGACGCCCCGTATTAACCAATAATATGTATAACATGCTAAAAATCAATTAACCTTATAGGGGACTTCCATCGACAGATCTGCATCAGTATTTATGAAATTTTTTTAGCTTTTAACGATGCTCACCAGGAAGTTGGCGTTTCATTAGAAGACACCCAACTGTTTATGTTCCCATATTCCTTACGGTATAAAGCCAGATACTTGATAAATACATTGCAAAGTACTTACACTTGGAGAAAAATGGTCGATAGTTTCTCAGTGAAATATTACCCGAGCACGCATAACATGAAATCACCAGCTTTACACAAGAACCTGATGAAACTATAGGAGGAGCATGGGAACGGTACAAGGAGCTTATAGCGAAATGTTCGTACCATGGCCTGTCTTATACACTTTAAATCGAACACTTCTACAATGGGCTAACTGAAGCAGACAAAACAATTCTTAACGCAACAGCAGGAGGTTGTTTAGTGGACAGAATATATAATCAAGCTTATAAGATAATCGAAACAACCACTAAGAATCACGCCCCTAGGGTAAGTAGAGGTTGTACCCAAGAAAAAAGAAGGAAGCAAGTTCGAGCTGAGTGAAATGACCGCCATAAAAGCTCAGTTGGCCACTCTAACTAATACAATGAAGAACGTACAAATGACAACACCTCATAACGCATCAGCAGTTGAGAAATCAACTCCTTAATTCTTCGCACTATGTGGGGGTGATCATGCGTACGAGCTCTGCAGTGAGAATTCGGTGTCTGTCAATTACATTAGAAATTCTAATTCGCGCCAGTCATACAATTCCTACTCGAACACATACAATGCTGGATGGAAACAACACCCAAATTTCTCATGGGGAGGATAGAGCAACAATGTTAATCAAATGGGACAACAGCGCACACCTCTGAATTCGGGAAGCACCCATCAGCAGACTATGCGGACAGGTTCAACACTAAATGATTACATGGCAAAGAATGACATGGTCATAATGGAGCTGCAAATAGGACAAATCAACAAATAGAATATCTTAATAATTCAGCAAGCAACACTTCGAGCAGTGGAGCTGCAAATAGGACAAATCGTCGCAGATTTGAAGGCTAGACCACTAGGACAATTACCTTCAGATACAGAAGGATCTAGGCAAAATGGAAAAGAACAAGTCCATGCAGTTGATTTACGAAGCGGAAAACCATTGGTGGACAGTGAAGAAATCAAGAATTTTCTAGGAACAAAGGTTACATCAACCCCACTGAACAAGCCATTATAGGATGACGAGGAGGCCATCACGAAAAAAACGGAGGAGAGAATAAAGAGAAACCATTACCTCTTTACCAACCACCACCGCCACCGTACCCTCAAAGGCTTAAACGAAAGGGAAATGAGTCGAATTATGAAAAATTCATGGATATTCTGAAACAAATCCACATTAACATACATCTAGTTGATGCACTTCGACAAATGTCGAACTATATGAAATTCTTGAAGGATGTATTTAAGGAAAAATGTAAATTCGAGGAATTCAAGGTAGTAGCATTGAATGAGGAATGTATTGCGATTATTCAAAATAAAATTCCCAAGAAAGAAGTCGATCCAGGACAGTTTACCATTCCGGTAAAAATCGGTAGCCATCACATTGGGCGAGCACTGTGCGATTTAGGTGTTGACATAAATCTGATGCCCCTATCTATTTATAAGAAATTTCAAACTAGGTGAAGCAAGGCCAACAACAGCCACGATTCAACTTGCCGATAGGTCGATAACTCGTCATAACAGAAAAATTGAAGACATCCTAGTTCAGGTCGAAAAGTTCGTTTTTCCCACGGATTTTATCATTCTAGACTCTAGACTACGAAGCAGATCTAGAAGTTCCAATCATTTTGCGACGACCATTTTTTAATATTGGGCGCACATTAGTAGATGTCTACGAAGGAACAATCACCTTAAGGATGAACAACCAGCAGATTCAGTACAACATATTCAACTCGATGAAGCAGCCTCACATAGAAGATAACTCTGATGTCAACCACCTAAAAGTACTACTGGAATAAGCAATTATATCCAAGCAACAGCAGGAATGGTTGATTATTGAGGACCACATCGAGGAAGTAGAGGATTTGCAGGGTAACGAAATGGAGGATGCAACAAACAGAGTGCATTATTATGAAGTACTGAATATGGGAACAAACTGCAAGCAACATCCTTCAGTAGATGAACCTCCTTCGTCGGAACTAAAACCTCTACCTGATCATCTAAAGTATGCCTACCTTGGAGAAAAGGAGATATTACCAGTTGTCATATCTTTGAAACTAACCATGGAGCACGAGCAAGCACTACTGACACTACTCGCAGAGCACAAAAGGGTAATTGGATGGACTCTAGCATATATAATAGGCATTAACCCTACGTTTTGTATGCACAAAATCATTCTCGAGGATGATGTCAGAACATCAGTGGAACATCAAAGACGATTAAACCCTGCCATGAAGGAGTAGTAAAGAAGGAAATTCTGAAATGGTTAGATGCTGGGATCATCTATCCCATATCAGATAGTCAGTGGGTTAGTCAAATACAGTGCGTACCTAAAAAAGGAGGCACCACCGTCGTTCGTAATGAGAAAAATGAATTAATTGCCACACGGATGGTTACAAGATGGCGAGTGTGCATGGACTACCGCAAGTTGAATATAGCAACAAGGAAGGATCATTTTTCATTACCTTATATCGACCAAATGTTAGATCGCATCGCAGGAAAAGAGTATTACTATTTCCTAGACGGATATTCTGGCTACAATCAAATCACGATAGACCCTAAGGACCAGGAGAAAACTACGTTCACCTGCCCCTATGGAACATTCGCCTTCAAAAGAATGTCGTTTGGATTATGTAACGCACCCGCCACCTTCCAAAGATGTATGATTTCAATTTTCTCAGACATGCTCGAAGAAGTTATGGAATTCTTTATGGATGACTTTACAGTATTTGGACACAACTTTCGTAATTGTTTAGCAAACCTTGAGAAAGTGTTTCACCGATGCGAAGAAACAAACTTAGTACTTAACTGGGAGAAGTGCCATTTCATGGTAACCGAAGACATTGTCCTTGGGCACAAAATCTCCAAGAAAGGAATGGAGGTTGATCAAGAAAAAAGTGGAGGCAATAGAAAAATTAGAGCCACCACAGAACGTGAAAAGCGTGCGCAATTTCTTAGGCCATGTTGGGTTTTACAGGCGATTCATTAAGGATTTCTCAAAAATAGCGAAACCCATGTGTGAACTCCTGAAAATGGAGATAACCTTTAATTTCGACGCACGCTGTCTTCAAGCATTTGATAAATTAAAAAGGGCTCTGATTGCTGCACCGATAATGATAACGCCTGATTGGGGAAAACCATTTGAGCTCATGTGCGACGCCAGTGACTATGTAATAGGAGCTATCCTAGGACAAAAAGGATAAAAGCTAATCCATCCTATTTACTACCCGAGTAGAACTCTAACGAAAGCACAACAGAACTACACAACTACAGAGAAAGAGTTTCTGGCAATAATAGACGCATTGGAAAATTTTTGTTCCTACCTAGTCAGATCGAAAGTAACCGTGTTCACTGACCATGCTGCTATAAGATACTTAATGAGCAAAGCTAATACAAAACCAAGGTTGATTAGATGGATACTTCTTCTGCAAGAGTTTGACATAAAAATCAAGGACAAAAATGGAAAGTTTTTTCATTAGAAAAATTCCCTACACAACTATGCTTAGCATATTAGAAAAATTCCATAATGAGAAAGTTTTTTCATTGAAGATAATAGAAGAAAGAAATTCCCCTTGGTTCGCAGACATTGCCAATTATTTAGCAAGCCATATCATTCCATCCCAGATGATGCAACAGCAAGCAAAACGCTTCTTCCATGACGCGAAATTCTATTTCTGTGATGAACCGTAACTTTATAGGCAATGTCCTGACGGGATAATACGTCGATGTGTAGAAGAGCATGAGAAGAACACAATTCTGGAATCATGCCATGCATCGCTTTACGGAGAACATTTCAGAGGAATACGAACTGCAGCAAAGATTTTTCAATCTGGCTAGTTTTGGCCTAGCGTATTTAAGGATGCGCATCACTATGCGAAGATATGAGATAAGTGCCAACGGAAAGGAAACATAGGAAAAAGAGACGAAATTTCATTGACTTCGATCATAGAGGTTAAGTTATTTGATGTCTGGGGAATCGTTTTCATGAGCTCATTTTCCTCCTTCAAGTGGAAATTTCTACATTCTGCTAGCGGTTCATTACGTGTCAAAATGGATAGAAGCAGTGGCTACACCTAAGAATGATGTTAGGACTGTTATAAGATTCCTTTACAGGAATATTTTTACAAAGTTTGGAATGCCATGAGCAATCATTAGTGATGAAGAGACACATTTCATAAACAGAGCAATGTCACATGCGCTGCATAAGTACAACATCAAGCATCGTATTGCAACACCCTATCATCCCCAAACCAATGGACAAGACAAAATTTCAAACCGAGAAATCAAAGGAATTCTAGAGAAAGTAATGGGACCCAACCGGAAGGATTGGTCCATGCGATTAGATGATGCACTTTGGGCTTATAGAATAACATTGAAAACGCCGCTGAATATGTCACCTTATAGGATAGTGTATGGGAAAGCATGTTACTTACCAATCGAGCTAGAGCATAAAGCTTACTGGGCACTATAAAGATTAAATTTAGATCTTCAGAAAGCAGGAGTAGTATGAATGATGCAATTGCTCAATTTAGAAGAGCATAGACTCTTTTCGTATGAAAATGTGAGCATAAACTCTTTTCTTATAGAATAGCATTGAAAACGCCGCTAAATATGCCACGTTATAGGATAGTGTATGGGAAAGCATGTTACTTACCAATCGAGCTAGAGCTAGGTTACTGGGCTCTAAAAATTTTAAATTTAGATCTTTAGAAAGCAGGAGCAGTATGAATGATGCAATTGCTCAATTTAGAAGAGCATAGACTCTTTTCATATGAAAATGTGAGGCTATACAAGGAGAAAACCAAGAGATGGCATGATCGACGGCTGAACCCTCGTACTTTCGAGGTTGGACAGAAAGTGTTATTATTTAACTCTAGACTTTTTTTTTTCAGGAAAGCTCAAATCCAAGTGGGTCTGGACCATTCTATATTACACAAGTAAAAATAGGAGAAGCAGTCTAGATCAAGAAAGAAGCCACTGGGAATGAATTCGCGGTCAATGGCCAAAGATTAAAGCATTACTAGAATGAGGATGTCCAATGTAGAATATCTTCATTTGCATTGATTGAAGAATGAGGGCACAAGCATGCTAATGGAGCTAGAACGTAACTTTACCCTTGCATGCTAAATTTTAATATTTCTTGTCTGCTTATGCTAGAAGTTTATATTAATTTATTTTCATTTTATTTTTCATTTTATTTAATTTTATTGTACCACAATTTCTGAATTCCAATAAATTAGTAAATCTCATTAACCATCATATCAATTATTAACTACGGACGGATGTCGAGCAACCGAATCGCAAACGTTTCGATCCAACGGTGTGCAGAGATAACACAGCTACCAAAAGCCCAATCGTCGCTCTAACCTAAGCAACGATTGAAATGTGATCTTCATTTCGATGGTTAAAACCCCTGCAAGAAATGGACATTTGCCTATTCATTGCAACTCAACTATCTCTATCTTGCAAATCCCCTACCACCTTCACCATGGTACGAAGACTTGC
The DNA here is from genome assembly GCA_036507275.1 of Sicyos edulis. Taxonomy (NCBI): domain Eukaryota; kingdom Viridiplantae; phylum Streptophyta; class Magnoliopsida; order Cucurbitales; family Cucurbitaceae; genus Sicyos; species Sicyos edulis. The sequence goes on from CM071848.1 coordinate 22,805,660, forward strand.
AACCACTTACCCAAAAATTTGGCAAAAGGCTAGAACAACAAGAGGAAGTAGACCACAATCAAGAGCCCGAATCGTTCGCCATTGCGTCTATGTAGTGACGATAGACAGTCACAAGCTGAACCATCCATGAGAAGGCAAGTGACTGCTCAAACTGGAAGAATGGAGCCACACATTACAGCGGTAGAAGAGTCTTCCACAATCCTTGGGGAGAAAGGGTTGTTACCTCTGCACCACTTTAGAAGAACGTGGAAATTGAAGCGGTTGATGCAGATGAGGATGAAGTTAGAGAACATTGGGAAGGAAAAGCCCCAGTGTTGGTTGAGGAGCGAGGAATGGGAAGCAAAAGTATTCATGCGTCGGAGGACCTGTTCCGTCGAAGAACCAGATAAGAAGCTGAAGCGAGCAATGTCATGCGGCAGAAGGTCCAATGACACCATTGGGGGGAGACCGCAACCACATAATTCAGTGCCTCATGGCCGAGTTCGATCATGAAGATGAAGTGCTGTAAGATAAAGCGAGGCCTTCCACACATCCTCATGTGTCGATTCTCCCACCAAGGAAGATGAAGAAGACAATGAGAGAAAAATTCTAGCGCAGCCTTTGGCTGCTAGAAAATAATCTGCAGAAACTTGTGGACTACATGGCAAACCGAGACAAGGTCATCTTTGACATCCTGACTTGGTTAGATCCATAACTCTGCAGACTTGTCTTCCAAGAGATCCAAGACATTGTCACCTCCACCGACTCTGACAACTCTGATTCGGAAGATAAAGAATAATAAAGGAAGTCTCTGTCTCTGCTGTCCATACTCTTGTTATTGCTTCTATAATAATAATGGATGTTTTAACTTAACTCACTAATAAGTTAATGTTCTGACGACTACTGATTTTGATTTTTCTGCTTTTTAATTATGCGTTTAAAAAACATTGCCTTAGGAAAACTGATATTTACTCTGCCCCCAAAACGTCATTTGCGACGTGAATAGCGAAAACTCCTTGGGACGGGCACTTGTGAACTTAGGACCTAGATCAATTCTATGAGGTGAGATGGTTTGAGTTTAAACTAAAGATTTCAACAATCTTAGAAACATTTAAGTTTGGGGGAAATAAAAACACCTAATCATTGAGGACAATGATGAGCCTAAGTTGGGGGGTGAGAATGCTGATTAGCATTCCAATAGAAAAAAAAAAGAAAAAAAGAAAAACAAACCCCTTCAAGACATTCTGGGTAAAAGAAATGGCTAAATTTGTGAATGAGCCTTGGGTGATCCAAGTATTCTACTAGCACTACTACACAACCTTATAGCGGCTAGCAAAACATTTACTCAGAGGTACCTACAACAAATAATGCCATGGATAGAATGTTTTGAATAAACTTAGTTGATAATGAAGGAAGAATGATTTACACTACAACAGAAATCTTCACTCTAAAGTGAACTTGGGACTAAGGGAACGGGGAAAAAATCTGAGGTGGGTTTGCTAGGAACTTAGTGAATGATGATTTGAAATGAGTAAGCGATCGGTTTACCAAGGCAATGATATTCAAAGAAAATTTTTTTTAGCAAAAGAAAAAAATTGTAGCATTACAATTTAAGCTAGCTTAGAGGTTATTACACCAGCGTTAGCATTGATTATTAAGTAGTGATTGAGTTCCAAACATTCCATCTAATGCGTTGGACTAAAAAAACTTTCAGATTATCATTATTATTATTTTAGTTAAATCTAGTGGGTTTGAATGGAAAGAAAATTAAGGTGAACCTCGATTTTAACTCCAAAATTAATGGATAAGAATTAAAAACAAATCCCCTTTATATAGTGTTGAAATTTCCAGCCTAACACAGGAATCAGTTCCATATTTACATACAGACGCCTTGGAAGAACGGAACCAGGGCCTGGCTGTCCAACACTCTCATCGAAGGTATGTATTTCTCTACAATTCCATTTATATTTTGTAACAATTCTACAATTCTTTATTTACCGTGCCTAGAATTCATGGGCAGTACATGATTTAGAGATCATCCATGCTTAATTTTTTGAGAATCCATATCTTTTCCTTCGTTTTCTTTGTTGCCAAACAGATTTTCTAGGATTTTTTCTTCCATCCCTAGCCCATGTATATCATCCACGATTGGCTTTTGTAGCCCTCTTTTTTGTGTTATTTTTAATTTGTGCTTGTTTCATTTACTTTTGTAATATGGGAAGATCATTATAATTTTATCGTCGTTGCTCGTATTAGATGGTGTAGACATCTATCTCAAAGCCAACAGGTGATGAAGATTACTCCACTTTTCCATGTGACATCCTAACACGTCCCCACCAGATGTGCCTCTTTCGACTTTCACCAATCTTGAATTAGATTACAATTTTATTTTATTGGACCGAATATTCGTGCAAATGTAATGCACTACGATACCAGATTAGATAGTGTGAACTTTGATGTCAAAATCAATTGGTTATGAAAGGTGTAGTCCACCTATCTTATAAATACTCGGAGGATTCTCCACTTTTCAAATGTAGGAGGGATCCTGACAGTTCGCCCAGAGAGTTTGTGATATGGTTGGATCAAAATCCTTGAATGAATTGACAAACATGTACTTAAAAATTGCATTTTATTTCGTTTCCCTTTTAACTTTCCTGTTTTTACATAATTTCATTGTCTTTACAGGCATCAAGGCGGAATGGATTTGAGATTTGGACTTGTTTTCCTTCTTGTTGTGGGTGCTGCCTGGGATTGTGACGCTAGAAATTTTGCATCATCCGGTAATTGTCTGTTTCTTTATTCTTAACATATGCCAATTTGATCAATGTTTTTGTTTTTCTTAAGACTTGTCGATCTGCTCTAATCGTTTAGGCTATTTTTGTTATGAACTTATGATGTTTAATGGACCCGAAATTTCATTAACAACAGGAAGTCATTTTGGGTAGGGTAAACTGTAAAGTTACTTTCTATTTCATCAAATTAATATTCTGAATTTACAACTGGCTAAACCAAATCTATTTTACGTCTTATCGTATTTTTCATTAAAAGCCTTGAAATGAAATTATAAAAAATGGATCGAAACATTAGAGAATAAATATTTATACTGGTTCTGGTTACGTATCCAGATTGTTGGTCCTTTTTTTATTGCTTGTCTTTAGAACATCCTTCGAACATAAATGGTGCGGAGGTGTTTTTTGTTTAAAAAGACATTCAATCTTCTGCACTGAATGATGTTTTTATCTGATAAGAGAAGTTATCATTTCTGCCTTTTCAGATTTCGAGTTAAGCTACCTGAAGCTAGGGAAGGACGTTGAAGCTTTATCTGAAGCTTCCAGTAATCCAAAGATATGTAAACTTTGTGAGAGTTGGGTCAGTCAGGCAATTGAATATCTTGCAGATAACAATACCCAAAATGAGATCATTGGTATTCTTCGGCAATCCTGCGCTGCGTTAGGTGTGTTCAAGGAGGAGGTATGATTACTGAAGTGTACTTCCATCCTTGCCTTAATCGAAGTAATCGAAATATAGAATTTTTTTTAATATTATGTTTTCCTTGATGCAACTTTCAGTGCCTCAGTCTGGTGGACAACTATGTTCCTCTCTTCTTGTCTGAGATTTCCTCAATTGAACCATCTAACATCTGCCAATCAGCCCACATTTGTGAGCAAGTTACTATAATCTCTTCGAAAATTCAGGATAATAGTTGTGGATTCTGTCAGGAGACTATTTCAAAAATATTGGACAAGTTGAAAGATCCCAACACAGAGGTTTGATATCACATACTCTACTCGTTATGCTTATATGAAGATTCTAATAGAAACAAATATATCAAGAAAATAAATGAGAGGCAATACTCGTCTCACACGCACATGTGTATAATATATATAGATATAGGTTCAAGTTCAAGTAATCCTGGAGATGCGTGAAAACCCTAAAGAGGTACAATTATAAAAAGGAAAACTTAAATAATACACTTAATTACATATGTATATAATAACACTCCCCTCAATCGGGAGAAAATATGTCAATCATAGCTAGCTTGTTGTAGAGATAGTTTATTTGCTCAATGTAATGCTTTAGTGAGAATGTCTCCTAATTGCTATTAGTATTCACATAACTGGTAGAAATCAAATATCATTGTATTTTCTCAGGATTAAGTGACAATCTACTTCAATGTGATTAAGTGATAATCCATTTCAATGTGTTTAGTTCTTTTATAAAACACTAGGGGTTGAAGTGATTATCACACCACAATATAGCAGACATAGTAATCTCAAAGCTTCTTTTATCCAACAGTTGGTGTATCCACACTATCTCCACAAATGGATGATAAGAACCAAGATCTATATTGATATCAAAAGATAATGAATTACAAGATAAACGTTTTAATATGAATTTGGAACCTCCCTGTAAAGACCCGACCCAAAAGGGGCTCTAAATGGGCCTTTACCCCAATGCATGTGTTCAAAATAAAAGACATTATGAAAAAGAAATTTCGGATCCCAAGTAAAAACAAACATTCAACAACCAAAACATACATTTCTAAAAGCATACTCGATCGAGATTTATTTAAACCATTTAAACATTCCACAAGTACAAATATCTTGGAATCCATAAAACGTAAGAAAACATCCTAGGGCTCGTGTGCCCGTCTACATGCATTCGGGGAAATAACAAAAGTCAAGAGTCATGTTATAATAAAATGGTCGAGAGATGACAAGCAGATTCCATGATCACAGCTCCTCCTTGACCATCCTGTCTCTGCCTTGGTTACACGTGGAAAACCACGAATAAGGGGGGTGAGTAACGAATTACTCAAAGAAGAATCCCCAACCGGGGTACAATACGATATACATGATCATCTAGAAGAATGTATGCAAGCTATGAGTACAAACACGGAGCGGAGCACATAGCTAAGTCCACACTTGGACCTCGGATGCCAACTCGGGGTCTTAGTCCGGAAATACCACAACACACTATACGCTCTATACGGGAACAAGTCCCGCCTCGGCCTGTCTCTCGCCGATCTGAAAGGTGCACTGGCTCAAGATCTGAGGAGCTCTCCATCGCTTGTAATGAGCGTAAGCGCGCACCGCATGCTCTTGCAAACTCGGGGTGCCGGGTCTAGTGGCAAGTCGCCCGAGTTCGATCCACCATGCCTAACTAAATCTCGGATCGGTGTCACCGACATAGGGGTGTGAGACTGGACACGTGAACTATGTCGGCTGTACCACACGCACTTTGAGGCTAAGGAACCGTGGCGTGGTGGTAGGCTTACACCGAGAAGCGGTCCTTGCCCTAACAGTGGCAATCAAGGGCTACGGCCGAACACGCCGAGGACGTGCCGATCGCCGGGGCGAGGCAATGCCAAGTCATCATCCCGACCGTTGGGGCATTTAACGATTTGCCACCCTCACCCAAGATTGCGGGGCGGCCGTTAGGGTTAGCTAAACCCTAACGGGATCGACGGAGTACCATCTCGTGCACGTCCTCGCTCGGGGATGCAAGTTACGTTATGCATCCGGCCGGATGATGCTACCTACGAACTCTAAACCATAGCAATAATAACAATTCAATCAATGCGGTCCAATATGTGCTCAATGAGATACAAGGAACCTAGCATGATACTACGAAGCAAGAACAGTGTATCGAACATGCCGAATGGAACAACCTAGCATGGGCTAACATGAGAAACAATACAAGAGTTCATGCCATCGAGAATTGAATGCATCACCTAGGGCTAAACATGCTAATAATCATACACAGCATACAAAACAACAATCACAAATATACCGCAGGCCCACACAACTCGGTAAGAAATCCTTACCTTGGTCGGGAGGCTTCTACACACAAATCCTAAGTCATGAACAAACCCGAGCTAGCGGCGGGAACCTAGCAAACCAATAATAATCGGCATCTAAAACGTCTAAAAATAATAGAACAACAAGCTCGGCTCGGGCACTCACGCGCACTACGACACGAACTTGGAGTTCTTGCTTGTAGTACCGCAGTGGGGTGGCGCCGTGGCGCTGGCCGCGCTACCGCACGGCTGCTGGGCACGTCTGCAGCGCGGATGGGCGCTAGAAGCGCGGCCATGCGCACGGACAGACGGACTCGGCAGCGGCGGCGGCGGCACGCGCGCCGCACGGTGCTGGCGTCGCGATCGGATACGGCGAGCTGCTCGCGGGGAGCCGCGACGGGCGAACGCGTCTGGCGCGTCGCGGGCGAGCGGCTCGGCAAGCGACACGGGCGAAGCGCGCGCGGCGTCGAGCGTCTGCTGCTGCGCGCGATCGGGCGTGCGTGACGCCGGGCCGGCGATGGCGAACAGGCCGGGCGGTTGTTATCGAGATCTCCGGCGCGCGGCGAGTGGCTGGACGGCAAGGGCGATCTGGTGCGACGGGCAGGGTATGTGACGGCAAGGGCGATCTGGTGCGACGCAGCGGCGAGGCGATCGGGCTCTCTGCTGGCGCGATCCGCGCGTGTGATCTGGCCGGTGGACGTCGCGACGATGGCTCTTGGTGGGGCTTCTCTCGGTGGCCGCAATCAACACAAACACACACAACACTCTTCTATTCACTTGGCCAAACAAAGACACCAAACGAATGAGAAGAAGAAGAGGAAGATCGATACCTACCCTAATGATGATGAACGATCCAAGGGAGCCGCAAGGATGAAGAATCGGCAAGGAGAGCTTGGGAGAAAGCTTGGGCGGCCACAACTCTTTTGGAGAAGAAAACACAACAAACCTAATTTCTATTTCATTTAACCAAATGCACCAAACACCAAAGATCCAAGGTTAACTAAATGTGATGCGAGAAAGAGCAACAAGAGCACCTAATGGCTCAATTGGCACACAACCCCACAAGCTTTCCAGAGACTGGTTTTAAACCCAATTGCAAAGACAATTTCCTTTATTTTTACTTTTGCATCAAACCTTGCTCAAACCAAACCACAAATCCTTCCAAAACCTACAAAAATCCATCCAATAATTTTAGTAATCTGAAAAGACACAAACGGCCCCGACGGGCCCAACCAAATTACCAAATTACCCCTAGAGCATACCGGAAGACCGGGATGAAAACCGGTCGTTACAATATTCCCTCCTTTTTATGACTTTCGTCCTCGAAAGTCCTTAAGACTCAAACATTTCGGGGTAATGCAATCTCATCTCGTCTTCCCGCTCCCAAGTGGCTTCCTCGAACCACGACTCTTCCATCAACCTTTACTAAACGAATCTCGCGATTACGCAACGCGTCTTGGTCTCAAAGGCAAGGATCTTCACCGCTTCTCCTCGAAGTTCAAATCCTCATTCACCGCAAAGGCTCAAAGTCCACAATGTGCGGCCGGTCCGCACATCTTTGCCTCAACATCGATATATGAAAAACACTATGCACCGATAGTGACGAGGTAGGGCTAACTTAGTAAGAAACTCGCCAATCCTCTCTAGGATCTCAAATGGACCAACAAAATGGGGACTCAACTTCCCACGCTTACAAACCGGAACACACCTCGCATCGGTGCAACCTTAAGGAACACATGCTTGACCAACCTCAAACTCCAAATCTCGACGCCGAACATCGGCGTAACTCTTCTGCTGCTCTGCTCTGCACAACACATCGAGCTCTAATCTTCTCGCCTTTGCACCATTGGTCAATCGCAGAAACTTTCGGGACCCAAACTGTCTATCACCAACCTCTTCCCGAACACGGGGGACCGACAACGCTTACCATACAAAGCCTCGAATGGAGCCATCTGCATCGCCGATCGTAATCGTTGTTATAGGCAAACTCCATCAAGTCTGAGATCATCGGTCCCAATCGCCTGGAAATCCAACACACAAGCCCTCAACATATCCTCGAGAATCGATTCACTCTCTCGATCGACCATCCGTCTCGAGGGTGAAAAGTTGTCTTTGGCGCACTCGTGCCCAAACCCTTCTCGAGCGCTCTCGAAAACGAGAAAGTGAACCATGAGTCACGATCGGACACAATCCTCACCGGCACACCATGATAACGGATGATCTGTTCCAAAAACAATCGCGCGCTTCACTTTGCTCCACGGTATAAGTGTCTCTCTACCGGAATGAAGTGTGCGCTCTTGGTCAAACGGTCGACTATCACCCAAATCGAGAGAACTTCCTCGAGTCCTTGGCAAACCAGAGATAAAGTCCATGGAGATCTCTTCCCATTTCCACTGGGCACACTCGGTGGGTTGCAACAAACCACCGGCCTCTATCTAGGTGCCTTCACTTGCGACAAGTGAGACACCTACGACAAACTCGCCACATCTCTCTTCATTCCCATCCACCGTAAGGTCCGCTTAAGGTCTGGTACATCTTGGTACCCAGGGTGCCAAGCAAAAGAGGGAACTGTGGGCCTCAGAGCAACTCTGGCTGGCAAACTCCGCAATGTCCGGAACACACAACCGCCTCTATAAGTCAACCCATCACCGTGGTGAATATACAAAGTCAAAGTCACCACAAGCACTAACTCACAACCAATCTCTTAAGTGCGGGGTCACCCAACCGGTCGTCTATAATCCATTTGCCTAATCGACGGTGAGCAGATTAATCGAGCTACCACAGCGGTAACCTCACCCAACAACATCGCAACCTCGGCCCGCTCGAACTCTCTCCGCAAACTGGCTGAACTCAACAACGCCATGCGAGTGCGACGTCTTTCTACTCAAAGCATCACCCACTACATTGGCTTTACCGGATGGTACAAAATCTCGCATCATAATCCTTTACCAACTCTAACCATCTCCTCTCGCTTTATATTCAACTCTTTCGAGTAAACAGATACTTGAGGCTCGTGATCGGTAAACATCTCAATCCGCTCACCATACGGTAATGCCTCCAAATCTTGATTGCAAACACCACTGCTTTGCCAACTCCATATCATGAGTCGGGTAGTTACGCTCATACGGCTTCAAATGACGGAAGCATAGGCAATGACCTTCCCGTCTTGCATCAACACACAACCTAATCCAAACTTGGAAGCATCATCAGACCACGAAACCACTGTCCCCTCCGGGATCGCCAACACTAGTCTTTGAAGTCAAATCGCGCTTGAGCACAGCAAAGCTCTCATCACACTGCCCCCAAACAAACTCGACACCCTTCCTCGTCCGACGAGTGAGGCGAGGCTATAGCGAAAAAGTCCTTGACGAACCGACGGTAGTAACTCGCCAAACCCAGAAAGCTGCGAATCTCAGAATCAAGAAGTCGGCTTGCCCCACAAACTCACGGCCTCAATCTTCGCGGGGTCCACGGCTATACCATCTCTCGAAACCACGTGGCCTAGGAAGGCCACCGCTCCAACCAGAAATCACATTTGGAAAACTTCGCATAAAGCTCGTTTTCCTCAAAGCCGCCAATACTCGCCTCAAATGCTCGCATGGTCTTCTTTAGACCTCGAATAAATCGAATATCGTCAATGAACACGATGACGGTGTCCAAAAATGATTTGAACTTCCTATCCATCATGTCCATGAATGCAAATGGGGCATTGGTCAATCCAAACGACATGACCACAAACTCATAGTGACCATATCTAGACTGAAAGTCAGATTAGGAATGTCGGCATCCCCGATCCATGAATCGATGGTAACCGGATCTCGATCTATCTTGGAGAACACTAAGCTCCCTGAAGGCGATCGAACAAATCGTCAATACGGGCAACGGATACTTATTCTTCACTCACACCTTATTAAGCTCGCGGTAATCAATACATAAGCGCATAGAACCATCCTTCTTTTCACAAATGCAATCGGTGCTCCCCACGGGGACACACTCGGACGGATGAACCCTCGATCTAACATCTCCGCAATCGAATCTTGATTCCTTTAACTCACGGGCGCCATACGATCACGAGCCTTCGAGATAGGGAGGGTCCCCTGGCTCAAGCTCAATTGTGAAGTCAACCTCTCTCTTCGGGGCAACCCCGTAACTCCTCGAGAAACACGTCCGCAAACTCCTCGCACGACCGTACTGATCAATCAGACAATGAAGGGCGGCTCTTCCCGCACAACTTGGCTAGATAGCCCCAAGCTCCATGAGCTAGCAAACGACGAGCTTTCACGGTGACACCATCGGCGGGCAAACTCCACCTCGACTCCACGAAACTTAAAGTGGGGCCGACTTGGCGGCTGAACACTACTTCTTTCGGTGGCGGTCAATCAACGCGTGGTTAGCAACTAACCACTCCATACCAAGAATCACATCAAAACCGCTCATAGGCGGAACTATGAGCGTAGCCACAAGCAACTCTCCTGGATATCTCGATCCGGCCATCCCTAATCTTATCTCTAGCCAACATATTAACTCCCGAAGGAGTAGCAACAGATAACTCGAAACCTAGAGGCTCTAGTCTTAACTTAGCATGCTCAAAAAAACAACACGGATACAAATGAATCGTAGAACTAGAATCAAACAAGACAAATGCGCAGGTGATCTAAAACAAGAAGCGTGCACCGCCACAGCGGCATCCGTCGTGCGCTCGGCCTCTGACGGTCGTAGCAAACACTCGACCTGCCATGCGCGTTGGGTACGAGCCGCCATAGCCGGCCGGTCACAAAACGGGCCAGTGCCCCTCTCTACCACAACGGAAGCACAATCTAGGTCGGTCGACAAGCTCCAGCGTGGACTTTCCTACAAGTAGCACAAGCGGGAACTCGCTGGGGTCCTCCTGTGCCGCTGGGTGGAAACGGATGGAGCTCTCCTCGATCTCTGCTTCAGCGCCCTTGGCGCGCGCCGGCCGCCTCCCGAAAATCAAACTTCCTCTTACGCCCCACGATTCTTTGGGACATGACGCTAAACAGAGCGGCAACAACCCGCTCAAGCGGGATACTTTCCATTATAGATCGTGGCTAACTAGATAGCCCTAGCATAAGTGTCAAGGGCCCGAGCCACGACATCTGAGAAACACCTCGCCTCAATCCGGATATGAACTTCCGAATCTTCACTCTGGGGTGGCTATCAATCTGCGGAGCAAAATATCCATACTCCGAGAACTTCCTCTCATACTCCTCAATGGAATCGAACCTGCCTTCGGGTTTTGGAAGAGCTCCACCATCTTCTCTTGAGCCTCATCACCGATGAACTTTACCTTGAACTCACCAAGAACTCCCAAGTAGCGGGTGGAGACCCAAATGGTCTCTCGCTCAAGGTGGACTCCCACCACCATCTCATTTGTGCCTCCTAGCACATGAGCCGCACACCTCGGCCTCTGAATATCGGGGCACACCATGATCGTGAAGGTGTACTCCAAATGGGCAATCCACACAGCCGCCGCTAACGCATCACCGGTGGCATCAAACTTCTCGAGCTTCCACTTCACAAAATCCTTCACCACCTACCCAACTCCTCGGCACCCTCGCCATATCTCGCTCAGGGCTACTTGCTCCTCGTGGAGCTGGAGGTGCTACCGAGCTCTCTTGAACCAATCGAGTCACCGCTCAATCTGGGCTCGGGACTCTTCCCATTTGCGGCTGCCAACAAGGCACAGGTCTCTCCCTCTGGTCACTCAACATGCGACCATAAAAGCCCTCATAGACTCGGCAAATTACTGCTCCGGGAGCGATCTCCACGGCCTTCGATCGCCTCAACGCCCGCTCTAGGCGTAACGGAGAGGAGTGCTTTGGTGGAATGCCATCGATCTCGGCTTGGGACGATGTCCTGCGATGTCGATCCGATCCGATACCTCGACTCGCTCTCGAACCTCCTCTCCCGATGCGGGTGGTAGCATCTTTGGCGATCTACATCCAAACCAACAACGAATCAAAACTCACTTTGTCACCACTCCACAACACCAAACAAGGCATACACTAGATGAAAGGTATTGTAAATTCTTAACCCTTTTTCTTTCTAAAACAATAAACCTAGGCGTACTGATGACCTAGCCAGATCTTGGTGATCATGGAAGGACGACCTACAACAAAAGGTCGAGTCTGAGAATCTATGACTCGAGCTCGATACCAATCAGAAAGACCCAGGCCAAAAGGGGCTCTAAATGGGCCTTTACCCCAATGCATGTGTTCAAAATAAAAGACATTATGAAAAAGAAATTTGGATCCCAAGTAAAAACAGAAACATTCAACAACCAAAACATACATTTCTAAAAGCATACTGATCGAGATTTATTTAAACCATTTAAACATTCCACAAGTACAAATATGCTTTGGAATCCATAAAACGTAAGAAAACATCCTAGGGCTCGTGCCCGTCTACATGCATTCGGGGAAATAATAAAAGTCAAGAGTCATGTTATAATAAAATGGTCGAGATGACAGCAGGATTCCATGATCACAGCTCCTCCTTCACCATCCTGCCTCCCGCTTTGGTTACTGTGGAAAACCACGAGAATAAGGGTGAGTAACGAATTACTCATTAAGAATCCCCAACCGGGGTACAATACGATATACATGATCATCTAGAAGAATGTATGCAAGCTATGAGTACAAACACAGAGCGGAGCACATAGCTAAGTCCACACTTGGACCTCGGATGCCAACTCGGGGTCTTAGTCCGGAAATACCACAACACACTATACGCTCTATCACGGGAACAAGTCTAGGCCTCGGCACTGCTCATCGTCGTCTGAAAGGTGCACTGGCTCAAGATCCCGAGGAGCTCTCGATCGGCGTTGTAATGAGCGTAAGCGCGCCACCGCATGCTCACGCAAACTCGGGGTGCCGGGTCTAGTGGCAAGCTGCCTGAGTTCGATCACCATGCCTAACTAAATCTCCGGATCGGTGTCACCGACATAGGGGTGTGAGACTGGACACGTGAACTATGTCGGCTGTACCACCGCACTTTGAGGCTAAGGAACCGGCCGTGGTAGGCTTACACCGAAGCGGTCCTTGCCCTAACAGTGGCAATCAAGGGCTACGACCGAACACGCCGAGGACGTGCCGATCGCCGGGGCGAGGCAATGCCAAGTCATCATCCCGACCGTTGGGGCATTTAACGATTTTCCACCCTCACCCAAGATTGCGGGGCCACCGTTAGGGTTAGCTAAACCCCTAACGGGATCGAGGACGAGTACTATCTCGTGCGTCCCCTCGCTTCGGGATGCAAGTTACGTTATGCATCCGGCCCGGATGATGCTACCTACCCGAACTCTAAACCATAGCAATAATAACAATTCAATCAATGCGATCCAATACGTGCTCAACGAGATACAAGGAACCTAGCATGATACTACGAAGCAAGAATGTATCGAACATGCGAGAATGGAACAACCTAGCATGGGCTAACATGAGAAACAATACAAGAGTTCATGCCATCGAGAATTGAAATGTGATCACCTAGGGCTAAACATGCTAATAATCATACACAGGCATACAAAACAACAATCACAAATATACTGCAGGGCCCACACAACTCCGGTAAGAAATCCTTACCTTGGTGGGAGGCTTCTACACACAAATCCTAAGTCATGAACAAACCCGAGCTAGCGGCGGGAACCTAGCAAACCAATAATAATCGGCATCTAAAACGTCTATAAACAATAGAATGACAAGCTCGGCTCGGGGCACTCACGCGGCACGCGGCGACACGAACTTGGAGTTCTTTGCGCGGTAACACGGCAGGTCGGCGCTGCTGCGCCGGCCGCACGGCGCTGGCGGCGCGCGCTTGCGCGCGGATGGGCGCTAAGGCGCGGTATGCGCGCCGCGGATAGACGGGACTCGCGGCGCGAGCGCAGCGGCACGACGCGCACGCGGTCTTTGGCGTCGCGATCGCGGACCACGGCGCGAGCCGCTTTCGCGAGACGCCGCGCGCGCGACGCGTCGGGCGTCGCGGCGCGAGCGGCCCGCAAGCGACACGCGGCGGCGCGCGGCGTCGAGCGTCTCTTGCTGCGCCGACCGCGCGTGACGTCCGGGTGGCGATGGCCGAGCAGGGGGTCGGTTGTTGTCAGCGATCTGGGCGCGACAGGCCGTGACGGCAAGAAGCGATCTGGTGCGACGGCGGGGGTGTGATGGCAAGGGCGATCCGGTGCGACGGCGGGGCGATCTGGCCTGCTTCTTTGGCGCGATCCGGCGTCGCGATCTGGCCGTGGGACGTCGCGACGATGGTGCTTGCCGGGGGGCTTCTCTCGGTGGCGCAATCAACACAAACACACACAACACTCTTCTATTCACTTGGCCAAACAAAGACACCAAACGGATGAGAAGAAGAAGAGGAAGATCGATACCTACCCGGAATGATGATGAACGATCCAAGGGAGCTGCAAGGATGAAGAATCGGCAAGGAGAGCTTGGGAGAAAGCTTGGGCGGCCACAACTCTTTTGGAGAAGAAAACACAACAAACCTAATTTCTATTTCATTTAACCAAATGCACCAAACACCAAAGATCCAAGGTTAACTAAGATGTGATGCAGAAAGAGCAACAAGAGCACCTAATGGCTCAATTGGCATACAACCCCACAAGCTTTCCAGGAGACCTGGGTTCAAACCCCAGTTGCAGCACAATTTCCTTTATTTTTACTTTTGCATCAAACCTTGCTCAAACCAAACCACAAATCCTTCCAAAAACCTACATAAATCCATCCAATAATTTTAGTAACTGGAAAAGACACAAACGGCCCTGACGGCCCGACCAAATTACCAAATTACCCCTAGGGCATACCTGGAAGACCGGGATGAAAAACCGGGGTCGTTACACTCCCCTTTCTAGAGAATACACTCTTGAGCCAGTAAGACTTCACTCAATATTTGGATACCTCCTATTTCCCTCAACATCTTTATTTATAATAAAATTCCATAACTATTTACCCAAATACCCCTTATATTATTCCTAATTCCTTTAAGAGCCAAACTTATCAAATTGTGCGATAACTCTATAGTTTGACTCGACACTCGAACATGACACCACATTCTGTTTCTTACTCTTCCATGACACAAGATTTGTGTACTACAAAGTCATAATATCTAGAAGTTAATCTTTTATCTTCTTTAGATCCTCCCTCGTCTGCCGCTGAAAAATACTCAACAATTGTGTGATCAATGATCTTTAGACAATATTCCTCGCCCAGGTGTAGGTTTTAAGTAACTTAGAATTTGTTCTATTGTCATCCAATGATAGTAGGAGACGACACATACTAAGTATTGAAAGATGAAAATTCAAATTCTCCAAATTCTTCATTTAATAATGAATCCAAAAAATGGGTTTAAATAGAATATAAGAGATGACCTATTAAACCCAGCCAAAATATGAACCCAAAGGGCCCATATAAAAGAAAAGGATAAAATTTAATCATAAAATAAAATATGACCTAATCATAAAAGGAAAAGATAATACCTAATGATAAATAGGAGAAAATAAGATTTAACCTAATCCTAAAAGGAAAACATAATTAAAAAGATAAAATACTATTTTACTAAAATTAATATAAACCAACACTCCCCCTCAAGCTGGATTATATATGAAATACAAGCCAAGCTTTGAGTTAAATTTATCATGATTGGTCATTATGATGATGATGTGTCAATTGTGATGATGATGTGCCATTTGAGATGATGATGTAAATTGGGATGATGCGCGGCCAGGCCAATTGGATGAGTGTTGCCATGCCAATTGGATGAGTATTAACATACCAATTAAAAAGATAAAATATTATTTTACTAAAATTAACATAAACCATCACCAAGTTATCACTCTTACGGAGTATTTTATCTCTGGTTTTATCACTACTTGACAATTCCCAACCGATCTCCTATATCTTTTAGGATCTTTAAATGACTTTCCTTTGGTGACTTGAAAATTGGGTACCATTGGAGTACTATTTCCAATTTCCTTAATTCAAGAACATATTTTCGTTGAGACTAAAAGATACATTTCTTGCTCCTCATCATTTACTAGAGTGTTCTCATATATTTAGTATGAAATTGACTATGTAGGAAAATTTTCAACGATGCTATAACTAATGTGTCATCTCTAGTGATGATAACATTGTCATAAACTTACATACAACCAACCAACAAAGTAATACCACTCTCTGATTGTGGATAGAACGCAGAAAATGATCGAATGTACTTTTCTTTATTCCAAATTGCTCAAGGGTCTGACTAAATTTATCAAACCATGCTCATCGACTATGTTTCAATTCATACAAAGCCAACATACTTTGTCATTCTTTCCCCGAACAACAAACTCTAGTGGTTGCTTTATATAAACTTGAAGGTCATCATGCAGAAAAACATTTTTGATGTCAAGTTTATACAAAAAGCAAATATGAAAATAAACATCCAAATCAAAGTCATCTTTGAAATTGGTGAAAATGTGTCGCGATATTGTATTCCAATATTCCATATGTTGAGTAGCCTTTACAACAAGGCATTCTTTTAACCGAACAAGTGATCCATCCGAATTAACTTCTTAGCAAACATTCATTTGCACCCAATTGACTTCTTTCCGCAGGACGAGGTACTAAATTCCAAGTGTTATTATCATCTAAAGTTGTCATCATGTAACCATTTAAATGAGAGCCAGTAGTCGTCTTATTTTATTCATAAGATTAACACACACATGTATAGGGATATAAGTAAACTTAGAGATATAAGGAAATCCTAAAGATGTACAATTCAATTATAAAAAAAAAGATGAACTTTAATAATATACTTGATATAGCATGTATACGACATTAAGACACACATATATCTCTGGAGGCGGTAGTTTCTTTGAAAATTTTCATGTTTGTGAATGTGTTACAATATGAACTTTATCCTTGAATGTGAACGTGCACTGAATCTTCCTTCTGGACATGCTTTATTACTCTCTGTATATCAGATAGAGATACTCCAGACGCTTCTGAATATGTGCGACACTTTGGGGTACCGTGTGAAACAGGTATGAAGAAACTTGGATGTCAGTGCTTTCAGTTATCTTTTACTTGCTGTTTTTGAATGGTGAAAAGCAAATATGATTCATGTATCGAGTGTTTTAAAAGGCTTGTCAGGGCTCAAGTTCCACCTCTAGCGCCTCGCTTGTCCCAGGCGAGGCGCGTGTAATAAGGCGTGCGCCATGGTGCCTTACATGAAACCCCGGGCGCCAAAAGGCAAGGGCCTCGTAGGATTTTTTCCTTTGCATTTTTTGTGTTTTAGATCTCCGTACTAGGTCATTCGAAGTGCATGAAGGTCGATAATTGAATATCATGTATGTTTTACATATTATTCTTGGTTAAAACTTCATTTATGTTCATGAAAAGTGTTTCTATTGTGTATACACACACATATATATAAATTTTTTGTGTTTTTATAAGCCCTCGCCTTTTGGTGCGCTTTGTCCTCAGGCTCCAGAGGACCATTGCGCCTTAGTGTGTCTCGCGCTTTTTAAAACACTATGCCACACTTGTGTATTCTTCATCTTTATCCATTTCCATTCCAGAAGTCGCTTTTTTTTTTTGGAACAATAATAATTAGTCTTTTGTTCTATTACATTTTATATATGTCGGTTATCTATCCTTACTCTATCCAATCTTGGTTGGGTGTTTTCTGCCAACTTCTTCTCCTACCTAGTTACTAGGTCCATGCCTTACATTAAGCTCTTGCCCATCCCACCCCTCCCCTCCCCTCCCCTAAGATTAGCTTCAAGAGATAACAAGAAATTTAAATTATTTAACATGTAAGGGTCTGATAAATATTAAGTGTTTAAATGTTATGGATTTAATCAATGGTGGCCAAATATATAAGAACTAATTTCTGAGTTCTTTTGAGTCCTTGACAACCAAATATAGTAGAGTCACGCGATTATCTTGTCCGGCGAGTCCTTGACAACCAAATATATTATCGTGTCAGAATAATCGATGTATATGAAAGTTGTGATCCAAACACTCTAGCTTAAGGTCATGTCTTCGACCCATTGAGTGACTTTTAAAATAATTCTTGCTGTCTCTCGGTTCTAGGTCCTGGGCCAGACATGAGAACCTGGAGCAAAGCTTTTAAGTTTCTTGTTCTAAAAAAAGTATTCTTTTATTGTTTTTAATGAAAGCTCGGATTTTTTAAGACAATCCATGATGTTGTTCTGATATTGACATGTTCATCATTGAGCAGTGCAAGAAATTGGTATTTGAATATGGGCCTCTGATCCTTGCCAATTCGGAGAAAGTTCTAGCACAAACAGATATTTGCAAAGCAATACACGCTTGTCCGGCGGGAGCTGGTGGTGACAATGCCACATCAGTAACTGTGGATTCGCTTGCCGATGCCTGAAATCGCGCACCCAAACACGATGGGGGATCTACATGTCGTTTCTGAATGAAAATGCATAAGAGAAATCACATTTTCTTTGCTCTTCTTTCTGTCTGTTTATGAAACAAATATGAAATAATCCTTGTCCATGGATGGTCTGTGTAATGATGTACATTGATATGTCGATATATATATATGATTGGCTGTTGCTATTTAAAGTAAGTAATAAGTATCGATGAACTTGGAATTGTCCATTTCAGGCTGCTTTTGCTATTCAATTTGAATTGTTGATGTTGCTTTGCTTCACTTGGAAGTTATTGTTCTTTTGCCTTGAACCCTTGTGTTGTGCTGGAATTTTAGCATTTTGAACTTTGAATTAGAGGATAAAACTACTGTGCATAAAGAGAAAAAGTAGACGACTTTTGAAGTTGTCAGGTTTGATTCCCCCGTGTGTTATCTGTACTCCAAGCACAAACACAGCGGATAATTTAGGTTTAGTTTGATGACGGTTTCGGTTTTTTTTTTTTTCTATTTTTTTAACTTCTTAAAAGTAAGTTTGTTTAATAATTCATTTTGGTTTTTGTTTTAAAAATTTTAAAAACATATATAAAATATTAAAGAAATTCTAAAAATAAAAAAAGTAACTTTTAAAAATTAGTTTTTTTTTTATCTTTTCTTGGAAATGTTAGAAAAGTGATAAAACATATGATAAATAACGTTCAAACATGCAAATTTGAGATATATTAGATTAATAATATTTTTAAATTATTTTATTTTTTAAAAAACCAAAAACCATTATCAAACATATTTTTAATTTTTAGTTTTTAAAAAATAAAATACAAAAAATGGTGGTTAAACATGTATAATTTTTATCTTTTAAAATAAAAAAATAAAAACACAAATGATTATTAAATGAGGCTTCACTGACAACAATTACCCACAAACAATGGTTAAAAACTTGTTAGTAAAAAACATACGAATGATATTCAAAATAGCAGAGATAGAAAAGAGTCTCCTAACAAAAACTAATGTTAGAACGCCACAACTTGGTTACAGATCAGTCAACGACATCATGACTTCTAGTACAAAAACAAAAGAAATCCTCAAACAAACAAGATTAAATAAAAAAATATATCATGAACAACAACATTTTGGAATTCAAGCAAGTTTTGGGAAATCTCTTAAACAAAATTGATATTGTATCAGATTCCAGCGACTATGTGTACAAGACAATTGTGAGATTCTAACATGTCCCTTTAAGATGGTTTCTCTTTTAGGCTCAACAATCTTAAATTGGATCTCAATTTCATTTTTATTGAACCCATACTCCTTAATGGGGTTCCACCTCAAAATCAATTAATAATAAGAAGAATAACTCATATCTCTTATAAATAGTTGTACGTACGACTCCCTACTTTTCATTTGGGCTATCAATTTAGAATCGGATCTCAATTTCATTTTTATTAGACCGAATACCCGTTTGGGCTTAATGGACTCGGATATCATATTAAATAGTGTGGACATTCGTTTCAAAAATAAATCTCAATTTCTTTTGGGCTATCAATTTTGTTTTTTTTTTCTGAAAAATAAATAAAGAGGAAATTAGATAAAATTTTACAAGATTTTTTTTTTTAACTTAAAGTTTTGGAGTTCGCTGGTCTCCTACGAGGAGAGAGGAGGCCGACTGGTTGCTGGAACCCGAAAGGTTTAGTCGTGTGTCGTCATGGTGTAGGGTTGAGGCTGTTTGTTAACAGTTGTGAGCATTCACGGAAGTTACGCCGGTGCATGGCGTAGTGTTTTAGAGCTTGTGACCAGTCCGCGAGATGCTGAGAGTAGCGTCGTGGAGAGGCGTTCTGAGTTGGGTAAGCGAGGATGAGTGAGCCCCAGGGTTGTAGGACCGTTTGAGAGTTGAAGCGAGTCGGAGCATGTGGCGTACCGATTAGCACTGCCACGTCTCTTTCTTCGGAGCTAGGTGTATATCTCGTTTTGGTTGAGGTAGTTTGTAGCAGACTCGCTGACGTTGTGGCTGTGAGCCTTTGGGGAGCGAAGAAGGTTTGAGTTTCGAGGAGGAACAGATGCAATTTTAAATGGGAGTTCAGTTGGTTAAGGTTCAGTGGAGTTTTCCTGGAGTTGTTTTAGTCTTAGGACCTTCGGGGACGAAAGTCTTAAAATGAGGGAGTATTGCAAAGGCCGAGATTTCTGTTCCGTTTCCCTAGGTGTGTTTGGTTAATATTTTGGTTGTCTGGGTGGGTCGTTAGGGTTGTTTTAGTCTTTCGCTGAGCTCGGAGATTTTATTCAATTTTAGGTTCTTGGAATTGGAGTCTATTCATGTGTCTTAGTGGCTTGGATTGAAAAAGGAAAATTTAAAAGAAAAGTGCTCGAGCCAGGACTCGAACCCAGGTGGCTAGGAGTTGAGGCTTTAGGATTTTAATGGTATTGTTGCTAGGACTCGAACCTTGGTTGTTTTGGAGTTAAAAAAAGTATAGAAACCCCTCATTTTCAACAAACTTGAAGGGCATATTTTCATGAGGGGTTTCAACAAATTTTTTTCTCTTTTCATGAGTTTTAGTAGTAGATTGTTGATCAGAATTTCAAAACAACTAAAATATTGAAAGATTATCTAATATTGTTTTCCATGTCATATTTTCACAATTCATATTCACTTTACTTCCAGGTTTACTCCAAGGTTTACTTTATCTCTTCAAGTTCTCATAGTTTTATAAACTGATTATATTTTTTCAATATATCAAATGCACATGTTTTAAACTTTTAAGTTCAATTGATTTATTTTAGTTTAATTTTTTTTATAGATGGAAAACAATAATAGTAATGCTACAACTGAATCAGAATCAGGATATAATGATGAAACTTCTCAACATTTCAATCCTAGTCAGTCTTCTAAAACACCTTTACCTTCAAACTCTAGGAAAAAGAGACCTTGTAAGCCATCTTCTAGTGTTTGGGATCATTTTACCGAAATGGAAATTGGTGTTAATGAGGGAGCTAGGTGTAAATGTAACTATTGTGATAAAGATTATGCTTGTGATACTACAAGTTGTGGAACTAGTACTTTATGGAAGCACTTAAAAAACTTATGCAAAAAGTATCCATATAGAGACCAAGTAAAGGGACAAACCACACTGACTCTAGTTCCTTGTAGTTCCAATGATGAAAAATGAGGAAATGCTAGTTGCAACTTCATGACTACATTATTTAGGCAACAAGAATGTAGACTAGCTTTAGTTAAGATGATAATCATTGATGAGTTGCCCTTCAAGTTTGTTGAAAATGAGGGGTTTCTATACTTTTGTAGTGTGTTATGTCCAAAGTTTGACCTTCCATCAAGAGTAACAATTGCGAGAGATGTGCTTCAACTTTATTTGGAAGAGAAAAAAAAACTGAAGTCATTTATGAGTAAGAGTTGTCAAAGGATTTGTCTAACAACAGACACTTGGACTTCGTTGCAAAATATTAATTACATGGTACTCACATCACACTTTATAGACTATGGATGAAATTTGCATAAAAAGATTTTGAACTTTTGTCAAGTTGCTAATCATAAAGGAGAGACTATTGAAAAGGTGATTGAAGGTTGTTTGTTAGAATGGGGAATTGACAGAATTTTTTCCATCACTGTTGATAACGCAAGCTCTAACGATGTGGCTATTGCTTACATTAAAAGAAGGCTAAGAAGTTGGAAATCTATTGTCTTAGATGGTGAATTATTACACATGAGGTGTTGTGCTCACATAATAAACTTGATTGTTAATGATGGGTTGAAAGAGATGCACGACTCAATTGCTAGTGTTCGCAATGCAGTAAGATATGTTCGATCATCACCTAAAAGGTTGGATAAATTTAAAGATTGTACGAAACAAGAGAAAATTGAGAGCAAAGCTTTAGTTTGTTTAGATGTGGCTACTAGGTGGAATTCGACATATTTGATGCTTGACCATGCACTAAATTTTGAGAAGGCTTTTAGAGCTTTGGAGGAGGAAAGAAATGATAATGATTATGAAGATTATTTTGAGCAAGATGAAGCACATGGAAGTCTGCTAGTATGAATTGTAAAATCCAGAAGCCGCTTTGATACTAATTTGTAGAAATTCGAATTACAAATAAAACAAGTAAACACGAATAACAATCTCGCAAGCTTTTCGCTTCGGGATTGGAGAGACAATGCACACAAACTTTCTTTTAAACACTTTCTTTATTTCTGTAAAACTCTCTACAATTCTCTCGCTTTCTCTCTAGCACTTTCTCTACGACTGTCTCTACTTTGCTCCATGGAATAAGCACTCTATTTATAGCCTATTACAAACATGACCTCCAAGTTCTTACAAAAAAATGCTTCCCACTAATTCCTAAATTAAGGATTCACTAATGCCTAAATTAACTCCTAAATTGACAACCCATTAATTCCTTATTTTTCTACCTAAATAAAATCCCACTAATTCCTCAATTAACAATTATTCCAAATACATTAAAATAATATTTAAGTTTATTCCAACAAAACTCCCCCATAAACTTAAATGCTCCTACTGTTCGTCATGCCAAACATCTTCTTGAATTTCTCGAACAATACTTTTGGCAGCGATTTTAAAAAGAGACTAATTTGGTGATAACTGGGTAGCCTCTATTTTTTGCTACCCTGCCACTTGTCAAGTTTTTATTTGATCACTTTATTGGTTTTTATTTTTATTTTTTCAATTTTCACGGCGTCAATTGTGATCGTTATATTTATTTTTTTAAAATCTTCTTCAGCACGCTAACTTCTTCTTTCCCTTTCATTTTTTCTTTCACTTTCATTTTGGGATTTTCTTTTAGGGTTTTGGTTCTCTCAAATCTTCTTCTTTTTTTTTTCTTTTTTTTTTTTTTCTGTGTTTTGTGTATTGTTGTGAACATTTGAAAGATATATAGAAGCTTGGAGTTGCTAATTTCAGCTTAGACAGGTGAGTTACTTTTCAATTTTTTTATTATTTTAATATAAAACATGAAAAATGAGTTTAAGAGACTTGATTATTTTTTTCAAAAAAAAAACATTAGATTGAGATGAAGAAAATAGTTAAGATTTAGAAATTATAATGTGATATTATAGTTTTTTTTTTTTGTTTGAGAAACACAGTAATTGTAACGGCTCGGAAATTTCATCCTGGTCTTCCCGGGAGGCCCAGGGGCATTTTGGTAATTTGGTCGGGCCGACAGAGCCGGTTATGTATTTGCTAATTGCCGGAAAAATTATGAGTCGATTTGAATGGGATCGGGAATTTTGGTGAAGACATTTGGGCTTGGAAAAAGGTAAAAATAAATAGGGAATTAAATAGCGCATCGAGTGAGATTCGAGCCAAGGATGCGCTGCAAGCTAGGC
Organism: Sicyos edulis; assembly: GCA_036507275.1. Lineage (NCBI taxonomy): Eukaryota > Viridiplantae > Streptophyta > Magnoliopsida > Cucurbitales > Cucurbitaceae > Sicyos > Sicyos edulis. The sequence goes on from CM071848.1 coordinate 22,829,197, forward strand.
AAGGATGCGCTGCAAGCTAAGCGTGTCTTCGTGCGTTTTATTTAAAAGCCAAAAATCGCCCGAGTTCCTTCTCCATTTCTCTTCTTCTTCTTCGCGACTCTTCTCCGACCGACCAGCGAATCTCCCTCGCGATTTCTCCCTCGTCGACCGGTCAATTCCGAGCTCCTCTTCTCCAATTCGAAGCCCATTCTTTTCCCCCGAGCAGCAGGTACATCTTCTTCTTCTTCTTCTCCTTCAAAATTCGTTTTCTTCTCCCCTGTTTCGGGCTGTGCCATTTCCGGCCGAGTCGAGGTGATTTGAGATATGGGTTTTGTGCAGCTAGTGTAGGGGAGTTCGCCATCAACAAATCGCTCGATTTCGGGATTTCTCCATCGCCCCAGTTCGGGCGCAGAAACAGAGCCCATGTTCGCCCGGTCGCACGCGCGCAGAAGCTCGCCTCAGCGCCCAGCCGCATCGCGTCGCCCGAGCCCCTGCTCGCCGAGTCGTGCCGCATCGCCCAGTGCCACTCGCGTCCGCGTGCGCATCCTCGCCAGTGCCCAGCCGAGCTGCATCGCCCGCGCGTCCGTCCGCGCGCATCCAGCGCCCTCGCGCGCGCAGCCAGCGCGCCACGCGCCCATTTCTGCGCCCGGCCACCCGTTCTTTGCCTGTTCGTGCAATCGGCTCGTTAAATGCGTTAAATCGCGCCTCGTGAGTTGCTCCTGAGCTGAGCCTTGTTTATTTTATTATATTTAGGCCTATTGTGTGATTTTTGTTGTGATTGATCGGTTCTCGATAGCTAGTTCGGGTGCGTTCGCCACTTAGGTTTTCGTGTCAATTCGTCCCCGACCAAGGTAAGGATTTCTTACCGGAGTTGTGTGGACCCTGCGATATATTATGCGATTGCTGATTGATTGCTTGTTTGTGTTTATTGACATATTTAGTAATAGGTGCTCGTTTCTGAATTCCCGGTTAGCATGATTTTCCTAATTTATTCTCATGTTAATCCATGTTAGGTTGTTCCTTTCTAGCATGCTCGTATCTGTTCCTTGCTTCGTAGTATCATGCTAGGCTCGTTGTATTCTTATTGAGCACGTATTGGATTTTATGGAATTGTTTGCTGATTGCTAGGGCAGGTTAGAGTTGCAGGTAGATAGCATCATCCGGGCCTGATGCATAAAGTACCTTGCATCCATGGCAGGGACGTCGAGACAGTTCTCTGCCCTGGACCCCAACGGTCGGGATGATGACTTGGCATTGCCTCGTCCCCGGCAGCCGGCATGTCCTCAGCATGTTTGGCAGTAGCCCCTGATTGCCACATGTTAAGGCAAAGACGGCTTCCTGGTGTAAGCCTACCACGACCGTTCCTTAGCCCTAGGTGCGGTGGTTCAGGCTGACATAGTTTACGTGTCCAGGTCTCACACCCCTATGTCAGTGACACCGATCCAAAGATTTAGTTAGGCGTGGTGATTGGACATGGGCAGCTTGCCTTGAGACCCTGCACCCCATATAGTTCTGCGAGAGCACGCGGTGCATGTTTACGCTCATTACAGCGCCCGATCGAGAGCTCCTCGGGATTGTGAGCGATGTACCTTTCATCGACGATGAGACAGGCCGAGGCGGGACTTGTTTCTCGTATAGGGCGACTTGTGTGGTGATATTATTCCAGACTAAGACCCTAAATTGGCATCCGAGGCCCAAGTGTGGGCTAAGCTATGTGCTTTATTCTGTGTTTATACTCATAGCTTGCATACATTCAACGAGATGACCATGTATATCGTATTGTACCCCGGTTGGGGATTCTTACTGAGTAATTCGTTACTCACCCTTATTATTGTGGTTTTTCCACAGTAACCGAGTGCGAGACAGATGGTCAAGGAGGAGCTGTGATCATGGGGCTCGATCATCAAACTCGATTTTGTGTTATGACTCTTTATGTTTTATTTTCCCCTGAATGCATGTGGCAAGACACGAGCCCTAGGATGTTTTCTCAATATTTTGTGGATTTTAGCATTATTGTATCTAGACATGTTTTGAATGATTTTAAGAAATCTCTGATCGGAGTATACTTTGGAAATGTATTTATCTTGGAACAGTGCTTGGAAACAGGGGGTTTCGGAAATTGTCTAGTTTTTAAGGGGTTATTTTGAATGTTTTGTTTTAATTGGAATCCGAAATCATGTCTGCTTAAATGTCCTTTACTTTGAATGCATGCATTGGGGTAAGGGCCCATTTAGTGCCCCATTCGGTCGGTCCCTTACAGCTTGGTATCGAGCTCGAGTCATAAATTCGTGGATTGACCTTTTTTGTTGTAGGTCGTTTTCCCATGATCACTAGCACTCAAGCGGTCATCAGTGCGCGCTAAGTTTACTATTTGTTGTAGAAAAAGGGTTAAGAATTTACAATACACATCATCTAGTGTATGCCTTGTGTAGTGTTGTGGAGCGGAGACGAGCGTGTTCTCGACTCGTTATTGGTTTGGGTTTAGAGCGCCATCATCCCAACTTCCCGCAGTGTGTGATGTATGTTGTGGCTTGTTGTGGTATCCAGTAGGTTCGGATGCCCTGGGACATCGTTCCAGAGGGAGGTAGAGATTGGACTCCCATAGGCCAACTGTGGCCCAGTTGATGGTTTTCCCCTAGTGAGAGGGTGGAGGTGCTTTGCCTTGGAATGCCACTCCAAGAGAGGAGTTAGCTGTGGTTGTGCTGATGTGGATGTTTGTGGAGCAGGTCCTCGTGTGGACTAGCCTGGGTAGCTCAAGTGTTGATCTTGAGCCTTGTTAGATTTTTTTGTTTGCCTAGAGAATGGTTGCAAAGTTGGTAGCCTTCGAGGAGATTGATGAGGCATCTTTGTGCTTCTGTGAAGTGTTGTTGTTTGCAGCCAGTAAGCCGGAACCCTGTGGTTAAGGGTGCAGCAAGCAGTGTTCCCTACGGAATGGATCCGTTGGTGGTTTCCTCATTTGTTTGGTAGAATTGAACACTCTTCTTTTGGTAAGCCCTAGAGTAGGGCTAGCTGCTGCATGTTGAGAGAGCCGACCAGAGTTTGTTGAGCATCATGTGGAGATGCAAGAGTAGGCTGTGAGCCTTCAGCTTGATGAGATGCCTTAGGCATGGTTGTTGGAGTTGAGCCCTTGTATGCCTAGCCAGAGTTCGTGTCACTTGAGGTTGTGACCTTGTTGGCCCCGTTGGTAGTAAGATGTGGATTTGGTAGTTGTGGCACTTGAGGTGCATTGGTTGGTGTGCCGCTTTGGCACTAAATCTGGTTCAGGCCTGAGTTTGGCATGGGCATAGCAGATGGTTCTATGCCGTTCGGAGTTTAGCGCAATCCTTTAGCCTTGGATCTGTTTATGGTAGTTGCACCTGTGTAGGTCGTGAAAAGAAGGGCTAGTTCAGTGGTAATCGAAAGATTTCAAGCGAAAGGATGTTCGAGAGGAGCCGGAGCCTTTTCCCAGTGTTACTGGAGGTTGAGTAAGTCAAGCAGGTTGACGGTTGGTAAGTGTCAGTGCGCGTGCATCTCACGCTAGTGTTAAGGCCAAGAGATCTTTGTGGTTGGTAGTGCGGTCAACTACCTTCGAGTGCCTAAATCTCAGGAGAGTTGAGCATCGTAGAAGCAAGTTTGGGTTCCAGCTGAGGGACCATGAGTTGGATTCCTATGAGGTGAGTAGGATGCCTTGTGAGAGGAGTTGGATGCCTTATGGGTAAGCACCCTTGGTAGAGGCTTGGTATAAAGTAAGTTTGGTTTGGCATGGTTATGTTTTGGTAGAGCAAGGTTGCCACAGCTTCGAGCACCGTGTGGAGATGGAACTTTGGGTGTTCCGTTGATTGATTGTATCTCTGCCAAGAGCTAGTGTGGCTTTTGGGAAAAGCATTTGTTAGCCTTGGATCGCTAAATGAAGGTTGGGAGTTGTGCACACAAGTGTGTTTTGTGTGGTTCGTTCGGTGGCGAGAGTTTCAGATCCATGTAGGGTTTGCTTTGGGGATCTGGTGCTAAGTTCTTAGAAAAGTTGGAGTCCAGGTGGATGTTGTAAGGCTTTAGTGAGGTGGTAAGGATACCATGCTCGTGGTATCAGGTTGTTGCTTAGGTAAGATTTGTTAAGTGGACCTAAGCTTGGTTGGCGGATCTTCTTGTTGATCGTCACGATTGAGAAAGTTGTTCGGATCCTTCCTTGGGTAGGAGTTATGTTGTGGTTGATGTCTGAGTAGGAGGATGACGCATTCGGTAGCGTTTCGGGTCCTCTTGGTTCCCAAGGAGTTGGAGTTGCCAGCACGGTGGTGTTGCTAAAAAATGGAGTTGTTGTTTGTTCAGGCAGTTGGCTGTTAGTCCGTTAGTTGGCAGTGGGTGTCGAGGGTTGTCGGAGAACCCTAGGTTGTGGAGAGCCTCTCTAGAGCTCAGTCAGGCCCAGGTAGTGAGTTTCAGTTGGCAAGTTGAAGCCGTGTAGTTTGTAGCCTCGGGTGAGTTGTTGGCAGTCTTGGTAGCCTAGCAAGTTAGTATTGGTTTGGAGTAGAGTCCGGATTGGTTCCGGTATGGTGACAAGTTGATGTTTGGTGTTGACCAAGGTGTGGATTGGAATTGCTAGAAGTCAGTTTGCTCGTGGGGCGAATGGTTCGTGCCCTGTTGATTGTCTTCCTGTTTCCAGGAAAGTTGAGAGTTGCCCCGTTGGTATTTGGAGGGTTAGTTCGTGGTGGACCCCTGTTGCTACCCCGTGAGATTTTGATCTTGTTGCTTCAGTGGAGCAAGACAGTGAGTGTATGTGGAGCTCTCTGTCCTTCGGTTGTCTGCTCGTAGGAGCCGTTTCTTTCTGGGTTTGGCGCTTTCTTTGCCGTCGGTTTGTTAAGGATTTTTCCGCCATAGCCTCGCCCCTCACTCGTCCCGACGAGGAAGGGTGTCGAGTTTATTTGGAACAGATAAGTGTGATGAGAGCTTTGCTGTGCTCAAGCGCAGATTTGACTTCAAAGACTAGTGTTGGCGATCCGGAGGGGACAGTGGTTTGGTGGTCTGGCCGATGCTTCCAAGTTTGGGTTGGGTTGTGTGTTGATGCAAAGACGGGAAGGTCATTGCTTATGCTTCCCGTCAATCAAGCCATATGAGCATAACTATCCGACTCGGGATATGGAGTTGGCGGCAGTGGTGTTTGCACCAAGATTTGGAGGCATTACCTGTATGGTGAGCGGATTCGGATGTTTACCGATCACCGAGCCTCAAGTATCTGTTTACTCGAAAGGAGCTAAATATGAGGCGAGAGAGATGGTTAGAGTTGGTGAAAGATTATGATCTGCGAGATTTTGTACCATCCGGTAAAGCCAATGTAGTGGCTGATGCTTTGAGTAGGAAGACGTCGCACTCACGCGGTGTTGTTGAGTTCCCAGCCAGTTTGCGGCGAGAGTTGGCGGGCTCGAAGTTGCGATGTTGTTGGGTGAGGTCTACGCCAGAGTAGCTCGGTTGGCCAGATCCAACCATCGATTAGACAAATGGATTATTGATAGTCACCGAGTGACCCCGCACTTAAGAAATTGGGTGACAGAGTTAGTAATCGATGGAGATTTTGACTTTGTATATTCACGAGCGATGGTGGGACGACGTCTGAGGGCGGTTGTGTGTTCCGAATGTTGCGGATTGCGGCGAGTTGCTCTCGAGGCCCTCGGTTCTCCGTTTGCTTGGCACCCCGGGTACCAAGATGTATCGAGATCTTAAGCGACATTCTGGTGGATGGGTATGAAGAGAGATGTTGCGGAGTTTGTCGATCGATGTCTCACTTGTCGGCAGTGAAGGCACCCGGCAGACCAATAGGTTTATTGCAGCGTGAGTGTACCTCGATGGGAATGGGAAGAGATCTCCATGGACTTTATTTCTGGTTTGCCGAGGACTCAGGAAGTTCTCTCGATTTGGGTGATAGTCGATCGATTGACTAAGAGCGCACACTTCATTCCCAGTAGAGACACTTATACCGTGGAAACAATGGGCGCGATTGTTTTGGAACAGTTGTTCGCTATCACGGTGTGCTGTGAGGATTGTGTCCGACCGTGAATCGGGGCTTGTGTGTTGGATTTCCGCGGTTGGGACCAGATATCTGATCTCGATGGAGTTTGCATATAACAACGATTATCGATCGGCGATTCGATGGCTCCATTCGAGGCTTTGTATGGTAAGCGTTGCCGATCTCCCGTGTTCGGGGAAGAGGTTGGTGACAGCGCGAGTTTTGGGTCCCGAGTTGCCGCTTTGCGATTGACTAATGGTGTCGTCTGCGAGAAGATTAGAGCTCGTATGTTGACAAACTCGGAGCGCATGAGAAGAGTTACGCCGATGTTCGGCGTCGGGATTTGAAGTTTGAGGTTGGTCAGCATGTATTCCTAAAGGTTGCACCGATGCGAGGTGTTTTGGGGTTTGGCAAGCGTGGGAAGCTGAGTCCCCGTTTTGTTGGTCCGTTTGAGATTCTGGAGAGGATCGGCAAGGTTGCTTATCGATTAGCCTTGCCTCCGTCATTGTCAGCAGTGCACAGTGTTTTTCATGTTTCGATGTTGAGACAGTGCGTGCCAGATCCGTCGCACATTGTTGACTTGGAGCCGTTGCAGCTGAATGAGGATTTGAGCTTCGAGGAGAAGCCAGTGGGGATTCCTGCTTTTGAGACAAAGACACTGCGTAATCGTGAAATTCGGTTGGTAAAAGTTCAGTGGAGGAGTCAGAGTTCCGAGGAAGCCCCTTGGGAGCGGGAGGATGAGATGAGGTTGCAGTATCCCGAGCTGTTCCAATCTTAAGTAACTTTCGAGGACGAAAGTCTTATAAGGGGGGAATATTGTAACGGCCCAGAAATTTCATCTCGGTCTTCCCGGGAGGCCCAGGGGCATTTTGGTAATTTGGTCTGGCCGACAGGGCCGGTTATGTATTTGTTAATTGCCGGAAAAATTATGATTCGATTTGAATGAGATCGGGAATTTTGGTGAAGACATTTGGGTTTGGAAAAAGGTAAAAATAAATAGGGAATTAAATAACGTGTCGATTGAGATTCGAGCCAAGGACGCGCTGCATGCTAGGCAAGGGTCGCTGCCAGCCGAGCCACTGGGCGTGTTTGTTAATCTTCGCGCGCGATCTTGTATATAAGCGTGTCTTCGTGCGTTTTATTTAAAAGCCAAAAATCGCCCGAGTTCCTTCCCCATTTCTCTTCTTCTTCTTCGCGACTCTTCTCCGACCGACCAGCGAATCTCCCTCGCGATTTCTCCCTCGTCGACCGGTCAATTCCGAGCTCCTCTTCTCCAATTCGAAGCCCATTCTTTTCCCCCGAGAAGCAGGTACATCTTCTTCTTCTTCTTCTCCTTCAAAATTCGTTTTCTTCTCCCCTGTTTCGGCCTGTGCCATTTCCGGCCGAGTCGAGGTGATTTGAGGTATGGGTTTTGTGCAGCTAGTGTAGGGGAGATCGCCATCAACGAATCGCTCGTCGAATCCTCTCGGATCGCTCGATTTCGGGATTTCTCCATCGCCCCTGTTCGCGCAGTAAAGCAGAGCCCTGATTCGCCATGTCGCGACGCTGCTGCGATGAGCTCGCCTCAGCGCCCAGCCGCATCGCGTCGCCCGAGCCCTTGCTCGCCGAGTCGTGCCGCATCGCCCAGTGCCACTCGCGTCCGCACGCGCGCATCCTCGCCAAAGACTCACCGAAGCCAGCATCGCTCAGCGCGTCTGTCTCGTCCGCAGCGCAGCGCTACCCGGCCAGCCGTTCTTTGCCCGTTCGTGCAATCGGCTCGTTCGTGCGTTCGTCGCGCCTCGTGAGTTGCTCCCGAGCTGAGCCTTGTTTATTTTATTATATTTAGGCCTATTGTGTGATTTTTGTTGTGATTGATAGGTTCTCGATAGCTAGTTCGGGTGCGTTCGCCACTTAGGTTTTCGTGTCAATTCGTCCCCGACCAAGGTAAGCATTTGTTACCGGAGTTGTGTGGACCCTGCGATATATTATGCGATTGCTGATTGATTGCTTGTTTGTGTTTATTGACATATTTAGTAATAGGTGCTCGTTTCTGAATTCCCGGTTAGCATGATTTTCCTAATTTATTCTCATGTTAATCCATGTTAGGTTGTTCCTTTCTGGCATGCTCGTATTTGTTCCTTGCTTCGTAGTATCATGCTAGGCTCGTTGTATTCTTATTGAGCACGTATTGGATTTTATGGAATTGTTTGCTGATTGCTAGGGCAGGTTAGAGTTGCAGGTAGATAGCATCATCCGGGCCTGATGCATAAAGTACCTTGCATCCATGGCAGGGACGTCGAGACAGTTCTCCGCCCTGGACCCCGTGAGGGATTAGCTAACCCAAGCGGTAGGCCCTGCAATCTTGGGTGAGGGTGGCAGTTGTTAATGCCCCAACGGTCGGGATGATGACTTGGCATTGCCTCGTCCCCGGCAGCCGGCATGTCCTCAGCATGTTTGGCAGTAGCCCCTGATTGCCACCTGTTAAGGCAAGGACGGCTTCCTGGTGTAAGCCTACCACGACCGTTCCTTAGCCCAGGTGCGGTCGTTCAGGCTGACATAGTTTACGTGTCCAGGTCTCACACCCCTATGTCAGTGACACCGATCCAAAGATTTAGTTAGGCGTGGTGACTGGACATGGGCAGCTTGCCTTCGGACACTCCCCCACCCCCATAGTCTGCAGCGAGCACGCGGTGCATGCTTACGCTCATTACAAATGCCGATCGAGAGCCCCTCGGGATTGTGAGCCATGTACCTTTCGTCGACAGTCAGACAGGCTAAGGCCGGGACTTGTTTCTCGTATAGGGCGACTTGTGTGGTGATATTATTCCGGACTAAGACCCTAAATTGGCATCCGAGGCCCAAGTGTGGGCTAAGCTATGTGCTCTATTCTGTGTTTATACTCATAGCTTGCATACATTCATCGAGATGACCATGTATATCGTATTGTACCCCGGTTGGGGATTCTTACTGAGTAATTCGTTACTCACCCTTATTATTGTGGTTTTTCCACGTGTAACCAGTGCGAGACAGGATGGTGAAGGAGGAGCTGTGATCATGGGGCTCACCATCAAACTCTCGATTTTGTGTTATGACTCTTTATGTTTTATTTTCCCTGAATGCATGTAGAGACACGCGCCCTAGGATGTTTTCTGAATATTTTGTGGATTCCAGCATTATTGTATCTAGACATGTTTTGAATGATTTTAAGAAATCTCTGATCGGAGTATACTTTGGAAATGTATTTATCTTGGAACAGGTGCTTGGAAACAGGGACAGGTTCCAGGGAAATTGTCTAGTTTTTAAAGGGGTTATTTTGAATGTTTTGTTTTAATTGGAATCCGAAATCATGTCTATTTAAATGTCCTTTACTTTGAATGCATGCATTGGGGTAAGGGCCCATTTAGTGCCCCATTCGGGTCGGGTCGGTCCCTTACAGTAAGCTAGCCTCCATAACATTATACTGTTTGTTTGTTGGCAAGTCTTTTTTTTTCGTCATTTATGTTAATAAAGTTGTATCCCTTATAAAAAAAATATATAATATTTGTTTTGAGTTATTTTGTATTGAAGAACAAATGTTAGATTTTTATGATATATTTTGGATTTTTTTAATACTAATTTGCAATGATTTGTGTTGCAATTTGCATGATTTGAACATCAATTTTTTGAAGTCATGGAGAATATAGGAGTTACAAATCTGTCTATCATCAATTTGGAAGATGATACACATCATCCCACAATTACTACTCAATTTCATGAAGCTTATTTGAAAGATAATGTAAAGGCTATTGATGAAGTTGAAGATGACAAGACTACTATTAATACTCAATATGAGCTTGTTGAACTGAAAGTTGGATGAAGTTTGATTCCGTAGATGATGCATTTCAATTCTATGTCAGTTATGGAGGGAAAATTAGTTTTAATGTCAGAAAAAGGTGTCACAAAAAGAGAAAAAATGGAGACATTTCAAGAATGACATTGCAGCTTGATAAAGATAACATGATCACTAACATATTTTGGACAGATGCACGTTCTATTTGTGATTATAATCTTTTTGGAGATGTTATTTGTTTCGACACTACTTATAGTACAAATGAACTTGGTCGACCATTTGCGCCATTCATTTGAGTGAATCATCATAAACAGTCTGTAGTGTTTGGTGTAGCCCTACTTTTTTATGAAACTATAGAATCGTTTAAATGGTTGTTTGAAACATTTCTTAGTGCAATGTCAGAAAACAGTCGAAGACAATTCTTACAGATCAATCTGCAACAATGGCTAAAGCCATAAGTGACGTATTTCCTGAAACTCAACATCGACTATGTGTTTGGCACATTTTTCAAAATGCAGCGAAAATTTTAAGTCATGTGTTTCATAGATCAAATGAGTTCGTTCATGACTTTAGTCATTGTGTCTCTGATCGCGAAGATGAAGATGATTGGTTACTAGAATGACAACAAATGTTAGACATTTATAATCTTAAAGATAATAAATGGTTGACAAATTTGTTTGAATTGCGAGAAAAGTGGGCGATGGTATACAGACGACATACTTTTATGGCTGATATGCAGAGCACACAACGAAGTGAAAGTATGAATAGTCTATTGAAAAAATATTTGGCGTTTCCTTGAACATTACGAAAGAGTTTTAGTAGATCGAAGATATGATGAATTGATGGCAGATTTCAAGATGAATCAAATAACACCAGTCTTATTAATAAATACGGAGATGTTATAACATGCAACAGAATATATACACCAAAGGTATTTAAATTATTTCAAAAGGAGTATGTGGATATTCTTAAGTGTAACTTCTATAAGATTGGTAAGTTAGATGCTACATCAGAGTACAAAGTGTCATTTTTTGGAAGTTCACATCATTGGTTGGTTAAATTTGAGGCTTGAGCACAAACAATCACTTGATAAGAAGAATGTGAACAAAATTCCTACTACATATATTTTGAAAAGGTGGACAAAAGAGGCTAGATCTTAAAATGGATTTGAGAATCACATACATGAAGTTAGTGGAAATTTTAAGGAGTCAATTGGAAAGCGTTATAACCACTTATGTCATAATGCTTGCCAAATTACTTCACTAGCAGCAGAACATGAAAGGTTATTTGAGCATGCATCACAAAATTTTATTAAATTGCTCAAAGATTTGGAAAGATGAAGAAAATCATTATGGTAGAAAATAATAGTGCAATAAATGTAGAAGATTCCACATTGATTGAAGGCCATAATTTAGTAGAAGCTCATGGAATTAAGAGAAAGCCCACCATTGGTCGTCCTCGTAGTAGATTGAAAAATCCACTTGAAAAGAGGAGATACCGAAAAAATGTGAAATCAAACAAATCTCCTTGCTCGTCCAATCACATTACACAGGTATCACCAAATTAAACTATATATATTTTTGTCAATTAATTTCAAAGAAAATATAATAAGTTATTTGAATGTTTATTGTTTAAATTAGGAAAATATTATGAGGAAAGATACACCAACATGTACATCTATGTTGCCAATTGCAAACCAACCATTATTATCTATGAACAAGCAAAACAATGTGTCATTCACTCAAATGCTTGAGGTAAATCTTTTGTTCAAAATATTTAGTTACATTGTAAATATTATTTATTAATATTTATTAATTTTTGTTCAAACTTATCTACTATGGTAACTTGGGTAACTTAATATCAATCTTTTTTGTTTTTTTATAAAAAAAATAGTTACTTTTTGTTGAAAGATCTATAAATTTATAATTTAATTGTGTGATTTTTAATGTTGACGGCATCTTCGATTTTCCTTATATCTTCTTCTCCTTCCGATTTCACCGGCATGAGTAGTTTGAGGGAAGAAAAACGAAATAGTGAGAATACACTATTTAAATTGCTTTTGGGGAACAAAATTCATAAAAAAAAAAAAAAACACTCTAGCTTGATCGAATGAAATATTGGGAATGTAACATGAAAGTTCGAGCAAAATGATGTTAAAAATTTCATTCACCTTATTATAGTAGATTAATATTTTATTATGATTTTTTTTTCTTTGGCTCTAAATCTAAGTATTGACTTAAAGTTAAAATTTATTAAAAAAAATAACGAAACAAAAGAAAGTTTTTTTTTTTATTATTATTATTGTGTTTGTTAGTACATCAAGTGTTTTTTTTATTGTGCAAAAAATTTGAAATTTAAAATGAAACAAAAAATTAAAAGAATAAAATGAAAATAGAAATGAATTAAGGAACAATAAAATGAAAGTTTTCATAAAATAAAAATAAATTTTATGTGGTGTTTGAGATTTGGTAGAAAATTATAAGTTGACAATATTACACTGAAGATGGAAGAAAATATTAAGGAGAGACAAACAAAACTTTAGAACAAGACTCCAAAATAAAAATGAAAGAAAATTAAAATAAATGTGAATGAAAAATAGTTTGCGTGGATGGTTCTTTAAAAAATAAGTAAAAAAACATCTAAAAATACGTGTACAATTTGTTTGAAGAAAATAATAATAAATAACTAGCAACTACACGCCGTGAAAACTGAGAAGCAAAAGTAAAAAGCAATAAAGTGATCAAATAAAAATGTGACATGTGGCATGGTAGCAAAAAATAGAGGCTACCCAATTATCACCCAAATTAGCCTCTTTTAAAAATATCTGCAACTTGATCCTTGCTAGCTTCAGTGCCTTCCAATGCGAATAAACTAGCTCCTCCATGAACTGATTAACAATGCCAACACTTAACGCAAGATCCGTTCTCGCAACGGGAGAAAAAAATTCATCAACAAGCTTCAGTGCTTTCCAATCTATCTTCCATTGCGCATTCATCTTCTTCTTGAATTTCCACTTCACATCAATCGAATGATTTGCATTTGACAATTCTGTCAGCTTCCATGTATCATTGCGCTTGATCTCTTCATTCATTGTGGTTCACCACTTCTCATCTCGCAGTGCTTCCTCAAAACTAATGCTTTCCTCATCAACTAACAGACAAACATGATGTACCTCATTTGTCGCATCATATAATTATTGCAAACTCCGCATTTTTGGTTGTTGCAGTTCTTCTTCTTCTTTAATTTTTGCAGACTCTCTTGGCATATTTGTTGATGCAACGACTAGTGATTCTCCAACTTCGATGTTGACTTCAATCGCCTTGTTCCAGTCCCATTCACCTTCTTCATGTGCTCGTAAGTCGCGACTCAAATTCAATTTTCACATGCGATTTCTTCCCATCTCTGCTTGAGTGACTAAATGCTCTTTCTTGTCCCTCAAATACAACAGTCAGCCTTTCAAAAATACAGAATAACCCTTCTCTGTGAGTTTCCCCAAACTCAAAATATTTGTTTTGAGATCTGGTACATATTAAACATCCTGAACTGATCCTATCAATCCATCCTTCTGCAAAAATAAATTGTACTTTTGCCTTTTACCTTTACTTTTGACGCGTCTAAAAAAGAACATGACCATCTTCAATTTTTTGCATCTCTTTGAATAGATAATTGTATCCGCACATATGATTGTTTGCCCCTGAATCGAGATACCACACAATATCATTATTGTTGTTCCTTCTTTATGCGCTATCAAAAGAACACCATCATTCACATTATTTTCTACTGCTATGTTGCTTATTTCTTTAACCTTTTCTTTCGCTGACAGTTCCTCGCAAAATTCCCTTCTTTACCGCAATTATAGCATTTATCTGAATAGAAATCACGCGCATAGTGGCCATACTTGTGACACTTGTAGCATTCAATATTTGATTGATTTGATCTATCGCCTCTTTCTGGACCTCGTCCTGTTTCGCGCCAATTTGTTTGACTCGCATGTTCCTTCTCCGCATCATAACTGTCGCATTGACTACTATGACCATATGCACGACCTCCACCTCCGCTATCTTTACTCTGAATTTTTTTAGAATAGAGTACCTTTTCATCTTCGATCGACGCCTTGGTTTGAAGCACTTGCTCTAGCGTTTCCTCTATCTTCTTATTATTGCGTTGCTCGTGTACCTCAAAAGATCCAGCGAGCTCGTCAATAGTGAGCGTTGCTAGGTCCTTTGACTCCTCTATTGCGCACACCACATTCTCAAAATTATCTGTCAACGATCTCAAAATTGTTTCCACAACTCGCGCATCTGTTAGCTTTTCACCATTGAATTGAGTTGATTCACTATAGTCTACACGCGCGTGATGTAGTCGGACACGCTTTCCAACTCTTTCATCTTTATGCTCTCCAACTCGCCACGAACAGTCTGGCGACGCACTTGCTTCACTCGGTCGGCTCCTTTAAACACTTTCTCTAAAATAGTATCCCACACTTCTTTTGAAGTAGTTGCAGTCACAATCTTCTCAAAGCCCGATTCATCCACTACTCGGAACAACATATACAATGTTGTTTTATCCTTCGATCGCCTCTCTTTCAATGATTTGGTTTGAGTCACCGTATAACCCACGTTATTCTCTAGTTCTACGAAACCTTCTTCGACAACTTCCCATGCATCATGAGATCCAAGTAGCACTTTCATCTGGATGCTCAAATTCCCGTAACTCACCTTCGTCAATCGTGGCAACGACATTTGACCCATCACGTTCGCCATAACTCTGATACCAATTTGTAAAATCCAGAAGCCGCTTTGATACTAATTTGTAGAAACTCGAATCACAAATAAAACAAACAAACATGAATAACAATCTCGCAAGCTTTTCGCTTCGGGATTGGAGAGACAATGTACACAAACTTTCTTTTCAACACTTTTCTTTTTTTCACTAAAACTCTCTCTACAATTCTCTCGCTTTCTCTCTAGCACTTTCTCTACAATTGTCTCTACTTTGCTCCATGGAATGAGCACTCTATTTATAGCCTATTACAAACTTGGCCTCCAAGTTCTTACAAAATATTCTTCCCACTAATTCCTATATTAAGGATCTACTAATGTCTTAATTAACTCCTAAATTGACAACCCATTAATTCTTTAATTTTCTACCTAAATAAAATCGCACTAATTCCTCAATTAACAATTATTCCAAATACATTAAAATAATATTTAAGTTTTTTCCAACATGAATAATATGGAAATCAAAATTAAACTAAACTGACAAGTTACTTCTTAGCAACTTGAGGCTTCTTATCCTTCTTACTTTGTTTCCTGAGCATCTGACTAAGTGACATCTTTCTTCTAAATGAGCTTTTCTTCAGGAGAGTGACTGATTCAAATTGTTAGGTAGGTACCAACTTCCTACTTAGTATTTGCTCTATCAAAAGGGTTGGCTTAAAAACAGGTATTGGTCCATCACTGACCATATTCTCTCCATTCACATTGAGTAGCCAAAAATCATTTTTATAGTGAAAAGGGTAGGGATTCTTAAACTTGGTAGAGTTTTGAATGTTACACATTTTCTGATCGTCCTCTGACCTCCATTTGCGAAGCGCTTTTTCGACTTCTAGCTTTCCCCAATTTTCATCATCCACCCTGCTCATAGCTGCTTCCATGTTACAACACATCATCATCGCCATTCTTCACCATCTCTACTGTAGTGATTCTGCTGCCCTAAATCAATTGTTTCCTCATCAGCTCAACTGTTAATTAAAGCATGTCTTACCTGTGTTGTCAGTAGTGGGTAATTAGTCTTTCAGACTTTAATTTCTGGCTGTAATCTTCTTCTTCCCCCAGCTTTAAATAGGTGTATCATCTTCAATGTAATGTGAACAATTGTGTTGAGAGTATTGAATACAACTGTGGATTTTCTTCCCTTCCTTTCTAGCACTTCTTTTGTTTCTTCACTTGGTATCAAAGAATTGTCTGATCCATCAGTGGCAAAATTGAAACCAACAACTCCACCAAAACTCCAACCAAAGCTCGTACCATAAAAAAATTGCTCAACGGACATATATGACCCCAAGAATACTTATGTCGAAAAAGGCAGAGTACTTGTTAGGCACAAAGATAGTCCTGTCAAATATCTTGCCTGCTCAAACCTGATGAATCAAAATAAAAACTTGATGAATCAAAATCAAAACCAGCAAAGGCAGAGGTGGAAATGGAAGAACCTTCGTCAACACTTTTCATATATCAAAACCACTTCTCAAATATGTGGAAAGTCAAGACATGAAGCTCTTCACTGTTATCATTTCTATGTTTCCTCATAATCCAACTCATCTCCTAGCATGAATGCTCAGCCGCCCATTGGTAACACATCACTCATGGCCTATTCGAAGAAATTGGAAAACTCAAGTTGGTTATTGGACAGGGCCCACTGACCATATTGCAGCTTATTTTGGACGGAAGCATCTCCAAGAAGAATCATCAGGTACACAATATATAATTGTGAGAGATGTGACTGTGGAAAACCTAGTTGCTTTGTGCGCAATAAACTTGCACTTGCGCAAGTATACGTGGTTTACAATAAGTAATAAGTAAATTATCAACTCCACAGGGACTGTGATTTGTCTAAGGTGATGTTTAGAATTTAACATAAATAAAATGAATGGTTGTTGTGATTGATTAGGTTGAAGACTATAAATGAAATAAGAACATTTGTAAAACAGATTATGAAAGAATAAGGCTAAACAAGGATACTCATGGAAAGTATTAGCAATGCGTTGCAAAGAAACATGTGATAAGGGGTAACTATCATACTACACATCACAAACTTCAGCTTCAGCTTCTGTTTGCATGAAGCCCGACTTTCGCCCAACTTGATGTAATGATCAGCTGACGCTATTTATGCAGTGGTTACACATTTATTTCTAAACTTCGATTTAAAGTATTAAAGACTTAATACTAACCTACTGAACATGAAAACTAGTCTTAGGTTATTTTGTAATGCCCCGTAATTTTAGTTTGACACTCTAGGTGCAGTTATTCGCTTACCCGGGATTTTCGTTGTGATTCTATTTAGTTTTGAACTTTAGGGGTATTTTGGTAACTTTGCCCCTAGGGACCATTTTGCAAATATTAATAAATATTGGGTGATTTTTTAATTTAAAGAACTTTTGGAGCGTTGGTGTAAGATTGATTTAGTTGAGTTGTAAAGAAAAAAAAAATGATAAAACGGATTGTGCTTTGTTTTTTTTAAAGGGAAAATGGTTCTTTTAAATGAAAGGGAAAAAAGTTGGAACTTGTTTTTGGGAAAGAAAAAAGACTCATTTAGGATATTTTAAAATAATAAGAGAAAAGGGAATGTTGAGAAATAGAATAAAAGGGGATATTGTAATGGGTTCATTTAGAGAGTTTCAAATAAAATAAAAAATAAAAAAATCCTATTTTTTGTTGTTCTTCTTCTTCTTCACCTTCACCTAACCCTAGCCTCCACTTCAATCCGCTGTCGCATGCCGCTCGATGCCGACACCTACCACTCGACACCGACACCATTCATCCCTTGCTACCGCCAAACTACCCAGACGACGCCGACAACCCCCACCGCAGCGACCTCCTTCCCATGCACGCAACCCTACCACCACGAGCGTCAAATCGCGTGCACCCTCGCGTGCGCGCCACTGACCACCATGCCACGTTGTCGTCGATTCGTCACCGTCTGCTAAGCCACCAACCATCGCAAGTCGCCAGCCAACATTCAGCGCCGCTCAGACTTGCTCCCCAGTCACCAATTGCGACGCGTTTCGCTGCCTATTTTGTGCTATTTTTGGCCTGTTCGAGTAGTTGGTAAGTGTTTGTAGAGCCCAATGGGATTTTTTTTTATGTTGAATAGGTTGGTACTGGGTCGTTATGTGTAATGGGTATTTTATGTTTAGGTTGTGGCGATTGCTGGTTGTAGAGTGGTGTGCTCTTTTGTTTGCAACTAGTTTTGAGCCTTGCCAGTTTTGGACAGCCGTGCTAAGTGAGGTGTTGGGTAATTTTTGTGGGATGTTTTTCTGGATTTAAAAGTGTTCGTTGTGTTGTTGGTTTTGGGGTAAGTCGAGACTGATTTTTAGATATATTATTTTTGCTTGGTCATTTCTGCTTTGTTTGGTTGATCTGATTGGCTCCATCTCAAGGATAGTTTCCCTTAATTGTTCTATTTTTTTACTCAGGTAAGGATTCTCTACTCAGGTTGTGTGGGTCCTGCATAGACCGAAATTCATTGTGCTACTTTATGTAATGTGGTTAGTTATGGATGTGGCCGGATGTTGGATGGTTGGTTTTGGGTTGATGGTTCTGAGTTATTGCTGACACATGTGTAGTATGTATATATGTTTTTTTTTTATTGTTCTGCATGTTGTTCAGGATTATGTGGTCTTGGAGTGCCAATCTATATATCGTTTAAAATTGTTAAATATGTTTGTATGCTTAGTACCTCGAGATTATGGGGTCCCAGGGTACATCTTGTATGTTAATTATATCTATTTAATTCTCCTACAAACTTGCTAGGATTATGAGGTCCTAACTGTTGTTACTTCTATTGCTCCTATTGTGCTTCTCTTGGCATGTGTGTGAGCTGGTGATGACGTGTGTTAGTATGTAGCTAGTTCTGATCATGTAAAGAGTAGTATCATGTTAGAGTGACTATATAAGAATATTGAGTATGTTTGATGATCTGTTAGGCTGAGCTGATAAGAATTTGTAGTAGAATTCTTAGTTGTCATCATCTAGAGGCTATCGAGACATGACGTATTGTTGTCTCATTGAGTCGGTGTCGTTAAGGATTTTAATCTTGCCCCCGATAGTCGGGGATGTGTCGTAACACATTGCCCCGATAATGTCTAGTTTGTAGCTCTATAAACGGGCCCTAATCATAGTGTACGCCTGCTATGGGAGGGTTTTAGCTTAGAGCGGTAGGTGTGAACATGCTAACTTGGATCACTGGCTAGGGCCTTTAGGACCGTGACTCAGTGGACACCTTTCCTTGTCGAGATAGACATGTGGATGATAACTCTCAAAGAGAGCATATTTTAGGCTGTTTAGTATGCATTACTTTAATAATTAGGCAAAGAAATATCTGCGTTCTTAGAGGGAATATGGAGAAATAACTTAGAAAATCTGCATGCATTCATAGTATCACATCCAAAGCATGAATCTGCACTTTAGCACAAATCGCAATTCAACTGTGCCTAATTTACGTTTTTAGTACAATTTCGTGCAGCATCAAGGAAAAGACAATGACGCGAACACTAAGTGGACCACGAAGATATGCTGAACCAAGAAGGAATTACGATCAACAAAGATTCATTTATAAGGAAAGAATAAGAAGAATCAATTATGCAATCAAGGCAATGACAATCAAATAAATCCCGACCGAAATTATGGAATATGCAATGATGATGATTTGTACAACTCAGCTTTACTTGCAAATCACGAAATTCAATCCTATAAATACCAAAGCAAGGAGCAGAATCCATTGAGCTGGTCGGTTGGCCATAAGCCAATCGAGGGATGTGAGTCTACTGCGAAGAAGCTGATGGTGGTGTTGTGGGAACTGATGACAAGGAGACTACTCACCTTCAACCGTGCCAACTCCATTTATTGTTTTTATTAGGAGTAGTTATAGTATTTAGACATTATTCTAGTAGTAATAAAATCGTCTGATTTAAACTTCTATTTGATGTTCATTTACTATGATTGCGTTATAGGAGTTATGATGATTAAGTATGAATAGAGTATGTTATTTTTGTAGGTCTTTGAATGTTACACTGCTAAATATTTACTTATATATGCATCGATTAGCTACCCAGGCATATACCTTGCGAAGAATCGGAAGAGGAATCTCATGTTGACCCAGTACGCTACTTTAGGATTGACTGAACAGTTG
The DNA here is from genome assembly GCA_036507275.1 of Sicyos edulis. NCBI lineage: Eukaryota > Viridiplantae > Streptophyta > Magnoliopsida > Cucurbitales > Cucurbitaceae > Sicyos > Sicyos edulis. The sequence continues at coordinate 22,848,867 of CM071848.1, forward strand.
TTCATCATTAGGGCATTAGGAATAACCTCACTACTGCTTACGTCACCCTGTGCTTAGTATGGTGTTCACAGCGGAAGCTGGTTCACTCATAAATCATGAGTCACGCAAGTGAGAATTTTTAGGGAAGTAATACATTCACTGGTTAGTCCGCACTCTTAGCATTTTCTAGGAATACATAGTTAGCATTACTCATTTCATGCATTTTATTTCTGCATTTTGTCTTATCGCATTAAACAAAACAAAACCACTTATCAAATACATTCTATTTACTTTCAGCACGACTCTGACTTAAGTGTTATTTACTCTAGACATCAAGCTCTACGGGATCAATAAAATTATATACTTATTACTTGCTGCAATTCCTGACTGCGTATACTTGCGCGTAAGTGATTCCTATTGCATTCACATAAGAATTAGTTACTGTCCAATATATTAGCAGTGGAATCGCAAGCTCAGTGGACCTGGACCATGTTGGCTTGTGTAGGACTGCATCTGACTGGTTTATAGCAGCATGTAGTGTATGTGTACACACGCCGAGTGTCAGGTAGATGGCTCATCTGGAACGATGTCATCAGTACACTAGTAGCAGTTGTGTTTTTTGAGTTGATCAAGATTGACAGTCGTGTAACGAACTTCAAGAATTGTCGTATTCCTATGTTTAAGTGAGTGTCTTAAGGGCATCATAGGAGAGTTGTGTAACGTACTTCATATCCAGCTTTATTGCTAAAGTTAGGTGAGTGTCTTGAAGGCTTCACAAGTGAGTCAGGCCACAAACTTCATAACCAAGTAAAAAGTCTAAGATGAGCTGAGAGTAAGTTGATTGATTAAGAAAGACACGTAACGAAAGTCATGGTCAGTTAGTAAGCTATGTTGAGACGAGAGTAGATATGTATTGCTAGCATGTTGAGTTCTACTTTGTTCATTGTACGCCTGTTGGGGAGTTCTTACTGAGTATTCTTTTATACTCGCCTTTTCTGTGGTTTCTTCTTTCCACAAGTAATCAGAGACATCACCGAGACGGTTAGGTGGGAGATGCTAAAGAGATCGTGGATGGAGCTTGCTGCATTACTCGAGTAGTCTGTTAGGACAACTGCTATTCTTTATTTTCATTAGCATGTTAGAATGGTGTCTCATATTAATTATATTTTAAAATAAATTGTTATTAGTTGGGCAAGCGAGCCCATTACCATTTTTTTAATTTTATTTGAACCTGTCTTGTAAACACCTCGGCTAAGGGGTTCTTTAATTTATTTTTATTGAGATTTTAATTCAATAGGAGTAATTATTGAGTTTTAAATTTTAAATATGAAAATGCATGTTTTGTAACTATCTTTGAGTCAACATATAGTAGGATTTCGTAGTTTTAAATTATGGGTCATTACATATTTCATCTCCCGATTTACAACTTATTAGTGCGTGTGGATGGTTGGTCGACACTTACTATTGATATTTGCTCCTAGTTAACATGCTCTACTTATGCCTTTCCTATTCCTTCTTAGCACATGCAAAAACTAACCACTTTTCCCTAGTGTTTCCTTAACCAAATTAGTTCATCATACAAACAAGAAATACAGATAACGACATGGAAAACATGCGGAAATAGTATTGCTTAAATGAAATGAGTCTAATAGAAAACAACAATGTAAAAACTCACGTTTTGAAAACTCTCCAACCTCCATATTATAGATGTCTCATTTTATAATCAACCTTCGAATCTTTCAGAATAGGCATAGATCGATTGACTCGATATCTTTCCTTGTATGAATTCGCCAATTATTTGTGTGTTTAAGGCAAAAATCTCATGATTTAAGTAATTTGTCTCTCTAGTGTCTGGTTAGTTAACATCTTTTTTCCATTCGATTCTTTCCTTGTTTGTGGCACCTTGGAATTTCTTCGATAGTTGCTCCGCTCGCAATCGCGCGTCTTAATTCTCACTCCACATCGCTATGCATCGCAAATTCCTACAAAAACAGTTTATCAGCATAAGCTTTACTAAATACGTGCTAAGTGTGCTAATTTTGCCATTTTTTGTACTATAATTCGTATCTCTCTATTTATTCCTCTAATGCATAAGCATTAGCTATTTTCACCTCTTCTCATTATATTCACCTTTATCGCATTGGATTTTAAATAATAAACTCAAACAATGACCTAAGATTATCTAGAATTCTAACTCTATTTGAGAGTCATCAAACCCCTAAACTTGAACCAATGCTCGTCTCGAGCGATGCTTTTATAGGTGTAATAACTGCTAAATAGTAAATGTTTATCATAATGTCAGACTTTCCCTATTGCTAAAAAAAATTATTCTTTTAGATGTAATTGTCTTAATATGCCATACGCTTAATCATCCTGTTTCTTCTTTCATTAGAGTTTCTTCAATCTCATCTCAGTTCTTCTCCTAATTGCCCTTAGCTCAATGCACACCCCTTAGCTTAGAATTTTTTTACTCTAGCACAGCTCAATTTACCACTTTTGGTTAATTTAAGTTTGTTCAAATAATTCTGTCCGAGGCTTATTTAATTGGGTTCCTTTGAGTAAAATTTTACGCATGGCAGCAATTCTATAGTCTTAGCATGGGTCGTTTAAGCATAAAACGCTACATCTAAGTACTGAAATACCTTAAGCTTTCGCTTGGTTGGATGGCCAGCGGAATACTTGGAATACCCACGGCTATTCGTTCTTTTGTTGTTTCATTTTTACCTAGAAGGTTTTGATTTTTATTTTATTCACCCTTTTTTATTTTGGAAAACATCTGCAAATATGTGCTTCGCATATCACTCCGCGGGCTTGCCCTCACCCCCAAAGTTAAAGTCTGCATTGTCTCTAATGAAGATGAGGCTTAGTTCCCCCAAACTTAAATTAATCTAAGGTTCTCAATCTCCCTTCTTCAAGATTTTGGTTTCCTCCCTAAGAAAATGTACTATGATCCAAGTTTAAAAAAGATATGTCCCAACATTATTTCGTTAGGAAACTAGCAATCGACTTCCTGAGGCAGATTAAATTTTAGCGTACTTAAGACAATTTTTGAAATGCTTAATGAAAAAGAAAGATTCTAACACAACATTAACCAAAACTTAATACTTACAAGGAATAAAATGAAGAGATTGATTATATTAATTAAGGTTAGATAAACACAGAGAAGAGAAATGCGATAGAGACAAAGACTTCATTTATCATTCTTCTTCTTTCGAATAAGAACTATCAGAGTCGATGGAAGAAATACTTTCTTGGAATTGCGGGAAGATGGGCTTGCAGATGCGCAGATTTAAGAGGGTAAGTACGTCGAATAATGCACTATCTTTCTCTTTTGCATATTCCTTATACACGTCCATATTGTTGGCAAGAAGCCAAAGGCAGTGTACTTCTTCCTCTTAAATGGACGCATGGACGTGTGTGGAAGGACTCGCTTCTGCTGCCTTAGCGGTAGGGTCTACTAAGAATTCTACTTTTAAGTGCTCCATGGTCCTATTCATCTCGCTATGCTTCCTCCCAAGGGTGTCAGCCTTGTTCTTTGATGCTTAGCAGGGCCTGCATTTGCTTTGTCTCTAAGTCGACGTCGGAATAGGTCATCCGGCGCTGGCATTACTCCTCTACATCCACCTTGATGTTCTTCCACCATCGATGCTTTTCCTTCCCAAAGCGGCCTTTCTTCTACTTCACATTAACGATCTTGTAATTTGACTGCTTTATATCGAATTGTAATTACTGATCAGAATGATTGTGGCTAATCCTCACGTGCGTCAATCTAAATTGATTTCCTCCATTTTTTTTACGTAATATACGATGCGATTCCAATGCTAATATATTGTACAGTAATTAATTCAAATTCAACTTAAGCTAAGTATAACTCAGAATCACTTACGTGCAAGTATACGCGGTCGGGAATTGCAGCAAGTAATAAGTATATAATTTTATCGATCCCACAGAGATTAATGTCTATAGCTAATATTGTTTAAGTTAGAGTCGTTCAGAAAGAAAATAAGCATGAATGTATTGGATAGGCTGATGTGGTTTGTTTTGTTGTAATTAAATAAATAAATACGATGCTGGAAATAAAAACGATAATAAATGCAATGAGTCATGCTAACTAATCAATCCTAGAAAATACTAAGTGTGCGGACTAGCCAAAGTGTGGCTCGCTTCCCTAACAAATAAGCACTTTCGCAATTAATGATTTATGGCAGGACCAACTTTCATTGCGAACTCCATACTTAGCACAGGGCAACGCAAACATTAGTAAGGTTATTCCTAACACTTTAAATTGTAAATAGACGTTCACACAACCTAATGTAGCATACTAGGTGAACATGAGGCTCCTCTTCCGACTCACCACATAGTAAATGCGTGGGTAGCTAATCGACGCATATATAAATAAAAGTTAACATACAACAGTGTAAAACTCAATGACCTACGCTCTTAACATACTTCTATTTATGAATAAAAAACACAAACTTCTATAAAGCAACCATAGAAATAAACATCAAATAAAAGTTAAACCATATAATTTTATTACATTTAAGAAATGTTTAAATCGACAAGTTACTCCTAAGTAAAACAGTAAAATGACAATTGGCATAGCTGAAGATGTGCAGTCCGTTTGTCATTAGCTTCTATGACATTACCATTTGCTTCTCTCCACAATAGGCTTCATGGCCAACCGACTAGCTCTCCGTTCTCGAATCCCTGCCTTTATATTTATTGAATTGAATTACTTGGCCGACAAGTCGAGGTGAGTAGTTCATAAATACAGGATTCCTTGATTTCCACGGAATTTATTCGATTGATATCGCCTTGATTACTTGATTGATTCTTCGATTATTTCCTTGTTGACGTGTCTTTTTCAAATGTGTTTTCCTATTTAAGTTCTGCCCTTTTTTTGTGCTGCTTCTTCACCGTTCGCGCTATTGTCCTTTCCGCAGTGTCACTCAATATATCGTGCCAATAGCATTGATTAGGCACAATTTTGTAACGGCCCAGAAATTTCATCCCGGTCTTCCCGGGAGGCCCAGGGGCATTTTGGTAATTTTGGGTCGGGCCGACAAGGCCGGTTTTTTATTTGTTAATTGCCGGAAAAATTATGAGTCGATTAGAATGGGATCGGGAATTTTGGTGAAGACTTTTGGGCTTGGGAAAGAGTAAAAATAAATAGGGAATTAAATAGCGCGTCAAGTGAGATTTGAGCCAAGGACGTGTCGCATGCTAGGTGGAGGGCGCTGCCAACCGAGCCACAAGGCGCGTTTGTTAATCTAAATGCGCGTTCTAATGCTTATGCTTGTTTTCGTAGGCGGTTGGTATAAAAGCAGAGCTCGCCCGAGCTTTCTTCTCCGTTTTCTTCTTCTTCTTCTTCGCGGATTCTCTCCGACCTACTGAGCTCTCCTCCGCGATTTCTCCCCCGCCAGCTTCAATTTGACCGCGTTTCTTCTTCAAATCCGAAGCCAAACCCCGATCAGCTGGTAAGTTTCTCCTTCTCTTCTTCTCCTTCGCGTTTCCGTCGACCCTTCCCCTGTTTTTCGAATTTCATTTTCCGGTCATGTTAAAGCGATTTGTGGGGTGGGTTTTGTTCAGCTGGAGTAGGGGAGTTCGACCATCCATAAATCGCTCGTCGAATCCTCCCCTATCGGCCGAATTCGAGCTTTCTTTCCATCGCGAGTCTCGTGCTCTGTCGCTGCGCAGACCGCCGAGCCACGCCGCGCATCACCTCGCGCCACCGCGCCTCGCCCGGCTCCGTGTCACGCCACGCGTGCCTCGCTTCGCCCGCATCCGTCCGCGCGCGTCCGTGCCCCAGCGCGCTCAGCACGCCCATTTCTGCGCCCCAGCCAGCTCCGTTACTACCCCGTTCGTGCAATCGGCTCCTTCGTGCGTTCGTCGCGCCTCGTGAGTTGCTCCCGAGCTGAGCCTCGTTTATTTTATTATATTTAGGCCTATTGTGTGATTTTTGTTGTGATTGATAGGTTCTCGGTAGCTAGTTCGGTTCGTTCGCCATTTAGGTTTTCGTGTCAAATCGTCCCACCAAGGTAAGGATTTCTTACGGAGTTGTGTGGACCTGCGATATTATATGTGATTGCTTGATTGATTGCTTGTTTGTGTTTATTGACATGTATAGCTAGATACTCAATTCTCAATTCCCGATTAGCATGTTGTTCCCGATTAATTCTCATGTTAATCCATGCTAGGTTGTTCCTTTCTAGCATGCTCGTGTCTGCCTTTGCTTCGTAGTATCATGCTAGGCTCGTTGTATTCTTTTTGAGCACGTCTTCGGATTTTATGGAATTGTTTGTTTGTTGCTAGGGCGAGTTAGAGTTGCGGTAGATAGCATCATCCGGGCGGATGCATAAAGTACCTTGCATCCATGGCGGGGACGTCGAGACGATGCTCCGCCCACCGACCCCGTGAGGATTAGCTAAGCCTCACCAGGTAGGCCCCGCAATCTTGGGTGAGGGTGGCGGTCGTTAAATGCCCCAGCGGTCGGGATGATGACTTGGCATTGCCTCGTCCCGGCCGGCATGTCCTCGGCATGTTTGGCGAGTAGCCCCCGATTGCCACTGTTAAGGCAAGGGCGGCTTCTTGGTGTAAGCCTACCACGACCGTTCCTTGGCCCCAGTGCGATGGTTCAGCCGACATAGTTTACGTGTCCAGTGTCGACACCCTATGTCGATGACACCGATCCGAGATTTAGTTAGGCGTGGTGGATCGGACATGGGCGGCTTGCCTCTGGACCCGCACCCCCATAGTCTGCGCAGAGCACGCGGTACATGCTTACGCTCATTACTGGCGCGCCGACCGAGAGAGCTCATCGGGATCTTGAGCCGTGTACCTTTCGTCGACGATGAGACAGCCGAGGCCGGACTTGTTTCTCGTATAGGCGACTTATGTATTGGGTGTGTGGTGTGTATTATTCCGGACTAAGACATTAAATTGGCATCCGAGGCCCAAGTGTGGGCTAAGCTATGTGCTCTATTCTGTGTTTATATTCATAGCTTGCATACGCTCATCGAGATGACCATGTATATCGTATTGTACCCCGGTTGGGGATTCTTCTTGAGCAATTCGTTGCTCACCCTTATTATCGTGGTTTTTCCACAGTAACCAAGTTAAGTAGACAGGATGGTGAAGGAGGAGCCGTGATCATGGGGCCCAGTCTTCCAACTCGATTTTTGTATTATGACTCTTTATGTTTTGTTTCCCCAATGCATGTAGCGGGACACGAGCCCTAGGATGTTTTGTAAATGTTTTGTGGATTCCAAAGATTTTGTATCCGAAATGTGTTTTGAATGGTTTTTAGTAAATCTCTGATCGTGAGTAAACTTTGGAAATGTATTTATCTTGGAACAGGTGCTTGGAAACAGGAACAGGTTCCAGGGAAATTGTCTAGTTTTTAAAGGGGTTATTTTGAATGTTTTTGTTTTAATTGGAATCCGAAATCATGTCTGTTTAATGTCCTTTACTTTGAATGCATGCATTGGGGTAAGGGCCCATTTAGTTCCCCATTCGGGTCGGTCCCTTACAAATTTACTCATGATTTATGCTAAAAACGTGAATATGTGCTTTCGATTGTAGTTTATGAATGCATGTTGATTTTCTAAGTTATTTCATCACATTTCTTCTATTAGCTCTTGTTTTTCCCTTTTAATTCTAAAATAAACTAACACAGCCTAAAATACGCTTTATTTGAGAGCTATCAGTAATCCCACTCAAATGTATAGAGAGATTTACTGAGATAATCAAATTGAAAATTGAAAATTTAAATAGACGAAAATAAGAATAAAATAGTAAAATAACTTCTTAGATAAGTAAAGGTACCGATACGCGTTAGCTCCACTTGCATACTTACGTGCTCATTCTTTTGTCGATGCAAATAAAGATGTCATGTGTTTAACATCCTCATTCTAGTAATGCTTGAGTCTCTGGCCATTGACTGCAAACTCATTCCCATTCGACTCATCCTTAATCGAAATTGCTCCTCCTTGTTTTACCTGCATAATTCAAAATGGTCCAGGCCACTTGGATCTAAGCTTTTCTGGAAATAAATGAAGTCGAGAGTTAAATAACAATACTTGCTGACCCACCTCAAAAGTTCTAGGAGTCAACTTACGATCATGCCATTTTTTTTGTCTTTTCCTTGTATAACTTTGCATTTTCGTAAGAGAAATGCATATGGTGTTCTAAATCAAGTAATTGTAACATTCTCATAGAATTTGCTTTTCAAAGATCAAGGTTCAGCTTTTTAAGGGCCTAGAAAGCTTTGTGTTCTAACTTGATTGGCAAATGGCATGCCTTCTCATACACAATTTAGTAAGGCGACATGTCCAATGAAGTTTTGAGTGCAGTGTGATGACTCTCAAATAGACTCATTATTTAGCTAGGTTGATTTAAATCAATTGTTCGCAATTATCATATAAAATCTGATGAGAAAAAGTTAAATTAGTTAGCAAAGTGGCGATTTAGACTAATGCTCGCGCATTAGGGGGTTAAAAAGAGAATTATGCATTGTACCGTTAAAAATGCTAAAATCAAACTTCAAATGCATAATTAAGTACCTCTAATGCTGAAAAAGATGTTTTGTAGGAATTGCGATGCGAAATAATAAGACTGAATCTCGCAGATCAATAGTAACCAATGCGAAACTTAATTACACAACAATAGTAGCTCGGACAAGATGCCAAGGCAAGGAATTAATGAAGGATTGCGATGACAAAGCACGATGTTGACTAACCAAACAGCTAGGGAGACAGATTGCAAAAATAACGGGATCCCTTCCTTATTCCATTACGACAAGATTGACAAAATCAATCAACCAACACGGTCCAGTTAATTGGGTTACCAAATCAAATCGGGAACATTCGAGAAGGACAGAGAAGAGTCTATAAATTGAAATCTTGTAATTTTTTAGATAGTTTTTGTGTGTGAAGACACGAAAAGTATTTACGCAGTTTCTCTATTTTATTTCTTTTGTTTTATTGTAACTCATTTGCTTTTTAATAATATTGTTTTCAACATGCTTTCATTTATGTTGTTATCTGTGTTTTTAATTTACATTATGAACTAATCCTTCTAAGGCTAGGTTAGGAAAAAGTGGAATTGTTTACGCTTGTTTTAGACGGATCTAAGGAGGGATAAACCAGTGCATGTTAGCTAGGTTCTTAATTTCTTAATAACAAGTGTCGACTCGCCATCCACACAAGCTACTTGGTTGTAAGTCGGAAGAGAAATGACCTAAGGCTAGATAGCATGTTCAGTAGGTTAGGATCAAACTCTTTTATACTTTAAATCAAAGTTTAGGAATAAACACGTAACTACTACATATGCAGCATTGTGCAGATTGCATTGAGTTGCAATAGAAGTTGGACTTAATGCGAATGAATGTGGAAGCGGACGTTTGTTAAGGGAAGTATGCTAGTTTCCCCTTACCGCACAGTTCTTATAACACTGCTACACATTCCATGAGTACCTTAACTATGCATTAATTTATCATCACGCTTATTATGTTTTACATTACCTTTATCTTATGTAACTGAAACCAAATCGAAACCTTTTATGCACTTCCTGTCAGTTTTAAACATACAAGTTTTGATAAATCAAAATCCCTATGGAGATCGATAATTTTACTTTTTACATACTATAGGCTGCATATACTTGCATGAGTGTGTGTCATTTGTACATGAGGCAACCTCACGTTATCTTTGGATCAATTTTTTGGCACCGTTGTCGGGAACTGTGTCATTTTATTTATTGTCGAATGTTTAGACAATTATTAAAAAAAAACACAATTTATTTCAGTGTGATTTGTGTATGAGCACAACTCTCTCGAATGATCCAAATTATGAGCGAACTCTTTGCAAGGAGAGATGAGCGCAAATAAAAAGAGAGGATGAACCCAACTATGCAAAATTATGCTAATCCACTAGTTGGTGCACGTGTAAAAGCTGCAGTGGGAGTAGGTGTAAACCTAAACACTAATCTACCTCCAGCCCATACTGTGGATGAAAAGGACTAGACATGAGGACTTCTACGAGACTTCTGCAACACGTGGCATACCCATGTATGACTAGACTAGATGGACAGGTAAGCATCCTTTTTTTTTTTAATACTAATCCGAATAACATGTTTCGCGTAAGTGGATCTTTTAGCGGTTCCCCGTCAGAAGATCCGCATCAATATTTGAGATCTTTCTTGGCTATTAGTGATGGTAATCAGGAAGCTGATGTAACTCTAAAAGACACTCGGCTATTTCTTTTCCCTTATTCATTAAAGGATAAGGCCAGATACTAGGTAAACAAGTTGCCAAGTGAGTAGACTTGTGAACAAGTGGCCCAAAGTTTCTTGACAAAATATTTTCCTAGTTCGTGTAGTATGAATTACAAGCTTGGACTCAATAGTTTTAGGCAAGAGGACAATGAAACTATTGAAGGAGCATGGGATCAGTACAAAGAGCTTATAGCACGATGTTCATACCATGGTATGTCATACAACCTCCAAATGCAAAACTTCTATAATAGTTTGTCCAATCAAGACAAGGAGATCCTTAACGCAAGTGCTGGAGGGAGCTTTATGAAAAAAACTTATAATGAAGCTTATAAGATCCTCAAAACAATTGCTAAAAGTACCGGACCGAAATTAAGTCAAGGAAAAAGTCGAACGCTCGATAAAATTGAACTCGATGCCATGGATGCAATGCAAGTGCAACATTCTATGCTCACTAATTCATTGAAAAATATTGAGATGAACGTGCCTAAGAAGGTTCAGAACGTGTCATTAATTGACCATACAACTCCAGACATTTGTGCACTTTGCGGAGGAGACCATGCATACGAGTGTTGTAGAGAGAACTTAGCTTCGACAATGTACATCAGGAATCAAAATTCACGACCTCGAAATAACTCAGCTTCGATAATGCAAGTTGGAGGAATCACCCAAGTTTCTCCTAGGGTGGGCAGATCAGCTAACCAATCTGGATAGCAGCGAATGAATCAACCACCTGGATTTGGGAATGTGCAGCATCAAACGCAAGACTCAATGTGAAAGGATTACATAACTAGAAATGATGTTGAAATGTTGGAACAATGGACCTTGTTAAAAGCACAACAGGCAACGTTGAGAGCACTGGAAATGCAAATTGGCCAGATCGCAACCGATATTAGGAACAAACCACAATGCTAGCTACCATTAGACACAGAAAGTTCGAGGCGAATTGGGAAGGAGCAAATCAATGTGATTGAGCTAAGAAGTGGAAAACCTTTGTTGGAAAGTGAGAAAGTAAAGAAATATTCGGAAACGTTAGCTTCCAACAATGATGGAAAAGAAAACAAGCTGGAAGATGATGAGGTTATAAGAATACGAGACGGACAAGAGGCGAGGGTGGAGCACAAACCCATTCCTATTTATCAACCACCGCCACCACCGTACCATACCAGAATAAAAAGGAAAAAGAATGAAACAAATTTCAAAAAATTCACGGACATTTAAAATAAATTCATTTTAACATTCTATTTGTAGATGTGTTGCGACAAATGCCAAATTACATGAAATTCCTTAAGGATGCTCTAGGCAAAAAGAGAAAGTTCAAATAATTCAAGGTTGTAGCGTTGAATGAAGAATGTAGTGCAATTATCCAAAAGAAAATTCCTATGAAGGAAGTTGATCCTGTGCAATTCACCATACGTGTTAAGATTGGAGACAACCATATCAGACGAGCACTATGCGATTTAGGAGCCGGCATCAACCTTATGCCCTTGTCAATATACGAAAAATTTGGAATTGGTGAAGCTAGGTGTAACGACCCAACCCGAAAGGGGTTCTAAAATAGGTCGTTACCTCAATGCATGCATACAAATCTACAAAAAATTTGCAAAATGGTGTTCGGATTCTAAGTAAAAACTAAAACATAAAACATCCATTTAAAAAGTCAATATCAATTCCTGAATCCTATCCCTGTTTCCAAGCACCTATTTCAAGACAAATACATTTCCAAAACTTACTCTGATCAGAGATTTATTTAAAACATACAAGCTTTACAATAGTGCTAGAATCCGGAAATACATTCAGAAAACACCCTAGGGCTCCGTGCCCAACTACATGCATTCAGAGGACATTTAAAACATAAAACATAATCAAGACTCAGAGTTAAACAACGGGTTTTCCATGATCATAGCTCCTCCTCCAACCATCTTGTCTCGCACCATGGTTACCTGTGGAAAAACCACAAAAATAAGGGTGAGTAACGAATTACTCAGTAAGAATCCCCAACCGGGGTACAATACGAAATAATCAGTCATTTAGTACCCAAGCACGCAAGCAAACAGCTACCAACACAGATCATAGCTCAACGAGCTTACAAGGAAAGATCTGGAATCATCGGAAGTCTCCTACTTCCGGCCTAATGATTGGTTCTCATAACCAATCCCGCGACATCACCGAGGTCTCTTTCACTCGGGGGGATTGTTCAGCTCAAAAACTGATCCCAAGGATGTCCTCAAGGGCCTCTTTGCCCTTGCTAATAATCTGGACTTACGGGAGAGTACCCAAGTCCGGCTCTAAATCGGAAGGAATGGTGTACTCACGAACATTAGCCCGGGAGCTCTCCGAACGGCGACTAACGCGCGTGTCTTGCGCACACCGCATCTTCCGCGAATCGGCTTAAATGTGGGGGCCCAAGGACAAACTACGCGGGCGTGCACGCATGCCTATGACTCGGAGCGGTGTCACCGATCACGATGGTCACGAGGCCCTCGACACTCATCTGTGCGGCACTGAGCCACCGACTGAAGCTAAGAACCGCCAAGGTAGGCTTACACCGTTGGCTGGGTTCCGCTCTAGCAGGCTACAAACTAGGCATACGCCAATGAGGTAGCTAATTCTCATTGGCTGCCGGGAAGGGAAGCAATGTACGTTATGCCTTGCTCTACTCCCGACCGGTGGGGACAAAGTACGCTGTGTCCGCTCTCAGCCTCTGGATGATGACAAACCCTACAACTCTATCTAAGAGTACAGAGCAAATAAATGATTTCTGGCTAGCAAACAATGACCGACATCAATCACATTTACCTAGCATGATACTATGAACTTAAGCAGGAATCATAAGCATGCTGGTAGAACAAACCTAGCATGGCACTAACATGTAAAATCAGGCAAACATGCTAGCAAGAAATCAATCAAAGCTGCTCTATCACTAACATGCTCATAACAGTCAGCAAACATACAAGGCACATCATGAAAATATCGCAAGGCCCACACAACTTCGGTAAGAAATCCTTACCTTGTCGGAAGGCAACAACACACAATAAAACTAACTGCGATCGAACACGAACAACCTATAGCGAGCCAAACAAACACATCAATAATCATAAAAATAGGCCTAAATACAATAAAATAAATAGGGCTCGGCTCGGGAGCAACTCACGAGGCGCGGCTGACACGCGAACGAGCCGGCTGCACGGGCGAGGCAGCAGCTGGGCGCAGATGGGCGCTGAGCTGCGCGTGGATGGGCGCGAGCTCGGCTGGGCGACGACATGCGGCGCGGCTCGGCACAAGAACAGCGCGCGGGAGCGAGCGACACGACGCAATGGGCTACAGAATGCGCGACTCGGCACAGGGCGGCTCGGATCTGGGCGACACGGGCGCGGACGGGACGGCCTGGTACGGGGACGAGCAACGCTGCACTGTGCGGGGCGACTTGGGCTCGGGCTCGGGCGACGCGACACGGATCTGGGCGAGGGCTGCTCGGCATAGTGCGGGCGGCACGGGGCTGGCGACGCGACGGGCGAGGCTGGGCTAGGGCTGGCTCGGCTCGGCCGGGCGGTGGGCTCGCCGGCAGTGGGGCAGGCGGCAGGTGGGCAACCATAATGGGTCGAGCTGGGCTAGCTCGGAGAGAGAGAGAGAGAGAGAGAGAGAGAGAGAGAGAGAGAGAAAAGGGAAAATGGCAAATAAAAGGAAAAATGGGATTTTTATTCCATTTTCCATCCTTATCCAAATTAAAACCTTAAAATCCCATTTCTCGGCTTCCTCCTTCGAGACCCGGCTGAAGCGACCTTTTCTAATAAATAAAACTCACTTAAATCCATCTCCCAAATCAACACTAAGGGCTCGGGCTCGAATCCCAAAGGAAGCACACAACCAACCATCACTTTGCCAAAGCCCATATCACAACCAAGCATCCAACCGACTAGCCCAGACATCTCGGGACTCACAACCAACCACAAACAAGCCTCGACAAAGGCAGGAGCAACCTCGAAGCCCTGAAAATCCAGAAATCCTGCCCGGGGAGCCAATAGACCAAAATACCCCCAAGGGTCAAAACCGCTCTAATGACCCAACCAAACAACCAAATCTTGACCCGAAGGCACCTCGAAAACTGGAATAGAAAACTGGGCTGTTACACTAGGCCTACCACTGTCACAATTCAGCTTGCTGTTAGGACAATCACTCGTCCTATAGGAAAAATTGAAGATATCCTGGTGCAAGTCGACAAGTTCATCTTTCTAGCAGATTTTATCATTCTTGACTACGAAGCAGACAAGGAAGTGTCGATTATTTTAGGAAGACCTTTCTTAAAAACTGGTCGAATTTAAGTCGATGTTTATGTAGGCACAATCACTCTGAGAATGAACGACCAACAAATTCAATTCAACATCTACGACTTACTGAAGCAAGCTGATGAGGAGGAAAGCCTCAATGTTAGCCAATTTGAAGAGCTGATTGACGAAGAAATTAAGGATGAGCAAAGATTGGAAATGCTAAAAAGCTTCGGAACAAAGTAAGAAGAGTATGCGCCAGATTTTACATGTAGAATTGACCTTCCTCAACGTCCATCAATTGAAGAGGTGCTAACCCTTAAGTTGAAACCTCTTCCAGAGCATTTAAAGTATGCATATTTAGGTGAAAAGGAAAATCTTCCGATTTTTATATCCTCACATTTAACTCCTAACCAAGAGGAACTCCTTCTGGACTTACTTAAACAGCACACGAAGGCAATTGGATGGACTCTAGCAGATATAGAAGGCATTAGCCCCCACATGTTGTATGCACAAGGTTATTCTAGAGGAAGATGCCAAAAAATTAGTTGAACGTCAAAGACGTCTAAATCATGCCATGAAGGAAGTAGTTAATAGGGAAATTATTAAATGGCTCGTTGCAGAAATGATTTATCCAATATCTGATAGTCAATGGGTTAGTCGTATCCAATGCATGCCAAAGAAAGGGGGCACTACCATCAATTGAAATGATAAAAATGAGCTGATTCCAACAAGGACGATGACTAGATGGCTAGTATGTATGGACTACCACAAGTTGAATAAAGCAACAACATAGGACCATTTTCTGTTGCCTTATATAGATTAAATGTTGGTTCACATCGCAGGAAAAGAGTATTATTGTTTTCTAGACGAATCTTCGGGGTATAACCAAATCACAATTGATCCCAAGAAGCAGGAGAAAACCCCTTTCACTTGTCCTTATGGAATATTCGAATTCAAGAAGAATGCCTTTCAGATTCTGCAATGCTCCAACAACATTCCAGAGATGCATGATGTCCATTTTCTATAATATGATAGAAAATATCATGGAAGTCTTTATGGATGACTTAACAGTGTTTGAAGATAATTTTTTCAGCTGCCTCAAGAATTTGAAGAAGGTTCTGCAACGTTGTGAAAAGTCGCATCTAGTGCTCAATTTGGAAAAATGTCATTTCATGGTGAAAGAAGGAGTTGTCCTGGGACACAAAATTTCTAAGACTTGAATGGAAGTTGATCAAGTAAAGATTGAAGCAATTGAAAAACTTGAACCCCCCAGGAATGTTAAGGGAGTGCGAAGTTTCTTAGGACACACGGGTTTCTACTAGCGTTTCATAAAAGATTTGTCAAAAATTGTAAAACTTATGTGCGAGCTTTTGGAAGCTAAACGCCCCTTCAAGTTTGACCAAAGATGCCATGTAGCTTTTGAGAAGTTGAAGGATGCACTAACCACTACTCCCATTATAATATCACCCAATTGGGAAAAACCTTTTGAACTAATGTGTGATGCAAGTGATTATGCAAAAGGAGCTATTTTTGGAGAAAAAGGAAAAAAAAACTCATCCATCCAATATATTACGCGAGTCGAACACTCAATGATGCGTAACTGAATTACACAACTAGTGGGAAGGAGCATTTAGTCGTAGTCTACACACTTGAAAATTTTAGATCTTATTTAGTTGGATCAAAGGTGATCATCTTTCTGACCACAAGTCAATTAAGTATCTTATGAGTAAGGCGAACGCTAAACCTTGATTAATTAGATGGATTTTTCTTCTTCACGAATTTGATATTGAGATTAAGGACAAGACAGGTTGTGAAAATGTTGTCGCAAATCATTTATCAAGGATAGAAAATGAGAAGATTGACAAATCTATAGTCGAAATGTCTGAAAGCTTCCCAGACGAGCAATTATTCATGGTAGCTATCATAGGGAAAAATGGAACCTCGTGGTTTCAGAGAGTGCAAATTACTTATCAAGGCACATCATCTCAATCGACTTATCAAGGCAGCAAGCCAAATGTTTCTTTCATGAGACACGATTTTATTTTTGGGATGATCCATTTTTATACAGAAATGTACCGATGGAATGATTTAGCAATGTGTTGAAGCAAAGAGAGATGAATGTGATTTTGGAATCATGCCATGCATCGCCTTATGGAGGACGTTTTGCTGGGATGCGCACTGCTACATTAAATTTTCAATCAGGCTATTTTTGGCCTAGCATATTCAAGGATGCGCATCACTACGCAAAAACATGCGATAAGTGTCAAAGAACAGGAAATATAGGGAAAAAGGATGAAATCCTCTAAATTCGATTTTGGAAGTCGAACTGTTCGATGTTTGGGAAGTCGACTTTATGGGACCATTTCCTCTCTCATGCGAAAATCTGTATATCTTGGTTGCAGTTGACTATGTCTCTAAATGGGTAGAAGTGATACAAAGACAAATGTGAGGTTGCCTCGTGTGCAAATGACACACACTTGTGCAAGTATACACGCTATGCAGTAAGTAATAAGTAAATTATCAATCTCCATAGGGACTGTGATTTATGAAAAGTGATATGTTTAGAATTTAAAGAAAGTAAATAAAAGGTTTTGGTTGGTTTATGTGCGTAAGATAAAAGTAATGTAAAATGTAATAACTGTGACGATAAATTAAGGCATAGTTAAGGTACTCATGGAATGTGTAACAGTGTTATAACAACTATGTTGTGTGGATGGCCGGTCGACACTCGCTTTTAAGAAATTAAGAACCTAGCTAACATGCACGGGTTTATCCCTTCCGAGATCTATCTAACACATGCATAAACAATTCCACTTTTCCCTAACCTAGCCTTAGAGGGATTAGTTTATAATAAAGTTAAAAACATAGAAAACAACATGAATGAAAGCATGTTGAAAGAAAAATATTATTAAAAAGAAAAATGAGTCAAAATAACAACAAAAGAAATAAAATGGTGAGACTATGTACAAAGACTCTTCATGTCTTCACACCCCAAAAACTCTTCTAAAAACAATTACAAGATTTTAATTCATAGAATCTTCTTGGTTCTTCTCGAATGTTCTTGATTTGATTCGGTAACCTAATTAACTCGATTGTGTTGGCTAATTGATTTTGTCAATCTCGTCGTAATGGAATAAGGAAGGGATCATGTGATTTCGGT
Source organism: Sicyos edulis (assembly GCA_036507275.1). Classification (NCBI taxonomy): domain Eukaryota; kingdom Viridiplantae; phylum Streptophyta; class Magnoliopsida; order Cucurbitales; family Cucurbitaceae; genus Sicyos; species Sicyos edulis. Next base: position 22,866,540 of record CM071848.1, read on the forward strand.
AATCTGTCTCTCTAGCTATCTGGTTAGTCAACGTCACGCGTTGTCATCATAATCCTTCTTTCATTAAGTCCTTGCCCTGCGTCTTGACCGAGCTACTGTTGTTGCATATTTGAGTTTTGCATTGGTTATTGTTGATCCGTGAGGTTCAATCTGGTTATTCCACATCGAAATTCCTACAAAACATCTTTTTAGCATCAGAGACACTTAATTACGCATTTAAAGTGTGATTTTAGCATTTTTATCGATACAATGCATAATTCCCTATTTAACCTCCTTATAGGGAGCATTGGTCTAAATTACCACTTTGCTAACTAAATTAACTCTTTCATGTCAGATAATATATGCTAATTGTGAACAATTGATTCAAAATCAACCTAAATAATGACTCTATTTGAAAGTCATCAAACCCCCAAACTTGAATCATTACTTGTCTTAAGTAATGCTAAGTAGGTCTTTAGCTATTGTAAGTAGTCTCCTAATCAAAATGAAAATGCCTTCCTTTTCACTAAAAAAGACTCTTTTTTTTTCTTTAATGATAGAATTGCCTTAGTACGCCATACGCTTAGTCATTCTAGTTCTTCTTTTACTCACGTTCCTTCAATTCTATCTCAGTTCATCGTAAATCATTCTAGTTAAAGTGGTAATAGGCTGCTGCTAAATGCCTTGTTTGTATTGGATTCCACACTCATGCAAGTATACGCGATCTGTAGCAAGTAATAAGTAAATCATCGTTCTCCACAGGACTGTAACGTATCCAAGGTGATGTTCAAGATTAAACAGGAAGTAAAAAGCATAGGATTTATAAATTTTTGGTTTTGAAGCATAGAGTAATAAACTTAACGGTTGAAATAAACAAGTTGAGAGGATAAGGCTAAGCTATGAAACTCATGGTAGCCTGACTGTGCATGTGATATCGGATAGCTAAATGCTTTTTAAGTGTGATTAGTTCGCACTTCATGCAAGTATATGTGGTCTGCAACAAGTAATAAGTAAATTATCGATCTCCACAGGGATTAGAAACTATCCAAGGTGATGTTTAGAATTGAATTGTAAGTTGCACGAATATGATTTGAGTTGGTTTGTGATTGAAACATAAAAGTAAGTAAATAGCGAGATAAATAGTATTGATAAGATAGGGCTAGACTAAGATACTTATGAAATTCAGTAGCAATGTAATAAACACGAAACATGCGGTAAGGGACCCTATCATACTACGCCTACAAAGTTTCGCTTCCGCTTTCATTTAGCATCAAGTCCGAATTCCGCCGCGACTGGATGTAATTACTAATTGACGCTAAGTATGTTATAGTTACATGTGTATTCCTAAACTCTGATTCAAATCATCACAGATGTAACACTAACTATCTAACATGCAAAATAGACTTAGGTTATTTCCTCTTCCTATTTACAACCTATTAGTTTGTTGGATGGCTGGTCAACACTCACTATTATATTGATATCCCAATCTACATGCTCTAGATGAACCTTTCCAGTTTCTTCCTACACACATGCTACTAAGATTCACTTTTTCCTAGTTGTTTTTCCCTAACGAAGTTAGTTCATGATACTGACCGAAAACACAATACAAGATATGGAAAACATATTAGAATTGTATTACTGAGTAAAATGAGTCTAACAATGAAATAAAAGAAGAGCATATAAACAACTAGTCGCCATCTCAGTTGAGACTCTGAACTCCTCCGAAAAGAAAGGACAGAGAAAAGACCAAGCCTCCTCTCTATTACACAAACATTCTATTTATAGGACTAGGTTATCGAGCTTCTGAATCTTCTAGAATGACATGAATCAATCGTTGCGATAATTTCTCTTTTTAGTTTTGTCAAATGTGTTTTGATTTGTCTAAGGCAGGAATCCTGTGATTTCAACAATTTGTCTCTTAATTTGTCATGTTAGTCAACTTCACGGTGTCAGTCGATTCCTTCCTTTTTTACTTGAAATGCTTATGGCCTTAGTCTTCCGAGCTTTAATTGCTCGCAATCGCCCTTCTTGATTCTCAATGTCGCACTGCCCCACTTGTGCTAATCCTGCGAAAATGAAAATCAGAATAAGCCCTACGAAATTCGTGCTAAACCTTCTATTTTCGGTATATTTTACTTAATAATCGATATCTTGCATTTTACTCCCCCAATGAGTAAGCATTAGCGAGTTACATGCCATGGATATAATCTTCCTATTTCTGATTAACACATGTTAAACGACCCCACTTTTTCCTAGTGTTGCCCTAATGTATTTAGTTCATAAAGGAGAAAAAGATCACAGACAATATAAAAGAAATCATGATAAAATTGTAAGGACTTGACCCAACTAGGGTCTAAACTTAAGTCCTTAACTCTAAATGCATGAAAATAATACTCGACATCTCGGGCATGTAAATTTAAAACAAAACTCATTTCAAACAACTTAGAGGAAGAAGTTTATAAAACCATAAATTCATTAAAACAGTTATAGGGTACCCAAAAATCGAAACATAAAAGCTCGGTAAAACAGGTTCCACTTATCATTCCCCTAAATAGTTCATGTAGAAAGAATAAATTAAAAGACTCTACACAAAGTATTACATCAAGTCCCATGGATGATCGACGAAGTTGGAGATGACCATGGGATTCCACAGTGGAAAGGGTGAGTTTTCGCAAACTCAGTAAGGTTCTCCCAGCTCGGGGACAGACATGCACAAGAATACAAACATCAACAAACAAGTATGATCAGCAACATAACCGAAGGGTGTACAAAACCCAAAATCCTGGGTGCTAGGCCAAGAGACTTCGTCCTTGACGGGCACCACGCAGAGCAGTCTAAGGATCGTAAACCCAAGACCAACAGCTCCCAAGAGTCCTCTGACTCGAGAGCAATCTGGCATCCTACTCTAGAGGGAATTGTTGAGTGGACCAACCTATTGGCCCCAAGCCTCGTACTCACGTGAGAGGTGGTGCCATACCAATCGCCAAAGAACCATATCATGCCCATACCACATACCTGGAGAAAGCCTAGGCTACTAGTCGAAGTTGCGGAGCGAGAGAATATCACCTCAAGCCAAGGTGTGAGCCCGAATATCATCGTCCACACCCACCTACTAGTCTCCTCTATCCGGTCTTCATGACTCGTTTGGGTCCAAATGAGGCATCAAGTCGTGCATCAAACATCATGCAAGTCCATATCATAACAGATGTGCAAGTCCATATTAGGACAATCATGCAACCACATGCAACTCGACTATATCAGGCCGACATACATGATTCATGCATCACTAGTCATACATGATTTATGCATCACTAGTCATACATGAGACAAGCATGAAATGTATCTGCTCTCGAAGCAATTAAATGCAGCATACAATGCACATGGTCATGCTACAATCAGACAAATCAACTCATGCAAGTAAACCGGCACATGTATTAACAACAGGTCCTCGAGAAGAGGGTAAAGGGCCCCTTACCTGGACCACTCCACTAACAGTTTTCCATGAATCCACTAGAAGCTCCAACTAGCCAAACACAACTCAGAGCCTTGAAACTAACGAACCGGTAAAAACTAGCACCTTAAACCATCAAAATTGGTCCCAGAATATCGAATTTAACAAATGGCGAAGAATCTCGAAAAATGAGTCTCGGAGACACCCGGTGGCTTCTCGTGCCTCACCATCTCAGCTCGAAGAATAGAAAATGGTTCGGGTCAAATCTGGTAAATAAAATCAATGGGTCAAAACTCATCATTTACTCAAGCCAAACAAACCTTAATTAACAACTTAAATAAATTTACACCTCTAGCAAAACAAGCTTGACCATTAATTAAATAACCATAATTCCATAAACAAACATCTTTAATCCATGACTTAAATAATTTTAGACCAGTAGCCAAACAAGTCGAAACCATCACTTGAATGTTCATAACCCAACAAACAAACACCAATTATCCATGATTTTAATAACTTTAAACTTGCAAACAAACAACCCTTGTTCCTTTTTTAAGTAACCATGAACCAACAAACAAACACCACCTATCCATAACTTGAATAGCATAAAAGTAACCAAACATGCTTTATTCATATTTTAAATGACTTTAAGAACCAAACCAAACAACCCTTAAACCGAATTTAAATGACTTTGAACTTGGAAACAAACATCCATAAACCACAACTTAAATAACTTTAATCCATTAAACAAACAATCTTTAACCCCACTTTAAATTAGTTTAACCCAATACCCAAACATGGGTCTTCTTCCCCATTTGAGTGAGACCTAAAACAACCCCAGAATAAAGAGAGAGAAAACCTCACCCTCAAACTCCGACGACGACGGCGAGCTACTCCGGTGACTCCTCGCAGCGATGCTAAACCCGCGGCGACGACGAACCTCCGCCACGAAACCCATAACTAATGACGACATGAACTCGAAATCCACTAGAGACGAACCCAAGCGGCAGCCCAAACACCACTCCCACAACGAACTCATGGTGAGGTGCACCCATGGACGGAACTAATGGGAAAGAGGTGTGTGAACAAGGTCAAATCAGGGGCTGCTCTTCTTCAAATCTTCCAGACTTGGGGATTGGAGAAAGGAACAATAGGTTTAAATAACTCACCACCAAAAGACCAAAGTGCCCTCAAATTTCAAACTTATTTCAAAACACATTTCTTATTAACTAGAAGAAAATAATGGGCTATTACAATATTCCCCCCTTAGAAAACTTTCGTCCTCGAAAGTTGACTAAGGCTAAGTCAACTCAGATAAACGAGATCACAAAACCTCCATCACAACACTTTAACCAAAACAAACTTACTGAACCTCAAAACTTCACAGTCCTGATCCAAAACCTAAGCATACTTCTCTTCATAAGACAAATCCTCTTTTAACTTTAAAGGCTCATGACCAACGACACGGAACAAGCCTAGTAAAAACTGACGAAGCATCAAACATATAAAAATGCACTACATACAACGGTAGAGGCAAAGCTAACAACACATCACTACACTAGCTCACTCGAGAACACAAACGAGCAGCAACCCAGACTCAACTTTTCCCTGACCTCAAATCTCTGTATTCCCAGCAACGATGCCACTTTTAGAACACAAGACTTTTAACCTCAAATTCTATAATTTGTTGACGAACATCTGCACAACTTTTCTAACGGCCATGAGTTGTAAGTATACAAGCATGAATCTCATGAACTGCCCCACTCATCAGCTACAACAAATTAAGTCTTAACAACTTTCTTTCTTCAACTCCAGCTCAATGGACAAGTGATTTGCACCTTTTCATATAGTGCCTCAAACGGTGCCAACTGGACAATGGACTGATAACCGATAACAAGCAAACTCCCTCAGATACATCCACCTATCTCAACACATGGAGAGAGAAACTCATCAAAACTCAACATGTCCTCCAAGATTTGACTGACTCTCTAGGTGTGACCATCTATCTGCAGATGAAAAGCTGAACTGAACTTACATAAAGTTCCACTACCTTCCTGAAGGCTCTTCCAGAAGTGCGAAGTGGACCGAATGTCTCTATCTACAACGATACTCACAAGAACCCCATGCTACCTGAAAATCTCCCCCAAGTACAACTGTGCTCACTTCTCATCAGAATAATCCAGCTTCCCAGGAATAAAGTGAGCGCACTGGGTAAGTCGATCCACGATCACCAATATCATGGTGAAACCTCTCGGCATACTAGGGAGTCCTTAAATGAAACTCATAGAGACCTTGTTCCACTTCCACTCTTGGAAACTAAGGGGCTGCAATGACAATGCAAATTCACTTGCTAGCAGTCCAACCCAAACCGGTAACCCAGCAATCTCACAGCTTGAAAATCCATAGCTAACAAATACTCAGACCAACATGCAATTTGGTACCCTAGGGATGCCAAGAAATACCTAGTTGTACGTCTCTGACCACAACCTCAGTAGACCACAAAGTCTTTATCTGAACTGCCACTCACAACAGAAGCAACAGACATCTCAGTGTGCTCTCCCGACTAAAATCTCGCACACAACTGGCTCGCTGTAAATCTAAGACTCAACAACTATGCTGACAACTGGGACAACTAAGCTGACTGCAACCCAATCAACAGAAGAAACTGTCAACTCGTTGTCCTTTCCTTACTACAATTCCCAAACTAACCCAACTACTGTTATCCTGTTGACTCATTGCAAATCTCAGCCAACAACAACTACGCAGTCAACTGAGTTGAAACATTTCAATCAACACAACTCTACTCGATCGAACTAAGGCCACAACATGACAGAGAAACAACGCATGCCACTAAAATGAATTTCTCTACTTAGTGCAGGAGGAACCACAAATGCTTTACCAGGGCGGTAAAGAACCTTGCAATCACAATCTTACAAGCTCAAAAAATCAGAGTTATCTCAAATTCAAACGTTTCTTGGTGAGGAGAACTCCTGACTCTCATGGTTGAAAAAAATAATTGCACTCTATCTGAACAAGCAATGCTTGTAGGCTCTCTAAGCACTCACTGCGGCTACTAACTTACACATCATATATCAGAGATCTGCTCATACAGCTTAGGCTATCTAGGCCCACACGCTAACACTTTCCTCTATCTCTACAAGAGCATAACACAGTCCCTCTCAAAAGCATCACTACCAGCCACAATTCGATTTGACCTCTCAGGTCTTGACCAAACATCTTCTAGACTTACTGAACCGACATCAAACCCAACTGATCGCACAATGCCGGACCTCTTTCCAGTCAACTATATCATCGGTCCTTTACAACTGATGTTGACCTGACCCAACTGCTCACTGCATTGGTCCTAATAAGATCCACTAGAATCTCTTGACGAGGAACCACATACCCTGAAAAGTCTACTGAATCCAATCAAAACACACATTAGAACCTTGCATACCACTGAACTTCTAGAAGTGCAAACAACACCCTTCTCAACTCTTCATACACTACCTCTGACATTGAATAAACCAAATATCAACCATGAACACCATGACCAACTTGCTCAGAAGGTCATGGAACCTTCTAATCGTTGAACCGACAACGTTGTGGTGCATCTACCAATCGTTAGCAACCCAAAAACAAACTGATCTTCATAATACTACTACTTCCTGAGGCTCATCAAGTAAGTCATCAATCCTGGGCAATAAGTATCTGATTTAACTGCAAGCTTAAAGAACTCACGAAACTTGAAACACAGTTTTGTAGAACCAACGTTCTTCTTAATAACCACATTGAGGTGCTACACAAGGACACACTGACGAATTGATCCACTATCGAACAACTCCTACAACTACACCTCAAGTCCTTTTAGCTCCATCGGGGTTACCATAAACATAAACCTCGAGATGGGATCATTCCCCAACTCAAACTTTTTGAGATGCATGAAGAACACTTTCTTACAACTGCCAGCAATCACCAAAACGGTTCTTTGGCCACCACGCCAATAAAGAATCAAATCTGACCCACTCGAAGGCAACTATGGGCGACATTTGGCGATTCCCCAAACACAACCCTCTAACTGAACTTGACCTTAAACTTAGTGAGTCTTTAGCCATGCTGCTGACTCCTATACCTAGATGATCTGGTAGTCCCGAACTTTCTGTCTTGCTAAATGACATGAGCAAGCTCCTTGGCAAAACTTGCAAATCCAATTAGTTTATCTCATAAACTGACAGTACGTCATTCCTTTGTTGAAAATAGGGGAACTGAACGAACGCCCTCTACTTATCAACATTTGGCAAGCCAATCAAGAAATAACGCTCTAAGGTCAATCAACTTTGAAACGACCGAACCCTCTAGGTCAAAATCAGCACAAATCGTCGCCAGACCTTTGTCTCGAACGCTCAAGTGAACCATCACGTTGTATCTTCTACCCCTCTAGGCAAACTTGGTGGTTGAAGATCATCTTAAATAGTGACAACCACGCCTCAGCTACCGAGAAGAGTTTACATAGTCCAACAAACTGGTATGGATCCCTCGTCTTAAACTCTTCTAAGATCTTTGAAATTATGTAATTCCATCACTTCGCCTAACCTGCGTATATGCAACTAGTGGAGACACCTGAGCAACATCTTACCCAATCTAAAGAGCATCGTTCAACTGCTAACTAACATGCATACGACCAACATCTCAGCTTCTAGCCCAACTCTAGCAACTGCAGCAATTGTTAGCAATACTGGGTGTTTCTACTGCTTAACTTAGGGATGCACCTCCTAAGCTTAAAAAATTGCACTGCTCAACAGCTCTAGAACTTTTAACATCACCTCTAGTAATTCTACTAGGTATCTCCACACTGTACAACAGTCTCATGGACATCTCAGTCCCGTCCACAAACTCCATGATAGCAAGTAAGTGACATAATGCAATAAACATGCAATGCAATGCAACATAGCTGATCATACTAAACATGCTACAAAACCTTAACCTCCCTACTAGAATACCTGATGTCGATGGGTAGCTGAAGACCACGGAGACCAAAACAACAGCTTACGATGTAAGCTAGTCTACAGAATTTATGACTTTGAGCTTTGATACCAACTGTAAGTACCTGACCCAACTAGGGTCTAAACCTAAGTCCTTAACTTTAAATGCATGAAAATAGTACTCAACATCTCGGGCATGTAAATTTAAGACAAAACTCCTTTCAAACAACTCAGAGGAACAAGTTTATAAAACCATAAATTCATTAAAATAGTTATAGGGTACCCAAATATTGAAAGATAAAAGCTCGGTAAAACAGGTTCCACTTATCATGCCCCTAAATAGTCATGCAGAAAGAATAAATTAAAAGACTCTACACAAAGTATTGCAGCAAGTCCCATGGTCATCTCCAGCTCCGTCGATCATCCATCTCGGTACAGTATAGTAGTACCTGTGGGGATTCCACAGTGGAAAGGGTGAGTTTTGGCAAACTTAGTAAGGCTCCCCAAGCTCGGAGACAGACAGACACAAGAATACAAACATTAGCAAAACAAGTATGATCAGCAACATAACCGAAGGGTGTACAAAACCCAAGCCCCTAGGGTCTAGGCCAAGAGACCTCGTCTTTGAAAGCCACCACGTAGAGCAGTCTAAGGATCGTAGACCCGAGACCAATAACTCACAAGAGTCCTCTAACTCGAAAGCAATCTGGCATCCTACTCTAGATGGAACTGGTAAGTCGACCAACCTATTGGCCCTAGGCCTCGTACTCACGCGAGAGGTGGTGCCACACCAATCGCCATAGAACCATATCAGGCCTATACCACCTACCTGGAGAGAGCCTAGGCTACTAGTAGAAAACATCCATGGCCGTGAGCCTGGCCGGCATTCCATCCACAGAAGTCCACCAGAGCGAGAGAATATCACCTCAAGCCAGGGTGTGAGCCCTAATATCATCGTCCACACCCACCTACTAGTCTCCTCTATCCGGTCTTCATGACTCGTTTGGGTCCAAACGAGGCATCAAGCCGTGCATCAAACATCATGCAAGTCTATATCAAGACAGATGTGCAAGTCCATATCAGGACAATCATGCAACCACATGCAACTCGACCATATCAGGCAGACATACATGATTCATGCATCACTAGTCATACATGAGACAAGCATGAAATGGATATGCTCTTGAAGCAATTAAATGCAACATACAATGCACATGGTCATGCTACAATTAGACAAATCAATTCATGCAAGTAAACCGACACATGTATTAACAACAGGTCCTCGAGAAGGGGGTTAGAGGTCCCTTACCTTGACCACTCCACTAACAGTTCTCCATGAATCCACTAGAAGCTCCAACTAGCCAAACACAACTTCGAGTGCTGAAACTAATGAACCTGTCAAAACTAGCACCTTAGACCATCAAAATTGGACTCAGAATATCCAATTTAACAAATGGCGAAGAACCTCGAAAATTGTGTCTCGAAAATGGTTCGGGTCAAATCTGGTAAATAAAATCAATGGGTCAAAACTCATCATTTTACCCAAGCCAAACACACCTTAATTCACAACTTAAATAAATTTACACCTCTAGCCAAATAAACTTAACCATTAATTAAATAACCATAATTCCATAAACAAACATCTTTAATCCAAGACTTAAATGATTTTAGACCATTAGCCAAACAAGTCTAAACCATCACTTGAATGTTAATAACCCAACAAACAAACACGAATTATCCATGATTTTAATAACTTTAAACTTGCAAACAAACAACCCTTGTTCCTTTTTTAAGTAACCATCAACCAGCAAAACAAACAACACCTATTCATAACTTGAATAGAATAAAAGCAACCAAATATGCTTTATCCTCATTTTAAATGACTTTAAGAACTAAACCAAACAACCCTTAAACAGAATTTAAATGACTTTGAACTTGGAAACAAACATCCATAAACAACAACTTAAATAACTTTAATCCATTAAACAAACAATCTTTAACCCCACTTTAAATTAGTTTAACTCAATACCCAAACATGGGTCTTCTTCCCCATTTGAGTGAGGCCTAAAACAACCCTAGAATAAAAGATATAGAGAGGGTGAGGGAGAGAAAGAAAACCTCACCCTCAAACTCCAGCGACGACGGCGAGCTGCTCCATTGACTCCTTGCAACGATGCTAAACCCACGGCGATGACGAACCTCAACACCATGAACCCCATAACTAACAACGTGAAATCGAAACCCACTAGAGACGAACCCAAGCAGGAGCCCAAACACCACTCTCACAACGAACTCATGGTGAGGTGTCACCCATGACAGAACTAATGGGAAGGAGGTGTGTGAACAAGGTCGAATCAGGGGCTGCTCTTCTTCAAATCTTCTAGACTTGGGGATTGGAGAAAGGAACAATGGGTTTAAATATCTCACCACAAAAGACCAAAGTGCCCTCCAATTTCAAACTTATTACAAAAACTTTTCTTATTAACTAGAAGAAAATAATGGGCTATTACAATATAAAATAACACTGAAAATATAGAGAAAAAGAACACAGACAATATAAAAGAAATCATGATAAAATAAATTAACATAAACAAAATAACAATTGTCTTGTTCACTCTCATTTCAAGCTTCCACAAGGGGCTCTCGTTTCTCTCATTACAAAATCTTCCAAGACGGCACAAATCAATCAACACAATTTTTTCTTGTTTGAGCTCGCCAAATTTGTGTTTTTATATCTAAGGTAAGAATCCCTTGATTTCAGCAATCTGTCTCATAATGTCTGGTTAGCAATTTGTGCTTTTGCATTTCCTCCGAGAATGTAGTGCTCGCACTTTGCACGTTTTGATCCTTAGCTCTATATCGCTCCAAAAATATGAACTCCTGCAAAAATAGTATATCAGCATAAGCTGCACTAAATACGTGCTAACCGTGCAAATTTTACTCAGTTTTTTCACTAGTTTTCATATCTCGCATTTTATTCCCCTAATGTGTGAGCATTAGTGAATTGCACCTTTTTCCCGTGTGATTAACCTTTTCCCACGTAATATTTCAATAAAATCTGCAAACATCAATCCTAATTTATAAAGAATTCTGACTCTTTTTTTAGAGTCATCATTCTTCCTCTAGTTGCCCTTAGTGCAATTCACAATTCTTAGTTTGGGTTCCTATAAATCTAACACAGTTTTTAGTTCCTTTGATTACCTTAAATTTGTTCAAAATATTATGTTCGCGGCTCCTTTATTTTTGTTGCATTCCTAACCACCATTCCTTAGTTCTTAAGAAGGACAACTTAAGCATAAAACGTTCCTCTTAACCAATGGAATGCCAAGCTTTTGGTAAATGTGGTCAATAGAGCATTTTGTAATTCCCATGGCTTATTCGCACTTTGGTGCCGTTTCAATTTTTACCCAGAATGTTTTGATCTTTATTTTGCATTTTTTTTTTTAATGAAAATCATGTTACGGACTTGCTCTCACCCCCAAACTTACAGATTTCATTATCCCCAATGAAGGTGAGTCTTAGTTCCTCCAAACTTAAGTTATTATAAGGATCCATTTCCCTGTATTTAAGCTTTCGGTCCCTTCCCTAATGACTATGCAGTTATCCCAAGTTTAACCAGAATCTGTCCCTAAACATCCTTGTTAGAACACTAGTAAGTGTCAGTTCCAGGGAAGACTAAGTTTCAGCATACGCAGGGAATGTTTTGGAAATGCGAAAAATAAAACATTGCATTTGTCAGAGCAGACTATTTAAGAAGGTTATAAACATAGCAGAAGATTATAATTGTGTAAGTAATTGATAAAGTACATGAAATAGAATGAGAAAGATAGAGACTTCCTTTATTCATCCTCCTCGGAGTCAGAGCTGTCAGAGTTGGAGGAAGAAATCATTTTTGGGAACTGCAACATTTGTATGCGCAGATATAATGCCTCGAGCCTATCAAATATTGCATTGTCTTGTTTATGCACATATTATAAGTATGTTTTCACCCTTTTGGCAAGTCACTTGATGTAATAAGCCAAATCGTATTCCATACTCTCATGCTCGCTCGGTGGACGAGTAGGCACTTGAGCACGCCTTGAGGGACCTTCATCTACTGCAGTAGTAGCAGGTTTTAATGCAAATTCTACCATTACTGTAAAAACCCGACCCAAAATGGTCCTAACCTAGGTTCTCACTCAGCATGCATGCAATAAAAGATAATATAAACATTTCAACATTTATAACTCACATAAATAAACATTCAATCTCACAGAACCTGAGTTGAAACATTTTAAAAATTCATCCTTATTACTTGCTGCATTCTGACCGTGTATACTTGCACGTAAGTGGTTCCGAGACATACTTAGCAATAAGTTTAACTCTGAATTAAATACTCAGCGACACATGCGATATTAGTGTTATTCCTAACCTCTTAAATAATGTGAGAGACCTTACAATCAAACTTATCGTAGCATATTGGATCACCCAACAGTTCCCTCTTTCGAATAACTGATGGTTAGTATATGATAACTCTCAATTAAAGCATAATTTAGGGTAGTTTGTTATGCAATTTTCTGAGGTACAGAGAAAAGTAAATAAATGAATTGAAGATGGTTGTTTTTTTTTTATGCTAATAATAAAATGATGAAAATTCTAACAGTAATAAATATGAATGCTGTAAAATAGATTAAAAAATATAAGGCTAAGCTAAGATATTCATAGGCAACTATAGCAAGGTGTAGTGAAGAAATGTGCGGTAAGGGATAACTGACAGACTACGCCTCACAAACTTTTGTTTTTGTTAGCATCTAGTCTGACTTCAGCCACGACTTGATGTAATGCTAAACCGGTGCTACGTATGTAGTACTTACACATTTATTGCCAAACTCTGATTCAAAGAATTAAAGATGACCAGACGATTCCACTGCTAATATATTGTATAGTAACTAATTCTTATGCGAAACGCAATTGGAATCACTTACGCGCAAGTATACGCGGTTAGGAATTGCAGCAAATAATAATTATATAATTTTATCGATCCCACAGAGAATTTGAAGCAATTGATTCATATTAAAGGTCAAAATGAAAAAGATGCGAATTGGTTGGGAAGAGTGTTTGTTTTATGCAAAATAGTAAAAAGAATAATGCATACACTATGCTTACTCTAATGCAAATGCTAATGTTAATGGATTGCTGACGCTAAATGCTTGTCTTAATTAGAAATTTGGTTAAACGCAAACGAGTTGCTTGGTGATGTGGAATTCATGCTGCCCAAACCTCACAATGCTTCTGCATTTGTGGAATGCAGTGCCCAGCTTCCGCTGCAGCACTACATGATTAAGTTCCAAGTTTTGCATGCGTTAGCGGGGTTATTGCGTAACTTTACATTGCTTAGAACGACGGATTCTTTGTGCAATACTAACGTATCCTGCTAGGTCTTCTGCCAGGTTCCTCTTCCTAATCAGCTGAAGGCTAGCATACGTGGGTACCGAGCCGACGCACACTTAATTAAAATTCAACAGTATAAATTGGATCACCCACATTCGAGTTTCCTAAATTCCAATTAATCATGCTACTATGACACTATGAAAATGCGACCTAAGAGACATAAACTAATAATGTATCTAAGCAAGATGAGTTTTCATGAGAAAATAAACACATGCTGGACTAACATCCAAGCCCCCTTCCAGAATACTTGGCTGCAACCTGCCGGTATAATGCCCGTAGGTTTGTTGTTAAGTACAAGTCATACCCAAGCAACTAGTGAGGAGGTTATTCCTAACTCCCCTCTGAAAAGTGCTCAGTATAAGCATAAACTTACCTAGTGAGAACAGATGGACTAACCCTTTAACATCCCCTTTCCCAAGGTAGATGCAAACACCTCTAAGTGGATTATCAATCGACTTAGAGTAAAATAACACAGCCACTGCCCTTATTCATAATCCCCACATCTTGATTTAGATTCATAACCAGATTATATAACTTGCTAACTTCCTTTAAATTATCCTATACATACAAGTTGTAGGAGATCAAGTCTGAACGAAATATTTGTAGATTTATTCAAGAAAGAAAATGATTATGCTGTGTTCGGAAAGTAAAAAAAATGCAAAATACAATAAAAGTAAAAGCTATCTATGGTGCAGAGATTCGGTAAACACTGTTGTCAATGATATCCTCGTCTGCAGCACCGCGTTGGTATGCAATTCTTTAGGGTCTATAGATGAACGGAGCTCGTCAAGATCTCCAATAAGACCCTTGTGTCTCAATGCTCATCTCCGGTAGCTTCACCTCCAAACTGGCACACTTTCTCCTTCGAATCTTCTTCCTTAATCATCCTATTCTTGCGTTTATACGCGCAATTATTAACTAAAATATCAATATGTTGCAAAAGTGATGTCATACGATGCTAGTAGCCCGTATGACCAAACATTGCGCTTCTTTTGCACATTACGTTGTTCGTTGCTTTGATTTTCTTTGTTTAGCGTGCATTTTTAAGGACTAAATAGCGTTATTATTTAGCGCTATCAAAATACTTAATTCTAACCTAATGAACATGCAAATAGACTACTCCACTTTTTCCTCCTAATTAACATGCATCAATTACACCCTTCCTATTCCTACCTAGCACATGCTACAAACTACTCCACTTTTTTCCTAGCGTTTCCTGAAGAAAATTAGTTCATCATACAAACAAAGAACACTGATAACAACATAGAAAACATGTTGAAATAGTATTACTGAATGAAATAACAAAACAATAAAATCTCGGTTCTTGTTTCTCAAACCTTTCTCTCCCTTTTCTTAACATATTACAAAGATCGCCTTTTATAGGCTCCTTCGTCAACTCTCGAAAGATTCTAAAATAGGCACAAATCAATCAACTGTGACGAACCCGACCCAAAACATGGTCCTAAACCGGGGTTCTCACTCAGCATGCAAGTTAAATATGATAACAAGCGATTTAGTGCTCATATTTAAAAACCTTTCAAAACATATGAGAAGGGGGAACCCTTAAAACAAAACCAACAGTTTTCATTTAAACATAATCAACAAGTAAAACAACCTGGCAGTGTTTATAAAACATACAATACAATTTAAACAACTTTTTAAACAATGTTCCCCTAGGACTCCTGGCCATCTACATGCTGAATAAACAATGCAATAACAAATGACACAGTGCCGGCGGCTCCCCATGATCAATCAGCTCCCTCCGCTAGCCATCCTGGTGTTGTCCCAAGTTACCTGAAAGATAAATAAGGGTGAGTATAAACATACTCAGTAAGAATCCCCAACCGGGGTACAATACGATACATCAGTCATCTAGCACCTCAACATGCAAGCAAACAGCTATCAACACAGATCATAGCTCAACGAGCTCATAATACAAGATCTGGAGTCATCGGAAGTCTCCTACTTCCGGCCTAATGATTGGTTCTCATAACCAATCCCGGGACATCACCTAGGTATCTTTCACTCGGGGGATTGCTCAGCTCAAGAACTGATCCCAAAGATGTCCACAAGGGCCTCCTTGCCCTTGCTACTAATCTGGACTTACGGGAGAGTACCCGAAGTCTGGCTCTAACGGAAAGAATGGTGTACTCACGAACATTAGCCCGGGGGAGCTCTCCGAACCGGCGACTAACGCGTGTGCGCGCACATCGCATGCTGCTGCAACCGGCGTAAATGCGGGGGCCAAAGGACAAACTACGCGGGCCAGGTACGCATGCCTATGACTTGGAAGCGGTGTCACTGAACACAGTAGCGCGAGGCCCTCGGCGCTCATCTATGCAGCCTGATCCACCGACCTGAAGCTAAGAACCGGCCAAGGTAGGCTTACACCGTTGGTAGGGTTCCGCTCTAGCAGGCTACAAACTAGGCATACGCCAATGATGTAGCTAATTCTCATTGGCTGCCGGGAGGGGGGAGAAAAAGGAATGTATGTTATGCTTTGCTCTATATCCGACCACTGGGGACAAAGTACGTTATGTTCGCTCTCAACCCCTGAAGCAATGCTTCACTTTACTCCCGACCGGTGGGGACAAAGTACGTTATGTCCGCTCTTAGCCTCTGGATGATGACAAACCCTACAACTCTATCTAAGAGTACAGAGCAAATAAATGATTCCTGGCTAGCAAGCAATGACCGACATCAATCACATTTACCTAGCATGATACTACGAGCTTAAGCAGGAATCATAAGCATGCTGGAAGAACAAACCTAGCATGGCACTAACATGTAAAATCAAGCAAACATGCTAGCAAGAGATCAATCAAAGCTGCCTATCACTATCATGCTCATAACAGTAAACAAGCATACAAGGCATATCGTGATAATATCGCAGGGTCCACACAACCACGGTAAGAAATCCTTACCTGGAACAAGTAGGAAAACAATTACAAATCATAATAAATCAACGAGCGATCCTCGAGCCTCTAATCGAACCCGAACAGCCTATACAATCAAATAAAGCACCCCAAATAAATCAATAACCAGCAGCCAATAAATCAGGGCCCAACGAAGAAAAGACTCAGGAAATACCATCCGAGAAGCCACAAGGCTCGGGCCAAGCCAACTCACAACAAGCAGGCTGTCGGTAGGGGCTGGGCTGGCTGGGCGCAGGGGCTGGGCGCTAGACGCAGGCGCAGAGGCTGGACGCTGGGTGCAGGCGCAGGCGCTGGGGCGCGGAGGCTGCGCTCGGGCGAGGCAAGGGAGAGCGGGCGCGGGGTCGAGCTTGGCTGGGAGATGACGTGCGGCGCGGCTCGGCACAGGGGACGGCGCTCAGGCGCGAGCTCGGCAAGCAACAAGGACGCGCGCGGGGCTGGGCGACGCGACGAGCTTAGGGCGCTCGAGCTGGCACGGCGAGCTACAGCGGCGTGCGACTCGGTGCGGCTTGGCACAGTGCAAGGCGACACGGACCTGGGCGAGGTCGGGCGATGCGGGGCCTGGGCGAGGGCTGAGCGACGCGGGGAAGACCTGGGCGAGCTAGGGCTGGGCGCTTGGGCACTGTGTGCGGCCGGGCTGGGCTGGGCGAGCTGGGCGGCTAGGGTTGGGCGACTAGAGCTGGCTCGGGCGTGGGTAGGGGCTGGGGTCGGGCTGGAGGAGAGAGAAAGGGAAGAAAAGGGAAAAGTGGAAAAATGGGGGAAAAATGGGATTTTCTTTTTTTTCTTTTTTCTTTTATTAATTTTTCCATCCTTATCCAAATAAATCCAATTTTCCAATTTCTAAAATAAGCCTTAAAATCCTTAAATCCCATTTCCCGGCTTCCTCCTTCAAGACCCGACTGAAGCAACCATCTCCAAAGAATAAATCTTACTTAAATCAACCTCCCAAATCAACACTGAGGGCCCTGGCTCGAATCCCAAAGGAAACACCTATATAACCATAACTTTGCCCAAAACCCAAATCACAACCGAACTCCCAAACGAATAGCCCAAACATCTCGGGACTCGCAGCCACCAACAAACAAACCTCGACAAAGGGAGGAGCTGCCTCGAATCCCTGAAAATCCACAAATCCTACCCGGGGAGCAAAAAGACCAAAATACCCCTAAGGGTCCAAACAGCTCTAACGGCTCAACCGAACCACTGAATCTGAACCGGAAGCTCCTCGAGAACCGGGATAGAAAGCTGGGCCGTTACAATACTCCCTCCTTTTAAGACTTTCGTCCTCGAAAGTCCTAAGACGAAACAGCTCAAGGAATACTCCACTGATTCCTAACCAACTGAACTTCTCGGCTAAGACAACACTAGCCCTCTGCGAGAACCAAACCCTCTTGGGTTCCCAAAGGCTCAAGCCACAATGCTATCCAGTCAGCCATAACTATCTCAACATCGAGACGAGGAACACAAAATGCACCGCTGCCAAAGACGGGGCAAAGCTGACCACTGCTTCGATCCGCTCAAGGATCCCAGAAGGCCTTACAAACCAGGGGCTCTATCTAAACCCTGCTAAATCCAACACTAAACACCTCTCTACGGTGTTACTCTCAACAAACTCGCAGACTGGGCACAAGCTCCAAAACTCAACGCCACGCACTGGCGTAACTTCTCAGAATGCCCACAGCTGCTAACAAACAGCCTCAACACTACACCATGCTGGTCAAACAACTGAACCTCTCAGGTTCCAGAAACTAAACAGCCTACTCTTGCTTCACAAGAGACCAGCAAACCACAAAGCTTGCCTTCAGCCTTAACGAACAACAATCGAACCACCAACTGGCGATTGATCCAAAAGGCAAACTTTTCCCACTAGCACAAGCTGAAACTTCAGCTACGACCAACCCTAAATGGCCAAAACCAGGCACAGGCTCCACTCGGCCTAGCCAACAAACTGGAGCCTCTCAACGGCCGAACACAAACTTTTCCATGCAAACCTACTAGCAACTGGCCAAAGAGAACATTGCCAGGCAAGGAAACAACCAACGTTCCTCTCATGGAAAAATCTCGGGCTGCAAGGACCAAACCATCACGCAGCTACTAGCAACACAACACCTTGAGGATAGCAACTCAAGGGCTAACCAACCAATGCCACGGCACCTCTGTGCCAACTCACTCAACTGTGGCTCAGCTAATCGCCAACTGCGAAAGCACAACAACTAGAAGCAAAGCCCGAGAAAGGCTTGCTCAGCAGAACTCAAACCAAGCTCATAACGAGCAAAGCTCGCCTCCAAGCTACCGCTCAACTCTTAAGTCCAACTGGCTACTCAAAGGACTTCCTCCTTTTAGCCAAGGCCTAACTCATCTTGCGACTAGAAACTCCACACTCGGAACATCGCAAGGAAAACGGACTGGCAAGGCTACCTCCAAAGATAATACTCGAGGCTGGCATCCATGGTGCAACTCAACCACCATGGAAACTAGGGATTCTTCAAACCCCAAAGAACCAACAACTTTCCAGCAAAAAAACTCAACTCTTAAACTGGCTGGCCACCGCCCTTGCGGGGACAAACAACTTTCGCTTGTTAACAACACAATGCAGGGACCCTCTCGCTGGGCTAACCACTGCGCTACTCTGATCAACTACACAACTCAGAAGCTACGCTGACTCTTCAACGGGAACGATTTCCCAGCAAGAAAACTCTGAAGGGCAGCGAACTTCACACATACTCGCTGACTAGCTCAAACCCAAGGGCAACAACAATCAACTCTCTTGGAAGCAACACCCAAGGGAAACCTCAACCGATTGAACCACCAATCCAGAACTAGCAGAACTTACTCAACCACCGAGAGAGGGGTCAACTCCCAAAACTTCCTGACTAGGAACAAGTCCTCATGGCAACGCCCACTTGCTCGAACCGAGCAAGCTCTTGAAACAACAAGAGAACCAAATCTTGGTCAACACCAAGCACCAACTAGCCACCACACCGGAACCAATCCGGACTCACCCAAGGAACACTGCCTGGGTCTAACTGAGCTCTAGAGAGGCTCTCCATAACCTAAGGATCCTCCGATCACCCTCCGACACACACGGTCGTCAAACGGTCTAACAGACAACCGGCTACACGGGCACAACCCTCTCCAGCATCTCAACTAAGTTGGCCAACTCCAACTTGAAAAGAAAAAGGACAGGAAACGCTACAGAATACGTCATCCTCCTACTCAAGCATCAGCCACAACATACCTTCTGCCCAAGGTAAGGATCCGAACAACTCTCTTAGCCATAACGATCAGAAACTACGCGGCTTTGCTACCACCGCTCTTGTTTAGTTCCAACTGAACTCTAACCAGGCCAAGGCCAACTAGCAAAATTTGCTTAAACAACAACCCGGCTACGAGCACGGCATCCTTACAACCAAAGCTAGGGCACTTGCCAAGAACTAAAGCCTTGACAACTCCAAGACTAAGCACTGGTTCCTCAACACGAACCCCTCGTGGTTCTCCAAACTTAAACCACGGAACGAGCTACACAAAAGTACACCGGGGTGTACAACTCCAACTTGATTCCTTAAGATCCAATGCCAACAAGGACTCTCACACAAGGCAACTTTTGCCTCCAAACAGAGCCACTACTAACCAGGGAGCAACAAGAGTCCAAACCCACTCGGGGTCAACTCACCACGGAAAGCCACATTGGCCAACTCACTCTACAAGAGCGCATCCATACCAAGAAATCATACCTCAAGCCAATGTGTCCACTAAACGCGCTCCGAACAGCCATCCAACTCATGGCTCTAACACTGGATCAACCACGCATCCTCGATGCCAACACTACCCATACTAGGGTAACTCAAAGGGTAGACGAATCATGCTACCATCAAACTGGCTCATAGGCTCACAACACAGGCGCGAGAACTCGAACGCGCTAGCTCTTAACAGCCTACAACATCCTTTGGTACCCAACTCTCGGTGACCATGAAAAGCTTCTACTTTCCCTCGAATGATCTCAAACTTGTAGTCCTCTGACTACCACCGAGCTAGATCTCTTATGCAACCCAAACAGGTGCAACCTCAGGAAATGGGTACAAGACTAGCAGGGATGCTAAACTCTGGGCGGCCATGGAACCACACTGCGCACAATGCAAGGCCAACTGGCCTCAATCTAGGCCTCCTCTCAAAGCTTGGTGCCAACAGGCACTACATCCTTTACAACACAAATCAGCCCTAAACGAGCTTTATGCCCCTCTGAGGAAAGGGAAGGCCACACTCCAAGTGACGGGGCAATGGCACTCAACACAAGAGTCCAAACACTCGAGCAACCTAATCTCTGGCATCTCGCCTAACAGACATGCCATGGCCTACTCCTACATCCCACTCGATGCTCAACAAAAGCTCAGGCCAACTCTTGCATCTCACTCGATGCTCAACAAAAGCTCAGGCCAACTCCTCGGGTGGCAACAAGTAGTTCCACACTGGGAACATCCAAATAAAAAGAGTGCTCCACTCTACTAGCCCGCTGAAATCCACAACGAATTAAGCCTTGACAAGCAAACTCCACACTACACCCTGGCTACGAGGGTACTAAAAGAACTGGCTGTAAAACGACAGCAGGCTTGCAAGAGGGCAAAGATGTCTCTACATCTGCCTCAAGCCACTAACACGGCAGCTTGCCAATCAATCGGGCTACTGGTGGAGACTCTGCTAGTCCACCTCTCTCAAGGGACTACCACTACCAACTGTTGTACCAAACAGCACAGGAACGACACATCTCAGCATCTGAACAACAGGGCATCTCAACACACGGATGCTAAACTCAAACCTGGCCAACTGCTTTACTACTAGCAGCAGGACTTTCTAAAACATCAAGCTCTACAGGCATCCACTTGCCAAACTGGGCGGGTCCATCAACGCCAACAATCTCATCTGCATAAACTTGCTGATCATGCCCTCCCGAGAACCTCCGGGGCTACAAGAGCTACTAGGGGGAAATGCTGAAACAAACTCTGTCAGCTGGGCTATCTGTGCCCGAGACTCCTCACTACGTGCTACAATCTGTGCCTGGGTCTCCGCTCTCTGATAGCTAAAGACCTGCCATCAAATCTCTCATGGCTGGAGCACACTCTGCTCAAGGAGTCTCACTCTGAGGCGTGCTACCCTCTACCCCTCCTCTTGGCAACTCAACTCCCAGGGCCAACTCTGGCCAACGGGCCTAAACGACCCTGAGACGCGGCCTCAACATCAACACGATCAGTCCAACTCCTCGGTAGGACATGCCAAGCGTCCTGCTCCTCTGAGTGCGATCAACATACTGGCGATCTGCACAAGGCACCTCCACCCTCTCACTAGGGGAAAAGCAACAATTGGGCCACAAATGGCCTACGAGAGTCTAAACTCTGCCTCCCTCTAAGTGCGATCAACATACTGGCAATCTGCACAAAGCATAAAAGCTGGCCCACACTGGGGCTCTCACTGCTCATCAAACTGCTCGCACTGCTGAAAGTTGGCATGATGGCGCTCAAAGCCCAAACCAACAACGAGTCAGAACCTGCTCGTCTCCGCTCCACAACTCTAAACAAGGCATAAAAGCTAGATGAAAAGTATTGTAAATTCTTAACCCTTAGCTTAATGAACTCAGACAAACCTGGCGGCCGTGGAGTGCTGATGATCATGGGAACAACAACCTACAAAGCAGGTTAGTCTACAGAATCTATGACTCTGTGCTCTGATATCGACTGTGACGAACCCGACCCAAAACATGGTCCTAAACAGGGGTTCTCACTCAGCATGCAAGTTAAATATGATAACAAGCGGTTTAGTGCTCATATTTAGAAACCTTTCAAAACATATGAGAAGGGGGAACCCTTAAAACATAAACAACAGTTTTCATTTAAACATAATCAACAAGTAAAACAACCTGGCCAGTGTTTATAAAACATACAATATAATTTAAACAACTTTTTAAACAATGTACCCCTAGGACTCCTGTCCATCTACATGCTGAATAAACAATGCAATAACAAATGACAAAGTGCCGGCGGCTCCCCATGATCAATCAGCTCCCTCTGCTAGCCATCCTGGTGTTGTCCCAAGTTACCTGAAAGATAAATAAGGGTGAGTATAAACATACTCAGTAAGAATCCCCAACCGGGGTTCAATACGATACATCAGTCATCTAGCACCTCAACATGCAAGCAAACAGCTATCAACACAGATCATAGCTCAACGAGCTCATAATACAAGATCTGGAGTCATCGGAAGTCTCCTACTTCCGGCCTAATGATTGGTTATCATAACCAATCCCGGGACATCACCGAGGCATCTTTCACTCGGGGGATTGCACAGCTTTAGAACTGATCCCAAAGATGTCCACAATGGCCTCCTTGCCCTTGCTACTAATCTGGACTTACGCGAGAGTACCCGAAGTCTGGCTCTAACGGAAAGAATGGTGTACTCACGAATATTAGCCCGGGGGAGCTCTCCGAACCGGCGACTTTAACGCTTGTGCGCGCACACCGCATGCTGTTGCAACCGGCGTAAATGCAGGGGCCAAAGGGCAAACTACGATGGCCAGATACGCATGCCTATAACTCGGAAGCGGTGTCACTGATCACAGTAGCGCAAGGCCCTCGGCGCTCATCTGTGTTGCCTGATCCACCGACCTGAAGCTAAGAACCGGCCAAGGTAGGCTTACACCGTTGGCAGGGTTCCGCTCTAGCAGGCTACAAACTAGGCATACGCCAATGAGGTAGCTAATTCTCATTGGCTGCCTAGAGGGGGGAGAAAAAGCAATATATGTTATGCTTTGCTCTATATCCGACCACTAGGGACAAATTACGTTATGTCCGCTCTCAACCCCTGAAGCAATGCTTCACTTTACTCCCGACCGGTGGGGACAAAGTACGTTATGTCCGCTCTTAGCCTCTGGATGATGACAAACCCTACAACTCTATCTAAGAGTACAGAGCAAATAAATGATTCCTGGCTAGCAAGCAATGACCGACATCAATCACATTTACCTAGCATGATACTACAACTTAAGCAGGAATCACAAGCATGCTGGCAGAACAAACCTAGCATGGCACTAACATGTAAAATCAGGCAAACATGCTAGCAAGAGGTCAATCAAAGCTGCCCTATCAATATCATGTTCATAACAGCAAACAAGCATACAAGGCATATCATGATATATCGCAGGGTCCACACAACCACGGTAAGAAATCCTTACCTGGAACAAGCAGAAAATAAATACAAATCATAATAAATCAACGAGCGATCCTCGAGCCTCTAATCGAACCCGAATAGCCTATACAATCAAATAAAGCACCCCAAATAAATCAATAACCAGCAGCCAATAAATCAGGGCCCAACGAAGAAAAGACTCGGGAAATACCATCCGAGAAGCCACAAGGCTCGGGCCAAGCCAACACACAACAAGCAGGCTGTCGGCAGGGGCAGGGCTGGCTGGGCGCAGGCGCTGGGGCGAAGCAAGGGCGCGCAAGCGCGTGCTCGAGCTCGACTGCGCGACGACGTGTGGCGCGGCTCGGCACAAGGGACGGCGCGAGCTCGGCAAGCAACAAGGACGCGCTCGGGGCTGGGCGACGCGACGAGCTCCAGGGCGCTCGGGCTGGCACGGCGAGCTACAGGGGCGTGCGACTCGGTGCGGCTCGGCACAGTGCAAGGCGACACGGACCTGGGCGAGGTCCGGCGACTGGGCGAGGGCTGAGCGACGCAGGGACGGCCTGGGCGACGCGGGGACAGTCTGGGGGAGTTGGGGCTGAGCGCCTGGGCACTGTGCGCGGCCGGGCTGGGCTGGGTGAGCTGGGGCTCGGGCGTGGGTGAGCTGGGCGGCCAGGGTTGGGCGACCAGGGCTGGCTCGGCCGTGGGCAGCGGCTGGGGTCGGGCTGGAGGAGAGAGAAAGGGAAGAAAAGGGAAAAATGGAAAAATGGGGGGAAAATGGGATTTTCTTTTTTTTCTTTTTCTCTTTTATTAATTTTTCCATCCTTATCCAAATAAATCCAATCTTCCAATTTCTAAACTAAGCCTTAAAATCCTTAAATCCCATTTCTCGGCTTCCTCCTTCGAGACCCGACTGAAGCAACCATCTACAAAGAATAAATCTCACTTAAATCAACCTCCCAAATCAACACAGAGGGCCCGGGCTCGAATCCCAAAGGAAACACCCATACAACCATAACTTTGCCCAAAACCCAAATCACAACCGAACTCCCAAACGAATAGCCCAAACATCTCGGGACTCGCAGCCACCAACAAACAAACCTCGACAAAGGCAGGAGCTGCCTCGAAGTCTTGAAAATCAACAAATCCTGCTCGGGGAGCAAAAAGACCAAAAGACCCCTAAGGGTAAAAAAAGCTCTAACGACACAATCGAACCACTGAATCTGAACCGGAAGCTCCTCGAGAACCAGGATAGAAAACTGGGCCGTTACAGTGACATCTTTCCTTGTATAAACTTGCCAATTGTGTTTTTATTTGTCTAAGGCAAGAATCTCTTGATTTCAACAATCCGCCTTGTAATTATCTGGTTTGTCAACTTCTTGCTTCCAATAGATTCTTTCCTTATTTCACTTGAAGTGCATTGGCAATTCTCGAGCATATTTGTTCACATTAGCTGTGACGAACCCGACCCAAAACATGGTCCTAAACCTGGGTTCTCACTCAGCATGCAAGTTAAATATGATAACAAGCGGTTTAGTGCTCATATTTAAAAACCTTTCAAAACATATGAGAAGGGGGAACCCTTAAAACATAAACAACAGTTTTCATTTAAACAATCCAACGAAGTAAAACAACCTTGCCTGTGTTTATAAAACATACAATACAATTTAAACAACTTTTTAAACAATGTTCCCCTAGGACTCCTGTCCATCTACATGCTGAATAAACAATGCAATAACAAATGACAGAGTGCCGGCGGCTCCCAATGATCAATCAGCTACCTCCGCTAGCCATCCTGGTGTTGTCCCAAGTTACCTGAAAGATAAATAAGGGTGAGTATAAACATACTCAGTAAGAATCCCTAACCGGGGTACAATACAATACATCAGTCATCTAGCACCTCAACATGCAAGCAAACAGCTATCAACACAGATCATAGCTCAACGAGCTCATAAAACAACATCTAGAGTCATCAGAAGTCTCCTACTTCCGGCCTAAGGATTGGATACACTGACCAATCCTGGGACATCACCGAGGTATCTTTCACTCGGGGGGGAATGCAGTGATCCCAAGAATGTCCTCAAGGGCCTCTTGCCCTTGCTGCAAATCTGGACTTACGGGAGAGTACCCGAAGTCTGGCTCTAACGGAAAGAATGGTGTACTCACGAACATTAGCCCGGGGGAGCTCTCCGAACCGGCGACTAACGCGTGTGCGCGCACATCGCATGCTGCTGCAACCGGCGTAAATGCGGGGGCCAAAGGACAAACTACGCGGGCCAGGTACGCATGCCTATGACTTGGAAGCGGTGTCACTGAACACAGTAGCGCGAGGCCCTCGGCGCTCATCTATGCAGCCTGATCCACCGACCTGAAGCTAAGAACCGGCCAAGGTAGGCTTACACCGTTGGCAGGGTTCCGCTCTAGCAGGCTACAAACTAGGCATACGCTAATGAGGTAGCTAAGTCTCATTGGCTGCCAGGAGGGGGGAGAAAAAGCAATGTATGTTATGCTTTGCTCTTTATCTGACCACTGAGGACAAAGTACGTTATGTCCGCTCTCAACCCCTGAAGCAATGCTTCGCTTTACTCCCGACCGGTGGGGACAAAGTACTTTATGTCCGCTCTCAGCCTCTGGATGATGACAAACCCTACAACTCTATCTAAGAGTACATAGCAAATAAATGATTTCTGGCTAGCAAGCAATGACCGACATCAATCACATTTACCTAGCATGATACTACAACTTAAGCAGGAATCATAAGCATGCTGGAAGAACAAACCTAGCATGGCACTAACATGTAAAATCAGGCAAACATGCTAGAAGGAGGTCAATCAAAGCTGCCCTATCAATATCATGCTCATAACAATCAACAAGCATACAAAGCACAATCATGATATATCGCAGGGTCCACACAACCACGGTAAGAAATCCTTACCTGGGACAAGCAGAAAAACAATAATAAATCATCAAATCAATCAAGCAATCCTCGAGTCTCTAATCGAACCCGAACAGCCTAAACATCAAATAAAGCACTCAAATCAAATACATAAAACACCCCAATTAAATCCATAACCAGCAACCAACAAATCAGGGCCCAACGAAGAAAAGACTCGGGCCAACCAACACACCACAAGCAGGCTGTCGGTAGGGGCAGAAGCTGGCTGGGCGCAGGCGTTGGGCGTGCTTTGGCGCAGACACGGTCGCAGGGGCGCGGAGCTGCGCGCGGCGCGGCTCCGCACAGGGGACGGCGCGCCGGCGCGTGCTTGGCAAGCACAGGGACGCGCGCGAGGGGCGACGCGACGTGACGGGCTCGGGGCGCTCGGGCTGGCACGACACTGTGCGGGGGGAAGGCGACGCAACACTGTGCTCTGCTCGGCACAGTGTGCAGCTGGGCGACACGGACCTGGGCGAGGTCGGGCAACGAGGGGCAGGACGACGCGACTTCGGCCTGAGGCGCAGGGTGGGGCTCAGTAGCGCGACTGGGCGAGGCTGGCACGGGGTGGCTCGGCACGGCACGGGCGTGGGCGAGCTGGGCGAACTAGGGCTGGGCGAGCTAGGGCTGGCTCGAGCAGGGAGGACGGCTGGGGTCGGGCTGGAGGAGAGAGAAAGAGGAAGAAAATGGAAAAAAGGAAAAATGGGGGAAAAATGGGAAAAATGGGATTTTGGGGAAAAATGGGATTTTTTATTTTATTTTCTTTTTTTTCTCTTTTTATCCTTATCCAATATTAAATCCAAACTTATCCAATTTTCCAATTTCTAAAATAAGCCTTAAAGTCCTTAAATCCCATTTCCCGGCTTCCTCCTTCGAGACACGACTGAAGCAACCATTCCAATCAATAAATCTCACTTAAATCAACCTCCCAAACCAACAATAAGGGCCCGGGCTCGAATCCCAAAGGAAGCACACAACCAACCATCACTTAGCAAAAACCCAAACCACAACCGAGCATCCAACTGACTAGCCCAAACACCTCGGGACTCCCAGCCACCAACAAACAAGCCTCGACAAAGGCAAGAACTAACTCGAAGCCCTGAAAAACCACAAATCCTACCCGGGGAGCAAAAAGACCAAAATACCCCTAAGGGTCAAAATAACTCTAACGGCCCAACCGAACCACTGAATCTGAACCGAAAGCTCCTCGAGAACCGGAATAGAAACCTGGGCCGTTACAATACTCCCTCATTTTAAGACTTTCGTCCTCGAAAGTCCTAAGACGAAACGGCTCTAGGAATACTCCACTGATTCCTAGCCAACTGAACTTCTCGGCTAAGACAACACTAGGCCTCTTTGAGAACCAAACCCTCTTGGTTTCTCAAAGGCTCAAAGCCACAAAGCTATCCAGTCTGCCACAAACTATCTCAACAAAGACTGGGCAAAGCTAACCACTGCTCCGATCCGCTCAAGGATCTCAAAAGCCCTTACAAACCAGGGGCTCAATCTAAACCCTGCTAATCCAACACGGAACACCTTTCTACGGTGTTACTCTCAGCAAACTCGCAGACTGGGGACAAGCTCCAAAACTCAACGCCACGCACTGGCGTAACTCTACTCAGAATGCTTATAGCTGTTAACAAACAGCCTCAACTCCACACCAAGCTGGCCAAACAACTGAACCTCTCAGGTTCTAGAAACTAAACAGCCTACTCTTGCTTCACAAGAGACCAGCGAACCACAAAGCTTGCCTTCAGCCTTAACGAACAACAATCGAACCACCAACTAGCGATTGATCCAAAAGGCAAACTTTTCCCACTAGCACAAGCTGAAACTTCAGCTACGGCCAACCCTAAATGGCCAAAACCAGGCACAGGCTCCACTCGGCCTAGCCAACAAACTAGAGCCTCTCAACGGCCGAACACAAACTTTTCCATGCAAACCTACTAGCAACTGGCCAAAGAGAACATTGCCAGGCAAGGAAACAACCAACGTTCCTCTCATGGAAAAATCTCGGGCTGCAAGGACCAAACCATCACGCAGCTACTAGCAACACAACACCTTGAGGATAGCAACTCAAGGGCTAACCAACCAATGCCACGGCACCTCTGTGCCAACTCACTCAACTGTGGCTCAGCTAATCGCCAACTGCGAAAGCACAACAACTAGAAGCAAAGCCCGAGAAAGGCTTGCTCAGCAGAACTCAAACCAAGCTCATAACGAGCAAAGCTCGCCTCCAAGCTACCGCTCAACTCTTAAGTCCAACTGGCTACTCAAAGGACTTCCTCCTTTTAGCCAAGGCCTAACTCATCTTGCGACTAGAAACTCCACACTCGGAACATCGCAAGGAAAATGAACCGACGAGGCTATCTCCAAAGATAACACTTGAGGCTGGCATCCATGGTGCAACTCAACCACCATAGAAACTAGGGGTTCCTCAAACCCCCAAGAACCAACAACTTTCCAGCAAAATCTCAACTCTGAAACTGGCTGGCCTCCGCTCTTGCGGGGACAAACAACTTTCGCTTGCTAAAAACACAATGGAGGGACCCTCTCGCTGGGCTAACCACTATGCTACTCTGATCCACTACACAACTCAGGAGCTACGCTGACTCCTCAACGGGAACGATTCCCCAGCAAGCGAACTCTGAAGGGCAGCGAACATCACACATGCTCGCTGACTAGCTCAAACCCAAGGGCAACAACAACCAACTCTCTTGGAAGCAACACCCAAGGGAAACCTCAACTGATTGGACCACCAATCTAGAACTAGCAGAACTTACTCAACTACCGAGGGAGGGGTCAACTCCAAAAACTACCTGACTAGAAACAAGTCCTCAGGGCAACGCCCTCCTCCTCGAACCGAGCTAGCTCTTGAAACAACAAGAGACCCAAATCTTGGTCTACACCAAGCTCCAACTAGCCTCCAAACCGGAACCAATCCGAACTCTGCTCCAAACAAGCACTAGCTTGCTAGACTACCAAGTCTGCAAGCAACTTACCCAAGGAACACTGCCTGGGTCTGACTGAGCTCTGGAGAGGCTCTCCACAACCTAGGGATCCTCCGATCACCCTCCGACACACACGCTCGTCAAACAATCTAACAGACAACCGGCTACACGGGCACAACCCTCTCCAGCATCTCAACTACGCTGGCCAACTCCAACTGCTTGAAAACCAGGAGAACCGAAAACGCTACAGAATGCGTCATCCTCCTACTCAAGCATCAACCACAACATACCTTCTGCCCAAGGTAAGGATCCGAACAGCTCTCTTAGCCATAACGATCAGAAACTACGCGGCTTTGCTACCACCGCTCTTGTTCAATTCCAACTGAACTCTGACCAGGCTAAGGACCAACAAGCAAAACATGCTTAAACAACAACCCGGCTACGAGCTCGACATCCTTACAACCAAAGCTAGGGCACTTGCCAAGAACTAAACCTTGACAACCCAAAGACTGAGCACTGGTTCCTCAACATGAACCTCTCGTAGTTCTCCAAACATAAACCACGGAACGAGCTACACAATAGTACACCGGGGTGTACAGCTCCAACTTGATTCCTTAAGATCCAATGCCAACAAGGACTCTCACACAAGGCAACTTTTGCCTCCAACAGAGCCAATACTAACCAGGGAGCAACAAGAGTTCAAACCCTCTCGGGGTCGACTCACCACGGAAAGCCACATTGGCCAACTCACTCTACAAGAGCATATCCATACCAAGCAATCATACCTTAAGCCAATGTGCCCACTAAACATGCTCCGATCAGCCATCCAACTCATGGCACTAACACTGGATAAACCAAACATCCATCGAAGCCAACACTACGCATACTAGGGTAACTCAAAGGGTAGCCGAATCATGCTACCATCAAACTGGCTCACAAGCTCACAACACAGGCGCGAGAACTCGAACGCGCTAGCTCTTAACAGCCTACAACATCTTTTGGTACCCAACTCTCGGTGACACTGAAAAGCTCTTACTTTCCCTCAAAAACCTCATACTTGTAGTCCTCTGACTACCACCGAGCTAGATCTCTTATGCAACCAAACAGGTGCAATCTCAGGAAATGGGTACAAGACTAGTGGGGATGCTGTACTCTGGGCGGCCATGGAACCACCTGCACAAAAGTGCCAACTGGCCTCCTATCAAAGCTAGGTGCCAACAGGCACTACATCCTTTACAACACAAATCAGCCTTAAACGAGCTTTATGCCCCTCTGAGGAAAGGTCACACTCCAAGTAACGGGGCAATGGCACTCAACACAAGAGTCCAAACACTCGAGCAGCCTAATCTCTGGCATCTCGACCAACAGACATGCCACGGCCTACTCCTGCATCCCACTCGATGCTCAACAAAAGCTCAGGCCAACTCCTGCATCCCACTCGATGCTCAACAAAAGCTCAGGCCAACTTCTCAGGTGGCAACAACTTGTTCCACATCTGGAACATCCTAACAAAAGAGTGTTCCAGTCTACTAGCCCGCTGAAATCCACAGATGGATTAAGCCCTGACAAGCAAACTCCATACTACACCCTGGCTACGAGGGCACAAAGAGAACTGGCTGCAAAACAACAGCAGGCTTGCAAGGGGGCAAAAATGTCTCTACATCTGCCACAAGCCACTAACACGGCAACTTGCCAATCAATCGGGCGACTGGTGGAGACTCTGCTAGTCCACCTCTCTCAAGGGACTACCACTCACCAATCTGCTTTGTACCAAACAAAGACAGAATGGCACATCTCGGCCTCTGAACAGCAGGGCATCCCAACACACGGATGCTAAACTCAAACCTGGCCAACCGCTTCACTACTAGCAGCAGGACTTTCTAAAATATCGAGCTCTACAGGCATCCACTTGCCAAACTGGGCGGCTCCATCAACGCCAACAAACTCGACGGCAAAAACCTTCTAATCATGCCCTCCCGGGAACCTCCAGGGCTACAAGAGCTACTGGGGGAAAATGCTCAAACAAACTCTCACACCGGGCTATCTATCTGTGCCCGGGACTCCTCACTACACGCTACAAACTGCCCCTGGGTCTCTGCTCTCTGATAGCTAAAGATCTTCCATATCCAAATCTCTCATGGCTGGAGCACACTCTGCTCAAGGAGTCTCACTCTGAGGCGTGCTAGCCTCTACCCCTCCACATGGCAACTCAACTGTCAGGGCCAACTCTGGCCAACGGGCCTAACAACCCAGGGACGCGGCCTCAACATCAACACAATCGGTCCAACTCCTCGGTCGGACATGCCAAGTGTCCTGCTCCTCTGAGTGCGATCAACATACTGGCGATCTGCACAAAGCACCTCCACCCTCTCACTAGGAGAAAACCAACAACTGGGCCACAAATGGCCTACGGGAGTCTAAACTCTGCCTCCTTACGAAAAGTCGATCAACATATCGGGCGATTCGCACAAAGCATAAATGCTGGCCCACACTGGGGTCTCACTGCTCATCAAACTGCTCGCACTGCGGAAAGTTGGCATGATGGCTCTCTGTAAAGACCCAACCCAAAAGGGGCTCTAAATAGGTCTTTACCCCAATGCATGCATTCAAAGTAAAGAACAATATGCAATTTAGTTTTTGGATTCCCAATTAAAACAAAACAAAAGAGATTCAATCGTAAATCAAATAGATTGTCTTTGAAACTCATCCCTGTTTCCAAGCACCTGTTTCAAGGCAAATACATTTCTAAACGCATACTCTGATCAGAGATATATTAAAACATTTGAAACAATCCTCAAATACAACAAAGCTGGAATCCATAAAAACATTCAGAAAAACATCCTAGGGCTCCGTGCCCGGCTACATGCATTCAGGGGAAAATAAAAGACAAGAGTCATAGAAATAAAAAGTCAGAGACGACAAAGAGTTCCCATGATCACAGCTCCTCCTTCAGCCATCCTGTCTCGCACCTTGGTTACCTGTGGAAAACCACAAAATAAGGGTGAGTAACGAATTACTCAGTAAGAATCCCCAACCGGGGTACAATACGATGTACATGGTCATCTAGATGAGTGTATGCAAGCTATGAATATAAACACAGAATAGAGCACATAGCTTAAGTCCACACTTGGACCTCGGATGCCAACTCGTGGTCTTAGTCCGAATTAACTACCATAACCACACAAATCGCCTATACGAGAAACAAGTCCCGCCTCGGCTGCATCTCTCGTCGAATGAAAGGTGCACTAGCTCAAGATCCCGAGGAGCTCTCCGGTCGGCGCTGTAATGAGCGTAAGCATGCACCGCGTGCTTCTACAGACTATGGGGGGTGCCGGATCTTATCCGGATACCACGCCTAACTAAATCTCTGGATCGGTGTCACTGACATAGGGGTGTGAGACCTGGACACGTGAACTATGTCAGCCTGTACCACAGCACCTGAGGCTAAGGAACGGGTCGTGGTAGGCTTACACCAGAAGCCGCCCTTACCTTAACAGTGGAGATCAAGGGCTCTTCGCCGAACACGCCGCTCAGCTCGGGCGACTCACGAGGCACTGGCCGACACTCGGACGAGCCGGCCCATTTGCCGCGGCGCGAGGCAAACTGGGCGCGCAGATGGGCGAATGGGCTGGCCCATTGGCTGGCGACACGGCACGGCGGCTGGCGAGCAGCGCGCTTCGAGCGCGACTCAACGCGCGGCGAGCTCTGGGGGCGAGGGCGCGCGAGCGCGAGCTCGGCCCGGGCGAGGGCGTCGGCGCGCGGCTTCGGCACGAGGGCGGCGCGCGGCGCGCGCGCGACGCGACGGCTACAAGACGCTCGATCCGCACGACGAGCGAGCTATTGGGGACGCTTCGATCGACACAAAGGCGGCTCGGATCTAGGTGGCACGCGCGCGGACGGACGCAGCGGCATCGCGCGCCGGCCGGGCGACGCTTACTGTTGGGCGGGCTCGCCGAGAAGCGATCCGGGTTGCGAGTTCGGCCGGCGACTGGTGGGCGAAATGGCGAGCGAGGTGCTTGGGCCGAAGCGACCGGGCGAGCAGGGCTCAGTGAGGCTAGGCTCGGGTGAGGAGAGAGAGAGAGAGAGAAAGTGATTTTGAAAAGAAAAGGGAAAATGGGAAAAATAAAAGGAAAATAGGGATTTTAATCCTAATTTCCATCCTTATCCAAATCAAAACCTTAAAATCCCATTTCCCGCTTCCTCCTTCGAGACCCGACCAAAGCAACCACTCCCAATAAATAAAACTCCCTAAATCCAACTCCCAAAATCAACACCAAGGGCCCGGGCTCGAATCCCAAAGGAAGCACACAACCAACCATCACTTTGCCAAAACCCAAAATCACAACCGAACTTCCAAACGACTAGCCCAAACATCTCGAGACTCATGCCCACCAACAAACAAGCCTCGACAAAGGCGGGAGCCGCCTCAAGCCCTAAAAATCCACAAATCCTGCCCGGGAGCAAAAGACCAAAATGCCCTTAAGGGACAAAATGCTCTAACGGCCCAACCGAACCATCAAATCAAACTGAAGCACCTCGAGAACCGGAATAGAAAATCGGGCGTTACAATACTCCCTCCTTTTAAGACTTTCGTCCTCGAAAGTCCTAAGACGAAACAGCTCCAAGAAAACTGCACTGAATCCGAACCAACCGAACTTCTCGGCTAAAACAACACCAACCTTCTTCGAAAACCAAACTTTCTTGGGTTCTCAAAAACTCAAAGGCACTATGTGTAACGGCCCCGTTTTTCTTTCCCGGTTAATAGCAAATTTAATTGGGAATTAATTGGATCTTTTGGGATTTGAACCTTGCCCTAAATGGTGAATTTGGAGTTTTAAGAAAAGATTCTTAATTAAAAAGAAAAAGAAAAGAAGGTTGCTTTAGCCGGGACCCGCAAGAGAAAATCCCTTTGTGTTTTCTAAGCTTCTGGCTGCTGTATGTATTTACTTAGGATGCTTTATTTATGCCTAGGTTGCTCGAGTTCGTATTAAGCTCGAGGGTCTTTTTGGTTGTGATAGCTATTCTCCACTTGTTTCTAGGTAAGGACTTCCTACCGTGGTTGTGTGGACCCTGCTATGCTTTCTTAATTGTGCCTTGTATGCTTGTTTACCTTTATGAGCATGTTAGTGGATAGGATAGCTAGTGATTGAATTCTTGCTAGCATGTTTTGCCTTTTTATACATGTTAGTGCCATGCTAGGTTTGTTCTTCCAAAGATGCTTGAGATTCCCGCTTTAAGCTCGTAGTATCATGCTAGGCTATGTATGATGATGTCTTTGTGAATGTTAGCCAGAATCACGTGCTTGGTAGTCTAAGCTAGTATGATAGGGTTTGTCATCATCTAGAGGCTGAGAGCGGACATAACGTACCTTGTCCCCACCGGTCGGGAGTAGAGCGAAGCATAACGTACCTTGTTTCCCCGGCACCCAAAGAGGATTAGCTACCTCATTGGCATAAGCCTAGTTTGTAGCTGCTAGAGCGGAACCCGCCAGCGGTGCAAGCCTACCTTGGCCGGTTCTTAGCTTCAGTCGGTGGTACAGCCGCAGGATGAGTGCCGAGGGCCTCGCACTCACCGTGTTCGGTGACACCGCTTTCCGAGTCTTAGGCATGCGTGCACGCCCGTGTAGTTTGCCCTTAGGCCCCGCATTTACGCCGGTTGCGAGAAGAGCATGCGGTGTGCGCGCACACACGCGTTAGTAGCCGGTTCGGAGAGCTCCCGGGCTAATGTTCGTGAGTACACCGTTCCTTCCGTTTAGAGCCGGACTTCGGTACTCTCCCGATAGTCCAGATTTATAGCGAGGGTAAGAGGCCCTTGAGGACACCCATTGGGATTGACTTTAGAGTTAATCAATTGGTCGAGGGAGAAAGACCCTCGAGGGTGTCGAACATCTTGGGATCGGTTTAGAGCCGATCAAGTGGCCAAGGGAGAAAGACCCTTGGAGATGTCCCGGGATTGGTTTGAGAGCCAATCATTAGGCCTAAGTAGGAGACTTCCGAGGATTCCGGATTTGCCTTGTGAGCTCGTTGAGCTAAGATCCGTGTTGATATTTGTGGCATGTGTACTAGGTTGCTAGATGATAGATTGCATCGTGTCGTACCCTGGTCGGGGTTCTTCACGAGTATGTTTATACTCACCCTTATCGTGGTTTCTTCCACAGTAACTTGGGATAGCACCGAGGTGGCTAGCGGAGAGAGCCGGGAGATCATGGATGTCGCTGACACTGGCGTGTGTCTTATTTTACTGTTTTTGGATTTCAAATGTAGTTGGACTTAGGTCCGTAGGGAAAACTATGATTTGAACTATTTTATGTTTTAAGGAAAGTACTGATCAGTCACTGTTTTTAATTTGAATGGTTCGTTTCTGCTTAATGAATGTTTACTTTGTTTTTAATGTTTTCCACTCTTATATTTGAAAAAGTTTTACTGAACCGACCCCCAGTAGGGTCCTTTTAAGCTTTTCACTTGCATGCTTTGAGTAAAGATCTAGATTTAGCCCCATCTTCGGGCCGGGTCTTTACTGATTGGTATCGAGAGCACGAGTCATAGATTCTGTAGACTAACCTGCTTTGTAGGTTGTGTTCCCATGATCTCCAAAGACTCCAAGGCCGCCAGTTTTGTCTAAGTTCAATAAGCTAAGGGTTTTGTTTATGATACTATATGCAAGTACATGTGTTATCTTTGTTGGCGAGAGAAAGTCCGAGCGTGGACTAACCTGTTGTGGTTTCCGTGTAGATCGCCAAGATGCCTGCCAGGTTACGTAGTGGAGCAGTCCGTCTGAATCGCAAATAGAGATGCTTCAGAGCCAGCAGCGGCCGGTATATCGAGCTCGTAGGCGCCTGCGTGGCACCGAGGTTAACTTGCCCAGAGAGAGGGGCGGAGGCTGCTATGCCTCAAGGTACACTCAGTGGAGATATTTCTCGCTATGAGAGACATGATGATGGGCCTAATGGCCGAGCAGAGAGCTGAAACTCAGCGCAGCCTAGCTAGCGGCGCAGAGAGAGAGGAGTCTAGGGCACAGATAGCCCAATTGACACACGGCTCATGCAAAGAGCACCCCCAGCGAGCTCCAGTGCCCCGGTAGCTCAACCGGAGGGGCAGGGTCACCAGACCAGTCAGGACTCACTTGATAGTGCAGAGGGCCGCTGAGTTTGGCAAGTGGTTGAAAGATTTCACCAAGTGGAAGCCAAGAGAATTTGATGCTTCGAGAACCCACTTGTGGCGCTCAGTGGTTGGCAAGAATGGAGTACATCTTTAGAGTTATGGGATGCCCAGATGTACAGAGGCCGAGATGTGCGGCCCATGTTCTCTCGACACGGTGAGTGGTGGTGGGAGTCCACAGATAGAGCTAGACCAAACCGGGTCTTCTCCGACCACACAGGAGTTCTTTAGAACGAAGTTCGAGCTAAGTATGTTAATGACGAGGCTCAAAGCAGGGGAGATGGCAGAGGCCTTCTCAAATCAAACAGGATCGAGATAGTATTGCTTTGCCTATGAGAAGAAGTTCTCTCGAGTATAGCTATTTCGCACCGAGCTCATTGCCACCGAGGAGCTCAAGACTAAGAAGTTCATTTGTGGGTCGAGGAAGGAGGTTGCTCAGATGTTCGAGCACTCGCTCCCGAGAGTTATGATCGAGCGATGAGAGTTGGCCACGATTTATAACCCGAAGTATCCGCCAAGGCAGGATTCTCATGCTGCGTCGGCTCGGTCGATTCAAACACCCAAGCCAGATATTCGGGCGAAGAGGAAGTCCGGGACTTCTAGTGGTTTCCGCTCAGCGGTCGTCACTCGCCAGGCGGGCCGCCTAGTGGTGGTCGAGATCGCGCCGACCTCGGGTAGAGCCTGTGATCGCCAGCAGGCGGGGCGAGCGCCAACACTCATTGCAACAAGTGCGGAAAAAGCACATTATGGTCTGTGTGGAGCATCGCCCGTGCTTGCTACGAGATGTGGCAAGGAGGGGCATTTGGCCGATTCTCGCACTCGGGATTTAGCAAAGAAGGGGACCGCCCAACAAAGCAGGCGGGTGTTTGCCACTACTCGCCAGAGGCGGAGCGTCATCGATGATGCGATTCGCAGTGCGCTGCTTGTCTTACAAAGACTATGCATTCGTATTGTTTGATTCGGGTTCGACCCATTCCTTTGTTTCTCGATGCATTGTTAGACAAGCTTGTGTGGAGCTCGAACCTCTAGGGTTTGAGTCAGTGTGTTGCCACTCCTTCGGGTGTGAGTATGTTAGCTAGCGAGAGAGTTAAGCATGGCGGATACGAGATATCGATGAGATTTTAGAGGCTACCCTCATAGTGCTTGTCTATGAGCGGTTTCGATGTGATCCTTGGCATGGATTGGTTGGCGAGAGAACCATGCATTGATAGATCGCCACGGAAAGAAGTGGTGTTTAGGCGCCCTCGAGGCCGAGCTTCAAGTTTCGCGGTGTCCATGGCGGAACTTGCCCGCCATTGATCTCAAAGAAGCAAAGCCCATAGATTGTTGGCTCGAGGAGCTTGGGGCTTCTTGGCAAAGCCGTCGAGGAGATAGTAGTACTCTGCGTTGATCGTTGACATGGTCCCCGTGGTGCAAGAGTATGCGATGTTTTCCACAAGAGTTGCTGGGTTTACCCCAAGCGGGAGTTGGACTTCACCATTGAACTGGAGCCGTGGACTCTTCCCATTTCCAAAGCCCCGTATCGTATGGCGCCAAACCGAGTTGAGAGAACTCAAAGTGCGCTTGCAAGAGATGCTTTGGATCGAGGTTTCATCCGTCCGAGTGTGTCCCCGTGGGGAGCACCTATCCTGCTTGTTAAGAAGAAGGATGGATCCATGCGCTTGTGTATAGACTATAGAGAATCCGAATAAAGTCACGGTGAAGAATAAGTATCCCCGCCGCGTATAGATGATCTGCTTTGATCACCTTGAGCCTCTCGGTGTTTTCTAAGATTGATTTGAGGTCGTGGTACCATCACCGAGGATTCGAGATGCGATATCCCGAAGACCGCGTTCGGATCGAGGTATGGTCATTATGAGTTCGTGGTCATGTCTTTCGGACTCACGAACGCCCCCGCAGCGGCGTTTATGGACATGATGGACAGAGTGTTCAAGGCATTCTTGGATAACTTTGTCATCGTATTCATAGACGACATTTTGATTTATTCCAGACAAAGGAGGACCATGCTTCGCATTTGAGGCAAGTTTTGACAAAGATTGCGTGAGAACCGATTGTTCGCAAAGTTCTCTAAGTGTGAATTTTGGCTAGA
Source organism: Sicyos edulis (assembly GCA_036507275.1). Lineage (NCBI taxonomy): Eukaryota > Viridiplantae > Streptophyta > Magnoliopsida > Cucurbitales > Cucurbitaceae > Sicyos > Sicyos edulis. The sequence continues at coordinate 22,905,614 of CM071848.1, forward strand.
GAGTAGCCTTCCTTGGACATATCGTGTCGGCAGATGGTATAGCGGTGGACCCCGCAAAGATAGAGGCGATTAGCTCATGGGCCAGACCGACGACGGTCGCCGAGATCTGCGCACTTTTTGGTCTGGCGAGTGTTATTACCGGCGTTTCGTGAAAGACTTTTCCGCTAAGGCAAAGACCCTAACCCGTCCGACCAAGAAGGGTGTTGACTTTGTTTGGGATGCTAGATGTGAGGAAAGTTTTGCCCGGCTTAAGCTCGGCTTTGACGACAAGACTGTGTTGGCGATTCCTAAGGAATAGGAGGTTTCGTAGTTTATAGTGATGCTTCCAAGTATGGTTTAGGTCAGTGAGTTGATGCAAAGATGGGAAGGTGATAGCTTATGCTTCCCTGCAGCTGAAGCCTTATGAGAAGAACTATCCAACTCATGATATGGAGTTGGTCATGATTGTTTTTGCTCTAAAGATTTGGAGGCATTACTTATATGGTGAGAGGATTCATTGTTCACGGATCACCGAGCCTCAAATATTTCTTCACTCGTAAGGAGTTGAACATGAGGCAGAGAGGAGGTGGCTCGAGTTAGTAAAGGACTACGATCGTGAGATTTTGTATCATCCCTAAAAGCCAATGTTGTGGCCGATGCGCCGTGAGTAGGAAGACGTCGCATTCAAAGACTTTCTTTGAGCTCCCAAGTTGAATTGCGGAAAGAGTTTGAACGAACCGGTATTGCGCTTGTTGGGAGAGGTTACCGCTGTGGTAGCCCAAATCTATCGGTTCACCCGTCGCTTAGCGAGAGGATCATCGACAATCGGTAGAGTGATCCCAAGTTGAGGAGATTGCTCGAGAGGGTTGAGGCCGATGGCGATTTCGACTTTGTTGTGGCACCGCACGAAGGCTTGAGGTACCGAGAGTCGATTGTGCGTCCCGGATGACGCAGAGGTTCGAGCAGAGTTGCTCGCCGTGGCACATAGTTCCCCATTCACTTGGCACCCGTGAGGTACCAAGATGTACCAGATCTCAGCGCGGGCGTTACGGTGGATGGGCATGAAGCGAGATATAGCGGAGTTTGTTAGCGGTGTCTCACTTGTCAACAAGTGAAGGCCCCGACGTAAACTCTGCGAGTTTATTGCACTAGTTAAGTGTTCCACGAAGGAAGTGGGACGAGATTTCGATGGATTTCATCTGCAGGTTGCCAAGGACACCGAGAGGTTCACTCGGATCTGGGTAGTAGTGGACCGGTGACCAAGAGTGCACACTTTATACCCGGTAGGATTAGTTATCTGATGGAGCGATGGGCACGATTATTTCTAGAGCAAATTGTGCGGTACCACGGAGTACCCGTGAAGATAGTGTCGACGGGATTCTCGGTTCACATCTCGCTTCGGAGAGCGCTCCGAAGGGTTTGGGAATCGAGTGCAGCCTTTCAAGATCGCTTTCCACCCTCAAACCGATGGTCGACCGAGAGGGTGAATCGGTTCGGAAGACATGTTGAGAGCATTTGTCTTGGACTTCCCGTGAAGTTGGGACTAGTACACATGATTTGATGGAGTTCGCTTACAACAACAAAATTATCGTGCGACTATTCGGATGGCCCCATTCGAGGCGTTGTATGGTAAGCGTTGCGCATCCCCGTGTGTTTTGGGAGGAGGTTGGTGACAGACGTGTTCTGGGACCCGAATTACTTCGATGACGAACGACGCAGCACGCGAAGATAAGGGCTCGCATGTTGACAAAGACAAAGTAGGCGAGAAAAAGTTACGCCCGATGTGAGGCGTAGAGATTTGGAATTTGAGGTGGGTCATCATGTTTTCTCGAAGGTAGCACCTATGCGTGGGGTGTTAAGGTTTGGAAAGCGAGGCAAGCCGAGCCCCGTGTTTCTGTAGGGCCTTTTGAGATCCTTGAGCGGATCGGAGCGTTGGCCTATCGGTTAGCTTTACCCCGTCTTTGTCACGGTGCATAATGTGTTCCACGTTTCGATGTTGAGAAAGTACGTGGCGCATCCTTCGCATGTGCTAGAGCATGAGCCCCTAGAGTTGAGTAAAGATTTATCCTTCGAGGAGAAGCCGTGCAGATTTTGGCTTATGAGCGCAAGGTATTGCGCAACCGAGAGAGATAAGTTTAGTAAAGGTTCTTTGGAGGCATCGGAGGCGAGGGAAGCGACGTGGGAGCTAGAGGATGAGATGAGGACTCATTACCCGGAGTTGTTCCAGTCTTAGGACTTTCGGGGACGAAAGTCTTTTAAGGGGGGAGTATTGTAACGGCCCCGTTTTCCTTCCCGGTTAATAGCAAAATTAATTGGGAATTAATTGGATCTTTTGGGATTTGAACCTTGCCCTAAATGGTGAATTTGGAGTTTTAAGAAAAGAGTCTTAATTAAAAGAAAAAGAAAAGAAGGTTGCTTTAGCCGGGACCCGCAAGAGAAAAGCCTTGGGAAGGGAATTTAGGTCTCCTAACCTATTTAAAAATAAGGAAAAGAAGGAAAATCAAGAAAACCCCTAATTTTCCCCTCATAGCCGCATTCTCTCTCTCTCTCTCTCTCTCTCTCTCTCTCTCTCTCTCTCCTAAAACCCTAGCCGAGCAGCCCTAGCCACACCATCGAACCACCATCGAACCACCCCAGAGCCACCCAAATTTCTAGCCGCGCGCGCACCACTGCTCCATCGCACCACCCCCGCCCGCACACCCTGCGCGCTCGGCCCTGCGCGCGCACTGCACCGCCGCCCGCCTGCCGCTTCCCCGCCATCATCGCGCGCTGCACACGGAAGCCCCACCGTCGCACACCCATCGCCGCCGACGTCGCGTGGCGCCAAAGACCGCCCGACGTCGCTCGTGATCGCATAGTGCCGCAACGCAGCCCAGACGCGCCGCCGCCGCCGCTTCGCCGCCGCCAGCATGATCCTCGCCGCGCGCCAACCTGGCCGAGCCGCTCGCTCGCGCGTCGCCTTGCAGCCGCACACCCGCCGCTGCCACTGCCTGGTCGCCCGACGTGCAGTGCAAGCGCGCGCCAGCCTGGCCAGCCCCAGCCAAATACCAGCCAGAAGCCGCCAAGCCACCCTCCTTGCTGCGAGGGCCCGTGTCTTCTCGGTGGTAATTCCCGAACCAATCCCTTTGTGTTTTCTAAGCTTCGGCTCTTTGTATGTATTTACTTAGGATGCTTTATTTATGCCTAGGTTGCTCGTGTTCGTATTAAGCTCGAGGGTCTTTTTGGTTGTGATAGCTATTCTCCACTTGTTTCCGTGTAAGGACTTCCCTACCGTGGTTGTGTGGACCTCGCTATGCTTTCTTAATTGTGCCTTGTATGCTTGTTTACCTTTATGAGCATGTTAGTGGATAGGATAGCTAGTGATTGAATTCTTGCTAGCATGTTTTGCCTTTTATACATGTTAGTGCCATGCTAGGTTTGTTCTTCCAAAGATGCTTGAGATTCCCGCTTTAAGCTCGTAGTATCATGCTAGGCTATGTATGACAGATGTCTTTGTGAATGTTAGCCAGAATCACGTACTTGGTAGTCTAAGCTAGTATGATAGGGTTTGTCATCATCTAGAGGTGAGAGCGGACATAACGTACCTTGTCCCCACCGGTCGGGAGTAGAGCGAAGCATAACGTACCTTGTTTCCCCGCACCCGGTGAGGATTAGCTACCTCATTGGCATAAGCCTAGTTTGTAGCTGCTAGAGCGGAACCCCGCCAACGGTGCAAGCCTACCTTGGCCGGTTCTTAGCTTCGTGTCGGTGGTACAGCCGCATGCATGAGTGCCGAGGGCCTCGCACTCATCGTGTTCAAAGACACCGCTTCCGAGTCTTAGGCATGCGTACCGGTCGCGTAGTTTTCCCTTAGGCCCCGCATTTACGCCGGTTGCGAGAAGAGCATGCGGTGTGCGCGCACGCCAGCGTTAGTAGCCTGCCTGAGAGCTCCCCTGGCTAATGTTCGTGAAGTACACCAGTTCCTTCCCGTTTAGAGCCGGACTTGGGTACTCTCCCGATAGTCCGCATTTATAGCGAGGGTAAGAGGCCCTTGAGGACACCCATTGGGATTGACTTTAGAGTTAATCAATTGGTCGAGGAGAAAGACCCTCGAGGGTGTCGGACATCTTGGGATCGGTTTTAGAGAGCGATCAAGTGGCCAAGGGAGAAAGACCCTTGGAGATGTCCCGGATTGGTTTGAGAGCCAATCATTAGGCCTAAGTAGGAGACTTCCGAGGATTCCGGATTTGCCTTGTGAGCTCGTTGAGCTAAGATCCGTGTTGATATTTGTGGCATGTGTACTAGGTTGCTAGATGATAGATTGCATCGTATCGCACTTCCGGTCGGGGTTATTAATGAGTATGTTTATACTCACCCTTATCGTGGTTTCTTCCACGAGTAACTTGGGATAGCACCGAGGTGGCTAGCGGAGAGAGCCGGGAGATCATGGATGCCGCGACACTCTGTCGTGTCTTATTTTACTTGTTTTGGATTTCAAAGATGTAGTTGGACTTAGGTCCGTAGGGAAAACTATGATTTGAACTATTTTATGTTTTAAGGAAAGTCTTGATCGATCCATCGCTTTTTATTTGAATGGTTCGTTTCGCTTAATGAATGTTTACTTTGTTTTTAATGTTTTCCACTCTTATATTTGAAAAAGTTTTACAAACCGACCCCAGCCGGGTCCTTTTAAGCTTTTCACTTGCATGCTGAGTAAAGATCTAGATTTAGCCCCATCTTCGGGCTGGGTCTTTACACTATGCCATCCAGGCTGCCACAAACAAACTCAATCATGACTGGGCATACACTGAACTCCAAGGGAACAGACGGCAAACCACATCCTCAACTCGCACCAACTCTCAAACGGTGCTACTCTCAGCAAACTCGAGGACTGGTTACAAGTTCTGAAACTCTACACCATGCACTGGAAAAACTCCTCTGGAAGCTCACAGCTGCTAACAAGCAGCCTCAACCCGACAACAAGCTGGCCAAACAACTGAACCTCCCAGGTTCCAGAAACCAAACTTCCTACAACACTCACACCAGCTGAAACTTCAGCTACGGCCAAATCTAAAAGACAAGGGCCAAGCACAGACTCCACTCGGCCAAACCAACAAACTCGAACTCCTCTCCGGCCGAACGCAACACTTACGGATCAAAACTACCAGCAATTGGCCAAAGAAAACACTGCAAGGCAAGGGACAACCAACACTCCCCTCAAGGAAAATCTCGGTGCGCAAGACTAAACCATCACGCAAATGCCTAACCGCGACACAACACCTTGAGGAAAACAGCTCAACAGCTTTACCAACCAAGCCACGGCACCTCTGTGCCAACTCACTCAAACGCGGCTCTGCTAACGCCAACTGCGAACGCACAACAACTAGGAACAAAGCCCCGAGAAGGGCTTGCTCAGCAGAACTCAACCCAAACTTATAACGAGCAACGCTCGCCTCCAAGCTACCACTCAACTCTAAAAACCCAACTGGCTACTTAAAGGACTTCTCCTTTAAGCTTAGGCCTAACACATCTTCCAACCAGAAGCTCCACTCCCGAAACCTTACAAGGAAAACGAATAACAACAACCCCAAAGCTTACGGATCCTGAGCCACCCAAATCCGCAAGACTACCTCGGAAGCTAACACTCGAAGCTGGCATCCAAGGAGCAACTCAACCACCACAGAGGCTAGGGGGAAAGGAAATCTTTAATCCCCAAAGAACCAACACTTGCCAGAACAACTCAACTCTTACTGGCTGGCCTCCGCTCTTGCGGGAACAAACAACTCTTGCTTGCTAACAACACAAAGCAGGGACCCTCTCGCTGGGCTGACCGCTGCGCTACTCTGATCAACTACACAACTCAGGAGCTAAGTCGACTCACGCCCAACGGGAAACGACTTCCCAAAGAAGCAAACTCGGAAGCAATGGCGAACTCCACACACTCGCTCACGACTTGCTCAAACCCAAGGCAACAACAACCAACTCTCTGGGAAGCAACACCCAAGGAAAACTCAACCAATCGGACCACCAATCTGAAACTAACAAAGACTTGCTCAATCGCCGGGAGGGGTCAACTCCCAAAACTTCCCGACTAGGAACAAGACCTCGTAACAACGCCCTCCACTAGAACCGAACTAGCTCTCGAAACAACAAAAGAACCAAATCTTGGCCAAACACTCACAAGAGGCAGAACAACCTTTACTGCAGCCTCTAGAACACCATCCAAGAATCCGCTTAACTGGACAAACGACTGCTTCCAAGCAGCCAACAAACTGTTCCCTCTTGCTAGCACCACTACCCTCAATTCCAAGACCAAGGAAGAACCTGACAGCTCCCCGAAGGGAACGGCTCTTACTAGCAGACAACCAAGGGATAGAGAACTCCACATACGCTCACTGTCTTGCTCCACTAGAGCAACAACATCAAATCTCGCGGGGCAACAACAGAGGTCCACCACGGACTGAACCTCCAAATGCCAAACGGGGCAACTCAACATCTTGAAAACAGGAACACAACAAACAGGGCACAAACCACTCGCCCCACGAGCAAAACTAATCTCTAGCAATTCCAATCCACACCTTGGTCAACACCAAGCATCAACTTTCCACCACACCGGAACCAATCCGGACTTTACTCCAAACAACCACTAGCTTGCTAGTCTACCAAGACTGCTAGCAACTCAACCAAGGCTACAACCCACACGCCTCCAGCTGGCCAACTAAACTCACTACCTGGGCCTGACTGAGCTCTGGAGAGGCTCTCCACAACCTAGGGTTCTCCGACAACCCTCGACACACACACTGCTAAGAACGATCTAATGCATAACCGCTCAACAAATAACTCCAATTTCCAGCATCCCAACCATGCTGGCCAACTCCAACTCCTTGGGAACCTAGAGGACCCGAAACGCTACAGAATGCGTCATCCCCCTACTCAAAGCATCGGCCACAACATAACTTCTACCCAAGGAAGGATCCAAACAACTCTCTTAGCCATGACTATCAGAAACCACGCAGCTTAGTTACCACCGCTCTTGTTCAGTTTCCAACTGAACTCCAACCAACGATCAACAAAAAGATCCGCCAACCAAGCTTAGGTCCAACTTAACAAATCTTGCCTAAGCAACAACCTGATATCACGAGCACGGTATCCTAACCACCTCGACTAAAGCCTTACAACATCCACCTGGAGTCCAACTTCTCCAGGAACTGAGTACTAGATCTCCAAAGCAAACCCTACATGGATCTGAAACTCTCACCACAGAACGAACCAAACATAACACACTTGCACAACTCTCAACCTTCCTTTAGAGATCCAAGACTAACAAGCGCTTTTCCAAAAAGCAACGCTAACTCCTGGCAGCGATACAAACAATCCAAGGAACACCAAAAGTTCCATCTCCACACGATACTCGAAGCTGAGGTAACCTTGCTCTACCAAAGCATAACAATGCCAAACCGAACTTACTTTATACCAAGCCTCTACCAAGGGTGCTTACCCCTAAGGCATTCAAAACCTCTCGCAAGGCATCAGCTCATCTCGCCTCATAGGCATCCAACTCATCTCATGAGCATCCAACTCAGGGTCCCTCTGCTGAACCAAACTCGCATCTACAATGCTCAACTCTCCTCAGATTAAGGCACTCAAAGGTAGTTGACCGCACTACCAACCACAAAGAAATCTCTTGGCCTTAACACTAGCGCGAGACTCACGCGCACCAACACTTACCAACTGCCAACATGCTGACTTACTCAACCTCCAGAAACACTGGGAAGAGGCTCCGGCTCCTCTCGAGCATCCTTTCGCTTGTAGTCCATCGACTACCACTGAACTAGCCCTCTGGCACGACCTAAACAGGTGCCACTGCCATAAACGGATCCAAGGCTAAATGAGTGCGCTGAACTCCGGACGGCATAGAACCATCTGCTATGCCCAAGCCAAACTCAAGCCTGAACCAGACTTAGTCCCAAAGCGGCACACCAACCAATGCACCTCAAGTGCCACTACTACCAAAACCACATCTTACTACCAATGGGCCAACAAGATCACAATCTCAAGTGACACGAACTCTGGCTAGGCATACAAGGGCTCCAACTCAAAAACCATGCCTATGGCATCTCATCAAACCGAAGGCTCACAGCCTACCCCTGCATCTCCACAAGATGCTCAACAAAACTCTGGCCGGCTCTCTCAACATGCATCAGCTAGCTCCACTCCAGGAGCTCACCAAAAGAAGGGTGCTCAACTCTACCAAACATCTGAGGAAAACACCAACGGATCCAATCCGAAGGGAACACTGCTCACTGCACCCTTAACCACAGGGTTCCGACTTACTGGCTGCAAACAACAACACTTTACAGGAGCACAAAGATGCCTCAACAATCTCCTCGAAGGCTACCAACTCTGCAGCCACTCTCTAGGCAACCAAATAATCTAACAAGGCTCAAGATCAACACTTGAGCTACCCAGGCTAGTCCACACGGGGACCTGCTCCACAAACACCCACATAAGCACAGCCATAGCTAACTCCTCTCTTGGAGTAGTACTCCAAGGCAAAACACCTCCACCCTCTCACTAGGGGAAAGCCAACAACTGGGCCACAAATGGCCTACGGGAGTCCAAGCTCTGCCTCCCACGGGGACGATGTCCCAGGGCATCCGAATCTATCTAGATACCTCAACAAGCCACAACAAACATCACACACTGCGGGAAGTTGGCATGATGGCGCTCTAAACCCAAACCAACAACGAGTTAGAACTCGCTCGCCTCTCGCCTCCACAACACTACACAAGGCATACACTAGATGACAGGTATTGTAAATTCTTAACCCTTTTTCAACAACAAATAGTAAACTTAAGCGTACCTGATGACTGTCGGAGTGCTGATGATCATGGAAAAAAATGACCTACACAAAAGGTCAGTCTACAGAATCTATGACTCGAGCTCGATACCAATCAGAACGACCCGACCCGAATGGGGTTCTAAATAGGTCATTACCTCAATGCATGCATACAAATCTACAGAAAATTTGCAAGGTGGTGTTTGGATTCTAAGTAAAAACTAAAACATGAAAACATCCATTTAAAAATCAACATAAATTCTCGAAACTCATCCCTGTTTCCAAGCACTGCTCCAAGACAAATACATTTCCAAAACATACTCTGATCGTGAGATTTATTTAAAACATACAAACTTTACAACAATGCTAGAATCCGAAATACATTCAGAAAACACCCTAGGGCTTCGTGCCCAACTACATGCATTCAGAGGACATTTAAATCATAAACATAAACATAAGACTCAGAGTTGAACAACGGGTTCCATGATCACAGCTCCTCCTCCAACCATCCTGTCTCGCACCATGGTTACCTGTGGAAAACCACATAATAAGGGTGAGTAACGAATTACTCAGTAAGAATCCCCAACCGGGGTACAATACGATACACATGGTCATCTAGCAGAAAGATATGCAAGCTATGAATATAAACACAGAATAGAGCACATAGCTTAACCCACACTTGGGCCTCGGATGCCAACTCAGGGTCTTAGTCCGGAAATAAATCACCACACCACACATCACACAAGTCGCCCTATACGAGAAACAAGTCCCGGCCTTAGCTTTGCCTCATCGCCGACGAAAGGTACACGCTCACAATCCCGAGGAGCTCTCGATCGGCGTTGTAATGAGCGTAAGCATGCACCGCGTGCTCTTGCGACCATGGGGAGTCCTGTCTAGAGGCATCTTTGCCCATGTCCATCACCACGCCTAACTAAATCTTTGGATCGGTGTCACCGACATAGGGTGTGAGACTGGACACGTAAACTATGTCGGCTGAACCACCGCACTGGGTCTAAGGAACGGGTCGTGGTAGGCTTACACCGTGAAGCCGCCCTTACCTTAACAGTGGCAATAAAGGGCTACGGCCGAACACGCCGAGGACGCGCCGATCGCCGGGATGAGGCAATGCCAAGTCATCATCCCGACCGTTGGGGCATTTAACAGTCTGCCACCCTCACCCAAGATTGCAGGGCCAGCCGTTAGGGTTAGCTATTCCCTAACGGGATCAGGGGGAGCTCCTTCTCATACGTCCCTATCGGGGTGCAAGGTACGTTATGCACCCGGCCCGGATGATGCTATCTATCTGCAACTCTAACCTGCCTTAGCAATCAAAGAAACAAGCAATATCATCCAATACGTGCTCAATAAGAATACAACGAACCTAGCATGATACTACGAAGCAAGGACAGATACGAGCATGCCAGAAAGGAACAACCTAGCATGGACTAACATGAGAAACAACAAAGGAAATCATGCCAGTCGGGAATTCAGAATAGAGCACTTATCACCAAACATGTCAATAAACACAAACAAGCATACAATCAGCAATCACATATAATATCGCAGGGTCCACACAACTCCGTTAAGAAATCCTTACCTGGCCGGAAGACCTCTAAACACAAGAAACCTAAGCTGCGATCGAACCCGAGCTACCTAGCGAGAACCTAACAAAAACAACAATAATTACAATCAAAAGGCCCAAATATAATAAAACAAACAGGGCTCAGCTCGGGAGCAGCTCAGGAGGCACGGCTGACACTCGGACGAGGCAGTTTGCACGGCGAGGGCATTCTTTGGGCGCTGAGGGGCGCAGATGGGCGCATGGGCTGGCCCCACTGGGCGCGGCTGACACGGCCATTGGCGAGCAGCGGCGCGCGCGCGCGACGCGAACGCGGGCGAGCTCTTTGGCGAGGGCGAAGCGGCGCGCGCTCGGCCTGGCGAGGTGTGCGGCGCGGCTCGCATGGACGCGCGCGCGGCGCGCGACGCGACGCGACGGCTACAAGACGCTCGATCGCACGACGAGCTACGAGGCGCTTCGATCGACACGAGGCGGCTCGGATCTAGGCGCACGAGCGCAGACGGACGAGCGCGGCACCTGCGCGGCCGGGATGGGCGACGCGACTGGCCGGCGGGCTCTGGCCGAGACGCGATCCGGGTTCTGAGCTCGGGTGGCGACTGGTTGGGCGGCTGGGCGGGCGAGCGAGCTCAGTCTGGGCGACTGGCGAGCCGGGCTCGGGGCCGGGCTAGGCTCGGGCTGGGGGGAGAGAGAGAGAGAGAGAGAGAGAGAGAGAGAGAGAGAGAGAAAGTGATTTTGAAAAAAAAAGGGAAAAATGGGAAAAATAAAAGGAAAAATAGGGATTTTAATCCTAATTTCCATCCTTATCCAAATCAAAACCTTAAAATCCCATTTCCTGCTTCCTCCTTCGAGACTGACCGAAGCAACCACTCCCCATAAATAAAACTCACTAAATCCAACTCCCAAATTCAACACCAAGGGCCCGGGCTCGAATCCCAAAGGAAGCACACAACCAACCATCACTTTGCCAAAACCCAAAATCACAACCGAACTTCCAAACGACTAGTCCAAACATCTCGAGACTCACAGCCACCAACAAACAAGCCTCGACAAAGGCAGGAGCTGCCTCGAAGCCCTAAAAATCCACAAATCCTGCCTGGGGAGCAAAAAGACCAAAATTCCCTTAAGGGACAAAACAGCTCTAACGGCCCAACCGAACCACTGAAACTGAACCGGAAGCACCTCGAGAACTAGAATAGAAAACTGGGCCGTTACACCTGTCCCTGTTTCCAAGCACCTGTTTCAAGGCAAATACATTTCTAAACGCATACTCTGATCAGAGATTTATTAAAACATTTGAAACAATCCTCAAATACAACAAAGTGGAATCCATAAAAACATTCGAAAAAACATCCTAGGGCTCCGTGCCTTGTGTACATGCATTCAAGGGAAAATAAAAGACAAGAGTCATAGAAATAAAAAGTCGAGACGCAGCGCAGTTCCCATGATCACGCTCCTCCTTCACCATCCTGTCTCGCACCTTGGTTACTGTGGAAAACCACAAAATAAGGGTGAGTAACGAATTACTCAAGAAGAATCCCCAACCGGGGGTACAATACGATGTACATGGTCATCTAGATGAGTGTATGCAAGCTATGAATATAAACACAGAATAGAGCACATAGCTTAAGTCCACACTTGGACCTCGGATGCCAACTCGGGGTCTTAGTCCTAATTAACTACCATAACCACACAAATCGCCCTATACGAGAAACAAGTCCTCGCCTCACTGTCTCATCGTCGAATGAAAGGTGCACTAGCTCAAGATCCCGAGCGGCTCTCGGTCGGCGCCAGAATGAGCGTAAGCATGCACCGCGTGCTTCTACAGAACTATGGGGGTGTCGGGTCTGGTGGCAAACCGCCCATATCCGGATACCACGCCTAACTAAATCTCTCGGATCGGTGTCACCGACATAGGGGTGTGAGACTTGGCACCTGAACTATGTCAGGATGTACCACCGCACCTGAGGCTAAGGAACGGGTCGTGGTAGGCTTACACCGATGGCCGTCCTTACCTTAACAGTGGCAATCAAGGGCTCTTGCCGAACATTCTCGAGGACGTGCGTCTGCCGCCGGGACTAGGCATTGCCAAGTCATCATCCCGACCGCTTTGGGGCATCGCTTAGACTACCACCCTCACCCAAGATTGCAGGGCCTACCGGTTGGGATAGCTAATCCCTCACGGGGTCTAAGGACGGAGAACTGTCTCGAACGTCCTTGCCATGGATGCAAGATACTTTATGCATCGGGCCGATGATGCTATCTACCCAATTCTAACTCGCCTTAACAATCAAAGAAAACAATCCAATACAATCCCATACGTGCTCAAAAAGAATACAACGAACCTAGCATGATACTACGGAGCAAGAATGTATCACGAGCATGCCAGAAAAGAACAACCTAGCATGGACTAACATGAGAGAACAACATACGAAGTCATGCCAGTCGGAATTCAGAAAAGAGCACCTAAACTAAACATGCTGATAATCACAAACAAACATACAAACAACAATCACAAAGAACATCGCAGGGTCCACACAACTCCGGTAAGAAATCCTTACCTGGTTGGGAGGCAACTACACACAAAATCCTAAGCTGCGATCGAACCCGAGCTAGCTACCGAGAACCTAACAAAAACAATGATAATCACACTCTAAAGGCTTAAATATAATAAAATAAATAGGGCTCGGCTCAAGGAGCAACTCACGCGATGTGGCTGACACGCGGACGGCGCGCGCACGACGGGAAAACTGCTGCTTTGGCGCGGATGGCGCTGATGGGCGGCAAATGGGCGCATATTGGCGCCGTTGCGCGCGCGACGCGACAGCGCCTGGCGCGGATGGCGCGCTATGCGCGAGCGACGCGCTTGACAAAGACGCGACGGGCACGCGCGCAGACGTAGAAGGACGCGCGGCGCGAGACGCGACGAGCGGCGCTCGAGGCTGCGACGCGACGCGAAGCTCGGTAGGCGATGGCAAGCGGCGGCGGGCGTCGCGCGCGAAGCGGCAGCGATGCGATCGGCGAGGCTGCGATCACGACGGACGCGCGGGATGGTCTTTGAGACGCCTCTGCTGGCGGCGCTGACGGCGGCGCTGGCGCTGGGCTGCGTCTTCTTGGCGCTTAGGCGTCTGGCGCGGCTTCTTCTTTGGCGCTGAAATTTCTTTGGTGCAATCTGGCCGGGCCGCTCGGCCGCTGCTCGGTAATGTAATGGCCTGTGTTTTCATCCCGTCTTCCCGTATGCCCAAGGGGTATTTTGGTAATTTGGTCGGGCCGTTTATGTCTTTTCTAGTTGCTAAAAATATTGGATGAATTTATGTAGGTTTGTGAGGCTTTGTGGAAGGGTTGAGCAAGGTTTGATGCAAAACTAAAAATAAAGGAATTTGTGTTGCAGCTGGGTTTTGAACCCAGGTCTCCAGGAAAGCTTGTGGGGATGCGTGCTAGATGAGCTAGTAAGAGCTCTTGTTGCTCTTCCCGGGTCATTTTATGGTTAACCTTGGATTTTGGGGTTTTTGGGTGCTTTTGGTCAAATGGAAAAAATGATAGGCTAGGTTGTCTTCTTCTCCAACACATCTCCTAGCCACCCAAGCCAAGTTCTCCCTAGCCTCCTTGCCGATTTCTTCATCCCCTTCACGCTCTCCGTTGCTCGATCTTCATTCCGGTAAGTCTTCATCCTCTTTCTCTTCTCGATTGGTTGTTTTGGCCGGCGAAGGTAAGGAAGAGTGTGTGTTTGTGTTTGTTGCAGCAGCCTAGGCCAGATCTGCCACCAGCCGACCAGATCCGCCGAGCCCGCCCGCCGACCGTCGCACCAGCCGGCCACCTTGTCGCGCAGACGCCCCCGACCAGCCAGCCGAACGAGATCCGTAGGAGCGGCTTCGCTCGCCGTCGTCGCGCGTCCCAGATCTGACGCATGTCGCCGTCGCCAACCGCCGGCGATCCGTCGCGCGCGCTAGCTTAGCCCGCCCTCGTCGTCGTCGCACCAGATCGGCCGAGCGACGCTTCGTCGCCGCGCCCAGCCTAAATCGTCGCGCCCGGATCGGCCGAGCGAGCGCGCCAGCTTCGCGCGCAGCCCGATCGCGCCGTCGCCAGCGCCGCGCCGCCACCCGCGCCCACGCGCGCCTGCGCTTCGCCGTACCAGCCGCTTCGCCCGCGCGCCGCGCCGTGGCGTGCCCATCGCCAGTGTCGCGCGCGCCGCTCACGCGCCTGGCCGCTGCCCGCTCGCCCAGCACCACACGCTGCCAAGAAGACTCGGCCCGTGTAGTCGTGCCGTGTGAGTGCCCCGAGCCGAGCCTGCTTGTTTTATTATATTTTTAGGTCTATGATTGTGATTTCTATTGTGTTTGTTAGGTTCTCGTTAGCTAGCTCGGGATCGATCGCAGCTTAGGATTTTGTGTGTAGTTGCCTCCCGGCCAGGTAAGGATTTCTTACCGGAGTTGTGTGGACCCTGCGATGTTCTATGTGATTGATGTTGTATGTTTGTTTGTGATTATCAGCATGTGTAGTTTAGGTGCTCTGTTCTAAATTCCTCACTGGCATGACTTTGTATGTCGTTCTTTCATGTTAGTCCATGCTAGGTTGTTCCGTTCTGGCATGCTCATATTCATTCTTGTTCCGTAGTACCATGCTAGGTCTGCTGTATTCTTTTGAGCACGTATTGGATTGTTTGCTGATTGTTAAGGCAGAATAGAATTCAGATAGGTAGCATCATCCGGGCCTGATGCATAAAGTATCTTGCATCCATGGTAGGGACGTCGAGACAGTTCTCCGTCCCTGGACCCCGTTAGGGTTTAGCTAACCCGACCGGTAGGCCCCGCAATCTTGGGTGAGGGTGGCAGACTGTTAAATGCCCCAACGGTCGGCATGATGACTGGGCATTGCCTCGTCCCCGCGATCGGCACGCGTCCTCGGCGTGTTCGGGCGTAGCCCTTGATTGCCACCGATAGGGCAAGGATGGCTTCACGGTGTAAGCCTACCACGACCGATTCCTTAGCCTCAAAAGTGCGGTGGTTCAGCCGACATAGTTCACGTGTCCGTGTCTCACACCCCTGTGTCGGTGACACCGATCCGAGCTTTAGTTAGGCGTGATATCCGGATATGGGCGGCTTGCCACTAGACCCGCACCCCATAGTTCAGAGAAGCACGCGGTGCATGCTTACGCTCATTACGGCGCCGACCGGAGAGCTCCTCGGGATCTTGAGCTAGTGCACCTTTCGTGACGGCGGCAGCAGAGACAGTGAGGCCGAGACTTGTTTCTCGTATAGGGCGTATTGTGTGGTGTGGATTATTCCGACTAAGACCACGAGTTGGCATCCGAGGTCCAAGTGTGGACTTAAGCTATGTGCTCTATTCTCGTGTTTATATTCATAGCTTTCATACACTCATCTAGATGACCATGTGCATCGTATTGTACCCCCTGCTTGGGGATTCTTCTTGAGTAGTAATTCGTTACTCACCCTTATTTTGTGGTTTTCCACAGGTAACCAAGGGGCGAGATAGGATGGCTGAAGGAGGAGCTTTGATCATGGGAACCTGCTGTCATCTCTGACTTCTTTTATATTATGACTCTTGTCTTTTTATTTCCCCTGAATGCATGTAGTTGGGCACGGAGCCCTAGGATGTTTTCTCAATGTTTTGTGGATTCCCGCTTTATTGAATTTGAGGATGTTTCAAATGTTTTAATAAATCTCTTATCAGAGTGTACGTTTTGGAAATGTATTTGCCTTGAAACAGGTGCTTGGAGACAGGGACAGGTTTCAACAAACTATATTGATTTCTGATTGAACCTTGATTGTTTTGTTTTAATTGGGAATCCGAAAATTTATTTGCATATTGTCCTTACTTTGAATGCATGCATTGGGGTAAAGGCCTATTTAGAGCCCTTTTGGGTCGGGTCTTTCTGATTGGTATCGAGCTCGAGTCATAGACTTTGTTGACCTTTTTTTGTTGTAGGTCGTCTTTCCCATGATCACCAAAGACTCAAGCGGTCATCAGTGCGCCTAAGTTTTCTGTTTTTAGAAAAAGGGTTAAGAATTTACAATACCTTTCATCTAGTGTATGCCTTGTTTTGTGTTGTGGAGCGGAGACGAGCAGGTTCTGACTCGTCGTTGGTTTGGGTTTAGAGCGCCATCATGCCAACTTCCCGCAGTGTGAGCTGTATGTTGTGGTTTGTTGAGATATCCAGATAGATTCGGATACCGCTGGGACATCGTTCCAGATGGAGGCAGAGGTTAGACTCCCGTAGGCCACGTGTGGCCTAGCTGTTGATTCCCCTAGTGAGAGGGTGGAGGTGTTTTGCCCTGGGGTACCACTCCAGGAGAGGAGTTAGCTTTGGCTTTTGCTCATGTTGATGCTTGTGGAGCAGGTCCCAAGTGGGCTAGCCTGGGTAGTTCAGGTGTGGATCTTGAACCTTAGCAGATTGTCTGTTTGCCCATTGAGTAGCTGCAGAGTTGGTAGCCTTCGAGGAGGTTGCTGAGACATCTTTGTTCTCTTATAAGTGTTGTTGTTTGCAGCCGATGGTTTTAACCACAGTAGTTAAGGGTGCAATGAGCGATGTTCCCATTGGACTTGATCCGTTGGCGGTTTCCTCGATTGTTTTGTAGAGTTGAGCACTCTTCTTTTGGTGAGCCCTAGAGTAGGGCTAGTCTGCTGCATGTTGAGAGAGCCGGCGAGTTTTTGTTGAGCATCATGTGGAGATGCAAGAGTAGGCCGTGAGCCCCCAGTTTGATGAGATGCCATAGTCTGGTTGTTTGAGTTTTGAGCCCTTGTATGCCTAGCCATAGTTTTTGTCACTTGAGGTTGTGACCTTGCGGGCCCCATTTGTAGTAAGTTGTGGATTTGGTAATAGCGGCACTTGAGGTGCATTGGTTGGTGTGCCGCCTTGGCACTAAGTCTGGTTCAGGCTTGAGTTTGGCATGGGTATAGCAGATGGTTCTACGACCGTCCGGAGTTCAGCACACTTCTTTAGCCATTGGATTCCATTTATGGAAAATGCACTTGTTTAGGTCGTGCAAGAGGGCTAGTTCAGTGGTAGTCGGAGGACTACAAGTGAAAGGATGTTCGAGAGGAGCTGGAGCCTCTTCCCAGTGTTACTGGGGGTTGAGTAAGTCAGCAGGTTGGCGGTTGGTAAGTGTTAGTGCGTGAGAGTCTCACGCTAGTGCTAGGCCAAGAGATCTTTGTGGTTGGTAGTGCGGTCCATTACCTTCGGGTGCCTAAACCTGAGTTGAGTGAGCATTGTAGATGCGAGTTCGGTCCAAAGAGAGGGGCCGTGAGTTGGATGCTTATGAGATGAGTTTGGATGCCTATAAGATGAGTAGGATGCCTTATGAGAGGAGTTGGACGCCTTATGTGTAAGAACACTTGGTAGGGGCTTGGTGTAAAGTAAGTTCGGTTTGGCATTGTTATACTTTAGTAGAGCAAGGTTGCCGCAGCTTCGAGTATCGTGTGGAGATGGAACTTTTGGTGTTCCTTTGGTTGATTGTATCTCTGCGGAAGTTAGTCTTGCCTTTTTGGAAAGCACTGTTAGTCTTGGATCTCTGAAGGAAGGTTGAGAGTTGTGCACACAAGTGTGTTTCGTGTAGTTTGTTCTGGCGGCAAGAGTTCCAGAACCTTGTAGGGTTTGCATTGGAGAACTGGTGCTCAGTTCCTGGAGAAGTTGGACTCCAGGTGGATGTTGAAAGGCTTTAGTTGAGGTTGTAAGGATACCGTGCTCATAGTTGGGTTGTTGCTTAGGCAAGTTTGTTAAGCTGAACCTAAGCTTGGTTGGTGGAACCTCTTGTGGCTCTTGGTTGGAGTTCGGATGGTGCTTGAACAAATGGTGGTTGTAGTGAAGCCGCGTAGTTTCGATCGCGATTGCTAAGAGTGTTGCTCGGAATCCTTACCCCAGGTGGAAGCTACATGATGGTTGATGCTTTGAGTAGGAGGATGACACATTCAAGCGTTTACGGTCTTTTTGGTTTCGAGGTTTGGAGCGCGGCCGGCGTGGTTGTGATCTTTGGGAAAAGGAGTTGTTTGTTTAGGCGGTTGGTTGTTAGACCGTTAGACGACAAGTGTGTGTCGAGGGTTGTCGAAGAACCCTAGTTGTGGAGAGCCTCGCGAGCTCGGTCGAACACCTGTAGTGAGTTTAGTTGGCAAGCCCAGTCGAGTAGTTTGTAGCCTCGTGTGAGTTCTTTGGCGCTTTTGGTAGGCTAGCAAGCGAGTTTGTTTGGAGTAGAGTCCGGATTTGGTTCCGTGTGGTGGCAAGTTGGTGCTTGATGTTGGCCAAGGTGTGGTTTCCGAGTTGCCAAGGAGTTAGCCTTGTTCATGGGTAAGTGGTTTGCCACAGTAGGATGTCTCTCCTGCTCCCGAGTTTGAGAGTGCCCTTATTTGGTGTTTGGGGGTGAGTCTTCTCTTGCCCATGGTTGGCGGTCTAGTCTGTGGTGGACCCCCTTGTTGTTGCCTCTAGGAGAGTTGGATGTCGTGCTTAGCTAAGCAAGACAAATGAGCGGTTGTGGAGCTCTCTGTCCTTGGTTGTCCTCTTGTAAGGATCTGTTTCTCCTTGGGAGTTGTCAAGTTATTCCTTGGTCTTGGAATTGGTAGTAGTGGTGCTAGTAGGAGGAAAAGTTTGTTGGCTGCTTGGGCGAGTTGTTTGTCCAAGTTAAGCGGACTCTTGAGTGGTGTTACTGAAGTTGCGGTAAGGGTTGTTCTGCCTCTTATGAGTGTTTGGCCTAGTTGGTTAAGATTTTTGTGTGTTGGCATGGAAGATGTTGCACCTTTGTAGTGGAAGAACTCCTTTGTATCAGTTGTGGGTTGAGGTTGCATCATTGTGGATGGATTAGGGTCTTGACCTTTTGAGGGATCTTTGCTGGTTAGTGTGGTTTGTGCTCTGCCAGCCATTATTGGTAATCTGGTTCCTGGTAGTTGGTGTTAACCGAGTAGTGGAGTTCCATTTATGAAGTTTCGGTGGGAAGGTGCAATAAGCCTAAGCTAGAGGGTTAAGCCTGTATGTGTTATCGTTTGGACTTGTGAGATGTGCTTCATATTTGAGGCAAGCTTCGTTCCGCTGCTTGCATGGAGGTAGGCTTGGTGGGGAGCCCTTTAGGGCGGGTTGTTGGCGGTGACTTGTCCAACCAAAGTGATTTGAGCCAAGCTAGAGTTGAGTGGATTGGCATAGCTATGTAGTTTGTAGTTGTTTGGGCTTCTGAGATCGTAGCACTCAAGTTGTTGGTTTGAAGGAGTTCGTGTGGAAGCTGGCATTTTGTCGAGGTTGTTGTGTGAGTTCGGATTTTTGGTGGACTGGTTTCTGTAGCTAGAACTCGCACCTCGCCCAGGTGGAGATGTCATTCTGTGGAGTAGTGGCATGTCGGTTTTCAGCCGGAGTTGTCGGCTCCAGTGTGGCAACAAAGATTTTTCTAGGTAGTGCGTGATGAACCGTGGTTCTTACGAGCGTTGTTAAGAGGCTTATGGCGGTGCGATTTACAGTAGTGTTTTCACCCTCGACCGATGGTCTTTTGGGAGGAGTGATCCGTAACCTTTGGAGCTTGTTGCGAGTTGGTGTTTCCGTGATTAGGCGGCGGAAGACTAGAGTGGTTTTATGAGGTTGCCTTTGGTTGCGCTCTCGTGATCGATTCTTGTGGTTCCATTGAGGCATTGCAAGGTAAGTATTGCGAGATTCCAGTGTTACGGAAAAAGGTTGGTGGCCATCAATTTTGTTTTGGGTCCCGAGTTGTTGCATTTGACCGGGTGATGTGCAAGAGTTTAGAGCTAGTGTTGTTAGCTCGGAGCGGCGAGAAAAAGTTACGCCGATGTTCAAGCGTCGAGTTTTAGAGTTTGAGGTTGGACAATGCGTAGTTTTAAAGTTGTGCCGTTGTGAGTTGTGTTGAGGTTTGGTAAGCGGGAGAAGTGGAGCCTCCTGTTGTTGGACCATTTGAGATTCTCGAAAGGATTGGCGAGTTGCATATTGGTTAGCTCTTTCTCACATTGTCACCGTGTGCGGTGTTCTCATGTATCGGTGTGAGGCGGTATGTGTGTCGGACCCATCGCTCATTGTGGACTTTGAGCCTTTGCGGTGATTGAGGATTTGAGCTTGAGGGGAAGCTTTGTGAGTATTCTCGTCTTTGAGACGAAGACGTTGCATAATCGTGAGATCCGTTTGGTAAAAGTTCGATGGAGGAGTCGAGTTCGTTGAGGAGGTCGCTCGTGAGCGGGGGAAGACGGGATGAGATTTAAGTATCCTGTGCTGTTTCAGTCTTAAGGACTTTCGAGGACGAAAGTCATAAAAAGGAGGGAATATTGTAACGGCCCAGGTTTTCATCCCGATCTTCCAGGTATGCCCAAGGGGTATTTTGGTAATTTGGTCGGGCCGTCAGGGTCGTTTATGTCTTTTCTAGTTGCTAAAAATATTGGAAGAATTTATGTAGGTTTGTGAGGCTTTGTGGAAGGGTTGAGCAAGGTTTGATGCAAAAGTAAAAATAAAGGAATTTGTGTTGCGCTTGGGTTTTGAACCTGTGTCTCCGTGAAAGCTTGTGGGGATGCGTGCCAGATGAGCTAGTAAGAGCTCTTGTTGCTCTTCCCGGGTCATTTTATGGTTAACCTTGGATTTTGGGGTTTTTGGGTGCTTTTGGTCAAATGGAAAAAATGATAGGCTAGGTTGTCTTCTTCTCCAACACATCTCCTAGCCACCCAAGCCAAGTTCTCCCTAGCCTCCTTGCCGATTTCTTCATCCCCTTCGCTGCTCCGTTGCTCGATCTTCATTCCGGGTAAGTCTTCATCCTATTTCTCTTCTCTATTGGTTGTTTTGCTGGTCGAAGGTAAGGAAGAGTGTGTGTTTGTGTTTGTTGCAGCAGCCTAGGCCAGATCTGCCACCAGCCGGCCAGATCCGCCGAGCCCGCCCGCCGACCGTCGCGACAATACCGCCACCTTGTCGCTGCAGACGCCGCCCTGACCAGCCAGCACCGCACCAGATCCGGCCGAGGAGCGGCTCGCTCGCCGTCGCGCGTCCCAGATCGGCGCTGTCGCCGTCGCCCACCGCCGGCGATCCCCTCACACGCGCTCGGTAGCCGCCAACCTAAATCGTCGTCGCACGGATCGGCCTAGCCAGACGCTCGTGGCACGCCCAGCCTCGTCGTCGCACCGGATCAGCCGAGCCAGATGCCCAGCTTCGCGCAGCGGCCGTCGCCGCGCCGCGCGCGCCTCGCGCGCTGCCCGCCGCCGCCCCGTGCCCGTGCCCTGCTCGCGCCGCCGCGCGCCGCCGCTTCGCCGTACCAGCCGATCGCGCGCGCGCGCCGCGTGACGTGCCCATCGCGCGTGTCACGCAAGGCGCAGCGCGCGCCCCACCCTGCCAGCTCTTGCCCAGCCGCACCACTGCCCGGCGGCCTTTCACTCCGTGTCGTCGTGCGTGCGCGTGTGAGTGCCGAGCCGAGCCTGCTTGTTTTATTATATTTTAGGGCTATGATTGTGATTTCTATTGTGTTTGTTAGGTTCTCGTTAGCTAGCTCGGGATCGATCGCGGCTTAGGATTTTGTGTGTAGTTGCCTCCCGGCGGTAAGGATTTCTTACCGGAGTTGTGTGGACCTCTGCGATGTTCTATGTGATTGATGTTGTATGTTTGTTTGTGATTATCGGCATGTGTAGTTTAGGTGCTCTGTTCTAAATTCTGATGGCATGACTTTGTATGTCGTTCTTTCATGTTAGTCCATGCTAGGTTGTTCCGCTCGCATGCTCATATTCATTCTTGTTCCGTAGTACCATGCTAGGTCTCTTTGTATTCTTTTGAGCACGTATTGGATTGTTTGCTCGATTGTTAAGGCGAGAATAGAATTCGGATAGGTAGCATCATCCGGCCTCGATGCATAAAGTATCTTGCATCCATGGCGGGGGCGTCGAGACGATTCTCGTCCACGGACCCCGTTAGGGTTTAGCTAACCCGGCCGGTAGGCCCCCGCAATCTTGGGTGAAGGTGGCGATCGTTAAATGCCCCAACGGTCGGGATGATGACTGGCATTGCCTCGTCCCCGGCATCGGCAAGACGTCCTCGGCGTGTTCGGCCGTTGTCCCGGATTGCCACCGATAGGGAAAGGATGGCTTCTGGTGTAAGCCTACCACGACCGATTCCTTAGCCTCGTGTGCGGTGGTTCAGTGACATAGTTCACGTGTCCGGTCTCACACCCTATGTCGGTGACACCGATCCGAGATTTAGTTAGGCGTGATATCCGGATATGGGCGACTTGCCACTGGACCCGGCACCCCCATAGTCTCAGTAGAAGCACGCGGTGCATGCTTACGCTCATTACAAAGCCGACCGAGAGCTCCTCGAGATCTTGAGCTAGTGCACCTTTCGTGATCGACGATGAAGCCGTGAGGCCGAGACTTGTTTCTCGTATAGGGCGTATTGTGTGGTGTGGATTATTCTGGACTAAGACCCTGAGTTGGCATCCGAGGTCCAAGTGTGGACTTAAGCTATGTGCTCTATTCTGTGTTTATATTCATAGCTTTCATACACTCATCTAGATGACCATGTGCATCGTATTGTACCCCGGTTGGGGATTCTTACTGAGTAATTCGTTACTCACCCTTATTTTGTGGTTTTCCACAGGTAACTAAGGGGCGAGACAGGATGGCTGAAGGAGGAGCTTTGATCATGGGAACCTACTGTCATCTATGACTTCTTTTATATTATGACTCTTGTCTTTTTATTTCCCCTGAATGCATGTAGTTGGGCACGGAGCCCTAGGATGTTTTCTGAATGTTTTTGTGGATTCCCGCTTTATTGAATTTGAGGATGTTTCAAATGTTTTAATAAATCTCTGATCAGAGTGTACGTTTTGGAAATGTATTTGCCTTGAAACAGGTGCTTGGAGACAGGGACAGGTTTCAACAAACTATATTGATTTCTGATTGAACCTTGATTGTTTTGTTTTAATTGGGAATCCGAAAATTTATTTGCATATTGTCCTTACTTTGAATGCATGCATTGAGGTAAAGGCCTATTTAGAGCCCTTTTGGTCGGGTCTTTACAGCTGGGCTGCTTGGCTGGTCGGAACGACACTCGGAGGACTCTCGGGAGAAGACTCACGCAAGATGGCTAGAGAGAAAAAGGGTTGGGCGGCCATGGGGGTTTGGAGAAGAAGACATAACAAAACCTAATTTTCTTTCATTTAATCAAATGCACCAAAACCCGAAGAACTCAAGGCTAACCAAGATATGCTGCAGAGAGAGTAACAAAAACACCTGGTGGCTCAACTTGCCACACCACCCACCTGACTTCCCAGATCACTTGGGTTCGAAACCCACCAAACACATCTTTAACTCCTAATTTTCTTTTTGCATCTCCCCATGCCCAAACACCACCACAAAGCCTCGAAAACTTACATAAGACCATCTAATAATTTTAGCAACTGGAAAAAGATATAAACGGCCCTGACGGCCCAACCAAATTACCAAAATACCCCTAGGGCATACCTAGAAGACCGGGATGAAAACCTGGGCCGTTACACTCTCTAAGCCCAAACCAACAAAGAGTGAGAACCTGCTCGTCTCCGCTCCACAACTCTACACAAGGCATAAATGCTAGATGAAAAGTATTGTAAATTCTTAACCCTTAGCTTAATGAACTCGCACAAACTGGACGTAGTGGAGGAGTCTTGATGATCATGGGAACAAACAACCTACAAAGTAGGTTAGTCTCTGAGAATCTATGACTCGAGCTCGATACCAACTGTGATTTAACCCGACCCAAAACATGGTCCTAAACCTGGGTTCTCACTCAGCATGCAAGTTAAATATGATAACAAGCGGTTTAGTGCTCATATTTAAAAACCTTTCAAACATATGAGAAGGGGGAACCCTTAAAACATAAACAACTGTTTTCATTTAAACAATCCAACGAAGTAAAACAACCTGGCCAGTATTTATAAAAATATACAATACAATTTAAACCACGTTTTAAACAATGTTCCCCTAGGACTCTTGTCCATCTACATGCTGAATAAACAATGCAATAATAAATGACAGAGTGCCGGCGGCTCCCCATGATCAATCAGCTCCCTCCGCTAGCCATCCTGGTGTTGTCCCAAGTTACCTGAAAGATAAATAAGGGTGAGTATAAACTTACTCAGTAAGAATCCCCAACCAGGGTACAATACGATACATCAGTCATCTAGCACCTCAACATGCAAGCAAACAACTATCAACACAGATCATAGCTCAACGAGCTCATAAAACAAGATCTGGAGTCATCGAAAGTCTCCTACTTCCGGCCTAAGGATTGGATACACTGACCAATCTTGGGACATCACCGAGGTATCTTTCACTCGGGTGGGAATGCACTGATCCCAAGAATGTCCTCAAGGGCCTCTTGCCCTTGCTGCAAATCTGGACTTACGGGAGAGTACCCGAAGTCAGGCTCTAACGGAAAGAATGGTGTACTCACGAACATTAGCCCGGTGGAGCTCTCCAAACCGGCGACTAACGCGTGTGCGCGCACACCGCATGTTGCTGCAACCGGCGTAAATGCAGGGGCCAAAGGGCAAACTACGCGGGCCAGGTACGCATGCCTATGACTCGGAAGCGGTGTCACTGATCACAGTAGCACGAGGCCCTCAGCGCTCATCTGTGCAGCCTGATCCACCGACCTGAAGTTAAGAACCGGCCAAGGTAGGCTTACACCGTGGCAGGGTTCCGCTCTAGCAGGCTACAAACTAGGCATACGCCAATGAGGTAGCTTCGATCTCATTGGTCACGGAGGGGGGAGAAAAAGAAATGTATGTTATGCTTTGCTCTATATCCGACCACTGGGGACAAAGTACGTTATGTCCGCTCTCAACTCCTGAAGCAATGCTTCGCTTTACTCCCGACTGGTGGGGACAAAGTACTTTATGTCCGCTCTCAGCCTCTGGATAATGACAAACCCTACAACTTTATCTAAGAGTACAGAGCAAATAAATGATTCCTGGCTAGCAAGCAATCACCGACATCAATCACATTTACCTAGCATGATACTACAACTTAAGCAGGAATCATAAGCATGCTGGAAGAACAAACCTAGCATGGCACTAACCTGTAAAATCAGGCAAACATGCTAGCAAGAGGTCAATCAAAGCTGCCCTATCAATATCATGCTCATAACAATCAGCAAGCATACAAAGCACAATCATGATATATCGCAGGGTCCACACAACCACGGTAAGAAATCTTTACCTGGGACAAGCAGAAAAACAATAATAAATCATCAAATCAATCAAGCAATCCTCGAGCCTCTAATCGAACCCGAATAGCCTAAACATCAAATAAAGCACTCAAATCAAATACATAAAACACCCCAATTAAATTCATAACCAGCAGCCAACAAATCAGGGCCCAACGAAGAAAAGACTCGGGAAATACCATCCGATAAGCCACAAGGCTCGGGCCAACCAACACACCACAAAGCGACTGTCGGTGAGGCGGCGGCGGCCGGGGCGGGCGCAGCGCTGGCATCTTTGGGCGCAGGGCGCGCGGCTGCTGGCTGCGGCGAGCCGGGCAAGGAGAGGGCGAGCGGCTCGGCACAAGAAACAGCGAGCGGGTGCGAGCTCGGCAAGCACAGGGAGGCGCGCACGGGGGCGACGCGACGCGATGGGCTCGGGGCGCTCGGGTTGGCACGACACTGTGCGGGGGGACGGCGACGTGACATCATCGCGCGCTCGGCAAGACATCTTGCGCAATCGGCGACACTGAGACTGGCGCGAGGTCGGGCGGCGACGCGGCTCTGTCGCGACGCGACTTCGGCACGAGGCGGCGAGGGGCTGGGCTCGGCGCGACCTGGGCGAGGCTGGCGTGGGGTGGCTCGGCACGGCACGGGCGTGGGTGAGCTGGGCGGCCAGGGCTGGGCGAGCTAGGGCTGGACGAGCTCGGGCTGGGAGGAGGGCTGGGGTCGGGCTGGAGGAGAGAGAAAGAGGAAGAAAATGGAAAAAAGGAAAAATGGGGGAAAAATGGGAAAAAGGGGATTTTGGGGAAAAATGGGATTTTTTATTTTTTTTATTTTTTTTTCTCTTTTTATACTTATCCAATATTAAATCCAAACTTATCCAATTTTCCAATTTCTAAAATAAGCCTTAAAGTCCTTAAATCCCATTTCCCGGCTTCCTCCTTCGAGACCCGACTGAAGCAACCATTCCAATCAATAAATCTCACTTAAATCAACCTCCAAAACCAACAATAAGGGCCCAGGCTCGAATCCCAAAGGAAGCACACAACCAACCATCACTTAGCCAAAGCCCAAACCACAACCGAGCATCCAACCGACTAGCCCAAACACCTCGGGACTCGCAGCCACCAACAAACAAGCCTCGACAAAGGCAGGAGCTACCTCGAAGCCCTGAAAAACCACAAATCCTGCCCGGGGAGCAAAAAGACCAAAATACCCCTAAGGGTCAAAATAGCTCTAACGGCCCAACCGAACCACTGAATCTGAACCGGAAGCTCCTCGAGAACCGGAATAGAAACCTGGGCCGTTACATTAGCGCTTCTCGAATCTCAGCTCTGCATTGCGTCGCATGCTCCAATTCTTGCAAAATAGTTTGTAAGCGTAAGCTCTTCTAAATACGTGTTAAGTGTGCCAATTCATTCATTTTAAGTGTTATAATTCACATCTCGCAATGCATTGGCATATTACACATTTTCCTCTTTATTTTAACCTCATTCGCATAAAATCTTAATTGATAACAGCAAACAATGATCTAATTCTGACTCTATTTGAGAGTCATTAGTAGCTAATCGACGCATATGTAAGTAAATACAACAGTGTAAAACTCAATAAGATACGCTCTTAACATGCTTCTACTCGTGAATATTCATTCAAAACTCCTATAATGCAACATAGCAATAAATACAAGTAAGAAGTTTAACTCAGCCAATTTTATTACTCCTATTAAATGTTCATAGCTATAACTGCTTCTAAGAAAAGAAATAAAAATGGAATTGGTGTGGTTGTGAAGTGTGCAGTCCCATTATCATCGGCTTCTACGAACTTTACCAGTTGCTTCTCATATGGATTGGCTTCTGGCCATCCGACCAACTCACCGAACCTCGACTTCTCTCTTGCTATTTATAGAGATGAATTACTTGGTCAGCAAGCTTAGGTGAGCTGTATTATCTTCATTAATGCAAAATCTTTTGATTTCCTGCAGGATTTATTTAATTCACGCCAACTTAATTGCTTGATTGATTCTTCATTTGTTTTCATGTTGGCGTGACTATTCGAACATGTTTGCATTATGGTTTAGCTCTTTCTTGCACTGTTTGTCACCATTCAGGATGATTTGTTCTTCTCGTGCTTAGTCTTTTCATTTCTTGCATTATGCATTGATTTAGTACAATTTATTCAATATTTATGCTAAAACCGCAAAATGGTGCTTTTATTGATGATTCATGAATACATGCGAATTCTAGTAATTTTTACTCACAATTTACATGTTATAGTCCAATTATTTCCCTTGAACCTTAGAATAATGTAAATAAGAATAGCCTAAAATGTGCTCTATTTGAGAGTTATCAGTCCCCTAGAGTTAAGTATGAAGAACCGTAGTAGAAGCTAGGTGTGGGATAAATCAATGAGCACGAAAGTTCTCGTTGGAATAGGGAAGCATGAAATCTAACTTACCATTATTGCATGATTAGCATCTTCTACATCCACGTTTTTACAACTGTTTATTTACTTTTAATTTAGAGTCTTAAAAAACCCAACAACTATGATCTTTATTTTTACATATTTTTGCATAACATTTAAGTTAATAAAGTTAATTCTAGACATGATTCCATGTGGAGAACAATAAAATAAATATTTATCACTAGCTACATTTTTTACCGCGTATACTTGTGTAAAAAGATTCTAAATTCGATACTTATCAATAGGTTATGATTATAAATTATTCTTCATATATCTGCATAAAAAATCTTTAGGCCAGTCCATCAAACGACTGGACATGTCCAACACCTTTTTACATGGCACTCTCAATGAGGATGATTATATCCCTCCCCTCGGGCGTTGTACGAGGAGATGCGTTCTTATCGTTTTCAACTCCATTTCACTAATCTACTGTTGATATTTCGTTGTTTATGAGCCACAACTTTGAGGGTACGATTTTCTTGCTTGTTTATGTTGACGATTTAATCTTGACTAGCTGACTTTCTACTCTTATCACAGTTGTTACACGAAAATTGCAATCCTTGTTCACTATAAAAGATCTTAGGCCTCTACACTATTTTCTTAGTATTCTAGTCATCTGACTCCTATTGGCTTCGTTCTCACTCAAACCAATTATATCCAAGAATTGCTTATTAAACACAGCCTGTTACACTTGAAATATGTTTCGTCTCCTATATCGTCTAGTAAACAATTTTCTCAATTTTTTGGTGAACCTCTTGCCAATCAATAATTGTATCGACCTATGGACTTACACTTCAAACAAATACCTCGTTCACCTTGACTGGATTCTCA
Organism: Sicyos edulis; assembly: GCA_036507275.1. NCBI lineage: Eukaryota > Viridiplantae > Streptophyta > Magnoliopsida > Cucurbitales > Cucurbitaceae > Sicyos > Sicyos edulis. The sequence continues at coordinate 22,934,432 of CM071848.1, forward strand.
GACACTAGGCATCATCGCCGGATGAGTGAAAATCAGTAACAGGGTATTCTGTGTTTTTTGGCACCTCCATGGTGTCATGGTCTTAAAAAAAGCAGGCTATTGTTGCAAGGTCGAGCATTGAATCTACGTATCATGCTCTGTCACATGTTGCTTGTGAGATTATTTAGCTTCGATCCCTTCTTTGTGATCTTCGAATTTGATTATTGGCAATTCCCATTACTTGATGTGATTAAGGTCTCTTACACTACCCTTACTCACAATCCAGTTTTTCATTCATGCACTAAACATATTGAGATTGATGCGCATTTTATTAGAAATTAAGTTTTGTCACACCCCATGATAGTGCCTTTACTCACAATCCTATTTTTCATTCAAGCTCTAAACATATTGAGATTGATGCGCATTTCATTAGAGATCAAGTTGTAAGACACCATTGATGTTCGACATATTCCGTCTAGTGATCAAGTTGTTAATTTTTTTATGAAACCTCTGTCTCCACAACCGTTTGATGCTCTTCGAACGAAACTTAGACTTCAGTGCCTTCCCGTCCTTCGTTCGAGGGAGGTTGTTACAACACATCATCATCACCATTCCTCACCATGTCTACTGTAGTGATTCTGCTACCCTAAATCAACCATTTTCTCATTAGCTCAACGGAAAATTAAGGCATGTCTCACCTCTACTGTCAGTAGTTGGTAATTAATCTTTCAAACTTTAGTTTCAGGCTGTAATCTTCTTCTTCCCTTAACCTTAAATAGGTGTGTAATCTTCAATGTAATGTGAGTAATTGTGTTCAGAGTATTGAATACAAGTGTGGATTTTCTTCCCTTCATTTAAGCAATTGTCTACATGGTCATTTTATACCAACAGTAAGAATTATATACAAGTTCATTGAACTATCTATCAAACATACAATAGCATAAACAACACGATATTGTGACATATACATACTAGAAATAGATTATCTAATCATGCATGGCAAAATCTATACGAAACATGTTATTGGGGCCATAAGACTAGGATGAAGGGAAATGAACTCTTACCTTGGCCGAAACCCATTAAATATACTCAATCAAGCATGTCTTAATCTAGATCTAGGCAACAAAAGTTTACAAATCCAGTTTCACGGTAAGCCAGTCAGGATATGAACTTAAAACTAGTGAAAACAAATTTAGAGTATTGAAATTATCATATTACCAAAATTGGTATTTTTGGGTGACTTCAGCACAATAGTTCTTGGGGGTCACAACGACACTTAGCGCAGTCGCCAATGCCCAAAGCAGCTTGTACGAGCCTATTACAAGAAATAGTAGTGCACAAGAACCTGTCATGGGCACGTCTAGTTGACGCGGGTGTATGTCACTTGGCTCGATGGTTGGGCGCGCACAGGATGTCGCTGACACGGTCAACATGCAAGAAGTTTGACGACATGAGGCATAGATTTATTCGTAAAACGTGAAGCATTTGTAGTAAGAAGTCGCAAGGTATAGTGTTTGTAATAGCCCAGATTTCTGTTCCAGTTTCCCAGGTGCTTCTGGTTCGTTGTTCGGTTGGGCCGTTATAGCTATTTTAACCCTTAAGGGCATTTTGGTCATTTTTCTCCCAGGACCGGGTTTGTGGATTTTTGAGATTCCAGAGCTATTATTGTCTTTTGTTGAGGCTTGACTATTGTTGGTTGCAAGACCCAAGAGGTTGTGTTGGTTGTTTGGAAGCTTAGAAGTTATTCGGGTAATTATAAATTAAAGGAATTAAAGTGCTTCCATTGGGATTTGAACCCTTGACCTGAAAGGGGTTTAAGGCTTGGATTAAATGAGTTTAATTAAGAGAAAAGATTGCTTCAGCTGGGACTCGAAGGGGAAAAGCCCAGGGAAGGGAAATCGCCAAACCTAATTGTATTTTAAAAAGAGAAATCGTTCTTTTCTCTCCCAAGAAGTTGTCGCACGTCTCCAAGAACTCCTCTCCTCCTTGCCGTTTCTTCAAGAACTCGAGATCATGAACCGAGAGGTAAAGTTTTTTCTTCTTCTTCTTCTTTAATCAGCATCTTCCCTTCGCGCTTGGCCAAGCCCTAACCGATGGTTGTGTATGTGTGTGCGTGTCTAAGTCCAGTAGAGAGCATCCCCTGAACTCACCTTGTCAGACGCAACGCACGGCAGTGCCGCACCCCTCCACTCACCCAAATGAAGTCGCAAATCAAGGTAGCCTCATCCGAAAGTCCACCCAATCCTCGCCAACAAGCAAAGACCACGCCCACCCGCCGCGGCCCCATCGCCCGAGTCTTGAGCGGTGAACACAAATTTCAGCGTCCCGTCCACGAGTCGAATCTGGAAGTAGCCCACTCGCCCGCATCGCCTTGCCGCCTGTTAATTAGCGCTCGGACGCCCTTGCCAGTCCAGTCGAAGCTCCCCCGCACGACGCCTCGCCGCAGCGACGTGCACCACAACCTTCCCCTCGCCCCCGTGCCCGTGTCCAGCCGCAGCGCACAGCAGCCGCATGTCTGCGCCTCTCTGCCAGCAGCAGTGCCCTTCTCCCGCACACCTACCTGCAGCCTTGTCGAGAGCTTGCTTGTTGGGTGCTTGGGGCCGAAACCTAGTGCCTTCTCGGTTGGTAATTCTCGAGCCTTGTTTTTTGACCCTTAGGTGTGTTTAGCTGCTGATTTTTGATTGGGCTGACTTTATTGATTGCCTAGATTGTTCAAGTTGACCTTGTAGCTAGAGGGTTGTTTGTTTGTTGTGATTGTTTACTACACTTTCTAGGTAAGGATCTCTTACCGTGGTTGTGTGGACCCTGCGACATTATCATGATGTGTAAAGTCCCGACCCGAAAGAGGTCCTAACCTAGGCCTTTACCTCAATTCATGCTTTTAAAATGTAAATATCATATGCAAGATTGTTATCTAGATTATGAATGAAAATAAAAACTTGTAAACATTCATTTTAACAAACAAGCATAAAACGTCCTGAAACCTGTCCCTGTTTCCAAGCACCTGTTTCAAGCTAAATACAGTTTAAAACATACTCTGATCAGAGATTTATTTGAAAACCAACAATCCAAAACAGTTCGATAATGACAGAATCCAGATACAATCCAAAAACGTCCTAAGGGCTCCGTGCCCAACTACATGCATTCAGAGGACAAAGCGTAAACATAAACATAAACATAAACTTAGAGTTCGGAAAGACAGCAGGTTTCCAAGATCAGCAGCTCCTCTTTCAGCCATCTTGTCTCGTGCCCTGATTACCTGTGGAAACCACAAAATAAGGGTGAATAACGAATTACTCAGTAAGAATCTCCAACCGAGGTAAAATACGATACAACTGGTCATCTAGCCGAAAGTATGCAAGCTATGAATACAACACAGAAGAGAGCACATCACTTTAGTCCATACATAAATACATCGGATGCCATCTTACGGTCTTACTCCAGGAACTACAACGAATCTCGGTACTCTACGAGAAACTAGTCTCGGCCTCAGCTTCCCTACTACTGTCGATACGAAAGGTGCACTGAACTCAAGATCCCGGGGAGCTCTCCAGTCGGCACTGTAATGAGCGTGCGCGTGCACCGCATGCTGCTACAAACCAGAGAGGTGCTAGATCTAGGGAATGCTGCCCTGGTCCAGAATGCATGCCTAAAAGAATCTCTGGATCGGTGTCACTGAACATAGTGGTGTGAGACCAGGACACTATGACTATGTCAGCCTGTACCACCGCACCTGAGGCTAAGGAACCGTCCGTGGTAGGCTTACACCAGGAACTGGTCCTTGCCCTATCAGGTGGCAATCAAGGGCTACTGCCGACACTGTAACAGCCAAGTTTCCTATTCCAGTTTTCGAGGTGCCTTCGGGTCAAGATTCGGTTGTTTGGTTGGGTTTTAGAGCCGTTTGGACCCTTGGGGGTATTTTGGTCTTTTGGCTCCCCGGGCAGGATTTGTGGTTTTCGTGGCTTGAGGTAGCTCCTGCCTTTATCGAGGCTTGTTTGTTGGTGGCTGCGAGTCTCGAGGTGTTCGGGCTAGTCGGTTGGATGCTCGGTTGTGGTTTGGGCTTTGGCAAAGTATTGGTTGTTGGGTAATTCCTTTGGGATTCGAGCCCAGGTGTAACGACCCAGGTTTTTCTTCCCGGTCTTCCAGGTATGCCCTAGGGGTAATTTGGTAATTTGGTCGGGCCGTCAGGGTCGTTTGTGTCTTTTCCAGTTACTAAAATTATTGGATGGTTTTGTAGGTTTTTGAGGGGTTTGTGGTTTGGTTTGAGCAAGGTTTGTTGCAAAAGTAAAAATAAAGGAAATTGTCTTTGCAGTAGGGGTTTGAACCCGGGTCTCCCCTGGAAGCTTGTAGAGATGTGTGCCAATTGAGCCATTAGGTGCTCTTGTTGCTCTTTCTGCATCACATCTTAGTTAACCTTGGATTTTGGAGTTTTGGTGCATTTGGTTAAATGAAATAGAATTAGGTTTATTCCATCTTCTTCTCCAAAACACCTCTTGGCCGCCCAAGCTCTCCATCTCCATAGCCTTGCCGATTCTTCATCCTTGCATCTCCTTGGGTTCGATCATCATCATTCCGGGTAGGTATTGATCTTCTTCTTCTTCTTCTCATCCGTTTGGTGTGCGTTTGGCCAAGTGAAAAGAGGTGTGTTGTGTGTGTTGTGTTGATTGCGGCCCGGTGAGTGAAGCCCGACCAGCCAAGAAGACGATCGCTTCTCGTCGCCGCGTCGCCCACCGGCTTCCGCACGCCAGACTGTCCCTAGCGACCTTGCCCGTTCGCCCGCCAGACAGATCGCCCGATCGCTCGCCGACGCCAGATCTGTCCTAGCGACCTTGCCGTTCGTCAGCCAAAGAGACAGAATCGCCCGATCGCTCGCTTCGCCAGAGGTCCTCGCCAACGCCCGCGTCGTCCCACCCAGATGCGTCGCCGCCGCCACGCCCTCGCCGTGTCCGCTTGCCGAACCGCGCTGCTCCGCCAAGCCTTCGCCCAGACGTTCGCGCGCGCGCTGCTCCTGCCGAAGCCGCTCGCCGCGTCTCAGATCGCCGCGCCCGCCAGCCACGCTGCGCCTTGACGGCCGCGCTTCGCTGGCGCTCGCGTCCTGCCGTCTTGCGTGCCCGGTAGCAGCAGCGGCACGCGCGTCCTTGCCGTGCCAGCCAGCGCGGCCAGTAGGCGTCCTTGCCGCGCCCGGCTTGCGGCTGACCCCAAGCTCGTGTCGTCGCGCGCGTGAGTTCCCTTTGAGCCGAGCTTGCTCGTTCTATTGTTGTTTAGATATTTTAGATGCTGATTATTGTTGGTTTGCTAGGTTCCCGCTCGCTAGCTCGGGATTGTTCCATGACTTAGGATTTGTGTGTAGAAGTCTTCCGACCAAGGTAAGGATTTCTTACCGGGTTGTGTGGACCTGCATGTATATTTGTGATTGTTGTTTTGTATGCCCGTGTGTATGATTACTAGCATGTTTAGCCCTAGGTGCTCTGTTTCAATTCTGATTGGCATGAACTCTTGTATTGTTTCTCATGTTAGCCCATGCTAGGTTGTTCTATTCTAGCATGTTCGATATCTGTTCTTGCTTCGTAGTATCATGCTAGGTTCCTTGTATCTGCTGAGCACGTATTGGATTGCATTGATTGAATTGTTATTATTATTATTGTTAAGGTTTAGAATTCGGGTAGATAGCATCATCCGGCTCGATGCATAAAGTATCTTGCATCTATGGCAAGGACGTTCGAGACAGTTCTCGTCCTTGGACCCCGTGAGGATTAGCTATCCCAACCGGTAGGCCCCGCAATCTTGGGTGAGGGTGGCGGATCGTTAAATGCCCCAACGGCCGGATGATGACTTGGCATTGCCTCGTCCCGGCGATCGGCACGTCCTCGGCGTGTTGGCCGTAGCCCTTGATTGCCACTGTTAGGGCAAGGACCGCTTCTGTGTAAGCCTACCACGACCGGTTCCTTAGCCTCGGTGCGGTGGTTCAGTGACATAGTTCACGTGTCCGTGTCTCACACCCTATGTCGGTGACACCGATCCGGAGATTTAGTTAGGCATGGTGGTCAAACGGGCAGCTGCCCACTAGACCCTGCACTTCCGAGTTTTGCGGTAGCATGCGGTGCGCGCTTACGCTCATTACAAATACCGATCGAGAGCTCCTCGGGATCTTGAGCGATGCACCTTTCGTGATCGGCGAGGGCGGTGGCCGGGACTTGTTCCCGTGATAGCGCGCTTAGTGTGTTGTGGTATTTCCGACTAAGACCACGAGATGGCATCCGAGGTCCAAGTGTGGACTTAGCTATGTGCTCCGCTCTCCGTTTGTACTCATAGCTTTGCATACATTCTTCTAGATGATCATGTATATCGTATTGTACCCCCGGTTGGGGATTCTTCTTGGTAATTCGTTACTCACCCTTATTCTGTGGTTTTCCACGGTAATCAAGGCGGGAGACAGGATGGTGAAGGAGGAGGAGCCGTGATCATGGAATCTGCTGTCATCTCTCTCGATTATTTTATTTTATTTATCATGACTCTTGACTTTTGTTATTTCCCTGAATGCATGTAGACGGGCACAGAGCCCGGGGATGTTTTCTTACGTTTTATGGATTCCAGCATATTTGTACTTGTGGATTGTTTTAATGGTTTAAATAAATCTCTCGATCGTAGTATGCTTTTAGAAATGTATGTTTTGGTTGTTGAATGTTTCTGCTTTTTACTTGGGATCCAAATGTATTTTTCATAATGTCTTTTATTTTCACTACATGCATTGGGGTAAAGGCCCATTTAGAGCCCCTTTTGGGTCGGGTCTTTACTGATTGGTATCGAGCTCGTGAGTCATAGATTCTGTAGACCGACCTTTTGTTGTAGGTCGTTTTCCATGATCATCAAGACTCTGGCGACCATCAGTGCGCGCTAGATTTATTGTTTTAGAAAGGAAAAGGGTTAAGAATTTACAATACCTATCATCTAGTGTATGCCTTGTTTGGTGTTGTGGAATGGTGACAGCGTGTTTTGATTCGTTGTTGGTTTGGATGTAGATCGCCAAAGATGCGATCACCACCTCTCGGAGAGAGGAGGTTCGAGAGCGGTCGAGGTATCGGGATCGGATCGATCTCGCAGGGACATCGTCCCAAGCCGACATTGATGGCATTCCACCAAAGAGCTCCTCTGTTACGCCTAGAGCGGGCGTTGAGGCGATCGAAGCGCCGTGAGATCGCTTCTGGGCAGGTTTGGCTGAGTCTATGAGGGCTTTTATGGTCGACATGTTGAGTGACCGAGGGCGAGACCTGAGCCTTGTTAGCGCGCGCGGGAAGAGTCCCGAGCCCGGATCGAGCAACGACTCGATTGGTTCAAAGAGAGCTCGAGAGCACCTCCACTCCACAGAGCAAGTAGCCCCCGAGGCGGATATGGCGGCGAGGGTGCCGAGGAATTGGGTAGGTGGTGAAGGATTTTGTGAAGTGGAAGCTCGAGAAGTTTGATGCCACCTGGTGATGCGTTAGCGGCGGCCAGTGGATTGCCCATTTGGAGTACACCTTCCCGATCATGGTGTGCCCCGATATTCAGAGGCCGAGATGTGCGGCTCATGTGCTAGGAGGCACAGGCGAGATGGTGGTGGGAGTCCACCTTGAGCGAGAGACCACTGGGTCTCCACCCGCTACTTGGGAGTTCTTCAAGGTGAGTTCAAGGTAAAGTTCATCGATGATGAGGCTCAAGAGAAGATGGTGGAGCTCTTCCGAACCTCGAAGCGGGGTTCTGATTCCATTGAGGAATATGAGCGCAAGTTCTCGTGAGTATGGATTTTTGCTCCTCGCCTGATTGCCACCCCGGGTGAAGATTCGGAAGTTCATATCCGGATTGAGCGGGTGTTTCCCGAGATGTCGTGGCTCGTGCCCCGACACTTATGCTAGGGTCATCCAGCTTAGCCACGATCTATAATGGGAAGTATCCTGCTGAGCGGGTTGTTGCCGCTCTGTTCGCGTCTGTCCCGCCCAGTACTGTGGGGCGAAGAGGAAGTTTGACTTTCGGGGCGGCGGCCACGCCAAGGGCGCTTGAAGCAGAGATCGTGGAGAGCTCCAAATTGCTTTCCACCGGCGCCGAGGAGGACCCAGCGCGATTTCCGCTTGTGCTACTCGTGGGGAAAGTCCACGCCGAGCTTGTCACCTGGACCTAGATTGTGCTTCCGTTGTGGTAGAGAGGGGCACATGGCCCGTTTTGTGATCACCCGGCTATGGCGGCTCGGCCAAACAGCAGCAGATAGGGTCGAGTGTTTGCTACGACCGTCAGAGGCCGAGCGTGGGATGCCGCTGTAAGGCGAGTGCACGCTTCTTGTTTTAGATCATCGCGCATTTGTCTTGTTTGATTACTCGTTCTACGCATTCATTTGTATCTGTGTTGTTTGGTTGAGCATGCTAAGTTGAGATTAGAGCCTCTAGGTTTTGAGTTATCTGTTGCAACTCCTTCGGGAGTTAGTATGTTGGCTAGAGATAAGATTAAGGATGGCCGGATCGAGATATCCGGAGAGTTGCTTAGGCCACGCTCATAGTTCCGCCTATGAGCGGTTTTGATGTGATTCTTGGTATGGAGTGGTTAGTCACTAACCACGCGTTGATTGACCGCCACCGAAAGAAGTAGTGTTCAGCCGCCAGTGTCGGCCCGCCTTTAAGTTTCGTGGAGTCCAAGGTGGAGTTTGCCCGCCGATGGTGTCACCGTGAAAGCTCGTCGTTTGCTAGCTCATGGAGCTTGGGGCTATCTAGCCAAGTTGTGCGGGAAGAGCCGCCCCTCGCTGCTCGCTGATCAATCGCCTTGTCGTGCAAGAGTTCGCGGATGTGTTTCTGAGGAGTTCTGGGGTTGCCCCAAAGAGAGAGTTGACTTCATTATTGAGCTCGAGCCGGGACCCTCCCTATCTCGAAGGCTCCGTATCGCATGGCGCCAGTGAGTTAAAGGAATCAAGATTCACTTCAGGGAGATGTTAGACCGAGGGTTCATCCGTCCAAGTGTGTCCCCGTGGGAGCACCGGGCTGTTTGTGAAAAAGAAGGATGGTTCTATGCGCTTATGTATTGATTACCGCGAGCTTAATAAGGTGACAAATGAAGAATAAGTATCCGCTGCCCCGTATCGATGATTTGTTCGATCGGCTTTCCGGGAGCTTGATGTTCTCCAAGATAGATCTGAGATCCGGTTACCATCGATTCCATGGATCGGGGATGCCGACATTCCTAAGACGACTTTCGTGTCTAGATATGGTCACTATGAGTTTGTGGTCATGTCGTTTGGATTGACCAATGCCCACCGCGCGTTCATGGACATGATGGATAGGGTGTTCAAATCATTTTTGGACGGCCCGTCATTGTGTTCATTGACGATATTCTGATTTATTCGAGGTCTAAAGAAGACCATGCGAGCATCCGAGGCGAGTATTGGCGGCTTTGAGGGAAAACCACTTTATGCGAAGTTTTCCAAATGTGATTCTGGTTGGAGCGGTGGCCTTCCTAGGCCACGTGGTTTCGAGAGATGGTATAGCCGTGGACCCCGCGAAGATTGAGGCCGTGAGTTCATGGGCCAAGCCGACTTCGATTCTTAGATTCGCAGACTTTACAGGTTTGGCGAGTTACTACCGTCGGTTCGTCAGGACTTCTTCTGCTTTAGCCTCGCCTCACTCGTCGGGACGAGGAAGGGTGTCGAGTTTGTTTGGGACAAAGGTGTGATGAGAGCTTTGCCGAGCCTCAAGCGCGCTTTGACTTCAAAGACTGTTGGCGATCCGGAGGGGACAGTGGTTTCGTGGTCTCAAAGTGATGCTTCCAAGTTTGGATTAGGTTGTGTGTTGATGCAAAGACGGGAAGGTCATTGCCTATGCTTCCGTCACCAAGGCCGTATGAGCGAAACTACCCGACCCATGATATGGAGTTGGCGGCAGTGGTGTTTGCAATCAAGATTTGGAGGCATTACCAGTATGGTGAGCGGATTCGAGATGTTTACCGATCACCGAGCCTCAAGTATCTGCTTACTCGAAGGAGTTGAATATGAGCGCAGGAGATGGTTAGAGTTGGTAAAGGATTATGATCATGCGAGATTTTGTACCATCCGGTAAAGCCAATGTAGTGGCCGATGCTTTGAGCGAAAAAGACGTCGCACTCTGCGGCGTTGTTGAGTTCCCACCCGAGCTTGCGAGAGAGTTCGAGCGGGCCGAGGTTGCGATGTTGTTGGGAGAGGTTACCGCCGAGGTAGCTCGATTGATCGCTCACCGCCGATTCGCGTGGATTATAGACGACCAGTTGGGTGACCCCGCACTTAAGAGATTGGTTGACAGAGTCGATCTTGTGACGGTGACTTTGACTTTGTGTATTCACCGCACGGTGGGTTGACTTATAGAGGCCGTTGTGTGTTCCGGACATTGCGAGTTTGCGAGCCGAGTTGCTCTCTGAGGCCCACGCCTCCTTTTGCTTGGCACCCCTGGTACCAAGATGTATCAGACCTTAAGCGGACCTTCCGTGGATGGGAATGAAGAGAGATGTGGCAGAGTTTGTCACCCCGGTGTCTCACTTGTCGCCAAGTGAAGGCACCCGTGCAGGCCACTGGTTTGTTGCAAAATGACCGAGTGTACCCAGTGGAAATGGGAAGAGATCTCTATGGACTTTATATCCGGTTTGCCAAGGACTCAGAGGAAGTTCTCTCGATTTGGGTGATAGTCGACCGTTTGACCAAGAGCGCACACTTCATTCCCGGACGAGACACTTATACCGTGGAACAATGGGCGCAGATTGTTTTGGAGCCGATCATCCGTTATCATGGTGTGCCGGTGAGGATTGTGTCCGATCGTGACTCGCGGTTCACTTCTCGTTTCTCGAGAGCGCTCCGAAGGGTTTGGGCACGAGTGCGATTTCAAGACAGACTTTTCACCCTCGAGATTTGATGGTCGATGAGAGAGTGAATCGATTCTCGAGGATATGTTGAGGGCTTGTGTGTTGGATTTCCCAGCGCTGGGGACCATGTTCATACTTGATGGAATTTGCCTATAACAACGATTACGATCGATTTATCTGAGATGGCTCCATTCGAGGCATTGTATGGTAAGCGTTATCGGTCCCCGTGTTCGGGAAGAGGTTGGCGATAGACGTGTTTTGGGTCCCGAGTTACTGCAGCTTGACCAATGGTGCGGTCAGGAAGATTAGAGCTCGTATGTTGACAAACTCGGAGCGCAGCGAAGAGTTACGCCGATGTTCGGCGTCGAGATTTGGAGTTTGAGGTTGGTCAAAGATGTGTTCCTTAAGGTTGCTCCGATCGCGAGGTGTTACGAGGTTTGGTAAGCGTGGGAAGTTGAGTCCCCGCTTTGTTGGTCCGTTTGAGATCCTAGAGAGGATTGGCGAGTTGCTTACAGGTTAGCCCTACCTCCGTCACTATCACGGTGCATAGTGTTTTTCATGTATCGATGTTGAGGCGGTATGTGCGGACTGTCGCACATTGTGGACTTTGAACCTTTGCACCAAATGAGGATTTGAACTTCGAGGAGAAGCCGGTGAGGATCCTTGCCTTTGAGACCAAGACGTTGCGAAATCGCGAGATTCGTTTGGTAAAGGTTCGATGGAAGAATCGGGGTTCGAGGAAGCCACTTGGGAGCGGGAAGACGAGATGAGGTTGCATTACCCCGAAATAAGTTTTTTCTTAAGGACTTTCGAGGACGAAAGTCATAAAAAGGAGGGAATATTGTAACGACCGTGTTTTTCTTCCTGGTCTTCCGTATGCCCTAGGGGTAATTTGGTAATTTGGTCGGGCCGTCGAGGTCGTTTGTGTCTTTTCCATTACTAAAATTATTGGATGGTTTTGTAGGTTTTTGGAGGGGTTTGTGGTTTGGTTTGAGCAAGGTTTGTTGCAAAAGTAAAAATAAAGGAAATTGTCTTTGCAATGGGGTTTGAACCCGGTCTCTCTGGGAAGCTTGTAGAGATGTGTGCCAATTGAGCCATTAGGTGCTCTTGTTGCTCTTTTCTCGCATCACATCTTAGTTAACCTTGGATTTTGGAGTTTTGGTGCATTTGGTTAAATGAAATAGAATTAGGTTTATTCCATCTTCTTCTCCAAAACACCTCTTGGCCGCCCAAGCTCTCCATCTCCATAGCCTTGCCGATTCTTCATCCTTGCATCTCCTTGGGTTCGATCATCATCATTCCGGTAGGTATTGATCTTCTTCTTCTTCTTCTCATCCGTTTGGTGTGCGCTTGGCCAAGTGAAAAGAGGTGTGTTGTGTGTGTTGTGTTGATTGCACCACCGAGTGAAGCCCGGCCAGCCCTGAAGATCGCCCGCTCGTCGTCGCCGCGTCCAGCCGGTCACCTCGCACGCCCGCACTGTCCTAGCGGCCTTTGCCGCTCGCCCAAAGAAGACAGATCGCCGTCGATCGCCGCACGCCCAGATCTGTCTCTAGCAGCCTTGCCGTTCGTCCAAAGAAGACAGATCGCCCGATCGCTCGCCGGAGGTCCTCGCCAGCGCCAGCGCGTCCAGCCCGCATCTGCGCCGCCCATCGCGCGCCCGCCGTGTCCGCTTGCCGAATCGCTGCCTGCGCGCGCGCCCGCCCGACGTTACGCCGCGCGCGCCCCCTACCGAAGCCGCTCGCCGTGTCGCATCGCACGCCAGCGCCGCGCCGCGCGCCGCCGCCGCCCGACGCTGCTCGCGCGCGCGTCCTGCCGTCGCCGTGCCAGTGCACAGCCTGGCCACAAGCGTCCTTGCCGCCTGCCGCCGGTAGCGCGGCCGGTAGCGGCGTCCTTGCCGTGCCGGCTTGCGCCAGCCCCCCAAGCTCGTGTCGTCGCGCGCGTGAGTTCCCGAGCCGAGCTTGCTTTGTTCTATTGTTGTTTAGATATTTTAGATGCCGATTATTGTTGGTTTGCTAGGTTCCCGCCGCTAGCTCGGGATTGTTCCAGACTTAGGATTTGTGTGTAGAAGTCTTCCGACCAAGGTAAGGATTTCTTACCGGGGTTGTGTGGACCTGCGCAGATATTTGTGATTGTTGTTTTGTATGCCCGTGTATGATTACTAGCATGTTTAGCCCTAGGTGCTCTGTCTCAATTCTGATCGCATGAACTCTTGTATTGTTTCTCATGTTAGCCCATGCTAGGTTGTTCTATTCTAGCATGTTCGATATCTGTTCTTGCTTCGTAGTATCATGCTAGGTTCCTTGTATCTGTTGAGCACGTATTGGACTGCATTGATTGAATTGTTATTATTATTATTGTTAAGGTTTAGAATTCAGGTAGATAGCATCATCCGGGCCCGATGCATAAAGTATCTTGCATCTATGGCAAGGACGTTCGAGACAGTTCTCCGTCCTTGGACCCCGTGAGGGATTAGCTATCCCAACCGGTAGGGCCCCCGCAATCTTGGGTGAGGGTGGCGGATCATTAAATGCCCCAACGGCGGGATGATGACTTGGCATTGCCTCGTCCCGGCGATCGGCACGCCCTCGGCGTGTTCGGCCGTAGCCCTTGATTGCCACCTATTAGGGCAAGGACCGCTTCTGGTGTAAGCCTACCACGACCGGTTCCTTAGCCTCGGTGTGCGGTGGTTCAGCCGACATAGTTCACGTGTCCGTGTCTCACACCTATGTCGGTGACACCGATCCGAGATTTAGTTAGGCATGGTGATCGAACTCAGGCGACTTGCCACTAGACCCGCACACCCCGAGTTTGCAGAGCATGCGGTGCGCGCTTACGCTCATTACAGCACGCGGCTCGGAGAGCTCCTCGGGATCTTGAGCCATGCACCTTTCGTGTCGATGCGAGTGGCGGTGGGCCGGGACTTGTTCCCGTATAGCGCGTTTAGTGTGTTGTGGTATTTCCGACTAAGACCACGAGATGGCATCCGAGGTCCAAGTGTGGACTTAGCTATGTGCTCCGCTCTGTGTTTGTACTCATAGCCTTGCATACATTCTTCTAGATGATCATGTATATCGTATTGTACCCCGGTTGGGGATTCTTCTGGGTAATTCGTTACTCACCCTTATTCTGTGGTTTTCCACGGTAAATCAAGGCGGAGACAGGATGGTGAAGGAGGAGCCGTGATCATGGAATCTCTTTGTCATCTCTGATTATTTTATTTTATTTATCATGACTCTTGACTTTTGTTATTTCCCCGAATGCATGTAGACGGGCATAGAGCCCCGGATGTTTTCTTACGTTTTATGGATTCCAACATATTTGTACTTGTGGATTGTTTTAATGGTTTAAATAAATCTCACGATCGAGTATGCTTTTAGAAATGTATGTTTTGGTTGTTGAATGTTTCTGTTTTTACTTGGGATCCGAAATGTATTTTTCATAATGTCTTTTATTTTCACTACATGCATTGGGGTAAAGGCCCATTTAGAGCCCCTTTTGGGTCGGGTCTTTACACTAGGCCCTTAGTGGTGCTTTGGGAGTTGGATTTAAGTGAGTTTTATTTGTTGGAAAAGATTGCTTCGGTCGGGTCTCGGAGGAGGAAGCCGGGAAATGGGATTTTAAGGTTTTAATTGGATAAAATGTGGATAAGGATGGAAAATTGGATAAAATCCCATTTATTTCCTTTTATTTCCCATTTTTTCTTTTATTTCCCTTTTTCTTTTATTTTTCCCCAAAATCCATTTTCTCTCTCTCTCTCTCTCTCCCCGAGCCCCCTAGCCCGAGCCCCCTTTTGGTCGCCCAACCCAACCAGCCCGAGCCAGCCCGCCACCTCGCCCACCGCCATACGCGCCTCGCCTGCCCAAGTCGTGCCATCGCCCGACCCACTCGCCCGAAGGTCGCCCGGCCCGCGAGCCGCCGCCCGCCCTGATGTCGCCGCAGCCCCTGCTAGTGTCGCCCGAGCTCGCCCAGGCCGTTGCGTCGCCAGCTCGTGTCCGTCCGCGCTCGAGTCGCCCAACCTCGAGCCGCGTCGCCCAGTGTCGAGCCCAGCTCGAGTCGCGCGTCCCACCGCCAGATCGTGCGTCCCCGCGCCTGTGTTACGCGCCCTCGCCCTGTAGCTTGCGGAGCCGCGTAACTTTGCCAGCGCCTAGCCGAGCTAGATCCCGCGCCGGCTAGCCCTGTGTCACTCGCGTGCAGCCCGCGCGCGCAGACAGCGCCGTGCCGGTCGCCCCAATTTCTTTTTTGCGCCGCCTAGCCGTCTGGCCGGCTCGTTCGCGTGTCTGCCGCGCCTCGTGAGTTGCTCCCGAACCGAGCCTTGTTTATTTTATTATTATTTAGGCCTATTGGTTGATTATTGATGTGTTTGTTTGGCTCGATATAGGTTGCTCGGGTTCGATCGCAGTTATTTTTATTGTGTGTTGTTGCGTTCCGATCAGGTAAGGATTTCTTACCGGAGTTGTGTGGGCCCTGCGATATTTTCATGATATGCCTTGCTTGTTTGCTGACTGTTATGAGCATGATAGTAATAGAGTTGTTTGATTGAATTCTTGCTAGCTTGTTTGCCTGATTTTACATGTTAGTGCCATGCTAGGTTTGTTCTGCCAGCATGCTTATGATTCCTGCTTAAGCTCGTAGTATCATGCTAGGTAGTGTGATTGATGTCGGTCTTTGTTTGCTAGCCAAGAATCATTGCTTTTTACTCTGTACTCTTAGATAGAGTTGTAGGGTTTGTCATCTAGAGGCTGAGAGCGAACATAACGTATCTTGTCCCCACCGGTGGGGAGTAAAGCGAAGCATTGCTTCAGGGGTTGAGAGCGGACATAACGTACTTTGCCCCGAGTGGTCGGATATTGAGCAAAGCATAACATACCTTGCTTTTTCTCCCCCTCCCGGCAGCCAATGAGACTTAGCTACCTCATTGGCGTATGCCTAGTTTGTAGCTCCGCTAGAGCGGAACCCCGCTTAGCGGTGTAAGCTGCCTTGGCGGTTCTTAGCTTCAGTCGGTGGATCAGCCGCATGCATGAGATGCGCCGAGGGCCTCACGCTACTGTGATCAGTGACACCGCTTCCGAGTCATAGGCATGTGCACCTTGCCCGCGTAGTTTGACCTTAGGCCCCCGCATTTACGCCGGTTGCAGAGAGCATGCGGTGTGAGCGCACAAGCGTTAGTTGCCGGTTCAGAGAGCTCCCCCGGGCTAATGTCGTGAGTACACCATTCCTTCCGTTAGAGCCTGACTTCGGTACTCTCCGTAAGTCCATTTAGTGCAAGGGCAAGGAAGCCCTTGAGGACATTCTAGGGATCGGTGTATTCCCCGAGTGACAGATACCTCGGTGATGTCCAGGATTGGTCAGTGTATCCAATCCCTAGGCCGGAAGAAAGAGACTTCTGATGACTCTAGATCTTGTTTTATGAGCTCGTTGAGCCATGATCTGTGTTGGTAGCTGTTTGCTTGCATGCTTTGGTACTAGATGACTGATTATATCGTATTGTACCCCGGTTGGGGATTCTTACTGAGTAATTCGTTACTCACCCTTATTATGTGGTTTTTCCACAGGTAGCCATGGTGCGAGACAGGATGGCTGGAGGAGGAGCTGTGATCATGGAAACCTGTTTTTCAACTCTGAGTCTTATGTTTATGTTATGATTTAAATGTTCTCTGAATGCATGTAGTTGAGCACGGAGCCATAGGGTGTTTTCTGAATGTATTTCCGGATTCTAGCATTGTTGTAAAGTTTGTATGTTTTAAATGAATCTCTGATCAGAGTAAGTTTTGTAAATGTATTTGACTTGGAACAGGTGCTTGGAAACAGGGACAGGTTCCAGGAATTGATGTTGATTTTAAATGGATGTTTTATGTTTTAGTTTTTACTTAGAATTCGAACACCGTCTTGCAAATTTTCTGTAGATTTGTAATGCATGCATTGAGGTAACGGCCTATTTTAGAACCGTTTCGGGTCGGGTCGTTACAGGTTGGTATCAGAGCTCAGAGTCATAGATTCTGTAGACTCACCTTTGTTGTAGGTCGTTTTTCCATGATCATCAGCACTCTGACAGTCATCAGGTACGCCTAAGTTTACTGTTTTAAAGAAAGGGGTAAGAATTTACAATACTTTTCATCTAGTGTATGCCTTGTGTAGAGTTGTGGAGCGGAGACGAGCAGGTTCTGACTCGTTGTTAGTTTGGGCTTAGAGAGCCATCATGCCAACTTTCCCGTAGTGCGAGCATGATTTAGCAGCTTGTTGAGGAATCCAGATAGATTCGGATGCCCTGGGACGTCGTCCCCGAGGGAGGCAGAGCTTAGACTCCCATTGGCCATTTGTGGCCCAGTTGTTGCTTTTCCCCTAGTGAGAGGGTGGAAGTGCTTTGTGCAGATCGCCAATATGTTGATCGCACCCAGAGGAGCAGGACGCTTGGCATGTCCGACCGAGGAGTTGGACTGATCGTGTTGATGTTGAGGCCACGTCCAGGGTCGTTTAGACCCGTTGGCGAGTTGGCCCCGCAGCTTGAGTTGCCTAGTGGAGGGGGTAGAGGCTAGCACGCCGCGAGTGAGACTCCTTGAGCGAGTGTGCTCCAAACCATGAGAGATTGGATGGCGTGTCTTTAGCTATCGAGAGCGCGGAGACCCGAGGCACGCTTTGTAGCGCGTAGTGAGGAGTCCCGGCACAGAGATAGCCCAAATGTGAGTTTGTTTCAACATTTTCCCCCCCAGTAGCTCTTGTAGCCCTGGAGGTTCCCGGGAGGGCATGATCAGCAGGTTTATGCCGATGAGTTTGTTGGCGATGATTGAGCCGCCCAGTTTGGCAAGTGGATGCTGTAGAGCTCGATGTTACAGAAAGTCCTCACCGCTAGTAGTAAAGCGATTAGCCAGTTTGAGTTTAGCATCCGTGTGTGGGATGCCCCCATTGCTCGAGAGGCCGAGGTGTGCTGCTCTCAGGCTGCTTGGTACAACAGCTTGGTGGTGGAAGTCCCTTGTGAGAGGTGGACTAGCGAGTCTCCACCGATCGCCTGATTGTTTGGCAAGTTGCCGTGTTAGTGGCTTGAGGCAGATGTAGAGACATTTTTGCCCCCTTGCAAGCCTGCTGTTGTTTAACACTCCCAGTTTCCTCAGATGTTTGGTACAGTTGAGCACTCTTCCTTGGTGAGCTTCTAGAGTGGAGCTAGCTGCTGCTTGTTGAGAGATCCGGCCAGAGTTTTGTTGAGCATCATGAGGAGATGCAAGAGTAGGTCAGTGAGCCTTCGGTTTGATGAGATGCCTTAGGCATGGTTGTTTGAGTTGAGCCCTTGTATGCCTAGCTGAGTTGTTGTCACTTGAGGTAGTGACCTTGCCGCCCCCATCCGTAGTAAGATGTGGATTTGGTAGTAGTAGCACTTGAGGTGCATTGGTTGGTGTGCCACTTTGGCACTAAGTCCGGTTCGAGCTTGAGTTTGGCTTGGGCATAGCGGATGGTTCTATGCCGTTCGGAGTTCAAATGCACTCCTTTTAGCCTTGGATCCGTTTATGGCGGCGCTTGCACTGCTTAGGTCGTGCCGCAGGGCTAGTTCGAGTGGTAGTCGATGGACTACAAGTGAAAGGATGCTCGAGAGGAGCCGGAGCCTCTTCCTAGTGTTACTGGAGGTTGAGTAAGTCAGCAGGTTGGCGGTTGGTAAGTGTTGGTGCGTGTGAGTCTCGCGCTAGTGTTAAGGCCAAGAGTTTCCTTGTGGTTGGTAGTGCGGTCAACTACCTTCGAGTGCCTTAATCTGAGGAGAGTTGAGCATCGTAGATGCGAGTTTGGTCCAGCAGAGGGACCATGAGTTGGATGCACATGAGATGAGCTGGATGCCTATGAGGCGAGTTGGATGCCATGAGGCGAGTTGGATGCCTTTGAGGCGAGATGAGCTGATGCCTTGCGAGAGGATTTGGATGCCTTATGGGTAAGCACCCTTGGTAGAGGCTTGGTATAAAGTAAGTTCGGTGTGGCATGGTTATGCCTTGGTAGAGCAAGGTTGCCTCAGCTTTTAGCATCATGTGGAGAAGGAACTTTTGGTGTTCCTTCGGTTGGAGTTCAGTTGGAAACTGAACAAATGCGGTGGTAGCAAAGCCGCGCAGTTTCTGATTGCCTTGGCAAAGAAGGTTGTTTGGATCCTTTCCTTGGGTAGAAGCCTTGTTGAGGCTGATGTTTAAGTAGGAGGACGACGCATTCGGTAGCGTTTCGGGTCCTCTTGGTTCCCAAGGAGTTGGAGTTGGCCAGCATGGTTGAGATGCTGGGGAGAGTTGTGCCTGTTCAGGCAGTTGGTTGTTAGCTCGTTTGTCGGCAGTGTGTGTCGAGGGTTGCCGTAGAACCCTAGGTTGTGGAGAGCCTCTCCAAAGCTCAGTCAGGCCCAGCTAGTGAGTTTCAGTTGGCTAGCTGGAGGCGTGTAGTTTGTAGCCTCGGTTGAGTTGCTGACAGTCTTGGTAGACTAGCAAGCCAGTGTTTGTTTGGAGCAGAGTCCGGATTGGTTCAGGTGTGGTGGCAAGTTGATGCTTGGTGTTGACCAAGGTGTGGTTTGGAGCTGCTAGAGATTAGTTTTGCCCGTGGGGTGAGTGGTTCGTGCCCTGTTGGTGGCTTTCTTGTTTCCAGGATGTTGAGTTGCCCCGTTTGGCATTTGGAGGTTCAGTCTGAGATGGACCCCTGTTGTTGCCCCGTGAGATTTAGATGTTGTTGCTCTGGTGGAGCAAGACAGTGAGCGTATGTGGAGCTCTCTGTCCTTCGTTTGTCTGCTTGTAAGAGCCGTTTCCTCCTGGGAGATGTCAGATTTCTCCCGTAGCCATGAGTTGATGGTAGAGGTGCTAGCTTAAAGAAAAAGTTTGTTGGCTGCTTGGAAGCAATTGTTTGTCCAGTTAGGTGGACTCTTGGATGGTGTTCTAGAGGCTGCAGTAAGGGTTGTTTTACCTCTTGTGAGTGTTGGGCCAAGGTTTGGTCCTCTTGTTGTTTCGAGAGCTAGTTCGGTTCTAGCTGGAGGGCGTTGCCCTGAGGTCTTGTTCCTAGTCAGGAAGTTTTGGGAGTTGACCCCTCCCTCGGCGGTTGAGTAAGTGTTGTTAGTTCCGGATGTTGTTGGTTGAGTTTCCCCTTGGGTGTTGCTTCCAAGAGAGTTGGTTGTTGTTGCCTTGGGTTTAAGTAAGTCAGCGAGCGTGTGTGAGTTCGCTGCCCTTCTGGAGTTTGCTTGCTGGGAAAGTCGTTTCCCGTTTGGCAGGAGTCAGCTTAGCTCCTGAGTTGTGTAGTGGATCAGAGTAGCGCAGCGGTCAGCCCAGCGAGAGGGCCCCTGCATTGTGTTGTTAGCAAGCAAGTTGTTTGTCCCCGCAAGGGCGGTGGCCTGCCAGTAAGAGTTGTTTCTGGCAAGTTGTTGGTTCTTTGGGGATTGAAGATTTCCCTTTCCCCTAGTCTCTGTGGTGGTTGAGTTGCTCCCTGGATGTCAGCCTCGAGTGTTAGCTTTCGAGGTAGTCTTGCGGATTCGTGTGGCTCAGGATCCGTAAGCTTTGAGGTTGTCGTTATCCGTTTTCCTCGGGAGGTTTTGGGAGTGGAGCTTCTGGTTGGAAGCTGAGTTAGGCTTAAGCTTAAAGGAGAAGTCCTTTGAGTAGCCAGTTGGATTTTTAGAGTTGAGTAGTAGCTTGGAGGCGAGCGTTGCTCGTTATAAGTTTGGGTTGAGTTCTGCGAGAGCAAGCCCTTCTCGGGCTTTGCTCCTAGTTGTTGTGCGCTCGCGATTGGCGTAGCGTATGAGCCGTTTGAGTGAGTTGGCACAGAGGTGCCGTGGCTTTGGTTGGTAAAGCCGCCGAGCTGCTTTCCTCAAGGTGTTGTGCCAGCAGAGTCAAGCGTGATGGTTTAGTCCTTGCAGCCCGAGTTTTCCTTAAGAGGAATGTTGGTGCCCCTTGCCTCGTTAAGGCTGTAGGCAAGGTTTGAGGTTCGTTGGTCTCTGTGAAGTAAGAGTAGGCCGTTTGGTTTCTGGAACCTGGGAGGTTCAGTTGTTTGGCCAGTTTGGTGTTGGGTTGAGGCTGTTTGTTAACAGCTGTGAGCTCCTAGAGGAGTTTTTCCAGAGCGTGGTGTAGAGTTTTGGAGCTTGTGCCCAGTCTGCGAGTTTGTTGAGAGTAACACCGTAGAGAGGTGTTCAGTGTTGGATTAGCAGGGCTTTAGTTTGAGCCCCAGGTTTGTAGGGCCTTTTGAAATCCTTGAGCGGATCGGAGCAGTGGATTTTCGGTTAGCTTTACCCCGTTGGTGGCAGATTGGTTGGCATTGTGGCTTTGAGCCTTTGAGAACCCAAGAGGGTTTGGTTCTCGAGGAAGGGCTAGTGTTGTCTTGGCCGAGAAGTTCAGTTGGCTGGATCAGTGGAGTTTTGTAACAGCCCAATTTTCTACTCTAGTTTTCGAGGTGCCTTCGGGTGAAGATTCGGTTGTTTGGTTGGGTCGTTAGAGCTGTTTTGACCCTTGGGGGTATTTTGGTCTTTTGGCTCCCCAGGCAGAATTTTGTGGAATTTTAGGGCTTCGAGGTCACTCCTGCCTTTGTCGAGCCTTGATTGTTGTTGGTTTTGAGTCCCGAGATGTTTGGGCTAGTCGTTTGGAAGTTCGGTTGTGGTTTGGGTTTTTTGGCAAAGTGATGGTTGGTTGTGTGCTTCCTTTGGGATTCTAGCCCGGGCCCTTGGTGTTGATTTGGGAGTTGAATTTAAGTGAGTTTTATTTTTGGAAGAGGTTGCTTCAGTCGGGTCTCGAAGGAGGAAGCCGGGAAATGTGATTTTAAGGTTTTAATTTGGATAAGGATGGAAAAAGAGATTAAATCCCCATTTTCCTTTTTATTTTCCCATTTTCCCTTTTTCTTTTTTTTTTCAAAATCCCCTTTTCTCTCTCTCTCTCTCTCTCTCTCTCTCTCTCTCTCTCTCCCCAGCCCGAGCCCCAGCTCGCCCAGGTCGCCCAAGCCCGAGCCTGCTCGCCCAGCCAGGTCGCCAGCCCGAGCTCGCCAGCCAGATCGCGTCGTCAGCCCGAGCCCGCCCAGCCAGGTCGCGTCGCCCAGCTCGGCCGCGCAGTGCCGCCTTTCCCGTCTGAACCCGTGACGCTCAGATCCGAGCCGCCTCGTGCCAGATCGAGCGTCCCCTGTAGCTCGTCGTGCCAGATCGAGCGTCTTGTAGCCGTCGCTTCTCGTCGGGCCCGCGCGCCGTCCCTGTGTCGAGCCGCGCCGCACGCCCTCGCCCAGCCGAGCTCGCGCCCGCGCGCCCTCGCCTCCCTGCAGCTCGCCCGCGAGTTCGCGTCCGCGCCCGAGCGCCCCGCTCGCCCAGCCGTGCCCCAGCGCGTAGTTCAGCGCCCGCCCCAATCCCCGTCGTGTGAGCCCCCCCATCGCCCGGCCCTGCGCCCATCTGCGCCCCTCGGCGCCAAAGAATGCCTCGCCCCGCGTCACCGGCTCGTTCACGTGTCAGCCGTGCCTCGTGAGTTGCTCCCGAGCCGAGCCCTGTTATTTTATTATATTTAGGCCTATGGATTGTGATTTTTGATGTGTTTGTTAGGTTCGCTTTAGGTTGCTCGGGTTCGATCGCAGCTTAGGTTTCTTGTGTGTTGTTGCCTTCCGGTCAGGTAAGGGTTTCTTACCGAGGTTGTGTGGACCCTGCGAATAATTGATAGTATGCCATATCTTGTGATCGTATGAAATTCTAGTGGATAGGTTACATGTTTTATCTTGCTTCCAGGTTTGTGTTGTACTAGTGTTTCTGTTATATTAGTTACAGGCTAGGGTCTTTTTATCTTGGCATATTCTTGTTCCTGTTATATTCTGATAGTTCCATGTTGGTGCTAGGCAGGTGATCCATAATGTAGGTAAGTCCCCGATGGGCATTGCACTGTTCCCTTGTGTGTAAGCCCCCGATGGGCATCATGAGGCTGCTTAAGAGTGTAAGACCCCGATGGGCATCTCAGTGATCGTAGCTGGAGTAAGACCCCGATGGGCATCCTAGATGTGTAAGACCCCGTTGGGCAGCATTGATAGCTAGAGGTGTAAGACCCCGATGGGCATCCGTATGTGTAAGACCCCGATGGGCATCATTGTTTAGCTGGTGTAAGACCCCGATGGGCATCCTAGATGTGTAAGACCTCGTTGGGCAGCATTGATAGCTAGAGGTGTAAGACCCCGATGGGCATCCGTATGTGTAAGACCCCGTTGGGCAGCATTGATAGCTAGAGGTATAAGACCCCGATGGGCATCCGTATGTGTAAGACCCCGATGGGCATCATTGTTTAGAGGTGTAAGACCCCGATGGGCATCCGTATGTGTAAGACCCCGATGGGCATCATTGATTGAGGTGTAAGATCCGGATGGGCATCTGTATGTGTAAGACCCAGAGGGGCATCCTTGTGTGTAAGTCCCCGATGGGCATCATTGTGTCATTGTATCCTAGGTTGTGTAAGACCCCGAGGGGCATCCTTGTGTGTAAGTGCGCGATGGGCATCATTGTGTCATTGTATCCTAGGTTGTGTAAGACCCTGATGGGCATCCGGGTGTAGAACCTAGGATAGGCTGTAGTTGAAAGCCTTTGATAGGCTAGCTCTAGTGTTAGCACATAGCCTAAACCTACCGTTTTGCTCTAAGTCATTGTATGGTTGCATGTCCGTGTGCGAAATGAGATGTTTTCGTATTGTACCCCGGTTGCAGATTCTTACTGAGTAATTCGTTACTCACCCTTATTTCTGTGGTTTTTCCACAGGTAACCATGGTGCGAGACAGGATGGCTGGAGGAGGAGCTGTGATCATGGAAACCCGTTGTTCAACTCTGAGTCTTGTTTAGGTGTATGTTTTAAATGTCCTCTGAATGCATGTAGTTGGGCACGGAGCCCTAGGGTGTTTTCTGAATGTATTTCTGGATTCTAGTATTGTTGTAACTATTGCAAAGCTTGTATGTTTTAAATAAATCTCTGATCAGAGTGAGTTTTGTAAATGTATTTGTCTTGGAACAGGTGCTTGGAAACAGGGACAGGTTTCAGGGATTTTATTTTGACTTTTTAAATGGATGTTTTATGTTTTAGTTTTTGCTTAGAATCCGAACACCATATTGCAAATTTTCTGTAGATTTGGATGCATGCATTGAGGTAACGACCTATTTTAGAACCCCTTTCGGGTCGGGTCGTTACAGTTGGTATCAGAGCTCAGAGTCATAGATTCTGTAGACTGACCTTTTGTTGTAGGTCGTTTTTCCATGATCATCAGCACTCCGACAGTCATCAGGTACGCCTAAGTTTACTGTTTTAAGAAAAGGGTTAAGAATTTACAATACTTTTCATCTAGTGTATGCCTTGTGTAGTGTTGTGGAGCGGGGACGAGCAGGTTTTGACTCGTTGTTGGTTTGGGTTTAGAGCGCCATCATGCCAACTTCCCGCATTGTGAGCTGTATGTTATGGTTTGTTGAGATATCCAGATAGATTCGGATACCGCTGGGACATCGTTCCAGAGGGAAGCAGAGGTTAGACTCCCGTAGGCCACGTGTGGCCCAGTTGTTGGTTTTCCCCTAGTGAGAGGGTGGAGGTGATTTGCCCTGGAGTACCACTCCAAGAGAGGAGTTAGCTTTGGCTTTTGCTCATGTTGATGCTTGTGGAGCAGGTCCCAGTGGGGGCTAGCCTGGGTAGCTCAAGTGTTGATCTTGAGCCTTAGCAGATTGTTGATTGCCTAGTGAGTGGCTGCAGAGTTGGTAGCCTTCGAGGAGATTGATGAGGCATCTTTGTGCTCCTGTAAAGTGTTGTTGTTTGCAGCCCGATGGCGGAACCACGTGGTTAAGGGTGCAATGAGCGATGTTCCCTTGATTTGGATCCGTTGGTGGTTTCCTCAGTTGTTTGGTAGAGTTGAGCACTCTCCTTTTGGTAAGCCCCTAGAGTAGGGCTAGCTGCTGCATGTTGAGAGAGCCGGCCAGAGCATTGTTGAGCATCATGAGGAGATGCTCGTGTAGGTCGTGAGCCTTCGGTTTGATGAGATGCCATAGGCATGGTTGTTTGAGTTGAGCCCTTGTATGCCTAGCCAGAGTTCTTGTCACTTGAGGTTGTGACCTTGCTGGCCCCATTGGTAGTAAGATGTGGAATTGGTAGTAGTATCACTTGAGGTGCTTTGGTTGGTGTGCCACTTTGGCACTAAGTCTGGTTTGGCCTGAGTTTGGCATGGGTATAGCAGATGGTTCTATGCCGTCCGGAGTTCAGCGCACTCCTTTAGCCTTTGGATCCGTTTATGGCAGTTGCACCTGTTTTGGTCGTGCAAGAGGGCTAGTTCAGTGGTAGTCGATGGACTACAAGCGAAAGAATGCTCGAGAGGAGCCGGAGCCTCTTCCCAGTGTTACTGGGGGTTGAGTAAGTCAGCAGGTTGTCGGTTGGTAAATGTTAGTGCGCGTGAGTCTCGCGCTAGTGTTAAGGCCAAGAGACCCTTGTGGTGGGTAGTGCGGTCAACTACCTTCAAGTGCCTAAATCTGAGGAGAGTTGAGCATCGTAGATGCGAGTTTGGTTCAGCAGAGGGACCCTGAGTTGGATGCCTATGAGGCGAGATGATTTGATGCCTTGTGAGAGGATTTGGACACCTTATGGATAAGCACCCTTGGTAGAGGCTTGGTATAAAGTAAGTTCGGTTTGGCATGGTTATGCTTTGGTAGAGCATGGTTGCCACAGCTTCGAGTATCGTGTGGAGATGGAACTTTTGGTGTTCCTTTGGTTGGAGTTCAGTTGGAAACTGAACAAGAGCGGTCGTAGCAAAGCCGCGCAGTTTCTGATCGCCTTGGCTAAGAGAGTTGTTCGGATCCTTTCCTTGGGTAGAAGCTTTGTTGTGGTTGTTGTTTGAGCAGGAGGATGACGCATTCGGTAGCGTTTCGGGTCCTCTTGGTTCCCAAGGAGTTGGAGTTGGCCAGCATGGTTGTGATGCTGGAAAATGGAGTTGTTTGTTCAAGCAGTTGGCTGTTAGCTCGTTTGTCGACAGTGTGTGTTGAGGGTTGCCGAAGAACCCTAGGTTGTGGAGAGCCTCTCCAGAGCTCAGTCAGGCCCAGGTAGTGAGTTTCAGTTGGAAAGCTAGAGCCGTGTAGTTTGTAGCCTCGGGTGAGTTGCTGGCAGTCTTGGTAGCCTAGCAAGCTAGTGTTTGTTTGGAGTAGAGTTCGGATTGGTTCCGGTGTGGTGCCAATTTGATGCTTGGTGTTGACCAAGGTATGGATGGAGCTGCTAGAAGTTAGTTTTGCTCGTGGGGCGAGTGGTTAGTGCCCTGTTGGTTGTCTTTCCTGTTTCCAGGATGTTGAGAGTTGCCCCGTTTGGCATTTGGAGGTTCAGTTTGTGGTGGACCCCTGTTGTTGCCCCGTGAGATTTAGATGTTGTTACTTTAGCGGAGCAAGACAGTGAGTGTATGTGGAGCTCTCTGTCCTTCAGTTTTCTGCTTGTAAGAGCCGTTTCCTCCTGGGAGTTGTCAGATTTCTGCCGTAGTCTTGGAGTTGATGGTAGTGGTGCTAGCAAGAGGGAAAAGTTTGTTGGCTGCTTGGAAGCAGTTGTTTGTCCAGTTAGGCGGACTCTAGGATGGTGTTCTAGAGGCTGCAATAAGGGTTGTTCTGCCTCTTGTGAGTGTTTGGCTAAGGTTTGGTCCTCTTGTTGTTTCAAGAGCTAGTTTGGTTCTAGCTGGAGGGCATTGTCCTGAGGTCTTGTTCCTAGCCAGGAAGTTTGGGAGTTGACCCCTCCCTCGGCGGCTGAGTAAGTTCTGTTAGTTCCGGATTGGTGGTCCGATCGGTTGAGTTTTTCCTTGGGTGTTGCTTCCAAGAGAGTTGGTTGTTGTTGCCTTGGGTTTGAGCAAGTCAGCGAGCGTGTGTGATGTTCGCTGCCCTTCAGAGTTTGCTTGCTAGGAAATCGTTTCCCGTTTAGTAGAAGTCTGCTTAGCTCCTGGGTTGTGTAGTTGATCAGAGTTGCGCAGCGGTTAACCCAGCGAGAGGGTCCCTGCTTTGTGTTGTTAGCAAGCGAAAGTTGTTTGTCCCCGCAAGGGCGGAGGCCAGCCAGTTTAAGAGTTGAGTTGTTGGTTCTTTGGGGATTGAAGATTTCCCTTTCCCCCTAGTCTCTGTGGTGGTTGAGTTGCTCCATGGATGCCAGCCTCGAGTGTTAGCTTTTGAGGTAGTCTTGCTGATTCGTGTTGCTCAGGATCCGTAAGCTTTGAGGTTGTCGATATCTGTTTTCCTTGCAAGGTTTCGAGAGTGGAGCTTCTGGCTGGAAGATGAGTTAGGCCTAAGCTAAAAGGAAGAAATCCTTTGAGTAGCCAGTTGGATTTTAAGAGTTGAGTGGTAGCTTGGAGGCGAGCTTTGCTCGTTATAAGTTTGGGTTGAGTTCTGCTGAGCAAGCCCTTCTCGGGCTTTGTTCCTAATTGTTGTGCGTTCGCAGTTGGCGTTAGCGGAGCCTTGTTTGAGTGAGTTGGCACAGAGGTGTCGTGGCATTGGTTGGTAAATCTGTCGAGCTGCTTTCCTCAAGGTGTTGTGTCGCAGATAGCTGCATGATGGTTTAGTCCTTGCAGTTCGAGATTTCCTTGAGAGGAATGTTGGTTGTTCCTTGCCTGACAGTGTTCTCTTTGGCCAGTTGTTGAAAGGTTTGCGTTTGGCCGATGAGGAGTCCTAGCTTGTTGGTTTGGCCCAGTGGAGCCTGTGCCTGGCCCTTATCTTTTAGAGGTGGTCGTAGCTGAAGTTTCAGCTGGTGTGAGTGTTGTTAGCCATCATGGTGCCCCTTGCCTTTGGTTTGGCGATTTCTCCTTAAGATGGTTGCTTAAGTGTTGTGGTCGCGTTCTAGTTGGAGAAGTTTGCCTTTTTGGATCAGTCGCCAGTTGGTGATTCGATTGGATTTCGTTAAGACTGTAGGCAAGATTTGAGGTTAGCTGGTCTCTTGTGGAGTAAGAGTAGGCCGTTTGGTTTTCTGGAAGCTGGAAGGTTCAGTTGTTTGGCCAACTTGTTGTAGGGTTGAGGCTGCTTGTTAGCAGCTGTGAGCTTCCAGAGGAGTTTTGCCAGTGCGTGGTGTAGAGATTCAGAGCTTGTGGCCAGTCCTCGAGTTTGCTGAGAGTAGCACCGTTTGAGAGTGGTGCGAATTGAGGATGTGGTTTGCCGTCTATTCCCTTCGGAGTTCAGTGTATGCCAGTCTTGGTTGTAGTTGTGGCAGTCTGGATGGCATTGTGGCTTTGAGTTTTGAGAACCAAGAGGGTTTGGTTTCGAAGAAGGTTGGTGTTGTTTTAGCAGAGAAGTTCAGTTGGTTTGGATTCAGTGGAGTTTCCTAGAGCTGTTTCGTCTTAGGACTTTCGAGGACGAAAGTCTTAAAAGAAGGGAGTATTGTAATAGCCCAGTTTTCTACTCTAGTTTTCGAGGTGCCTTCGGGTCAAGATTCGGTTGTTTGGTTGGGTCGTTAGAGCTGTTTTGACCCTTGGGGGTATTTTGGTCTTTTGGCTCCCCGGGCAGGATTTTGTGGATTTTTAGGGCTTCGAGGTCACTCCTGCCTTTGTCGAGGCTTGATTGTTGTTGGTTTCGAGTCCCGAGATGTTTGGGCTAGTCGTTTGGAAGTTCGGTTGTGGTTTGGGTTTTTTGGCAAAGTGATGGTTGGTTGTGTGCTTCCTTTGGGATTCGAACCCGGGCCCTTGGTGTTGATTTGGGAGTTGAATTTAAGTGAGTTTTATTTTTGGAAGAGGTTGCTTCAGTCGGGTCTCGAAGGAGGAAGCCGGGAAATTGGATTTTAAGGTTTTAATTTGGATAAGGATGGAAAATGGAATAAAAGAGATTAAATCCCCATTTTCCTTTTTATTTTCCCATTTTCCCTTTTTCTTGTTTTTTTCAAAATCCCCTTTTCTCTCTCTCTCTCTCTCTCTCTCTCTCTCTCTCTCTCTCTCTCTCTCTCTCTCTCTCTCTCTCTCTCTCTCTCTCTCTCTCTCTCTCCCCAGCCCGAGCCTAGCCCAGCCCGAGCCCCAGCTCGCCCAGGTCGCCCCAGCCCGAGCCTGCTTCGCCTTCGCCCACCAGTCCCAGCCCGAGCCCTCCTAGCTGTCGTCGTCGCCCGGCCCGGCGCGCATGCAATGCCGCTTTTCGTCCGCGCGTCAGCTGCTCGAGATCCGATCCGCCTCGTGCGGATCGAGCGTCTTGTAGTTGCCGCCGCGTCGCGCGCTGCGCGCCGCCCTTGTCTTGTGCCGAAGTCGCGCCGCGCGCCCTCGCCAGCCCGCTCGCGCCGCGCGCACCGCCGCCTCCCTGCGGCTCGCCGCCGCGCGTTAGCGCGTCTGCGCCGGCGCCTGCTCTGCCAAATGCGCCCCATCGCCCGTGTGAGCGCGCCCCATCGCCTAGCTCCCGCTCCCAGCAGCTGCATCGCCCATGCAGCCGGCTCGTTCGCGTGTCAGCCGCGCCTCGTGAGTTGCTCCCGAGATAAGCCCTGTTATTTTATTATATTTAGGCCTATGGATTGTGATTTTTGATGTGTTTGCTAGGTTCGCTTTAGGTTGCTCGGGTTCGATCGCAGCTTAGGTTTCTTGTGTGTTGTTGCCTTCCGGCCAGGTAAGGGTTTCTTACCGAGGTTGTGTGGACCCTGGGAATAATTGATAGTATGCCATATCTTGTGATCGTATGAAATTCTAGTGGATAGGTTATATGTTTTATCTTGCTTCCGTGTTTGTGTTGTAATTGTGTTTCATTATATTAATTCTGAGGCTAGGTCTTTTTATCTTGGCATATTCTTGTTTCTGTTATATTCGATAGTTCCATGTTAGTGCTAGGCGGGTGATCCATAATGTAGGTAAGTCCCCGATGGGCCTTTGCTTGTTCCCTTGTGTGTAAGCCCCCGATGGGCATCATGAGGCTGCTTAAGAGTGTAAGACCTCGATGGGCATCTCAGTTATCCTAGCTTGTGTAAGACCCCGATGGGCATCCTAGATGTGTAAGACCCCGTTGGGCAGCATTGATAGCTAGAGGTGTAAGACCCCGATGGGCATCCGTATGTGTAAGACCCCGATGGGCATCATTGTTTAGCTGGTGTAAGACCCCGATGGGCATCCTAGATGTGTAAGACCCCGTTGGGTAGCATTGATAGCTAGAGGTGTAAGACCCCGATGGGCATCCGTATGTGTAAGACCCCGTTGGGCAGCATTGATAGCTAGAGGTATAAGACCCCGATGGGCATCCGTATGTGTAAGACCCCGATGGGCATCATTGTTTAGAGGTGTAAGACCCCGATGGGCATCTGTATGTGTAAGACCCCGATGGGCATCATTGATTGAGGTGTAAGACCCCGATGGGCATCTGTATGTGTAAGACCCCGAGGGGCATCCTTGTGTGTAAGTCCCCGATGGGCATCATTGTGTCATTGTATCCTAGGTTGTGTAAGACCCCGAGGGGCATCCTTGTGTGTAAGTCCGCGATGGGCATCATTGTGTCATTGTATCCTAGGTTGTGTAAGACCCCGATGGGCATCCAGGTGTAGAACTTAGAATAGGTTGTAGTTGAAAGCCCTTGATAGGGTAGCTCTAGTGTTAGCACATAGCCTAAACCTACCGTTTTGCTCTAAGTCATTGTATGGTTGCATGTCGGTGTGCTAAATGAGATGCTTTCGTATTGTACCCCGGTTGGGGATTCTTACTGAGTAATTCGTTACTCACCCTTATTTCTGTGGTTTTTCCACAGGTAACCATGGTGCGAGACAGGATGGCTGGAGGAGGAGCTGTGATCATGGAAACCCGTTGTTCAACTCTGAGTCTTGTTTAGGTTTATGTTTTAAATGTCCTCTGAATGTATGTAGTTGGGCACGGAGCCCTAGGGTGTTTTCTGAATGTATTTCCGGATTCTAGTATTGTTGTAACTATTGCAAAGCTTGTATGTTTTAAATAAATCTCTGATTAGAGTGAGTTTTGTAAATGTATTTGTCTTGGAACAGGTGCTTGGAAACAGGGACAGGTTTCAGGAATTTTATGTTGACTTTTTAAATGGATGTTTTATGTTTTAGTTTTTGCTTAGAATCCGAACACCATATTGCAAATTTTCTGTAGATTTGAATGCATGCATTGAGGTAACGGCCTATTTTAGAACCCCTTTCGGGTCGGGTCGTTACAAGTTTTCCTGGAGCTGTTTCGTCTTAGGACTTTCTATGACGAAAGTCTTAAAAGGAGGGAGTATTGTAACAGCCCAGTTTCCTATTCCAGTTTTCGAGGTGCCTTCGGGTCAAGATTCGGTTGTTTGGTTGGGTTTTAGAGCCGTTTGGACCCTTGGGGGTATTTTGGTCTTTTGGCTCCCCGGGCAGGATTTGTGGTTTTCAGGGCTTCGAGGTAGCTCCTGCCTTTGTCGAGGCTTGTTTGTTGGTGGCTGCGAGTCTCGAGGTGTTTGGGCTAGTCGGTTGGATGCTCGGTTGTGGTTTGGGCTTTGGCAAAGTATTGGTTGTTGGGTGTTTCCTTT
The DNA here is from genome assembly GCA_036507275.1 of Sicyos edulis. Lineage (NCBI taxonomy): Eukaryota > Viridiplantae > Streptophyta > Magnoliopsida > Cucurbitales > Cucurbitaceae > Sicyos > Sicyos edulis. Next base: position 22,965,627 of record CM071848.1, read on the forward strand.
GGGATTCGAGCCCAGGCCCTTAGTGGTGCTTTGGGAGTTGGATTTAAGTAAGTTTTATTTGTTGGAAAAGATTGCTTCGGACGGGTCTTGGAGGAGGAAGCCGGGAAATGGGATTTTAAGGTTTTAATTGGATAAAATGTGGATAAGGATGGAAAATTGGATAAAATCCCATTTATTTCCTTTTATTTCCCATTTTTCTTTTATTTCCCTTTTTCTTTTATTTTTCCCCAAAATCCATTTTCTCTCTCTCTCTCTCTCTCTCTCTCTCTCTCTCTCTCTCTCTCCCCGAGCCCCCTAGCCCGAGCCCCCTTTTGGTCACCCAACCCAGCCAGCCAGAGCCAGCCGGCTCGCCCAGCCAGCCCGCGCGCCCTCGTCCTGCCCAGGTCGTGCCATCGCCAGCCCCAGCTCGCCCGAGCATCGCCCAGCCCTCGCGCGCCCTCGCCCAGCCCAGCGTCGCACAGCCCCTGCTCGTGTCGCCCGAGCTCGCCCAGGCCGTCGCGTCACCAGCCCGAGCTCACCCAGCTCGTGTCCGTCCGCGCTCGAGTCGCCCAACCTAGAGCTGCGTCGCCCAGTGCTGAGCCCAGTTCGAGTCGCGCGTCCCAGCGCGAGATCGTGCGTCCCCGCGCCCGTGTCGTGCGCCCTCGCCCTGTAGCTTGCCGAGCCGCGCCGCTTCGCCAGCGCCTAGCCGAGCTAGAGCCCGTACCCGCGCGCCCATTGTCGCTCGCGTGCCGCCCGCACGCCTGTCTGCGCCCAGCTCAGCGCCCCAGCGAGCCCCTTGCGACCCCAGCGCGCCCAGCCAGCCCCTTTGGCTGCCTAGCCCGTGCAGCCGGCTCGTTCGCGTGTCAGCCGCGCCTCGTGAGTTTCTCCCGAGCCGAGCCCTGTTTATTTTATTATTATTTAGGCCTATTGTGTGATTATTGATGTGTTTGTTTGGCTCGATATAGGTTGCTCGGGTTCGATCGCAGTTATTTTTATTGTGTGTTGTTGCCTTTCGACCAGGTAAGGATTTCTTACCGGAGTTGTGTGGGCCCTGCGATATTTTCATGATATGCCTTGCTTGTTTGCTGACTTTTATGAGCATGATAGTAATAGAGCTGTTTGATTGAATTCTTGCTACCATGTTTGCCTGATTTTACATGTTAGTGCCATGCTAGGTTTGTTCTGCCAGCATGCTTATGATTCCTGCTTAAGCTCGTAGTATCATGCTAGGTAGTGTGATTAATGTCGGTCTTTGTTTGCTAGCCAGGAATCATTGCTTTTTACTCTGTACTCTTAGATAGAGTTGTAGGGTTTGTCATCATCCAGAGGCTGAGAGCGAACATAACGTATCTTGTCCCCACTGGTCGGGAGTAAAGAGAAGCATTGCTTCAGGGGTTGAGGGCAGACATAACGTACTTTGTCCCCAGTGGTCGGATATTGAGCAAAGCATAACATACCTTGCTTTTTCTCCCCCCTCCCGGCAGCCAATGAGACTTAGCTACCTCATTGGCGTATGCCTAGTTTGTAGCCTGCTAGAGCGAAACCACGCCAGCGGTGTAAGCTCGCCTTGGCGGTTCTTAGCTTCTGTGTCGGTGGATCAGTTTGCCTGAGATGAGCTCAGGGGGCCTCGCGCTCATCGTGATCGGTGACACCGCTTCCGAGTCATAGGCATGTGCACTGCCCGCGTAGTTTGCCCTTAGGCCCCGCATTTACGCCGGTTGCAAGAGCAGCAGCATGCGGTGTCACGCGCCTGCAGCGTTAGTTCTGCTCGGAGAGCTCCCCCGGGCTAATGTCGTGAGTACACCATTCCTTCCGTTAGAGCCTGACTTTGGGTACTCTCCCGTAAGTCCAGTTTAGTGCAAGGGCAAGGAGGCCCTTGAGGACATTCTAGAGATTAGTGTATTCCCCCCGAGTGACAGATACCTCGGTGAGGTCCAGGATTGGTCAGTGTATCCAATCCCTAGGCCGGAAGAAAGAGACTTTCGATGACTCTAGATCTTGTTTTATGAGCTCGTTGAGCCATGATCTGTGTTGGTAGCTGTTTGCTTGCATGCTTTGGTACTAGATGACTGATTATATCGTATTGTACCCCGGTTGGGGATTGTTACTGAGTAATTCGTTACTCACCCTTATTATGTGGTTTTTCCACAGGTAGCCATGGTGCGAGACAGGATGGCTGGAGGAGGAGCTGTGATCATGGAAACCCGTTGTTCAACTCTGAGTCTTATGTTTATGTTATGATTTAAATGTTCTCTGAATGCATGTATTTGGGCACGGAGCCCTAGGGTGTTTTCTGAATGTATTTCCGGATTCTAGCATTGTTGTAAAGTTTGTATGTTTTAAATGAATCTGTGATCAGAGTAAGTTTTGTAAATGTATTTGACTTGGAACAGGTGCTTGGAAATAGGGGACGAGTTCCGAGAAATTGATGTTGATTTTAAATGGATGTTTTATGTTTTAGTTTTTACTTAGAATCCGAACACCGTCTTGCAAATTTTCTGTAGATTTGTAATGCATGCATTGAGGTAACGGCCTATTTTAGAATCGTTTCAGGTCGGGTCGTTACAGACACGTTGAGGGCTTGTCGACTGCCGAGGACAAGGCAATTCCTCGTCATTCCCACGACCGTTGGGGCATTTACTAGTCTGCCACCCTCACCCAAAATTGCACTGGGCTGCCGTTAAGGTTAACTAAACCCTAACGACGGATCAGGGACATAGTACTGCCTCGCACGTCCCTGCCACGGATGCAAGTTAGGTTATGCATCCTCGCTCTGATGATGCTACCTATCAGAACTCTATGCTATAAACAGCTAACAACAATCATACTAACACATGCTCAGAAAAATCTATGAACCTAGCATGGTACTACGAAGCACCTGTCCACTCACATGCTGATAAACATAAACAGGCATACAATCAACTATCACAGAAATATCGCAGGGCCCACACAACTTCGGTAAGAAATCGTTACCTAGGTCGGAGGGTGGAACACACAAGAAAGACCTTAAGCTGCAATCGAACCTAAGCTAGCTATCGAGAACCTAACAAACAAACAGTAAACATCACAATCTATAGGTCTTAGGTAAAATACAAATAGAAACTCAGCTCGGTCGGAAACAACTCACACGGCTCGAGGCTGGCACGCAGACGGACGGCTGTAAGGCACACAGCTCGGTAAGGCTGGGCGAGCGGCGTGCATGCAGTCGCGGATGTGTGGGCATGCAGCTCGGTCGGCTGGGCGTGCGTCTTGGGGCGATCGAGACGAGAAAGGCTATTCTTCTTTGGCGTGGTACGGCTCGGCTCGGCGGTGCGACCGATCTTTGCTGGCGCACAACCGGCGATGTAGCCGCGGTGGTCGGCGAAGTGCGTCTCGGGAGGCTGGAACTCGCACGGCACGGAGGGGCTTTGGAGGAATGGATTTGCGACAAGGGGTTTGGAAAGGAGAAAAGAGATCAAAACATATTTTCCAATTAAACTCACTTAAGTCACGAAAACCAAGGCAACAAAGATAACTTACGGAATGAGTATAAAAAAATACTTGTAGCTTGACTGGAAAAACCTCACTGCTATCTTCCTAGCCACCCTGGCTCAAGCCTTAGTTGCTGCATCTATTTTCTACCAAAAACCCTTATTTTATTTTTGCAACTCTCAACACCCAAACTCAACCAGAATGCAACCAAACCCTAATTTTGAACATCCAAGAATATAAATAGCTGAGAAGACAGAAACGGCCCTAACGGCCTGACCAAATTACCAAAATACCCTTAGGACATACCTGGAAGATCGGGATGAAAACCTGGGCCGTTACAGTATTTCCTCCTTTTAAGACTTTCGTCCCTGAAAGTCCTTAAGACTGGAACAACTCAGGATAGTGCAACGTAACAGCCCAAGTTTTCCTTTCGATTCTCTAGTTACGTTCGGTTGTCTGGCAGTTAGTTGGTTGGGCTGTTAGAGCTTCTTGAGCTTTTAGGGGCAGTTTGGTCATTTGGCCTTCAGGGGTATTTTTGTCATTTACCTTGTCGAGACAGTTCTTACAGTAAGTCAGGGATTTAGGGCTATTTCTGTCATTGTGGCCTCCGGTTATCCTTCGGTTTCAAGTTCCAGGCCAAGAGTTCCATTTATGGAAGTTTGGAGGTCTTCTCGGGTAAATGAAGAAAAATGAAATTAATTTGTGTTGGAGCTAGGATTCGAACCTTGGTGATTTGGAAGTTGGTTTTGAGCCAAGTGTAGAGAAAATAAAATAGTTTCAAAAAGTGCACTTGGTGGGATTTGAAGGTGGGATTTTTGGATGTATTTTATTTTTAAAAAAATAGGGAAAAATGCTTAGGGTTTTGTCTCATTCTCCTTCTCCTTCCTCTTGGCCAACCACCCTAGCTCTCCTTCTCATCTCCTTGGCAGAAACTTCAAGACCCATTGCTCAGGTTCTCAAGATCTTCATTGCTTGCTCACAAGCGTTGCTCCTTAGTTCATCTTCTCCAAGGTAAGTCTTTGCAAAAGCTTTTCTTTTCTCTCCTTCTCCTTTCCTTGGCCGAGACAAGCTCTAACCAAGAGGAGCTTGTGTTTTTCTTCTCCTCTCATTGTACATCCAAGAAGCTTGCTTTGGGTAGGTAAGTTCTTGCTTGTTCTTCCTTGTTGAGTTTGATCTGAGACACTCCTTCTCCAACTTCCATTGTCGAGAGCTTCAAGGTAGGTTTAATGGTGTTCTTGCTTTGATTTAAGTTGTGGTTTGTGTAGATCTAACTTGCTCTTCTTCCATGTGCAAATCCAAGCCCTAGCCGAATCCATCCTTGTTGTGCATCCATCTTGGCCGAGACACCTAGTTCCATTGGGAAGCTTTGCCGAATCCACATAGGTGAGTTGGTAATTTGTTGTGTTTTGTTGCTTGTTGGGTGGAGTGGCCGAGAGATCCATGTGTTGAGGAGGCCGAGAGCTCTATGTGTGTTGTGTGTATGTGTGCTTGCTTCTAGCCGAGACCTAACACTTGTTGGTTGTTGTGTTGTTTTGTGTGCCCTAGCCGAGAGTAAAGAGGAAGAAGATTGATGTTCCCTATTTTGTGGTTTGTGCTACCTTGGCCAAGACCACCCCCTTGGAAGTTGAAGTCTTGCTCGGGTTTTGGGCAACCGTGTGGTGTTCTGCAGCTTAAGGATTATTTCGGGGGTTGGATTCTACTATTGACAGGTAAGGGTTCCTTGTCGGGGTTGTGTGGGCCCTGCGCACCGCAATGATATCTCCTGGTTGTGTGTTGTTCAATATTGAACTGTCAGTGGATAGGTATCTACAGGTTGTCTGGAACATATATATATATTGTTAGTGGATAGGTTTCCTGCAAGTTGTCTGGAACATATATATATATATTGTTAGTGGATAGGTTTTCTGCAGGTTGTTTGGAACATATACATATATATTGTTAGTGGTAGGTTCTTGCAGGTTCCTTGAAGGATATTGTGATGTTAATGATGTATGCTCCAGTTTGTCTTGTGTTTGCCTGTTGACCTGAATTGTATGTTGTTGAATTGTTAGTGGACAGGTTTTCTGCAGGTTGTCTGGAACATATATATATATATTGTTAGTGGAAGTGGATAGGTTTTTTGCAGGTTGTTTGGAACATATATAAATATATTGTTAGTGGTAGGTTCTTGCAGGTTCCCTGAAGGATATTGTGATGTTAATGATGTATGCTCCGATTTGTCCTCTGTTTGCCTGTTGACCTGAATTGTATGTTGTTGAACTGCTAGTGGATAGGTTGCTGCAAGTTGTGTGGAATATATACTGATAGTGATAGGTTCTTGCAGGTACCCTAGAGGATGACTGTACTTGAGCATGTTTAGTTCTGTTGTTTCCTGTTGTATGTGAACTGTTGTGTATGCTGTGCATGTTCTGTGAGTATGTATGAACAAGATGTTTGTAGTTAAGCTTTCCTGAGTTGTTGCTAGGATGTTGGCATGTAAAATGTTGTTCCTGCTTCTGTTGTTCCCTGTTTATCGACTGCCTATTCTGTCTGCATTATAATTCTTGTATCCCAAGCTAGTGTTGGTTAAACTCTATAGACTTTGGTTGTTCTTTATGTTAGAGTCCTTAGGGGGTCCCAAGTGTCAGTTGAGTTGCGTGCTGGCTCGGTTTGCTCAGGACAGCCCAGTGTGTTGTTGTCCCCTGTTAGCCCAGTGTGTTGCTAATGAGGTTGAGCAGGACTGCCCGGTGTGTTGCAGTCCAGGACTAGCCCAATGCGTGTTGTCCCTTGTTGGCCCAGGGTGTGCTGACCAGTTTCTAGGATTGGCCTAGTGTGTTGCTGATCCCGGGTTAGCTCAGTGTGTTGCTACTCGTGTTGCTCCAGGACTAGCCTAGTGTGTTGATGTCCCTTGTTAGCCCAGTGTGTTGCTAATCAGTTCAGTGAGAATCACGCAGGTGTGCAGCGCGATTGAGCCGCCCAGTGGTGTGTTGCTAGCAGACTAGCCTAGTGTGTTGCTGTCCTTAGTTAGCCCAGTGTGTTGCAATTCGTGGTGCTTAGTGTGTTGCAGTAAACGGACTAGCCCAAAGTGTTGCAAAACAAGACTAGCCCAAAGGTTCTGTTGTCCTTAGTTAGCCCAGGGTGTGCTAATCTTGTTTACTGTGCTGTTATAGCTTAAGAATTACTTAAATTGTACTCATGTTAGTTAGCCCAGTGTGTGCTAACCTTGTCTGGCAGTGAGCTTAGACCTTATTGATGTTTATCTGCTATCTTCATAAAGACCGCCATGTTCGAATCGTTGTTTGTATGCTAGGGTGTTAAGTGATTTGTTGTGCGTATTGTACCCCTTTGGGAATCCTTCACGAGTGTGCAATTTGTACTCACCCTTTCTGTGGTTTTCTTCACCAGGTAACTTGGCACACCATCGAGGTGGCTAGAGGAGGGAGCTGGTGGATCATGGGAAGGCCGCTGCATAGTTTGAGTCTTTATAATGCACCTTGAAAGTGTTTTGGGAAAACTTGTATTGTTGAACATGGATTTATGTTATGGTTATTTGCAATGTTTTGTAAACTCTGGCCAGAGGATGTTTATTGTTTTCCTTTGAAGTAATTCCAAACAAGATTTTATGTTTCCATTTTTTTTAATAAAAATGCTCTTTTCCAGCCCTTGAATGATATTCACAGAATTTACATGTTGAGTAAAGGCCATTAGGGCTGTTTAGTGTCGGGTCCTTACATGCAATCTCATCTCGTCCTCCCGTTCCCAAGTAGCCTCCTCAGAACTATGACTACTCCACTGAACCTTTACCAAACGGATCTCTCGGTTACGCAACGTCTTTGTCTCAAATGCTAGAATCCTCACAGGCTTCTCCTCGAAGCTCAAATCCTCATTCAGCTGCAAGGGCTCAACGTCTACAATGTGCGATGGGTCCGGCACATACTGCCTCAACATCTATACGTGAAATACACTGTGCACTGCTGAAACCGACGGAGGTAAGGCTAACCGATATGCAACTCTGCGAATCCTCTCAGGAATCTCAAACGGACCAACAAAATGGGGACTCAACTTCCCCCGCTTACCAAACCTCAACACACCATGCATCGGTGCAACCTTTAAGAACACGTGCTGTCCAACCTCAAACTCCAAGTCTCGACGCCGCACATCGGCGTAACTTTTCTTCCTGCTCTGAGCCGTCAACATACGAGCTCTAATCTTCTGCACTGCACTGTTGGTCAACTGTAGCAACTCAGGACCCAAAACCTGCCTATCTTCAACCTCTTCCCAGAACACAGGAGAACGGCAACGCTTACCATACAAAGCCTCGAATGGAGCCATCTGGATCGTCGACTGATAACTGTTATTATAAGCGAACTCCATCAGATATAGATACTGGTCCCAACTGCCCGGGAAGTCTAACAAGCAAGCTCTCAGCATATCCTCAAGAATCTGGTTCACCCTCTCAGTCTGACCATCAGTCTGAGGGTGAAAAGCTGTGCTGAAACTACATTCTGTGCCTAAGCCATTCTGGAGCGCTCTCCAGAAACGAGAAGTGAACTACGAATCACGGTCCGACACAATCCTCACAGGCACACCATGGTAACGGATAATCTGATCCAAGAACAACTGTGCCCACTGTTCCACGGTATAAGTGTCTCTACCGGGAATGAAGTGTGCACTCTTAGTCAAGTGGTCAACAATCACCCAGATCTGAGTAAACCTCCTCGGTGTCCTTGGTAACCCAGAAATAAAGTCCATAGAGATCTCTTTCCACTTCCACTGAGGCACGCTCAGTGGCTGCAGCAAGCCGGCTGGCTTCTGCCTGGGAGCCTTCACTTGCTGACAAGTGAGGCACCGACTAACAAAATCTGCAACGTCTCTTTTCATGCCCATCCACCAGAAAGTCTGCTTAAGATCCTGATACATCTTGGTACCCTCGGGGTGCCAAGAAAATGGTGAACTTTGGGCCTCTAAAAGCAACTCTGCTTCAATCTGGCAACCTCCGGTACACACAATCGGCCTCTGTAAGTCAACCCACTGTCTGGTGAATACATGAAGTCAAAGTCTCCGTCAGCACTAACTCTGTCAATTAGTCTCTTAAGTGCGGGGTCACTCAGCTGACTATCAATAATCCGCTGTCTGATCGAAGGCTGAACTGTCAACTGAGCTACTCTGGCGGTAACCTCACCCAACAACACTGCAACCCGGCCCGCTCGAACTCTTTTCGCAATCTGTGTTGGGAACTCAACAACACCGCGGAGTGCGATGTCTTCCTACTCAACGCATCAGCCACAACATTGGCTTTACCCAGATGGTACAAAATCTCGCAGTCATAATCTTTCACTAACTCTAACCATCTCCTTTGTCTCATATTCAACTCCTTTTGAGTAAATAGATACTTGAGACTCTGGTGATCAGTAAACATCTAAATCCGCTCTCCGTACAGGTAATGCCTCCAAATCTTCAACGCAAACACTACTGCTGCCAACTCCATATCATGAGTCGGGTAGTTCTGCTCATACGGTTTCAACTGACGGAAAGCATAAGCAATTACCTTCCCGTGCTGCATCAACACACAACCTAACCCAAACTTGGAAGCATCGCTGTAGACTACGAAACCACATGTCCCCTCTAGGACTGCTAACACTGATGCTGAAGTCAAACTGTGCTTAAGCCTGGCAAAGCTCTCATCACACTTACCATCCCAAACAAACTCGACACCCTTCCTCGTCAGACGAGTGAGGGGCGAGGCTATGGCGGAAAAGTCCCTGACGAACCGACGGTAGTAACCTGCCACACCTAGAAAGCTGTGAACCTCGGCAACTGAAGTCGGCTTGGCCCACGAACTCACGACCTCAATCTTCGCGGGGTCCACGGCTATACCATCTCTCGATACTACGTGACCTAGGAAGGCCACCTGCTCTAACCAGAAATCACACTTGGAAAACTTCGCATAAAGCTGGTTTTCCCTCAAAGCTGTCAACACTCGCCTCAAATGCTCTGCATGATCCTCCTTTGTCCTCGAACAGACCAGAATGTCGTCAATGAACACGATGACGAAGCTGTCCAAAAATGATTTGAACACCCTATCCATCATCTCCATGAATCCTGCTGGGGCGTTAGTCAATCCGAAGGACATGGCCACAAACTCGTAGTGACCATATCTAGATTTGAAAGCTGTCTTAGGAATGCCGGCATCCCTGATCCGCAACTGATGGTAACCGGATCTCAAATCTATCTTGGAGAACATGGAAGCTCCCTGAAGCTAGTCAAACAAATCATCACGAGGCAACGGGTACTTATTCTTCACGGTAACCTTATTAAGCTCACAGTAATCTAAACACAAGCGCATCGAACCATCCTTCTTCTTTACAAACAGAACTAGTGCTCCCCACGGGGACACACTCGATCGGATGAACCCTCGATCTAACATCTCCTACAACGGAACCTTAAGTTCCTTTAGCTCTGTTGGCGCCATGCGATACGGAGCCTTCGAGATAGGATAGGGAGGGTCCCTGGCTCGAGCTCGATTGTGAAGTCAACCTCTCTCTTTGGGAGCAACCTCGATAACTCCTCAGGAAATACATCCGCAAACTCCTATACGATCGGTACCTCATCAACAGTCAGCGAGGGGCGGCTCTCCCCAGACAACTTGGCTAGGTAGCCCCAAGCTCCACGAGCTAACAGACGACGAGCTTTCACAGCTGAAACTATCGGCGGGCAAACTCCACCCTGGACTCCACGAAACTTAAAGCTGGGCCGCACAGCGGCCTGAACACTACTTCCTTCCGGTGGCAGTCAATCAACGCGTGGTTAGCAGCTAACCACTCCATGCCAAGTATCACATCAAAGTCGCTCATAGGAAGGACTATGAGCGTAGCTACAAGCAACTCTCCAGATATCTCGATCTGGCCATCCTTAACCTTATCCCTAGCTAACATACTGACTCCCGAAGGAGTTGCAACTGACAACTCAAATCCTAGAGGCTCTAATCTCAAACTAGCATGTTCAGCAAACACAACAGATACAAATGAATGCGTAGAACCAGAATCAAACAAAACAAATGCGTAGTGATCTAAAACAAGTAGTGTACCTGCCATAGCGACATCTATACGCTCGGCCTCCTGTCGGGTCGTAGCAAACACCCGACCTTGCTGCTGTTGCACCGGCTGAGCTGCCATAGCTGGTTGATTACAAAAAATGGGTTAGGTGCCCCTCCTTACCACAACGGTAACAAAGTCTGGTCCCTGCCTAACAAACTTCAGTGTAGGCTCTCCCACAAGTAGCACATGGGGGAATCTGTCTAGGACCACCCTGCTGGTGAGGCTGGAAGCGAGCTGGAGCTCTACGCTAATTCCGATTCTGAAACTGTCGTTGGCGGCACTGGCCGCCTCCTCTAGCATAAAACTTCCTCTTCTGCCCTGCTGAGGGTGGGGCAGGTCGCTAAACTGGAGCGGCGACAAACTGCTCAATCGGGTACTTCCCATTATAAATGGTCGCCAACTGCACTGCCTTAGCATAAGTATCGGGGGAATGTGCCCTGACGTCCTGGGATACACCCTGTCTCAGACCAGAAATGAACTTCTTGATTTTCAGCTCAGGCGTTGTAACGACCCGACCCGAAAGGGTTCGAAAATAGGCCGTTACCTTAATGCATGCATTCAAATCTACAGAAAATTCGCAAGATGGTGTTCGGATTCTAAGTAAAAACTAAAACATAAAACATCCATTTAAAAATCAACATCAATTCACGGAACACATTCTGCTTTCCAAGCACCTGTTCCAAGACAAATACATTTACAAAACTTACTCTGATCAGAGATTTATTTAAAACATACAAACTTCACAATAGTTACAACAATGCTAGAATCCAGAAATACATTCAGAAAACACCCTAGGGCTCTGTGCCCAACTACATGCATTCAGAGGACATTTGAATCATAAACATAAAACTCAGAGTTGAACAATGGGTTTCCATGATCACAGCTCCTCCTCCAGCCATCCTGTCTCGCACCGTGGTTACCTGTGGAAAACCACATAATAAGGGTGAGTAACGAATTACTCAGTAAGAATCCCCAACCGGGGTACAATACGATATACATGGTCATCTAGCAGAAAGGTATGCAAGCTATGAATATAAACACAGAATTAAGCACATAGCTTAGCCCACACTTGGGCCTCGGATGCCAACTCAGGGTCTTAGTCTGGAAATAACTCACCACACAATACGCCCTATACGAGAAACAAGTGCCGGCCTTAGCCTGTCTACTGTCGACGAAAGGTGCACTGGCTCAAGATCCAGAGGAGCTCTCCGGTCGGCGCTATAATGAGCGTTCGCGCGCACCGCGTGCTACTGCAGACTATGGGGGGTGCTGGGTCTAGTGGCAAGCTGCCCATGTCCAGTCACCACGCCTAACTAAATCTCTGGATCGGTGTCACTGACATAGGGGTGTGAAACCTGGACACGTGAACTATGTCAGCCTGATCCACCGCACATGAGGCTAAGACACGGGTCGTGGTAGGCTTACACCAGGAAACCGTCCTTGCCCTATCAGGTGGCAACTCAAGGGCTACCGCCGAAACACGCTGAAGATGTGCCGGCTGTCGGGGACAAGGCAATGCCAAGTCATCATCCCGACTGTTGGGGCATTTAATAGTCTGCCACCCTCACCCAAGATTGCAGGGCCCGCCGTTAGGGTTAGCTAGTCCCTAACGGGATCAGGGACGGAGCACCATCTCGTACGTCCCTGTCGGGGATGCAAGGTTCGTTATGCACCCGGCCCGGATGATGCTATCTACCTGAACTCTAGCCTTTCATAGCAATCAACAAACAATCCAATACGTGCTCAATAAGAATGCAACGAACCTAGCATGGTACTACGAAGCAAGAACAGATACGAGCATGCTAGAAAGGAACAACCTAGCATGGACTAACATGAGAAACAACATAGGAAATCATGCCAGTCGGGAATTCAGAATAGAGCACCTATCATTAAACATGTCAATAAACACAAACAAGCATACAATCAGCAATCACATAATATATCGCAGGGCCCACACAACTCCGGTAAGAAATCCTTACCTGGTCGGAAGGCAAAAACACACAACAAACCTAACTGCGATCGAACCCGAGCAACCTATAGTGAGCCAAACAAACACATCAATAATCACAAAATAGGCCTAAATATAATAAAATAACAGGGCTCGGCTTGGGAGCAACTCACGAGGCGCGGCTGACACGCGAACGAGCCGACTGCACGATCGAGGCAGCTAAAGGGGCTGGCTGGGCGCGCTGGGTTGCGCGCGGACGGGCGCGCGAGCGACACAGGGGCTCGCGGGCGCTAGCTCGGGTAGGCGCTGGCGTGCGGCGCGGCTCGGCACAGGGACGGCGAGCGGGCGCGAGCGACACGACGCCACAGGCTACAGGACGCGCGATCTGGCCGACACGGGCGCGGACAATAAGGGGCGACGCGAGGGCTGGGCGGCCTGGCACTATGCGGGGCAACTCGAGCGCGGACGGACACGACATCAGTGCGGCCCGTGGCGGCGACACCGACATCACGCGGTGAGGGGCTCAGAGCCGGCGCGCTCAGGCTCTCTGCCTAGCTGGGATGGGCGAGTTGGAGGGGCTGGCTCGGGCTAGGTGGGGGCTCGGGGACTGAGAGAGAGAGAGAGAGAGAGAGAGAGAGAGAGAAAAGGGATTTTTGAAAAGAAAAAGGGAAAATGGGAAAATAAAAGAAAAATTGGAATAAAAGGAAATAAATGGGATTTTATCTCCTTTTTTTCCATACTTAACCAAATTAAAACCTTAAAATCCCATTTCTCGGCTTCCTCCTTCGAGACCCGACCGAAGCAATCTTTTCCAATAAATAAAACTCACCTAAATCCAACTCCCAAAGCAACACTAAGGCCCCGAGCTCGAATCCCAAAGGAAGCACGCAACCAACCATCACTTTGCCAAAGCCCAAACCACAACCGAGCTTCCAACCGACTAGCCCAAACACCTCGGGACTCGCAGCCCACAACAAACAAGACTCAACATCTCTGGCTAGGCATACGAGGGCTCAAACTCAAACAACCATGCCTATGGCATCTCATCAAACCGAAGGCTCACAACCTATTCTTGCATCTCCACATGATACTCAACAAAACTCTGGCCGGATCTCTCAACATGCAGCAGCTAGCTCCACTCTAGGAGCTCACCAAGGAAGAGTGCTCAACTCTACCAAACATCTGAGGAAACTGGGCTGTTAAACAACAGCAGGCTTGCAAGGGGGCAAAGATGTCTCTACATCTGCCTCAAGCCACTAACACGGCAACTTGCCAATCAATCGGGCGACTGGTGGAGACTCTGCTAGTCCACCTCTCACAAGGGACTTCCACCACCAACCGTTGTACCAAACAGCACAGGAACGACACACCTCGGCCTCTCAACAGCAGGGCATCCCAACACACGGATGCTAAACTCAAACCTGGCCAACCGCTTTATTACTAGCAGCAGAACTTTCTAAAACATCGAGCTCTACAGGCTTCCACTTGCCAAACTGGGCGCCTCCATCAACGCCAACAAACTCATCTGAATAAACCTGCTGATCATGACCTCCCGGGAACCTTCGAGGCTACAAGAGCTACTGGGGGGAATGCTGAAACAAACTCTGTCAGTTGGGCTATCTGTGCCCGGGACTCCTCACTACGAGCTACAAACTGCGCCTGGGTCTCCGCTCTCTGATAGCTAAAGACCTGCCATCAAATCTCTCATGGCTGGAGCACACTCTGCTCAAGGAGTCTCACTCTTAGGCGTGCTAGCCTCAACCCCCTCCACTAGGCAACTCAACTGCCAGGGCCAAATCTGGCCTGCGGGCCTAACAACCCTGGACGCGGCCTCAACATCAACACGATCAGTCCAACTCTTCGGTCGGACATGCCAAGCGTCATGTTCCTCTGAGTGCGATCAACATACTGGCAATCTGTACAAAGCACATCCACCCTCTCACTAGGGGAAAAGCTGCAACTGGGCCACAAATGGCCTACGGGAGTCTAAGCTCTGCCTCCCTCGGGGACGACGTCCCAGGGGCATCCGAATCTATCTGGATACCTCAGCAAGCTGCTATATAATGCTCACACTGCGGAAAGTTGGCATGATGGCTCTCTAAGCCCAAACCAACAACGAGTCAGAACCAGCTCGTCTCCGCTCCACAACACTACACAAGGCATACACTAGATGAAAAGTATTGTAAATTCTTACCCCTTTCTTTAAAACAGTAAACTTAGGCGTACCTGATGACTGTCGGAGTGCTGATGATCATGGAAAAAATGACCTACAACAAAAGGTCAGTCTACAGAATCTATGACTCAGAGCTCTGCTACCAACTGTAACGACCCGACCCGAAAGGGTTCTAAAATAGGCCGTTACCTCAATGCATGCATTCAAATCTACATAAAATTCGCAAGATGGTGTTCGGATTCTAAGTAAAAACTAAAACATAAAACATCCATTTTAAAATCAACATCAATTCCTGGAACCTGTTCCTGTTTCCAAGCACCTGTTCCAAGACAAATACATTTACAAAACTTACTCTGATCAGAGATTTATTTAAAACATACAAACTTCACAATAGTTACAACAATGCTAGAATCCAGAAATACATTCAGAAAACACTCTAGGGCTCCGTGCCCAACTACATGCATTCATGATCACAGCTCAGAGTTGAACAACGGGTTTCCATGATCACAGCTCCTCCTCCAGCCATCCTGTCTCGCACCATGGTTACCTGTGGAAAACCACATAATAAGGGTGAGTAACGAATTACTCAGTAAGAATCCCCAACCGGGGTACAATACGATATACATGGTCATCTAGCAGAAAGGTATGCAAGCTATGAATATAAACACAGAATAGAGCACATAGCTTAGCCCACACTTGGGCCTCGGATGCCAACTCAGGGTCTTAGTCCGGAAATAACTCACCACACAATACGCCCTATACGACAAACAAGTCCCGGCCTCAACCTGTCTACTGTCGACGAAAGGTGCACTGGCTCAAGATCCCGAGGAGCTCTCCGGTCGGCGCTATAATGAGCGTTCGCGCGCACCGCGTGCTACTGCAGACTATGGGGGGTGCCGGGTCTAGTGGCAAGCTGCCCATGTTCAGTCACCAAGCCTAACTAAATCTCTGGATAGGTGTCACTGACATAGGGGTGTGAGACCTGGACACGTGAACTATGTCAGCCTGAACCACCGCACATGAGGCTAAGGCACGGGTCGTGGTAGGCTTACACCAGGAAACCGTCCTTGCCCTATCAGGTGGCAACTCAAGGGCTACCGCCGAAACACGCTGAGGACGTGCCGGCTGTCGGGGACAAGGCAATGCCAAGTCATCATCCCAACCGTTGGGGCATTTAACGCTGTTAGGGTTAGCTAGTCCCTAACGGGATCAGGGACGGAGCACCATCTCGTACGTCCCTGTCGGGGATGCAAGGTTCGTTAAGCACCCGGCCCGGATGATGCTATCTACCTGAACTCTAACCTGTCATAGCAATCAACAAACAATCCAATACGTGCTCAATAAGAATACAACGAACCTAGCATGGTACTACGAAGCAAGAACAGATACGAGCATGCCAGAAAGGAACATGAGAAACAACATAGGAAATCATGCCAGTCGGGAATTCAGAATAGAGCACCTATCATTAAACATGTCAATAAACACAAACAAGCATACAATCAGAAATCACATAATATATCGCAGGGCCCACACAACTCCGGTAAGAAATCCTTACCTGGTCGAAAGGCAAAAACACACAACAAACCTAACTACGATCGAACCCGAGCAACCTATAGCGAGCCAAACAAACACATCAATAATCACAAAATAGGCCTAAATATAATAAAATAACAGGGCTCAACTCGGGAGCAACTCACGAGGCGCGACTGACACGCGAACGAGCCGACTGCTCGGGCGAGGCCGCTAAAGGGGATGGCTGGGCGCGCTCGGGCGCAGAGCTGGGCCTGGGCGTTGGCGCGGGCGCTGGGCTGCGCGCGGACGGGCGCAAGAGCGACACAGAGGCGCGCGGGCGCAGGCGCTAGCTCAACTGGGCGCTAGCGTGCGGCGCGGCTCGGCAAAGCGCGGGCGCGAGAGACACGACGCCACAGGCTACAGGACGCGCGATCTGGCCGACACGGGCGCGGACGACACGGGCGATGCGAGGGCTGGGCGGCCTGGCACTGTGCCGGCGACTCGAGCGCGGACTGACACGACACTGTGCGGCCGGGCTGGGCGATACAGGCACTACGCGGGCGAGGGGCTCGACAGCTGGGCGAGCAGGCTCGGGCTAGCTAGGCTGGGCGAGCTAGATGGGCTGGCTCGGGCTAGGTGGGGGCTCGGGGACTGAGAGAGAGAGAGAGAGAGAGAGAGAGAGAGAGAGAGAGAGAGAGAAAAGGGATTTTTGAAATGAAAAAGGGAAAATAAAAGAAAAATGGGAATAAAAGAAAATAAATGGGATTTTATCCTTTTTTTTTCATACTTAACCAAATTAAAACCTTAAAATCCCATTTCCCGGCTTCCTCCTTCGAGACCCGACCGAAGAAATCTTTTCCAATAAATAAAACTCACTTAAATCCAACTCCCAAAGCAACACTAAGGGCCCGGGCTCGAATCCCAAAGGAAGCACTCAACCAACCATCACTTTGCCAAAGCCCAAACCACAACCGAGCTTCCAACCGACTAGCCCAAACACCTCGGGACTTGCAGCCCACAACAAACAAGCCTCGACAAAGGCAGGAGCTACCTCGAAGCCCTGAAAACCACAAATCCTACTCGGGGAGCCAAAAGACCAAAATACCCCCAAGGGTCAAAACCGCTCTAATGACCCAACCAAACAACCGAATCTTGACCCGAAGGCACCTCGAAAACTGGAATAGGAAACTGGGTTGTTACAGGCGTGGCTATCAACTGCGGAGCAAAGTATCCATGCTCAAAGAACTTCCTCTCATACTCGTCTATCGAATCAGTTCCCTGCTTCAGGTTCTGGAACAACTCTACCATATTTTCCTGGGCCTCCACTGATATACTTGGCCTTAAACTTTGTCTTAAAGAAATCCCTTGTGGCAGGTGGTGACCCAGCTGGTCTCTCACTCAGAGTGGACTCCCACCACCATCTAGCTGTGCCTTCTAACACATGAGCTGCACAATGCGGTCTTTGGACATCGGGACACACCATAATCAGAAAGGTGTACTTCATATGGGCAATCCATCTGGCTGCTGCTAGTGGATCTCCTAGGGCGTCGAACTTCTCTGGCTTCCACTTCACAAAGTCTTTCAGCCATTTGCCAAGTTCCTCAGCTCTCTGTGTCCCAACTGTCTCTCGTGGGCTTATTGCTTCGTGGAGTGGTGTGGTGCTTGCAGCATTCCTATTTGGAACATCCGAGTCAACTGCTCTATCTGGGCCCAAGACTCTTCCCGCTGTGTAGCCAACATATCCTGGATCTCGGATCTCTAGTCACTCAACAAACTGACCATCATGGCCCTCATGGAATCTGCAAACCCTGCTCTAGGAGCAGTCTCTCGGCGCTCTGTCGCTTCAATGCCTTCTCTAGGAAAAATAGGAGGAGCTGCTGGTGGTACACCATCTGTCTCAGCTTGGGACGATGTCCTAGCGGTATCTGAACCAATCATGATACCCTGACCTACTGCTTTCGAACAACCTCTGCCTGCGCGGGTAGTTGGCATGCTAGCAATCTACACCCAAACCAACAACGAGTCAGAACCTACTCGTCCCCGCTCTACACCACTAAACAAGGCATACACTAGATGTAACAGTATTGTAAATTCTTAACCCTTTTCTAAAACAGTAAACTTAGGCGTACCTGATGACTGTCAAAGTGCTGATGATCATGGAAAAACGACCTACAACAAAAGGTCAGTCTACAGAATCTATAACTCTGAGCTCTGATACCAACTGTAAAGACCCGACCCGAAAGAGGTCCTAACCTAGGCCTTTACCTCAATGCATGCTTTTAAAATGTAAATATCATATGCAAGATTGTTATCCAGATTCTAAATGAAAATAAAAACTTGTAAACATTCATTTTAACAAACAAGCATAAAACGTCCTGAAACCTGTCCCTGTTTCCAAGCACCTGTTCCAAGCTAAATACAGTTTAAAACATACTCTGATTAGAGATTTATTTGAAAACTAACAATCCAAAAATAATTCGATAATGACAGAATCCAGATACAATCCAAAAACGTCCTAAGGGCTCCGTGCCCAACTACATGCATTCAAAGGACAAAGCGTAAACATAAACATAAACATAAACTCAGAGTTCGAAAAGACAGCAGGTTTCCATGATCAGCAGCTTCTCCTTCAGCCATCCTGTCTCGCGCCCTGATTACCTGTGGAAACCACAAAATAAGGGTGAGTAACGAATTACTTAGTAAGAATCTCCAATCGGGGTACAATACGATACAACTGGTCATCTAGCAGAAAGTATGCAAGCTATGAATACAACACAGAAGAGAACACATCACTTTAGTCCATAGATAAATACATCTGATGCCATCTTACAGTCTTACTGCGGGAACTACAACGAATCTCGGTACTCTACGAGAAACTAGTCTCGGCCTCAGCTTTCCTACTACTGTCGATACGAAAGGTGCACTGAACTCAAGATCCCAAGGAGCTCTCCAGTCGGCGCTGTAAAGAGCGTGCGCGTGCACCGCATGCTGCTGCAAACCAGGGAGTTGTTGGGTCTAGGGCATGCTGCCCTGGTCCAGTACGCATGCCTAAAAGAATCTCTGGATCGGTGTCACTGAGTATAGTGGTGTGAGACTAGGACACTATGACTATGTCAGCCTGTACCACCTCACCTGAGGCTAAGGAACCGTCTGTGGTAGGCTTACACCAGGAGCTGGTCCTTGCCCTATCAGGTGGCAATCAAGGGCTACTACCGACACGCTGAGGTCGTGTCGACTGCCGGGGACAAGGCAATGCCTCGTCATTCCCCCGACCGTTGGGGCATTTAACAGTCTGCCACCCTCACCCAAGATTGCCTTTGGTCATCGTTAAGGTTAGCTAAACCCTAACGACGGATCAGGGACGGAGTACTGCCTCGCACGTCCCTGCCACAGATGCAAGTTACGTTATGCATCCTCGCCCGGATGATTCTGCCTATCAGAACTCTGTGGTATAAACAGCTAACAGCAATCATACTAACACATGCTTAGCAGAATCAATGAACCTAGCATGGTACTACGAAGCAAGAACAGATAACGAACATGCAAGAATAGAGAAACCTAGCATGGAACTAACATGATAAATAACACGAGAATCATGCTAGTCGGAATTCAGAACAAAGCACCTATCCACTAACATGTTGATAAACATAAACAGGCATACAATCAACGATCACAGAAATATCGCAGGGCCCACACAACTCCGGTAAGAAATCCTTACCTAGGTCGGAGGGTGGAACACACAACAAAGACCTTAAGCTGCAACCGAACCTGAGCTAGCTATCGAGAACCTAACAAACAAACAGTAAACATCACAATCTATAGGCCTTAGGTAAAATATAAACAAAAACTTGGCTCGGTCGGAAACAACTCACACGGCTCGGGGCTGGCACGCGAACGAACTGCTGCAAGGCACACGGCTCGGCGAGGGACTGCGAACGGGCTGCTCGCGGCGTGTGCGGCAGGGCTCAGCAAGGCGTCGCGGCAGGCGACGGGCGACCGGGGTGTTCTTCGCGACAGGCCGCGATCGGGCGTGGCGCGCAGGTGCGGCGCGTCGCGGCTCGGTCAGCTGAACGTGCATGCGGGGCTGCGATCGCGACAAGGTTGTGCTCGCGTGCGGGGCTGCGATCGCGACAAGGCTGCTGTTGCTCACGTGCGGTGCGGCTCGGTAGGGGCTACTGCTGCGATGGTGCACGGCTGGACGATGGCAGGCGATGCGGCTGTACGGAGCTGGGCGAAGTGCGTCTCTCAACTGCAACCACAACAACAAACACACACAACCACAATCACCTTTCCTCTCCTCTCGGCCAGCAAGAACAAGCAAACAAAACCCTTAGCCAACTGGATTGGCAACAACAACAAGAGGAGGAAATCGAAGCACGAAGAAACACTTACCCGGAAATGATCGATCGAAGCTCTCGGGAGGCTGGAACTCGCACGGCACAGAGAGGCTTTGGAGGAATGGATTTGCGAGAAGGAGTTTGGAAAGGAGAAAAGAGATCAAAACCTATTTTTCAATTAAACTCACTTAAGTCACGAAAACCAAGGCAACCAAGATAACCTGCGGAATGAGTATAAAAAACTACCTATAGCTTGACTGGCAACCTCACTGCTATCTTCCCAGCCACCCTGGCTCAAGCCTCAGCTGTTGCATCTATTTTCTGCCAAAAACCCTTATTTTATTTTTGCAACTCTCAACACCCAAACTCAACTAGAATGCAACCAAACCCTAATTTTGAACATCCAAGAATATAAACAGCTGAGAAGACAGAAACGGCCATAACGACCAAATTACCAAAATACCTTTAGGACATACCTAGAAGACCGGGATGAAAACCTGGGCCGTTACATGATGTGCCTTGTATGTTTGTTTACTGTTATGAGCATGTTAGTGGATAGGATAACTTGTGTTTGACTTATTACTAGCATGTTTGCTTGTTGTACATGTTAGTGCCATGCTAGGTTTGTTCTTCCAACATGTTTATGATTCCTGCTTAAGTTCGTAGTATCATGCTAGGTTATGTGTTTTATGTTGAGAATATATGTTTAGCCAGGAATCGATTACTCTGTACTCTTAGCTAGTATAGTAGGGTTTGTCATCATCCAGAGGCTGAGAGCGGACATAACGTACCTTGTCTCCACCGGTCGGGATCCAGTGCGAAGCATAACATACTTTGCTTCCACCCCGACAGGTGATACGTATTTGCTCCAGAATCAGCATAAGCCTAGTTTGTAGCCTGCTAGAGCGGAACCCTGCCAACGGTGTAAGCCTACCTTGGCCGGTTCAAGCTTCAGGTCGGTGGAACAGGCTGTTACAGATGAGTGTCGAGGGCCTCGCACTACTGTATTCAGTGACACCTCTTCCGAGTCTTAGGCATGCGTACCTGGCCCGCATAGTTTGTCCCTAGGCCCCCACATTTATGTTGGTTATAACAACATGCGGTGTGCGCGGACAAGCGTTAGTCGCCAGTTCGGAGCACTCCCCTGGGCTAATGTTCGTGAATACACCACTTCAATTCCAATTTATAGCCAGACTTCGGGTACTCTCCCGTTAGTCAAGTTTTAGCTAGCCGAGGGTAAGAGGCCCTCGAGGACACCTATTTGGGATTGGTTTTTGAGCTAGTCATATAGCCGAGGGAGAAAGACCCTCGAGGGTGTCTGACATCTATTTGGGATCTGTTTCTGAACTGATCATTTGGCCGAGGGAGAAAGACTCTCGAGGATGTCTTAGGATTGGTTAGGAGAACCAATCATTAGGCCGGAAGTAGGAAAGTTTAGAGGATTCCGGATCTGCCCTGTTAGCTCGTTGAGCAATACTCTGTGTTGGTAACTGTTTGCATGTATACTAGGTTGCTAGATGATTGATGTATCGTATTGTACCCCAGTTGGGGATTCTTACTGAGTATGTTTGTACTCACCCTTATTTCTGTGGTTTTTTCCACCAGGTAACTTGGGACAGCACCGGGACGGCTAGTAGAGAGAGCTGCATGATCATGGGAGCTGCCAGCACTCTGTTGTGTCTTTATCATTGCATTTATTATTCAGCATGTAGTTGGACATGGAGTCCTTAGGGGAACTTGGTGACTTGAGTTGTTTTAAACTATTTGAATGTTTTTAATAAATACTGGCCAGGCATGTTTTATGTTATTGTTTTACCTTATGAAAGTTTGCTGTTTGAGTTTAAATGTTCCCCGCTCTTGATGTTTGAAAAGTTTTAATATGAGCACTAAATCGTTTATAAACATATTTTACTTGCATACTGAGTGAGAACCTAGGTTTAGGACCGTATTTCGAGTCGGGTTCTTACAGTCTTAGCTAACAATTAGCACGTTTTGGGGGTGTGAGTCTGATACCCCATCGCCTACCCAAGCGTCCCCCATTATGTGCAAATTAGAGCATTCAACCCCTAATGCATGTGAAACGCCACGTAATGCATCGACTCTGTGTTCATGCAATATAGTCCATCACGCATCTCTAATCACTTATCACCCTATGCGCTTCCCTACGCATCACAACCTAGCGTTTCCCAAGAGTATTGGAGATGCACGCTGGGCTATGGTGTATGATGAAGTACTACGAGCGGGTGATAGTGTATGCAACATGCACATGGTGGAGATGTGTTATGCAGTGTTGTGTACACTAAAGAGGTTACGTGCAATGAGTTTAAACAAAATAGGTCATGTTCGTGTAAAAGATGGCATGCAACTCGCTACGCGTATGGTGAACAAGTGTGGCATGGGAGTGGTGTGCACGACGTTGTTGTGTGCACAAAGGGCATTAGTAAGTCGGCCTTTACGGGGTGGGGTGTTGCAATGTGGGATGGGACCTGATGGTGGTGGGCGAGAGAAGGGCTTAAGATTAGGGAGGTTATTTTGACACTTTTAACCAGAAGACAACAAGTGATTGTTTGACAAAAACCTAGGCCAACATGGCATTATAAAGGATAGTGAACCTACAAAAATTAGGAAATGCCCTTGATTAGTTAAAAGGCCAAATTACCATTTTTAGCCGAAATGACCATTTTGCCTCTAAAGGCCTAAATGACCAAATTTCCCCTAAGGTCTTATTAGCTCAAAATAAAAAATTAAAAATCAAGGACTTAGGATAAACACCTTGTTCAGCTAGATAAAAATTCGCAAGGTTGCACTAACTCGAATGAAATTCATTTTGTATTCTCTTCTGAGAGAGTGGGAAAAATGATGTCAGATTTATAAGCTTTGAAGATAATGTTTGTGGAATTTGGGTCGTTGTATGATTGTAACAACTTTTCACATAGGGTAGGTTCGTTTTGTTCCTATTTATTTCTCTAGTTTTAAGTTTGTTTTATCATCTCGTTATTTTCCTTTGATTTCTCAATTAATAATTGGTAATTATTGTGGTAATACGAGGAATTTCTTCTCAACATACTGTAATACGTATGTGTTTGATAGTTTTAAAAAAAAAGTATCTCTTTTTGCAACTGGAAAAAATGAACATTTTTGTTGGTAATATGAGAAAGAATTAATTAATAATTAAAAAAATAAATATGATAATTTAGAGGTGGTCCATCGTTTTCTCTATTTTTTCCAACGACTTCCCACAATTTCTCAAAACGTCAACAAAACAATCAGAGCCCAAAAGACTTTCCAATTTACTCTTACTCTTGGGAAATTGTGGTAGGTAGTCTATTATAGGAAAATATTTATAAATCTAGGCAAATTTTATAATAATTGCAATCTTATTTATTTATTTATTATTAATTAAAATGTCATTCTTTTTATCTCCGTTTTACCCTTGTAATTGGCTGGCGGACAAAACAAATTTCCGTATTTTAGGAAAGCCTATATTAGTGGTCTAATTGTAACTAATAGGTGCAATTTGTTTGACTTTTAATTACTTTTTAATTTCAGTTTTTTATTTCCATTGATGAAAAAATAGAAAATAAATTATTTTATCTTTTCAATATTGAAATTACAAGTCTACAAGTATTAATGTACTTAATGTTATTGATATAATTAATAACAACATACTTTTTAAATATTTGTATGTGTTCAATTGATAAATACTCTATTTATTACATTTGTATACTTCTTAAATCAATAAATACTTTATTTATAATAAATAATACAACCATTAATATTATATGAGAAACTTAGAAGATTAGACAAATTCATAAAATAAATACGAATATGGTCACTTTTTGAATAATTTAGCAATTATAGTTATAGGTATTAGTAATACATAATACGTATTTATACACAATAATGCATTAATAATACATAATGTATTAATAATACAGTATAGAACTGTATATATGACTAATTCAAATTTGAAATATTTAATTAGAATAAACCATCCATTTATAATTTTTCTAAAATATTAGTGAAAATAAATGAATTATTTAATATTAAAAGACATTGGAAAATAGTCACATATTTAATGAAATTGATAAACTACTCTCACAAATTAATTACAAATGTAGTCATAATTTTAAAATATTTGCATTGATGGTCATTAATACATTTCAATAGTGTATTACAAATCTTCATTAATACAGTATTATTTTTATTAATACAGTATTATGTATGATTAATACAATATTATTATTATTAATACATGAATCCTTAATACAATATTATTATCATTAATACAGTATTATATATCATTAATACAGTATTATTATCATTAATAAAATATTATTATTATTAATACAATATTATGTATTATTAATATTAATACAATATTATGTATCATTAATATAGTATTCTTATTATTAGTACATGAATTATTAATACGGTACAATATTATTATTATTATTATTACAGTATTATGTATCATTATTACAATATTATATATTATTAATACAATATTATTATTATTATTATTACAGTATTATGTATCATTAATACAATATTATTATTATTGATACAGTATTATAATGTATCATTAATACAATATTATTATCATTAATACAAAATTATTATTATTAATGTAGTATTATGTATTATTGAAACAATATTATTATTAATAACTATGGTTGCTAATTTGTTTAATGGTCATATTTATAATTATTATTTTATGAATTTGATTAATGTTATAAGTTTTCCAATAGTTAAATATTATTATTATTAAACCATTTGTTTAATTATTATTTTATAGGACAAATGGTTTTCATTTATTCAAAAACTACCTTAATAAACCAATGCATAAATGTATTATTAAACACTCATTACGAGTTGTTTCTTCAAGTTTTTTTAGTCAATTTATCTCATACTATTGACAAGAGGCACAAAGGAGAAGAGGAAAGAAATATATTAAAAAGAAAATGAAAGGTAAATGGGCACATGAGTTTCAAAGGGAGTTGAATAACCTCCTTAATTAGAGGAAGATATTTTAGGAATATTGTTTCTTAGAATACGTTGTTAGATTTTGGGAGGAGGGGGTAATAACGTCTTTCAATGACAAAACGAATTTGTTATTTTTAAATAAAAAAATTAGTTATGCTATTTTTTTAACAAATGAACACATTTGTAAATATTTTATTTAGATTGCCTAATCTTGTAAAAAGCCCACTCTTACATTTGAGATGGCCCAGTAATATAAAGTAGCCATTGTAATGGAAGCTAGTGGGCCTATAGAAGCATGGTTCACTTTATAAATAGTTTGAATCCTTTATATCTTGTCGCCATTTTTCTTTAAAATTTCAAATCGCCATAATTCATAAATTGACCTTTACAAAAATCATGAAGCAAATAATTCAATCATAGAAGCCTTTTCCTTCCTTTTCTTGGAGAGTTTGAAGAAATTATCTGTTCAGTATATAACTCTTCAGTATCAGTTAACTAGTTTAAAAGTTTAAATTTTCAATTTGAACTACTAAAATTTGGGAACGTATCAATAAAATTCTAAACTAATACTTATATCCATTTAAAATTTGACATTTTATATATTACTCTATCAATTTGAATTATTCGTTAGATTTCATTTGAAAGATATTAGTTTAATGTGTAAACTCTTAATTGGGGTAGAATTCTAGTTTTTTTTTTCTTTTTTTTGAGATTGGGGTAGAATTCTAGTTACATCTTGTATGATCTAGTAATAAAAAAATTACAGATTCGAATTCCATTGTCCCTATTTATTGTTGAATTTAAAACAAGTTATGATCTCCAAAAAAAAAAATGTTTTGGGTTTGAATCTTCTAGACTCCAAGTGGTTGGATTGAAAAAGCTCTTAATTATAACGATTAAACTTTTGAATAAACAGAGAACACGGTGTATTCATGATCATTGCACCTTCACATCTAGCCACCTCGATATGAATCAGTACTTGGAAAAACATATGGGATAAAGCATAAGTAGTTCACAAACTAGAATAACTTATTCTGATGTTACATGCTTCATGCATGTAGGCCTAACTCGCTAGCCAGTCACAAGTGATAGTGCTAATTGATAGCACTATTTAAGCCTCCAAAACCTTGTAATTTACTTAGAAAATAAGTAAGCAAGCATTGAAAATAGGGAATTCAACTTAAACATCCGCAATTATTCGTACATGCAAGCTAAAAGCAAACACATCAGCAAAACTAAGTTTGTAAGCGCAGAAACTAAGCTAGTAAGCACAAATCTGCTGATGTGTCTTATGTTCGCAGAGAAGCTTTGCAAAGATGGAGCGAATGAGTCAACAAGACAGAAAAGGAAAAAGTTAATTGGCAATCAAAATTACGGAATAAATGGAACCAAGACGGAAATAATTGGCAAATCAAATATTTCCGAAAGACGGTGCAAGGATTGGGTGTGATCGACAAGAAACCCTGGGTGTTATAAATAGCAGATTGATCGAAGAAGAAGGTGTGCTAATTCAGAAAGGAAGCTGTCATTGATAGGTAAATTTCGATGAAAAAGGTTAATGATAAAAATGTGCGTAAATTTCGAAGATGAGCGTGATGAAGTTGAATTGAAAAGGCTTGCTTTTAATGCTAGAACTATGAACTATTTGTATTGTGCTTTAAGTTATGATGAGTTTAATACAGTATCTATGTGTTCTTCGACAAAATAAATTTGGAATATTCTTGAAGTGACATATGAAGCAACAAGTCAAGTCAAAGAAACAAAAAATAGCATGCTTGTTCATAATTATGAATTGTTCAAGATGAATAAAAATGAATCTATTACTGAAATGTGTACTAGAATTACTAACATAAAAAATTCTTTGAAGGGTCTTGGAAAAGATTATAGTACATCTGAAAATGTTAGGAAAATTCTTAGGTGTCTACCTAAGAATTGAGAAGAAAAGGTGACAGCAATTCAAGAAGCAAAAGATCTCACCAAACTCTCTTTGGAGGAACTTATTGGCTCTCTCATGACACATGAGATTACATAAAAGAGAACATGGAAGATCAGTCTAAAAAGAAGAGGAGTATTGCTTTAAAGTTTATAACCTTGGAAGTTGACTCCGAAGATGAAGATATTGTTGATGAAGATGATATTGCATATTTCTCAAGTAAGTATAAGAACTTCATCAAGAGGAAGAAACAATTCAAAAAGAACTTTTCCAACCAAAGAGAATCAAAAGGCAAAAAGAGCAAGAACGATGAGGTAATATGTTATGAATGCAAGAAGCAGGGTCATATAAGAACAGGTCCTCTCCTTAAATCACCCAATAAATTCAAGAAGAAAGCAATGAAGGCTACTTGGGATGATATTGATGAAAGTGAAAGTGGAAGTGATGAAGAAGTAGCAAATTTTTTATTCATGGTTCATAGTGACAAAGGTAATGAACAAGATGATGAGGTACTCTAGAATCCCCTTCTTATAATGAATTTTTTGAACTTTTGAACACGTGAAAAATGACTTAGAAAAGCTTGGATCCAAATATAATGTGCTTAGAAAGAAATATAAAACTCTTACTAGTGAGAATAAGTCTTTACTTGACGAAATTGCTTGTTTAAAATTGAATAAGAGCATGATGCTGTGAAAATTAATGAAATAAATGTCTCTTGTGATCGATGAACATGCTTTTGATTATGATGAGAAAAATTCTTTACTTGATAAAATTAGATTTCTTGAGCAAGATAGTTGTAAAAAATATAATTTAATTAAGTTGGTTAAAGAAAATGAATTAAATAGGTTGCAAGAACTTGATAAGGCTAACGAGTCTATTAAAAAGTTAACCATAGGTTCCCAAAGATTGGATAAAATAATTTAAGTATGCAAGTCTTATGGTGATAAAAGAGGTTTAGGCTACATTGATGAAGTTTCTACTCCTTCAACTTCTAAAATTACTTTTGTTAAAGCATCTCCTCTTGTATCTAAGTTTAATATGGCTAAACTTGTGTCTAAGCATGATAAGTCGAGCTTTGTGCTTATATGTCATTATTGTGGGGTTAAAGGTCATATAAGACCTAAGTGCTTTAAACTAAAATATGCTCATACTACTTCAAGAAGAAAATGTTCTCAAAAAGCAAAGTTTCACAATGATCCAATAAAGAATTTTTCCAATAAAAATATAGTACACAATTTTATTGTAAGAGATAAATCATTGCATAATGTTGTTTGTTTTTCATGTGGCAAGTATGGACATAGAGCTTATTCTTGTTACTTTTTAAATCAAATGTGGTAAATATGAATGTAAAATTAAAATGAATTCCAAAGTCTAAAAATGATAACCTTCTAGGACCCAAACAAGTATAGGTACCAAAGGATCAAACTTGAATATTTTTGTTTTGTAGGTTTGTTTGAAAGCCCTTCAAGAAAAATAAATGGTATTTTGATAGTGGTTGCTCGAGGCACATGATGGGATACCAATCCAAGTTTGTCAATCTTTTGAAAAATGATGGAGGTTTAGTAACTTTTGGTGACAACAATAAAGGAAAAATAATCAGTAAGGGTAATATAGGTAATGCTTCTTCTACCTTTATTAAAAATGTAATTTTAGTTTATGGTTTGAAGCATGATTTACTTAGTATTAGTCAATTATGTGATAAAGGATTTAGAGTTATGTTTGATAAAAAGAATTGTATAATTGAAAATGCTAGTGATAGAAAAGTTTTATTTGTTTGCAATAGAGATGAAAATGTATACACTATTGATTTGAATGATTGTCTTATTAGTGATAAATTTCTTTCGGCTTTGCATAATGATTCTTGGTTATGACATAGAAGATTAGGTCATGCTAGTATGCACTTAATTTCAAACATTTCTAAAATTCCTTAGTTAGAGGTCTTCCCAATATTAAATTTGAAAAAGATAAAGTTTGTGATGCTTGTCAAATGGGTAAGCAAACTAAGTCATCTTTCAAATCTAAAAATGCGATCTCTACATCTAGACCTCTTCAACTATTACACATGGATTTATTTGACCCTTCTAGAATTGCTAGTTTTTGTGGAAATTATTATGCTTTTGTGATAGTTGATGATTTTTCAAGATAAACTTGGGTTTTGATGCTAAAACATAAAGATAATGCTTTGAAACGCTTTGCTAGTGTTGCAAAAAGAGTTCAAAATGAAAAATAATTTCTTATTTCTAAAATTAGGAGTGATCATGGAGGAGAATTTGATAGCATTGGTTTTGAAAACTTTAGTGAAGAAGATGAGTTTTCTCATAACTTCTCTGCTCCAAGAACTCCTAAACAAAATGGTGTAGTTGAAAGGAAAAATTGTACTTTACAACAATATGCTAGATCTATATTGCATGAGTTTAATTTGCTTAAGTATTTTTGGGCGGAACCGCTTGTTATGTTTTAATTAGAGTTTTAATTAGACCTTCTTTAGATAAAACTCCTTATGAGCTTTGACATAACAAAATTTCAAATATTGGGTATTTCAAAGTTTTTGGTTGAAAATGCTTTATTTTGAACAACAAAGAAAAACTTAGAAAGTTTGATTCTAAAATTGATGTTGGTATTTTTCTTGGTTATTCATCTTCTAGGCTTATAGAGTTTTCAATAAGAGAACATAGCTATTGAAGAATCTATGCAAGTTGTCTTTGATGAATCTTGTAAAAATATTTCTAATGAGTCTATATATGATGATGCCTGATAACGCTAAATAATAACGCTATTTAGTCCTTAGAAACGCGTGCTAAATAAAGAAAAGCAAAGCAAACGAACAACGCATTGAGTAAAAGAAGCGCATTACTTGGTCATACATGATAATAGCATCGCATGACGTCACATTTGAGACATATTGATATTTTAGCTAATAAATGCGCGTATAAACGTGGGAATAGGTTAATTAAGCAAAAAGTACTGATGTGTCCTATTTTCCACAGGGAAGCGTTGCACAAGGAATGACTGAACAGAAAAGGAAGGAAATAAAAGAGCAATCAAGTCGTCATACAAAGGGAATAAAAGAAAAGAGAAAAGGAAAGACAATCAACAATCAAATCGAGTAATCAATGGAACCAAAAAGGAAACTCTTAAGGAAGAATCTTCGAGAAGAACGTGGTCGGCAAGAAACTTGTGATGGCTATATAAGGAAGAAGATACGAAGGAGAAAGTGTGCCAGTTTGGAAGGGAAGCTACCTTGGATGAGCATTGAGACGTCGGGGTCTCACTAGAGATCTCGGAGGCCTCCGTTCATCTATTGTCCCTGAAGAATTGCATACCAAAGTGGTACTGCCAATGAGGACACCATTCGCAACTGTGTTGATCCAGTCTTTACACCATAGATAGCTTTTACTTTTATTGTATTTCACATTCTTAAATTTTTAAACACGGCATAGTCGTTTCTTTCTTGAATAAATCTACAAGTATTTTGTTCAGATTTGATCTCCTACAACTTCTATGCGTAGGTTAATTTAAAGAGAG
Organism: Sicyos edulis; assembly: GCA_036507275.1. Classification (NCBI taxonomy): domain Eukaryota; kingdom Viridiplantae; phylum Streptophyta; class Magnoliopsida; order Cucurbitales; family Cucurbitaceae; genus Sicyos; species Sicyos edulis. Next base: position 22,996,567 of record CM071848.1, read on the forward strand.
TTAATAAGTCATATAAACTGGTTATGAATCTAAATCAAGATGTGGGGATTATGAATAAGGGCAGTGGCTGTGTTATTTTTACTTTGAGTTGATTGACAATCCACTTAGACCTGTTTGGCATCTACCTTGGAAAAGGGGATGTTAAGGGGTTAGTCCGTCTATTCTCACTAGGTAGGTTTATGCTTATACTGAGAACTTTTTAGAGGGGAGTTAGTAATAACCTCCTCACTTGCTGCATACGTATGACTAGTGTTTAACAGCAAACCTATGGGCATTATTTCGACAGGTTGCAGCCAAGTATTCCTGAAGGGAGCTTGGAGTTTAGTCTAGCATGTGTTTATTTTTTTGTGACAACTCATCTTGCATAGATACATTATTAGTTTATGTCCTTTAGGTTGCATTTGTCATAGTTTCATATTAGCTTGATTAATTTAAATTTAGGAACTTCGAATGTTGGTGATCTAATTTATACTGTTGAATTTTAATTAAGTATGTGTCAGCTCGTTACCCACGTATGCTAGCCTCCAGCTTTCTCGGAAGAGGAACCTGGCGGAAGACCGATCAGGATACGTTAGTATTGCATGAAGAATCTGTCGTGCTAAGCAATGGGAAGTTACGTAGTAACCCCGCTAACGCATGAGAAACCTGAAGCTTATTTATGTAGAGCTACAGCGGAAGCTAGGCATTGCATTTCACAAATGCGGAAGCATTGTGAGGGTTGGGTAGCATGAATTTCACATCACCAAGAAACTCGTTTGTAGTTAACATAATCTCGAATTAAAACAAGCAATTAGTGTCAGCATTTCCTTTAGCTTTAGTATTAACATTTGCATTAGACTTAGCATAGTGTCTGCATTAGTCTTTTATTATAATGCACAAACCAAACACTCTTCTCAACCAATTCATGTCTTTATTATTTTTTACCTTTAATATGAACCAACCGCTTCAAATTCTCTCTGGGATCGATAAAATTATATACTTATTACTTGCTGCAATTCTCGACCGCGTATACTTGCACGTAAGTGATTCCTACTGCATTCGCATAAGAATTAGTTACTGTTCAATATATTAGTAGTGGAATCGCGAGGTCAATGCCTTAGAAGAAAATTTTGGAGATTTACTTGTTAGTGATAAAGGAAAGGAAATTGCTTCATGTAAAGAAATGAGCTTCAATGATAAGAATGAAGAATGTTCTTCATCTATGCCTAACGAATAGAGGTATGTTTCATCCCATCCCAAAGACTTGATTCTTTGCGATCCCGATCAAGGTATGAAAACTAGTTTCTCTTATAATTTATTTAATCATCTTTCTTTTGTTTCTCAAATTGAACCAAACAGTTTTAAAGATGCCGAAATGATAATTTTTGGACTTTAGCTATGCAAGAAGAGTTAAATCATTTTGAAAGAAATAAAGTTTGGGAATAGTCCCTAGGCCTTCTAATGTTTCTACTATTGAGACTAAATGGGTCTTTAGAAATAAAATGGATAAAAATGGAAATATAATTAGAAATAAAGCTAGACTTGTAGCTCAAGGTTATTGTCAAGAAGAATGTATAGATTTTGGAGAAACTTTTGCACCCGTTGCTAGATTAGAAGCCATTAGAATGTTACTTGCTTTTGCTTCTATAAGAATTTTATCTTGTATCAAATGGATGTAAAAAGTGCATTTTTAAATGGTTTTATTATGGAGGAAGTTTATGTAGAACAACCTCCCGGATTTGAAAGTTTTGATTTGCCTAATCATGTTTATAAGTTGAAAAGGGCTCTCTATGGCTTCAAACAAGCTCCAAGAGCTTGGTATGATAGACTTAGTAACTTTCTTCTTAAAAATGAATTTAAAATGGGTAAACTTGATACTACTCTAGTTATTAAGACTAAAGAAAATGATATGCTTTTAATGCAAATTTATGTAGATGATATTATTTTTTGTTATACTAATCCTTCTATGTGTGAAGAATTTTCTAAATGTATGCATAGTGAGTTTGAAATGAGTATGATGGGAGAACTAAGCTTCTTCCTTTGACTTCAAATCAAACAACTCGAGAATGGTATCTTCATAAATCAAGATAAATACACAGAAGGTTTGCTTAAAAGATTCAAGTTCAATGAAGGTAAAACTGCAAAAACTCCAATGAACACATCTACCAAACTTGACAAGGATGAAAAAGGTAAATGTGTGGACATAAAGGCTTATCGAGGTATGATTGGATCTCTTCTTTATTTAACAACAAGTAGACCCGATATCATGTTTAGTGTATGTCTTTGTGCTAGATTTCAATCTTTTCCTAAGGAATCTAATTTGCATACCGTTAAAAGAATATTTAAATATGTGCTTGGTACTATTGATTTAGGCTTATGGTATCCTAGAAATGTTGAACTTAATTTAGTAGGATAATCCAATGCAGACTTTGCCAAAAGTTTACTTGATCGTAAAAGTACTAGTGGGACGTACCAATTTCTTGGAAGTTCCTTAGTATCTTGATTTAGCAAAAAGTGAAATTCGGTTCCCTTGTCTACTACTGAAGCGAAATATATTATGGTTGCTAGTTGTTGTGCTCAAATCATTTGGATGAAACAAACTTTATGTGATTTTGGGAATGGTGACAAGAAGCGCAGGAAGGCGCCAAACCATAAGGAAAACACGTTTGTAGAATCACGCCAACAAGGATATAATAGAGAATCAATCAAGCAATTAAGTTGGCGTTAATCAAATAAATCACAGTAGAAATCAAACGATTCTGCATTAATGAAGATTTTACAACTCACCTCAACTTGCTGACCAAGTAAATCATCTCTATAAATAGCAAGAGTGAAGATGAGGTTTGGTGAGCTAGTCGGTTGGCCAAAGCCAATCTTAAAGAAAAGCAACTGGTGGTGTTTGTGGAAGCCGATGATAAGGGGACTGCACACTTCACAACCACACCAATTCCAACTTTTTATTGTTTTTCCTAGGAGTGGTTTATACTTTTTATTGCTTTTACAAATTTTTATTGTTCTTTTTAGGAGTAGTAATAAAATTGGCTGATTTTAACTTTCTACTTGTGATTATTGCTATGTTGTGTTATAGGAGTTTTGGATGAGAATTTATTTGTAAGAGCATGATAGGAGTGTAGGTTATCATGTTTTACACTGCTGCATTTTTATTTAATATACATGTGTCGATTAGCTACCCATGCATGGTAACCTGTAGTGAATTGGAAGAGGAACTACAAGATGATCCAATAGAATACAATAGGTTAGATGTAGCACAACTGCATTATTTAGAGTGTTAGGAATGCCCTTACTATCGCTTGCGCGCCCTATGTTAGTATGGAGATTGCAGTGGAAGCTGGATCTGCCTTAAATCATTAAGTGTGAAAGTTACTTTTTAGATTAAGGAATTAAGAGGCTTGATAACTAGTCCCACATTTTTAACATCTTTTACAACTAGTTTCTCAACACTATTCATTGCATTCACGTTTAATTCTTGCTTGAATTAGCATCCATATTTACTTACTGTTAACATTAAAAAATCAAGTACAAAACCAACTCCAATTCCATTTTTACTTTACGCATAACTCTCAACTTAAAGGTACTAGTTCTAGACATCAATCCCTATGGAGAACGATAAAATATAAATACTTATCACTTGCTACATTCTGACCTCGTATGCTTGGGCGTAAGTGATTCGGAGTTACACTTAGCAATAGGTGAGCTCCGAGTTAATTACTTAACATTTATATTAGCACTCGAAAGATCGCAGACCATATTTTTTGTACCGCTGTTGGGAATTTATATTTTAGGGTTAGAATTTTAAATTTGAGAGTAGTTTTATTGCTAAAAAGGCTTAACACTTGTATTATAGGGGAACCGAGATTCAAGATAATACAACCAACAGGGAAAGAAGTCCTAATCACATTACCACAAGCATAAGCATTAAAGATGACATTCAATCACTTTGTGAATCAGCTATGGAACAACATTGTAAACTCTCAACAAACACGTTTTTATCAACAACAAGGCTATGTCATGAGACATACACAACAAACTTTTATTAAGTGTATCATAACTGGGAACAACATATGCAGTTTGGGGGAAGTCATAGCACTATCTTCCAGCATCTCTCAAGTCTACAAGGAAGTTGTAGCAACATGAGCCATACATGGAAAGCTAGGAGTCATGAACCTAGGGGATCAATGTACAATCATGAGAAGTCTTTTGCATACATAACCATGGAAGAAGAAGAATGGCTACGACGGAAGAAATGGATGAGAGAAAATGTTATAATACTAGAACCTCAACAACCCAATCATGAGCAAAAACAACCTCTAGAGGCCAACATGGAGAAAAGTGCAGCTTATAATTTTAATGAAGAATAGACATATTTGAGGGCCGGCATACTTGATGCAGCATCGACCATAGAATTTTTCGATGAAACTGATTCTCATGGAAAGATTTTCAACTGGTTATGACTCTCAAATAGAGTCAGAATTCTGGATTATTTTAGATCATTGTTTGTGGTTATCAATAAGGATTTTATAGGAATGAGGTTAAAATACAGAGGAAAAGGTTTAATATGCTAATGCTTACACATTAGAAGAGTAAATTCCGAGATGTGAATTATAGCGCTTAAATGAATACATTAGTACACTTAACATGTATTTAGCAAGGCATGCACTGACAAACTATTTTGTTGGAATTGGCGCTTACGACGCAATGCGAAGTTGAGATTCAAGACGCGCGAACATGAACAATTATGCTCGAGACTTGCCAATGCACTTCAAGCGAAATAAGGAAAGAATCAATTGGAAGCAAGAAGTTGACTAACCAGCCAATTATGAGGTGGATTGCTGAAATCAAAAGATTCTTGCTTTAGACAAATAAAAACATAATTGGCAAGTTTATACAAGGAAAGATGTTGCGTTGATTGATTTGTGACTATTATCGAATATTCTGAGAATCGATGGAGGAGCCAATAAAAGGCGATCTCTATAATAGGTTAAAGAGAGAGACGTTGAGAAACAAAACTGATATCTTATTATTTTGTTATTTCATTTTTTTTTAGAATGATTTTTGTTATTTCATTTAGTAATACTATTTTATGCATGTTTCATATGTTGTTCGCAGTGTTCTTTAATTGTATGATGAACTAAATTTCTTGAGGCAACGCTAGGAAAAATGGAGTAGTTAGTAGCATGTGTTAGGAAGGAATAAGGGTGGTGTGATTGATGCATGTTATTTAGGAGCTTAAATCTTAATAGTAAGTGTCGACCGGCCATCCACACGCAGTATTAGGTTGTAAATCGAAAAAGGAAATAACCAGAGTCTATTTGCATGTTTAGTAGATTAAAATTAAATCTTTAATTCTTTGAATCGGAGTCTAGGAATAAACGCGTAAGTGCTGCATATGTAGCACCGGTTTAGCAATATGTTAAGTTGCAACGAAAGTTAGACTTGATGCGAAGAGAAGCAAAGTGGAAGTTTGTGAGGCGTAGTATGCCAGTTATCCCTTAACTGCACATTTTTTCATAGAACATTGCTATTGCTTTCCATGAGTATCTCAACTTGGCCTTATATTTCTCAAACTATTTAAACCACTGTTTATCTTTTAGTATTATTATTTGACTAGATGCGACTCCAGTGCTAATATAACTTCTTGTAATTAATTCAAAGTCAACTTATGCTAAGTGTTACTCGAAATCACTTACGCGCAAGTATATGTGGTCGAATATTGCAGTAATTAATAAGTAATAAATTATCGATCCCACTAAGATTGATGTCTAGAGCTAAAATTATTAGGATAAGATTCATGCAGAAAAGTAAAGCATGAGTTGGATAAGTTGTTGTGATTTGTTTTGAAAATGAATGCGTATATAAATATGATGCTAAGACTAAAGTAAATATGATGCAATGAGTAATGATAACTAACAATCCTAGAAGATACTATGCACTCGGGCTAGTCAAAGAGAGTCTTGCTTCCCTAACAAATAAGTATTTTTTAACTTAATGATTTATGGCAAAGCCAGCTTCCGTTGTGAACTCCATACTATTAACAGGGCAACGCAAGCTATTAGTAAAGTTATTCCTAATACTTTAAACGATGAAAACACTTCCTGTAACGACCTAGGTTTTCATCCCCATTCCTAAGGTATGTTTCCCAATTAATTTGGTTGTTTCATTGGGCTGTCAGGGCAATTTTGCTCTTCAGGGGCATTTTGGTACTTTAATCCCTAGGGTCATTCGGTAATTGTTTGAGCTTCACGGCTATTTTCGAATTTACTTAGTTGGGCTGTTTTTGTGGTTTCAGGCTTTCAGGGCCATTGTTGCAGGTTGAAAGGAGAGTTGTTTTTGCAATTTTAGGAGGAAGGAATATTTGGTTAATTAAAGGAAAAATTAAGGAATAGGAAAAAGGGAATTTAGCGTTTTGATCGATCAAAAGCTAGAGAAAACAAATCACTTCTTCTCCTTCTTCTCCCAATCAATCCACCTTTTCCTTCCCATCTCTCATTGCCTAGCCCTTACCGAGCAGCCCTTTCTCCGAGACCACGCCGCATGTAGCAAGCCTGCAATCACATAGCTGCGATCACCCAACCCGCCGATCTGCCAACGCTGAGCCTCACAGTGCAACCTTGTGCAGCGACACGTCCAACCCTTTCACCAACGCCCTTGCTCGTTGTTGCAGCCGCACGCAACCCCCCCCCCCCTTCTGATCGCTGCCGCCTTTCCTCGCTGCACGCATCGTAGCCGCACCGCTTGCCCACGCTGATCACCATCTTTGCCCAGCCCCTCGAGCCCTCGCCTTACCCATAGCTGTCGTGTCGTGTCACAGTCCCAGCAGCATAGCCACGCTTAACTTGCCAGCCTCCTGCATGCAGCCATGTCATAACCTAATCGCCTTCGCCGTGCTGCAAATACATCGAGCAGCCGTGCCTTGTCCTTGCCGTAGCCAAGACCTGGTGTTGTCGAGCCTCCTATTCAATTTTTGGTAACTCTTCCTTTCAAGCCCTGTTGTGTTGGATAGCCTAGATAATAGTTGTATGTTTATTTATTAATTATTATTATTGTTTGCCTAGGTTGGTTATTCATACGTGGTTGGTTTCTACAGCTTAAGAAGCATCGTTTATTGTCTATTCTGTTTATTTCAGGTAAGGGTTCCTTGTAGTGGGTTATGTGGACCCTGCGTGATTCATTAATTGTATGCTTGCTTGCCTGCTTTACTGTTTTACGAGCATGTGTTAGTGGATAGGTTCTCGTGATGCTTAGCCCGTTTTGACTGCATGTTTTATCATGTTATGTTGACATCTTGTGAATGATCCGTTAGGGCCTTGCATGTAGAGCTTTTGTAACCTAAACACGTAGTATCTTGTTAGGGTACCTCTGTTGCATGTTCATTATCTATTGGTTACAGTTTAGAACTTGGTTTTTCCAATCTTAGATAGAGTTTGTTAGGTTTTCCCCACCTGTCGGTACCTGTGAGGATTGATTTTCCGCCCCCGATAGTCGATTGTGGAGTAGCTACCACTCCGATGGAAGCCTAGTCTGGCCTACTAGAGCGGGGACCTTTCCTTGGTGTAAACCTACCTTGGGACGACCTTTAGCTTCAGGCATTGGTGTGAACAGGCTGCCACAGTTGGTTGATGAGGGCCTCCCACCTTCTGTGGATCAGTGGACACCCTTCCGAGTCATAGGCACGTGGACCTGGATCAGTGTAGTTTATGCAGGCCTACATTTGCCCAATCTGCAGCAGCATGCGAAGTGCGTGCACATGCACTTGAGGCTGAGAGGATGGCTCTCTCGGGCTAGTGTCGTCAGTACACCATCCTTGTTAGGTTTAGAGCTAGACGCTTGGGGACTCACCCAAGTTCCAGGATGAGTTAGTGAGCTGATCACTTAGTCGAGAGTTAGAGAATTTCGAGATTTGAGAGTTATATTGATGACTCGAGTTTCTGCCACGTTCTGGTTGGTAAGTTGTTTGACATGTTTGTTATGATGCTAGAAGATGTGGTTTTTGCGTACTGTACCCTGGCTGAGGATTCTTACTAAGTGTTTTTGTACTCACCCTTTTCTATGGTTTTTCCACTAGGTAACTCGGGACAGCACTGGGATGGCTAAAGAAGGTGCTGATTGATTTTGGGAGTCCACTGTCCAACCTATTTTATATTTGAGTTATTGTTTCAACATGTAGGATATATTTTCTTAGATGGGATTTCATGATTTAATAAACTCTGGCCAGAGGCTTTAACAGTTTAAACTTTTATGGTTTTGGATTGCAAACTGTTTCTAGATTAAACAAACATGAATGTTATTTTCGGTCTTCAATTTTTAAATATGGATGTTTTAGTGTATTTAAATTCATGCATGTTGAGTAAGAACTGTTTTTAGGAATATTTTAGATTCAGGTTCTTACACTTCCACACAACCTAACGTAGCATACTGGGTCAACATGCGATTCTTCTTCCTATTCAACGCAAGGTACATGCGTGGGTAGCTCATCGACGCAAATATATATATAAAATAACATGCATCAGTGTAAAACTCGATGACCTACGCTCCTAGCATACTTCTATTCATGAATAATTAACAAAAACTCCTATAACGCAACCATAGAAATAAAGACGAAATAGAGGTTAAATCAGACGATTTTATTACAACTATAAAATGTTTATAACTATAAGCTACTCCTAATAAAACAGTAAATTGAAATTGGTGAGGTTGAAGATGTGCAGTTCTCTTGTCATCGGCTTCTACGAACACCACTATTTCCTTCTCTTCATGATAGGCTTCATGGTCAACTGACCAGCTCACCCTTCTCGACTCCTTGCATTGTTATTTATAGAGTTGATTTACTTGGCTGACAAGTTGAGGTGAGCTATGAAATCTTCATTAATAAAGGATCCCTTGATTTCAGCTGGAATTTATTTGATTGATGTCTACTTAATTACTGATTGATTCTCAATTATTTCCTTATGGCGTGTCTTTTCCGAACGTGTTTTCATTTTGAATTCGCGCCTTCCCAAGCTGTTGGTCATCGTTCGCACTAACTGTCATTTCCGCGGTTTTGCTTCATATGTCTTGCCATTAGCATTGATTAGGCATAGTTTACTCAAGATTTATGCTAAAAATGAAAAACTATGCTTTCAATGCTAAATTATGAATGCATGCGGATTTTCTATGTTCTTTTAGCACATTTCTTCTATTAGAGCTCGTTTTCCCCCTTTAGTTCTAAAATAGTGCAAACTAAAACGGCCTAAAATATGTTGTATTTGAGAGCTATCATTATTCAACCCAAATATCAAAACATCTATGCGTTTACTTATTGTTCAATTCTAAACATTTTCCTTGGATAAATCACTATCCCTGCATATACTTGTGCGAGTGTATAACATTATGCACAAGGCAACCTAGTAGATGCAGGTCAGCTCGCCATGATAAAATGAGAAAAGAGGCCCAAGCTCTGAGGTGCACAAAAGAAATAAAGAGGGAATAAAGGAGACATTTTCAGCAATAGGAGGAAACTATGATAAGGGTCGCCGCCCTAGAAGCTGAGATTCAGGTAAAAGAACATGCAAATTATAAGAGATGCGATATCAGCAGCAGTAGAAGGCTTGGGCATAGTTTTTCGCTCTAGAAGTTGAAGCCATGGAAGAGGTTGTGAAGGGAAAAGAAGACACTTACAAATCTGACACTGGGCAACTTTCTAGTGATGAAAGCCAAATGAGGATGAAAGTCCTTAACAATTCGACAAAGTGAGTAATGAACCTGCATAACCAATTATTATAAATCCGCATCAACCCAACATGGGAGATGTAGAGCCAACTAGTCAAAAGGAAAACAATATTATTGCACTAACCCATGGGCTACTCGTAATGGTACCCATAGTTTTAGGCTATCAGAACCGTATACACAATAGGAATTGATCAGTTGAGAAAGTGACACATGGACAATTCAACCAAACTACAAATCGATACATCACATCATATTAATGCTGATAAGGTTAGGAGGTTCACGCATCAAAGCGCAATATGGGAAAATGCAGAAGAAGGGTATCAAAGATGGCTACAGTCTGAAGATATACAAATGGCCAAAGCAAGGACAATTCACACCAGACGAAATTAGCACAAGGTTTCACCCAGGTCTTGCCCAGCAGCATTCATGCAATGTGAAAATCCGGTGTATTCTGACTTTGTGCAAACATTTTACAACAATGTTTTTTTAGAATATGAAGTTTTTCCATTTATGCAAATTTTCCTTTTTGAATATTTCCTTAGGTATTTAATTTTGTAATTGAGGAAGGGATTGGTACGAATTTTAGAAATAATCGTTGCAGATATTTAAATTCCTTTTGTGATCATTCCATTCCTTATGCAAAGATTTATAAAATCCTTCGAAAGCCTATATAAACCTTGTGTGAGGATGGATCGATTACCACATTTAAGGACTACAAAAAACAAAAAAAATGCAATTCTAGTTACTGACACACATGGCCTCAAGTAGCATGACATCTAATAAAAGCAAGACAATACTTGAGGGATCAACGAGGGACATTCAGTTGTTCCAGTAGCATGCCTTCATGCATTGCTAACAAGGAAAATATTTTGGCAAAACCGAGGATGGCCCGAAGTATTCCTACCAAAAGCAACTCTTAACCAAGTATGCGAGTTGTGATGGTCAGAACTATCAATGCCCACCGAGGATGCAAGACCGGATTTGGTTCGCCAGTTTTATGCAAATCTAAACAGAGAAAAAAAAATTTCTCTTGAGTCTAAGGACATCTGATAGATTGCAGATCCACGCCCCTGAACGAACTTTTCCTACTTCCTGACAAAATCGAGGCAAAACGCCAAAGGCTATTTCAGAAGCTAACTAAGAAGCAGTTGCAGGAATGCGCAAGGAAAATTGGGATAGAAGGCACTAAGTGGAAAAATCAATGGTCGTTTCCAATGGATGGCGTTAAACCATAATTGCAGAGCTGGGTTAAGTTCATAAAAATGCGATCATCCCATCAACTGATGCAAAGATGGGCAGTAAGGAGCAAGCTCTACTACTTTACGCAATTCAGATCGGAAGGCACGTAAATATAGTTAAGATAATAAAAGAACAAATTCAACATTGGGCTTCTGCTAAACATAGGAAGATGTTTTACCTGCACACCATCACGAAATACTTTTTAGAGAAAGGTGTCCAGCCACAGCTGACTGATAGAATCTTGAAGATACACATTAAGCATGTAAAGACCCGACACTAAATGGTCCTAAATGACCCTTACTTAATGATGCGATAATTAAAATAAGGAATTAAGACTGAACTTAAAACTTAGCTTTATAAAATTGAACAATCCCAAATCATCAAAAACTTAAGCATCCAAATTATTTAGCCTCTGGCCAAAGTAATTTTAAAAAAAACATTACAACTTCCAACTAAACGGTTTAAACAAAAGTAAACATGATAAGAAAAGGAGATGCAGCGGCCTTTCCCATGATCAACAACCCCCTGTTGTTGCCCCCGTGAGATTTCGATGTTGTTGCTTTAGCAAAGCAAGACAGCGAGCGTGTGTGGAGCTCTCTGTCCTTCGGTTGTCCGCTTGTGAGAACCGTTTCCTCATAGGAGTTGTCAGGTTACTCCCTTGGTCTTGGAGTTGATGGTAGTGGTACTAGCAAGAGGGAAAAGTTTGTTGGCTACTTGGAAGCAGTTGTTTGTCCAGTTAAGCGAACTCTTGAGTGGTGTTCAGGAAGTTGCAGTAGGGTTGTTCTGCCTCTTGTGAGTGTTGGGCCTAGTTAGCTAAGATACTTTGTGTGTGTTGACCTGGGAGTTGTTGCACCTTTGTAGTTGAGGAACCCCCCTTTCCCAACGGCCTTTCTAGCCACCTCGATGTTGTGCCAAGTTACCTGGTGGAAAAACCACAGAAAGGGTGAGTACAATTGCACTCAGTAAGGATCCTTCAATCGGGGTACAATACGCACAACAAATCCTTTAACATGCTAGCAAACAAGCCTCAAACAATAGCATGGCGTCTCAACAAGTACAAACAGTAGGATGAACAACATCATGGGTCTATGCTCAAAGCTAAACAGGGTTAGCACACACTGAGCTAACAAACAGGAGAAACAGTTAAGTAATCTCAACAGTTATATCTCTACAATAAACAAGGTTAGCACACACTGGGCTAACAAAGGACAACAACACACTGGGCTAGTCCTGGACTGAACACACTGGGCAAGTCCTGCTCATATCTGGTCAGCAACACATTGGGCGCACATGGGACAACAACACAGTGAGCTAGTCCTGAGCAACACGGGCAGCAACACACTGGGCCGATCCTAAAACTGGTCAGCACACACTTGGCCAACAAAAGGACAACACACACTGGGCTAGTCCGGCTCATACCTATCAGCAACACACTGGGATAAGAGGAGACAGCAACACACTAGGCTAGTCTTGAGCAAACCAAGTTAGCATGCAACTCGACTATCACTTCGAACACCCTAATAAACTCTAACACTTTGGGCAGCCTAGAGCTAACAAGGTCCAACATCCAACTAGCTTATAATCAATAGAGTATTTGCAGACATACGGAACAGTTAATAAAACATGAGAGTGCAACAGAAAAGTACAATAAACTAAATGTCAATGTAACGGCCCAGTTTTCTATTTCGGTTTCCCAGGAGTTTTCGGGACATTATGCGGATGTTCGGATGGGCCGTTAGAGCTTCTTAACCTTTAAGGGTATTTTGGTCTTTTTGCCCCCGGTCAGGGTTTTGAGGATTTTCAAGATTTCAGGGCCATTCCTGCCTTTGTCGAAGCTTAATGGTTGTTGGTTGCAAGACCCGAGAGGTTTGGGCAAGTTGTTTGGAAGTTTGGAGGTGTTTTAGAAAATGACAAAATTATTTATAATTTTTGGTGCTTCCATTGGGATTTGAGCCCTTGCCCTAAATGGTCTTTGAGAGTTTGTAGGTAATGAGAGTTTTTATTTTTAAGTAAGTTTGCTTGAGCCGGGTTTTGAAAGTGGATGCTTTGGGAAGGGATTTTAGGCCTTTTAAATTAGAAAAAGGAAGGAAAAATCAAGAAAATCCCTCTTCCCCTTGTTTTGGCAAGATTCTCTCTCTCTCTCTCTCTCTCTCTCCTAGCCGACCTCACCAAGAACCCAAACCCTAGCCGCTAAGCCCAGCCGCCATGCCCAGATCGCACCACCTCTGCATATCCTGTCCGAGCCACCGCACCACCCTGCCCGCCCAACCATGCCCAGATCGCACCAACCCCAGTCGCCTGGCGACCACTCACCCAGCGCTCCCGGACGCCTCAGACGCCCCCATGCCCAGCGCGCCCGATCGCCTTTGCCTCGCCCAGCCAGACGCTGCCGCGCTGTTCCGCACTGACCGCCCGAGCGCGCGCGCGCGCTCCGCTCGTTACCGCCGCCGCGCCTCGCGCCCGCGCGCCCAACCAGCGTGTTCGCTGCTGCTGCGGCCAGCATCTGCGTGCCTGCGTGCGCTTCGTCGCGTCCGCCCGCCAGCGCGCCAAGCTCTGCTCTGTCGCGCGCAGCAGCGCAACCAGCGCCAGCGCCGCCCTTCCCTCGCGCCAGCCAGCACGCCAAAGACGCTCGCCGATAGCGCCAGCGCGCCGATAAGCGCCAGCGCGCCAGCGCCCGATGCAGCGCCAGCGCCAGCAGCCACGCCGCCGCTTGTCCTCGCGACGGACAGCCTGCCTTGCCGTGCGGGTTGGGGCGTGGCCTTGTGTCTTCTCGGTCGGTAATTCCCAGACTTTTTCCTTTGGGCCCTAGGCTATTGGCACTGCTTATTTAATTAGGTTGTTTTTATTAAAATGCTTAGGTTGCTCGGTTTCGCTTTAAAGCTCGAGGGTCATTATTTGATTGTGAAAGTTATTTCCGCTGTTTCAGTAAGGATTCCTTACCGTGGTTGTGTGGACCTGCGATGCTTTCTTGAATGTGCCTTATATGCATGTTTACTTTTATGGACATGATTAGTGGATAGGAATGACTTGTGATTGCACTCCTAATAGCATGTTTGCTTGATTGTACATGTTAGTGCCATGCTAGGATTGTTCTTCCAAAGATGCCCGAGATTCCCGCTTTAAGTTCGTAGTATCATGCTAGGTTATGTATGATTGATGATGATTATGTAAGTTTAGCCAGAATCGTTTACTCTATACTCTAGCTAGTGTGTTAGGGCTTTGTCATCATCTAGAGGCCGAGAGCGGACATAACGTACCTTGTCCCCACCGGTCGGGAGTAGAGCGAAGCATAACGTACATTGCTTCCCCGGCACCGATGTGGATTTAGCTACCGATCGGCATAAGCCTAGTTTGTAGCTCGCTAGAGCGGAACCACGCCAACGGTGTAAGCTGCCTTGGCCGGTTCTTAGCTTCGTGTCGGTGGTACAGTTTGCATGAGATGAGTGCCGAGGGCCTCGCACTCATCGTGTTCGGTGACACCGCTTCCGAGTCTTTAGGCATGCGTGCACGCCCGCGTAGTTTGTACTTAGGCCCCCACATTTACGCCGGTTGCGGCGAATGCGGTGTGCGCGCGCTACACGCTGCGTTAGTCGCCGGTTCGGAGAGCTCCCGGGCTAATGTTCGTGAGTACACCGCTTCCTTCCTCGCTTAGAGCCGGACTTGGGTACCCTCCCGATAGTCCGGACTTATAGCGAGGGTAAGAGGCCCTTGAGGACACCCATTGGGATTGGCTTTTGAGTGATCATATGGTCGAGGAGAAAGACCCTCGAGGGTGTCGGACATCTTTGGGATCGGTTTTTGAGTGATCAATTGGCCGAGGGAGAAAGACCCTCGGAGATGTCCTGGGATTGGTTATGAGAGCCAATCATTAGGCCTAAGTAGGAGACTTCCGAGGATTCCAGATTCTGCCTTGTAAGCTCGTTGAGCTATGATCTGTGTTGGTAATCGCTTGCATGTATACTAGGGTGCTAGATGATTGATGTATCGTATTGTACCCCGGTTGGGGATTCTTCTTGAGTATGTTTATACTCACCCTTATTTCTCGTGGTTTTCCACCAGTAACTAGGGACAAAGACCGGACGGCTAGCGGAGGGAGCCGAATGATCATGGGAGCCGCCGACACTCTGTCTTTGTTGTTTGCATATTGTTCAGCATGTAGATGGACAGGAGTCCTAGGGGAAACATTATTAAAAGTTGTTTGAACTGTTTTGAATGTTTTATATATAAACTGGCCAGGCTTGTTTTACTTCGTTGGTTTTTCTTAAACAAAATCGTGATTATGTTTTAAGCATTCCCGCTTTCTAAATGTTTTGAAAGGTTTTAAATATGAGCACTAAACCGCTTGACGAAGTATTTTAACTTGCATGCTGAGTGAGAACCTAGGTTTAGGACCGTATTTTGGGTCGGGTTCTTACAGTCAAGCCCTAGCAAA
This sequence comes from Sicyos edulis, assembly GCA_036507275.1. Classification (NCBI taxonomy): domain Eukaryota; kingdom Viridiplantae; phylum Streptophyta; class Magnoliopsida; order Cucurbitales; family Cucurbitaceae; genus Sicyos; species Sicyos edulis. The sequence goes on from CM071848.1 coordinate 23,011,943, forward strand.
CAGCACGAGCATAAACACAATATTAAGGAAATAGGTCATACAACATGCAAGATCAGATCAACAGACAAACAGGAATTAAACATAACTAAAAATAGAGCAGCATCCAGGAAACCTGCAAGAACCTATCCACTAGCAATATAATCCAGACAACCTGCAGAAACCTATCCCTTAATAGTACAACATATAAACAAACAACCAGAAGTTATCATTGTAATGCGCAGGGTCCACACAGCCCTGGCAAGGAACCCTTACCTGTCAAACAAGCAGAACCTAACAATATAGAGTGCTCCTTGAGCTATAGATCACTAAACTAGCTAACCTAACAACAAGCCAACAACAGTTAATAACCAATGCAAAAAAGACTAAACACCAAACCGAAATAGGGGCTAGGGCTTTACCGAAATCCGAACAAACACCAACTCCCCAAAAGTGGTCTCGGCCGAGGCAAGCTAGTCCACACAACAAGCAACTTCAAAGTTCGCTCCTACCAATCTCGGCTAGGGCATCACAAACAACACAAACTACAAGTTAGTCTCGGTTACACCTCAACACACAACCAATACATTACCATGTAGCTCTTGGCCACCATGAAGCTCTCAGGTAGCACAACACAACCAACAACAACCCAACTCACCTTGATGCTCTCGGCAAGAAAGAAGCACAATGATGGTCTCGACTAGCACCTCCAACAAGCACCCAAGGATTTTCGGCTAGGCTAGGCTTGCACAACAAGGGAAAAAGCTTTGGTTAGAACACACTCCAACCAATCTAGTTGGTTTTCGGCTAGATCTACACATCCACACAACAAACACTCACTTTGTAGATCTCGGTAATGATGGCTAGAGAAAGGAGCTCTCGAATTTTCACAAACAAGAAAAAGAGTTCAAGAAGATGAGCTTGGCAAAGGAGATCTTCGATCCAAGCAACAAGAAGAGGATTTTCGAATCCAAGTTGGCAAGGAGATCTCGGATCTAGGCTTGAAGATGGTGAATGGCTAGATCTAGTGTGGAACAACAACAAGGAGAAGAAGAGCTTCTCGGATCTATGCTTGCAAGAGGAGAAGAAGTTTGGAAGAGGATGGAGCTTGAGGGCTTGGAGATTTGGCCAAGGGAGAATAAAGAAGAAGGAGAAGAGAAATGGGGAGGGTGTGGTCGGCTAGGGCAAAGGGGAAAGGGAAATAAATTTATTTTTCTCTTTTTCTCGTTTTAAAATCCAACTTTTAACCTCCTTTTGTCAAGTGTTAAATGAGGTTCCCCCTTCAAGTCCCAACTTTAACACTTTTTAAAACTATTTTCAATTTAACCCCGGAAGACCTCCAAAACTCTCCAAACAACTTCTTAACCTAGAACCTGAAACCGAAACACAATTAACAACTCAACACAAGTCTGGACAAACAACTGAAGCCCTAGATAATTATTAAAATACCGCTTAAGGCCAAATGACCAAAATGACCCTAGAAGCTCAAACAACCCTAACAACCCAAACAACAACTGAATAATTAACCGAACGTACTTGGAGAACCGGGAAGAAAACTTAGGTTGTTACAAAGCATCAGGAGGAGGCTTGTAACGGCCCAGGTTTTCATCCCGGTCTTCCAGGTATGCCCTAGGGGTATTTTGGTAATTTGGTCGGGCCGTTTATGTCCTTTTTCAGTTGCTAAAATTATTGGATGGTCTTAAGAAGGATTTTGATGCTTTGTGGATGTATTTGGGAATGGAGAGTTGCAAAAGAAAAAATAAGGATTAAATGGTGTGTTTGTTGGGATTCGAACCCGGGGTGCTAGGAAGTCAAGTGGGTGGTGTGGCCAGTTGAGCCACAGGAGGATCTTGTTGCTCTTTCCGCGGCATATCTTGGTTAGCCTTGTGTCCTCTGGGTTTTGGTGTATTTGATTAAGTAGGGGTTTTGGTGTTTCTTCTCCAAAATCACCATTGCTGCCCCAAGCTTCTTCTCCCAAGCCCCTTGCGTGTGTCTTCTCCCGAGAGCCCCACCGACCTTCGTCCCGGCCAGCCAAGCAACCCACCGAGGCAAAATTTCAGCCAGATCGCACCAAAGAAATTTCGTCGCCGCAGCAGTGTCTGCCGCAGCCAGCAGCCAGCGCCAGACGTCCAAAGAAGTCGCGTTGCTCGAGCTCGCTCGCGACGCCCAGCAGCGCCGCACGCCCACCGTCGCAGCCCAGCAGCGCCGCACGCCCGCGTTTGCCTCATCGCGCGCACGAGACGCCATCGCCCAGCCGAGCTCGCGCTCGAGTTCGCCCGTCCGCGTCTGCGCCCGCGCGCCCTTGTCTCGCCTGCAGCTCTTCCGCGCCCCAGCGCCCGTGCCAACACGCCCGGCCGCAGCCCACTGCCGCCATCATCGCCTATCTCAGGCCCAAAGCCGCAAGCCCCCCGTGCGCTTTGTCCGTCCGTCGCGTCGGCCAGCACAAGCGTGAGTTGCTCCTTTAGCCGAGCCCTATTTATTTTATTATATTTAGGCCTATGGATTGTGATAATTATTGTGTTTGTTAGGTTCTTTTTAGCTAGCTCGGGATCGATCGCAGCTTAGGATTCTTGTGTGTAGTTGCCTTCCGACCAGGTAAGGATTTCTTACCGAAGTTGTGTGGGCCCTGCGATATTATATGTGATTGTTGTTTGTATGCTTGTTGTGTTTATCAGCATGTTTAGTGATAGGTGCTCTATTCTGAATTCCCGACTTGCATGATTTCTTATGTTGTTTCTCATGTTAGTCCATGCTAGGTTGTTCCGTTCTGGCATGCTCGTTATCTGTTCTTACTTCATAGTATCATGCTAGGTTCGTTGTATCTGTTGAGCACGTATTGGATTGTTTGCTGTTGATGTTATAGTTTAGAGTTCAGATAGGTAGCATCATCCGGGCCAGGATGCATAAAGTACCTAGCATCCACGGCAGGGACGTACGAGGCAGTACTCCGTCCCTGGACCCCGTTTGGGTTTAGCTAACCCTACCGGTAGGCCCTGCAATCTTTGGTGAGGGTGGCAGACTGTTAAATGCCCCAACGGTAGGGATGATGACATGGCATTGCCTTGTCCCCTACAGCCGGCATGTCCTCAGCGTGTTCGGCAGTAGCCCTTGATTGCCACCTGATAGGGTAAGGACGGCTTCCTGGTGTAAGCCTACCACGACCGGTTCCTTAGCCTCAGGTGCGGTAGTTCAGGCTGACATAGTTCACGTGTCCAGGTCTCACACCCCTATGTCAGTGACACCGATCCAGAGATTTAGTTAGGCATGGTGATCGAACTCGGGCGGCTTGCCACTAGACCCGGCACTTCCCATGGTTTGCAGTAGCATGCGGTGCGCGCGCATACGCTCATTATAGCGCCGATCGAGAGCTCCTCGGGATCGTGAGCCAGTGCACCTTTCGTGACGACGATGAGAGATGGCCGAGGCCGAGACTTGTTTCTCGTATAGGATCGTATTATGAGGTGGATTATTCCAGAGTAAGACCCTGAGTTGGCATCCGAAGTTTATGTGTGGACTTAAGCTATGTGCTCTCTTCTGTGTTTATATTCATAGCTTGCATACCTTTCTGCTAGATGACCATGTATATCGTATTGTACCCCTTTGGGGATTCTTCTCTTACTGAGTAATTCGTTACTCACCCTTATTTTGTGGTTTTCCACAGGTAACCATGGTGCGAGACAGGATGGCTGGAGGAGGAGCTGTGATCATGGAAACCCGTTGTTCGAACTCTGAGTTTATGTCTATGATTCTTTGTGTTTTATTTTCCTCTGAATGCATGTAGTTGGGCACGGAGCCCTAGGTTGTTTTCTGACTGTTTCCCGGATTCTAGCACTGTTGTAACTATTGGAAAGTTTTGGATGTTTTAAATAAATCTCTGATCAGAGTGAGTTTTGGAAATGTATTTGTCTTTGAACAGGTGCTTGGAAACAGGGACAGGTTTCAGGAATTCTATAACTGTGTTTGTTTTAAATGGTTGTTTGCATGTTTTAGTTTTCACTTAGAATCCGAAAACCATTCTTGCATATTGTCTTTATGTTTTGAACACATGCATTGAGGTAAAGGCCTATTTTAGAACCCCATTCGGGTCGGGTCTTTACAAGGCTGGAAATCAGAGGTACAAAGAACAAGGGTAGAAATTCGATGAATTTCTAGCCCATGAAAACCTGATTAAACACCTTGAATTACTATTCACAAATTTGCAAAACTTTTGGGAATATGCGAATAAGAGAAACGAAGTCATATTAAAGGTAGTCGAGACACTAAAAGAGTACTCCGAATGGCCTTAATTCCCAAAATAGTTACTCAATTCTAAGCAAGGAGATCACAACGGCAATACAGGCACTTTGATAGAAGTCCCGCTCTTTTATCTTCTATTAACGCGTTTATTTTTCTTTTCTACATGCATATCATTCGTATTCACAATTTAATTTTTAGGGACATGCATTTCCTAATGCAACTTGTCTATTTCCATTTATTAGTTATTAGAATCAACATTTTCCTTGAAAACTTAGCGCTAGCATTATTATCGCAAATCTAAAAATTAGTATTAAATTTTCTTTCAGTTAGAAGAATTCTTAAATTCCCCTAGATTCAAACTTAGCATTAGAACAATATCTATCATAAATGTCAGAAAGAACCAAAATTGTGAGGAAATCTTAGAGCTTAAGATAGATTATTGCAATCAAGGAAATAACTAAGTTTGGGGTAACTAAGCCTCACCTTCATTGAGGACAATGAAGCCTTTAAGTTTGAGGTTGAGGGATGCCCGAAGAGTGATTTGCTGATATAAAAAAGAGCAAAAGAGAGGAAAATGCAGTAAAGAGAGGAAATATTTTAGTTTAAAAAAAATTGAGTGTATAAAATAAAGATCAACTTACTCTGGCAAAATAAAAAGGCAAAAGAAGTGTGTATTAGCCTAAGGCAAAAACTTTAAGTATTCCGTTGTCTACGAATAAGTGCAAGCGATCCATCCTGATAACTAAAGAATTTAGTAGATATGAGTGCAACCCGAAAGGAATGCGAAACACATAGCTAAAATCCTTGACGAATATAACGGCCTTTATAAATACCTTATGCAGAGTAAGTTAGGTAAACTTAGTTGTAGAAGTGATTGCGTAAAATAGATTAAGCGAAGAGAAATAATTGTGATGAGGAACAATCTGCCAGTCATGGTAGGGAAGACTCTAAGGCAAAACCTGACTCTTTTGGAAGGTTTGAAAACTGAAAAAAAGAAAGATATTTGATGCTAAGATTATGAGGTGCGATAAGACTTGATAGAGTTAATCTCGAGACGAAATGTCGATTTAGTTGAATGAGGATAACTGATAGGTAGACTATGCATTACTTGGGACAAGCAATGATTTAAGTTTGGGGGTGTGACAACTCTTAAATAGAGCACATTTTAAGCTATTCTATTTGGCATTATTTTAAAGTTCAAAGGAAATAAGTGGGCCATAATATGTAAATTGCGAATAAAAACTACTAGAAGTTGCATGCATTCATGAATTAGCATTAGAAGCACAATTTTGTAGTTTTAGCATAAATATTGAATAAACTATGTTAAATTAGTGCTTAATGCATGAAATACATAGCTTAAGCACGGGAAGGACAAATCAGCACGAATGGTGACAAGCAGCGCAGGAAGGTGCCAAACCATAAGGCAAAGATGTATGTAGAATCACGCCAACAAGGAAATAACTGAGAATGAATCAAGCAATTAAGTTGGTGTCAATAAAATAAATCCCAGCAGAAATCAAATGATCGTGCATTAATGAAGATTTTGCAACTCACTTCAACTTGCTGACTAAGCATATCATCTCTATAAATAGCAAGAGGGAAGTCGAAGTTCGGTGAGCTGGTCGGTAGGCCAAAGGCAATCTTAAGGAAAAGCAACTGGTGGTATTTGTGGAAGCCGATGACAAGGGGACTGCGCACTTCACAACCGCACCAATTCCAACTTTTTATTGTTTTTCTTAGGACTAGTTTATCGCTGTGAACATTTAGTAGTAGTAATAAAATTGGCTGATTTTAGCTTTCTACTTGTGTTTATTTCTATGCTGTGTTATAAGAGTTTTGGATAAGAATTTATTTGTAAAAGCATGATAGGTGTGTAAGTTATCATGTTTTACACTACTGCGTTTCTATTTAATATACATGCGTCGATTAGCTACCCACGCATGCTAACCTGTAGTGAATTGGAAGAGGAACTGCAGGATGATCCAATAGGTTACAATAGGTTAGATGTAGCGCAATTGCATTATTTAGAGTATTAGGAATAACCTTACTATAGCTTGTGCGCCCTGAGTTAGTATGGAGATTGCAGCAGAAGTTGGATCTGCCTTGAATCATTAAGTGCAGAAGTTACTTTTTAGATTAGGGAAGTCAGAGGATTGATAACTAGTCTCGCATTTTTAACATCTTTTACAACTACTTTCTCAATACTACTCATTGCATTCATGTTTAATTGTTGCTTGCATTAACATCCATATTTACTTTCTATTACCATTCAAAAATCAAGTACAAAACCAACTCCAATTCCATTTTCACTTTACGCATTACTCTCAACTTAAAGATACTAGTTCTAGACATCAATCCCTGTGGAGAACGATAAATATAAATATTTATCACTTGTTGCATTCTGACCACGTATACTTGCGCATAAGTGATTCCGAGTTACTCTTAGCCATAGGTTAGCTCCGAGTTAATTATCGAACATTTATATTAGCACTCGAAAGATCGCAAACCACTAACACCTCCACATTGCGTACTACAGATCTCGGTGGGTCTCGAACTTTAGCTTGATTCTGTAGAATGTTGGGTTGGAGATTAAGATCCATCCTTTTTTCTACTATTTCACCCTTTTTGTTCTTATGCACTAGTTGTACTGGTAGTGGACAAAGCGAAGCGATTGATCACTTAACAATAAAAACTATTCCAAAATTAACCATACTAATTGTAAATTATAACAATCCCCAACAACCCCATACAAAACTTGATGCAGTGTTTAGGTTACTTGGTTACTGAACATATTTATAACTACATTGTGCAAGTATATATGCAGCCTATAGTAGTCAGGTGATAAGAATTTTTATATCGTTCTTCGCAGGGATTGTATGATTTACGATTAAAGTTATTAACTTGGAAATCAAATGCAGGAAAATAAGGTAACTGTGGTTGGTTGGTTTGGAGGTCCTTCGCATTCAATCAAAAGTAAATTAAAACGATCAAAGAAATAGTTAATAGAGATAAAGACTCTAGTTAAGGTAATTAGAGGAAGCGTCAAAAAATCCTATGGGCAGCTAATTATTGAGTAGTAAATGTCATACTTCACTTGTTGTGAATGTTTTCTTCCATATTCATTCATACTAACTCCAACTTCTGTTGCAAGTCAACGTAGCTTTCTAAACAATGCTTCATGCAATAGTGGGATGGTTATCCCTAAACTCTCCTTAAATACGAAATAGTTCTCATGTAACCTAACGAACATGAAAGTAAATATTAAGTTATTCTCTTTTCTGTGGAAAACAACAAACAAACTTATGTGGATGGTCGATGTACACTTATTATAAATTAGGCTCAACCATCATGCATCATTTACAACTCCCTTGTACTCCTAGTACATATTTTTTATAATCCTATTTCCTTAACCTTCGCCTAGCGGATTTAGTTCATCTCTGACTTGGGTAAAACATGATAGACGTAAATAATGTGTAAGACATTGTGCAAGCATAATTGACAAGATAAATTCGGGGAAAATAGTAATAATAATGGAAGTTTAAAAACAAAACGGTGAATTTTTCACCGTGGGGAACCCGATCCTTGCCAATTTCTCTCGGTGAATCCCCGTCCCCATACCCGCGAAAAAATAAATGGTGAATTTCGTGGGGACGGGGAAGACATTCCCCTACCCCGCCCCACCCCGTGGACATCTCTATTCATCATCATTCTATATGCAGAGGCTTCTAGGGTTAAGGCTTAATATATGATCTATAGATATTTGGCGCGAAATTCCTAATTTTTTTTCCATTTTGTATAACATGTCCCGCTAGAATCTATGACTAAATGCATACCACATCACTTTTCTAGTTATCTTCTCCTTGGAATGCGAAGCGAACCTTTTCTTTCTAGTGAAAATACTAATAGATTTAGCAGGAATCTACAATTTGAGCATTTTTAACAATGATTACTTCGACATTAAACTTTTTCCTTTAAGAACCTTGATTTTTCCCTATGTTTCCATTTCATATTGAGAATGTGTACACCATTGCATTTATAAGAAAAAAAAAATCGAACTTAATGTCATTCTAAGTCTAAAATGTATTATATATATGCCCAATAACTTAAAGTTCTATCAAGATAAAAGCCTAAATAACTCTGTAATTGAGAGTTATCACCAGTAAAGCTGAGAAATGCAAGATCCGTCAAAAATCGAGGCCAACCAGTAACACACAACACCAAAAGACGTCAGTCCAAGGCTCTAACTAAAAAGAAACCTACCTCCCCAACCACTACAAGATGAAAAGAAACCTACCACTACCAGAATCCAAGAGAGACTCGCAGAGACCTTGCCTCCATTGGCATCGCGAAATGAATGAAAATAACACGGCCAGAAAAAGAAGCCCTCGCGAACCCCTGCTGCCTCACCCACTGCCAATAAAATATTGCACCGCCTCCAAAAAACCATAACTCCCATGAGAAACCTCAACTCTAAAGTAGAGAGAGAACCTCGTAGGTGGAGAGATTTTTCTTATTGTAACTATGGTTTTTCCTTCATATTTATGCAATTGAGTTGTGAAAAGATGGTTAAAAATTATTATTAAAAAAAATTATGTCTCGTCAAATCATTAATTATATATTAACACTTTTAATTCAATATATATAATTCATTAATTAGTTGAGTTTAAATTAAATATTTATTAATATTTCAACATATCACTAGAAAAAAAAAGGTGATTTAACTATATAATTTAGATTTTGATCAGGATGGTTGCAGTAGGTCTAATATATGAAATAAGATTGCATTAATAAATTACAAATATCGATGTTGAACTTGTTTAATTTACAACCAAACAATGAAACCATAGCGTCACTGACTCATTCAATGTATCAATAAAATCTTTTTAATAGATGTAGGAATTACAAATTTACATATACAATTATAGATATATTTTTTTTTTTGGAAAATTATATTAGATGATGTTTGCAGATTTAAAATATTTATATCATAATCATTAATATACTTTAATATTGTACACTCATTAATTAATATTAATATTATATAATAAAAATATATGTGATAATACTCAATACTACTAATAATAACATTTACTATTTTTTTTCTTCAAATGGGTGTATTTTGTAACGGCCCAGATTTCTATTCTGGTTCCCCAGGTATGTTCGATTGGGCCGTTACGGCAGTTTGAGCCTTTAGGGGCATTTTGGTAATTTTGCCTTCAGGGTCTGTTTGGTAATTACCAGGATTCCCGAGTTGTTTCTATTATTTGGTGAGTATGGTTTATTCCTTCGGTTTCAGGTTTCCAAGGCTAGAGTTGCATTTTGGGAAACTTGGAGGTTCTTTTTGGTTATAGGAGAAAAAGAGGAAAATAATGGATTTAAGTTGCCTTCGCTAGGACTCAAAGGCTGGATGGTTAGGGATTTGGAGGGTTTTAATTTAAAAGAGAAAAAGGGGAAAAAGATGTCATCGCCAGGACTCGAAGCCTGTTGGTTAGGAATTTGGAGTTTAATTAAAAAGAAGAGAAAAAGAAGAAAATATGTCTTCGCTGGGACTCGAAGGCTGGGTGCTAGGGAAACGTGGCATGGGAGGATTGCTTTTACCAAAGAAAATAAGGGAATTTACATTGGTTTGCGATTCAATTGTCCCAAGACCAGAACGCCAAAATCCCTAATCTCATCCTTTTCTCCTTGCCGGAAATCACCCACCCTCTTACTGATTTCCTACTCCCCTTCTCCATTCTCCATTGTCGACCACCATTGTTGCCGAGAATCATCACCATCGAGCCAGCCCTTATTCACCCTTTGTTCATCGTGCACAACCATCGATCCTTGCACAAGCACTAGCTGTCAAGACGCTCACGTCGTCGCCTTCAAGCCGCACGCAACCAGCAGCTAGCTACCAAGCCTCGCCAGCCCGCTTGCTGCTGATCCCCCGCACGCACAGTGTCACGATATAGCTTCGTTGGCCTTAGCAAAGCGGTCGTGTGGCATGAGCTCTAATCCGGCGAGCAAGTCAGCCAAACGAAAATGCAAAGCGGGTGGCACAACTGGTGCAACCTCTATCTCAAGACTTGAGAAAAGGTTTTTGAAAAAGGGAGAAAGAAGGTTTCATAAATGCTTTTGTCTTTCAAAGGGTTATATAACATCACAATAAGGATCACATCAACTATATTGCATGCTCATATAACTTGGTAGGAAGGAAGCTTCAAGAAGTCATACCCCCCTATAGTACATTATGGGTCATTGTTTATGTGACTGGCTTGCATATAAAAAATGGCGAACAGACAGACACTTCAAAAAGTATAAGGAAATAACAATAACATAAAAAGTAAATTCTAACCTATGAAATTCATGATAAAAGGGTTTGGAATGGGCACGCGGCCATGGGCAACAGGACCTGGACAAGCGTGACCGTGACATCCTCCCCCACTTAAAGCGTTGACGTCCCTGTCAACTGTCGAAGCTTGAATTCGTCGACTTTTTGTGTCCACAGCTACAAGTCTTCAATCTTTTGCCTGTTTGACTCATCCGTACGGAGCTTCTTTCATTTGACTAGGAATTCGTGAACAATTCGTACGAGTCTTCTAACTTTTCTTGTGCATTCGTCGACGATTTTGTCGACATCTTTATCTTCTTTTTGCTTGAGGTCGATGTCTAGTCTATCATCTATGTTGCGGCAATCACCATCAAGATCAGGGTGATAGGGTTTCAAGTTAGTCACATGGAGAACAGGGTGAATTTTCATCTATGCCGATAGAGCCACCCTATAAGATGTCACCTCAATCTTCTTCAAAACTTCCACTGGTCCATCATACTTTTGTACAAGCCTTTGGTCTTTCCTACTACAAAAATGGATCTGTTTAGGTCTCAACTTGATCATGACCTGGTCTCCCGCTCAAAATTTGAGTGGTCGACGATTCTTGTCAGCCCATTTCTTCATTCGCTTAGAAGCTTTCTCTAAGTGAGCCCTGCAATCTCTGTTGTCTGTTTCCACTCTCTAGTGAAATTTTGGGCTTGGGGGTTGTTCCGCGCATGAGGGTGGTCAATGATGTGCAAAAGTGATGGTTGTCTTCCACTTACAATCTCAAAGGGACTTTTGTTTGTCGAGGAACGAGTCTGACAATTAAAGAAAAACTAAGCTATGTCAAGTAGACGCACCCAATTCTTCTGCCAGGCGTCGGAAAAGTGACGCAGATACTCTTCGAGTAAATAGTTAAACTTTTTTGTCTAGCCATCAGTTTAAGGATGGTAACTTGATGGTATATTCAAACTAGTTCCCAAAAATGCAAATAATTCTGTGCAAAAGGTATCAATGAATCGACTATCTTTGTCGCTGAAGATACTTGAAGGGATGCCCTATAATTTCACTACGTGCTTGAAGAATATTTGAGTCGTCAACTTAGCGGAACATAGCTTGGGTGTTGGCACGAAGGTGGCATACTTAGAGAACCAATCAATTATGACTAAGATGGCTTTTAGGTCACCTACCTTTGGTAGGTGTGTGATAAAGTCAAGCGACACACTTTCTAAGGTCTTGTGGGGACCAACAGTGGTTTGAGGAGACTTGACACCTTCTTCTTTTTGGCTTTGTCCTGTTGGAAAATAAGGCAGGTCTTGGTATATTGCATCATATCATCCTTCATCTTCAGCCAAAAATAGCCTTTCTTTACTAGAGGGTAGGTTCGCTGCCATCCAGGATGACCTGCCCATAAAGTATCGTGGCATTCATACAATAGTCTTTTTAGTACGTCGCCTACTCTCGAGACATACAAACGGTTTTCTTTTGTTACTAGTAAGTCATCTTTGACCTAAAACTGTCTAGTCTTTTCTGCTTTGGCTAAGTCTACCACAGCTTTTGCTGAAGGGTCCCTCTGCAAGTGTTCTTTGATGATGTCGCGTAAGGATCCATCCACCTCGCTAGCGTGGATGTGGGTGAACATGCACAGGCCGCATGTTCACTCTTCTGACTCAAGGTATCGACTGCTTGATTATTCTTCCCTGATTTGTGTTCAAAATTGAAGTCAAACTCGACCAGTAATTCTTGACAATGGGCTTGCTTCGAAGTTAGTTTCGGTTGACTGAAGAAGTGGCATATCATGTTGTTGTCGGTCTTCACTACAAAACGTGACCCCAATGAGTACTGCCTCCAAGCTCGCAGACAATACACAACTGCCAACATTTCTTTTTCTGAAACAGTGTAACGCCTTTCGGCATCATTCAACTTCCTACTCTCATAAGCCACAGGGTGGCCCTCCTGCACGAGGACACCACCGAGGGTGAAATCAGAGGCATCTGTTTCTACTTCAAGTGGCTTGGTAACATCAACCAATCTGAGGACAGGTCCCCTCATCATGGTTTCTTTCAAATCCTCAAAAGCTTTTTGACAGCTGTCTGACCACTCCCACAAACTATCTTTCTTCAATAACTCTGTTAGTGGAGCTGCTCGCTTCGATAATCCCTCGACGAACGGTCGATAATAGTTTACCAATCCTAAAAAAGATCAGACTTCTGTTACTGATTCTGGGGTTTTCCATTCTTGGATCGCCCTTAACTTGTCCTCGTCCATGCTTATGCTCCTGCATTCTATGACATGGTAGAGGAAATTAATGCGCTGTTGAGCAAAATTACATTTCTCTTTCTTTACGTACAACTGATACTGTTTCAACTTCTCGAAGACTAACCGTAAATGCACTTGATGTTCCTTTAGGGTAGAACTATATATTACTATATCATCAATGTATACTACGACAAATTGGTCGAGGTATTCATGAAATACTTGGTTCATCAAAGTGCAGAACGTGGCAGGAGCATTTGTCAACCCAAATGGCATTACAAGGAATTCAAATGCTTCATATCTTGTTACACAGGTTGTCTTGGGCTCATCTCCTTCACGATGCGAACCTAATAATATCCAGACCGGAGATCTAACTTCGTGAAATATTTGGCTCCATGAAGTTGGTCAAACAGATCTGTTATTATTGGTAGAGGATATTTATTGCGCACGGTGACCTTGTTTAGGGCTTTGTAGTCTATACATAGTTGCAGGGTCCCATCTTTCTTCTTCTAGAATAGCACGGGGGAGCCATAGGGAGCTTTGGCTGGCCGAATAAAACTTGCACTGAGTAATTCATCTAACTGTCTATGGAGCTCAGTTAGCTCTGGTGGTGCCATTCGTTACTCATTTTTTGCTAGAGGTTTGACTCCTGGTAGCAGCTCGATTTCATGGTCAATCCCTCGACGAGGAGGTAGATCCTTCAGTAAACTTTCAGGCATGATGTCAACATATTCCCATAGAACTTCTTGGATGTCTTTGGGAATACATTTTGTATGGACGGGGTCATCGATTAAGGGTATTGCCATGACGTGGGCTCATCCCGACCGAGTCCTCTTTTCAGTTGCATTGCTGAAATCATTCGCACACCCCCGGTTGTTTGATCTTGGTGGTGATCACCTTAGGTTCACTATCTGTAACGACTAAACACTTTGCTAGCGGCATCGAAATGACTTTATGTTCTAGTAAAAAGTCCATTCTGAGTACCGCGTCAAAGTCATCCATGTGAGCCACAACAAAGTCCAATTTTTCTGTCCACATGTCTAACTTCACCGTGACTCTCTTGGCCATTCCCACAATAGGTAACGCCTCTAAGTTGATTGCTTTCATCTTCCTAGAATCTTTCTCTACAAGGAGTTTTAGCCTGCGTGTTTCATGATCAAAAATAAAATTGTGGGTTGCACCTAAGTCAACTAAGGTGTTCTCGACCCGCTGGGAGTTGATCACCGCATCTAAAAACATGAGTCCCTTCTCGAACCCTTCCTTTGACTCGACTTTCTTTTGGATTGCTGTAAGAAACTTCAACGCTCCCATTCTAGAAGTGTCATTATCTTCCTCTTTCAAAATGTCGACCTCAAGTTCGGGATCCTTGCCATTTTGGGCTGAGGCTTGGATCGCTGAGAGTGCGGCAAGAGCGGCTTTGTTTGGACAAAACTGCAATTTGTGAGGACCCTTACATAAAAGGCATTGAAAAGGCTTCCATGGTTGGTTATTTTGTTGTTGATACTGTCCTCGATAAGCACCGATATTCAAATTCTGCTGGTTCTTTTCACCTACCCTTGCTTGTTTGTCAGTTCCTCCAACAGGTTTACCACTATTCTCATTTCTTTGCCCCGTGGATTTAAAGGATCTACTCCCACTGCTTTGGCCGACATTGTTCTTCTTCTGAGAAATTGAGTCGCTGGCATAGTCTAATAATCTTTCAGCAACCCAAAGCAGATGACAGGTCTTAGACTTTCTGTTCATATAGCTTTGTCCTAGCCCATGGCTGCAATCCCTGGACAAAATAAAATACTTTGTCTTTTTTGGACATGTCTCGAATATCCAGCATTACTGTCGAGAACTGTTTCACATACTCTCGTATTGTTCTAGTGTGTCTCAGTTCCTGCAACTTTCGTCTTGCCTGGATTTCCACATTTTCTGGGAAGAACTGAGCTTGCAGTTCTTTCTTGAGTTCTTCCCACGTCTCGACCTTGCATAACCCACTGTTAATGTCATTCACTTTCGAACGCCACCATAGTTTTGATCATCAATAAGATGCATTGAGGCTAAGGTAACCCTCAACTCTTTTAAGGTTGTACTTGTAGCCTTAAAGTACTTTTCAACATCAAATATGAAATTTTTGAGTTCTTCGGCGTCCCGGTTCCCTTTGAATGCTTTAGGCTCCAGGACTTTCAATTTGTTGAACCCGATGGGCGATTGGCCCGGCCCTTGGTTCTCTAGGGCCCTCATGGTCAGATTAATCCGTGTATTCATTTCTACCATCTCAGACTTGACGACACCCATGGTCTTCTCAAAGCTTTCGACTAACTCGCCCAAAAACTTTGGCATATTTTTTTGTGAATTGTTAAGCTCCTCGATAAGCTCTTCCATCTGCGAGTCAGAGCCAGTGGAACTATATCGACATTCGAGGCCACGAGCTTGAGTAACTTTCTCTTCGAGGGTTTCTACCCTCATCATCAATTCTTGGAACGGCATTTTGTCGACTCGGGCATTCAACGCCCCAGTTTCATCTAACCTTTTAGCGAACAGTCCCAATCGATCTTCAAGGAAGTGCACCGTGTCTGGTGTCTCCCTTAAGAAAAGTAATTGTTCCTCAAATTCAACTAGTCGGTCGACATATGACTTGCCTAACGTCTGTGTCCCCGACATGATTACAACTGTCTGATTTCCAAGGAGCCTAACTCGGCTCTAATACCATTTGTCACGATCTAGCTTCGTTAGCCTTAGCTAAGTGGTCGTGTGACACGAGCTCTAATCTGGCGAGCAAGTCAGCCAAACGAAAATGCAAAGCGGATGGCAGAACTGGTGCAACCTCTATCTCGGGACTTAAGAAAAGGTTTTCGAAAAAGTGAGAAAGAAGGTTTGAGAAATGATTTTGTCTTTTGAAGTGTTATATAATATCACAATAAAGACCACATCAACTATATTGCATGCTCATATAACTTGGTAGAAAGGAAGCTTCAAGAAGTTATATCCCCCTATAGTACATTATGTGCCATTTTTTATGTGACTGGCTTGCATATCAAAATGGTGAGGAGACATACACTTCAAAAAATACAAGAAAATAACAATAATATAAAAAGTAAATTCTAACCTATGAAATGTATGATAAAAGGGTTTAGAATGGGAACGCGGCCATGGGCAACAGGCCCTGGACAAGCGTGACTGTGACACGCAGCAAGCTCCCTTGCAGCAAAGCACACACAACCGCACGCGTCCCAGCTGCTTCGCTACCAAGCCATCGCCATAGTCCTTGCGTAGCGACAAGCTACTTGCACCCGCAACCCGCGCACAGCCCAGCTCTCCTTTGCCCGCAGCGTTGGCCTCGCTACCGCACTCCCGTTCGCCGTTGTTGTCCATGCGGCACACTACCACCCAGCCGTGAACACGTGCAACCTTTGTTCGAGCCGTGAGCAGCTCTTGGTATAGACCCTTTGGCCGAGAGCTCCTGCCTTCCTCGGGCTTGGGTAAATTCCTTTTCCCTAGCCCTGACGTTCTTGTTAGCTTGGTCGTTTAGTTAGCTGGATTTTAATGTATGCTTGTTTTTATATTGCCTAGGTTCGTGTTGGTTCTACAGCTCTAGGAGCACTGATTTTCTATAGTTGTTTCTGCTTGTTTCCTAGATAAAGGTTCCTTACCGGGGTTGTGTGGGCCCTGCGCTTGACATCGATGGCTTCTTGGCTATGTGTATATATTTGCTATGCATGTTAGTGGATAGGCTTTACTAGTTTGTCACTTGTTGAATGCACGCTAGTGGATAGGTTTTATTTGTTATTGTCTGATTGATATTCATGCTAGTGGATAGGCTCATACAGGTTGTCTGATTGAGATGTTTGCTAGTGGATAGGCTTTTGCAGGTTGTCTGATTGAAATGATTGCTAGTGGATAGGTGTAAGAACCCGACCCAAAACATGGTCCTAAACCTGGGTTCTCACTCAGCATGCAAGTTAAATATGATAACAAGCGGTTTAGTGCTCATATTCAAAAACTCTTCAAAACATATAAGAAGGGGGAACCCTTAAAACATAACCAACAATTTTCATTTAAGCAAACCAACGAAGTAAAACAAGTCTGGCCAGTGTTTATAAAAACATACAATACAATTTAAACAACTTTTTAACAATGTTCCCATAGGACTCCTGTCCATCTACATGCTGAATAAACAATGCAATAATAAATGACAGAGTGCCGGCAGCTCCCATGATCAATCAACTCCCTCCGCTAGCCATCCTGGTGTTGTCCCAAGTTACCTGAAAGATAAATAAGGGTGAGTATAAACATACTCAGTAAGAATCCCCAACCGGGGTACAATACGATACATCAGTCATCTAGCACCTCAACATGCAAGCAAACAGCTACCAACACGGATCATAGCTCAACGAGCTCATAAGGCAAGATCTAGAGTCATCGGAAGTCTCCTACTCCGGCCTAATGATTGGTTCTCATAACCAATCCTGGGACATCACCGAGGCTCTCTCACTCGGGAAATTGATCAGCTCAAAAACTGATCCCAAGGATGTCCGACACCCTCGAGGGTCTATCTTCCTCGACCAAATGATTAGCTCAAAAGCCAATCCCAAAGGGGTGTCCTCAAGGGCCTCTTACCCTCGCTGCAAATCTGGACTTACGGGAGAGTACCCGAAGTCTGGATCTAATCTGGAAGGAACTGGTGTACTCACGACATTAGCCCGGTGGAGCTCTCCGAACCGGCGCCTAACGCGTGTGCGCGCACACCGCATGCTGCTGCAACCGGCGTAAATGTGGGGCCTAGGTACAAACTACGCGGGCCAGGTACGCATGCCTAAGACTCGGAAGCGGTGTCACTGATCACAGTAGTGCGAGGCCCTCGGCACTCATCTGTGCAGCATGATCCACCGATCTGAAGCTAAGAACCGGCCAAGGTAGGCTAACACCGTTGGCAGGGTTCCGCTCTAGCAGGCTACAAACTAGGCTTATGCCGAAGTGGGTAGCTAAATCCACAATCGGCGGCCCGGGAGGGGGGGAGAAAAAGCAATGTACGTTATGCTTTGCTCTACTTCCAACCAGTGGGGACAAAGTACGTTATGTCCGCTCTCAACCCCTGAAGCAATGTACGTTATGCTTCGCTCTACTCCCGACCAGTGGGGACAAAGTACGTTATGTCCGCTCTCAGCCTCTGGATGATGACAAACCCTACTATACTATCTAAGAGTACAGAGTAAATGATTCATGGCTAGCAAACAATAATCGACATCAAACACGCTTACCTAGCATGATACTACGAACTTAAGCAGGAATCATAAGCATGCTGGAAGAACAAACCTAGCATGGCACTAACATGTAAAATCAGGCAAACATGCTAGCAAGAGATCAAGCAAAGCTGCCCTATCAATATCATGCTCATAACAACAAACAAGCATACAAGGCACAATCATGATAATATCGCAGGGTCCACACAACCACGGTAAGAAATCCTTACCTGGAACAAGCAGAAAATATCACAAATCAACAAGCGACCCTCGAGCCTCTAATCGAACTCGAACAGCCTAAAAATTTAAATAAAACACCCCAATTAAATCCATAAACAGCAGCCAACAAATCAAGGCCCAACGAATAAAAGACTCGGGAAATACCATCCGAGAAGCCACAAGGCTCAAAGCCAACCAAAGACAACAGGCGTGTGGCGCAGGCAGCACTGGTCAAGCGCTGGGCGCGGAAATGCTGCGGCGTGGCAAGGGCGCGCGGGCGCGGGCTCGACTCAGCTGGGCGACGGCATGCGGCGCGGCTCGGCACAGGGGACGGCGCGCGCAGGCGCGAGCGGGCGCGAGCGACACGAAGCGCTACAGGGACGCGCGCGCGGGGCGACGCGACGCAACGGCTACAGGGCGCACGGGCTCGGCACGGCGAGCTACAGGGGTGTGCGACTCGGTGCGGCTCAGCACAGTGCAGGACGACACGGATCTGGCGCGGGGACGGCCTGGGAGAGGCTGGGCGACGCGGGGGGCCTGGGTAAGGGTGGGCGACGCGGGGCCTGGGTGATCTGGGCACTGGGTGGCTCGGCACTGTGCGGCTGGGCTCGGGCTGGCTCGAGCTTGGGCGAGCTGGGCGGCCAGGGTTAGGCGACTAGGGGGCTGGCTCGGGCTGGGGGGTGGGGGCTCGTTTTGGAGGAAAGAGAGAGGGAGAAAAATGGAAAAATGGGGATTTAGAAAAAAAGGGAAAATGGGAAATAAAAAGGAAAAATGGGGATTTTTATCCAATTCCATCCTTATCCATTTTATCCAATTTTTAATAAGCCTTAAAATCCTTAAAATCCCATTTCCCGGCTTCCTCCTTCGAGACCCGACTGAAGCAACCTTTTCCAATAAATAAAACTCACTTAAATCCAACTCCCAAATCAACACTAAGGGCCCGGGCTCGAATCCCAAAGGAAACACCCAAACAACCATAACTTTGCCCAAAACCCAAATCACAACCGAACTTCCAAACGAATAGCCCAAACATCTCGGGACTCGCAGCCACCAACAAACAAACCTCGACAAAGGCAGGAGCTGCCTCGGGATCCTAAAAACCCACAAATCTTGCCCGGGGAGCAAAAAGACCAAAATACCCCTAAGGGTCAAAACGGCTCTAACGACCCAACCGAACAACCGAATCTGAACCGGAAGCACCTCGAAAACTGGAATAGAATACTGGGCCGTTACAATAGGCTTTGCTTGTTTAATGCATGTTGTTTTGCATGGTAGTTGATATGATTGTATGGATTGTCGGATAGGATTTGGCATGTAGAATGATGTACCCTGGTTGTTTGCACTTCTCTGTTTACTGTGATTGCTTGATATGACTGTTGATGTCCTGCCTTGTTGTGCAATGTTAATGATGTTGAACTCTGTTAGCTCTAGGGTGCTTCATCTTAGTTGGATCCTGTTAGGTTGTCATCATCTAGAGGCTGAGAGTGAACCAACGTATGAGTCCCCACCGGTCCAGCTGTGAGGACGGATTCTTTACCCCCGATCGCTGGGTGTAGAGTAGCTACCACACTGGCATAAGCCTAGTTTGTGGCCTGCTAGAGCGCGGTCATTTCCTTAGTGTAAGTCAGCCTTGGGACGACCTTAACTTCAAGCGTTGGGTGTGACAAGTTGCCAGAGTATGGTGCTGAGGGCCTCCTGATTGTTGTGGATCAGTGGACACCTTTCCGAGTCATAGGCATGCGCACTTGGACCGGCATAGTTTGTGTAGGCCTACATTTGTCCGGTTTGCAGGAGCATGCAGTGTGCGCGTATGTGCATTAGATGCCGAGAGGAGAGCTCCCTCGGGCTAGTGTAACAGTACACCATTCCTTTCGTCTAGAGCCCGACACTTGGGTACTCTCCCAAGTGCTTTTGTATTCACCCTTTATGTGGTTTTTCCACCAGGTAACTTGGGACAGTATCGAGGTGGCTAAAGGAGGAGCAGACTGATCATGGAAGAGTCCGCTGCATAGTCTTCTTGTTTTCATTTATAGTCTTTAGCATGTTTGAATGTTTAAAGGATTTATTTTGGAACTATTTTATTGTACTCTGGCCAGAGACTTCAAAATGTTTTGGATTTTCAATGCATGCTTTATTTGGATTGTCTTTTGTTATTAAAGCTTGGGTGTTTTTGATTTGTTCAAAAATTCCATGTTTTTAAATTCATGTTGTTGAATAAGCACTCTTTAGGTCCATTTTAAGTCGAGTCCTTACATATTTATAGTTATTTTTTTAGATTTGATTAGTCTTATAATTTTCCTCATTTTTAAAGATGCCCATAATTAGGAAAATTGATGTGGATAGTCTAATTTAGACATAATTGCAGATCTAGACAAATTTTTGAAAATATTTGTATCCATAGTCAAATATATTGTATAAATAATATTCATCTTACGGTATAATTTAGGGTATTAATATAGTATTTTATATTATTAATACATTATTATGTATAATTAATATAATATTATATGTTCTTAGTACAATATTGTCTATTAATACAGTACTATGTATTAATTATATGGGGCTTTTGCATGTATATTACAAAAGGGTTACCTTGTCTGGTGTTAATCCATTTCAATTCCACGTCACGAGTTCGAGCCCGGAAATCGGTATTTGGCTCTCATATTATTTGAGAGCAGTTGTGCTCTCTATGTAGGGCTTGTGACCGATAGAATCAATTACTAATAAATAAAGTAATAAAGTAAATTGATAGACTTCTATTAGATTCTCTAATTATATCTTATAATTTTGGTACATTATGAAAATGATTGCTAAATAATTTGTTTTGTCTAGTATTGTAAATATTTTTCCAAAAAATACCCGTAAATATTATTGAACAAAAGAAAAACACATGATCTAATTACAAATTTCCAATCCATCATTTGAAAATAATAAAATAGAGAAATTTGAATGATCAAGAGTACCTAATAAAAATGATTGAGAAATAATTTAACGCATGATGAAGAAACTTTTTTTATATAAATAATTCAAATGATTCATTTAAAGTATACTAATCCAAAAAGAAAAACAAGAGGAAAGTAGCTTTCTGTACCGTGGACCAAAAGGCGTTCACATATATAATGAAAAACATGGCAGAAAAGAAAGAAGAGAGATGAGAATCCAATTGAGAAACTCAGAATTAAGTGAAGCTGTGTTGAAATGAAGCAAAATCATGACAAGTTCTTGTCGAAGGTTCTAAGCCGAGAGAGTAATTACTCGTCCAGAATCTACTACGGGGGATTGGGCGGAGCCGTTCCGTTCGTTTGGGAGTCAGAGCCAGGTACGCCTATTCACCATCCACTTTCCAACGACTTAGCTCCACCTCTCACTCCTCCACCCTCTTACTTTTCCAATTCCCTTCTTCATAAACGTCCCCCCAAGAAACGCCTCTCTCTTTTCCACGTCATCTTCTTCAATATTCTTAATCCCAAGAGGAAAATCCACTCGCCTTCTTCCCCATCCACCCCTGCCAATGCGCCATCTACTCATTCACTATTTTGTTTCGGAATCCGCAGATCCACTGCTCATGCCTAGACAAGAAACAAAATAATGTACAAATCATAAAATGATTGCTTAGATTATCATTTTTATGTCTCTACTTTAAACATGCCTGTCCTATTTCAAATGTCCAAATTTAATATTACTTTTTGAAGAAAGAAAGGATTAACTTTCTTTTTAGTATTAAAAGAATTATGATTAGTTCCTATAATTTTCATGTTTATATTATTTGAAATTGATTTAATAATCTTCATACAAACAATATTCAAATTTTATACAGAAATTGAGTAATTTATTATAAGAAAAATTCATACAAATTAAGATTAGTTTAAGTTTTTTTTTAATATAATTCCTTTTAAAATTCATGAGCTAAAGGATATATATATATATATATATATAAACCAAAAATGGTATTTGTCAAAATTTTAGGAGTATTTGGAAAGATTCCTAATCAGTGAAGACTCAATAGCAAAATTTTCTTTTACCATTAATAATTTAACACGCCACTTTGTTTTAATTTAGACATAAAGAAATTAAAGCATGTTAACAAGAACATGCACGATATTTGTTATCTCAATATATAGGGAACTTGCGCTGTATAACAACTTTTTTACCACAGTTTACAATTATAGCACATTTTTAAAAATAATTCTTTTATAACAAATTCTGTCATTTAAAAAAAATATATATTTACTTTTTTTTATAGAAGACTTTGATAGAATCTATCATTCTCTAGTGAGGGAAGTCTATCAATTTTATGATTGATTCTATCGGTTCTTATTGATAGACTCTTGATAAAATCTGATAGAAGTTTATCAATTTACTTTATTTATTACTAATTGATTCTATCACCCTTTATCGATAGAATCTATCAATATGAAGTCTATCAATTTACAATTTTTGCTATATGTGCAAATATTTTCATTATTGTACTATTCGTGTAATATTTTATCAATTTTGTAATATACATGCAAAAGCCCCCGATATATATATATATATATATATATATATATATATATATATATATATATATATATATGTTTACAAAAAAAATAATATTGTTTTTATGTACTTATTATGTTTTTGACAAATCAATATACTTTATTATATAAAGTAAGACATTGACATCTAGCAATAATTTCATCCCCACGACCTTTTGTCCCAAGTAAGATAATAAATCTATGTTTTTTTAATATTTTTATTTATAAAATAAATTTAGGTGGGATCATGAGCTTCCAAGAAGTTTTTCTCAATTGATTATAGACAATTCTTTTTATTTTTTAGTTCAACATGATTACTATGTGATTTATGATATCAGTACAGCTTTACATCCGTTGGTTTGATAAGTTTTTGTTATCGAATAGATGGCGCAATGGTTTCATTGTTTGGTTGTAAACTAGTTCAGCACACAGCACATCAAGGGTACCATCTCGAGAATGAGTATTTGTCCCCTCCCTGATTTGTACTTAAAAAAAATATATATATATTTTGTTACTAGATTATTTAGGCTTCATACAATTTTAACTAATTCACATATTTTCTCACATATATAAACTAACATTTTTTCTAAGAGAATTTGCATTGATAGCAACTTTTTTACCCCAATTTACAATTATATAAACTTTTTAAAAATAATTCGTTTTAAAAATAATTCGTTTATAGTAAATTTTGCCTTTGTCTTTAAAAAATCTCTATTTATTTTTTTTATTGAAGATTTTGATAAAATTTATCATTATTTAGTTATGGAAGTCTATACTTTTACTATGCATGCAAATATTTTTATTATTGTACTATTCATGAAATATTTTAGCTCTTTTGTAATATACATGCAAAAGTCCCTTTTTTTTTTACGGACTTGCTACATTAATCTTGAACTGGTCTCTAATTAAACAAAATTTAAAATTTGGAAACTACCTCTTTCAATTTCTTTTTACTTTTTCCCTAATAAAAAGCTCAAATTATATATATATATATATATATATATATATATATATATATATATATATATATATATATTCTTAAAATGCCATGTTTTTTGGGGTTTTTTTTAATAATAGGCCAAATTAGAGAAGTATTTACAATACTAGACACAAAGAGAAATAACAATTATAGTCATAAATATTAATAATTATACGATATTATTAATGCATAATAATATACCAATAACATATAATATTGTAATAATAATACATAATAATGTGTTATTATTTTTTTCAAGTTAAGGCCATAACAAATTAAGGTCAATCCTTTTTCTCAATATGATTTGAAGTTTAATTTTTTTTTTATTATTTTTTTAATGAAGAATAAAAATGGACATAATGAGTAGTACAAATTGAAGGCATAGGTAAGATACTAAGATTACTTAGCATTCAGTTTCAACTGTTGATGCATGATTTTGATTGGGGTGTAGATATTGTGTTGTCATCTTAGGAAGAAGTTCTAGTTATGTGAGGGTTAACTTTGTAGCAAAATCTCAAACTGATGTGGCTGTCAACCTTGTACAATTTGAAGTTCAAGTTAATACTTTTTTTTTTAAAGTCAAGTTAATACTTAATTTGCATGCATGATGTTGTTTAGAGAGCAGTTATATAAGCTATACAATGCAACTACAGTTTCATTCTAGTCTCTGCCACCAAAGCTAATTAATAAAAAAACATATTTGTTGGCTGAGCTATTATATATTCCTTCTATAAACACAATCGAGAATAGGAAGATTCGGAACCGAACTTTGTTGATCATATTATTGAGACGACAGCGTTAGAAGCTAGCGCGGGAGACACGTGAAGATTCCGGATCACAATAGCTTACTCGATGCATTGCCTCCGCTAAATAACCCACATTTCTTGTTGTAACACCTGCCATGCTGCCCCAAAGATCGCAATCAAAAGTGAACATATTTTTGTGCAAAATAACTCAAAGACGCAACACATTTTTTATTTTTACTTTGCTGTTTGAACTTAAAAATAATGTTAGTAGATATACCTCATACGTCCATCCCTAGTCATATGTATATGAAAATCTCTTGCCAGCTGATCAATCTGCTCACAGTTTAAACCAGAGTAGCAAAACATTCCAACCTGCATTTTGGTAACAAAATTCAATCCAAAACTATCGTCTCTTCATATTTTATACAGTCTCATCAAGATGTCACTATACTTAACTATTGCTGACAGAAATCAAGGGTGTGACTAATAAACGAGGTTTGAAATGTAGTTTATTTAAATATCTTATTATTTTTCACACATAATTTGTTGGTCTTGGATATCAAAACCTCAACCATGATAGTTTGAATTTAGGATTGATGTGAAAACATTATTGTTTTTTTATTGAAGAAATCAAAATATAGTCAAAATAAAACTTACCACAGCTAAAAATACTTGTTAACTATTTAAAAAGATTTGATTGGGAAGCGAAATGAAAATGAGAAAATGAAAAGGTTAATCTTAAATGGGAGCATAGGTTAGGTGATAGAAATTATATAAACAACAAGTTGAATTTGGACTAGCGCAGTTACAACAACCCAACCCCCCATTTATATAAATGGCCCTCCAAACATGGGCGGATCTTGTAAGAGAATGCAATGACAATATATCGAGGAACAAAAATGGAACTTAACCAAATTGTTAATATCAAAACTGACCTGGTTGACTATATGTTCCCAGTTGAGAGGAGAATACAATATCTCAAGATTATCGAATAAACTGACTCTCATAGATCGAATGCGATCGGCCATGACCTTGAAATGCATGAAGGCGAAAAAAAACACATCAGAATCTATATCATCCATGGAATCAAGAAGTTAAAAAATTGTTCCTGCATTACCTTTAGTTCTTCAACCCATTCAGCTTTCAAACTTGGATCGCTCAAGATTGTTGAGACCAATAACACGCCGTGAATGGGAGGGCTGCTGTACATTGCCCTGGCCAGTCGCTGAAGCTGAGATCTCACTATCATGGCTTGCTGTTGATCTTTGCCAAGAACACTTGCAAATGGGGGTAAAAGTTAGGCAAAGAGATGTCTTCAGAATCCAAGATAGGTCAAAATTTAAAATAAAAATAAATAAAAAAAGAGGCTCAAGAAAGTGTGAACTTCTTAAAATTTAAACCTTTCAATTTTTTGTTACAAATTTAATTGGACAACCAGCAGCGCAAGGTGCAACGCAAGGCACTACTCTCCTTGATAGCCTCAAAGCAAGAGGTGATAAAAAAGCGAGAACCGAGTGAAGAGAGACGCATTTATAAATTGATAATAAAACTGATAGAATCTACCACACTTTTTTATTAAAATAAGATAATCTCTCGAGAGAATCTCTCAAAGAGCCAAGTACAAAGACGACAACAGTTTGAATGCCTTTCTAGAGACCTAACATATCCTATATATAGTAATCCTAGGATTTAACCTAATTAAGTAAATAACCCTATTAAGGCCCAAAAGCCCAATACAACTTAAATAACAATTAAAGAGTATTAATTATAAATACTAAATAACTAATTCTGTAACGTCTTGTTTCGCCTCGAGTAAACCTTCAACGGGCTCGGGATCGTATCAATACTTCCCCCCCAAAGAGCCACCTTGTCCTCAAGGTGAAAATCAGGAAACTGCAGCTCGAAATCACTGGCAGACTCCCACGTAGCATCGTCTGGAGTGGAACCCTCCCACTGAATCAAAACTTGGCGCGAGCCCCCTTCAAGCAGGTCCTCCCGTATGCCCAACACAGCCTTAGGGCAAACCACCACACCCAAATCTTCCGTCACCATGGACGGCGTAGCCAGCACTAAAACTGAGGAACCCACCGCCTTACGCAGGACGGACACATGAAAAACCGGATGAATCTTCACTGATGGAGGCAACTCTAGCCGATATGCCACAGGCCCAACCCGTGCCAAAACACGATACGGACCAATAAATCGGGGTGCTAACTTCGGGTGTTTAAACCGTGCCAGGGAAGATTGACGGTAAGGCTTGAGTTTAATATAAACCAAGTCAACGACCGCAAACTGAACATCTCGGCGATTGGCATTCGCGTGATCCGACATCGACTGCTGCGCACGTAACAAATTAACCTTCAAAGAATCCAAGATTCGATCTCTCTCTAACATCAACGAGTCCACTGCCGCCACGGGACTAGCTCCGAAATCATATCCCAAAATCGATGGCGGAGGGCGACCGTAAACGATCGCAAAAGGCGTCATGCCCGTGGATGAGTGAAACGATGTGTTAAAGCTAAATTCAGCCCAAGACAACCATTGATACCATGCCTTAGGCTGAGTCATCACAAAACATCGTAGGTAAGACTCCAAACAGCGATTTACAACCTCGGTCTGGCCATCCGTCTGGGGATGGTATGTCGTACTGCGGCGAAGTTTCGTCCCCGAAGCCTTAAACATTTCCTCCCACAGTAAGCTAGTGAAGATTTTATCACGGTCAGACACAATGCTTTTCGGTATCCCATGTAAGCGAACCACCTCCTTTATAAAAACCTTAGACACTGATAAGGAAGTGAAAGGATGGCGCAGGGGAATGAAATGTGCATATTTAGACAATCTGTCAACCACTACTAAAATAGTGTCGAAACCCTCCGAACGCGGCAAACCTTCAACAAAGTCCATGGAGATGTCCTCCCAAATTCGTTCTGGAATCGGTAACGGTTGTAACAACCCGGTCTGGGATAACGACAGGTGTTTGGCCTGCACACAGATCGAACACTCCGCCACAAAAGCGCGGACACGAGCCTTCATCCCTTGCCAATAAACCTCCTTAGCAAGACGCTGATATGTTTTTAAGACTCCAAAATGTCCCCCGACAGCCCCCCCATGGAATTCTAGCAATAATAGAGGAATCGTCGGTGATGTCGGCGGTAATACTAACCTGCCCTGGTAAAGCAAAACATCACCCACAACTGAATACCCGGGTGGACCCGTTTCCCGACTTCAGTCGTAAAAATAGGCGATAATTTCGCATCTTCTTTAATCATTGCGTAACACACACAGTGTTAACACCGCCACGAAACTCAAGATCCCCAACTCACAAGATAGAGGCATCCGGAAAGAGCGTCACCGCTCGATTCTCAAGACCCTTCTTGTACTCAATCTTTGAAATCATACCCCATAAGTTTCGCAATCCAACGCCGATAATCACCATCCACCACCACACGCTCTAGTAAAAATTTAAGGCTTTTTCTCGTCGGTCACGGACAATAAAATGGTGTCCCAATAGGTACGCCCGCCACCGCTGGACCGCAAACACAATGGCCATTAACTCCCGCTCATAGACAGGCTTAACGCGATGAGTGATCGGCAACGCCCTACTAAAATATGCCAAGGGTTGGCCTTGCTGCATTAACACCGCACCCACTCCAATTCCTGAAGCGTCGGTTTCGACCACAAATTCCTGGCTGAAATCCGGTAATCGGAGGACTGGAACACTGCTCATGGCGTGTTTCATTCTCTGGAAAGAGTCCTCTGCAGCTGGCCCCCACTCAAACTTTCCCTTCTTCAGCAACTGCGTCAAGGGAAAAGCCATCGATCCGTAATTAGCTACAAATCGTCGATAGTATCCCGTGAGACCTAGGAATCCCCTTAAGTCTTTAATATTCCTGGGACTCGGCCATCCAACCATTGCTTCAATCTTTGCCGGGTCAGCAGACACGCCCTCAGCAGATATGAAGTGCCCCAGATACTCGATACGGTGTAAACCAAACTGGCATTTCTTGGCGTTGGCAACAAACGCATGTTGTATCAAAACCTCAAACACTTGAGCCAGGTGCTCCCTATGCTCCCCAATGGTCATACTGTAAATGAGAATATCATCAAAGAAAACCAACACAAACTTACGCAGATACGGGCGCAAAATGTCGTTCATAACTGACTGGAAGGTGGCTGGAGCATTTCTCAACCCGAAAGGCATGACCACAAACTCATAATGGCCCTCATGGGTTCTGAACGCTGTTTTGTGCACATCAGTAGGTTTAACGCGAATCTGATGATAACCGGCCTTCAAATCAATTTTGGAAAAGATCGTCGCTCCATGAAGTTCATCCAGAAGCTCATCCACCAAGGGAATGGGATACTTATCTGGTACTGTGACATGATTCAGAGCCCTGTAATCAACACAAAATCGCCAACTACCATCCTTCTTCCTTACTAGCAGCACAGGACTCGAAAAAGCGCTCGTGCTAGGGCGAATTATCCTCGCCAAGTAACATTTCTCGCACCAATTTTTCAATCTCATTTTTCTCGTATTGCGGATATCGAGACGCGGGCGCACATTTACGGAATCCGTTCCCGCCATCAATTCGATGGAATGATCCTGCTCTCGTGGTGGTAATCCATCAATGACTCAAACACGGGTGCACACGATTTAATTAAGGAGTGCAGTTCGCTGGGTACCTGAGTTAAATCGGGAAGAATGTTCGTCTGAACAGCATCGGCACCTGTGGTCTCAACCATATTCAATTCCACTAATGTACCCACGATCCTCGGGTCGTAACGATTTCATCATAGATTTCAATGACACTTGCGCCTTAACCAGCGCGTGGATCCCCGTAATTCTCGCTTCCATGAACCCAACACAAATCGCATCCGCAAGGAGCGGAAATTGAATTCAATCTTCCCGAGTCTCCAACCAAGCTACCCCAGGATCACATCAAGACTTCCGAGGGGTAAGGGTAGGAAATCGTTAACTACCTTAAGCTCGCCAAGTGCGCCCCACATTTTTGCAAATTCCTACCGCCCCATCGACTTGCCTGTTCCCAACATAATTCCATAGTCATGCGATGGTTCCACCGGAAGTTTCAACTTAGCCACGATCACATCAGATATAAAATTATGGGTGGCTCCACTGTCGATAAGAACCACTACCTGAAGACCTTGAATAGATCCCGTGACTTTCAACGTTTTTGGTGAGCTTAACCCCGCCATCGAGTTTAATGACAGCGCTGCTAAGTCCCTCGCATCCTCCGTGTCACTGATATCCCCATCACTGTCATTGTCAGAAACTACCCCCTCGAGAATCACATCCCCTACAACGAGTATCTCAAGAGCCTGAAGCTCCTTCTTTTTACAACGGTGCCCTGGCACAAATTTCTCATCACAACGGAAACACAATCCCTTATCTTTGCGGACCCGAATCTCACTATCTGTCAAACGTTTATAGGGTAATGTGGACGGTGTACTTGTGGTCACCGGTCTCTGAGAGGTTAGGGCTATAGTTCTCAGATTGGCACTTCCTCGCTGCTCGTGCCCGTAGCCCCGACTCCCATGTTGCTAGTGGATGGCTTAACTCATCGATGAAGACCCTACCCCTTTCGCTTGAGTTCGAAAAGCAAGGTCATCCTCAATTACTTGAGCCATAAATTTCTTATCCTGAATACCCACGGGTCGCAGCTTCCTCATCTCACTTCTGATTTCTTCCTTCAATCCGCTTTCCCATTTTCCCTCCAACGCACTCGCACTAATATCGCGTATTCCCTTTGCGTACTTCTCAAACAGACGCCTATATTCTTTCACAGCTTCCTACCGTTGTAAACTCATAAGGTTTGCATATTTGTTGTCATTGATCGTTGTTTGGAAATGATGCAAGAATAATTCCCAAACTCTTCCCCATGAGGCAATTGGGGCTCGGTCCTCCTCATATTGTAACCATTCTAATGCCTCTCCTTCCATGCATAAGGCGGCAGCATCGACCCGTTCATTCCCTGTCAAGCGATTAACCCAAAAATACCTCTCGACACGGCACAACCACCCGTCGGGATCCTCATCCGTCATACCCTTGAACACCGGCATTTCTAACTTTCGTAACCTCCTATCAAACATTGGTCCATCCCTACCGCCTGTCCCCGGCCCGCCCCTTTCAAATTGATCCTGTCTCTCCCCCCAATCCTCGCACTCCTGATCGAGGCCTTGTATTCCGCCAACATCGTTCCAACCGTCATGCGCTAACGGCCTTCGTAGCCATTGCGCACCCTCCTCTCCTCGAAAATTCCGTTTCTTCTTCTATCGAACTCCGCTTCCGATGCATCGCCCCGTCACTGGCCCGAAAACCGTCTCTCGGTCCAACCCACCGAGCCCAGTGTCAACCCGGCCCACCGCCTGAACCGACCCACCCCGACTCCCCCCGGCGCGCGCGCCTAAGCTCACCCGACACCACCGCCTCTCCCGGACCGCGCGCGCTCCTCGTCCACGTTCGCGCCCCACCCACGCCACCCGCTCGTCCACCCACCCTGGAGCCCACGCCCCACGCCGACGAACCCCTCTCGGCGCCTCCGACCCACGCCTTGCGCTGCGTCCGCCCAACACCCCACACCCCGAACTTCCTTCCGCGCCCGCGCTTCTTCGCTTCACGCCATCAGGCGCCTCCGCGCCCAGCGCTCGTGCCCGCTCCCGAGCCCCTCCTTGCCGCATCGCGCCGCCCCTCCCCGACGCCGCCGCTCGCCGCCACCTCCCCACTGCGCAGCAGAAGATCGCCGCCCTTCCTCCGACTCCTGGTCACCACTCCTTCCCTTTGTCACCCGTGCATCGATTCCATTATTAGTTCCAAATTCCGGTTATCGACTCGAACTTCAAATCCTGGGAATCTATCTTCTTTCCTAAACGCTCCTCCATCAATTCCATCTTCGTATTCGTCTCCTGCAGCTTCCTCGCCAAGTCGGCCGTTCCCTCCTCACACTCTTGTATCCTTGTTTCCATCTTAGTAGTCACCATTCCCGGATCGGCAAATGGCTATGATACCAAAATGATAGAATCTACCACACTTTTTTATTAAAATAAGATAATCTCTCGAGAGAATCTCTCAAAGAGCCAAGTACAAAGACGACAACAGTTTGAATGCCTTTCTAGAGACCTAACATATCCTATATATAGTAATCCTAGGATTTAACATAATTAAGTAAATAACCCTATTAAGGCCCAAAAGCCCAATACAACTTAAATAACAATTAAAGAGTATTAATTATAAATACTAAATAACTAATTCTGTAACGTCTTGTTTCGCCTCGAGTAAACCTTCAGCGGGCTCGGGATCGTATCAAAAACATATGTGTATTCCTATAAAATTTCAAATTCATATGGAAAAATACTAAAAAGTAAAAAATAAAAGAATAATAAATCACAAAAATTATGTTATTATAAGATATACTATAATATTAAATTATTATTTGTATAAAAAAATTTTAAGTTAACTGAAAGTATAAAAAAACAGAGATTCTACATCAAATAACTCGAATAAACAGACACACATATATTTGAAATAGCAATTAAAAAAATTAAGTATCTTTAATAAAAACTGCGCACAGTTGTTGGACTTCTTCATAAACTAATTCTAGGTTTTTTTTGTGGATATTAAGTTAGGATAATGATAAATAAATAAAACTTTAACAACGCGCACGCCTTGGCATAAGGCTAAGGCGATGCAAGGCGCAAAATGGTGAGGGTCTGATGGAAGGAGCTCGCCTTAGCTACATTAGAGGCGCAATACTTGCCTATGTACAAGTCGATGGCCATAGACGAGGAAAAGAGATCGCCTTGAAAACAAGGACAATTAGTAAATTATTTGCTAAATTTTATATAACATTTCCAAAAAGTTTTTTAACTTTTTTATTTTTTGATAACCTGAAAATCAGAGCGAATATTCCATTTTAGAAAGTTGTTAACATTTTCTTTTGGAGCTTCGCTCCACCATATCCAGGATAACCACGTACATTCCTAGACCAGGCATCGGGAGACATGGAAGGAATAGAGATACGATAGGTGAATCTCTAATCTAGAACTTTGAGAGAAGCACGCCTTCAAAGCTCATGACTTCGACCACCACACCACTTGTTGGAGACAACAAGTTGTTAACATAAAGGACTCAATTATTGTATATTTAAAATACAATGACTAAACCATTATTAAAGAAACTACATCGACAAAAATGCTGCCATTAAAAAGTGTTCAAACATTTCTCTCTCTTCTTAGATATATATAATTGTGAGAATTCTGTAACTTTATGAGTACTTCGATAAATAACTCGAGGCAATTACGTCGCACTACTATGCAATATTTTCTTCTAATTGATAACAATCTAGTGTTCAGCAAATATAAACAAACCTTAGACAGCCAACTCTGTGTCCGTACAAACCCATATTCTTCGCAAAGGATTGAGCACATCCCACTATATGTCCATCCTCGAGAAACAGCCGTATAGCTTTAGCATCCTCTTCAAGATCACCACTGGCAAAACCTTGATACGCTATGTCAAAAAAGGGAAAGTGATGTTTCACCTGGCAGGCAAAGTTGGGAGTTAAGCCACATCCATGTAATGAATAGTTTCAAGTGGAACATCAAATTCTTCGAAACTACCATCAACTGATTTGAAATTTCTCGCCATTGTTCGACCGTTGGATCGACACCAGTAGGATTGTGAGCACAAGGATGGAGCAAAAAGAAAGAACCTTCTGGGGCATTCTACATCAAATTACAACTAATATATCAGAGCAGAAAGTTTCACTCACCATCCAAGAAGAAACATAAACAACCTTTCAAATCCATCTACTTATCCTTTGTCATAGCCTTTGAGTATTTGACTACACAATTACTTAAAAGAAGGTCCAGTGCTGAATTTAAGAATGAATTCAATTGAAAATTGATATGATCAAGGATCTAGATTAATATCAAAAGTAAAAGAATACAAGATAAACAAAGATTTGATAGATCTTATAACCTCCCCTCACGAATACTCTCTATGAGCCTACACTGATTGATTCAATAATTCACTCAATATTTGGATCCTAAACCCTACCCTAACCCTCTCTATTTATAATAAAATACCCTAACTTACCCCCAAGTAATTGCAACTAACTCTCCAATAATTACTAACATATCCTCATATTATTCCTATTTCTATTAAATTCGGAATGGGTCAGTGGCGTAATGATTTCATTGTTTGGTTGTAAACCAGTTCAACACCAGCGTCATAGGTTCGAGCCCGAGAATCGATATTTGTCCCCCCACCCCCAATATGTACTAAAAAAAAACCTATCAAAAAAATAACAACGATCAATCACTAAAATGAATATTTGTATATAAATAGAAAATTGAACACAAAATTTCGCAACATACCTTGATATCATCCATTAATGCTCCAAAATCTAAACCCTTAGAATGTGGATGATAGTAGCGGTAGGTTCTCAATGGCACTTGAGCATCTCTCCAAATGTTGTGGTGGCTGCAGTTCATCAGTTAGCTTCAAGGGTTTAGAGAATGAGAAAATTGGATCATAAACGAAACTTACTTAGACCAAGTTGGTTGGGGAAAAAACATTGGAACATGAGGATGGAAATGCCTCTGAAATTCAGCAAACAATCGGCATGCTCCAGTACCAGAAAGTGCCTCAAGTCCACCAAATCTCCTTTCCTTAACAGCCTCTGAATCCTTTCCATAAATCAACTTAACACTCTCCTCCACAAACGTTGAACTCACCGCAGAAGAAATGGACTCTCTAATACTCGAAACACAACGAAATTAGAACCGGAAAAACTGAATGTAGCTAAGTAATTGAACTTACAAGAACTCGCTCCCGGCAATCTTGGATTCAGCATCTCGAACACACTGAAGCACAACCGGTTTCCCCTCATCGTCCCGATAAGCTCCCTTTCCAAACGCCGATCCATCATTCATAAGTCAAACCAAAGCAATGGAGAAACAGAGTTAGTTCGTGGATTACCATTCCGAGGTTGATTTTGTTAGGGCTTGGATCGGCCAAGAAAGCCTCGGTAACGCCGACGATCGGATCCTTCGGAGCCGATCTGACATGATCGAACCATCCAAGACTGAGAGCCTTCGAAGTTGGTGCTGAAATACGCCTGCTCCGCCACATTACAATCGTTTGTTGTACCGCTCAGGCAAATCTGAAACAAAGCATTGAAGTTTTGTGTAGAATCCATGATTGATTGATGAAGCTTATGCTATTTATGCTTATTGAGAACGATCTTTTTCGTTGACGAAGACGAAGAATGATAAAAACCAGCCGTGTTTCTGGTTCGCCGGCGGCCAAAGGTATGCTTGGATTTCCTCCGCCTGTTTCGGAAAACCGGGGGATTGAAGACGGAAAGAGATGGTTGGTGACGGCTCACATTGCTAACCAAGCCCAATAATTGACTAGGGATATTAGGCTAGGCCTGGTTTTAATTCGATACTGGAATTCGATATATGGGCTTAGCCCAAATAAACACTATAGAGCCCATTGTTTTAGGATTGATAAAGCACCCAATTTGTTGGAGATCATCATTTTGTTTTTGAATTTTTTTTTTTTTTTATAAATTTATCCGACTAGTCAAATCTAAAAAATAATTAAAATAGGATTATTTTTTTAAAAAAATAGTTAATGTAATATTTGGCATTAATAAATATTGTCATATAGTTTCTTATAATATTGGCATTAATGAATGTTTATAATATAATATACTTGTATTAATGAGTGTTTATAATAGAGTATTAAAATGTATTGTAGCTATGAATATAAATATTTTATAAATTTTTTTTACTTTTGTAATTACTTTTCAAGAAGACTCTCTCTAATAAAATTTCTCATTTTTTTTAGTACAATGATAAAAAAAAAATTTGGAGTGCTTGAATATACAACTTCAAGCCCAATGATATATACCAACTACTGCTAGGTTGAATCTACATTGGGAAAGATCGAATATAGGGACAACTAGGGAAATTAATAGGATTTAGAAACTAATGAGTTATGTGATTAATAATCTTTAGACTTTATAAAGCTTTTTTTTTTATCTATTTTAAATAGATTATTTGTAACTACCTTTTTTAATCTATAAAAATCTAAAACAAACTAACTAATTCTAAAAAAATTAGTCAAACATAATTAAATCAATAATTATAAAATCAATTATTCATACCATAAAATCAGAAATTTTGACATTTTAAAAATTTATACGTAATTTATAAATTTTGTTCTTATCATCCACAAATATAGCTAACATCTCATTATCATAAGTCGTACATACCCACGTTGGTTGGTGTGATTATTGTAAGTCTACTAAAATTTTAATTAAAAAATGGCATGAAATAATACCTGAGCTTGAGATTTTTGGGAGACCCGCCCCGCGGGGAAAATAGACATCTCTACTAAGTGTATGGCAACAAAATTTTCTATTTTTGAAGGTTCGTCTGAACTTTCCTAATTGTTTTGTTGTGGATTGTGCTGGTCTTAGTGGAGGCATAGTCATTCTATGGAAGAATGATGTTGATTTATGAATCTGTTAATATTCTAAAATCATATTGATTGTTGCATTGATTTTGAAAACAAGTGTTGGCGTTTTACTGTAGTTTATGGTTGCCTGAAATGTCATCTAAAGCAATTAACTTGGGATCTTCTTAGAAGGTTAGATATCAGAAATGGTTCTCCTTGGTTAATTGGAGGAGATTTTAATGAATCCAGTGGTCCAATGAAAAGAAAGGTGGATCGTTGGGTGTTTAAAGGACCATGAAATCTTTTTTGTGAAGTGGTTGAAGAGATTTATCTCGAGGACTTAGGTTATATAGGTAATATTTTCACTTGGTGTAATCGTTGGTCAAATGAAGATACTATTTGGAAAAGACTTGACCGTTTCCTAGGCAATAAAGGCCTTTATGTTCTTTTTCCTTCTATGCGTATATATCATTTGGACTGGTTTGCTTCAGACCATCGTCCTATATATTTTTTTCATCGAGGGAAAATGATGTATTCAAGGCAAAAGGAGATCCTAGTTTCATTTTGAAGAATTTTGGGTAAATGATCCTAAATGTAATGATTTTATCAGTAGCAGTTGGGAGGAGTCTGTTTGTGCAAATGATAGCCTTTCTAGTACTCTTGATCGATGTAAGAATCATTTATGTAGCTGAGGGTATGAAGAATAAGAAAGAGAAATGGAAAGACATAAAGAGACTGCGACTCCTTATTCAGAAAGAAGTTTCTAAAGCTGATGGCTCTGATTTTAGTAAAATTCAGCTTCTTAAGAAAGATCTAGATGTTGTTGTTTTAATAGAAAAGAAATACTGAAAGCAACGCTCAAGGGAAGATTGGCTTAAGTGGGGTGATTGAAACACTAAGTGGTTTCATGGGAAAGCTCCAACTAGAAAGGCTAAAAACTTTATGAAAGACATCTTTGATGATTCTGGAAATTGGTTGGATTCGCTAGATGATCTTAATAGTGCTTTTAAAAAAATTTAAAAAATTTCTTTAGTGACCTATTTAGCTCTTCAAATCCTGAGATGACCCAAATCGAGTTAGCTTTGGAAAATGTCCTAATGAGGGGTTTTTAGGAAATAAGCAAGGATTTGTGTACATCTTTCTCTGAAGAGGAGGTTAAAAATGCTCTTTTCCAAATATTTTCAACAAAGGCTCTAGGACCTGGTGACTATCCAACTCTATTCTATAAAAAAAAAAATTGGAGCATTGTTAAAGAGAAAGCTATAGCTACTTGCCTTGATGTTCTAAACCAACGAAAATATGTTCGAGATTTTAATCATACTCACATTGTCTTGATTCCTAAGAAGTAGAATTCTACTATAGTTAGGGATTTTCGTCCTATCGGTTTGTGTAATTTCAGTCATAAGATCATTTCAAAGGTGGGGATTT
Source organism: Sicyos edulis (assembly GCA_036507275.1). Taxonomy (NCBI): domain Eukaryota; kingdom Viridiplantae; phylum Streptophyta; class Magnoliopsida; order Cucurbitales; family Cucurbitaceae; genus Sicyos; species Sicyos edulis. The sequence continues at coordinate 23,049,308 of CM071848.1, forward strand.
TGGATAAGATCATATCAGAGTTCCAGAGTGCCTTTGTTCTTGGACGTCTTATGTCTGATTGCTTGTTTGTCGGTTATGAATATGTGCACCATGTATCAAAGAGACGAAATGAGTTGCTTTGTTCAGGGACCTATTGAAAATACATGAGATTGGTTCAGGCCAAAAAGTGAACTTTTCGAAATCAGTTGCTTTGTTCAGCCCAAACGATAGCAATTCTACAACTCGATAAAATGAGATTATGGTGATCCGGGACCTATTGAAAATACATGAGATTGGTTCAGGCCAAAAAGTGAATTTTTGGAAAGCAGTTGCTTTGTTCAGCCCGAACGTTCAAAATGAATCTCGTTCCTATTTAGCTGGATGTCTTCTCATACCTATTGTGGATGACCTTGGTCTCTATCTTAATCTGCCTTCCCATTTCTCGAGAAACCATAGTCGTGATCTTAATTATATCTTAGAGAGAATTCAGAAAATGGTGTACAACTGGAAAGGTAATTACTTTTCCGCACCTGGTAAATAAATTTTAATTAAAGGTATTGCTCAGGCCATCCCTACGTATGTGATGTTGTGCGTTCGTTTTCCTAAGTCCATTTACAACAAGCTATTCTACTGAATTGCGAAGTTTTGGTGGGGTTCTTCTGCAATTAAATCTAAGATTCACTGAACTAGATGGGAGACTCTATGCAAACCTAAGAACCGTGGAGGTCTCGGATTTAAATTTTTGGAAGGATTTAGCCAAGCGATTGTAGCAAAGGTTGTGTGGCGTTTATTAATCAATCCGGATTCGTTGGTGGGTAAATTTCTTAAAGGAAAATATTTTTCAATGGGATCTATTTTAAATGCGCACACTGAGCATTACTTTTCATATACTTTGGCGTAGCCTCCGTTGGGGTAGGGAGCTCTTGATAAAAGGCATTTGGAAGCATGTGGGGAATGGAATGAATACTCTAGTCTTTGGTGATCCTTGGATTCCTAAGGAAAATTAATTTAAAGCAATTACTATCCCATTGGAGGATGATAAAACTCGCCATGTTTTAGATCTGCTGTCTAACAATGATGTGTGGGATATGGAAAGAATTCAAGAATTACTATGGCCAGTTGATGCTGAAATTGTCTCATCTATCCCAATATGTGCCACTTCTAGAGTGGAGGAATTGCCTTCTAATTCTGATGAAGAGTCCTTTTGGTGGAAGAAAGTTTGGGGCTTGTATGTTCCAACTAAAGTTAAATTGTTTCTTTGGAGAGTGTTCAACAATTTCCTTCCTAATATTAGAAATCTCTATAACAGAAGAATATCTAAGTTTCCCATATGTGCCATATGCAGTAATCAAGAGGAAAATTTGACGCATACCTTTTTTTAATGTCAAATAGCTTGTGCAGTTTGGTCGTTTTTTTCTTTTGAAGGTCATTCGCTTGGTAGATGGAGTTGGTGATATTAAGAATCTGATGCTTATCATTGCGCGCTCTCTTTCCCATTTGGAATTTGATGCTGCTGTGATTGGGCTTTGGGCCCTATGGATTGATAGAAACAAAACTATTAGAGAGGAAGAAACTCCTTATGTGGTTTTTAGATTTGATTGGATTCGAAGCTACCTTAGAGTATCAAGTTGTTCATGTTGTTGATTGTCCTAAAATGGAAAACCTCCATATGGGTCGAGTGAGTCCTTGCGGTGGAGAGCTCCCAGCTGTGATACCTTTAAGCTAAATGTTGATGCTGCTTGCTATCAAGTCCAAATGAGAATGGGAGTTAGTGCTATTGTTCGTAACCACCATGGGTCATGTGTTGTTACAGTTGGGGTTTTCTTTAATTTTGCTTTTGATCCTTTTGCAGCTGAAGCAATGGCAATTATTTTTGGCCTTCGACTTGCTATGGATAGAGGCATTGAGGAAATTTTGTTGAATCATATGCAAAGATGGTGGTGGAGACCATTGTTGAGGGCAGAAGGAAAAGTTCAGAATTTGGAGTCCTAGTGAGTGAAGCTCGTGATTTGCTTGCATCAAAAAATTTTAGAAATATATTTTTTGTGTGTAGAAAGGCTAATGGTGTAGCTGATTCCATAGCCCATTGAGCTTGTAAGGGTGGTTGGTCTTTGGTTTGGGTTAATAACTTGAGCCCCTGGTTGGAATATGTTGCTAATACTGAGATGTAAGTTGTGGTGGCTGATTGGGTTTTTGTTTTTTTGCCCGCTCAATTGAAATGTCTATTCTAAAAAAAAAAAAATTATAATAAGGGTACAAATTGGACCGATGAAGATTTTTACTTGGATAAGGGTAGAGGCTTTTCTGGAATCCGATGCCTGTTATCGAACGTAATTTCCTTTTTTTTTTGGTGTTATGCTAGCTGTTTAGTCATCTCCCCATAATCTTACGCATTTCTTACTAACTATTTTATTTTTGCAATATTATAAAATACATAATTGGTTAGTTAGGCTTAGGCTTAAATTATGAAAAATTGATGATTTTTTTTTTTTTTTTTTTTTGGGTTAAACAATTAATAGGTGTGAATTTAAATTCCTATACAAAGTAGACACACTCCCATTATTTCTCAAAATCTAGCCATTTCCTACCATTTTCCTTGAATTATAATTGGTTAAGAAATATTGTTGAGTTATGCCTTGAACGAATTAATGCCCTACAACTACTTAGTCGGGGGTTTTGTGTTGCCCCGAAACCTAAACGAAATATGTATTAGTATTTTCTATTTCATATATGGGCCTTTTAATTATAATAGGATTTTAATGAGAGTGCCTATATATATTCGAATTATAACCATTAAGATGTTCATTGTGTAAATTTTTGCCACTCCTTAGTTAAATAGTGTCCTCTCTCTGCCTGTGGACTAGCTAACACAACGTTAGTGAACCACTTAAATTCTATATTTATTCTTCTTTCTCGTTTTTCTTATTTTTGATTGTTTGTTGATTGCCAATTTCATAACAAATACTTTCGTCTTTTGATTATTTTATTTTATTTATTATTTATTATTTTTTTATGTTGGTCTTTTTGTTTTAAGAAAAAAAATATACTGTAAGTCTTTTTATACTCTACTCCAAAATTTAGTCTTGCAATCATTTTATTAAATCTCAACAAAACTTCCACAAGACTGTTACAAATTTCAAACCATAAAATCTAAATTATTACGATATCTTATTCCATAACTATTGTTATTTTGATTTTTCAAAAATAAATACATATGAATATTATTTTCACGAGTAAATTTTTTCTTGTCTTGATATTTATTTTTTATTTATATTTCTAAAAGTCAAGTTAAGTTTAAAAAATTAAATAAATAAAAACTTAGTAAATATTAAATCATGAACTAAAATAAGTCCACGTTAAAATTTAACCGAAGTTCTTTATAAATCTTTTCATTTCTCCTGTCAAAGTGAAAAAATTGGATTTCTTAAACTCATATAAGTTTTATGTATATGTTACATGATTCTCGATCATTTAAAAAAGCAATATATCGATAGATATTAGTATACTCATGACTGTGAGTTAAAATTTTATACCATACTTAATTATTGTTCAACTAAAAAAATGTAGTTCATCATTGAATTTTAGTGATTAAGTTGGAAGAATAAAATTTCAAACGTTTAACATTTTATTTACTAAGCTATAAATAATAATTTTCTTTTATCTTCATTGTGTATTCGTCTATTAAAGCAAATGAAAAAATTTTCAAACGTGAAATATTTTAGTTACTAAACTATACATAATAATTATTTTTAATCTTCATTGTATATTTTTTGTCTATTAAAGCGAATGCGTTCAACTATTTTTGTGTATTTTAGAAAGTAATAAACAATTTTAATGAAGTATCTATTAAGGCAGCTCATTAACATACTTTTCTTGTAATCTCAAGCACACTATTGTAAGTCCATTCACAACAGATCCCAACTCCTAAGGGCATGTTTGGCTACGGTGGGAAGGGATGGGAAGGGAAGGGAAGGGAAGAGAAGAGGTAATAATTTAGTGTTTGGTGGGAAGGGAATGAAAAGGAAGTGATAATAAATTGGTGTTTGGTGGGAAAGGAAGTGAAAATAAGTGATAGTAAATTGGTGTTTGGTGGAGAGGGAAGAGAGGTGAAGAGATGTATTTTTTTATTATATAAATAATCACTAATATTTAATAATAATAATTTAATATATTTTTTTACTTGTTAATAAAATATGAATTTAAATGTATTTAATTTGATTTATGATTAAATAAAATTTGAAACTTAATATCATTAAAATTATCAAATAAAAATAATAATTCAATAATTAAACTTAAATTTTAAATAATAGTGAATCAAAATAAATTTTATACAAATTAAATTAAGTTAAAAAATTTGTATTCTCAAGTTAATTTATATTCTCATGTTACTTAACTTTTAAAAGATATATAACCAATGCATCTCACAAAAAAAAATGTACCAACCAAATTAATATGAATTAACTTAGTTAAAGAAAAAGCAACTCAAAATAAAATATAAGATGATTTTGGAGTATTTCTAAAAAAACGTAAGAAAATAGAAACTCAACCATTTTGGTATTTGCATTTGCTTTGCCCTTTCTATTGAAATATACATATTTTTAATTTTGCATTTCATTTTAATTTTGCATTTCATTTTGGTATACCTCCCCTTTCTCCCATCTGTCTCTCAAATTGTTCAAAACGTAACCCCAATTTAAGCTCTTACTTCATCATCCCCTTCTCTCTATCTTCTTCAAATTCCATTTATGAAGGTAAGGGTCGGTCAATTCATTCCAAATCATTTTTTTCTCTGTTTTCTGATGTGGGATTTTAGTAAAAGTGGAAGAATTTTGAAACAACAATCTATTTTGGAGTATGAAGGTAGTGTCATTGGAAAGTGAAATTTGTGGAAGTAATCGACGATTTCTTGATTGTTGAAAATAGAAAACGATCTCTTCAATTTTCTTTACGATCTCTCCTCTTCGTTTTTCTTACAATCACAACCTCATTTCTCTTCCGTTTTTTTTGCGATCATTTTTCATTTGAAAGAATAGGTTGAGAGAGGAAATTGAAACAAGGAATAACATGCCATCTAATTAAAATGAAATATTCCACAATAAATGTTAAATTTGAATCTGATAAGAAGAAGAAAAAACAGAGGAAAAGAGAAACGAGTGAGAGAGAGAAAGAAAATAAAAGCGAAAATAAAAGACGGGAAAAGGATGAGTTACTCGCAGGGAAGAAGCATGATTACGCGCCGGGATGTTTTTTCGAAATTTGTCTACGCGCCGGGTTGGAAGCCAGTGGGCCAAACGCTTGGAAGAGAACACTTCCGATCCCTTCCTGGCCCAACTTGGCACTCCAAACGTGCCCTAAATTGTTAGGTTTAGTTTTGTCAGTTTTAACCACTTTATTACTGTATTATTACATTTCTTGAACTACTCCATCTTTTTCTATATAAGGATAGTTCTTAGTCACTATTCAATAAGATTGGAAAGGTTCCTTTTATGATAAGTTCTTCACGATATCAAGATCCTTTAAGATGGTATTAGAGCCATAGAACCTAACAGCTAAAATGGCATTTCTGAATTTGTCGAATATCAGCGCTAGAAGCACAACTTTGTCTGGGCAAAGCACGCCTATAATCAATCCTGGTAATAACCTTTCAATCTTTGAACTTCACGATGGAAGTTTTCTTTCTTGGAAACTCCAGATTCTGAATACAATTTATGGCCATTTACGGAAGATCGAATCCTCACAAATTCGTCAATGGACTGAGAGCAGAAGCCATCGCCGAAATGACTGGATCTAATGAGTTAGTGGATAATCCAGGATACAAGATCTGGACAAAGCAAGATAGTTTACTCTATTCTTGGCTATTAGGTGCGATGAACGAAGATATTGTTTCACAAATGGTAGGGTGCGAAACAGCAAGAGAAATATGGATCACGTTGAGGCAAATGTACTCATCGTCTAACACGGCGAAGATTATGCAACTGAAAGGACAACGTCAAAACATCAAGAAAGGTAATCTTTCAATTAAAGAATATATAGCAAATATTAAAAGTCTGGTGCGTTGAATAAAATCGATTGCAAAGTGACTCTCCAAGAACATATTTGATATGAATCAGAACGTGAACCAACATTTTTCATTCAAGCTACTCAAAGAAAGTTTCATTTTACATATGGATGGTTACAAAACCTTGAAAAATGGTTATAAAACATTTAATTTTTGGATTTATGGTCATTTACATTTAATTTCAGTTTTAAATATTTCATTTATATGTTTTTAGGTTACATTTGTATTAATGGTTGTTATAACATTTAAGCACTTGTGAGTTACAACCTTTAAGATGAGATAATGTTACTTTTAGGGAGTTTATTGGAGGTTATAAATAGCCAAGCTTATGTGTTGTAAAAAAAAATTGAAGTTAAAATGAAATCTCATATTTGAGTGTAAGCATTATGTTTGTTTTGTATTCTTGTGTTTAGAATACATGTCTAGAACTTTCAATCTAGTCTGATCAATTAGGTTGTGGAGAGTTCGAAATCTTGAAGTTAGGAACGTAGTTCTCTTATCTTCTTGATTATTGATCAATTATCCAAGTAAAATATGTTTAACTTTCTTTGGGTTGTTTTATCATCCGTTTAGGGGAATTCTCTAGCATAATTAAAGGTTTTTTCCTCATCAATATTGTATATATCTTGTCTAGATTAGGGCAAGATTACGATTCAATTGTATCTGTGATATCTAGGAAATTAAAACTGAAGTCGTTGTAGAAAATTTGCTCTCTTGCAAATACATGAAGCTCGCCTAGATCGTAGTGATGGGTCCATACTGTTTGCAAATTTGGTCTCGAATCAATCAGAAAAAAAAGAAGAATGGTTTTGTGCAATCGATATCAAAAGCATCGAACAATCGGTAGCAACAACAACAATGGAGCAGAAACAAAAGTTTCTTGAACTTTAATAGAAACAAAAGAGGTCAAAATGGGGGAAGAGGCAGAAGGCGTTCATGGAACAAATCTTAATGCAAAATTTGTGAAAAAATTGAGCATACTTCGTTGAAGTGTTACACTCTTTATGATCCTAATTTGCAGAGATTGTAAATTGGTCAGCCAATACCGAATCACTCTACAGGCCATGGAAATGGATTTCTTATTCCCAACCATCATTTTAGTGGAAATCAATCCACCTAGCCTCAGTATTAGGCTTACATGGCCTCTTCTTTCTCGCAGAACAATGAATTGTATGGGTGGTACCTAAATTTTGGAGCCACTAACCATGTAACAAGTGAACTTTCGAACTTGTCTCATAGCAATCAATACAACAACAATGAGAAAATGCATGTGGGTAGTAGTACGGGTCTAAAAATTCTCCATACATGCCATTCCTTCTTTATTCCATTCGATATTTCTGTGTCTAATTTTAACAAAAATCATGCCTTTTATATACAAAAACTCTTACATGTTTCTCACATTACCAAAAATTTGTTAAGTGTAAGTAAGTTCACCAAAGACAACCACTATTTTTTTTTAGTTTTATCCTAATGTTTGCTTTGTTAAATCTCAGGCAACTAGGAAAGTTTTGCTCCAATGACATCTCCGTGATGGTCTTTACAGATTCTCCCTCGTAAAAGCTAACTCTCAACACAATTTTTTGGAAACCCCTCAACTGTCTTTGGAAAAACTTACTACTCTTCTGATATGATCCAGGATCTAGATTATATCAAAAGATAAAAGAATAAAGATAAACCAAGTTTTGATAGGAACTTGGAACCTCCCTTCTCAAGAGAATCTCTTGAGCCCTTACAATAAATCACTCAATAACTCATTTAACAATTGGATGCCTAAACTCTAACCTAACCCACTCTATTTATAACAAAATACTAACTTATTCTCCAAGTAATGGCTAAATAGAGCCCTAGGCCCAATCGAGCCCTAGGCCCAACCTTATCAATACCCGCCCCTTTAAAGCACCTTGTCCTCAAGGTGGGCATAAACAAAAATAGATTTTTTTTTTTTTTTTTTTTTTTTTTCCGGCGGCAGCAGCGGCGAGTCGGTGGTGGAGGCAAAGAAGGATGAGGTGGTGGTGATGACAGAGAGCGGCAACACCGGTGGTGGTGGCGGCGGCGGCGTGTCGGAGGTGGTGACGGTGGAGATGGCGGCGGCGATGTTAGAAGTGGTGGCGGCGATGGTGGTGGCGAGGTGGTGACGGCGCAAGGCAGCAGCAGCGCCGCAGTGGGGTTGGTGATGGTGGCGGAGGTAGGGGCAACGCGGCAGCACGACGGTGGGGAAGGCGGAGGCGGCAACGGAGGAGGCGGTGGTGGCGGGGTCAAAACCCTAGCCGTCATTGTTTTTTCCAACCTAATTTCCTCCCTAAAACATCGTTTTAGGTCATTGAAACTCTCCTTTAGGTCTTCTCTAATTTCTTTTTTTAGAGAAGCTACCTCTTCTCTGAGGTCTTTTTTCAAGTCCACCATCAAACTTTGCAACTTTTCTTGAATGAAACGAAGAACCTCTTGATCCATCTCTACAACCAAGAATCGAACGGCTCTGATACCAATTGATATGATCCAGGATCTAGATTATATCAAAAGATAAAAGAATAAAGATAAACCAAGTTTTGATAGGAACTTGGAACCTCCCTTCTCAAGAGAATCTCTTGAGCCCTTACAATAAATCACTCAATAACTCATTTAACAATTGGATGCCTAAACTCTAACCTAACCCACTCTATTTATAACAAAATACTAACTTATTCTCCAAGTAATGGCTAAATAGAGCCCTAGGCCCAATCGAGCCCTAGGCCCAACCTTATCATCTTCTCACTTAAATGCCAAAGTATAGAGTTTCTTATATTCACTTCCTGTGGCATAATAGGTTAGATCACCCTTCATTTTTCTGTTAACATCAAGTTCTACAACATTGTAACATTATTTTACCAAATGTGAATAAAATTGATTTGTATGTTTGTACTCCTTGTGCAATAGGGAAAATTTGCAAATTACATTTCTCTTTATCTAAATCTGTTTACAAACATCCCCTAGAACTAGTTGTTTCTGATCTTTGGGGTCCCTCTCATGAAATGCCCAACAATGGCTTTCGATATTACATCAGTTTTATTAATATATTAAATCTGAAATCTTGAATGTGTACACATCCTTCAAATCCATGGTTGAAAATTAGTTTAATACCTCCATAAAAATGCTATATACCGATGGGTGAGGAGAGTATAAGTCATTTACAAACTTTCTCAATACTAGTGGCATCATTCATAAGTTGTCTTGTCCCAATACTTCGGAGAAAAATGGTCTTTCTGAACACAAACACCTTCACAATTTCGTTGTAGGTCTTACCTTGCTTGCTCATGCTTCATTACCCTTAAGGTTTTGGGGATGATGCCATCTCAACTGCCGATTTTTTTATTAATAGTCTTTCTACACCTTTACTCAAAAATCGTAGTCCTATAGAGCTACCTTTTCCAAATCAAACCAGACTATAACTCATTTAAAAACTTTTATTGTCTTTGCTTTCCTTACTTACGGCCATATAATCGATATAAAGTGCAGCTTCGATCATCCCTATGTACTTTCCTAGGATACAGTAACAACTACAAGGGATACAAATGTTTAACCTCAAATGGAAAAATTATCATTTCAAGACATGTTGTCTTTGATGAAACTTCTTTCTTTTTTGCTATTCCTCTTATAAAACCAACAGTAACATCAAACACTTATTCCTCTGCAAACATTCCTCAAATCCCTCCTTCTACACCCATAACAATGCACCCTAAATCTATCTCATCTCATCCTTCTCAAGAAATATCCAATCATGACAATGTAACAGTCAACAATCCTAATACATTTTCAAACTCTATATCCACTGCTACATAAACAAACCCTTGTTCCACAACTAATACCCCCTACAAATTCTATACCAAAGACTTCCCTTACAAATTCTACTCAATCTAAATCTCAAAATTCACCCAACCTAGTTTTGGTATCCATGACTCATGCTCTTGTCAATAATCATGCTATGACTACTAAATCCAAGATTAGCATTTGAAAGCCAAAAGTCTTTCTAACTGAACTTGCTAAAATGGAACCAACAAGCATAAAAAAAAAAAGCCTTTCTAAGTCCTTACTAGAGGCAGGATATGAATGAGGAATATGAAACATTGATGAAGAATGGAACTTGGGATCTAGTTCAAACTCCACATGATAAGAAACTCGTTGGATGAAAATGGGTGTTTAAAATCAAGCATAATTTGGATGGTTCCATAGCCCAGTACAAGGCACGCCTAGTGACATTGACTACTCCGACACATATAGCCCGGTAATCAAACCTATAACCATCAATGTTCTTCTGAAACTTGTCTTAGCAAAAGGATGGACTATTAGACAGCTTAACATCAATAATGTATTCTTGAATGGACACCTTAATGAAGAGGTTCACATGGATCAACCCCTAGGATTTGTTGTCACCAAGGGACAAACGTAGTTGAGGTGTAAATTGAGAAATGTGTTGTATGACCATCCTCAAGCAAAGCCTAAGAGCTTGGTTCAATCAGTTGAGAAATTTCTTACTTTTCTCAATTTCTCATGTTCCAAGGCTGATTCATCCTTATTTTTCAGAATCACAAGTACATCATCGTGTTATTTTTTGATATATGTGGACAATATAGCCGTAACAGGCTCAAACACAAAAGAGATTACATAGCTCATTACTATGTTACATGCCACTTTCTCATTAAAAGACTTGGGGAAACTTACCTTTTTCATAGGCATTGAAGTCTCATATCCTAATCTGGAGGCTTATTTTTATCCCAAGAAAAGTACATTAGAGAACTCCTTCACAAACACAATATGGCCACTGCAAACTCAATGGCTACTCCCATGATCAGCTCATACATTCTATCTACTCAAGAGAGTGTTCCTTTTGACAAACCAAGCGTGTATCACAACCTTGTTTAGGCCCTACAATATGTTACAATCATGAGACCAAAAAAAGCCTACTCAATAAACAAGGTATGTCAGTTTATGCAAGCCCTAAAACTGTCTTATTGGCAAGTGTCCAAGCTGATTCTAAGATATCTCAGGGGTACTCTACATTATGGGTTAGTTTTATCTAAACCCCTAACAATGAATGTAAAAGCATTTGCAAATGCTGACTGGGGCTCTAATCCAGATGATAAGCTATCCACTCCAAGGATGTGCATCTACTTTGATGGTAATTTGATAACGTGGGGATCTAAGAAGCAAAACACGGTGTCCCGATCAAGTACATAAGTTAAATTTCGATGCCTGGCTCATGTTGTAGCCTAGATAGTATGGATGCAATCCTTATTCACAGAACTTCGTAGACAACTTGTTAAACCTCCAACGTTGTGGTGTTATAACTTGAGCGCAGTACATCTAAGTGCAAATCCTATCCTTCATTCCTGAACGAAGCATGTCAAAATCGACATATACTTTCTCAGAGACTTGGTGATGCAAAAACGTATTCAAGTTCTATATTTGCCCTCCTCTGCTCAAGTAGCTGATGCACTCACCAAGCCCTTGTCTACTACAAAGTTCCTTAATCTTAGAGCAAAATTATGATTTGTCGGGGGCGTAGTAAGGCAGCCTCATTAACATACTCTTTTGTAATCTCAAGCCCACTTTTGTAAGCCCATCCACAGCCGATCCAGCTCCTAAACTATTAGGTTTAGTTTTTTTTTTTTATCATTTCTTCACGGTGCTAAAATCCTTTTAGAGTATCATACTTTCTTAACATTAAAATATGTTTTTCTTTCCTTTTTGCAATATCACACGAAAGGAAGATTTCATCATCTGAATTGTTTCTTTTTTAGTTCCGCCATCCAAATTGTTCATCATATTATATAAAAAAAATTCAACTATTAAAGTATAATATTAGGGTGAGAGGAAAATATTTGACCTAATTAACTTAAACACTTATTTTGGTCAATTGATCTAAATGACTTAGACTTTATTCAATTATCATTCAAATTACTGATCTGTATTACAAAAATCATTCCATTATTGATTTACATTCATTCACATCTTGGATTCACGAATGAAAATAAGACCAAACATATGAAAATTGATTTTTCGAAATATTTATGGATTTTAAAAAATAATTTATTTTTTTAAGAAAAAAAAATAATTGATTGATTAATTGAATGGCCTCAATATTATTACTGATCATATGAACTAAAAAATAGCGTTAATACTCATATTGCTACTAATTTAGTTATGATTTACGGTGAAAACTAATGAACATGTTATTAATTTTATCAAAATTTCTTGACAATCATTCATCTAATACTTCTACTCTTTTTGGGTTACGATAATTGATAGGCTATGTTAGTTATGTTATGTATATATATTTAATTAAAACAGTTTTGATAACATGTTAAAATAGTTAATTTTCATAATCTCGACTCCATGTTCTACATGTATCCACAACATTCATAAATTGAACAACCGTCATAGTTTAACTTGACATAAGTGTGTTCATAACTAAAGATCTTATAAACTTCAATTCATTTACCTCTCATTAATGTTGTTGAATTAAAAGAAAAAGGCAGTAGAAAATTTGTTGCCCTATACACAGAAGTGATATCCTGTTTGGGGGAAAAGAAAATGGAGAGAAAAAAGGAATAAATATGTATTAATATTTCATGCCTGCCCATTATTATCACTCCATTCCTTGATTGCTTGCTTAACTGCATTTTTCACCACTTGGGGCTTTATAATTTTGGTGCCTTCATTCTGTAAAAATAAAAAAAATAAAAAAGTTAGAAACCAAAATACTATTGATATGCATAAAAAATATAGGCAAAATTAGGGTAGAATTATGAAATTTATTTCTAACTTGCTAGAATAATTTTTCCAATAAAATGACTCCTTTTTTTATCCTCATAGAGCAGCTTATATAACAATATATAAACGAATATTAAATAATGTGAATATCCATTTCAAAATCAATTGGAGATGAGTGAAATAGTTCATATTTTTTATATATGTTATGAGGTCTTCACTCTTTACGATAGAGATCTTAACATGTCCCTTCAAGATTGTGACTTTTTTGAACTCATCAATCGTGAATTTAATCTAAATTTTATTTTTATTGAATCGAATACCTATTTAGACTATATATTTTGATATCATATTAAATAATATAGATATCAATTTCAAGACCAATTAGTGATCAAAGAAATAGTTCACGCTATGAAATCTCCGTTCTTTATGAGGAGAGATGTTTAGCATATTTATATATTTATATTCATTAACTTCAAACCTGCCAACATCATCATATTTTATCGATCAATGTGAATTTGAAAACAAATATTTCAATCGTTGTATTATGTTCATGTCATTGGTTTAACATAGGATGGATGTAATATTATAAAAAAGAGAGGAAAATCGAACCTCTTCCCCGATAGCTTGGAGTTCGAAGCAATCGGAACAAGACACGTTGGCATCAAGAACTTCAAGTCCCAAATTCGCAAACACTTCTAGAATCTTAACAAGCAATCCGGGTGAATTCTTTTCCAAATATACGTTTATTAGAAATCCTTTCTCTAAACTCTCCACATTCACCACCTGCACGTGTTCAAAAAATCCATCTCAAAAAAATGAAAATATATATTATTTCAATTCAGACACTTCCATTCCATACTAATAATTTATAAACTAACAAAATATATCCCTTTGTTTACAACAATGAATCTTTGATGATTCCTAGAAGTTTATCAATCAATTTTAGTCAACAAAATGGGTGGAATTGAGAGTTTATTGGTTCGATTTTTTTTTCTTACTTTGAGCTATAAAATTTAAACACATCGACCTCTAAATTAGAGACTAGTTGAATTAAATTCTTGTTGGCAGAGGCAAACATTTTTTTATTACCACCCGTTTTTTATGCTTCTTTAGAACCAAAAAAAAAAAAAAAAAAAAAAAAAATATATCTTTTTTTTCTCCCCTACACTAAGATGTGGAAAGAGGGAACACGATAAAGTATGTTTAGATGAAAATGATCAATCAGGTATGTATAATATTCATTACATGTACATGAATTTTTTTTGACACACGAACAAAATACATTTAGGATTTAAGATTTAAGATTCGAATCTATAATCTTTGAAATCTATAAAATCGAACCTGATTAAAATATTTTTTTGTGGATTTTCGAAAACGGAGTTAAAAATCTCTAAATGAAAGCATGAAATTCAAAGAGGAAAGTGGATATATGAGCTCTAAAGGAATGGAATTAAATAGAATGAATGATGAGAAAAGTACAGCACTAGAGCTTGTGGATGGACGAAGTTTTTTGGAGTTGTGATGATTTATTGAAGAAGCTGCCGCTTTCTTTCTTTCTCTTGAATCCATTTCTAAGACGCCGGTAAAATAAATTCAAACGCCGCCGTCTTCCGGCCGCCGCGAATTATTCCACTCGCTGCCCACGCGCCACCAGAAGCTTTTGCCTTTTTCTTTTTTTTTCCTCTCCCCCAGCTCTTAAACAAGTGGATCTTTTTATATATTTGAAATTTCTATTTTCTATTTTCTATTTATCTTTTTTTACTATTTTCTTATTTCCAATTGCACGAGTGCTTGTATACTTTTTGACAATATTTAGGTGACTGGCCTCCCTTTCGCTTTCCCATCTAATTTCTCCCACTAAAAAATTACCATTACCATTCCCTTTTCTTTTCTTTTTATTTAGGTATTTTTATAAAATAAAAACTTGCTAGTGAATGTGACCCTCAATAAGATAAAATGATTTTTTTTAATCAAAGATTGATGGGTTATATTATTCTTTAAGGAATGTGTGAGTTGAGAAGAACAAGAATAATTATAGAGAATAATTATTTTAGGGATGTTTGAGTCACAAATAATCATTCCTCTCTAAGTTATTATGCAATTCTCTTTATAAAAACAAATAGATCACCCTATACTAATTATTTTGTTCTCTACATAATTTTTTTGTGTAGAGAACATAAGTAATCATATTTTGCATCCTTAATTATTTATAAAATCATTCTCTTGGTTCGAGGCAGATATAATTATTGTCTTTATAAACATTTACTCCACAATAAATACAAATAATCATTTTTCACATTTCTGTCTTATTCTTGCCGTCCTCATAGCATAATTCTTATTTTATTAAATTTTTTTTTAACCAAACACTCACTAAACTAATGGGAAAAAGCAATCTAACAAAATTCTTGCTAAAATCATGGTTAAGTTTAATGAACTCAAATCTTCGGAGGATAATTATTTTAAAAAGTATGCAACGATTAGATTGTCCCTTTGAAATGTTGAATAAACTTTAATGCTATTTTTTAATGTGATTAAAATGTTGTAATTTGTTGTCAATTAAGAAGTAAATTAAGAAATTAATGAATTGTCAGTTTATGAGCTAATTAAGGAATTAATAGATTCTTAATTGAGAAATAAAGGAAATTTTTTTGTAGAGAATTTGTGAGTGCCTTTTCTCTCAAATCACGAAGTGAAAAACTTGCACAATTTTTCTATTTGTAATTTTATTTGTGATTCGATATTTAACATGAAATAGTCGGATTTTTTTTAAAAAATAGAAGTATTTCATTAACTAACTAGCAACCAATATACAACCAATTATTTAGAATCCCCACAGGTCGAAGCATGGCCGAGTAAAAGGAAAGAACCACTAATCAAATAAAAAACTGCTAGAAAGCTTAACTTCTGCGCAACATCTTTTAACCATGGAATGATAATATCCCAATTGAAAAGACCTAGGCAGCCCATTCTTAAAATTTTTATGATAGATTTTGGAGTAATCGATCGTCTATCTCATTGACTGAGGTGAGGACTCCTCCAAAGAAAAGGGATGGGTGAGAAGACACCCATGAAGGGATTTCCCTCACTTTAAAATAGTCGAATTAGATCATAACATTTATCTGTCACTAATAAACGATAGATATACAAATGCAAAAGTACTTTTATCATTTTTATCTAGTACATTCAATAGTGTAAAATCATCACATGAGTGACTTCCTTGAATAATTTCTCATGTTCTAGTAATAATGTGTTGATTTGGGACTAGTGGTTCTTTTTCAATAATCAAGAGTTGCCACTATACTCGAGACACCACTGATTCGTTCATAGAACTTAACATAGAATATATTGAAAGATTTTCTAGTTTCAACAGTTTTGAATTAAGGACGTCCAAAAGAATATATCCTTAAGTCTGTACTCTGAATCAACGATACTATACCTTGTAGCATTATGAAAAATAGAGTTGGAAAGAGAAAGGAGGCTTGGTCAGTTAGGGCAAGAGAGGGGATTGGAAGCCCCGTGAGAGATAGTTGGAAGGATTGACAGCTAAATACCATCTTTAACAAACAAACACCACCACATTTCCAAGTTTCAAATTCATTTTATTTTGAGAAAACTTTATTTTTCAAGTCCTTAAAAAAACAAAGTTTTTTGTTTCTCTCTCTTCTCTCATCACGTGTAGATTCCCCCACTGAACACCTTTGGCTTTGTTGGCCCTCACTTCCAACTATCTTCTTGCACGT
Organism: Sicyos edulis; assembly: GCA_036507275.1. Classification (NCBI taxonomy): domain Eukaryota; kingdom Viridiplantae; phylum Streptophyta; class Magnoliopsida; order Cucurbitales; family Cucurbitaceae; genus Sicyos; species Sicyos edulis. Next base: position 23,065,832 of record CM071848.1, read on the forward strand.
GCCACCCTGCCCTGCCCTTCATTTGACCCAAGTCTTCTTGGACCTTACTTTCCAACTTACCTTCCCATACAAAGACGTTGACCTTACTATTTCCCTTTTCTGCCCTTCGAATTATCTTCTTACATCACGTGGAAACCAAGTGTATTCTTAAAAAAATGTAATTAAACAAGCTCTTAATTTCACGACTTATACTTGGTTCACCACTACTAAGTTTTATCATTCTTTCTTAGGTTAATATATAACTATATCTTTATATTTTGAAGTTTGAATTATATAAAAAAATTATTTTTAATAAGATGTAAAATTATTTATGTGATAAGTTTGGAATTATTTTTTTTTTCAAATTTGGTTGAATATAATAATAATAATGTTGATACAAGAAATGACATATGTGATTATACTTTTTTTATAAATAATTTCAAGGAATATTAACTAAAATATTATTGTGAAAATTAATTTTAAGTTTAATTAAAAGTACTTACATTAGAATACAACAAGTATATTGTCTCAAATAAACCAAAAAAAAAAAAAAGAAACCAACAAGTATACGTACAAAACTTATAGAACTACGAGAGATATGTGATTTATAGAATTGTTTTTTTTTTATAGAATAAAAAAAGAATGGTATTAAAATTTTCAATTGATTATAATAATCGGTGGATTGTTAGGAACTCACAAATATCCCACATTCGAAAGTGGGAGATTCCAACATCAATTTATAAGACATATGAGTTACTCTCCTCATTGCCAATTAGTTTTTAGATGAAACCTCATATTCTCTAATATGGTATTAGAGATCCATGTGGGTTATGGGCCTCCCAAATTTGAATCCATGATTTGAATTCTAAAGCGGGTGTGGACCCCACCCAAGTGATGTTGGACACCATCCTAACCATGTAGAAATTGTCCAGGATTCTACAACACATTTATAAGGGATATGAGTTACTCCCCTCATTGTCAATTAACGGGTATCAGTTCAATAAAATTAAATTGAGATCCGATTCAAGAATGGTGAGCCCAAAATAGGCACCATCTTGAGGGGGCATGCTAGGAACTCACATATATCCCACATTAAAAAGTGGGAGAGTCCAACATCAATTTATAAGATATATGGGTTATTCTCTCATTGCCAATTAGTTTTGAGGTAGAATCTCATATTCTCTAATATGGATTGACTTAAATCTAAATTGTCATTTTACATAATCTCTATCATCCTTTCATATAATTTATGTCTCTTTTTTTGGAGTACTGTAACTCATATCTCGTTTGAGAATAATAATATATCATCTTTCTTATTATAATAACATACACCTCAAATACTATTAATGGTTGCTCGTGTTATAATAGCATGTACTTTATATATAGTTTTTTTTGTAACTTCTATTATAATAACATATACCTCATCATTTATAATAAATTAACTAGTGCCCCAAACATACTAATAGAGTTGGTGGCTTGATAGTTTCATTATTTGATGGAAATTCAGTTCAACATCAAGGTTACGAATTTGATTCTAAAAATCGATAAACATGGTGCCCAAATATACTAATTGAAACATGAGCATTTTGATAATTTTACTATGACCTATATATAAAATATTTTAAAAAAAATGCTATCGATGATGTTTTTTTATTTTATTTATTTATTTTTACTTTATATGTAAAATCCCAAAAATAAGTCAGTAGAAAAATATGGAAGCTTAGCTAAAAAATCATTTAGCACAATAAAAGTATTGTCGACATAAACATAACTTCAACTCTGTGTTTAAGTGTAATAATTATAAAGGAAAATATGCAAAGAAAAATCTGCCAACTTACTTTTAGTTCATTACCAATAGCAAGTATTAATTTTATCATTTATTGCTTCCAAAAGTATAATTTTAATAGGATGATGTCTTGTAATTTTTTTTAGTACAAGTTAGAGGAGGAGACTACAAATCTTATAAATAGGTGTTCAACAAATGACAGTTAAATACCTATACCCGAAATCGAATTCATGACCTTAGTGTCGAACTAGATTTCCACCAAACGATGAAACTATCACGCTACCATCATTGAGTGATGATGTCTTGTAATTAACAGGTTGCAGTGTCATAGATGAATTTAAAAAAAAAAAAATTAGTTACTTATATCTATGACTTAATTTAATGAAATGAAATTTAAAAAATTTCTTATATAACTATTTTTTCAATGAAAAGAAAATAGAAGAATCGCTGTGATCCAATGGTCAATTTTCTGCCTTTCTTTTGAATATCAAATCTTTCACATTTCTGAATGAACCCGCTTGTCTTGACAACTAGGGCAATTTCGTTTATTTGAAGGTTCGAAAGTTAAATTATTTAATTTATTATTATTTCTTCTTTAGATACACTTTGTTGGCAGAAATCTCAACATACAAATTAATGAAAATGATAATTAAAAAAGAATGATGATGTGGCTTGTTTAGAGTTTGGCCAAAGTGAAACTTTAACTTTTTTTCAAGCGGAATGTGTGTGATCCCCAAAGGTTGTGCAATTATACACAGTCTTTGTTGTAGCAAGTTTTAATGTAAGTAAAGGTCATCTCCATAGGAATTAGTGATTAATGTCATGCTTAAGCGAAATTAAGAGAGTCAAGGTAACGGGTGAAATTGTTGTGGAATTAAGCTAAGCGAACTAAATGCAAAATAAAACGAACCAAGTGCAATACATCGGAAGGGAATAAGACATTTTCAGAGAGTTTCGCTTAGGCGAAACTATGCAAAGCTAAGAAGCAACAACTGATGGCTTTCTCTTTAACTCTCGAGAGTTATAGATGCTGGCTCCACTACTAAAAAAACGACCTTCCATGACACTTTCAATATCTCATTTTGCTTAAAGAGAAAAAAAAGTGTCATGGTAGGTAAAAACGTCTAAATAATTCTTAATATTCCCTCACATTTTTTATTTTTTCCAAAACCTAGCCGCACTGCACCAAATCAACTTCTCTCCCATTCCCCCCTTATTCACAAAAGCCATCTTCTCTTTTCTTTTCTTTTTTCCCTGGCCAGCCATTGCACAAATCGATTCATGGGGCAAGAAATAGGAAGGATGGAGGAGAAGATAATTCCGAGGAGAGTGTAAATGATGAAGAGGACGACGAAGATGACGATGGTAGCGGTGGTGGAGGTTTTGTGAGCATGCTTTTGTCAAATTCATCAGCTACGATTTTGAGCCATCGAAAGAGTTTTTAACCATCGGCGAAGGGTTTTAGAGTAGCAGCGTCATAGATTCGAACACTTCTAAAGCGAAAGCCCCTTAAAATGCCACTGATTTATGCGATTTCTGCAAAAAAAAAAAAAAAAATCGCTCTTAGTGGAAGTAATGGGACTTCTGTCGAACAAAATTAGCCCTCGATGAAGCTTCGACCAACCTTTCTCTGACCTATTATCACTTTTCTAGCTCCAAAACCTCTATGGTTCCACTTTTATCATTCACCGACTGACCTAATCGCCACTTCCAATGAGGTCTCCACTCACCACTATAATCAAAACTGTTGATTCAATCGAAGATGCATTTTAACGCATATCTCCTCATATATCGTATGATGTAATTATCTCCATCATTGAAGAACAGCCGAGTCTATAATTTGGATTTCGAATTTTTATCTCGCCGTTGAGGAGAAAACGCCTCTATTGCAGGGAATCGCAGATTTTGATCATCGTCAGGTTAGTAAAGGAAAATACCTTTGAATTATTCTGAAATAATCTTAAAAAAACTTAGGGATTCTGCAATTTCTTTTTCAGTAGCATCAATAACTCATGTTGCTAAGATTGTAAGATAAGTAGCTACAACTTTCTTGAACTTGGGTTAGTTATATGATGGTTAATTGATTTCTTTTATTCATCGACTATGGAAAAGAGGAATTATGACCAATCATACAAATAGATATCATCATATTTTGATAGCTTTTAAAAATAACCATCTCCTTCGACCCTCCCTTAATTTAGTTTATAATATATTCTAAATTCATTTACCACTCATTTCCTATTGATATTGGTCATTCTCTAGTTGCAACTTCCCTAACTAACTGTAAAGACCCGACCCGAATGGGGTTCTAAATGGGCCTTTACCCCAATGCATGCATTCAAAATAAAACAATATGCAACATACTTTCGGATTCCAAGTAAAAATAAAACATTAAAAGTCCCTGTTTCCAAGCACCTGTTTCAGGTAAAGTACATTTCTAAAAGTATACTCTGATCAGAGATTTATTTAAACTATTCAAAAACCTTTTCAGGTACGTCTATGCTGGAATCCATAAAACATGAAGAAACGTCCTAGGGCTCCGTGCCCGTCTACATGTATTCAGGGGAAATATAAAGTTAAAGAGTCATAAAATGAATAAAAGTGTCAGAGGTGACAGCAGGTGCCCATGATCACAGCTCATCCTTCAGCCATCCTGTCTCGCTCCTTGGTTACCTGTGGAAAACCACAAAATAAGGGTGAGTAACGAATTACTCAAGAAGAATCCCCAACCGGTACAATACGATGCACATGGTCATCAAGATGAGTGTATGCAAGCTATGAATATAAACACGAGAAAAGAGCACATAGCTTGAGTCCACACTTGGACCTCGGATGCCAACTCGTGGTCTTAGTCGGAGATAAATCCACCACACCATACGTCCTATACGAGAAACAAGTCTCGGCCTCGGCTGCCTCTCTGCCGATACGAAAAAGGTACACTAGCTCAAGATCCCGAGGAGCTCTCCTGGCCGGCGCCAGAATGAGCGTAAGCATGCACCGCATGCTCGCGCGAACTATGGGGGTGCCGGGTCTAGTGGCAAGCCGCCCATGTCCATCCACCACGCCTAACTAAATCTCCGGATCGGTGTCACCGACATAGGGTGTGAGACCTGAACACGTGAACTATGTCACCTAAACCACCGCACCGAGGCTAAGGAACCGGTCGTGGTAGGCTTACACCAGAAGTGGTCCTTGCCTCTAACAGTGGCAATCAAGGGCTACGGCCGAACACGCCGAGGACGTGCCGATCGCGAGGACGAGGCAATGCCAAGTCATCATCCCGACCGTTGGGGCATTTAACACCGCCACCCTCACCCAAGATTGCAGGGCCTACCGGTCGGGTTAGCTAAACCCTAACGGGGTTCAGGGACGGAGAACTGTCTCGACGTTCCTGCCATGGATGCAAGATACTTTATGCATCAGGCCCGGAAGATGCTACCTACTTGAATTCTAACCTGCCTTAACAATCAAAGAAACAATCCAATACGTGCTCGAAAGAATACAAAGGACCTAGCATGGTACTACGTAACAAGAATGAATATGAGCATGCCAGAACGAAACAACCTAGCATGGACTAACATGAATGAACAACATACGAAGTCATGCCAGTCAGGAATTCAGAACAGACCACCTAATCTATACATGCTGATAATCACAAACAAACATACAACATCAATCACATAGAACATCGCAGGTCCACACAACCCCGTAAGAAATCCTTACCTTGGTCGGAAGACTTCTACACACAAATTCCTAAGCTGCGAACACTTCCGAGCTAGCTATCGAGAACCTACAAACATAGTAACAATCACAACCATAGCCCTAAAAATATAATAAAGCAAAGAGTGCTCGGCTCGGGAGCACTCACACGGCTTACGACGGCACGAGGGTGGACATCACTTGGCGGGCGATGCACTGGATCGGGCGCTGGGCAGCGCGCTGGGCACAATATGGGCGCGCGGCGCTGGGCGTCTGATGCGATATACGGCGGCGACACGGCGATGGCGCGGGGCGCGCGGCGCTGGGCGTGCTAGACGGACGGACGCGCGAGCCGCTGCTAAATCGAGGCGCGGCGCGCGCGATCGGGCGTCGCTCGCGAGCGACGGCGACTCGCTGCGATGGCGACCGGGCGATGGGCTGGTTCGGCCGCCAACTTTGCGACGTCGCGATCTGGCGTGACAGAGCCGCTGACGACGAGCCGGGCGGGCTGGCCGCTGGCGAACGGCAGGGGCGACCGGGCACGCACAGGCGTCTGCTCGTCGCGGATCTGGACGGCCGCTTTGCTTTCGGATCTGGGCATCTTGGCTGCTGCACGCGATGGAGAGGCTGGGCGATGGACGCCTGGCTCGGCAGTGGGGGCGCACTCGGACTGACTGCAACAAACACACACACACACAAGCTCTCCTTCTTACCTTCGGCCAGCAAGAACACCCAAACGAGAAGATGAAGAGGATGAAGACTTACCTAGAATGATGATGGAATCTCGAGCTGCAAAGGGGATGAAGAAATCGGCAAGGAGAGCTTGGGAGAATAGCTTGGGCGGCCACAAGACTTTTGGAGAAGAAGACAATGCAAAACCTATTTTCTTTTCATTTAACCAAATGCACCAAAACTCTAAAATCCAAGGCTAACCATAAAATGATACGGACAAAGCAACAAGAGCACCTAATGGCTCAATTGGCACACATCCCCACAAGCTTTCCAGGAGACCCGGGTTCAAACCCCAGCTGCAGCACAATTTCCTTTATTTTTACTTTTGCATCAAACCTTGCTCAAACCCTTCCACGAAGCCTCACAAACCTACATAAATCCATCCAATATTTTTAGCAACTAGAAAGAACATAAACGACCCTGACGACCCGACAAATTACCAAAATACCCCTTGGGCATACCTGGAAGACTGGAATGAAAACCTGGGCCGTTACACTAACTTACTCTAGTTTCAAATAACTATAGATTTTTATGAGAGCTTGATGCTAATCATTCCAAAGTTATTACTAGTGTTAATTCAATTCTTTCTTTCTGCTAATCAGTGTTTTAGAATAATATCTATCCAGAAATAAAATATGCTGATGTTCCCTCACCTAACCTTGCACTTCTATTCCAGGGGTGTATGACTATTTCAATCAGGTCACATGCCTATGATTTTGACCAATGTATCTCATACTAAGAGAAAAGCTTGTGGATCTTTATAATATATCTGTTCTTGAAAGTGTAAGCATGTTGTTATTAAGTTTCCAAAATGCTTAAAGTCCTACTAGAAAATGAGAAATCAGTCTACATGAGAATTAGAAATATTGTTATTGTTATTATGTGTCTATTTAGTATGCTTAGCAAGTGTTTGATTCAGTACCCTCTTTGATTTGTGGTCCCCTTTCCAACTTATACTAAAAAAAAGAAAAGTGTTTGATACATGTTTAACAAATATTGGGCCTATATTGACTTTGAACAAATATTGTCTACCACATATCTATATTTTACTAACAAATGTCTCCTACGACCAATAAGAGTAATAGCTCAGAGATATGAATATATACTCAATGATCAAGATGCCATGAGTTCGAATTACTCCATCGTCAATTGTTGTAAAACTAAAAAAGAATTTAAACAATTAACTATTATAATGATAATTGATGTCTTATCTATTGATTTATGTTTTACATGCTAAAAAAGAGAATAAACTTTAGGTTTAATTTATATTAACTGTGCATTATTTTTTCTTTAAGCATGTGATTCCTCTGAAAAGGTGAACAATAAAAAAACTTGGTTACTAAGTCGTATAAGCTACATTATTGCTCTACTTCTTTTGATTCCACCTTCTTTGATTTGCCCAACTATCAATCTGCTAATATTAAGTGCTTCCTTTATCTATTTAATTTATTGTTTTATTACGATTTGTTTTGTGATTTGCCGATAAAAGCACTATGTATTGGGAATTAAGTGATTTTTTTGTTATGTACCTTTTTGTTCTTCTGGTATCAGTAACAACAATAGAAGAGACGAGCACGACAATAACGGAATCGATGAAGGGTGGATATCGGCACTTGGGGAGGCCATTAAAGATTCTCTACAATTACGAATTGGAGTGTAGAGATTAGCTCTTTATTACTCCAAAACTCTCCGTGCTTTTGCTCATCCATCTATTGTTCTTCAATCCATCAATGCTACTCTTCACTAATCTTTATTTCTTAATTTCATTTGTTAAAAAATAATTAATGGGTGCACTTGAAAAGTAGGAACTTGAAGTTGGATTATGATGGAATAGAGAAGAACGTGGAGGGGGTATTGGTTCAGTTCTTATTGGTTGGTTATGTTCTTCTTTCTCAAAATTAATATATATTACTTTGAGAAATAAGAACTGAACCAATATGTTCAACATTAGAATATCTGACCAATGGTTTAATAATTTGTAACGGCCCGGAAATTTCATCCCGGTCTTCCCGGGAGGCCCAGGGGCATTTTGGTAATTTTGGGTCGGGCCGACAGGGGGCATTTGGGCTTGGAAGAATGTGGAAATAAATTAGGAATTAAATAGCGCGTCGAGTGAGATTCGAGCCAAGGACGTGTCGCATGCTAGGCGGAGGGCGCTGCCAGCCGAGCCACCGCGCGCGTTTGTTAATCTAAACGCGCGTTCTAATACTTATGCTTGTTTTCGAAGGCGGTTGGTATAAAAGCAGAGCTCGCCCGAGCTTTCTTCTCCGATTCTCTTCTTCTCCTTCGCGAATCTCTCCGACCGACCGAGCTCCCCTTCGCGATTTCTCCCCCGCCAGCTTCAATTCGACAAATGTTTCTTCTTCAAATCCGAAAACAAACCCGATCACCGGTAAGTTTCTCCTTCTCTTCTTCTCCTTCGCGTTTCCGTCGACCCTTCCCTTGTTTTTCGAATTTCTTTTTCCGGTCATGCTAAAGTGATTTGTTGGGTGGGTTTTGTTCAGCTGGAGTAGAGGAGTTCGACCATCCACAAATCGCTCGTCGAATCCTCCCCTATCGGCCGAATTCGAGCCTTCTTTCCATCGCGAGTCGCGTGCTCTGTCGTTGCGCAGACCGCCGAGCCACGCCGCGCATCTCCTCGCGCCCGCGCGCACGCCTCGCCCAACTCCGTGTTGCGTCGCATCGCCAGCGCCCAGCCGAGCCTCGCGCCGCTCGCCCGCACGCTCCCTCGCGCCCCTGCTTCGCCCTACATCCGTCCGCGCGCGTCCGCGCCCCAGCGCGCGCACCCAGCGTGCCCAACACGCCCATTTCTGCGCGCCCGCGCCAGCCCAACCAGTTCTTTGCCCGTTCGTGCTGTCGGCTCGTTAAATGCGTTCGTCGCGCCTCGTGAGTTGCTCCCGAGCTGAGCTTTGTTTGTTTTATTATATTTAGGCCTATTGTGTGATTTTTTTTGTGATTGATAGGTTCTCGGTAGCTAGTTCGGGTTCGTTCGCCGTTTAGGTTTTCGTGTCAAACGTCCCCGACCAAGGTAAGGATTTCTTACCGGAGTTGTGTGGACCCTGCGATATTATATGTGATTGCTGATTGAATGCTTGTTTGTGTTTATTGACATGTGTAGCTAGGTATTCTATTATGAATTCCCGATTAGCATGATTTTCCTGATTTAATTCTCATGTTAATCCATGCTAGGTTGTTCCTTTCTAGCATGCTCGTATCTGTTCCTTGCTTCGTAGTATCATGCTAGGCTCGTTGTATTCTTATTGAGCACGTATTGGATTTTATGGATTTGTTTGCTGATTGCTAGGGCAGGTTAGAGTTGCAGGTAGATAGCATCATCCGGGCCTGATGCATAAAGTACCTTGCATCCATGGCAGGGACGTCGAGCAAGTCATTCCGTCCCTGGACCCCGTGAGGGATTAGCTAACCCTACCGGTAGGCCCTGCAATCTTGGGTGAGGGTGGCAGACTGTTAAATGCCCCAACGGTCGGGATGATGACTTGGCATTGCCTCGTCCCCAAGCCGCATGTCCTCAACATGTTTGGCAGTAGCCCCTGATTGCCACCTGTTAAGGCAAGGACGGCTTCCTGGTGTAAGCCTACCACGACCCGTTTCCTTGGCTCCAGGTGCGGTGGTTCAAGATGACATAGTTTACGTGTCCAGGTCTCACACCCCTATGTCAGTGACACCGATCCAAAGATTTAGTTAGGCGTGGTGACTGGACATGGGCGGCTTTTTGCCTCTAGACTGCACCCCCATAGTCCTGCAGAGCACGCGCGTACATGCTTACGCTCATTACAACGCCGACCGAGAGCTCATCGGGATCTTGAGCGATGTACCTTTCGTCGACAGATGAGAGCGGCCGAGGTGGGACTTGTTTCTCGTATAGGGCGATTTGTGTAGTGGACTGTGTGGTGATATTATTCCGGACTAAGACCTTAAATTGGCATCCGAGGCCCAAGTGTGGGCTAAGCTATGTGCTCTATTCTGTGTTTATATTCATAGCTTGCATACGCTCATCGAGATGACCATGTATATCGTATTGTACCCTGTTGGGGATTCTTCTTGAGTAATTCGTTACTCACCCTTACATGTGGTTTTTCCACGAGTAACCAAGTTGCGAGACAGATGGTGAAGGAGGAGCTGTGATCATGGGGCTCGAGTCATCAAACTCGATTTTGTGTTATGACTCTTTATGTTTTATTTTCCCTGAATGCATGTAGCGGGCACAGAGCCCTAGGATGTATTGTCAAATATTTTGTGGATTCCAAAGATTTACGTATCTAGACATGTTTTGAATGATTTTAAGAAATCTCGATCGGAGTATACTTTGGAAATGTATTTATCTTGGAACAGTGCTTGAAACAGGGGACAGTTCCGGGGAAATTGTCTAGTTTTAAAGGGGTTATTTTGAATGTTTTTGTTTTAATTGGAATCCGAAATCATGTCTGTTTAAATGTCCTTTACTTTGAATGCATGCATTGGGGTAAGGGCCCATTTAGTGCCCCATTCGGGTCGGTCCCTTACATAATTCTTACACTGTAAATTTTATATGTTAAAGTTACGCTGTAAATTCTTTTTTATTTGAAGGTTTGAAAAAATTCCTCTAATTGGAATGAAGGAGTTAAAACTTTCATGTTTCATTTTCAAAGGTTTCTATAAAGGATGACCATGAAAAAGGTAAGATTTTTTTTCCAATTTCATCGTAACTGGTTATTGTACTGCTTTAGTATTTGAGTTCTATCTAGGATGTATATACTAGTATGTTTCACATAATTGTTGATTTTGTCCCTTGTCTTTATAATCTTAGACTTATGTATTAATTCCAATATCTCCTACTTTATTTGATGTTCATTAAGATTGGCATAAGAGGTCGACGTGGTCAACAACATTTTGATGATGAAGGTAATTATTCTCAATTGATTTAGTGTTCATTCTCAAGTGTTTAGAAATAACGGCTGAATATTATTCTCAGTTGCGGTGCTTGGAGGAGCATATTCTGTTCTTTAGTGGATGGTATCCATTTAGATTCCATTTGATTGTTATTTCTTCTATTTTACTTTGCAGACCTTTGTTTTCTTCTATTATGATGATGTAGATACTTTTCTATTTTATTTACATGCTTCCATTATGATGATGTAGATACTTTTGATTTTACTCTATTATTTGTCGATTGCCCAATTCTTCTAGTCCTTGAATTCGATGTGTTTCCTATGAGTTTTGTTGGATTTTCTAGCTGCAAGAACTCCGAATAGGCAGCCACGGTATGATAGAGAAGCTAGTTGAAATGGGTACGTCTTTTATGTGTGTGTATATATATATATATATATTAATGTTTTTGTTCAATCAAATGGGTGAAAATGTGTTGGAGTTTGGAATAATTGTTGGTTTGTCTCAGGTACCAATACATTCTCATAATCGATGTATGTATTAAAATTTCTAATTTATTTGCATGCTTTCATTATAATGTTGTGGATACTTCTAAACAATCTTGCAGGAAGTTGTTGAGTTTGTCAAATAAAAAAAATGAGAGGTTTAGTTTCTTCTTTTCTTTTTGCCAAATCTCATATGTTATTATTTTTTTCTTTTTGCCAAATCTCACATGTTATTGTTAAGTAATATGTTATTACTTTCTATGCAATATTTACATGCATGTGTTTATTTTAGAACTTTATATGTTTGACCTTTACAATTATTTTTGTTGTTTTTAATTGTTCTTATCTAGGTTAAATGTTGGAGCTGAATTTGACTTAGATCCATCTTGAGTGGAGGTATAACTCTGAACTATGGGTATAATAACAATGTCCAACCATACATTTTTCTTCTGGTTTGTGTGATTAAGTTTCAATAACACAACTAGTTAATGACTTATTCTTCTAGTTTTTTTTATTGATCAATGTGCTGATGTCTCGTTTCTATATTGTTGAAGCTAATATATTGGAGAATTTGTTTATTTTCTTCTAGTGAATGCTTTGCATGTTAAAGAGGTAAACTTTATCTACTCTAATTCCTTAAGGCCATTTTAGTTTTTTAACATATAGGCACATCTGTTTAAATATTTAGTTTTAGATTGAAGTTGAAACATATATTGGTTTGATGCTTATAGGGAATATGGACATGAAAATAAATAGGCTAGGGAAAAGACATGTATTGAAGCCTCCAGGCGTTCAAATTTTGATGTAAGCTTCATTCTTTTCTTCATTTTCTTTTCTTGCTTAAGGTTCTGAAAGATTTATTCATGCATACTCATTAGAATTACTTAAATTTTCTTTTCTTGCTTGAAGCTCTTTTCTTATTGGTAAGAAAGCTCATATGTTAATGTTAAATAATATGTAATATGTGAAGGTTGTTTGAAACTCAATTTTTCTTAGGTTTTGCATGAACACACTCAAAGGATGAAGCACTGAAGAAATGTACTCATCCTTTACTAGTTATTTTTGTTGTAAAAAACTGTGTGAACATTTATTACAAGTGTAATATTATTGTTCTTTTGTTATTTTGTTCAATACAAATATTTTAAGTCATCAATGAAATTTTATTTGTTGACAAGTCTTTTATTGGTGAAGTTATTTTTCTTAAAGAATATTATGTATGTATGATAATAGTTGAGAGCAAAAAAAAGGTTGCAAATAAACACAACAAGCGTCATGAAATAATATAAATTGATAATAAAATATTTGTCAATAATTAAAGATATATGATTAAAATAAAGAGTCATGTTTGATTATTTGGTGATTAAAAATAAGTGTCAATAAATAATATTTATTGATACTGTTTAGGTGTCATCAAACAAAGATTAATGATTGCAGAAAAGTATCATCTAAAACATTTTTATGACACTTGCTAAAAAGTGTCATGTAAAAAGAATAGATGATGTGCGATACAATGATTGCAAAGAAGTATCATCTATTACTTTTCAATGACACTTATTAAAACGTGTCAACTAAAGAGAATAGATGATGTGCGATACAATGATTGTAGAAAAGTATCATCTAAAATGTTTGTGACACTTTTCTGTAATCATTATATCCTAATTTTGTAGTAGTGCTCTCTCGAGCTCTTGGCTTGGTCCTCTCGAACTCAAACGACGCTAAAACTAAGCAAAACAGCATTAAGCGAACCTTATCTCTAAGTGTTCAATTTAAGTGCAAGTAAACTCATCTCTAAGAAACTTTGCACCCCTAATGTTAAACATGCAAGATCACTCTATTTCTATTCTCTTTTAGAGAAATAAAGGCATACACACAGTGGATCAAACAGAATGTATTTCGAATTAACATAGCATGCATAATAGCTGACATCTCGCTGAGGCTTCGCTTATGCGAACCACTCCTACTTGCCTACTTCCTTCCAATGATAAACTTAGCTACTCATAACGAGAAATAAAAGCAAAGCAAAGTAAAGCAACAGTTCATCTTCATAAAAACACCAAATAACAATGTTTGCTGAAACTTCGACAAAAGTAAAACTAAAGCAATACAAGGAAATGCAGAAAAACAACTAAACTACGACTAAACTACTGCTAAGCTAAGAAATGTTGATCAGAATGAGCTCGACGGAAAACTCTCTACGAAAGGGTGATCGACCCCAGAATGGGTGATGATCTGCTCTGAAGGAGAATACATCTATTTATACTCCAGCTCCAAGCGACAAAGCCTGCTCCACGATCCTGACAATGTTTAAAGCTGCTATGCGATCTCTTTTCTGTTGAATCTGACATTTCTGCTCCTTGATCCGCATTGTCGGTTGTCAGAGCATCTTGGCTTCGCTATGTTCACGAGCAAGTTCTTTCGCAGGATACCTTCGTTGTAGCGAAGGTTTGACAATTCTTCAAGCTCTGCTGTCGTGTTGAATCTCTTCATGGCATGCTTGGCTTGGCTGAGGTTCTCTTCGGCGAACTCCTTCATGCGCATGAGTTTTGCTTCTCTCCATCAGGAATGTTGCCGACAAACTAGAAAGTATAAATTCTTTTAAAACATACAACTTTCCACACATTCAAGCACATTTCGCTACAACGAACCTTTAAAATGCATCATAATCAGAAAACTAAAGAATGTTTCTATAACAGCCCAGTTTTCTATCCCAGTTTTCGAGGTGCCTTCGGGTCAAGTTTCGGTTGTTGGTTGGGTCGTTAGAGCGGTTTTGTCCCTTGGGGGTATTTTGGTCCTTTGGCTCTTCGGGCAGGATTTGTGGTTTTCAGGGCTTCGAGGTAGCTCCTGCCTTGGCCGTGGCTTGTTTGGGTTGGGCTGCGAGTCCCGAGATGTTTGGGCTAGTTGTTTGGAAGTTCGGTTGTGATTTGGGATTTTTGCAAAGTGATGGTTGGTTGTGTGCTTCCTTTGGGATTCGAGCCCAGGCCCTTGGTGTTGATTTTGGGAGTTGGTTTTAGCGAGTTTTATTGATTTGAATGGATTGCTTCGGTCGGGTCTCGAAGGAGGAAGCCGAGAAATGGGATTTTGAGGTTTTAAGTGGATAAGGATGGAAAATGGAATTTAAATCCCATTTTTCCCTTTTATTTTCCCATTTTCTTTTTTATTCCTTTATTTCTTTTATTTTTCCCAAATTCATTTTCTCTCTCTCTCTCTCTCTCTTTTTCTCTTTTCTCTCTCTCTCTCGCGAAATTTCCCGGCCCAAAGCGCTGCTTATCGCCGCCAGCCCGAGCTCTCGTCGTCGCCCTCGCCGTCGCCGGCCGGCCTTCGCCATCGCCATCGCGCGTCGCCCAGCCTAGATCGCCCGAGCTCGCGCGCGCCCGATCCGCCGTCTTCGCCCGCCACCGTCGCTCGCTCGGTATGAGCCTGTCGCACCAGATCCGCCTGCGTCTCCGCCCGGCTCGCCGTCGTCGTCGCCGCCAAGAAATGGATCGGCGAGCGAACGCGACGCTTCGCGCGCAGCAGCCGATCGCCGTGCCCGGCCGCTTCGCCGCCCGCCGCGCGCTGAGCGCTTCGCCCATGCCCCTCGCCGTGTCCGCGCCGTGCACCCAGCCGTGTGCCAGTACAGCGTCCACACAAGCAGTCGCGCCAGCGCCCGCTCCCAATGCGCCAGTTTCTTTGCCCTAGCCCGAGCAAATGGCTTGCTCGTTAGTGTGTCGATCGCGCCTCGTGAGTTGCTCCCGTGAGCCCTGTTTGTTTTATTATATTTGGGCCTTTTGATTGTAATTATTGTTGTTTTTTTAGGTTCTCGCTAGCTAGCTCTGTTCGATCGCAGCTTAGGTTTCTTGTGTTTAGAGGTCTTCCTACTGTAAGGATTTCTTCACCGAAGCCGTGGACCTGCGATATATTATGCGATTGCTTGATTGTATGCTTGTTGTGTTTATTGACATGTTTGGTGATAAGTGCTCTAATCTGAATTCCCGATTAGCATGACTTTCTGGTTAATTCTCATGTTAATCCATGCTAGGTTGTTCCTTTACGGCATGCTCGTATCTGCTTCCTTGCTTCGTAGTATCATGCTAGGCTCGTTGTATTCTCTTTGAGCACGTATTGGATTTTATGGAATTGTTTGTTGTTTGCTAGGCGGGTTAGAAGTGCGAGTAGATAGCATCATCCGGGCTCGATGCATAAAGTACCTTGCATCCATGGCGGGGACGTCGAGCAAGTCATTCCGTCCCTCGACCCGTGTGTGGATTAGCTAACCCGAGCGGTAGGCCCCGCAATCTTGGGTGAGGGTGGCGGATCGTTAAATGCCCCAACCGTCGGGATGATGACTTGGCATTGCCTCGTCCCGATAGTCGGCACGTCCTCAGCGTGTTCGGCCGTAGCCCCCGATTGCCACTGTTAAGGCAAGGACGGCTTCTGGTGTAAGCCTACCACGACCGTTCCTTGGCCCCGGTGCGGTGGTTCAGCCGACATAGTTTACGTGTCCGTGTCTCACACCCTATGTCGGTGACACCGATCCAAAGATTTAGTTAGGCGTGGTGATCCGGATATGGGCGGCTTGCCTTCGGACCACAACAACCTCATAGTCTGCAGAGCACGCGGTGCATGCTTACGCTCATTACAGCGCACGACCGGAGAGCTCCTCGGGATCTTGAGCCAGTGTACCTTTCGTCGACGATGAGACAGGCGAGGCCGGACTTGTTTCTCGTATAGGGCGACTTGTGTGATGTGTTGTGTGGTGATTGATTTCCGGACTAAGACCACGAGTTGGCATCCGAGGCCCAAGTGTGGGCTAAGCTATGTGCTTTATCGTGTTTATATTCATAGCTTGCTTATCTTTCTCGCTAGATGACCATGTATATCGTATTGTACCCCGTTGGGGATTCTTCTTGAGTAATTCGTTACTCACCCTTACTTATATTTCAGAAACCATGGCGCGAGGCGGATGGCCGGAGGAGGAGGCTGTGATCATGGAAACCCGTTGTTCAACTCTGAGATTTATGTTTATGATTTAAATGTCCTCTGAATGCATGTAGTTGGGCACGGAGCCCTAGGGTGTTTTCTCAATGTATTTCCTGATTCTAGCATTGTTGTAAAGTTTGTATGTTTTAAATAAATCGTGATCGTGAGTATGTTTGGAAATGTATTTGTCTTGGAGCAGTGCTTGGAAACAGAGGGACGAGTTTCAAGAATTTTGTATTGACTTTTTAAATGAACTCTTGCCGGTTTTTGGTTTTTACTTAGAATCCGAAACAACCCTATTGCAAATTCTAGTGTTGATTTCTATGCATGCATTGAGGTAATGGCCTATTTAGAACCCCATTCGGGTCGGGTCGTTACAGTTTCGTTTAAGCGACATTTATGTATAATTAGGTGAAATTCAATATTAAATATTAGCAAATTCTTATAAAAATATATTCTTTTAAGCTACTTTAACTCTCAATTCTTGAGAGTTATCTAACACTCAAGTTTAAATATTTTAACCTTTAATAGTTTGATATTATATAGAACTTTGCTTATTTTATATACAACAATAAGATCATGATATTATCTAAAAAAAATATGGATCGTGATGTCACAACAAAAGAGAGGGTGAAAGCTAAAAAGAACGGGTAATAATCATATTTATTTATTTTACTTTTCTATTTGATAAGAAAGAGGTAAACAAATAATAGCCGACAAGCACAATTTTTTTATTGCTAATTTTAGAAATAGTATATTTAGATTTTATCATGCGCATATAATTTATTACCACAAGTTTACGTAAGAGTTTTTTTTCTTCAAGGACTAACTATTCTCAATAGTTATGCTTATTAGTCGTTTATGGTGCGTAGATAAACTTTTGTATGCGTATTCGTATAAACCCTTCCTCTCATTATTTTGAGTACGAAATTAACCTATAGTTCAACAAGAGAAAATTACACTGCATCAGACGAGAAATCTAACCAAAAAAAATTGTGGGAAACAAGTAAAATTTGTAAAATAGAAAGCCAAAAACAAAGAAATTCAAACAAGACTTCACCTAAATATATTATGAAATGTGTAATCTTTCATACATGTTCTTAACAAACGAAAGGTCAGTAACAATACAAAAAGTATATAACGACATTTAGATTCGAAACCCCAAGCCGAATTGTACGCTATAAAAGAGTTTTTTTTTTTTTTTTTTTTTTTTTTTTTTTTTTTTTTTCTCATAGAACATTGTCTTGATCGCACACAAACAAATCACATTTGTACCCATCTATTCACGTGTACCCATTAATCATCACAACCAAACAATTTTCCTTCCAACACAAAAATTGACTTACTCTCGAGTTATTTCTTTTTCCCCTTGTGTTTCTAACTTTTCCCCTCCTCTCTACTCCCATGGCCTAGAAGAGCCCATACATCCAACAATTCAATGACACTCCTTTTCCCTCCCAAAAAAATAAGTGAAGGTGAAAAATAAGTTTGTATGCATTGAATTGATTGTGAGAGCTGATCATATAAAATCGAATCAATTATCTATGTTCATGAGTTGAATGGGATACAAGGAAATGAAAATGACCAATGTGGTTTCACAAAAAAAGACGAATGTGAAGAAATTTGATAAGATGGTAATTTTTATTTTTATTCATTTATTTATTTATTTTTATTTTGATAAACAATCCAACTTCATGAACCAATAAAAACTCAGTACACCTAAGTCTCTCGAACAACATGACCACACGATAAACTGTCACACACCAATTTTAAAATGAAAGAATCGAGAGACCTTCAAAACCTACCCAAAGAAACAAATTTTCGAGTCACGATCTTATTCGACATGAAGTAACAATACTTCACCTAGAAAGACGCAAAACGTATCCTTGCCCCATACTTGAGGATTTTTTGGTGTTTTTTAGGGGATAATCTCACGTCCATATCAGTGACAGAAGTGGTAGGACCCTAACAAAGAAAAAGGGTTAGAGATCTCTCTCAAAACGAAGCTAATCCTCTCCTACCACAAAACAATCGTAAATTCTAGTAGCATTCAATCCTTTATCTACGACTTCAAACAATGCTTGTAGTAACACAAGTCAAACCTTAAAAAACCCAACAAAAAGTAATACTCTAAATCGTAAAATAACCAATCACAACAAAAAAGAAGAACTAATAAAGAAAATGAAATCTATCTTACCCAAACCTACATAGTACATAAGCAAGAAAAAAGTAACGAGCAAAAGTGTAACAGCCCAGACTGTCGTTAATTGTAAATAGGGTATGTTTTTGGATATTCAAGACTCCTAGAGAGTTTTAATTTATTTAATTGGCCTTCGAGGGACTCTAAAAGCCTTGTCCTGAGAGGAGTAGTGTTGTTTTTTGTTCTAAGAGGGGTAATTGAGTAAATAAGTCTTGGTGACATTTTTGTAAATAAAGCAACCTAAAATTTATTTATATAGGTTCTTTATCTCATTTTCCCCAAGGATTCATTCAAACAAAGACTCTTGATCTCTCTTTATTTCATTCCCTCTTAAAACTTTGTGCTAGCCTCTCGAGATTCGACCCTAAGCTCATAGATCAAAGTTCCTTATTGATCGCATATAAAATCAAGCTCTTAAGTTGTTGGAGTCTCCTCGAAATTCATGTAGAAACTCAAAGTTTCCGAGATCTAGCGTCGTAAAGAATATTTCTAAGAAAACAAGTTTCTGATTAGTCACGTCTTTCTCTACCACGCCTTCTCCTTCGCCAATTTCCCTTCCAGCGACGTCACCTCCTCTGTTTTCGTCTTCTATCCAAGCTGCACGCAAAGCAGTTCCGAGCCTCAAATCGCCATTGATCCGCGCTAAGTCTCACTCAAAGTATATTTTTGCTCGAGTTGTGCCTCTTCACCCGTAGATCAATGCCCAAGCTGTAGGTCCAAACCGATCCTCCATTCGAACAAGTGTAGTAGTTAGATCCAAGAAAACTAGAGTCCAAGTTTGTCGTTGAATCCTTGTACGCATGTGTCTCTTGAAGTGGATTTGAGCCTACTCCTACCGTTGACCACGCACGAACTCACCCACCGTCATTATTGACTAGAAAATTTCAAAATTACTCTCTTCGGTACTTTCAATGTTCTGAGTCCATATTTTTGTAGTCTAAAGAGCTAATTTTGACTTCTTTGTGCTCTACAAGTCTCAGAATCACTGTTAGGTTTCTATAAGCACTTTGACTTTTATTTAAGGGTAGATTCTTTGAATATGGCCGAGGTAAGGAACCCTTCACCCTAGTTTGGGATCTTGTTGTTTAATTATGAGCATGTATTAGGCATATATGGCTTATGGAATATATGATGTGCACAGATGTAATTATTTATGTAATGATTGAATAGTTTGGTTATATTATGTGCATTATATGTTGATGAGGACTAGGATGAGTATGTAAAGCTAGTTTATATTTCTGTCTAATATGCATGTGTTGAAATATGAAAAATTCAAATTCTCTAAATTTTTCATTTGATAATGTACCCATCAATGAGTTTAAATAGAGTACAAGAGATGACCTAATTATAAAAGGAAAATATAATATCTAATCATAAAAAGGAAAAGATGACCTAATCATAAAAGAAAAAGATTCTACCTAGTTATAAAATGAAAAGATATAAAATAATATTTAATCTAATCCTAAAAGGAATAAATAATTTAAAAGTTGAAAATACAACTTTTCTAAAATTAACATAAACCAACACTCCCCCTCAAGCTGGATTGTATATGGAATACAAGCCAAGCTTGGAGTTAAATTGATCAGAGTTAGTCAATGTGATGATGATGCGCTGAAATTGTGATGATGCGCTGAAATTGTGATGATTGCTGTTTGGGTCGATTGGATGAATGTTGTCTTGATCGATTGGATGAGGGCTGTCAGGACCAATCGGGCATGCTGCCAAGACCTATTGAGAATGATGAACAAGACCAATGGGGAATGCTGGACAGGACCAATCAGGAATACTGGTCAGGACCAGTTTGGAATACTGGTTTGGTACCTAGATGATTTTTTCGGTTGCGGGCTGTTCATTGACGCCTTTGAAGAGAAAAAAATTTGGTTGATTTTTTTCGATGAATTAAAAAAAAAAGAGTGAGGAAGAATAAAGAGGATGGTTACCTGGAGAAAGTAAAAATTTTGGTTTTGAGAGGAGGATTTTTTTTTTCTAGGTTTTGTGGTTAGAATTTCTTTTTTGGAGATTTGAGGATTTTTTTTTTTTTATTATTTTTTTCTAAAAGAGGAAGAAGAGGAAGATGATGAAGAAGAGGAAGATGATGAAGAAGAGAGTGAAGGAGGTCTAAAGAAAATTTTTACCTAGATCAAAAAGAAAAATTTGAGGCTCTGATACCATGTTTCAATATGGAAATTCAAATTCTCTATATTCGTCATTTAATAATGAACCCATCAATGAGTTTAAGTAGAGTACAAGAGATGACCTAATTATAAAAGGAAAATATAATATCTAATCATAAAAAGGAAAAGATGACCCAATCATAAAAGAAAAAGATTCTACTTAGTTATAAAAGGAAAATATATAAAATAATATTTAATCTAATCCTAAAAGAAATAAATAATTAAAAAGATGAAAATACAATTTTACTAAAATTAACATAAACCAACAGCATGTCTGAGTACATTCCATAGGGATCCTATTGAATTCTATGTGGTGTTTTTGTCCTATAGGGGACCTTATTATTTGATAGCACGAGTTGGTGTTTGAGAAACACATCATTTGAATACGGGCGTTAGGTAGAGGATACTAATTAGGTGTAAGGCAAGTGGAGGTATACCACTTATAGCAATATTAGGGGACCGTAGGGCCGACCAGTTAGCTCTACCTAATGAAGTATGCCTGAATGAAACCTAGGTTCCATACTTGAGAGTGCATGGGCGATATCCCACTGTGGGCGATGAGATGCATCAACTCACTACGAGTCTACGAGACCTGAGAGTTATAGGTTACTCTACACGCCGTGACATTCTCCCTAATTTTGGTTACCAAGGTTGCCTAGGAGGGTCATAGGACCCTAGGGATATTTTGGTTTTTTGGCATTGACCATTGGACTGTTCATTGGAGCATGGGTCTTAGAACCCATCTTACCATTAATTAATGTTCCATTGCTAGTCTGATCTTATATGTTATCATATCGATCCCTTGCTAGGGATCCTTACTGAGCATAAAATCTCCTTCTTTCCCTTTATGGACTGCCACATGTACTCACAGATTGTACTAGGATGGTTGGTTGATGTTGAAGAGGCCATGGGATATGCTACATTATTTTTTAGTCTAACTTTATTTATCTTATTTTCCTTTATGCATGAACTGATTTTAGAGGCATGTATGATTTATTGAGTTTGGAGTTTGATTTATTGCTTTCCTTAGCATACCATACATTATTTTACTTATGGATTTTGAACTATGCTTTTATGATGGTCACTGAAATAAAGATGTTATACAGACATGTCTTATTTATTTATGTTCTATTATTCATGCATTTAAGGTAAGGACCTAGTTTGAGATCCTGGTATGGGTCGGGTTCTTAGAAAAATAACGAACAAGAAAAAAACACTTTAGCACCGAAACAAGACAACCTGAATCATGTAAACTAAGAGGGATATACCGACCCTTCATCTAGACCAATCAAATTGGTTTTGTTTGAAGACCAAACCGGTCTGACAGAGCCAGAATATTGAGTCGTACCAATTTACATCGTGATTTAGTTCAAGTTCCCAAACGTGACACGCTTTGATGGCCAGCCTCTTTTTCCTGGCAAGCTTTTCCATGTTTATTACTACTCCTTGGTCTTTGAACAAGTATGCATCACTATCTCAAGCTTCATTCTCTCCAACACAACTTTGACGAGTTTCCTAGCCTTCATTAATGCCAGGGAGCAAATAATGAACTTGCTAGAGCCCTTGATAGCTCTCAAATAGAGCATAATTGGGGCAGTTGACTTACACATTTTTGTAGGATTTTTGGGGCAGTTAAGTTAAGTAGATGCTAAAATGCAGACGAAAAAGATAAAATTCATTACGTATCCACATTTAGGCATTAAGGAAGCAACACTGCATTTTTTAAATAAAAAAGAACGATTTAATGCATCAATGTATACAAATTAATGATCGTGTAGGGATGAGAAGCTGAAGACACTACCACATTGGAACAAAGCAATTAACATAGCAGGAACCTGCCGCAAACTTGAAGATGCTAAGAAAATACTGTAGTCGAAGAACCATGTCACCGCAGAAATCTCAAAGAATCAATCAACGAAGATCCGGGCAAAATGGAGGACATTCTAGAACATTCCAAACTTGCTGACCAAGTAATTCAGCCCTATATAAAAAATATCAGGAACCCGAGAACGCGTTGGTGCACCCGGAGTTGATTTTCCAAGAGCTATCTTCCATACTTAGAAGAAAATGGGGAGTTATTATTGGTATCCGATGACATGGAGCCTATGCATCTACAGCATCTGCATCATTTTCTTATTGCTACTTGATTCATAATTAGGAATAATGTAAGAACCCGACTTCTAAAACCATCCTAAACCCGGTTCTTACTCAACATGCATGAATTAAATACAGTTATAACAGAAATGGTTGAAAACAAAACTACTATATTTCAAACTATAATCAGTTCAATCAACAACATAAAACAATAAATGAGCCTCTAGCTAGAGATTATTAAAAACCAGTTCAAATTATGAAATAATGAGGACACAGTCCCTAACCGACATGTTGAAACAATAAAGAATAAAAGAAAAAGGAAAAGATTGAACAGGGGACTCCCATGATCGATCAACACCTTCGCTTTGTTATGTTGTTTTGCTTGTGGTGTTGGATGGCCGAGAGCTACCTAGTAGCAAGAGAAGGTGTTTTCTTCCTTTGGCCGAGAGCCCCATGTGTTTGTGTGGTGTGTGTTTGCTTGCCTTAGCCGAGACCTAACATTGGTTATTGTGTGGTTTGTCCTAGCCGAGCCCTAGGGTTTCTTCAAGTGCTTGGCCGAGAGAACTAGTTGCTTGTTGGGGTAGCTTCTTATTTCCCTTGCCTTGGTTTAGTGTTTGGTTAGAAGATTAGCTAGCTAGGATTAATATTATGTTGTATGATTTTAGGTTGTGAGACATTGCAGCTCAAGGAGCATTCTTACTGCTTGTATTTCTACTTGTTCCAGGTAAGGATCTCTTACCAGGGTTGTGTGGACCCTACGATATGTTTTGATTGCATCTTGTATGTAGGTTGTTTGTTATGAGCATGTTAGTGGTTAGGACTGTTTCACTATTGATCTCTGCTAGCATGTTGGCCCTGTTTCTACATGTTAGTGCCCTGCTAGGTTTGTCCTTCCAGCATGTTCTGAGTTCCCTGTTTACATTTGTAGTATCATGCTAGGTTGCACTTGTATTCTTGATGAGCATGTTCAATTACTAGGAATGTCTACTATGTGATGGTAGATAGTTAGATAGACTTTTCTTCTTCTAGAGGCTGAGAGAGGATATAACGTATCTTGTCCCCACAGGTCAGGATCAGTGAGTAGCATAACGTACCTTGCTTTAGCCCGATAGTCGGTGCAGATTAGCTCTCGCATCGGTATAAGACTAGTTTGTAGCCTGCTAGAGCGGAACCTGTCACAGGTGCAAGCCTGCCCGGAGACAGTTCTTAGCTTCAGGTTGGTTGTACAAGCTACTACAATTAAGTGCCGAGGGCTCTGCACTACTGTAGATCAGTGACACCGCTCCCATTCTTGTTTAGAGCCTGACCTCGGGTACTCTCCCGTTGTCTTAGGGTTTTGTTTGGCTAGGGGTAAGAGGCCCCCGAGGACACCTATTCGGGATCAGCTTTTGAGTTGGTCATTTGGCCGAGGGAGAAAGACCCTCGAGAGTGTTTGACATCTATTTGGGATCAGCTTTTGAGTTGATCAATTGGCCAAGGGAGAAAGACCCTCGAGGATGTCTTGGGATTGGTTAGGAGAGCCAATCATTAGGCCGGAAGTTGGAAACTTCCGAGGTTCCCGGACTTGTCTTGATTAGCTTGATGAGCAAGTTCTGTGCTGGTAACTAATTGTATGTATACTAGGATGCTAGGTGATTGATGTATCGTATTGTACCCCGATTGGGGATTCTTACTGAGCGCATTCGTACTCACCCTTACTTATCTTTCAGGTAACTTGGGACAACACCGCGATGGCTAGTGGAGGGAGTTGTGTGATCATGGGAGCCGCCGGCATACTCTGTCATTTATTTATGTTTTGAGTCTTTCATTCTGTAGTAGCATGCTGGGAGAAACTGAATTGTTAAAAAGTTATTTAAACTGTTTTATTTTTAAATACTGGCCAGGAAGTATTTATGGAAGTTTTTGAAATGAATGTTTCCTTCATGTTGTTTAATCATGTTTTATTTTAAGCAGTTTCTATCTCTGTTTGAAATGTTTTAATTTTAAGCATGCTAGTAAGAACCGGGTTTAGGACCACTTTTGGGTCGAGTTCTTACAACTACATGCTCAGTTCCCTGACAGGCATCGATACACATCAATAGTTAGCAGTCAATTCTAACAGGATACTATTACACCATACATGGAACTAATACATGCTAGTAGTTAGAGACAGGTCATCAACACAACAGAGTTTCTACCTAACATGCTCGAAATAGTAAACACATACAACATTAGAAAAAATCAATGAATAACAAGTGTAGGGTCCACACAACCCAGGTAAGAAATCCTTACCTAAATAATATAGAATAGATAACTAATGCTCTTTGAGCTGTAGACAACCAACATGAACAACCTTACAACCTAACAAATAATTCAAATTAATTATTAATAAGCCAGCCATCTGATTAAAATAGGAAATGTAGGGAATAGAGTATTCCCACGAACCCTAACGAGGAACTCAGCGAAGCTTGGCTCGGCGACTAGTGCACTACGGGGTTGCGCAGGCGCACGAGGAGGGTTACATTGCGCGGTGGGGCTGCGGCAAAGGCGGGCCATGGGTGGTCACAGTGATCGATGAAGGAATGCTCTAGCTTTTTCTCTAGAAGAATTGATGAAATAAAATGGCGTTTGAATGATCAATGAATTAAATCCCTAACTTGGCCACTTAGCAGTAACTCCAAAATTGCAAAACTAGCCTCAAAAGCCCTAAAAAAACAGAAGCAACCCTAAACTCATTAAAACATCAAAAAGGCCTTTAAAGGTGAATTACCAATTTACCTCTAAAGGCTAAAACTGCAATAACGACCCAACGAGCTAACTAAAACGGAACAAAAACCACACCTGAAGAACCACGAAGAAAACTTGGGCCATTACAAATAGATCGTAGGCATTATATGTAAGGGACCGACCCGAATGGGGCACTAAATGGGCCCTTATCCCAATGCATGCATTCAAAGTAAAGGACATTTAAACAGACATGATTTCGGATTCCAATTAAAACAAAAACATTCAAAATAACTCCTTTAAAAACTAGACAATTTCCCTGGAACCTGTCCCTGTTTCCAAGCACCTGTTCCAAGATAAATACATTTCCACAGTTTACTCTGATCAGAGATTTACTAAAAGTCATTCAAAACCTATTCAGATACAAATGCTGGAATCCACAAATATTTACAAAACATCCTAGGGCTCCGTGCCCGGCTACATGCTCTCAGAGGAAAACAAAACACACGAGAGTCATAATACAAAAATCAGAGTTGGAAGACTGGGCCCCATGATCACAGCTCCTCCTTCAGGCATCCTGTTGCGCTGCGATTACACCGTGGAAAACCACGAGAATAAGGGTGAGTAACGAATTACTCGATAAGAATCCCCAACCGGTACAATACGATATACATGGTCATCTCGATGAGCGTATGCAAGCTATGAATATAAACACAGAATAGAGCACATAGCTTAGCCCACACTTGGGCCTCGGATGCCAACTCAGGGCCTTAGTCCGGAATAATATCATCACACAATCCAATACATAAGTCGCCCTATACGAGAAACAAGTCCCGTCCTCAGCCTGTCTACTGTCGAAGAAAGGTACACTGGCTCAAGATCCCGAGGAGCTCTCCGGTCGGCTACCAGTAATGAGCGTAAACATGCACCGCGTACTCGCAAACCATGGGGTGCCGGGTCTAGAGGCAAGCCGCCCATGTCCGATCACCACGCCTAACTAAATCTTTGGATCGGTGTCACCGACATAGGGTGTGAGACACGGACACGTAAACTATGTCACCTGAACCACCGCACTTTTTTGAGGCTAAGGAAATGGGTCGTGGTAGGGTTACACCAGAAGCCGCCCTTACCTTAACAGTGGCAATCGGGGCTACGGCCGAACACGCCGAGGACGTGCCGATCGCTCGGGGCGAGGCAATGCCAAGTCATCATCCCGACGGTTGGGGCATTTAACGATGCGCCACCCTCACCCAAGATTGCGGGGCCTACCGCTCGGGTTAGCTAATCCTCACGGGTCCAGGGGACGGAATGACTTGCTCGACGTCCCCGCCATGGATGCAAGGTACTTTATGCATCGGGCCGGATGATGCTATCTACCCGCAATTCTAACCCGCCCTAGCAAACGAAGAAACAATTCCATAAAATCCAATACGTGCTCAATAAGAATACAACGAGCCTAGCATGATACTACGAAGCAAGGAATGAATCTGAGCATGCTAGAAGGGAACAACCTAGCATGGATTAACATGAGAATTAAATCAGGAAAATCATGCTAATCGGGAATTCGCAATAGAATACCTAGCTACACATGTCAATAAACACAAACAAGCAATCAATCAAGAATCGCATAATATATCGCAGGTCCACACAACTCCTGTAAGAAATCCTTACCTTGGTAGGGGGCGAATACACTAAACCTAGGTCGCGAACGAACCCGAACTAGCTACCGGGAACCTAACAAGCACAACACAATCACACACAATATCTAAATAAAATAAAATAAAATAAAATAAAATAATTCGGCTCGGCTCTCACTCGGCTCGGCTCGGCTCGGCTTGGCTTGGCGGCTCGGCTCGGCTTGGCTTGGCGGCTCAGCTCGGCAGCAGGACACGCGACACGGCTGGCGGGGCACGGCTTGGCGACATGGCTCAGGCGGCACGGCTCGGCGACAGCGCCGGACACGGCGGCCAATGGGCGTCTTACTGCTGCGCGCGATGCGAGGTGCGAGGGCACGCGCGCGCGTGTGCGGCGAGGCTCGCAAGATCACGCAGCAAATGACAGAGCACGAAAGAGGGGCGAAGGAGACAACCCAAAATCGAACGATCCACGGGGATTCGACGAGCGATTCTTTGATGGAGAACTCCCCTACACTAGCTGCACACAAACCACCCAGAAAATCACTTCTCCACGGCGTAAAAACGAAGCCCTAAGCCGTGGGCTCGGGCGAAGAAGAGAAGAAGAAAGGAAGGAAAACTTACCTTCAGCCCGGAAAAGGATCGACCTCAGAGCTGGGGAAGACAACCATGATCGATTCGGAGCTGGAGAAGGAAGAAATCGCCGGAAATCGCCGGTCGGTCGAAGGAGAAACGAAGGAGAATTCGCAAGGAAGAAGAAGCTTCGGGCGAGCTCTGCTTTTATACCAACCGCCTTCGAAAATAAGCATAAAGGGATGCTGGCGCGTTTAGAAGCACAAAGACGCCCAGTGGCTCGACTGGCAGTGCCCCCTGCCTAGCAAGCGACACGTCCCTGGTTCGAATCTCACTCGACGCGCTATTTAATTCCTCATTTAATTTTACTCTTCCCCAAGCCCAAATGCCTTCACCAAAAATCCCGATCCTATTCAAATTGACTGATAATTATTCCGGCAATTTTCAATTTCAAAACCGGCCCTGTCGGCCCGACCCAAAATTACCAAAATTCCCCTGGGCCTCCCGGGAAGACCGGGATGAAATTCCCCCCTTATAAGACTTTCATCCTCAAAAGTCACTCAAGATTGGAACAGCTCGGGATACTGCAATCTCATCTCATCCTCCCGCTCCCAAGTGGCTTCCTCTAAACTCTGACTCCTCCACTGAACCTTTACCAGCCGGATTTCACGATTACGCAGTGCCTTTGTCTCAAAAGCAAGAATCCCCACTGGCTTTTCCTCAAAGCTCAAATCCTCATTCAGCTGCAAAGGCTCAAAATCAACAATGTGCGACGGGTCCGGCACGTACTTCCTCAACATCGAAACATGAAAAACACTGTGCATTGCCGAAAATGACGGAGGCAAGGCTAATCGATAAGCGACCCTGCCTATCCTCTCCAGAATCTCAAACGGACCAACAAAACGGGGACTCAGCTTCCCACGCTTGCCAAACCTCAAAACACCTCGCATCGGCGCGACCTTTAGGAATACATGTTGACCAACCTCAAAGTCCAAATCCCGACGTCGAACATCGACATAACTCTTCATGCGCTCTGAAATACAACATACGAGCTCTAATCTTCTCGCGCGGCACCATTGGTCAACTGCAGCAACTCGGGACCCAAAACCTGCCTATCACCAACCTCTTCCCAGAACACCGGAGATCGGCAACGCTTACCATACAAAGCCTCGAATGGAGCCATCTGAATCGTCGACTGATAACTGTTGTTGTATGTAAACTCCATCAGATATCAGTCTTGGTCCCAACCGCCCGAAATCCAACACACAAGCCCTCAACATATCTTTGAGAATCTGGTTCACCCTCTCACCGCTCCATCGGTTTGAGGTGAAAAGTCATCTTTGGCGCACTCAATGCCTAAACCCTTCCGAGCGCCCTCCGAAACGAGAAGTGAACCTCGAATCACGGTCAGATACGATCCTCACAGGCACACCGTGATAACGAATGATCTGCTCCAAAAACAACTGCGCCCACTGTTCCACGGTATAAGTTTCTCTACCGGGAATGAAGTGTGCGCTTTTAGTCAATCGATCAACTATCACCCAAATCTGAGAGAACTTCCTCGGAGTCCTCGGCAAGCCAGAAATAAAGTCCATGGAGATCTCTTCCCACTTCCACTGAGGTACACTCAGCGGCTGCAACAAACCGGCTGGTCTCTGCCTTGGTGCCTTCACTTGCTGACAAGTGAGACATCGACTGACAAACTCTGCCACATCTCTTTTCATACCCATCCACCAGAATGTCTGCTTAAGATCCTGATACATCTTGGTACCCCCGGGGTGCCAAGCAAACGGGGAACTGTGGGCCTCTGAGAGCAACTCGTCGCAATCTGCTACATCCGGAACACACAACCGCCTCGCATGCGTCGACCACCGTCTCGTGAATACACAAAGTCAAAATCTCCATCAGCACTAACTCTGTCACCCAATTTCTTGAGTGCGGGGTCACTCAGCTGACTATCAATAGTCCGCTGTCTAATCGATGGCTGGACTGTCAATTGAGCCACCCTGGCAGTGACCTCACCTAACAACACTGCAATCTCGGCCGCTCGAACTCTCTCCGTAATCGAGCCGGGAGCTCAACAACACCGCGGAGTGCGACGTCTTCCTACTCGAGCATCGGCTACAACATTGGCTTTACCCGGATGGTGCAGAATCTCGCAGCCATAATCTTTCACTAACTCTAACCATCTCCTCTGTCTCGATTCAACTCCTTCGAGTAAACAGATACTTGAGGCTCGGTGATCGGTAAACATTTGGATCCGCTCACCATACTGTGTAATGCCTCCAAATCTTCGATGCAAACACCACTTTTGCCAACTCCATATCATGAGTCGGATAGTTCTCGCTCATATGGCTTCAAATGACGGAAGCATAAGCAATGACCTTCCCGTCTTTGCATCAACACACACCCAACCCGAACTTGGAAGCATCATTTGTAAACCACGAAACCACTGTCCCCTCCGGGATCGCCAACACTCAGTCTTTGAAGTCAAATCGCTCTTGAGCCGGGCAAAGCTCTCATCACACCTACCGTCCCCAAACAAACTCGAAACCCTTCCTCGTCGAGACGAGTGAGGCGAGGCTATGGCGGAAAAGTCCTTAACAAACCGACTATAGTAACTCGCCAGGCCCGTGAAGTCTGCGTATCTCGAATCGAAGTCGGCCGCCCACGAACTCACGGCCTCAATCTTTGCAGGATCCACAGCTATACCATCTCTCGAGACTACATGACCTAAGAAGGCCACTTGTTCCAACCGTAACTCACATTTGGAAAATTTCGCATAAAGCTCGTTTTTCCCTCAAGGTTTATCAACACTTTCCTCAAATGCTCGCATGATCCTTCCTCGTCCTTGAATAGATCGAATATATCGTCAATGAACACGATGACGGCTGTCCAAAAATGCTTTGAACACCCTATCCATCATGTCCATGAACGCCGCTGCGGGTGCATTCGTCAATCCAAACGACATGACCCCAAACTCGTAGTGCCCATATCTAGACACGAACGCTGCTTAGGAATGTTGGCGTCCCTAATCCGCAGAATCGATGATACCCGGATCTCAAATCTATCTTGGAGAACACAGAAGCTCCCTGAAGTTGATCGAACAAATCACTGATACGGGGCAACGAATACTTATTCTTCACTATCACCTTATTAAGCTCACGATAGTCAATGCATAGGCGCATCGAACCATCCTTTTTCTTCACAAACAACATCGGCGCTCCCCACGGGACACACTCGGACGGATGAATCCTCGATCTAACATCTCCTGCACTGAACCTTCGCCTTTAGCTCGGCTGGTGCCATACGATACGGAGCCTTCGAGATAGGGAGGGTCCCTGGCTCGAGCTCAATTGTGAAGTCAACCTCTCTCTTTGGGGGCACCCCTGTAATTCCTCAGAAACACATCCGCAAACTCTCGCTGTGAACCGCACTTGATCAATAGTCAGCGAGGGACGGCTCTCTCCGGACAATTTGGCTAGGTAGCCCCAAGCTCCATGAGCTAGCAAATGACGGGCTTCCACAGCTGACACCATCGGCGGGCAAACTCCACCCTGGACTCCACGAAACTTGAAGTCACCGACCCGCGGCTTTGAACACTACTTCCTTCCGGTGGCGGTCAATCAATGCATGGTTAGCGGCTAACCACTCCATACCAAGAATCACATCGAAACCACTCATGGGTAGAACTAACTATGAACGTAGCTACCAAAGAACTCTCCTGATATCTCGATCCGGCCATCCTTAATCTTATCTTTTGCTAACATATTAACTTCCGAAGGAGTTGCAACAGATAATTCAAAACTTAAAGGCTCTAATCTCAACTCGGCATGCTCGAAGAAACAATACGAGATACAAACGAGTGCGTGAGAGCCGAGTCAAACAAGACAAATGCACAATGATCCAAAACAAGAAGCGTGCACGCCATCATGCGGCATCTGCACGCTCGGCCTCGACGGTTCAGTGGCGAACACCGGCCTCTGCTGCTGCCAAGCCACACCTGAATCGCCATAGCTGGCCGATCGCGAAAACGGCCACAAGCCCCCTCTTCCACATCGAAAACATAGCTCGGGCCCGGTCGACAAGCTCCAAGGTGGGCTCTCCGCAAGAAGCACAAACGAGAATCTGCTCGGGACCGCCTCGCTGGCGAGGTCGAATGAGCCGGAATCCTACTGATCCTGGTTCGAGAAATTGTCCCCGACGGAGCCGCCGCCTCCTCGGAAGTCAAACCTCCTCTTCTGTCCTACCACACGGTGGGACAGGTACTGGCCGAGGCGGCAACAATTCGCTCAACAGGATACTTTCCATTGTAAATAGTGGCTAGTTGAACAAAATCTAGCATAAGTGATAGGAGCTCATGTCCGGACATCCCGAGACACACCCGCCTCGGACTAAAAATGAACTTCCGAATTTTCAACTCGTGGTCGCTATCACCGGAGCAAAATAGCCATACTCCAAAAACTTCTTCTCGTACTCCTCTATAGAATCAGAACCCTGCTGCAGATTCTGGAAAAGCGCTACCATCTTTTCTTGAGCCTCATCACTAATGTACTTGGCTTTGAATTCTGCCTTGAAGAACTCCCAGGTAGTGTGTGGAGACCCAGCTGGTCTCTCACTCAAGGTGGACTCCCACCACCATCTAGCTACGCCCCTAACACATGGGTGCACACCTCGGCCTCTGCACATCGGGGCACACCATAATCAGGAAGGTGTACTCCAAATGGGCAATCCATCTAGCTCTTGGCTAAAGCATCACCTGTGGCGTCAAACTTATCAGGGTTCCACTTTACGAAGTCCTTCAACCATTTACCAAGCTCATCGGCACCTTCTGCCACTTCTCCCTCAAAGGTCTTTGGTTCTGCGGAGCTGGGGTCTTCTTCTTGCCTCTGCTGAAACAAACGAGTCACCGCTCGATCGAGCTCGGGACTCTTCCCGCTGCTGCCAACAAAGCTCGGGTCTCGCCTGCCGCCACTCAGCAGTCGACCACCATAGACCTCATAGAATTAGGAAATTACGCTCCGGGAGCGATCTCACGGCGCCTGATCGCCTCAATGCCTACTCGGGCTCAACAGAGGAGCTACGGTGGAATGCTATCGGCCTCGGCTTGGGGCGATGTCCTGCGGTGTCGATCCGATCCTCGACACCTCGGCCTCCTCTCGGGCGTCCTCTTCCGGCGCGGGTAACTGGCATGCTGGCGATCTACACCCAAACCAATAATGAGTCAGAACCTGCTCGTCTCCGCTCCACAATACTACACAAGGCATACACTAGATGACAGGTATTGTAAATTCTTAACCCTTTTAAACAACAAATAGTAAACTTAGGCGTGCTGATGATCATCGAAGTGCTAGTGATCATGGGAAAACGACCTAACAACAACGGTCATACTACATAATTTATGACTCGAGCTCGATACCAAGCTGTAAGGGACCGACCCGAATGGGGCACTAAATGGGCCCTTATCCCAATGCATGCATTCAAAGTAAAGGACATTTAAACAGACATGATTTTGGATTCCAATTAAAACAAAAACATTCAAAATAACCCCTTTAAAAACTAGACAATTTCCTGGAACTCATCCCTCGCTTCCAAGCACTGCTCCAAGATAAATACATTTCCAAAGTTTACTCGATCGTAGATTTACTAAAAGTCATTCAAAACCTGTTCGAGATACAAATGCCGGAATCCACAAGTATTTACAAAACATCCTAGGGCTCGTGCCCGTCTACATGCACTCGGGGAAAACAAAACACACGAGTCATAATACAAAAATCGAGTTGGAAGATCGGGCCCCATGATCACGGCTCCTCCTTCGCATCCTGTCGCAAGACCACGATTACCGTGGAAAACCACGAGAATAAAGGTGAGTAACGAATTACTCAAGTAAGAATCCCCAACCGGGTACAATACGATATACATGGTCATCTCGATGAGCGTATGCAAGCTATGAATATAAACACGTAATAGAGCACATAGCTTAGCCCACACTTGGGCCTCGGATGCCAACTCGTGGTCTTAGTCCGGAATAATATCATCACACAGTCCAATACATAAGTCGCCTATACGAGAAACAAGTCCCGGCCTCGGCGTCTCTCTCGTCGACGAAAAGGTACACGGCTCAAGATTCCGAGGAGCTCTCCGGTCGGCCAGTAATGAGCGTAAACATGCACCGCGTGCTACACGCAAACCATGGGGTGCCGGGTCTAGAGGCAAGCGCCCATGTCCATCCACCACGCCTAACTAAATCTTTGGATCGGTGTCACCGACATAGGGGTGTGAGACACGGACACGTAAACTATGTCGGCTTGAACCACCGCACCGAGGCTAAGGAAGCGGGTCGTGGTAGGCTTACACCGTGAAGCCGCCCTTACCTTAACAGTGGCAATCGGGGGCTACGGCCGAACACGCCGAGGACGTGCCGATCGCTCGGGCGAGGCAATGCCAAGTCATCATCCCGACGGTTGGGGCATTTAACGATCCGCCACCCTCACCCAAGATTGCGGGGCCTACCGCTCGGGTTAGCTAATCCCTCACGGGGTCCAGGGGCGGAATGACTTGCTCGACGTCCCCCGCCATGGATGCAAGGTACTTTATGCATCGGGCCCGGATGATGCTATCTACCCGCAATTCTAACTGCCCTAGCAAACAAAGAAACAATTCCTAAAATCCAATACGTGCTCAATAAGAATACAACGAGCCTAGCATGATACTACGAAGTAAGGAGAATGATACGAGCATGCTAGAAGGGAACAACCTAGCATGGATTAACATGAGAATTAAATCGGAAAATCATGCTAATCGGGAATTCAATTGAATACCTAGCTACACATGTCAATAAACACAAACAAGCAATCAATCAAAGAATCTTATAATATATCGCAGGTCCACACAACTCCGTAAGAAATCCTTACCTTGGTCGGGACGAATACACGAAACCTAGGTCTGCGAACGAACCCGAACTAGCTACCGGGAACCTAACAAGCACAACACAATCACACACAATATCTAAATAAAATAAAATAAAATAAAATAAAATAATTCAGCTCGGCTCTCACTCGGCTCGACTCGGCCTGGCTCGGCTTGGCTCGGCTCGGCTTGGCTCGGCTCGGCTCGGCTTGGCTTGGCAGCTCGGCTCGGCAGCAGGACACGCGACACGGCACTGGGGAGCGGCTTGGCGACACGGCTCGGCGGCACGGCTCGCTCGGCGACGCAGCGACGGGACGGCGGCTGGGCTGCTTCCATGCGCCAGCGATGCAGAGGCGCGAGGCGCGCGCGGTGTCTTGGCGAGGCTCGCAAGATCGCGCAGCCGACAGAGCACGCAAACAGGCGAAGGAGACAACCCAAAATCGAACGATCCACGGGGATTCGACGAGCGATTCTTTGATGGAGAACTCCCCTACACTAGCTGCACACAAACCACCTAGAAAATCACTCCACCACGGCCGTGAAACGAAGCCCGGAAGCAGGGGGCTCGGAACGAAGAAGAGAAGAAGAAAGGAAGGAAAACTTACCTTCAGCCCGGAAAAGGATCGACCTCAGAGCTGGGGAAGACAACCATGATCGATTCGGAGCTGGAGAAGGAAGAAATCGCCGGAAATCGCCGGTCGGTCGAAGGAGAAACGAAGGAGAATTTGCGAGGAAGAAGAAGCTTCGGGCGAGCTCTGCTTTTATACCAACCGCCTTCGAAAACAAGCATAAAGGGATGCTGGGCGCGTTTAGAAGCACGAAGACGCCAGATGGCTCGACCGGCGCCCTGCCTAGCACGCGACACGTCCCTGATTCGAATCTCACTTGATGCGCTATTTAATTCCTCATTTAATTTTACTCTTCCCCAAGCCCAAATGCCTTCACCAAAAATCCCGATCCTATTCAAATTGACTCATAATTATTCCAGCAATTTTCAATTTCAAAACCGGCCCTGTCGGCCCGACCCAAAATTACCAAAATGCCCCTGGGCCTCCGGGAAGACCGGGATGAAATTCCCGGGCCGTTACATTATAGTTGAGTCATTTAGTAATGTTATTTCATACTTTCTTTCTTGCTTATTTGCTAATTATGTTTCACTAAATTAAGGGCATCTGGTGGGGAAATGTATGTAGTATGTATGTTAAGAAATGCTGGTAAGCATATTTTATAATGTTGTTTAAATATTAAGTATGCTTTGATTAGCTACCCACGTATGCTAACCACCAGTGAATTTGAAAGGGGGAACTTGTAACGGCCCGAGTTTTCAATATGGTTCTTCAGGTAAGATTTTTAGTTAGTTTGGTTGCTTCGTTGGGTCGTTATTGCAATTATAGCCTTTTGAGGTAATTTAGTAAATTTACCCTTAGAGCCAGTTTAATGATTTTATGAGCTTCAAATTTGTTTTTATGATTTTAGAACAAGTGGAGCTAGTTTTGTAATTTGGATTAAAAACCAAATCGAAAAGGGATTTATCGTTTAATAAATTCAGCGAACTTTTCATCGATTTCGTCCAAAAGAAAAGCCAGATAGTTCCCATATTCCCTTTACCTCCCTATCCTTCGATCACTCCATTTATCGTCGTCGATTTCTATCATTTTCTGTCGTTCGTTGATTTCTACCAACTTCTACGTCGTCCATTTCTGCCGATTTTTGCCGACTTCTAGGTCGTCGATTTGAGCCAACTTTTGTCATCGTCAATTTCTACCAATTTCTACCAACTTATGTCATCGTCTAATTCTGCCGACTTATGTCATTATTGATTTTTGTTGATTTCTGCCAACTTATGTCGACTTCTACCGTTGTCGATTTTTGTTGATTTCTGCCAATTTTTTCCATTAGGGATTTGGGTAATTTCTGGATTCCCTGTGTCTTGCTGTTGGCCTGTTAAATTAAATTGTTGAATTTTTATTATTTAATTATAATTATATTTGTTAGATAGGGTTATCGGATTCAGTAGCTCAAGGAGAGATTTCACTATTCTATGTTATTATTCAAGTAAAGATTTCTTACCTGAGTTGTGTTGACCATGCACATATTGTTCATTGATTGTATATTATGTTGTATGTGTTTTAATGTTTCCGAGCATGTTAGGTATATACTCTTATTAAGATGATGACCTGTCTATGAATGCTAGCATGTATCAGTTCCATCTTACTTGTATTAGTATCTTGTTAGGGATGTCAGCTATCTATTGATATGTATTTCTATCTGTTAGGGAACTAGGCATGTAGAATTCTCAGAATTATATCCTGTTAGGTTGTCGTCATCTAGAGGCTCTAGGAGGATGTGAAGTAACATGCCGCCCTCTCAGGCCCGGGGATGTGATGTAACATGCTGCCCCTCGATATAGCCTAGTTTTTAGCCTACTAGAGTGGGATTTTGATCATGGTGCAAGCCTACCATAGGAGATTCCTTAGCTTCTTGTGACATGTGTGAACAAGCTACTACAATAGGGTGCCGAGGGCCTCCCACCAACTGTTGATCAGTGGACACCATTTTTTAGTATTACTTGACATGTGGACCTAGACTAGTGTAGTCTGCGTAGGCCTGCATTTACCTGGTCTTAGTAGCATGCAGTGTGTGTGTACACGCACTAGATGCCGAGAGCAAGGCTTCTTTTGGGAAAAAACTGACACACAACAATATAAAATGATAATTAAATGAGAATGATGTGTAATATTCAAGAGTTCGTTGAAGCAAACTTCCAGCTATAATGTAAGCGAAATTGTGTTGCTTGTGTGATTTTCTAAAGATGTGCAAGTATACACAGTCTTATTTTAGCAAGTTTTAATTCATGTAAAGGTCATTCTCCACAAGGATTTTGTGATGTTTTTAAATCTTTTTTCAAGTATGAGTCAATTGCAAAGTTGATTGATGAATTGAGTAAGTATTAACTAAGTAGGAAAGTAACAATATGAGATAAATATCGGAGGGGTTTGGGTTTTTGGTACTTCTCTTAAGCGAATTGGTTAGCAATAGCGAACAACCGATATGTTTCCTCTTGGCTCTCTCGAGCTCTGAAAGTTGGCCTTGTCAAGCTCCGAGTTTGGTTCTCTCAGAATCAAACGACTGTTAAAGCAACCTACGACATTAAGTAATCCTTATCTCTAAGTGTTCTTTGATTAGCAGGCATGTAAATGAGATTAAAACAATTACTCTAATCTCTTTCACTCGAAAGAGAAATAAAGTTCTACAAATAGTTTGTCAACATAATGTAAATGGGATTAAAACAACATGCATAAAAATTTCTATTCGTTAATCCTTCGCCCCAAGCGAAATACCCTACCTCCTCATCACCTTTTGGTGACAAATTTAGCTACTCATATTGGTAAACATGCTCAAAACAAATGAGGAAATGGAAAACATGCTCTTGACACCAAAGATATTGTAAACAAAACATGTAGTAAGCGAAAAACAAGTAAAGATGTGATATGAAAAGATAAGAAACTCATTAAACTTTGTTATAGCTCTAAATGTCTCTAGTGAAACTCCGGTTATAAGCACAATAACTACATAATACTCTTAAACTACTTTAGAAAACCAATAAAAACAACTACGGCCAGACAAAATCACTCTAGAAGCCCTAAATACTAAATTGGAAGAAAGTTGGTTGGAAAAACTTGGAAAATACGAAAACTAAGAAAATTTCTTGAGAAATTTTAAATTCCCCAGTTTTTCTACACCTTGAAATGGTGATGCCTCTTGCTATTTATAAGGCTCCCGACAGCTTCTGCGAATGGCCTACTCCACGATCGTTACTCTGCCAAAAGTTATTCTACTCTGACATTCTTCTGTTCCACGATTCGCATTGTCGACTGCTTCAGAGCCAACACAAAGGAACGACTAAGATTAACCGTCGAGCATCCGATCTTTGTCACGCGTCCCTTTGGTTGAGATATTTTATGACCTATCATTTTCGTTGGTTTTTCTTTCACTGAGGCGATGAGGGATGGATTTCGGGACTGTTTCACTAAGTCCTCCTTTAATTTCGCTTTGCTTCATGCTCATTGTAACAAACTAGAAAGTATCAATTCTCTTTTTAACACTTAACAATTTATGTATAATTTGTGCATATTTCGCGGCAGCGGAGGCCGAAAAGTATCATAATCAGAAAACTATAAGATATTTCGCTTAAGCATAGTAATGGACACATGGGGGAAAATTTCTTGATATTATCAATTATTTATAGAAAATTCTATCTAAAAATATATTAATTAAAGTTATTTTAACTCTCCATTCTTGAGAGTTATCACATCCCCAAACTTGCATTATTGCTCGTCTCGTGTGATAGCTTAATTTTCAATTAAGAATTTTTACTTTTTTCTATCTTTTCTTTGCTTCAGCGGCTTATCGCTTCTCTATTTCGCTTAAAGAAATTAATGAATCAAGCTGAGAATTCAAGGAAATTTCTAAGTAAAACTTTTCTATAACTTGACCATGTTGGGAAAAACTTTTAAATTTTTAGGAACTTCTTTTTGTAGCTTATTAACTTTCAAATAGGTCATTATTTAGGCTGATTTATTAAGCATTTTATTAAGGAATCAGAAAGTTTTCTAGCTATTAGGAGCATTTTGAGAATAAAAGTGTATAAATCAGCATGTGTCTAGAAAATAGCATCATTAGTGCATTATGCGAATTAGATACAAATATTATATAATTTCACGCTAAAAATCTATTAAATGCAAGAAATGTTAAACACTAATGCTGAATGAGCAAAACAATGCTAACGGCGACGCGCATAGAAGAATCACAAGTTCACAAGGCAATTGTGCTCGAGAATCACCCCAACATGGAAATAAACAGAGAATCAATCAAGCAATTAAAGTGATGTCAATTAAATAAATCCTAGTGAAAATCAAGAAATCCTAAATTAATGAAGATTTTCCAACTCACCTATGCTTGTTGTAACAGCCCAGTTTCCTATTCCAGTTTTCGAGGTGCTTTCGGGTCAAGATTCGGTTGTTTGGTTGGGTCTTAGAGCGGTTTTGACCCTTGGGGGTATTTTGGTCTTTTGGCTCCCCGGGCAGGATTTGTGGTTTTCAGGGCTTCGAGGTAGCTCCTGCCTTTGTCGAGGCTAATTTGTTGTTGGCAGCGAGTCCCGTGGTGTTTGGGCTAGTCGGTTGGATGCTCGGTTGTGGTTTGGGCTTTGGCAAAGTGATGTTTGGTTGTGTGCTTCCTTTGGGATTCGAGCCCGGGCCCTTAGTGTTGCTTTGGGAGTTGGATTTAAGTGAGTTTTATTTATTGGAAAAGATTGCTTCGGTCGGGTCTCGACGGAGGAAGCCGGGAAATGGGATTTTAAGGTTTTAAAAGTGGATAAGGATGAAAAATGAGATAAAAATCCCATTTTTCCCCTTTTTTCCCATTTTCCTTTTTATTTCCCATTTTCTTTTATTTTTTTCCCAAAATCCATTTTCTCTCTCTCTCTCTCTCCCCGAGCCCCCCCACCTAGCCGACCCAGCCCCTTTGATCGCCCAACCAAACCAGCCTGGCACTTGCACCGGCCACAAGCTCTAGCCCACCGCCCAGTGTCGAGCCTCGCCCGCCAAATGTGTCATGCCGCCCACTCCAGTCGCGCCGCGCGCGCCATCGCCAGCGTCGCCCGGCCGCGCACCCTCGCCTCGCTCGGTCCGTGTCGCCACCACAAGATCGCGCTGCCACAAGACAAGGCCGCCGCGTCGCCGTCGCGTCGCCCGTGTCGTCCGCTCCCGTGTCGTCCAGATCGCGCGTCCTGTAGCCTGACGCGTCGTGTCGCTCGCCGCGTCTTTGTCCCTCGGGCGGCGAGCGCGCGCCCCCTCCTCCCGGGTTGTGTAAGCGCCGCGCATGTGCGCCCGAGTCGTCGCCCAATGCCGAGCCCAGCCAAGCGCCAGCTCCCATCCTCGCGCTGCTCATGCGCCACATTTTCTTTGCCCCCCGTCACTGCCTGCTCGAGTAGTCATCATCCGCGCCTCGTGAGTTGCTCCCGAGCCGAGCCTTGTTTATTTTATTATTATTTAGGGCTATTGTGTGATTATTGATGTGTTTAATTGGCTCGCTATAGGTTGCTCGGGTTCGATTGCAGTTAATTTTATTGTGTGTTATTGCCTTCCTACCAGGTAAGGATTTCTTACCGGAGTTATGTGGGCCCTG
Organism: Sicyos edulis; assembly: GCA_036507275.1. Taxonomy (NCBI): domain Eukaryota; kingdom Viridiplantae; phylum Streptophyta; class Magnoliopsida; order Cucurbitales; family Cucurbitaceae; genus Sicyos; species Sicyos edulis. The sequence goes on from CM071848.1 coordinate 23,106,832, forward strand.
CGATATTTTCATGATATGCCTTGTATGTTTGCTGACTGTTATGAGCATGATAGTAATAGATCAGCTTTGATTGATTTCTGCTAGCATGTTTGCTTGATTTTACATGTTAGTGCCATGCGAGGTTTGTTCTGCCAGCATGCTTATGATTCCTGCTTAAGCTCGTAGTATCATGCTAGGTAAATGTGATTGTTGTCGGTCATTGTTTGCTAGCCAGGAATCATTGCTCTTTGCTTTGTACTCTTAGATAGAGTTGTAGGGTTTGTCATCATCCAGAGGCTGAGCAGACATCACGTACTTTGTCCCCACTGATCGGGAGTAAAGTGTGCGCAGCATAATGTATCTTGCTTCCCCCCCGGTTGCCAAGGTGGATTTAGCTCAGGTCGGGAGTAAAGTGTGCGCAGCATAACGTATCTTGCTACCCCCCCCCCCCCCCGACCCTCCGGTTGTGGACTTAGCTACCTACTTCGGCAATAGCCTAGTTTGTAGCCTGCTAGAGCGGAACCCTGCCAACGGTGTAAGCCTACCTTGGCCGGTTCTTAGCTTCGTGTCGGTGGATCAGCCGCACGCAGATGAGCGCCGAGGGCCTCGCGCTCGTGATCGCGTGACACGCTTTCAAGTCATAGGCATGCGTGCACCGCCCGCGTAGTTTGCCCTTAGGCCCCTCGCATTTACGCTGCAGAGAGCATGCGGTGTGCGCGCATGCCGCGTTAGTTGCCGATTCGAGAGAGCTCCCGGCCAATGTCGTGAGTACACCATTCTTTCCGTTAGAGCCTGACTTCGGGTACTCTCCCGTAAGTCCAGTTTAGTGCAAGGGCAAGGAGGCCCTTGAGGACATTCTAGGGATCAGTGTATTCCCCCCGAGTGACAGATACCTCGGTGATGTCCAGGATTGGTCAGTGTATCAAATCCCTAGGCCGGAAGAAAGAGACTTCCGATGACTCTAGATCTTGTTTTATGAGCTCGTTGAGATATGATCTGTGTTGGTAGCTGTTTGCTTGCATGCTTTGGTACTAGATGACTAATTATATCGTATTGTACCCCGGTTGGGGATTCTTACTGAGTAATTCGTTACTCACCCTTATTTTTGTGGTTTTTCCACAGGTAACCATGGTGCGAGACAGGATGGCTGGAGGAGGAGCTGTGATCATGGAAACCCGTTGGTCAACTCTGAGTTTTATGTTTATGATTTAAATGTTCTCTGAATGCATGTAGTTGGGCACGAAGCCCTAGGGTTTTTTCTGAATGTATTTCCGGATTCTAGCATTGCTGTAACTGTTGTAAAGTTTGTATGTTTTAAATAAATCTCTGATCAGAGTAAGTTTTTGTAAATGTATTTGTCTTGGAACAGGTGCTTGGAAACAGGGACAGGTTCCAGGAATTGATGTTGATTTTAAATGGATGTTTTATGTTTTAGTTTTTTTACTTAGAATCCGAACACCATCTTGCAAATTTTCTGTAGATTTGTAATGCATGCATTGAGGTAACGGCCTATTTTAGAACCCTTTCGGGTCGGGTCGTTACACTTGTCGACCAAGTAAATTAACTCTATAAATTACAATAAGGAAGCCGAAGTTTGGTGGGCTGGTCGGATTTCCAGAAGCCAATCTTAGTGAAAAAGAAGCTATGTCAGATGGTAAGAACCTAATTCATGCGAGAAGCAACTGGTGGTGACTGTAGGAGCCGATGACAAGGGGACTGCACATTTCACAGCCGTGTCAATTCTATTTTACTATTTTTCTTAAGAGTAGTTATAATAATAAACATTAAGTAGTCATAACAAAATCTGCTAATTCAAACTTCTTACTATGTGTTCATTATTATGCTGTGTTATAAGAATCTTGAATGAATACTCAAGAGTAGAATCATGCTTAGGAGTGTAGGTTAAAGAATTTTACACTGCTACTTTTGTTTATATATATATATATATATATACACACACATATGCTTCGCTTAGCTATCAACGTATATAACTTGTGGTGAGTCGGAAAGAGGAACCACATAGAGATCCAGTATGCTACTGTATGTTGAATGCAAGTCTTGCATCATTTATGGAGTTAGGAATAACCTCATTATTGCTAGAGTTGTCCCATTTTACTATGGTGATCATAGCGAAAGCTGTCATTCCATAAATCACTAAGTGTGGAAGCACTTCTTATTTGAGGGAAGCAAGAAACTCGATAACTAGTCCCGCGTTCTTAACATCTTCTATAACTGTCTATTTATCTTTCTCATTGCATTCATATTTATTTCTGTCAAGCATTTGCATATTTTATTTAAGCATTCAAAATCTAATCAAACACACTTTTAAAACTCATTTTTTTACTTTTCATGCATAACTCTCGTTTTAACACTATTACTTTTAGACATCAATCTTTGTGGGATTGATAAAAATTATATTTATTACTTTCTGCAGTTTCTACCACGTATACTTGCATGTAAGCGATTTTGAGTCATACTTAGCTTTAAATTTCTTATTATACGATTATATTACCACTCGGAACCATCAGATCATAGCTTGCTTCAGCCTTTCATTCGCGCAAACCCCTTTCGGCGTTCTTCTATCCATTGCTAATCAATTGAATTTAACTTTTTTGCCTTAAGCTCTTTCGCTCTCTTAATTTGGGACATCTCATCTTTTACCAAAGTGAATACTCTCCTTTTACAGCTCGCTGGGAATCTCTCACGGACGTTGTTGTTCGCAGAATTCCAAACACAAAAATTGTAGGAAACAATAATGACGTGGAATGGTGACGTGGAGAAGAAATGACTTCGCTAAAGAGAAGTGTCTAACCTAGCGAAGTGTGTGTGTGAGTCAATTCCAAAAATTGTTCAAGTATATACAGTCGTTTTGCATAAAGTTTTAACAGTATGTAAAGGTTATCTCGACAGAGATTTTTCGTTTTTTGTTGCTCACTTTGCTACGATAGTCAGTTGTAGGAGAATTAAAATGAATGGGTCTAGCTATAGTAGAATTGCAAAGAAAATTAATAACAGAAGAAGTATCGTAAGGGTTTAAGGTTTTCAGGGATTCGCTTGGGAGAAGAACTAGCGAAGGCGAACATTAACACTTTCCCTTGGGTCCTCTCGGACTCTGGTCACTAGCTCTTTTGAGCACCTCGTTTGATCCTCTCGAATTCAAATAACTATTCGATTAATTTAGTCTCAAGCGAAACTTATCTCTAAGTGTTCATAATTCCTGAGGTTAGACATGTAGGTTCGTTTAGCTTTAATTCTCTCGAATTATCACAGAGCTCATACAAAGGGTTAACAACGCAATGTACGTGAAATATGTTTAGCATGCACAGACCGTTCAATTCGCCAATTCCTTCGCTTATGCGAATCCCCTACTTCCCCAAAACCTTCTGACAATAAGTTTAGCTATGCATAGTTAATGACATGGATGAATTGACTAAATAAACGTTAAACATTTGTAAACAACGGTGCAAGATAAATAAAAATATGAAAAACAGAGACGAGAAGACACGGTAATAAGGTAAAAACGCCTGTATTTTGAATATATTGAACTCCAGTGCAAATGCGGCAAAAAGCAACAACGTTTGCACGCTAAGCTAACCTAACTAGCTAATTCCTACTTGTAAAGACCCGACTCTAAATGGTCCTAAATGACCTTTACGCAACGATGCATTTTAAACACACATGACTTAAAACAGATTAAAATCATCCATTTCATAAAATAATGAAAAACCCAAAATGCTTAACTTTAAAACAAGAAAACAGTTTCAGCCTTTGGCCAGAGTATAACAAAAATCATTACAAAAGTTCCAAAGTAAAACATCCCAACATGAAAGTCTATGAAATGAAACGGGCATATGCAACAGACTCTCCCATTATCATCGAGCTCCTCCTCTAGCCACCTCAATACTATGCCAAGTTACATGGTGGAAAAACCACATAAATGGTGAAAACTCGGTAAAGATCCCCCAACCGGGGTACAATACGCAAGACATATCTTCTAGCATCCTAGCATATAAACATAACAACATCACAATCAGGAAATCTCAAATAGTAACAGGCATCAAGTGTCAAGCAAGATCAGCACATAACTGGCTGACTATACAGGAGGACAACCTAAGTGACCTCGGTCTCGGGAGTCTCTAACTTTAAGACAAACTTGGTTAGAACGCCATCAAGCAACTCAACAAATGATGCAACCGGGCTTGTCTCCGAACATGCTCGGGCAAAGACACAATCCCAGGCTAACCCTAATATCAGCTTACACTTGGCTGTTTATGGACCGCACGCCACTGGGCTAGTCTGGAGCATACTTGGGCGGTACGCCACTGGGCCAACGCTAGATCGGCAATGCCATTTGGCCGATTTTGGACCACACGCAACTCGGTAAGTCTTGAATAGAGGCTCGAGTAGCACGCCACTAAGCTAACCCTAGATCAACTCACACCTGGAAGATCATAGACTGCACGCAATTGGGCTAGTATTGGACCACACACAACTGGGTGAGTCTTGAGCCAAACTGGGTCAGAACACAACTGGGCCAACCTGGGACATCCCTAACAAGATCTAACACAATGAAACAACCTAGAGCACATAGAGTTCAACAACTAACAGGGCATATTCAAGACAGGATATCACAGTCATATCGAGTAGATAGTTAAACAAGAGAGTGCAACCAACCGAATACAACATTCTACATGCTAAGTCCTAACAGCCAGAACATACATTTCCTATCCACTAGCATGCTTAACAACAATCATTCAGGAAATAGGGCATAAACAATAGCATTACAACATCCAAGCAACCACCACGAACCTACCCACTAGCATATAATTCAGCCAGACATAGTAAATATAATCTATCCACTAAACATACACAACAATTAGGACAATCAACCAGGAGCTATCAAGCCAAGCGCAGGGTCCACACAACCTCAGCAAGGAACCTTTACCTAAAACAAAGACAAACAATCAACAGGGAACAATTGCTCCTCGAGTTGCAAAATCAACACAAGAAAACCTAACAAACAACAACAAACAATTAACCACAAACAACTAAGAACAAATAATCAATACAACACTCCCGGGATTTAGGGTTTACCCAACCCGAGAGTTTCCAAGCTCGACAACAACAAAGATGGCCTCGACAAGTGTTTTGTACGGCTTCAAGGCTTGGATTTGTGTGTGTGGCAATAGTGCTCCTCGACTACAAGGGTTGGAATGGCGGCAAGGAGTCCCTCGGTAAGAATGTGTTTTGCGAGTCTTGCTAGTTGTGACAACAAGAAACAAAGAAGAATGAGCTCTCGATTAGCTGGTGCGGCAACAAAAACAAATGAAGAAAAAGGCTCTCGACTAGGGGGTTGTTTTGCGGCAAGGTTAGATTGATGATGGTGAAGGCTAGGGTTTGCGGCCAAAAGAGTTGATGAAGCTTGGGGATTTTGGCAACAAAAAGAGCTTGAGGTAGAAGGAAAAAAGTCAATGATGGAGAAGGGAGAAGATGAAGAGGAATCGACAAGGATGGAGATGGAGAAGATGACGTGTGGCTACGAGAAGGAAACGACCGAAACCTTTTCATCTACAAAACAATCCTCTTTTGCCACGTGTCCCTAAAAACCAGCCTTCGAGCCCTAGCCAAGACACCACTTTCTCCCTTTTTTCTTTTTTTAAAACAAACCTTCAAAGTCCTTGTCAATCCTCTCTTCGAGTCCTAGCAACATCGCCCTTTTCCCTTCTATTTTTCACAAAATACCTCCAAACCTCTCAATACAAAACCAACAGGCTTCGATTCTTGGCGACGACATATTTTTCACCTTTATTTCTTCTTTTTAAAGTAAGCCTTCAAATGTCTTATCCATCACTTCTTCGAGTCCTAGCAAATACACAATTAATCTTTATTTTTCCCTTTTAACCCAATGACCTCCAAACTTCTCAAAATGTCCCTTTAGCCATGAAACCTGGAACCGAAGAAGGACCATACTCAGTAAATGGCATAAACAACCCTGAAACCATGGTTAAGCACGAAACCGGCCCTGAGGGAAAAAAAGACCAAAATGCCCTTAGAGGCTCAACTACCCTAACGACCCAACCGAGCTAATGAATAATTAACTGAACATACCTGGAGAACCAGAATGAAAACCTGGGCCGTCACACTACTGTCCGGCAAAACTACTCTGACGACTACAACCAAGAAAAAACTAAGAAACTTGATCAGAAACTGGGAAATACAAGGCTTTCAAAACAAGTAAAAGGGAATGTAGCAAAAATGGTGAAGTAGAATGATTGATTTTCTTGAGGCGAAGTTTTCTTTAAATAGGCCTCCCGATATTCTCTGCTCAAAGACTTGCTCCACGATCACCTTCTGCAAAAGTTGCTGATTTCTCACATTCTCTACTCCACAATCTGTTGTGTCTGGTGTATCAGAGCCGACATGTCTCAACGGTTGAGATTAACTCTTTACTAAAGCGATCCTTCCACGTGTTCCTAGATATTTTCTTTCTTCACCAGACTGCTTACGAGAGGGGTATTTCGCTAATCATCTTGAGGGCACTTCTGCCATTCACTTCTTGTGCACTTGCTTCGTCTTCAGGATTCTCTGCCTTCTTTTCGCTTCGTTTGACTACCTGCAAAGAAAGAGCAAGTATCAAATTCTCATTTTAGCACAAAATCTAGATAAATGATAGTCAGATAGTTTTATTTTCACATTTGGGTTGTTTCGCTTACGTCGTGGTGGATGTCTATGTTCGGTGAAATCTTCTATAAAACCTTTTCTTTTAAAGTTATTTTTTTAATCATGAATCAAGCAACTAAGCTACTCTTAACTCTTACTTCTTGAGAGTCATCACACTGCTATCGCTTGCTTAATTTTCTTTGAATGTTTGGTATAATGATAGATACGCAATGTTAAAGCAAGCGACATCGGAGAAATGCTCTCAACCACTTGGGCTACTAGCCCTTTGATTCACTTCGCTCTCTTGATTATTAGAAAGTTTTTTGAAATTTTTCGTGTTTTTGTCCACCCTTGGGTTAAGACTTTCAAATCTCACCTTTTTCTTCAGCACAATGGCAACTATACAATTAATATTTATGTACTTTTCACGAGCATATTTATTCTTTTCAAAGCAAACTCCACCCCAAAACTTAGACTTTTCATTGTACCAATGAAAACTCTCAGCACCCACAAACTTAAAGTTTGCTAAAAGTTTAAGGCTTGGGTTAATTCTAATTAAGTTCGATCTAGTTAAAAGACTCCATGAAATTAAATTTCTAAAATTAATGAATTTATGATAACTAAGTCTTCTACTGCTTATAAAAATTCGCTTTGTCGAATTAAACGTTACGCGCCAACATTGAAGAGTTATAAAATTACTTTACAAAGAAATAAACTTGAATTGCACAACAAGAAAGTTAATAAGAATTCGAAAAGATAGATGTGATAAAGTTTTGCGATACAAAGTTCGATAACATTGCGTTGAAACTTTTTATACTTTTTTTAAATACAAGTAGATAATTCGAAAGTAGGCAAAATTAAACATACAGGTATTGATGACTCTAAAAAGTGCCAGAATTCTTTATAAATTAGAATTGTTGTTTGCGAATTTTATTGAAATATTATGCGAGAAAAGGTTAATCACGCGGGCAAAAGGTGTAATTCGATAATGCTCATGCATTAGGGGAATAAAATGCGAGATATGAAAACTAGTGCTAAAACTAAGTAAATTTATCAGGGTTAGCACTTATTTAGCAGAACTTATGTTGATAAACAATTTTTGCAGGAATTCGCATTTGCGGAGCGATGCAGAGCTAAGGATCAAAACGTACAAAGTGCGAGCACTATATGCTCGGAGGAAATGCAAAAGCACAGACAAGAAAAATAAGGAAAGAATCAATTAGGAGCAAGAAGTTGACTAGCCAGACATTATGAGACAGATTGTTGAAATCAAAAGATTCTTACCTTAGACATAAAAATACAAATTTAACAAGCTCGAACAAGGAAAGATTGCGTTGATTGATTTGTGCCATCTTAGAAGATTCTAGAGTTGACGACGAGGGTTATAAAAGGAGAAACTCTGTAACGAGAGAGAGATAGAGAGACCCGAGTGGAAGCGAGGAGAGGGTTCGAAAAACGAGAGTGAACAAGACAATTGTTATTTTATTATGCTTATTTTATCATGATTTCTTATACATTTTTTGTGTTCTTTTTCTCCTCTATGAAGTAAATACTAGGGCAATGATAGGAAAAAGTGGAGTCGTTTAGCATGTGTTAATCAGAAATAGGAAGATTCTATCTATCGCATGTTAACTAGGTGCAAGAAATCAAGACTAAATCGGAAGAGGAAATAACATAAGTCTAGTTGCATGTCTAATAGGTTAGTATTTTGACGGTTGTAATACTTTTAATTGGAGTTTAGGAATAAACACGTAACTATTGCATGCGAAGTGCCGGGTTTTCACCACATCAAGTTACAATGGAAGTTGGACTTCATGCGAACTGAAGCGAAAGCGGAAGTTTGTGCGGCATAACATGATTATAGCTCTTACCAAAGGTTTCTATTGATGCATTGTTAATGGCTACCATGAGTATCTTAGCTTAGCCTTATTTTCTCAACTTGTTTATTTCAACCGTTAAGTTTATTGTTTTACGCTTCAAAACCAAAAATCTTTAAATCGTATGTTTTTTACTTCCTATTCAATCCTAAACATCACCTTGGATAAGTTAAAGTCCCTGTGAAGAATGATAATTTACTTATTACTTGCTACAGACTGCGTATACTTGCGCGAGTGTGGCAACAAACACACACACAATCAGGTATGCAACAAAATGATGATGGCAGAAAAAATTAGAAGATAGAAACTTCCATATAAGATTCAGGCAGATCTTCGCTCGGTCGAGCTCGATGCGGAAGCACAAATTCTGGCATCTCTAGTAAGTCTGTGCTTCCGTAAAATTGGTCGAAGAATTGCTGCAGAATTCTATCTCGCTTTCGGTGATGCTCAATATAAGCGTCAAACCTGGCAGTCAAGGCTGTTAGCAACTAAATCCCCTAATCACTATTGATTGAAGTTGATTCTTCCAGCTTGGTTGTTTTGCTCTTGAGAGAAGATTTTAAGGTGGGTTTTGTCATTGTGCATAAAGGTTTTCACTTTGGCAAAGTTGCTTCGTTGGGTCTGGCCTTAACACCTTGATAACTGAAGAGTGTCAAGATGAAATGCTAGAACATGCAATAACTCGCTTGCTTCCCAACCCAGGCTCGGATCTCCTTGGGGATGATTTTCCCTACGTTGATGGAAAATCCAGACATTATTCCATAGATTAGTAGGGCTGACAGCAGCGTTAACGTGGATTCATGCGTGGTGGGCATTAGGCAAGACTTGAAAAAGGAAGCCCAAAAGCTTCCTCATTTAAGTTCGCTGCAAGAAACTTTTTTTATTGCGACTCTTTTTCCCACGTTGGTCATTCAACACCGATGACGTCGAGGAAGCTCGCAAAATCCTCATCAGAGTTATCTCCTAGCAAAATGTCGTATTCCGAATCCTTTTTTTCAAAGTCGAATAACTTGTTGCAGTTCTTAGATGTCCAACTGATCCAACGGTCCCTTACGATCGCTTGATACTTGGAGCGATTGAGTATACTAGCATAAGACTCGATCACTCAGTCTTTTTTCGCTTTCACTTGTGGAATGCAGACATCAAGCCAACCTTCGCTCTTGATCTAGTGATACATGGAGTTGGGCAAACTGTAAGAACCTGACCCAAAATATGGTCCTAAACCTAGGTTCTCACTCAGCATGCATGTATCCTTACTTAAAACATGTCAAAGTACCAATTAAAATTTTTGCAAAACATCATTAGAACGGGGACATTAAAAACTCTTCCAACCAATTTCCATAAAACAGAGCTAAATAAGTAAAACAAGTCCTGGCCAGTATTTAGCAAAACATTCAAATAGTGTTTTAAAACACAAGTAAGCAAGTTCCCCTATGGACTCTATGTCCAACAACATGCTGAGCAATAAAAATGCAGCAAGAAAAGACAGAGCGTCGGCAACTCCCATGATCAGTCAGCTCCCTCCTCTAGCCTTCCCGGTGCTGTCCCAAGTTACCTAGTGGAAAACCATAGAAATAAGGGTGAGTATAAACATACTCAGTAAAAATCCCCAACCTGGGTATAATACGATACATCAATCATCTAGCATCCTAGTATACATGCAAACAGTTACCAACACAGATCTTGCTCAACGAGCTACGGGGCAAATCTGAAATCCTCGGAAGTCTCCTACTTCCAGTCTAATGATTGACTCTCCTAACCAATCCCAAAGACATTGTAAAGACCCGACCCAAAAGGGGCTCTAAATGGGCCTTTACCCCAATGCATGTAGTGAAAATAAAAGACATTATGAAAAATACATTTCGGATCCCAAGTAAAAACAGAAACATTCAACAACCAAAACATACATTTCTAAAAGCATACTCGATTCAGAGATTTATTTAAACCATTAAAACCATCCACAAGTACAAATATGCTTTGGAATCCATAAAACGTAAGAAAACATCCTGGGGCTCTGTGTCCGCCTCTACATGCATTCGGGGAAATAACAAAAGTCAAGAGTCATGATAAAATAAAATAATCGAGAGATGACAAAGCAGGATTCCATGATCACGCCTCCTCCTTGACCATCCTGCTCTCCCGCTTTGATTACCCGTGGAAAACCACGCAGAATAAGGGTGAGTAACGAATTACCCAGTAAGAATCCCCCCAACCGGGTACAATACGATATACATGATCATCTAGAAGAATGTATGCAAGCTATGAGTACAAACACAGAGCGGAGCACATAGCTTAAGTCCACACTTGGACCTCGGATGCCAACTCGTGGTCTTAGTCCGAAATACCACAACACACTAAACGCTATACGGGGAACAAGTCCCGGCCTCACCGCTTCACATCGATACGAAAGGTGCACTGCTCAAGATCCCGAGGAGCTCTCGATCGCATTGTAATGAGCGTAAGCGCCGCACCGCATGCTACCGCAAACTCGGGGGTGCCGGGTCTAGTGGCAAGCCGCCCGAGTTCGGGCACCATGCCTAACTAAATCTACGGATCGGTGTCACCGACATAGGGTGTGAGACTGACACGTGAACTATGTCACCAGTACCACCGCACTTTGAGGCTAAGGAACCGGCCGTGGTAGGCTTACACCGTGAAGCGGTCCTTGCCCTAACAGTGGCAATCAAGGGCTACGGCCGCACCTGGCCGAGGACGTGCCGATCGCCGGGGACGAGGCAATGCCAAGTCATCATCCCGACCATTGGGGCAATTAACGCTTTGCCACCCTCACCCAAGATTGCGGGGCCTCTACCGTTGGGATAGCTAATCCTCACGGGGTCCAAGGACGGAGAACTGCTCTCGAACGTCCCTTGCCATAGATGCAAGATACTTTATGCATCGGGCCCGGATGATGCTATCTACCCGATTCTAAACCTTAACAATAATAAAAATTCAATCAATGCGATCCAATACGTGCTCAACAGATACAAGGAACCTAGCATGATACTACGAAGCAAGAACAGATATCGAACATGCTAGAATAGAACAACCTAGCATGGGCTAACATGAGAAACAATACAAGAGTTCAGCCAATCAGAATTCGTAGCAGAGCACCTAGGGCTAAACATGCTAGTAATCATACACAGCATACAAAACAACAATCACAAATATACCGCAGGTCCACACAACCCCGTAAGAAATCCTTACCTTGGTCGGAAGACTTCTACACACAAATCCTAAGTCATGAACAATCCCGAGCTAGCGAGCGGGAACCTAGCAAACCAACAATAATCGGCATCTAAAATGTCTAAACAACAATAGAACAACAAGCTCGGCTCGGGGAACTCACGCGCACACGGCGACACGAGCTTGGAGCTGCTGGCTGCAGCCGCACGCAGTGGCCGGGCGCCGCACGACACAGCAGCAGGACGCGCGCGCGCTGGCGAAGCGTCTGGCGGCGGCGCGCGCGCGGCGTCGCGATGCGATGGCGCGGGCGGCGGCTTCAGCGAGCAGCCCGCAGGAGCGAACGCTGCGCGAACGCTCGGCGCGGCGCGCGCGGCGCGGCGTGCGACAGCGACGCAGACGACGGCGGGCTGGCGCGGCGCGGCGGCTTAAGGCGGCGCGCGCGCGGGCGCCGCAAGCGTCTGGCGCTCTCTTTCTGCTGCGCGCGATCGCCACGATCCGGCGAGCGATGGCGTCGCGGCGAGGTGCTTCAACAGATCCGGCGACTCGTGGTGAGCGACGGCGAATCGGTGCGACGGCAGGGGCGACCAGTCTTTGCTGCTTGCTGGCGCGATCCGGCGTCGCGATCGATTCGACCGGCCGGCGTGCGCGACGGCAGGGGCGATCAGGCTGCTTTGCTTCTTTGGCGCGATCCGTCGCGATCGATTCGACTTTGGGCCGACGCGGCAGCGAGGGGCGATCTGTCTTCTTTGGTTGGGCTTCTCTCTGGTGCGCAATCAACACAAACACACACAACACACCTCTTTTCACTTGGCCAAACGCACACCAAACGGATGAGAAGAAGAAGAAGAAGAAGATCAATACCTACCCTAATGATGATGAACGATCCAAGGGAGCTGCAAGGATGAAGAATCGGCAAGGCTATGGAGAGGGAGAGCTTGTGCGCCAAGAGGGGATTTGGAGAAGAAGATGGAATAAACCTAATTCTATTTCATTTAACCAAATGCACCAAAACTCCAAAATCCAAGGTTAACTAAGATGTGATGCGAAAAGAGCAACAAGAGCACCTAATGGCTCAATTGGCACACATCTCTACAAGCTTCCTGGGACCGGGTTCAAACCCCTTGCGGCCTAAATTCCTTTATTTTTACTTTTGCATCAAACCTTGCTCAAACCAAACCACAAACCCCTCCAAAAACCTACATAAAACCATCCAATAATTTTAGTAACTGGAAAAGACACAAACGACCCTGACGGCCCGACCAAATTACCAAATTACCCCTAGGGCATACCTGGAAGACCGGGAAGAAAAACCTGGGTCGTTACAGACATCCTCGAGGGTCTTTCTCCCTCGGCCAAATGACCAGCTCAAAAACTGATCCCAAATAGATGTCAGACACCCTCGAGGGTCTTTCTCCCTCGGCCAAATGATCAACTAAAAAACCAATCCCAAATAGGTGTCCTCGAAGGCCTCTTACCCTCAGCTAGCTATTACTTGAAAAACAGGAGAGTACCCGAAGTTTGGCTTTAAATTGGAACGGAAGTGGTGTACTCACGAACATTAGCCCGGGGGAGCTCTCCTGTAACGACCCAGGTTTTCATCCCGGTCTTCCAGGTATGCCCTAGGGGTATTTTAGTAATTTGGTCGGGCCGTCAGGACCGTTTATGTCTTTTTTCAGTTGCTAAAATTATTGGATGGATTTATGTAAGTTTTGAGGCTTTGTGGATGTGTTTGGGCATGGGGAGATGCAAAAGGAAAATTGTGTGTTAAAGTGTGTTTGGTGGGTTTCAACCCGTGTGTCCGAGAAGTCGTGGGTGGTGTGGCCAGTTGAGCTATTGAGAGCTCTTGTTGCTCTTCTGCATCACATCTTAGTTAACCTTGGATTTTGGAGTTTTGGTGCATTTGGTTAAATGAAATAGAATTAGGTTATTCCATCTTATTCTCCAAAACACCTCTTGGCCGCCCAAGCTCTCCATCTCCATAGCCTTGCCGAGTTCTTCATCCTTGCATCTCCTTGGGTTCGATCATCATCATTCCGGTAAGTCTTCGTCTTCTTCATCTTCTCATTTGGGTGTTTGTTGGCCGAATGTAAGAAAAAGGGTTGTGTGTGTGTGTGTGTGTTGTGCACCCGGTAGAGAGGAGCAAACCATCATCCCGGCCCACTTCGCCACGCCCAGATCGGTCGAGCTACCTCGTCGCCGCGACGCCCAGATCGGCCGAGCCAGCACTGCCGCCGCGCCCGGATCGGTCGAGCCACCCGCGCCGCACGCCCGACTGTTCGCCAGCAGCCTCGCCGTCGCCCGCCAGCGCGATCGCCCGATCGCTCGCCGCGCCCTCGCCGTGTCCGCTTGCCGAGCCGCTCGCCCGCGCGCCGCTCGAGACATTCGCCGCGCGCGTCGTCCTGCCGCTTGTTGCTCGCCGCGCGCCACGCCCGACGCCAGCGCCGCGCGCCTTCGTCGAGCGCTGCGCCAGCGCGCGTGTCCTCGCTGTGCCGTGCGGTAGCGCGCCAGTAGCGCGTGTCCGTGCGTGCGGTAGCGCCAACCACAGCGTGTCCTGCCGTGCGGTAAGCGGCCAAATACGACTTGCCGAGCCGAGCGGCTTGCCAAAGACCCCAAGCTCGTGTCGTCGCGCGCGCGTGAGTTCCCTTTGAGCCGAGCTTGCTGTTCTATTGTTGTTTAGATATTTTAGATACCGATTATTGTTGGTTTGCTAGGTTTCCGCCGCTAGCTCGGGATTGTTCCGCACTTAGGATTTGTGTGTAAAAGTCTTCCACCAAGGTAAGGATTTCTTACCGGGTTGTGTGGACCTGCAGATATATTTGTGATTGTTGTTTTGTATGCCTGTGTATGTTTACTAGCATGTTTAGCCTAGGTGCTCTGTTTCAATTCTGATCGCATGAACTCTTGTATTGTTTCTCATGTTAGCCCATGCTAGGTTGTTCTATTCTAGCATGTTCGATATCTGTTCTTGCTTCGTAGTATCATGCTAGGTTCTTTGTATCCGATGAGCACGTATTGGACCGCATTGATTGAATCGTTATTATTGTTAAGGTTTAGAATTGAGGTAGATAGAATCATCCGGGCGATGCATAAAGTATCTTGCATCTATGGCAAGGACGTTCGAGACAAGCTCCGTCCTGGACCCGTGAGGGATTAGCTATCCCAACCGGTAGGCCCCCGCAATCTTGGGTGAGGGTGGCGGCATCGTTAAATGCCCCAACGGTCGGGATGATGACTTGGCATTGCCTCGTCCCCGGCGATCGACACGCCCTCGGCGTGTTCGGCCGTAGCCCTTGATTGCCACTGTTAGGGCAAGGACCGCTTCTGGTGTAAGCCTACCACGACCGGTTCCTTAGCCTCAAAGTGCGGTGGTTCAGCCGACATAGTTCACGTGTCTCGTCTCTCACACCCCTATGTCGGTGACACCGATCCGGAGATTTAGTTAGGCGTGGTGGATCGACATGGGCGACTTGCCACTAGACCCCCGGCACTTCCCATAGTTCTGCAGAGCACGCATGCGCTGGCGCGATTACGCTCATTACAAATACCGACCGAGAGCTCCTCGGGATCTTGAGCTAGTGCACCTTTCGTGACGAGATGAGCGGCCGAGGCCGGGACTCGCTTTCTCGTATAGGCGTATTGTGTGGTGGATTTATTTCCTGACTAAGACCACGAGATGGCATCCGAGGTCCAAGTGTGGACTTAAGCTATGTGCTCGCTCGTGTTTGTACTCATAGCTTGCATACAATCTTCTAGATGATCATGTATATCGTGATTGTACCCGGTTGGGGATTCTTCTGGGTAATTCGTTACTCACCCTTATTCTCGTGGTTTTCCACAGTAATCAAGGCGGAGACAGGATGGTGAAGGAGGAGCTATGATCATGGAACCTCTTGTCATCTCTCTCGATTGTTTTATTTTAATTATCATGACTCTTCACTTTTGTTATTTCCCCAGAATGCATGTAGACGCACACAGCCCCAGGATGTTTTCTTACGTTTTATGGATTCCAAAGATATTTGTACTTGTGGATTGTTTTAATGGTTTAAATAAATCTCGATCGTGAGTGTGCTTTTAGAAATGTATGTTTTGGTTGTTGAATGTTTCGCTTTTACTTGGAATCCAAATGTATTTTTCATAATGTCTTTTATTTTCACTACATGCATTGGGGTAAAGGCCCATTTAGAGCCCCTTTTTGGGTCTGGTCTTTCATAATTGGTATCGAGCTCGAGTCATAGATTCTCAGTAGACTCGACCTTTTTGTTGTAGGTCGTTTTTCCATGATCATCAAGCACTCCGGCGGTCATCAGTGCGCCTAGGTTTACTATTTGTTGTTGAAAAAGGGTTAAGAATTTACAATACCTGTCATCTTGTGTATGCCTTGTGTAGTGTTGTGGAGCGGAGACGAGCGTGTTCTCGACTGTTGTTGGTTTGGGCTTAGTGAGCCATCATGCCAACTTTCTCATGATCGAGCGGTTTGTTTAGCGGCTTGTTGAGGTATCCAGATAGATTCGGATGCCCCAGGGACATCGTCCCCGAGGGAGGCGAGCTTAGTCTCCCATTGGCCATTTGTGGCCCAATTGTCGCTTTTCCCCTAGTGAGAGGGTGGAGGTGCTTTGTGCGGATCGCTAGTATGTTGATCGCACCCGAGAAGCAGGGCGCTTGGCATGTCCGACCGAGGAGTTGGACCGATCGTGTTGATGTTGAGGCCGCGTCGGTGGTTGTTAGGCCCGCATGCCGATTTGGCCCCGGCAGCTTGAATTGCCTAGAGGAGGGGTAGAGGCTAGCAGGCGCCTCAGTGAGACTCCTTGAGCAGAGTGTGCTCCAAAACCATGAGAGATTTGATGGCGTGTCTTTAGCTATCAAAGAGCGGAGACCCAGTGCAGCTTTGTAGCGCGTAGTGAGGAGTCCCGGCACGAGATAGCCCAAATGACAGAGTTTGTTTCAAAGATTTTTCCCCAAAGTAGCTTTTTGTAGCCCCTGAGGTTCCCGGGAGGGCATGATCAGCAGTTTATTCAGATGAGTTTGTTGGCGTTGATGGAGACGCCTGTGTTGGCAAATGGATGCCTGTAGAGCTCGATGTTTTAGTAAGTCCTACCGCTAGTAGTAAAGTAGTTGGCCAGTTTGAGTTTAGCATCCGTGTGTGGGATGCCCCGCTGCTCGAGAGGCCGAGGTGTGCCGCCTCTGTCTTGCTTGGTTCATCGATGGTGGTGGAAGTCCCTTGTGAGAGGTGGACTAGCGAGTCTCCACCGATCGCCCGATTGTTTGGCAAGTTGCCGTGTTAGTGGCTTGAGGCGGATGAAGGGTCACCTTTGCCCTTTGCGAGCCTGCTTTGTTGTTTAACAGCCCACTTCCTCGTATGTGGATTTGGTAGTAGTAGCACTTGAGGTGCGTTGGTTGGTGTGCCACTTTGGCACTAAGTCCGGTTCGAGCTTGAGTTTTGCTTGGCATAGCGAGATGGTTCTATGCCGCTCGGAGTTCAAACGTACTCCTTTAGCCTTGGATCTGTTTATGGCGCTTGCACCCGTTTAGGTCGTGCGAGGGCTAGTTCAAAGGGTAGTCGATGGACTACAAGCGAAAGGATGCTCGAGAGGAGCCGAGTCTCTTCCCAAAGAGTTTCGGAGGTTGAGTAAGTCAGGCAGTTGCCGGTTGGTAAATGTTGGTGCGCGTGAGTCTCGCGCTAGTGTTAAGGCCAAGAGATTTTCTTTGTGGTTGGTAGTGCGGTCAACTACCTTCGAGGGCCTAATCTGAGGAGAGTTGAGCATCGTATATGCGAGTTTGGTCCAGCAGAGGGATCCTGAGTTGGATGCTCATGAGATGAGCTGGATGCCTATGAGGCGAGATGAGCTGATGCCTTGCGAGAGGTTTTGGATGCCTTAGGGGTAAGCACCCTTGGTTGAGGCTTGGTACAAAGTAAGTTTGGTTTGGCATGATTATGCTTTGGTAGAGCAAGGTTGCCTCAGCTTCGAGTATCGTGTGGAGATGGAACTTTTGGTGTTCCTTGGACTGTTTGTATCTCTGCCAGGAGCTAGTGTTGCTTTTTGGGAAGAGCGCTTGTTAGTCTTGGATCTCTAAAGGAAGGTTGAGAGTTGTGCACACAAGTGTGTTTTGTGTGGTTCGTTCCGTGGCGAGAGTTTCAGATCCATGTAGGGTTTGCTTTGGGGATCTAGTGCTCAGTTCCTGGAGAAGTTGGACTCTAGATGGATGTTGTAAGGCTTTGGTTGAGGTGGTAAGGATACAGTGCTCGTGGTATCAAGTTGTTGCTTAGGCAAGATTTGTTAAGTTGGGCCTAAGCTTGGTTGGCGGATCTTCTTGTTGATCGTTGGTTGGAGTTCGGTTGGAAACTGAACAAGAGCGGTGGTAGCTAAGCCGCGTGGTTTCTGATCGGCATGGCTAAGAGAGTTGTTCGGATCCTTCCTTGGGTAGAAGTTATGTTGTGGCCGATGCTTTGAGTAGGAGGATGACGATTGCAGAGCGTTTCGGTCCTCTAGGTTCCCAAGGAGTTGGAGTTGGCCAAACATGGTTGGGATGCCGGAAATTGGAGTTGTTTGTTCAGGTAGTTGGTTGTTAGACCGTTAGACGACAGTGTGTGTCGAGGGTTGTCGAAGAGCCCTAGGTTGTGGAGAGCCTCTCCAGAGCTCAGTCAGGCCCAAATAGTGAGTTTCAGCTGGCTAGCCTGGAGGCGTGTAGTTTGTAGCCTCGGTGGAGTTGCTACAGCCTTGGTAGACTAGCAAGCTAGTGTTTATTTGGAGTAAAGTCCGGAGTGGTTTCGGTGTGGTGGCAAGTTGATGCTTGGTGTTGACCAAGTGTGGATTGAAGTTGCTAGAGTTTAGTTTTGCTCGTGGGGGCGAGTGGTTTGTGCCATGTTGGTTGTTTTTCCCTGCTTCCGTGGATGTTGAGTTGCCCCGCTTGGCATTTGGAGGTTCACCTGAGTTGGACCCTTGTTGTGCCCCGTGAGATTAGATGTTGTTGCTCTGTGGAGCAAGACAGTGAGCGTATGTGGAGTTCTCTGTCCGTTGGTTGTCCGCTTGTAGGAGCCGCTTTCCTTCGGGAGTTGTCGTTACTCCCTTGGTCTTGGAGTTAATGGTGGAAGCGCTAGCTTGAAGGAAAAGTTTGTTGGTCGCTTGGAAGTAGTCGTTTGTCCAGCTTAAGCGGATTCTTGGAGGGTGTTCTAGAGGTCGATAGAAAGGTTGTCCTCGCCTCTTATGAGTGTTTGGCCTAGTTGGTTAAGATTTTGTGTGTTGGCATGGAAGATGTTGCACCTTTGTAGTGGAAGATCTCCTTTGTATCGATTGTGGGTTGAGGTTGCACCATTGTGGCCGGATTAGGTCCGGACTTATCGAGGATCCTTGTCGGCTAGTGTAGCTTGCACTCTGCCACCATTGTTGGTATTCTTGTTCTTGGTAGTTGGTGTTGACCGTAGTGGAGTTCCGTTATGAAGTTTCGGTGGAAGGTGCATTAAGCCTAAGCTTGAGGGTTAAGCCTGTATGTGTTATCGCTTGGACTTGTGAGATGTGTTTCATATTTGAGGCGAGCCTTGTTCCGTTGTTTGCATGGAGGTAAGTTTAGTGGATGGAGCCCTCTGGGGCCCGGTTGTTTGCAAGTTGTCTTGCCCACTAGTGATTTGAGTCGAGCTAGAGATGAGTGGATTGGCATAGCTATGCGCTTGTAGTTGTTTGAGCTTCCTAGTTCGTGAGCACTCAAGTTGTTGAATTGTAAGTTTCCGTGTGGGAGCCGTCACCTAGTTGAGGTTGTTGTGTGAGTTCGGATTTTTGGAGTATTGACTTGATGAGCTAGAGCTCGCACCACGGTTGGTGTGCGAGATGCCATTTCTATGGAGTAGAGGCATGTCGGGCCAGTTGGAGATGTTGCCATTAGGGTGTGGCAACAAAGGTTTGTTCTAGGCAAAGGCGTGGGTGAACCGTGATTCAGAGAGAGTGTGTCTTAGAGGCTTATGAGCCGAGTGCGCTTCAGTAGTGTTTTCACCCTTTTTGTCCGATGGTCTTTTGGGAGGAGTGAGCCGTATCCTTCGGAGCTTGTTGCGAGTTGGTGTTTCCGTGATTAGGCAAATGGAGACCAAAGTGGTTTTAGGAGGTTGCCTTGGGTAGCGCTTCTCGATGGCCTTGTGGTTCCATTGAGGCATTGTATGGTAAGTGTTGCGTGTCTCTAGTGCCGTGAGGAAAGGTTGGTGGCCGCCGGTGTTGTTTTGGGTCCCGTGTTGCTGCAGCTTGACCGAGAGGTGTTGTGCGGGAGGTTGAGCTCGTTTGTGGTTAGCTCAGAGCAGCATGAAAGTTTCGCCGATGTTCGGCGCCGAGTTTTAGAGTTTGAGGTTGGACAAAGGCGTGCTTTTAAGGTTGTGCCGCTGTGAGTTGTGTTGAGGTTTGGTAAGCGGGAGAAGTGGAGTCTCCCGTTGTTGAACCATTTGAGATTCTCGAGAGGATTGGCGAGTTGCATATCGGTTAGCTTTTTCTGTCATTGTCACCCGTGTGCGTGTTCTCATGTATCGGTGAGGCAAAGCATGTGCCTGACCCATTGTTCATTGTGGACTTTGAGCCCTTGCAATGATTGAGGGTTTGGGCTTCGAGGAGAAGCCTATGAGTATTCTGGTCTTGAGTCAAGACGCGTTGCGTAGAAGTGAGATCCGTTGGTAAAAGTTTAGTGAAGGAGTCCGAGTTCGAGGTGGCGCTCGTGAGCGGGAAGGACGGATGAGAATGCAATATCTGTGTTTGTTTCAGTCTTAAGGACTTTCGAGGACGAAAGTCATAAAAAGGAGGGAATATTGTAACGACCTGTGTTTTCATCCCGGTCTTCCGGTATGCCCTAGGGGTATTTTAGTAATTTGGTCGGGCCGTCAGACCGCTTATGTCTTTTTTTCATTGCTAAAATTATTGGATGGATTTATGTAAGTTTTGAGGCTTTGTGGATGTGTTTGGGCATGGGGAGATGCAAAAGGAAAATTGTGTGTTAAAGTGTGTTTGGTGGGTTTCAACCTGTGTGGTCCGAGAAGTCGTGGGTGGTGTGGCCGGTTGAGCTATTGAGAGCTCTTGTTGCTCTTTCTGCATCACATCTTAGTTAACCTTGGATTTTGGAGTTTTGGTGCATTTGGTTAAATGAAATAGAATTAGGTTATTCCATCTTATTCTCCAAAACACCTCTTGGCCGCCCAAGCTCTCCATCTCCATAGCCTTGCCGAGTTCTTCATCCTTGCATCTCCTTGGGTTCGATCATCATCATTCCGGTAAGTCTTCGTCTTCTTCATCTTCTCATTTGGGTGTTTGTTGGCCGAATGTAAGAAAAAGGGGTTGTGTGTGTGTGTGTGTTGTGCAAACACCGAGAGGAGCAAATCATCCCCACCACACCGCACGCCCAGACGGTCGAGCCACCGCCGCCGCGCGCCCGGATCGGCCGAGCCAGCCCCTCGCCGCACGCCCGGATCGGTCGAGCCACCGCCGCCGACGCGCCTGCACTGCTCCGCGGCCTAGCCTCGCCGCTTCGCCAAAGAGATCGCCCGATCGCTCGACGCGCCCTCGCCGTGTCCGCTTGCCGAGCCGCTCGCCCGCGCGCCTTTCGCTCGAGACATTCGCCGCGCGCGCGTCCTCGCTGAGTTGCTCGCCCGCGCGCGCGCCGCCGCTTGCCGCCGCGCGCCTTCGTCGAGCTACGCACCCGCGCGCGCGTGTCCCTCGCTTGCCGTGCGCGGCACAAGCAGCCAGTAGCGTGTCCGTGCCGTGCCGGTGCCACAAGAACCCGCCACAGTCCTCGCGTGTCCACTGCCAGTGCACAAATAGCCACCAGCGCCCGCCCTTTGCCGAGCCGCCTTGCTTGCAAGCAGCCCCAAGCTCGTGTCGTCGCGCCGCGTGAGTTCCCTTTGAGCCGAGCTTGCTGTTCTATTGTTGTTTAGATATTTTAGATACCGATTATTGTTGGTTTGCTAGGTTTCCGCCGCTAGCTCGGGATTGTTCCGCAGCCTTAGGATTTGTGTGTAAAAGTCTTCCGCCAAGGTAAGGATTTCTTACCGGGGTTGTGTGGACCTCGCGGTATATTTGTGATTGTTGTTTTGTATGCCTCGTGTATGTTTACTAGCATGTTTAGCCTAGGTGCTCGCTTGCAATTCCTGACCGCATGAACTCTTGTATTGTTTCTCATGTTAGCCCATGCTAGGTTGTTCTATTCTAGCATGTTCGATATCTGTTCTTGCTTCGTAGTATCATGCTAGGTTCTTTGTATCCGATGAGCACGTATTGGACCGCATTGATTGAATCGTTATTATTGTTAAGGTTTAGAATTGAGGTAGATAGAATCATCCGGCCCGATGCATAAAGTATCTTGCATCTATGGCAAGGACGTTCGAGACAGTTCTCGTCCTTGGACCCCGTGAGGGATTAGCTATCCCAACCGGTGAGCCCCCGCAATCTTGGGTGAGGGTGGCGATCGTTAAATGCCCCAACGGTCGGGATGATGACTTGGCATTGCCTCGTCCCCGGCGATCGACACGTCCTCGGCGTGTTCGGCCGTAGCCCTTGATTGCCACTGTTAGGGCAAGGACCGCTTCTCGGTGTAAGCCTACCACGACCGGTTCCTTAGCCTCAAAGTGCGGTGGTTCAGCCGACATAGTTCACGTGTCCGTGTCTCACACCCCTATGTCGCTGACACCGATCCGGAGATTTAGTTAGGCGTGGTGATGGACATGGGCAACTTGCCACTAGACCCGGCACTTCCATAGTCTGCAGTAGCACGCAAAGGCGCGACACGCTCATTACAAAGCACGACCGGAGAGCTCCTCGGGATCTTGAGCTAGTGCACCTTTCGTATCGACAGATGAGACAGCCGAGGCCGGACTCGTTTCTCGTATAGGGCGTATTGTGTGGTGGATTTATTTCCGACTAAGACCACGAGATGGCATCCGAGGTCCAAGTGTGGACTTAAGCTATGTGCTCTGCTTGCGTGTTTGTACTCATAGCTTGCATACAATCTTCTAGATGATCATGTATATCGTATTGTACCCCTGTTGGGGATTCTTACTGGTAATTCGTTACTCACCCTTATTCTCGTGGTTTTCCATGTAATCAAGGCGGAGACAGGATGGTCAAGGAGGAGCTATGATCATGGAACTCTTTGTCATCTCTGATTGTTTTATTTTAATTATCATGACTCTTCACTTTTGTTATTTCCCACGAATGCATGTAGACGGGCACAGAGCCCCGTGATGTTTTCTTACGCTTTATGGATTCCAAAGATATTTGTACTTGTGGATTGTTTTAATGGTTTAAATAAATCTCTCCGATCGTGAGTGTGCTTTTAGAAATGTATGTTTTGGTTGTTGAATGTTTCTGCTTTTACTTGGAATCCGAAATGTATTTTTCATAATGTCTTTTATTTTCACTACATGCATTGGGGTAAAGGCCCATTTAGAGCCCCTTTTGGGTCGGGTCTTTACATCTCCGAACTGGCGACTAACGCGTGTGCACACACACAGCATGCTACTGTAAATCGGCGTAAATGTGGGGGCCTAGGGACAAACTACGCTGTCCAAGTACGCATGCCTAATGACTCGGAAGCGGTGTCACTAAATATAGTAGTGCGAGGCCCTCGACACTCATCTATAGCAGCCTGTACCACTAACCTGAAGCTAAGAACCGGCCAAGGTAGGCTTACACCATTGGCTAGGCTTCGCTCTAGTAGGCTACAAACTAGGCTTATGGCGATGCGGGAGCTAATCCGCATCGGCTATCGGGGTGGAAGCAAAGTACGTTATGCTTCGAACTAAATCCCGACTGGTGGGGACAATGTGCATTATGTCCACTCTCAGCCTCTAGATGATGACAACCTGACAGTCCTATCTAAGATTTCAGAGTAAACGATTCTTGACTATTTAAACATGCTCAACAGTACAAATACATAACCTAGCATGATACTACAACTTAAGCAAGAATCTCAAAACATGCTAGAAGGACAAACTTAGCATGGCACTAACATGTAGAAACAATGGTAACCATGCTAGCAGAAATCAATCAACAAGCAGTCCTATCCACTAACATGCTCATAACAATCACAGGTATACAAGGTAAAATCATGATACATCGCAGGGTCCACACAACCCCGGTGGAAATCCTTACTTGGGAACAAGCAGTAAAACAATAACAAAAACTAGGTGTACCTTGAGGTGCAGGATCAACACAACCTAGCAAATAATATAAATAACTCATATTAAACCAGCAACCATCTAACAACTAAGCACCAAAAGATAAAGGGCTCGGGAACTACGCAAATCGAGAAGAACAGGCTCTACAGTAAGGCCTCGACAAAGGGAAAAGGCAAAGCTCTTGGCAAGGCTTCACGAAAGTAAGAGCGACAGCATGCAAGCAGGCGGCCAAGTGCGGCGGAAAGCCTCGACAGAGAGCGACGATGAGGGTGCAGGGCTGCTGCGCGGACGGGGCTTCGCTAGGCAAGGCGTGCAGCTGCTGCTGTATGAGCGATCGTGAAGGGCGATCAGGCTGAGCGAGGTGTTGTGGTTGGAGGCAGATGCGTGTTGCTCCTGGTGCTGCGACTGCGTTCGCTGCGTGAAGGGGCCGGCAAAGCGGCTGTGCTAGCTGATTTGGGGCTTGCGAAGCGCGTGTGGCTTGCGATGGCGATACGGATGACAACGATGAGGCTGAGCGAGCATGTTCAGTGGGGGCGACGACATGCACAGCAAAAGAGTCTCGATCAAGGGGTAAGCAACAAATCCAACCAAAACAACCTTGATACACGACTACGGCTAGAAGAGCTCACCTCGGCAATAGGGTGCTCGGCTAGGCTGTTTGCTGCAACAAGGGGACGCACTTGGTGCTCTCGGCTGCTAGCGCTCCTCGGCTAGGGATGGTTTTTGTGGCATGACAAGGGGAAGAGCAAGGCTTGAGTGATGTCGATTGCAAGGGGAATAGGGTGACGGTTTCAGCAGCCACATCCATGATCAAGATTAGAGCAAGGGGAAGGGGAAGGGTGTTCTCTGTCAAAGGAGAAGGAAAAATACGATTTACTGGTTCATGGACAGAAAGAATCACAAAAGGGGATGCTTTTGTTTTTACGTTCACGGATGGACAAATTGCGATTTCTATTCTCCCTCTTTTGGGTTTTTACGAATCCAACTCCTGGGCATCCCCCCTTCGAGTCCCAGCTACATAACAATTTTCTTCTTAATTTAATCCCTTTAAAACAAGCCTCCAAACTCCTTGCAGGTCACAGGTTCAAGCCCTAGCAGCCACATTTATTAATTCTGTATTATACAACAACCAAACTCCAACTCATAGCCACCTGGGTTCGAGTCCTGGCTCGAACACTTTTCTTTTAAATTTTCCTTTTTCAATCCATGCCACCAAAACACAAGAATAGACTCTAGTCCCAAGAACCTGATACTAAATTAAAACTCCGAGCTCAGCGAAAGTCTAAAACAGCCCTAACGGCCAAACTGAACAACCAATAAACGAACCGAAATTACCTGGGGAACCGTAATAGAAATCTGGGTCGTTACACAAACCCTCGAAGCTTGGATCAAACCCTTGTTGGGACAAAAACCGCTTCAATTATAATTCGCTTAAATTAAAGCTGATGGTTTTTCTCATTTTTTCAGCTTTGCTCATTACTTCCATTCCCTTTTGTAGCTGCGAAGCCTCTTCCTTTTGAACCTCGATTCTTTTTCTTTTTAGGATTATCCCCTTCTGATTTTTCTTCGATGAAGCGAGCCTTTTCTTGACCAAAGACTCGGGCTTAGAGTCGTCCTCTATCTCTTTCCCCTTTTTAGCTATATGGGCCCAACCTCCTTCTAATTCCTTCTCCATCTCGTCATCAGAGTCATTCTCTACTTCACTTTCGGGGTGAGCAATTTCTTCTTTTTTTCGGATTCAAGGAATCCATCTTCGACTAGATCAGCTGCGAGTTAACCAGGTGTCAACTGAGCGTCATCCCCAGCAGACAGTGAATCTTTCGCTTCGCGCTCTTGTTCTGACTCCATATGATCTTCAATAGAACTTACAAATTCTTCTTTGTCCGCTTCTTTTGTACAATCGAAGCTTATGCCCTTGACGCCCTCAATTTTCTCATCGAGTTTCGCTATTTCTATTTTCTTGGCTGTCGTGGTCATAGAACCCGATGGTAGTTCTTCTATCAAACTCCTCTCGTCTATAGAAGCCTAAGGAGTTTCTCAAAACTTCGATCCTTAGGCAGACCTTTATGCCCTTTGCTGCTTCCTTGTAGCGGACTCTTCTTTCTCTTTCTTTATTCTATCTTACTTTCCTTTATTTCTCTTCGTTGTTTTTCTTTCGCCCTCCGTTGGGCCAACTCCTTTTCCATTTCCTCCATTTTCTTGAGCAACTCTAGATCCTCTATTGGCACAATAGTTTTCGTGGAGGTGGGCTCAACAGTCTTAGTGTGGAGCTTCTGTCGTCCTGACTACATCCTTCGCTTCAGCGGGTTTCACCACCTTCGCCACTTCCACAATGGGCGGTTTAGCCAATGCCTTTACTTATGTAGACTTTTGCGACATTACTCGCTCTAGTGAGATCTTCGGCCTGACTCCTACAGAAGAAGTTTCTTTAGTTGTAGAGTGACCTTCTTTTCCCATAGAGCTCACCCTAGCAGCAAGCTTCTTCTTCAAAAGGTCCTTTGCAACTAAGGCCTTGGTTGAATCAAATTCGAATTTCACCACTTTCTTGGCGAGGCTAACACCAACTGGTATTTTAGAGGCCATTTTTTAAATTCCACTAATGTTGGAAACCCGAGCGATGGGTGCAAATTTAAACTTGTAAGACGCGTGAAAAAAGTAAAATGAGAAGATGATGGCATATTTATAGTGTTCTCATATTAGAGAAACGGTCGGTCTCAAGAAGCCAAATGTTAGATGTAGCGCGACGAAATCCTGTTTGTTGGATTGAACACTCTATTGACACGTGTCCATTTGCGATCATGTTATTAATGCCACACGTTGGTTTAGGGTTTTTCCTCATGATTGCAGCATACGTCACTACGTGACCTCATAATTATCCCACCTCACGCACACGAACTCATCCCGAGATAGCGACAACAAAAATTAAAGATTAATTCTCCCCAAACAACCGACTTTTCTGCTTCGTTAAACTAACAAATCAATAAACCTATCAAACTAAATCCTATCATGATTAACTATTAAACAATAAAAAAAATGTACAAATACAAGTTCGAGGTATTTACCTAGCCTGGAGTAATATTAATTTGAGAAAGAAAATATCACTCTCTCCTGCCATCTTGGTAGGCTCAGGCTTCAATCAAGGGAGCGAAGTCCGCTTTCGCGGGCTCCTCGCGATAATAGTTCTTAAGCTTTTGACTGTTAACTAAG
This sequence comes from Sicyos edulis, assembly GCA_036507275.1. NCBI lineage: Eukaryota > Viridiplantae > Streptophyta > Magnoliopsida > Cucurbitales > Cucurbitaceae > Sicyos > Sicyos edulis. The sequence goes on from CM071848.1 coordinate 23,133,877, forward strand.
AATTCTTAAGTGCAATCGCTCCATGTGGATGAGCTTGGACAACCTAGAACGGGCCAGACCACCTTGACATGAGTTTGCTTGGAAACAATCGCAGCAGCGAATTATACAGAAAAACTCGCTATCTGTGACCACCCAAGTCTTCTTTCGTGTTCTCCAGGTACATTCGGTAGAATATTCAGTTGTTGTTGGGCTATTAGGGTTGTTTGGGCTTTCAGGGGTAGTTTGGTAATTGTCCAGGGTTTCAGATTGCTTCTTGACTTGTGTGAGTTGGTATTTTTATTTTGGTTCTAGGTTCCAAGCCCGGGAGTTGCTGTTGAGAGGTTTGGAGGTCGTCCGGACTTAAACAGGAAATAAGAAATTAAAATTGTTGTAGCCAGGACTCGAACCCTGTTGGTTTGCATTTGAGAGGCTTGGAGCTTATTTGTGAAATATAGAAGAAAAATGTGTTGTAGCTAGGACTCGAACCCTGTTGGTTTGCATTTGAGAAGCTTGGAGATTATTTGTGAAAAATAGAAGAAAAATGTGTTGTATCCAAGACTCGAACCCTGTTGGTTTGCATTTGAGAGGCTTGGAGATTATTTGTGAAAAATAGAAGAAAAAGGTGTTGTTGCCAGGACTCGAAGGTGGGTGACCAGGAGTTTCAATCGACAAAATGGGAAAGGAATGCATTTTTTTCTTTGGCTTTTGCCGAGACCTAGCCGACCACCTCCCTCCCCATTTCTCTTCTTCTTCTTCATTTTCTCCATGGTCGAACCTTCCAATCTCTCAAGCTCCATCTCCATTTCCAAGCCAATTCTTCTTCTTTCTCACTGCAAGCATAGATCCGAAAAGGTCTTCTTCTCTTTGTTGTTGTGCCACACTAGATCTTGCCAAACTCCATCTTCTTCCTTCTCCTTGTATATCCGAGATCTCCATCTTCTAGTAGCCGAGATCTCCTCTCCTTGTTGCTTAGATCTGAGATCTTCATTGGCAAGGCTTCATTCTTGATCTTCCCTACGTGTTGGTGAAATCCGAGAGCTCCCTTCTTTAGCCATCATTGCCGAGAGCTTTAAGGTAAGTGTTTGTTGTGTTTTGGTTGCGTGGATTTTTAGATCTAGCCGAGAACCAACTTGTTTTGGTTGGAGTGTGTTCTAACCAAAGCTTTTCTCTTATGGTGCAAGCCTAGCCTAGCCGAAAACCCTTGTGAGCTTGTTGGAGGTGCTAGCCGAGACCTTCATTATGCTTCCTCCATTGCCGAGACATCAAGGTGAGTTGAGTGGTTGTTGGTTGAGTTATGCTACCAAAATCCCTATGGTGGCCGAGAGCTACATGGAAGCTATTAGTTGTGGTTGTTGGTTTGTGTTGTTGGTAATGCCCTAGTCGAGATTTGTAAGAGTGATCTTTTAAGTTGCTTGTTGTGTGGACTAGCTTACCTTGGCCGAGACCTGTAAAGACCCGACCTGAATAGGGTCCTAAACCTAGGTCTTAAGCCTCTTATGCATGTAAATAAACCCGAAAACATGAATGCGGAATTATAAAAACTTTAAAACATAAAACGTTCAGTGAAATTCAGTTATTTGGACTTGTCCCTGTTTCCAAGCACCTGTCAAAAGATTTATCAAATCCAACCCTGGCCATAGTTTCTTTTATTTGCAAGTAAAAACATCCGGAACATTTTCAACAAAAACGAAGCAAATAGTTTAATATCCAGAAATACAATAAAGTCCACCTAAGGGCTCTGTGCCCTGTCTACATGCAAAAGAATTAAGAGAAGACGAAACAAGACTCAGAGTACTCTATCCATGATCATCCAGCTGCTTCCTCCTAGCCATCCAGTCTCGGTCCCAAGTCACCTGGTGGAAAACCACAGAAAAGTAAGGGTGAGCAACGAGTCGCTCAGTAAGAATCCCGAACCAGGGTGCAATACGAAAACAAATCATCTAGCACACAGATACATGCAACCAATCATGAGCACAGAGAAAACAACCTGGTTCAAGCTAACCTTCAACCCTAGAACTTGCCTAATCAAGGACTTACCGAGCTACCCTTCGGGACTTACGACTACAACCTACATTCGGGTTAACACATGGATGCCCATCAGGGTCTTACTCCAACTATAACACATGGATGCCCATCGGGGTCTTACACCAGCTCAACTCAAGGATGCCTATCGGGGTCTTACTCCTACAGGATGCCCATCGGGGTCTTACACCAGCTCAACTCAAGGATGCCCATCAGGGTCTTACTCTAGTAGGATGCCCATCGGGGTCTTATACCTGGTGATGCCCATCGGGGTCTTACTCACTTTAGAGCACGATGACGCCCTACAGGGTCCTACTCAAGCAGCACTCAAGGTTGCCCATCGGTGTCTTACACCTGCTTAAGCTCGAGGATGCCCATCGGGGTCTTACACCTACTCAACACACGGAAGCCCATCGGGGACTTATACCTGCTTAAGCACAAGGATGCCCATCGGGGACTTACTCCTACAAGGTTCACAAGCTGCGCTACAGGGTCTTACACTCCCTAGCTGCACTATGATGCCCATCGGGGACTTACACATACTGCAACAGTGTGATGCACATCGGGGACTTACATACACTCGCAACCCATTGGTGCTCATCTGGGTCTTACCCATGCGAGACCTAAACTAGTAACTCCTAACAGTCTCATAAATACAGTAACACAAGCTAACAGATCAACCAGGCAATATTCAATAGCAACACAATCCTAGCATGGCTCTACAGAAAATGAACAGGAAACATGGATATGTCAGAGTAAGAAAATCTCTAGCATGAAGCTAACATGAACAAGACAACAGACATGCCAGCAAGTCAGAAACAAGAATCTTATCCACTATAATGCTCATAAACAATCACAAGATATCAATGTGCTATTAAATTAATCGCAGGGTCCACACAACCCTGATAAGACATCGTTACCTGGAAACAAGCAGAACGAAACACAAATAAATTGCTCCTTGAGCTGCAAAACACCAAACCTAACTACTAGCAACCTATCACATAAACCAAACATGCTATAACCAACCGAATTAGCTAAACAGGACTAAACAGCAAAATCGAGCTAAAGATAGAGTTTACCAGATCCCAAACAGGTGCTCAGGGCAATCACTCGGCCCACAAGCGCTCTCGACAAGGCTAACAGGGACTCACCTCGGCTGCAAACAAGGATGAAGCTCTCTGCGAGGCTTTGCAAAGGCAAACACGGACGTGAGCGGCAACGAGTGAGCAGGCGGCCAGGTGCAGGCGAGAGGCCTCGGCAGCGGTGAAGGCATTCTCAACTGCGATGCGGCAATGGTGACACAGCTCACTGCTGTGCGAACGGAGCTGTTCGCGGCTGCGAAGGGCGATCCGTGCTTGAGCGACAAGCAGTGGCGAGGCTCCCGTGTGCGTATGGCTGCATTCGCAGCTGCAAACGGTGATGCGATCAGCTATGGAGATTTGCAAATGAGATTGGTGAAGGGGTTGTTCTCGGCCAAAAGGAAAATCGATTAGGGCATTGTTGCGAAAAAAAAAAAAGAACGATTAAAGGAGGAAAAAAGAACAAGGAAATCGTGCCTTACCCGGGAGCTTGAATGATGGACAACGGAGAAGCAAGAAAATGCCAAGGGAGAAGATGAGAACGCACACATCAAAGCCTCTGGTAGAAATCGTAACCTTCTGGATAAAAAAAAAAAACGACGGAAGGCTTTTCCTAATTGCAAAATGTTTCCCCTTGCGCCACGTGTCCCATTTTTTTGTCGATTCCAACTCCGGCCATCTCCCCTTTGAGTCTCAGCTCCAACGCATTTTCCTCTAGTTTAATCATTTTAGAAAAAGCCTCCAAACCACCAAGGGACAAGTGAATTAATAACCGAGACAAGAACATACCTTTTAACATTGGGTTGATCGGAACTAGCTTTCTTTGCCAATAGCTACAACTAGACCAAATTGAGTTCGAGCCTTGGCTCAATCATCTTTTTAACTTTCCTTTTCTCAGACAAGCCTCCAAGCTTAGCTGGTCACTGGTTCGAATCCCAACAGACGCACTTTTAACTTCCTATTTCTCCTTCTTAAAACAAGCTTCCAAAGTCTTGCTGGTCATAGGTTCAAATCATAGCAGCAACACTAATTAATTCTTAATTTTTAAATAATAACAAAACTCCAACTCTCAGCCACCTGGGTTCGAGTCCTAGTTTGAACAATTTTCTTTTAAATTTTCCTTTTTCAATCCAAGCCACCAAAAGCCTAACAGGTCACAAGTTCGAAACCCCACAGACGCACAATTAAATCTTATTTTATCTTTTAAACCGAAAGTCCTCCAAACTACTCCAAATGCATACCAACCCTGAAAACCTGAAACCAAAGAACAACCAATCTTAATGAAGGACAGAAATAGCCCAAAACTCTGGTTAATCACCAAACCGGCCTTGAGGGCAAAATGACCAAAATGCCATTAAGGGCTAAAACTGTCCTAACGGCCCAATTGAACAACCGAATTAATAACTGAACATACCTAGGGAACCTAAATAGAAATCTGGGCATTTACAAGACCACCCTTGGGGAGTTGGTGCTTGTTCGGATTTCGGTAAAGCCCTAGCCCTGTTCTGGTTTGGTTGATTGGTTTGTTCTACATTGGTTATTAACTGTTTGTTGGCTCATCTGTTAGGTTAGCTAGTTTGGTGATCTGCAGCTCAATGAGTACTTCTTGTTGTTAGGTTTCTGCTTGTTTCACAAGGGTTCCTTGCCGGAGTTGTGTGGACCCTGCGCCGGATGATGATATCTTCTAACTGATTGACTTTATATTTTGCATTGCTAGTGGATAGGTTTTATGCAGGTTATCTGAACTATACTGTTAGTGGATAGGCTCGTGCAGGTTGCTGATTTATATTGTTAGTGGATAGGTTCTTGCAAGTTCTTGGATGCTACTCTGTTAAGGAACATGTTATTCTTGTATGAACGTTGGTTAATGAACATGTTATTCATGTATGAATGTTGACCTGAGCTTGTATGCTGTATGTTCTTGTTCATGTGCTGTGATGTAAGCATATTAATGTTCTTATTCATGTGTTGTGATGTAAGCATATTAGTGGATAGGTTTTCTGGATTGCTGTTAGGGCTTGCATGTAGAATGATAAACACTGTTTATTTCTGTTGCTGCTATACTTACTGTTAGTGCTAAACTATGCTAGCTCTAGGTTGTGTAGCCATAGGTATTTCTACTTAAGTTTACCCAAGACTATCCTAGTGTGTGATGTCCAAGGTTGGCCCAGTGTGTTGCTGATCGGGTTTGCTCAGAACTAGCCTAGTGTGTTGTTGTCCCCTGTTAGCCTAGTGTGTTGTTGTCCCCTGTTAGCCTAGTGTGCTGCTAACAGGTATAAGCTGGACTAGCCCAGTGTGTACTGTCCCTTGTTGGCCTAGTGCGTGCTGACCAGTTTTCAGGATTGGCTTAGTGTGTTGCTGATCCCTGGCTAGCCCAGTGTGTTGTTGCCCGTGTTGCTCAAGACTAGCACAGTGTGTTGCTGTCCCCTGTAAGCCTAGTGTGTTGCTGACCAAGTATGAGCAGGACTTGCCCAGTGTGTGCAGTCCAGAACTAGCCCAGTGTGTTGCTGTCTTTTGTTAGCCCAGTGTGTACTAACCTTGTTTGCTATAGTGATAGAGCTTCTGAGATTACTTAACTGTTTTCTCCTACTTGTTAGCCTAGTGTGTGCTAACCTTGTCTAGCTTGAGCATAGACCCTTGATGTTGTTCATCCTGCTATTGTACTATTGAGACTGCCAAGTTATTGTTTGATGCTTGAATGCTAGGATTCTAAATGACTTATCCTGCTTATTGTACCCCAGTTGGGGAATCCTTACTGAGTGCAATTGTACTCACCCTTTCTGTAGTTTCTTCCACTAGGTAACTTGGCACATCATCTAGGAGGCTAGAGGGGGAGTTGGATGATCATGGGAAAGGTCATTGCATCTCCTTGTCTTATCATGTTTACTTTTGTTTAAACAATTTTTTTGGAAGTTTTAATGTTTTAAAATTACTCTGGCCAGAGGCTAAATGACTTTGGATGATTTAAGATTTTGATGATTTGGGATTGTTCAACTTAATAAAAGAATGTTTTAAGTTCAGCTTTAACTTCCTTATTTTAATTATTGCATCATTAAGTAAGGGCCATTTAGGACCATTTAGTGTCGGGTCCTTACACTATCCTAGCACAAACTCCTTGGTCTTAATACGCTCGTCATGCCATCGCTTTGTTTTCTCCTTGTAGAATTTGGCGTTTTCGAAAGAGAAACGTTGGAAACTCCTCAAGTTCAAATAATTGCAGTTTTCGCATTGGCCCAACCCCTAGAGAATCTACATTGAGTTTCTTTGTGGAAAAGTAAGCTCTATGTTCTAATTCAAGTGGTAGGTGGCAGGCTTTTTCAAAGACTAACTGACAGGGTGACATCTCTATGGGTGTCTTATGGGCTGTTAGGTATGCTCAAAGCACATCATCTAACTTAACTGCTCAGTCTTTCTTGTTAGGGCTGACGACCTTCTTTAAGATTTCCTTAATCTCGCTATTGGAAACCTCGGATTTGCCATTGGTTTGGGGGTGGTAGGTTGTTGCAACCTTGTAGTGAACATTATATTTCACAAGGATTGTTTCTAAAGCTCTGTTAATGAAGTGTGTGCCCTCGTTGCTAATTATAGCTCGCGGGGTGCCAAATCACGTAAATATGTGTTTATGCAGAAAGTTGATGAATGTTTTCACGTCATTTTTTCACAGACGATTGCTTTTCCCAACTTAGAAACATAGCCTATAGCCACCAAGATATATGTGTTTCCAAGGGAATTTGGAAAGGGTCCCATGAAATCAATCCCCCAAACATAAAAAAGTTCGACCTCTAAAATGTACTTTAGTGGTATTTCGTCTCTTTTTCCATTGTTTCCTTACCTTTGTCAAGCATCATGATGACTCTGAAATAGAGTCTGATTTTAGCCTAACTTTGGATCATTGTTCGCGTTTATTAATTGAGAATTATTTCGAGTAAGGAGAAAATAGGAAGAAAAATGTGTAATTCGTTGATGCTTACGCATTAGGGGAATAAAATGAAAAATATGGATTATTATGCTTAAAATAACCAAAATAGCATTTTTAGCATGGATTTCGCAAGGCCTATGTTGATTACTGTTTCCGCAAGGTTAATGCTAGTAGAGCAATGTGATGCGGAGGACTAAGACGCGCAATTGCGAGCAACTAAAGCTCGGGAGACAAAGGCCAAAAGGCACTTCAAGAAAATAAGGAAAGAATCGTTTGACAGCTTGAAATTGACTAGCCAAACAAATTACGATAAGGATTGTTGAAATAAAGGGATTCCTGCCTTAGACAAATTAAGACATATTTGGCAAGAGTAAAAAGGAAATGTATCGCGATGATTGATTTATGCCATTCTGGAAGATTCTGAGATTTGACGACCAAACTTTATAAATAGACTATTTTTGTAATAGATCGGAGACACTTTTTTCTTTTGAGAGAGAAAGAGGAGTCCGGAGTTTAAATTTTATTTGTTTTCTTTTATTTCTCTGTTAGACTCATTTAACTTCATTACTACAATTCTAGTATGTTTTCCATATCGTGTTTTGTATTCTCTGTTTGTATCATGAACTAATTTCATTAGGGTAAAGCTAGGAGAAACTGGAAGGGTTCATCTAGAGCATGTAAATTAGGTGCATCATTTCAATAGTAAGTGTCGACCGGCCATCCACACAAACTAATAGGTTGTAAATAGTAAGAGGAAGTAACCTAAGTCTATTTTTCATGTCTAATAGGTAGTGTTACGTCTGTCATGCTTTGAATTGGAGTTTAGGAATAAATGCGTAACTATTACATACTTAGCGCTAGCTCATAATTACATCAAGTCATAGTGGAAGTCCGGCTTGATGCTAACAGAAGCGGAAGCGAAAGTTTGTGAGGCGTAGTATGACACAGCCCCTTACTGCATGTTTCTTGTTATTACTTTACTATTGATAACCATGAATACCTTAGTCTAGCCTTATTTCTCATCACTGTTTTATGCTGCTATCTATTTATCTTTATGCTTTAAAAAAAAAATCAACCTAAATCATATTCGTCCAATTTAAAATTCAATTATGAACATCACCTCGGATAATTTCCAGTCTCTATGGAGATCGATAATTTACTTATTACTTGCTGTAGACCGTGTATACTTACAAGAAGTGCGAACTAATTACACACGAGGCATTCAGCTGTCCACTACGATCACATCACAAGATTTCGCAAATTTATAAGCATCTTTAAAAATGAAGGGCCAGAAATAACCTACTTGGAATACCTTCATGGCTGTTTTCGCTCCACCATAGTTTCCAGCGTAAGCTGCTGCATGGCATTATGCGATTATCTCCTTCACTTCACTTTTTGTTACACACTGGCAAATAATCTGGTCTGCACACTGTTTTTATAGAAATGGCACGTCCCAAAAATATGATTTGACTTCATGTAGGAAGCATTTTTTTTTCTGACTGTTCATGTCTCTTGGCATTAGTCCGCTTGCGAGATAATTTGTTATGTCTGTAAACCAAGGTTCTCTTTAGTTATCACTTGAGTCGATGGAAAATAATTGCTCGCAGAAAATGATTTGCTGATTTCATTATAATGCATCGATCTCAAATCTTGATAGGTGATCGGTAACCACATTCTCGCATCCCTTTTTATCGATGATCTCAATGTCAAATTCTTGTATTAGAAGTATCCATCTTAGTAGTCTCAGCTTCATATCTTGTTTTCTTAACAAGTACTTGATAGCCAAATGGTCTTTGTAGATCGTTACATTTGCTCCAAATAGATAGAGGTGAAACTTATCTATTGCGAACACTACTGCTAGAAACTCTTTTTCAGTTGTCGTGTAATTGTTCTGCACTTTGTTCATCCTTCGACTCGCGTAACACATTGGATGAATAAGTTTTTCGCATACCAAACATCACTCCCAGCAAATAATCACTTGCATCACACTTGATGCAAAACAGTTTCTCCCAGTTAAGAGTTCGCATGATTGGTGCTCAAACTAACGCATCCTTTCGTGTTTGAAATGACTTCCCGCATGCGAGGTCGAAGATGAACGAGTGATCTTGCACCAAAAGCTAACACAACGGCTTAGCAATTCTGGAGAAATCCTTCATAAACCTTCAATAAAATCTGGTGTGGCCAAGAAAACTTTTGATTCCTTTCACATTTTTCGGTTGTTTTAATTTTTCGATGATTTCAACTTTCGCGCGATCCACTTCCATTCCCTTGTTTGACACCTTGTGACCTAACATAATCCCTTCTGTCACCAATAAATGACATTTTTGCCAATTTAAAACGAGATTAGTCTCTTTGCATCGTTCAAGTACCTTGCGAAGGTTTTCTAAGCAATCAGCAAATGATGACCCAAAGACCGAGAAGTCATCCATGAAGACATCCATGAAATATTTTACCAAGTTAGAGAAAATGGTCAACATACATCTTTGGAATGTCGTTGGCGTGTTGCACAAACCAAATGGCATTCGTCTAAAAGCAAAAATTCCACAAGGACATGTGAATGTTGTTTTCTCTTGATCTGCTGGGTCTATGGTGATTTTATTATAGCCCGAGTACCCATCCAAGAAACAATAGTATTCTTTGGCCTTCCACTCTATCTAGCATTAGGTCAATAAATGGTAGCGAGAAGTGATGTTTCTTTGTCGCCGCATTCAGCTTCCTATAGTCCATACACACTCGCCATATTATGACAGTGCGCTTGGGATAGGATTCACCCATTTGCTGTCGGTTATGGGAAATGTATCATCCTCCAACTGAATCTTGTACATGCAATATGCCGAGCTGATCCCTTTTAAGTCAGCCAAGGTTCAGCCAATTGCTCGTTTATCATGTTTCAATAAGTCTATGAGCAATTTTTCATTAATGGACATAAGTTGAGAAAAGATAATAACTGGAAAAGTTTTTCCTTCATCGAGATATGCATATTTCAAGTGATGTGGAAGAGGTTTCACTTCTAAAACTGGCGGCACTTCTTTTTATGGTCTTATTGGCGGTGCTATTCTATCAGCTAGGTTCAGCCAGTTGCTTTCTACAGTCCCGCAAACCACTAGTTCATCAGCAAACGACTCGTCCTTGCTAGTTCTCAAATAATCTGCATCTGCATCCCTATCGCTGCTTACGTGAGCTATTTGTATAGACTTCACTGAAGTCTTCCTCGAGCAAAGTAACCGCGGAGCATTATTGTACTTCAACTGGATATTTCATTGAGTCAATGATGCTGAATTTGATTTGCTCACCATTCATTTGCAAAGTTATGGTTCCCTCATAGACATCTACAAGTTTTCTCCCCGTTCGTAGAAATGGTCTTCCAAAAATGATGGGAACGTTTTGATCGGCTTCATAATCTAGGATTATGAAGCTGGCGGGGTAAATGAACCTATCTACCCGTATAAGATGTCCTTAATTTTCCCTTTTAACTTCGTTATTGATCTATCTGCTAATTGGATTGTCTATGATGTGGGCTTAGCTTCGACAATCCTAAACTTCTTATACATGGACAATGGCATCAGATTAAAGCTTGCTCCTAGGTCGCATAGTGCTCTGATTGGCGGTGCTACTGTTGAGTAGCCAATGGGACTTGAGTGTTAATATATAATTGCATAGTAACTATTTCGGAGATACTTGTTGCTAAGTGTGACTCAGAACGGCATTACATGCAAGTATATGCGGTTGAATTGAAGCGAGCAAGTATATAAATTATCAATCCCACAGAGATTGATGCTCTAGAATTAGTAGTGTTAAGACGAAAGTTATGCAGAAAATAAAAAGCATATAGTTGAGATTTGTTGTTTGTTTTGAGTACTAAAATAAACGTGATGCAGATGTTATAGAAATAAATAGGAATGCAATGAGAAGAAACAAATAATCAAGAATTAGAGATATTAAGAACGTGAAACTAGTTATCAAATTTCTTGCTTCCCAGATCGAATAAGCACTTTCGTACTTGATGATTTATACATGTAAAAACCTGACACTAAATGGTCCTAAATGGAATTTACTTAATGATGCATTTTAAAAATACGAGAAATAAATTGAATTGAAAACCTCCATTTCATAAAATAAATCAAATCCCAACATGCTCAAGTGTAAAATTGGAAAAAAGTTTCAACCTCTGGCCAGAGTACAATAAAACAGTTACAAAGTTCCATAGTTGAAATGTTCCAACATGAAAGCCTATAAAAATATAGTTAAACAAATGCAGCGGACTCTCCCATGATCATCCAGATCCTCCTCTAGTCACTTCGATGTTGTGCCAAGTTTCTTGGTGGAAAAACCACAGAAAGGGAGAGTACAATTGCACTTAGTAAGGATCCCCCAATCGGGGTACAATACTCGAGACAAATCATCTAGCATCCTAGTATACAAGCATAACTTCAATACAATAAGGCAGTCACAAACAATAATAGAGATCAAGTCTCAAGCAGGGTCAACACGCCACTGGGCTGACTAAACAGAAGGGCAACCTAAGTGACCTCCGTCTCGGGGGTGTCTAACTCTAAGACAGACTTGGTTAGCACGCCACTGGGCTAACCTGGACAACACACAACTTGGCTTGTCCTGAACATGCTCGGGCAGCATGCAACTTAGCTAACCCTAATAACAGCACACACCTGGCCGTCTATGGACTGCACTCTACTGGGCTAGTCTGGAGCATACTTGGGTGGCACACCACTGGGAAAACTCTGGATAGACAATGCCACTGGGCTGATCTTGGACCGCACTCAATTGGGCGAGTCCTGAAAAGAGGCTTGGGTAGCATGCCACTGGGCTAACCCTAGATCAACTGACACCTGGGTGATAATAGACTGCACACAACTGGGCTAGTCTTGGACCACACGCCACTGAGCGAGTCCTAAGCGAAACCGAGTCAGCACACAACTGGGCCAAACCCAGGACAACCCTACAGGATCTAACACATTGGAACATTCTAGAGCTGACAGGGTTCAACATCTAACCGGCATATACATAGTAGAATATCACAAACATACTGAGTAGTTAAATGAATAGGAAAGTGCATTCATCAGTGTGCAATATACTACGTGCCAAGCCCTAACAAGAAGAATAGACATATTCTATCCACTAACATGCTTAACCACAAACATACAGGAACATAGCATAAACTGTAGCATCATAGCATCCAGAAAACCTACACAAACATAATCCACTAACATATATTTCAGCCAGATATAACAATTATAAACTATCTACTATGCATACATATCAAACAGATCAAACAACTAGGAGCAATCAAAGCCATGCGTAGGGTCCACTCAACCGCGGAAAGGAACCCTTACCTGAAAAATAGAGAAAGACAACAATCGAATAATGCTCCTCGAGCTGCAGGATCAATAGAGACAACCTAGCAATATATATAATACGTCACAAGTCAAACCCTAGGCAACCGAATAATTCAAACAGCAAACAAGGCTTGGGAATTAGGGTTTTACCCAAAAGTGAGAACAGCACAAGGCGCTCGGTAGCAAGGACGGCTCGGTGGTGGTGCAGCAGCGGGTGAGTGCGAGGGGGCGTGGGCGTGCAGTAAGGCTACTCGCGGGTGCGAGCGAGCGAGCGTGCGTGCAGTTGGGCGAGCGAACGGGTCTGCTTGTGGATGCGTACGGGGTGTGTGGCAGAACGAGCGGCAGATCGTACGACTATGCAGGATAGCTCGACAGCTGGCGTGAAGAGCTTCAGTGTTGGTGCTGCGGCTGCTTTCGAGCGTGCTTGGCGATGGAGCTTGGAGATAGAGCTAAGGCTCACGATGGGGGCTTAGGTGTTGGTGATGGAATTGGCAAGGAGGAAGAATGAGAAGGATAAGAGAATGGCGATGGGGGTTAGGGCTTTTGGCATGAACAAATGTCATTTTCCCCCACTTTCCTTTTCTTTAATTTTTATTTAAATCTCCAAAATGTCAAGTGTCCTCAAGCCGTTCCCCCTTCGAGTTTTGGCAACAACACATTTTTTTCTTATTTTTTGTTTTAAATCAAACGACCTCCAAACCCCTCAACAACAATTCCTGGACCTAGAAACTGAAACCGAAACTTAAACACCAACTCAACAAAAGTCTGGAAACAACCTGAAACCCTGGACAAATACCAAAACTACCCCTAAAGGCCAGATGACCAAAATGCCCTTGAAGGCTCAAACTGCCCTAGTGGCGCAACAAGACAACGTAATGATCAACCGAACGTACCTGGAAAACCAGAACGAAAACCTGGGTTGTTACAATACAGATCCAATTCTCATTGAAATCTGTATACTATCTTAGGGCAACACAAGCAATAGTGAGGTTATTCCTTACACTCTAAATGATATAAAAATTTACGCTCAACCTATTGTAGCCTACTGGGTCATCTCGTGGTTCCTTCTTCCAAACTCACCACAAGTCATATGCGTGGGTAGCTAATCGACGCATATATATAATTACGTAAATAGATGCAGTAGTATAAAATTCTTTAACCTACGCTCCTAACATGTTCCTAATCATAAATATTCATTAACAACTCCTATAGCGTAGTAATAAACATAAGCAAGAAGTATAAACCAGATGATTGTATTGCAACTACTAATGTTTAGAACTACAACTACTTCAAAATAAAAATAGTAAAATGGAATTGGTGTGGCTGAAAATGTGCAGTCCCCTTGTGATCGACTCCTACAAACACCACCACTTTCTTCTTTCCACGATAGGCTTCTTGGCTCCTTACTTTGATAATTATAGAGTTGATTTACTTGGCTGACAAGTTGAGGTGAGCTGTAAATCTTCATTAATGTAAGATCTCTTTGTAACGGCCCAGGTTTTCATCCCGGTCTTCCAGTTATGCCCTAGGGGTATTTTGGTAATTTGGTCGGGCTGTCAGGGTCGTTTATGTCTATTCCAGTTGATAAAATTATGGGATGGATTGATGTAAGTTTTTGAGGCTTTGTGGATTGGTTTGAGCTTGAGTTGGTGCAAAAGTAAAAATAAAGGAATTTGTTTAGCAGCTGGGATTTGAACTCGGGTCTCTGGGAAAGCCTGTGGGGATGCGTGCCAGTTGAGCCATGGAGAGCTCTTGTTGCTCTTTCTGCGTCATATTATGGTTAGCCTTGGATCTTGGAGTTTTGGTGCATTTGGTTAAATCAAAAAGAATTTAGGTCTTTTGTCATTCTCCTCCATCATCCTCTTTGCCGCACAAGTTAAGCTCTCCCTAGCCCCCTTGCCGATTTTTCTTTCCCTTTGCAGCCCGAGGTTCGATCATCATCATTCTGGGTAAGTCTTCTTCCTCTTCATCTTCTCGATTGGTTGCACTTGCTGGCCGAAGGTAAGAGGAAGTGCTCGTGTGTGTGTGTGTTTGTTGCAGGCTGCCCAACACGTCCAAGTCTGCCCAGGCGCCCAGATCCTCCCACCAGCCGGCCAGATCGCCCGAGCAGCATGCGCAGATCGCCCCTGCACGCCATCGCCCGCCGTCGTAGCACACTAGGCCGCCGTCGCGACGCCCGGCAAGAGCGACCCCATAGTCCTCGCGCGCGCGCGCAGCAGCAAACGCCAGACGCCCAGATCGCCCGCGCGCGCGTCCTCGCTCGAGCTGCTCGTCCGCGTCTGCATCGCACGACAAGCGCCCGCGCGCCCTCACTCCGAGCCACTCGCCCGTTTCCACGTCGCACGCCCAGCGGCGCGCGCCCGTGCCGTGCCCCAGCGCCCAGCCCAGCCGCACCAGCCTGCCAGCAGCGCCTAGCCTCGTGTCGCCGTGCCGTGTGAATGCTCCCGAGCCGAGCCTGTTGTTTTAATATTTTTAGGCGTATAGATATTGATTATTATTGTGTTTGTTAGGTTCCTGTTCGCTAGCTCGGGATTGTCCGCAGCTTAAGATTTGTGTGTAGAAGCCTCCCGACCAAGGTAAGGATTTCTTACTGGAGTTGTGTGGCCCCTGCGGTATTATATGTGATTGTTGTTGTATGCCTGTTTATGATTATTAGCATGTGTAGCATTAGGTGCTCTGTTCTGAATTCCCGACTGGCATGATTCCTTATGTTGTTTCTCATGTTAGTCCATGCTAGGTTGTTCCGTTCTGGCATGCTCGTATCTATTCTTATTGCGTAGTATCATGCTAGGTTTGTTGTATCTGTTGAGCACGTATTGGATTGTATTGGATTGTATGTCATTGATATGATAGATTAGAGTGTAGGTAGGTAGCATCATCCGGGCCCGAATGCATAAAGTATCTTGCATCCATGGCAAGGACGTACGAGGTAGTACTCCGTCCCTGGACCCTGTGAGGGTTTAGCTAACCCGACCGGTAGGCCCTACAATCTTGGGTGAGGGTGGTAGTCTGCGCGATGCCCCAACGGTCGGGATGTTGACTTGGCATTGCCTCGTCCCCGGCAGCCGGCACGTCCTCAGCGTGTTCGGCAGTAGCCCCTGATTGCCACCTGTTAGGGCAAGGACGGCTTCCTGGTGTAAGCCTACCACGACCGATTCCTTAGCCTTAGGTGCGGTGGTTCAGGCTGACATAGTTCACGTGTCCAGGTCTCACGTGGTTCAGGCTGACATAGATCACCAGCATACCAGTCACCCGCACCGGAAGAGGAGGTTCGAGAGCAGGTAGAGGTATCAGGATCGGATCTCGATCTCGCAGGACATCGTCCCAAAGCCGAGATCGATGGCATTCCACCGTAGCTCCCCTGCGCGCCTAGAGGAGGCGTTGAGGCGATGAGCGCCGTGAGATCGCTACGGAGCGGGAATTTGCTGATTCTATGAGGGCTATGATGGTCAGCCTGTTGGGTGACCAGAGGTCAGAGACCCAGGCCTTGTTGGCAGCGCAGCGGGAAGAGTCCCGAGCTCAAATTGAGCAGTTGAACCGCACGTTTCAGCATGGCGCAGCAGCACCCCCAACTCCATAGGAGCAAGTAGCCCCAGAGGCAGATATGGCAGAGGGTGCCGAGGAGTTGGGTAGATGGTTGAAAGACTTCGTGAAGTGGAAGTCTGAGAAGTTTGATGCCACAGGAGATGGTTTAGCGGCAGCCAGATGGATTGCCCATTTGGAGTATTCCATCCTGATTATGGTGTGCTCCGATGTTCAG
Organism: Sicyos edulis; assembly: GCA_036507275.1. NCBI lineage: Eukaryota > Viridiplantae > Streptophyta > Magnoliopsida > Cucurbitales > Cucurbitaceae > Sicyos > Sicyos edulis. The sequence goes on from CM071848.1 coordinate 23,149,990, forward strand.
AGGCCGAGGTGTGTGGCTCATGTGCTAGGAGGCACAGCGAGATGGTGGTGGGAGTCCACTTTGAGTGAGAGGCCAGCTGGGTCTCCACCTGCTACTTGGGAGTTCTTCAAGTCAGAATTCAAGGTCAAGTACATTAGTGATGAGGCTCAAGAGAAGATGGTGGAGCTTTTCCAGAACCTGAAGTAGGGTTCTGATTCTATTGAGGAGTATGAGAGAAAGTTCTCGGAGTATGGATACTTTGCTCCGCAGTTGATAGCCACCCCTGAGTTGAAGATTCGAAAGTTCATATCTGGATTGAGGCAGGGTGTCTCTCAGGATGTCAGGGTTCAGGCTCCTGACACTTATGCTAGAGTTGTTCAGTTAGCCACTATTTATAACGGGAAGTATCCCGTTGAGCGGGTTGTTGCCGCTCCGGTTCAGCGTCCTGTTCCAGCTGCAGTGGGACAGAAGAGGAAGTTCGATTTCAGGGGAGGCGGCCAGTGCCGCCAAGGACAGTTTCACAATCGGGATTAACATAGAGCCCCGATTCGTTTCCAGCCTCGCGAGCAGGGCGGTCCCAGGCAGGTTCCCGCTTGTGCTTCTTGTGGGAGGACCCACACTGAAGCTTGTCAGACAGGGCCCAGGGTGTGTTTTCGCTGTGGTAGGGAGGGGCATATGATCCGTTCTTGCCCTCGGCCCGGCTATGGTAGCTCGGCCAGTAGCCGCAGCAGCAGGTCGTGTTTGCTACAACCATCGGGGCCGGCCGAGCGTCACGAATGCCGCCGTGGCGCGCACGCTTCTTGTTTTAGATCACCTGCGCATTTGTCTTGTTTGATTCTGGTTCTACGCATTCATTTGTATCTGTGTTGTTTGCTGAGCATGCTAAATTGAGATTAGAGCCTCTAGGTTTTGAGTTGTCTGTTGCAACTCCTTCGGGAGTTGATATGTTAGCTAGAGATAAGATTAAGGATGGTCGGATCGAGATATCTGGAGAGTTGCTTGTGGCTACGCTCATAGTTCTGCCTATGAGTGGTTTCGATGTGATTCTTGGTATGGAGTGGTTAGCCGCTATCCACGCGTTGATTGACTGCCATCGAAAAGAAGTAGTGTTCAGGCCGCCTGGTCGGCCCACCTTTAAGTTTCGTGGAGTCCAGGGTGGAGTTTGCCCGCCGATGGTGTCAGCTGTGAAAGCTCGTCGGTTGCTAGCTCATGGAGCTTGGGGCTATCTAGCCAAGTTATGCGGGAGAGCCGCCTCATCGATCGCTGATCGTGTCGGTCGTGCAGGAGTTTTCAGACGTGTTTCTTGAGGAGTTACCAGGGTTACCCCCGAAGAGAGAGGTTGACTTCACAATTGAACTCGAACTAGGGACCCTCCCTATCTCAAAGGCTCAGTATCGTATGGCGCCAGCCGAGTTGAAGGAACCAAGGTTGATTCACGGGAGATGTTAGATCGAGGGTTCATCCGTCCGAGTGTGTCCCGTGGGGAGCACGATTCTGTTTGTGAAGAAGAAGGATGGTTCGATGCGCTTATGTATTGATTATCGCTAGCTTAATAAGGTGACGGTGAAGAATAAGTATCCGTTGCCCCGTATCGATGATTTGTTCGATCCGCTTCAGGGAGCCTCCGTGTTCTCCAAGATAGATCTGAGATCCGGTTACCATCGATTCTATGGATCGGGGATGCCGACATTCCTAAGACAACTTTCGTGTCTAGATATGGTCACTACGAGTTCGTGGTCATGTCGTTTGGATTGACTAATGCCCACCAGCGTTTATGGACATGATGGATAGGGTGTTCAAATCATTTTTGGACGACTTTTCGTCATCGTGTTCATTGGCGATATTCGATCTATTCGAGGTCTAAGGAGGACCATGCAGAGCATTTGAGGCGGGTATTGGCAGCCTTGAGAGAAAACCAGCTTTATGCGAAGTTTTCCAAGTGTGAGTTCTGGTTGGAGCAGGTGGCCTTCCTAGATCACGTAGTTTCGAGAGATGGTATAGCCGTGGACCCCGCGAAGATCGAGGCCTTGAGTTCGTGGGCCAAGCCGACTTCGATTGCTTGAGATACGCAGCTTTGCTCGGGATTGGCGGTTTACTATCGTCGATTTGTTAAGGACTTTTCCGCCATAGCCTCGCCCCTCACTCGTCCGACGAGGAAGGGTGTCGAGTTTGTTTGGGACGATAGGTGTCTTTGAGAGAGCTTTGCGAGCTCAAGCGCAGCTTTGACTTCAAAGCACGATGTTGGCGATCCGGAGGGGACGGGTGATTTCGTGGTTTCTGATGATGCTTCCAAGTTTGGGTTGGGTTGTGTGTTGATGCAAAGACGGGAAGGTCATTGCCTATGCTTCCCGTCGGTTGAAGCCGTATGAGCGAACTACCCGACTCATGATATGGAGTTGGCGGCGATGGTGTTTGCAATCAAGATTTGGAGGCATTACCGTATGGTGAGCGGATTCGGATGTTTACCGATCACCAAAGCCTCAAGTATCTGTTTACTCGTAAGGATTTGAATATGAGGCAGAGGAGATGGTTAGAGCTGGTAAAGGATTATGACTGCGAGATTTTGTACCATCCGGGCAAAGCCAATGTAGTGGCTGATGCTTTGAGTAGAAAGACGTCGCACTCCGCGGCGTTGTTGAGTTCCCAAACCTAGATTGCGGAAAGAGTTTGAGCGAGCCGAGGTTGCAGTGTTGTTGGGTGAGGTTACCGCCGAGGGGTAGCTCGATTGACGGTCGCGACCATCGATTAGACAATGGGATTATTGATAGCCACCGAGTGACCCCGCACTTAAGAGATTGTTTGACGAGTTAGTGCTGACGGAGATTTTGACTTCGTATATTCACCAGACAGTGGGTTGACTTATAGAGGTCGGTTGTGTGTTCCGGACGTTGCAGGATTGCGAGCAGAGTTGCTCTCAGAGGCCCACAGTTCTCCATTTGCTTGGCACCCCGGGGGTACCAAGATGTATCAGGACCTTAAGCAGACATTATGGTGGATGGGTATGAAGAGAGATGTTTCGGAGTTTGTCAGTCGGTGTCTCACTTGTCAGGAAGTAAAGGCACCCATGTAGAGGCCAGCCGGTTTGTTGCAGCAGCTGAGTGTGCCTCAGTGGAAATGGGAAGAGATCTGCATGGACTTTATTTCTGGTTTGCCAAGGACTCTGAGGAAGTTCTCTCAGATCTGGGTGATAGTCGACCGTTTGACTAAGAGCGCACACTTCATTCCCTGGTAGAGACACTTATACCGTGGGAACAGTGGGCGCGATTGTTTTGGAGGCGAGATCATCCGTTATCATGGTGTGCCTGTGAGGATTGTATCCGACCGTGACTCGCGGTTCACTTCTCGTTTCGAGAGCGCTCGAGAAAGGTTTAGGCACTTGAGTGCGATTTCAAAGATGACTTTTCACCCTCGATGCATGGGCGGGCGAGAGAGGTGAACCAGATTCTCGAGGATATGTTGAGGGCTTGTGTGTTGGACTTCCCGGGGCGATTGGGACCCGATATTTGTATTTGATGGAGTTTGCCTATAACAACGATTATCGATCGACGATTCGAGATGGCTCCATTCGAGGCTTTGTATGGTAAGCGTTATCCGGTCCCCCGTATTTTGGGAAGAGGTTGGTGATAGACGAGTTTTGGGTCCCGAGTTGCTTTGCGAGCTTGACTAATGGAGCGGTCTGCAGAAGATTAGAGCTCGTATGTTGACATTTCAGGCGCAGCGAGAGAGTTACGCCCGATGTTCGGCGTCGAGATTTGGAGTTTGAGGTTGGACAACATGTGTTCCTAAAGGTTGGTCCGATGCGAGGTGTTTTGAGGTTTGGTAAGCGTGGGAAGTTGAGTCCCCATTTTGTTGGTCCATTTGAGATTCTAGAGAGGATTGGCAGAGTTGCTTATCGGTTGGCTCTACCTCCGTCATTGTCAGCGGTGCACAGTGTTTTTCATGTCTCGATGTTGAGGCAGTATATGCCGGACCCGTCGCACATTGTGGACTTTGAGCCGTTGCAGCTGAATGGGGATTTGAGCTTCGAGGAGAAGCCAGTGGGGATCCTTGCCTTTGAGACCAAGACGTTGCGTAATCGCGAGATTCGTTTGGTAAAGGTTTAGTGGAGGAGTCAGGGTTCTGAGGAAGCCACTTGGGGGCGGGAAGACGAGATGAGATTGCATTACCCTGAGCTGTTCCAGTCTTAAGGACTTTCGAGGAGGAAAGTCATAAAAAGGAGGGAATATTGTAACGGCCCAAGTTTTCATCCCGGTCTTCCAGTTATGCCCTAGGGGTATTTTAGTAATTTGGTCGGGCCGTCAGGGCCGTTTATGTCTTTTCCAGTTGATAAAATTATGGGATGGATTTATGTAAGTTTTTGAGGCTTTGTGGATTGGTTTGAGCTTGAGTTGGTGCAAAAGTAAAAATAAAGGAATTTGTGTAGCAATTGGGATTCGAACCCGGGTCTCCGGGAAAGCCTATGGGGATGCGTGCCAGTTGAGCCATGGAGAGCTCTTGTTGCTCTTTCTGTGTCATATTATGGTTAGCCTTGGATCTTGGAGTTTTGGTGCATTTGGTTAAATGAAAAATAAATTAGGTCGTTTGTCATTCTCCTCCATCATCCTCTTTGCCGCACAAGTCAAGCTCTCCCTAGCCCCCTTGCCGATTTTTCTTTCCCTTTGCAGCCCGAAGTTCGATCATCATCATTCTGGGTAAGTCTTCTTCCTCTTCATCTTCTCGATTGGTTGCTCTTGCTGGCCGAAGGTAAGAGGAAGTGCTCGTGTGTGTGTGTGTTTGTTGCAGGCTGCCCAGCACATCCAGGTCTGCCCATGCGCCCAGATCCGCCCACCAGCCGACCAGATCGCCCGAGCAGCACGCCCAGATCGCCCCTGCACGCCATCGCCCGCCGTCGTAGCACACTAGGCCGCCCGTCGCACGCCCAGCAGCCGAGCCAGCCCATCGTCCCTGTCGCGCGCAGCAGCACGCGTCAGACGCCCAGATCGCCCGCGCGCGCGTCCTCGCTAAAGCTGCACGTCGGCGTCTGCATCGCACGCCCAGCGCCCGCGCGCCCTCGCTATGAGCCGCTCGCCCGCGCTTCCTCGCCCGTGTCCGCGTCGTACGCCCAGCCACCGCCGCCAGATCACCGTGCCCAGCGCTTTGCCCCAGCGCAGCAGCGCCAGCCAATTTCACCAGCACCGCTGCCAAAGCGCCTAGCCTCGTGTCGCCGTGCCGTGTGTGAGTGCTCTCGGCCGAGCCTCTTTGCTTTTTAGTATTTTTAGGCGTATAGATATTGATTATTATTGTGTTTGCTAGGTTCCCGTTCGCTAGCTCGGGATTGTCCGCAGCTTTGGATTTGTGTGTAGAAGCCTCCCGACCAAGGTAAGGATTTCTTACCGGAGTTGTGTGGGCCCTGCGGTATTATATGTGATTGTTGTTGTATGCCTGTTTATGATTATTAGCATGTGTAGCATTAGGTGCTCTGTTCTGAATTCCCGACTGGCATGATTTCTTATGTTGTTTCTCATGTTAGTCCATGCTAGGTTGTTCCGTTCTGGCATGCTCGTATCTGTTCTTATTGCGTAGTATCATGTTAGGTTCGTTGTATCTGTTGAGCACGTATTGGATTGTATTGGATTGTATGTCATTGATATGATAGATTAGAGTGTAGGTAGGTAGCATCATCCGGGCCCGAATGCATAAAGTGTAACGACCCGACCCGAATGGGGTTCTAAATAGGCCGTTACCTCAATGCATGCATACAAATCTACAAAAAATTTGCAAGATGGTGTTCGGATTCTAAGTAAAAACTAAAACATAAAACATCCATTTAATTTCCTGAAACCTGTCCCTGTTTCCAAGCACCTATTCAAAGACAAATACATTTCCAAAACTTACTCTGATCAGAGACTTATTTAAAACATACAAACTTTACAACAATGCTAGAATCCGGAAATACATTCAGAAAACACCCTAGGGCTCCGTGCCCAACTACATGCATTCAGAGAACATTTAAATCATAAACATAAACTCAGAGTTTAACAACGGGTTTTCCATGATCACAGCTCCTCCTCCAGCCATCCTGTCTCGCACCATGGATATCTGTGGAAAAACCACAGAAATAAGGGTGAGTAACGAATTACTCAGTAAGTATTCCCAACCGGGGTACAATACGATATAATCAGTCATCTAGTACCAAAGCATGCAAGCAAAGAGCTACCAACACAGATCATAGCTCAACGAGCTCATAAAACAAGATTTGGAGCCATCGGAAGTCTCTTTCTTTCGGCCTAATGGATTGGATACACTGACCAATCCAGGACATCACCGAGGTATCTATCACTCGGGGGGAATACACTGATCCCTAGAATGTCCTCAAGGGCCTCCTTGCCCTTGCACTAATTTGGACTTACGGGAGAGTACCCAAGTCGCTCTAATCGGAAGGAATGGTGTACTCACGACATTAGCCCGGGAGCTCTCGAACCGGCAACTAACGCGTGTGCGCGCGCACACCGCATGCTCCTCTGCAACCGGCGTAAATGCGGGGGCCTAAGGGAAAACTACGTGGGCCAGGTGCACATGCCTATGACTCGGAAGCGGTGTCACTGATCACAGTAGCGCGAGGCCCTCGGCGCTCATCTGTGCAGTATGATCCACCGACCTGAAGCTAAGAACCAGCCAGGGAAGGCTTACACCGATGGCAGGGTTCCGCTCTAGTAGGATACAAACTAGGCTATGCCGAAGTGGGTAGCTAAGTCCACAACCGGCGGGTCGGGGGTAGCAAGATACGTTATGCTTCGCACACTTTACTCCCGACCTGAGCTACTGGGGACAAAGTACGTTATGTCCGCTCAGCCTCTGGATGATGACAAACCCTACAACTCTATCTAAGAGTACAGAGAAAAAAGCAATGATTCCTGGCTAGCAAGCAAAGACCGACATCATCACACTACCTAGCATGATACAACGAGCTTAAGAAGGAATCACAAGCATGCTGGCAGAACAAACCTAGCATGGCACTAACATGTAACATCAAGCAAACATGCTAGCAGAAAACAATCAAAGCTGCTCTATTATTATCATGCTCATAACAGTCAGCAAACAAGCAAGGCATAATCATGAAAATATCGCAGGGCCTACACAACTCCGGTAAGAAATCCTTACCTGGTCGGAAGGCAACAACACACAATAAAATAACTGCGATCGAACCCTAGCAACCAATATCGAGCCAAACAAACACATCAATAATCATAAAATAGCCCTAAATACACTAAAATAAACAGGGCTCAGCTCGGGAGCAAGTCACGAGGCGCGGCTGACACGCGAACAAGCCGGCTGCACGGGCTAGGCAGCCAAAGGGGCTGGCTGGGCGCGTTGGGGCCGTAGGGGGCGCGCTGGGGCGCTGGCTCGGTGCTAGGGCGCGGGCGCTGGGCGCAAGCTGCGTGCAGACAGGCGCTGGGGCGACGTTGGGCACTTGCTTGGCTGGGCGAGGGCGCGCGGCGCGGCTCGGCATAGGGGACGGCGCGCGGGGGCGCGCGACACGGGCGCGGGGACGCACGATCGAGCTGGGCTCGACACAGGGCGACGTGACTCGAGGTTGGGCGACTTGAGCGCGGACGAACACGAGCTGGGCGAGTTCGGGCTGGCGACGCAACGGCCTGGGCTCGGCGCGCGCGGCGGCCGGGCGACATCTGCGGCGAGGCTGGGGCGCGCTGGAGCTGCACGCGCCAGGTGAGCTGGGCCGGGCTAGCTCTGGGCCGGGCTTAGGCGAGCCAGTGCCGCTGGGTGGGTGGGCGTGCCTATGGGGCTGCTCGGGCTAGGATGGGGGGGCTCTGGGAGAGAGAGAGAGAGAGAGAGAGAGAAAAGAGAAAAAAAAATAAAAAGAAAAGAAAATAAATTTGGAAAAGAAAAGGAAAATGGGAAAATAAATAGGAAAAAGGGATTTTATCCATTTAATCCAACCTTATCCACTTAAAACCTCAAAATCCCATTTCCCGGCTTCCTCCTTCGAGACCCGACCGAAGCAATCTTTTCCAATAAATCAAACTCACTTAAATCCAACTCCCAAAGCAACACTAAGGGCTCGGGCTCGAATCCCAAAGGAAACACACAACCAATCAATACTTTACCAAAGCCCAAACCACAACCGAGCATCCAACCGACTAGCCCAAACACCGCGGGACTCGCAGCCACCAACAAACAAGCCTCGACAAAGGCAGAAGCTACCTCGAAGCCCAGAAAACCACAAATCCTGCCCGGGGAGCCAAAAGACCAAAATACCCCCAAGGGTCAAAACCGCTCTAATGACCCAACCAACAACCGAATCTTGACCCGAAGGCACCTCGAAAACTGGAATAGGAAACTGGGCTGTTACAATATTTCCTCCTTTTAAGACTTTCGTCCTCGAAAGTCCTAAGACGAAACAGCTCCAGGAAAACTCCACTGATCCAAACCAACCCCGAACTTCTCTCGGCCAACAACACTAGCCCTCTTCGAGAACCAAACCCTCTTGGGTTCTAAAAAACTCAAGGCCACAATGCCATCCAGACTGGGCACAACTATCTCGACCAAGATAGGGCATACCTGAACTCCAAGGGAATAAACGGTAAACCACATCCTCTACTCGCACCAACTCTCAAAGGGTGCTACTCCCAACAAACTCGGGGACGGGCCACAAGCTCTGAAACTCAACGCCACGCACTGGCGAACTCCTCTGGAAGCTCACAGCTGCTAACAAGCAGCCTAAACCCTACACAAGCTGGCCAAACAACTGAACCTTCCAGGTTCCAGAAAACCAAACGGCCTGCAACACTCACACCAGATGAAACTTCAGCTACGGCCACCTCTAAAAGACAAGGGCCAGGCACAGGCTCAACTCGGCCAAGCCAACAAACTGCAGCCTCTCAACGGCCGAAAGCAAACTTTTCGGAGCAAACCTACTAGCAACTGGCCAAAGCAAACACTGCCAGGCCAGGAAACCACCAAAAATACCTCTCAAGGAAAAACTCGCACTGCAAGGACTAATCCATCACGCAGCTCTCTGCGGCACAACACCTTGAGGAAAACAGCTCAATGGCTTACCAACCAAAGCCACGGCACCTCTGTGCCAACTCACTCAACGGCTCTGCTACGCCAACTGTGAGCGCACAACAACAAGGAGCAAAGCCCGAGAAGGGCTTGCTCAGCAGAACTCAAACCAAGCTAAACGAGCAACGCTCGCCTCCAAGCTACTACTCAACTCCCAACCAGAAGGTCCACTCCCGAAACCTCACCAGGAAAACGGATATCAACAACCTCAAAGCTTACGGATCCTGAGCCACACGAATCCGCAAGACTACCTCAGAAGCTAACACTCGAAGCTGACATCCAGGGAGCAACTCAACCACCACCGAGACTAGGGGGAAGGGAAATCTTCAATCCCCAAAGAACCAACAACTTGCCAGAAACAACTCTTACTGGCTGGCCACCGCCCTTGCGGGGACAAACAACTCTTGCTTGCTAACAACACAAAGCGAGGACCCTCTCACTTGGTGACCACCGCTGCGCTACTCTGATCAACTACACAACTCAGGAGCTAAGCTGACTCCTGCCAAACGGGAAACGACTTTCCCAGCAAGCAAACTCCAGAAGGGCAGCGAACATCACACAAGCTCGCTGACTTGCTCAAACCCAAGGGAAAACTTAACCGATCGGATCACAAATCCGAAACTAACAGCACTTCCTCAACTGCCGAGGGAGGGGTCAACTCCCAAAACTTCCTAACTAGGAATAAGACCTCAGGGCAACGCCCTCCAGCTAGAATTGAACTAGCTCTCGAAACAACAAGAGGACCAAACCTTGGACCAACACTCACAAGAGGCAAAACAATCCTTACTGCAGCCTCTAGAACACCATCCAAGAGTCCACTTAACTGGACAAACCACTGCTTCCAAGCAGCCAACAAACTTTTCCTTCTAGCTAGCACCTCAACCATCAACTCATGGCTACAGGAGAAATCTGACAACTCCCAGAAGGAAACGACTCTTACAAACAGACAACCGAAGGACAGAGAGCTCCACATACGCTCACTGTCTTGCTCCACTAGAGCAACAACATCTCACGGGGCAACAACAGGGGTCCATCTCGAACTGAACCTCCAAATGCCAAACGAGGCAACTCAACATCCTGGAAACAGGAAAGCCACCAACAGGGTACGAACCACTCGCCCCACGAGCAAAGCTAATCTCTAGCAGCTCCAAACCACACCTTGGCAACACCAAGCATCAACTTGCCACCGCACCGGAACCAATCCGGACTTTACTCCAAACAAACACTAGCTAGCTAGTCTACCAAGACTACTAGCAACTCAACCGAGGCTACAAACTACACGGCTCCAGCTTGCCAACTGAAACTCACTAGCTGGGCCTGACTGAGCTCTGGAGAGGCTCTCCACAACCTAGGGATCCTCCGATCACCCTCGACACACACTTTCTCCAGCATCTCAACCATGCAGGCCAACTCCAACTCCTTGGGAACCAAGAGGACCCGAAATGCTACCGAATCTGTCGTCCTCCTACTCAAACATCAGCCACAACAAGGCTTCTACCCAAGGAAAGGATCCGAACGGCTCTCTTAGCCAAGGCGACCAGAAACTGCGCGACTTTGCTACCACCGCACTTGTTCAGTTTCCAACTGAACACCAACCGAAGGAACACCAAAAGTTCCAACTCCACACGATGCTCAAAGCTGAGGCAACCTTGCTTTACCAAGGCATAACCATGCCACACCGAACTTACTTTATACCAAGCCTCTACCAAGGGTGCTTACCCATAAGGCATCCAAATCCTCTCGCAAGGCATCAACTCAACTGGCCTCAAAAGCATCCAACTCGCCTCATGGCATCCAACTCGCCTCATAGGCATCCAGCTCATCTCATGAGCATCCAACTCAGGGTCCCTCTGCTGGACCAAACTCGCATCAACGATGCTCAACTCTCCTCAGATAAGGCCCTCGAAGGTAGTTAACCGCAATACCAACCACAAAGAAACTCTTGGCCTTAACACTAGCGCGAGACTCACGCGCACCAACACTTGCCATCCTTTCGCTTGTAGTCCATCGACTACCACTGAACTAGCCCTCTGGCACGACCTAAACAGGTGCAACTGCCATAAACAGATCCAAGGCTAAAGGAGTGCGCTGAACTCCGAACGGCATAGAACCATCTGCTATGCCCAAGCCAAACTCAAGCCTGAACCAGACTTAGTGCCAAAGTGGCACACCAACCAATGCACCTCAAGTGCTACTACTACCAAATCCACATCTTACTACAGATGGGGCTAGCAAGGTCACTACCTCAAGTGACAACAACTCTGGCTAGGCATACGAGGGCTCAACTCAAACAGCCATGCCTATGGCATCTCATCAAACCGAAGGCTCACGCCCTACACTTGCATCTCCTCATGATGCTCAACAAAGCTCTGGCCGGATCTCTCAACAAGCAGCAGCTAGCTCCACTCTAGGAGCTCACCAAGGAAGAGTGCTCAACTCTACCAAACATCTGAGAAAACTAGGCTGTTAAACAACAACAGGCTTGCAAGGGGGCAAAGATGTCTCTACATCTGCCTCAAGCCACTAACACGACAACTTGCCAATCAATCGGGCGATTGGTGGAGACTCTGCTAGTCCACCTCTCTCAAGGGACTTCCACCACCAATCTATTGTACCAAAGCGGCACAGAGGCAGCACACCTCGGCCTCTCGAATGCAGCAGGCATCCCAACACACGGATGCTAAACTCAAACCTGGCCAACTGCTTTACTACTAGCAGCAGGACTTTCTGAAACAAACAACACTTTATGGGAGCACAAAGATGCCTCAACAATCTCCTCGAAGGCTGCCAACTCTGCAGCTACTCACTGGGCAATCAACAATCTGCTAAGGCTCAAGATCAACACTTGAGCTACCCAGGCTAGTCCACACGGGGACCTGCTCCACAAGCATCCTCTTCGACATAAACCTGCTAAACATGCCCTCTCGGGAACCTCCGGGGCTACAAGAGCTACTGGGGGGAAATGCTGAAACAAACTCTGTCAGCTGGGCTATCTGTGCCCGGGACTCCTCACTACGCGCTACAAACTGCGCTTGGGTCTCCGCTCTTTGATAGCTAAAGGAGTCACACTCTCTGCTCAAGGAGTCACACTCTGAGGCCTCTACCCCCTCCACTAGGCAACTCAACTGCCAGGGCCAACTCTGGCCAACGGGCCTAAACGACCCTGGACGCGGCCTCAACATCAACACGATCAGTCCAACTCCTCGGTCGGACATGCCAAGCGTCATGCTCCTCTGGGTGCGATCAACATACTGGCGATCTGCACAAAGCACCTCCACCCTCTCACTAGGCGAAAAGCAGAACTGGGCCACAAATGGCCAATGGGAGTCTAAGCTCTGCCTCCCTCGGGGACGACGTCCCAGGGCATCCGAAACTATCTGGATACCTCAACAAGCTGCTAAACAATGCTCGCGATCATGCGAAGTTGGCATGATGGCTCTCTAAGCCCAAACCAACAACGAGTCAGAACCTGCTCGTCTCCGCTCCACAACACTACACAAGGCAAACACTAGATGAAAAGTATTGTAAATTCTTACCTCTTTCTTTAAAACAGTAAACTTAGGCGTACCTGATGACTGTCGGAGTGCTGATGATCATGGAAAAACGACCTACAACAAAGGTCAGTCTACAGAATCTATGACTCGAGCTCGATACCAACTCAGAATGAACCGACCCGAATGGGGTTCTAAATAGGCCGTTACCTCAATGCATGCATACAAATCTACGGAAAATTTGCAAGATGGTGTTCGGATTCTAAGTAAAAACTAAAACATAAAACATCCATTTAATTTCCTGAAACCTGTCCCTGTTTCCAAGCACCTATTCAAAGACAAATACATTTCCAAAACTTACTCTGATCAGAGACTTATTTAAAACATACAAACTTTACAACAATGCTAGAATCCGGAAATACATTCAGAAAACACCCTAGGGCTCCGTGCCCAACTACATGCATTCAGAGAACATTTAAATCATAAACATAAACTCAGAGTTTAACAACGGGTTTTCCATAATCACAGCTCCTCCTCCAGCCATCCTGTCTCGCACCATGGATACCTGTGGAAAAACCACAGAAATAAGGGTGAGTAACGAATTACTCAGTAAGAATTCCCAACCGGGGTACAATACGATATAATCAGTCATCTAGTACCAAAACATGCAAGCAAACAACTACCAACACAGATCATAGCTCAACGAGCTCATAAAACAAGATCTGGAGCCATCGGAAGTCTCTTTCTTCCTGCCTAATGGATTGGATACACTGACCAATCCAGGACATCACCGAGGTATCAGTCACTCGGGGAATACACTGATCCCTAGAATGTCCTCAAGGGCCTCTTTGCCCTTGCACTAATCTGGACTTACGGGAGAGTACCCGAAGTCAGGCTCTAACGGAAGGAATGGTGTACTCACGACATTAGCCCGGGGGAGCTCTCCGAACCGGCAACTAACGCGTGTGCGGGCACACTGCATGGTCCTCTGCAACCGGCGTAAATGCGGGGGCCTAAGGGCAAACTACGCGGGCCAGGTGCACATGCCTATGACTCGGAAGCGGTGTCACTGATCACAGTAGCGCGAGGCCCTCGGCGCTCATCTGTGCAGCATGATCCACCGACCTGAAGCTAAGAACCGGCCAGGGCAGGCTTACACCGATGGCAGGGTTCCGCTCTAGCAGGCTACAAACTAGGTTATGCCGAAGTGGGTAGCTAAGTCCACAACCGGCGTGTCGGGGGGGGGGGGGGTAGCAAGATACGTTATGCTTCGCACACTTTACTCCCGACCTGAGCTACTGGGGACAAAGTACGTTATGTCCGCTCAGCCTCTGGATGATGACAAACCCTACAACTCTATCTAAGAGTACAGAGAAAAAGCAATGATTCCTGGCTAGCAAGCAAAGACCGACATCATCACACTACCTAGCATGATACTACGAGCTTAAGCAGGAATCACAAGCATGCTGGCAGAACAAACCTAGCATGGCACTAACATGTAATATCAAGCAAACATGCTAGCAGAAAACAATCAAAGCTGCTCTATTATTATCATGCTCATAACAGTCAGCAAACAAGCAAGGCATAATCATGAAAATATCGCAGGGCCCACACAACTCCGGTAAGAAATCCTTACGTGGTTGGAAGGCAACAACACACAATAAAATAACTGCGATCGAACCCGAGCAACCTATATCGAGCCAAACAAACACATCAATAATCATAAAATAGCCCTAAATACACTAAAATAAACATTGTTCAGCTCGGGAGCAACTCACAAGGCGCGGCTGACACGCGAACAAGCCGGCTGCACGGGCTAGGCAGCCAAAGGGGCTGGCTGGGCGCGCTGGGGCGCTGGCGCTAGGCGCAAGCTGCGCTACGACAAAGCGCCAGAAGGGCGACGCTGGCGCTTGCTCGGTGGCGACGGCGCGGCGCGCGCGCTCGCAAGATGGACGGCGCGCGGGAGCGAGCGACACGACGCGGGGGCGCGCGACACTGGCGCGGGGACGCGTGACACGGGCGCAGAGACGCACGATCGAGCTAGGCTCGGCACAGGGCGACGCGGCTCGAGGTTGTTCGACTTGAGTGCGGACGGACACGAGCTGGGCGAGCTCGGGCTGGCGACGCAACGGCCTGGCGGCGAGGCGCGCGCTGGCGGCGACGCCGCGAGTTGGCGATGCTCGGCGAAGCCGGGCGACGCCGGGCGGCCCGGGCGACATCGTCGCGAGGCGGGCGCTCGAGCCGGGCACGCGCGCGCGAGCTGGGCCGGGCTAGCTCTTTGGCTGGGCTTAGGCGAGCCAGGTTGCTCTGGTGAAATCGGGCGAGCCAGCAGCTGCTCGGGCTAGGATGGGGGCTCGGGGAGAGAGAGAGAGAAAAGAGAAAAAAAAATAAAAAGAAAAAAAAATGAATTTGGAAAAGAAAAGGAAAATGGGAAACTAAAAAGGAAAAAGGGATTTTATCCATGTAATCCAACCTTATCCACTTAAAACCTCAAAATCCCATTTCCCGGCTTCCTCCTTCGATCTTTTCCAATAAATCAAACTCACTTAAATCCAACTCCCAAAGCAACACTAAGGGCTCGGGCTTGAATCCCAAAGGAAACACACAACCAACCAATACTTTACCAAAGCCCAAACCACAACCGAGCATCCAACTGACTAGCCCAAACACCTCGGGACTCGCAGCCACCAACAAACAAGCCTCGACAAAGGCAGAAGCTACCTCGAAGCCCAGAAAACCACAAATCCTGCCCGGGGAGCCAAAAGACCAAAATACCCCCAAGGGTCAAAACCGCTCTAATGAAACAACCAACAACCGAATCTTGACCCGAAGGCACCTCGAAAACTGGAATAGGAAACTGGGCTGTTACATAAAGTATCTTGCATCCATGGCAGGGACGTACGAGGTAGTACTCCGTCCCTAGACCCCGTGAGGGTTTAGCTAATCCGACCGGTAGGCCCTACAATCTTGGGTGAGGGTGGTAGTCTGCGCGATGCCCCAACGGTCGGGATGATGACTTGGCATTGCCTCGTCCCCGGCAGCCGGCACGCGTCCTCGGCGTGTTCGTTCCGTAGCCCTGATTGCCACTGTTAGGGCAAGGGCGACTTCACGGTGTAAGCCTACCACGTCCGATTCCTTAGCCTCAAAGTGCGGTGGTTCAAAGCTAACATAGTTCACGTGTCCGTGTCTCACACCCCTATGTCGGTGACACCGATCCGAGATTTAGTTAGGCATGGTGATCGGACCTAGGCGACTTGCCACTAGACCCAAAGAACCCCCGAGTTGTAGTAGCATGTGTGTGCGTGCCGCGATACGCTCATTACAAAGACCGATCGAGAGCTCCTCGGGATTGTGAGCCGATGCACCTTTCGTGACGATCGGCGATGAGGCAGCCGAGGCCGAGACTTGTTTCTCGTATAGGGCGTATTGTGTGGTGTGTATTATTCCGGACTAAGACCCTGAGTTGGCATCCGAAGATTATATGTGATTTAAGCTATGTGCTCTGTTCTGTGTTTATATTCATAGCTTGCATACATTCATCTAGATGACCATGTATATCGTATTGTACCCCGGTTGGGGATTCTTGCTGAGTAATTCGTTACTCACCCTTATTTTGTGGTTTTCCACAGGTAACCAAGGTGCGAGACAGGATGGCTGAATGAGGAGCTGTGATCATGGGAACCCTAATGTCGTCTCTGATTTTTTTTATACTATGACTCTTGTCTTTTTATTTTCCCCTGAATGCATGTAGCCGGGCACGGAGCCCTAGGACGTTTTCTAAATGTTTTGTGGATTCCAGCATTGTTGTATCTGGGAAGTTTTTGAATGATTTTAATAAATCTCTGATCAGAGTAAACTTTGGAAATGTATTTGTTCTGAAACAGGTGCTTGGAGACAGGAACAGGTTTCAGCAAACTGTATTGATTTCTGTTTGAATGTTTGAATGTTTTAAGTTTTAATTGGAATCCGAAATTATAATTGCATATCGTCCTTTACTTTGAATGCATGCATTGGGGTAAAGGCCCATTTAGAGCCCCTTTTGGGTCGGGTCTTTACACTCTTGATTTTTGCTGGAATTGATTTGATTGGTACAAACTTAATTGCTGATTGATTCTCAGTTTTTTTCTTGTTGGCGTGTCTTTTTCGAACGTGATTTCATGTTGAATTCGCACCTTCCTATGCTGCTGGTCATCGTTCGCGCTGTTTAATACTTATCAGAGTTTAGCTTCGCATTTCGTGCAATTGCCATTGATAGGCACATTTTATTCAAGATTTATGCTAAAAACATGAAACCATGCTTCATATGCTATTTTATGTATACATGCGACTATTAATAGCTTTTAATCGTAAGTTGACTACTATTGGCATTTATTTCTCCTATTTCTTAATATTAACATACTTAATAACAACCTAAAATATGCTCTAGTTGAGAGTTATCATGCTCTCCCAATATAGTGTCGTTCTATCAAGATTGGGATGGTGAAAGCACCTGGACCTTTTTCTTAAACAAGAATTTTGTTGATAATCATTGCACTGCACTCCTAGTTTAGCAAAATGATTTGTGCATCTTCAACCCGATCTTTTTATGACAGGACTTCCTTCAGGAACTTTGCTTAATTTGGTATTTGTCTCAATGCCTCCAAAATCAGTAGGTTGATCTGTATCCCCTTAAGGATATCCATGAACTTTTCGAAACCCAAACCCTCATTCGTCTTTTTCAATCTCTATGGAAAGAGTGGTGGTGGTTTAAACTCTATCACTTTGTTAGGCTTAATGTCAATTCCTGCATTACAAAGCTCTACGGGCTTATCTTTCTCAGCCTTATCTGTCGCCGCAGTGACTCCCTCAACCTCTACAGACTTAGGTTGATCTTTAGATTTTTCTTCACAAACTTCCTCCTCATACATCGCTTTAGCGATTCCAGCATCAGACCTCAAACCACATCTTCATCTATTACAACTTCAACTCTTCAGATTCAACTACTAAAATCACCTTGACTTGTTCATTTCCTTTGCACCTGACAGATTCAGAGTCAAAAGGTAATTTTCCTACAAGTCTTTGCCTTAACTCATTCGTGAGCTCCATCTGCATTTCAAAATTCCTCATAGCCAGTTGCTGGCTATGTGAAGCTGCTTCATTTTTTGCTATGTATTCTTTCAACAGGCTTTGTAGTGAACTAGTAAAGGTTTGCTGAAAATTATATTGAGGCATTTGATTTCACTGGTGTTGGAAGGAATTTCAACCATGTTTTTGCTGGCCCATCTGAGTGCCAAATTTTGGTGAATTTCCTTGATATCTTTGCGTGAATCCCTGGTTACTTGAACTCCGGGATTTCCCCTATTAGACCATGAAACGTTTGGATGGTTTTTCCATCCGACATTATATGTGTTGGAAAATGGGTTAAATACACCGAAGCGGTGTCGTGAGGGCAATTTTCGTACATGTGTGCTTTGCCGCACAAGGCACATGATTCTGTCATAGATAGTTGTTGCTAATTTGTGAATGCCACTTGTGTTGAATTAACACGCTTCACCGTCATATTCACATTGTTCGTGTTCTACATATTAAACAACATTTATTTCATCTTAGACACTTGTTGTCTCAGCAATGGGTTATTACTCGATTCAATCTTCACTATGAGCTTGATATCTTGACGCAAATCATCCTTCCATTGGTTGGTGTTTAAAGCTATTCTTTACACTATTTCTATGGCTTTGTTATATGTCTTTGATAGAAGTGTTCTAGTTGATGAAGCATCTAGTACCAATTTCGCTGTTGCGCACAGACCATCATAGAAATATTCTAATTGCACATATCTAATAAGTTCATTGTGTGGACATTTTCGCTGGATTGCCTTGAATTGATCCCAAGTTCAGCAATTGATTTACCTGCGTCTTGTCTAAATTTCATAATTTCATCAAGGAGCTGCATCAGCTTCTTGGGTTGAAAGTATTTCAACAAGAATCGCTTCGCTAGTTCCTCCCAAGTAACATCTTCTAACCCTTTGATGGTCCCAACCATTTCTTTTCTTTACTTTGCAACGAATATGAAAATGGATGCACCCTCACACTATCTTGACTAACTTCTGGAATAATAAAGGAATCGTAAATGCCCATGCATTCCCTTAAATGGTTGTATGGATCTTCGTTTGGAGCCCATGAAACTGCATTTTTTATTGGAGCAGCGTGTTCATCATTGGCTTGAACTTAAATGCTCTCGCCTTGATGTCTGGCTTTATCATGAACCTTTGCAATTCTGTGCTATCCGGCATAGCGTAAGTTCTCACAGCTCCATCCCTGTTATTCGTCATCATAACAAGGTTCGCAAATAACTGGTCTGCTTGTCCTTGATTAGGTGGGACTGGTTGTTCCTTCCTCACCTCAACATGTCTGGCGGGCACATTGTTTTAATTCTCTTCAGCCATCCCTTCAGTATGATTTTGTCTTACAACTCTTCTTCTTCTTCCCAAATTTTGATCAAGTTTGGGATCAAAACGCTTTACAGGATCTTGCCTTTGCATGCACCTAGCAAAATCCTCCCTAGATTAGCTTATTCTCTTCAAAGCACTACTCTTACAATACTCTTCAAATGAAAACAGTTTAAAATCCCCGACAACGGCGCCAAAAACTTGTTGGTACAAAACCGACACACAACAATATAAAATGATAATTAAATGAAAATGATGACGTGTAATGTTAAAGAGCTCGCTGAAGCGAACTTCTAGCTATAATGTAAGCGAAAATGTGTTGCGTGTGTGATTCCCCAAAGATGTGCAAGTATACACAGTCTTGTTGTAGCAAGTTTTAATTCAAGTAAAGGTCATTCTCCACAGGGATTTTGTAATGTTTTCAATTCGTTTTTCAAGTAAGAGTCAATTGTAAAGTTGATTGAAAAATTAAGTAAGTATAACTAAGTAGTAAAATAACGAAATAACGAAAGTAACAATATGAGATAAATAACTATTAAAGCTCCTAGTTAGCCTTCTCAAGCTCCTAGTTTAGTTATCTTAAACTCAAACGACTATTAAAGCAACCTACGACATTAGGCGAACCTTATCTCTAAGTGTTCTTTGATTAGCAAACAAACCTATAAATTCTAATGTTATGCATACAAGATCGCTCTACTCTCTTTCTCTAGAAAGAGAAATAAAGTTCTACAAATAGTTTGACGATAGAATGTAAATGAGATTAAACACCATGCATAAAAGTTCTATTCGCTAATCCTTCGCCCCAAGAAAAATACCGTACTTCCCCATAACCTTCCGATGAAAAATTTAGCTACTCATATCGGTAAACTTGGTCAAAACAGACGAGGAAATGGAAATCATGCTCTTTACACAAAAGATTTTAGCAAACAAAATGTGCAATAAGCGAAAAGAAGTAAAGAAGTGATATGAAGACATAAGAAAACTCTTGAAACTTCGTTATAGATCTTGACGTCTCAGGTGAAACTCCAGTTACAAGCACAATAGCTAGAAAATACACTTAAACTACTCTAGAAAAAAAATATATATGAACAACTACGACCCAGTGAAATCGCTCTGACGGCCCTAAATACTAGATTGGAAGAAAGCTTTCCAGAAAAACTCAGAAAACACGAATACTAAGAAAATTACCTGAGAAATTCTAAATTCTCCAGTTGTTTTACACCTTTAAATGGAGATGCCTCTCACTATTTATAAGGCTGTGACTGCTTCTGCGAATAGCCTACTCCATGATCGCTACTCTGCCAAAAGTTGTTCTACTCTGAAATTCTTCTGCTTCACGATCCGCGTTGTCGACTACGTCAAAGCTGACCCAAATGAACGGCTGAGATTAATCTTCAAGCATCCAATTTCGCTTTGCTTTGCTCATTTTAACAAACTAGAAAGGATCAATTTTTTTTTAACACTTAACAATTTATATATAATATGTGCATATTTCGATGCTACGGAGGCTCGAAAAGTATCCTAATCAGAAAACTATAGGATATTTTGCTTAAGCATAGAAATGCATGGGGGCAAAATTCTCGATATTATCAATTAATTATGAACAAATTCTATCTAAAAATATATTAATTAAAACTACTTTAACTCTCAATTCTTGAAAGTTATCAGCACCCTCAGGCTAGTGTCGTTAGTACACCATTCCTTGTGATTGTCTAGAGCCGAATACTTGAATCGTTCCCCAAGTGTTTAAAAATCGGTGCAGTGAGCTGATCATTAGGTCAAGAGTTAGCGAACTCTCGATATTGGGAGTTATGTTGATACTCAAGTTTTGGACTAAGAGATGGTCGATAATGCATGTATTGTTAGAATGCTAAATGACGTGATGAAATGTGTATTATACCCCTATTGGGGATTCTTACTAAGTACCTCTATATCCACCCTTATTTCTGTGGTCTTTTCCACTAGGTAACTTGGGACAGCACTAAAATGGTTAAAAGGAGGAGTTGGTGGATCATGGGTGTCCGTTGCACTTATTTTATATCATCCATTTATTTTAACATGCTAGATAGGTGATGTTTCTTTAATTTGGAATTTTCTATGTTTTTAATAATCTCCGGTCAGAGGCTAAAACCATGTTTAATGTTCTTTTCGATTGAATGGTTTACAGTTTTGAAATAAAGTTTTTATAGTTGGTTTCTTTTCATCAATTGTCTGTTATAACTATTTTAAGTTCATGCATGCTGAGTAAGAACCAGGTTTATGTGTGTTTTAGAAGTCGGGTTCTTATAGTTGGTATTAGAGCTCAAAGGCATAGATTATGTAGACTGATGATAGCGCTAAATAATAGCACTATTTAAGCCTCAGAACCCTTGTAATTTACTCAAAAAGTAAACAATCAGCAATATTAAAAAGGGATATAACTCGACCGCATCACAAGTATCTAGCACGTTAACCAACAGTGTGTGCATCATAGTATGAGAATAATGAAGTTTTTAGATGCAAAACACGCGCTTAAGTGTAGAAACTAAGGTTATTCTCAAAACTTGCTGATCTGTCAAATTTCTTAGGTAATATCTCTCGAATGAGGATAAAGAAGGGTAGACTCAAATCAATAGAACAGAAAAAGAAAAATTCAACGACAAAAAAAAGTATGAAATCACGAAAACAAGGATCGAAAGAATGAACAAAAGGAATATTCAGATCGGTAGAAGGATTGAACGTGGTCGACAAGAAAGCTCGGACTCTATAAATTATGGGAAATTAAAGGAGAAAGTGTGCTGGTTTGGAGAGGATACTACCGTTGATGGGTGTTCAAGACGCCGAGGTCTCTTGGAAGATCTCGGCAGATACTGTTCATTTGTAGGCCTGGAAGAACTCAGTACCATGCGATGCTGGTTAGAAGAAGACTTCATTGGCATCAATGTTGGCGATTCTATTAACTCCATTGATAGTAGTTTATCATGTAGTAGTTGTAGTTGTATTTCGCATTTTGCATTCTATTATTTACATTTTGTTGGAGTAGTTTGTAACGCTTTCTTAAAGTAATTCTATATGTTCTTTGTTTCAGACTTGATGATCTGTTAAACAACTAGTGAGAATATTTAATGTTAAAAAGCAACCTTAGGAGAACATGTAGCATATTGTTTCATTTAAATGCCAAGTTAAGGGGGGAAGGCGATAAGTAAGGTGGTTGTATTCATTTATCGCGAGTCGATTGACTGTCCACTCACGAGTGCTTAGCATTTGCCTTGGAAATGGGAATGTTGAGGCCTTAACCTCATCGTAATCGCTAGGCGATACTTGGCCTTAGGTATTTTGGAATGGTGTTAGGAATGAAGATTTCACTAGTTGCATACGAAAGCTTATGCTTAAAAGAAAATCTACAGGCAATATACCGGCAGGTTGCAGCAAGTATTCTAGAAGAAGGCTTGATGTTAAAGTTTAGTATGTGCTAATTTTCTCATAACAACTTAACTTGCTTTAAATTGAATGGTAATGTAAATTCTCTTATTAGTTAGATAGTTAGATTTAAGCATTTCAAGTTAACTTAAGTTATTGAACAAATTATAAATGCGGGTGAAGGATTTTATAATGTTGTTTGTTAATTAAGCGTGTGTCAACTAGCTACCCACGGATGCTCGCCTCCAAGTTACTCGAAAGAGGAACTTGGCGGAAGACCTAGCAGATTACGTTCAGTCTGGTGCAAAGCCTTTTATACCATTAAATGGGGTTAAGGCTAATCCCACTAGCTTGTACGAGGCCTTGAGCTTATTTGTGTGGAATTGCAGCGGAAGCTGGGCTCCGCACCATTGAATGTGGAATCATTTTTTTGTAAGGGAACTGTGATTTCTGTCTCACCAAGGAACACTTGCATACTTATTCATTTACTTAGTTGACTTGTCATCGGCATCTGCATTAGCATTAACGTAGCATAGTGTTACTTATTTATCTCCATCAAAACCACACGTCAATCAATTATTGTCTTTTACGTTCTACTCTTTACTTGCATCGATGCATTACAAATTCTCTGTGGGATCGATAAAATTATATACTTATGAGTTCCTGCAATTCGACAGCGTATACTTGCGCGTAACCGATTCTGAGGTTTACTTAACAGTTTAACTCTGAATTAATTACTATGATTATATTAGCACTCAGAACGCCTCTAGGCTACTAACCTACTAAGTTAGGTCGTTTGTCCCTATGATCATCATCATTCCAACGACTGTCAGGTATGTCGGAAGTTAATTTATTAAGGGTTGTATACAGTGCTTGCATCTAACTTACATGTATTTACTCGTTTTCTTGTGGTGTTGGTCTGAGCATGGACTAACGTAGTGCAGTTTGAATGTAGATCGAGAGATATGTCGGTCACACGCAGTGTAGCTAAGACGTCAGAAGCCACCAATAGAGGAGGTGGCATAGAGCTAGTGATTGAGGAGGCTACATCCACCGTAGTCTCGTCCATCATACCACCTTTGGTTCCAGTTGTTCATCTACAAAGGGAAATAATAGAGGTTTCTCCACCCTAGAGTGATTCTCCTGGAGCGGGGTTTGCTGCAACACTACGAGATATGGTTATAGTCATGTTTTCCAAGTAGAGAGTAGAGACCTAAGCACAGTTCGTTGCACAGCGAGTAGAGTTTCAAGCCCAAATGGCCCATTTAGCTCAAATGTTCCAGCAGGCACCACCAATGATTCTCGTGGTGCCACCAGTTGGTCCTACTATTCCCCCAGGCAGGCAGAGAGTGTCACCAGCTCTGCTAGTTTAGCATGAGCAGTTAGCTGAGCAATTGATTATGGAGAGTGTCACTAAGGGTTGCAAGTGGCTCAAGGATTTCACGAAATGGAAGCCTAGAGAGTTTGATGCTAAATCTAAGAACCCATTAGTTGCAGAAAAATGGTTGGCTCACAAGAGTACATCTTTCGCATCATGGGTTGCTCGGATATTCAGAGGCCGAGATGTGCAACACATGTGTTGCCTGACACAACAGTTTGGTGGTGGGAGTCCACCAATGAGGCTAGAAGAGTAGGATCCTCAACAGTCACCTGAGATTTCTTCAAAATGGAGTTTCAGACTCAGTATATCAGTGAGGAAGCCCAACAGGAGATGGTAGAAGCCTTCTCAAATCTTAATCAAGGGGATTATATGATTGTAGCTGACGAGAAGAAGTTCTCACAGTATGGCTACTTTGCCCTATAATTGATTTTCACTGAGGAGTTAGAGCTTAAGAAGTTCATCGGAGGGCTCAGGATGAAGGTTGCTCAGGATGTTCGAGCAATCGCTTCATAGACTTATGTTTGGGTTGTGCCTTTAGCGAAGACCTATTATGTCAAGTATCAAAAGTTGAAGGAGCCCATTGTTGCAAATAAGGGTGTGACTACCAGTTTTGGGTAGAAAAGAAAGTTTGAATCTTCAAATACTTCCTGGCCGGAAGACCAACAGCAGCACTGTTTAGAATATTTTAAGAGAAGAGATCAAAGACGACAGTAGGGTCATCAGTAGGGTTCAGTGAGACAGCCACTTCAATGTAGAACATGTAACAAGTACCATTTCGGCATTTGTGGAGCATCTCTGTAAAGACCCGACCCAAAAAGAGGCTCTAAATGGGCCTTTACCCCAGTGCATGCATTCAAAGTACAGGACAATGTGCAAATAAGATTTTGGATTCCAATTAAAACTTAAAACATTCAACATTCAAACAGAAATCATTATAGTTGTTGAAACCTGTTCGTGTCTCCAAGCACCTGTTTCAGGACAAATACATTTCCAAAGTTTACTCTGATTAGAGATTTATTAAAATCATTCAAAAACTTCCCAGGTACAACAATGCTGGAATCCACAAAACATTTAAAAATCGTTCTAGGGCTCCGTGCCCAGCTACATGCATTCAGGGGAAAATAAAGACAAGAGTCATAATATAAAAAGTCAGAGACGACAGCAGGGTTCCCATGATCACAGCCCCTCCTTCAGCCATCCTGTCTTGCACCTTGGTTACTTGTGGAAAGCCACAAAATAAGGGTGAGTAACGAATTACTCAGTAAGAATCCCCAACCGGGGTACAATACGATATACATGGTCATCTAGATGAATGTATGCAAGCTATGAATATAAACACAGAACAGAGCACATAGCTTAAATCACATATAATCTTCTGGATGCCAACTCGTGGTCTTAGTCCGTAAAAATCCACATCACACAATACGCCCTATACGAGAAACAAGTCCCGGCCTCACCGCATCTATCGTCGATCGAAAGGTGCAGCTCGCTCACAATCCCGAGGAGCTCTCCGATCGCACACAGAATGAGCGTATGCGCGCGCAACGCATGCTCTCGCAACTCGGGGTTGTCGGGTCTAGTGGCAAGCCGCCCGTGTCCATCCACCATGCCTAACTAAATCTCTGGATCGGTGTCACCGACATAGGGGTGTGAGACACGACACGTGAACTATGTCACCTGAACCACCGCACCGAGGCTAAGGAATCGGTCGTGGTAGGCTTACACCGTGAAGCCGCCCTTGCCTAACAACAAGTGGCAATCGGGGCTCTTGCCGAACACGCCGAGGACGTGCGGCTGCCGCGGGGCGAGGCAATGCCAAGTCATCATC
Source organism: Sicyos edulis (assembly GCA_036507275.1). Classification (NCBI taxonomy): domain Eukaryota; kingdom Viridiplantae; phylum Streptophyta; class Magnoliopsida; order Cucurbitales; family Cucurbitaceae; genus Sicyos; species Sicyos edulis. Next base: position 23,175,558 of record CM071848.1, read on the forward strand.
CCGACCGCTGGGGCATCGTGCGCACTACCACCCTCACCCAAGATTGCGGGGCCTACCGGTAGGGTTAGCTAAACCCTAACGGGGTCCGTGGACTGAGTATTACCTCGCAAGCGTCCCGCCATGGATGCAAGATAATTTATGCATCTTGCCCTGATGATGCTATCTACTTGAACTCTAACCTATCATATCAACAGCAAACAATCCAATACAATCCAATACGTGCTCAACAGATACAACGAACCTAGCATGATACTACGAAGCAAGAACAGATAACGAGCATGCCAGAACAGAACAACCTAGCATGGACTAACATGAAGAACAACATAAGAAATCATGCCAGTCGAGAATTCAGAACAGAGCACCTATCACTAAACATGCTGATAAACACAAACAAGCATACAAATAGCATCACATAATATATCGCAGGGCCCACACAACTCCGATAAGAAATCCTTACCTGGCCGGGAGGCAACTACACACAAAAATCTAAGTTGCGATCGAACCCGAGCTAGCTACCGAGAACCTAACAAAACAATGATAATCACAATCCATATGCCTAAATATAATAAAATAAACAAGGCTCGGCTGACAAGCGGACGGGCAGCAAAGCGAGGCGGCGGCTCGCTGGCGGGCGCCGACGCGCAGATGGGCGGCGGTAGAGCTGGTGCTGCACGGCTGGGGGCACGGATGGCGCGCCAGGCGCGAGCAGCAGAGACACGGGCGGGCGAGTGGCACAAAGACGCCGGCGCTGGAGCGACGCGCTGACGGGGGCGACGGCGCTGGGCCGTGGACGCGACGCGAGCGCGCGGGCGCGAGTTCGGCTACGCGATGGCGTTTGGCGCGCGTGGGCGAGCAACATGATGCGGCAGCTGCGACGACGACGGGCACGCGGTCTGGTGCGTGCGACGGCCTCTGCTAGGCGCCTGGGCGGCTACGACGGCATGGGAGCCTAGGCTGCGTGCTGCTGGGCGCCTGGGGCTGCTGGTGCGATCTGGCTGGGCTGCTCGACCGGGCTGCTCGGCTGGGTTACTTAGCTGGCCGAAACGACACTCGGAGGACTCTCGGGAGAAGACTCATGCAAGATGGCTAGAGAGAAGAGGGTTGGGCGGCCATGGGGGGGTTTGGAGAATAAAACACAAAAACCTAATTTCCTTTCATTTAATCACATGCACCAAAACCCGAAGAACTCAAGGCTAATTAGGATATGCTGCGGAGAGAGGAACAAAAACACATGGTGGCTCAACTGGCCACACCACCCACCTAACTTCCTAGACCACCTGGGTTCGAAACCCACCAAACACATCTTTACTCCATCATTTTTCTTTTGCATTTCACCATGCCCAAACACAACCACAAAGCCTAAAAAACTTACAAAAATCCATCCAATAATTTTAGCAACTGGAAAAGACATAAACGGCCCTGACGGCTCGACCAAATTACCAAAATACCCCTAGGGCCTTCCTGGAAGACCGGGATGAAAACCTGGGCCGTTACAATCTCCTAGATCTTGTTACAAGTGCTATAAGGAGGGACACTTTTCTCGAGCGTGTCCTCAGGCTGGAGCAGATGCCAGACTAGCTTAGCAATAGGGTCGTGTGTTTGCCACGACTCGTCAGGTGGCTGATAGGATAGATGCAACTATCGTGGGTACTTTGCTTATTTTGGGTCATTATGCTTATGTATTGTTTGATTCGGGCACGACCCATTTGTTTATCTCTGCATCGTTTGTTAGACAAGCTTGTTTGGAACTTGAACCTCAAGGGTTCAATTTGTGTGTGACGACTCCTTCGGGAGTCAGTATGCTCGCTTGCGAGAAGGTTAGAGATGGTCAGATCGTGATCTTTGGAGAACTTTAAGTAGATACCCTTATAAATCTGCCTATGAGCAGATTTGATGTTATTCTCTGCATGAAGTGGTTAGTTGAGAATCATGCGTTGATCGATTGTCTAAAAAATGAAGTCATGTTTAGGCTGCTCAAGAAGTAGAGCTTCATGTTCAATGGTGTCCAAAGTGGAGTTTTTCCTCCATTGATTTGTTCATTAAAGGCCTATCGTTTGTTAGCTTAGGGAGCTTGGGGTTATTTGGCGAAGATGTTAGGGGAAGGTCGTCCTTCATTGACTAATGATCAAATGCCAGTAGTTCAAGATTTTACAGACTTCTTCCCTAAGGAGTTACCGAGTTTGCCTCCATAGAGAGAGGTTGACTTCATTATTGAGCTTGAGTCGGAGACTCTCCCCATCTCGAAGGCCCCAAATCATATAGAACCCTCTAAGTTGAGAGAATTGAAGGTTCAATTGCAAGATAAGTTAGACAAAGGGTTCATCCGTCCTAGTGTGTCTCCTTGGCTAGCACTAATGTTGTTCGTAAAGAAGAAGGATGGTTCGATACGCCTTTGTATAAATTATAGAGATCTGAACAAAGTTATAGTGAAGAACAAGTACCCATTGCCTCGTATTGACAATTTGTTTGATAAGCTTCAAAGAGCTTTTATGTTCTCAAAGATAGATTTGAGGTCTAATTATCATCAGTTGAGGATCAGAGTTGCAGACATCCTGAAGCAGCTTTTAGGTCGAGGTATAGTCATTATGAGTTCATGGTTATGTCCTTCGGGCTAACCATTGCCCCAGCAGCATTTATGGATATGATAGATAGGGTGTTCAAGGTATTCTTGGACAACTTTATCATCGTGTTCATAGATGATATTTCTGTTTTTCTAAGACCAAAGAGGACCATAACTTGCACCTGAGACTAGTGTTAACAACCTTGAAAGAGAATCAGTTGTATACCAAGTTGTTAAGTGTGATTTCTCGTTGGACTAGGTGGCTTTCTTAGGCCAACTGGTTTCATGTAACGGCCCAGTTTTCTATTCCGGTTTTCGAGGTGCTTCCGGTTCAGATTCAGTGGTTCGGTTGGGCCGTTAGAGCTGTTTTGGCCCTTAGGGGCATTTTGGTCTTTTTACTCCCCGGGCAGGATTTGTGGATTTTCAGGGCTTCGAGGCAGCTCCTGCCTTTGTCGAGGTTTGTTTGTTGGTGGCTACGAGTGCCGAGATGTTTAGGCTATTCGTTTGGAAGCTCGGTTGTGATTTGGGTTTTGGGCAAAGTTATGGTTGTTTGGGTGTTTCCTTTGGGATTCAAGCCCGGGCCCTTAGAGTTGATTTGGGAGTTGGATTTAAGTAAGATTTTTTTATTGGAAAAGGTTGCTTCAGTCGGGTCTCGAAGGAGGAAGCCGGGAAATGGGATTTTAAGGATTTTTTAGGTTAGAAAAATGGATAAGGATGGATTTTGGATAAGGTTAAAATAAAAGAGAAACAGAAAATAAAAATCCCATTTTTCCCCATTTTTCCCCATTTTTCCTTTTTTCCATTTTTCTCCCTTTCTCTCTCCTCCAACCCGAGCCCCCACCTCCCAGCCCAAGCCAGCCCCCCCTGGTCGCCCACCCTGGCCGCCCAGCTCGCCCAAGCCCGAGCCAGCCCGAGCCCACCAAGCACACAAAGCTGCCTGCAAGCCGCCACCCTTGCTCGCCCGCCATCGTGCCGAAGTCGCGTCGCCCGCCTCCACAGCCGTCCGACCGCGTCGCTGAGGACCCGCGTCGCCCAGGTCCGTGCCGCCCTGCCCTATGCCGAGTCATGTGCCCTATATCTCGCCGTGCCGAACCCGAGCGTCCCTATAGCCGTCGCATCTCGTCGCCCCGTGCGCGCGTCCCTGTTGCTTGCCGAGCTCCCGCCCGCGCGCCGTCCCCTGTGCCAAGCCGCGCCACGCGCCGTCGCCCAGCCAAGCTCGAGCCCGCGCGCCACACGCTGCCTTGCCTCGCCCGCCTCGCCCGAGCCCGACCTCTCCGCCCCTGCGCTGCGCACGGCCACCACTTTTGTGCTACTGAAACACCTGCACATGTTGTGTGTTGGTTGGCCCGAGCCTTGTGGCTTCTCGGATGGTATTTCCCGAGTCTTTTCTTCGTTGGGCCCTGATTTGTTGGCTGCTGATTATGGATTTAATTGGGGTGTTTTATTTGATGTATAGGTTGTTCGGGTTTGATTAGAGGCTCGAGGATCGCTTGATTGGCTTGTTGATTTGTAATTATTTCTGCTTGTTCCAGGTAAGGATTTCTTACCATGGTTGTGTGGACCCTGCGATATTATCACGATGTGCCTTGTTTGCTTGCTGATTGTTATAAGCATGATATTGATAGGGCAGTTATGTTTGATCTCTTGCTAGCATGTTTGCCTGATTTTACATGTTAGTGCCATGCTAGGTTTGTTCTTCCAGCATGCTTATGATTCCTGCTTTAAGTTCGTAGTATCATGCTAGGTAAAGGTGATTGATGTCGGTCATTGTTTGCTAGCCAGGAATCATTTATTTTGCTCTGTACTCTTGGATAGAGTTGTAGGGTTTGTCATCATCCAGAGGCTGAGACCGGACATAAAGTACTTTATCCCCACCGGTCGGGAGTAAAGCGAAGCATTGCTTCAGGGGTTGAGAGCGGACATAACGTACTTTGTCCCCACTGGTCGGAAATAGAGCAAAGCATAACGTACGTTGCTTTTTCTCCCCCCTCCCGACAGCCAATGAGAATTAGCTACCTAATTGGCGAATGCCTAGTTTGTAGCCTGCTAGAGCGGAACCCTGCCAACGATGTAAGCCTACCTTGGCCGGTTCTTAGCTTCAGGTCAGTGGCTCAGGCTGCACAGATGAGTGTCGAGGGCCTCGCACTAGTGTGATCAGTGGCACTGCTTCCGAGTCATAGGCATGCGTACCTGGCCCGCGTAGTTTGTCCTTGGGCCCCCACATTTACGCCGGTTGCAGCAGCATGCGGTGTGCGCGCACACTCGTTAGTCACCGGTTCAGAGAGCTCCCCAAGGCTAATGTTCGTGAGTACACCATTCCTTCCAGTTTAGAGCCAGACTTCGGGTACTCTCCCGTAAGTCCAGATTAGCAAGGGCAAGAGGCCCTTGAGGACATCCTTGGGATCAGTTTTTGAGCTGAACAATCCCCCGAGTGAAAGAGACCTCGGTGATGTCCCAGGATTGGTCAGGATAACCAATCATTAGGCCGAAAGTAGGAGACTTCCGATGACTCCAGATCTTGTATTATGAGCTCGTTGAGCTATGATCTGCATCTTTGATAGTTTGCTTGCTTGCATGTTGAGGTGCTAGATGACCGATGTATCGTATTGTACCCGATTGGGGATTCTTACTGAGTATGTTTATACTCACCCTTATTTATCTTTCGTAACTTGGGACAACACCGGATGGCTAGCGGAGGAGCCGATTGATCATGGGAGCTGCCAAGACTCTGTCATTTATTATTGCATTGTTTATTCAGCATGTAGATGGACAGGAGTCCTAGGGGAACATTGTTAAAAAGTTGTTTAAAATGTATTGTATGTTTTTATAAACACTGGCCAGACTTGTTTTACTTCGTTGGTTTGTTTAAATGAAATGGTTGGTTATGTTTTAAGGGTTCCCCCTTCTCATATGTTTCGAAAGGTTTTAATATGAGCACTAAACCGCTTGTTATCATATTTAACTTGCATGCTGAGTGAGAACCCAGGTTTAGGACCATGTTTTGGGTCGGGTTCGTCACAGTTGGTATCAGAGCACAGAGTCATAGATTCAGAGACTAACTTTGCTCTGTAGGTTGTTGTTCCCATGATCATCAGCACTCCACGGCCGTCAGGTTTGTCTGAGTTCATTAAGCTAAGGGTTAAGAATTTACAATACTTTTCATCTAGCTTTTATGCCTTGTGTAGAGTTGTGGAGCGGAGACGAGCAGGTTCTGACTCGTTGTTGGTTTGGGCTTAGAGCGCCATCATGCCAACTTTCCGCAGTGCGAGCAGTTTGATAGCAACTTGATGAGCAGTGAGAGCCTCAGTGTGGGCCAGCTTTTATGCTTTGTGTAGGTCGCCAGTATGTTGATCGCACTCAGAGGAGCAGGGACGCTTGGCATGTCCGACCGAAGAGTTGGACTGATTTTGTTGATGTTGAGGCCGCGTTCTAGAGCTGTTTAGGCCCGCATGCCAGTTTTGGCCCTGGCAGTTGAGTTGCATAGAGGAGGGGGTGGAGGCTAGCACGCCTCAGAGTGTGACTCCTTGAGCAGAGTGTGCTCCAGCCATGAGAGATTTGATGGCAGGTCTTTAGCTATCAGAGAGCGGAGACCCAGGCACAGATTGTAGCGCGTAGTGAGGAGTCCTGGGCACAGATAGCCCAGCTGACAGAGTTTTTTCAGCAGACCCCCCCCAGTAGCTCTTGTAGCCCCGGAGGTTCCCGGGAGGGCATGATTAGCAGGTTTTTGCCGTTGGGTTTGTTGGCGTTGATGAAGCCGCCCAGTTTGCCAAGTGGATGCCTGTAGAGCTGGCTGTTCTAGAAAGCCCTACTGCTAGTAGTAAAGCGGTTGGCCAGGTTTGAGTTTAGCATCCGTGTGTTGGGATGCCCTGCTGTTCAGAGGCCGAGGTGTGCCGCCTCTGTCTTTGCTTGGTACAAAGAGCTTGGTGGTGAAAGTCCCTTGTGAGAAGTGGACTAGCTGAGTCTCCACCAGTCGCCCGATTGATAGGCAAGTTGCCGTGTTAGTGGCTTGAGGCAGATGTAGAGACATCTTTGCCCCCTTGCAAGCCTGCTGTTGTTTTACAGCCAGTTCTCTTAGTACCCTCGTAGCCAGGGTGTAGTGTGGAGTTTGCTTGTCAGGGCTTCATATGTTTGTGGATTTCAGCGGGCTAGTAGAGTGGAGCACTCTTTTTATTTGGATGTTCCAAATGTGGAACAAGTTGTTGCCACCCGAGGAGTTGGCCTGAGCTTTTGTTGAGCATCGAGTGGGATGCAGGAGTTGGCCTGAGCTTTTGTTGAGCATCGAGTGGGATGCAGAAGTAGGCCGTGGCATGTTTGTTAGGCGAGATGCCAGAGATTAGGTTGCTCGAGTGTTTGGACTCTTGTGCTGAGTGCCATTGCCCCGTCACTTGGAGTGTGACCTTCCCTATTCTCGAGGGGCATAAAGCTCGTTTAGGGCTGATTTGTGTTGTAAAGGATGTAGTGCCTGTTGGCACCAAGCTTTGAGAGGAGGCCTAGATTCAGGCAAGTTGGCACTTTTGGTGCAGGTGGTTCCATGGCCGCCCGGAGTTTAGCATCCCCACTAGTCTTGTACCCATTTCCTGAGGTTGCACCTGGTTGGGTTGCATAGGAGATCTAGCTCGGTGGTAGTCAGAGGACTACAAGTATGAGATCATTCGAGGGAAAGTAGGAGCTTTTCAGGGTCTCCGAGAGTTGGGTACCAAAGGATGTTGTAGGCTATTAAGAGCTAGCGCGTTCGAGTTCTCGCGCCTGTGTTGTGAGCCTGTGAGCCAGTTTGTTGGTAGCATGATTCGGCTACCCTTCGAGTTACCCTAGTATGGGTAGTGTTGGCATCGAGGATGCGTGATTGATCCAGTGTTAGAGCCATGAGTTGGATGGTTGATCAGAGCACGTTTAGTGGGCACATTGGCTTGAGGTATGGCAGCTTGGTATGGATACGCTCTTGTAAGAGTGAGTTGGCCAATGTGGCTTTTCGTGGTGAGTTGGCCCCGAGAGGGTTTGAACGCTTGTTGCTCTTTTGTTAGTAGTGGCTCTGTTGGAGGCAAAAGTTTCCCTGTGTGAGAGTCCTTGTTGGCATTGGATCTTAAGGAATCAAGTTGGAGCTGTACACGCCGGTGTACTATTATTGTGTAGCTCGTTCCGTGGTTTATGTTTGGAGAACCACGAGAGGTTCGTGTTGAGGAACCAGTGCTCAGTCTTTGAGGTGTCAAGGCTTTAGTTCTTGGCAAGTGCCCTAGCTTTGGTTGTAAGGATGTCGTGCTCGTAGCTAGGTTGTTGTTTAAGCAAGTTTTGCTAGTTGGCCTTAGCCTGGTTAGAGTTCAGTTGGAACTGAACAAGAGCGGTGGTAGCAAAGCCGCGCAGTTTCTGATCGTCATGGCTAAGAGAGCTGTTCGGATCCTTACCTTGGGCAGAAGGTATGTTGTGGTTGATGCTTGAGTAGGAGGATGACGCATTCTGTAGCGTTTCCGGTCCTCTTGGTTTTCAGAAGTTGGAGTTGGCCAGCGTAGTTGAGATGTTGGAGAGGGTTGTGCCAGTGTAGCCGGTTGTCTGTTAGATCGTTTGACGACCGTGTGTGTCGGAGGGTGATCGGAGGATCCCTAGGTTGTGGAGAGCCTCTCCAGAGCCCAGTCAGACCCAGGCAGTGTTCCTCGAATGAGTTGCTGGCAGATTTGGTAGACTAGCAAGCTAGTGTTTGTTTGGAGTAGAGTCCGGATTGGTTCCGGCGTGGTGGCTAGTTGGTGCTTGGTGTTGACCAAGATTTGGTTCTCTTGATTGTTTCAAGAGCTAGCACGGTTTGAGCAAGAGGGCGTTGCCCTGAGGACTTGTTCCTAGTCAGGAAGTTTTGGGAGTTGACCCCTCCCTCGGTGGTTGAGTAAGTTATGATAGTTCTGGATTGGTGGTCCAATCAATTGAGTTTCCCTTGGGTGTTTCTTCCAAAAGAGTTGGTTGTTGTTGCCCTTGGGTTTGAGCTAGTCAGCGAGCGTGTGTGAAGTTTGCTGCCCTTCAGAGTTCGCTTGCTGGGGAATCGTTTCCCGTTGAGGAGTAGTCAGCTTAGCTCCTGAGTTGTGTAGTCGATCAGAGTAGCACAGTGGTTAGCCCAGCGAGAGGGTCCCTGCTTTGTGTGGTTAGCAAGCGAAAAGTTGTTTGTCCCCGCAAGGGCGGAGGCCAGCTAGTTTAAGAGTTGAGTTTTTGCTGGAAAGTTGTTGGTTCTTTGGGGTTTGAAGAACCCCTAGTTTCCATGGTGGTTGAGTTGCACCATGGATGCCAGCCTCGAGTATTATCTTTGGAGATAGTCTCGTCGGTTCGTTTTCCTTGCGATGTTCCGAGTGTGGAGTTTCTAGTCGCAAGATGAGATAGGCCTAGGCTAAAAGGAGGAATTCCTTTGAGTAGCCAGTTGGACTTAAAAGTTGAGTGGTAGCTTGGAGGCGAGCTTTGCTCGTTATAAGCTTGGTTTGAGTTTCTGCTGAGCAAGCCTTTCCCGGGCTTTGCTTCTAGTTGTTGTGCTTTCGCAGTTGGCATTTTAGCTGAGCCACAGTTGAGTGAGTTGGCACAGAGGTGTCGTGGCATTGGTTGGTAAAGCCCTTGAGTTGCTATCCTTAAGGTGTTGTGTTGCTAGTGGCTGCGTGATGGTTTGGTCCTTGTTGCCCGAGATTTTCCATTAGAGGAAGGTTGGTTGTTTCCTTGCCTGGCAATGTTCTTTTTGGCCAGTTGCTAGTAGATTTGCATGGAAAAGTTTGCGTTCGGCCGTTGAGAGGCTCCAGTTTGTTGGTTTGGCCGAGTGGAGCCTGTGCCTGGTTTTGGCCATTTAGGGTTGGCCGTAGCTGAAGTTTCAGCACATCCTAGTTGGAAAAGTTTGCCTTTTTGGATCAATCGCCAGTTGGTGGTTTGATTGTATTTCGTTAAGGCTTTAGGCAAGCCTTGTGGTTCGCTAGTCTCATGTGAAGTAAGAGTAGGCCGTTTGGTTTCTGGAACCTGAGAGGTTCAGTTGTTTGGCCAGCATGGTGTAGAGTGGAGGCCGTTTGTTAACAGCTGTGGGCATTCTGAGAAGTTATGTCAGTGCGTGGCGTTGAGTTTTGGAGCTTGTGGCCAGTCTGCGAGTTTGCTGAGAGTAACACCGTAGAGAGGTGTTCCGTGTTGGATTAGCAGGGTTTATTTGAGCTTCAGGTTTGTTGGGCCTTTTGAGATCCTTGAGCGGATCGGAGCAGTGGCCTTTCGGTTAGCTTTGCCTCGTCTGTGGCAGTCTGGATAGCATTGTGGCTTTGAGCCTTTGAGAACCGAAGAGGGTTTGGTTTTCGAAGAAGGGCTAGTGTTGTCTTAGCCGAGAAGTTCAGTTGGCTAGGAATCAGTGGAGTATTCCTAGAGCCGTTTCGTCTTAGGACTTTCGAGGACGAAAGTCTTAAAAGGAGGGAGTATTGTAACGGCCCAGTTTTCTATTCCGGTTTTTGAGGTGCTTCCGGTTCAGATTCAGTGGTTCGGTTGGGCCCTTAGAGCTGTTTTGACCCTTAGAGGGATTTTGGTCTTTTTGCTCCCCGTGCAGGATTTGTGGATTTTCAGGGCTTTGAGGCAGCTCCTGCCTTTGTCGAGGTTTTTTTGTTGGTGGCTGCGAGTCTCGAGATGTTTGGGCTATTAGTTTGGAAGCTCGGTTGTGATTTGGGTTTTGGGCAAAGTTATGGTTGTTTGGGTGTTTCCTTTGGGATTCGAGCCCGAGCCCCTAGAGTTGATTTGGGAGATGGATTTAAGTGAGATTTGTTTATTGGAAAAGGTTGCTTCAGTCGGGTCTCGAAGGAGGAAGCCGGGAAATGGGATTTTAAGGATTTTTAAGGTTGGAAAAATGGATAAGGATGGATTTTGGATAAGGTTAAAATAAAAGAGAAAAAGAAAATAAAAATCCCATTTTTCCCCATTTTTCCCTTTTTTTCCTTTTTTCCATTTTTCTCCCTCTCTCTCTCCTCCAACCCGAGCCCCCTCCCACCCGAGCCCCCGTCGCCCACCACTGCCGCCCAGCTCGCCCAAGCCCGAGCCAGCCCAGCCCACCACCGACAAAGGCCCGTGCCGCCACCTTGCTCTCGCCCACGACTGTGCCGAGTCGCGTTGCCCAGCTCCCAGGCCGCCCGACCGAGTCACTCAGCCCTCACCCAGGCCCCGCGTCGCCCAGGTCCGTGCCGCTCTGCCCTGTGCCAAGTCGTGTGCCCTGTAGTTCTCCATGCCGAGCCAGAGCGTCCCTGTAGCCGTCGCGTAGCGTCGCCCCTCGCCCGAGTCCCTGTTGCTTGCCGAGCTCGCGCCTGCGCGCCGTTCCCTGTGCCGAGCCGCGCCGCGTGCCATCGCCCAGTTGAGCTCGAGCCGCGTCGCGTCGCGCCTCGCGCCCTACGCTGCGCCCGCTTGCGCCCGGCCGGCTTTCTGTGCTGCCACACCGGCTGCACAGTTGTGTGTTGATTGGCCCGAGCCTTGTGGCTTCTCGGATGGTATTTCCCGAGTCTTTTCTTCGTTGGGCCCTGATTTGTTGGCTGCTGATTATGGATTTAATTGGGGTGTTTTATTTGATGTATAGGCTGTTCGGGTTTGATTAGAGGCTCGAGGATCGCTTGATTGGCTTGTTGATTTGTAATTATTTCTGCTTGTTCCAGGTAAGGATTTCTTACCGTGGTTGTGTGGACCCTGCGATATTATCACGATGTGCCTTGTTTGCTTGCTGATTGTTATGAGCATGATATTGATAGGGCAGCTATGTTTGATCTCTTGCTAGCATGTTTGCCTGATTTTACATGTTAGTGCCATGCTAGGTTTGTTCTTCCAGCATGCTTATGATTCCTGCTTTAAGTTCGTAGTATCATGCTAGGTAAAGGTGATTGATGTCGGTCATTGTTTGCTAGCCAGGAATCATTTATTTTGCTCTGTACTCTTAGATAGAGTTGTAGGGTTTGTCATCATCAAGAGGTTGAAAGCGGACATAACGTACTTTGTCCCCACTGGTCGGAAATAGAGCAAAGCATAACGTACATTGCTTTTTCTCCCCCCTCCTGGTAGCTAATGAGAATTAGCTACCTCATTGGCGTATGCCTAGTTTGTAGCCTACTAGAGCGGAACCCTGCCAACGATGTAAGCCTACCTTGGCAGGTTCTTAGCTTCAGGTCGGTGGCTCAGGCTGCACAGATGAGTGCCGAGGGCCTCGCACTACTGTGATCAGTGACACCGCTTCCGAGTCATAGGCATGCGTGCGCCCGCGCGTAATTTGTCCTTGGGCCCCACATTTACGCCGGTTGCGCGGCATGCGGTTTCTGCGCCAAGACACGCGTTAGTCGCCGGTTCGAGAGCTCCCGGGCTAATGTTCGTGAGTACACCATTCCTTCCAGCTTTAGAGCCGGACTTGTGTACTCTCCGTAAGTCCAGATTAGCAAGGGCAAGAGGCCCTTGAGGACATCCTTGGGATCAGTTTTTGAGCTGAACAATCCCCCGAGTGAAAGAGACCTCGGTGATGTCCCAGGATTGGTCAGGATAACAGATCATTAGGCCGGAAGTAGGAGACTTCCGATGACTCTAGATCTTGTATTATGAGCTCGTTGAGCTATGATCTATGTTGATAGCTATTTGCTTGCATGTTGAGGTGCTAGATGACTGATGTATCGTATTGTACCCCAGTTGAGGATTCTTACTGAGTATGTTTATACTCACCCTTATTTATCTTTCAGGTAACTTGGGACAACACCAGGATGGCTAGCGGAGGGAGCTGATTGATCATGGGAGCTGCCGGCACTCTGTCATTTATTATTGCATTGTTTATTCAGCATGTAGATGGACAGGAGTCCTAGGGGAACATTGTTAAAAAGTTGTTAAAATGTATTGTATGTTTTTATAAACACTGGCCAGACTTGTTTTACTTCGTTGGTTTATTTAAATGAAATGGTTGGTTATGTTTTAAGGGTTCCCCCTTCTCATATGTTTTGAAAGGTTTTAATATGAGCACTAAACCGCTTGTTATCATATTTAACTTGCATGCTGAGTGAGAACCCAGGTTTAGGACCATGTTTTGGGTCGGGTTCGTCACATTTCAAGAGATGGCATTTTAATAGACCATGCTAAGATTGATACAATGAGTTTGTTCGCCAAGCCAACTACGGTCATAGAGATTCGCAGCTTTCTGGGAATGACATGTTATTATCGACGTTTTTTTTAGGACTTTTCTGCGATAGCAGCACCCCTCACTCCATTGACGAGGAAATGTGTTGAGTTTGTTTGGGATGTGAGTTGTGACGAGAGTTTTGCAAAGTTAAATTTTAGGTTGACGTCAACCCGAGTGAAATGTGTTGAGTTTGTTTGGGATGGAGTGAGGAGTTCTGCGATAGCAGCACTCCTCACTCCATTGACGAGGAAATGTGCTGAGTTTGTTTGGGATGTGAGTTGTGACGAGAGTTTTGCAAAGTTAAATTTTAGGTTGACGTCAACCCGAGTTTTAGCAGTTCCTGAGGGAATAGGTGGATTTGTGTTGTACAATGATTCTTCCAAGTTTGGCTTAGGTTTTATTTTGATGCAACATGAGAAGGTGATTGCGTATGCTTCCTGTCAATTGAAGACCTATGAGTAGAACTATCTAACTCCTAATATGGAGTTGGCAGTAGTGGTCTTCGCACTGAAGATTTGGAGATATTGTTTGTATGGATAGTGGATTCAGATGTACACAGATCATCAGAGTCTCAAGTACTTTTTCACAAAGAAGGAGTTAAATATTAGACATGGAGATTGCTTGAATTAGTAAAGGATTACGATTGTAAGATTTTGAACAACTCAGGTAAGCCAAATGTTGTGGTTGATGCCTTGAGTAAAAAGACGTCGCACTCCACATCCTTGTTGTATTCCCAGATTCCTTTGCGGAAAGAGTTCGAGCGAGCCAGTATCGAAGTTTTGTTGGTATAGGTCATTGCAAGAGTGGCCCAATTGACCGTTGATGACTCTAAAATAGATTTAGAATTCTAGACAATCTGAGGTCATTGTTTGAGTTTATTATTTAAAATCCAATGCATATAAAGGTGAATTTAATGAGAAAAAAGTGAAAATAGCTAATGCTTACGCATTAGAGGAAAAATTGAGAGATATGAATTATAGCACAGAAAATGGTAGAATCAGGACATTTAGCGTGTATTTAGCAAAGCTTATGTTGATAAATTATTTTTGCAGGAGTTTGCGATGGGGAGTTAAGAATTAAGACGTGCAATTGCGAGTGAACGTTCAGAGAAACGCCAAGTACCAAAAAAAAAACAAGGAAAGAATCAAATGGAAGCAAGATGTTGACTAACCAGACACTAGAGAGACAAATTGCTGAAATCACGAGATTCTTGCCTTAAACACGCAAACATAATTGACAAATTCATACAAGGAAATATATCTCATCGATCGATCAGTGCCTATTTTGGAAGATTCGAAGGTTGATTATAAAATGAGACTTCTATAATAAGATTATAGAGGTTAGAGATTTTTCGAAACAAAGAGTTTTTACAATGTTGTTTTTCTCTGTTTTTCTTATTAGACTCATTTCATTTAAGCAATACTATTTCAACATGTTTTCCATGTTATCTGTATTTCTTGTTTGTATGATGAACTAATTTCATTAAGGCAACACTAGGGAAAAGTGGTTAGTTTTAACATGTGTTAAGAAGGAATAGGAAGGGCGTAAGTAGAGCATGTGAGGAGCAAATATTAATAGTAAGTGTCTACCGCCATCCACATGCACTAATAGGTTGTAAATCAGAAGAGGAAATAACCTAAGAGTAACTTTCATGTTCAGTAGGTTCGTATTAAGTCTTTAATACTTTAAATCGAAGTTTAAGAATAAACGTGTAACTACTATTTACGTAGCGTCAGCTGATCATTACATCAAGTTACGGCGGAAGTCGGGCTTGACGTGAATAGAAGCGGAAGCGGAAATTTGTGAGGCGCAGTATGATAGTTACCCCTTACCGCATGCTTCTTTGCAACACACTGCTAGTACTTTTCATCAGTATCCTGGTTTAGCCTTATTCTTTCATAATCTGTTTTACAACTGTTTTTATTTAATTTATACTATTCAACCTAATCAATCACAACAACCATTTGCTTTATTTCTGTTCAATTCTAAACATCACCTTAGATAAATCACAGTCCCTGTGGAGATCGATAATTTACTTATTACTTACTACAAACTACATATACTTTCCTGAGTGCGAGTTTATTGCACACGAGGCAACTAGGTTTTTCCCAATCAATCGTTCAGCCTTCGATAAGGCAAAGGATTATTGATGGCCAATTGAGTGATCTGATAATGCTAATTAATAGCAATATTTAAGCCTCTGAAACCTTGCAATTTACTCAGAAAATAAGTAAGAAAGCGAAGAAAATAGGGAATTCAACTCAAACATCTACAATTATTCGTATAAGAAAGCTAAAAGCAAACGCATCAGCAAAATTGTGCATTATGCGCTTTTTAGATGTCAAACCCGCGTATAAGCGCAAAAACTAGGCTATTAAACACAAATATGCTGACGTATCTTACATTCGTAGGAAAGCTTTGCAAAGATGGAGCGGATTAGTCAACATGACAGAAAAGGAAAGAGTTAGCAAGCAATCAAATTATGGAATCAATGGGACGAAGATGAAAATAATTGGCAAATTGAATATTCTAGAAGGCGACGCAAGGATTGGACGTGATCAACAAGAAACACTAGACGTTATAGTTAGAAAGATTGATCAAAGAAGAATGTTTGCTGGTTTGAAAGGGAACTACCATTGATAAACGTTTGAGACGTCGAGGTCTCTTAGGATACTTCAGCAGAATCCTATCCATCTGTAGACCGGAAGAACTTAGTATCAACGTGGCGTGTAGAAGAAGACTCATTGGCAATAATGATGGCACTTCTATTACTCCATAGATAGATTGAGACTAGAATTGTATTTCTTATTTCTGGATCTTCCTCTATTGATTCCTCCCTTTCTTTCGAAACCACTCATTCGTGTCGAGTTTGTTCTTCCTTGTCCAATGATTCCCAGTGCGATAATTCTTCAAGAGTTTCTTCATCACTATTTAGTACGATAAAGGAGGCAAAAGTATCCTTCCTCTTCCTTATCTTGCCAAAGAACCTCGCACTTCTTGACTGCCGCTGGTGCAAACTTTCTACTATATCTGCTCCTGGCTCCCTTCCTGATACTCTTCTGGTTGTTCATCGTGAATGTGGGGTGTCTAAGGGGTTTTGGTTTGTTCTGACCTTTGTACCAAACATCTTTAGGGTTGGAGTTTTTCTGGGATATCACTGATTTTGGAGGTGTTGTGAATGATACTCCTCAAACCGAGTTTATATAGAGGTTCAGTATTCAATTTAGAATCCTCAAATAAGGAAAGCAAACAATGTTCAAGGAAAGTATCTAAAATTATTCGTTCCAATTCCTTACTAAATGAAAAACTATAAAAATGGAAAATTCAGAAAATAGAAATAATTCCTATAATTACGAAATAAAATAAACTTTCCTAAAAAACAATTAAATTTTGTGCGTAAAGTCAGAGATACCGAATTTTCGCATTCTAGGAATGCTGTTAGCAGATTTGGGCAAAATCTTTGCGCTAATTCTGTCCAGCATAGTTCATCCATATTTTAGCCATATTATAATTTTGGGGGCGACGCCATCTTTAGTCGCCTTGTCCTGCCTTTCTTCTCCATTCGCCTTAATTCGTAGACCTCCTATCAAATACAGTGCTGATAAGATAAAATTATGCGCAAACTTGGTTGAATTTCCCATGTGTCGCTGCTTCGACAAATCAATTCCTGCGATGTGTGCTCTGTTGTTATTGAGAAGAAATCAGTTACCATTGTTGGTAGATTGAGATTTTCAATGTTATACTCTTCTTCCTGCAGATGGGTAGAGTCCACATCTCCCCTTTTGGGTTGATGCGTACTTGTTTCTTCTGTATCTACATGTTCATCACCCGGTATGCATTCATATTGGCTATTTTCACCTTCAGTTGTATTTTCAAGATCGATCATGGAGCTTTCTTCATTTTTATCTTCAGCATATTCTGTTTCATCTACTTCTAAAGCTGCTAGGGTGGCGAACCTTGCCCAAGCTTCTTCTTGTTCCTTATATCGTCACTCATGCTTTCTTTCCATTTCTGCAAGTTGTAGTTCTCTGTCCTCTTATGTTTTGGCTATGGTGGCTGCTCGGAAGTCCTCCCATGAGAGATATTTCTCATAGAGCAAATTCAATGCCTCCTCGTTAAGTATATCAACCTCTAGATATGATTCTTCTGCTCGCCTATTGCTTGCTGCATGAGTTCCTTCTGGTTCCCGTAGAGAGTACCGGTTTGTATTATGGGGTTGCTGAGGTTCTGATATGATACCATTATCCCTCAACCAATGTGTCCTTCTTAGCTATTCTTCTTCCTACGGAGTCATATCCATCAGAGACTACCCAAAAGTATACATGTGATTCCTAGGTTCATAACTCCTGGCATCCCACTTATAACCCATGTTGCTGCGATCTCCTCGCGAATTAATCTACTGCTGATAGAAGCTGTTATGGTCTTCCCAATAGTGCGACTGAAAATTTTCATTTGAATGAAAATGTGCTCTGTTAAACTCCTTCACATAGCCTTGTTGCTATAAGTTGTCTAAATAGTGTGGAATATAGTACTGCATCCATTCCTGATTGGTAAACAGATTAGGCTCCATTTAATAGTCGTGGTGATGAATTGCTCTAGGACTCTGTTCCCTTTTGATCAAATTAGTTCAGACTTCATGTTTCCCTGAAATCAAAAAGAATTTAATCTTAGACAATTAAGAACTACTTCTTCCTAAGTATATCAACTCTAAATAATCAATCCCCGACAACAGCGCCAAAAACATGACCCGGCGATTCCACTACTAATATATTTAATGGTTACTAATTCTTATGTCAAACGTAATTGGAATCACTTACGCGCAAGTATACGCGGTCGGGAATTGCAGCAAGTAATAAGTATATAAATTTATCAATCCCACAGAGATTGATGTCTAGAGTGAATACCACTTAAGTCGGAGTCATGCGAAAAAGTAAATAAGTGTATATGTGGAGTGGTTTTTGTTTTGTTTAATAAGATAAAATAAAATGCGGTAATAAAATAAAATGCATGTAATGAGTAATGTTAACTATGTATTCCTAGGAAATGCTAAGAGTGCGGACTAGCCAGTATATATCTTACTTCCCTAACAATTATCACTTTTGTGACTCATTATTTATGGGTGAACCAGCTTCCGCTTCGAACACCATAGTAAGCACATGGCGACATAAGCAGTAGTGAGGTTATTCCTAACTTCCTAAATGATGAACAGCTGTTCAGTCAACCTAAAGTACCGTACTGGGTCAACATGAGATTCCTCTTCCGATTCTTCATAAGGTACATGCGTGGGTAGCTAATCGACGTATATATATATATATATATTTCAGCAATGTAACATTCAAAGACCTACACTATTAATAAGCTTTATTCATACTTCATCATATATATATATATATATATTGTAACATTCAAAGACCTACACTATTAATATGCTTTATTCATACTTAATCATCATAAACTTCTATAACGCAATCATTATAAATAAACACCAAATAGAAGTTTAAACTAGAAAATTTTATTACTGGTAAAATAATGTTTAAAAACTACAGCTACTCCTAATAAAAACAATAAATGGAATTGGCACGGTTGAAGGTGAGTAGTCTCTTTGTCATCAGTTCCCACAACACCACCATCAGCTTCTCTACAGTAGACTCAAGTCCCTCGATCGTCTTATCGCCAACCGACCAGCTCAATGAATTCCATTCCTTACTTTGGTATTTATAGGATTGAATTTCGTGATCCGCAAGTAGAGGTGAGCTGTACAAATCATCATCAATGCATATTCCATGATTTTCGTCTGGATTTATTTGATTGTCATCGCCTTGATTACATAGTTGATTCTTCTGATTATTTCCTTGTAGACGGAACTTAATCGATCGTAATTCCTTCTTTGGTTCAGCATATTCGCTTGATTCGATCAGCGTTTGCATTATTGCCTTTTTCTCAATGTTAGGCAAAATCCTGCTAAAAAGCGTAAATTAGGCACAGTTGTTTTGCGATTTGCGCTAACGCGAGGATTCATGCTTTTGAAGCGATATTGTGAATGCATGCTGATTTTCTAAGTTATTTCTTTGTATTCCTACTAAGAACGTAGATATTCTTTACCTAAGTATTCAAATAATGCAACCTAAGCAGCCTAAAATATGCATTTTTTTAGAGTTATCATTTGTTGCAGCCACTGAGCGTGCCTTAGTGGAAATGGAAGGATATCTTCATGGATTACATTTTTGGGTTTCCAAAAACACCGTGAGCGTTTACTCAGATCTGGATTATTATTGTTGATCGTTTGACCCAAGAGTGTACACTTCATCCTTGGTAGGATCACTTATACAGTGGAGTAGTGGGCACAATTGTTTTTAGAGCAGATCATTCGGTACCATACCGTCCCTCAAAGATTGTGTCAGACTAAGATTCTCGTTTTACTTCTCATTTTTTAAGAGCACTCCAGAAAGGGTTGGGCACTAAGTGTAGTTTTAGCACATCGTTTCACCCTCAGATAGAGAGAGTGAATCAAATTTTGGAGGATATGTTGCGAGCCTGTGTGTTAGACTTCTCGGGCAATTGACATCAGTATTTGTATCTGATGGAGTTTGCTTATAACAACAGTTATCACTTGATGATTTAGATGGATCTGTTTAAGTCTTTGTTTAGTAAGTGTTGTAGATCTTCATTATTTTGGGAAGTGGTTGGTGACAGGCATGTTTAGGGTCTCGAATTCTAACAGTTGACCAATCAGTGAGTTCAAAAGATCAGATCTTGTATGTTGATAGCGCAGTGTAGACAGGAAAGCTACTTCAATGTTTGGCGAAAAGATTTATAGTTTGAGGTCAGTCAACTTGTTTTTTTGAAAGTGGCACCGATGTGTGGTGTTTTGAGGTTTGGTAAACGTGGAAAGTTGAGTCCCACGTTTGTAAGTCCCTTTGAGATCCTAGAGCGAGTTGGAGTAGTAGCCTATCGTTTGACCTTACCTCCATCCTTTTCTACAGTTCACGATGTGTTTCACGTATTGATGTTGTGTAAGTATAAAGATCAGTATGGTTAATGTTTAGTGGAATTGTCAGAAAGTTGATGAGGAAACTTGAGAGCTTGAGGATGAGATGAGGACTCATTATCAAGAGTTGTTTCAGTTTTAGGGACTTTCGAGGACGAAAGTCATAAAAAGAGGGAGTATTATAATGACCCGAGGTTTTGATACTGTTCTTCAGGTACGATTTTCAGTTAGTTCATTGGGCTGTTATTGCAATTATAGCCTTTAGGGGTAATTTAGTAAATTTACCCTTAGGGCCAGATTAATGATTTTATGAGCTTTGACGTTGTTTTTATGATTTCAGGACAAGTGGAGCTAGTTTTGTAATTTGGATTAAAAACCAAATGGAAAAAGGATTTTTCGCTTAATAAATTCGACGCTCTTTTCATCGATTTCGTCAAAAGGAAAAGCTAGAGAGTTCCCATCGATTCCATTCACCTTCCTCTCCTTCGATCGCTACATTCATCGCTAACATTTTCTACTAACTTCTGTTGTTCGTTGATTTCTTCTGATTTCCACCGAATTCTGATGACTTCTGCCGTCGTCGAATTCTACCAATTTCTGCATTTTGGGATTTGGGTAATTTCTGAATTCCCTGTGTTCCTCTTGTTGGCATGTTGAATTAAGTAGTTGAGTTTTCATTAATTAATTAGAATTATATTTTTTAGGTAGTGTTGTCGAATTCTGCAACTCAATGAGCAATTTCACTATTCTGTGTTATTATTCAAGTAATGATTTCTTAGCTAGGTTGTGTGGACCCTGCACTTATTGTTCATTGATTGTATCGGATGTTGATGTGTTTTACTGTTTCTGAGCATGTTAGGTAGATAGTCTAATGAGATGATGATTTGTCTATGAATGCTAGCATGCATCAGTTCCATCTTGCTTGTATTAGTATCTTGTTAGGGATGACCACTATCTATTGATATGTATTGATATCTGCTAGGGGACTGAGCAAGTAGAATTTTTAGAATTATATCTTGTTAGGTAGTCATCATTTAGAAGCTCTGAGAGGATGTGAAGTACATGTCCCCCTCTCAGGCTCGAGGATGTGATGTAACATGCCACCCCCGGTATAGCCTACTCTCTAGCCTGCTAGAGCAAGATTTTAATCATGGTGCAAGCCTGGGAGATTCCTTAGCTTCTGGTAATGGGTGTGAACAAACTACCATAGTAGGGTGCCGAGGGCCTCCCACCAACTGTAGATCAGTGGACACCAGTTTTGAGTTTTTTTAGGCACGTGGACCTAAACCAGTGTAGATTGCGTAGGCCTGCATTTACCTGCTTCGAGTAGCATGCGGTGTGTGCATTAAAAAAATCCAATATTGGAGTGTTTATTTGGAGTGGTCAAGCAAGAAGTTTATCCAAAATCTTATTTCGATGAGAGGCTGAAAAAATAGTTTCTTATTTCAAAACACTTGCTTCTTCCAACATTGGATTGATGTCCGAACATGCTTGCCACGATACTTACTCTCACCTGCAGAATAAATTTGTATCAAGAGCAAACCTTTGCCCCATCTTTTTGATATGGAACATAGGTTTGCATTATTTTTTAATATAATATATTTACTTTTTAAACGTTTTTTTTTTTCTTAATCAAATTACACATTTTTTATTGAGGATTTTGCACATTTAACCAAAATTAGCAACAATATTAAGCATCTAGCCAAGTTTCATATAAATGACATTAATATTCATCCATTTAAAATATTGAAAAAAACATTAGATAGTTGATTACCTTCATATCCCTACTAGATTCATTAAGCACATTTTATTAAATTAATTTGGAGAGAGAAAATCTCATTAAAGTCATCTAAATAAATAAATTGGAGGGAGAAAATCGCATTGATTGGCGAGATTTACTCCCCCAATTTCCATCAACCATCAAAATCTCTAAATCTCCTAAAACTAAAAAATGTAATGACTGACATACGAATTGTTTGTTCTTTCTCTTTTTGCCTCCTACAAGTTTTAATCTATAT
The DNA here is from genome assembly GCA_036507275.1 of Sicyos edulis. Taxonomy (NCBI): domain Eukaryota; kingdom Viridiplantae; phylum Streptophyta; class Magnoliopsida; order Cucurbitales; family Cucurbitaceae; genus Sicyos; species Sicyos edulis. The sequence continues at coordinate 23,197,238 of CM071848.1, forward strand.
TTATTATTATTATTATTATTTTTATTAATTTTTTTACTGATGTACGTATAGTATTTCATCCGTATTTCACTGGTATGTTGAATGTTCTGATATTCAACCGTATTATGACTATATTAATATTATGGCATGTGTATTATTATTATATTTATATAATACATTTGTAATATTGTACTTGATGAATGTAGGCATTTCTTAGTTTCAATAAGTTTATACACTAGTATTATATAATATCAACTTTATATACTAGTATAATACCGTTGATTTGTACGATCAGTATTATATGTAATACTTAACCAATACGTTTGTAAAATTATGTAATTATTTTAAAATTTAAAATTCTATAGAATGTTATTGCTTGGTATTAATTTAGTGTCTCTCAATGAATGTAATATTATACTTTATAATACATTTCTTGAACGAAAAATAAACTTGATGAAAATTGAATATAAGTAGTTTTTTCAATGTGTATTATATAATATCACATTAATATGTGGGTAGGGTATAATATTGTGGATGTGAACCAATCTTTGTTTAATTGTTGCAAAATTGAGCAAAAAAAATTTTAGGGCATGAAACATTAAGCTGGACAACTTTTTAAAGAAGGGACGGTTGTGAATGGTCATGTGTTTTTCGTTCAACCAGTACAAAATCGAAGAGAGAATGCAATACATTTTGATAAGAATATATATCAGTGATGAAAATTGATGTCTACCCAAAAGAAAATGTGAGATAAAAAATGAATTTTACACATGCCCGTTTCAATTTTAAGAGATTGTGGACATTAATTAAGGAATATAGTTTTAAATAAAAAAAATTAAATAGAAAACTACAAAAATATAAACTATAAAACATGTATTTCGTGGAGGGTATATTTGGGAATAATTTAAAATTATTTTTAAAATTTAAAAATATAAAAATAGATTTACAAATATTTTGAAATCCGGATACTTTTGTAGTAAGTTTCTAAATTTGAATATCCATTGCAATTACTCTTTTTTATTTACTTTTTTCTTCGTTTTGTTTATGCTTTTAAATGTTTTTTTTTTAAATCCTAAATTTTGTACATATGTTTTACTTATTATTTAATTTATTTTTAATTTTAATTTTTATATGTTTTTTTTATATTCTAAATTCTAATTCTGTCTAATATTGAATCAAATTAATTTAAATCAAATTAGTTAAATAATTAATAATAATATTGGCCGTAAACATGAGATTTCGAAAGATATAATAGAATCGAGATACGTGTAAATAAAGAATTTGTATTTGTATATTGATTTGAATATGTGCGAGTGTGGAGTACAATCTCTATTTGTTCCTCTGATTCTTTCTCTCTCATATAAAAGTATTTCGAGTGCTATAAAGCTTGTCTCGAGGTGGAATTTTTCTTGAGGGCTTCACATCTTGTTCTCAAGGTGTTGATGTTGAATCGATCTTTAACTTGTTGATCTTTGATCAGTCGTTGACTTGTTGATCCTCTATGATGATCGGTCTTTGACTTGTTGACCTTTGATCGTCATTGACTTGTTGATCTTCTATGTTGATTGGTCATTGACTTGTTGATCTTCTATGTTGATCGGTTTGTGACTTGTTGATCTTTGATCAATCGTTGACTTGTTGATTGATCTTTTTTTATGATTGGTCTTTGACTTGCTGATCTTCTATGATGATCAGTCTGTGACTTGTTTATATTTGATCGATCGTCGACTTGTTGATCTTCTATGATGATCAGTCTTTGACTTGTTGATCTTTGATCAGTCGTTGACTTGTTGATCTTTTATGTTGATCGGTCTCTAATTTGCTGATTTGTTTGATTGATCCACTTGAAGAACACGATGCGTGTTCTTCGTGTTTGTGTGGCCTGTTTATGGAATCATTTGACATTCAAAATGAAGTTGGACTTCAAGATGGCATTTGATCTTCAGAACAATGGAGAAATATCAACTTTTGTGATGTTCCTCTCAATTTCTAAATTCATGGACCTTCGAAGCACTTTTTGACTTCGAAATTATATTTGATCCATGAAAATTTGGGGAGGATTCAACTTTAGAGAATCCTCTCTAGAATTTCAGATCTTTGGTCACATGTTTGATCTTTCGAACTTTTGAGAAACCTCAACTTTGGCGAAGTCTCTCTAGAGTTCTCAAATTTTTGGACCCCTCAAAATGAATGGAAACTCTTCTATTTATAGAGCTCAAATGCACGTTGGGCCTAACCTCTTGGGTTTGGTCTTTTGGGTTTAAATTCCATGGTTTGGTTCACTAAACGAACTTGGTCTGGTTTTATTTTGATCCAAATTCAAGATAAACCAACTCTTGGCCCAATTTAATTTTGAGAAATATTGTCTCAAAATTTAATTTAAAATTTCCAATAAATTTGAGATAATGATGTGGCGACTTTTAATTGGCCGAAATTTCTCCGTCAACAAAGGCAATTTCAATTCAATAAATAAAAAAAGTTGTCCATATTTCATGTAAAAAAATGGTACATATTTCTAAAATTAAAAGTAACTAAATTTTAGGTTGAATTTTGCTTTGCCTTTATACTTTGAGTTTTTTTTATTTATGCATTTAAAAATGTTTAATTTTAATTTTTATATTTTTTAATAAAATTCAAAACTGATTCATATGATAAATTGAAATTAAATGAATTAACACCAAACCAAAAAAACCAATCACACCACCGACCCATTTGGTTGACACTCCCCTCTTAATCACTCTAAACAAGTTTTTTTCTTTCAGATCCTCCCTCCAAACAAGCACAACCCTGTGACATAACCAAATTAATATACTCTAAAGAAAAATGAAACTATAAATCAAGAGCCCGTTTGATAATCATTCTTTTTTTTTTTTTTGAAATTAAAAGTTATTCTTATTCAAATTTTCTATCATGTATTTTTATTTTACTTTTTTTTGGTTAAAAAAGTATGTGACTGGTAATGAAAGTTTTAAATCCGAAAATAACCTTTTGAGCTTTTTTTTTCATTGTTATGATTGTTTACATCAAATAAACTAGGGTCGCGACTACAATAGATTGAATATAACAATAATAATGAAGAGAAAGAAGAGAAAAGATGACACATTGATTTTACGTGGAAAACTCCTAAAACAATTAGGGTAAGAACCACGGGTAAGGATAGAAGAACTTTATGATAAAAATAGGAGATACAAACTTTCTCTCTTACAAAGTAACAACAAACTTTCTTATTAGGAGAAATTCTCTCTATTTTTATCCCACACCCCTCACTCACGTAGATGTGGGATGTCAGAGATTTTGGGATGATTTGCCAACAAATGTCGTCTCATGAACTTGGGCTCCAAATAAAATCTTATGGTCATAAATTGACCACATTTGCCTTGATAATCAAGCAAATCACATGGCCTCAATTTTGCCACAACTTCACTTTGGACAAAGTCATGTATGATCTTTGATATTTCTTCAACAATTTTAGACAAAGCGTGTTCTAGAATTTTCTTCACCATTCTTAAACCAATGACGTTCTAGAATTCTCTTCACCAATCTTAGACCAATGTTGTTCTAGAATTATTTTTATCAATTTTAGAACATATGTATATGATCTAGAACCTTTCTTGGTCATCTAAGATAAAGTTGAATGATGTAACATATTCCAATATTATTCAATATTCATATTTTGATTTGATTTTTAAAAACATATGTAAGATATAGATATACAAATTTAAAAAAAATGGTGAAATTGTTGCCGTTGACATACATTCAAAAACAAAAAACAATATTATGTACTATTTTAGAATATAATACTGCAACAAAAGGATACGGATTTAAACCTTCAACTTACTAGGTATTTTAATAATATGCTAATCACTTGAGTTATTGTAGTATTATATTTGTTTTTCAAATACTTTTAAGCCTATTTTGTGTTATTATAATTTACTTTGATTCTAATTGAATTAGATTAGCCAGAGAGCAATAGCTCACTAACATTCATATAAATCCATTGATTAAGAAGTTTTTGGTTTGAATTCGGCCTCATCCTCAATTTTTGTATTTAAAAAAAAAACTAAATTAGATTAAAAAAATTAGGGAAAGAAAACAAACATAACCGATTTGATTTGGTTGGAATGGATTTATTTATATAATAGTATATGGTATAAAAATGTTGAGGAGGGCCCAATAGGATTAGGGGGTTTTTGAATTTTACATTAAAAACAAGATTTTGCTGTGTTGTGTTTACATTAGAGTTTGATTTGATATATTTGTCCATGTTTCTTTATTTCCCCTCCCATTCTCATGCAGCTGGCCATGATGGATGATTGATAATTCAACCCAATATGTCCAATTCCATCCTCTTATATCCACCAATAATATATGTATATATTTCTAAAGAAAACTTCTTTAATCATAAAGGAATTTTTGTTAATCCACCAATCGAAACTAATATATAAATAAAAGATTTATATATTATCTATTCAAAAAGTATAACTAGACAGTGATATTTAAAGATCAATAAACTCAACTTGTTATTGTTTTAAACAAAAGATAAACTTCACTTAAAGCATAAAGGTTCGAACGAGTTTTTTTTTTATTTTATTATTATTATTATTATATTTATTTTTTATTTTAGAAATCAAATCGAAAAAGCTAAGGTAAGATGAAAGATATAATTCAACTTTTTTTATAACTTTTTTGTTGAATTGCAAATTGCAATACATAGCCCACATAAACATGGTAGAAGTAGGGGTGTACAAAAAAAAATTGATAACACGAGTAACTCGGACTACCCAATCCAAATCGTAAGGGTTGGATTGGGTTATAACTTTTTTGGGTTGAGTTGGATTATGATTTTATAGTTTTTGTTGGGTTGGGTTGGTTATTGGGTTGAGCTCGTTCAACCCAACTCAACCCGAACTTAAAATATATTTATATATATTATGGTAGATTTTTAGCATATTATATATATAGTATCATTATGTAAGATAAATTAATAAGTTAGATTTTTAACATATTTGTAAGTCTTCTAAAAAAAGATTATGCACTAATAAGATTGGTAATAAGTTCAATTATAGTATCATCAATCTTTTTTAACATATTTATGAACCTATGAACTAAACTTTAGAGAGAAAAATGAGAGTAACATAACCCGATGACCCAATCCAACCCAACCCTAAATTTTTTGGTTGAGTTGGGTTGGGTTGCGCTTATGCATAGGGTTCAACGGGTTAGTGAATTGACCAACCCGAAAAGTTAGATTGGTCCAAAAAATTCATTCAGTCCTACCCAACCTGGACCATTTACACCCCTAGTTAGAAGGTGTTTGAATGTGGAATTCTAAAGTGATTATTTTATGTGATTATAAATGATAGATTATTTTGAGTGATTAGAAATTTGACTTTTAATAATAACTTGTTTGGATGTTAGTTTTTGTAATAAGTAGACAATTATTAATTTGAATGTGGTTAGAAATAAATGGTTAAGAAAGAATGATTAGACGGAAATGTTTAGAAATGAGTTGTTAGAAATAAAATGTTATTTTGAGTGGTTAGAAATGAATAATTAAAAATGAATGATTATTTTGAGTGATTAAAAATTATTGATTATTTTTAATGTTTACGATATCTCATTTGAATGTTTTTTGAAGAAGAGTTGTAAAAGTTCATTTAGAATTTACCTTCAACAGCACATTCTACCTCTTGTATTATTTTTGCAGTATAATTTCTAAAATAATTCATCTATAGCACATAATTTTCTATTAGTGATAGAACTCACTTAAAATAAAATAAGTCCACCACTCATTAAATTCTATCACTGATAGAACATAATTTTTTATCAATGATAGAATTCATTACTAATAAAACCAACCAGTGATAGAACTTAATTTAAATTTTCTAATACAAATTTTGATTTTGCTATAGATAGAAATATTTTACCATTTTTTATTATACACTCAAAATTCCCTAACAAAAATTGGGTTTTCTTTGTATAGAAGGATTTGTTTTTACGTATATAATATTATGTTTAATGGTCAAGAAATTATATATTAAATGATTCTTTGCTTATAGTTAAACGACATACTTAGAGAATGTTTTGTGCATTAACTAAAAAATAGAGGTGGATCAATTTGAAAAAGTAAGATATTTTAAAGTGGTTGATTTCGCGTCACATCAAGTTGAAGAAAGAAAAAGACAAAATTGAAATCAATACAAATAGTATTTTGATTTGGAAATGTGTCTCGTGATATATTTTATATATTTTTATTCATATAAATATTACTATTCATTAAAACAATGGCAGAAATTCTAAGCAAATAATGCCTGCATCAAAGCAGAATATAGCTACAAAATATGTGTATATTAAAACCCCCCTTTTTTTTAATAGTATTATTTAACTCCAAAATGAAGATACCTTTCATTTTAATTCATTATATTTTCGATAAAACTTAAAATTTGTTCTTGTAATAGATTTCTATTTTATTTTTTTTTTTGAAAAAAGAGTCTTTTATTTAAACTCATATTTTCATTCTTTAATTAAATTATAGCTATTTTAGCTCAACATTAATCTAAAGAAAAATAATCGAATTCATGATTTTCAATTTTATATTAAATAATGTGAAGTTTCATCTCAAAACTAATTAATGATAAAAGAAATAACACATCTATCTTTATAAATGTTAAAATTAGGTCTCTCTACTCTTTTAATGTAGGATATCCAGCAACTTTTAAACATAGATTTATACAATTTAAGCTATTTCTGTTGTTGAAAATCAAATTATTATTGTTATTGAACAAGTTTTGATATAAATAATTTCAAATGTATATTGGTGGTTATATATTCCAGGAAGTTTGTGCCGAACGTTAAAGTATGAAATTTCAATTAATTTGAAATTGGTAACTTTTTAGTTATGTAAACCTATAATTCTAAATACTCGACATGTCAATCTCTAAAGGGATGATTAGATAAGAAAAGCATTGATATATTAAAATGCAAGAAGATAAAAATACAAACTTTGATTTATCGTGAAGATTTTACATTGAAAAGATAAAAATACATCACAATATTTTAAAGATTAATAAATTACTTCTTGAATACATACTTATAGGAATTATAATAAATTGAAACGTATCGATAACTTATATAACAAAAATCTAAATTATTGTGACATAATTGTATAAATCTGTCCGGTGTTGTTATCCCTGCACATGATGCTCATGGAAGAGAATGGACATATGATGATCCAAGCTAATCAAATGCCATTCATTTATTAAAATCAAAACTAAAATAAATATATAAATAAAAAAGAAAGACAAAAGAAATAATTCAAAAATCAATCAAAATCACTATTTTGTTTTTTTGTGGGGTCTTTGCAGTAGAGGAGATTTCAAGTCATGAGGTCTCTCTGTTGTTTGATGTGAGAGTTAGCTAAATAATATGGCATGGTTCACGGGCTTGGTCTTTTTAATTTATATGCCCAAAAAAGGGTGATTGTTTTGAAGTATAATTTAGGGGATTTTTCATATATAATAAATAAATATATAGCAATTTTTAGAAAAAAATCGTGTATAACAAAACAATTATGATGGACCTAATAAAAAACAAGAAATTACGAAATAACTTCTATGAATGCAATAAATAATCCTAGATCAATGCTATAAAAAGTTTCAATTATATATTACTTACAGTTTCAATTAGTATAATTTTCAATAAGTGACACACATAATCATCAATTTAGAAACTTTCATGGGCAAAATTGAAATAGGCAAAAAAAAAAAAATAATAATAATAAAACTCACCTACAATATAGATGAATTATTTCTAAGGAAATCATTAAAATATATATATATATATATATATATATATATATATATATATATTTCTAAGAAAATGATATAATTATAATGGATAACCAAAAAGTTGCCACTTAATGCAAATTACCTATAATTTATATACTTTTACGTAAAAAACAAAAAGAAGAAATTTTATACCATTGTGAAACAAATTTGAAATTTGTGGGTTTCATATTTGAGGTTTAACATTTATATATTTCGTCTAAAGTATATTTATTAAATTATTTGTCAGTTTTTTTTTACAAGATTAAATTATTTGTTAGTAATTAAAAAAAAATTGATGGATCAAAATGAAAATGAATAAACTATAAATTTAAGTTTGAAAATAGAAGTGAAGATACCTCAATTGACATACTAAATGTATTAAAAATTACGAATTGTAGTTCGAGTACTTCAATATTCTTTTATATCGTATAAAAAAAATTAACGATAAGTTTAGAATACAAGTGTAATTATGATAGATGGAAGGTTATGGTAAACGAAGAGTTACAATAAATTGTAAATTATTATAATCGGCATTTAAAGACATATTATTATAATATGAATTATGATCAACATTATACCTATATTATTAATAAAAATTATTAAATTTATTAATAAAATAAAAATTTATATAAATGATCACGTAGATTTAGATAACTAATAATTATAATAATTGTCAAGCCAAACATTGGCTAAGTTATTATAAGAAAGGATTATATTTTCTTTCTTTATATAAAAAAAAAAACCTTGGATCCCATCTTCACCATATTTGAGTCTTCATTAAATTTATTTTGTTTTTTTCTATGATTTTATTAACAATATTAGTTGTTTTAACGCAGATTAATGATCAGGGAATGTATATATTTATTAAAGGGGATTTTGCATGTATAACAAAAAAAGGCAAAATATTTTCATCTATAGCACAAAATCTAAAATAATTTCATTTGTAGCAGAAAATCCAAATTGACTTCTATCACTTGTTGAGTTCTATTAGTGATAGAATTCAATCAATGATAGACTCATTCTATCACTCCTTAAGTTTTCTATTAGTGATAGAAATCTAAATTGAGTTCTATCACTAGGTGAGTGATAGAAATAAATATGTTATAGATGAATTATTTTAAAAATTATGTTACAAATATAATACAAGAGGTAGAATGTGCTGGTGAAGGTAAATTCTCTTTATTAAACTTATGAAAAGGAAAGACTTTTGATAATATTTTGACTTTTTGTTTTCTTAAGCCGGTGAATTCAATTAAAATGGAAACCTCTATCATCCAATCTGGAGAAAGAAGAAAAATAAAAATTCAAAGAGAGGGAATAAATTATAAGGTGCAATAAAACAGATCAATCTAAGCTTTTTGTACTAGTATATAGAAAAAGACTTAAATAAATTAATTTAATTTAATTGATTTTATTTTTATTGGTAGACTTTGATTCTTTTTATTATTTGAGGGCTTACGAGCCAATTCAAAGACGCCTGAAAAGACAATCAACTTCTTTGAAGTCTTTGTTAAGTATTCTGAATTTGAAGACTAAACGTGAGACTTCTAAACATACACTTCTAAATGCTCTAGATTTTTTGAGTCTATAAAAGGTGTTTGGCTGCAGGTGAGGTGAGATGAGATGAGATGAGATGAGATGAGATGAGATGAGATATTGATAGTAGAAAATTTTGTTTGGGAGTGAGATGAGATGGCAGAAAAACCTTATTTGGGGTGCAGAGAGATGAGATGAGATGACATAAAAATCTTGTTTGGGGTGGAGGAAGAGGAGATGAAATGTTAAGATATGTTTTTTTTTTTTTAAATCTGTTCTTTTTTTTTTTAACAATAAAATTTTTCTTTTTTCTTTTTTTTTGATAATAATTATTACATGCAAGTAATAAAATATCCCTCAAATTTCGGAATTTATTGTTTTTTTTATTAGGTAGAATAGATCGCAATCTTTATGACTCATACAAGTCTTGAAATTTATAGTTGTTTTTTGTTATACAATCAAGACTCTCAAAATTATTTAAATTAGTTTATCCTTTCAAAAAAAAAATATATCCACTCTTATTATTATTTCAAAGTGCAACGCTGAATACAAGAGTATAAAATTTGAATCTCATTTTTTTAACAAATAAAATAAGTTTAATATTTTTAAGTTTATTGAAAATAAGTTCATACTTTTAAATCTATGGTAAACTACGAATAAAAATTCAATGTGTATAAATTATTTAAATTTAATTTTTATTTTAATAATAAATTGATATATTTATTGTTAATATTAAAAATAAGCACATAACTTTTAATTATTAATTTTTAAATATGATATTTATAATCTATCTCTAAACAATTGAAATTCTATAACTTTTTTTTGTTATTAAAGATGATTAAAAAATGAATAAAAATATGAAAATTTAACGTTATATGTTAAGAGATAATATATATCTATCTATTTTAATTTTTAAAATTCAAATATATTTAAATAAACATTTGATATAATAATAGTATAATTATTATAATGATATATTTATATATTAAAATAATAATATTATTATAAAAAAATATATATCAAACATAAAATAAGTAAATAAGTATATATATATATATATATATATAAATAAAAAGATGAAAAAATTTTAAATTTAAAAAAAAAAAGAAAAAAAGAGGAGAGAGAAGATGAGATGAGGTGAAGAACACCTCGGGCCAAACAAGGAGTTGGGCTTCAACACTTTACCTCATCTCACCTCCTCTTAAAACAAACACTCCCATAAATTTTAAATATTCAATTAGTGTCTTATTCAAATCAGGGAGCTGTCTATTTATGGAATTTTCATGAATTGTCTACTTGGGCTACATAAAACTTTGGGCTTTACCAGGCCTTGAGCCTTTAGACTTAGGGAAAACATATTAGGAAAATAGTAGTAAATGACTATTTTTTAAAAAATAATTAAGAAAATAACTACATTTTATAAGACTTTAAATGAGTGTCTAAATTAGAAATTTGTGAGGAGAGATAGTGAAAACATATCTATAATACCCACAATTTAATTTCTTTTTTAAAATATATTTATTAATTATAAAACCTAATTAATTATCCTTTTATCTAAGTCAAGATTGACATACTCAAATCTAGGAGATTATATCTCCATATAATGAACTATTATATTTATTTTCAATATCTTTCAAATTTTTATTAAATTTATTTAATATCTTTATCAAATTATTTTTTATTTAAACACAAGCATTAAATAAATTTCTAGGAATACATAGTTAACATTACTCATTGCATGCATGCATTTTATTTCTTCATTTTATTTATCTTATTAAACAAAACCACACAACTCAACAATATATGCTTGTTTATTTTTCTCATGACTCTGACTTAAATGGTATTCGCTCTAGACATCAATCTCTGTGGGATAGATAATTTACATACTTATTACTTGCTGCAATTCCCGCTGCGTGCGTAAGTGATTCCAAGTGCGCTTAGCGTAAGAATTAGTTACTGTTCAATATATTACTAGTGGAATCAACAATCCAACATCAAGACTTTATGGATTTCAATGTCGATTTCATTACACATGCCCTAATTGTCAATATTTTCATGCATGTAGAGTTAAAGGCCTAGGTTGAGACCCAAGATTGGGTATGGTCCTTACAACAACATTTTGAAAAAAACGGAGGGTATATACTAGCATGGATAAGAGATGTACAAGAATATTTCATTCTTTTTGGAAGAAAAAAACAATAGAAAATTTAATATTGTCTAAAAAAAGCCAACGTAATTATCTATTTGGATTTTCAAATTTTCAAATCAACATTGCTGGTGATCCACTGTTTTGTGAGCTCTCTTCAGTTTTTTGCGGATGAGTCGATTCTTTCTCTTCCCTACTTGGTTGATATAGAATCTCAGTGCTTGATGATGCAGACTCATTACTCACGAAGCTAATTGTTTGAGGATTCCCATCTTCGTTCTGGCTTTCATCATTAGGGCTTTGCATAGTGTCAATATTGGAACTTTCGTCTTCTTCTTCCACAACTATTTCATTGTTATTAGTTTCTTGAATAACTTGAGTGGCAAAGCTTGCTCAAGCTTCTTCCTGCTGCTGATATCGCATCCTTTATTCTCTGTCTATTTCTTTTGCACACCTTAGAGCTATGACCTCTTTATTTTGTTGGATCATGGCTAGCCTGAAATCTTCCCATGAGAGTTCTGTCCCATAGTCGAATTTATCTATTGTTGCTCCTTGAAGTACTTTAGCCCTTAAGAATGCATTGTCTGATCTTGTGTCTTCTCTGTTGGCTTCGCTTTCTCTGAGTGTTTTCTCCACAGATTGTTCATGCTCACATTTGGGCTCTTGAGGTGTTAGAATGATGCCATTCTCCTTCATCCATTATTGTCGTCTTAACCGCATCTCATCCTCCATATTTGTGTCCTTTGAAGGCTGCTCAAGATTGTACATAAGATTCCTAGGTTCATGATGCCTCAATTCCCATGTATGGTTCATGATGCTACGATTTCCTTGCAGATCGTGTTAATGCTGAAAGATGCTGCTATGATCTCCCCCAAACTGCAATTGATGTTCCCAGTTAGGATACGTTGAGTGTAAATTTTTTGCGTATGGCTCCTCTAAATAATCTAGTTGCTGATAGAAACGTGTTTGCGGAGGGGTGATATAGTTGTTCAAATGTTGATTCGCAAAGTGATTGTACGCCATCTTTTGTTATTTCCGCTTGCTGTAATATATAACGGGACTTCTTCCCTATTGGTTGATGCGCTTTGAATTTTGGTTCCCTTGAAATACAAATGTTCAACCTTTAATCAATAATAACTACGCACAAATCAATAATCTTAATCCTAAATAATCAAATCCTAGACAACAGTTCTAAAAACTTGGTGGGCGAATTCCTGATGCGAATACAACTAATTATAATGATTTCTAAGCTTAATATATTTCTAAGCTTAAAATTGCAGCAAGTAATAAGTGTTTTAATTTATCGTTCTCCACAAGGATTGTTGTCTAGAACTACTATCATCAACTTGAGAGTCATGCAAAAAATGAAATGCAAAATAATGATTGGTGAATATTGGGTTTTTTTCCGTTAAAAGATAAAATGTGAAATATGCAATATGAAATGCAGTTGAGCGTAAGTAAAGACTACAGATGTAGAAAATGTTAAACATGCATTAGTGACTATTAGATTTCTTACTTCCCTATTCTAATAAGTACTTCCGCACTAATTGATTTATGGCAAACCTAGTTCCACTGAGATTATTCATACTTTACTCAGGGTAATGGTAGCAATAGTAAGGTTATTCCTAACTTTTTTAACAATGTGAGAGACCTCGCATCAAACCTATCGTAGCATGCTAGATCTCCCAACAGTTCCATCTTTCGAGTTCACTAAAGGTTAGCACGCGTGAGTAGCTAGTCAACGCATCCATAGAATATGATTTTAGCAGTATAAAACCTAACATCCTACACAATTAACATGATTTCAACATACGAAGTTTTATCGCAGCTCTTATCTAATGCAACATATAAATGCATAATAGCAGATAATAGAAATCCATAAATTTCATTATAAAAGTTTAAGCATTCCTACAATATACTCCTAACTAAAAAAGACAAATAAACTAGGAATTGGTGCGGTTACAAAGATGTGTACACTCCTTATCATTGTCTCGTACGACATCACCGGTAGCTTTTTTTCGTGGATTGGCTTCTAGCCAACCGACTAGCTCACCAATTGCAGCCTCGTACTTTCTATATATAAAGATTATTTGCTGTGGCTAGCAAGTTTGGGTGAGCTGAAAAATCTTCATTAATACTGGAATCTTCTAATTGCTGTTGGAATTTCTTGATTGACACGATCTTAATTGCTTGATTGATTTCTTGTTTCTCTTCCTTGTTGGCATGATTCTTCGAAAGCTACTACCTTGTGAATGTGTTATGTTGCTTTTGTTTTTCACTGTTTGCATTGGTTTTTCCTTCCAACGTGAGAGTTCTACATTTCCTACATTGTAGCGAATTTTAGCACACTTTATTCAATATTTATGCTTTAATCGCGAAGCTGTGCTTTTTATGCTGATTAATGGGATGCATGCGACTTGTAATAGTTTTTATTCGCAATTGACTCATTATAACTCAACTATTTCTCTTGAACCTTAGAAAAATGCATAATAAAGTAGCCTCAAATATGCTTTATTTGAGAGCTATCATACGTATATCATCACATCATCTAGCATTCTAGCAATACATGCAATAAAAATAAGTCCAAAAGGCTTGAGTTATCAATATAAGTCCTTTACGAGGGCACTCGACCTCTCGCCCTAATGATTAGCTCACCGCACTAACCTGAACACTTAATGGAAGCCCCAAGTGTTCAGCTCTAGAATTTGTACGTGCACACTGCATGCTACTGCTGTAAGAACCCGACCCGAAATACGGTCCTAAACCTGGGTTCTCACTCAGCATGCAAGTTAAATATGATAACAAGCGGTTTAGTGCTCATATTTAAAACCTTTCAAAAACATATGAGAAGGGGGAACCCTTAAAACATAACCAACAATTTTCATTTAAGAAAAACCAACAAAGTAAAACAAGCCTGGCCAGTGTTTATAAAAACATACAATACAATTTAAACAACTTTTTAACAATGTTCCCCTAGGACTCCTGTCCATCTACATGCTGAATAAACAATGCAATAACAATAAATGACAGAGTGCCGGCAGCTCCCATGATCAATCAGCTCCCTCTGCTAGCCATCCTGGTGTTGTCCCAAGTTACCTGAAAGATAAATAAGGATGAGTATAAACATGCTCAGTAAGAATCCCCAACTGGGGTACAATACGATACATCAGTCATCTAGCACCCTAGCATACATGCAAACAGCCATCAACACAGATCATAGCTCAACGAGCTTACAAGGCAAGATCTGGAGTCCTCGGAAGTCTCCTACTTCAGGCCTAATGATTGGTTCTCCTAACCAATCCCGGGACATCTCTGAGGTCTCTTTCACTCGGGGGATTGATCAGCTCAAAAACTGATCCCAAGGATGTCATCAAGGGCCTCTTTACCCTTGCTAATAATCTGGACTTACGGGAGAGTAACCCGAAGTCTGGCTCTAAACTGGAAGGAATGGTGTACTTACGACATTAGCCCGGGGGAGCTCTCCGAACCGGCAACTAACGCGTGTGCGCGCACACCGCATGGTGCTGCAACCAGCGTAAATGTGGGGGCCTAAGGACAAACTACGCTGGCTAGGTATGCATGCCTAAGACTCGGAAGCGGTGTCACTGATCACAATAGCACGAGGCCCTCAGCGCTCATCTGTGCAGCATCAACCACCGACCTGAAGCTAAGAACCGGCCAGGGCAGGCTTACACCGATGGCAGGGTTCCGCTCTAGCAGGCTACAAACTAGGCTTACGCCGATGTGGGTAGCTAAATCCACATCAGCGGCCGGGGGGGAAAGCAATGTACGTTATGCTTCGCGCGCTTTACTCCCGACCAGTGGGGACAAACTACGTTATGTTCGCTCTCAGCCTCTGGATGATGACAAACCCTACAACTCTAGCTAAGAGTATAGAGAAAAAATGATTCATGGCTAGCAAACAATAACCGACATCAAACACGCTTACCTAGCATGATACTACGAACTTAAATCAGGAATCATAAGCATGCTGGAAGAACAAACCTAGCATGGCACTAACATGTACAATCGGGCAAACATGCTAGCAAGAGATCAATCAAAGCTGCCCTATCACAATCATGCTCATAACAGTAAACAAGCATACAAGGCACAATCATGATATATCGCAGGGTCCACACAACCACGGTAAGAAATCCTTACCTAGAACTAGCAGAAAATAATTATCAGAAATCACCCAACGAACCTCAAGCTTCTAAGAAACCCGAACAACCTAAACATTTAATTAAAACACCCAAATCAAATCAATAATCAGCAGCCAACAAAACAGGGCCCAACGAAGAAAAGACTCGGGAAATACCATCTGAGAAGCCACAAGGCTCAGGCCAACCAACACAGCTGGGCAGGCTGGGCGCAGAAAAGGGTTGGCTGGGCGCAGGGCTGGGCGCTGGGGCGCGGGCACGAGCTCAGCTGGGCGAAGACACTCGGCGCGACTCGGCACAGAGAATGGCGCGCGGGCGCGAGCTCGGCGAGCTACAGGGACACGTGCGGGGCAACGCGACGCGACGGGCTACAGGACGCGCGACTCGGCACGGCGAGCTACAGGGGCGCTCGATCTGGTGCGGGGACGGCCTGGGCGAGGGCTGGGCGACGTGACACTGTGCGGCCAGGGCTCGGGCGATGCGATGGGCGAGGCGACTCGGCACAGTGCGGGCGGCCTGGGGGCTGGGCGACGCGAGCTGAGCGGCTAGGGGCTCGGGCTGGCGACCTGGGGCTCGGGCTGGGCGACCTAGACTAGCTGGGCTGCTAGGGCTCGGGCTGGGGTTGGGCGAGCTGGGGGCTGGGGCTCGGGCTGTGGGGCTCGGGAGAGAGAGAGAGAGAGAGAGAGAGAGAGAGAGAGAGAGAGAGAGAGAGAGAGAGAGAGAGAGAAAAGGGAAAAATGGGAAAAAAGGGAAAAATGGGGATTTGTTTTCTTTTCTTTTTCTTTTTTTATATTATTTTTCCATCCTTATCCACTTTTAAAATAAGCCTTAAAATCCTTTAAATCCCATTTCCCGACTTCCTCCTTCGAGACCCGACTGAAGAAACCTTTTCCAATAAATAAAACTCACTTAAATCCAACTCCCAAATCAATACTATGGGCCCGGGCTCGAATCCCAAGGGATGCACTCAACCAACCATAACTTTGCCAAAACCCAAATCACAACCGAACTTCCAAACGAATAGCTCAAACATCTCGGGACTCGCAACCAACAACAAACAAGCCTCGACAAAGGCAGAAGCTGCCTCGGGATCCTGAAAATCTACAAATCCTGCCCGGGGAGCCAAAAGACCAAAATACCCCCAAGGGTCAAAACAGCTCTAACGGCCCAACCGAACAACCGAATCTGAACCGGAAGCACCTCGAGAACCAGAATAGAAAACTGGGCAGTTACAATACTCCCTCCTTATAAGAATTTCGTCCTCGAAAGTCCTAAAACGAAACAGCTCTAGGAAATCTCCACTAATTCCTAGCCAACTGAACTTCACGGCTAAGACAACACTAGCCCTTCTTCGAAAACCAAACCCTCTTGGGTTCTCAAAGGCTCAAAGCCCCAATGCTATCCAGTCTGCCACAGACTATCTCAACATCGAGACGAGGAACACAAAAATGCACTGCTGCAAAAGACGGGGCAAAGCTAACCGAAAGGCCACTGCTCCGATCCGCTCAAGGATCTCAAAAGGCCCTACTAACCTGGGGCTCAATTTAAACCCTGCTAACCCAACACGGAACACCTCTCTACGGTGTTACTCTCAGCAAACTCGCGGACTGGTCACAAGCTCCAATACTCTACGCCACGCACTGGCATAACTTCTCTGAATGCTCACAACTATTAACAAACAGCCTCAACTTTACACCATGCTGACCATACAACTGAACCTCTCAGGTTTCAGAAACTAAACGGCCTACTCTTACTTCACATGAGGCCAGCGAACCACAAGGCTTGCCTACAGCCTTAACGAATACAATCGAACCACCAACTGGCGATTAATCCTAAAGGCAAACTTTTCCAACTAACACGCGCTTACAACACTTAAGCAACCATCTTAAAAGAAATCAACGCGCCAAAGACAAGGGCAAAAATCCTGGTTCACCAGACGGCTAACACTACTCGCACCAGCTGAAACTTCAGCTACGGCCAAACCATCACGCAGCCACTAGCAACACAACACCTTGAGGATAGCAACTCAAGGGTTTAACCAACCAAAGCCACGGCACCTCTGTGCCAACTCACTCAACTGTGGCTCAGCTAAACGCCAACTGCGAAAGCACAACAACTAGGAACAAATGTAACGGCCCGAAAATTTCATCCCGGTCTTCCCGGGAGGCCTAGGGGCATTTTGGTAATTCTGGGTCGGGCCGACAGGGCCGGTTTTGTATTTGTTAATTTCTGGAAAAATTATGAGTCGATCTGAATGGGATCGGGAATTTTGGTGAAGGCATTTGGGCTTGGAAGAATGTGGAAATAAATAAGGAATTAAATAGCACGTCGAGTAAGATTCGAGCCAAGGTCGCGTAGGAAGCTAGGCAAGCGTTGCTGCCAATCGAGCCACTGAGCGCTCTTGTGCTTCTAAACGCGCCAGCATCTATATAAGCTTGTTCGGCTGAGTTTTGGTTTAAAAGGAAAAATTCCGCCCGAGCTTCCTTCTTCATTTCTTCTCTTCTCCTTCGCGATCCTTCCCTTCGACTGACCAGGGCGTCTTCGCGTTTTGCTCCCTCGCCGACTCCAAATTCGCCGGAGCTCTCTCGCCGTTCGTTCCTCCGGTAAGCTTTCCTTTTCTTCTTCTTCTTCTTCTTCTTTTTTTTCTCCCCCAATTCCGTCACCCCTGTTCTGTGCAGCTAGCCGAGATGGATTCGTCCGTGTAGAAGCTCCATTATCGCCGGAATCGTGCCATCTCGCCGAGATCGTCGCTCCCCTACTTTTGGGCTTCGTTTTCCGGCCGAGTCGAGGTGATTTGAGGTATGGGTTTTGTGCAGCTAGTGTAGGGGAGTTCGCCATCAAAGAATCGCTCGTCGAATCCTCTCGGATCGCTCGAATTCGTTTCCTCTTCATCGCCCCTGTTTTCGTGCTTTGTCGCTGCGCAGCCCGCCGTGTCACGCCGCGCCCGAGCGCCCCTGTGTCACCAGCTCCTTTCTGCGTCACAAGCGTTCGCCGCCAGCGCCAGGCCGAGCCTCGCCTCGCGCGCCACGCCATGTCGCCATACGCCCACGCGCCCAACCTCGCGCCCCAACGCACCCATTTATGCGCCCCAGCCAGCCCCGTTGCTGCCCCGTTCGTGCAATCGGCTCGTTCGTGCGTTCGTTGCGCCTCGTGAGTTGCTCTCCAGCTGAGCCTCGTTTATTTTATTATATTTAGGCCTATTGTGTGATTTTTGTTGTGATTGATAGGTTCTCGGTAGCTAGTTCAGGTTCGTTCGCCATTTAGGTTTTCGTGTCAAATCGTCCCCGACCAAGGTAAGGATTTCTTACCGGAGTTGTGTGGACCCTGCGATATATTATGCGATTGTTGATTGACTGCTTGTTTGTGTTTATTGACATGTGTAGCTAGGTATTCTATTCTGAATTCCCGATTAGCATGATTTTCCTGATTTAATTCTCATGTTAATCCATGCTAGGTTGTTCCTTTCTAGCATGCTCGTATCTGCTCCTTGCTTCGTAGTATCATGCTAGGCTCGTTGTATTCTTATTGAGCACGTATTGCATTTTATGGATTTGTTTGCTTTGATTGCTAGGCGGAGTTAGAGTTGCGGTGTAGATAGCATCATCCGGCCCGATGCATAAAGTACCTTGCATCCATGGCGGGGGCGTCGAGCAAGTCATTACTGTCCCCTGGACCCCGTGAGGGATTAGCTAACCCAAGCGGTAGGCCCCGCAATCTAGGGTGAGGGTGGCGATCGTTAAATGCCCCAACTGTCGGGATGATGACTTGGCATTGCCCCGTCCCGGCGATCGGCACGCCGCCCTCGGCGTGTTCGGCCGTAGCCCCCGATTGCCACTGTTAAGGCAAGGACGGCTTCTGGTGTAAGCCTACCACGACCGTTCCTTGGCCCCAAAGTGTGGTTCAGTGACATAGTTTACGTGTCCAGTGTCTCACACCCCTATGTCGGTGACACCGATCCAAAGATTTAGTTAGGCGTGGTGGTCGGACATGGGCGCTTGCCTCTAGACCCGGCACCCCATGGTGCGCAGTAGCACGCGGCGGCATGCTTACGCTCATTACAAATACACGCCGACGGAGAGCTCCTCGGGATCTTGAGCGATGTACCTTTTCGTCGACGATGAGACAGCCGAGGCCGGGACTTGTTTCTCGTATAGGCGACTTATATATTGGACTGTGTGGTGATATTATTCCGGACTAAGACCTTAAATTGGCATTCGAGGCCCAAGTGTGGGCTAAGCTATGTGCTCTATTCTCGTGTTTATATTCATAGCTTGCATACGCTCATCGAGATGACCATGTATATCGTATTGTACCCGGTTGGGGATTCTTCTCGAGCAATTCGTTGCTCACCCTTGTCTTGTGGTTTTTCCACAGGTAACCAAGATGCGAGACAGGATGGTGAAGGAGGAGCCGTGATCATGGGGCCCAGATCTTCCAACTCCGATTTTTGTATTATGACTCTTTATGTTTTGTTTCCCACTGAATGCATGTAGCAAGACACACGAGCCCTAGGATGTTTTGTAAATGTTTTGTGGATTCCAGCATTTTGTATCCGAACAGTTTTTGAATGGTTTTTAGTAAATCTCGATCGAGTAAACTTTGGAAATGTATTTATCTTGGAACAGGTGCTTGGAAACAGGGACAGGTTCCAGGGAAATTGTCTAGTTTTTAAAGGGGTTATTTTGAATGTTTTTGTTTTAATTGGAATCCGAAATCATGTCTGTTTAATGTCTTTTACTTTGAATGCATGCATTGGGGTAAGGGCCCATTTAGTGCCCCATTCGGGTCGGTCCCTTACAACAAAGCCCGAGAAGGGCTTGCTCAGCAGAAACTCAAACCAAGCTCATAACGAGCAAAGCTCGCCTCCAAGCTACCACTCAACGCTTAAGTCCAACTGGCTACTCAAAGGACTTCCTCCTTTTAGCTTAGGCCTAACGCATCTTCCAACCAGAAGATTCACTCCCAAAACATCGCAAGAAACACGAACTGACAAGGCTACCTCCAAAGATATTACTCGAGGCTGGCATCCATGGTGCAACTCAACCACCACAGAGACTAGGGGTTCTTCAAACCCCAAAGAACCAACAACTTTCCAGCAAAAGCTCAACTCTTAAACTGGCTGGCCTCCGCCCTTGCGGGGACAAACAACGTTTCGCTTGCTAACAACACCATGCAGGGATCCTCTCGCTGGGCTAGCCGCTGCGCTACTCTGATCCACTACACAACTCAGGAGCTAAGCTGACTACTCCTCAACGGGAACGATTTCCCAGCAAGCGAACTTCTGAAGGGCAGCGAACTTCACACATGCTCGCTGACTAGCTCAAACCCAAGGGCAACAACAAACAACTCTCTTGGAAGCAACACCCAAGGGAAAACTCAACTGATTGGACCACCAACCCAGAACTATCAGAACTTACTCAACCGCCGAGGGAGGGGTCAACTCCCAAAACTTCCTGACTAGGAACAAGTCCTCAGGGCAACGCCCTCTTGCTCGAACCGAGCTAGCTCTTGAAACAACAAGAGAACCAAATCTTGGTCGACACCAAGCACCAACTAGCCACCACACTGGAACCAATCCAGACTCTACTCTAAACAAACACTAGCTTGCTAGTCTACCAAGTCTGCCAGCAACTCACCCGAGGAACACTACCTGGGTCTGACTGAGCTCTGGAGAGGCTTTCCACAACCTAGGGTTCTCTGATCACCCTCCGACACACACGGTCGTCAAACGATCTAACAGACAACCGGCTACACGAGCACAACCCTCTCCAGCATCTCAACTACGCTGGCCAACTCGAACTTCTTGAAAACCAAGAGGACCGGAGACGCTACAGAATGCGTCAACCTCCTACTCAACATCGACCACAACATACCTTCTGCCCAAGGTAAGGATCCGAACAACTCTTTTAGCCATAACGATCAGAAACTGCGCGGCTTTGCTACCACCGCTCTTGTTCAGTTCCAACTTAACTCTAACTAGGTTAAGGTCCAACTAGCAAAACTTGCTTAAACAACAACCCGGCTACGAGCACGGTATCCTTACAACCAAAGCTAGGGCACTTGCCAAGAACTAAAACCTTGACACCTCAAAGACTGAGCACTGGTTCCTAAACACGAACCTCTCGTGGATCCCAAAACATACACCACGGAACGAGCTACACAATAGTACACCGGGGTGTACAGCTCCAACTTGATTCCTTAAGATCCAATGCCAACAAGGACTCTCACACAGGGCAACTTTTGCCTCCAACAGAGCCACTACTAACAAGGGAGCAACAAGAGTTCAAACCCTCTCGGGGCCAACTCACCACGAAAAGCCACATTGGCCAACTCACTCTTACAAGAGTGTATCCACACCAAGCTAACATACCTCAAACCAATGTGCCCACTAAACGTGCTCCGATCAACCATCCAACTCATGGCTCTAACACTGGATCAACCACGCATCCTCGATGCCAAGACTACCCATACTAGGGTAACTCAAAGGGTAGCCGATTCATACTACCATCAATCTGGCTCACAAGCTCACAACACAGGCGCGAGAACTCGAACGCGCTAGCTCTTAACAGCCTACAACATCCTTTGTACCCAACTCTCGGTGACCCTGAAATGCTCCTACTTTCCCTTGAATGACCTCATACTTGTAGTTCTCTGACTACCACCGAGCTAGATCTCTTATGCAACCCAAATAGGTGCAACCTCAGGAAATGGGTACGAGACTAGTGGGGATGCTAAACTCCAGGCGGCCATGGAACCACCTGCACAAAAGTGCCAACTGGCCTGAATCTAGGCCTCCTCTCAAAGCTTGGTGCCAACAGGCACTACATCCTTTACAACACAAATCAGCCCTATACGAGCTTTATGCCCCTCTGAGGGTAGGGAAGGTCACACTCCAAGTGACGGGGCAATGGCACTCAGCACAAGAGTCCCAATACTCGAGCAGCCTAATCTCTGGCATCTCGCCTAACAGACGTGCCACGACCTACTCCTGTATCCCACTCGATGCTCAACAATAGCTCAGGCCAACTTCTACATCCCACTCGATGCTCAACAAAAGCTCAGGCCAACTCTTGCATCCCACTCGATGCTCAATAAAAGCTCAGGCCAACTCTTGCATCCCACTCGATGCTCAACAGAAGCTCAGAACAACTCCTCGGGTGGCAACAACTTGTTCCACATTTGGAACATGCAAAAAAAGAGTGTTCCACTCTACTAGCCCGCTGAAATCCACAAACGGATTAAGCCCTGACAAGAAAACTCCACACTACACCCTGGCTACGAGGGTACTAAGAGAACCCAGGTCAGTAAACGACAAAGAGGCTTGCAAGGGGGCAAAGATGTCTCTACATCTTCCTCAAGCCACTAACACGGCAACTTGCCAATCGATCGGGCGACTGGTAGAGACTCTGCTAGTCCACCTCTCTCAAGGGACTTCCACCACCAATCTCTGCACCAAATAAAGACAGAACAGCACACCTCGCCTCTGAACAGCAGGACATCCCAACACACGGATGCTAAACTCAATCCTGGCCAACCGCTTTGCTACTAGCAGTAGGACTTTCTAAAACATCAAGCTCTACAGGCTTCCACTTTCCAAACTGGGCGGCTTCATCAACGCCAACAAACTCATCTGCATAAACCTGCTATTCATGCCTTCCCGGGAATCTCTAGGGCTACAAGAGCTCTACCGGGGGTGTCTCTGAAAAACCTGTCATCACCGGGCTATCTGTGCCCGGACTCCTCACTCTGCGCTACAATCTGCGCTGGTCTCTCCGCTCTCTGATAGCTAAAGACCTGCCATCAAATCTCTCATGGCTGGAGCACACTCTGCTCAAGGAGTCTCACTCTGAGGCGTGCTAGCCTCTACCCCCTCCTCTAGGCAACTCAACTGCCAGGGCCAAAACTGGCCTACGGGTCTAAACGACCCTGGACGCGGCCTCAACATCAACACGATCAGTCCAACTCCTCGGTCGGACATGCCAAGCGTCCCTGCTCCTCCACCCTCTCACTAGGGGAAAACCAACAACTGGGCCACAAGTGGCCTACGAGAGTCTAAACTTTGCCTCCCTCTGGAACGATGTCCCAGGGGCATCCGAATCTATCTGGATACCTCAAGAAGCTGCTATCAACTGCTCACACTGCGGAAAGTTGGCATGATGGCGCTCTAAGCCCAAACCAACAACGAGTCAGAACTTGCTCGTCTCCACTCCACAACACTACACAAGGCATAAAAGCTAGATGAAAAGTATTGTAAATTCTTAACCTTTAGCTTAATGAACTCAGACAAACCTGACGGCCGTGAAGTGCTGATGATCATGGGAACAACAACCTACAAAGCAGGTTAGTCTACAAAATCTATGACTCTGTGCTCTGATACCAACTGTAAGAACCCGACCCGAAATACGGTCCTAAACCTGGGTTCTCACTCAGCATGCAAGTTAAATATGATAACAAGCGGTTTAGTGCTCATATTTAAAACCTTTCAAAAACATATGAGAAGGGGGAACCCTTGAAACATAACCAACAATATTCATTAAAGCAAAACCAACAAAGTAAAACAAGCCTGGCCAGTGTTTATAAAAACATACAATACAATTTAAACAACTTTTTAACAATGTTCCCCTAGGACTCCTGCCCATCTACATGCTGAATAAACAATGCAATAACAATAAATGACAGAGTGTCGGAAGCTCCCATGATCAATCAGCTCCCTCTGCTAGCCATCCTGGTGTTGTCCCAAGTTACCTGAAAGATAAATAAGCGTGAGTATAAACATACTCAGTAAGAATCCCCAACCGGGGTACAATACGATACATCAGTCATCTAGCACCCTAGCATACATGCAAACAGCCATCAACACAGATCATATGTGACGAACCCGACCCAAAACATGGTCCTAAACCGGGGTTCTCACTCAGCATGCACGTTAAATATGATAACAAGCGGTTTAGTGCTCATATTTAAAAACCTTTCAAAACATATGAGAAGGGGGAACCCTTAAAACATAAACAACAGTTTTCATTTAAACATACCAACAGTAGTAAAACATCCTGGCCAGTATTTATAAAAATATACAATACAATTTAAACAAAGTTTTAAACAATGTTCCCCTAGGACTCCTGTCCATCTACATGCTGAATAACAATGCAATAATAAATGACAGAGTGCGGGCGGCTCCCCATGATCAATCAGCTCCCTCCGCTAGCCATCCTGGTGTTGTCCCAAGCTACCTGAAAGATAAATAAGGGTGAGTATAAACATACTCAGTAAGAATCCCCAACCGGGGTACAATACGATACATCAGTCATCTAGCACCTCAACATGCAACCAAACAGCTATCAACACAGATCATAGCTCAACGAGCTCATAAAATAGATCTGGAGCCATCGGAAGTCTCTTTGTTCCGGCCTAACTGGGATTGGATACACTGACCAATCCTGGGACATCACCGAGGTATCTGTCACTCGGGGGGAATACACTGATCCCTACAATGTCCTCAAGGGCCTCCTTAACCTTGCACTAAACTGGACTTACGGGAGAGTACCCGAAGTCAGGCTCTAACGGAAAGAATGGTGTACTCACGACATTAGCCCGGGGGAGCTCTCCAAACAGGCAACTAACGTGTGTGAGCGCACACCGCATGCTCTCTGCAACCGGCGTAAATGCGGGGGCCTAAGGGCAAACTACGCGGGCCAGGTACACATGCCTATGACTCGGAAGCGGTGTCACGATCGATCACGATGGCGCGAGGCCCTCGCGCTCATGCATGCGACCTAATCCACCGACACGAAGCTAAGAACCGCCAAGGTAGGCTTACACCGTTGGCAGGGTTCCGCTCTAGCAGGCTACAAACTAGGCTATTGCCGAAGTGGGTAGCTAAGTCCACAACCGGCGGGTCGAGGGGGGGGGTAGCAAGATACGTTATGCTGCGCACACTTTACTCCCGACCTGAGCTAAATCCACCTTGGCGACCGGGGCGGAAGCAAGATATGTTATGCTGCGCACACTTTACTCCCGATCAGTGGGGACAAAGTACGTTATGTCCGCTCAGCCTCTGGATGATGACAAACCCTACAACTCTATCTAAGAGTACAAAGTAAATTCAATGATTCTTGGCTAGCAAGCAATGACCGACATAAATCACATTACCTAACATTATACTACAACTTAAGCAGGAATCATAAGCATGCTGGCAAAACCAACCTGGCATGGCACTAACATGTAAAATCCGGCAAACATGCTAGCAAGAAATCAATCAACTGCTCTATCTCTAACATACTCATAACAGTAAACAAGCATACAAGGCACAATCGAGATAATATCGCAGGGTCCACAAAACCACGGTAAGAAATCCTTACCTGAGACAAGCAGAAAAACAATAACAAATCATAATAAATCAACGAGCGATCCTTGAGCCTCTAATCGATCCCGAACAGCCTGAACATTCAAATAAAACACCCAAAATCAAATACATAAAACAGCCAAATAAATACAATAACCAGCAGCCAACAAATCCAGGCCCAACGAAGAAAAGACTCGGGAAATTCCATCCGAGAAGCCACAAGGCTCGAGCCATGCCAACACAAAACAAGCGGTATCGCCGGAAGTTTTTTGGTCAATGGCTGGCGCAGATTTCTTGCGCAGGGCGCTGCTGGGGCGCAGACGCATGGGCGCTGGGGCGCAGAGTCGCGCGGCTTGTCTTGGCGGCGAGGGAGAGCAAGCAGCAGCGGCGGCGCGGCGCGCGCGTTGTTCCGGAACAGGGGACGGCGCGCGGGCGCGAGCTCGGCAAGCACAGGGACACGCTCGGGCGCGAGCGACACGAACTACAGGACACTCGGGCTGGCACGCCACGACACGACACGGGGCTGGGCGACGCGGACCAGAGCGAGCTGGCTCGGGGACGGCCTGGGCGACGTTGGGGTAGGGGCAAGCAAGGCACAAGGCAGGGGCGAGCAAGGCTGGGCTCGGCGCGACCTGGCGAGCTGGGCGCTAGGGTTAGGCGACCAGGGGCGAGCTCGGGTGGCCAGGGGGCTCGGGTTGGAGGAGAGAGAAAGGGAAAAATGGGGGAAAAATGGTATTTTTTTTTTCTTTTTCTCTTTTATTAATTTTCCATCCTTATCCAAATAAATCCAATTTTCCAAAAATCCTTAAAATCCTTAAATCTCATTTCCCGGCTTCCTCCTTCGAGACCCGACTGAAGCAACCTTTTCCAATCAATAAATCTCACTTAAATCAACCTCCCAAATCAACACTGAGGGCCCGGCTCGAATCCTGAAGGAAACACCCAAACAACCATCACTTTGCCCAAAACCCAAATCACAACCGAACTCCCAAACGAATAGCCCAAACATCTCGGGACTCGCAGCCACCAACAAACAAGCCTCAACAAAGGCAGGAGCTGCCTCGAAGCCCTAAAAATCCACAAATCCTGCCCAAAGAGCAAAAAGACCAAAATACCCCTAAGGGTCAAAACAGCTCTAACGGCCCAACCGAACCACTGAATCTGAACCGGAAGCTCCTCGAGAACCGGGATAGAAACCTGGGCCGTTACAATACTCCCTCCTTATAAGACTTTCGTCCTCGAAAGTCCTAAGACGAAATGGCTCTAGGAATACTCCACTGATTCCTAGCCAACTGACTTCTCGGCTAAGACAACACCAACCTTCTTCGAGAACCAAACCCTCTTGGGTTCTCAAAGGCTCAAAGCCACAAAGCTATCCAGTCTGCCATAACTATCTCAACAAAGACTGAGCATGCAAAAAGCACTACTGCCAAAGACGGGGCAAGGCTAACCGAATGGCCACTGCTCCGATCCGCTCAAGGATCTCTAAAGCCCTACAAACCTGGGGCTCAAACAAACCCTCTGCTAATCCAACACGGAACACCTCTCTACGGTGTTACTCCCAGCAAACTAGCAGACTGGGCACAAGCTCCAAAACTCAACGCCACGCACTGGCATAACTTCTCTAAATGCCCACAGCTGTTAACAAACAGCCTCAACTCTACACCATGCTGGCCAAACAATTTGAACCTCTCGAGTTCCGTAAACTAAGCGACCTACTCTTGCTTCACAAGAGACCGTAACCACAAAAGCTTGCCTAAAGCCTTAACGAAAAACAATCGAACCACCAACTGGCGATTGATCCAAAAGGCAAACTTTTCCAACAAGCACGTGCTGAAACTTCAGCTACGGCCAACCCTAAATGGCCAAAACCAGGCATAGGCTCCACTCGGCCTAGCCAACAAATTGGAGCCTCTCAACGGCCGAAAGCAAACTTTTCCATGCAAATCTACTAGCAACTGGCCAAAAAGAATATTGCTAGGCAAGGAAACAACCAACGTTCCTCTCATGGAAAACCTCGGGCTGCAATGACCAAACCATCACGCAGCTACTAGCAACACAACAGCTTAAGGAGAACAGCCCAAAGGCTAACCAACCAAAGCCACGGCACCACTGTGCCAACTCACTCAACTGAGGCTCTGCTAACGCCAACTGCGAAAGCACAACAACAACAGGAACAAAGCCCGATAAAGGCTTGCTCAGCAGAAACTCAACTCAAGCTCATCGCGAGCAAAGCTCGCCTCCAAGCTACCACTCAACTCTTAAGTCCAACAGGCTACTCAAAGGACTTCCTCCTTTTAGCCAAGGCCTAACTCATCTTGCGACTAGAAACTCCACACTCGAAACATTGCAAGGAATACAAACTGACGAGGCTATCTCCAAAGATAAATCTCGAGGCTGGCATCCATGGTGCAACTCAACCACCAAGGAAACTAGGGGTTCCTCAAACCCCAAAGAACCAACAACTTCTAGCAAAAGCTCAACTCTTAAACTGGCTGGCCTCCGCCCCTGCGGGGACAAACAACTTTCGCTTGCTAACAACACCATGCAGGGACCCTCTCGCTGGGCTAACCACTGCGCTACTCTGATCAACTACACAACTTAGGAGCTAAGCTGACTCCTCCTCAACCGGGAAGGATTCCCCAGCAAGCGAACTTCTGAAGGGCAGCGAACATCACACATGCTCGCTGACTAGCTCAACCTAGGGGCAACAACAACCAACTCTCTTGGAAGCAACACCCAAGGGGAAACCTCAACCGATTGGACCACCAACCAGAACTAGCAAAACTTACTCAACTACTGAGGGAGGGGTTAGCTCCCAAAACCTCCTGACTAAAAACAAGTCCTCAGGGCAACGCCCTCTTGCTCGAACCGAGCTAGCTCTTGAAACAACAAGAGAACCAAATCTTGGTCAACACCAAGAACCAACTAGCCTCCAAACCGGAACCAATCCGGACTCTGCTCCAAACAAGCACTAGCTTGCTAGACTGCCAAATCTGTAAGCAACTCACCCAAGGAACACTGTCTGGGTCTCACTGAGCTCTGGAGAGGCTCTCCACAACCTAGGGATCCTCCGATCACCCTCTGACACACTCGGTCGTCAAACGAATCTAACAGACAACCGGCTACAAGGGCACAACCCTATCTAGCATCTCAACTACGCTGGCCAACTCCAACTTGAAAACCAAGAGGACCGGACACGCAACAGAATGCGTCATCCTTCTACTCAAGCATCAATCTCAACATACCTTCTGCCCAAGGTAAGGATCCGAACAGCTCTCTTAGCCATGACGATCAGAAACTACTTGGCTTTGCTACCACCGCTCTTATTCAGTTCCAACTGAACTCTGACCAGGCTAAGGACCAACAAGCAAAACTTGCTTAAACAACAACCCGGCAACGAGCACGGCATCCTTACAACCAAAGCTCGGGCACTTGCCAAGAACCAAACCTTGACAACTCAAAGATTGAGCACTGGCTCCTCAACACGAACCCTTCGTGGTTCTCCAAACATAAACCACAGAACGAGCTACACAAAAGTACACCGAGGTGTACAGCTCCAACTTGAACCAATGCCAACAAGGGCTCTCACACAGGGCAACTTTTGCCTCCAACAGAGCCACTACTAACCAAGGAGCAACAAGAGTTCAAACCCTCTCGGGGCCAACTCACCACGAAAAGCCACATTGGCCAACTCACTCTTACAAGAGCAAATCCACACCAAGCTGACAAACCTCAAGCCAATGTGCTCACTAAACGCGCTCCGATCAGCCATCCAACTCATGGCACTAACACTGGATCAACCACGCATCCATCGATGCCAACACTACCCATACTAGGGTAACTCAAAGGGTAGCCGAATCATGCTACCACCAAGCTGGCTCACAAGCTCACAACACAGGCGCGAGAACTCGAACGTGCTAGCTCTTAACAGCCTACAGCATCCTTTGGTACCCAACTCTCGATGATCCCGAAAAGCTCCTACTTTCCCTCGAAAACCTCATACTTGTAGTCCTCTGACTACCACCAAGCTAGATCTCTTATGCAACCAAACAGGGGCAACCTCAGGAAATGGGTACAAGACTAACGGGGATGCTATACTCTGGGCGGCCATGGAACCACCTGCACAAAAAGTGCCAACTGGCCTCAATCTAGGCCTCCTCTCAAAGCCTGGTGCCAACAGCCACTACATCCTTTACAACACAAATCAGCCTAAAACGAGCTTTATGCCCCTCTGAGGAATGGGAAGGTCACACTCCAAGTGACGGGGCAAAGGCACTCAACACAAGAGTCCAAACACTAGAGCAGCCTAATCTCTGGCATCTCGCCTAACAGACATGCCACGGCCTACTCCTGCATCCCACTCGATGCTCAACAAAAGCTCCGGCCAACTCTTGCATCCCACTCGATGCTCAACAGAAGCTCAGGACAACTCTTGCATCCCACTCGATGCTCAACAGAAGCTCAGGCCAACTCCTCGGGTGGCAACAACTAGTTCCACACTGGGAACATCCAAATAAAATGAGTGCTCCACTCTACTAGCCCGCTGAAATCCACAAACGGATCAAACCCTGGCAAGCAAACTCCACACTACACCCTGGCTACGAGGCCACTGAAAGAACTGGCAGCAAAACAACAGCAGGCTTGCAAGGGGGCAAAGATGTCTCTACATCTGCCTCAAGCCACTAACACGGCAACTTGCCAATCAATCGGGCGACTGGTGGAGACTCTGCTAGTCCACCTTTCTCCAGGGACTACCACCATCAACTGTTGTACCAAACAGCACTGGAACGGCACATCTCGGCCTCTAAACAACAGGGCATCCCAACACACGGATGCTAAAGCTCAAACCTGGCCAACTGCTTTACTACTAGCAGTAGGACTTTCTGAAACATCGAGCTCTACAGGCATCCACTTGCCAAACTGGGCGGCTCCATCAACGCCAACAAGCTCATCGGCAAAAACCTGCTGATCATGCCCTCCCGGGAACCTTCGGGGCTACAAGAGCTACTGGGGGAAATGCTGAAACAAACTCAGTCAGCTGGGCTATCTGTGCCCGGGACTCCTCACTACGAGCTACAAACTGCGCCTGGGTCTCCGCTCTCTGATAGCTAATGACCTGTCATATCCAAATCTCTCATGGCTGGAGCACACTCTGCTCAAGGAGTCTCACTCTGAGGCGTGCTAGCCTATACCCCTCCTCTTGGCAACTCAACTGCCAGGGCCAACTCTGGCCAAGAGGTCTAACAACCCAGGGACGCGGCCTCAACATCAACACGATCAGTCCAACTCCTCGGTCGGACATGCCAAGCGTCCTGCTCCTCTGAATGCGATCAACATACTGGCGATCTGCACAAAGCACCTCCACCCTCTCACTAGGGGAAAAACAACAACTAGGCCACAAATGGCTTACGGGAGTCTGATCTCTGCCTCCCTCTGGGTGCGATCGACACACTGGCGATCTGCACAAGCATAAATGTTGGCTCACACTGGAGCTCTCACTCCTCAACAAACTGCTCGCACTGCGGAAAGTTGGCATGATGGCTCTCTAAGCCCAAACCAACAACGAGTCAGAACCTGCTCGTCTCCGCTCCACAACTCTACACAAGGCATAAAAGCTAGATGAAAAGTATTGTAAATTCTTACCCCTTAGCTTAATTGAACTCAGACAAACCTGGCGGCTGTGGAGTGCTGATGATCATGGGAACAACAACCTACAAAGCAGGTTAGTCTACAGAATCTATAACTCTGTGCTCTGATACCAACTGTGACGAACCCGACCCAAAACATGGTCCTAAACCGGGGTTCTCACTCAGCATGCACGTTAAATATGATAACAAGCGGTTTAGTGCTCATATTTAAAAACCTTTCAAAACATATGAGAAGGGGGAACCCTTAAAACATAAACAACAGTTTTCATTTAAACATACCAACAGTAGTAAAACATCCTGGCCACTATTTATAAAAATATACAATACAATTTAAACAAAGTTTTAAACAATGTTCCCCTAGGACTCCTGTCCATCTACATGCTGAATAACAATGCAATAATAAATGACAGAGTGCGGGCGGCTCCCCATGATCAATCAGCTCCCTCCGCTAGCCATCCTGGTGTTGTCCCAAGCTACCTGAAAGATAAATAAGGGTGAGTATAAACATACTCAGTAAGAATCCCTAACCGGGGTACAATACGATACATCAGTCATCTAGCACCTCAACATGCAAGCAAACAGCTATCAACACAGATCATAGCTCAACGAGCTCATAAAACAAGATCTGGAGCCATCGGAAGTCTCTTTCTTCCGGCCTAACTGGGATTGGATACACTGACCAATCCTGGGACATCACCGAGGTATCTATCACTCGGGGAGAATACACTGATCTCTAGAATGTCCTCGAGGGCCTCCTTGCCCTTGCACTAAACTGGACTTACGGGAGAGTACCCGAAGTCAGGCTCTAACGGAAAGAATGGTGTACTCACGACATTAGCCTGGGGAGCTCTCGAATCGCAAGCAACTAACGCTGTGTGCGCGCACACCGCATGCTCTCTCTCAACCGCGTAAATGCGGGGCCTAAGGGCAAACTCTACGCGGGCGAGTACGCATGCCTATGACTCGGAAGCGGTGTCACGATCACGATGGCGAGGCCCTCGACGCTCATCTCATGCGGCAACGATCCACCGACTTGAAGCTAAGAACCGACCAAGGTAGGCTTACACCATTGGCAGGGTTCCGCTCTAGCAGGCTACAAACTAGGCTATTGCCGAAGTGGGTAGCTAAGTCCACAACCGGTGGGTCGGAGGGGTAGCAAGATACGTTATGCTGCGCACACTTTACTCCCGACCTGAGCTAAATCCACCTTGGCGGCCGGGGGAAGCTAGATACGTTATGCTGCGTACACTTTACTCCCGATCAGTGGGGACAAAGTACGTTATGTCCGCTCAGCCTCTGGATGATGACAAACCCTACAACTCTATCTAAGAGTACAGAGTAAATTCAATGATTCCTGGCTAGCAAGCAATGACCGACATAAATCACATTACCTAACATGATACTACAACTTAAGCAGGAATCATAAGCATGCTGGCAGAACAAACCTAGCATGGCACTAACATGTAAAATCAGGCAAACATGCTAGCAAGAAATCAATCAACTGCTCTATCTCTAACATGCTCATAACAGTAAACAAGCATACAAGGCACAATCGAGATAATATCGCAGGGTCCACACAACCACGGTAAGAAATCCTTACCTGGGACAAGCAGAAAAACAATAACAAATCATAATAAATCAATGAGCGATCCTCGAGCCTCTAATCGATCCCGAATAGCCTGAACATTCAAATAAAACACCCAAAATCAAATACATAAAACAGCCCAATAAATACAATAACCAGCAGCCAACAAATCTGGGCCCAACGATAAAAAGACTCGGGAAATACCATCCGAGAAGCCACAAGGCTCGGGCCAAGCCAACACACAACAAGCAGGCTATCGGCAGGGGCTGGGCTGGCTGGGCGCGCTGGGGCGCAGACACGGGCGCTAGGGGCGCTAGGGCGCAGAGCTGCGCGCGGGCGAGGGAGAGCAGCTGGCTGGGCGCTGGCGCGCGGCTCGGCTCGGCACAAGGGACGGCGCGTGGGCGCGAGCTCGGCAAGCACAGGGACGCGCGCGGGGCGAAGAGCTATAGGACGCTCGGGCACGAGCGACACGAGCTACAGGACACTCGGGTTGGCACGGCACGGCACGAGGTCAGGCGATCTGACCGAGCGAGCCGCTTCGGGGGCGGCTTTAAGCGATGTTGGGGCGGCGACGGCCTGAGCGGGCGAGCAAGGCTGGGCTCGACGCGACCTGGCGAGCTAGGCGCTAGGGTCAGCGCGACGAGGCGAGCTCGGGCGGCCAGGGGCTCGGGTCGCGCGGCGGCGGTGGGCGGCTGGTGGGCGGCTCGCAGGAGGTGAGGGGCCAAGGGGGGGGCTCGGGTTGAAGGAGAGAGAAAGGGAAAAATGGGGGAAAAAATGGGATTTTTTTTTTCTTTTTCTCTTTTATTAATTTTCCATCCTTATCCAAATAAATCCAATTTTCCAATTTTCCAAAAATCCTTAAGATCCTTAAATCCCATTTCCCGGCTTCCTCCTTCGAGACCCGACTGAAGCAACCTTTTCCAATCAATAAATCTCACTTAAATCAACCTCCAAAAATCAACACCGAGGGCGGCTCGAATCTCAAGGAAACACCCAAACAACCATCACTTTGCCCAAAACCCAAATCACAACCGAACTCCCAAACGAATAGCCCAAACATCTCGGGACTCGCAGCCACCAACAAACAAGCCTCAACAAAGGCAGGAGCTGCCTCGAAGCCCTGAAAATCCACAAATCCTGCCTAGGGAGCAAAAAGACCAAAATACCCCTAAGGGTCAAAACAGCTCTAACGGCCCAACCGAACCACTAAATCTGAACCGGAAGCTCCTCGAGAACCGGGATAGAAACCTGGGCCGTTACATCATAGCTCAACGAGCTTACAAGGCAAGATCTGGAGTCCTCAGAAGTCTCCTACTTCCGGCCTAATGATTGGTTCTCCTAACCAATCCCGGGACATCTCCGAGGTCTCTTTCACTCGGGGGATTGATCAGCTCAAAAACTGATCCCAAGGATGTCCTCAAGGGCCTCTTTACCCTTGCTAATAATCTGGACTTACGGGAGAGTACCCGAAGTCTGGCTCTAAACTGGAAGGAATGGTGTACTCACGACATTAGCTCGAGGGAGCTCTCCGAACCGGCAACTAACGCGTGTGCGCGCACACCGCATGCGGCTGCAACCAGCGTAAATGTGGGGGCCTAAGGACAAACTACGCGGGCCAGGTATGCATGCCTAAGACTCGGAAGCGGTGTCACTGATCACAGTAGCGCGAGGCCCTCGACGCTCATCTGTGCAGCATGAACCACCGACCTGAAGCTAAGAACCGGCCAGGGCAGGCTTACACCGATGGCAGGGTTTCGCTCTAGCAGGCTACAAACTAGGCTTACGCCGATATGGGTAGCTAAATCCACATCGGCGGCCGGGGGGGGGGGGAAACCAATGTACGTTATGCTTCGCGCGCTTTACTCCCGACCAGTGGGGACAAAGTACGTTATGTTCGCTCTCAGCCTCTAGATGATGACAAACCCTTCAACTCTAGCTAAGAGTACAGAGAAAAAATGATTCATGGCTAGCAAACAATAACCGACATCAAACACGCTTACCTAGCATGATACTACGAACTTAAATCAGGAATCATAAGCATGCTGGAAGAACAAACCTAGCATGACACTAACATGTACAATCGGGCAAACATGCTAGCAAGAGATCAATCAAAGCTGCCCTATCACTATCATGCTCATAACAGTAAACAAGCATACAAGGCACAATCATGATATATCGCAGGGTCCACACAACCACGGTAAGAAATCCTTACCTGGAACTAGCAGAAAATAATTATCACAAATCACCCAACGACCCTCAAGCTTCTAAGGAACCCGAACAACCTAAGCATTTAATTAAAACACCCAAATCAAATCAATAATCAGCAGCCAACAAAACAGGGCCCAACGAAGAAAAGACTCGGGAAATACCATCCGAGAAGCCACAAGGCTCGGGCCAACCAACACACCGGGCAAGTGGGCGCAGAGAAAAGAAGTGGGTGGCGGCGCGGAGCGCGCACGAGCTCACCGGGTGAAAGCGCACGCAGCGCGCTGCGGCTCAAGACGAGGAACGACGCGCGGGCGCGGGCTCGGCGAGCTACAGGGACGCGAGCGGGGCGACGCGACGCGACGGGCTACAGGACGCGCGACTCGGCACGACGAGCTACAGGGGCGCTCGATCGGTTGCGGGGACGGCCTGGGCGAAAGCTGGGCGACGCGACACTGTGCGTCCAGAACTCGGGCGACGCGACACGGATCTGGGCGAGGCTGGGCGACGTGGCCTGGGCGAGGCGACTCGGCACAGTGCGGGCGACTTAGGGGTTGGGCGACGCGAGCTGAGAGGCTAGGGGCTCGGGCTGGCGACCTGGTGCTCGGGCTGGGTGACCTGGGCGAGCTGGGCGGCTAGGGCTCGGACTGGGGTTGGGCGAGCTAGGGGATGGGGCTCGGGCTGGGGGGCTCGGGGAGAGAGAGAGAGAGAGAGAGAGAGAGAGAAAAGGGGAAAATGGGAAAAATGGGAAAAATGGGGAAAATGGGGATTTTTTTTTCTTTTCTTTTTTTTTTATTTTTTTTAATTTTTCCATCCTTATCCACTTTTAAAATAAGCCTTAAAATCCTTAAAATCCCATTTCTCGGCTTCCTCCTTCGAGACCCGACTGAAGCAACCTTTTCCAATAAATAAAACTCACTTAAATCCAACTCCCAAATCAACACTATGGGCCCGGGTTCGAATCCCAAGGGATGCACTCAACCAACCATAACTTTGCCAAAACCCAAATCACAACCGAACTTCCAAACGAATAGCCCAAACATCTCGGGACTTGCAACCAACAACAAACAAGCCTCGACAAAGGCAGGAGCTGCCTCGGGATCTTGAAAATCCACAAATCCTGCCCGGGGAGCCAAAAGACCAAAATACCCCCAAGGGTCAAAACAGCTCTAACGGCCCAACCGAACAACCGAATCTGAACCGGAAGCACCTCGAGAACCGGAATAGAAAACTGGGCCGTTACAACTGCAAACTTGATAAATGCAGGCCTATGCAGACTATCCTAGTCCAGGTTCACATGCCTAACAAAACTCGGAATGGTGTCCATTGATTCACAGTTGGTGGAAGGCTTACACCATGATCAGAATCTCGATCTAGCAAGCTAGAAATTGGGCTATACCGGGGGTGACATGTTACATCACATCCTCATACCTGAGAAGTCGACATATCACATTATATCCTCTCAAATCCTCTAGATGATGACAACCTAACTGTAACTATGAGTACTACATGCTTAGTTCCCTAGCAGTTCACACAACATACTCATTAATAAAATTCAATCATCCCTAGTAGGATACTAGAAAGCAATAAATAGAACTGTTAACATGCTAGCACCCAGATAGTCAGACCACCAACCAAACAAGTCACTATCTAAATATGCTCATGAAGGGTAGACAATTCAACATAAAGAGTTATATCTAGACATGCTCACAGATAATAATGCATACATCACATAGACACAATCAGTAATGAGCCCACAAGGTCCATACAACCCAAGTAAGAAATCCTTACCTGAAAATAGTTACAAAACATTGCTTCTAGAGTTGTAGATCCCAACAACAAAGCGTAAACACAACCTATTCAAATCACATTATATAAATCAAGTAAGGCAATGGATAATATAAACCAAGACAGACTTGGGATAAGAGATTACCAAAATCTCGAAATAGGAATAACACGACACCCAAGGCTCAAACATGTACGAGAGCTACCTACGGCTGGGATGAATGCTGCAACGCAAGCGAACGAGTGGCTGAAGCGGATAGGGCGCTGACATGGGCACGACTACGCTCAAGCGCACTAGATCTAGAATGTGGCTAGTTGTTGTGGGGAGGACAGGCACACGTAGCGGCTGGTGCAGACATCTGCGTCAATCGAATAGGGATGGTTATATGTGGGCTCGTGCGGTGCTACATCGAAGGCATCTATGCACAGATAGGGACATGCGACAATTAGAGAGCCAGCGTGCACTACGAAGTGCTTCTCGAAGGTCTAGACGAGCAAGGTAGCGCAATCGAAAAAGACGTCATAGGAAAATGACGGTTGAGCGATGCGGATGGCGAGGGTGAGCATGGCGGTAGGGCAACGACAATTGAAGGGGACAAATGGGAAGAACTACGGATCTCAAAACTCTCTCTCTCTCTAGGAACTATCTACGTTGATCGAAGAAAACTCCAAAGGTTGCACAAAAGAACATAAATACAAACGTAAGACCAAATTCCCATTAAACTGTGACAGGTTGAATGGCTGATGTTTCTGTTGCTGAGCATGCTAGTGGATTAGGCTTCTGAATGTTGTACTATTTAGTGAACTTGTTAGTGGCTTGTTTGTACATGTTAGTGGATAGGCTCTTGTAGGTTATCTGTTGTCTGAACATGTTAGTGGATAGGCTTTTGCAGGTTTATTGTTGTATATGTGCTAGTGGATAGGATTATATGATTTTTCTGATAGGACCTGGCATGTAGAATGTTGTACCCTGGATTGCACTCTTCTGTTTACAGTGATTGCTATGTTTTAGAACTGTTGACATTTTGTCTATTATTGTGCAATGTTATTGTTGTTGAACTATGTTAGCTCTAGGGTGCTTCATCTTAGTTAGATCATGTTAGGTTGTCATCATCCAGAGGCTGAGAGTGGACCAACGTACGAGTCCCCACCGGTCGGGCTATTAAAACAGATTCCTTACCCCTGGCAGTCGGGTGTGGAGTAGCTACCACACCGGTATAAGCCTAGTTTGTGACATGCTAGAGCGGGGTCCTTCCCTTAGTACATGCATTGGTGTTAACAAGCTGCCACAGTATGGTGCCGAGGGCCTCTGCTATGGATCAGTGGACACCTTTCTGAGTCATAGACATGCGCACCTGGACCAGCTTAGTTTGTGTAGGCCTACATTTATACGGTTTGCACTGCGTATGTGCAATAGATGCCGGGAGGAGAGCTCCCTCGGGCTAGTGTATCGGTACACCTTTCCATTCCGTCTAGAGCCAGACACTTGGGTACTCTCCCAAGTGTGTCCAGGATCAGCATAGTGAGCTGATCATGTAAGCTAAGAGTTAGAGACTCTCGAGATTCTGGGGTTATATTGATAACCCATTTGGAGATCCATAGAGGATCCTTTAGCCGAGAGTTAGAGACTCTCGATCGTTTAAGCATACTGATGATTAAGCTTGTGTTGAGATTGTAGGATTGATGTTTGGCTGCTTGTATGCTAGGATACTAGATTACGTGACTTGCGTACTGTACTCCAATTGGGGATTTTTACTGAGTGTTTTGACTCACTCTTTCTTTGATTTTTCCACCAGGTAACTTGGGACAACATCCGGGCGGATAGAGGAGGAGTCGATGGATCATGAGAGTCCACTGCATATTCTTTTCCATTTATTTACAGTTTCAACATGCTAGTGTGTTTTGAGAAATTATTTTATAACTGTTTTACTATACTCTAGCCAGAGGATTCAAACTGTATTTTGGTTTAAATAATGTTGTATTTGGTTTGCCATTTTTCCATTAAATGTTGGTTTCTAGTTGAATATTTTTTATTTGTTGGATTTTAATTTATGTTTTAAATCCATGCATGCTGAGTAAGAACTATTTTTAGGACTGTTTTAGAGTCGGCTTCTTACAATAAGAGCTTCCTTATTTTTCCGAAGTTGAATATGAGAAAACCAACCTCTTCCCATCCCTCTTAAGTGATGCCAAATTTTGGGATATTTTGCGACTTTCATCAATTGTTGCCTTTGTCAATAGGGCAGCGACCGACTAACTAGATTTTCCTCTAGGTGCCATCTGTTAGGAGTTGCTCTGAGAAGAGTGAGTTAGGTTTCTTAGACGAAGCTTTCAGAGTTCTTACGATTAAAGGGTTTCATGAACCCTTCTCAATCAAAAGACAATTATTTATAACGTTTAATCCTTCTGATTTTCCTTGGGAAGAGAGAAGGTCTTAACTTTTTCCAAAAGTAAAGAGTAGAGATATTTATCGACATGTCCCTATAACGGCTAAACATCCTAAACATTTAATAAAGTATGAAAAGGAAAGACTCCTATCTTACTAAATAAAAAACAAAGCAAATAAACCAATATGTGGGAATGAAATCATAAATATCGATACTGCATTTTACTTTCCCCACATTTTCTTAATATGTTTGCCAGATATCTGCATTCCAAGAATGTTGTATGCTTAGGACGAAAACTTCGTAGTTGTGCTCGTCCCAATGCTCTTTGCTTTCTTCTTAGGCCATTTAAAAATCTTAAGTTGACAAAGTTTTTATTTACAACATTTTTTATGTCATGACACATTTAAGTTTTTTTTTTTGGTTAATTTTTTAACTTTAAATTGATTAATTTTTATTTATAACGAGCTATTATTAAATTCAATTTTAATTAAGGTTAACTTCAAACTTATAATATACATCAATTTATATGAATTACTACGTTCGAAAATACGATGACTCATATGAAAGAA
Source organism: Sicyos edulis (assembly GCA_036507275.1). NCBI lineage: Eukaryota > Viridiplantae > Streptophyta > Magnoliopsida > Cucurbitales > Cucurbitaceae > Sicyos > Sicyos edulis. Next base: position 23,237,409 of record CM071848.1, read on the forward strand.
ACTCTGGATTAAAATAATATTTTAATCCATAATGTTTTTTAAAATTTTGTTGATAATCCATAAATTTGATTAAAAATTAATGAAAAAAATATTAGAAGATATAATTCTTCAAAAAAAAAATTAAGTGTTAATTATTTCGTTAGCAATTTATAATTTTATTTTTTTCATGATTTTTTAAAATTAAGTTAGAATTAAACATGGGAAGTACAATATTGTAATATTATTTGAATAATTTAGATATTTATATAAATTTTCAAAAAAAAAATAATTAGAAGAGACAAATTGACAAATAATAATGAAAATGAGTACAAATGAACGAAATTTAAAAATTATCTATAAAAATAAAATATAAAAAGTAAACATAAAACATCTTCTCTAAAATGTTTATCCAAACAAATTATTCCAGCAACTTCTCTTTTAAATTTTCATTTAAACGAGTTTTTTTCGTGCGAACTCCTCTACCAAAATTCTATCCAAAGGAGTAATTACTTGCAACTCCTCCGCAAAACCCCTCGTCTAAACAAGTTATTGCACAGATCTTAATTTTAAATTAGTTAAAATAACTTTTCATTCATCGTGCAAATACTCATCCAAAGGTGTGCAAGTATTTATCTACTTATTATTATTATTTTTTGGAATAGAGTATTTTTGCGGTTAATATTAATTTGGTGGAAATTGTTACGCCTCCTCGGCCAACTCGGCGGCGACCGAAACTTGCGGATTAAGCTCCCAAAATCGTATTCCTCCTCCGACGATTCCATTTCCGACTCTTGGGTTCGTTCCCAAATTTTGAAACCTATAAACAATCTCTGTACAACCCATTATTCCCAATGTTGTTGATCCGTACAATTCCCGTCTCGCCCTCGCCGTCGTTGAATCTTCTTCATCGGCTTTTGCTCGCTCAGTCTCGATTTCAGCCCATGGATTCGTTTGCCAGTTCAGCAAATTCCCGCGTGAGCGTTTAAATTTTAATAATCGACGAAGAATTTGAGATTTATAGTCGTTTTGTTTTTCTTACGAGTTATGAATGTATGGCAGTTAATTTAGAAACTGTTAATTCCTATTACAGAATCTAGCACTAATACTTCCTTTTTACACTCTTCTTTGTTGAACTGCTTAATTGAATTTTGAATTCCAATTAATCTCCAGGAAATACCTGATCTGCCTTGTTGTGGTAGTTCTTGTGGCGCCAACTTGCATGGTAGAGATCATAATTCAAATGTGATAATGATAGGAACAGTTCCTGTGAATCTGAATCACAAGGTCAGTAAACAGACATCTTTGTCTCGGTTGCCTGTTGATAAAAGTGATGATTTCGAGTCGAGAAGAGATCAAAAGGGGATTTCTCCAAATGTACCCAGTTCTTACTATGATTTTCCACCTGTTTCTCCTTCCAAAAGAAGAAACCGAATCGATTTAGGATTTGAAAGAAGTTTGAAGAGTAATACAAGAACAACTCATGTGGATGAATCATCCTTGCCTAATCAATTTGGAAAGAAAAATGGATCGTATTTTCCTTATAACTGCTGGCCTGTGGATATCGATTCCAAAAGTTATCTATTTACTGACAATTTGCATCCCTTTGAACCATTTGATATATGTTCTTCAAAAAGAAGAGGTAAAGCAAAATCCGGAGGTCATTGGCAGGTTAAAGACAATGGGAAAGTTATGGAGCATGCTGTAGAAGCTAAAAATAATACAGTGTTGAGGCCTGGAATGGTTTTATTGAAGCACTACATTAGTCTACATAAACAGGTACCTTCTTCCTTAGATTGTTGATATTTATATGAACTTAGGTTCACCACTTTTTTTGAATGGGAAGAAGTATTTTGTTGCCATGAAGTCCCATATTGGGATTTTGGACTATAATCTGTCTCTAACAAGTGAAACAACTTGACTTTTGGTAATTATAAAAATTCAATGTTTATCTATTGTTAAAAAGGTGCCCTGTAGGTTCAACTTTTTGCTGCTTTACATTGCTTGATATGAAAGAGTAGAATTTATGAGTTGGCCTAGCGACCAAGAGGGTCTTATACAACTTAGAGGTTATGGAGTTTATCAGATTATCATGCTGATATTTAGTTATTACTTAGACATTTAGCATTCCAACTGTATAGCTTAGTTGCTTATACTCTAGTTTTTTCATACTTGTACCCTGTTCATAATTACTATGGTCAGTGAACAGTGTACTATTTAAAGGAGTTTTGCCTACTCTGAATAATATATGAGATTATATCTAAAAGAGTTCAATTTATGGTAACCACCTACCTAGAAATTAAATTCTTACCAGTCTTCTTGAAAACCAAATATTGTAGAGTTTGGTGATTTGTCTCATGTAAATAGCCGAGCTGCGTATAAGCTTACCAGGGCACTCATGGTTATCAAAAGAAAATGTTGTTCTCTTTATCCAAGTTGTAAGTACGTATCAAAGAATTCTCTTGTTGTAGGTCAGTTTAGTGAAAACTTGTCAAAAGCTTGGTCTTGGCCCATGGGGGTTTTACCAGCCTGGTTATAAAGATGGTGCAAAACTCCGGCTTCAGATGATGTGCCTTGGATTGGATTGGGATCCTCAAGCAAGGAAATATGAACAAAACCGGGCTGTTGATGGTAATAAACCACCAAAAATACCTCCTGAATTCGCAGTTCTGGTTAAAGAAGCACTTAAATGTGCACATGCCTTGATCAAGAACAACGGCAATACAAATAACGTAGAAGACACACTTCCATCAATGTCTCCTGATATATGCATTGTGAATTTCTACTCGACAAGTGGAAGACTGGGTTTGCATCAGGTTTGTGCTTGCCTTTAGTATCACAAATATAATCAAATGAATTCAAGTGCAGTACAATGATTCAGTTTTTCGAGCACAATGCTGATTCCATACCGACATGTTCTTTAGTCCATTTTTAATTCACATGATAAAGGTTTTCTAACCAGTAGAGTATCTGCAGGATCGTGATGAAAGCAAAGAGAGTCTCGTTAACGGACTACCGGTCGTCTCGTTTTCTTTAGGCAATTCAGCAGAATTCTTGTATGGAGATCGAAGAGATGTCGATATTGCAGAGAAGATTGTACTGGAATCAGGCGATGTTCTAATATTTGGTGGAGAATCTAGGCATATATTTCATGGAGTATCTTCAATCATACCTAAATCAACGCCTAAGTTGTTGCTTGATCATACGGGTCTTCGACCTGGGCGTCTAAATCTTACCTTTAGAAAGTATTAGAACATAGATGTGTCTGTTTTTAGGTCTCGTTTGTCATGTACACATGAAATGGCTGTTGTATTTCTTCATCACATATTTATCAAAATGAAATATCGCAAGTCTAAAATGTAGGCCCCGTTCAATAACCATTTGATTTTTTGTTTTTAGTTTTGGAAATTTAAGCCTACAACAACCATTTTATCATATGTTTTTTCTTACTTGCATATCTACCTCTCACCTATATTTGTAGAAATCAAACTAAAATTTGGAAACAAAAAAATAGCTTTCAAAAGTTTGTTTTACTTTTTATTTTTTAAAGTTGGTTATAGAGATAGAAAAGGTTTAAGAACTAATAGGAAAAATATTATGTATATATTATAATAAAACTGCACACATCTCATACCCTTTATATACTAGGGAAGGAATAAATAAAATAGTAAAATAAATATAGAGATCCTAACAATAAGAACCTTCTAGAGTAATTAGCCTAACAACCAAAATACAACAATAATATCTTATAATAACAAGATATTGGATCATATCATCACAGAGATGTCCACGGGGCGGTGCGGGGTCGGAGTATGGCTTTCTCGTCCCCATCCCCGCCACAAAATTCAATCCATGTCCCCGAAAAATTCTCCATTTTTTTTCTCGGGGATTGGGTTCCCGCAGGATTTTTTTTTTTGTTTTTTCATTTTTTAAAATATTTTTTTGATAAAAAGTTTTTGAAAATGAAAGGGGTAGAATTAAGAAAAAATATTAAAAAAATAAAATAAAATAAACGGGGCGGGAATCGGGGACGGGGAATAAAATCCCCGTCCCCGGTCCCATTTAGCCAACGAGAATTTTTTCTCCCCCGGCCCCAGCCCCGTTCCCCGCCTAATCGGGGATTCCCCGCCTCGTTAGGGGTGGGTCCCTGCGGGGACCCGGCCCCGCGGGAAAAATGTATATCCCTAGTTGGTTAATATTCACCTACTTTCTTAAACAAAGATAAATATATTGTACGAACAGTGGAAGAAAACTCGAATAAAAATAGACTTAAATTTCAAGCCGTAAATATTTTCTGTTTTTTTGTTTTTTTTAAGAACCATTCTCTGTTTCTAACCATTAATAAACATGATGTAAATAAACTCTATTAGGTTGGATATTCAAATAATTACAAACCTATCCTAATCTCCAAATATTTGCAAGAAATTTGTGTATTATTAAATTGGGGATTTTGCATGTATAACAAAAAAAGGCAAAATATTTCCATCTATGGCACAAAATCTAAAATAATTTCATTTGTAGCAGAAAATCCAAATTGACTTCTATCACTTGTTGAGTTCTATTAGTGATAGAATTCAATCAATGATAAACTCATTCTATCACTCCTTAAGTTTTCTATCAGTGATAGAAAGCTAAATTGAGTTCTATCACTAGGTGAGTGATAGACTATCATTAGGTGAGTGATAGAAATAAATATGTTATAGATGAATTATTTTAAAAATTATGCTACAAATATAATACGAGGTAGAATGTGCTGCTGATGGTAAATTCTCTATTAAATTGAGTAAAAAAAGTTATAGATACCGAAATAGTCCAGATATGAATTTCCATTAAGAAGCAACCGCTGAATTTGTCCTAAAACTTAGTCAGTATTGCTACTCCCTCATTAAATTTTCAACATTCTCGAATGTGTGTGTGAGAAAGGTAAATTTGTCCTATGAAAATAAATTTATATTTTTAAATCAGTTTATCCTAAAAAGACTTGAGCAAATAGAACAAAATGTAAATTGCAACAAGGGGATGAAGGCATTCACCTTGAATTCACCAATCCAACCAAGAATCGTAAAATTATTATTGGAAACCATTATTCATATTAACACACATAAAAACCTCTTCTTTTTTTAAAAAAAATCTACATAAAAACTTATTGAACTATTAAAACTTAAGTAACTACATACAATATGTATCTTGATTGATCAAACAAGAACAAGAACAAGAAGCTTCTAATACTCTTGGCTAGATATAGCCTCTTCCATGACGTCCTCCAGCTGAATATAAATTTGAAAACTTTGACTAATTATTCAAAACAATGTGAATTTCATATTAGTTCAGAGTCGATAAGTTATTCTCAATTTGCTGATTACTAATCTTCCAGAACTAGATAAGACAGAAAAAATTTGTCCTATTTATATGAACAGAGAAGAACAAAATCTCAGAAAAAATAATAATAATAAAATTTTAAAAAATTGCAAATGGTAGCCAGTTTGTGAACACAAATTTGCAACGCCAATAAAAATCAAAACTCTTAATTTTTTAAGCACAAATTAGGAGAGAGTATAACCCCACTTAAAAGGCCATTACTCTAGAATTAATAAGGTATAGATCATAACAAACATGAAACCAACCTGTCATCACCCCTTTGGATATACATTTTATTAACTAAAAAGTAAAATTTAAATTTATTTTTATTGGATAAATTTACTCTTTTCACACATGTGAGAATGTTGCAAATTTGATATAAAGAGATTAATTGCAACAACTATCTAACTTTAAATAAGATGATTGATCTAATGGTTAGTTATTACAAATATATTTTCTTTTCACAAGAAAGTATTGTTGAGCAATATCATAAGATTTTTATTTTTTTTATTTTTTAATTTTGAATTTCAAAAATCGACTACTAATGATTATGGTACGAGTATTCTAGTACTTAATTAATTAGGCATTTTCTCAATTTTTAATGATATAAATGTTCTTGTGTTATGAATCGATATTCATTCAACCAAAAATCTTATATTTAGAAGTCTCCATTACCTACCTCTCTTTAGAATAGCATAATTAATCTATTTGTGGTTGTTGGGACGAAACTGACACACAACGATGATTAATCTATTTGTGGTTGTTGGGATGAAACTGACACACAATGATTAAGGAATAAAATTAAATGAGAATGATGACGTGGAATAGCTGTGATTTTGCCGAAGTGAAATCCTACTCAGTTCAAGTGAAGTGTGATTTCCCAAGGGTGCGCAAGTGCACGCAGTCTTGTTATAGCAAGTTTTAAATCTAAGTACATGGGTCATTCTTTATAGGAATTTTTGTGATGTTTCTGATTTTTTTTCATGCAAGAGTCAGGTGTAACAAATTGGTTGATTAAGTGAGTGAGTAGAAAATTTAAGTGAATGAAATAACGGAAGAATAATATGACTAAGTATCGGAAGGGTGTAGGGTTTTCAGGCGCCTCGCTTAAGCGATGTGGTTAGCGAGGACAAACAACCGATAAGTTTCCCTTGGCTCTCTCGAGCTCTGGAAGATGGCTTTCTCGAGCTCCTAGTTCGATTCTCTCGAACTCAAAAAACTAAACAAGCAACTTACGACATTAGGCGAATCTTATCTCTAAGTGTTCTTTGATTAGCAAGCAAAGTCTAGCAGCCCTAATGTTATGCATGCAAGTTCACTCTACTATTTTCTCTTGAAACAAAGTAAAGTCATACACATGGTTTCTCAAACGGAATGTAGATGAAATTCAGACAGCATGCACAAAAAGTTCTATTCGCTAACTATTTCGCTCGAGCAAAAACACCTTACTTCCCCCTAACCCTCCGGTAACGAATTTAGCTACTCATATCGGTAAACATACTTAGAACAAATGAAGAAACGATAAACATGCTTTAAACGAAGATTAAGTGAATAGGAAGTGCACAAAATAAAGAACAAGTAAGGTGAAAGGATAGAAGAAATCGCCTGAAACTTGAACAACTTGAAGCGACTCCAGTGAAACTCTAGTTACAAGCAAAATGTCTTGGAAAGCATATAAACTACGTTGAAATGCAAAAAGCACTAAAACTCGAAAAATCGCTCCGACGGCTAGAAATCTAAATGGAAGTAAGACTTTGGTCGGAATAGAGAAGAAGCTATAAAAATGATAACTGAAGAAAAATCCAAAAAATTCCGAACCCTTGACATTGAGGAGATGCTCTCCTTATAATAGGCTCCCCGAAAAATTCTTCGAAACCTCTGCTCCACGATCGTTGCTCTGCTCTGACATTCTCCTGCTCCACAATCCTCTTTATCGATGAAGTCAGAGCCGACATCAATGAACGACTGAGATTAATTCTTCAAGGGTCATATCTTTGCCACATGTCCTTTGGATGTGATATTTTTAACCAACCATCCCTTTGCTCGGTTCTTCATTCGTTACAGCGAAGGTGGATGAATTCTGGATTGCTTCGTTGGGTCTAACTTTTGCTCACACGAGGCTCTCCTTGTCAATTCTCTTCGCTTCCCCTAGTTGTGCTGCAAACAAACTACAATATCAATTCTTTTTAACACTTAGTGATTTTCACACATTAATGCAAATTTTTTTGCCACAAACTTCTCAAATTTATCCTAAGCAGAATACTATAGGATATCACACTTATGCTTTGTTTTTAGTATGTGGGGGCGAACTATTAAACCTTATCAATTAATTATAGCAAATTTTATCTAAAAAATATATTAATATAAGCTACTTTAACTCTCAATTCTTGAGAGTTATCAGACCCCCAAACTTGCATTATTGCTCGTCTTGAGTAATAACTTAATTTCCAATTAAGAACATTTGCCTTTTCCTTTCTTTCTTCACGATAGCGAATCATTGCTCATCAACTCTGCAAAAGCAATCTACAACACATTGAAAATTCAAATAAATTTCTAAGTAAAATTCATCTATAACTCGACCATGCTGGGCAAAGCTTTTAAGTCTTTAGAAACTCCTTTTAGTAGCTTGCTTTATCCATTTATTCACGCAAATTCTTTTTGGCTTAGAACTTCAATTTTTTGGTTCTTTTACCCTTTACTAATCAATTGCATTTAAAATTTTCGTTTTAAAATTTGGGTCTCCCTTTACTTTGATACATCTCTCTCTTCTTTTTCCAAAGTGAATACTCTTATTTTACAGCTTTCTAGGAATCCCTCACTTACGTTTTTTGCTATTATTTGTTCAATTTTTCATCGAATGTTTTTGGATAATGATAGGTACGCGATGTTAGAGAAAATGACCGCGGAGAGATAATCCTAGAAACTTGGGCTACTAGCCCTTTGATTCACTTCACCCTCTTACTTATTGGGGAGGTTTTAAAAAAAAATCATGTTTTATTCCACCCATGGGTTTAGTTTTGCAAATCTTACCTTTTTCTTTAGCGAAATGGCAACTATCCAATTAATTTTTCTTCATTGAATCACTCTTGAAGCATGTTTTAATTTCAGCACTTTTCGCAAGCATATTTATATTTTTCGCTTCGGCAAACTCCTCACCCCCAAACATGGACTTTTCACTGTCCCAATGAAAATACTCATCACCCTCAAATTTAAAGTTTTCTAAGATTTTAAGGCTTGGGTTAACTCTAATTGAGTTCGCTCTAGTTAAAAGATTCCTCAAAATTGAATTTCTAAACTTAGTGAATTTACGATAATTAAGGCTTTAGTCCTTATAGAATTTTACTTCGTTCAATTAAAGGTTCCATCAATTTTATAACTTAGTGAGTTATAAAATTACTTTACAAAGAGATTTCGTTGATTTGTACAAAAGGTAAATTCATAAGAATTTGCAAAGAGATAACAAAACAACGTCGCTTAAGCGAAAGATAGACTTTAACTATTGAGCATTTACAAAATTTGCTAGACAAAAGGTTCATCTGTCCTAGTGTGTCTCCTTGGGGAGCACCACTGCTGTTTGTGAAAAGGAAGGATGGATCGATGCGCCTTTGCCTTGCATTGATCGATGCACCTTTATTTTTTTTTTCTACACTACTCTAACTTAATAATATTAGCTCTAGAAATCAATCTTTATGGGATCGATAAATTTATATAATTATTACTTGCTGCAAATTTCGACCTCGTATACTTGCGCCTAAGTGATTCCGAGTTCCACTTAGCATAAGTTGACCTTGAATTAATTATTGTATAATATATTAGCACCATAATCAATAAGTTAAGTTTTTGGCGGGGTTGCCGGGGATTTATTATTTAGAGTTAATATCTTTAGGAGACAAGTAGTTTTTATCGTCTAAAAGGTTGCAATTTTGGAATTTCAGAGAAATCGAGATTCAGATCAATACAACGAACAGGGAAATAGAGTCCCACAACAAAACATTACCACATGCACCAACACCAAATGACATTAAATCATTTTGCAAATCAATAATGGGCATATGATGACATACTGCAACAAACATACAAATTTCAACAAGGCTATGTAGAGGAGATCGAAACGATACAATTCTATTCGGAAGAGAACTATCAGTCGCAGTTTTTTTATAGATCATAGTTAGCATCTATCAGCATCATTTCGATCTGTAAGGAGATTGCAGCAGCATGGAACATTCATGGGACACTAGGAGTCATGAATCTAGGAATCATGTGTAAATTCATGAGCAATCTTTGGAGGACGCAACTACAGAAGAAGAAGAGCAGCTAAGATGAATACAATGGATAAGGGATAATGGTATTATATCAAAACCTCTCTGTCCCAGTAATGAGAATCCACAATCTTTGATGAAACCAACAGCAGAAAATTCAATAAGCAGAATACGGGCAAAAGAGACATATCTAGAGGCTGACGTACTTAATGGAGGAGCAGCGATGGATCTTCTTAGTGAGGAGGAACTCTCATGGGAAGATTTTCGACTGGCCACACTCGCAAGAGCAGGAGAAGCCAAGGAATTACAACTTGCAGAAATAGACAAAGAACGAGAGCAACGGTATAGGCAACAAGAGGAAGCATGGGCAAGGTTTGCCACCCCTGCCAATCCTGAGGCTGACGAAACAATGCATTGTGACGAAAAATGAAGAAATTTCCAACGTTGATACTGATCAAACCTCAAATGATGAAAGCAAAAATGAAGATGAAAATCTTCAACATGAAGGCATAGAAGGTAATGAACCTACAGAGCCAATGGAGGAAATTCTACTTCAAACCGGAAAGGGAGATGCCAAATTGATTATTCAGCAGGAAAACAATTATAGCGTTGAAGATCACAGGCCACCAAAAATTGTACCTGAGATTTTTTGGTTTCCAGAAGAACACGCATCGCAGGAGTTAATTTGTCGAGAAAGCGACACTTGGGCAATTCAAATGAGCTTCAGCACAGAACACTACACCTTATCAACTCTTGGGTTGATAGGAAGTCTACGCATTAAGACGCATGGAAAAGAAAGGCAAGAAAAGGCGATCAAAGATGGCATTGCCCAAAAAATCTTTAAATGGCATAAACACGGATGAACTATGTCGGACGGAATTAACACAAAGGTTCTGCCAAGATCTGCTCAGCACCATTCCTGGAATGCAAAAATCTGGTATTTCTGACTTTGTGCAAAATATTTATTGCTTTCGAATAGGTAGATTTTCTATTCATGCAATTGTCTTATTTTATTTCTTTCCTTAAGTTATTTTTTATTTCGTAATTCTAGGAAGTTTTTCTATATTTGCAATTTCCTTTTATTATTTAGTCTTTAAGAAGGAATTGGTTCGAATATTTGAAATCGGTGCAAAATCTCAATTTTTCCTTTTGTGATTATTCAAACTCTATATAAACCTTGTGTATGGAAGAATCGATCACTGCATTCTTGCTCCTACCTTAAGGGTATTTTGGTAAAACCACCCTTAGGGCTAGTTTTTTTTTTGTTGCAGGCTAATGAGGGTTAGTTTTGTAGTTTTGGGAGGAAAGAATTTATTTGATTTTAAAAGAAAAAAAAGGAGATTAAAAAGAATAAAAGGGTTTTATTTTGAATTGATAAAAAACCAGAGAGAACTTAAGTGCCCTCTCCTTTTTCGCTTTTTCTCCTTGATTCTTCCTTCTCTCGATCGTCGTTTTAGCCGAGCACCAGTGAAGATGTAACGGCCCGAAAATTTCATCCCGGTCTTCCCGGGAGGCCCAGGGGCATTTTGGTAATTTTGGTCGGGCCGACAGGGCCGGTTATGTAATTGTTAATTGCCGGATAAATTATGAGTCGATTTGATTGGGATCGGGAATTTTGGTGAAGACATTTGGGCTTGGAAAAAGGTAAAAATAAATAGGGAATTAAATAGCGCGTCGAGTGAGATTCGAGCCAAGGACGCACTGCAAGCTAAGCAAGGGGCGCTGCCAATCAAGCCACTGAGCGCTCTTGTGCTTCTAAGCGCGCGATCTAATATTTATGCCTGTCTTCGTGCGTTTTATTTTAAAAGCCAAAATCGCCCGAGTTCCTTCCCCCATTTCTTCTTCTTCTTCTTCGCGAATTCCCTTCGACCGATCGGCGATTTCCTTGCGATTTCTTCCTCTCCAGCTCTGTTTGACCGAGCTTCTTCTCCAATTCGAAGTCGTTTTCCATCCCCGAGCAGCAGGTAAGCTTCTTCTTCCTCCTTTCCTTCAAAAATCCGATTTCTTTCCACCTGGTTCCGATTTCGTTCTGCCGGCCGTGGGAGTGAGGAGATTCGTGTGGTTTTTGTGCAGTTAATGTAGGGGAAGTGGTCCAGCAACAAATCGCGCGTCGAATCCTCTCCTATCGCCCGGAATCGAGCTCGTTCTCTCCGATGCTCTGTTCGCCTGCTTCGCCCGTCGTCGCGCGCGGCGAGCCTCCGCCGAGCCACGCCACAGATCGCCTCGCGCCAGCGCGCGCCGCCTCCCCCGCCTCGTGTCACGCCGCGCCGTCTGCGTCTCACCAGGCGCCGCCGCGCGCGCGCGCCTTGCGCCTCTGCGCGCGCTCGCGCGCGCGCGCGTCGCGCCCAACGCCTGTTTCGTCGCGCGCAGCTCGCGCGCGATCCAGCGCGCCAGCGCGCGCGCCCTCTCTGCGCCTCGCCCAGCGCCCAGCTAGCCCCATTGCTGCCCGTTCTCGTGCACAATCGGCTCGTTTAGTGCGTTAAATCGCGCCTCGTGAGTTGCTTCCGAGCCGAGCCTTGTTTATTTTATTATATTTAGGCCTATTGTGTGATTTTTGTTGTGATTGATAGGTTCTCGATAGCTAGTTCGGGTTCGCTCGCCACTTAGGTTTTCGTGTCAATTCGTCCCCGACCAAGGTAAGGATTTCTTACCGAGTTGTGTGGACCCTGCGATATTATATGTGATTGCTGATTGACTGCTTATTTGTGTTTATTGACATGTGTAGCTAGGTATTCTATTCTGAATTCCCGATTAGCATGATTTTCCTGATTTAATTCTCATGTTATTCCATGCTAGGTTGTTCCTTTCTAGCATGCTCGTATCTGTTCCTTGCTTCGTAGTATCATGCTAGGCTCGTTGTATTCTTACTGAGCACGTATTGGATTTTATGGATTTGTTTGCTGATTGCTAGGGAAGGTTAGAGTTGCGGTGTAGATAGCATCATCCGGGCCGATGCATAAAGTACCTTGCATCCATGGCGGGGGACGTCGAGCCGATCATTCCGTCCTGGACCCCATGAGGGATTAGCTAACCCTACCAGTAGGCCCCCGCAATCTTGGGTGAGGGTGGCGATCGTTAAATGCCCCAACCGTCGGGATGATGACTTGGCATTGCCTCGCGTCCGGCGATCGGCACGTCCTCGGCGTGTTCGGCCGTAGCCCCGATTGCCACTGTTAAGGTAAGGCGGCTTCTGGTGTAAGCCTACCACGACCCGTTTCCTTAGCCTGCAGTGCGGTGGTTCAGCCGACATAGTTTACGTGTCGAGTCTCACACCCCTATGTCGGTGACACCGATCCAAAGAATTAGTTAGGCGTGGTGGATCGGACATGGGCGGCTTGCCTCTGGACCCGCACTTCCATGGTCTCGCGGTAGAGCACGCGGCATGCTTACGCTCATTACAACGCCGACCAGAGAGCTCCTCGGGATCTTGAGCCAGTGTACCTTTCGTCAACAGTAGACAGGCTGAGGCCGGGACTTGTTTCTCGTATAGGGCGACTTATGTATTGGACTGTGTGGTGATATTATTTCCGGACTAAGACCCTAAATTGGCATCCGAGGCCCAAGTGTGGGCTAAGCTATGTGCTCTATTCTGTGTTTATATTCATAGCTTGCATACGCTCATCGAGATGACCATGTATATCGTATTGTACCCCGGTTAGGGATTCTTATTGAGTAATTCGTTACTCACCCTTATTATTGTGGTTTTTCCACAGGTAACCAAGTTGCGAGACAAGATGGCTGAAGGAGGAGCTGTGATCATGGGGCCCAGTCTTCCAACTCTGATTTTTGTATTATGACTCTTTATGTTTTGTTTCCCACGAATGCATGTAGCCAGGCACGAGCCCTAGGATGTTTTGTAAATGTTTTGTGGATTCCAAAGATTTTGTATCTGAGCAGTGTTTTGAATGGTTTTTAGTAAATCTCTGATCAGAGTAAACTTTGGAAATGTATTTATCTTGGAACAGGTGCTTGGAAACAGGGACAGGTTCTAGGGAAATTGTCTAGTTTTTAAAGGGGTTATTTTGAATGTTTTGTTTTAATTGGAATCTGAAATCATGTCTGTTTAACGTCCTTACTTTGAATGCATGCATTGGGGTAAGGGCCCATTTAGTGCCCCATTCGGGTCGGTCCCTTACAGAAGATCAGCTGCCTTGCCTTCGTGATAGCAGCCCCTCGCCCGCTCGCAGTCCTTGTCGTACTGCCTTGCCGCAGCTTAAACTCGAGCGGCTCATCCCAACTAGGATTTGCATCGCATGTCCCCGCGCAGCCCCGTCTTTGCCGATCCGCGCCCACGCCTGCTCACCTAGAGTAACCTTGCCCCAATGCCACAAAGCCCCTCGCCGCACCCTCAGAGTAGCCGTTGGGTCCAAACATCTTGTTGAGCCGAGTCGTCGTTCGGGATTGTTGGTAAATCCCATTCCCTGCATTTCTCCTGTTTTATTAGTTTTCAAAATAGGTATTAATTTATTTAAAGTTATCTATTTAGGTGTGTTGTGTTCATGATTGTTATCTATAGCTCAAGGAGCATTATATTGTTGTTCTATATTAATTTCCAAGTAAGGATTTCTTGTCGTGGTTGCTTGGACCCTGCGTGAACTATCATTGATTGTATCTTATGCTTGCATACTTTACTGTATTATGAGCATGTGTTAGTGGATAGGGTTGATGTGATAATCTAGTTGTATTGTGAGAATGCGTTGATTCCTTGAGTTATTGATACGAATCAAACAAATGATTCATTGCATGTACCTGAAGGACCTATTACAAGAAGCAAGGCAAAGAAGATTCAAGAGGCTTATATATTACATCTTCAAATGCTTGCCAATGCAAAAGAAGAGATAAATCTTTGTCATTCCGAAATTATTTACAACATTAGCACAACAAGTGAAGATGGCATGAGAGTAGATTTATTTTGGAAGATGACAACATGGCAGAATTTTAAATAAAGAAATTTCAAGATTTCTTATTTTCAGACATTTTGATTTCAATGCTTGCCAACCATGCTCATAATTCCAAAGGACCTTCCAGAAGAGTTGGTTGAGTCTATTTAAAGCATATCTACCCTTTTGTCTAGCATTTAAGCTATGCAATTGAGTTTTGGTTTCCTAGGCCTTATTTTCTACAAAATGCATTTAATAGCTTTTTGAGTCCTTTTTGTATTCCAAGGCATGCACGAATTGTTTGCCTTTAAAATGGCTTGTAATACATAATTTTGGACAGATTTATGAATGAAAAGACTTGTGTTTTCTTGAACCCCATTTGGTGTTTCATTTCTTTCAAATCTTAATTTAGGTTTGAAGTTAAATCAATTCATTGGATTAGTCTTGATCAAGCTAATTCTGGAGTGAGTTGTCTTAGGATCTAAGAGTGACTATTTTAGATTTTAAGTGTGATCTAAGTTAGCCTTCATTGTGAGTTTTTTCAAGGATCCTAGAAGAACCTCTAGCTTTGTAAAATTCAAGCAACGTTTTTGGTGCTTATCATTTGGTATCAGAGCCTCGACATTCTTTGGCCGAATCTTGAGGTGAACTATCTTTACTTTGTGTTAGTTTTTTATTTTTTATTTTATTTTTTTATTTCTTTCAATTTTCTATTCAAGCAAGTACATTTGTATTCTTTAGAAGTGCTTTGTAGAATTCATTTGTATTGCTCTTGGATCATAAAAAAAAAATCAGTAGCAAAAAAAAGAAAAAAAAATCTATAGCAAAAAAAAAATCATTGAAAAATAAAAGTATCAAAGATCCAAGGCACATTGAAGTTCTTGTTATTTGTTTATGTTTTGTTTTTAATTAGCTGTTGATCCTAAGTTGAAATACTCTAGTTTAGTTTGTGAAAGTTAATTGTTGAATTGGTTTTATATCAAGTTTAAAGCAAGATTGCACCAAATATTTTTAGACCATCCCTTACATTTTTGACCTAGTACCAAAAGCCTACCTTTGAGTGTTAAACACGAGTGTCCCGAGTGAAATCTTTGTGAGAAGTGTGGAGAGGTCCATTTTGATATTTGCAACATGTCACATAATGAGGAAAAAGCACCACAGGTTCCAGATGTTAATGTTGCTATTCTTCAAGCCCTTCAAGGTGTGATGAAAATGATGAGGGAAGATAGAGAGGAAAGGAGAGCACATTACCGACGAGAAGAACGAGCATTGCAAGATGATGAAGGTATGTTAGACTTGGTTGGACAAGAGAGACTAGGTGGAGGAAGAGGTAATGCAAGGGGAGGAAGAAATAATCATGCAAATATCATGCAACCTAGAAGGATAGAAAGAATGCATGAAGATAGGGAAGCTGGAGTTAAACTCAAAATTCCACCCTTTAGTGGAACGGCGGACTCTGAGGCATATTTGCAATGGGAAAGAAAAATAGAACATGTGTTTGATTGTAATTCATATAGTAAGAACAAGAAGATGAAGCTTGTTATTTCCGAATTCACAAACCATGCCGGTGAATGGTATCAACATCTCAAATCCGAAAGAAGAAGAAAAAAGGAGGATCCAATAGAGACATGGGAAGAACTTAAAGAAGCTATGAGAAAGAGGTATGTTCCCAAACATTATGAAAGAGATTTGAAAACTAAATTGCAAGCATTGAGGCAGGAAACAAAAAGTGTGGCTGAATATTATCAAGAGATGGAGTCGTTGATGGAAAGAGCAAAAATACGAGAAGACGAGGAGGACACCATGTCTAGGTTTCTTGGAGGTTTAAATCAAAAAATTGTTCATCTGGTTGATAGGAATCCACCACCTTACCTTGAAGATATGTATCATTATGCCATAAAAATTAAAGCTCAATTGAAGGAAGAAAAGGAGCATTCCAAAAGGTATTCATCTAAACCTCATACTTTTTCAAATTCTAATACTTGGAGCAAGGATAGTTTTGTGCATAGGAATGAATCAATGCAACAAAAAGGAAAGTTTGGGCCTGCCAAAAGAGTAGAGGCCGAGAGCTCCAATACTAAAAAGAATGAAGTTCCAAAGGAGGTAAGGGAGAAGTCTAGTTCTATTCAATGTTGGAAGTGCAAAGGATTTGGGCACGTGAGTAAGGAATGTGTCAATAAAAGAGTTATGGTGATAAGAAATGGTGTAATTGATTCGGATGATGATTGTGAGGAGCATGATGAAGAACTTAAGGCAGAATATGGAGCACATGATGATGAGTACATTGAAGAAGGTAACTTCATTTCTTTGATCACAAGAAGGGTACTTAATGTGCAAATTAAAGAAGAAAAAGTTGAAGATCAAAGGGAAAACTTGTTTCATACAAGATGCTTGGTTAAAGGAAACCCATGTAGTGTGGTAATTGATAGTGGAAGTTGTACAAATGTGGTGAGTAGCTTTCTTGTTAAAAGACTCCAACTAACTACTCGTCCACATTCGAAACCATACAAGCTTCAATGGTTGACCAACAAAAGAGAGCTTAAGGTAAACTCTCAAGCCCTTATTCCTTTTACTTTGGGAAGATATAAAGATGAAGTTCTTTGTGATGTTGTACCTATGCATGCGGGGGATATTTTGTTAGGCCGACCTTGGCAATATGATAGAGAGGTCACTTTTGATGGATTGAGAAACAAGTATACTTTTACTTTGAGTGGAAAAAAATTTACTTTTCTTCCATTGTCACCATATGAAGTACATTGTGATCATTTGAAATTAGAAAAGAAAAGAAAAGAATTTGAAGAACAAGAGAGGAGAGAAGAAAAGCTTTATGCGAACCTCAAAAAGTGTAGTTTTTGTCTAGACCAAGTGAATTTCCTAGGATTCATTGTTGGAAAGAATGGAGTGCAAGTTGATGAAGAAAAGGTTAAGGCTATTCGCGAATGGCCAACACCCACAAATGCAACCGAGGTAAGATCTTTTCATGGTTTGGCTAGTTTCTATAGGAGGTTTATTAAGGATTTCAGTAGCATAGCCTCACCATTGAATGAACTTGTTAAGAAGAATGTGAAATTTGAATGGAAACAAAAGCAAGAAAATGCATTCAATGAACTTAAAGAAAAATTGACTAATGCACCTTGTCTTTCTCTACCTAACTTTGATAAATCTTTTGAGATTGAATGTAATGCAAGTGGAATAGGTATAGGGGCTGTTTTGATGCAAGAGAAAAAGCCAATCATGTTCTTTAGTGAAAAGCTAAATGGAACACAACTCAAATACCCGACATATGACAAAGAGCTACATGCACTTGTTAGGGCTTTGCAAGTTTGGCAACATTACTTGTGGCCTAAAGAGTTTGTCATCCACACGGATCATGAAAGTTTGAAGCATCTCAAGATCCAAACAAAGCTAAATAAGAGACATGCGAAGTGGGAAGAATTCATTGAGACATTTCCTTATGTCATTCATTACAATAAAGGTAAGGATAATGTGGTGGCTGATGCATTGTCAAGAAGGTATGCTTTATTTTCTTCTCTTAGTGCAAAAATTCTTGGTTTAAAACACATGATTGAGTTGTACAAAGTTGAGAAATCTGAATTTCATGATGTTTATATGCAATGCTTAGGTGGGAACAATGTTCATGATCATATTGTATTTGATGACATGCTCTTTAGGAAAGGGAAGCTTTGTATTCCTAAGTGTTCAATTAGGGAGTTACTTATAAAAGAAGCTCATGAGGGAGGACTTATGGGACATTTTGGGGAATTTAAAACATATAGCATGTTGAGTGAACACTTTTATTGGTTGAAAATGAGGAAGGATGTGAACAAAGTATGCAAACAATGTTTCAAATGTAAAGAGAGACACAACCACATGGTCTTTACACACCTTTAGGTGTTCCTAGCGAACCTTGGGTTGACATTAACATGGATTTTGTTCTAGGATTACCAAAAACCAAGAGACATCATGATAAAAATTTTGTTGTTGTTGATAGGTTTAGTAAGATGGCACATTTCATTCCATGTAACAAAACAGATAATGCTACTAACATAGCTAATATTTTCTTTAGGGAAGGGGTTAGATTACATGGAATTCCCAAAACAATTGTGAGTGATAGGGATGTCAAATTTTTAAGTCGTTTTTGGAAAGTCTTATGGGGAAAATTGGGTACAAAGCTTTTATTTTCTACAACATGTCACCCCCAAACTAATGGACAAACCGAGGTGGTTAATAGAACGTTAGGAGCCCTACTTAGATCCTTAATTTCAAAGAATCTAAATACATGGGAAGAGACTCTACCATTTGTGGAATTTGCATACAATAGAGCGATACATAGCACCACTCATTGTTGATCACCTTTTGAGATTGTGTATGGCTTTAATCCTTTAACTCCACTAGATTTATCACCATTTCCGCCTAACATGTTTACTAGTGATGCAACATCTTCTAAGGCTGAATACGTAAAGGAATTGCACAAAGAAATCAAAGAAAGGATTGAAAAGAAAAATCAGAAGCTAATCACTACAAAAAATCATGGGAGAAAGCAATTGATTTTTAAAAAGGGAGATTGGGTTTGGGTTCATCTACGAAAAGAGAAGTTTCCAGATCAAAGGAAGTCTAAACTACAACAAAGGGGAGATGGTCCTTTTCAAGTACTTGAACGAATCAATGATAATGCATACAAGCTAGATCTTCGAGGTGAGTACAATGTAAGTTCTACTTTTAATGTGGCTGACTTGACTCCTTTTGATGTAGGAACTGAAGATCTTGATTTGGGGTCAAATCCTTTTAGAGAAAGGGGGGATGATACAAATCAAACAAATGATTCATTGCATGTACCTGAAGGACCTATTACAAGAAGCAAGGCAAAGAAGATTCAAGAGGCTTATATATTACATCTTCAAATGCTTGCCAATGCAAAAGAAGAGATAAAGCTTTGTCATTCCGAAATTATTTACAACATTAGCACAACAAGTGAAGAAGACATTGAAGTGAAGATGGCATGAGAGTAGATTTATTTTGGAAGATGACAACACGACAGAATTTTAAATAAAAAAATTTCAAGATTTCTTATTTTGAGACATTTTGATTTCAATGCTTGCTAACCATGCTCATAATTACAAGGGACCTTCTAGAAGAGTTGGTTAAGTCTATTTAAAGCATATCTACCCTTTTGTCTAGCATTTAAGCCATGCAATTGAGTTTTGGTTTCCTAGGCCTTATTTTATACAAAATGCATTTAATAGCTTTTTTAGTTCTTTTTGTATTCTAAGGCATGCACGAATTTTTGGCCTTTAAAATGGCTTGTAATGCATCATTTTGGACAGATTTATGAATGAAAAAACTTGTGTTTTCTTGAACCCCATTTGGTGTTTCATTTCTTTCAAATCTTACTTTAGGTTTGAAGTTAAATCAATTCATTGGATTAGTCTTGATCAAGCTAATTCTGGAGTGAGTTCTCTTAGGATCTAAGAGTGATTATTTTAGATTTTAAGTGTGATCTAAGTTAGCCTTCATTGTGAGTTTTTGCAAGGATCCTAGAAGGACTCTAGCTTTGTAAAATTCAAGCAACGTCTTTGGCACGTTATGTTTGTTAGTAGCATGCTAGGGTTGAATGTTTTAGCTGTTGAGCATGTTGGTGATCTATTAAGAATCTTGCACGTCATATTCTTGTTGAGTTGTTGACCATGCTAGGGTTGCTCTTGTTTTAATTGAAAATATTTTTTTTCAAAAAGTGTTTCATTGCTATCAATTTGTTTGAGTTTCACTTATTCAATTGGTGTTTGTATTTTTGAAAAATATTATTTTGAAAAGCTTAATTGCTATAGTTATGGAAACTTTAGAAGTTTTTTTAATATCATTGCATTGATAAGCCTTCTTTCTTTGATGGTAGAAATTATAAGCTTTGGAGAAATAAAATGAAAAGTTTTATACTTGCTTTGAATTTCAATATTTTATATGTTTGTGAGCATGATTTATCTAAATTGCAATTGAACAATGAGTTACTAACTTTTATTGCCAAAGCAATAAATATTATATGTTGTGCTTTAGAATATTATCGGTTGTGCTTTAGATAGAAATATATGTGATAGAATTTTACATTTTGATTATGCATATAATTTTTGGAATTTTCTTGATATTGTGTATAATGTTTAAAAATCTCCTTGTACTACTAATGGTTTGTTTGATGCGAAGGAGAATTATAGATCTAAAAATCAAGAAAATGTTTAGGAAGTGATAAAGGAAAAGTGCGATAAATTCTCTTTATGTTTGATGGCTAATTCAAGTAATGATTCTGATAATGAAAGCAATGGAGATGAGGTAACTCGAGAACCTTTTTCTTATGATGAATTATTTGATGCATTTGAAAGTATGCAACATGATTTTAAAAAACTTGTCTTGAAGTATAACTATCAAAGAAGTATAACATGTTGTTGAATGAAAACAAATCTTTGATAGATGAAAATGCATGTTTGAAAAATGGATTTAATAATATATTCTTGCATAATGAGATTGATGCTTGTAGTGATGAGAAAAATGCAATAAATGATAGGATTGAATTTCTTGAAAAGGAGAATAAAGATCTCAATTTTTTATCTTGTGAATTGAAAAGGAAATTGAATGATTTGAAAAAAAAAAATGAGGAAATTGATTTTTGTTCATTGAAATTAAAAGAAGAAATTGCTATCTTAAATGATAAAATTATTAACTTGGAAACTAGCAATAAATTTTTAGAAAATGATAAATGTTCATTGGTCCACAAAAGTGCACTTCTTGAAAGTGATAGTCATGAGAAAAATGATCTTTTGCATATGCTTAAAGAAAAGGAAATTATGGCTAATAAAGAACTTGAAATTGCAAAAGAGTCTATTAAGAATTTGACTATTAATGATCATAGATTAAATAAAACTATTGGCATGGATAAACCTTTAAATGAGAAAAATAAATTAGGCTATGTGGATGAAAATCCTTCATCTAGCACTAAAACTACATTTGTTAAGGCTGTCAAAAAATATTTTACCACATGTGTCAAATTTGGTTAGTTCTAATTGTTTGTCAAAGCATGAGAAAGTTAAAAAAATTCATAAGAATTCAACTTTTGTAGCTAAACAATTTCGTGCTAGATTAAAATGTGCTCATAATGAACAATGTAATCATAACCATGAAAAAGATAGAAATTATCATGAAAAATTAAATTTTATGCCTAATCTTGAAAATTCTAGAAATGTGCATATGAAGTCAAGATTTGTACTCATATGTCATTATTGTGGAGTTAAAGGTCATATTAGACAAAATTGCTTTAAATTAAAAAAATTCTCATAAGAAGAATTTATTTGAGAAAAATATTGTGCAAAATTATTTTGTGAAAAATAAATTCTTACCAAATGTTGTTTGTTATTCTTGTGGTTGGTCATAATTATTATAGTTGTTATTTTCCTAAGTTGAATATTAGACGTATTAGTTCCAATTTGAAATGGGTTCCAAAATCCTTGTTTAAACTTTCCTACTAAGTGTTATTTCAAAAGTCAAATAGGTTGCTTGAAATTCAAATGTGAAATTACTTCAAATGAAGCAACTATGACTTTCTTGAATCCAACAAAAGAAAATTGACAAGTTTGATATTTTTTTTAATTTTTGAATGATTGAGATAAATATTTGATTGATATCTTTTTAGGGAATTTATATCTTTAGAATGTTTGGATTTTATTTTAAAAAAAAAAATTGATTGATTATTAGATTAAATATCTTGAGAAATTTAAGAACATCTTTTACATCCATATATATGATTGTATATTTTAAGAATGATTGAATATTTACTTTAAAACATCATGGTTTACTATTTCTAAATTTATCCAAATTCTTATTACCTTATTAATTAGATTAATGATGTCGTGATTAATTTTGAAAATCTATTTTGGTACGTGTTTCTATTCCATACAAATGGAATTTATTTTATTCATAATTCCTTGCTATTTTGATTGCTTTAATCAATTATTTAATGAGATTATTATTTTTTGGTGATTAAAGTTATAATTATTGATATAATATTGAAATAAGATATTGTATGCTTTTTGGTTAAGAAATTTATTTTGATGGTTATTTTTTAAATTGATATTCTATTTATATGAAAAATATTGATTATTAAAATCTCATTCACTATATTGCTTGTCCTATATGCTGAATATATTTGTTTGTTTGTTTTTTTTAGGATTGTTGAATTCTATTTTGGGTTTTTTTCATAAATAGACCCTATTTGAAAAGTGTTTGCAAATCTATGCATCTCCAAAAATATTAGCAAAATTAGAATTTATTTTAATATCTTATAAATTCTAAAAATAACGAATTACAACAATACCCTTAATTTATTGGTTTTTCATGTGGGAAGGGAAATTTTAAAAAAAGGAAATTCATCTCACATTCCAAACTAGAAAGTGCCAATTTAGAGTGAATTAATTGTGGAAAACTAGAAACCGCCAATTTATGGTGCATTAATTATGGAAAGCCAGAAATCGTCAATTTATGGTGCATTAATTACTGAACGAAAGTGGCGATAGTATATTCTTAGAGGTAGAGTTGTCATTTACGTACAGTATGGTTAGTAATGTACATGTACAATATAGTTAATAATTTACATGTTATTTGATTATGATAATTTTGTTAATAAATAGAACGTATGAGTTATTGAACGTTCAATTTTGATGATTGAAAACAGAACCCGTTTGATAACCACCCAGTACTGAAATAACTTGGTATATACGGTACACTCATAATATATCATGTACCATACTGTATTTTAAAACTTTATGTTTTTTTTAAATGTTTTAATTTGCTGATATGGATACTTGTAGTGTGATTTAATATGTTTGTGACAACGAACAAGTAATTTTAAATTATAAATTTTTGAATGTACAATACTGTATAGTAAAACGTTTGGAAATAACATACGTAATATTTGTGAATTGATAAAGACTCATACTGTTGAAGCAACTTCACATAAGAATTACTATTTAAAGTAAGATCAGTAGTAAATAAAAAAGGTCTCATGGGTTACAAAATTGAAACTGAAAGTGTTCGACATAAAAAAAGACTGTAATGTAAAATCATTATTGGGTGAATGCATTCCTCAATATTTATGCAACGCTCTTCAGCTACTTCATGATTATGGTACATCTTCATTTTCATCCCACCAACCACTACGTGCAATAGGGATTGAGATGCTTGTTGAACCTATAAGGAAAAGTTGTATAGTATTACAAAAATGTTCAAACAGTACTGTCTTATATTATAAGTCATATAATATACATGTATATAAACAAGACTATTGCTGAATAGAAATGTAATGGATAGTAATATGAGTACAAAAAATGTATTAGATATGAATAGAATGAATAATAAACCATAAATGTACCGTGTAAATTATACAGTATGTATAATAAAATAATGAAATATATAGAGTTTTGTATAATTTATACAGTAATATAACAATATATGAAAAAATGTAATATTAATCGTATTATACAAATGGAATGATTGATGAACATATAAGAAGAAGATGTACAATATAACTAACCTAAAAACACAGTATGAACATACGATATATACTCAATTATACAGCTTTACAGATATGTATATAGTAAATAAATTATACCAGAATATAGGAATCAAAGTACGAAAAAACTACTGTTCTACATATGTTTCTACTGCATTTCTAAACAAGATTTTTGACATTCTAAAGGCTGAAATATAAATAAATTAAATGTAGAGAAATGACAGAGTATGAGTAAAACATATCATATTCTACCTGGCAAACAACGATATTAATGATATTATACAAATGGAATTATTGATGAACCTATAAGGAGAAGATGTACAGTATAACTAACCTAAAAACACCGTATGAACATACGGTATATACTCAATTGTACAGTTTTGTAGATGTGTATACAGTCAATTATACCAGAATATGGGAATCAAAGTACGAATAAACTACTGTTCTATATATGATTTTACTGTATTTCTAAACATGATTTTTTACATTCTAAATATTGGAATTTGAATAAGTTCAATGTATAGAAATGATAGAATATGAATAAAACATATCATACATTATATAGTATATTATATATTACACAGTATTGTATATGTGTGTCTGGTATGGATTATACTATGCTACATATGATTTCTTTCAATTTCAAAACAGGAGTATTCAAATACTAAAGACTATTATGTGCAATTAAAATTGAATTATTGATGAACTAACAAGGAGAAAATGTATTATATAACTAACATTAAAACGAAGTGTGGGTAGTACGGTATTGAGGAATCTTAATACGACATGATAGTATATTTAATAATTAGACAGTATTATAGATGTGTACACATATTGTTGTAAAGATGATTTGAATACATTTCTAAACATGATTTGTGACATTCCGAAGACTGAATATAAATTGAGTAAATGAAAAAAAAATGACATAACAAGAATAGACATACCATAGTCAACGATTTGAGACATATCGGATAACGATTATACTAGATTGAATAAGAACGTGCTAATGGTGATGAATAAAGAAGAAAAACGTAATCCAAAAATTGTGTAAAATGGAGATTAGTGAACGGACATGAATTAACTTGTCGGATTATACCGTCCAGTCGGACCTGAGTTGCTGACAACAATTTACGCATTTGCTGGAAAGTGAAAAGAGAGAAAGAAAAAACACATAAGAAATGAAAATGAAGGATTGAGAATAATGAAATGGAGAACGCAGGATGCAAAAATGGAATGAAAAAGGAATGTGAATAATAATGAGAGATAAATGTAAAAAGGAATAAAAATCTCTTTATATTTAATGAGTTGACAATTAAATATGGTATTTCTTAAGTGATAGAAAGTTTTAAAAATGGAGGTTTAAATTCGAAAATTCTTTATTAAATGTGAATAGGGCAAAACAGTAATAATAAATAAATATAAATTTCAAAATTTAAAATAAAAATTAACTTTGCAAAAAAAAACTTGGACGCCTAAATTTGCAAATATTTTTCTAATATGGTCTAGTTACTACAATTTCCCTTGTATTTTATAGAGGGAGTTTTTATTTGGGAAATTGTACTAACTAGACCACATTCGAAAAGTATTTGCAAATATAGGCGCCTAAGTTTTTTTTTGCAAAGTTAATTTTTTTTTATTAAAATTCGTAATTATTAATTTTTCATTAATACCATTTTCCCCTTTTATCACATTTAATACTTATTTTTTGAATTAAAACACTCATTTAAAACATACTTCTCATCTTTTAAAACATGCCATATTTAATTGTCAACCCTTTTAATGGAAAAGATTTTAATTCCTTTCTCATTTATTTCCTATCTTTCTTTCTTTTCCTTTTCTTTTTTCTATTTCATTTTTCTTCCTCCATTCTCCATTTCTCCATTTTTGTTTCTTCAACTCCATTCATTCTCTTTTTTCACATTCTGGTCACCACATAAAGCGTAAATTTTTGTCAACCACAAAGCTCCGATCGGACGGTATAATCATATGAGTTCAACCATCTTCTGTCAATAATCTCCATTTTTCACAGTATTTATATCACGTTTTTGTTCCTTATCCATCACCATTAGCATGTTACTGTTCATTTTCATTATAGCCGTGATCCAATATATTTCAGATTGTTCAGTATGATATGTTTTATTTCTATTTATGTCATTTTTGTACATTTAATTCATTTATATTCCAATATTTAGAATGTCAAAAATCATGTTTAGAAAATGCAGTAAAATCATATGTAGAACAGTAGTTACTTCCTACTTTCCAATTCATATTGTGGTATGATTGACTATATACACATCTACAAAACGGTATAATTGAGTATATACCGTATGTTCACGCGTCCTCAATTTCTATATAGCCGAAGAAATTGTATAGTTGACTATATACCGTATGTTCACACTATGTTTTTAGGTTAGTTATATTGTACATTTTTTCCTTATAGGTTCATTAATCATTCCATTTGAAATTGCACAGTGTTCTTTACAATGTCAATATTTCTGTTTAGAAATGTATTTAAATTATATGTAGAACAGTATTATCTATGTATTAAAATATCAAAGTCTTGGTATACTCGAGTATTATTTACTGTAATTTTTCATTTATCGTTATATTACTGTATAAACTATACAAAACTGTAACAGCCCAGTTTTCTATTCCAGTTCTCGAGGTGCTTTCGGTTCAGATTCAGTGGTTCGGTTGGGCCGTTAGAGCTGTTTTGACCCTTAGGGGTATTTTGGTCTTTTTGCACCCCGGGCAGGATTTGTGGTTTTTCAGGGCTTCGAGGCAGCTCCTGCCTTTGTTGAGGCTTGTTTGTTGTTGGCTGCGAGTCTCGAGATGTTTGGGCTTTTCGGTTGGTTGTTCGGTTGTGTTTTGGGCTTTGGCAAAGTTATGGTTGTTTGGGTGTTCCCTTTGGGATTCGAGCCCAGGTCCTTAGTATTGATTTGGGAGTTGGATTTAAGTGAGATTTATTTATTGGAAAAGGTTACTTCAGTCGGGTCTCGAAGGAGGAAGCCGGGAAATGGGATTTTTGAGGTTTTAAAAGTGGATAAGGATGGAAAAATGGAATTAAAATCCCATTTTTCCCTTTTTCCCATTTTCCCTTTTTATTTCCCATTTTTCTTTTCTTTTTTTTCCCAAAATCAATTTTCTCTCTCTCTCTCTCTCTCTCTCTCTCTCCCCGACCTAGCCCCTAGCCCAGCTGTAAGGGACCGACCCGAATGGGGCACTAAATGGGCCCTTACCCCAATGCATGCATTCAAAGTAAAGGACATTTAAACAGACATGATTTCGGATTCCGATTAAAACAAAACATTCAAAATAACCCCTTTAAAAACTAAACAATTTCCCTGGAACCTGTCCCTGTTTTCAAGCACCTGTTCCAAGATAAATACATTTCCAAAGTATACTCCGATCAGAGATTTCTTAAAATCATTCAAAACATGTCTAAATACAATAATGCTGGAATCCACAAAATATTCGAAAAAAACATCCTAGGGCTCGTGTGCCCGCTACATGCATTCAGGGGAAAATAAAACATAAAGAGTCATAACACAAAATCGAGTTTGATGATTGAGCCCCATGATCACAACTCCTCCTTCACCATCCTGTCTCGCACTTGGTTACTGTGTGGAAAAACCACGAAGGGTGAGTAACGAATTACTCAAGAAGAATCCCCAACCAGGTACAATACGATATACATGGTCATCTCGATGAGCGTATGCAAGCTATGAATATAAACACGAGAATAGAGCACATAGCTTAGCCCACACTTGGGCCTCGGATGCCAATTTAAGGTCTTAGTCCGGAATAATATCACCACACACCCAATACACAAGTCGCCCTATCGAGAAACAAGTCCCGACCTCACTGTCTCACATCGCCGACGAAAGGTACACTCGGCTCAAGATCCCGATGAGCTCTCCGGCCGGCGCTGTAATGAGCGTAAGCATGCACCGCGTGCTCTCGAACTATGGGGTGCCGGGTCTAGAGGCAAGCCGCCCATGTCCATCCACCACGCCTAACTAAATCTTTGGATCGGTGTAATCGACATAGGGTGTGAGACTTGGACACGTAAACTATGTCAGCCTGAACCACCGCACCTGGGGCCAAGGAACGGTCGTGGTAGGCTTACACCAGGAAGCCGTCCTTGCCTTAACAGGTGGCAATCAGGGGCTACGGCCGAACACGCTGAGGACGTGCCGACTGCCGGGGACGAGGCAATGCCAAGTCATCATCCCGACCGTTGGGGCATTAACAACTGCCACCCTCACCCAAGATTGCAGGGCCTACCGCTTGGGTTAGCTAATCCCTCACGGGGTCCAGGGACGGAATGACTTGCTCGACATCTCTGCCATGGATGCAAGGTACTTTATGCATCAGGCCCGGATGATGCTATCTACCTGCAATTCTAACCTTCCCTAGCAATCAGCAAACAAATCCATAAAATCCAATACGTGCTCAATAAGAATACAACGAGCCTAGCATGATACTACGAAGCAAGGAAATGTAGACGACGAGCATGCTAGAAAGGAACAACCTAGCATGGATTAACATGAGAATTAATCAAGAACAACATGCTAATCGGGAATTCAGAATTGAGTACCTAGTTATACATGTCAATAAACACAAACAAGCAATCAATCAGCAATCACATATAATATCGCAGGGTCCATACAACTCCGGTAAGAAATCCTTACCTTGGTCGGGGACGATTTGACACGAAATCCTAAGCGGCGAACGAACCCGAACTAGCTACCGAGAACCTATCAATCACAACAAAAATCACACAATAGGCCTAAATATAATAAAATAAACGAGGCTCAGCTCGGGAGCAACTCACGAGGCACGCATTTAACGCATTTAACGAGCCGATTGCACAGAACGGGCAAAGAACGGGCCGGGTGGGCGAGATGGGGCGCAGAAATGGGCGCGTGGGCGCGCTGGGGCGCAGATGGGCGGCAGAGCTTGGCGCTGGGCGCGAACGCGGGCGCGCGGACTCGAGTGGCACTAGGCGATGCGGCACGACTCGGCGAGCAGGGGCTCGGGCGACGCGATGCGGCTGGGCGCTGAGGCGAGGACGCGCGTGCGGGCACGGGACGATGAGCGGCGAGGCTCGGCGGCTGGGCTGCTTCTGCGCACGCGAGCTCGGCGAACAGGGGATCGAAGAAAATGAGCTCGATTTCGGGCGATCCACGGGGATTCGACGAGCGATGCTTTGATGGCGAACTCCCCTACACTAGCTGCACAAAACCCATACTTCAAATTACCTCGACTCGGCTGGAAATGGAGAAGCCCGAAACAGGGGAGAAGAGCTCGAATTTGAAGGAGAAGAAGAAGAAGAAGATGTACTGCTGCTCGGGGTGAGATCGACTTCGAATTTGGGAGAGAAGCTCGGCTGAATTCGAGGTTGGCGAGGGAGAAACGCGAGAGGGAGCTCAGGTCGGTCGAAGAAGAAAAGAGAAGGAAGAAGAAGAAATTGGGGAAGAAGCCTCGGGCGAGTTCTGCTTTTATACCAACCGCCTTCGAAAACACGCATATGTATTAGATCGCGCGATTAAGATAACAAACACGCTCGGTGGCTCGATTGGCAGCGCCCCCTGCCTAGCACGCGACACGTCCTTGGCTCGAATCTCACTCGACGCGCTATTTAATTCCCTATTTATTTCCACATTCTTCCAAGCCCAAATGCCTTCACCAAAATTCTCAATCCCATTCAAATCGACCCATAATTTTTCTGGCAATTTACAATTTCAAAACCGGCCCTGTCGGCCCGACCCAAAATTACCAAAATGCCCCTAGGCCTCCTGGGAAGACCGGGATGAAATTTCCGGGCCGTTACACCAGCCCCCTTGGCTCGCCCGACCCGACCAGCGTCGCCGCGATGAAGTGCGTCGCCCGGCCACGCGTGCCCTCGCCGCTCGCCTAGGCCGTCGCGTCGCCAAGAAATGAGAGCCGTCGCACCAGATCCGCCCGAGCAGACGCCCAGGTCGCACCAGCAGCCGTCGCAGCCTCGTCGCACCGTACCAGCCGTACCCTCGCGCGCCCAGATCTGCCAGCAGCCGCCGTCGCGTTGTGTCGCCAGATCGAGCGCCTCGCCCTCGCTCGGTCTCGTCCGCGCCGTGCCGTCCCTGCCGAGCCGCACCGCGTCGCCCGATCTTGAAGCCTCGCCGTGTCCGCGCGCCAGCCCTCGGCGCCCGTGCGCCCAGCCGTGCCCCCACAGGTCCGCGCGCGCGCGCGCCCAGCGCCACGCCCGAGATCCACCACTGCGCCTAAACGCTCCTAGCCACCCGAAAGATCTGCTCTCGCCTCGCAGCCGGCTCGTTCGAGTGTCCGTCGCGCCTCGGTTGCTCCCCAGCCGAGCCCTATTTGTTTTATTATATTTGGGCCTTTTGATTGTAATTATTGTTGTTTTTGTTAGGTTCTCGCTAGCTAGCTCGGGTTCGATCGCGGCTTTAGGTTTCTTGTGTTTAGAGGTCTTCCTGGCGGTAAGGATTTCTTACCGGAGTTGTGTGGACCTGCGATATATTATGTGATTGCTAATTGTATGCTTGTTTGTGTTTATTGACATGTTTGGTGATAAGTGCCTATTCTCAAATTCCCGATGGCATGATTTCTGTGTTGTTTCTCATGTTAGTCCATGCTAGGTTGTTCCTTTCTCGGCATGCTCGTATCATCCTTGCTTCGTAGTATCATGCTAGGTTCGTTGTATTCTTATTGAGCACGTATTGGATGATATTGCTTGTTTGCTTTGATTGCTAAGGAAGGTTAGAGTTGCGGTGTAGATAGCATCATCCGGGCGGGTGCATAACGTACCTTGCACCCCCGGCGGGGGACGTATGAGATGGAGCTCGCTCCGATCCCGTTAGGGAATAGCTAACCCTAACGGTTGGCCCCGCAATCTTGGGTGAGGGTGGCGGTCGTTAAATGCCCCAACGGTCGGGATGATGACTTGGCATTGCCTCGTCCTCGGCGATCGGCGCGTCCTCGGCGTGTTCGGCCGTAGCCCTTGATTGCCACCGTTAAGGTAAGGACGGCTTCTGGTGTAAGCCTACCACGACCCGTTCCTTAGCCCCAGTGCGGTGGTTCAGGTGACATAGTTTACGTGTCCGTGTCTCACACCCTATGTCGCTGACACCGATCCAAAGAATTAGTTAGGCGTGGTGGCTGGACATGGGCAGCTTGCCTCTGACCCGGCACCCCCATAGTCTGCAGTAGCACGCGTGCATGCTTACGCTCATTACTGGCGCGCGACCGAGAGCTCCTCGGGATCTTGAGCTAGTGTACCTTTCTGCCGATCAGAGATGTGCCGAGGCCGGGACTTGTTTCTCGTATAGGGCGACTTGTGTATTGTGTGGATGTGGTGGTTGATTTCCGACTAAGACCACGAGTTGGCATCCGAGGCCCAAGTGTGGGCTAAGCTATGTGCTCTATTCTGTGTTTATATTCATAGCTTGCATACGCTCATCGAGATGACCATGTATATCGTATTGTACCCCGGTTGGGGATTCTTACTGAGTAATTCGTTACTCACCCTTATTATGTGGTTTTCCACAGGTAGCCATGGTGCGAGATAGGATGGCTGGAGGAGGAGCTGTGATCATGGAAACCCGTTGTTCAACTCTGAGTCTTATGTTTATGTTTATGATTTAAGTGTCCTCTGAATGCATGTAGTTGGGCACGGAGCCCTAGGTGTTTTCGAATGTATTTCCTGGATTCTAGCATTGTTGTAACTATTGCAAAGCTTGTATGTTTTAAATAAATCTCTGATCGAGTATGTTTTGGAAATGTATTTGTCTTGGAACAGGTGCTTGGAAACAGGGACAGGTTTCAAGAATTTATGTTGATTTTTAAATGGATGTTTTCATGTTTTAGTTTTTACTTAGAATCCAAACACCATCTTGCAAATTTTCTGTAGATTTGTATGCATGCATTGAGGTAATGCCCTATTTAGAACCCCATTCGGGTCGGGTCGTAACAAAAACTCTAGGTGTGTTTGGAGCAACGGTTTGGTTATAATAGACGGAAGGTTATGATAAATGGTGGGTTATGATAAACGGTAGGTTATTATAAATGGTGTTTGAAGGGCAAGTTATTATAACATGGATTTTGATAAATGGTGTTTGAGGGGCTGGTTATGTGATAAAAAGTAATATATGTAATGTTTAAATAAACGGGCATGAAGGTTTAGATAAACGGGCACGCAGGTTTAGGTAACCACCGTTCATAATAAATGGTGGGGCAAACATCGGTTGAGTTATTATAACCAATCTGGCCGTTTACATAAACGGGGGCCCAAACATACCCTATATGTTTCATTATTTCATTCTACATATTGTATAACTTACACAATACATTTATGGTTTATTAATCATTTTATTCATGTCTAATACATTTTTCGTACTCATATTACTATTCATTACATTTCTATTCCTCAATACGGTATTGTTTATACATGTATATCATACGACTTATAATATAGAACAATATTGTTTGGACATTTTTGTAATATTATACAACTTTTCCTTTTAGATTCAACAAGCATCTCAATCCGTATTGCACGTAATGGTCAGTAGGATGAAAATGAGATGCATCATAATCATGAAGTAGCTAAAGAGCGTCACATAAATATTGAGGAACGCATTCATTCAATGATGATTTTACATTACATTCTTTTTTTATGTCGAACGTTTCTAGTTTCAATTTTGTAACCCATGAGACCTTTTTTATTTACTATTGATTTCACTTTCAATAGTAATTTTGTGTGAAGTTGTTCCAACAGTACGAGTCTCTATCAATTCACAAATATTACATATATTATTTTCCAATGTTTTACCATATACGATATTGTACATTCAAAATTACTTGTTCGTTGTCGCAAGCATATTAAATTACACTACATGTATGAAGTATCCATATCAGCAAATAAAACACTTAAAAAAAGTTATAAAATACGGTATGGTACATGATATATTATGGTTGTACCGTATATTTCAAGTTATTTAAATACTGTGTGGTTATCAAACTGTTCTAGTTTCAATCAATGAAATTGAACAACCATACGGTTTATTTATGTAAATCACAACGGTACATTACTAACTCTAATGTATGTAAATCACATCTAATAATGTATTGTTGCCACTTTCGTCCTACAATTAATGCACCATAAAATGGTGGTTTCTGGTTTGGAATGTGAGACAAAATTCCTTTTTAAAAATTTTCCTTCCCAAATGAAAAACCAATAATTTGATCGTTATTTTTCAAATTTATAAGGTATTTAAATAGGAAGATGAAACGTCTCTAATAAATGTGATTTCGGAAGATATGCTTTTCCACAATTAATACCCTAAATTTATGATTTGTGGTTTTGAATGTGAGATGTTTTTCCTTTTTCGAAATTTTCTTTCCAAAATTAAAAAACCATCAAAATGAGGGTATGATTGTAATTCGTTATTTTCGGATTTTATAATGTATTAAAACAAAATCTACTTTTGCTAATATTTTTGTAGATACATATATTTGCAAATACTTTTTAAATAGGGTCTATTTATGAAAAAAAAACCCTTTTTATTTTTAGAAATATGGAAAGTTTTTATGTCATTGATTAATATTCTTGAATCCCAACAGAACTTACTCAAACTTGATATGTTTCTTATTTGTAATGCTACCATGATTTTTATTGTTTAATTTGCTATTAATTGGTATCATTATTTTTCAACAATTGGTATCTCTTTTGTATTTTATTTTAAAATTATTCTAAGGAGAATGTTTATTTTTAGGGAGAATTTAAATAATTTAATATGTGAATTTAATATTGATCAAGTGAATTATTGTTAAGTATACTTCTCTTATGTGTATTATATATCTTTTTAATTAATGAGAGTTATTGCATTAATGTAAATTGATTTTAGAAGAATGATTCATTTGAAAATGTGTTTTTATATTTATATCCTTAGATTTTTATGCGTTAAATGCCTTTTTGTCTTTTATTAGACGATAGTGTTAAATTGATTTTTTAAGGGAGAGAAATTTAGGGAGTTTTCATTAAAGAAAGATTTAAATTATTCTTTTCACTACAATTTCTTTTTGATTGATTCAAAATGGGGAGAGTTAATAAGAAAAATGAAAGCATGTTATCATTAATTATGTGTGGTGATTATGCATGTGGTTCATATCTTACATCACACACATTACTTTATATTTCATTTTTCTAGTATAATTTGTCATCAGAAAAAAGGGGAGATTGTTGACTTTTTGGCCCCTGCTTAAATTAAATAATTTTAATTAATTAAATAATGTTTTGATGATACCAAACTCGAATTTTTTTTACTGATATTTTTGGATTTTTTAAAGTGTTTATTATGTAAACTGTTTGAATCGTGCAAATCAGAGTTAAAATGAAGAAGATATGATGGATAAATGAAGATTTGAAGAAAAATTGGCTATAAAAAACAGGATTTTCTTTTTCAAATTGTTTCTTTTTTAACAAAAAAATCTTCCCATCTTATCTTCATTCAATCCTAGCCATATACTACATTTGTCCTAAATTCAATGATATCATCATTCATCATATCTTCATAGATCCGTCAATCATTTTGCCCTAAATCCAACAGACACCTTTCATCTTCTTCCCTATTAAATCCTAGCCTCCATAACAAAAAGAGAGGAATTTGGGTGCAGCCTGGGCTGCACCCCACCCATGAAGTCACACACACATTTTAATACTTTTTTATTAAAAAAAAAAAGAAAGTGGGCTGAGATGTGTGGCACCAAAGGTGCCACATATGTAGACTTCATGGGTGGGGTGCAGCCCAGGCTACACCCAAATTCCCCTCTAACAAAAATAAGACAACAACTATCATATTCAAAACAACTCCAAAAAGTCTCATTTACTTCACACGTTATTGAATCGGCGCATTGTAAATTTTGTGAAGAAGTTGTTAACACCAAACTTGTAAATCTTGCCTACGAGAGGTACTTTGTGAGAGTTATTTTAATTTTTTATTTGAGATTTGTATTAAGGTGTGGGAACACCTTGAGTTTTGAGAAAATGTAATTGGTTTAATCTTGAACCAGTAAAAGGATTTGAATTTCTCTTTAGCCTTAAAAAAAGGTAGTAGTGGTTTAATCCTGAACCCGTGAAAAGGATTTAAGTTTCTCTTTAGCCTAAGAAAAAGAGAGTCATGTAGGTTTGGTTCTCACCCGCAAGAGAATCATATAGTAAAATACCCAAGAAGAGCCTTGGTGTAAAGACCCGACCCAAGAAGCGGTCTCTAACCTAGATCCTTACTTAGCATGCATGATTAAGAATGTAAAACGTCATTTAGAGCTCCAAATTTAAAACCTTGTAATCAACAATTTAAAACAAAAACCATAATTCCAATAAATAAAACCATCAAGTAAGTGACTGATTAGTACTTTCTTAAAACAATCAAGGGAAACGGTTTGTGAACATAAAATAGTTTTATGAGTGTATTCCTAGGGACTCAAGTCCCACTACATGCTAATTCATAAAAACAGTAAAAGAATGTGCAATCTCAGAGTCAGCTATCCATGATCATCCAGCAGCTTCCTCCTAGCCATCCAGCCTCTGTCCAAAGTTACCTGGTGGAAAACCACAGAAAATAAGGGTGAGCAACGAGTTACTCAGTAAGAATCCCCAACTGGGGTACAATACGAAAACATCTCATTTAGCACAAGTACATGCAACCATACAACGACTTGGAGCAAATAGTTGGGTTAGACCATACGCCCCTCCTGGAGCTTGCCTATTCGAAGGCTTACAGCTATAACTACCCTAGGTTCTACACTTGGATGCCCTTTGGGCCTTACACAACCTAGGACTCAGTGCTGCCCATCGGGGACTTACACACCTAGAATGCCCATCGGGGTCTTACTCCTCCAACTCAGTGATGCCCTTCGGGGTCTTATACACCTAGGATGCCCATCGGGGTCTTAGACCTCCAACTCAGTGATGCCCATCGGGGTCTTACACCTCCAACTCAGTGATGCCCATTGGGGTCTTATACACCTAGGATGCCCATCGAGGTCTTACACCTCCAACTCAGTGATGCCCATCGGGGTCTTATACACCTAGGATGCCCATCGGGGTCTTACACCTCCAACTCAGTGATGCCCATCGGGGTCTTACACCTAGGATGCCCATCCGGGTCTTACACCTCCAACTCAGTGATGCCCATCGGGGTCTTATACACCTAGGATGCCCATCGGGGTCTTACACCTCCAACTCAGTGATGCCCATCGGGTCTTATACACCTAGGATGCCCATCGGGTCTTACACCTCCAACTCGGTGATGCCCATCGGGTCTTATACACCTAGGATGCCCATCGGGTCTTACACCTCCGGATGTCCATCGGTCGTGCCGGCGGGACCTACACTAGTTACCCCTACGATCTCTACACTATACGACACTGTCTAAACCTAACATGGATCTAACAAACATTCAACGGAGAACATGGATATGCCAGGATGGAAGAACGTAGCATGGAACTAATAGAATACAACATAAAGCATGGATATGTCGGGATAGGAGAACCCTAGCATGGAACTAACTAACGCAACATAAGACGAACATGAATCAAAAGCAAGCATGAAGCCTATCCACTAGAAACTCATACGATTACAATAATCAATATGCTATCAAGTGTTCGCGAGGTCCACACAACCCCGGTAAGAAATCCTTACACGAAACGAGTGGAAAGTAACTATCACGAACCAACTAACAACCCTCGAGATTTAAAGCGAACTCGAGCGACCTAGGCATACAATAAAATATCCTAAATAAATAAACAAAGACTAAAATCATGAAGTCCAAAGGGTGGAGGCTCGGAAATTTACCAACCGAGAAGACACACGTCTCGGCAGCAAGGAGCGAGAACGGCGCTGCTGGCAGCGGCAGGGCGCCGGCGCTGGCGCTGCGCCGCATCGCTCGGGCGCACGACACGAAAAGCGTCGGGCGGCGCGCGTCGGCGCGCGACTGGCTGGGCCGGCGCGCGCGAACGAGCGACACGCAGGGACGACGCGCGGCGAAGGGCGACGCGGCTGGTGCGCTGGATCGTCGGAATCTGCGCCGGACGGGCGGTGCGGGCGGTCTGCGCAGGCGCCGGTGCGCGCGGCGGCGGCGCTGGGCGCCGCCAGGTGCGGCGGCGGCGCGCGGCGGGGCGTCTTGCAGTCAGCGACGGCTGGCTGCTCTG
The DNA here is from genome assembly GCA_036507275.1 of Sicyos edulis. Lineage (NCBI taxonomy): Eukaryota > Viridiplantae > Streptophyta > Magnoliopsida > Cucurbitales > Cucurbitaceae > Sicyos > Sicyos edulis. Next base: position 23,274,638 of record CM071848.1, read on the forward strand.
CGGGCTGGGCTGATCGGTCTGAGGGAGAAGGGCTGGCGAGTGCGGCTTGGTGCGACGGCGACGTGGCGTCTTGGGTGCAATCTGTGTTGAAATGGTCGAGCGCGACGATGGGCGGCTTTGAGGTGTGCTGCAGGGTGGGTGGTGCGGCGCGACTGGGCAACCTGGGGTGTGGTGGCTCGGCTGGGCTCCTTGGCTTGGTTCCAAGGCTTGGTGCGGCTAGGGTTTGGAGAGAGAGAGGGAGAGAGAGAGAGAGATGCAAAAACAAGGGGATTGGGATTTTTCTTTCTTTTTTTTTCTCTTATTTTAAATAGGCCTAAAATCCCTTCCCAAGGCTTCCTCCTTCGAGACCCGGCTGAAACGACTTTCCTCCTAAATAAAAACTCATTTAATCCAAGTTTCCACTTCACCATCCAGGGCAAGGGTTCAAACACAAAGGAAACACTTAAACAATAAATAATTTTTGCCATTATCTAAAATGCTCCCAAACTTCTAAACAACTAGCCCAAACTCCTTGGGTCTTGCAACCATCAACAATCAAGCTTCGACGAAGGCAGGAAGAACCCCGAAGTCCTGAAAATCCACATACCCGGCTCCGGGGAGCAAAAGACCAAAATACCCCTAAGGGTTCAAATAGCTCTAACGGCCCATCCGAACATCCGAATAATGAACCAGAAACACCTGGGAAACCGAAATAGAAAATTGGGCCGTTACACTTGGAGAGTGGAGTAGGATTTCTGAACTACTATAAATTTCGGTGTTTTCTCTTTTCCTTAACTCTTACTTTTCATGATTTTAATTCTTGCATATTAATATTTTTATTGTTGGGTGATTTTAGATTAACAAAGTTTAGATCATAAAAGTATTATTTTTTGAATAACTTAAAAGTTGACGAACCCTATTCATCTCCTCTCTAGTGTTGCCTTTCGATCCAACAATTCTTAGTAAGTATTACAATTAGGTTGTCAACATCTAGAGGCTAAGAATAGACACGTCGTATGTTGTCCCCATACATCAGGATCGATGAGGATAGATTTCTGCCCCCGATAGTTGGGTTTTGGTGTAGCACACTACCACGATGAAGCCTAGTTTGTGGTCTGCTAAAGCGAGATCCTTTCCTTGGTGCAAGCCTACCTTGGGGTGATCCTTAGCTTCAGGCGTAGGTGTGAACAAGCTGCCATAGCTGGGTACCGAGGGCCTCCCACCAGTTGTGGATCAGTGGACACCTTTCGTTAGTTAGGCATGTGGACTTGGACCGACGTAGTTTATGTAGGCCTACATATGCCTCAGTTTGTAGCAGCATGCAATGTGTGCGAACACGCACTAGATGCCGAGAACACGGCTCCTGTAAGGGACCGACCCGAATGGGGCACTAAATGGGCTCTTACCCCAATGCATGCATTCAAAGTAAAGGACATTAAACATACATGATTTCGAATTCCAATTAAAACAAAACATTCAAAATAACCCCTTTAAAAACTAGACAATTTCCCTAGAACCTGTCCCTGTTTCCAAGCACCTGTTCCAAGATAAATACATTTCCAAAGTATACTCCGATCAGAGATTTCTTAAAATCATTCAAAACATGTCTAGATACGATAATGCTGGAATCCACAAAATATTCAGAAAACATCCTAGGGCTCTGTGCCCGGCTACATGCATTCAGGGGAAAATAAAACATAAAGAGTCATAACACAAAATCAGAGTTTGATGACTGAGCCCCATGATCACAAAATCTCCTTCTTCACCATCCTGTCTCGCAACTTGGTTACTGTGGAAAAACCACAATAATAAGGGTGAGTAACGAATTACTCAAGAAGAATCCCCAACCGGGTACAATACGATATACATGGTCATCTCGATGAGCATATGCAAGCTATGAATATAAACACAGAATAGAGCACATAGCTTAGCCCACACTTGGGCCTCGGATGCCAATTTAGGGTCTTAGTCCGGAATAATATCACCACACAAGTCGCCCTATACGAGAAACAAGTCCCGCCCACGGCTGCTCTCATCGGCGACGAAAGGTACACGGCTCACAATCCCAAGGAGCTCTCCATCGGCGGCCAGTAATGAGCGTAAGCATGCACCGCGTGCTCACTGCGGACTATGGGGGTGTGTCGAGTCCAAGGCAGCAAGCGCCCATGTCCAATCCACCACGCCTAACTAAATCTTTGGATCGGTGTCACCGACATAGGGGTGTGAGACACGGACACGTAAACTATGTCACCTGAACCACCGCACTGGGGGCCAAGGAACGGTCGTGGTAGGTTTACACCGTGAAGCCGTCCTTGCCTTAACATGTGGCGATCGGGGGCTCTTGCCAAACATGCCGAGGACATGCCGGGCCGCCGGGGGCGAGGCAATGCCAAGTCATCATCCCGACTATTGGGGCATTTAACGATGCGCCACCCTCACCCAAGATTGCGGGGCCTACCGCTTGGTTAGCTAATCCTCACGGGGTCCAGGGGCTGAGCATTGTCTCGACGTCCCCGCGCCATGGATGCAAGGTACTTTATGCATCGGGCCGGATGATGCTATCTACCCGCAACTCTAACTCGCCTAGCAATCAACAAACAATTCCATAAAATCCAATACGTGCTCAATAAGAATACAACGAGCCTAACATGATACTACGAAGCAAGGAACAGATACGAGCATGCCAGAAAGGAACAACCTAGCATGGATTAACATGAGAATTAATCAGGAAAATCATGCTAATCGGGAATTCAGAATAGAATACCTAGCTACACATGTCAATAAACACAAACAAGTAATCAATCAAAGAATCACATAATATATCGCAGGGTCCACACAACTCCGGTAAGAAATCCTTACCTTGGTCGGGGACGATTTGACACGAAAACCTACATTGCGAACGAACCCGAACTAGCTACCGAGAACCTATCAATCACAACAAAAATCACACAATAGGCCTAAATATAATAAAATAAACAAGGCTCAGCTCGGGAGCAACTCACGAGGGGCGACGAACGCACGAACGGGGCAGCAACGGGGCTAGCTGGGTACGCTGGGGAGCAGGAATGGGCGCGTGGGCGCGCGCGAGGGCGCAGATGGCGCGCAGAGCGGGCGCGACGCGGCGCGCGGACGCGAAGCAACCATCGGGTGACTCGGCACGACTTCGGCGAGCGAGGGCTCGGCGACGCGATGCGGGCTGGCGACACAGGGCTTCGGCGCGCGTGGCTCTGCGGCGGCGCGCGCGCGCAGCGCTGACCCACTTTTCTGCAGCGGACGGACAACGCGTTGGCGAGCTCGGCGTCTGGCTCTGTTTCTGCGCGTGAACAAGGGCGATGGAGACGAACCGAAATCGAGCGATCTGCGAGGATTCGACGAGCGATTTGTTGATGGCGAACTCCCCTACACTAGCTGCACAAAACCCATACCTCAAATCACTTCGACTCGGGCGGAAATGGCACAGCCCGAAACAGAGGAGAAGAAATCGAATTTTGAAGGAGAAGAAGAAGAAGAAGATGTACCTGCTGCTCGGGGTGAGATCGACTTCGAATTTGGGAGAGGAAACTCGGTCGAACATGCTGGAGAAGGAAGAAATCGCGAAGACGAAGCTCGGTCGGTCCGGGAGAAATGGAGAAGGAAAATCGCGAGGAAGAAGAAGAAGGAAGAAGCTTCGGGCGAAAATTTCCTTTTAAACCAAAACTCGCATCGAACCGGCCCATATAGAAGATGGCGCGTTTAGAAGCACAAGAGTGCTCAGTGGCTCGATTGGTAGTGACCCTTGCCTAGCTTCCAATGCGTCCTTGGCTCAAATCTCACTCGACGTGCTATTTAATTCCCTATTTATTTTTACCTTTTTCCAAGCCCAAATGTCTTCACCAAAATTCCCGATCCCATTCAAATCGACTCATAATTTTTCCAGCAATTAACAAATACATAACCGGCCCTGTCGGCCCGACCAAAATTACCAAAATGCCCCTGGGCGACCCGGGAAGACCGGGATGAAATTTCCGGGCCGTTACAGCTCCCTCGGGCTAGTGTCGTCAGTACACCTCTTCGTTCAGTCTAGAGCCAGACACTGGGTACTCTCCCAGGTGTCCAGGGTTAGCATAGCGAGCTGATCACCAGCCGAGAGTTAGAGACTCTCGAGGTTGAAAGTTAAGTTGAGGATTGTTCTGAGATTTGTTGGTTTGTCGTATTGCATGTTTTCTAGGATGCTAGATAATGTGTTGTTTGCGTAATATACCCCGGTCAGGGATTCTTACTGAGTACCATTCGTACTCACTCTTATTCTGTGGTTTTTCACTAGGTAACTTGGGACAACACCGAGATGACTAGAGGAGAAGCTGATGGATCATGGGTGTCCGCTACATAGTCTTTCCTCATTTATTTGGATTCATTAATTATGATTGAATTGTTTTATGTTTTTAAATAAAGAGGTTTTGTTTTAACTGTTTGGTTATATTGACATTTGAATCGTGCATGCTGAGTAAGAACCGGATCTAGAATGGTTTTAGGAGCCGAGTTCTTACAGTTGGTATCAGGCTCAGAGTCATAGATTTTGTAGACTGACCTACTGAGTTAGGTCGTTTGTCCCCATGATCATCAGCACTCCAACAACTGTCAAGTATGTCGGAAGTTAAATTTTGTTAAGGGTTGTTTTAAGTACCTGCATCTAGCATACATGTTTTATCTATTGTCGGTAGTGTTGGTCTGAGCGTGGACTAATTCAGTGTGGTTTGGTTTTAGATCACGAGACATGACGGTTACTTGTAGTGGAGCTGGGACGTTAAGCACCGCCAATAGAGGCGGTAATACAAATCCGATGATTGAGGAGGCTACGTCCAGCGCAAACCTGACCACCTTTGGCAGCGGTTGTTCGGTAGAATAAGAGAGCGCAGGTTGTTCTACCACAGGATGACGCTCCTAGAGCGGAGTTTGCTATAGCTTTGTGTGATATGGTTGTAGGTATGTTCGACGAGTAGAGAGCAGAGACTCAGGCCCATTTGCAGCTCAGCAAGTAGAGACTCAGGCACAATTAGCTGCTCAGCGAGCAGAGTCTTAGGCGTAGATGGCCCAGTTTGCTCAGATGTTTCATCAGGCTGCACCAGTGATTCCTTCATTTATTTTGATTCATTGATTAGCATGTTAGATAGGGATGTTATCTGATTTAACTTTATTTGATGTTTTTAATAATCTCTAGCCAGAGGCTTGAACGAGGTGTTTTCGTTATGATTGAACTGTTTTATATTTTTAAATAAAGAGGTATTTTTTTAACTGTTCGATTATAACAATATTTGAATTGTGCATGCTAAGTAAGAACCGAGTCTAGAATGATTTTAGGAGTCGGGTTCTTACAAGGTGTACGCAAGCTTGCTCAGATAGTCACAAATATAAAAAAAAAAACGGTCAAGACATTAATCATGAGAACAATTGAAATACACGTAGTTCATGAATATTAAGATAACAAATAAAAGTAGGATTTTTCCTTTATAGTTTGATAAAGGAAAGTTGCTATGAATAGAAACTTTTAGACAACATACATTATAATGATAGTATTTTTCTTAAAATATTTTGTTTGTAGCACATTTTGATTTCATTTTTTAAAATTTCCATCATTCCCTTTTTCTTGAGTGAACTGATTGAATCTATCAATGGACTAATTGAAGGCTATTAGCGAACTAATTCAATCTATCAACAAACTGATTGAATATAGCTACGAAAAATTGATTGAATCTATTAGTGAATTGATTGAATCTATCAGTGAACTAATTGAATCAATCAATAGAAAATTGATTGACATCATAGGTATTTTGGTAATTTTACAAAAATCATCAATGTTTATGCTATATATGAAATATTTTCAAAAAAGTGTTACGGATGATATATTTTTTTATTTGTTTTGCCCTACATGTAAAATCCTATTTGATAAAAGCTTATTAATTGTCCATTTGTTTTTTTTTAGTACATAGTGGGGGAAGAGGGACCAACAAACCCTATATAGAGGGCACAACTACTCTCAAATAATATGAGAGCCAAATACCCGATTTCTGGGCTCGAACTCGTGACTGTGGAGTTGAAATGGATTAACACCAGACAAGATAACCAATTGTCCATATGTTTTGAACTTTAATAAAATTCTCATAAATAGTTGTTATAGTAGGCACTATTGATAGAGTTTTATCTAACCATATAGTTTAAATTCTAACTAATTTAAAGGAGCCAAATTTGTGACAACTGTTTGATGACAGATTTCCTCGTGGATGCAATGGATTACACAATGTCTAAGATGTGAAATTTCAGAAGGGAGCATGAGAATAAGCAGGCCTAATATTTCATGATCTTCTAACACAGGGTAATTGAATTTTCATATTACATATCTCTATTTTTACCAAGGCTGTCATAAGAAGTATTAATATATATATATATATATATATATATATATATATATATATATATATATCTTTATGTTAATTTCTATATTTGTTTACCTTGGCTTATCTAAGACAACATCTTATTGCCTCTATTAGACCTTGGATAATAAAGTTTTGTTGTTCATTTCCCGTGGTCGGTCGTGATAGGTCGTAGGACGTCTTTTCAAGTTGATTATCGTCATGTTCAAAGGATTATTCTTCGATGTAATTTGAATATTTCATATAATTATTACCAACTTTTAAGACAATAATATGTTTTCTTAGAAAATAATCATCATAGGATTGAAATCTATTATGCTAAGAAACGCAAAAGTTTTTTTTTTTTTCTTAACAATATTTGTTGATGTGTGATTCGAAATAGTAAGCGCTTAGTCATTTATGTCATTATATCATATCAATTGAGTTTTGTTATTATTGGCAAAGACAAAAGAAAGTTAATCAAACTCTCTAATTAAAATATTTTAAAGTTTTTATTTTTGAAATTCACATAAAAGCCATTTTCATTCAACTCAAAATCCAAATGTAAATTATTCGACCAAGACTCAAAACAAAACTCAAAAGAAGACTTATACCTGATTAATATTTGAAACTTTTTTTTAAAAAAGGTTTACATTAGAAGCTATTTTCATTCAACTCAAATAAGATTGTTGTGGCTCTTAAAGAACACTAAATAAGAGAAACTTTAAAAAGAAATTGGCAAACCTATTACCAATACTCCAAAGCAAAATGCAAATCTGAACATATCTATCAAGTAAATTCATAATTAAATGTAGAATAATTTATTGGAAATACAAAAAAAAAAGTGCTAACCCTAATTAATTAAATAAGGAGTATATCATGGATTTATAAGAGAGGACAAACATCTTTATTGGTGTAAATTGTGAATTAAACATCATTTGTATTTTAACTCTTTAATTTAGTGAGGTTTGTTTTACCTTGGGTTAATTATGTGGTTAAGTTTTTTAACCATTTGAGAAGTGTGTAAAAATAGAGCTATATATAAAACTTCTTGGGCTTCTTTTTTCTTGAGAGAAATCCTAGCCATCTTTGAGCTTTTTTTTTTTGGGGTTGGAGAGGAGTGGAGGGAAAGTAGAAGAAAAAGAGGAAGTTGAGTGATTTGATGATATAAAATAGTTGTTTGAAAATTGATGTTTTGGAGAAGAGATGTTGTAAAAGTATTATTTTATATTGATTTTTTATAATGTAATGATGGTAGATTTTAGATTGATTGATAAATATAATATATTTTATTTTATATTGTGTGGTTGAAAATTAAAGAAAGTTTGATGTGGTATTTGATAAGATTAGATAAAAGATATTCTATATTATATTATATGGTTGAAAATTAAAAAAAAAGGTTTGATGTGACATTTAAATGATTAAATAAAAGATTTGATGTGATATTAAATGAGAGGTTGATGAGAAGTTAAGGAGGGGTTGATAACCTAAAAACAAACATGAAGTTGTGATTTCCCTCCCCTCCTCTCCCCAACACCAAATCCCAAACACCCCCGAGTATCTTCAATGTCAAATCATGAATGAGAGAAGCACTCCCATATTCTGAAGAGTGGAGTAGGCAAGTCCGAACCACTTTATTTCGGTGTGCTATTTTCATCTCCATTCCTTATTTATTTTTCATCTTTTTTAGCTTTGATTTGGAATAAATCTAGAAATTTAGATGCCTTTTGATAACCATTTCATTTTTTTTCTTTTTTTTTTTTAATATTTTAAAAACAGGCTCGTTTGATAACCAATTTTGGTTTTTTTAAAAGAAAATTTTTAAAATATTAAAGAAATTTTTAAAACTAAAAAAAAGTAACTTTTAAAAACAGATTTTTATTTTAGTTTTTAAAAAAGCATGAATAAATCAAGAATAAAGAGTAAAAAACTAAAAAAATCAAAATAAAGTGGGTTGTTTGAATACAAAAATCACTTATCAAATATGTTTTTTTATTTTTAATTTTTAAAAACATAAAACTAAAATTAATTATCAAATATATATGACTTTTATTTTTTAAAATAAAAAATAAAAAACTAGAAATAAAAAATAAAAAGGTTATGGAACCGAGCCTTAGTTTTACAATTTGGTAAAGCTCTAATGAGGCTTCCGCTGTGATTTATGGCTTTTATTCTGTCTATTTATTTTAGTTTTGAGTGTTTGTGGGGTCAAATTTGTTGCAAGGCTTCATTCAGCTTTTGCTTTACATTTGAAATTTGTATTTGCTGCTATTCTATTTGAAATCAGTGAAAATTGAAAATTGAATTTCATTTCTTTCGAAATCTGTTGCAATCTGTCCCCTGCCCTATTGTTAGACTCCGCACGAAACCAAAATCGGTAGCTCCAGTTTTTTTTTTTTTTTTTTTTTTTTTATTTGAAGATTTCATCTCTCTTCATTCTTTTGTCTGTGAGCAGATTTAGTCGGAGTCATCTCTCTTCCCCTGCCCTATTTCAGGGAGATTCACAAGCCCTACTTTATTGGTGGGAAGGATTGTTGGGTATACATCTATATTATTATTAGGTCTTTTAAGTAAAACAGAAAACAAAATTATAATATCGTACTGATATGGAGACTGCTCAGACTGTCCATCCCTTAACGTAATTAATGCAGATGAAAAGAAAATTAGTAATGATAAAAGGTTATGGTTGTTTTCAAAAAAAAAAAAGTCTTCTTTTTAATAAATAAGGGGGTGTTTGTTTTAAGAGAAAGTGAGATGAGGTGAGGTGTTGAAGCCCAACACCTTGTTTGATTCAAGGTGTTCTTCACCTCATCTTATCTTCTCTCTCCTTTTTTTTTTTTTTAAATTAAAAATTTTTTCATCTTTTTTATTGGAGCTTTTGCATGTATATTATAAAAAGGATAAAATATTACATGAATAGCACAATAACAAAAATATTTGCACATATAACAAAAATTGTAAATTGATAAGCTTCATATTGATAGAAAAAGGTAAATTTTTTTTTAAAAAAAATGGCAGAATTTGCTATAAAAGAATTATTTTTAAAAATGTGTTATAATTATAAACTGTGGTAAAAAAAGTTGTTATATAGCGCAAATTCCCTTATTTATTTATATATATATATTTAATTATTTTATGTTTGATATATTTTTTATAATAATAATATTATTTTAATATATCAATATATAATTATAATAATTATACTATTATTATATCAAATGTTATTAAAATAAATAGATATATATTATCTCTTAATATATGACGATAAATTTTTATATTTTTATTCATTTTTTAATCGTCTTTAATAACAAAAAAAATTCAATTATTTAGAGATAGACTATAAATATCATATTTAAAAATTAATAATTAAAAGTTATGTGTTTATTTTTAATATTAACAATAAATATATCAATTTATTATTAAAATAAAAATTAAATTTAAATAATTTATACACATTGAATTTTTATTCGTAGTTTACAATAGAACTTATTTTCAATAAACTTAAAAATATTAAACTTATTTTGTTTATTAAAAAAATGAGATTCAAATTTTACACTCTTGTATTCAGCGTTGCACTTTGAAATAATAGTAAAAGTGGATATATTTTTTTTAAAGGATAAATTAATTTAAATAATTTTGAGAGTCTTGATTGTATATACAAAAAAATAACTATAAATTTCAAGACTTGTATCAGCAATAGGGATTGAGACCTATTCTACCTAATAAAAAAATAATAATAAATTCCAAAATTTGAGGGATATTTTATTACTTCCATGTAATAATTATAATCAAAATGTGACCGAGTTCTTTTTTAACTACAAAAAAACAATAAATAAAATATTTTAGCGGTGTCTATGGTTCCCTAGAAGTATCAATGACTATTAACATAAATATATTTAATTTATTATTACCTATTAATTAGTGTATTTTATTAACAATTCTTTGACCTTCAGTAACTATGAATATGAATATGAATGTATAAAAGGTATAAGAAAATAATTTTTTTTAAATAAAATAAAAATTTCTATCAAGATTTTATAATGACTAGTTTAACCAAATGGTTTTATTTTTATTTTTTAATAAATAGAATCTTGGTATTTTTTTAATTTTTTTTATTATTTAAGCCTAACAAATCTTTTAAAAAAAAGTTATTAACGATGTACAAATATTTTAGATTAGTCCAACTTTATTTTGGTGGTGTAAAATTTTTTTTCTCATAATTTTTTTTTAATTAAACAATATTTAAGTACGAAAGATTAGAAACTTTTAACCTCATGATTATTATGTCGTACATAATTTTATTAAAACTATGTTTTTTTTAATAAAAACATTAATATGATTAAGAGGGCTTAATATTAAATTTATATTACTTACATTTTATTTATGATAGTAGTTATATTTACATACTTATTATATTAATAGCTAAATATTTGAGAATAATGATTTTTTTAAAAAAGAAAAAGAATAATTTTATTGTTAAAAAAAATATAAGAACAGATTTTTTTTAATTTTTTTTTAAAAACATATCTTAACATCTTATCTCCTCTCCCTCCACACGAAACAAGATTTTTCTGTCATCTCATCTCACACCAAACAAGATTTTTTGCTATCAACATCTCATCTCACTTGCAATCAAACACCCCCTAAAGAATTAAACACACATGTCCCACACTGTCAAAAAAAGCACACACACATGTCCCACCTCCACCAAGTTTATTCTATTTTTCTTTGATCATAAAGAATAAATAAATTTTTTTTTATACACCTCCCCCAAATCTGTACAACCACCCAATTTTACAACGAAAAATCATTATTACAAAGATTTTTTTTCTTTTCTATCGAGTTTTATAAACAAAGATTATTGAGAGATTTCACTCTTTCCAATATAAGATCCATAACAAAAACTACTCGAACATTTAAAATTGTATTCAATGGTTTAGTATATGGATATACTTTTTTTTTTTAGGGTAACTACATCATGAAGCTCACTAACAAGGCAATTATTTTAGATTGTATATTTTTCCTTCTACTTCTTTACCTCTTAAATTATTGTAATTAATTCTTTGTTTAAATATTTGTTAATTCGGATTTAGTCTGTAGTTAGTATTTATTGTAAACTATAAGTCATGAATCCTTCAATCTCTTATTTACTAAAATAAATCTTGTTTGGGTTTGAAGTTTATAATTTATTTTGATTTTTCAAATCGTAAAATATTTATTTGGCTAAATTACGAAAAAAAAACATTTTATTTGGCATTTTCTTCAAAAATTAGTACCTCTATTTTTCTAAAATTGTCATATTTATCGTTGATAAACATTTCAAAATTATCCATATTACGAAAAATATATTAAAGCGTTTGGCAAAACATTAATCTTAGAAAATACTACTTCGACAAAGTTTTCATTAGTTTGTTGTGTTATTTTGGACTTCCCAAACTTACTTTTGTTTTTGAAATATGACAAAAATTTATTATTTATTTTTAAAAATTCAAATTATTAAAAACAAAAATTGGTACCGGTGTCATTTTTAGCCAAACTTACTTCAATAACAACTTATAAAAATATTACATTCTCAAAAAAAAAAAAAACTTATAAAATTATTACAAATATAATTACTTTTTCAAAATTAAACAATATATTCCAATTTTATCCTCTGAATACGTGAATTATTTTTGTTTTTAAAGATGACAAATAATTTATTATTTATTAAAATTCAAATAAAATTTAACCAAACTAAAAAAAAATATTTCAAATATAATAACTTTTTCAAAATTAAATAATGTATTCCAAACACTATTTAATGTCAATAAGTAACTTCAATGTAAATGTTTAAAAAAAACAATAACTTCAATGTAAAAGTAATAATGACAAACAAAATTTCATCCATCAACAAAAGTTATCTCAAATTGCTAGATTTAACCGTTTCGACATATTTGAGATCCGACTACAAGAATAAGGATAAGAGAAATTGTCACTTCCAAAAAAATAATTACAAACCTAGCGTACTTTAAAATTTTTATAAACTATTTTTGTTTTAAATTTAAGTATTAATATTTTTTTACAATAATTACAAACCTAGCGTACTTTAAAATTTTTATAAACTATTTTTGTTTTAAATTTAAGTATTAATATTTTTTTACAATACCAATACTTTACGGGGTGTGGTTTGGAAGCCAAATCTGTAGGTTGCATTACTTTTTTTCTTTTCTTTTTTTAATCGAATTTGCACATTCCTACTAAGTATGCATTTATAATTTATTTTTTTCGATTTCTTTGCCTTTTCAGTTTTTTTTTAACTTTGTTTTTATTAATTTTTCAAGCAATTTATTTTATTTAATTTTTTTAATTATCTTTCACAATTTCACAATTTTAATTGTTAATGGTATTGGATAGACTATTTTAACCAAATAATTATTAATGTAATCAAATTTGAAAATATTTACATAATAGTCATAAATACGGTTTAATACTGTATTATTAATATTCATTAATATAGTATTATTTATTATTAATAAACGTACTAACTATTAATACAGTGTTATTTATTATTAATACAATATTATTTATTATTAATAAATTATTACATATTATTAATATAGTATTGTGTATTATTACATTATTATTTATTATTAATAAATTATTACATATTATTAATAATTAATTAATACCTTATTACTAATAATGCGTATGATTATGATTAAATTTTTTTTAAAGTGATCTTAATTGTATTATTTTCTTAATTTGACTAATTTTGTAAGTTTTCCATAATAATATCCATAAATTCTTATTTATTTAAAACATGTATTTATTTATTAATACATGATAAAGATTTTATGAAATTATTATCACTTTTTTCACACATTTTTTCTTTTAGTCCAAAACAATGATGACTTTTTTGCAATTCAATATATTTGAATAATTAAATAGATTCATTTTTTACCAATCTTTTTCATTTTTTCAAAAAGAGAGTTCATTCTCAAAGTATATGGCATATTCAGACACATTATTTATGAAGTATTATAAATGTATTAAACTTCAGAATCATAATCATTTCTTTAATATGATATATTCATAAAATTATTATTAAATAATATAGACAAATATAAAGTTAAATGAATTAATACTATGAGATAAAAACATATAAATATAAAATATATTTAAATCGTAAAGTATGATACTGATTCAGTATTTATATTTAAGTAAAAGAAATATGGTACTTATACTTAACACAATCAACATCAATTCATAAATCCTTAATTATTTGAAATTAGTATTTATTTATTAATACACGATTAATTTTTTTTAAATATTTGGCGAAATCAAAATAACTAAAAAAAGTTTCAAAAAAATGCATTAAGCTTCACCAATGAAATGAAAAAAAAACCCTACAATTTAAGGAGATTTTTTAGGAGGCCATTCAACCATCTAAAGAGAACATTGATTTCAAGAAGCTGGGGTATTTTTGTCTTTTCTTTGTTAAAGGAAATTTCTTTTGAAATAAGCTTAATTAGTCTTGCAAAAATTAAATACAGACACTTTTGTAATTTTTTTTCTTTATTTAGTCTAATCTCGTTAAAAGCCCTAAGGATAATCACGGCCCAAATTAATAATATATTAATACACTATTAATATTTTTTGTTAAATAAATGAGTTTTTGCATGTATATTAAAAAATGGTTAAAATATTACATAAGTAGCACAATAATGAAAATATTTGCACACATAACAAAAAATGTAAATTGATAAACTTCTATATTGATAGATTCTATCAACAGAGATCGATAGAATCAATTACTAATAAATAAAGTAAATTGATATACTTCCATTAGATTCTATCAATAAAGACGGATAGAATCAATCACGGATAAAATTGATAGACTTCCAGAAGGATAGATTCTATCAAAGTCTTCGATAAAAAATGTATATAAAGATTTTTTAAAACAAGATGCGGAATTTGCTATAAACAAATTATTTTTAAAAAGTTGTTATAATTGTAAATTGGATAAAAAAAATTGCTATACACCACAAATTAAAAAAAAAACATTAATAATATACCTCTACAATGCACAAATCCATTTTTCTTTGAAGATGTCACATCATTAATTTTCTAGAGGCTGAGAAGCTAAGATAAACATGAACGAAAATGATCAGCTAAACTGGAATAGAATCAGATAAACATGAACGAAAATGATCAGATAAACATGAACGAAAAAGTTTCTCAAAATAAAAAACGAAAAACATGAACGAAAATGATCAGCTAAACTGGAATAGAATCAAGTCATTACCAAAAATGGGCGTAATCTATCTGTCTTATTATCTGATAGTTTGCAAACATCATTATACCAAAAACCCAAACCCGAATCTGAAATTACTTCATGTAATTCCTTAATCTTGAGATTTTTTTTCTTTTTTTGAAAAAATCTTGAGAAAATTAAACCATACAAATATATGCTCGTTCTAATATATTAGATCAAAATCACTGAGAGAGGTAGCTTATACTATTAACCATTACAATGTGGGATGAAATCTACATGAAGATCTTTTTTTTTTAAAACTGTGAAATCGAAACTTTGCTCGTTATACCCGAGGTATCACTGATCCATTCCTAGGCTGTGGTACCAAAATACTTCGAAGAATATTCTAGCTTAAAAGCTTTCTAACAATCTCGAATCAGAAATCCCTTAAAAAAGCATGCCTTAAATTTTTTTTCCATAATCGTTAGTCTGCCTCTTGGAGACATGAGAATTTTTAATTAACATGTCTTTCAAGATGTGTTTTTTTTACCTCACGATCTTTAATTAACATGTCTTTCAACATGTGCTTTTTTTTAGCTCATTAATTTTGAATTAAATATGAAATTTCGTATTTATTAGACTGAATATCTGTTTGAGCTTATGAATATATAATATGGAATTCTACTTCAAAATTAATTGACAATGATGAGAATAACCCTATATATTATTACGAGATCTCTACTTTTTATTTATTTATTTACGTAGATCCTTAACACCTCCGACATAACATTCCATAAATTTGAAGAGAGAGAAATAGAGAGCAAGAAAGCAAAAAAAGAATAAAAATGGTTCTGAATTGAAACGAAAATCAGCAATGGAGCATATTAATATAAAGAATCAAGGATGGAGGCGAACGATCATCAAGGACGTGGGAGAATTAGAGTACCTATTGGAGACGGAGAGGGCGGCGTCGAGAGTGGTCGGCGGCGGCGGCGGGGGGAAAAAGGAGCGGACGGCGGTGGCGGCGAGTGCGAGGAGAGAGGTGATTAAGATGGAAACGTCACGGAAAACAAGCCAAGGCTTTCTGAGAGTGACATACATCATGAACATTGGGATCGTATTACTAAATCTCCAGGATCACATTATTCCAATCCAACCCCTACTTTTCTTTTTCTTTCTCTCTCTTTCTCTCACATGTTTTTATCAAAATTTTCAACTCTGTTTCCGATTTCTTTTCTTCATCCACAACCTCAATACCATTCTTTAATTACTATTCTACCCCTTCTCCTTTTTCATTATATTCTAATTTAGATTACCATAGATGTAAAGAAAATAATTTTATAAGAGTAAAATCAAATACTTTGATCCAACTCTTGCACAATAATGAAAATAAATGGGCACTATATTTAATGATTTTTTATATATATATTTGTGGTTTGAGTGAATTTTTGTACCCTTCAACTATTATCACAATATTAAAAAATTAATTTTTATTTAGTATTTTTTTTGTTTGACGAAATTACAATAATTGAGAGTTAGGAAAATCGAACTATGACTTCTTAATGTATATTAATATCATTGACCAATAACACTTGTTTCTATTTAGTTTATTATCATAAAATAAATTTAACACCTCTTAATTTTTTTTAAATTTTCGTAACCATTAAATCATTCTCGATAATTTTGAATGGTTAAATTGAAAATTTATTAAAATGATATTTTTATTCAATAAAAAAAAATTAAAAGAACAAACCAACAAAAAGAAAAGGCAAGAAAAAGATTTAATAGTCAATCACTATTAGGGCATTGTTGTAATTTCGAATTTAAATTTGTTTGTCTATATTTAAGAAGGGAGGACATTATGACCTCATCTTCCAGCAAAAAAGAACTTGTATTAAAATTTGCCTTGGCTTCTGAATTGAAATCGTTGGCTGAAATGTCGACATTCTCATTCAACAATAAATTATTTGTGTACTAAAAAATATAAAATAATTGACTGTCTTTTCCTTTTTAATTAATTTTTTCCACTTTATCCTACCCTTATATCCTAAACTAGAACTAAAAAAACACCTTGATTTTTATATGTAAATGTTGACACGGTCACAAGTAAAATTTTAAGAATAGATAGAGGGTGTCGTTTGCTATTATTCAAAAGCAATTGCAAACACAAGCCCTAATAGACAATCGATGGCAGGGACAAAAGATGGAGGCAATGCCGACCACCAATACTTTGGGATGGCGTGCACGTGGATAAAAGGTGGTGGGCACTACTTGTGTAACGGTCCAGTTTTCCGTTACGGTTTCCCAGGTACTTTCGGTTCAGTATTGGGGCAATCGGTTGGGCCGTTAGGGCTTTTTAACCCTTAGGGGTAAATTGGTCTTTTTGCTCCCCAGTCAGAATTTGTGGATTTTCAGGATTCCAGAACCATTCCTGCCTTTGTCGAGGCTTGATCATTGTTGGTTGCAAGACCCAAGAAGTTTGGGCTAGTTGTTTAGAAGTTTGGAAGTATTTTGGATATTGGCAAAATTAATATTGATTTAAGTGTTTCCATTGAGATTTGAACCCTAGCCGCACAGCCCCAGCCGCACCAAACCCTAGCCGCACCAAACCCTAGGCGCCACGACCCTCGGCTCTGCGCTCGTGCACACAAAGACCGCACCAAACCGCTCAAATTTCAGCCACAGCCACGCTCCTCCTCACATGCTACCCAGTAGCCCTACACATCGCTCGACGCCGCTCGTTGCAGCCCAGTCCCGTCGCTTGCACCGTGCACCGTCCCCCGCAACCTGACGAGTTATGCGCACGCGCGCCCAGCATGATCAAACGCCTTGCCCGCGAGCCCGTTCGGTGCTTCCCGCTCGCTGCGCCCGGCCCGCCGCCAGCACGCGTTTCCCCGCATATAGCCGCGCGCCACCGTGGATCGCCGCCCAGCGCCCCTACCGCACTAGCAACGCCCTTCCTGCCCCCTTGCTGCCGAGACCTTGTGTCTTCTCGGTTGGTTATTCCCGAGCCTTTCCTTCTTTGGGCCCTAAGTTGTTGGCTGCTGCTTATTTATTTAGGATGTTTTTATTGAATGCCTAGGTTGCTCGGGTTCGCTTAAAAGCTCGAGGGTCGTTTATTGATTCGTGGTAGTTATTTTCCACTTGTTTCTAGGTAAGGATTTCTTACCGTGGTTGTGTGGACCCTGCGATGCTTTCTTAATTGTGACTTGTATGCCTGTTTACTTTTATGAGCATGTTAGTGGATAGGACAGCTTGTGTTTGAATTCCTGCTAGCATGTTTGCCTGTTTGTACATGTTGGTGCCATGCTAGATTTGTTCTTCCAGCATGCTTATGATTCCTGCTTTAAGTTCGTAGTATCATGCTAGGTTAAGTGTGATTGATGTTGATATGTATGTTTAGCCAGGAATCAGTTATTTCATACTCATAGTTAGACTTGTAGGGTTTGTCATCATCTAAAGGCTGAGAGTGGACATAACGTACATTGTCCCCACCAGTCGGGAGTAGAGCGAAGCATAACGTACATTGCTTCCCCCCCGGCAGCCGATGTGGATTAGCTACCACATCAGCATAAGCCTAGTTTGTAGCCTGCTAGAGCGGAACCCTGCCAACGGTGCAAGCCTGCCTTGGTCGGTTCTTAGCTTCAGGTCGGTGGTACAGGCTTCACAGATGAGTGTCGAGGGCCTCGCACTACTGTGTTCAGTGACACCACTTCCGAGTCTTTAGGCATGCGTACCTGGCCCGCGTAGTTTGTACTTAGGCCCCCACATTTACGCCGGTTGCAGCAGCATGCGGTGTGCGCGCACACGCGTTAGTCGCCGGTTCGGAGAGCTCCCCCGGGCTAATGTTTGTGAGTACACCAGTTCCTTCCAGTTAGAGCTAGACTTCGGGTACTCTCCCGATAGTCCAGATTTGTTAGCGAGGGTGAGAGACCCTTGATGATGCCCATTGGGATTGGTTTTTGAGCTAATCATGTGGTCGAGGGAGAAAGACCCTCGAGGGTGTCGGACATCTTTGGGATCGGTTTTTTAGCTGATCAATTGGCCGAGGGAGAAAGACCCTCGGAGATGTCTCGGGATTGGTTATGAGAACCAATCATTAGGCCAGAAGTAGGAGACTTCCGAGGACTCCAGATTTGCCTTGTAAGCTCGTTGAGCTAAGATCCGTGTTGATATCTGTTTGCATGTGTACTAGGTTGCTAGATGATTGATTGCATCGTATCATACCCCAGTCGGGGATTCTTACTGAGTATGTTTATACTCACCCTTATTGTGGTTTTTCCACCAGGTAACTTGGGACAGCACCGGGGCGGCTGGCGGAGGGAGTTGAGAGATCATGGATGCTGCTGACACTCTGTTGTGTCTTTACTTTTATGTTTGATTTCAGCATGTAGTTGGACATTAGTCCGTAGGGAAAACTTATTCATTGTTGTTTGAAATATTTTTATGTTTTTAAGAAAAGTATTGATCAGTTACTGTTTTAACTTGAATGGTTTTGCTTAATGAATGTTCAGTTTGTTTTTAATGTTTTCCACTCTTATGTTTGAAAAGTTTTTCAATTCGACCCCTGGTTGGGTCATTTATGCTTTTCACTTGCATGCTGAGTAAAGACCTAGGTTTAGCACCGTTTTTCGGGTCGGGTCTTTACAACTTGCCACCAATAGTTTTTAATGGTGGACTCACCCGCCACCAAAAGTGGTTTTTTTAATGACCTCGAGTAGTTTATTTTAAAATGGTCCGTCATCGTTTGTGTCCATTATTAAAATTCATTATCACTTTATAAAAAAATGGACATATGGAGCCCGTCATCGTTTGTGCCGGTTTATTAATAGACATTATCACTTATAAAAAAAATAGATTGTGCCCGACATTAAAAGTGATTCTACTTTATTAAAAAAAAAAGATTGTCTTGAAATGATCAATCCTGCCACCAAATCACTAAAAAACTTCTAAACATTTCTAAACTTCCCTAATCCCCCAATTTCTAATTTCTAAACAATATTACTTTTAAACGAAATATCTAATCACCACTAACTCATGGAATCCTAACTTCTAACTTCTAAACACATGCATTCGAAACACATGCCTGGATACATGCACCAGAAATTTTGACAGCATAACGGCGCAATAATGCGATTCCCAAAATATTTCACCTGTATATAACAAAGTACAAAATCTAGTATACAATAAATGAGACTTTGTCCCTCCAAAAACTACGTACATAGGCACATCAATATCTAGCTATTCAATTAACATCTAAACTACAACTTTGAAGATATTAAGCATAGTAAATGGGACTAATTTGTTTTTCCAGACTAAAACAAAGAACAAATACTAATTTGATATCAAATGTCTACCTATGAATTCTGCTCATTCTACTCGTACCTCATCAATCTGAGCTTGAGTGAATGAGTTCGCGTCGGCGCTAAACTACAAATATTAAGACATCTAATAAAAAACACCAAATTAGTCTATCTTGTGTGTGATTATATTTAACATGAATGTGTAAACAAATAGGTGCATAGATGTGTTGTAGGCAACCATCTGTATGAATATTTGGACGTAAAATCTACATAGTATTGATTCAGTTTTTTGAGGGCACTAGTGAAAAAAAAAAGTTACATACTTAGTACGATAATTCAACATGAAAAAAATAGACTAACAAATGAATTTGATTCAACGTTACCTTCACCTATTTCTAAAATAATTTTACGGCCCTCAACGCGTATCTTAATTGCCATATTTGGTAGGCACTATATTAATAAAGTTGAAACTTTAGGATGATAAAATAAATTCAAAGTTCAAAAGTTTATTATTTAGAAACTTACGTATTTACGATATAGACTAAACTCTAGTCGAATGGATTTTCACCGAGCGAGTTGAAACAATACACCGTATTTTCAACCATAATTAGGAAGACCAAAATCCAATTGTGCCTATACAATTTAATGAGTATTGAAATTCTGATATAAGCATAATGAATAGGTATTAAAAATGAAAAATTTGGAACACATACCGAGTATTGAAGAGAAATAATACTTGTTAATTGAGATGCACCAACTTGTCTAACCTATCAACTAGATGTTTAATTCGATCTTATTCATTTTTTTTCTCCAAAATCATTGCAAACTTGTTATCATCTACTAGTCCTGGACAAGCTTGGGCAACACACATTGGATCAGCACACACAGGGCTAATCTTGGACAACACACACTAGGCTAGTCTTGGACAAGCTTGGGCAACACAAACTGGGCTAACCCAACAAACAAACAACTATAAAGCCTTTGATCATTAGTAATAGGTTCTGGCAAATCAAGGTGTTTCTTTTAATCTAAGGATTGTAGTGTAGGTTTAATGAAACTTACACGTTCATGCTTGGTTTAACTCAACAAAACTATCAAAAGACAAAGTTTTGAGTTTTGAAGCAAAGAGATAGAATTAACAAAGAGTTGTTAACCTATCTACCAAGAATTACAAAGAGTTGTAATTAGTAAAAGAGTTTACTTATCTCTAATATTATTAATAAAAGGCAGGACCAAAGTCCGTTTTATTAATAATAGGAAGGGTGTCTTGGTTATTTATTTATTCAAAATGGGATATTAAAATTTGAATAAAGTATTAGTAGTATTTTAATTTTTAAGCACTACTATGATAAACATGTATGATTTCTTTTATTGAAGATATTATGTTTAGTAACAACACCAACAATTCAATTTTTAATCTGCGTTCAATCCTTGAGAAGGATAAGCAAATGCAAGCAATTTTCTCGATTGGGAAAGAAATTTGAGAATTGTTCTCAAATGTGAAGGAAATAAGTCAGTTCTTGATAACCCAATTCCTGAACCCCTCCCACAAGGAGCTTGGCAGACTGAGAGAACTATATTTGTCACATGTCTAATGCTAGCATGTATGGAACCTGACTTTCAAAAACGTTTTGATGAGATGGATGCATACACCATAATCCAGCAGCTGAAAACTATGTTTCAGCATCAAGCTAGGTTGGATTTATTGCATGAAGGGTTTAAAAATTTCAGTTTGAACTTTTACATGCAAGGGGGTCAAGCAAACCTGCAAGGGTTGCATGAGATGCTAATTCAGGGTGAAAGGAACATCCCTAACGGACCTAAAAAACATAAGGATGTTCTTATAGTTCAAAAAGGGAAAGGGTTCAAGAAAACTAGGGCTGCTAAAAAAGAAAATGGTAATGGCAAGAAAGTTGCTTATACCACTTCTTCTAAAAAGCCAAAACCCAAACCAAAAGTAGTTGCGGAGCACAAGTGTTTCCATTGTAACGAAATTGGTCATTGGAAGAGAAATTGCCCCCAAATACTTGGAGAATAAGAAGAATGGTACTTCTACTCCAGGTATTTATGTTATAGAAGTAAACTTAGCAATTTCTGCTTCTTCATGGTTATTTGATACTGCATGTGGTACCCACATTATTAGTAATATGCAAGGACTAACAAGAAGTAGAAAATTGGCAAAGGGAGAAGTTGTACTACGTGTTGACAATGAAGCAAAAGTTGCTGCATTGGAAGTAGGAGTTTTTAGCTTATAGTTTTGGAACTTAATGATTGTTATATGTTCCTGCTATTACTAGAAACATTAACTCGATCCCTGTTTTGGATCGAGAAGGATTTTCATTCATAATAAAAGAAGGAATTTGTTCTGTTTATTTGAATGATTTGTTTTATGTCATTGCTAAGTTATTAAATGGTTTGTATGTTCTAGATTTAGATACACACACATCTATAACATCGAAAGCAAGAAACAGAAATCAAATGACTCAAAACCCTACTTACCTATGACTTTGTCGATTAAGCCACATAAGCTCAAAACGCATTGAGAAGCTCCATAAAGATGGCATTCTCAACTCTTTTGATTTTGAATCATTTGATGTATGCACATATTGTTTGATGGAGAAAATGACAAAGTCTCCTTTCATAAGTTCAAGTGAAAGGGCCAATGATATCTTAGCTCTCATACATACAGATGTATGTGGACCTATGAGTATTTTGGCTAGGGGAGGGTATACTTACTTCAATACTTTTACGGATGATGTAAGCAGATATGTATTTGTTTACCTTATGAAGCAAAAGTCAGAATCGTTTGAAAAGTTCAAACAATTCCAAAATGAAGTAGAAAATCAACTTGGGAAGAAGATTAAAGCATTACGATCAGATCTTGGTGGAGAATATTTGACCCAAGGATTCAAAGATCATTTGAAGGATTGTGGAATACTTTCACAATAGACTCCACCAGGAACACCTCAGCTCAATGGTGTTTCTGAGCGGCCAAACCTAACCATATTAGATATGGTTCGATTAATTATTAGTCTTGTTGATCTCCCCATTTCCTTCTGAGGTTTCGCACTCGAGACTGCTGCATTCACACTTAACAGAGCTCCATCCAAAGCCGTGGAAAAGTTCCGAAAATGTCTTTTCTAAGGACATGGGGTTGTGAAGCTTATGTAAAAAACAATCTGATAAGCTTTCACCCAAATCCGACAAGTGTCTCTTTGTTGGTTATCCTAAAGAGACAAATGGGGTATTACTTTTATAACCAAAGCGAAAACAAAGTGTTTGTTGCTCGCGATGGTGTCTTCTTGGAAAGAGAATTTATTTCAAAGAAGACAAGTGAGAGTAAAAGTATATTTCTCGAAGAAGTTCGAGAAGACCAAAAACTGGATGAGGTGGTGCATTCCATTCACGTACCTCCTACCGTCCCACATGGAGATGATTCATGCCAAGTTTCTAGATTTAACATAGAAACTTTTCCTGTTGTTCCCCAACGAAGATTTAGTAGGTCGATAATTCCACCAAAGAAATACGTTTATTTCTTGTTGACGGACAGTTCTGAAATAATGATTTTGAAACATCAAGAACCTACTACTTACAAAGAAGCTTTGGAGAGTAAGGATTCCAAGAAATGGCTACAAGCCATGAAATCCGAAATGGATTTTATGTTTGAGAATCAAGTATGAGACTTGATTGATTTTCCTTATGGAGTGAGACCTATTGGCTGCAAATGGATTTTTAAATTAAAAACAGACAAAAATGGAATCGTTGCAGTTTTCAAAGCAAGGCTAGTGGCGAAAGGTTTTAGACAGATTCATTGTATAGACTATGATGAAACCCTTTCACCAGTAGCATTGGTGAAATCCATAAGGACACTCTTTTCGATTGCTACCTATCATGATTATGAAATATGGCAAATGGAAGTTAAAACCGCTTTCTTGAATGGGTTCTTGAAAGAGTATGCGTATATGACACAACCTGAAGGTTTTCAAGATCCAGCTAATCTTGGGAGGACGCAAGCTTCGAAAATCTATTTATGGATTGAAGGAAGCATCTAGGAGTTGGAACCTCAGATTTGATGGGCAGTCAAATAGTTTGGTTTCCTTAAAAATGAAGAGGAATCTTGTGTATTCAAGAAGTTAAGTGGGAGCAGTATTACCTTTCTTGTTCCGTATGTGGATGACATACTACTCATAGGAAGCGATATAACCATGCTTGAATCAGTCAAGGAATGACTTAAAAATTGTTTCTTTATGAAAGACATTGGAGAGGTTGAGTACATTCTGGGAATAAGAATATATAGAGATAGATCCAAGAGAATGATTGGACTTAGTCAAGAAACTAATATTGATAAGGTTGTTACGAAGTTCAACATGGAAAACTCTAAGAGAGGTTTCCTTCCCATGCAATATGGCATATCGAGTAGCAAGACTCACTGTCCTACAAGTCTTGATGAGGCTAAGTGTATGCGTATTATTCCTTATGCTTCGACAATAGGTTCTATAATGTATGCCATGATTTATACTCGACTGGACGTTGCTCATGCTTTAAGCATATGTAGCAAATACCAATCTAATCTAGGTGATACACACTAGATAGAAGCAAAGAATATCCTTAAGTACTTGACAAGAACTAAGAATAATTGTCTGGTTTATGGTGGAAATAATGAGTGGTTGTTACTGGATAAACTAATGCAAACGTTGCAGATTCATTAACTAAACCATTACTACAGCTTAAACATGAGAGTCATACTAGGGCTATGGGCATGAGAGTCATGTGGGAGAATGGCTTTAGATTGTAAACTAGATGTTAGAAATTGTAAAACCATTGAAAATGTTATTCAAATGTTTATCAATAAAAGTTATTTCTTATTTAATATCGGTTTAGTATTAAATAAAATGTCCAAATGATTTGTGTTTTTATCGGATTATCAAAACTGTTTTGATAATTGGAACCCTATAAGGTGAACTAAAAACACAACACATTAAATGTTCCTAGTCTAAATCACTAAGTTGGACATAAGTGATTAGGTTGAAAGACTAGTGTATAATTGATTGATAGCGCTGTTCTATGGGCTATGGGGACATTGAGATGTCTAGTCATTTATATGGATATATGTGATATATTAAAACATGATCTGACAAAGTTCTTGTAAAGACCCGAACAAAAGGGGCTCTAAATGGGCATTTACCTCAATGCATGCATTCAAAGTAAAGGTCAATATGCAGGTATGTTTTCGGATTCCAATTAAAACTAAAACATTCAACATTCAATCCAGAAATCAATACAGTTTACTGAAACCTGTCCCTGTCTCCCAAGCACTGTTTCAAGACAAATACGTTTCCAAAAGTTTACTCGATCGAGATTTATTAAAAACATTTAAACCTTCTCGCCATAAACAATGCTGGAATCCAAAAAAACATTTTAGAAAACATCCTAGGGCTCCGTGCCTGGCTACATGCATTCAGAGGAAATAAAAAGGCAAAGAGTCATAATATAAAAATCAGAGACAACAGCAGGTTCCCATGGTCATAGCTCCTCCTTCAGCCATTCTGTCTCGCACCTTGGTTACCAGTGGAAAACCACAAAATAAGGGTGAGTAACAAATTACTCAGTAAGAATCCCCAACCGGGGTACAATACGATATACATGGTCATCTAGATGAATGTATGCAAGCTATGAATATAAACACAGAATAGAGCACATAGCTTAAATCCACATATAAACCTCGGATGCCAACTCAGGGTCTTAGTCCGGAAATTCCACCACACAATACGCCCTATACGAGAAACAAGTCCCGGCCTCAGCTTGTCTACTGCCGATACGAAAGGTGCACTGGCTCACAATCCCAAGGAGCACTCCAATCGGCGCTGTAATGAGCGTATGCGCGCACCGCATGCTACTGCAGACTCTAGGGGGTGCCGAGTCTAGTGGCAAGCTGCCCAGGTCCAGTCACCATGCCTAACTAAATCTCTGGATCGGTGTCACTGACATAGGGGTGTGAGACTGGACACGTGAACTATGTCAGCCTGAACCACCGCACCTGAGGCTAAGGAATCGGTCGTGGTAGGCTTACACCAGGAAGCCGTCCTTGCCCTAACAGGTGGCAATCAAGGGCTACTGCCGAACACGCTGAGGACGTGCCGGCTGCTGGGGACTAGGCATTGCCAAGTCATCATCCCGACCGTTAGGGCATCGCACAGACTGCCACCCTCACCCAAGATTGCAGGGCCTACCGGTAGGGTTAGCTAAACCCTAACGGGGTCCAGGGACGGAGTATTACCTTGTGCATCCCTGCCATGGATGCAAGATACTTTATGCATTCTTTCCCGGATGATGCTACCTATCTGGACTCTAAGCTATAACATCAACAACAAACAATCCAATACGTGTTCAACAGATACAACGAAGCTAGCATGATACTACGAAGCAAGAACAGATAACGAGCATGCCAGAACAGAACAACCTAGCATGGGCTAACATGAGAAACAACATAAGAAATCATGCCAGTCGGGAATTCAGAACAGAGCACCTAACACTAAACATGCTGATAATCACAAACAAGCATACAAACAGCAATCACATAGGATATAGCAGGGCCCACACAACTCCGGTAAGAAATCCTTACCTTGGTCGGGGGGCTTCTACACACAAAATCCTAAGCTGCGATCAAACCCGAGCTAGCTAACGAGAACCTAACAAACATAGAAATAATCTGTAACGGCCCAGGTTTTCATCCCAGTCTTTCAGGTATGCCCTAGGGGTATTTTGGTAATTTGGTCGGGCCGTCAAGGTCGTTTATGTCTTTTTCCAGTTGCTAAAATTATTGGATGGGTTTATATAGGTTTTTGAGGCTTTGTGGATGGGTTTGAGCAAGGATAGATGCAAAAGTTAAAATAAAGGAAAATTGTGTTGCAGCTGGGATTCGAACCCAAGTCTCCGAGAAAGCATGTGGGGATGCGTGCCAGATGAGCTATTGAGAGCTCTTATTGCTCTTTTCGCGACATATCTTAGTTAGCCTTGGTTCCTTGGAGTTTTGGTGCATTTGGTTAAATGAAAAAGAAATTAGGTTTTTGTTCTCTCTTCTCCAAAACTCATCTTGCCGCCTAAGCTTGTCTCCCAAGCTCCTCTAGCCGATTCTCTTCTCCCTAGCAGCCCAGAGATCTGATCATCGTTCCGGGTAAGTTTCGTCTTCTTCTTCTCCTCCTCCGTTTGGTGTGCTGTTTGGTCGAGTAAATAGAAGCTTGTGTGTGTGTGTGTGTGTGTTGTGTTAGGTTGCAGCTAGCCGAGAGGAGCCCCCAACCAGCAGCCTTCGTCGCACCCAGCAGCAAGCCTAGACCGCCCAGATCGTACCAGCAGCAAGCCCAGCCGGCCAGATCGCTCCCAGATCGCCATTGCAGCCCGCCCAGATCGCACCAGCAGGCACCAGACCGCCCAGCAGCAAGCCCAAGCAGCCCCTACCTCACCCAGACGCCCAGGCGCCGAGCAGCTCGTCGCACAACCCGTCCCAGCGCGCCCATCGCCGTCCCAGGGAGTCAGCGCGCAGCCAGCGCCCGTGCCGTGCCGCTCGCCCGCCAGCCTCCAGTGCCGTCCCAACGCGCCCGTGACGTGCCGCTCGCCCGCCCGTGTCCAGCTCGTCCGCGTCGTGCACCTGCGCTAGCCAGCCAGCCCGTCCGCGCGCGCGCGCAGCCCATCAGCGCCCACCAGCGCGCCCAGCGTGCGGCCCCTGCCGCCCATCATCGCCCAGCAGCAGCCACACCGTGCAACCTGTCCGTCCGCGCGTCAGCCGTGCCGCGTGAGAGTTACTCCCGAGCCGAGTCCTATTTATTTTATTATATTTAGGCCTATGGTTTGTGATTATTATTATGTTTGTTAGGTTCTCGTTAGCTAGCTCGGGATCGATCGCAGCTTAGGATTTTGTGTGTAGTTGCCTCCCGGCCAGGTAAGGATTTCTTACCGGAGTTGTGTGGGCCCTGCAATATATTATGTGATGCTATTTGTATGCTTGTTTGTGTTTATCAGCATGTTTAGTGATAGGTGCTCTGTTCTGAATTCCCGACTGGCATGATTTAAATGTTAGTCCATGCTAGGTTGTTCTGTTCTGGCATGCTCGTATCTGTTCTCGCTTCGTAGTATCATGCTAGGTTTGTTGTATCTGTTGAGCACGTATTGGATTGTATTGGATTGTATTGGATTGTTTGCTGTTGTTGCTATAGTTTAGAGTTCAGATAGGTAGCATCATCCAGGCCGGATGCATAACGTAACTTGCATCCACGACAGGGATGTACGAGACGATTCTCCGTCCCTGATCCCCGTTAGGGTTTAGCTAACCCTAACGGCTGGCCCTGCAATCTTGGTTGAGGGTGGCAGACTGTTAAATTCCCCAACGGTCGGGATGATGACTTGGCATTGGCTCATCCCCAGCAGTCGGCACGTCCTCAGCGTGTTCGGCCGTAGCCCTTGATTGCCACTGTTAGGCAAGGACGGCTTCTGGTGTAAGCCTACCACGACCGGTTCCTTAGCCTCAAAGTGCGGTGGTTCAGCCGACATAGTTCACGTGTCGTGTCTCACACCCCTATGTCGCTGACACCGATCCGGAGATTTAGTTAGGCATGGTGGCTCGACTGGGCGACTTGCCACTAGACCCGGCACCCCTCAGAGTCTGCAGTAGCATGCGGTGCGCGCTTACGCTCATTACAGCACCGACCAGAGAGCTCCTTGGGATCTTGAGCTAGTGCACCTTTCGTATCGACAGTAGACAGGCTGAGGCCGGGACTTGTTTCTCGTATAGGGCGTTTTGTGTGGTGGTTTATTCCGGACTAAGACCCTGAGTTGGCATCCGATGAGTATGTGCGGATTTAAGCTATGTGCTCTATTCGGTGTTCATATTCATAGCTTGCATACCTTTCTGCTAGTTGACCATGTATATCGTATTGTACCCCGGTTGGGGATTCTTACTGAATAATTCGTTACTCACCCTTATTTTTGTGAGTATGGGAACCAGCTATTTATCTCTGATTTTATGTTATGAGTCTTTGTCTTTTCTTTTCCTCTGAATGCATGTAGCCGGGCACGGAGCCCTAGGTTGTTTTCTGAATGTTTTTACGGATTCCAGTACTGTTGTAACTGCTGAAAGTTTTGAATGCTTTAATAAATCTCTGATCATAGTAAACTTTTGGAAACGTATTTATCTTGAAACAGGTGCTTGGAGACCGGGATAGGTTTCATGAATTTGTATTGACTTCAAATTGAATGTTTGAATGTTTTGGTTTTAATTGGAATCCGAAAGTCATTTCTGCATATTGTCTTTTACTTTGAATACATGCATTGAGGTAAAGGCCCATTTCGAGCCCCTTTTGGGTCGGGTCTTTACATAATCACAATCCTTAGGCCTAAAATATAATAAAACAAGCAGGCTCGGCTCGGGGGCACTCACACGGCACGGTGACACGGGGCTGGGCACTGCTGGCAGGCTGGTGCGGCTGGGCTGCGCGCTGGACAGGTGATGGCACGACACTGGGGCGCTAGCTGCGTGCACGGACAGGCGCTGGGTTGCTCACGGCAGGCGTGTGGCGAGCGACACGGAGCGAGGACGCGCGCGGGCGAGCGACACAGAGCGAGGACGCGCGCGGGAGAACGACAGCTGCGACGGGCGATCTGGGCGTGCTGGGCTACGACGGTCGATCTGGGCGGCCTGGCGTCTGCTGCTGCGCGCGATAGGGAGCGACGGGGCTGGCGATCTGGGCGGGCTACAACGGCGACCTGGGCGTGCTGCAATGGCGATCTGGGCGTGCTGGGCGCTCTGGCTCGGCTATTGGGCTTCCCTCGGCTGGCTGCACAAGACACACACACACACAAGCTCTTCTTCTTACATTCGGCCAGCAAGAATCCAAATCGGAGAAGACGAAGAGACGAAGAAACTTACCCGGAATGACGATCAAACTACGGAGCTGCAAAGGGGATGAAAATCGGCTTGGGGAGCTAGGGAGAACAAGCTTGGACAGCAAGGAGAGTTTTGGAGAAGAGAGAACAAAAAACCTAATTTCTTTTTCATTTAACCAAATGCACCAAAACTCCAAGGAAGCAAGGCTAACCAAGATATGTCGCGGAAAGAGCAACAAGAGCTCTCCATAGCTCATCTGGCACACATCCCCATAATCTTTCCCAAAGACCTGGGTTCGAATCTCATCTGCAACATAATTTCCTCTATTTTTACTTTTGCATCCATCCATGCTCAAACCCATCCACAAAGCCTCAAAAACCTATATAAACCCATCCAATAATTTTAGCAACTGGAAAAGACATAAACGGCCCTGACGGCCCGACCAAATTACCAAAATACCCCTAGGGCATACCTGGAAGATCGGGATGAAAACCTGGGCCGTTACAGTTCTAATAGTAAAATCATTCTTTTGTATTTAGTGGTTTCCTTAGACATGAGTATAACATTACAACCATTGTAAGATTGATTTAACTTTGACACTGTTAAACGTCGTGTTGTAAAAGGAGGTTATAAAAGCAGTGATCGGGTTGGTCAAGATTTGAGTGGGAGTTTTGGTCATACAAGAGTGGATAAATCTCCTGTTAGATAGGACTGATATCTAGGTCACTTGACGAGCAAGAATTGAAAAATGCATGGTCATGCTCTATGGATTAAGAAGTTAATCTATGTTTTAACAATTAGAACTCGGATATCAAGGAATAGAATTTGAGAAAAATCATGGATTACATCAGATGTTAATCATATTGTCAAATTCTTGTATCAAGAAATTTAATATGGCTAGCTTGTCTACGGACAAGTGGGAGATTGAAGGAATCGTGTCCTAAGACAAATCCCAGCAATGACTAAATATAAATAGGAATTATTATGGAGATAATAAGTAGAATTATTATGGTGATAATAATTAGTGTATTTTAGTAATTAATAATTACTTGCTAGAGAATAATTATTATAGTTAGACTAATTGGATTGAGCTAACAACTAAAATATCTAATTCCTAAGAGGTCATACATAAAACAATGGGTTGAGCTAAATATAAAGCCCAAAAGGTTTTATATTGGAGGGCATTTAAGAGTTCGTGGGTTTTGGTTTTCTCTGTTGGCCTAACCCTAAATATATATGGGTCAGGAGAAATGATACGTAAGATTAATTTTTCCATCAGATAGAAAAAACCTAACCCCATTTTTTTTTATTGTGCCTCCACATCCCAATAAAAGTAAGAGAGAGAAATAGTTCTCTCGCTTCCGTACTAGCATACGTGGGATCATTCCATTGCTAGTGGGCTAATTGGAGGGGTTGCAATTGGAGCCCTAACATCCCCTGGCAGCGGCGCGTTTTTTCTTGGGAATCACGCTGTTCGACGAGATTTTCGAAGAAATATAATTCGTTTGATGAACTTGAAAATTTATATTGGTTTGTATGGAATATAGTGGATTACAACTCTATTCTATGTTCCTTTGATTCTTCTCTCACAAATACAAGGATTTTCACAACTTCAGGCTTTAGGTAATTTTAGTAACCTCAAATTTGAAATTGTTTCAACAACTTCGATCTTCAAGATTTATAGAAGCTTCAAGTCTTCAAGAAATGTTGTATGGTTTCAGTCTTCAGGAATTCTTGTGTAGCTTCAATTTGCAGAAGTTATGGAAAACATCAATCTTCAATAATGCAGTAAAACGTTGAGTCTTTTCTTCAGGAAGCTTCAACTCTTTCACAATTCTGGACCCCTTCAAACGAAGGAGAGCTCTTCTATTTATAGGGCTCTTATGGACCATGGGCTTTGATGGGCTTAGGCCTTGGGCCCGGTCTTTTGGATTTGTACTTTTTGGTTCGGTTCACTAAACGAACTTCGGTCTGGTTTAATTTTGGACCAAGTTCAAGAAAACCCAACTTTTGGTCCAAATCAATTTTGAGAAATATTTTCTCAAAATTTAATTTAATTTCGTCATTAAATTTTGGATAATGACATGGCGATCTATGACTGGCTGAAATTTCTCAGTCAACAAATGCCCCATTTTCGAGGTTTATGCACGAACATGTGGATGAATCTTGAAAAATATAATCTTGAGTTGAAATATAAGTTTGCCTTTTGACTTTTAACTTTGACTCTATGAAACGTCAATTTAATCGGGAATGTATGAATTTAGGTCATAATTCCGACTGTTTTTTCCTTGACGCATTTTCTCCATGCCAATCAATCAAATTCTGAGATTTGGTCAAAATCATGATTTTCTTTTTTCGGCATGAAAAAGATTGAAATTTAAGTAGAATTTATGTACTACTTAATTTCGTATCGGCTTTATAGTAACATCAAAATTTCAACTCAACTTTGTATGTATTTGAATGAGTAAACTTTAGACCATGCTTATAGCTTAAATAAAATTTAAATTCTATAATATGAATAGAATTAATTTTATCCCATTGGAATTTGAGGTAAAACTTGAGTTACACCCAAAACTTATTGACTTGTAAAAACGTGGTTGCCCCGATGATTTTGTTTCAACAATAACTTCATCCTCCTTCGAAGTTCTGAATTGTGCAACTTAAATTTTTTTAGAAATTGAACAAATTATCACAATCTGCTTGAAATGAACATGAAATCTTGATTTGATTTAATTGGAATTTGATTATTCGTACTTCTTGAATATACTGGAGCTTAGAATTTGGCATTAATCTTTCAAACAATTTAAAGCTTGAAATTTGTTCCATAATTGTCTCAATTTGGAAATGAAACAAATAAAAGAATATGTCTCGTGCTCCGTTGACCCATTGATCGTAATTGAATTTTGCTAAAATGTGATTTAGTCTTGATTTGAACTTTGAAATCTTTCTCACTTATATTTCAATTCAATGTAAATATTCAAACTATATTCCATCCCCTCATCAAAATCCAGATTTAAGTTTCATTTTACTTAAAATCTCTAAAGCAGCAGTATCAAATACAATTTAAATCAAAATCAAACTAAGATTTTAATTTAAATATAATTTCTCGGACCGATAAATTTGATAAAATCCAACTAATATGCTCATATCTTCTCATAAGTGCAGCAGATCAACTTGATTTCAAAATCTTTAACTTAATATAAATATATAAATACATATACGTTAGATTTGATGATGTCATATTTGATAGATTTGAACCCCACCTAGAGATCAACAACTTTATATTATCAAAATCTACAATTTTCAGAAGATTTCTTGCAATATTTATGGAATCTTGGTTTCAAACTTCCTTATAAATATTCATTCACGAATATGAAATTAATCATCCAAGTTCACGATTGAGTAGTTCGTTCAAAAGCTCCACCGCCAAAGAGTTTTTCTTGTTTGAGCCGTAGTTGATGCCAACTTTTGTTTTTTTTTTACTTTACTCTATACAATTTTTTTTTCACCTCTTCTTTCGCTTTCTTCATATCAGGTTCTTATTTGATTTTTTCCAGTTTGCAAGAGCAAGACAAAAACATCCTCTTCAATAAAATCAATTGAAATTTTGGAGTGCTCCGAAAGTTGGTATGTTGGAAATTTTTCATTGTTGATATGTTGGATTTTAACCCAATTTCAATTTGTTGAAAATTCAAAATTCGAACTTAAACTGAAAATGATTTGGGAATAAAACAAGATGTGATAGCGCTGAGAGTTCATACCCACAATTCTTCTCATTTTTGTTTTCTTTGGTGGAGTTGTCAATTTTTTGTGTCGTCCTTTTTATTGTCAACGTTTTTTTTTTCAACCACAATTACATGTGTTTAACTTATGTTTTTTTTTAGAACTTCAATTCGGTAAATTCTTTTTTTTTTGTAGGGTCTTTTTTTTTGCTACAATTCAACCTCGTCCCTGATTTCATATCATCCATAACATCCATGTCATCCAAAACTTGAAAACAAAGTCATCCTTCAAACGAAGTCAAAGTCATGCCATCCATGAAGTCGAAGTCATGACACCCATGCCATCCATGAAGCCGAAGTCATGCCATCCATGAAGTCGAAGTCATGCCATCCATGCCATCCATGAAGTCGAAGCCATGCCATCCATGCCATCCATGAAGTCCATGAAGTCAAAGTCATGCCATCCATGAAGTCGAAGCCATGCCATCCATGAAGTCCACGAAGTCAAAGTCATGCCATCCTGAAGTCAAAGTCATGCCATCCTGAAGTCAAAGTCATGCCATCCATGAAGTCAAAGTCACGCCATCCATGAAGTCGAAGTCACGCCATCCATGAAGTCGAAGTCATGCCATCCATGCCATCCATGAAGTCAAATTCATGCCATCCATGCCATCCATGAAGTCTAAATCACGTCATCCATGCCGACTCTTGCCACCATGTCATCTCTTGCCCAAGCAGACTCATGTTGCTATACCGACTCATATCGCCATACCGACTCATGCTGCCATGCCGACTCATTCTTCCATGTAGAATCTTGCTGTCATGCCGTCGCTTCGTATCTTGCATTCATGTCGCCACGCCGTAACTTGTCTATCCCTCCGCCACGCTGTTTCTTGTTGCCATGCAATACCTTGCCCCCACGTCGACTCATTTCCTTTTGTTGAACTTCCATAGATCTGCTCCTATTCATATTATTAAAAATTTCTTTTAAGCTGCCTACGTACCCTTTTATAATAAAGGGATCAAGTCATAACGTAGTTCAATTACATAACTTGGGGCGATAATCTTTTTTTTTTTTTTAATTGTGACTGAACTTAAAATTTGTTAAGTTGCCTACATACCCTTTTATAAGAAAGAGATCAAGTCATAACGTAGTTCAATTACATAGCTAGCTTGCAGTTTATACTCATACACCAAGGAGTGTGGCGTTGTTAAGCATAGAACTTCTTAAGAAACTTTTCGTTGATCGGACCAATTCTTAGTTCGTTCTTATCTACAATCTTGTAAGCTCCGTTAGTGTAGACTTCTTGAACAACATAGGGTCCGTCCCATTTAGGTGTGAACTTATTTCCTATATGTCGCGTCATGATGATAGGTCTTCTAACGGCAAGCACCAGGTCTCCAACTTGAAACGAGTGGGGCTTGATATATTTGTCAAAAGCTTTAACCATTCGTGCTTGGTAGCATTGTAATGCTTGCTGAGCTTCAAGTCTTCTTTCATCCAATGCTTCTAATTTTTGAAGGCAGAGTATAGCATTTTCTTCAATTGTCAATCCTTCTTGTACGGCCATTCGAAGTGACGAAATTTCTCTCTCTAATGGAAGTACGGCTTCTACTCCATAGACAAAAGAATATGGTGTGACTCCGGTAGGTGTGACTCTGGTAGGTGTGCGATGTATAGACCGATAAGCCCATAATGCTTCGCCGATTCTTTCTTGTCAATCCCTCTTTGCCTTTGAGACTATCTTCTTCAATAGATTGCACAAGGTCTTGTTAAACACCTCGGCCAACCCATTTGCTGCTGCATTGTATATAGATGACTTGTGTTGTTTAAAATGGAATTTTTCACACAACTTATCTATCAAGCTATTGGAGAATTGTCTTCCATTATCTGTGACAATGCGATAGGGAATGTTGTAACGATAGATAATATGTTCGGATGAAATTTGCAATATCTTCTTTCTTCGCTTCTCGTAGAGGTATCGCTTCAGCCCACCTTGAAAAGTAATCAGTTGCAGCCAAAATATAAGAGTGACCCGCAGATGATTTTGGGGTTATCGGGCCTACTAGATCAAGCCCCCAAGCTTCAAATGCCCATGAAGCAACTGTTGGATGCAGAGGCTCTGGCGGTTGGTGTATATAATTCGCATGGATTTGATAAGCTTCGCATTTCTTTGCGTAGTCCATCGAATCTTGGACCATAGTAGGCTAATAGTAACCCATCCTTTTTAGCTAAAAATGAAGCTTTGGATCGGACTGATGAGCACCACAAATTCCGAAGTGCGCCTCCTCTAGTGCTATATCTGACTCATATTTTCCCAAGCATCAAAGAAGGAGTTCGTCATAGGACCGACGATAAAGAGTCCCTTTGTAATAGATAAATCGAGCAGATCTTCTTCGTACGTCTGCCTTGCGTCGAGGCTCTGTAGAAAGTTTCCCATGTTGAAGGTAGTCAATTATAGGTTGATGCCAATCTTCCTCTTCAATCATATAAACAAATATTGCATTAGTCTCATGATATTCATTATCAGATGGTGGTATGACTCATTTCTGACAGAGTGTAATGCTCATATTTTCCTCATCAGAGATTGTCAACGCAGTAGCCAAGTTAGCCAATGCATCAGCCCTATTATTTCCTGACCTTGGAACATGCTCTATGATGAAGCTATCAAACTTCTCCAATAACTGTCTAGCATATGTAAGGTTAGGTTTTAAGTCTTCATGCTTCTTATCATATTGGAGTAGGACTTGGCTTATCACTAATTTTGAATCACCGAATATCTCTATATACTTTACGCCGATATCGATGGCCATTTAAAGACCGATTATTAAATCCTGATACTCTGCTACATTATTTGAGTATAGTTCTCTTAGTGTGAAGCTGTAAGGCAACATATGTTTTTCAGGTGAAATAAAGACAACGCCTACACCTACTCCACTTCTTCGTGCTGCACCATCAAAATACATGGTCCATAGGTTTGTGACCTCGACAATGAATACTTCTTCATCAGAAAAGTCTTCATACAACTTCCAAGTTGAGGGAACAGGATGGTCTGCGAGGAAGTCAGCAAGTGTTTGTCCTTTGATCGCCCTTTGAGGTATATAAATAAGATCGTACTGTTGAAGTATAACTGCCCATTTTGCAAGGCGTCCTGAAATGACTGGCCTAGATAGGATGTATTTGATCGGATCAGCTCTTGCCACTAAATGTATGGTGAATGCTTGCATATAATGTCTTAGCTTATCAATAGCAAAGAATAAAGCAAGACACATTTTCTCGATGGGAGAATAATTTAGCTTGGCCCCCACTAAGATTCTACTTAAATAGTAGAGAGCTTGCTCCTCGTTATTTTCTCTGACTTGTGCTAAAAGTGCTCCAATAGATCGTTCCTGCGCAGCAATGTATAGAATAACTTGCTTTCCTGTTATAAGGGCACCTAGAACAGGAGGGTTGAGTAAGTATTTCTTTATGCTTTCTAATGCATTCTGGCAAGCTTGATCCCATTCAAAAGTTTCATTCTTCCTCATCAATCTTTGGAACGGCTGGCATCGACCTGCCAGGTTGGATATTAACCGTCTAATATAGGCTAAATGACCTCGAAGACTTCTCAGCTCATGCAAGTTTCTTGGGCTTGGCATCTTTTGAATAACATCGATTTTAGATTGATCAATCTCGATCCCTCGATGCTTCACTACAAAACCAAGGAATTTTCCTGAGGTTACTCCGAACGCACATTTGAGTGGATTCATTTTTAATTGATATTTTCTCAAACGATCAAACACTAATTTCAGTTCTTCTAGATGGTCATGTCGAATTTTGGACTTGACCACTAGGTCGTCAACATAACGTTCGACATACTTATGCAGCATATCATCGAATATCCTTTGCATTGCACGTTGGTAAGTGGCCCCAACATTTTTTAAACCGAAAGGCATAACTTTATAACAATATATACCTTTTGGAGTTCGTGTAAAGACCCGACCCAAAAGGGGCTCTAAATGGGCCTTTACCTCAATGCATGCATTCAAAGTAAGGACAATATACAAATATGATTTCGGATTCCAGTTAAAATTAAAACATTCAGCATTCAAACAGAAATTAATACAGTTTACTGAAACCTGTCCCTGTCTCCAAGCACCTGTTTCAATACAAATACATTTCCAAAAGTTTACTCTGATCAGAGATTTATTAAAAACATTCAAAACCTTCTCAGATACAACAATGCTGGAATCCACAAAACATTGAGAAAACATCCTAGGGCTCCGTGCCCGACTACATGCATTCAGGGGAAATAAAAAGACAAGAGTCATAATATAAAAAAGTCAGAGATGACAGCAGGTGTAACGACCCGACCCGAATGGGGTTCTAAATAGGCCATTACCTCAATGCATGCATAGAAATCAACACTAGAATTTGCAATAGGGTTATTTCAGATTCTAAGAAAAAAACCAAAAAAACCGGCAAGAGTTCATTTAAAAAGTCAATACAAAATTCTTGAAACCTGTCCCTATTTCCAAGCACCTGTTCCAAGACAAATACATTTCCAAACATACTCTGATCAGAGATTTGTTTAAAACATACAAACTTTACAACAATGCTAGAATCCGGAAATACATTCAGAAAACACCCTAGGGCTCCGTGCCCAACTACATGCATTCAGAGGACATTTAAATCATAAATATAAATCTCAGAGTTGAACAACGGGTTTCCATGATCACAGCTCCTCCTCCAGCCATCCTGCCTCGCGCCATGGTTTCCTGAAAGATAAGTAAGGGTGAGTAACGAATTACTCAGTAAGAATCCCCAACCGGGGTACAATACGATATACATGGTCATCTAGCAGAAAGATATGCAAGCTATGAATATAAAAACAGATAGAGCACATAGCTTAGCCCACACTTGGGCCTCGGATGCCCACTCAGGGTCTTAGTCCGGAAATCAAACACCACACAACACATCACACAAGTCGCCCTATACGAGAAACAAGTCTCGGCCTCAGCCTGTCTATTGTCGACGAAAGGTACACTGGCTTACAATCCCGAGGAGCTCTCGGTCGGCGCCAGTAATGAGCGTAAGCATGCACCGCGTGCTCTGCGCACTATGGGGGGTTGCGAGTGGTCTGAAGGCAAGCCGCCCATATCCGGTCCACCACGCCTAACTAAATCTTTGGATCGGTGTCACCGACATAGGGGTGTGAGACCTGGACACGTAAACTATGTCAGCCTGAACCACCGCACCTGGGGCCAAGAAACGGTCGTGGTAGGCTTACACCAGGAAGCCGTCCTTGCCTTAACAGTGGCAATCGGGGGCTCTTGCCAAACATGCCGAGGACATGCCGGCCGCCCGGGGACGAGGCAATGCCAAGTCATCATCCCGACCGTTGGGGCATTTAACGATCGCCACCCTCACCCAAGATTGCGGGGCCTACCGCTTGGGTTAGCTAATCCCTCACGGGGTCGGGGGACGGAATGACTTGCTCGACGTCCCGCCATGGATGCAAGGTTCTTTATGCATCGTGCTCGGATGATGCTATCTACTCGCACTTCTAACTTTGCCCTAGCAAGCAACAAACAATTCCATAAAATCCAATACGTGCTCAATAAGAATACAACGAGCCTAGCATGATACTACGAAGCAAAGAATGATCTGAGCATGCGAGAAGGAACAACCTAGCATGGATTAACAT
Organism: Sicyos edulis; assembly: GCA_036507275.1. Classification (NCBI taxonomy): domain Eukaryota; kingdom Viridiplantae; phylum Streptophyta; class Magnoliopsida; order Cucurbitales; family Cucurbitaceae; genus Sicyos; species Sicyos edulis. The sequence goes on from CM071848.1 coordinate 23,313,825, forward strand.
GAGAATTAACCAGAAAGTCATGCTAATCGGGAATTCGAGAATAGAGCACTTATCACCAAACATGTCAATAAACACAACAAGCATACAATCAAGCAATCGCATAATATATCGCAGAGTCCACACAACTCCGTGAAGAAATCCTTACCGGCCTAAGACCTCTAAACACAAGAAGCCTAAGTGCGATCGAACCCGAGCTAGCTAGCGAGAACCTAACAAAAACAACAATAATTACAATCGAAAGGCCCAAATATAATAAAACAAATGGGGGCTCACCTGGGAGCAACTCACGAGGCACGGTGACACTCGGACGGCCGGCCAGACGGGGCTAGGCGCACTGGCTGGCGCTGCACAGCAGCGCTTGGCGCGCTGACCACGGGCGGCCAGGCGCTGGCTGACACGGCGCCCGAGGCGCGCGGCGGCGCAGGCCGGCGAAGCGAGGCACGCGAACGCGCACGCGGCGAGCAGCAGCGGCGGCGGCGCGCGCGGCGCGACGATGCGCTCTGGACGCTGCGCAGGACGACGAGCGACTCGGCGAGCAACAAGGACGCCCGATCCGTGCGCTCTCGGCACGCAGGACGCCGACGCGAGGGCGCGGGATGCGCGATCCGGCTGGGCTCGGGCCGGCGATGGCGCGCGATGAGCGCTGGGCACGCGGCGCGCGCGCGCGCGCGACAACACTGGCTGGGCGAGAGGCGACGCGCGTCGACTTTGGCAGCGGGCAAACTGGCAAACTGGTGAGGGCACGGCACGCACGACGGCTGCAGCAGGTGGTGACACAGCGGTGTTGAGGCTGCTGACAATGGCGGCGGCTTGGGAGAGAGAGAGAGAGAGAGAGAGAGAGAGAGAGAGAGAGAGAGAGAGAGAGAGAGAGAGAGAGAGAAAAGAAATGGATTTGGGGAAAAAAAAATAAAAGAAAAAGAAAATAAAAAGGAAAATGGGAAAATAAAAGGGAAAATGGGATTTTAATTCCATTTTCCATCCTTATCCACTTAAAACCTCAAAATCCAATTTCCCGGCTTCCTCTTTCGAGACCCGACCGAAGAAACCTTTTCCAATAAGTCAAACTCACTTAAATCCAACTCCCAAAGCAACACTAAAGGCCCGGGCTCGACTCCCAAAGGAAGCACACAACCAACCATCACTTTGCAAAAATCCCAAATCACAACCGAACTTCCAAACGACTAGCCCAAACATCTCGGGACTCGCAGCCCACAACAAACAAGCCTCAACAAAGGCAGGAGCTGCCTCGAAGCCCTGAAAATCCACCAATCCCGCCAGGGAGCAAAAGACCAAAATGCCCCTAAGGGACAAAATGTTTTTAACGGCCCAACCAACCACTTTGAATCAACGGAAGCTCCTCGAGAACCGGGATAGAAAATCGGGCCGTTACAATACTCCTCCTTATAAGACTTTCGTCCTCGAAAGTCCTAAGACGAAACGGCTCTAGGAATACTCCACTGATTCCTAGCCAACTGAACTTCTCGGCTAATACAACACTAGCCCATCTTCGAGAACCAAACCCTCTTGGGTTCTCAAAGGCTCAAAGCCACAAAGCTAACCATTCTGCCAAAGACTAGCTCAACAAAGACTGGGCAAAGCTCCAAAACTCAACGCCACGCACTGGCGTAACTTCTAAGGAAACTCACAGCTGACAACAAACAAACTCAACTCTACAACAGACTGGCCAACAACTGAACCTTCTAGATTCCAAAACTAAACGGCCTACTCTTACTTCACAAGAGACCAACAAACCTCAAACCTTGACTACAGCCTTAACGAGATACAACCGAACCACCAACTGGCGACTGATCCAAAAAGCAAACTTCTCCAACTAGAACGCGACCACAACACTTAAGCAACCATCTTAAGGAGAAATCGCCGAACCAAAGGCAAGGGGGCACCATCCTGGTACACCCGACGGCTAACAACACTCCCACCAGCTGAAACTTCAGCTACGGCCACCTCGAAAAGACAAGGGCCAAGCACAGGCTCCACTCGGCCAAACCAACAAACTAGAGCTCTTCAACGGCCGAGCGCAACTTTCCGGAGCAAACCTACCAGCAACTGGCCAAAGAGAACACCGCCAGGCAAGGAACAACAAACCTTCCTCTCAAAAATCTCAGGAAGCAAGGACTAAACCCTCATAGGGCTACCAGCAACACAACAGCTTGAGGAGAACAGCCCAAAGGCTAACCAACCAATGCCACGACACCTCTGTGCCAACTCTCTCAACTGAGGCTCACTAACGCCAATCACGAAAGCACAACAACAAGAAGCAAAGCCCGAGAAGGGATTGCTCAGCAGAACTCAACTCAAGCTCATCGCGAGCAAAGCTCGCCTCCAAGCTACCACTCAACTCTTAAGTCCAACTGGCTACTCAAATGACTTCTCCTTTAAGCTTAGGCCTAACTCAACTTCCAACCAAAAGCTTCACTCCCGAAACCTCACAAGGAAAATGGATGACGACAACCTCTAAGCTTACGGATCCTCAGCCACACGAATCCGCAAGACTACCTCGGGAGCTAACACTCGAGGCTGGCATCCAAGGAGCCACTCAACCACCACAAAGGCTAGGGGAAAGGAAATCTTCAATCCCCAAAGAACCAACAACTTGCCGTAACAACTCAACTCTTCTTGGTGGCCTCCGCCCTTGCGGGAACAAACAACTCTTGGCTGCTAACAACACAAAGCGGGACCCTCACGCTGGGTGACCATCGCGCGCTACTCGACCAACTACACAACTCGGGAGCTAAGTCTCTCGCCAAACGGGAACGACTTCCCAGCAAGCAAACTCCAGAAGGGCAGCGAACTCCACACACGCTCGTTGACTTGCTCAAACCCAAGGCAACAACAACCAACTCTCTTGGAAGCAACACCCAAGGGAAAACTCAACCAATCGGACCACCAATCCGAAACTAATCATGCGGCCTGTGCTTTCGTCCCAGATCTTCCGTATGCCCTAGGGGTATTTTAGTAATTTGGTCGGGCCGTCGGGGGCGTTTATGTCTTTTTCGATTATAAAATTATTGGATGGATTTATGAAGGTTTTTGAGGCTTTGTGGTTTGGTTTGAGCATGGGTAGATGCAAAAGTAAAAATAAAGGAATTTGTCTTTGCAAATGGGGTTTGAACCCGGGTCTCTTGGGAAGCTTGTAGAGATGTGTGCCAATTGAGCCATTAGGTGCTCTTATTGCTCTTTCTGCATCACATCTTAGTTAACCTTGGATCTTTGGTGTTTGGTGCATTTGGTTAAATGAAATAGAAATTAGGTTTGTTGTGTTTTCTTCTCCAAAAGAGTTGTGGCCGCCCAAGCTTTCTCCCAAACTCTCCTTGCCGATTCTTCATCCTTGCAGCTCCCTTGGATCGTTCATCATCATTCCGGTAAGTCTTCATCCTCTTCATCTTCTCGATTGGGTGTTCTTGTTGGCGAAGGTAAGGAGAAGAGCTTGTGTGTGTGTGTGTTTGTAGCAGTCGCCCAAAGATGCCCAGATCGCCCAAAGACAAAGCCCAGCCGCCTGCACCGCCTAGCAAAGCAAGCCCAGCTGCCCGGATCAGCGCTGAAGCGCAGGCACCAGCCGCCCGCACCGCCAGCCGTCGCGGCCGTCGCGCGCGCAGACTGCTGCGGCCAGCGCGCCGCGTCGCGCGCCGCGCGCCGCGTCGCGCCCGCGCGCCGCTCGCTCGCGCCGTGCGCGCCGCCGCGATCGCGTCGCCGCCTCGCGCCAGCGCGCTCGCCTCGTCCGCTTGCCGCGCGCCCGTGCGCCGCGCGCCCGGCCAGCGGTTCGTCGCCGCGCCTTGTATCATGCGCAGCCCCTGCGCCTCCTCGCTGCCGCCCGTCAGCGCCAGGTGTCGCGGTCCTCGCGCCATCAGCCCCTTCGCGCCGTCGGCGCCAGCAGCCCGCCCGTCTTTCTTTGCCCGTCAGCGTGTCGTCGGGCGTGCGTGTGAGTGCCCGAGCCGAGCACTCGCTTGTTTTATTATATTTTTTTTTAGGGCTATGATTGTGATTTCTATTGTGTTTGTTAGGTTCTCGTTAGCTAGCTCGGGATCGATCGCAGCGTAGGATTTTGTGTGTGTTGCCCCCTGCCAAGGTAAGGATTTCTTCTACCGGAGTTGTGTGGACCTGCGATGTTCTATGTGATTGTTGTTTGTATGTTTGTTTGTGATTATCAGCATGTATAGTTTAGGTGCTCTGTTCAAATTCTCGACTAGCATGACTTCGTATGTTGTTCTCTCATGTTAGCCCATGCTAGGTTGTTCCGTTCTAGCATGCTCATATCTGTTCTTGCTTCGTAGTACCATGCTAGGTTCGTTGTATCTGTTGAGCACGTTTTGGATTGTATGTTATTGATATGATAGGTTAAAGTGTAGGTAGGTAGCATCATCCGGGCTGATGCATAAAGTATCTTGCATCCATGGCGTGGACGTCGAGACAGTTCTCCGTCCCTCGGACCCCGTTAGGGTTTAGCTAACCCGACCGGTGAGGCCCCGCAATCTTGGGTGAGGGTGGCGGTGTTAAATGCCCCAACGGTCGGGATGATGACTTGGCATTGCCTCGTCCCGACGATCGGCACGTCCTCGGCGTGTTCGGCCGTAGCCCTTGATTGCCACTGTTAGGGCAAGGACCGCTTCGTGCAAGCCTATCACGACCGGTTCCTTTAGCCTCAAAGGTGGTTCAGTGACATAGTTCACGTGTCGTGTCTCACACCCCTATGTCGGTGACACCGATCCGGAGATTTAGTTAGGCGTGGTGGATGGACATGGGCAGCTTGCCACTAGACCCGCACTTCCCATAGTCTGCAGTAGCGCAGCGCGTGCATGCTTACGCTCATTACAAATACCGGCCGGAGAGCTCCTCGGGATCTTGAGCTAGTGTACCTTTCGTGCTCGTCGTAGACAGCCGTGGGCCGAGACTTGGTTCTCGTATAGGGCGTATTGTGTGGTGTGGATTATTCCGGACTAAGACCACGAGTTGGCATCCGAGGTCCAAGTGTGGACTTAAGCTATGTGCTCTATTATGTGTTTATGTTCACAGCTTGCATACACTCATCTAGATGACCATGTGCATCGTATTGTACCCTGGTCGGGGATTCTTCTTGAGTAATTCGTTACTCACCCTTACTTATCTTTCGGGTAACCATGGCGCGAGGCGGGATGGTGAAGGAGGAGCTATGATCATGGGAACGTCTTTGTCGTCTCTCGACTTTTTATTTCTATGACTCTTGTCTTTCATTTTCCCCCGAATGCATGTATGTAATGGGCATGGAGCCCTAGGATGTTTTCTGAATGATTTTGTGGATTCCCGCTTTATTGAATTTGAGGATGTTTCAAATGTTTTAATAAATCTCTCGATCGAGTGTACGTTTTGGAAATGTATTTGCCTTGAAACAGTTTTCAAAAAACTATATTGATTCGATTGAACCTTGATTGTTTTGTTTTAATTGGGAATCTAAAAACTTATTTGCATATTATCCTTTCCTTTGAATGTATGCATTGGGGTAAAGGCCTATTTAGAGCCCCTTTTTGGGTCGGGTCTTTACAGATTGGTATCGAGCTCGAGTCATAGACTTTGTAGACCGACCTTTTGTTGTAGGTCGTCTCTTTCCCATGATCACCAGGCACTCAAGCGGTCATCATCAGTGCGCCTAAGTTTTCTGTTTTAGAAAAGGGTTAAGAATTTACAATACCTTTCATCTAGTGTATGCCTTGTGTAGTGTTGTGGAGCGGAGACGAAGCGAGTTCGACTCGTTGTTGGTTTGGGCTTAGTGAGCCATCATGCCAACTTTCCACGCAGCATCTGGCAGCATTTGTTTAGCGACTTGTTGAGGTATCCAGATAGATCCGGATGCCCCGGGACATCGTTCGAGAGGGAGGCGAGCTTAGACTCCGTTGGCCATTTGTGGCCCGATTCTTCGCTTTTCCCCTAGTGAGAGGGTGGTGGTGCTTCGTGCGCGATCGCCAAGATGTTGATCGCACCCAGAGGAGCAGAGGCGCTTGGCATGTCCGACCGAGGAGTTGGACGGATCGTGTTGATGTTGAGGCCGCGTCCGGGGTTGTTAGGCCCGCATGCCGTTTGGCCCCGGCGGTTGAGTTGCCTAGAGGAGGGGGAGGCTAGGCTAGCGCGCGCCTCAGTGAGACTCCTTGAGCGAGTGTGCTCCACCATGAGAGATCGATGGCGGTGTCTTTAGCTATCGAGAGCGGAGACCCGTGCAGCTTTGTAGCGCGTAGTGAGGAGTCCCGGCACAGTTAGCCCGGTGGCGAGTCTGTTTCAACATTTTTCCCCAGTAGCTCTTGTAGCCCCTGAGGTTCTCGGAGGGCATGATCGTGAGTTTATTCAGGATGAGTTTGTTGGCGTTGTTGGAGACGCCTGTGTTGGCAAATGGATGCTGTAGAGCTCGATGTTTTAGTAAGTCCTCACGATAGTAGTAAAGTAGTTGGCCAGGTTTGAGTTTAGCATCCGTGTGTGGGATGCCCTGCTGTTCAAAGGCCGAGGTGTGCCGTTCCTGTGTTGTTTGGTTCATCAGATGGTGGTGGAAATCCCTTGTGAGAGGTGGTCTAGCAGAGTCTCCACCAGTCGCCCGATTGTTTGGCAAGTTGCCGTGTTAGTGGCTTGAGGCAGATGAAGGGTCATCTTTGCCCCCTTGCGAGCCTGGTTGTTGTTAACAGCCCCGCTTCCTCAGATGTTGATTTGGTAGTAGTAGCACTTGAGGTGCATTGGTTGGTGTGCCACTTTGGCACTAAGTCTGGTTCAGGCTTGAGTTTGGCTTGGCATAGCAGATGGTTCTATGCCGTCCGGAGTTCAGCACACTTCTTTAGCCATTGGATCCATTTATGGAAAATGCACTTGTTTAGGTCGTGCAAGAGGGCTAGTTCAGTGGTAGTTGAAGGACCACAAGTGAAAGGATGTTCGAGAGGAGCTGGAGCCTCTTCCCAGTGTTTCTGGGGGTCGAGTAAGTCAGCAGGTTGGCGGCTGGCAAGTGTTAGTGCGTGTGAGTCTCACGCTAGTGCTAAGGCCAAGAGATCTTTGTGGTTGGTAGTGCGGTCCACTACCTTCGGGTGCCTAAACCTGAGTTGAGTGAGCATTGTAGATGCGAGTTCGGTCCAAAGCAGGGAACCATGAGTTGGATGCCCGTGAGATGAGTTGGATGCTCTCGAGATGAGTTGGATGCTTATGAGATGAGTTGGATGCCTATGAGATGAGTAGGACGCCTTATGTCTAAGCGCACTTGGTAGAGTCTTGGTATAAAGTAAGTTCGGTTTGGCGTCGTTATGTTTTAGCAGAGCAAGGTTGCCACTGCTTCGAGTATCGTGTGAAGATGGAACTTTTGGTGTTCCTTGGATTGTTTGTATCGCTGCCAGGAGTTATCGTTGCTTTGTGGAAAAGCGCTTGTTAGTCTTGGATCTCTAAAGGAAGGTTGGGAGTTGTGCACACAAGTGTGTTTTGTGTGGTTCGTTCCGTGGCGAGAGTTTCAGATCCATGTAGGGTTTGCTTTGGAGATCTCGTGCTCAGTTCCTTGAGAAGTGGGACTCAGTGGTTGTTGTAAGGCTTGGTTGAGGTGGTAAGGATACCGTGCTCGTGGTATCAAGTTGTTGCTTAGGCAAGATTTGTTAAGTTGGGCCTAAGCTTGGTTGGCGGATCTTCTTGTTGATCGTTGGTTGGAGTTCGGTTGGAAACCGAACAAGAGAAGCGATGGTAGCTAAGCCGCGTGGTTTTCGATCGGCATGGCTAAGAGAGTTGTTCGGATCCTTCCTTGGGTAGAAGTTATGTTGTGGCTGATGCTTTGAGTAGGAGGATGACGCGATTCTGTAGCGCGTTCGGGTCCTCTAGGTTCCCAAGGAGTTGGAGTTGGCCAAACATGGTTGGGATGCTTTGAAAATTGGAGTTGTTTGTTCAGCGGTTTGTCTGCATTAGATCGTATGCCGGCGCAGTGTGTGTCGAGGGTTGCCGAAGAACCCTAGGTTGTGGAGAGCCTCTCCAGAGCTCTGTCAGGCCCAGCTAGTGAGTTTCAGTTGGCTAGCTGGAGGCGTGTAGTTTGTAGCCTCGGTGGAGTTGCTAGCAGTCTTGGTAGACTAGCAAGCTAGTGTTTATTTGGAGTAAAGTCCGGAGTGGTTTCGGTGTGGTGGCAAGTTGATGCTTGGTGTTGACCAAGTGTGGATTGAAGTTGCTAGAGTTTAGTTTTGCTCGTGGGGGGCGAGTGGTTTGTGCCATGTTGGTTGTTTTTTTTCCTGTTTCCAAGATGTTGAGTTGCCCCGTTTGGCATTTGGAGGTTCAGTCTGAGATGGACCCTTGTTGTGCCCCGTGAGATTAGATGTTGTTGCTCTGGTGGAGCAAGACAGTGAGCGTATGTGGAGTTCTCTGTCCGTTGGTTGTCTGCTTGTAGGAGCCGTTTCCTTCGGGAGTTGTCAGGTTACTCCCTTGGTCTTGGAGTTAATGGTGGAAGCGCTAGCTTGAAGGAAAAGTTTGTTGGCTGCTTGGAAGTAGTCGTCTGTCCAGTTAAGCGGATTCTTGGAGGGTGTTCTAGAGGCTGCAGTAAAGGTTGTCCTGCCTCTTATGAGTGTTTGGCCTAGTTGGTTAAGATTTTGTGTGTTGGCATGGAAGATGTTGCACCTTTGTAGTGGAAGATCTCCTTTGTATCAGTTGTGGGTTGAGGTTGCACCATTGTGGCTGGATTAGGTCCGGACTTATCGAGGATCCTTGGCGGCTAGTGTAGCTTGCACTCTGCCACCATTGTTGGTATTCTTGTTCTTGGTAGTTGGTGTTGACCAGTAGTGGAGTTCCGTTATGAAGTTTCGGTGGGAAGGTGCATTAAGCCTAAGCTTGAGGTTAAGCTCAGTATGTGTTATCGTTTGGACTTGTGAGATGTGTTTCATATTTGAGGCGAGCTTTGTTCCGTTGTTTGCACGGAGGTAAGTTTAGTGGATGGAGCCCTCTGGGGGGCCTCGGTTGTTTGCAAGTTGTCTTGCCCAGCTAGTGATTTGAGTCGAGCTAGAGATGAGTGGATTGGCATAGCTATGCAGTTGTAGTTGTTTGAGCTTCCTAGTTCGTAGCACTCAAGTTGTTGGATTGTAAGTTTCCGTGTGGGAGCTGTCAGCTAGTTGAGGTTGTTGTGTGAGTTCGGATTTTTGGAGTATTGACTTGATGGCTAGAGCTCGCACCTCGGTTGTTGTGCGAGATGCCATTTCTATGGAGTAGAGGCATGTCGCTTTGAGTTGGAGATGTTGCCATTAGGGTGTGGCAACAAAGGTTTGTTCTAGGCGGTCAGCGTGCGGCGAACCGTGATTCGAGAGAGTGTTCTTAGAGGCTTATGAGCCGAGTGCGATTTCTGTAGTGTTTTCACCATTTTTGTCCGATGGTCTTTTAGGAGGAGTGGCGGATCCTTCGGAGCTTGTTGCGAGTTGGTGTTTCCGTGATTAGCGGCGGGAGACCAGTGTGGTTTTAGGAGGTTGCCTTGAGTAGCGCTTCTCGGCCGGTCGATTCTTGTGGTTCCATTGAGGCATTGTATGGTAAGTGTTGCGTGTCTCTAGTCTTTGTGAGAAAAGGTTGGTGGCCGTCGGTGTTGTTTTGGGTCCCGTTCTTTGCGCAGCTTGACCAGAGGTGTTGTGCAAGAGGTTGAGCTCGTTTGTGGTTAGCTCAGAGCGAGCATGAAAGTTTCATCGATGTCCCAAGTCGAGTTTTAGAGTTTGAGGTTGGACGGTGCGTGCTTTTAAGATTGTGCCGTTGTGAGTTGTGTTGAGTTTTGGTAAGCGGGAGAAGTGGAGTCTCCCGTTGTTGGACCATTTGAGATTCTCGAGAGGATTGGCGAGTTGCATATTGGTTAGCTTTTTCGGTCAATGTCACCCGTGTGCGATGTTCTCATGTATCGGTGGGAGGCGGTGTGTCGGACCCATTGCTCATTGTGGACTTTGAGCCTTTGCGGTGATTGAGGATTTGAGCTTGAGAGGAAGCTTGTGAGTATATTCGTCCTCGAGGCGAAGACGTTGCATAATCGTGAGATCCGTTTGGTAAAAGTTCGGTGGAGGAGTTAGAGTTCAGAGGAGGCCGCTTGTGAGCGGGAAGACGGGATGAGATTGCGATGATCCAATCTTTGTTTGATCATAAGGACTTTCGAGGACGAAAGTCATAAAAAGGAGGGAATATTGTAACGGCCCGTGTTTTCGTCCCATCTTCCGGTATGCCCTAGGGTATTTTAGTAATTTGGTCGGGCCGTCGAGGCCGCGTTTATGTCTTTTTCGAGTTGCTAAAATTATTGGATGGATTTATGAAGGTTTTTGAGGCTTTGTGGTTTGGTTTGAGCATGGGTAGATGCAAAAGTAAAAATAAAGGAATTTGTCTTTGCAAATGGGTTTGAACCTGGTCTCTTGGGAAGCTTGTAGAGATGTGTGCCAATTGAGCCATTAGGTGCTCTTGTTGCTCTTTCTGCATCACATCTTAGTTAACCTTGGATCTTTGGTGTTTGGTGCATTTGGTTAAATGAAATAGAAATTAGGTTTGTTGTGTTTTCTTCTCCAAAAGAGTTGTGGCCGCCCAAGCTTTCTCCCAAGCTCTCCTTGCCGATTCTTCATCCTTGCAGCTCCTTGGATCGTTCATCATCATTCCGGGTAAGTCTTCATCCTCTTCATCTTCTCGATTGGGTGTTCTTGTTGGCGAAGGTAAGGAGAAGAGCTTGTGTGTGTGTGTGTTTGTAGCAGTCGCCCAAAGATGCCCAGATCTGCCAAAGAAGAAGCCCGAGCCGCCCAGCATCGCCTAGCAAGCAAGCCCAGTGCCCCAGATCGCGCAGCAGCGGGCACCAGAGCCGCCCGCAGACCGCCACCGTCGCCGCGATCCGTCGCGCAGCACTCTTTGAGCAGCCAGCGCGCCGCGCGTCGCGCCCGCGCGCCCGCGTCGCACCCGCGCCGCGCCGCTCCTCGCCTGCGCGCGTGCGCCTCATCGCGTCGCCTCGCCTCGCGCCCGCCAAGGCTCGTCTCGTCCGCTTGCCCGCACTCCGTGCGCTGCGCCCGGCCAGCCGCGCCAGCGCTACATGCGCGCGCGCCCCTCGCCGCCTCTGCCGCCGCTCGCGCCCGGTGTGCGGTCCTCGCCGCCATCGCCCCTTCTGCGCCGTCGGCGCCCGGCAGCAGCCCCGCCGTGCTGCCTGCCCGTCCGCGTGTCAGTCGTGCCGTGTGAGTGCCCCGAGCCGAGCCTGCTTGTTTTATTATATTTTTTTAGGGCTATGATTGTGATTTCTATTGTGTTTGTTAGGTTCTCGTTAGCTAGCTCGGGATCGATCGCAGCGTAGGATTTTGTGTGTAGTTGCCCCCGGCCAAGGTAAGGATTTCTTACCGGAGTTGTGTGGACCTGCGATGTTCTATGTGATTGTTGTTTGTATGTTTGTTTGTGATTATCGGCATGTATAGTTTAGGTGCTCTGTTACAATTCTGACTAGCATGACTTCGTATGTTGTTCTCTCATGTTAGCCCATGCTAGGTTGTTCCGTTCTAGCATGCTCATATCTGTTCTTGCTTCGTAGTACCATGCTAGGTTCGTTGTATCTGTTGAGCACGTTTTGGATTGTATTGGATTGTATGTTATTGATATGATAGGTTAAAGTGTAGGTAGGTAGCATCATCCGGGCCTGATGCATAAAGTATCTTGCATCCATGGCAGGGACGTCGAGAGCGCTTCTCCGTCCACTGGACCCCGTTAGGGTTTAGCTAACTCGACCGGTAGGCCCCGCAATTTTGGGTGAGGGTGGCGATCGTTAAATGCCCCAACGGTCGGGATGATGACTTGGCATTGCCTCGTCCCCGACGATCGGCGCACGCGTCCTCGGCGTGTTCGGCCGTAGCCCTTGATTGCCACCGTTAGGGCAAGGACCGCTTCACGGTGCAAGCCTATCACGACCGGTTCCTTAGCCTCAAAGTGCGGTGGTTCAGCCGACATAGTTCACGTGTCTAGGTCTCACACCCCTATGTCGGTGACACCGATCCGGAGATTTAGTTAGGCGTGGTGATCGGACATGGGCGACTTGCCACTGGACCCGCACCCCCATAGTCTGCAGTAGCACGCGGTGCATGCTTACGCTCATTACAGCGCCGACCGGAGAGCTCCTCGGGATCTTGAGCTAGTGTACCTTTCGTATCGTCAGTAGACAGGCTGAGGCCGAGACTTGGTTCTCGTATAGGGCGTATTGTGTGGTGTGGATTATTCTCGACTAAGACCACGAGTTGGCCTCCGAGGTCCAAGTGTGGACTTAAGCTATGTGCTCTATTATGTGTTTATGTTCACAGCTTGCATACACTCATCTAGATGACCATGTGCATCGTATTGTACCCCGGTCGGGGATTCTTACTGAGTAATTCGTTACTCACCCTTACTTATCTTTCAGGTAACCATGGCGCGAGGCAGGATGGCTGAAGGAGGAGCTATGATCATGGGAACGCGTCTTTGTCGTCTCGACTTTTTATTTCTATGACTCTTGTCTTTCATTTTCCCCAGATGCATGTAGCGAGACACGGAGCCCTAGGATGTTTTCTCAATGATTTTGTGGATTCCCGCTTTATTGAATTTGAGGATGTTTCAAATGTTTTAATAAATCTCTGATCGAGTGTACGTTTTGGAAATGTATTTGCCTTGAAACAGTTTCAAAGAAACTATATTGATTCTGATTGAACCTTGATTGTTTTGTTTTAATTGGGAATCTAAAAACTTATTTGCATATTATCCTTTCCTTTGAATGTATGCATTGGGGTAAAGGCCTATTTAGAGCCCCTTTTGGGTCGGGTCTTTACACTAACAGAACTTACTCAACTGCCGAGGGAGGGGTCAACTCCCAAACTCTCTGATCAAGAACAAGACCTCAGGGCAACGCCCTCCAGCTAGAACCGAACTAGCTCTCTAAACAACAAAAGAACCAATTCTTGGCCAAACACTCACAAGAGGCAGAACAACCTTTACTGCAGCCTCTAGAACACCATCCAAGAATCCGCTTAACTGGACAAACGACTACTTCCAAGCAGCCAACAAACTTTTCCTTCAAGCTAGCGCTTCCACCATCAACTCCAAGACCAAGGGAGTGACCTGACAACTCCCCGAAGGAAACGGCTCTTACAAGCAGACAACCAACGGACAGAGAGCTCCACATACGCTCACTGTCTTGCTCCACTAGAGCAACAACATCTAAATCTCACGGGGCAACGACAGGGGCCCATCTCAGACTGAACCTCCAAAAGCCAAACGGGGCAACTCAACATCCTGCAACAGGAAAACAACCAACAGGGCACAAACCATTCGCCCCACGAGCAAAACTAATCTCAAGCAACTCCAATCCACACCTTGGTCGACACCAAGCATCAACTTGCCACCACACCGGAACCAATCCGGACTTTACTCCAAACAACCACTAGCTTGCTAGTCTACCAAGACTACTAGCAACTCCACCGAGGCTACAAACTACACGCCTCCAGCTAGCCAACTGAAACTCACTAGCTGGGCCTGACTGAGCTCTGGAGAGGCTCTCCACAATCTAGGGTTCTCCGACAACCCTCGACACACACTGCCGACAAACGAGCTAACAGCCAACTTCCTGGACAGGCACAACTCTCACCAGCAACTTAACCATACAGGCCAACACCAACTCCTTGGGAACCAAGAGGACCCAAAACGCTACAGAAAGCGTCATCCTCCTACTCAAAGCATCGGCCACAACATAACTTCTACCCAAGGAAGGATCCGAACAACTCTCTTAGCCATGACGATCAGAAACCACGCGGCTTAGCTACCACCGCTCTTGATCAGCTTCCAACTGAACTCCAACCAACGATCAACAAGAAGATCCGCCAACCAAGCTTAGGCCCAACTTAACAAATCTTGCCTAAGCAACAACTTGATACCACGAGCACGGTATCCTTACCACCTCAACCAAAGCCTTACAACATCCATCTGGAGTCCAACTTCTCCAGGAACTGAGCACTAGATCTCCAAAGCAAACCCTACATGGATCTGAAACTCTCGCCACGGAACGAACCACACAAAACACACTTGTGTGCACAACTCTCAACCTTCCTTTAGAGATCCAAGACTAACAAGCGCTTTTCCCAAAAAGCAACACTAGCTCCTGGCAGAGATACAAACAGTCCAAGGAACACCAAAAGTTCCATCTCCACACGATACTCGAAGCTGAGGCAACCTTGCTCTACCAAAGCATAATCATGCCAAACCAAACTTACTTTGTACCAAGCCTCAACCAAGGGTGCTTACCCCTAAGGCATCCAAAACCTCTCGCAAGGCATCAGCTCATCCCATGAGCATCCAACTCAGGATCCCTCTGCTGGACCAAACTCGCATCTACGATGCTCAACTCTCCTCAGATTAGGCCCTCGAAGGTAGTTGACCACACTACCAACCACAAGAAGCTCTTGGCCTTAACACTAGCGCGAGACTCACGCGCACCAACACTTGCCAACCGACAACCTGCTGGCTTACTCAACCTCCAGTAACACTGGGAAAAGGCTCCGGCTCCTCACGAGCATCCTTTCGCTTGTAGTCCATCGACTACCACTGAACTAGCCCTCTGGCACGACCTAAACAGGTGCCACTGCCATAAACGGATCCAAGGCTAAAGGAGTGCACTAAACTCCGAACGGCATAGAACCATCTGCTATGCACAAGCCAAACTCAAGCCTCAACCAGACTTAGTGCCAAAGCGGCACACCAACCAATGCACCTCAAGTGCCACTACTACCAAAACCACACCTTACTACCAATGGGGCCAACAAGGTCACAACCTCAAGTGACACGAACTCTGGCTAGGAATACAAGGGCTTCAACTCAAAAACCATGCCTACGACATCTCATCAAACCGAAGGCTCACGGCCTACCCTTGCATCTCCACATGATCCTCAACAAAATTCTGGCCAGCTCTCTCAACATGCAGCAGCTAGCTCCACTCTAGGAGCTCACCAAAGGAAGAGTGCTCAACTCTCCCACACATCTGAGGAAAACACCAACGGATCCAATCCGAAGGGAACACTGCTCGCTGCACCCTTAACTACAGGGTTCCGGCTTACTGGCTGCAAACAACAACACTTTACAGGAGCACCTAAATGCCTCAACAATCTCCTCGAAGGCTGCCAACTCTGCAGCTGCTCACTGGGCAATCAAACAACTGCTAAGGCTCAAGATCAACACTTGAGCTACCCAGGCTAGTCCACACGGGGACCTGCTCCACAACATCCACATAAGCACAGCCATAGCCAACTCCTCTCTTGGAGTAGCACTCCAAGGCAAAGCACCTCCACCCTCTCACTAGGGAAAAACCAACAACTGGGCCACAAATGGCATACGGGAGTCCAAGCTCTGCCTCCCACGGGGATAACGTCCCAGGGCATCCGAATCTGTCTGGATACCTCAACAAGCCACAACATACATCACACACTGCGGGAAGTTGGCATGATGGCGCTCTAAACCCAAACCAACAACGAGTCAGAACCTGCTCGTCTCCGCTCCACAACACTACACAAGACATACACTAGATGACAAGTATTGTAAATTCTTAACCCTTTTTCAACAACAAGTAGTAAACTTAGGCGTACCTGATGACTGTCGGAGTGCTGATGATCATGGAAAAACGACCTACAACAAAAGGTCAGTCTACAGAATCTATGACTCTGAGCTCTGATACCAACTGTAACGACCCGACCCGAATGGAGTTCTAAATAGGCCATTACCTCAATGCATGCATAGAAATCAACACTAGAATTTGCAATAGGGTTATTTCGGATTCTAAGAAAAAAACCAAAAAAACCGGCAAGAGTTCATTTAAAAAGTCAATACAAAATTCTTGAAACCTGTCCCTGTTTCCAAGCACCTGTTCCAAGACAAATACATTTCCAAACATACTCTGATCAGAGATTTGTTTAAAACATACAAACTTTACAACAATGCTAGAATCCTAAATACATTCGAGAAAACACCCTAGGGCTCCGTGCCCAACTACATGCATTCAGAGGACATTTAAATCATAAATATAAATCTCGAGAGTTGAACAACGGGTTTCCATGATCACAGCTCCTCCTCCACCCATCACGCCTCGCGCCATGGTTTCTGAAAGATAAGTAAGGGTGAGTAACGAATTACTCAAGTAAGAATCCCCAACCGGGTACAATACGATATACATGGTCATCTAGCAGAAAGATATGCAAGCTATGAATATAAAAACAGATAGAGCACATAGCTTAGCCCACACTTGGGCCTCGGATGCCCACTCAGGGTCTTAGTCCGGAAATCAAACACCACACAACACATCACACAAGTCGCCCTATACGAGAAACAAGTCTCGGCCTCGGCTGTCATCGTCGACGAAAGGTACACTGCTCACAATCCCGAGGAGCTCTCGATCGTGCGCTGTAATGAGCGTAAGCATGCACCGCGTGCTCTGCAGACTATGGGGTTGCTGAGTGGTCGAAGGCAAGCTGCCCATATCCGATCCACCACGCCTAACTAAATCTTTGGATCGGTGTCACCGACATAGGGGTGTGAGACCTGGACACGTAAACTATGTCAGCCTGAACCACCGCACCTGGGGCCAAGAAACGGTCGTGGTAGGCTTACACCAGGAAGCCGTCCTTGCCTTAACAGGTGGCAATCAGGGGCTACTACCAAACATGCTGAGGACATGCGGCTGCGGGGGCGAGGCAATGCCAAGTCATCATCCCGACCGTTGGGGCATTTAACGATCGCCACCTCACCCAAGATTGCGGGGCCTACCGCTTGGTTAGCTAATCCCTCACGGGGTCGGGGGGACGGAATGACTTGCTCGG
Organism: Sicyos edulis; assembly: GCA_036507275.1. Taxonomy (NCBI): domain Eukaryota; kingdom Viridiplantae; phylum Streptophyta; class Magnoliopsida; order Cucurbitales; family Cucurbitaceae; genus Sicyos; species Sicyos edulis. Next base: position 23,330,612 of record CM071848.1, read on the forward strand.
CGTCCCCGCCATGGATGCAAGGTTCTTTATGCATCGAGCCCGGATGATGCTATCTACACCGCACTTCTAACTTTGCCCTAGCAAACGAAAACAATTCCATAAAATCCAATACGTGCTCAATAAGAATACAACGAGCCTAGCATGATACTACGAAGCAAAGAATGATCTGAGCATGCCGTAAAGGAACAACCTAGCATGGATTAACATGAGAATTAACCAGGAAAGTCATGCTAATCGGGAATTCAGAATAGAGCACTTATCACCAAACATGTCAATAAACGCAACAAGCATACAATCAGCAATCGCATAATATATCGCAGGGTCCACACAACTCCGGTAAGAAATCCTTACAGCCTAAGACCTCTAAACACAAGAAGCCTAAGCTGCGATCGAACCCGAGCTAGCTAGCGAGAACCTAACAAAAACAACAATAATTACAATCAAAAGGCCCAAATATAATAAAACAAACAGGGCTCAGCTCGGGAGCAACTCACGAGGCACGGCTGACACTCGGACGGCCGGCGCCAGACTGACTAAGCATTCTTGGCGGCTGCAGCGCCAGCAGCAAGCGCCGGGCGCTACTGACACGGCGCTGGATCGCTGGCTCGGCGCTGGGGCGCGCTGACACGGGCGCTGAGGCGCGCGGGCGAGCGGCCGGCGCGCGCGAAGCGCGAACGCCACGGCGAGCAAAGCAGGGCGAGGGCGCGCGCGCGCGACGATGCGCTCTGAGGGCGCGCGCGGACGAGCGACTTCGGCGAGCAACAAGGACGCCCGATCTGGTGCGGCTTCGGCACGAGGGACGCGCGACGAGGGCGCGGGGATGCGCGATCCGGCTGGGCTCGGGCCGGCGATGGCGCGCGGATGAGCGGCCGGGCACGCGGCGCGGCGCGCGACAACGACTGGGCTGGGCGAGGCGACGCGTCGACTTCGGCAGTGGGCGACACTGGCGCGCGAGGGCACCACGCGCCGACACGGCGGCAGCGGTCGCGACGACAAATGACAGCGGCTTCTGGCTCGGGGCGGCGGCTAGGTCGGGGGAGAGAGAGAGAGAGAGATAGAGAGAGAAAAGAAATGGATTTGGGGAAAAAAAAATAAAAGAAAAAGAAAATAAAAAGGAAAATGGGAAAATAAAAGGGAAAATGGGATTTTAATTCCATTTTCCATCCTTATCCACTTAAAACCTCAAAATCCAATTTCCCGGCTTCCTCTTTCGAGACCCGACCGAAGAAACCTTTTCCAATAAGTCAAACTCACTGAAATCCAACTCCCAAAGCAACACTAAAGGCCCGGGCTCGACTCCCAAAGGAAGCACACAACCAACCATCACTTTGCAAAAATCCCAAATCACAACCGAACTTCCAAACGACTAGCCCAAACATCTCGGGACTCGCAGCCCACAACAAACAAGCCTCAACAAAGGCAGGAGCTGCCTCGAAGCCCTGAAAATCCACCAATCCTGCCCAAGGAGCAAAAAGACCAAAATGCCCCTAAGGGACAAAACAGCTTTAACGGCCCAACCGAACCACTGAATCTGAACCGGAAGCTCCTCGAGAACCGGGATAGAAAACTGGGCCGTTACAGCAGGTTCCCATGATCACAGCTCCTCCTTCAGCCATCCTGTCTCGCCCCTTGGTTACCTGTGGAAAACCACAAAATAAGGGTGAGTAACGAATTACTCAGTAAGAATCCACAACCAGGGTACAATATGACAGCAGGTTCCCATGATCACAGCTCCTCCTTCAGCCATCCTGTCTCGCCCCTTGGTTACCTGTGGAAAACCACAAAATAAGGGTGAGTAACGAATTACTCAGTAAGAATCCCTAAAAAAGTCAGAGATGACAGCAGGTTCCCATGATCACAGCTCCTCCTTCAGCCATCCTGTCTCGCCCCTTGGTTACCTGTGGAAAACCACAAAATAAGGGTGAGTAACGAATTACTCAGTAAGAATCCACAACCAGGGTACAATACGATATACATGGTCATCTAGCCGAAAGATATGCAAGCTATGAATATAAACACACAATAGAGCACATAGCTTAAGTCCACACTTGGACCTCGGATGCCAACTCAGGGTCTTAGTCCGGAAAAATCCACCACACAATACGCCCTATACGAGAAACAAGTCCCGGCCTCAGCCTGTCTACTGTCGATACGAAAGGTGCACTGGCTCACGATCCCGAGGAGCTCTCCAGTCGGCGCTATAATGAGCGTAAGCGCACACCGCATGCTACTGCAGACTCTGGGGGGTGCCGGGTCTAGTGGCAAGCTGCCCAGGTCCAGTCACCATGCCTAACTAAATCTCTGGATCGGTGTCACTGACATAGGGGTGTGAGACCTGGACACGTGAACTATGTCAGCCTGAACCACCGCACCTGAGGCTAAGGAATCGGTCGTGGTAGGCTTACACCAGGAAGTCGTCCTTGCCCTATCAGGTGGCAATCAAGGGCTACTGCCGAACACGCTGAGGACGTGCCGGCTATCGGGGACGAGGCAATGCCAAGTCATCATCCCGACCGTTGGGGCATTTAACAGTCTGCCTCCCTCACCCAAGATTGCAGGGCCTACCGGTCGGGTTAGCTAAACCCTAACGGGGTCCAGGGATGGAGTACTACCTCGTACGTCCCTACCATGGATGCAAGATACTTTATGCATTCGGGCCCGGATGATGCTACCTACCTACACTCTAACCTATCATATCAATAACATACAATCCAATACAATCCAATACGTGCTCAACAGATACAACAAACCTAGCATGATACTACGAAGCAAGAACAGATAACGAGCATGCCAGAACAGAACAACCTAGCATGAACTAACATGAAGAACAACATAAGAAATCATGCCAGTCAGGAATTCAAAATAGAGCACCTATCACTAAACATGTTGATAAACACAAACAAGCATACAAACAACATCACATAATATATCGCAGGGCCCACACAACACCAGTAAGAAATCCTTACCTGGCCGGGAGGCAGACACACAGGCGAGTGACGCGGAGCGAGGACGCGCTCAGGCGAGTGACGCGATGCGGCGGGCGTGCGCGGGCGAGCGACGCGATGCGACAGGCGCGCGACAACTATGACGGGTGACCTGGGCGGCAGCGACAGAGCTGGTGCGCGCGCGCGCAGCGGTGCAGCGTCACGGCAGGGCCGGGCGTCGCGACGGGCTGTCTCAGGCGATCTGGGCGGCCTGGGCTGCGATCTGGGGCTGTCTGGGAGTCTGGGCAGCCTGCTGCTGGGCGCCTAGCTGGGCTGCTCGGTCGGGACGATGCACGAACTACGGGGCTGCAAGGGGAGAAGGAGCTTGGCTTGGGAGAAAAAGGTTGGGCGGCCATGGAGTTTGGAGAAGAAGACCCAAAACCCTATTTTCTCTTCTTTTAAACAAATGCACCAAAACTCCAAAGATCCAAGGGTAACTAAGATATGACGCGGAAAGAGTAACAATAACACTTGGTGGCTCACTTGGCAAGGCTTTCCTCTAGCACACAAGGCCACCTTGACTCGAACCCTGCCTGCAACACAATTTTCCTTTATTTTTACTTTTGCATCTATCCTTGCTCAAACCCATCCACAAAGCCTAAAAAACCTACATAAACCCATCCAATAATTTTAGCAACTGGAATAAGACATAAACGGCCCTGACGGCCCGACCAAATTACCAAAATACCCCTAGGGCATACCTGGAAGACCGGGATAAAAACCTGGGCCGTTACAATATTCCCTCCTTTTTATGACTTTCGTCCTCGAAAGTCCTTAAGACTGAAACAACACAGGATACTGCAATCTCAACCCGACCTCCCCGCTCACGAGCGGCTTCCTCAGAACTCCAACTCCTCCACTGAACTTTTACCAAACGGATCTCACGATTACGCAACGTCTTCGACTCAAAGACCAGAATACTCACAGGCTTCCCCTCGAAGCTCAAATCCTCAATCAGCTGCAAAGGCTCAAAGTCCACAATGAGCGATGGGTCCGACACATACTGCCTCAACATCGATACATGAAAACACTGTGCACAACTGACATCAACGGAGGAAAGGCTAACCAATATGCAGCTCTGCCAATCCTCTCGAGAATCTCAAATGGTCAAACAACAAGAGACTCCTCTTCTCCCGCTTACCAAACCTCAACACAACTCACAACCTTAAAAGCACGCATTGTCCAACCTCAAACTCTAAAACTCGACGCCGAACATCGGCGAAACTTTTCTACCTGCTCTGAGTTGACAACACGAGCTCTAAACTTTTGCACTAACTGCTGACCAACCGCAGCAACTCAGGACCCAAAACAACACTGACGACCACCAACCTTTTCCCAGAACACTGGAATCCTGCAACACTTACAATACAACGCCTCAACGGAACTATATGAACTAACAGCTGGGAACGGCTACCCAAAGCAAACTCATAAAACCAACACTGGTCTCCCGCTGCCTCATCACTGAAACACCAACTCGCAACAAGCTCTGAAGGATCTGGCTTACTCCTCCCAAAAGACCATCGACCAGAGGGTGAAAACACTACAGGACTGCATTCGGCTCATAAGCCTCTTAACAACGCTTTCCAGAACCACAGTTCATCAACGCACTGCCTAGAAAACCTTTGCTGCCACACCACGGTGCCAACAACTCCAGCCTGAAACTGACATGCCTCTACTCCAAAGAAATGGCCTCTACACACGAAACGAGGTGCGAGCTCTAGCTACTGAAACCAATCCTCCAAAAATCTTAACTCACACAACAACCTAGACTAACTGACAGCTCCCACACGAAACCTACAACCCAACAACTTGAGTGCTACGAACTCGGAAGCCCAAACAACTACAAACTGCATAGCTATGCCAATCCACTCAACTCTAGCCCGACTCAAACCACTGGCTGGACAAGTCAGCCTGCCAACAACCGGGCCCCAGAGGGCTCCCTCCACCAAACTTACCTCCATGTAAGCAACGGAACGAAGCTTGCCTCAAATATGAAACACATCTCACAAGTCCAAACGATAACACACACATGCTTAACCCTCTAGCTAGGCTTATTGCACCTTCCCACCGAAACTTCATAAACGAAACTCCACTACTCGGTTAACACCAACTACCAAGAACCAGAATACCAATAATGTCTGGCAGAGCACAACCCACACTAACCAACAAGGATCCCTCAAAAGGTCAAGACCCTAATCCAACCACAATGGTGCAACCTCAACCCACAACTGATACAAAGGAGTTCTTCAACTACAAAGGTGCAACAGCTTCCATGCCAACAAACAAAAACCTTAACAACCTAGGCCAAACACTCATAGGAGGCAGAACAACCCTTACCGCAACTTCCAGAACACCACTCAAGAGTCCGCTTAACTTGGACAAACAACTGCTTCCAAGCAGCCAACAAACTTTTCCTCCTACTAGCACCACTACCACTAATTCCAAGACCAAGGAATAACCTGACAACTCCCAAGGAGAAACAGATCCTTACAAGCGGACATCCGAAGGACAGAGAGCTCCACAACCGCTCGCTGTCTTGCTCAGCTAAGCACAACATCCAACTCTCACAGAGGCAACAACAGGGGGGTTCCACCATAGACTAAACCGCAAACCACAAACTAGCCAAGACACACCTCCAAACACCAAAGGAGGGCAACTCTCAACATTCTGGAAACAGGAAAAAAAAACAACCGGCAGGGCACGAACCACTCGCCCCACAAGCAAAACTAACTTCTTAGCAACTCGAAACCACACCTTGGTCAACACCAAGCACCAACTTGCCACCACACCGGAACCAATCTGGACTCTACTCCAAACAAACTCCAGCATGCTAGCCTACCAAATCTGCCAGCAACTCACCCGAGGTCTACAACCTACACGACTCCGGCTTGCCAATCAGTAACTCACTACAGGCTGGACCGAGCTCTGCGTGAGGCTCTCCACAACTAGGGTTCTTGAAAACCCTCGACACACACTGTCGTCTAACGGTCCTAACGACCAACCTGCTGAACAAACAACTCCTTTTTCCAGCATCACAACCATGCTGGCCTGCTCCGAACCTCGAAACCAAAAAGACCAGAAATGCTTCAGAATGTGTCATCCTCCTACTCAAAGCATCAGCCACATCGTAGCTTCCACCCCTGTAAGGATTCCGAGCAACACCCTTAGCAACTACGGTTAGGGAACTACGCGCTTTCACTACAACCACCATTTGTTCGGTACCATCTGAACTCCAACCATGAACCACAAGAGGTTCCACCAACCAAGCTTAGGTCCAACCTAACCAACTTGCCTAAGCAACAACCCAACTATGAGCACGGTATCCTTACAACCTCAACTAAAGCCTTACAACATCCACCTAGAGTCCAACTTCTCAAAGAACTGAGCACTAGTTGTCCAATGCAAACCCTACATGGTTCCGAAACTCTCGCAACCAAAACGAACTACACAAAACACACTTATGTGCACAACTCTCAAGCTTCCTTCAGAGATCCAAGACTAACAGGTGCTTCCCAAAAGGCAACACTAACTTCTGGCAGCGATACCATCAACCAAAGAAACACCAAAAGTTCCATCTCCACACGATACACGAAGCAGTGGCAACCTTGCTCTGCTAAAACATAACGATGCCAAACCGAACTTACTTTATACCAAGTCTCTACCAAGTGTGCTTACACATAAGGCGTCCAACTCCTCTCATAAGGCATCCTACTCATCTCATAAGCATCCAACTCATCTCATGAGCATTCAACTCATCTCACGGGCATCCAACTCATCTCATGAGCATCCAACTCATCTCACAGGCATCCAACTCATGGTTCCCCTGCTGGACAAAACTCGCATCTACAATGCTCACTCAACTCAGGTTTAGGCACCCGAAGGTAGTGGACCGCACTACCAACCACAAAGATCTCTTGGCCTCAGCCCTAGCGTGAGACTCACATGCACTAACACTTACCAACCGTCAACCTGCTGACTTACTCAACCCCCAGTAACACTGGGAAGAGGCTCCAGCTCCTCTCGAACATCCTTTCGCTTGTAGTCCTTCGACTACCACTGAACTAGCCTTCTTGCGTGACTTAAACAGGTGCAACTGCCACAAACGGATCCAAAGGCTAAAGGAGTGTGCTGAACTCCGGACGGGTCATACAACCATCTGCTATACCCATGCCAAACTCAGGCCTGAACCAGACTTAGAGCCAAAGCGGCACACCAACCAATGCACCTCAAGTGCCGCTACTAACAAATCCACATCTTACTACAAATGGGGCCAGCAAGGTCACAACCTCAAGTGACAAAAACTATGGCTAGGCATACAAGAGCTCAAACTCAAACAACCATGCCTATGACATCTCATCTAACTGAAGACCCACAACCTACTCTTGCATCTCCACATGATGCTCAACAAAACTCTGGCCGGATCTCTCAACATGCAGCAACTAGCTCTACTCTAGGAGCTCACCATAAGAAGAGTGCTCAACTCTACCAGACAACTGGGGAAACCACCAACGGATCACGTCCGATGGGTACACTGCTCGCTGCACCCTTAATCACAGGGTGCCGACTTACCGGCTGCAAAACAACAACACTCTACAAGAGAACAAAGATGGCTCTACCTCCTCCACGAAGGCTGCTAAGGTTCAAGATCCACACCTGAACTACCCAGGCTAGTCCACTCTAGGACCTGCTCCACAAGCATCAACATGAGCAAAAGCCAAAGCTAACTCCTCTCCTGAAGTGGTACTCCAGGGCAAAACACCTCCACCCTCTCACTAGGGGAAATCAACAACTGGGTCATACCGCAAGGGCCTACGGGAGTCTAATCTCTACCTCCCTTTGGGACGATGTCCCAGCGGTATCTGAATCTATCTGGATACCCTGACAAGCTGCAAACATACATCTTACACTGCGGGAAGTTGGCATGATGGTGCTCTGGACCCAAACCAACAACGAGTTTGAACCTGCTCGTCTCCGCTCCACAACACTACACAAGGCATACACTAGAAGAAAAGTATTGTAAATTCTTAACCCTTTCTAAAAAGTAAACTTAGGAGTACCAGATGACTGTCGGAGTGCTGATGATCATGGAAAAAACGACCTACAACAAAAGGTCAGTCTACAGAATCTATGACTCTGAGCTCTGATACCAACTGTAAAGACCCGACCCAAAAGGGGCTCTAAATGGGCCTTTACCCCAATGCATGCATTCAAAGTAAGGACAATATACAAATATGATTTCAGATTCCAGTTAAAATTAAAACATTCAGCATTCAAACAGAAATCAATACAGTTTACTGAAACCTGTCCCTGTCTCCAAGCACCTGTTTCAATACAAATACATTTCCAAAAGTTTACTCTGATCAGAGATTTATTAAAAACATTCAAAACCTTCTCAGATACAACAATGCTGGAATCCACAAAACATTGAGAAAACATCCTAGGGCTCCGTTCCCGACTACATGCATTCAGGGGAAATAAAAAGACAAGAGTCATAATATAAAAAAGTTAGAGATGACAGCAGGTTCCAATGATCACAGCTCCTCCTTTAGCCATCCTGTCTCGCCCCTTGGTTACCTGTGGAAAACCACAAAATAAGGGTGAGTAACGAATTACTCAGTAAGAATCCTTAACCGGGGTACAATACGATATACATGGTCATCTAGCTTAAAGATATGCAAGCTATGAATATAAACACAGAATAGAGCACATAGCTTAAGTCCACACTTGGACCTCGGATGCCAACTCAGGGTCTTAGTCTGGAAAAATCCACCACACAATACGCCCTATACGAGAAACAAGTTCCGGCCTCAGCCTGTCTACTGTTGATACGAAAGGTGCACTGGATCACGATCCCGAGGAGCTCTCCAGTCGGCGCTATAATGAGCGTAAGCGCGCACCGCATGCTACTGCAGACTCTGGGGGGTGCCGGGTCTAGTGGCAAGCGCCCAGGTCCAGTCACCATGCCTAACTAAATCTCTGGATCGGTGTCACTGACATAGGGGTGTGAGACCTGGACACGTGAACTATGTCAGCCTGAACCACCGCACCTGAGGCTAAAGAATCGGTCGTGGTAGGCTTACACCAGGAAGCCGTCCTTGCCCTATCAGGTGGCAATCAAGGGCTACTGCCGAACTGTAAAGACCCGACCAAACTAATGGTCTCTAACCTAGATCCTTACTTAGCATGCATAAATAAAATATGAAATCACTTATAGAGAGTACCAATTTTAAACTTTTCATTCAACACAACTAAGTTCAAGCATAAAATCCATTAAGCAAAACCAATGAGTAAAGTGACTGTTCGGTACTTTCAAGAAAATCAAGGAAATAGTCCGAGAAGTCTTAAACAAGTTTTTGAGTGAATGATATTCTAATGACTCCAGTTCAACTACATGCTAAACCAACAAAAACATAATAAAGTGAAATAGTCTCAGAGTTGGGCCGTCCATGATCATCCAGCAGCCTCCTCCTAGCCATCCTGCCTCTGTCCCAAGTTACTTGGTGGAAGGACACAGAAAAATAAGGGTGAGCAACGTATTACTCAGTAAGAATCCCCTAACCGGGGTACAATACGCAAACATAGCATTTAGCACACCGACATGCAACCATACAATGACTTAGGACAAACCAGTTGTTTAGGTTAAGAGCTAACACTAGAGTTGGCTTGCCAAGGGCTTACAATTACAACCTGCCCTAGGTTCTACACCTGGATGCCCATCGGGGTCTTACACATACGGATGCCCATCGGGGTCTTACACCTCCATCGGGGTCTTTGATGCCCATCGGGGTCTTACACATACGGATGCCCATCGGGGTCTTACACCTCAATCAATGATGCCCATCGGGGTCTTACACCTCAATCAATGATGCCCATCGAGGTCTTACACATACGGATGCCCATCGGGGTCTTACACCTCTAGCCATCAATGCTGCCCGACGGGGTCTTACACATCTAGGATGCCCTTCGGGGTCTTACTCCAGCTAGAATCTCAGAGATGCCCATCAGGGTCTTATACTCTCCAGCTACATACGGAATTAGTGCAGTGCCCATCGGGGACTTACCTACTTTTAGATCACCTGCCAAGCACTAACATGGAACTAACAGATTATAATAGAAACACTAGCACAACACAAACCTGGAAGCAAGAGGAAATATGTAACCTATTCACTAGAAATTTATACAATCACAAGGTAAGACATGCTAGCAATTATACGCAGGATCCACACACCCTCGGTAAGGAACCCTTACCTGGAAGCAAGCAGAGAAATATCAATCACACCCAACAAGTGACCCTCGAGCTTCTATGCGAACCCAAGCAACCTAAGCAAGTAATAAAATCACCCTAATTAAACAATCAACACCTATTATCTCAAGGTTCAAAAAGAGCGGAGGCTCGGGATTTACCAACCGAGAAGACAACAGGCTCGGCACCAAGCTATCATGGCCAGGCAGGCTCTCGGTAGGGCAGCGTGCGGCAGAGGCAAGCAGACAGAGCTCGGTGGGGCGCTGGGCGCTGTCGCTGGACACTGTCACTGGCTCCGGGCGCAATCGCGCAGACACGACGACACTGGGCGCAATCGCGCAGACGCGACGGCGCTGGCGTACGGACGCGGGCGTACGGAGTGACGCGGCGAGCTCGCGCTGGGACGGCGCGGAGGACGGGCTGGGCGACGCGGCGAGGCAAGGGGCTGGGCGACGGCTAGGGTGAGAAGGAGAGGGTGGGCGGCTAGGGTTTCCTTTTTTTTTTTCCTTATCTTTTCTTCTTTTCTTTTCCTTCCTAAAATTAAATAAACTTTGAAGAATCTCAAAATCCCTTCCCAAGGCTTCCCTCCTTCGAGTCCTAGCTGACGCTTTATTTTCCTTTAATTAAATCCAAGCTTCCAATTTCCTTAAGTCTAGGGCCCGAATCTCCCAAGGAACCCTTAAAAGAAATTTCCTATTTCACCCCCGACCAATAAACCGCCAAAAACCTTAACAAATCCAACTGCTCCTGGAAACAATGCTACAAAAACCTTATTTCACAATTAACAGAAATCTGGGCTATTACACGAACACGCTGAGGACGTGCCGGCTGTCGAGGACGAGGCAATGACAAGTCATCATCCCGACCGTTGGGGCATTTAACAGTCTGCCACCCTCACCCAAGATTGCAGGGCCTACCGGTCGGGTTAGCTAAACCCTAACGGGGTCCAGGGATGGAGTACTACCTCGTACGTCCCTGCCATGGATGCAAGTACTTTATGCATTCGGGCCCGGATGATGCTACCTACCTACACTCTAACCTATCATATCAATAACATACAATCCAATACAATCCAATACGTGCTCAACAGATACAACGAACCTAGCATGATACTACGAAGCAAGAACAGATAACGAGCATGCCAGAACATAACAACCTAGCATGGACTAACATGAAGAACAACATAAGAAATCATGCTAGTCGGGAATTCAGAACAGAGCACCTATCACTAAACATGTTGATAAACACAAACAAGCATACAAACAACATCACATAATATATCGCAGGGCCCATACAACACCGGTGAGAAATCCTTACCTGGCCGGGAGGCAGACACACAAAATCCTAAGCTGCGATCAAACCCGAGCTAGCTACCGAGAACCTAACAAACACAATAATAATCACAATCCATAGGCCTAAATATAACAAAATAAACAAGGCTCGGCTCGAGAGCAACTCACGCGCTGCGCAGCGCACACGACACGGGCGGCGCGGCGGCGAAGTCTGGCTGGTGGGCGCTGTGGGCGTAGGGCGCACATTGACAAAGGCGCCGGGGCGGGGCTGCCCAGCGCATGGACAGCGCGGGCGCTGGGCTGGGCTGGCGCGTGAGACGGCGCTAAGGCAGACGAGAGGGCGATCTGGGCGGGTGCGACGGGGCTGATGCGCGCGATAGGCAGCTGCAGGCGTGCGACAGGGGCTGTCTGGGCGGCCTGGGCTGCGATCTGGGGCTGTTTGGGCGTCTGGGCAGCCTGCTGATGGGCGCCTAGCTGGGCTGCTCGGCTGGGCTGTTGCTCGGCCGGGACGACGCACGAACTATGAGGCTGCAAGGGGAGAAGGAGCTCGGCTTGGGAGCTAGGGAGAAAAAGGTTGTGCGGCCATGGAGTTTGGAGAAGAAGACCCAAAACCCTATTTTATCTTCTTTTAAACAAATACACCAAAACTCCAAAGATCCAAGGGTAACTAAGATATGACGCGGAAAGAGTAACAATAACACCTGGTGGCTCACTTGGCAAGGCTCTCCTCTAGCACACAAGGCGACCATGGCTCGAACCCCGGCTGCAACGCAATTTTCTTTTATTTTTACTTTTGCATCTATCCTTGCTCAAACCTATCCACAAAGCCTAAAAACCTACATAAACCCATCCAATAATTTTAGCAACTGGAAAAAGACATAAACGGCCGGACGGCCCGACCAAATTACCAAAATACCCCTAGGGCATACCTGGAAGACAGGGATAAAAACCTGGGCCGTTACAGTTCGGAATGAGGTCTTCTCTTCATCTTCAAGAGCCATTCGAATTTGGTTATATCCCGACGATCCATCCATAAATGATAGGATCTCGTGACCCATGGTGGCATCTACCATGATTTTTGTGATGGGAAGTGGAAAATCATCTTTTGGGCACGCATTGTTGAAATCACGAAAATCGCGCAAATGCGAAGTTGGCCATTTTTCTTTATGACTAGGACAATGTTTGCTATCCATGTCGGATATTTAACTTCACGAATGAATCCTGCCTCTATTAGTTTATTGACTTCAATTTCGATCTGTGGGATGAGTTCCGGACGAAAACGTCGTTGAGTCTGCTTGACAGGTTGATACCCTTCTTTAATTGCAAAGCGATAAACTGCTACTTTTGGATCCAATCCTGGCATTTCTTTATACGACCACACAAATACATCTTTATATTGAGTGAGGAGACTCATATAATCACCTTTTTCAATCCGTGTAAGGGATGTACTTATAAAAGTAGGGCGTGGCTCTTTTTTCGTGCCTAGATTGACCTTTTTTAGTTCATCTATTGTCGATTGACTACCATCCACAAGGGTCATTGGCGCCTCTTCAACATCTTTCTCGGTCATTTCATCTTCTGTAACTTCCTCTACAGTAATATGATAAATAGAAGTCATCTCTTCTTCGTTGTTTGATTCTTCTTTCGTCGGCTTTGTGATGATAATATCATGTCGCTTCACCTTTAATGGGCCATCTGTATTTACGGAAACAAACATTTTCCTCTTCATTCGAGAGGGCGACCCAATAATACTTTATAAGTAGTATTAGAATCTATAACATGGAATAATGTCTTCGCCTTTAAATCATCAATAATGAGCTCTAGACAAATCATTTCGATCGCTCGTTGTTTACCCTGATTAAAACCTTGAATCATCAATTTACTGTTTGATAGTTCCTGCATCGGGATGCCGAGATACTTCAAAGTTGTCTTGGGCATTATGTTTATTGCAGAACCATTGTCAATAAGAATTTTGTTAACCTTTTGTTCTTTGATGTATCCAGAAACAAATAACGGTGTGTTATGAGGTATGGACCCGAGCAACAAGTCTTCATCAACAAAATTTATTGACATGCAACACGAGCCAATTAAATTTTCTTGGGATATAGCTTCAATTGAAGTTTCAGGATCTTTTAATGCATCAGCAATAGTATTTTTAGTCTCTTGAGGGAGCGCAGATAAATCATTCACGGTAAAAAAGGTAAGTCTTCCAACTTTGTTACTACCTCTGTTGAGCTTGAAGAAGCAATATTGTCTTCAACTGCATTGGTAACATAACATGGGATAACTTCACAAACATTTCTAGGAAAATTCTTTGGAAAAAAAGTCCTTTAAGGTTATTGGTTGGCGCAATCGAATAACTTCTTCATTCTCTTCCACCATAGGTCTAAGCCTTTTTATACTCTTTTTCTCTTTCTTCTTCGGAAACTTACTTTTCCTTGTATATTCTCGAAGTGAACGAGACCTTATATGAGGAGAACTTGGTTTTTGCCTCTTTCGTCGAGTGACAAGAGTCCAACCTTCATCCACATCATCATTTTTCCCGTTCTTTTGTAGAGAATTTTGAGAGTTTTCCTTAAGAGGGAGTTGCTCTTTCATCCACACAATAACAGGTTCGAATGAACCAAACTGAATTAAGCATCCTTTTAGATCACGAGAAGATCCCACAGGTGATTGTACATTTGAATGACTTATTACAACAACATGGTTTGTTTGAACTATCTCATCGAGCTCTAGTTCAATCTTCTTTTCTTGAGCGAGCTTAAGGACTTTCTCTTTCAATACGAAGCACTTCTCTATTGGATGACCGAGGACCCTATGATACTTACAGTAATTAGGGTCACTAACTTTTCCCATTTCCTCAGGTCTCTTACATTCAGGAAGTACAATCAACTGATTTTCCAACAACTGCTCAAACATTTCAGCAATATCGAAATCTGGGAAAGGGTAAACCTTCTCTTGCCTCTCTTTAAGAGTTAAGCGATGCTTCTCATTTTCATCTTGGCGCTTCTCTATCTTCTTTCCCTTTTCTTTCGGGGTGAACTTAAGAGGGTTCGTATTGACAACCATGGATTCCCTAGTAGCAAATTTGGATATCTTTTCAGAGCTCTTCACTTCTTTCTTTTCTTTCTTTACCTCTGGGAATGGAAGGTTTTTATTTCCTCTAGCAGCAATGCTCAACTCCATATCGTGGGCGCGTGTTGCTAGTTCCTCAAATGTACGAGGTTTTATGCCTTGTAAGATGTAAAGAAGTTCCCAATGCATACCTTGGGTGCACATATCCACAGCAGACAGTTCAGTCAAACGATCTTTGCTATCGAGACTCAAAGCTCTCCAACGATTAATATAATCAATGGAAAGCTTGCCTTTCCGTTGTCTCGCATTTGCAAGCTCAGTGATACTTACAGTTCTTCTTGTGCTATAAAAGCGATTTAGAAACTCTCTTTCAAATTGGTCCAAACTGTCAATAGTTTCAGGCTCTATGTTAGTGTACCAATGTAACGGCCCAGAAATTTCATCCCGGTCTTCCCGGGTTGCCCAGGGGCATTTTGGTAATTTGGTCGGGCCGACAGGGCCGGTTATGTATTTGTTAATTGCCGGAAAAATTATGAGTCGATTTGAATGGGATCTGGAATTTTGGTGATTGGCCTTGGAAGAATGTGGAAATAAATAGGGAATTAAATAGCGCGTTGAGTGAGATTCGAGCCAGGGTCGCATGGGATGCTAGGCAAGCGTCGCTGCCAATCAAGCCACTGAGCGCTCTTGTGATTCTAAGCGCGCCAACTTGTATATAGCAGTGTTTTCGTGCCTTAGGGTTAAAAGCCAGGCCGCCCGAGGCTTTCTTCCCCAATTCCTTCTTCTCCTTCGCGACACTTCCTCGACCGACCAAGCTGAGCCTTCGCGATTTCTTCCTCCTCCAGCTCCATTTTCGACCGAGTTTCCTCTCCCAAATTTGAAGTCGATCTCCCCCGAGCAGCAGGTACGTCTTCTTCCTCTTCTTCTCCTTCTCTTTTCCTTCCCCTTCTCCCCTGTTTCCGATTTCTTCCTTGCCGGCCGAATTGAAGCGAGTGGCTTGTAGGTTTCGTGCGGCTAGCCAAGGGGAAGTGGTCCAGCAACAAATCGGCCATCGAATCCTCTCCAATCGCCCGAAATCGAGCTCGTTTTCTCCAACGCCCTGTTCGCGCGCAGAAGCTGCCCAGCCCGCCGAGCCACGCCGCGCATCGAGTCGTGCCAGCGCGCGCGCTCTCGCTCAGCTCCATGTCGCGTCGCATCGCCAGCGCCCAGCCGAGCCTCGCCGCACGCCCCTGCATCGCCCGCTCGCCCGCCGCGCGCAGCCAGCGCCCAGCCAGCCCTATTGCTGCCCCGTTCGTGCAATCGGCTCGTTCGTGCGTTCGTCGCACCTCGTGAGTTGCTCCCTAGCTGAGCCCTATTTATTTTATTGTATTTAGGCATATTGTGTGATTTGTTTTTTGATTGATAGGTTCTCGATAGCTAGTTCGGGTTCGTTAGCCGCTTAGGTTTTCGTCTCAAATCGTCCCCGACCAAGGTAAGGATTTCTTACCGAAGTTGTGTGGACCCTGCGATATATTATGTGATTGCTGATTGATTGCTTGTTTGTGTTTATTGACATATTTAGCAATAGGTGCTCGTTTCTGAATTCCCGGTTAGCATGATTGTCCTGATTAATTCTCATGTTAATCCATGCTAGGTTGTTCCTTTCTGGCATGCTCGTATCTGTTCCTTGCTTCGTAGTATCATGCTAGGCTCGTTGTATTCTTATTGAGCACGTATTGGAATTTATGGAATTGTTTGCTGATTGCTAAGGCAGGTTAGAGTGGCAGGTAGATAGCATCATCTGGGCCGGGTGCATAACGAACCTTGCATCCACGACAGGGACGTATGAGATGGAGCTCCGCCCTGATCCCGTTAGGGAATAGCTAACCCTAACGGCTGGCCCCGCAATCATGGGTGAGGGTGGCAGACTGTTAAATGCCCCAACGGTCGGGATGATGACTTGGCATTGCCTCGTCCCCAGCAGTCGACACGTCCTCAGCGTGTTCGGCCGTAGCCCCTGATTGCCACCTGTTAAGGTAAGGGCGGCTTCCTGGTGTAAGCCTACCACGACCCATTTCCTTAGCCTCAGGTGCGGTGGTTCAGGCTGACATAGTTTACGTGTCCAGGTCTCACACCCCTATGTCAGTGACACCGATCCAAAGAATTAATTAGGCGTGGTGACTGGACATGGGCAGCTTGCCTCTAGACCCGGCACCCCCCATGGTCTGTAGTAGCACGCGGTGCATGTTTACGCTCATTACAACACCGACCGGAGAGCTCATCGGGATCTTGAGCCAGTGTACCTTTCGTCGACAGTAGACAGGCTGAGGCCGGGACTTGTTTCTCGTATAGGGTGACTTGTGTGATGGATTGTGTGGTGGATATTATTCCGGACTAAGACCCTAAGTTGGCATCCGAGGCCCAAGTGTGTGCTAAGCTATGTGCTCTATTCTGTGTTTATACTCATAGCTTGCATACGCTCATCGAGATGACCATGTATATCGTATTGTACCCCGGTTGGGGATTCTTACTGAGTAATTCGTTACTCACCCTTATTATTGTGGTTTTTCCACAGGTAACCAAGTTGCGAGACAGGATGGCTGAAGGAGGAGCTGTGATCATGGGGCTCTATCATCAAACTCTGATTTTGTGTTATGACTCTTGATGTTTTTATTTTCCCCTGAATGCATGTAGCCGGGCACGGAGCCCTAGGATGTTTTCTGAATATTTTGTAGATTCCAGCATTATTGTATCTAGACATGTTTTGAATGATTTTAAGAAATCTCTGATCGGAGTATACTTTGGAAATGTATTTATCTTGGAACAGGTGCTTGGAAACAGGGACATGTTCCAGGGAAATTGTCTAGTTTTTTAAGGGGTTATTTCGAAAGTTTTGTTTTAATTGGAATCCGAAATCATGTCTGTTCAATGTCCTTTACTTTGAATGCATGCATTGGGGTAAGGGCCCATTTAGTGCCCCATTCGGGTCGGTCCCTTACAACCAATCAAAAGCGTTCCCTTTAAGGGTCTGGATAAATTGCTTCACAAGGAGATCACCACGTGCCCCAACATTTTCACAGGTCTCCACAAAATGAGCAACATGGTGCTTCAGGTTTCCTTTTCCATCAAATTGCTGAAATTTTGGAGGTTGATACCCGATTGGCATTCTCAAATTGTCAATTATTTTGGTATACGGTTTGGAATATGTGAGATAACTTTGAGGAGGCCCGCCATATTGAGCTCTAATGGTGTTCGTGATTATATCATTAAGTTGTTAGACGGATAACGAAGCGATAGAAGTTGAGTGTTCGGGTTGAACTTCTTGCATAAGAGTCTTCCCTTTTCCATTAGTCTTTAGAGCATGCGTTTGATTAGATTCGACAGCATCCCGAGTCTCAAGGTAATGCTTTAGAGAAGTGATTTCAAACTCTTTATCCTCAACTGTTTTCAACAACATCTCTACTTTCCTTTCAAGCTCCGCTATTCTCTCATCGCCTGACGTATCTGCATCAGCCATTATCACAGACATAATATCAGGAGTGGCTACATCCTTTGATTGTTCAGATGATGAGATGGATTGATCAAATAGAGGATTTTCTTGCATAGAAATTTCACCTCCCTTATTTCCATCTAAATGAGTCCATATTTTGGCTGCAAGGAAAGAAGCTGACTCTTTTTCCATTTGTTGGATTTCTTTCGAGCGATTACGGGTGATAGGTCCCAAGTAGGTGTTTCTTGGAATTGTTGAATTTTTTTTTGTGTGCCATGATTCCTTAAATTGGTTTGAATGAGAAAAGAGATGAAAGGTAGAGTTGGTCCCACTGGGCATGCCAATTTGTTCGACGAGATTTTCGAAGAAATATAATTCGTTTGATGAACTTGAAAATTTATATTGGTTTGTATGGAATATAGTGGATTACAACTCTATTCTATGTTCCTTTGATTCTTCTCTCACAAATACAAGGATTTTGACAACTTTAGGCTTCAGGTAATTTTAGTAACCTCAAACTTGAAATTGTTTCAACAACTTCGATCTTCAAGATTTATAGAAGCTTCAAGTCTTCAAGAAACGTTGTATGGTTTCAGTCTTCAAGAATTCTTTTGTAGCTTCAATTTGTAGAAGTTATGGAAAACATCAATCTTCATAATGCAGTAAAGCGTTGAGTCTTTTCTTCAGGAAGCTTCAACTCTTTCACAATTCTGGACCCCTTCAAATGAAGGAGAGCTCTTCTATTTATAGGGCTCTTATGGACCATGGGCTT
The DNA here is from genome assembly GCA_036507275.1 of Sicyos edulis. NCBI lineage: Eukaryota > Viridiplantae > Streptophyta > Magnoliopsida > Cucurbitales > Cucurbitaceae > Sicyos > Sicyos edulis. The sequence goes on from CM071848.1 coordinate 23,349,447, forward strand.
GGGCTTTGATGGGCTTGGGCCTTGGGCCCAATCTTTTGGATTTGGACTTTTTGGTTCGGTTCACTAAATGAACTTCGGTCTGGTTTAATTTTGGACCAAGTTCAAGAAAACCCAACTTTTGGTCCAAATCAATTTTGAGAAATATTTTCTCAAAATTTAATTTAATTTCGTCATTAAATTTGGGATAATGACGTGGCGATCTATGACTGGCCGAAATTTCTCAGTCAACACACGCATCAATGGTTGTAATTCTTTACCCCTATAATTCATATAATTAATATGCATGCAATTCTGTGATAGATGTTAGGAAATTGTTTCCTGAAATCCCGCTTTTTTCATCTATAATTTCTTACAAGTATAACATTCATTCAAATGTATTATTAAATTAAATAATATGAAACTTATTTCTCCTAAATAAGTTGGGACATCAGGATGACCAATGAGTTCTCCAATGGCGCCGACCCCTTCAAGGATATGATTTTCTTTCTTTATGGCATCTCTATTACTCCTCTCGCAAGGAAGGTCTAATCGTTAAGAGCAACCGACTTGATTTTCTGGTTCAGTTGGTTGTTAGCCCATCTTCAACTTCGGATGAGCCATCTTAAGAAAAACTGATGGAGATACAAATCAACCTACTCCCCTAACACACCCACGATGTTCCAACATTTCCAATCATCAGTCAAAATATCTTAACTTGCATTTGTACGTTCCAATTTATCCTACAGCAAAATATTTTTAGATTCACACCCAAGGATTTGAACTCAAACCACAAAAGAAATGAAACAAAAACTTACAATTTGATTAACCGTTTGAATTATGTCTTGGTCGACGTTCTCTTTACTCTTCCTTTTTCGAGCTTTTTTCCATAGTTTTGAACAAATTGAGGGATTACTTTTAATATCTATATGCTCCAATTAAAATTTACCACACATGACTTAGTAAAGTAGAAAATATATAATCAAAGTAAGAAGTGAAGATGAAACACCTCCTTTAGCAATTGAGTACTTAGAATTGCCAAACATACTTGTAAAAGACTACTTGTGACAAAGGGTAGACAAAAGGGCAGAAAGGGCAATCAAGAAGGAGATTGTGGATGAGCATGAGGAATCTATAGAAGAGGATCCCGAAGAATGCGAACCATACAAGGAAGGAGAAGTGCTAGAAAAGATGGAACAACATCCTCCAAAATTTTGCAATATCAGAGTTCAATCCATGAAAGCAAAGGTATTATTGGAAACTCTAGGCATTAAGATCAAAACAGTAAAATAAGGCGCAACCTTTGCGTCTATCACTATGGTGGAGTGTTATATCATACTGTGGAACAAAGGATTTAAAAGCGAACAAAAATTGGAGGGAATCTCAAAGGAAACTATTAAGAGAATTGGCGAGTTAGAATGGACAACATATTTTAAACTAGACAAGATTGCAAGACTAGAGTGGGTGCGAAGTTTTATGCGAAATTAAACGAAGAAAAACCATTCTTCTCAAGGGTTGATGTTCAATTAATAAACTATCGATCGGTCGCATGGAATAAAGCAATCACACTCCCAAATGTTCTTGGAACATATTGAACAAAATTATGTGAATGAGTGTGATGAGCTAATGATGAACACAATAGTAGCAATAGAAGATTATTCTAACTGGCCATAATTCCTGAAGCACGTGATCAATACGAAATTCAGTAAAGACAACTCATACGCTAATGTAGAAAATTAGATAAAAGTCCCGCTCTCTCAACTTTCTTTTTAACAATTATTTACCTTTTATTGCAGCATGCATTTCACTTTATTAGGTTGCAATTGTCTTTCAACATTCTTAGCATTTAATTTCATTAGGATGTGTTTTTTTCTTACCTTAATAATATCATAGGAAGTCAGTAGTTTTCTTTTGAAGATCAGTGCTAGCACTATTATCGCAATTTTAAGTTTTGGTACGAAACTTGTATTTTCCTAGAAGAATTCTAAATTCCTCTAGATTCAAACCTACAACAAAGTAGTCCTTATCCTGCATGACAAAAAGAACTAAAATTTACAAGGAAGTCTTAGAGCTTAAGAGAGAGTATTTCAATGACGGAAATAAGTAAGTTTGAGGGAACTAAGTCTCACCTTCATTGAGGACAATAAATTTTAAGTTTGAGGGTGAGGGAAAGCCCATGGAGTGAATTGCTTAGTGAGAAAAGAAATAAAAGATCAAAAGCAGCAGTATATTACTCAAAAAATAAAATGAAAAAAGAAAATAAAGATCAACGCATTCCGGGTAAAATAAAGACAAAAAGAGCGAATAGCCGTAGGAATTCTCGGAGTACTCCGTTGACTACAAAAAGCACAAGCTTGGAAATTCTTCTGCTTAGGTGAATTTCTTTAAGCTCAAGTAAATCATCCTAAGAACTATGGAATTGTAGATGTGAGTGCAACCCAAAATGAATGTGTAAAGCAAAAGAAGGAATTTTTGCGGGATCTGGGGACCTAAATAACAACCTTGACAGAATGTGTTGGCCAAGCTTAGTTGTGGAGGTGGTTGAGTATAATTGATAAGTAATGATAAATATTTGTAATGAGGAAGAATCTGCCAATCACGATAGGGAGGATTTTGTAGCAAACCTGAATCTTTAAGAAACTTTGAAAATTGAAGGGACAAGGAAGTTTTAGGCTAAGGTTATGAAAATGCGATAAGACCTTTAGAGTCTAGCTAAAGAAGAAATGTTGACTTACAACAACTCAAATGTTATTAGGTAGACGACACATTGATTAGAATGAGCAATGATTCAAGTTTAGGGGTTTGATAGCTCTCAAATAGAGTATACATTAGGCTACTTTAATTTTTATTTTTCTAAGGTTCGAGTGACACAATTGAATAATTAAGACTAAAATTTGAATGAATTGTTAGAAATTTCATGCATCCATGATTCAGCATACGAAGGGCAAAGCATTGCCTTTCTACAGTAAAAAAATTAATAAATGGTGTTAAATGATGATATAAAATTTATGCGTGGAAATAGGACGTTGGTGAACAAACTTGATTGGAACGGTGAAAGGAAAAAACACACAACACATTCAAAGTAGTCGTGTTTAAAGAATCAAGTCAATAAGGAAAGAAACAAAAATCAATCAATCAATCCTAGCGATAATCAGGAGATTCCAACATTAATGAGGATTTTCCAACTCATCCGAACTTTCTACCCAAGAAAATTGTCTCTATTTATAGAAGGCAAGACATTGTTATCGTGAGCTGGTCGTCTGGCTAGAAACCAAGACACACGAGTAGACGACCATTGCAGAACACATGTAAGGGACCGACCCGAATGGGGCACTAAATGGGCCCTTACCCCAATGCATGCATTCAAAGTAAAGGACATTTAAACAGACATGATTTCGGATTCCAATTAAAACAAAAACATTCAAAATAACCCCTTTAAAAACTAGACATTTTCCCTCAAACCTGTCCCTGTTTCCAAGCACCTATTCCAGGATAAAAACATTTCCAAAGTTTACTCTGATCAGAGATTTACTAAAAGCCATTCAAAACCTGTTCAGATACAACATGCTGGAATCCACAAATATTTACAAACATCCTAGGGCTTCGTGCCGGGCTACATGCATTCAGGGGAAAACAAAAACACACGAGAGTCATAATACAAAAATCAGAGTTGGAAGACTGGGCCCCATGATCACAGCTCCTCCTTCAGGCATCCGGTCGCGCACCACGATTACCTGTGGAAAACCACAGAATAAGGGTGAGTAACGAATTACTCAAGAAGAATCCCCAACCGGGTACAATACGATATACATGGTCATCTCGATGAGCGTATGCAAGCTATGAATATAACACGCAGAATAGAGCACATAGCTTAGCCCACACTTGGGCCTCGGATGCCAACTCGGTGGCTTAGTCCGGAATAAAATCATCACACACCCAATACATAAGTCGCCTATACGAAAACAAGTCCCGGCCTCGGCGCCTCATCGCCGTCGGCGAAAGGTACACTGCTCACAATCCCGAGGAGCTCTCGGTCGGCCGGCAGTAATGAGCGTAAGCATGCACCGCGTGCTCTGCAGACTACGGGGTTGCGAGGTCTCAAGGCAAGCTGCCCATATCCAATCACCACGCCTAACTAATCTTTGGATCGGTGTCACCGACATAGGAGTGTGAGACACGGACACGTAAACTATGTCGGCTGAACCACCGCACTGGGGCAAGAAACGGTCGTGGTAGGCTTACACCGAGATGCCGCCCTTGCCTTAACAGTGGCAATCGGGGCTCTTGCCAAACATGCCGAGGACATGCCGGCCGCCGGGGGCGAGGCAATGCCAAGTCATCATCCCGACCGTTGGGGCATTTAACGATCGCCACCACTCACCCAAGATTGCGGGGCCTACCGCTCGGGTTAGCAAATCCCTCACGGGGTCCAGGGACGGAATGACTTGCTCGACGTCCCTGCCATGGATGCAAGGTTCTTTATGCATCAGGCCCGGATGATGCTATCTACCTGCAATTCTAACCTGCCCTAGCAAACAGCAAACAATTCCATAAAATCCGATACGTGCTCAATAAGAATACAACGAGCCTAGCATGATACTACGAAGCAAAGAACAGATACGAGCATGCCAGAAAGGAACAACCTAGCATGGATTAACATGAGAATTAACCAAGAAATCATGCTAACCGAATTCATTGAAGCACCTAGCTACACATGTCAATAATCACAAACAAGCAATCAATCAACAATCACATATAATATCGCAGGGTCCACACAACCCCGATAAGAAATCCTTACCTTGGTCGGGGACGGTTTGGCATGCAATCCTAAGTCGCGAACAATCTCGATCTAGCTACCGGGAACCTATCAATCAACACAAAAATCACACAATAGGCCTAAATACAATAAAATAAATGAGGCTCAGCTCGGGAGCAACTCACGAGGCACGACGAACGCACGAACGAGCCGATTGCACGAACGGGGCAGCAACGGGGCTCGAAGGGCGCGCTGGGGCGCAGAAATGGGCGCGTGGGCGCGTTGGGTGCGCACGCTGGGGCGCGGACGCGAGCGGATGGGCGCTGCTGCGCGCGGCGATGCAGGGGCGAACAGAGCGTGGCTCGTCTGGGCGCTGGCGATGCAACGCGACACGAGGCTGGGCGAGGACGCGCGCGCGAGCTCGGGACGAAGTGCGGCGTGGCTCGGCGGCTGGGCTGCTACTGCGCGCTTGCGACGGTCGAACAGAGCGAACAGGGGCGATGGAAAGGAAGCTCGAATTCGAGCGACTGAGGAGGATTCGACGGCCGATTCCTTGAAGAAGAACTCCCCTACACTAGCTGCACAAAACCCATACTTCAAATCGCCTCAACTCGGCCGATGAACGGAAACGACACTAGGGAGAAGAAATGGATTCGGAGGAGAAGGAAAAGAGAAGAGAAGAGAAAGGAAAGCTTACCGGAGGGAGACGAGCGGCGAGGGAGCTCCGGCGAGTCGAGGTCGGCGTGGGGGAAGGAAAATTCGCGAGAAAAGCCAGTCGGTCGGGGGTGATCGCGAGGAAGAAGAAGAAGAAAGGTGGGGCGAAGCTCGGGCGAGCTGCTTTTTAAAAAGCAAAACAGGGACGAGCGGGCTTAAATAATAGAACGCGCGTTTAGATTAACAAACGCGCGGTGGCTCAGCTGGCTGTGCCCTCCGCCTAGCATGCGACACGGCCCTGGTTCGATTCCTGCTCGACGCGCTATTTAATTCCCTATTTATTTTTGCTCCTTCCCAAGCCCAAACGCCTTCACCAAAAATCCCGATCCCATTCAAATTGACTCGTAATTATTCTGGCAATTTTAAATTTCAAAACCGGCCCGACCCAAAATTACCAAAATGCCCCTGGGCCTCCCGGAAAGGCCGGGATGAATTTTCCGGGCCGTTACAATACTCCCCCCTTACAAGACTTTCGTCCTCGAAAGTCACTTAAGATTGAAACAACTGGGATAATGCAATCTCATCTCATCCTCCCGCTCCCAAGTGGCTTCCTCTGAACTCTGACTCCTCCACTGAACCTTTACGAGCCGGATTTCACGATTACGCAGTGTCTTTGTCTCAAAGGCAAGAATTCCCACTGGCTTTTCCTCGAAGCTCAAATCCTCATTCAGCTGCAAAGGCTCAAAATCCACAATGTGCGACGGTCCGGCGCGTCATCGCCTCGGCATCGATACATGAAATACACGTACTTCTGCGACAATGACGGAGGCAAGGCTAATCGATAAGCAACCCGACCGATCCTCTCCAGGATTTCAAACGGACCAACAAAACGGGGGCTCAGCTTCCCACGCTTGCCAAACCTCAAAACTCCTCGCATTGGTGCGACCTTCAGGAATACATGCTGACCAACCTCAAACTCCAAATCCCGACGTCGAACATCGGCATAACTCTTCTGTCTGCTCTGGGCTGTCAACATACGGGCTCTAATCTTCTGCACAGCATCATTGGTCAATTGCAGCAACTCGGGACCCAAAACCTGCCTATCACCAACCTCTTCCCAGAACACAGGAGATCGGCAACGCTTGCCATACAAAGCCTCGAATGGAGCCATCTGAATCGTCGACTGATAACTGTTGTTATATGCAAACTCCATCGAATCTGATATCGGTCCCAATCGCCCGGAAATCCAACACACAAGCCCTCAGCATATCTTCGAGAATCTGGTTCACCCTCTCAGTCTGACCATCGGTCTGAGGGTGAAAAGCTGTGCTGAAACTGCACTCAGTGCCTAAACCCTTCTGGAGCGCTCTCCAGAAACGAGAAGTGAACCTCGAATCACGGTCAGATACGATCCTCACAGGCACACCGTGATAGCGAATGATCTGCTCTAAAAACAGCTGCGCCCACTGTTCCACGGTATAAGTGTCTCTACCGGGAATGAAGTGTGCGCTCTTAGTCAAACGGTCAACTATCACCCAGATCTGAGTGAACTTCCTCGGAGTCCTCGGCAAACCCGAAATGAAGTCCATGGAGATTTCTTCCCATTTCCACTGAGGCACACTCAGCGGCTGCAACAATCCGGCTGGTCTCTGCCTGGGTGCCTTCACTTGCTGACAAGTGAGACATCGACTGACAAACTCCGCAACACCTCTTTTCATACCCATCCACCAGAATGTCTGCTTAAGATCCTGATACATCTTGGTACCCCCGGGGTGCCAAGCAAACGGAGAACTGTGGGCCTCTCGAGCAACTCGCTCCGCAAACTCGCAACATCCGGAACACACATCCGGCCTCAGACGTCACCCCACATCACCATCGTGAATATACAAAATCAAAGTCGCCGTCAACACTGACTCTGTCAACCAACCTCTTAAGTGCAGGGTCACTCAGCTGACTATCAATAATCCGCTGCCTAATCGATGGTCGGATCACAATCGAGCTACTCGGCAAGAACCTCACCCAAATCATATCGCAATCTCGGCCGCTCGAACTCTCTCTCAAATGGGCTGGGAACTCAAACTGATACACTGAGAGTGCGACGTCTTTCTACTTAATGCATCGGCTACAACGTTGGCTTTACCCGATGGTACAGAATCTCGCAATCATAATCTTTCACTAGCTCTAACCATCTCCTCTGCCTCATGTTCAACTCTTTCTGGGTAAACAGATACTTGAGGCTCTGGTGATCGGTAAACATCTGAATCCGCTCACCGTATAGATAATGCCTCCAAATCTTCAGTGCAAACACCACTGCTGCCAACTCCATATCATGAGTCGGATAGTTCTGCTCATATGGCTTCAGCTGACGGGAAGCATAAGCAATGACCTTCCCGTGCTGCATCAACACACAACCCAACCCGAACTTGGAAGCATCGCTGTAAACCACGAAACCACCTGTCCCCTCGGGATCGCCAACACCAAGTGAAGTCAAATCGCGCTTGAGCCTGCAAAGCTCTCATCACACCTACCGTCCCCAAACAAACTCGACACCCTTCCTCGCCGACGAGTGAGGGGCGAGGCTATGGCGGAAAAATCCTTAACAAACCGACGGTAGTAACCTGCCAAACCTAGGAAGCTGCGTATCTCGGTAACCGAAGTCGGCCTGGCCCACGAACTCACGGCCTCAATCTTTGCAGGATCCACAGCTATACCATCTCTCGAGACTATATGACCTAAGAAGGCCACTTGTTCCAACCAGAACTCACATTTGGAAAATTTCGCATAAAGCTGGTTTTCCCTCAAGGCTGTCAACACTTTCCTCAAATGCTCTGCATGATCCTTTCTGGTCCTTGAATAGATCAGAATATCGTCAATGAACACAATGACGAAGCTGTCCAAAAATGCTTTGAACACCCTATCCATCATGTCCATGAACGCTGCTGGTGCATTCGTCAATCCAAACGACATGACCCCAAACTCGTAGTGCCCATATCTAGACCTGAACGCTGTCTTAGGAATGTCGGCGTCCCTAATCCGCAACTGGTGATACCCAGATCTCAAATCTATCTTGGAGAACACGGAAGCTCCCTGAAGCTGATCGAACAAATCATCGATACGGGGCAACGGATACTTATTCTTCACTGTCACCTTATTAAGCTCACGATAGTCAATGCATAGGCGCATCGAACCATCCTTTTTCTTCACAAACAACATCGGCGCTCCCACGGGACACACTCGGACGGATGAATCCTCGATCTAACATCTCCTGCACCAACCTTGATCGGGCCTTTAGCTCGGCTGGCGCCATACGATCTGGAGCCTTCGAGATAGGGAGGGTCCCCGCCTCGAGCTCAATTGTGAAGTCAACCTCTCTCTTCGGGGCAACCCCGGTAATTCCTCAGGGAACACGTCAGCAAACTCCCGCACAACCGCTACTTGATCAACAGTCAGTGAGGGACGGCTCTCTCCGGACAATTTGGCTAGGTAGCCCCAAGCTCCATGAGCTAGCAAACGACGGGCTTTCACGGTGACACCCATCGGCGGGCAAACTCCACCACAGGCTCCACGAAACTTGAAGCCGGGCGACCCGCGGCCCGAACACTACTTCCTTCCGGTGGCGGTCAATCAATGCGTGGTTAGCGCTAACCACTCCATACCAAGGATCACGTCGAAACCACTCATGGGTAGAACTATGAGCGTAGCTACCAAAGAACTCTCCTGATATCTCGATCCGCCATCCATAATCTTATCTTTAGCTAACATATTAACTCCCAAGGAGTAGCAACAGATAATTCAAAACCTAGAGGCTCTAATCTCAACTTAGCATGCTCAAAAAAACAAAACAGATACAAACGAGTGCGTAGAACCAGAGTCAAACAAGACAAATGCACAATGATCCAAAACAAGAAGCGTACCTGCCACTGCGGCATCTCGCACGCTCAGCCTCCTGACGGTTCGTAGCGAACACCCGCCTACTTCTTTGTTGCACGGCCGAATCGCCATAGCTGGCTGATCACAAGAACGGATCATATGCCCCTCCTTTCCACATCGGAAACACCGCCTGAGCCCGGCCTGACAAGCTCCGAAGTGGGCTCTTCCACAAGTGGCACAAGTAGGAGTCTGCCTAGGACCGCCTGCCGGCGCGGGCTGGAATCGGGCCGAACCCTACGCCGATCCTGCTTCTAGAATCGCCCTTGGCGACGCTGCGCCCCTCTCTCGAACTCAAACCTCCTCTTCTGCCCCACTACAGCTGGGACAGACGCGGCACCGGAGCAGCGCCAGCCCGCTCGACAGGATACTTTATATTGTAAATAGTGGCCAACCGAACAGCTTTAGCATAAGTGATAGGGGCTAGGGCCCTGACATCCTGAGACACACCCTGCCTCAGACCAGAAATGAACTTCCGAATTTTCAACTCAGTGGGTCGCTATTAGTCATGAGCAAAATAACCATACTCCGAAAACTTCCTCTCGTATTCTTCTATCGAATCGAACCCTCGCTGCAGATTCTGAAAAGTGCCACCATCTTCTCTTGAGCCTCATCGCTAATATATTTGACCCTGAACTCAGACTTAAAGAACTCCCAGTGTGGCGGTGTGGAGACCCACTGGTCTCTCACTCAAGGTGGACTCCCACCACCATCTAGCTACGCCCCTAACGCATGGGTCGCACACCTCGACCTCTGCACATCGGGGCACACCATAATCGTGAAGGTGTACTCCAAATGGGCAATCCATCTGTCACTGATAAAGCGCCACCGTGGCGTCAAACTTATCGGGTTCCACTTTACGAAGTCCTTCAACCATTTACCAAGTTCATCGGCACATTTCGCCACTTCGCCTCAAAGGTCACTGGCTCGCGGAGTCAGGGTGTCTTCTGCGCCTCTTTGAAACAAACGAGTCACCGCTCGATCCGAGCTCGGGACTCTTCCCATTGTGGCCGCCAATAAAGCTCGGGTCTCGCCTCTCGGCCACTCAACAGTCAACCACCATAGACCTCATGGAATTAGCAAATTCCGCTCCAGAGAGGCGATCTCACGCGCACACGCGCCTCAATGCCTACTCGGCCTCAACTGGGAGCTACAGGCGGAATGCTATCCGTCTCGGCTTGGGACGATGTCCTGCGGTGTCGATCCGATCCTCGACACCTCGACCTCTTCTCGGGCGTCCTCTTCCTGCGCGGTAATCGCATGTTTGGCGATCTACACCCAAACCAATAACGAGTCGAACATGCTCATCTCCGCTCCACAATACTACACAAGGCATACACTAGATGACAGTATTGTAAATTCTTAACCCTTTTTAAACAACAAATAGTAAACTTAGGCGCACTGATGACTGCCGGAGTGCTAGTGATCATGGGAAAACGACCTACAACAACAGAGTCATACTACGTGAATTTATGACTCTAAGCTCGATACCAACCAGTAAGGGACCGATTCAAATGGGGCACTAAATGGGCCCTTACCCCAATGCATGCATTCAAAGTAAAGGACATTTAAATGGACATGATTTCGGATTCCAATTAAAACAAAAACATTCAAAATAACCCCTTTAAAAACTAGACATTTTCCCTCAAACTGTCCCCTCTGTTTCCAAGCACTGCTCCAGATAAAAACATTTCCAAAGTTTACTCTGATCGATCGAGATTTACTAAAAGCCATTCAAAACCTGTTCAGATACAACATGCTGGAATCCACAAATATTTACAAACATCCTAGGGCTTCGTGTCTTGCTACATGCATTCAGGGAAAACAAAAACACACGAGAGTCATAATACAAAAATCGAGTTGGAAGATCTGGGCCCCATGATCACAGCTCCTCCTTCCTTGCATCCGGTCACAAGCACCACGATTACTGTGGAAAACCACGTAGAATAAGGGTGAGTAACGAATTACTCAAGAAGAATCCCCAACCGGGTACAATACGATATACATGGTCATCTCGATGAGCGTATGCAAGCTATGAATATAACACGTAATAGAGCACATAGCTTAGCCCACACTTGGGCCTCGGATGCCAACTCGGTGGCTTAGTCCGAATAAAATCATCACACACCCAATACATAAGTCGCCCTATACGAGAAACAAGTCCCGGCCTCACTGCTTCATCGTCGACGAAAGGTACACCGCTCACAATCCCGAGGAGCTCTCCGCCGGCGCGCAGAATGAGCGTAAGCATGCACCGCGTGCTATCGCAGACTATGGGGCTGCTGTGGTCCAAGGCAAGCCGCCCATATCCAAATACCACGCCTAACTAATCTTTGGATCGGTGTCACCGACATAGGTGAGACTCGACACGTAAACTATGTCACCAACCACCGCACTGGGGCCAAGAAACGGTCGTGGTAGGCTTACACCGTGAAGCCGCCCTTGCCTTAACAGTGGCAAATCGGGGCTACTGCCAAACATGCTGAGGACATGCCGGCTGCCGGGGACGAGGCAATGCCAAGTCATCATCCCGACCGTTGGGGCATTTAACAGTCTGCCACCCTCACCCAAGATTGCAGGGCCTACCGCTCGGGTTAGCAAATCCCTCACGGGGTCCAGGACGGAATGACTTGCTCGACGTCCCCCGCCATGGATGCAAGGTTCTTTATGCATCGTGCCCGATGATGCTATCTACCGCGCACTTCTAACTCGCCCTAGCAAACAAAGAAACAATTCCATAAAATCCGATACGTGCTCAATAAGAATACAACGAGCCTAGCATGATACTACGAAGCAAAGAACAGATACGAGCATGCCAGAAAGGAACAACCTAGCATGGATTAACATGAGAATTAACCAAGAAATCATGCTAACCGAATTCAGATTGAAGCACCTAGCTACACATGTCAATAATCACAAACAAGCAATCAATCAACAATCACATATAATATCGCAGGTCCACACACAACCCCGATAAGAAATCCTTACCTTGGTCGGGGACGGTTTGGCACGAAAATCCTAAGTCGCGAACAATCTCGATCTAGCTACCGGAACCTATCAATCAACACAAAAATCACACAATAGGCCTAAATACAATAAAATAAATGAGGCTCACTCCGGAGCAACTCACGAGGCACGACGAACGCATTTAACGAGCCGATTGCACGAACGGGCAAAGAACGGGCTCGGCAAGGCGCGCGGGCGCAGAAATGGGCGCGTGGCGCGTTGGTGCGCGCGCTGGCGCGACGCGACGGATGGCGGCGCTGCCGCGCGCGATGCAGGGCGAACAGAGCGTGGCTCGCTCGGCGCTGGCGATGCAACGCGACACGAGGGCGGGGCGATGAGCGCGCGAGCTCGGGACGGCGGCGCGGCGTGGCTCGGCGGCTGGTCACATCATACAGCGCGCGCGCGCGCGACAGCCGCGCACAGGCGAACAGGCGATGGAAGGAAAGCTCACCCGCCAAGCGATCGAGGAGGATTCGACGGCCGATTCCTTGAAGAAGAACTCCCTACACTAGCCGCACAAAACCCATACTTCAAATCGCCTCAACTCGGCCGATGAACGGAAACGACACTAGGGAGAAGAAATGGATTCGGAGGAGAAGGAAAAGAGAAGAGAAGAGAAAGGAAAGCTTACCGGAGGGAGACGAGCGGCGAGGGAGCTCCGCGAGTCGAGGTCGGCGTGGGGGAAGGAAAATTCATGAGAAAAAGCCACGGTCGGGGGTGATCGCGAGGAAGAAGAAGAAGAAAGGTGGGGCGAAGCTCGGGCGAGCCGCTTTTTAAAGCAAAAAAGGGGACGAGCAGCTTAAATAATAGAACGCGCGCTTAGATTAACAAACGCGCGCGGTGGCTCTACCGGTCGTGCCCTCCGCCTAGCATGCGACACGGCCCCTGTTCGATTCCCGCCGACGCGCTATTTAATTCCCTATTTATTTTTGCTCCTTCCCAAGCCCAAACGCCTTCACCAAAAATCCCGATCCCATTCAAATTGACTCAAATTATTCTCGCAATTTTAAATTTCAAAACCGCCCACCTAAAATTACCAAAATGCCCTCGGCCTCCCGAAGGCCGGATGAATTTTCCGGCCGTTACAATACTCCCCCTTACAAGACTTTCGCCCTCGAAAGTCACTTAAGATTGAAACAATGATAATGCAATCTCATCTCATCCTCCCGCTCCCAAGTGGCTTCCTCCGAACTCGACTCCTCCATCAACCTTTACGAGCCGGATTTCACGATTACGCAGTTGTCTTTGTCTCAAAGGCAAGAATTCCCACCGCTTTTCCTCGAAGCTCAAATCCTCATTCACCGCAAAGGCTCAAAATCCACAATGTGCGACGGTCCGGCACGCATCGCCTCAACATCGATACATGAAATACACCGCACTCGACCGACAATGACGGAGGCAAGGCTAATCGATAAGCAACTCCGACCGATCCTCTCCGTGATTTCAAACGGACCAACAAAACGGGGCTCACTTTTCCCACGCTTGCCAAACCTCAAAACTCCTCGCATTGGTGCGACCTTCAGAATACATGTCGACCAACCTCAAACTCCAAATCCCGACGCCGAACATCGGCATAACTCTTCTCGCTGCGCTCCTGGTCACAACATACGGGCTCTAATCTTCTCAGACAAAGATCATTGGTCAATTGCAAAGAACTCGGGACCCAAAACTCGCCTATCACCAACCTCTTCCTGCAAACACGTGAGATCGGCAACGCTTGCCATACAAAGCCTCGAATGGAGCCATCCAATCGCCGATCGATAATCGTTGTTATATGCAACTCCATCGATATGTATATCGTCCCAACCGCCGAAATCCAACACACAAGCCCTCAACATATCTTCGAGAATCTGCTCACCTTCTCACCCGACCATCGGTCCGAGGGTGAAAAGTCAGGTCTTTGAATCGCACTCGCTGCCTAAACCCTCTTCGAGCGCCTCGTAAACGAGAAGTGAACCTCGAATCACTTGGCCGATACGATCCTCACAGTACACCGTGATAGCGAATGATCTCGCTTTAAAAACAAATGCGCCATCGCTCCACTGTATAAGTGTTCTACCGGAATGAAGTGTGCGCTCTTAGTCAAACGGTCAACTATCACCTGTGATCTGAGTGAACTTCCTGAGTCCTCGGCAAACCCGAAATGAAGTCCATGGAGATTTCTTCCCATTTCCACCGAGGCACACTCGCCGCCGCAATAATCCGGCTGGTTCTCTGCTGGGTGCCTTCACTTGGCCGACAAGTGAGACATCGATCGACAAACTCCGCAAACACCTCTTTTCATACCCATCCACCGTAATGTCCGCTAAGATCTCGATACATCTTGGTACTCCGGGTGCCAAGCAAACGGAGAATCAGGCCTCTCGAGAGCAACTCGCCGCAAAACTCGCAACATCCGAACACACATCCGCCTCAGACGTCAGCCCACCGTCTCGTGAATATACAAAATCAAAGTCGCCACAACATCGACTCATCACAACCAACCTCTTAAGTGCGGGTCACTCACCGACTATCAATAATCCACGCCTAATCGATGGTCGGATCAAATCGAGCTACTCGCAAGAATCTCACCCAAAGAATATCGCAATCTCACCGCTTTCAACTCTCTCTCGCAACTGGGCTGGAACTCAACGATACAAAGAGAGTGCGACGCTTTTCTACTTAATGCATCACCATAACGTTGGCTTTACCCGATGGTACGTAATCTCGCAATCATAATCTTTCACTAGCTCTAACCATCTCCTCTCGCCTCATGTTCAACTCTTTCTCGGTAAATGATACTTGAGGCTCGTGATCGGTAAACATCCGAATCCGCCACCGTATAGATAATGCCTCCAAATCTTCAAAGGCAAACACCACCGCCGCTAACTCCATATCATGAGTCGGATAGTTCTCGCTCATATGGCTTCAAATGACGGAAGCATAAGCAATGACCTTCCCGCGGCCATCAACACACAACCCAACCCGAACTTGGAAGCATCGGCCAGAAACCACGAAAACTCCACCTGCTCTTCTCCGGATCGCCAACACTCAATGGTCAAATCGCGCTTGAGCTCGCAAAGCTCTCATCACACCTACCGCCCCAAACAAACTCGACACCCTTCCTCGCCGACGAGTGAGGGCGAGGCTATGGCGGAAAAATCCTTAACAAACCGACGGTAGTAACTCGCCAAACCTAGGAAGTCGCGTATCTCGCAGAATCAAGTCGGCTCGCCCACGAACTCACGGCCTCAATCTTTGCAGGATCCACACCTATACCATCTCTCGAGACTATATGACCTAAGAAGGCCACTTGTTCCAAATCCGTAACTCACATTTGGAAAATTTCGCATAAAGCCGGTTTTCCTCAAGGCCGCAACACTTTCCTCAAATGCTCGCATGATCCTTTCTCGGTCCTTGAATAGATTAGAATATCGCCAATGAACACAATGACGGCCGCCCAAAAATGCTTTGAACACCCTATCCATCATGTCCATGAACGCCGCCGGTGCATTCGTCAATCCAAACGACATGACCCCAAACTCGTAGTGCCCATATCTAGACCTCGAACGCCGCCTTAGGAATGTCGGCGTCCCTAATCCGCAATCGTGATACCTGCATCTCAAATCTATCTTGGAGAACACGGAAGCTCCTCGGCCGATCGAACAAATCATCGATACGGGGCAACGGATACTTATTCTTCATCACACCTTATTAAGCTCACGATAGTCAATGCATAGGCGCATCGAACCATCCTTTTTCTTCACAAACAACACCGGCGCTCCCACGGGGACACACTCGGACGGATGAATCCTCGATCTAACATCTCCTGCACTGAACCTTCGCCTTTTTAGCTCGGCCGGCGCCATACGATACGGAGCCTTCGAGATAGGAGGGTCCTGCCTCGAGCTCAATTGTGAAGTCAACCTCTCTCTTCTGGGGCAACCCCTGCAATTCTCGTGGAACACGCCAAGAAACTCCCGCACAACCGCACTTTGATCAACAATGCTGAGGGACGGCTCTCTCCGACAATTTGGCTAGGTAGCCCCAAGCTCCATGAGCTAGCAAACGACGGGCTTTCACAAACCGACACCATCGGGGCAAACTCCACCCCGGCTCCACGAAACTTGAAGTCGGGCCGACCCGGCGGCGGCTGAACACTACTTCCTTCCGGTGGCAATCAATCAATGCGTGGTTAGCGGCTAACCACTCCATACCAAGGATCACGTCGAAACCACTCATGGGTAGAACTATGAGCGTAGCTACCAAAGAACTCTCCTGATATCTCGATCCGCCATCCATAATCTTATCTTTAGCTAACATATTAACTCCCGAAGGAGTAGCAACAGATAATTCAAAACCTAGAGGCTCTAATCTCAACTTAGCATGCTCAAAGAAACAAAACAGATACAAACGAGTGCGTAGAACTGAGTCAAACAAGACAAATGCACAATGATCCAAAACAAGAAGCGTGCACTGCCATCAAGGCATCTCGCACGCGCTGCCTCCCGACGGTTCAGAGCGAACACCCGCCCTCCTGGCTGCACAGACCGGCCGAATCGCCATAGCCGGGCGATCACAAAACGGATCATATGCCCCTCCTTTCCACATCGGAAACACCGCTCGAGCCCGGCCCGACAAGCTCCAAAGTGGGCTCTTCCACAAGTGGCACAAGTAGGAGTTCGCTTAGACCGCCTCGCCGGGCGTAGGCCGAATCGGGCGGAATCCTACGCCGATCCTTGCTTCGAATCGCCCTTGGCGACGCCGCCGCCCCTCTCAACTCAAACCTCCTCTTCGCCCCTACTACACCGGGACAGACGCGCACCGAGCGGCGCGCCACCGCCGACAGATACTTTATATTGTAAATAGTGGCCAATCAACCGCTTTAGCATAAGTGATAGGCCTGTGGCCTCGACATCCCGAGACGCACCCCGCCTCGCACTGAAATGAACTTCCGAATTTTCAACTCGTGGGTCGCTATTAGTCATGCGAGCAAAATAACCATACTCCAAAACTTCCTCTCGTATTCTTCTATCGAATCGTAACCCCGCCGCAGATTCTCGGAAAAGTGCCACCATCTTCTCTTGAGCCTCATCGCTAATATATTTGACCCGAACTCGCACTTAAAGAACTCCCAGTGGCGTGGAGACCCACCGGTCTCTCACTCAAGGTGGACTCCCACCACCATCTAGCTACGCCCCTAACGCATGGGTCCGCACACCTCGGCCTCTCGCACATCGGGGCACACCATAATCGTGAAGGTGTACTCCAAATGGGCAATCCATCTCGTCGCCGATAAAGCGCCACCGTGGCGCCAAACTTATCGTGGTTCCACTTTACGGTCCTTCAACCATTTACCAAGTTCATCGGCACCTTCGCCACTTCGCCTCAAAGGTGCTGGTTCGCGAGTCGGGTGCCTGCTTTGCGCCTCGCTGAAACAAACGAGTCACCGCTCGATCCGAGCTCGGGACTCTTCCCACCGTGGCCGCCAATAAAGCTCGGTCTCTCGCCTCTGCGCCACTCAACAAAGTCAACCACCATAGACCTCATGGAATTAGCAAATTCTCGCCCCAGAGCGCCTCTCACGCGCATACGCCTCAATGCCTACTCGCCTCAACCGGGAGCTACAGCGAATGCTATCCGTCTCGGCTTGGGACGATGTCCTCGCGGTGTCGATCCGATCCCGACACCTCGACCTCTTCTCGGGCGTCCTCTTCCGCCGCGTAATCGCATGTCGGGCGATCTACACCCAAACCAATAACGAGTCAAACATGCTCGTCTCCGCTCCACAATACTACACAAGGCATACACTAGATGACAGTGTATTGTAAATTCTTAACCCTTTTAAACAACAAATAGTAAACTTAGGCGCACTGATGACCGCTTGAGTGCTAGTGATCATGGGAAAACGACCTACAACAACAACAGTCATACTACGTAATTTATGACTCTAAGCTCGATACCAACCGTAAGGGACCGACCCGAATGGGGCACTAAATGGGCCCTTACCCCAATGCATGCATTCAAAGTAAAGGACATTTAAATGACATGATTTCGGATTCCAATTAAAACAAAAACATTCAAAATAACCCCTTTAAAACTAGACATTTTCCCCTCAAACTCGCCCCTGTTTCCAAGCACTGCTCCAGATAAAAACATTTCCAAAGTTTACTCGATCGAGATTTACTAAAAGCCATTCAAAACTCGCTCGTATACAACATGCCGGAATCCACAAATATTTACAAACATCCTAGGGCTCGTGCCCGCTACATGCATTCAGGGGAAAACAAAAACACACGAGAGTCATAATACAAA
Source organism: Sicyos edulis (assembly GCA_036507275.1). Lineage (NCBI taxonomy): Eukaryota > Viridiplantae > Streptophyta > Magnoliopsida > Cucurbitales > Cucurbitaceae > Sicyos > Sicyos edulis. The sequence continues at coordinate 23,368,060 of CM071848.1, forward strand.
AATCGAGTTGGAAGATCGGGCCCCATGATCACAGCTCCTCCTTCAGCATCCTGGTCGCAAGACCACGATTACTCGTGGAAAACCACAGAATAAGGGTGAGTAACGAATTACTTCAAGAAGAATCCCCAACCGGGTACAATACGATATACATGGTCATCTCGATGAGCGATGCAAGCTATGAATATAACACGTAATAGAGCACATAGCTTAGCCCACACTTGGCCTCTGATGCCAACTCGGTGGCTTAGTCCGAATAAAATCATCACACACCCAATACATAAGTCGCCCTATACGAGAAACAAGTCCCGCCTCACTGCCTCATCGCCGACGAAAGGTACACTGCTCACAATCCCGAGGAGCTCTCCGGTGGCGCACAGAATGAGCGTAAGCATGCACCGCGTGCTACTGCAGAACTATGGGGTTGCTGTGGTCCAAGGCAAGCCGCCCATATCCAAATACCACGCCTAACTAATCTTTGGATCGGTGTCACCGACATAGGAGTGTGAGACTGACACGTAAACTATGTCACCGAACCACCGCACTGGGGCCAAGAAACGGTCGTGTGTAGGCTTACACCAGAAGCCGCCCTTGCCTTAACAGTGGCAATCGTGGGCTACCGCCAAACATGCCGAGGACATGCCGGCCGCGGGGACGAGGCAATGCCAAGTCATCATCCCGACTGCTGGGGGCATTTAACATCCGCCACCCTCACCCAAGATTGCGGGGCCTACCGCCGGGTAGCAAATCCCTCACGGTCCAGGGGACTAATGACTTGCTCGACGCCCCCGCCATGGATGCAAGGTTCTTTATGCATCGTGCCCGATGATGCTATCTACCGCAATTCTAACTCGCCTAGCAAACAAAGAAACAATTCCATAAAATCCAATACGTGCTCAATAAGAATACAACGAGCCTAGCATGATACTACGAAGCAAAGAACAGATACGAGCATGCCGTAAAGGAACAACCTAGCATGGATTAACATGAGAATTAACCAAGAAATCATGCTAACCGAATTCAGATTGAAGCACCTAGCTACACATGTCAATAATCACAAACAAGCAATCAATCAACAATCACATATAATATCGCAGGTCCACACAACCCCGATAAGAAATCCTTACCTTGGTCGGGGACGGCTTGGCACGAAATCCTAAGTCGCGAACAATCTCGATCTAGCTACCGGGAACCTATCAATCAACACAAAAATCACACAATAGGCCTAAATACAATAAAATAAATGAGGCTCACCGGAGCAACTCACGAGGCACGACGAAACGCATTTAACGAGCCGATTGCACGAACGGGCAAAGAACGGGCTCGAAGGGCGCGCTGGGCGCAGAATGGGCGCGTGGCGCGCGTTGGTGCGCGCGCTGGCGCGGACGCGAGCGGATGATGGCGCTGCGCGCGCGCGATGCAGGGCGAACAGAGCGTGGCTCGCGCTCGGCGCCGCGCGATGCAACGCGACGACGAGGCTGGGCGGGAGGACGCGCGCGTGCTCGGGACGAAGCGCGGCGTGGCTCGGCGGGCGGGTCACATCTGCGCAGCGCGGCGACGCCGAACAGAGCGAACAGGGGCGATGGAAAGGAAGCTCGAATTCGAGCGATCGAGGAGGATTCGACGCCGATTCCTTGAAGAAGAACTCCCTACACTAGCCGCACAAAAAACCCATACTTCAAATCGCCTCAACTCGGCCGATGAACTAAACGACACTAGGAGAAGAAATGGATTCAGAGGAGAAGGAAAAGAGAAGAGAAGAGAAAGGAAAGCTTACCGAGGGAGACGAGCGGCGAGGAGCTCCGCAGTCGAGGTCGGCGTGGGGAAGGAAAATTCGCGAGAAAAGCCACTCGGTCGGGGTGATCGCGAGGAAGAAGAAGAAGAAGAAAGGGGGGCGGCTCGGCGAGCCGCCTTTTAAAGCAAAACAGGGACGAGCAGTGCTTAAATAATAGAACGCGCGCTTAGATTAACAAACGCGCGCGGTGGCTCTACTGGCCGTGCCTCCGCCGCCTAGCATGCGACACGGCCGTTCGATTCCCCGCTCGACGTGCTATTTAATTCCCTATTTATTTTTGCTCCTTCCCAAGCCCAAACGCTTTCACCAAAAATCCCGATCCCATTCAAATTGACTCAGTAATTATTCGCAATTTTAAATTTCAAAACCTACCACCTAAAATTACCAAAATGCCCTCGGGCCTCCCGAAGGCCGGATGAATTTTCCGCCGCTATAATACTCCCCTTACAAGACTTTCGCCCTCGAAAGTCACTTAAGATTGAAATACTCGATAATGCAATCTCATCTCATCCTCCCGCTCCCAAGTGGCTTCCTCTCGAACTCGACTCTCCACCAAACCTTTACGAGCCGGATTTCACGACACGCAGTTGTCTTTGTCTCAAAGGCAAGAATTCCCACCGCTTTTCCTCGAAGCTCAAATCCTCATTCACCGCAGCGGCTCAAAATCCACAATGTGCGACGGTCCGCACGCATCGCCTCAACATCGATACATGAAATACACTCGTAATCGCGACAATGACGGAGGCAAGGCTAATCGATAAGCAACCCGACCGATCCTCTCCGTGATTTCAAACGGACTAACAAAACGGGGCTCACTTCCCACGCTTGCCAAACCTCAAAACTCCTCGCATTGGTGCGACCTTCAGAATACATGCCGACCAACCTCAAACTCCAAATCCCGACGCCGAACATCGGCATAACTCTTCTCATCTCGCTCTGGTCACAACATACGGGCTCTAATCTTCTCGCACAACATCATTGGTCAATTGCGCGAAACTCGGGACCCAAAACTCGCCTATCACCAACCTCTTCCCGCAACACGAGATCGGCAACGCTTGCCATACAAAGCCTCGAATGGAGCCATCTCAATCGCCGATCGATAATCGTTGTTATATGCAAAACTCCATCGATATGAGATATCGGTCCTAATCGCCCGAAATCCAACACACAAGCCCTCAACATATCTTCGAGAACTGTTCACCTTCTCGGCCCACCATCGGTCCGAGGGTGAAAAGTCAGGCCAAATCGCACTCGCTGCCTAAACCCTTCTCGAGCGCTCTCCGCGAGAAGTGAACCTCGAATCACGGCCGATACGATCCTCACAGCACACCGTGATAGCGAATGATCTCGCTTCTAAAAATACCGCGCCCATCGCTCTCCTCGGATAAGTGTCTCTACCGGAATGAAGTGTGCGCCTTAGTCAAACGGTCAACTATCACCTGATCTCGAGTGAACTTCCTCGAGTCCTCGGCAAACCCGAAATGAAGTCCATGGAGATTTCTTCCCATTTCCACCGAGGCACACTCAATGGCACGCAAATAATCCGGCTGGTCTCTCGCTGGGTGCCTTCACTTGGCCGACAAGTGAGACATCGATCGACAAACTCCGCAACACCTCTTTTCATACCCATCCACCGTAATGTCGTCGCTTAAGATCTCGATATCTTGGTACTTCGGGTGCCAAGCAAACGGAGAATCAGGGGCCTCGAGAGCAACTCGCTGCAAACTCGCAACATCCGAACACACATCCGGCCTCAGACGTCACCCCACCGTCTCGTGAATATACAAAATCAAAGTCGCCACAACACACCGACTCACAACCAACCTCTTAAGTGCGGGTCACTCACCGACTATCAATAATCCGCCGCTTAATCGATGGTCGGATCACAATCGAGCTACTCGCAAGAATTCTCACCCAAAGAATATCGCAATCTCACCGCCAACTCTCTCTCGCAACTGGCCGGAACTCAAATGATACAAAGAGAGTGCGACGTCTTTCTACTTAATGCATCACCATAACGTTGGCTTTACCCGATGGTACAGAATCTCGCAATCATAATCTTTCACTAGCTCTAACCATCTCCTCCGCCTCATGTTCAACTCTTTTCGGGTAAATGATACTTGAGGCTCGTGATCGGTAAACATCCGAATCCGCCACCGTATAGATAATGCCTCCAAATCTTCAAAGCAAACACCATCGCGCTAACTCCATATCATGAGTCGGATAGTTCTCGCTTATATGGCTTCAAATGACGGAAGCATAAGCAATGACCTTCCCGCGGCCGCATCAACACACAACCCAACCCGAACTTGGAAGCATCAGCTGTAAACCACGAAAACCACCTGCCCCTCCGGATCGCCAACATCAATGCCAAGTCAAATCGCGCTTGAGCTCGCAAAGCTCTCATCACACCTACCGCCCCAAACAAACTCGACACCCTTCCTCGCCGACGAGTGAGGGGCGAGGCTATGGCGGAAAAATCCTTAACAAACCGACGGTAGTAACTCGCCAAACCTAGGAAGTCGCGTATCTCTGTAAATCAAGTCGGCCCGCCCCACGAACTCACGGCCTCAATCTTTGCAGATCCACACTATACCATCTCTCGAGACTATATGACCTAAGAAGGCCACTTGTTCCAACCTGTAACTCACATTTGGAAAATTTCGCATAAAGCCGGTTTTCCTCAAGGTCATCAACACTTTCTCAAATGCTCGCATGATCCTTTCTCGTCCTTGAATAGATTAGAATATCGCCAATGAACACAATGACGGCCGCCCAAAAATGCTTTGAACACCCTATCCATCATGTCCATGAACGCCGCTGCATTGCATTCGTCAATCCAAACGACATGACCCCAAACTCGTAGTGCCCATATCTAGACTCAACGCCGTCTTAGGAATGTCGGCGCCCCTAATCCGCAAATCGTGATACCCGGATCTCAAATCTATCTTGGAGAACACTAAGCTCCTCAAGCCGATCGAACAAATCATCGATACGGGGCAACGGATACTTATTCTTCATCATCACCTTATTAAGCTCACGATAGTCAATGCATAGGCGCATCGAACCATCCTTTTTCTTCACAAACAACATCGGCGCTCCCACGGGGACACACTCTGACGGATGAATCCTCGATCTAACATCTCCTGCAAATGAACCTTCGCCTTTAGCTCTACCGGCGCCATACGATACGGAGCCTTCGAGATAGGGAGGGTCCTCGCCTCGAGCTCAATTGTGAAGTCAACCTCTCTCTTCGGGGCAACCCCTGTAATTCCTCGTGGAACACGCCAAGAAACTCCCGCACAACCGGCACTTGATCAACAATCGGTGAGGGACGGCTCTCTCCGACAATTTGGCTAGGTAGCCCCAAGCTCCATGAGCTAGCAAACGACGGCCTTTCACACCACACCATCGGCGGGCAAACTCCACCTGGGCTCCACGAAACTTGAAGTCGGGCCGACCCGGCGGCCCAACACTACTTCCTTCCGGTGGCAATCCAATCAATGCGTGGTTAGCGGCTAACCACTCCATACCAAGGATCACGTTGAAACCACTCATGGGTAGAACTATGAGCGTAGCTACCAAAGAATCTCTCCTGGATATCTCGATCCGCCATCCATAATCTTATCTTTAGCTAACATATTAACTCCCAAGGAGTAGCAACAGATAATTCAAAACCTAGAGGCTCTAATCTCAACTTAGCATGCTCAAAGAAACAAAACAGATACAAAACGAGTGCGTAGAACCAGAGTCAAACAAGACAAATGCACAATGATCCAAAACAAGAAGCGTGCACTCGCCATCGCAAAGATCATCGCACGACGCTCGGCCTCGGACGGTTCAGAGCGAACACCCGCCCTACGCTGCTTGTTGCACCGGCCGAATCGCCATAGCCGGGCGATCACAAGAACGGATCATATGCCCTCCTTTCCACATCGGAAACACCGCCGAGCCCGGCCCGACAAGCTCCGGCGGGCTCTTCCACAAGTGGCACAAGTAGGAGTTCGCTTAGACCGCCCGCTGCAAGCGAGGCTGAATCGGGCCGGAACCCTACGCCGATCCTGCTTCGAATCGCCTTGGCGACGCTGCCGCCGCCCTCGAACTCAAACCTCTCTTCGCCCCTACTACACTGGGACAGACGCGCAGACCGAGCGGCGCCACCCGCTCGACAGATACTTTATATTGTAAATAGTGGCCAATCCAACCGCTTTAGCATAAGTGATAGGGGCTAGGGGCTCTGACATCCCGAGACACACCCCGCCTCGCACTAAAATGAACTTCCGAATTTTCAACTCGTGGGTCGCTATTAGTCATGCGAGCAAAATAACCATACTCCAAAACTTCCTCTCGTATTCTTCTATCGAATCGTAACCCCGCTGCAGATTCTCGAAAAGTGCCACCATCTTCTCTTGAGCCTCATCGCTAATATATTTGACCCCAACTCGACTTAAAGAACTCCCGTGGCGTGGAGACCCACCGGTCTCTCACTCAAGGTGGACTCCCACCACCATCTAGCTACGCCCCTAACGCATGGGTCGCACACCTCGGCCTCGCACATCTGGGGCACACCATAATCGTGGAAGGTGTACTCCAAATGGGCAATCCATCTGTCACTGATAAAGCGCCACCGTGGCGCCAAACTTATCGTGGTTCCACTTTACGAAGTCCTTCAACCATTTACCAAGTTCATCGGCACCTTCGCCACTTCGCCTCAAAGGTCACTGGCTCCGCGGAGTCAAAAGCTTCCGCCGCTCTGCAAAACAAACGAGTCACCGCTCGATCCGAGCTCGGGACTCTTCCCGCCGTGGCCGCCAATAAAGCTCGGGTCTCGCCTCGCCACTCAACAGTCAACCACCATAGACCTCATGGAATTAGCAAATTCGCGCCCAGAGCGCCTCACGGCGCACAGATCGCCTCAATGCCTACTCGGCCTCAACCGGGGAGCTACGGCGGAATGCTATCCGTCTCGGCTTGGGACGATGTCCTCGCGGTGTCGATCCGATCCCGACACCTCGACCTCTTCTCGGCGTCCTCTTCCGCGCGGTAATCGGCATGTCGGCGATCTACACCCAAACCAATAACGAGTCGAGAACATGCTCGCCTCCGCTCCACAATACTACACAAGGCATACACTAGATGACAGTGTATTGTAAATTCTTAACCCTTTTTAAACAACAAATAGTAAACTTAGGCGCACTGATGACCGCTGAGTGCTAGTGATCATGGGAAAACGACCTACAACAATAGGTCATACTACGTAATTTATGACTCTAAGCTCGATACCAACCGTAAGGGACCGACTGAATGGGGCACTAAATGGGCCCTTACCCCAATGCATGCATTCAAAGTAAAGGACATTTAAACAGACATGATTTCGGATTCCAATTAAAACAAAACATTCAAAATAACCCCTTTAAAAACTAGACATTTTCCTCAAACCCGTCCCTAAGTTTCCAAGCACTGCTCCAGATATAAAAACATTTCCAAAGTTTACTCGATCGTAGATTTACTAAAAGCCATTCAAAACTCTGTTCGGATACAACATGCCGGAATCCACAAATATTTACAAACATCCTAGGGCTTCGTGTCTGCTACATGCATTCAGGGAAAACAAAAACACACGAGAGTCATAATACAAAAATCGAGTTGGAAGATCGGGCCCCATGATCACAGCTCCTCCTTCAGCATCCTGTCGCAAGCACCACGATTACTCGTGGGAAACCACGAATAAGGGTGAGTAACGAATTACTCAAGAAGAATCCCCAACCGGGTACAATACGATATACATGGTCATCTCGATGAGCGTATGCAAGCTATGAATATAACACGTAATAGAGCACATAGCTTAGCCCACACTTGGGCCTCGGATGCCAACTCGGTGGCTTAGTCCTAAATAAAATCATCACACACCCAATACATAAGTCGCCCTATACGAGAAACAAGTCCCGCCCACCGCTTCATCGCCGACGAAAGGTACACCGCTCACAATCCCGAGGAGCTCTCCGGTCGGCGCTGTAATGAGCGTAAGCATGCACCGCGTGCTATGCGCAGCATACATGGGGTTGCCAGTGTCCGAAGGCAAGCCGCCCATATCCACCACCACGCGCCTAACTAATCTTTGGATCGGTGTCACCGACATAGGAGTGTGAGACTCGACACGTAAACTATGTCACCAACCACCGCACACCGCCAAGAAACGGTCGTGGTAGGCTTACACCGAAGCCGCCCTTGCCTTAACAGTGGCAATCGGGGCTACGCCAAACATGCCGAGGACATGCCGGGCGCCGGGGCGAGGCAATGCCAAGTCATCATCCCGACCGTTGGGGCATTTAATGATCGCCACCCTCACCCAAGATTGCGGGGGCCTACCGCTCGGGTTAGCAAATCCCTCACGGGTCCAGGGACGGAATGACTTGCTCGACGTCCCCGCCATGGATGCAAGGTTCTTTATGCATCGTGGCCGGATGATGCTATCTACCCGCAATTCTAACTCGCCTAGCAAACAAAGAAACAATTCCATAAAATCCGATACGTGCTCAATAAGAATACAACGAGCCTAGCATGATACTACGAAGCAAAGAATGATATACGAGCATGCCGTAAAGGAACAACCTAGCATGGATTAACATGAGAATTAACCAAGAAATCATGCTAACCGAATTCAGATTGAAGCACCTAGCTACACATGTCAATAATCACAAACAAGCAATCAATCAACAATCACATATAATATCGCAGGTCCACACAACCCCGTAAGAAATCCTTACCTTGGTCGGGGACGGTTTGGCAAGAAATCCTAAGTCGCGAACAATCTCGATCTAGCTACCGGAACCTATCAATCAACACAAAAATCACACAATAGGCCTAAATACAATAAAATAAATGAGGCTCACTCGGAGCAACTCACGAGGCACGACGAACGCACGAACGAACGAGCCGATTGCACGAACGGGCAAAGAACGGGGCTCGAAGAAGGCGCACTGGGCGCGAAATAGGAGCGTGGGCGCGTTGGTGCGCGCTGGGCGCGCGACGCCCAGCGGATGGCGCCGCTGCTGCGCGCGTGCGATGCAGGCGAACAGAGCAGGCGTGGCTCGTCTAGGCGCCGCGATGCAACGCGACACGAGGTGGGCGAGGACGACGCGCGCGAGCTCGGGACGAAGTGCGGCGTGGCTCGGCGGGCGGCTGGCACACTCTTGCGAGTCGACGGCGAAACAGAGCGAACAGGGCGATGGAAAGGAAGCTCGAATTCGAGCGATCGAGGAGGATTCGACGGCGATTCCTTGAAGAAGAACTCCCCTACACTAGCACACAAAACCCATACTTCAAATCGCCTCAACTCGGCCGATGAACGGAAACGACACTAGGGAGAAGAAATGGATTCGGAGGAGAAGGAAAAGAGAAGAGAAGAGAAAGGAAAGCTTACCGGAGGGAGACGAGCGGCGAGGAGCTCCGTGAGTCGAGGTCGGCGTGGGGAAGGAAAATTCGCGAGAAAAGCCGGTCGGTCGGGGGTGATCGCGAGAAAGAAGAAGAAGAAAGGTGGGGCGGCGAAGCTCGGGCGAGCAGCCGCTTTTTAAAGCAAAACAGGGGGCGAGCAGGCTTAAATAATAGAACGCGCGTTTAGATTAACAAACGCGTGCGGTGGCTCGGGTGAAATTGTGCCCTCCGCCTAGCATGCGACACGGCCTGGTTCGATTCTTGCTCGACGCTATTTAATTCCCTATTTATTTTGCTCCTTCCCAAGCCCAAACGCCTTCACCAAAAATCCCGATCCCATTCAAATTGACTCGTAATTATTCGGCAATTTAAAATTTCAAAACCGGCCCGACCCAAAATTACCAAAATGCCCCTGGGCCTCCCGGGAAGGCCGGGATGAATTTTCCGGGCCGTTACAACACAACTGGTGGTGTTCGTAGGATCTGATGAAAAAGAGTCTGCACATCTCAACAGCCGCATCAATTCTTTAGTTTTATTTGTGTAAATTAGAAGTAGTGTGTAGAATTTTACTAAACTCTTTATAATGGAATTTATAAATTGGCATTATCGATTGTTACTCATTTCTATGTTAACTTAGTTTAGTAGCATCAATAAGATTTGTATGTAGAATGCATGTTAGGTTTGCAAGTAAAAATGGTTTTACACTGTTGCGTTTTATTTTGAAGTGTACATTGATTAGCTACCCATGTATGCTAACTATCCGTGAACTTGGAAGAGAGATCTGTTGGATGATCCAGTATGCCACGATAAGTTTGGTGGGAGTTCTCTTGCTTTAGTCGAGGAATTAGGAATAACCCTACTATAGCATGTGTTACCCAGAGCAAATATGGGAACTGCAACGGGAGTTGGGTTTTCCATAAATCAATAAGTGCGAAAGCACTTGTTAGACTAGCAAAGCATGAAATCTGATTTACCGCTATCACACGCTTAGCATCTCATGCATCCACATTTTCCCCTTGCTTATTTACCTTTTTTATTTACTTGCCTTTAAAGTCTTGAAAACCCCAAACAAACACCAACACATTTTTTTTACTTTTCTTGCACGACTCTTAAATTAGTAAAATTAATTCTAGACATCAATCCCGATGGAGAACGATATAAATAAATACTTATCAAGTGCCATGATTCAACTAAGTATACTTGCATAATGCCAGCAATATAATACTTATTTGTTAGCAATAACATCTCAAGTCTAAAATCAACATCAAAATACTAGACATAGCCAAACTTAAATCGCATAAGGACAGAGTACTTCTTTATTCTCTCATTCTAATCCCTTAGACAAATCAATGTGAGCTGGAAGTTCAAAAGATAATCCATTTACAAAATATAGAAAATCAAATACCAGATCCATTTAGAGATGCTAAGTAAATGACTAAGTCATACATACTAGCAAGAAATGCTCCATCCAAAATAGAAGTCTCACTAAAAAAAAATTCAACATGAGTGTAGGGCACACCAGAGCGTGGTTGGCCCGTAGGTTTTAAAGATAAATGAAAAATAGTCAATAGCAAAGATGACACAATTGAAAATGTTGATATTCTTAAAGAATCTTTACACATGACTCATCATGAAAGTATCAAAGATGCTCAAGCAAATGAGAATAATAATGAGATTTCTATAAATTATGTTATGATGAGAAAAAGATGGAATCAAAAGGACATAGTTGTTGACAACATTTTTTCCTACAACGTTACTCATGAAATAATTTATGAAAATGAAGATTCTGGATCTATATCTATAGTAAAATGTCGACACAGAAAGGATTGGCTAAAGTGGAAAGAAGTAATCCAAGAATAATTACACTCACTTTCAAAAGATGAAGCTTTTGGACTTTCAGTCCATACACCTGAACGAGTAAAATTTGTTAAATAAAAATGGGTATTTATACGCAAAAGAAATGAAAAAAATGAAGTCACAAGATACAAAGCGAGACTTGTTGCACAAGGATTCTCGTGAAGGCTTGGTATTGACTATGACGAGACATATTATCCTGTAGTGGATGCAATAACATTAAGATATCTTATTAGCATGGTTGTAGTAATACATATTTAAATGGATCTCTAGATAATAATATTTATATGAAAATTCATGAAGGATTACAAGTATTTGAATAATACAAATTAAATTCATGAGAAATATATTACATTAGGTTATAAAGATCTTTATATGTATTAAAACAATTTGGACAAATGTTGTAATCGCCTTCGTGAATATTTATTGAAAGAATGGTATAAAAATAACTCTATTTGTCCATGTGTATTTATAGAGAAATCTCAGTAGGGTTTGTTGTTATAGTTGTATATGTTGATGATTTGAATATTATTGGAACTCCTTAAGAGCTTTCAAAGGTAATAGAATATCTTAAAAAGGAATTTTAGGTGAAAGATCTAGGAAAAACAAAGTTTTTCCTAGGACTACAAATCTAGCATCTAGCAGATGAAATATTTATTCATTAGTCAACTTACATAGAAAGGATTTTGAAAAGATTTACATGGACAAAACACATCCACTGAACATTCCAATGGTGGTTCGATCACTGGATGTGAATAAAGATGTATTCCAACCTCGAGAAGATAATGAAGAGACTTGGTCCGAAAATACCATATCTTAGTGCGATTGATGCCCTTATGTATCTCGCTAATAATACATGAACTAATATAACTTTTTTCAGTCAATTTATTAGCTAGATATAGTTCTTTCCCTACAAAAAAGGCATTGGATTGAAGTTAAGCATGTAAAATGTTAACTTCAAGGAACTATTGATATGAATTTGTTTTAATCCAACAATTTTGTTTTTGATATAGTTGGTTATGGAGATGCAAGATATTTATCTAATCCTCACAAAGTTAAATCTCAAACTAGTTACATATTCACATGTGGAGGAACAGTAATATCGATCATGGAGGTTTGTAAAGCAAACCATTACAGTCACTTCTTCAAATCATGTAGAAGCTCTTACAATTCATGAGGCTAGTCGAGAATGTGTATGGTTGAGGTCAATTACTCAAAAAATTCAGAACTTGTGAGTTACCTTGTACTAGAGACATACCTACAACCATATGCGAAGACAATACAACATATATAACACAAATTGGAGGATACATTAAAGAAGGTAGAACTAAACATATTTCACCAAAGCTCTTCTACACACATGATCTTGAAGAAAATGGTGATATTACTATTAAAAAAGTCTCTTCAAAAGAAATTTTTGTTGACTTATTTACAAAGGCATTACCTACTGCAACATTCGGGAAATTGGTATACAACATTGGAATGCGACGGCTCAGAGATCTCAATTAATGTTTTCATGTAGGGAGTAAAAGACACTGCAATCTTTTTTCCTTGATTAAGATTTTTCCATTGGGTTTTCCTAGCAAGGTTGTTAATGAGTTAGTTACGGATATCTAAGGGGGAGTATTATAAATAAATATCTCATAATGCATTAATGGATGAGCTACCATAGCTATTCAACTTGTTAGTTATTCTAGCTAATTATAGTTTTTACTTTACTAAATATGAATTTCTTAATAAGTGCATTATAAGACTTGTAATTTGGTCTGCGTTTTTAAACTCCTGTGTGATTTAACCCACACTCGCACAAGTATACGCGGTCAGAAATGCAGCAAGTGATAAGTATAGATTTTAGCGTTCTCCATAGGGATTGATATCTAAAATTAGGTTTATTAGCTTAAGAGTCAATGCGAATAAATAAAAGAAGTTTTTATGATTGTTTTTTATTTTATAGACTAAAAATGAGACATAAATGAACATAGGTAAAAGCATGAATGCATAAATTTTTTTTTTAGAAGAAATGTAGAAAATGTTAATCATGTGATAATGGTAAATTAGGTTTCATGATTCCCTATTCTAATGATTGCTTCCGCATTCGTTGGTTTGTACTTCCCCTAGCTTCTGCTATGGTTCGTCATACATAATGTCAGGCAACGCATGCGATAGTATGGTTATTCCTAACCTCTTTACTTATGTAAAAGACCTTACATCACACCTATCGTAACATGTTGGATCATCCAATAGTTTCCTCTTTTAAATTCCCGGATGGTTAGCATACTGATAACTCTCAAAGATAGCGTATTTTAGGCTGCTTTAGTTTGCATTATTTTAGAATTCAAGTAGAGAATATATGCATTCATAGAAGAAATGCGAAGAAATAACTTAGAAAATCAGCATGCATTCACAAAATAGCATCAAAAGCATGGATCCATGTTTTAGCATAAGCTGGAAAGAAATTATGCCTAATTAATGCTTTTATTAGGATTTCGCACAACATCGCAGGAAAGAACAACAATGCGAACAATGACCAAATCACGCGGACGATGCAGAACTCAAAAAAAGGAAACATGTTCGGACAAGGTTACGTCTACAAGGAAAGAATCAGAAAATCAACCATGTAATCAAGGCGGCAGCAATCAAATAAATCCTGACAAAAATCATGGAATTCTACATTTATGAAGATTTGTACAACTCACCTCAACTTGCGGATCAAGAAATTCAACTCTATAAATACCAAAGCAGAGGCGGAGATCATCGAGCTGGTCGGTTGGCCATGAGCCGATCGGGTGACTTTAAGATGAACACAAAGGCTTGAGTCTACTGTAGAGGAACAATTGGTGGTGTTGTGAGAGCCGATGACAAGGGGACTACACACTCTTAGCCGTGCCAATTCCATTTAATGTTTTATTAGGAGTAGTTGTAGACTTTAAACATTTCATAGTAGTAATAAAATTGTATGGTTTAAACTTCTATATTGTGTTTATTGCTATGACTGCGATATAGGAGTGAATGTTAGCTACTTATGACTAAATTCTGTTAAGACCAAAGGTCACAAAATGTTACATTGCTGAATATTTATTTATGTATATATGCGTCGATTAGCTACCCACGCATGTGCCTTACAGAGGATCGGAAGAGGAACTGCATGTTGACCCAGTATGTTACTTTAGGTTGCATGAACGGTTGTTCATCATTTAGGGTGTTTGAAATAACCTCACTACTGCTTACGTTGCCCGGAGCTAGTATGGAGTTCGTAGCGGAAGCTGGTTCGCCCATAAATCATTAGTTATGAAAGTAATAATTGTTAGGGAAGTAAGACATTCTTTGGAAAGTCCGTGCAGTTAGCATCTTCTAGGATTAATTAGTCAGCATTACTCACTGCATGCATTAGTATTTTATTTCTGTAATTCAAATATTTTATTAAAACAAAACCACTCAACTCAAACAACATATGCCTCTTTATTTTATGCATGACTCTAACTTAAATGGTATTAGCTCTAGACATCAATCTCTGTGAGATCGATAAATTTATATACTTATTACTTGCTGCAATTCTCGATCGCGTATACTTAGGGGTGGACATGGGTTGGGTTGGGTTAGAGTGGTTTTCAACCTAACCCAAAATTTTGGGTTCGTCATTTTTCCAACCCAACCCTTATATTTTCGGGTTGGGTTGGGTTGGGTCATCGGGTTCAATAATAAATTATAGTTATAAATATCTTTTATCAAATTAGTCATACATTATATATAAAAAAAATATAATCTTCGATCAAGGTAATGAAATGAATATAAATATACAATCATGGTTGACATAGAAGATTCCAAATATAAAACATAAAACAAATAGATAATTAAAACAATAAAAATAGATGACATAATTCGATTTCTATAAAACAAATATATAATTAAAAACAACAAAGATGTTTTACATAATTTGACCCAACCAAACCCATGAATATTTCATGATTTTGAACCCAACTCAACCCAACCCAAAGATATATTTAATCCAACCCAACCCGTCAATTTGGGTTGGGTTGGTTCGGGTTGTTCGGGTTGTTTGAACACCCCTACGTATACTTGAGCGTAAGTGATTCAGAGTGTGCTTAGCAGAAGCCAACTTAGAATTAATTACTGTTCAATATATTAGTAATGAAATCGCAACCCATCACATACGTGGGTAGCTAATCGACGCATGCAATAAATAACTTACAACAATAGAAAATCTAACTCCCCGCAATCCTAACATACATTCTACATACGAATTCTTACCATTGGTCTTAAACTAATAAAACATAGAAATGAGTAAAATGATAATGCCAATTTTATTAATGCCATAACTAAGAGTTTATTACAAATCTACACACTACTCCTAC
The DNA here is from genome assembly GCA_036507275.1 of Sicyos edulis. NCBI lineage: Eukaryota > Viridiplantae > Streptophyta > Magnoliopsida > Cucurbitales > Cucurbitaceae > Sicyos > Sicyos edulis. The sequence goes on from CM071848.1 coordinate 23,383,513, forward strand.
AATAAAGAAATGAAATTAAGGAATCGGTGCAGCTATTGAAGATGGGCAGACTCCTTGTTAGTGGATTCTACAAATATCGTCCAGTTGCTTTCTTCTCATGGTGTTCATTCGAATTGGCTTCTGGCCAATCGAACCAGCTCACCAATTGTAGTTTTTTTCCTTCTATACATAGAGATGATTTTCTTAGCTAGCAAGTTTGGATGAATTGGGATATCTTCATTAATGTTGGAATCTCTTGATTATCGCTGGGATTTCTTGATCAACGCCGAAACTAATTGCTTGATTGATTTCTCTGTTTCTTTCCTTGTCAGCGTGATTCTTTAGATGCAGCTGTCTACGGAATGCTTCATATGATTCTTTCCTTTCGCTGTTTGCATCCAATCCATTCACCAACATCCTAGTTTCACAATCCTACATTGTATAGCATTTATTAGCGCATTTCATTCACTATATAACTTAAAATGCAATGTTTCCTTTCTTATGATGAATAATGGATGTGTGAGACTTCTAACAGTTTAAGTCCCAATTTGTCCTTAATTATTTATTCATTATTCCTCTCCAACCTTAGTAAAATTCTGAATAGAGTAGTCTAAATTATACTCTATTTGAGAGCTACCAAACCCCCAAACTTGAATCATTATTCGTCCCGAGTAAAGCATAATATACCTATTAGCATTTTAAAATCAGTTTTTTTCCTTTTAAGCTCAACTCTAAAATGTCTTATCGCAACTTACACTTTTAATACAAAATCTTCCTTTCCTCTCCAGTTTTTCGAATTCTCCCAAAGATTCAGGTCTTCCTTAAAATCCTCCCTATCATGACTACAAATTGTTCCTCATTATGAGTAATTTTCATTACTTAATCTATTGTATTCAACCATTTCTATGACTAAGATTGCCCAAACAATTCTTTCAAGGCTGCTATTTAGGTTCTAAGATCGCTAAAGGATTTTTGCTATGCTTTTCGTATTTTGTATTTCTACTCGGGTTGCACTCATATCCCCAATTTTTTATTCCTACTCGGGTTGCACTCATATCTACAATTTCGTAGCTCTTAGCATGGTTCACTTGAGCATAAAACGTTCCATCTAAGTAATGGAATGTTTCAAGCTTGTGCTTTAGGTGGACAACAGAGTACTTTGAGATTTCTACAATTACTTGCTCTTTTTAGCTTTTTTATTCTGCCCAAAATGTTTTGATCTTTATTTTCCGCAATTTTTTTCTTTTCTTTTCTCTCTTCTAGCACTCCTTGGACTTGCCCTCGCCCCTACACTTAAAATCTTTATTGTCAGCAATAAAGGTGAGACTTAGTTCCCCTAAACTTAATTATTTCCATCGTTGAGATACTCTATTTCAAGCTCTATGACTTCCTCATAACTATTGGTTCTTTCTGTCATAGATGACAAGGACTACTTTGTTACGAGGTTTGAATCTAAGGATTTGTAAGAACTGCTAAGAAAAATCTAATTTCATACCAAAATCTAAAATTTTGATAATAGTGCTAACGCTGATCTTTGAATAAAAAGAAAATAATACTGACTTCCTATTACAGAAAGAACAAAATTGCATCCTAACTAAAATAAAATGCATGCATTGAAAGTAAATGTTGAGGACCTTAAAAGAACTAAATGAATGAACGTGTTAAATAAAATAAATAAATGTTGAAAAGGAAAGTTAAGAGAACGGGACTTCCATCTAATTTTTCGCATTGACATCTAGTTTGTCATTGTTGAATTCCATATCAATCACATGGTTTGAGAATGTTTACCACTTAGAATAATCTTTCACTGCTGCAATTTCGTTTATGAATAGTTCATCATGCTCATTCGAATAAGAAAAATAGCTCTGCATATGAGTGAAGACTTACTCAATTCTTTTTGCTAGCACGTCTATGGATAATGTCTCTTCATTGTTCTGCTCTCCTCCTTCTTTTTCCAAATTTGCTGGGTGAATTCGTCTAACCTGATCGCGTAGTTTTGGTTGGACGCCCTGATCAACACACACTTTTGTTATAGGGAATGGGAAGTACATCTTATCTTTCATCTTTTCAGCGCAACGTTGAATTTTTGTTTCTAATATTTGCCCTAGATTGATGCATTTCCTACTCTCGATTTCATAGAGTAGCAGTGCTTGATCTCTCCTAATCAAAATCTCATTAGCTGATGGAATGATTGATGTTTTGATGAGGCTCAACCAATTGCGAAGGTCCCTTGTACCTCAAAATGATTATAATGACGTCAGGTCATTCCATTCTATTACTACAACTCCAATCACTTCTCGACATTTTTTTATTTTCTTTTTTGTATGAGACTCTAACAATTTCATACAACATGTTCCAGGAATATTAAGGAGTCTGAATGCTTTACTCCATGCAACTGTTTGGCAATTTATTAGTTGACTGTCCACCCTTGAGAAGAACGATTTTTCTTCGTTCATGTTCGCATAAACCTGCTGCACCCACTATGTTCTTGCATTCTTATCTAGGTTGAAATATGTTGTCCATCCCAGCTCACCAATCCTTGTTCACTCTCAAATTCTTTATTTTGTAGTAATATATATGTAACGGCCCAGGTTTTCATCCCGGTTTTCCAAGTGTGCCCTAGGGGTATTTTGGTAATTTGGTCGGGCCGTCAGGGCCGTTTATGTATTTTTCCAGTTGCTAAAATTATTGGATGGATTTTTGAGGCCTTGTGGATTGGTTTGAGCTTGAGTTGGTGCAAAAGTAAAAATAAAGGAAAATTGTGTTGCAGCCGGGGTTCGAGCCAAGGTGGCCTTGTGTGCTAGAGGAGAGCCTTGCCAAGTGAGCCATTAGGTGTTATTGTTACTCTTTCCGCGTCATATCTTAGTTACCCTTGGATCCTTGGAGTTTGGTGCATTTGGTTAAATGAAAAGAAATTAGGTTTTTGTTCTTTCTTCTCCAAAACCCTCATAGCCGTCCAAGCTTGTTCTCCCTAGCTCCCAAGCCGTTTTTCATCCCCTTTGCAGCCCCGAGGTTCAATCATCATTCCGGGTAAGTCTTCATCCTCTTCATCTTCTCGATTGGGTGTTCTTGTTGGCCAAGGTAAGGGTAAGGAGAAGAGCTTGTGTGTGTGTGTGTTCGTGCAGTGCCCCAAAGATGCCCAGATCTGCCCAACAAAGAAGCCCAGCCGCCCAGATCGCCTAGCAAAGAAGCCCAGCCGCCCGGATCAGCGCGCAGCCCGGCGAGCACTGTGCCTCCAAGACCGCCAGCCCCATCGCGCGCACCAGCCAGCGCCCGCGCGCGCCCCCTCCTCCTCGCCATGCCGTCGCGCCGCATCGCGTCGCCTACCTCGCCAAATACAGCGCTCATCCGTCCCGCGAGCCTCGCCCTCGCTGCTCTGCTGCCTGTGTGCGCTGCGCTGCGCCAGCCAGCCGTCACACAGCGCCGCGCAGCTCTGCCCGCCGTCAGCGCCCAGTGTGCGGCCTGCCACCTATCACCCCTTCTCGCGCGTCACAAGACTCCAAGAAGAAGCCGTCGTCTTGCGCCGCCTCCTCATCGTGTTAGCCGATCCGCGTGAGTTGCTCCCGAGCCGAGCCTTGTTTATTTTATTATATTTAGGCTTATGGATTATGATTATCATTGTTTTTGTTAGGTTCTCGGTAGTTAGCTCGGGTTCGATCGCAGCTTAGGTTTTGTGTGTAGTTGCCCCGGCGGTAAGGATTTCTTCCGGAGTTGTGTGGACCCTGCGATGTTCTATGTGATTGTTGTTTGTATGTTTGTTTGTGATTATCAGCATGTATAGTTTAGGCGCTCTATTCTGAATTCCTGACTAGCATGACTTCATATGTTGTTCTCTCATGTTAGTCCATGCTAGGTTGTTCCGTTCTGGCATGCTCATATCTGTTCTTGCTTCATAGTACCATGCTAGGTTCGTTGTATCTGTTGAGCACGTTTTGGATTGTATTGGATTGTATGTTATTGTTATGATAGGTTAGAGTGTAGGTAGGTAGCATCATCCGGGCTGATGCATAAAGTATCTTGCATCCATGGCCGGGACGTTCGAGGTAATACTCCGTCCCCTGGACCCCGTGAGGGTTTAGCTAACCCGACTGGTAGGCCCTGCAATCTTGGGTGAGGGTGGTAGTCTGCGCGATGCCCCAACGGTCGGGATGATGACTTGGCATTGCCTCGTTCCTGGCAAACAAGCGCGTCCTCGGCGTGTTCGGTAGTAGCCCCGATTGCCACCGTTAGGGCAAGGACGACTTCTGGTGTAAGCCTACCACGACCACTCCTTAGCCTCGCCCAGCGGAGGTTCAGTGACATAGTTCACGTGTCCGTGTCTCACACCCTATGTCGGTGACACCGATCCGTAGATTTAGTTAGGCATGGTGATCGGACACGGGCAGACTTGCCACTAGACTCGGCAACCCCCAAAGTTGCAAGAGCATGCGGTGCGCGCATACGCTCATTACAAATACGACACCGAGAGCTCCTCGGGATTGTGAGCGCTTGCACCTTTCGTATCGACGATGAGATGCAGTGAGGCCGAGACTTGTCTCTCGTATAGGGCGTATTGTGTGGTGATTTATTTCCTGACTAAGACCACGAGTTGGCATCCGAGGTCCAAGTGTGGACTTAAGCTATGTGCTCTATTCTGTGTTTATATTCATAGCTTGCATACACTCATCTAGATGACCATGTGCATCGTATTGTACCCCGGGTTGGGGATTCTTCTTGAGTAATTCGTTACTCACCCTTATTTTTTGGATTTCCACAGTAACCAAGGTGCGAGACAGGATGGTCAAGGAGGAGCTGTGATCATGGGAAACTACATTGCCTCTCGACTTTTTATTTCTATGACTCTTGTCTTTTATTTTCCCACTGAATGCATGTAGACGACACTGAGCCCTAGGATGTTTTTTTTGAATGTTTTTATGGATTCCAGCTTTGTTGTATTTGAGGATTGTTTCAAATGTTTTAATAAATCTCTGATCGTAGTATGCGTTTAGAAATGTATTTGCCTTGAAACAGTGCTTGGAACAGGAGGGACAGTGTTTCAAAGAATCTATTTGATTTCTGATTGAATCTCTTTTGTTTTGTTTTAATTGGGAATCCAAAACTAAATTGCATATTGTTCTTTACTTTGAATGCATGCATTGGGGTGAAGACCTATTTAGAGCCCCTTTTGGGTCGCGTCTTTCTGATTGGTATCGAGCTCGAGTCATAGACTTTGTAGACTCGACCTTTTGTTGTAGTAGGTCGTCTTTCCCATGATCACCAAAGACTCAGACACATCAGTACGCCTAAGTTTTCTGTTTTTAGAAAAGGGTTAAGAATTTACAATACCTTTCATCTAGTGTATGCCTTGTTTTGTATTGTGGAGCGGAGACGAGCGAGTTACGACTGCCGTTGGTTTGGGTTTAGAGCGTCATCATGCCAACTTCCCGCAGCAGTGAGTCAGTATGTTGTGTTTGTTGAGATATCCGAGATAGATTCGGATACCTGCGGGACATCGTTCCGATGGAGGCGAGGTTAGACTCCCGTAGGCCACGTGTGGCCCAGTATTAATTCCCCTAGTGAGAGGTGGAGGTGTTTTGCCCTGGAGTACCACTCCAGGAGAGGAGTTAGCTTTGGCTTTTGCTCATGTTGATGCTTGTGGAGCAGGTCCTAGTGTGGACTAGCCTGGGTAGTTCAGGTGTTGATCTAAAACCTTAGCAGATGGTTGATTGCCCAGTGAGTAGCTGCAGAGTTGGTAGCCTTCGAGGTGGTTGCCAAGACCGACAAACGTCGCCGCGCCGCTGACCGTCGTCGCGCGCACCGGCCGGCAGCCAGCGCGCGCGCGTCGCGCGCCGCGCTCGCGCGCGCTCGCGCGCGCGTGACGCGCATCGCGTCGCCTGCCTCGCGCCAGAGCGCTCGTACCGTCCGCGCGCCTCGCCGTCCGCTTGCCCGCGCCCGTGCGCCTGTGCTTAGCCAACCGTCCGCGCGCGAGCGCGCACAGCTCTGCCGCCCGTCGCGCTGGTGCAGCGGCCCTGCGCTTCTCAGCCCCCCTTCGCGCGCCGCGCCAGCCAGCCAGCCGCACCCGCCGTCTTTACTGCCTGTCCAGCGTGTTAGCCGAGCCGGGTGAGTTGCTCCCGAGCCAAGCCTTGTTTATTTTATTATATTTAGGCTTATGGATTATGATTATCATTGTTTTTGTTAGGTTTTCGGTAGCTAGCTCGGGTTCGATCGCAGCTTAGGTTTTGTGAGTAGTTGCCCCGGCCAGGTAAGGATTTCTTACCGGAGTTGTGTGGACCCTGCGATGTTCTATGTGATTGTTGTTTGTATGTTTGTTTGTGATTATCAGCATGTATAGTTTAGGTGCTCATTACGAATTCTGACTAGCATGACTTCGTATGTTGTTCTCTCTCAGTTAGTCCATGCTAGGTTGTTCCGCTCGCATGCTCATATCTGTTCTTGCTTCATAGTACTATGCTAGGTTCGTTGTACACATTGAGCACGTTTTGGATTGTATTGGATTGTATGTTATTGTTATGATAGGTTAGAGTGTAGGTAGGTAGCATCATCCGGGCCTGATGCATAAAGTATCTTGCATCCATGGCAGGGACGTACGAGGTAATACTCCGTCCCTGGACCCCGTGAGGGTTTAGCTAACCCGACCGGTAGGCCCTGCAATCTTGGGTGAGGGTGGTAGTCTGCGCGATGCCCCAACGGTCGGGATGATGACTTGGCATTGCCTCGCGTCTCGACGGCGGTACGCACGCGTCCTCGTGTTTCGGCAGAGCCCCCGATTGCCACTGTTAGGGCAAGGGCGGCTTCGGTGTAAGCCTACCACGACCGACTCCTTAGCCTCGATTGCGGTGGTTCAGTGACATAGTTCACGTGTCCGTGTCTCACACCCTATGTCGGTGACACCGATCCGGAGATTTAGTTAGGCATGGTGATCGACTGGGCGACTTGCCACTGGACCCGAAACAACCCCGAGTTGCGGTGAGCATGCGGTGCGCGCATACGCTCATTACTGCGCCGCATGAGAAGAACTCCTCGAGATTGTGAGCGATGCACCTTTCGTGACGATGATGATGCGGTGAGGCGAGACTTGTTTCTCGTATAGGGCGTATTGTGTGGTGATTTATTTCCGGACTAAGACCCTGAGTTGGCATCCGAGGTCCAAGTGTGGACTTAAGCTATGTGCTCTATTCTGTGTTTATATTCATAGCTTGCATACACTCATCTAGATGACCATGTGCATCGTATTGTACCCCAGGGCTTGGGGATTCTTCTCGAGTAATTCGTTACTCACCCTTATTTTGTGGTTTTCCACAGTAACCAAGGTCTGCGAGACAGGATGGTCAAGGAGGAGCTGTGATCATGGGAACCTGCTGTCGTCTATGACTTTTTATTTCTATGACTCTTGTCTTTTATTTTCCCATGAATGCATGTAGCTGGGCACGGAGCCCTAGGATGTTTTTCTGAATGTTTTTATGGATTCCAGCTTTGTTGTATTTGAGGATTGTTTCAAATGTTTTAATAAATCTCTTATCAGAGTATGCGTTTAGAAATGTATTTGCCTTGAAACAGGTGCTTGTAAACATGGACAAGTTTCAGCAATCTATTTGATTTCTGATTGAATCTCTTTTGTTTTGTTTTAATTGGGAATCCAAAAACTAAATTGCATATTGTTCTTTACTTTGAATGTATGCATTGGGGTAAAGACCTATTTAGAGTCCCTTTTGAGTCGGGTCTTTACACCGGTTTTCCAGGTACTCTCGGTTCAATATTAGGGCAATCGGTTGGGCCGTTAGAGCATTTTAACCCTTAGGGGTATTTTGGTCTTTTTGCTCCCCAGTCAAGATTTGGGATTTGAACCTTTGCCTTAGTGATTTATTAAGTGAGTTTCTTTATTGGAAAAGATCGCTTCAGCCGGGTCTCGAAGAGGAAGCCAAAATAGGATTTTTAGGGATTTATTTTAAATGGATTTTAAGGCTTTTTAATGGATAAGTATGAAATAATAAATAAATAAAGAAATCCCCAATTTCCCCATGTGTTTTATTTTTCACTTTCTCTCTCTCTCTCTCTCTCTCTCTCTCTCTCTCTCTCTCTCTCTCTCACCCTCACCCGAGCCTAGCCAGCCCGAGCCCCCCCTACTCACCTAGCCAGCCGCCCCACGTCGAGCCACCCGGTGCCAACGTCGACCAAGTCTGCCCCAGCTCGCACCGTGCCGAGCCACCCCACGTCAGCGCCAGCTCGCCCCGCGCCAGGTCAACCAGCCTTGTAGCTAGCCGAGTCCCCGCCCGCGTTCCCTGTAGCCCAGGTGCGTCGTGTCGCCCGTCCCAGCGCTCGTGTCCTCAGTGGCGCGCTCGCTTCTCCTAGCCGAGCCGAGCCCGCGCGCCTCGCCTCCACAGCTCGCGCCACAGCCACGGCTCCACGCCCCAGCGCCGGCCTGCGCGAGCCCCCCCTGCCGAGCAAGCGCGCCCAGCCAGCCCCTTTGCTGCCGACAGCCTGCCCAGCTGAGTTGGTTTGGCCGAGTCGTGTGTTTTCTCGATTGGTAATTCCCGAGCCTTTTCCTTCTTTGGGTCCTGAGTTGATTGGCTGCTGATTTGTATTTAAATTGGGTGTTTTATGGAAATGCTTAGGTTGTTCGGGATTCGATTGAGGCTCAAGGGTTGTTTGTCGGTCGTGATAGTTATTATTCTCTGCTTGTTTCCAGGTAAGGATTCCTTTCCGTGGTTGTGTGGACCCTGCGATGCTTTCTTGATTGTGACTTGTATGCCTGTTACTTTTATGAGCATGTTAGTGGATAGGACAGCTTGTGATTGAATTCTTGCTAGTATGTTTGCCTGTTTGTACATGTTAGTGCCATGCTAGGTTTGTTCTTCCAGCATGCTCGAGATTCCTGCTTTAAGTTCGTAGTACCATGCTAGGATATGTATGATTGATGTCTATTTTGTATGTTAGCCAGGAATCTTTCACTCCGTACTCTTAGTTAGTAAAGTAGGGTTTGTCATCATCCAGAGGCTGAGAGTGGACATAACGTACGTTGTCCCCACTGGTCGGGAGTAAAGTGCGCGCAACATAACGTACATTGCTTCCCCCCCCGACCGCCGATGTGGATTTAGCTACCCACATCGGCATAAGCCTAGTTTGTAGCCTGCTAGAGCGGAACCCTGCCAACGGTGTAAGCCTACCTTGGCCGGTTCTTAGTTTCAGGTGGGTGGTTCAGGCTGCACAGATGAGTGCCGAGGGCCTCGCACTATTGTGATCAGTGACACAGCTTCCGAGTCTTAGGCATGCATACCTGGCCCGCGTAGTTTGTCCTTAGGCCCCCACATTTACGCCGGTTGCAGCAGCATGCGGTGTGCGCTCACACGCGTTAGTTGTCGGTTCGGAGAGCTCCCCTGGGCTAATGTTCGTGAGTACACCATTCCTTCCAATTTAGAGCCAGACTTGGGGTACTCTCCCGTAAGTCCAGATTGGAGCAAGGGCAAGAGGCCCTTGAGGACATCCTTGGGATCAGTTTTTGAGCTAATCAATGCCCCGAGTGAAAGAGACCTCGGTGATGTCCCGGGATTGGTTAGGATAACCAATCATTAGGCCGGAAGTAGGAGACTTCCGAGGACTCCAAATTTGCCTTATAAGCTCGTTGAGCTAAGATCCGTGTTGATAACTGTTTACATGTGTTCTAGGTTGCTAGATGATTGATTGCATCGTATCGTACCCCGGTTGGGGATTCTAACTGAGTAATTCGTTACTCACCCTTATTTTGTGGTTTTTCCACAAGTAACTTGGAACAGCACCGAGGCGGCTAGCGGAGGTAGCTGGGAGATCATGGATGCTGCTGACACTCTGTCGTGTCTTATTTTGTTTTGTTTTGAATTCAGCATGTACATGGATTTTGGTCTGTAGGGAAAACTTATGTTTTGTACTATTTTTATGTTTTAAGAAAAGTACTGATCAGTCACTGTTTTGTAAATGAATGTTTAATTTGTTTTAATGTTTTCCACTTTTATGTTTGAAGAGTTTTTCAATCCGACCCCAGGTTGGGTCATTTTATGTTTCTCCATTTGCATGCATTGAGGTAAAGGCCTATTTTAGAACCCCATTCGGGTCGGGTCTTTACAGTTGGTATCCGAGCACAGAGTCATAGATTTTGTAGACTAACCTGTTTGTAGGTTGGGTTCTCATGATCTCCAGCACTCCACGTGTGACGAACCCGACCCAAAACATACGGTCCTAAACCTGGGTTCTCACTCAGCATGCAAGTTAAATATGATAACAAGCGGTTTAGTGCTCATATTTAAAAACTCTTCAAAACATATGAGAAGGGGGAACCCTTAAAACATAACCAAAAATTTTCATTTAAGCAAACCAACAATATAAAACAAGTCTGGCCAGTGTTTATAAAAACATACAATACAATTTAAACAACTTTTAAACAATGTTCCCTTAGGACTTCTGTCCATCTACATGTTGAATAAACAATGCAATAATAAATGACAGAGTGCCGGTAGCTCCCATGATCAATCAGCTCCCTCCGCTAGCCATCCTGGTGTTGTCCCAATTTACCTGAAAGATAAATAAGGGTGAGTATAAACATACTCAGTAAGAATCCCCAACCGGGGTACAATACGATACATCAGTCATCTAGCACCTCAACATGCAAGCAAACAGCTATCAACACAAATCATAGCTCAACGAGCTCATAATACAAGATCTGGAGCCATCGGAAGTCTCCTACTTCCGGCCTAATGATTGGTTATCTTGACCAATCCTGGGACATCACCGAGGCGCTCTCACTCGGGAAATTGATCAGCTCAAAAACTGATCTCAAGGATGTCCTCAAGGGCCTCCTTGCCCTTGCTACTAATCTGGACTTACGGGAGAGTACCCGAAGTCTGGCTCTAAACTGGAAGGAATGGTGTACTCACGACATTAACCCGGGGGAGCTCTCCGAACCGGTAACTAACGCGTGTGCGCGTACACCGCATGCTGCTGCAACCGGCGTAAATGCGGGCGCCTAAGGGCAAACTACGCGGGCCAGGTACGCATGCCTATGACTCGAAAGCGGTGTCACTGAACCACCGACCTGAAGCTAAGAACCGGCCAAGGTAGGCTTACACCGTTGGCAGGGTTCCGCTCTAGCAGGCTACAAACTAGGCTTATGCCGAAGTGGGTAGCTAAATCCACAACCGGCGGGTCTGGGGGAAGCAAGATACGTTATGTTGCGCACACTTTACTCCCGACCAGAGCTAAATCCACATTGGCGATCGGGGGGGGGAAGCAAGATACGTTATGCTGCGCACACTTTACTCCCGATCAGTGGGGACAAAGTACGTTATGTCCGCTCAGCCTCTGGATGATGACAAACCCTACAACTCTATCTAAGAGTAGAGAGCAAATAAATGATTCCTGGCTAGCAAGCAATGACCGACATCAATCACATTTACCTAGCATGATACTACGAACTTAAGCAGGAATCATAAGCATGCTGGAAGAACAAACCTAGCATGGCACTAACATGTAAAATCAGGCAAACATGCTAACAAGAGATCAATCAAAGCTGCCCTAACAATATCATGCTCATAATAGTAAACAAGCATACAAGGCATATCGTGATAATATCGCAGGGTCCACACAACCACGGTAAGAAATCCTTACCTGGAACAAGCAGAAAACAATAATAAATCAACCAAGCAATCAAGCGACCCTCGAGCCTCTAATTGAACCAGAACAGCCTAAACATCAAATAAAGCACCCAAATCAAATACATAACCAGCAGCCAAAAAATCAGGGCCCAACGAAGAAAAGACTCGGGAAATACCATCCGAGAAGCCACAAGGCTCGGGCCAAGCCAACACAACACACGGGCAGGCGGTATCAGCGGCGGCGTAGCCGGGCCGGGCGCAGCGCTGGCGCAGAGGTCGCTGCGCGGCCCAGCGAAGCGCGCCGCTCGAGCTCGGCTGGGAGACGGTGTGCGGCGCGGCTCGGCACAGGGGACGGCGCGCGCGGGCGCGAGCGACACGAAGAACTACAGGGATGCGACGCGATGGCTACAGGGCGCACGGGCTTGGCACGGCGAGCTACAGGGATCACGGGCTCGGCACAGTGCGAGGCGCTCGGACCTGGGCGACGCGGGGCCTAGGCGAGGCTAGGCGACGCGGGGACGACATGGGCGACGTGCACAGGGCAGGGCGAGCTGGGCTGGGCGAGCTGGGCTGCCAAGGGGCTCGGTCTGGACTAGCTGGGCGACCAAGGGGGTGGCTCGGGCTGAGGGGTTGGGGGGCTCGGGATGGAGGAGAGAGAAAGGGGAAAAAAATGGAAAAAGGGAAAATGGAAAAAAAAGGAATTTGGGAAATAAAAAGGAAAAATGGGATTTTTAAAATAAAAAGGGAAAATGGGGATTTAATCTTCATTTTCCAACCTTATCCACTTTTATCCAAATTCTAAAAATCCTTAAAATCCTTAAATGCCATTTCCCGGCTTCGTCCTTCGAGACCCGACTGAAGCAACCTTTTCCAATCAATAAACCTCACGTAAATCAACCTCCCACATCAACACTAAAGGCCCGAGCTCAAATCCCAAAGGAAACACCCAAACAACCATAACTTTGCCCAAAACCCAAATCACAACCGAACTCCCAAACGAAAAGCCCAAACATCTCGGGACTCGCTGCCACCAACAAACAAACCTCGACAAAGGCAGGAGCTGCCTCGAAGCCCTGAAAATCCACAAATCCTGCCTGGGGAGCAAAAAGACCAAAATACCCCTAAGGGTCAAAACAGCTCTAACGGCCCAACCGAACCACTGAATCTGAAACCAGAAGCTCCTCGAGAACCGGAATAGAAAACTGGGCCGTTACACCACGGTCGTCAGGTTTGTCTAAGTTCTTTAAGCTAAGGGTTTTGTTTACGATACTTTATGCAGTACACATGTGTTATCTTTGTTGGCAGAGAGAGTCTGAGAGTGGCTAACCCGTAGTGGTTTTCGTGTAGATCGCCAGTATGCCGATTACACACAGTGGAGCAGGTCCATCTGGAACTGCAAATAGAGATGTTGTAGAGCCAACAGCCAGGGTTTATCGGGCTCGTAGGCCGCCCGTGGCTCCAGATGCTAGCTTACCCAGTGTAGGGGTGGAGGCTGTTATGCCTCAAGGTGTAGCTCCAGGGGGAGATGTTTCTGCTATGAGAGGTATGTTGATGGGCCTAATGGCCGAGCAGAGACCTGAGACTCAGGCGCAGCTAGCAGCGCAGAGAGAGAAATCTAGGGCACAGATAGCCCAATAGACACAGCTTATACAGCAGGCACCCCTAGTAGCTGCCCCAACAACTCCTGTAGCTCCGGTAGCTCAACCGGAGGGGCAGGGTCATGAAGATCAGTCTGATTCACTTGATAGTGCAGAGGGAGCTGCTAAATTTGGCCAGTGGTTGAAAGATTTCACAAAGTGGAAGCCGAAGGAATTTGATGCTTCAGAGAACTCACTTGTGGCAGTCAGGTGGTTGGCCAGGATGGAGTACATCTTTAGAGTTATGGGATGCCCAGATGTTCAGAGGCCTAGATGTGCGGCCCATGTTCTCACTGACACAGCTGAGTGGTGGTGGGAGTCCATAGATAGAGCTAGACCGGATAGGTCTTCTCCAGCCACCTGGAAGTTCTTCAGAACGAAGTTCAGGGCTAAGTATGTTAATGACGAGGCTCAGCAGAAGATGGCAGAGGCCTTCTCGAATCAAACAGGGGTTCTCAGCAAAGATATTGCCTATGAAAAGAAGTTCTCTAAATATAGTTATTTCGCCCCGGAGCTCGTTGCAACTGAGGAGCTCAAGACTAAGAAGTTCATTAGTGGGCTGAGGAAGGAGGTTGCTCAGGATGTTCAGGCACTCGCTCCTGAGAGTTATGACCGAGCAATGGAGTTGGCCACGATCTATAATTCGAAGTATCCGCCATCACGAGGATTCTCGTTGCTCGGCTCGGTCGATTCAAACCTACTCAAGCAATATTCGGACATAAGAGAAAGTTTTGGTCTTCTAGTGGTTCCCGCTCAGGGGACAAGCACTCACCGTCGGGGCGCGCTTTAGAGGTCGATCACCCCGACCTCGGTAGAGCCTGAGATCGCCAAAGCAGGCGCGACCAGCGGCAACTCATTGCAACAAGTGCGCGAAAGGCACATTTTGGTTTATGTGGAGCATCGCCCAATGCTTGCTTCCGGATGTGGCGGGAAGGGCATTTGGCCGATCCTCGTACTCAAGGTTTAGCAAAGAATAGACCGGTCCAAAGAGCGGGTCGGGTGTTTGCCACTACTCGCCAGGAGGCGGAGCGTGCTGATAATGCAGTTGCAGGTACACTGCTTGTCTTAGAGCATTATGCATTTGTGTTGTTTGATTCGGGTTCGACCCATTCTTTTGTATCTGATGCATTTGTTAGACAAGCTTGTGTGGAACTCAAACCTCTAGGGTTTGAGCTGTGTGTTGCCACTCCCTCAGGAGTGAGTTTGTTAGCTAGCAGTAGAGTTAAGAGTGGCCGGGTACAGATATCTTATGAGACTCTAGATGCTACCCTCTTAGTTCTGTCTATGAGTGGTTTTGATGTGATCCTTGGTATGGATTGGTTGGCGGAGAACCATGCTTTGATAGACTGCCGCCGGAAAGAAGTTGTGTTTAGGCCGCTTCAGAAGCCAAGTTTCAAGTTTCGAGGTGTCCAGGGCGGAATTTGCCCGCCATTGATCTCAACAGTGAAAGCCCGTAGATTGTTAGCTCGAGGAGCTTGGGGTTTCTTGGCAAAGCTGTCAGGAGATGATAGTACTGCGTTGTCTGTTGACATGGTCCCAGTGGTGCAAGAGTTTGCAGATGTTTTCCCTGAGGAGTTGCCGGGTTTACCCCCGAAGAGGGAGTTAGACTTCACCATTGAGCTGGAGCCAGGGACTCTTCCCATCTCTAAAGCCCCGTATCGTATGGCGCCAGCTGAGTTGAAAGAACTCAAAGTGCGATTGCAAGAGATCTTTGGATCGAGGTTTCATTCGTAGAGTGTGTCCCCGTGGGGAGCACTGTCTTGTTTGTTAAAAGAAGGATGGATCCATGCGTTTATGTATAGACTATAGAGAGCTGAATAAAGTCACGGTGAAGAATAAGTATCCCCTGCCGCGTATTGATGATCTATTCGATCAGCTTCAGGGAGCCTCAGTGTTTTCTAAGATTGATTTGAGGTCAGGGTACCATCAGCTGAGGATTCGGGATGCACATATCCCTAAGACCGCGTTTAGATCGAGGTACAGTCATTATGAGTTCGTGGTTATGTCTTTTGGATTAACGAACGCCCCTGCAGCCTTTATGGACATGATGGACAGAGTGTTCAAGGCATTCTTGGATAATTTTTTCATCGTATTCATAGACGACATTTTGATTTATTCCAAGACAGAAGAGGACCATGTTTCGCATTTGAGGCAAGTTTTGTCGGCTTTGCGAGAAAATCAGTTGTTCGCAAAGTTCTCTAAGTGTGAATTCTGGCTAGAGAAAGTAGCTTTCCTTGGTCATATCGTTTCGATAGATGGTATAGCGGTGGACCCCATAAAGATAGAGGCGATCGGTTCATGGGCGGACCGACGACGGTCGCGCGAGATTCGCGATTTTTACGGGGCTGGTAGGTTATTAT
Source organism: Sicyos edulis (assembly GCA_036507275.1). Taxonomy (NCBI): domain Eukaryota; kingdom Viridiplantae; phylum Streptophyta; class Magnoliopsida; order Cucurbitales; family Cucurbitaceae; genus Sicyos; species Sicyos edulis. The sequence continues at coordinate 23,399,110 of CM071848.1, forward strand.
CGGCGTTTCGTGAAAGACTTTTCCGCTAAGGCAGCACCCCTAACCCGTCTGACCAAAAAGGGTGTTGACTTTGTTTGGGATGCTAGATGTGAAGAACGTTTTGCCCAACTTAAGCACAGTTTGACAACAACGCCGTTGTTGGCGCCTCTGAGGAGCAGGAGGTTTCGTTGTTTACGATGATGCATCCAAGTATGGTTTAGGTCAGTGTGTTGATGCAAAGATGGGAAGGTGATAGCTTATGCTTCCCGACAGTTGAAGCCCTATGAGAAGAATTACCCAACTCATGATATGGAGTTGGCTGCAGTTGTTTTTGCCCTAAAGATTTGGAGGCACTACTTGTATGGTGAAAGGATTCAACTGTTCACGGACCACCAGAGCCTTAAGTATTTCTTCACTCAGATGGAGTTGAACATGAGGCAGAGAAGATGGCTCGAGTTGGTAAAGGACTACGACTGTGAGATCTTGTATCAACCCAGAAAGGCCAACGTTGTGGCTGATGCACTGAGTAGGAAGACGTCGCATTCCGCAGCTTTGTTGAGCTCTCAGGTTGAATTGAGGAAAGAGTTTGAGCAAGTCGGTATCGCAGTTATGTTGGGAGAGGTTACAGCCAGAGTAGCCCAGTTATCAGTTCAGCCATCGCTTAAGTAGAGGATCATCGACAGTCAGCTGAGTGATCCCAAGTTAAAGAGATTGCTCGAGAGAGTCGAGGCAGATGGCGATTTTGACTTTGTTGTTGCACCAGACGGAGGCTTGAGATACAGAGGTCGGTTGTGCGTCCCGGACGATGCAGGGATTCGAGCTGAGTTGCTTGCCGAGGCTCACAGTTCCCCGTTCACTTCGCACCCAAGAGGTACCAAGATGTATCAGGATCTCAAGCAGACGTTTTGGTGGATGGGTATGAAGAGGGGCATAGCTGAGTTTGTTAGCCGGTGTCTCACTTGTCAGCAAGTGAAGGCTCCTAGACAGAAGCCAGCAGGTTTGTTGCAGCCGTTGAGTGTTCCACAGTGGAAGTGGGACGAGATTTCGATGGATTATATCTCAGGGTTGCCGAGGACACCGAGAGGGTTTACTCAGATTTGGGTAATAGTGGACCGACTGACTAAGAGTGAACACTTTATTCCCGGCAGGATTAGTTATACCGTGGAGCAGTGGGCACAGTTATTTTTGGAGCAGATTGTTCGGTACCATGGGGTACCGGCGAAGATAGTGTCAGATCGGGATTCTTGGTTCACATCCCGCTTCTAAAGAGCGCTCTAGAAGGGTTTGGGAATTGAGTGCAGCTTCAGAACTGCCTTCCACCCTCAAACCGATGGTCAGACCGAGAGGGTGAATCAAATTCTGGAAGATATGTTGAGACCATGTGTTTTGGACTTTCCAGGCAGTTGGGACCAGTACCTGTATTTGATGGAGTTCGCTTACAATAACAGCTATCAGTCGTCTATTCAGATGGCTCCTTTCGAAGCGTTGTATGGTAAGCGTTGTAGATCCCCAGTGTTTTGGGAGGAGGTTGGTGATAGACAGGTTTTGGGACTTGAGTTACTTCAGATGACGAACGACGCAGTGCAGAAGATCAGGGCTCGCATGTTGACAGCACAAAGTAGGCAGAAAAGTTACGCCGATGTGAGGCGTAGGGATTTGGAGTTTGAGGTTGGTCAACATGTTTTTCTGAAGGTAGCACCAATGCGTGGTGTGTTAAGGTTTGGGAAGCGAGGCAAATTGAGCCCTAGGTTTGTAGGGCCTTTTGAGATCCTTGAGCGGATCGGACCAGTGGCCTATCAGTTAGCCTTGCCCCCGTCTTTGGCAGCGGTGCATAATGTGTTTCATGTTTCGATGCTGAGACAGTACGTGGCAGATCCATCGCATGTGCTAGATTATGAGCCCTTAGAGTTAAGTGATGATTTATCCTTCGAAGAGTAGCCCGTTCAGATTTTGGCTCGTGAGCGCAAGGTTTTGCGCAATCGGGAGATAAGCTTGGTAAAGGTTCTTTGGAGGCATCAGGGCAGAGGAAGCGACATGGGAGCTAGAGGATGAGATGATGACTCATTACCCGGAGCTGTTCCAGTCTTAGGATTTTCGGGGACGAAAGTCTTTGAAGGAGGGAGTATTGTAACGGCCGAGATTTCCATTCCGGTTTTCCAGGTACTCTGGGTTCAGTATTAGGGCAATCGGTTGGGCCGTTAGAGCATTTTAACCCTTAGGGGTATTTTGGTCTTTTTGCTCCCCAGTCAAGATTTGGGATTTGAACCTTTGCCTTAGTGATTTATTAAGTGAGTTTATTTATTGGAAAAGATCGCTTTAGCCGGGTCTCGAAAAGGAAGCCAAAATGCGATTTTTAGGGATTTATTTTAAATGGATTTTAAAGCTTTTTAATGGATAAGTATGAAATAATAAATAAATAAAGAAATCCCCAATTTCCCCATGTGTTTTATTTTTCATTTTCTCTCTCTCTCTCTCTCTTACCCTCACCCGAGCCTAGCCAGCCCGAGCCCCCCCTGCTCGCCTAGCCAGCCGCACCACGTCGAGCCACCCCGTGCCAACGTCGACCAAGTCCGCCCCAGCTCGCCCAGCCCCAGCTCGCACCGTGTCGAGCCACCCCACGTCAGCGCCAGCTCGCCCCGCGCCAGGTCGACCAGCCTTGTAGCTAGCCGAGTCCCCGCCCGCGTTCCTCGCCCCACAGTGCGTCGTGTCCCCGTCCCGCGCTGTGTGTCCTCAGAGCGCCGCTGCTCGCCTTCGCCTAGCCGAGCCCGCGCCCTCGCCTCCCTGTAGCTCGCCCGCGCACACCTCCAAGCCCCCAGAGCCCAGCTTCTGCGCGCGAGCCCCCCCCTACCGAGCCAGCGCGCCCAGCCGACCCCTTTGCTGCCGACAGCCTGCCCAGTTGAGTTGGTTTGGCCGAGTCGTGTGTTTTCTCGATTGGTAATTCCCGAGCCTTTTCCTTCTTTGGGTCCTGAGTTGATTGGCTGCTGATTTGAATTTAAATTGGGTGTTTTATGGAAATGCTTAGGTTGTTCGGGATTTGATTGAGGCTCAAAGGTTGTTTATCGGTCGTGATAGTTATTATTCTCTGCTTGTTTCCAGGTAAGGATTCCTTACTATGGTTGTGTGGACCCTGCGATGCTTTCTTGATTGTGATTTGTATGCCTGTTACTTTTATGAGCATGTTAGTGGATAGAACAGCTTGTGATTGAATTCTTGCTAGTATGTTTGCCTGTTTGTACATGTTAGTGCCATGCTAGGTTTGTTCTTCCAGCATGCTCGAGATTCCTGCTTTAAGTTCGTAGTACCATGCTAGGATATGTATGATTGATGTCTATTTTGTATGTTAGCCAGGAATCTTTCACTCCGTACTCTTAGTTAGTAAAGTAGGGTTTGTCATCATCCAGAGGCTGAGAGTGGACATAACGTACGTTGTCCCCACTGGTCGGGAGTAAAGTGCGCGCAACATAACGTACATTGCTTCCCCCCCCCCCCCCGACCGCGATGTGGATTTAGCTACCCACATCGGCATAAGCCTAGTTTGTAGCCTGCTAGAGTGGAACCCTGCCAATGGTGTAAGCCTACCTATGCCGGTTCTTAGCTTCAGGTCGGTGGTTCAGGCTGCACAGATGAGTTCCGAGGGCCTTGCACTACTGTGATCAGTGACACCGCTTCTGAGTCTTAGGCATGCATACCTGGCCCACGTAGTTTGTCCTTAGGCCCCCACATTTACGCCGGTTGCAGCAGCATGCGGTGTGCGCGCACACGCGTTAGTTGCCGGTTCGGAGAGCTCCCCCGGGCTAATGTTTGTGAGTACACCATTCCTTCCAGTTTAGAGCCAGACTTCGGGTACTCTCCCGTAAGTCCAGATTGCAGCAAGGGCAAGAGGCCCTTGAGGACATCCTTGGGATCAGTTTTTGAGCTGATCAATGCCCCGAGTGAAAGAGACCTCGGTGATGTCCCAGAATTGGTTAGGATAACCAATCATTAGGCCGGAAGTAGGAGACTTCTGAGGACTCCGAATTTGCCTTATAAGCTCGTTGAGCTAAGATCCGTGTTGATAACTGTTTGCATGTGTACTAGGTTGCTAGATGATTGATTGCATCGTATCGTACCCCGGTTGGGGATTCTTACTGAGTAATTCGTTACTCACCCTTATTTTGTGGTTTTTCCACAAGTAACTTGGAACAGCACCGAGGCGGCTAGCTGAGGTAGCTGGGAGATCATGGATGCTGCTGACACTCTGTCGTGTCTTATTTTGTTTTGTTTTGAATTCAACATGTACATGGATTTTGGTCTGTAGGGAAAACTTATGTTTTGAACTATTTTTATGTTTTAAGAAAAGTACTGATCAGTCACTGTTTTGTAAATGAATGTTTAATTTGTTTTAATGTTTTCCACTTTTATGTTTGAAGAGTTTTTCAATCCGACCCCCGGTTGGGTCATTTTATGTTTCTCCATTTGCATGCATTGAGGTAAAGGCCTATTTTAGAACCCCATTCGGGTCGGGTCTTTACAATATAGTAGTCCTTCGCATTGATAGACCCAAAGGTTGCGCCTTCCTTTATTGTTCTAACCTTAGTGCTTGGAGTTTTCGGTAACATTCTTGCTTTCGTGGATTGGACTTTGATATTTCAAAAACTTGGAGGTTGTTGTTCCTCTTTTTCTAGCACTTCTCCTTCCTCTTCCTCCTTATATGACTTTCTTTCCTCTGGATCTTCTTATATTGAGTTCTCTGTTTCATCCACAAGCTCCTTCTTGATTGCCCTTACTGCCCGTTTGAGCGCTATCTATTGCAAATAATCCTTTACCAATTTGTCTGCTAGTTTGGTGTAGTCTATTGAGATAAGCGACATTTCATCTTCGCTGCTTATAAGGACATACTGAGTTTCAGCCAATGGCCATCCACTCCAAAATTTTCTGCCGAATGCCTTTCCGCTTCACTTGCGTGTCTCGGGATCATTTCACGCTAATCATAACCACGTTTGTAACACAGGTCCCAACATCCATTCAGGAAGCTCCGAGTCAGGCTAGAATCCCGTGATTTCAGCAATCTGTCTCTTAATTGTCTATTAGTCAATTTCTCGTTGGCGAATTCTTCGTTCCTTATTTATTTGTAGTGCAGCTGGCTTTGATCTTCCGAGCTTATGTTTTCGCATTCACGCATTTTGATTTCCTTCGTCGTAGCGCTGATCCTGCGAAATAGAAATAATCGTAAGTTTCTACGATCTTAATGCTATCTGTGCTTCTTTTATCTTTATTTTGCATGATACCCGATATTTAGCATTCAACTCTGCTAATACACAACATTAGCGGATTACACCTTAAATCGCGCACTTCTGTCTTTGCAGACACTCGATATGAATTGGATAACACGCAATATGATCCAAATTTAAGCTTAAATCTGACTCTATTCTAGAGTCATCACTTATTCTTTAGCTCATTATTTTTCTTTATGATATTTTGCCCTAAAAATCAAATGAAATCTTGAGGTTTTTCTGTTGCCAGTGGATGTAGATCTTCATACTGAGCCACGTAACACTCTCTGTATATCTTCTTCCCTTCTCTCGTAATTCTTTGCCTTTTGTGGTTCTATTTGTCCTCGTCGTTGATCCAAATTTCCAGATTGTTCCTTTGTTGGGTGTTAACTATGAATTACACATCATTATGTATTTAACCTATATGGTGAGCTTAGGGGAACTTGGGTTGATTATGAGATTAGATTAACTAAGCATTTGAGTGTGTGTAAATGAGCTAAATATAAAGCTCCATTTGGGTTGTCATCTTCTTTGAGAGAGAAAACTCTAGCCACCATTTGAGAGCTCTTGAACTCATCAATGGAAATTATGAGTGAGAATGATCAAGATCGATCAACTCACATTCTAATAGTGGAGTAGGCAAGTCCTGACCACTAAATATCGGTGTGAAATTTCTTCTCCTTGCTCCTTCTTTACTTGTGCTTAATTTCAACTTTATTTCTTTTGATGTGGTATGAATTATAATAGATATGGAATTTTAGTTCAATAATTGGTATCAGAGCTTAGGATTAAGCTTCTATTGTGATAGAACTTCATCTGCTTATTTTATTTTTAGAAATTCCTTTTGTAGTAATTGGATTTTGATTTTGCTGAAAATTAAACGTTGGTGTGCAATCCAAATGATAATTTTGAATTCACGTATTGAATTTAGTCTTCATTTAGCCATGTTTGTATGATAAAATCGCTCCTATGTGCTTTTGAAATTGATTGTAAATTCAATCAAATCTGGTGTTGTCTTAGAAATTCATCTCAATTGGTGAAAAACAAGCGTTTATCAACGCTTTCAAATGTTGATTTTGGGCGAATGAAACTGACGAAGGTGAAATTTCCAGCGGTCCATAAGCGATAAAAATTGAATTACAGTTTGATCATTGTGTGAGTCGATTGGGAGGCTTCAACTAGGGCCTATTATGTTTACCGGCGATTCTATAACAAATCGGCAGCACTGTAAATTAGAATCAGCTTTCCCCTTGTTTTGGGTTAACTAGTGTGTTACGATTCAGTCTGTATCATCGATCTTCAAGTGGATTCTGATTCAGGCATCATCGATTGGGTTTTGAGGCCATCAATTGACCTCTATTTCAATAAGATCTGGAGAGGTCGTCCAAATACGACGGTGTTTCCCTTTTACTGGGTTGGTTTTCAGAGGAATAGACTGTATCATCGATATTGTTGAAGGTGAACACAATTCACAATACTGCTGACATTCTGTGTAACGGCCCAGGTTTTCATCCCGGTCTTCCAAGTATGCCCTAGGGGTATTTTGGTAATTTTGGTCGGGCCGTCAGGGCCGTTTATGTTCTTTTTCAGTTGCTAAAATTATTGGATGGTCTTAAGAAGGATTTTGATGCTTTGTGGATGTATTTGGGCATGGAGAGTTGCAAAAGAAAAATTGAGGATTAAATGGTGTATTTGTTGGGATTCGAACCTTGGGTGCTAGGAAGTCAAGTGGGTGGTGTGTCCAGTTGAGCCACAGGAGTATCTTGTTGCTCTTTCCACGACATATCTTGGTTAGCCTTGAGTCCTTTGGGTTTTGGGTGCATTTGATAAAATGAAAGGATTTAGGGTTTTGTCTTCTTCTCCAAAAAGCCCTTGACCGCCCAAGCCTCTTTCTCCCTAGCTCCCAAGCCGAGTTCTTCCTTCTTAGCAGCCCCGTGGTCCGACCGTCGTCCCGGCCAGCCAAGCAACCCCAGTAGAGCGGCCAGTCAGCGAGCAAATTTCAAACAGATCGCACCAAAGAGACGCCGCCCAATTCAAAGAAGAGTCTATCGCAGCCAGTAGCACGTTGCTCAGGCCTGTCGCACGCCCGAGTTCGCCCCGTCCGCGCGCCGTCGCGCGCACCAGACGCCATCGCCCAACCGAGCTCGCACCCGCACGCCCGTCCGCGTCTGGCTCGCGCGCCCTTGTCTCGCCTACAGCTCGTCCTCACGCGACTCGCGCCCAGTGCCGTGCAGACTCGGCCCGCCAAACCAAAGCCGCCCGGCCCTAGCCGTGCGGCTGTCCAATCGCGCGTCAGCCGTGCCGCGTGAGTTGCTCCCGAGCCGAGTCCTATTTATTTTATTATATTTAGGCCTATGGATTGTGATTATTGTTGTGTTTGTTAGGTTCTCGTTAGCTAGCTCGAGATCGATCGCAGCTTAGGATTTTGTGTTTAGTTGCCTCCCGACCAAGGTAAGGATTTCTTACCGAAGTTGTGTGGGCCCTGCTATATTATACGTGATTGCTGTTTTGTATGCTTGTTGTGTTTATCAGCATGTTTAGTTATAGGTGCACTGTTCTGAATTCCCGACTGGCATGATTTCTTATGTTGTTTCTCATGTTAGTCCATGCTAGGTTGTTCCGTTCTGGCATGCTCGTTATCTGTTCTTGCTTCGTAGTATCATGCTAGGTTCATTGTATCTATTGAGCACGAATTGGATTGTTTGATGTTGATGTTATAGTTTAGAGTTCAGATAGGTAGCATCATCCGGGCCAAGATGCATAAAGTACCTTGCATCCACGGCAGGGACGTACGAGGCGATATTCGCCCCCAACCACGTTAGGGTTTAGCTAACCCTACCTGTAGGCTCTGCAATCTTGGGTGAGGGTGGCACACTGTTACATGCCCCAACAGTCGGGATGATGACATAGCATTGCCTTGTCCCCGGCAGCCGGCACGTCCTCAGCGTGTTCGGCAGTAGCCATTTATTGCCACCTGATAGGGCAAGGACGGCTTCCTGGTGTAAGCCTACCACGACCGGTTCTTTAGCCTCAGGTGCGGTGGTTCAGGCTGACATAGTTCACGTGTCCAGGTCTCACACCTCTATGTTAGTGACACCGATCCGTAGATTTAGTTAGGCATGGTGATCGAACACGCGCTTGCCACTAGACCCGGCACCCCCATGGTTTGCAGTAGCATGCGGTGCGCGCATGCTCATTATAGCGCCGACTGGAGAGCTCCTCGGGATCGTGAGCCAGTGCACCTTTCGTATCGACAGTAGATAGGTTGTGGCCGAGACTTGTTTCTCGTATAGGATCGTATCATGAGGTGGATTATTCCGGAGTAAGACCCTAAGTTGGCATCCGAAGTTTATGTGTGGATTTTTAAGATGTGTGCTTTTCTGTGTTTATATTCATACCTGGAATACTTTCTCGCTAGATGACCATGTATATCGTATTGTACCCCTGGTGGGGATTCTTCTTGAGTAATTCGTTACTCACCCTTATTTTGTGGTTTTCCACAGTAACCATGGTGCGAGACAGGATGGCCGAGGAGGAGCTGTGTGATCATGGAAACTGTTGTTTCAACTCTGAGTCTTGTATTTATGTTTTTATGTTTTAAATGTCCTCTGAATGCATGTAGTTGGGCACGGAGCCCTTAGGTTGTTTTCTGGTTGTTGCCCGGATTCTGACACTAATGTAAACCATTTTTGGATTTGAATGTGAATTAAATCTCTTATCAGAGTGCGTTTTAAATTGTATTTAGCTTGGAACAGGTGCTTGGAAACAGGGACAGGTTCCAGGACATTTTGTTGTTGTTTTGAATGGATGTTTACTGCTTTTTGTTTTAATCGGAATCTGGCATACAACGTTGCATATTATTTTTCCTAAGTTTTAAAAGCATGCATTGAGGTAAAGGCCTATTTTAGGACCCCATTCGGGTCGGGTCTTTACATTCTGATATTCTAATGCCATTTTTATGATATGTACTTCAAGAGGCTATTTTGTTAATTATGAATTACACATCATTATGTATTTAACCCATATGGTGAGTTTAGTGGAACTTAGGTTAATTGTGAGGTTAGGTTAACTAATCATTTGAGTGTGTATAAATGAGTTATATAAAGCTCCATTTGAGTTGTCATCTTCTTTGAGAGAGAAAACCCTAGCACCATTTGAGAGCTCTTGAATTCATCAATGACAATTATGAATCAGAATGATCAAGATTAATCAACTCACATTCTGGTAGTGAAGTAGGCAAGTCTGAACCACTATATATCAGTGTGCAATTTCTTCTCCTTGCTCCTTTACTTGTGCTTTATTTCATCTCTATTGCTTTTGATTTGGTATAAATTATAGTAGTATGGAATGTTGGTTTAACATTGGGAACTTTGGGTTCCTAATTAGCGTGTGTAGAACTGTGGTGTGCAATAAACCATAAACACGTACCAATTTTTTACTAAATCAAACATCCATATAGAAAAAAAAAGGTGACTCAAATCGTGAATCGTGCTAATTTTGGCTTACCCTTCCCAAATCAAACATCCATGAACATGTGCTAATTCTGGCTTACCCTTCCTGGATCGTGCCTCTGATCAGGTTGGCTAGTCTTTGTCACCTTGATCACTCAAACTATTCTTCCTATTTAAGTGACAGATTCCTCCTAATATTCTGAGTTATTTCCTTGAACAAAGATCGACTGTCAAGTGGGAGGCTACTATGGAGTTGAGGGAAGAAGAGAAAACGGACTTTTCTCAAAAGTTTGATGACTAAAACACTAGTAGACTATGAATGGGATGAAGTTTGGGTCTAACCAATGACGGGTCAGGTATCTTTTTGATATTTTAATAGTATATTTTTTAATATCTTATATTCAAATATATGAAAAAAAAATCCTTTTCCATATTTGATGATATATTTTTTAATATCTCATATTCAAATACATTGAATATTTATTTAAATTATATTGAAATAAAAAAAAAATTCATATTCAATAATATCTTTTTTTTTATGAAGAAACAATTTCATTAAGGATGAAAATGGGGCCTGTAGGGCAGTTATAAGAATTACAAAAAAAACATTTCCAACTAAACAGGATAGAAAAGAAAGAATAGTCTTTAAAACATGGATAGCCAATAATATCATTTTAAATAGTATTATTTTAAATGTCTATATATGTGGAATTTGTTTAAATCATATTTAAATAAATAAAACTCCTTTTCCCTATATTAATTATTAAAAAAAACTCTTATTTAAATATTACTCTTATTAATAATTATTTAAATCTCATTTAAATATTTTTCCCTCTTTTACACGTCTCTCCCAAATGTGGTTAAAAATAAAAATAAAAAGTCCAAATTATTTATCAAACAACCATACTTAAATTCAATTCTTTTAATTTGAAACTAAAATCATAAAAAATGGCTAATTAGAGCAATAATCAAAATCTTCTCTTTTTTTAAAAAAAAATAAAACTTTTAAAGTCTTTATTTCGTCGAAATAATATAAAATAAAATTATAATTTGTAATAAAACTTTTCAAGGAAAATATATCACCAAAAATTTAATCTTAAAGATATTATTTTCAAATTGATTTAAACCTTAAAATGAGAGGTGTTACACTTTAATAACAAGTGGTCATGAATTCAAATTCCATAATCCTTAATTGTTGTTGAACTAAAAAAAATAAAAAAAATAATATATCTTTGGTTCTCAACTATTTAATTGGACCAGTAAAACACTTGTTAAATTGAATGGTTAACATTGGTTAATGTTGATTGTTATTAGAGAATATGAGGTTCCACCTCAAAACCAATTGGTCATGAGGGGAGTAACTCATATTCCTTATAAATGTGTTGAAGAATCCTCACTTTATCAATGTGGGATAATTGCACCACAAGTGAGTATCTCCAACAATTGTATTTTTTTTAAAGTCGGCAACATATGAGAATTGAAAATGTTAAGCTACAACCTTTTGAATGAGAGTAGTGCAGGCGTTCTATTAATGAGATATGCTCGACTTTGACATGAAATAATTAATCTAATGTATTGGTTAAAAGAAAAACAATAGGACATCGAGGTCGATTGAGTTGTAATCCCTCAAAGTTTTTTTTTTTTTTTTTTTTTTTTTATAATGAATAAACCTAATTTTTCTTTTTAATTAAACAGTTGCATATTAGTTGGCAGTGATTCAACGCCAATAAAGACATTTGGTCATTGATCAATTGTCAATTTGAAAAAAATAAAGAAATATGCTTGGAGTTTCTTATGTATACCAATTGTCTTTTATTTATTATAACAATTGCAAAGTAACTTCTACTTGTCTTAGTTTAATAAATAAATAAATAAACTTCTACTTTGTCTCAAATTATTGATTTATATTTTGACCCTTGTTCTTTTCAAGTTTCTAAACTGTGTATTCAGAAATCATTAAATATGGTAAAATAATGGTTCAAATATATCATGAATTTCTTTCCTGAAAAATGTTATTGTCAACAAACCAATGTATACAATTAAATGGCTTAAATCAAAAGTTTGCTATGCATGCTTTTGAGAAAGTTTAAATTTAGTTTATTTAGAACTCAAAAAATATATATATAGTTCATGTAAAACTGTTTCAGTTTTTGTAGGATTTTATATAGCTTGTAGTCGTCACTTGTCATGCCTCAATTTTCATGCTAGTTGGGTTTGTTAATGTAATTGGTTGCTTATTCGCTATTAAGTTATTCAGAGTGATGAATCGGTCGAGTCATGGGTCAGGTAAAGAGTTTAACTTTTATTTAATGGTGCGTACAAGCATGTGATTAGTTGACTCAAAATACGGTTATTAAAAAATGTGGCTGCTTAGTTATTTTAGTCAAGCTCATATAAACCTTTAAGTTTTGAATGATTTATAAAAGCTAGGTGTTTAGAGATTAAGGATTGATAACAAAGCCGTTTTGAGGTCATGAGAACTGTGCTTCTTTTTCCACATTTTCTTTGTTGTTTTTTTTGTTTTTTTGAGTGTATCAACATGAATTAAAGTGAACGAATGACAAAGTGGTATAATGCATACTGAAATATGTAATAAATTTGAGGTATGAGCTTTATTACATAAAAAGATTTATAAACTAAAAAGCAATTCAAGTAATGACTGAAATTACAATTGGAATTATTGGGTATTTTTCTTTTCCTCAAAGCCCAAATACCGCTTTCGTCAAGTCCTTTAGGGGCTGTTTGTTTGACATATTTAAGTAATTTATGGGTTAAGAAGTTATATTGAGGAGTTGTATTGAATAGTTAAAAATTGAGAGTTGTATCAAAAACTCGTTTGGATGTATTTTTTGTATTGAGGAGTTAGAGTCAAAATCTTGTTTGGATGTAGATTTAAAAATGAGTAGTTATTTTTAGTAGTTAAAAAAGAAATTATTAACAATGAACGGTTAAAAATGAGTTATTTTGATTGATTTGATAAGAATATTTAAAAATAAGTGATTAGAAATGATTGAGTAGTTATAAATGAATAATTAAAAATGAAAGTTATTTTTAAAAGTATAAATGAGGAGAAGTTAATAAAAACTCGTTTGGGTGTAGATTTTGAGGAGGAGTTGATAACTCCACCAACTCTTACCTAAATATGTCAAACAAACAACCCTTAGGACCCGTTTGATAACGTTCTTGTTTCCTGTTTCTCGTTTCTGTTTCCTATTTTTTGAGAAACAGACTTGTTTGATAACCGTTTCCGTTTCTTATTCTAAAAGATAAAAGAAATGTTTCTTAAATTAGCTGAAAAAATGGGAAACTATGAAAATCAGTTTCTGCTGTTCTGTTCTTTTTTTTTTTCTAAAGCCCGACTATTATGAATTTATAATATAACGTTCATTAAGGTTAAATAATGATGGCTGTAGTGTGATGGATTTAGGTTGAACCATTTTTTTCAGTTTTGTTCCATGGGAACGGTTCCAATCCTATGTTTGCACTATTTATTTATTTTTTATTATTATTTTAATTCTTTTAGTTTTTTATGTTTATTAACTGTTTTAAATATAGGTTTTTAATTTTGTAATTTTTTATTGTATAAATTTTAATGTTTGTAGTGATCGACACAATTTGCTTCTCTTTTTTTAAAATTTTTGTTTTTAATGTTTTGTGGTTTGTTTAAAAAATTTGTAATATGCATACTTATTTATTATTTCACTTTCTAATACATTTGGAACCTGTAAAAAAATTTAGTATTATGAAAAAAAGAAATCATTAAAATATATATTTGACATTCTTTATATTTTACTATTCAAAATAACTCCTCATTTTTAATGATTCATTTATAATTATTGAAAATAACTTATGAATACTAACAACTCATTTCTAATCATGTATTTTTTTTAAAACTAATTTTAACCATTTATTTCAAATTATTATTTTTTTAACTACTCAAAATATTATTTATTTTAAATCCACATCCAAACAAGCAATTGTTTCTAATTTCTCTACAAAAAATCTAGATTAATCAAACGAGGTTTTTTACTAAAACTCTCAATTTTTAACTCCTCAACTAACTCCTCATTCAAAATTTCATCCAAACACCTTGTTGAGTTATTTTGAGTAGTAAATTTTTTTTAATTTTTGTAATAACTCGTTTCGATATAGATTTTTAGTGGAGCTGCAATCAAAACTTGTTTGGAATGTTTTGTTTTTGTAGTTAGAGATTATGACTTGTTTGGATGTGCATTTGACATGAAAAGTTATTTGGAGTAGTTAATAATGAATGATTAGAAAATGAGTTATTTTGAATTGTTAGAAAAGAATGATTAGAAATTAGTTGTTATAAATGTAGAGTTATTTTGAATAGTTAAGAAATGAGGAGTTGTTTTTAATAATTAGAAATAAGGAGTTGTTTGAGTAGTTATAATAGCTCGTTTGAATGTGTTTTTTCGAAGAGTAATTAGCAAATACTCAATCTAAATTGTCCTTAAATTTGACAAGCAAACACCATTTGAAAATATTAAAAGAAAAAAAAAACAAGAAACAAAAAATGGTTATCAAACATGAGTGTTTCTGTTTCTTTTTTTTTTTCAAGAAACAAGAAACATAAACAGTTATCAAACATATTTTCATTTCTTAGTTTCAAAAAATAAGAAACAAGAAACAAGAACTGAGAAAAAAGAAACAAGAAACAAGATTGTTATCAAACGGGCCCTTAGCTTCTCTTCACATAAACACAAAGCTCAAATGCCCCTTAAGCTCTATGCAAAGCTCTCTCTTTCTGCTAGAACTTCTATAAATCAAGATCAAATGTAACATAATATTCTAGGCATATTGTCTTCATTTAATTAAGAGAGTTGAATCAAGCAAAACAATCTTATTAATATTTATAAATACTGTATTATAATTTATAGGAAAAAGTTAGTTACAAGTTTGTTGTAAATAACATCTATATAATTGATCAGTTATCAGCAGTAGAGTAAGGTGTTTAGAAGTCTTCAATAGAAGTTTCTAGAATTAAGATTATAGATTGGAGTTGCAAGAAATTTTCGTTTGTACACTAAAAATTCTCTAATAAATCTATTTGATTCTTGCTCTTCATAGTGGACATAAGGCGATTTTAGCTGAACCATTTTACACCTTAAGTCAACTTTTTATCCCTTCTCGTTCTTTTTACTTTCCAGCAAGTTCTTTAGTGTATTTCTCTCTATTTTTGTTTTATGAAAGGAGAGAAAGAGAGATAGAAAGAAGAAGTTAAAGAAGGAAGAGAGAATTCATCAATACTGCTTATCCCGCACTACTGCTCACTGTTGGTTCTGTTATGAAAAACGACAATCAACAAGCAAATCGAAGATAAAAAATTACCCAAAAGAGAAGAAACAACACAAAATTTTACATCGTTCACTAACGTTGTGTTAGCTAGTCCACGAGCAGAGAAAAGAGAATTTTATTAAGGAGAGGCAAATTACATAATACAGAATGATCATCGGCTATGGTTTAAATCGGGTTTATATATGCACTATCATTAAACCATATTACATATAAAAATTCCAAATGCAAG
The DNA here is from genome assembly GCA_036507275.1 of Sicyos edulis. Lineage (NCBI taxonomy): Eukaryota > Viridiplantae > Streptophyta > Magnoliopsida > Cucurbitales > Cucurbitaceae > Sicyos > Sicyos edulis. Next base: position 23,414,340 of record CM071848.1, read on the forward strand.
TGTGTTTACAAATGCGGAAACAAATATAGAATGTGAAATGCGTTCACGCATGTGCAGATGCATTCACCCATGCGAAAATGCATTTAAGAATCGGGCATCGCCCACGCACCCCCACTCGCTGATCGGGCAGCGTGTAATGGCCCAGTTTTCTATTCCGGTTCTCGAGGAGCTTCTGGTTCAGATTCGGTTGTTCGGTTGGGCCGTTAGAGCTGTTTTGACCCTTAGAGGTATTTTGGTCTTTTGGCTCCCCGGGCATGATTTGTGGATTTTTAGGGCTTCGAGGCAGCTCCTGCCTTTGTCGAGGTTTGTTTGTTGGTGGCTGCGAGTCCCGAGATGTTTGGGTTTTTCGTTTGGGAGTTCGGTTGTGATTTGGGTTTTGGGCAAAGTTATGGTTGTTTGGGGGTTTCCTTTGGGATTCGAGCCCGGGCCCTTAGTGTTGATTTGGGAGGTTGATTTAAGTGAGGTTTGTTTATTGGAAAAGGTTGCTTCAGTCGGGGCTCGAAGGAGGAAGCCGGGAAATGGGATTTAAGGATTTTAAGGATTTTTAGAAATTGGATAAAATGGATAAGTTTGGATAAAAATTGGATAAGGATGGAAAATAATTAAATAAGGAATAAAATCCCATTTTCCTTTTTATTTCCCATTTTCCCTTTTATTTTCTAAAATCCCCATTTTCCCATTTTTCCATATTTTTTCCTTTTCTGTCTCCTCCAGCCCGAGCCCCCCACCTCCCAGACCGACCCCAGCGCCCAGCTATCCCACGCCCGAGCTAGCCCGAGCCCACCACAAGACACCACAAGACACTCGCTTCAGTCGCGCCCGAGCCCACCCAGCTCGCCGCCGCCAGCTTGCGCGTCGCCCAACCTCGCCCAGGCCCCGCGTCGCCCAAGTCTGAGCGCCTCGCACTGTGCCGAGCCAGTGTGCCCTATAGCCGTCGCGATAAGCGTCGCCTGCTACGCTGCGTCCTCAGTAGCGCCGTGTCGCGGCGGCGTCCTCAGAGCGCCGTGTCGCTCGCGCGCGCGCATGCCCCTATGCCGAGCCGCGCGCGACGCCATCGCTTAGCCGAAGCTCGAGCTCGCGCCCCCGCCCCAGCTGCCCAGCAGCAGCGCTGCGCCACCCAACCCAACCCGCCCCTACGCCCAACTCCGCTCATTGTGTGTTGGTTGGCCCGAGCCTTGTGGCTTCTCGGATGGTATTTCCCGAGTCTTTTCTTCGTTGGGCCCTGATTTGTTAGCTGCTGGTTATGGATTTAATTGGGGTGTTTTATGTATTTGATTTGGGTGCTTTATTTGATGTATCGGATGTTCGGGTTCGATTAGAGGCTCGAGGATTGCTTGGTTGATTTGTAATTGTTTGCTGCTTGTTCCAGATAAGGATTTCTTACCGTGGTTGTGTGGACCCTGCGATATTATCACGATATGCCTGGTATGCTTGTTTACTGTTATGAGCATGATAGTGATAGGCAGCTTTGATTGATCTCTTGCTAGCATGTTTGCCTCATTTTACATGTTAGTGCCATGCTAGGTTTGTTCTTCCAGCATGCTTATGATTCCTCCTTAAGTTTGTAGTATCATGCTAGGTAAATGTGATTGATGTCGGTCATTGTTTGCTAGCCAGGAATCATATATTTGCTCTGTACTCTTAGATAGAGTTGTAGGGTTTGTCATCATCCAGAGGCTGAGCGGACATAACGTACTTTGTCCCCACTGATCGGGAGTAAAGTGTGCGCAGCATACCCACATCGGTATAAGCCTAGTTTGTAGCCTGCTAGAGCGGAACCCTGCCAACGATGTAAGCCTACCTTGGCAGGTTCTTAGCTTCAGGTCGGTGGTTTAGGCTGCACAGATGAGCGCCAAGGGCCTCGCGCTACTGTGATCAGTGACATCGCTTCCGAGTCATAGGCATGCGTACCTGGCCCGCGTAGTTTTCCCTTAGGCCCCTGCATTTACGCCGGTTGTAGCAGCATGCGGTGTGCGCGCACACGCGTTAGTTGCCGGTTCGGAGAGCTCCCCCGGGCTAATGTTCGTGAGTACACCATTCCTTCCAGTTTAGAGCCAGACTTCGGGTACTCTCCCGTAAGTCCAGATTAGTAGCAAGGGCAAGAGGCCCTTGAGAACATCCTTGGGATCCGTTTTTGAGCTGAACAATCCCCCGAGTGAAAGATACCTCGGTGATGTCCCAGGATTGGTCAGGATAACCAATCATTAGGCCGGAAGTAAGAGACTTCCGATGACTCCAATCTTGCATTATGAGCTCGTTGAGCTATTGTAACGGCCCGGAAATTTCATCCCGGTCTTCCCGGGAGGACCAGGGGCATTTTGGTAATTTTGGGTCAGGCCGACAGGGCCGGTTTTGAAATTGAAAATTGCCGGAATAATTATGAGTCAATTTGAATAGGATCGGGATTTTTGGTGAAGGCATTTGGGCTTGGGAAAGAGTAAAATTAAATAGGGAATTAAATAGCGCGTCGAGTGAGATTCGAGCCAGAGGAGTGTCGCATGCTAGGCAGGGGTCGCTGCCAATCGAGCCACTGAGCGCTCTTGTGCTTCTACACGCGCGATCTTCTATATATGCCTGCTTGATGCGCGTTTTGGTTTAAAGCAGGGCCTCCCGAAAAGCTCATCTTCTTCGCGATTTTTTTCTTCTCTTTTCTTCCTCGACCGACCTGAGTTCCTTCGCGATTTTCTCCATCACCGACCAGCCAATTCCGAGCTCCTCCTCTCCAATTCGAAGCACATTCTCCATCCGAGCAGCTGGTAAGTTCTTCCTCTTCTTCCTTTCCTTCGAAAAATCCAATTTCTTTCCCCCTGGTTCCGATTTCGTTCTGCCGGCCGTGGGAGTGAGGAGATTCATGTGGTTTTTGTGCAGCTAATGTAGGGGATGTGATCCATCAACAAATCGCGCGTCGAATCCTCTCCTATCGCCTGGAATCGAGCTCGTTCTCTCTGATGCTCTGTTCGCCCTGTTCGTCGAGCTCGCCAGATCGCCTCGCTCGTCGCCGCGCGCAAAAGCAGAGCCTCCGCCGAGCCACGCCGCGCATCGCTCGCGCGTCCGCGTCCAACGCCCGCGTCCTCGCGCCTCTGCATCGCTCGCGCGCCCGCGTCCTCGCGCCCCTGCTTCGCCCAGCATCTGTCCGCGCACCAGCGTGCCCAGCCAGCCCCGTTGCTGCCCCGTTCGTGCAATCGGCTCGTTCGTGCGTTCGTCGTGCCTCGTAAGTTGCTCCCGAGCTGAGCCTCGTTTATTTTATTATATTTAGGCCTATTGTGTGATTTTTGTTGTGCTTGTTAGGTTCCCAGTAGCTAGTTCGGGTTCGTTCGCAGCCTAGGTTTCCGTGTATTCGTCCCCGACCAAGGTAAGGATTTCTTACCGGAGTTGTGTGGACCCTGCGATATTATATGTGATTGCTGATTGATTGGTTGTTTGTGTTTATTGACATGTGTAGCTAGGTTCTCGATTCTGAATTCCCGATTAGCATGATTTTCCTGATTTAATTCTCATGTTAATCCATGCTAGGTTGTTTCTCTCAGCATGCTCGTGATCTGCTCTTTGCTTCGTAGTATCATGCTAGGCTCGTTGTATTCTTATTGAGCACGTATTGGATTTTATGGAATTGTTTGTCGCTTGCTAGGCAAAGTTAGAATTGCGGTAGATAGCATCATCCGGGCTCGATGCATAAAGAACCTTGCATCCATGGCGGGGACGCCGAGCAAGTCATTCCGCCCCTCGACCCCGTGAGGGATTAGCTAACCCGAGCGGTAGGCCCCGCAATCTTGGGTGAGGGTGGCGGTTGTTAATGCCCCAACGGTCGGGATGATGACTTGGCATTGCCTCGTCCCTGCACCGGCATGTCCTCGGCATGTTTGGCAAGAGCCCCCGATTGCCACCGTGTTAAGGCAAGGACGGCTTCTGGTGTAAGCCTACCACGACCGTTCCTTGGCCCCAGTGCGGTGGTTCAGGCTGACATAGTTTACGTGTCCAGGTCTCACACCCCTATGTCAGTGCCACCGATCCAAAGATTTAGTTAGGCGTGGTGACTGGATATGGGCAGCTTGCCTCCAGACCCGACAACCCCCCATAGTAGTGCTGCAGAGCACGCGGTGCATGCTTACGCCATTATCGCTGACATTGAGAGCTCCTCGGGATTGTGAGCCGTGTACCTTTCGTCGACGATGAGATGAGGTTGAGGCCGGGACTTGTTTCTCGTATAGGGTGACTTATGTATTGGACTATGTGGTGATATTATTCCGGACTAAGACCTTAAATTGGCATCTGAGGCCCAAGTGTGGGCTAAGCTATATGCTCTATTCGGTGTTTATATTCATAGCTTGCATACGCTCATCGAGATGACCATGTATATCGTATTGTACCCCAGTTGGGGATTCTTACTGAGTAATTCGTTACTCACCCTTATTCTCGTGGTTTTCCACGTAATAATCGTGGTGCGCGACAGGATGCTCAAGGAAGAGCTGTGATCATGGGGCCCAGTCTTCCAACTCTGATTTTTTGTATTATGACTCTCGTGTGTTTTGTTTTCCCTGAATGCATGTAGTCGGGCACGGAGCCCTAGGATGTTTGTAAATATTTGTGGATTCCAGCATTTTGTATCTGAACAGGTTTTGAATGACTTTTGGTAAATCTCGATCGAGTAAACTTTGGAAATGTATTTATCTTGGAACAGTGCTTGGAAACAGGGGGCGTTCCAGGAAATTGTCTAGTTTTTAAAAGGGTTATTTTGAATGTTTTGTTTTAATTGGAATCCGAAATCATGTCTGCTTTAAATGTCCTTTACTTTGAATGCATGCATTGGGATAAGGGCCCATTTAGTGCCCCATTCGGTCGGTCCCTTACAGTTGGTATCGAGCTCGAGTCATAAATTCGTAGTATGACTGTTGTTGTAGGTCGTTTTCCCATGATCACTAGCACTGGCGGTCATCAGTGCACGCCTAAGTTCACTATTTGTTGTTTAAAAAGGGTTAAGAATTTACAATACTGTCATCTAGTGTATGCCTTGTGTAGTATTGTGGAGCGGAGACGAGCGGTGTTCTCGACTCGTTATTGGTTTGGGTGTAGATCGCCAAATGCCGCTTACCCGCGCCGGAAGAGGACGCCCGAGAGGAGGCCGAGGTGTCGAGATCGGATCGACACCGCAGGGACATCGTCCCCAAGCCGAGACCGAGCAGCATTCCGCCTGTAGCTCCCCCTGTTGAGCCCAGAGTAGACATTGAGGCGACTGTGCGCCGTGAGACTGCTCTTGGAGCAGAATTTGCTAATTCTATGAGGTCTATGGTGGTCGACTGTGCTGAGTGGCCGAGGGCGAGACCCGAGCTTTGTTGGCGCGCAGCGGCGGAAGAGTCCCGAGCTCGGTCGAGCGGTGACTCGTTTGGTTCAAAGAGGCGCAAAGAAGACTCCCAGCTCCGCAGGAGCCAGCAGCCTTTGAGGCAGAAGTGGCGGAAGGTGCCGATGAGCTGGGTAAATGGTTGAAGGATTTCGTAAAATGGAACCCTGATAAGTTTGACGCCACAGGTGATGCTTTAGCGGCAGCCAGATGGATTGCCCATTTGGAGTACACCTTCCTGATTATGGTGTGCCCCGATGTGCAGAGGCCGAGGTGTGCAGCCCATGTGTTAGGAGGCGTAGCTAGATGGTGGTGGGAGTCCACCTCGAGTGAGAGACCACCGGGTCTCCACCGCTACCGGGAGTTCTTCAAGACAGATTTAAAGCCATGTACATTAGCGATGAGGCTCAAGAGAAGATGGTAGTGCTTTTCCAGAATCTGCAGCAGGGTTCTGATTCTATAGAGGAGTACGAGAGGAAGTTTTCGGAGTATGGCTATTTTGCTCCGCAGCTGATATTAACCCCTGAGTTGAAAATTCGGAGTTCATTTCTCGTGCGAGGCGGGTGTGTCTCGGATGTCGTGGCTCGCCCCTATCACTTATGCTAAAGCCGCTCACCGCCACTATTTACAATGGAAAGTATCTTGTTGAGCGGATCGGGCGCCGCCTCCGTCAGCAGCGTCTGTTCCACCAGTGAGGGGCGTAAGAGGAGGTTTGAGTTCGGGAGGCGCCGGCGTCGCCGCCAAGCGCGCCTCAACCGGGATCGGCGTAGGATTCCGCCCGATTCCAGCCTCGCCAGCAGGGCGGTCCTAGGCAGATTCCCGCCTGTGTCACTTGTGGAAGAGTCCACTTCGGAGCTTGTCAGACCGGGCCCAGGCGGTGTTTCCGATGTGGAAAGGAGGGGCATATGATCCGTTCTTGTGATCAGCCAGCTATGGCAGTTCAGCCTGTGCAGCAGCAGTAGGGCCGGGTGTTCGCTACAAACCGTCTGGAGGCTGAGCGTGCAGATGCCGCAGTGGCAGGTACGCTTCTTGTTTTGGATCATTGTGCATTTGTCTTGTTTGACTCTGGTTCCACGCATTCTTTTGTATCTGTATTGTTTGCTGAGCATGCTAGGTTGAGATTAGAGCCTCTAGGTTTTGAATTGTCTGTTGCAACTCCTTCGGGAGTTAATATGTTAGCAAATGATAAGATTAAGGATGGCCGGATCGAGATATCCGGAGAGTTGCTGGTAGCTACGCTCATAGTTCTACCCATGAGTGGTTTCGATGTGATTCTTGGTATGGAGTGGTTAGCCGCTAACCAGGCATTGATTGACTGCCACCGGAAGGAAGTAGTGTTCAGCCACGGTCGGCCCAGCTTCAAGTTTCGTGGAGTCCAGGGTGGAGTTTGCCCGCCGATGGTGTCAGCTGTGAAAGCCCGTCGTTTGCTAGCTCATGGAGCTTGGGGCTACCTAGCCAAATTGTCCGGAGAGAGCCGTCCCTCACTGACTATTGATCAAGTGCCGGTTGTGCGGGAGTTTACTGACGTGTTTCCTGAGGAATTACCGGGGTTGCCCCCGAAGAGAGAGGTTGACTTCACAATTGAGCTCGAGCCAGGGACCCTCCCTATCTCGAAGGCTCCGTATCGTATGGCACCAGCCGAGCTAAAGGAATGAAGGTTCAGCTGCAGGAGATGTTAGATCGAGGATTCATCCGTCCGAGTGTGTCCCCGTGGGGAGCGCCAGTGTTGTTTGTGAAGAAAAAGGATGGTTCGATGCGCCTATGCATTGACTATCGTGAGCTTAATAAGGTGACAGTGAAGAATAAGTATCCGTTGCCCCGTATCGATGATTTGTTCGATCAGCTTCAGGGAGCTTCCGTGTTCTCCAAGATAGATTTGAGATCCGGGTATCATCAGTTGCGGATTAGGGACGCCGACATTCCTAAGACCGCGTTCAGGTCTAGGTATGGGCACTACGAGTTTGGGGTCATGTCATTTGGATTGACGAATGCACCAACAGCGTTCATGGACATGATGGATAGGGTGTTCAAAGCATTTGTGGACAGCTTCGTCATCGTGTTCATTGACGATATTCTGATCTATTCAAGGACTAGGAAGGATCATGCAGAGCATTTGAGGAAAGTGTTGACAGCCTTGAGGGAAAACCAGCTTTATGCGAAGTTTTCCAAATGTGAGTTCTGGTTGGAACAAGTGGCCTTCTTAGGTCATATAGTCTCGAGAGATGGTATAGCTGTTGATCCTGCAAAGATTGAGGCCGTGAGTTCGTGGGCCAGGCCGACTTCAGTTACCGAGATACGCAGCTTCCTAGGTTTGACAGGTTACTACCGTCGGTTTGTTAAGAACTTTTCCGCCATAGCCTCGCCCCTCACTCGTCTGACGAGGAAGGGTGTCGAGTTTGTTTGGGACGGTAGGTGTGATGAGAGCTTTGCCGTGCTCTGCGCAGCTTTGACTTCAAAGACTGTTGGCAATCCGAGGGGACAGTGGTTTCGTGGTTTACGCCGATGCTTCCAAGTTCGGGTTGGGTTGTGTGTTGATGCAAAGACGGGAAGGTCATTGCTTATGCTTCCGTCACCACCAAGCATATGAGCGAACTATCCAACTCATGATATGGAATTGGCAAAGCAGTGGTGTTTGCATTGAAGATTTGGAGGCATTACTGTATGGTGAGCGGATCCAGATGTTTACCGATCACCAGAGCCTCAAGTATCTGTTTACTCAGAAGGAGCCGAATATGAGGAAGAGGAGATGGTTAGAGTTAGTAAAAGATTATGATGCGAGATTCTGTACCATCCGGTAAAGCCAATGTTGTAGCCGATGCCCCGAGTAGGAAGACGCGTCGCACTCACGCGTGTTGTTGAGCTCCCACCAGACACGAAGAGAGTTCGAGCGGCCGAGATTGCAGTGTTGTTGGGTGAGGTTACTGCCAGAGTGGCTCAGTTGACAGTCCAGCCATCGATCAGACAGCGGATTGTTGATAGTCAGCTGAGTGACCCCGCACTTAAATGATTATTTGACAAAGTTAGTGCTGATGGAGATTTTGACTTTGTATATTCACCAGACAGTGGGCTGACGTACAGAGGCCGGTTGTGTGTTCCGGATGTTGCAGGATTGCGAGCGAGTTTGCTCTCGTGAGGCCCACGATTCTCGTTTGCTTGGCACCCCGGGTACCAAGATGTATCAGGATCTTAAGCAGACATTCTGGTGGATGGGTATGAAAAGAGATGTGGCGGAGTTCGTCGGTCGATGTCTCACTTGTCAGCAAGTGAAGGCACCCAGCAGAGACCACCGGTAGGTTTGTTTGCACGGCCGAGTGTGTACCTCGGTGGAAATGGGAAGAGATCTCCATGGACTTTATTTCTCGGCTTGCCGAGGACTCCGAGGAAGTTCTCTCGATTTTGGGTGATAGTCGATCGAATGACTAAGAGCGCACACTTCATTCCCTGTAGAGACACTTATACCGTGGAACGAAGGCGCAGCTTGTTTTTGGAGCAGATCATTCGCTATCACGGTGTGCTGTGAGGATCGTATCGGCCGTGATTCAAGGTTCACTTCTCGCTTCGGAGAGCACTCCGTAAGGGTTTAGGCATCGAGTGCGGCTTCAAGACAGCTTTTCACCCTCGCATCGATGGATGGGTCGAGAGGGTGAACCAGATTCTCAAGATATGTTGAGGGCTTGTGTGTTGGATTTCCCGGGCGATTGGGACCAAATTCAGATCGATGGAGTTTGCATATAACAACGATTATCGATCGATTTATCTGGATGGCTCCATTCGAGGCTTTGTATGGTAAGCGCTTGCCGATCTCCTATGTTCGGGAAGAGGTTGGTGATAGGCGTGTTTTGGGTCCCGAAAGTTGCTGCAGCTTGACCAATGGTGCCGTCACGAGAAGATTAGAGCTCGTATGTTGACAAATTCGGAGCGCGCATAGAAGAGTTACGCCGATGTTCGGCGCTCGGGACTTGGAGTTTGAGGTTGGTCAGCATGTATTCCTAAAGGTCGCACCGATGTGAGGTGTTTTGAGGTTTGGCAAGCGTGGAAAGCTGAGTCCCCGTTTTGTTGGTCCATTTGAGATTCTGGAGAGGATTGGCAGAGTCGCTTATCGGTTGGCTCTACCTCCGTCATTGTCAGCGGTGCACAGTGTTTTTCATGTTTCGATGTTGACACTGCGTAATCGTGAAATCCGGCTGGTAAAGGTTCAGTGGAGGAGTCAGAGTTCAGAGGAAGCCACTTGGGAGCAGGAGGATGAGATGAGATTGCAAAGATCCCGAGTAAGTTTCAATCTTAAGTGACTTTCGAGGACGAAAGTCTTATATGGGGGGAGTATTGTAACGGCCCAGAAATTTCATCCCGGTCTTCCCGGGAGGCCCAGGGGCATTTTGGTAATTTTGGGTCGGGCCGACAGGGCCGGTTTTGAAATTGAAACTTGCCGGAATAATTATGAGTCAATTTGAATAGGATCGAGATTTTTGATGAAGGCATTTAGGCTTGGGAAAGAGTAAAATTAAATAGGGAATTAAATAGCGCGTCGAGTGAGATTCGAGCCAGGGGCGTGTCGCGTGCTAGGCAGGGGTCGCTGCCAATCGAGCCACTGAGCGCTCTTGTGCTTCTAAACGCGCGATCTTCTATATATGCCTGCTTGATGCGCGTTTTGGTTTAAAGCAGGGCCGCCCGAGAAGCTCATCTTCTTCGCGATTTTTTTCTTCTCTTTTCTTCCTCGATTGACCTGAGTTCCTTCGCGATTTTCTCCATCACCGACCAGCCAATTCCGAGCTCCTCCTCTCCAATTCGAAGCCCATTCTCCCTCCGAGAAGCTGGTAAGTTCTTCCTCTTCTTCCTTTCCTTCGAAAAATCCGATTTCTTTCCCCCTGGTTCCGATTTCGTTCTGCCGGCCGTGGGAGTGAGGAGATTCGTGTGGTTTTTGTGCAAATAATGTAGGGGATGTGATCCAAAGAACAAATCGCGCGTCGAATCCTCTCCTATCGCTCGAATCTAGCTCTCGTTCTCTCCGATGCTCGTTCGCCCCTGTTCGTCGAGCTCGCCAGATCGCCTCGCCCGTCGCCGCGCACAGAAGCAGAGCCTCCACCGAGCCACGCCGCGCATCGCTCGCGCGTCCGCGCCCAACGCCCGCGTCCTCGCGCCCCTACTTTGCCCAGCATTTGTCCGCGCCCCAGCGTGCGCACACCAGCGCCGCGCCTACCGCCCATTCCTCGCTCCCAGTAGCGCCCGGCCACCACATTCTTTGCCCGTTCGTGCAATCGGCTCGTTCGTGCGTTCGTCGTGCCTCGTAAGTTGCTCCCGAGCTGAGCCTCGTTTATTTTATTATATTTAGGCCTATTGTATGATTTTTGTTGTGCTTGTTAGGTTCCCGGTAGCTAGTTCGGGTTCGTTCGCAGCCTAGGTTTCCGTGTATTCGTCCCCGACCAAGGTAAGGATTTCTTACCGGAGTTGTGTGGACCCTGCGATATTATATGTGATTGCTGATTGATTGCTTGTTTGTGTTTATTGACATGTGTAGCTAGGTTCTCGATTCTGAATTCCCGATTAGCATGATTTTCCTGATTTAATTCTCATGTTAATCCATGCTAGGTTGTTTCTCTCTAGCATGCTCGTATCTGCCCTTGCTTCAGTAGTATCATGCTAGGCTCGTTGTATTCTTATTGAGCACGTATTGGATTTTATGGAATTGTTTGCTCGCTTGCTAGGGCAAGTTAGAATTGCGGTAGATAGCATCATCCGGGCCCGATGCATAAAGAACCTTGCATCCATGGCGGGGGACGTCGAGCAAGTCATTCCGCCCTCGACCCCGTGAGGGATTAGCTAACCCGAGCGGTAGGCCCCGCAATCTTGGGTGAGGGTGGCGGTTGTTAATGCCCCAACGGTCCGGATGATGACTTGGCATTGCCTCGTCCCCGCGGCCGGCATGTCCTCGGCATGTTTGGCAAGAGCCCCCGATTGCCACTGTTAAGGCAAGGACGGCTTCGGTGTAAGCCTACCACGACCGCCTTCCTTGGCCCCAGTGCGGTGGTTCAGCCGACATAGTTTACGTGACCAGTGTCTCACACCCCTATGTCGGTGACACCGATCCAAAGATTTAGTTAGGCGTGGTGATCGGATATGGGCCGCTTGCCTCCATCCCGCAGCAACCCCCATAGTTCGCAGTAGCACGCAGCATGCATGCTTACGCTCATTACACGCCGGCGGAGAGCTCCTCGGGATTGTGAGCGAGTGTACCTTTCGTCGACGATGAGATGCGCCGAGGCCGGACTTGTTTCTCGTATAGGCGACTTATGTATTGGACCGTGTGGTGATATTATTCCGGACTAAGACCTTAAATTGGCATCCGAGGCCCAAGTGTGGGCTAAGCTATGTGCTCTATTCGGTGTTTATATTCATAGCTTGCATACGCTCATCGAGATGACCATGTATATCGTATTGTACCCAGGCTGGGGATTCTTACCGAGTAATTCGTTACTCACCCTTATTCTGTGGTTTTCCACAAGTAATCGTGGTGCGCGACAGATGCTCCGAAGGAGGAGCCGTGATCATGGGGCCCAGATCTTCCAACTCGATTTTTGTATTATGACTCTCGTGTGTTTTGTTTTCCCGAATGCATGTAGTCGGGCACGAGCCCTAGGATGTTTGTAAATATTTGTGGATTCCAAAGCATTTTGTATCCGAACAGTTTTGAATGACTTTTGGTAAATCTCTCGATCGAGTAAACTTTGGAAATGTATTTATCTTGGAACAGTGCTTGGAAACAGGGGACGAGTTCCAGGAAATTGTCTAGTTTTTAAAAGGGTTATTTTGAATGTTTTGTTTTAATTGGAATCCGAAATCATGTCTGTTTAAATGTCCTTTACTTTGAATGCATGCATTGGGATAAGGGCCCATTTAGTGCCCCATTCGGGTCGGTCCCTTACAGTTATGATCTGTGTTGATAGCTGTTTGCTTGCATGTTGAGGTGCTAGATGACTGATGTATCGTATTGTACCCCGGTTGGGGATTCTTACTGAGTATGTTTATACTCACCCTTATTTATCTTTCAGGTAAATTGGGACAACACCAGGATGGCTAGCGGAGGGAGCTGATTGATCATGGGAGCTGCCGGCACTCTGTCATTTATTATTGCATTGTTTATTCAGCATGTAGATGGACATGAGTCCTAGGGGAACATTGTTTAAAACGTTCTTTAAATTGTATTGTATATTTTTATAAATACTGGCCAGGTTGTTTTACTTCGTTGGATTGTTTAAATGAAAATTGATGGTTATGTTTTAAGGGTTCCCCCTTCTCATATGTTTTGAAAGGTTTTTAAATATGAGCACTAAACCCCTTGTTATCATATTTAACTTGCATGCTGAGTGAGACCCAGGTTTAGGACCATGTTTTGGGTCGGGTTCGTCACAGTTGGTATCAGAGCACAGAGTCATAGATTCTGTAGACTAACCTGCTTTGTAGGTTGTTGTTCCCATGATCATCAGCACTCCACGACCGTTAGGTTTGTCTGAGTTCAATTAAGCTAAAGGTTAAGAATTTACAATACTTTTCATCTAGCTTTTATGCCTTGTGTAGAGTTGTGGAGCGGAGACAAGCAGGTTCTGACTCGTTGTCGGTTTGGGGTTTGAGCGCCATCATGCCAACTTTCCGCAGTGCGAGCAGTTTGATGAGTAGTGAGAGCCCCAGTGTGGGCCAGCATTTATGCTTTGTGCAGATCGCCAGTATGTTGATCTCACTCAGTGGGAGGCAGAGTTTAGACTCCCGTAGGCCATTTGTGGCCCAGTTGTTGGTTTTCTCCTAGTGAGAGGGTGGAGGTGCTTTGTGCAGATCGCCAGTATGTTGATCGCACTCAGAGGAGCAGGGACGCTTGGCATGTCCGACCGAGGAGTTGGACTGATTGTGTTGATGTTGAGGCCGCGTCCCAGGGTTGTTAGGCCCGTAGGCCAGATTTGGCCCTGGCAGTTGAGTTGCCAAGTGGAGGGGGTAGAGGCTAGCACACCTCAGAGTGAGACTCCTTGAGCAGAGTGTGCTCCAGCCATGAGAGATTTGATGGCAGGTCTTTAGCTATCACAGAGCGGAGACCCAGGCGCAGTTTGTAGCGCGTAGTGAGGAGTCCCGGGCACAGATAGCCCAGCTGACAGAGTTTTTTCAGCAGACACCCCCAGTAGCTCTTGTAGCCCCGGAGGTTCCCGGGAGGGCATGATCAGCAGGTTTTGCCGATGAGTTTGTTGGCGTTGATGGAGCCGCCCAATTTGGCAAGTAGATGCCTGTAGAGCTTGATGTTTTAGAAAGTCCTACTGCTAGTAGTAAAGCGGTTGGCTAGGATTGAGCTTATCATCCGTGTGTTGGGATGTCCTGCTGTTCAGAGGCCGAGGTGTGCCGTTCCTGTGCTGTTTGGTACAACAGTTGGTGGTGGAAGTCCCTTGAGAGAGGTGGACTAGTAGAGTCTCCACCAGTCGCCCGATCGATTGGCAAGTTGTCGGGTTAGTGGCTTGAGGCAGATGTAGAGACATCTTTGCCCCCCCTTGCAAGCCTGCTGTCGTTTGGCAGCCAGTTCTCTTAGTACCCTCGTAGCCAGGGTGTAGTGTGGAGTTTGCTTGTTAGGGCTTGATCAGTTTGTGGATTTCTGCGGGCTAGTAGAGTGGAGCACTCTTTTTTATTTGGATGTTCCAAGTGTGGAACTAGTTGTTGCCACCCGAGGAGTTGGCCTGAGCTTTTGTTGAGCATCGAGTGGTATGCAAGAGTTGGCCTGAGCTTTTGTTGAGCATCGAGTGGGATGCAGGAGTAGGCCGTGGCATGTCTGTTAGGCGAGATGCCAGAGATTAGGCTGCTCGAGTGTTTGGACTCTTGTGTTGAGTGCCATTGCCCCGTCACTTGGAGTGTGACCTTCCCTTTCCTCAGAGGGGCATAAAGCTCGTTTAGGGCTGATTTGTGTTGTAAAGGATGTAGTGCCTGTTGGCACCAAGCTTTGAGAGGAGGCCTAGATTCAGGCCAGTTTGCACTTTTGTGTAGGTGGTTCCATGGCCGCCCAGAGTACAGCATCCCCACTAATCTCGTACCCGTTTTCCTGAGGTTGCACCTGTTTGGGTTGTATAAGAGATCTAGCTCGGTGGTAGTCAGAGGACTACAAGTATGAGGTTTTCGAGGGAAAGTAGGAGCATTTCAGGGTCACCGAGAGTTGGGTACCAAAGGATGTTGTAGGCTGTTAAGAGCTAGCGCGTTCGAGTTCTCGCGCCTGTGTTGTGAGCTTGTGAGCCAGTTTGATGGTAGCATGATTCGGCTACCCTTTGAGTTACCCTAGTATGGGTAGTGTTGGCATCGAGGATGCGTGATTGATCCAGTGTTAGAGCCATGAGTTGGATGGCTGATCGGAGCACGTTTTGTGGGCACATTGGCTTGAGGTATGGCAGCTTGGTATGGATATGCTCTTGTAGAGTAAGTTGGCCAATGTGGCTTTTCGTGGTGAGTTGGCCCCGAGTGGGTTTGAACTCTTGTTGCTCCCTTGTTAGTAGTGGCTGTGTTGGAGGCAAAAGTTGCCCTGTGTGAGAGTCCTTGTTGGCATTGGATCTTAAGGAATCTGGTTGGAGCTGTACACGCCGGTGTACTTTTGTGTAGCTCGTTCCGTGGTTTATGTTTGGGAAACCACGAGAGGTTCGTGTTGAGGAGCTAGTGCTCAGTATTTGGGTTGTTAAGGCTTTAGTTCTTGGCAAGTGCCCTAGCTTTGGTTGTAAGGATGTCGTGCTCGTAGCCGGGCTGTTGTTTAAGCAAGTTTTGCTAGTTGGTCCTTAGCCTGGTCAGAGTTCAGTTGGATCTGAACAAGAGCGGTGTTAGCAAAGCGGCGCAGTTTCTGATCGTCATGGCTAAGAGAGCTGTTCGGATCCTTACCTTGGGCAGAAGGTATGTTGTGGTTGATGCTTTGAGTAGGAGGATGACGCATTCTGTAGCGTCTCCGGTCCTCTTGTTTTCAAGTTGGAGTTGGCCAGCGTAGTTGAGATGCTGGAGAGGGTTGTGCCCTTGTAGCCGGTTGTCTGTTAGATCCGTTTGACGACCGTGTGTGTCGGAGGCTGATCAGAGGATCCCTAGGTTGTGAAGAGCCTCTCGAGCTCTCACCACTCCAGCAAGTGTTCCTTGGGTGAGTTGCTTGCAGACTTGGTAGTCTAGCAAGCTAGTGCTTGTTTGGAGTAGAGTCCGGATTGGTTCCGGTGTGGTGGCTAGTTGGAGCTTGGTGTTGACCAAGATTTGGTTCTCTTGTTGTTTCAAGAGCTAGCTCGGTTTGAGCAAGAGGGCGTTGCCCTGAGGACTTGTTCCTAGTCAGGAAGTTTTGGGAGTTGACCCCTCCCTCGGTGGTTGAGTAAGTTCTGCTAGTTCTGGCTTGGTGGCCCAATCAGTTGAGATTTTTCCGTTGGGTGTTGCATCCAAGATGAGTTGGTTGTTGTTGCCCTTGGGTTTGAGCAAGTCAGCGAGCGTGTGTGAAGTTCGTTGCCCTTTAGAGTTCGCTTGCTGGAGAATCGTTCCCCGTTGAGGAGTAGTCAGCTTAGCTCCTGAGTTGTGTAGTGGATCTGAGTAGCGCAGCGGTTAGCCCAGCGAGAGGGTCCCTGCATTGTGTTGTTAGCAAGCGAAAGTTGTTTGTCCCCGCAAAGGCGGAGGCCAGCCAGTTTAAGAGTTGAGCTTTTGCTGGAAAGTTGTTGGTTCTTTGCGGTTGGAGGAACCCCTAGTTTCCATGGTGGTTGAGTTGCACCATGGATGCCAGCCTCGAGTATTATCTTTGGAGATAGCCTCGTCGGTTCGTTTTCCTTGCGATGTTCTGAATGTGGAGTTTCTAGTCGCAAGATGAGATAGGCCTAGGCTAAAAGGAGGAAGTCCTTTGAGTAGCCAGTTGGACTTAAGAGTTGAGTGGTAGCTTGGAGGCGAGCTTTTCTCGTTATGAGCTTGGTTTGAGTTCTACTGAGCAAGCCTTTCTCGGGCTTTGCTTCTAGCTGTTGTGCATTCGCAGTTGGCATTTTAGCTGAGCCACAGTTGAGTGAGTTGGCACAGAGGTGCCGTGGCGTTGGTTGGTAAAAACCCTTGAGTTGCTATCCTCAAGGTGTTGTGTTGCTAGTAGCTGCGTGATGTTTGGTCCTTGCTGCCCGAGATTTTCCATGAGAGGAATGTTGGTTGTTTCCTTGTCTGGAAATGTTCTCTTTGGCCAGTTGCCAGTAGGTTTGCAAGGAAAAGTTTGCGTTCGGTCGTTGAGAGGCTCCAGTTTGTTGGCTTGGCCGAGTGGAGCCTGTGTCTGGTTTTGGCCATTTAGGGTTGGCCGTAGCTGAAGTTTCAGCTCGTGCTAGTTGGAAAAGTTTGCCTTTTGGATCAGTCGCCAGTCGGCGATTTTATTGTTTTTCGTTAAGGCTTTAGGCAAGCCTTGTGGTTCGCTGGTCTCATGTGAAGTAAGAGTAGGCTGTTTAGTTTCTGGAACCTAAGAGGTTCAGTTGTTTGGCCAGCATGGTGTAGAGTTGAGGCTGTTTGTTAACAGTTGTGGGAATTCAGAGAGGTTACGCCAGTGCGTGGCGTTGAGTTTTGGAGCTTGTGCCCAGTTTGCGAGTTTGCTGAGAGTAACACCGTAGAGAGGTGTTCCGTGTTGGATTAGCAGGGTTTTAGATTGAGCCCCTGGTTTGTAGGGCCTTTTGAGATCCTTGAGTGGATCGGAGCAGTGGCCTTTCGGTTAGCTTTGCCCAGTCTTTGTTGAGATAGTCTGTGGCAGACTGGATAGCATTGTGGCTTTGAGCCTTTGAGAACCCAAGAGGGTTTGGTTCTCGAAGAGGGCTAGTGTTGTCTTAGCGGAGAAGTTCAGTTGGCTAGGAATCAGTGGAGATTTCCTAGAGCTGTTTCGTCTTAGGACTTTCGAGGACGAAAGTCTTAAAAGGAGGGAGTATTGTAACGGCCCAATTTTCTATTCCGATTCTCGAGGAGCTTCCGGTTCAGGTTCGGTTGTTCGGTTGGGTCGTTAGAGCTGTTTTGACCCTTAGAGGTATTTTGGTCTTTTGGCTCCCCGGCAGGATTTGTGGATTGTTAGGGCTTCGAGGCAGCTCCTGCCTTTGTCGAAGTTTGTTTGTTGGTGGCTGCGAGTCTCGAGATGTTTGGGCTTTTCGTTTGGGAGTTCGGTGTTAATTTGGGTTTTGGGCAAAGTTATGGTTGTTTGGGTGTTTCCTTTGGGATTCGAGCCCGGGCCCTTAGTGTTGATTTGGGAGGTTGATTTAAGTGAGGTTTTTTTATTGGAAAAGGTTGCTTCAGTCGGGTCTCGAAGGAGGAAGCCGGGAAATGGGATTTAAGGATTTTAAGGATTTTTATAAATTGGATAAAATGGATAAGTTTGGATAAAAATTGGATAAGGATGGAAAATAATTAAATAAGGAATAAAATCCCATTTTCCTTTTTATTTCCCATTTTCCCTTTTATTTTCTAAAATCCCCATTTTCCCATTTTTCCATTTTTTTCCTTTTCTCTCTCCCAAAGACAAGCCCCCACCCCCACCTCGGCCGACCCCCAGCGCCACTCGACCACCACAGCCGCCCACTCGCCCACGCCCGAAGCTATTTTCGAGCCCACCACAAGACACTCGCCTAGGTCGCGCCGAGCCTAGCCCCACTCGCCGCCTGCAGGTCTGCGCGCGTCGCCACCTCGCCCGCCCCCGTGTCACCCAGTCCGAACTCCTTGACCATCAGCCCACCCGTGCGCCCTGTAGCCGTCGCGTAGCGTCGCCCTGCGCGCACGTCCCTCTAGCACTTCGTGTCGCTCGCGCCCGCGCGCGCCATCCCCTATGCCGAGTCGCGCCGCACGCCATCGCCCAGCCGAGCTCGAGCCCGCGCCCCAGCGCGCCCGTGCCAGCGCCTGCGCCCAGCCTGCCTGTTGTGTGTTGGTTGGCCCGAGCATTGTGGCTTCTCGGATGGTATTTCCCGAGTCTTTTCTTCGTTGGGCCCTGATTTGTTGGCTGCTGGTTATGGATTTAATTGGGGTGTTTTATGTATTTGATTTGGGTGCTTTATTTGATGTATAGGCTGTTCGGGTTCGATTAGAGGCTCGAGGATTGCTTGGTTCATTTGTAATTGTTTGCTGCTTGTTCCAGGTAAGGATTTCTTACCGTGGTTGTGTGGACCCTGCGATATTATCACGATATGCCTTGTATGCTTGTTTACTGTTATGAGCATGATAGTGATAGGCAGCTTTGATTGATCTCTTGCTAGCATGTTTGCCTCATTTTACATGTTAGTGCCATGCTAGGTTTGTTCTTCCAGCATGCTTATGATTCCTGCTTAAGTTTGTAGTATCATGCTAGGTAAATGTGATTGATGTCGGTCATTGTTTGCTAGCCAGGAATCATTTATTTGCTCTGTACTCTTAGATAGAGTTGTAGGGTTTGTCATCATCCGCAGGCCGGAGCGCATAACGTACTTTGTCCCCACCGATCGGGAGTAAAGTGTGCGCAAAGATAACGTATCTTGCTTCCCCGATCGCCAATGTGGATTTAGCTCGTCGGAGTACAGCAGTGCGCGCAGATAACGTATCTTGCTTCCCCGACCCGTCGATGTGGATTTAGCTACCCACATCGGCATAAGCCTAGTTTGTAGCTGCTAGAGCGAAACCCCGCTAACGGTGTCACCCTACCTTAGCCGGTTCTTAGCTTCGGTGTAGGTGGTTCAGCCGCATGCAGATGAGCGCCGAGGGCCTCGCGCATCGTGATCGCGACACCGCTTCGAGTCATAGGCATGCGTGCTGCCCGCGTAGTTTGCCCTTAGGCCCCCGCATTTACGCCGGCTGCAAAGAAAGATGCGGTGTGCGCGCACATGCGTTAGTTGCCGGTTCGAGAGCTCCCGGGCTAATGTTCGTGAGTACACCATTCCTTCGCTTTAGAGCCGGACTTGGGTACTCTCCGTAAGTCCAGATAGTAGCAAGGGCAAGAGGCCCTTGAGGACATCCTTGGAATCAGTTTTTGAGCTGAACAATCCCCCGAGTGAAAGATACCTCGGTGATGTCCCAGGATTGGTCAGGATAACCAATCATTAGGCCGGAAGTAGGAGACTTCTGATGACTCCAATCTTGCTTTATGAGCTCGTTGAGCTATGATCTGTGTTGATAGCTGTTTGCTTGCATGTTGAGGTGCTAGATGACTAATGTATCGTATTGTACCCCGGTTGGGGATTCTTACTGAGTATGTTTATACTCACCCTTATTTATCTTTCAGGTAAATTGGGACAACACCAGGATGGCTAGCGGAGGGAGCTGATTGATCATGGGAGCTGCTGGCACTCTGTCATTTATTATTGCATTGTTTATTCAACATGTAGATGGACAGGAGTCCTAGGGGAACATTGTTTAAAACGTTGTTTAAATTGTATTGTATATTTTTATAAATACTGGCCAGGTTGTTTTACTTCGTTGGATTGTTTAAATGATTGATGGTTATGTTTTAAGGGTTCCCCCTTCTCATATGTTTTGAAAGGTTTTTAAATATGAGCACTAAACCGCTTGTTATCATATTTAACTTGCATGCTGAGTGAGAACCCAGGTTTAGGACCATGTTTTGGGTCGGGTTCGTCACACAGCGAGACCCTTGACTAACTAATCGTAGGACATTCAGTCGTTCAATGCATATCTTAACAGGTTTAATCGATTTCACGTTTTCTGCAAGAGGTGAGTCAAGAGATAAGTCATATCATCTCAGTCACGTGGGCTTTGGACTTTCTTAAACTCCAATAAATCTCTACAATTTATATTTGGAGGTTTAACCTTGAATTAGAGAGATGTGTCAGAGGTTTAACCTCAAATTAGGGAGGTTGTGTCTTCATGTGAGGGAGGTCATGTTCTTAGTGTATGGCTATAGATTATTATCATAGAGATTATGATAAGTTGTATTTGAAGTGAACATTATTATATCACGGAATTATTTTGGCCCCGTTCGATAACCATTTAATTTTTTATTATTTCTTTTTGAAATTTAAATCTATTCTTACTCAAACTTCCTATAATTATTCTATCTTTTCTACAATGTATCCATTTTTCCTTAAGAAAGTATGTGTAACGGCCCGGAAATTTCATCCCGGTCTTCTCGGGTTGCCCAGGGGCATTTTGGTAATTTGGTCGGGCCGACAGGACCGGTTATGTATTTGCTAATTGCCGGAAAAATTATGGGATGATTTGAATGGGATCGGGAAGTTTGGTGAAGGTATTTGGGCTTGGTAAAAGGTAAAAATAAATGGGGAATTAAATAGAGCATCGAGTGAGATTCGAGCCAAGGTCGCATGGGAAGCTAGGCAAGCATCACTGCCAATCGAGCCACAGAGCACTCTTGTGAATCTTATCGCGCCATCTTGTATATATGCCTGTCTTCGTTCGTTTGATTTAAAAGCCAAAATCGCCCGAGCTTCTCCTTCTTCTTCCCCATTTCCTTCGCGATTTTCTTCTCCAACCGACTGCATTCCTTCGCGATTTTCTCCCTCGCCAACCAGCCAATTCCGAGCTCCTCTTCTCCAATTCGAAGCCCATTCTCCCTCCGAGCAGCTGGTAAGTTCTTCTTCTTCTTCCTCTCCTTCGAAATTCGATTTCTTCTCCCCTGGTTCCGATGTCGTTTCTGCCGGCCGTGGGAATGAAGAGAATCGTGTGGTTTTTGTGCAGCTAGTGTAGGGGAAGTGGTCCTGCAACAAATCACGCGTCGAATCTTCTCCAATCGCCTGGAATCGAGCTCGTTTTCTCTAATGCTCTGTTTGCCCCTGTTCGCCCCGTCGCACGCGAGCAGAAGCAGCCCAGCCGCCGAGCCTCGCCGCACACCGAACCGTGTCAGCGCGCGCGTCCTCGCCCAGCACCGTGTCGCGTCACTTCACTAGCGCCCCAGCCGAGCCTCGCCCGCGCGCAGCCAGCAGCCTCGCGCCCCAGCGCGCCCAGCCAGCCCCATTGCTGCCCCGTTCGTGCAATCGGCTCGTTCGTGCGTTCGTCGCGCCTCGTGAGGTTCTCCCGAGCTGAGCCCTGTTTATTTTACTATATTTAGGCCTATTGTGTGATTTTTGTTGTGATTGATAGGTTCTCGGTAACTAGTTCAAGTTCGTTTGCAACTTAGGATTTCGTGTCAAATCGTCCCCGACCAAGGTAAGGATTTCTTACCGGAGTTATGTGGACCCTGCGATATTATATGTGATTGCTGATTGATTGCTTGTTGTGTTTATTGACATGTGTAGCTAGGTACGCTATTCTGAATTCCCGATTAGCATGATTTTCCTGGTTATTTCTCATGTTAATCCATGCTAGGTTGTTTCCTCTGGCATGCTCGTATCTGTTCCTTGCTTCGTAGTATCATGCTAGGCTCGTTGTATTCTTATTGAGCACGTATTGGATTTTATGGAATTGTTTGCTGATTGCTAGGGCAGGTTAGAGTTGCAGGTAGATAGCATCATCCGGGCCTGATGCATAAAGTACCTTGCATCCATGGCAGGGACGTCGAGACAGTGCTCCGTCCCTGGACCCCGTGAGGGATTAGCTAACCCTACCGGTAGGCCCTGCAATCTTGGGTGAGGGTGGCAGACTGTTAAATGCCCCAACGGTCGGGATGATGACTTGGCATTGCCTCGTCCCCGGCAGCCGGCATGTCCTCAGCATGTTTGGCAGTAGCCCCTGATTGCCACCTGTTAAGGTAAGGGCGGCTTCCTGGTGTAAGCCTACCACGACCCGTTTCTTTAGCCTTAGGTGCGGTGGTTCAGGCTGACATAGTTTACGTGTCCAGGTCTCACACCCCTATGTCAGTGACACCGATCCAAAGATTTAGTTAGGCGTGGTGACTGGACATGGGCAGCTTGCCTCTAGACCGGCACTTCATAGTCTCGCAGTGAGCACGCGGTGCATGCTTACGCTAATTACAGCGCCGACTGGAGAGCTCCTCGGGATCTTGAGCCAGTGTACCTTTCGTCGACAGTAGACAGGCTGAGGCCGGGACTTGTTTCTCGTATAAGGCGACTTGTGTATTGGACTGTGTGGTGGATATTATTCCGGACTAAGACCCTAAGCTGGCATCCGAGGCCCAAGTGTGGGCTAAGCTATGTGCTCTATTCTGTGTTTATACTCATAGCTTGCATACGCTCATCGAGATGACCATGTATATCGTATTGTACCCCTGTTGAGGGAGATTCTTACCGAGTAATTCGTTACTCACCCTTATTATTGTGGTTTTTCCACAGTAACCAAGTTATGAGACAGATGGTCAAGGAGGAGCTGTGATCATGGGGCTCGATCATCAAACTCGATTTTGTGTTATGACTCTTTATGTTTTATTTTCCCCCGAATGCATGTAGCACGGGCACTGAGCCCTAGGATGTTTTCTCTCAATATTTTGTGGATTCCAAAGCATTATTGTATTTAGACATGTTTTGAATGATTTTAACAAATCTCTGATCGGAGTATACTTTGGAAATGTATTTATCTTGGAACAGTGCTTGGAAACAGGGACAGTTCCGGTGGAAATTGTCTAGTTTTTAAAGGGTTTATTTTGAATGTTTTGTTTTAATTGGAATCCAAAATCATGTCTGCTTTAATGTCCTTTACTTTGAATGCATGCATTGGGGTAAGGGCCCATTTAGTGCCCCATTCGGTCGGTCCCTTACACGCTTGGTATCGAGCTCGAGAGTCATAAATTCAGTAGATTGACCTTTGTTGTAGGTCGTTTTCCCATGATCACTAGCACTCAGGCAGTCATCAGTACGCCTAAGTTTACTATTTGTTGTAGAAAAAGGGTTAAGAATTTACAATACACTGCCATCTAGTGTATGCCTTGTGCAAAGGTTGTGGAGCGAGACGAGCGGTGTTCGACTCGTTATTGGTTTGGGTTTAGAGCGCCATCATGCCAACTTCCCGCAGTGTGTGATGTATGTTGTGGCTTGTTGTGGTATCCAGATAGATTCGGATGCCCCTGGAACATCGTTCCAGAGGAAGGTAGAGATTGGACTCCCATAGGCCAACTGTGGCCCAGTTGTTGGTTTTCCCCTAGTGAGAGGGTGGAGGTGCTTTGCCTTGGAATGCCACTCTAAGAGAGAAATTAGCTATGGTTGTGCTGATGTGGGTGTTTGTGGAGCAGGTCCCCGTGTGGACTAGCCTGGGTAGCTCAAGTGTTGATCTTGAGCCTTAGTAGATTGTTGATTGCCCAGTGAGTGGCTGCAGAGTTGGTAGCCTTCGAGGAGATTGATGAGGCATCTTTGTGCTTCTTTAAAGTGTTGTTGTTTGCAGCCAGTAAGCCGGAACCCTGTGGTTAAGGGTGCAGCAAGCAGTGTTCCCTTTGGACTGGATCCGTTGGTGGTTTCCTCAGTTGTTTGGTAGAATTGAACACTCTTCTTT
Organism: Sicyos edulis; assembly: GCA_036507275.1. Classification (NCBI taxonomy): domain Eukaryota; kingdom Viridiplantae; phylum Streptophyta; class Magnoliopsida; order Cucurbitales; family Cucurbitaceae; genus Sicyos; species Sicyos edulis. Next base: position 23,438,017 of record CM071848.1, read on the forward strand.
TGGTAAGCCCTAGAGTAGGGCTAGTTGCTGCATGTTGAGAGAGCCGGCCAGAGTTTGTTGAGCATCATGTGGAGATGCAAGAGTAGGCTGTGAGCCTTTAGCTTGATGAGATGCCTTAGGCATGGTTGTTGGAGTTGAGCCCTTGTAAGCCGAGCCAGAGTTCGAGTCACTTGAGGTTGTGACCTTGTTGGCCCGTTTGTAGTAAGATGTGGATTTGGTAGTAGTGGCACATGAGGTGCATTGGTTGGTGTGCCGCTTTGGCACTAAGTCTGGTTCAGGCCTGAGTTTGGCATGGGCATAGTAGATGGTTCTATGCCGTCCGGAGTTCAGCGCACTCCTTTAGCCTTGGATCCGTTTGTGGCAGTTGCACCTGTTTTGGTCGTGCAAGAGGGCTAATTCAGTGGTAGTCATAAGACTACAAGAGAAAGGATGTTCGAGAGGAGCCGGAGCCTTTTCCCAGTGTTACTGGAGGTTGAGTAAGTCAAGCTGGTTGTCGGTTGGTAAGTGTTAGTGCGCGTGCATCTCACGCTAGTGTTAAGGCCAAGAGATCCTTGTGGTTGGTAGTGCGGTGGACTACCTTCGAGTGCCTAAATCTGAGGAGGGTTGAGCATCGTAGAAGCAAGTTGGGTCCAGCTGAGGGACCATGAGTTGGATGCCTATGAGGTGAGTAGGATGCCTTGTGAGAAGAGTTGGATGCCTTATGGGTAAGCACCCTTGGTAGAGGCTTGGTATAAAGTAAGTTTGGTTTGGCATGGTTATGCTTTGGTAGAGCAAGGTTGCCACAGCTTCGAGCATCGTGTGGAGATGGAACTTTGGGTGTTCCGTTGATTGGTTGTATCTCTGCCAAGAGCTAGTGTGGCTTTTGGGAAAAGCATTTGTTAGTCTTGGATCGCTAAATGAAGGTTGGGAGTTGTGCACACAAGTGTGTTTTGTGTGGTTCGTTACGTGGCGCGAGTTTCGATCCATGTAGGGTTTGCTTTGGGGATCTGGTGCTCAGTTCTTGGAAAAGTTGGACTCCAGGTGGATGTTGTAAGGCTTTAGTGAGGTGGTAAGGATACCATGCTCGTGGTATCAGGTTGTTGCTTAGGTAAGATTTGTTAAGTGGACCTAAGCTTGGTTGGCGGATCTTCTTGTTAATCGTCATGACTGAGAGAGTTGTTCGGATCCTTCCTTGGGTAGAAGTTATGTTGTGGTTGTCGTCTGAGTAGGAGGATGACGCATTCGGTAGCATTTCGGGTCCTCTTGGTTTCCAAGGAGTTGGAGTTGGCCAGCATGGTTGTGTTACTAGAAAATGGAGTTGTTGTTTGTTCAGGCAGTTGGTTGTTAGTCCGTTAGTTGGCAGTGGGTGTCGAGGGTTGTCAAAGAACCCTAGGTTGTGGAGAGCCTCTCTAGGGCTCAGTCAGGCCCAGGTAGTGAGTTTCAGTTGGCAAGCTGGAGCCGTGTAGTTTGTAGCCTCGGATGAGTTGCTGGCAGTCTTGGTAGCCTAGCAAGCTGGTATTTGTTTGGAGTGGAGTCCGGATTGGTTCCGGTGTGGTGGCAAGTTGATGGTTGGTGTTGACCAAAGTGTGGATTGGAATTGCTAGAAGTCAGTTTTGCTCGTGGGGCGAATGGTTCGTGCCCTGTTGGTTGTCTTCCTGTTTCCAGGAAAGTTGAGAGTTGTTGCGTTGGTATTTGGAGGTTCAGTTCGTGGTGGACGCCTGTTGCTACCCCGTGAGATTTTGATCTTGTTGCTTTAGTGGAGCAAGACAGTGAGTGTATCTGGAGCTCTCTGTCCTTCGGTTGTCTGCTCGTGGGAGCCGTTTCTTTATGGGTTTGGCAGTTTGCTACCGTCGGTTTGTTAAGGATTTTTCTACCATAGCCTCGCCCCTCACTCGTCTGACGAGGAAGGGTGTCGAGTTTGTTTGGGACGGTAGGTGTGATGAGAGTTTTGCCAGGCTCAAGCGCAGTTTGACTTCAGCACCAGTGTTGGCATTCACGGAGGGGACATGTGGTTTCGTGGTTTACAGCGATGCTTCCAAGTTCGGTTTGGGTTGTGTGTTGATACAGCACGGGAAGGTCATTGCTTATGCTTCCCGCCAGCTGAAGCCATATGAGCAGAACTATCCGACTCACGATATGAAGTTGGCAGCAGTGGTGTTTGCACTGAAGATTTGGAGGCATTACCTGTATGGTGAGCGGATTCAAATGTTTACCGATCACCAGAGCCTCAAGTATCTGTTTACTCAGAAAGAGTTGAATATGAGGTAGAGGAGATGGTTAGAGTTGGTAAAAGATTATGATCATGAGATTTTGTACCATCCGGCAAAGCAAATGTGGTAGCCGATGCTTTGAGTAGAAAGACGCGTCGACTCGCGGTGTTGTTGAGTTCCAGCCCAGATTGCGTGAATTCGAGCGGGCCGAGATTGCAGATGTATTGGGTGAGGTTATCGCCAGAGTAGCTCGATTGACTATTCAAATTGGCGATTAGACAAAATGATTATTGATAGTCACCGAGTGACCCCGCACTTAAGAGATTGTTTGACAGAGTTAGTGCTGATGGAGATTTTGACTTTGTATATTCACCAGACAGTGGGCTGACGTACAGAGGCCGGTTGTGTGTTCCGGATGTTGCAGGAGTGCGAGAAGAGTTGCTCTCAGAGGCCCACAATTCTCCGGGGGTACCAAGATGTATCAGGATCTTAAGCAGACATTCTGGTGGATGGGTATGAAAAGAGATGTTGCAGAGTTTGCCAGCCGGTTGTTGCAGCCGCTGTGTGTGCACCAGTGGAAATGGGAAGAGATCTCCATGGACTTTATTTCTGGTTTGCCGAGAACTCCGAGGAAGTTCTCTCAGATTTGGGTGATAGTCGATCGATTGACTAAGAGCGCACACTTCATTCCCGGTAGAGACACTTATACGGTGGAACAGTGGGCGCAGTTGTTTTTTTGGAGCAGATCATTCGTTATCACGGTGTGCCTGTGAGGATTGTGTCTGACCGTGATTCAAGGGCTTGTGTGTTGGATTTCCAGTTGGGACCAGTATTTGTATCTGATAGAGTTTGCCTATAACAACAGTTACCCTTACCTATTAGTGACCTTGACTCATGGTTGAAGACACCTTCGATTTACGTGTTTGACTGTTCTGCTACTGGGATGATAGTTAATGCCTTCACAGAGGTACTCACTATCATTTATGCTCTCAGCCTTATTTATGTGTCTGTTAGAACTTATGTCATCAGGGGCTCCTTTTTTTGGATAAGCTTCATGATGTTCATACTCCACTGGCACTCATCATTACTTTAATATATATATTTTTATATAGCTTCATGACCCATCTGGATCAACAAGGGATTGCATTCTGCTTGCAGCTGGTGAATCACACGAAACTCTTCCGCAAAGATCTGAATTTCCTGCAGATGTTTTCACCTCTTGCCTTACAACACCAATCAAGATGGCCTTGAGATGGTGAGCTTATTCTTATTCATTTGTTTGTGACCAATTCACCTATCATCGTGTTCATGTTTTAGGGTACCAGTTTATTTACGTTAGTTAAGCACACCAATCCTTAAGGTTGGTAGATCCTCATACGCACATGCAAAATTTCCTGCATGTGCGTATGAGGATCTACCTACCTTGACTATATCTTGTAGATGTGCCACTTTAGTGCTTTACATAGTGATTTGGTATAGATTCTTGGATGTATTTGGTTTCTTGGGGGCATGAAGTAGGGACTGTGGGGGATGTTTGAGGAAATTTTGTTGAATCCTCTCGATAAGGCATAAAATCATTGTCTAGCCTTTTTTTCTTCATCTTTTGTATGGGGGATTTGTCTTGAGAGGACACAGTTTTTGGTAAGGGTGAAGAGGTCTGAATAGGATTTATTTAAGTTTAATGCCTTGGTTTGGGATTTTGTGATAAGGATTTTTGTAATTATTAGCTAGGATTCATTCTTTTGGATTTAAGATCCTTTTTCGTTATTACGTATTGGACTTTTAATCATTTTTTAAATGTTCTCTTATTATTGAGATCTCTCTCAGGTTTTGCAAATGTTCATTACTTCGTGATTCCTTTGATGATTCTCTGATAGAAAAAATACCTGGTCAGCAAAGTGATCGGAAGACACTTCTTGGGGAATTGAATTGGATTTTCACAGCTGTCACTGATACAATTGCCTGGAATGTTCTGCCTCATGGTAGTTTTCAGATTTACTTAACCAATCCATCCTTTTCTTTATCTTATTCATAGCTTTTGTGTTATTTTGGTGCAGAGCTATTTCAAAGGTTGTTTAGACAAGATTTGTTAGTTGTCAGTCTGTTCAGTAATTTTTTTCTTGCCGAGCGCATTATGTGGTATGCAAATTATTCACCAATTTCACATCCAATGTTGCCCTCAACCCATCAGCATCACATGTGGTAGAGTTTGAGGAACCCTTGAATTTTAGGTTAGTTAATGTTCTATTAGTTCACTCACCCCTTTTTGGATGTTCTGCTTCTTTCACGGATGCATGGGACATGGCTGCCGAGATTTGTCTTCTCAACTTCCAGCATTGGTATAAGATCCTAATTTGGAGTTTCAGGTTGATTTTCTGTAAACATATGTTTTTCTTCTTTGCCCTGTTGGAGCTTGGAATGTTAGGTTTTGTCTAACAACAAGAAACCAAATTAGTGAAAGTTGCAAAGGAAGGTCCAATAGAACGTATATTACGTATAAGGCCAAAATCTCCAATGAAGCTAACAAAAATATACCCCAATCTTAGTTAATTATAAAGGGAGGGCGTGTAGATGCTAAATTAACCGTCTATATTTGCTACCTCTTATTTTCAGTTTTTTAATTTTCTATGAGATAGTTTGTTATTGCTTTCCTATCGTTTGTTCCAAAGTACTGATTTGATAACAATCATTCAGAGCTTCTTATATTTTATCTTAAAAGGGTTGTCATAATGATGTAGCAATCGAAGTAGAGTTCCATCCCAAAGGTCACCTACAAAAGTTAAATAATTGGCGACAGCTTGCTTCAGAATTTTCTTTCTAGAGAATCAAGACAAGCTGTCTGAATGAAAGTTTAATCTTTTCTGGGTCACTTTTGCTTCCAAATTTATGTGGCAACTTTTGCTTACAAACCTTTGTTCAGTTATGAGACAAACAAAGATTGAACTAAAGAAGTGCATGAGGGAGGCATGTTCCAAATGCTCTCAGCCTTTCTCATGTCGATATGTTTATTTTCTGACTCATAAATGGACAAATTGTTGAAAGTTAAGCTTAGGATTCACTTGTTTGTTATGAGTTTGTTAGCCTATTTGCTAATTTTAGATAGTTTGTTAGAAGCATGTATGTATATTAATAGTTTCTTTCTCTATCAAATAAAAGAAACACTCTATATACAACTTCACAATGGATGCATTTCCATCATGTACTTCTATCGTTCAATCCTTGTTTGTCTCATAACCCAAGGAAGGTTGGGTTAATCCTTTTCAAGTGGGATGGATGGAGGGGTGGTGGAATATCTAGGAACATTTGGAAAGACATTGCCAATGTCTCTTCACTTTCGAGTTTTGTTTCATATTTGGTGGAGGATGGGAGAGACACTTTCTTCTAGGAGGATATTGTAACATACCATTCCAAGGGCATAGGAGTAATAAGGGTAATTAATTGAGGCATAATAGTGTCTTCATTTTTTAGTTTTGTTTCATATTGGCGGGTGATGGGGGAGACACTTTCTTCTAGGAGGATATTGTTACATACCGTCAAGGGCATGAGTAATTTGGGGAAATAATAGAATACCTAGGTTTCAAAATGTAAAATCCAAATACTTTCTAATGGCCTCTGTCTATCCTCTCGCCGGAATCCCCCTTCTCCCATCTCCTTTCTTAGCCTCCCTCTCCTAATTTTCTCTTTTATTCTCCTTCCCTTCTCCTTTGTCTTTCCAGTCTCATTTTCTCCCATTCCTTTTCTTTCTCTCATATTTTGTCCCCTGTCCTTTCATCTTTCCTTTTCAGCAATGGAATCTTCAAGTTGTGACATCCTTGGTGACGCTTTTTTCATTCGGAAGGAAGAGTCTCTGTTCTGTGGTTGGAAGATTCCTGTTTCAATAGGGCTATTCCTCTTACCTCTTCTATGTTCCTCCGGATGGAATTTACCTTATCAAATCTAGTCACTTTACCTTTAACCAGTTTCTTCCGGCAATATTTCAGTGATCATTACGGTACCATTTTGGTTTGCAAGCTTCGCACCTCTGCTGGGCACTTTTTTCGTTGTTTTGTATGGCCGAAAAAAGGGTATAGATTTGTCCTTCACATTCCAGTTGGTAGCAGCTTTTCAGGTTGGAACGCATTACTATCTCTAATGATGAATTTTTTTACCGCTATTGGTACTACACCTTTAGTTTCACGTGGAAAAATGAAAATTCAAATTCTCTAAATTCTTCGTTTAATAATTAACCCAACAATAAATTTAAATAGAGTACAAGAGATGACCTAATTATAAAAGGAAAATATAAAATCTAAGAATAAAAAGAATAAAAAGAAATATAACCTGATCATGAAAGGAAAAGGTAATATCTAATGATAAAAGAATAAAATAAGATTTAATCTAATTTTAAAAGGAAAATATAATTAAAAAGATAAAAATATTATTTTACTAAAAATAACATAAACCAACCTTTCAAGACTGAAGTTTCAAACCTCCCACCATTGTCAATTATTAAGCCCGCCATTTTCATTTTGACTCGGGGATAAAGAGGATATAGCTTGAAGCAGGGCTGTGAAATCATCGATTTTATCATCCTTTAATGGTCTTCTAAATAAAGGACTCCATGCTTGAAAAGATGAATCCCAACATGAGGACACTAATCCTTCTCTTTGTGAAGAAACATAAAATAATCTTAGAAAAGAAGCTTTGAGAGGTGATTCGGATGCCCAATTATCATTACAAAAAGGAATTCTATTACCATTTCCAACTTTGAATCGTGCAAGCTACTCCTTTTCCAAGGACTTCTTAGACCTGTATTTTACCTTCCAGTAGCAGTGTTTTAAAAAGCGCAAGGCGAAATGACCCTCTGGAGCTTGAGGTGCAAGGCGCACCAAAAGGCGAGACCTTTTTTTACTTAAGACGCACTATATCAAAAAACACAAAAAAATTATATATATGTGTGTATACACAATAAAAACAGTTTTCATGGAGATAAATGAAGTTTTAACCAAGAATAATATATAAAACATACATAATATTCAACTATAAACCGTCACGCGCTTCAAATGACCTAGTACGGGGATCTAAAACACAAAATGCACAAAGAAAATAAAAAATCCCACGAGGTGCGCTCCTTTTGGCGCTTGGGGCTTCACATAAGGCGTCATAAGTCACGCGCCTTATTACACGTGCCTCACTTGGGACAAGCAAGGTTCTAGAGGTGGGACTTGAACCCAGGCGCACGCTTGGATGCGCATTTTAATACATTGTCTAGTAGTATGCCAATCATGTAAATCAACTCCATGGATGCTAGCGACGACTTTCCTCCATAGGGCAGTAGGCTCATGGCTAAATCTCCAACCCCATTTAGTAAGTGATTTTTTTTCTTGATGTCATCGATACCTAAACCACCTTGCTTTCTACCTTTAGTTACTCGGTTCCATCGAATTAAATGGTTTAGAGAGCTGCCTGGGCTGCCGTTCCACAGAAAAGCTCGCAAAGATCTTTCAAATAATATGAAAATGGAAGATGGGATGGAGTAAATGGACATGTAATAGATAGGTAAATTTTCCAGTATCGAGTTGCATAAGGTGAGCCTTCCCCCTTTAGACAATGCATATTTCTTCCATCTTTCAAGCTTTTTCATGACTTTGTCTAGAATATGCTGCAAAAAAGAAAGGTCTTTTGGATGACCATCGAGTGGAAGACCAAGGTAATTAAAGGGGCAAATCTCTTCTTTGCAATTAAGTTTTGAAGCTTGAACAACTACTTTGGTTGCATCTATATTCAAACCACAAGTGGCCGACTTCTGCCATTTAACCTTGAGTCCAGAACACCATTCAAAGAGCTTAATGATTTGCACCAATGCTTCCATCATGCTATCATTATCTTGACAAAAGAGTAACGTATCATCCGCAAATTGCAATAAGGGCACATGGATTTTGTCTCTTCCTACCACAAATCCCTCAAAGACTCCTCTAAGATGCGCATTCTCGATCATTGAGCTAAAAACCTTGCTAACTAGAAGAAATAAGAAAGGAGAAAGAGGGTTTCCTAGCCTTAAACCCCTAGAAGCAACAATTCTTCCTCTTGGCTGACCATTTATGATTATTGTAAATTTTGGATTCCTAATACAACCCGAAATCCATGAGATCCATTTAGGGTGGAAGCGCTTGAGTCGTAAAACTTCTTCTAGATGATCCCAATCAACATAGTAAAAAATTCTTTCTCCAAATCAAGCTTAAGAATCCATCTTTTTTTCTTTTTGATTCTATATTCCTCAACAATTTCATTAGCAACCTGTATTAGATCTAAGATTTGCCTTCCTTAGATGAATGCACTATGAGATTTAGATATAATATTTGGCATAACTATCTTTAAAATTTCGGTGAGAACTTTGGCTATTATCAGTGTTTTTAATGGCGCAAGGCAGACAAAGGTGCAAAGGCTTTTTGGAACCTGAGGCTCAAGGCGCAAAAAAGGCGTGGGCTTTATCTTAAAGGCGCACAATGTATAAAATAAAATAAGACATATATATTTATCTCAAAACAATAAAAATATATATTTATAAAAAAAATATACATTACTCACAATTTTAATTTAAATAATACAACTTATAATCATACAAGTTAGTGAGTTACAACCATACAATAAACAAAGTTTGTGTCACAGACTCACAAACTACAATGAACTATCAAAATACTGAACTAATTTTTCTCACCAATCAAATATCTATGATCTATACAAATTGAATAGAAACTAAGGACAAAATCATTAGAATAGAGAATCATAAGAATAGAGAAGAACAAGATTTTGAATAAGACTATATGGATTTTAAATATCAAATCAACTTGGAAAACAAAAAGGAAAAACTAATACACATCAAATTATTTATGATCATTAGAGATTGAGAACATCAACTTCAAGCCTTCAAAATAGAAGAGAAACACAACATTGTAAAGAAAAAAAAAGGACTAGATGAAGATGTAATATTTAAATATAAATATAAATAAAGTAGATAAATAATAATTAAATATAAAATAACTTTAAAATATAAAATAGAGAATTCAATATTCAAGAAAATTAAACCTCTCATTAAATATTTGCATATTAATAAATATTATTTTATTTTAATATACAAATTTAATTATTATTTGAGGTAATAAAAAATATAATAATAAGATTAAATTAAACAACGTATTTTTTAAAAGAAAACCAAAAACACTTCAACTAATAGATTTGTTTTTATATTAAATATGCAATAAATGTGATTAGTCAAATCCCAACTTTCCATCCTATCACACTATAACCAATGAATTTCATTAATGATTTTCTATTTCCTTATTATATAAATCAATTATTTTATTATCTTTCTTCATCCATGGACCAGACCACTCCTTCCAATGATTTGTTTTTATATTAAATATGCAATAAATGTGATTAGCCACACTATCTCACACATTCCTTGGGACATAGCTTTGTATTATGACTCAGCACTAGAATGCGACACCACATTTTGCTTCTTACTTTTCCACGATACCAAATTACCTCCCATAAACACAGTATCCTGGGGTTGACCTCCTGTCCTCTTTAGAGCCTGCCCAGTCAGCATCTGAAAAACATTCAATATCGGAATGTCCATGGCTTTTGTACAAAATGTAGAATCTATTCCAGACTTTCCAATGTTCAACTGTAGGGGACAACATAAACTGACTTACGATACTCACAGAATACGAAATATCTGGTCTTGTGATTGTCAAGTAGTTCAACTTCCCAACCAGCTTCCTGTACCTCTCTAGATCAGTAAAAGCTTCACCTTCCTTGACAAGCTATTGGTTTGGTACCATCGGTGTACTACACGGTTTCACATCTAACTTTCTTACTTCAATCAACAGATCAAGAACATACTTCCGTTGCGACGAAAAGATTCCCTTCTTGCTTCTTAGGACTTCAATACCCAAGAAATATCTCAGATTTTCGAGATCTTTAGTACTAAAATGGGTATGAAGAAAGACCTTCAGTGAGGTTATCCCCAGACTATCACTTCCGGTAATCACAATATCGTCGACATACACCACAAGTAACATAATCCCATGGTCAGACCGACGGAAGAAAATAGAATGATCTGAAGAGCATTTCTACATTCCAAACTTTGCAAGGACTTGACTGAACTTACCAAACCATGCTCGTGCACTCTATTCCAAGCCATACAGGGATTTACGAAGACGACAGACTTTGGCATTCTCCCCCTGATAAAAAAACCCAGGTATTTGCTCCATATAGACTTCCTCAAGAAGATCACTATGCAAAAAAGCATTCTTAACATCCAACTGAAATAGCGGCCAATCATTCATTGTCGCAAGAGAAATACATAGGCGAATGGACGACATCTTGGCAACAGGAGAGAAGGTCTCACTATAATCAATCCCATATGTCTGAGCATACCCCTTAGCAACCAAGCGTTCTTTGAGGCTAGCAACTGACCCGTCAGAATTCATCTTAACAGCAAACACCCACTTACAACCAATCGTCTATTTTTCTGCTGGACGAGCTACCAGTTCCTATGTACCATTCACATCCAACGCCAGTCACCTCCTCTACCATCGCCTGGTGCCAACCTGAATGAGACAAGGCTTCACTAGTAGTTTTAGGCACCGACACAGAGTCAAGTGAAGTAAGGAGCAAAAAAGAATTAGAAGATAGTTGATGTTATGACACACAAGAGGTGATATGATACGTACAAGAACTTTTACCTTTGCAAAGAGAAATGGGCAAGTCTAGATCATCACTAGCTCGCAAGTCAGATGACGAAGAATCCACCAGTACGGGGCAAGCCTCTGCGAGTCGCGGACGTCGAGTGTACACCTGAGTAAGAGAAGGACCTGAAGGAGGCAAGTTTGAACCACCAGACGAGGACACGATCTTATAAACTAACAAATCATCCTCCATAGGTGGGGGACTAGACATAGGATCAGAAGAAGTATCCTAAAAAAAAGGTAACATCAGAGGAGACGACATACCGATTCGTACTCGGGTGTAACGGCCCGGAAATTTCATCCCGGTCTTCCCGGGAGGCCCAGGGGCATTTTGGTAATTTTGGGTCGGGCCGACAGGGCCGGTTTTGAAATTGAAACTTGCCGGAATAATTATGAGTCAATTTGAATAGGATCGGGATTTTTGGTGAAGGCATTTGGGCTTGGGAATGAGTAAAATTAAATGAGGAATTAAATAGCGCGTCGAGTGAGATTCGAACCAGGGACGTGTCGCGTGCTAGGCAAGGGGCGCTGCCAGCCGAGCCACTGGGCGTGTTTGTTAATCTACGCGCGCGATTTGGTATATATGCCGTGCGCAGTGGGATTTTCATATAAAAGCAGAGCTCGCTCGCCTGCTTCTTCTTCCTCGCGATTTCTCCTTCGTTTCTCCTTCGACCAACTGGCGATTTCCGGCGATTTCTGCCTTCTCCAGCTCCGAATCGATCGTGGTCGTCTTCCCCAGCTCTGAGGTCGATCCTTTTCCGGGCTGAAGGTAAGTTTTCCTTCCTTTCTTCTTCTCTTCTTCGTTCCGAGCCCCCTTCTTCCGGGCTTCGTTTCACGGCCATGGTGAAGTGATTTTCTGGGTGGTTTGTGTGCAGCTAGTGTAGGGAAGTTCTCCATCAAAGAATCGCTCGTCGAATCCCCGTGGATCGTTCGATTTTGGGTTGTCTCCTTCGCCCCTGTTTCGTGCTCTGTTGTTGCGCAGTGCCGCCGAGTCTCGCCGCACACCGCGCGCGCGCCCTCGCGCCTCTGCATCCCTCGCGAGCGGCGAAGCGGCCCAGCCACAGTGTCCGTGGCGCTTTCGCCGAAGCCGTGCCGCGGCAGCGATCGCTGCGCGCGCCTGCCGCCGCGCCGCGTGTCCGATGCAAGCCGAACCGAGCCGCCAAGCCAAGCCGAGCCAAGCCGAGCCAAGCCGAGCCGAGCCGAGCCGAGTCGAGTGAGAGCCGAGCCGAATTATTTTTATTTTATTTTATTTTATTTTATTTTATTTAGATAGTGTGTGTAATTGTGTTGTGCTTGTTAGGTTCCCGGTAGCTAGTTCGGGTTCGTTCGCAACCTAGGTTTCCGTGAATTCGTCCCCGACCAAAGTAAGGATTTCTTACCGGAGTTGTGTGGACCCTGCGATATTATATGTGATTGCTGATTGACTGCTTGTTTGTGTTTATTGACATGTGTAGCTAGGTAATCTATTCTGAATTCCCGATTAGCATGATTTTCCTGATTTAATTCTCATGTTAATCCATGCTAGGTTGCTCCTCTCTAGCATGCTCGTATCTGTTCCTTGCTTCGTAGTATCATGCTAGGCTCGTTGTATTCTTATTGAGCACGTATTGGATTTTATGGAATTGTTTGTCGCTTTGCTAGGGCGGAGTTAGAATTGCGTAGATAGCATCATCCGGCCCGATGCATAAAGAACCTTGCATCCATGGCGGGGGACGTCGAGCAAGTCATTCCGCCCCGGACCCCGTGAGGGATTAGCTAACCCGAGCGGTAGGCCCCGCAATCTTGGGTGAGGGTGGCAGTTGTTAATGCCCCAACGGTCGGGATGATGACTTGGCATTGCCTCGTCCTCGGCAGCCGGCATGTCCTCGGCATGTTTGGCGCTTGCCCCGATTGCCACTGTTAAGGCAAGGACGGCTTCTGTGTAAGCCTACCACGACCGCCTTGGCCCCAAAGCGTGGGTTCAGCCGACATAGTTTACGTGTCCGTGTCTCACACCCTATGTCGCTGACACCGATCCAAAGATTTAGTTAGGCGTGGTGATCGGATATGGGCAGCTTGCCTCGCACTCCGGCAAACCCCATAGTCTGCAATGAGCACGCGGCATGCTTACGCTCATTACAGGCGCCGATCGAGAGCTCCTCGGGATTGTGAGCGGTGTACCTTTCGTCGACGATGAGACGGTGCCGAGGCCGGACTTGTTTCTCGTATAGGGCGACTTATATATTGGACTGTGTGGTGATATTATTTCCGGACTAAGACCCTAGTTGGCATCCGAGGCCCAAGTATGGGCTAAGCTATGTGCTCTATTCCGTGTTTATATTCATAGCTTGCATATGCTCATCGAGATGACCATGTATATCGTATTGTACCCCGGTTGGGGATTCTTACTGAGTAATTCGTTACTCACCCTTATTCTCGTGGTTTTCCACAGTAATCGTGGTGCGCGACAGGATGCCTGAAGGAGGAGCTGTGATCATGGGGCCCAGTCTTCCAACTCTGTTTTTTGTATTATGACTCTCGTGTGTTTTGTTTTTCCTGAATGCATGTAGTCGGGCACGGAGCCCTAGGATGTTTGTAAATATTTGTGGATTCCAAATTTTGTATCCGAACAGTTTTGAATGGCTTTTAGTAAATCTCTGATCGAGTAAACTTTGGAAATGTATTTATCTTGGAACAGTGCTTGGAAACAGGGACAGTTCCAGGAAATTGTCTAGTTTTTAAAGGAGTTATTTTGAATGTTTTTGTTTTAATTGGAATCCAAATCATGTCTGCTTAAATGTCCTTTACTTTGAATGCATGCATTGGGATAAGGGCCCATTTAGTGCCCCATTCGGTCGGTCCCTTACAGTTGGTATCGAGCTCGAGTCATAAATTCAGTAGTATGACCTGTTGTTGTAGGTCGTTTTCCCATGATCACTAGCACTCGGCATACCATCAGTGCGCCTAAGTTTACAATTTGTTGTTGAGAAAAAGGGTTAAGAATTTACAATACCGCCATCTAATGCATGCCTTGTGTAGTATTGTGGAGCGGAGACGAGCGGTGTTCGACTCGTTATTGGTTTGGGTGTAGATCGCCAAAGATGCCGCTTACCCGCGCTTAAGAAGAGGACGCCCGAGAGGAGGCCGAGGTGTCGATCGACCGACACCGCAGGACATCGTCCCCAAGCCGAGATCGATAGCATTCCGCCTGTAGCTCCCCACGTTGAGCCCAGAGTAGACATTGAGGCGATCAGGCGCTGTGGAGATCGCTCCTCGGAGCGTAATTTGCTAATTCTATGAGGTCTATGGTGGTCGACTGCTGAGTGGCCGGAGGGTCGAGACCTGTGCCTTGTTGGCGGTCAGGCCGGGAAGAGTCCCGAGCTCGAGATTGAGCAAACGACTCGCTTGGTTCAGTTGGGCGCAGAGCACCCCAACTCCGCAGGAGCCGTGAGCCTTTGAGGCGTAGTGGCGGAAGGTGCCGATGAGCTGGGTAAATGGTTGAAGGATTTCGTAAAATGGAACTCCGATAAGTTTGACGCCACAGTGATGCTTTAGCAAAGAAATGGATGGATTGCCCATTTGGAGTACACCTTCCCGATTATGGTGTGCCCCGGATGTGCAGAGGCCGAGGTGTGCAAACCCACGTGTTAGGGGCGTAGCTAGATGGTGGTGGGAGTCCACCTCGAGTGAGAGACCACTGGTCTCCACCGCTACTGGGAGTTCTTCAAGACAGAATTTAAAGCCAAGTACATTAGCGATGAGGCTCAAGAGAAGATGGTAGCGCTTTTCCGCAATCTGCAGCAGGTTCTCGATTCTATAGAGAGAGTACGAGAGGAAGTTTTCGGAGTATGGCTATTTTGCTCCGCACTGATAGCAACCCTTGAGTTGAAAATTCGGAAGTTCATTTCTCGTCCGAGGCGGTGTGTCTCGTGATGTCGTGGCTCGCCCCTACCACTTATGCTAAAGTCGCTCACCGGTGGCCACTATTTACAATGGAAAGTATCTCGTTGAGCGGATCGGCGCCGCTCCGGTGCAGCGTCCGTCCAAGCCGTAGTGGGCGTAAGAGGAGGTTTGAGTTCGAGGAGGCGCCAGCGTCGCCGCCAAGGGCGCCTGCAACCGGATCGGCGTAGATTCCAGCCTCCTCGCCTCCACCTCGCCAAAGCAGGCGGTCCCTAGGCGATTCCCGCCGTGTCACTTGTGGAAGAGTCCACTTCGAGCTTGTCGACCGGGCTCAGGCGGTGTTTCCGATGTGAAAAGGAGGGGCATATGATCCGTTCTTGTGATCAGCCAGCTATGGCAGTTCAGCCGGTGCAGCAGCAGCAGGGCCGGGTGTTCGCTACGAACCGTCAGGAGCCTGAGCGTGCAGATGCCGCAGCATGCGGTGTGCGCTTTCTTGTTTTGGATCATTGTGCATTTGTCTTGTTTGACTCGCCCTACGCGACTCGTTTGTATCTGTTTTGTTTGCTGAGCATGCTAGGTTGAGATTAGAGCCTCTAGGTTTCGAATTATCTGTTGCAACTCCTTCGGGAGTTAATATGTTAGCAAAAGATAAGATTAAGGATGGTCGGATCGAGATATCCAGAGAATTGCTGGTAGCTACGCTCATAGTTCTACCCATGAGTGGTTTCGATGTGATTCTTGGTATGGAGTGGTTAGCCGCTAACCACGCATTGATTGACTGCCACCGGAAGGAAGTAGTGTTCAGGCCCAGCTTCAAGTTTCGTTGAGTCCAGGGTGGAGTTTGCCCGCCAATGGTGTCAGCTGTGAAGGCCCGTCGTTTGCTAGCTCATGGAGCTTGGGGCTACCTAGCCAAATTGTCCGGAAAGAGCCGTCCCTCACTGACTATTGATCAAGTGCCGGTTGTGCGGGAGTTTGCTGACGTGTTCCCTGAGGAATTATCGGGGTTGCCCCCGAAGAGAGAGGTTGACTTCACAATTGAGCTCGAGTCAGGGACCCTCCCTATCTCGAAGGCTCCGTATCGTATGGCGCCAGCCGAGTTAAAGGAACTGAAGGTTCAGTTGCAGGAGATGTTAGGGTTCATCCGTTCGAGTGTGTCCCCGTAGGGAGCGCCAGTGTTGTTTGTGAAGAAAAAGGATGGTTCGATGCGCCTATGCATTGACTATCGTGAGCTTAATAAGGTGACAGTGAAGAATAAGTATCCGTTGCCCCGTATCGATGATTTGTTCGATCAATTTCAGGGAGCTTCTATGTTCTCCAAGATAGATTTGAGATCCGGGTATCATCAGTTGCGGATTAGGGACGCCGACATTCCTAAGACAGCGTTCAGGTCTAGATATGGGCACTACGAGTTTGGGGTCATGTCGTTTGGATTGACGAATGCACCAGCAGCGTTCATGGACATGATGGATAGGGTGTTCAAAGCATTTTTGGACAGCTTCGTCATCGTGTTCTTTGACGATATTCTGATCTATTCAAGGACCAAGGAGGATCATGCAGAGCATTTGAGGAAGGTGTTGACAGCCTTGAGGGAAAACCAGCTTTATGCGAAATTTTCCAAATGTGAGTTCTGGTTGGAACAAGTGGCCTTCTTAGGTCATATAGTCTCGAGAGATGGTATAGCTGTGGAACATGCAAAGATTGAGGCCGTGAGTTCGTGGTCCAGGCCGACTTCAGTTACCGAGATACACAGCTTCCTAGGTTTGGCAGTTACTACCGTCGGTTTGTTAAGGACTTTTCCGCCATAGCCTCGCCTCACTCGTCGTCTGACGAGGAAGGGTGTCGAGTTTGTTTGGGACGGTAGGTGTGATGAGAGCTTTGCGTGCTCAAGCACGCTTTGACTTCAAAGACTGATGTTGGCAAATCCGGAGGGAACAGTGGTTTCGTGGTTTACAAATGATGCTTCCAAGTTCGGGTTGGGTTGTGTGTTGATGCAAAGACGGGGAGGTCATCGCTTATGCTTCCCGTCACCAAGCCATATGAGCGAGAACTATCCAACTCATGATATGGAATTGGCGGCGCAGTGGTGTTTGCATTGAAGATTTGGAGGCATTACCTATATGGTGAGCGGATCCGGATGTTTACCGATCACCGAGCCTCAAGTATCTGCTTACTCGTAAGGAGCCGAATATGAGGTAGAGGAGATGGTTAGAGTTAGTAAAAGATTATGATCGCGAGATTCTGTACCATCCGGTAAAGCCAATGTTGTAGCCGATGCCCCGAGTAGGAAGACGTCGCACTCGCGGTGTTCTTGAGCTTCGGCCAGACACGGAGAGAGTTCGAGCGGGCCGAGATTGCGGTGTTGTTAGGTGAGGTTATCGCCAGTGGCTCGATTGATAGTCCAAATGCATGGATTAGACAATGGATTATTGATAGTCACCGAGTGACCCGCACTTAAAAAGATTATTTGACAAAGTTAGTGCTTGATGGAGATTTTGATTTTGTGTACTCACTAGACAATGGGGTGACGTCAGAGGCCGGTTGTGTGTTCGGATGTCGCAGAATGCGAGCGAGTTGCTCTCGAGGCCCACATTCTCCGTTTGCTTGGCACCCCGGGGTACCAAGATGTATCGAGATCTTAAGCGAGACATTCCGTGGATGGGTATGAAAAGAGATGTGGCGGAGTTCGTTAGTCGATGTCTCACTTGTCGCCAGTGAAGGCACCCAGCAGAGACCAGTAGGTTTGTTGCAAACCACGAGAGTGTACCTCTCGTGGAAATGGGAAGAGATCTCCATGGACTTTATTTCGGCTTGCGAGAGGACTCCGAGGAAGTTCTCTCGGATTTGGTGATAGTCGATCGATTGACTAAGAGCGCACACTTCATTCCCGGTAGAGACACTTATACCGTGGAACAGTGGCGCGATTGTTTTTGGAGCAGATCATTCGCTATCACGGTGTGCTGTGAGGATCGTGATCGACCGTGATTCAAGGTTCACTTCTCGCTTTACGAGAGCGCTCCGTAGGTTTAGGCATCGAGTGCGGCTTTCAAAGATGACTTTTCACCCTCGCATCGATGGATGGTCGAGAGGGTGAACCAGATTCTCGAAGATATGTTGAGGGCTTGTGTGTTGGATTTCCCGGGCAGTTGGGACCAGTATCTGTATCTGATGGAGTTTGCATATAACAACAGTTATCGATCGGCGATCTGATGGCTCCATTCGAGGCTTTGTATGGCAAGCGCTGCCGATCTCCCGTGTTCGGGAAGAGGTTGGTGATAGGCGTGTTTTGGTCCCGAGTTGCCGCAGATTGACCAATGGTGCCGTCAAGCGAGAAGATTAGAGCCCGTATGTTGACAAATTTCGAGCGAGGATGAAGAGTTATGCCGATGTTCGCGTCCGGGATTTGGAGTTTGAGGTTGGTCAACATGTTTTCTTGAAGGTCGCACCGATGCGAGGTGTTTTGAGGTTTGGCAAGCGTGGAAAGCTGAGTCCCCGTTTTGTTGGCCCGTTTGAGATTCTGGAGAGGATCGGCAAGGTTGCTTATAGATTAGCCTTGCCTCCGTCATTGTCGGCAGTGCACAGTGTATTTCATGTATCGATGTTGAGGCAGTACGTGCCGGACCCATCGCACATTGTAGATTTTGAGCCTTTGCAGCTGAATGAGGAGTTGAGCTTCGAGGAAAACCAAAGTGGGATTCTTGCTTTTGAGACAAAGACACTGCGTAATCGTGAAATTCGGCTGGTAAAGGTTCAGTGGAGGAGTCAGAGTTCAGAGGAAGCCACTTGGGAGCGGCAGGATGAGATGAGATTGCAGTATCCCGAGCTGTTTCAATCTTAAGTGACTTTCGAGGACGAAAGTCTTATAAGGGGGGAGTATTGTAACGGCCCTAAATTTCATCCCGCCTTCTGGAGGCCCAGGGGCATTTTGGTAATTTTGGGTCGGGCCGACAGTAGTTGGTTTTGAAATTGAAACTTGCTTAATAATTATGAGTCAATTTGAATAGGATCGGGATTTTTGGTGAAGGCATTTGGGCTTGGGAATGAGTAAAATTAAATGAGGAATTAAATAGAGCGTCGAGTGAGATTCGAACCAGGGACGTGTCGCGTGCTAGGCAAGGGGCGCTGCCAACCGAGCCACTGGGCGTGTTTGTTAATCTACGCACGCGATTTGGTATATATGTCGTGCGCAGTGGGATTTTCATATAAAAACAGAGCTCGCCCGAAGCTTCTTCTTCCTCGCGATTTCTCCTTCGTTTCTCCTTCGACCGACTGGCGATTTCTCGCGATTTCGCCTTCTCGACTCGAATCGATCGTGGTCGTCTTCCCGGCTCTGAGGTCGATCCTTTTCCGGCCAAGGTAAGTTTTCCTTCATTTCTTCTTCTCTTCTTCGTTCCGAGCCCCCTTCTTCCGGGCTTCGTTTCACGGCCATGGTGAAGTGATTTTCTGGGTGGTTTGTGTGCATCTAGTCTAGGGAAGTTCTCCATCAAAGAATCGCTCGTCGAATCCCCGTGGATCGTTCGATTTTGGGTTGTCTCCTTCGCCCCTGTTTCGTGCTCTGTTGCTGCGCAGTGCCGCCGAGTCTCGCCGCACACCGCGCGCGCCCTCGCGCCTCTGCATCGCTCATGTGTAACGCAGCCAATGCGTGTCTGTGCGCCTGTCGCCGAGCCGTGTCGCCAAGCCGCGCCCCAGCGCCGTGTCGCGTGTCCTACTGCCGAGCCGAGCCGCCAAGCCAAGCCGAGCCAAGCCGAGCCGAGTGAGAGCCGAGCCGAATTATTTTTATTTTATTTTATTTTATTTTATTTAATTTAGATAGTATGTGTAATTGTGTTGTGCTTGTTAGGTTCCCGGTAGATAGTTCGGGTTCGTTCGCAGCCTAAGTTTTCGTGAATTCGTCCCCGACCAAAGTAAGGATTTCTTACCGGAGTTGTGTGGACCCTGCGATATTATATGTGATTGCTGATTGACTGCTTGTTTGTGTTTATTGACATGTGTAGCTAGGTAATCTATTCTGAATTCCCGATTAGCATGATTTTCCTGGTTTAATTCTCATGTTAATCCATGCTAGGTTGCTCCTCTCTAGCATGCTCGTATCTGTTCCTTGCTTCGTAGTATCATGCTAGGCTCGTTGTATTCTTATTGAGCACGTATTGGATTTTATGGAATTGTTTGTCTTTGCTAGGCGAGTTAGAATTGCGGTAGATAGCATCATCCGGGCTTGATGCATAAAGAACCTTGCATCCATGGCGGGGCGTCGAGCAAGTCATTCCGTCCCTGGACCGTGAGGGATTAGCTAACCCGAGCGGTAGGCCCTACAATCTTGGGTGAGGGTGGCAGTTGTTAATGCCCCAACGGTCGGGATGATGACTTGGCATTGCCTCGTCCCCGGCAGCCGGCATGTCCTCAGCATGTTTGGCAGTAGCCCCTGATTGCCACCTGTTAAGGCAAGGACGGCTTCCTGGTGTAAGCCTACCACGACCGTTCCTTGGCCCCAGTGCGGTGGTTCAGCCGACATAGTTTACGTGTTCAGTCTCTCACACCCCTATGTCGCTGACACCGATCCAAAGATTTAGTTAGGCGTGGTGATCGGATATGGGCGCTTGCCTCCAGACCCTGGCAGCAACCCCATAGTCTCGCAGAGTAGCACGCGGTGCATGCTTACGCTCATTACAAATACCGATCGAGAGCTCCTCGGGATTGTGAGCCAGTGTACCTTTCGTCGACAGTAGACAGGCTGAGGCCGGGACTTGTTTCTCGTATAGGGCGACTTATATATTGGACTGTGTGGTGATATTATTTCCGGACTAAGACCCTAGTTGGCATCCGAGGCCCAAGTATGGGCTAAGCTATGTGTTCTATTCTGTGATTATATTCATAGCTTGCATACGCTCATCGAGATGACCATGTATACGCTCATCCAGCATTTTGTATCTGAACAGGTTTTGAATGACTTTTAGTAAATCTCTGATCAGAGTAAACTTTGGAAATGTATTTATCTTGGAACAGGTGCTTGGAAACAGGGACAGGTTCCAGGGAAATTGTCTAGTTTTTAAAGGAGTTATTTTGAATGTTTTTGTTTTAATTAGAATCCGAAATCATGTCTGTTTAAATGTCCTTTACTTTGAATGCATGCATTGGGATAAGGGCCCATTTAGTGCCCCATTTGGGTCGGTCCCTTACATCCGGCAATAACAATGATAACTCTTATGGACCCGAGAGTATCCAAGGAATATACATTTCAAAGATTTAGGATCCAACTTGGTCCTTTGAGGACGAACATCGCGAACAAAGGACGAACACCCGAAGATCTTAGGTGGAAGATGGAACATCTCCGTGGAGGGATACAAGACTTGGAATGGAATTTTATCTCCCAAAATCGATGACGACATTCGGTTAATGAGAAAACAAGCTGTAGACACAGCATCAACCCAAAAATGTTTCAGAACATGCATTTGAAACCACAGGGCACGAGCTATTTCCAGCATTTGCCTATTTTTACGCTTGGCCACACCATTCTGAGACGGTGTGTCCGCATAAGACGATTGATGTATAATACCCTTCTCACTAAGATAGGAACGAAAGGTACCCAAAAAATATTCGCCCCCATTATCAGTGTGTAAAATTTTGATAGAAGCATTAAATTGATTACGAATCTCAACGTTAAAGGCACAAAAGGAGAAAACAACTCAGAACGATGCTTCATTAAATAGACCCAAGTAAACCGGAAAAAGTCATCAACAAAAGTAACAAAATAGTGAAATCATGTTTTAGACATAACAAGACTCGGACCCAAACATCAGTGTGGACTAATTCAAATAGAGCATTAGCTCATTTATTAATCCTAGGACTAGAACTAAATCGATGAAACTTCGCAAATTGACACGACTCACAATTGAGGGCCGACACTTTACTGAACTCTGGAAATAACTTCTTCAAGACAGACAAACGGGGATGACCCATCCGACAATGAGCTTCGAGAAGTGACGCAGAACCTGCACTTGCCACAGCTTGGACTGGTTGCTGATACAAGATATAGAGACCCCAGCTGCATGCCCCCTACCAATAGTCTTCTTCGTCAAATGATCATGAAACAAGCAATAATCAGGGAAGAAGGAAACGAAGCAATGTAAGTCTCGAGATAGTTGACTAACTGAAATTAGATTATATGAGAACGTAGGCAAACACAACACAAAAGATAATGACAAGGTAGGGGTAAGTGTGATTGACCCTCCTCCCTATACGGAAGAGAGGGATCCATCAGCCAAGGTAACGGTCGAAAAATGAACATACGACAATGATGTAGAGAACAAGTTTTCGTTACCTGTCATATGAGCAGTCACCCTAGAGTCAATGACTCGCTTTGTAGACGACGAAAGAAGACAATGGTTGTTACCTGTTTTAGCTAGGGTTGTAGCAGGCGGGAATTCTGAGGATGATAGCTGCGATGAAGTAGAGGAAACTTGAAGTTTAGCAAACTCATCCACGGGTGCTTTCTCATTAGACACAAGGTGAGCTTTCTGAAGCTTCTGATTGTCATATTGTTGTTTTCTACAATCCCTCTTTAAATGACCTAGTTTTTTACAATAATAACAGGTCACTCCTACTCGAGCATCCGAACGCCGGTTGTCACTACTAATACCCTGGCATCGATCATAACCAGACTTGATGCAGGAGAACTTACATTTCTCCCACCACGAATTTCACTCCTTCCGAGCAAGGAACTATTCGACTGTTCAATTAAATTCACTTCTATTCGTTGCAGGTGGCAAAACACATCATCCAACGACGATAGTTCAGTCCCAGACAGAATTTGGGACTTTGCATTCTCATATTCCGGACCCAGCCCACGCAAGAAACTGATGACTCCCATTTTTTCCCTTTGGGTCTGTTGTACTGCAATATCTGCATTGAACGGCATGAGAGAATTTAATTCAGCACTGTTGTGCTTGTGCTTCGTGTAATAGGCCAACAACGTTTCACCATTCTGGTCAGCATGAAATAGGACGAGCAGACATCATATGTCCTTGTTACTTGCTTCTTCCCCGAGTACAAGAATTCCACATACGTCATTAGTTCTTTCATCGTAGTACAATGACTAACTAGATCCACAATCTTATCATTCATCGAGTTAGTGATCTGATTATACAAGGGTGCATCAACCTGATCCCACATCTTTTTTCCAACTTCATCTTTAGGCGGATCACTATCCATGTGCCGTTCTAGTTCATTACTCAGCAAGTGGTTTCGAATCGTTCGATGCCAGTCGAGATAATTCGTACCATTCAATTTCCATTTTGTGATTTCCATTGAATAAGAAACCACACTAGTATCCTT
Organism: Sicyos edulis; assembly: GCA_036507275.1. Lineage (NCBI taxonomy): Eukaryota > Viridiplantae > Streptophyta > Magnoliopsida > Cucurbitales > Cucurbitaceae > Sicyos > Sicyos edulis. The sequence continues at coordinate 23,461,145 of CM071848.1, forward strand.
GTTATTGCCCATATTACCTCGATTAGATTCAAACGAACAACAGATAACTTGTTTATTTCAAAATAAACATAATAGAACCTTGAAATCAGAAAAAATGATACCCATAGTAACGAAAAACAGCAAAACTGAGGCACCCCAGTGTTTAAAACACAAAACAAACCTCACACATGTGCAGAACACGTCAACGCGCACTAAACCCAGGCAAACCCGACCCGGTCGGAGGTGCGACGCGCCTCCACGCCTGACAAAGGTTGGCGCTGGTGAACCTTTGCCGCGGTGCCTGCAACTCCTTCGTTGATTGGACAGAGCCGCCACTTGGTCGACTAGACAGATCGAGAGGTGGGCTTTCGAAAGGTGTCGGCGGTGACTTCCAACTCCGGCAGACAGCGGCGGCGACGGCGACGGTGACGGCTCCCTTTTCTTCTCTTTCCCTAACCCTAATTCTGCCCTTATGGCTTTGATACCATGAAATCGATATGATTGAATAGTCTATATGCTTTATTAAGGAGAGGCAATGCCTTTATATAAGAGTTACAATGGGCCTAGATCTATTAAACCGTAATTTATACACAAATATACATTTAAACTCTTTAAACTCTAACAGAGGTAAGGCTGATAGGACGAAAGTGCTTGATATGTAAAGCAACCTCTTTTTTGCTAGTAAGGCAAATAAAGTTTTCCTTCAAGCTTGAGTTGAGATGCCCATTAGAGTGAAACTTAGAGAACAGCCTAATAAAGTCATCTTTAAACAGATCCCAAAAGGTAATGAAGAATTCAATGGTGAAACCATCTGGCCCGGGAGACTTATTCCTTCCAAGAGATTTAATTGTTGTCCATATTTCCTCTTGAGTAAAGGATTTTACCAAATCCAAATTCTGAGTTGGGGAGACCACATTCCAATCAAGGTTACAAAGAACTCATCTAATGCCAGGAGCCTTGGTGTATAATGCAGAAAAGAAGCTCAGTGTTTCTTTCTCAATATTAGGGAATGAGAGTAAGGAATCACCTTTATCATCTTGAAGCTCAGAGATTAACAATTCCCTCTTTCTTGCAGCTAGGAATTGGTGGAAGAAATTAGTGTTCTCATCTCATTCTTTTAACCAAATTTTTTTTCTCTTCTGGATAAAATTTCTTTCTTCTAAAACGTACAATCCCATCAATTCAGCTTTAGCTTGAGCCCATTGAGAACCTTCCGCTGTTGTTAGGAGGTTATTCTTGGCCTTGAGATCCAAGGAATTTATTTCTGCTAAGAGATCATCTTCATGTCTTTTTTATTGAATCTTGAATTCATTGTACAAGTTCTTCAAAGAGACTCTTAGCTTCTTTAGCTTCAAGGAAATAACATGCCCTGCCCATCCATAAGATGAATTAGTTTGTAAAGAATGAGTAATGAGGGACTTACATTCACTAATTCCAAGCCAACTTTTGAAGAATTTGAAAGGAGAGGGGCCCCATTGAAATGAGCCAGCTTCCAACAGTAGGGGGTAATGATCTGACATGGTACGTATTTGCCTTGATACTCTTGAAGTAGGAAATAGATTGGTCCAATTCTGAGTGGTAAGAAAGCTGTCAATCAATGATCTAATAGAATCATCACCAGGCTTGGACCCACGAGAAGCTTCCGTTGGACATAGGTAAATCTTGAAGCTTTAATTCTTGAATAAGCTTATTAAATTGCTTCATTCCTCTAGATTGCCTTCTAACTGGTAATCTTTCAAAAACCCATCTAATAAAATTGAAGTCACCACCTACACACCATGAATCTTCAAATGTAAAGTGCCAAAGATTTAAGTTCTTCCCAAAGGTAAAATCTCTCTTTCGAATTCGTAGGACCATAAACATTAGTAACCCAACAAGTTTTGTTCTGTTGCAATGAAACTTTAATAGACAAAGTGTAGCCTCCTTGAATGAATTCATCAACATTGACTTTTGTAATCGAGAGAACTTGGACTAAACAGTCTGATCTACTTATCGATAGGCAATGCCTTTATATAGAATTTACAACGGACCTAACGGGCCTCATGCTAATTACATAATAAACCATACAATTAATTCATTTGTATTCTAATACTCCCCCTCAAGCTGGAGTGAATATATCTATCATGCCTAGCTTGTTACAGAGATAATTTATCTGAACTGCATTTAATGCTTTGGTGAAGATGTCACCCAACTATTCTCATGTCTTCACATAGCCTGTCGAAATCAATCCTTGTTGTATCTTTTCTCGAATAAAATGACAATCCACTTCAATATGCTTAGTTCTCTCGTGAAATTCTGGATTAGAGGCAATGTGGATTGCTGCTTGCTTATCACACTATAGCTTAACAGGTGTCGCGACTTTCATTCCAATTTCATTAAGAAGTTGGATCAGCCATACTATCTCACACATCACTTGTAACTTAGCTCTATATTCTGATTCAGCACTCGAACGAGACACCACATTCTGTTTCTTACTCTTCCAAGAAACCAGATTACCTCCCATAAATACACAATAACTCGAGGTAGATCGTCTATCCTCTTTAGAGCCTGCCCAATCAGCTTGTGAGAAGCACTCAATATTGGAATGTCCATGGTTCTTATACAATACCCCTTCCCAGGAGAAAACTTAAGGTAACCCATAATTTTTTCAACAGCTCTCCAATGATCGACTGTGGGTGATGACATGAATTGACTCACGATACTCACAGAATAGGCAATATCCAGTCTCGTAATTGTCAAGTAATTTAGTTTCCCAACCATCTTCCTATATTTTTTGGGATCAGGGAACGCTTCACCCTCCTTAACTAGTTGTTGATTTGGTACCATCGGAGTACTACATGGTTTCATATCTAGCTTCCAAGTTTTAGTCAACAAATCAAGAACATACTTCTTTTGTGATAAAAAGATTCCCTTCTTGCTTCTCATTACTTCAATGCCGAAGAAATATTTTAGAGTCTCGATATCTTTGGTACTAAATTGACTATGAAGGAATGACTTTAATGAGGACATCCCAAAATTATCGCTTCCAGTAATTACAATGTCATCAACGTATACCACCAGCAGCACAACCCCTCGTTTCAGATCGACGAAAAAACACAGAATGGTCGGATGAGCATTTTTGTAACTGCCCGGAAATTTCATCCCGGTCTTCCCGGGTTGCCCAGGGGCATTTTGGTAATTTGGTCGGGCCGACAGGGCCGGTTATGTCTTTGCTAATTGCCGAAAAAAATTATGAGATGATTTGAATAGGTTCGGGGAGCTTGGTGAAGGTATTTGGGCTTGGTAAAAGGTGAAAAGAAATAGGAAATTAAATAGCGCGTCGGGTGAGATTCGAGCCAGGGTCGCATGGGAAGCTAGGCAAGTGTCGTTGCCAATCGAGCCACTGAGCGCTCTTGTTAATCTAATCGTGCCAGCTTGTATTTAACACTGTCTTCGTGCGTTTGGTTTAAAACAGCCCGCCCGAGAGTCTTCTTCTTCCTTCTCATTTCTTCCTCGACCGACCCGAGCTCCCCCTCGCGATTCTCCCTCGCCGACCCCAGTTCAACCAAGCTCTTCTTCTCCATTTCAAGGTCGATTTTCTTGTCCCGAGCAAAGCAAAAAGCGCTCTTTCTCTTCTCTTCTTCTTCTTCTTCTTCCCCTAATTCCTTCCCTTTCTCCCCTGTTTCCGATTTCGTTTCTGCTGGCCGTGGGAGTGAGGAGAATCGTGTGGATTTTGTGCAGCTAGTGTAGGGGAAGTCACCCAGCAACAAATCGCTCGTCGAATCTTCTCCAATTGCCCGAAATCGAGCTCGTTTTCTCCAATGCCCTGTTCGCCCCTATTCGCGCGCAGCCGCCCAGCGCTGCCGGGTGCCCTGCCGCGAGCCCGAGCGCCTGAAGAGTTGTTGCCCGCAACGCTCGCGTCCCGTCCGCAGCAGCCAGCGCCCAACGCGCCCACCCGAAAGCGCAGACGCTTATCGCCATCGCCCATCACTCGCGCCTCGTCGCGCGCGGCAGCCAAGCGCTTACACGCCCGCCCACCCCAGTGCGCCAGCCAGCCCCAAATTCTTTGCCCTTCGCTCGTGCAATCGGCTCGTTCGTGTGTCTGTCGCGCCTCGTGAGTTGCTCCCGAGCTGAACCCTGTTTATTTTATTATATTTAGGCCTATTGTGTGATTTTTGTTGTGATTGATAGGTTCTCGATAGCTAGTTCGGGTTCGTTCGCAACTTAGGATTTTGTGTCAAATCGTCCCCGACCGAGGTAAGGATTTCTTACCGGAGTTGTGTGGACCCTGCGATATTATATGTGATTGCTGATTGATTGCTTGTTTGTGTTTATTGACATGTGTAGCTAGGTACTCTATTCTGAATTCCCGATTAGCATGATTTACCTGGTTAATTCTCATGCTAATCCATGCTAGGTTGTTTCCTCTGGCATGCTCGTATCAGTTCCTTGCTTCGTAGTATCATGCTAGGCTCGTTGTATTCTTATTGAGCACGTATTGGATTTTATTGAACTGTTTGCTGATTGCTAAGGCAAGTTAGAGTGGCAGGTAGATAGCATCATCCAGGCCGGGTGCATAACGAACCTTGCATCCACGACAGGGACGTATGAGATGGAGCTCCGTCCCTGATCCCGTTAGGGAGTAGCTAACCCTAACGGCTGGCCCCGCAATCTTGGGTGAGGGTGGCAGACTGTTAAATGCCCCAACAGTCGGGATGATGACTTGGCATTGCCTCTCCCCGGCGATCGGCACGCCTCTCGCGTGTTCGGCCAGTAGCCCCGATTGCCACTGTTAAGGTAAGGGCGGCTTCTGGTGTAAGCCTACCACGACCCGCTTCCTTAGCCTCAAAGCGGTGGTTCAGCCGACATAGTTTACGTGTCCAGGTCTCACACCCCTATGTTAGTGACACCGATTCAAAGAATTAGTTAGGCGTGGTGACTGGACATGGGCAGCTTGCCTCTAGACCCGACACCCCCCATAGTCTGCAGTAGCACGCGGTGCATGCTTACGCTCATTACAGCGCCGACCGGAGAGCTCCTCGGGATCTTGAGCCAGTGTACCTTTTGTCGACAATAGACAGGCTGAGGTCGGGACTTGTTTCTCGTATAGGGCGACTTGTGTGATGGATTTTGTGGTGGATATTATTCCGGACTAAGACCCTGAGTTGGCATCCGAGGCCCAAGTGTGGGCTAAGCTATGTGCTCTATTCTGTGTTTATATTCATAGCTTGCATACGCTCATCGAGATGACCATGTATATCGTATTGTACCCCGGTTGGGGATTCTTATTGAGTAATTCGTTACTCACCCTTATTATTGTGGTTTTTCCACAGGTAACCGAGTTGCGAGACAGGATGGCTGAAGGAGGAGCTGTGATCATGGGGCCCACCATCAAACTCGATTTTGTGTTATGACTCTTTATGTTTTATTTTCCCCTGAATGCATGTAGAGCCAGCACGAGCCTAGGATGTTTTCTAAATATTTTGTGGATTCCAGCATTATTGTATCTAGACATGTTTCGAATGATTTTAAGAAATCTCTGATCGGAGTATAGTTTGGAAATGTATTTATCTTGGAACAGGTGCTTGGAGACAGGGACAGGTTATAGGGAAATTGTCTAGTTTTTAAAGGGATTGTTTTGAATGTTTTGTTTTTAATTGGAACCCGAAATCATGTCTGTTTAATGTCCTTTACTTTGAATGCATGCATTGGGGTAAGGGCCCATTTAGTGCCCCATTCGGGTCGGGTCCTTACAGTTGGTATTAGAGCTCAGAGTCATAGATTCTGTAGATTGACCTTTTGTTGTAGGTCATTTTCCCATGATCACCAGCACTCCGACAGTCATCAGGTACTCCTAAGTTTACTATTTGTTGTAGAAAAAGGGTTAAGAATTTACAATACCTGTCATCTAGTGTATGCCTTGTGTAGTGTTGTGGAGCGGAGACGAGCAGGTTCTGACTCGTTATTGGTTTGGGTTTAGAGCACCATCATGCCAACTTCCCGTAGTGTGTGATGTATGTTGTGGCTTGTTGAGGTATCCAGATAGATTCGGATGCCCCTGGAACATCGTTCCAGAGGAAGGCAGAGGTTAGACTCCCGTAGGCCACTTGTGGCCGAGTTGTTGGTTTTCCGCTAGTGAGAAGGTGGAGGTGTTTTGCCTGGGAGTGCTACTCCAATGAGAGGAGTTAGCTATGGTTGTGCTGATGTGGATGTTTGTGGAGCAGGTCCCCGTGTGGACTAGCCTGGGTAGCTCAAGTGTTGATCTTGAGCCTTAGTAGATTGTTTGATTGCCCAGAGGGTGGCTGCAGAGTTGGTAGCCTTCGAGGAGATCGATGAGGCATCTTTGTGCTCCTGTAAAGTGTTGTTGGTTGCAGCCAGAAAGCCGGAACCCTGTGGTTAAGGGTGCAGCAAGCAGTGTTCCCTTCGGACTGGATCCGTTGGTGGTTTCCTCAGTTGTTTGGTAGAGTCGAACACTCTTCTTTTGGTAAGCCCCTAGAGTAGGGCTAGCTGCTGCATGATGAGAGAGCCGGCCAGAATTTGTTGAGCATCATGTGGGGATGCAGGAGTAGGCTGTGAGCCTTCAGCTTGATGAGATGCCTTAGGCATGGTTGTTGGAGTGAGCCCTTGTATGCCTAGCCAGAGTTCATGTCACTTGAGGTTGTGACCTTGTTGGCCCCGTTTGTAGTAAGATGTGGATTTGGTAGTAGTGACTTGAGGTGCATTGGTTGGTGTGCCGCTTTGGCACTAAATCTGGTTCAGGCCTGAGTTTGGCATGGGTATAGCAGATGGTTCTATGACCCGTCCGAGTTCAAACACACCTTTAGCCTTTGGATACGTTTGTGGCAGTTGCACCTGTTTAGGTCGTGCAAGAGAGCTAGTTCAGTGGTGGTCGAAGGACTACAAGCGAAAGGTTGTTCGAGAGGAGCCAGAGTCTCTTCCCAGTGTTACTGGAGGTTGAGTAAGTCAGCAGGTTGACGGTTGGTAAGTGTTAGTGCGCGTGCATCTCACGCTAGTATTAAGGCCAAGAGACCTTTGTGGTTGGTAGTGTGGTCAACTACCTTCGAGTGCCTAAATCTGAGGAGAGTTGAGCATCGTAGAAGCAAGTTTGGGTCCAGTTGAGGGACCATGAGTTGGATGCCTATGAGGTGAGTAGGATGCCTTGTGAGAGGAGTTGGATGCCTTATGGGTAAGCACCCTTGGTAGAGGCATGGTATAAAGTAAGTTCAGTTTGGCATGGTTATGCTTTGGTAGAGCAAGGTTGCCACAACTTCGAGCATCGTGTGGAGATGGAACTTTGGGTGTTCCGTTGATTGATTGTATCTCTGCCAGGAGCTAGTGTTGCTTTTGGGAGAAAAGCATTTGTTAGTCTTGAATCTCTAAATGAAGGTTGGGAGTTGTGCACACAAGTGTGTTTTGTGTGGTTCGTTCTGTGGCAAGAGTCTCAGATCCATGTAGGGTTTGCTTTGGGGATCTGGTGCTCAATTCTTGGAAGAGTTGGACTCCAGGTGGATGTTGTAAGGCTTTAGTGAGGTGGTAAGGATACCATGCTCGTGGTATCAGGTTGTTGCTTAGGAAAGATTTGTTAAGGGGACCTAAGCTTGGTTGGCGGATCTTCTTGTTGATCGTCATGACTGAGAGAGTTGTTCGGATCCTTCCTTGGGTAGAAGTTATGTTGTGGTTGATGTCTGAGTAGGAGGATGACTCATTCTGTAGCGTTTCGGGTCCTCTTGGTTTCCAAGGAGTTGGAGTTGGCAAGCATGGTTATGATACCGGGAAAAAAGAGTTGTTGTTGTTCAGGCAGTTGGCTGTTAGTCCGTTAGTTGGCAGTGGGTGTCGAGGGTTGTCGGAGAACCCTAAGTTGTGGAGAGCCCCTCTAGAGCTCAGTCAGCCTGTAGTGAGTTTCAGGCTGGCAAGTCGGAGCCGTGTAGTTTGTAGCCTCGGGTGAGTTGCTGGCAGTCTTGGTAGCCTAGCAAGCTGGTATTTGTTTGGAGTGGAGTCCGAATTGGTTCCGGTGTGGTGGCAAGTTGATGCTTGGTGTTGACCAAGGTGTGGATTGGAATTGCTAGAAGTCAGTTTTGCTCGTGGGGCGAATGGTTAGTGCCCTTGTTGTTGTCTTCCCGTTTCCGGAAAGTTGAGAGTTGCCCCGCTGGTATTTGGAGGTTCATCCGTGGTGGACCCTGTTGCTACCCCGTGAGAATTAGATCTCGTTGCTTTAGTGGAGCAAGACAAAGTGAGGGTATGTGGAGCTTTTTGTTCTTCTTTATGCTGCTCACACAGAGCCGTTTCTTTCTCTGGTTTGGCGCTTTGCTACCGTCGGTTGTTAAGGATTTTTCGCCATAGCCTCGCCCCTCACTCGTTTGACGAGGAAGGGTGTCGAGTTTATTTGGGACGGTAAGTGTGATGAGAGCTTTGCCGTGCCTCAAGCGCAGATTCGACTTCAAACCGACTGTTGGCAATCCCGGAGGGACAGATGGTTTCGTGGTTTCTGATGATGCTTCCAAGTTTGGGTTAGGTTGTGTGTTGATGCAAAGACGGAAGGTCATTGCTTATGCTTCCCGCCACCAAGCCATATGAGCGAACTACCCGACTCATGATATGGAGTTGGCGGCGGCAGGGTGTTCACGCCAAGATTTGGAGGCATTACTTGTATGGTGAGCGGATTCGATGTTTACCGATCACCGAGCCTCAAGTATCTGCTTACTCGTAAGGAATTGAATATGAGGCGAGAGGAGATGGTTAGAGTTGGTAAAAGATTATGATCATGAGATTTTGTACCATCCGGTAAAGCCAATGTTGTAGCCGATGCTCTGAGTAGAAAGACGTCGCACTCACGCAGTTGTTGAGTTCCCACCAGACACGGAGAGAGTTCGAGCGGCCGAGGTTGTAGTGTTGTTGGGTGAGGTTACTGCCAGAGTAGCTCAGTTGACAGTCCAGCCATCGATTAGACAACAGATTATTGTTAGTCAGCTGAGTGACCCCGCACTTAAGAGATTGGGTGACAGAGTTAGTGTTGATGGAGATTTTGACTTTGTATATTCACCAGACAGTGGGCTGACGTACAGAGGCCGGTTGTGTGTTCCAGATGTTGTAGGATTGCGAGCAGATTTGCTCACAGAGGCCCACAGTTCTCCGTTTGCTTGGCACCCCGGGGGTACCAAGATGTATCAGGATCTTAAGCAGACATTCTGGTGGATGGGTATGAAAAGAGATGTTGCGGAATTTGTCAGTCGACGTCTCACTTGTCAGCAAGTGAAGGCACCCAGGCAGAGACCAGCCGGTTTGTTGCAGCCGCTGAGTGTGCCTCAGTGGAAATGGGAAGAGATCTCCATGGACTTTATTTCTGGTTTGCCGAGAACTCCGAGGAAGTTCTCTCAGATCTGGGTGATAGTCGACCGATTGACTAAGAGCGCACACTTCATTCCCGGTGGAGACACATATACCGTGGAACAGTGGGTGCAGTTGTTTGCCGAGAACTCCGAGGAAGTTCTCTCAGATCTGGGTGGTAGTCGACCGATTGACTAAGAGCGCACACTTCATTCCCAGTGGAGACACATATACCGTGGAACAGTGGGTGCAGTTGTTTTTTGGAAAGGATCATTCGTTATCACGGTGTGCCTGTGAGGATTGTGTCTGATCGTGATTCGAGGTTCACTTCTCGTTTCTGGAGAGCGCTCCAGAAGGGTTTAAGCACTGAGTGTAGTTTCAAAGACTGACTTTTCACCCTCGGTCGATGGGCGCATCGAGAGGGTGAACCAGATTCTCGAGGACATGTTGAGGGCTTGTGTGTTGTTGGACTTCCCGCGATTCGGACCAATACACATGATCGATGGAGTTTGCATATAACAACAGTTATCAGTCGACGATTCAGATGGCTCCATTCGAGGCTTTGTATGGTAAGCGTTGCCGATCTCCTATGTTCTGGGAAGAGGTTTGTGACAGGTAGGTTTTGGGTCCCGAGTTGCTGCAGTTGACTAATGGTGCCGGGCAGAAGATTAGAGCTCGTATGTTGACAGCTCAGAGCGCATGAAAGAGTTACTGGTTCGTTCGGCGTCGGGATTTGGAGTTTGAGGTTGGTCAGCATGTATTCCTAAAGGTTGCACCGATGCGAGGTGTTTTGAGGTTTGGCAAGCGTGGAAAGCTGAGTCCCCGTTTTGTTGGTCCGTTTGAGATTCTGGAGAGGATCGGCAAGGTTGCTTATCGGTTAGCCCTGCCTCCGTCATTGTCAGCGGTACACAGTGTTTTCCATGTTTCGATGTTGAGACAGTACGTGCCGGACCCGTCACACATCGTGGATTTTGAGCCTTTGCAGCTGAATGAGAATTTGAGCTTCGAGGAGAAGCCAGTGGGGATTCTTGCTTTTGAGACAAAGACACTGCGTAACCGTGAAATTCGTTTGGTAAAGGTTCAGTGGAGGAGTCAGAGTTCAGAGGAAGCCACTTGGGAGCGGGAGGATGAGATGAGATTGCATTATCCCGAGCTGTTTCAGTCTTAAGGGACTTTGGAGGACGAAAGTCTTATAAGGGGGGAGTATTGTAACGGCCCGGAAATTTCATCCCGGTCTTCTCGGGTTGCCCAGGGGCATTTTGGTAATTTGGTCGGGCCGACAGGGCCGGTTATGTCTTTGCTAATTGCCGAAAAAAATTATGAGATGATTTGAATAGGTTCGGGAAGCTTGGTGAAGGTATTTGGGCTTGGTAAAAGGTGAAAAGAAATAGGAAATTAAATAGCGCGTCGGGTGAGATTCGAGCCAGGGTCGCATGGGAAGCTAGGCAAGTGTCGTTGACAATCAAGTCACTGAGCGCTCTTGTTAATCTAATCGCGCCAGCTTGTATTTAACCCTGTCTTCGTGCGTTTGGTTTAAAACAGCCCTCCCGAGAGTCTTCTTCTTCCTTCTCATTTCTTCCTCGACCGACCCGAGCTCCCCCTCGCGATTCTCCCTCGCCGACCCCAGTTCAACCAAGCTCTTCTTCTCCATTTCAAGGTCGAGTTTCTTGTTCGAGCAGCAGGTGCGTCTTCTCTTCTCTTCTTCTTCTTCTTCTTCCCCCAATTCCTTCCCTTTCTCCCCTGTTTCCGATTTCATTTCTGCCGGCCGTGGGAGTGAGGAGAATCGTGTGGATTTTGTGCAGCTAGTGTAGGGGAAGTCACCCAGCAACAAATCGCTCATCGAATCTTCTCCAATTTCCCGAAATCGAGCTCGTTTTCTCCAATGCCCTGTTCGCCCCTATTCGCGCTGGCTGGCCGCCGCTCAGCGCTTCGCGTGCCCCCGCCCGCGAGCCCACGCCGCGCTCCGAAGCGCCCAGTGTTGCCTCGCAACGCTCGCGTCCGTCCGCGGCGGCAACAGCGCCCCTAACGCGCCCGGCCACGAGCGCCCAGCGCGCCAAACACCCTATTGCTGCCGCTCGTGGTAATCGGCTGTTCGTGTGTCCGTCGCGCCTCGTGAGTTGCGCCCGAGCTGAACCCTGTTTATTTTATTATATATAGGCCTATTGTGTGATTTTTGTTGTGATTGATAGGTTCTCGATAGCTAGTTCGGGTTCGTTCGCAACTTAGGATTTTGTGTCAAATCGTCCCCGACCAAGGTAAGGATTTCTTACCGGAGTTGTGTGGACCCTGCGATATTATATGTGATTGCTGATTGATTGCTTGTTTGTGTTTATTGACATGTGTAGCTATGTACTCTATTCTGAATTCCCGATTAGCATGATTTTCCTGGTTAATTCTCATGTTAATCCATGCTAGGTTGTTTCCTCTGGCATGCTCGTATCTGTTCCTTGCTTCGTAGTATCATGCTAGGCTCGTTGTATTCTTATTGAGCACGTATTGGATTTTATTGAACTGTTTGCTGATTGCTAAGGCAGGTTAGAGTGGCAGGTAGATAGCATCATCCGGGCCGGGTGCATAACGAACCTTGCATCCACGGCAGGGACGTATGAGATGGAGCTCCGCCCTGATCCCGTTAGGGAGTAGCTAACCCTAACGGTTGGCCCCGCAATCTTGGGTGAGGGTGGCAGACTGTTAAATGCCCCAACGGTCGGGGTGATGACTTGGCATTGCCTCGTCCCCGGCAGTCGGCACGTCCTCAGCGTGTACGGCCGTAGCCCCTGATTGCCACCTGTTAAGCTAAGGGCGGCTTCCTGGTGGAAGCCTACCACGACCCGTTTCCTTAGCCTCAGGTGCGGTGGTTCAGGCTGACATAGTTTACGTGTCCAGGTCTCACACCCCTATGTCAGTGACACCGATCCAAAGAATTAGTGTAAGGACCCGACCCAAAAGAAGCGGTCTCTAACCTAGATCCTTACTTGGCATGCATGCCTAGGAATGTAAAACGTCATTCAGAGTTTGAAATTTAAATCCTTGAAGTAAGTACATTAAAAACAAGTAAAATATAATTCCATTTAAAATAAACAGGTAGATGACTGATCAGTACTTTCTTAAAAACAAATCAAGGGAAACGATGCGAGAAACACAAAATAGGTTTTGAGTACTTTTCCTAGGGACTCAAGTCCCACTACATGCTAAATCATAGAAAACAATAAAAGAATCATGCATCCCAGGGCCAGCTATCCATGATCATCCAAATAGCCTCCTCCTAGCCATCCCGCCGATGTCCCAAGTTACCCGTGTGAAAACCACAGAAAATAAGGGTGAGCAACGAGTTACTCAAGAAGAATCCCCAACCGGGTACAATACGAAAACATATCATTTAGCACACGGACATGCAACCATGCAAAGACTCAGGGCAAACAGATGGGTTAACAGAACGTCACTCTTGGGGCTTGCCTATTCGAGGCTTACAGCTACCAGCTACCCTAGGTACCACACCTGGGTGTCCTTCGAGCCTTTCACAACCTAGGACTCAGTGTTGCCCATCGGGGACTTATACACCTAGGATGCCCATCAGGGTCTTACACCTCCAACTCAGTGATGCCCATCGGGGACTTATACACCTAGGATGCCCATCGGGTCTTACACCTCCAACTCGGTGATGCCCATCGGGTCTTATACACCTAGGATGCCCATCGGGTCTTACACCTCCAACTCGGTGATGCCCATCGGGTCTTATACACCTAGGATGCCCATCGGGTCTTACACCTCCAACTCGGTGATGCCCATCGGGTCTTATACACCTAGGATGCCCATCGGGTCTTACACCTCCAACTCGGTGATGCCCATCGGGGTCTTATACACCTAGGATGCCCATCGGGTCTTACACCTCCAACTCGGTGATGCCCATCGGGTCTTATACACCTAGGATGCCCATCGGGTCTTACACCTCAAATGTCCATCGGGGTCTTACCCGAGCGGGGCGCACTGATTACCCCCTACAATCTCTTACACTATACCAATTCCTAGCATGGCACTAACAGATAACGTGGTCACGGTTATGCCGAGACAATTTAACCCCTAGCATGAAACTAACAGATATATCAGAATCACAAGCGCAAAACCATCGAAAACAAGAAAGAACAAGCAACCTATCCACTAGCGCTTTCATACATACACAACACATAGCATGCTATCAAAGTATTCGCAGGGTCCACACAACCCCTGTAAGAAGTCCTTACCGAAGTGAATAGAATCAACGATCAACGGATGACTCTCGAGCTTCTAAGCGCACCCGACAACCTAGGCAAGTAATAAAATATCCTAATTAATAAACAAAGATCTAAAATCGTGAAGTCCATAGGGTGGAGGCTCGGAATTTACCAACCGAGAAGGCACACGTCTCGGCAGCAGCGCAGAAGACTGGCGCTTTGGCGCAGGGCGCTGGATGGCGCGCGCGCGCGCGCGCTGCAAAGCGCGTCTGGATGGCGGCAGTCGCGCGCGACTGGCGGCGCGGGGGGCGGGCGCGCGAACGAGCGACACGCTGACGGCGCGCGGGCGAGCGAGCGACGCAGCCTGGCGCTGGTGTTGCTGCAGGCGCGCGGCCGACAGGCGATGCGGGTGGTGCACTAGGGCGCACGGTGCTGCGACGGCGGCGCTGGGGCGCACGGTGCGGCGACGGGCGGGCTGGGCTGCTCGACGCGGTCTGGGCTGGCGATGGCTCGGTTGCGGTGCGATGCGCGGCGAGCGTCTGCGGCGGTGTGGCAATGGGTGGCCGCCGGCTTGCTTGGTGCGGCGCGCAGCGGCGCGGCGTGCGCGTGGGTGTGTTGGGCGAGAGGGTTAGGGTTTTGCGAGAGAGAGAGTGTTTTTCCTTTTTTTTTTTTTTTTTTTTTTTTTTTCTTTCTTCCTCAAATTAAATAAGCTTGGAAATCTAAAATTCCCTTCCCAAGGCTTTCCTCCTTCAAACCCAAGTTGGCGCATTTATTTTCCTTAATTAATTCCAAACTCCCATCTCTCTTTGAGGCCGAGGGTTCGAGTCCTCCAAAATCATCCTTTAATCCCTATTTTAATTTAACTAAAATCCGGCCATTACAATACTCCCTCCTTGGAGGACTTCCGTCCTCGGAAGTTGCCGCACTAAAACAACCCCGGTAGTTACTCCTCATCTCCCTTCCAACTCCCAAGTAGCTTCCTCGACTCTCTGATTCCGCCACTGCACTTTCACTAAATCAATAGCTCGGTTCCTCAAGACTTTCTTCTCAAATGCTAAGATCTTTATGGGCTTTTCCTCAAAGCTCAGGTCATGGTTTAGCTGCAAAGGCTCGAAATCTATGACATGCGAAGGGTCTGCCACATACTGGCGGAGCATCGAAACATGGAACACACCATGCACTGCAGCCAAGGCTGGCGGCAAAGCTAACCGATAAGCTACGGCCCCGATCCTCTCGAGGATCTCGAATGGTCCGACAAACCTGGGGCTCAGCTTCCCCTTCCTACCAAACCTCAGAACTCCACGCGCGGAGCCACCTTAAGGAACACGTGTCCGCCAATCTCAAACTCCAACCCTCTACGCCTGACATCGGCGTAGCTCTTCTGCCTGCTCTGTGCAGTCAACATTCGAGCTCTGATCTTCTGGACAGCCTCATTGGTCAACTGGAGCAACTCTGACCCAATATCTCATTGTCTCAACCTCTTCCTGCATCACGGGATGCAGCAGCTACTTACCATACAATGCTTCAAACGGTGCCATCTGAATGGTTGACTGAAAACTATTGTTGTAGGCGAACTCCATCAAATACAAGTACTGGTCCCAACTGCCAGGGAAATCCAACACGCAAGCTCGCAACATATCCTCTAAGATCTGATTTACCCGCTCGGTCGCCATCGATCACAATGGGTGGAAGGTCAGGCTTTGTAGCCGCACTGCGTGCCCGCACTACCTGCAGGGCCTTCCAAAACCGTGATGTAAACCGGGAATCCTTGTCGAGATAATTTTAATCGGCACTCCGTGGTACCGCACTATCTGCTCAAGGAACAGCTGTGCCCACTGCTCCACGGTGTAGTTTATCCCGCCCGGAATGAAGTGGGCACACTTAGTCAACCTATCAACGACCACCCAAATCTGTGCATATCCTCTAGGGGTCCTGGGCAATCCTGAAATAAAATCCATGGTAATTTCCTCCCACTTCCACTGTGGCACCCCGAAGCGATCGTAGCAACCTCGCTGGTTTTCCGCCTTAGGCGCCTTCACTTGCCGACAAGTGAGACACCGACCGACAAACCGGGGAATCTCTCTCTTCATCCCCATCCACCAAAAAGTCTGCTTAAGATCTTGGTACATCTTGTTACCCCCTGGGTGCCATGCAAAAGGCGAGGTGTGAGCCTCAGACAACAATTCCGAACGAATACCGGCATCGGGCCGGGACATATAGCCGACCCTTATATCGCAAAGCCACCATCTCGCAAATATCTCAAAATCAAAGTCACCATCCGCTGGACCTCTCGTACAACTTTTTCAACCTAGGATCATTTAATTGGCCGTCAATAATCCTTTGCCTTACCAAGGCCGGATGGTCAATCGAGCTACCACAGCGGTAACATCCCCTAACAACACTCGCTATTTCCGCTCTCTCGAGGTCTTTCCTTATGATACTTTTGGGATTTGCCAACGTTGCTAGATGCGAGGTCTTCCTACTTAGTGCATCTGCCACAACATTTGCTTTTCCAGGGTGATACAATATCTCACAGTCGTAATCCTTTACCAGCTCAACCACCTTCTCTCGCCTCATGTTCGGTCCTTCGAGTGAAGAAATACTTGAGGCTTTGGTGATCCGAGAAAATCTGAATCTTTTCCCCATACAAGTAGTGCCTCCAAATCTTAAGTGCAAAGACGACCATCACGCCAACTCCATATCATGAGTCGGGTAATTCTCGCTCGTGCGGTTTCAATCGCTCGAAGCGTATGCTATCACCTTACCGTGTTGCATCAAAACGCAACCCAAACCAAACTTGCGGCATCATCAGACACCACGAAACCCCGCTTCCTCTCGAATCGCCAACACCGGGCGACGTCAAACCGCTCTTTAGCTTAGCAAAACTCTCATCGCACTTCCTATCCCAAACGAAATCAACACCTTTCCTCGCCAATCGAGTAAGCGGGCGGCTATAGCGGAAAAATTTTGAACGGCGTCGGTAATATCCAAATGCCGGACCGCAGTAGCTACGAATCTCCGACACACGATCGTCGGTGCAGCCCACGAACTAACGGCCTCTACCTTCAAGGGTCCACACACCACTCCTCCTTAGACACAACGTGTCCTGCAAAACTACCTCCTCGAGCCAAAAGTCACACTTTGAGAACTTCGCATAGAGCTTGTTCTTGCGCAAAGTCGCAAAATCGTCTTAGGTGCGAGGCATGGTCCTCCTTAGACTTGGAGTACACAAGAATGTCGCTCTATGAACACGATGACAAAGCGGTCCAAGAACGCCTTGAACACTCTGTCCATCATGTCCATGAATGCAAATTGGGGCGTTCGTCGGTCCGAAAGACATGACTACGAACTCATAATGCCCATACCTCGACTAACGCTGCTGTCTTGGGAATATCTCGCATCCCGAATTCTCAATCGGTGGTAGCCCGACCTCAAGTCAATCTTGAAAACACACAAGCTCCACGGAGCTGGTCAAACAGTCATCGATACGAGGCAATGGATACTTGTTCTTAATGGTTACCTTGTTCGATTCCACGTAATCGATGCATAGACGCATCGAGCCATCCTTTTTCTTAACAAACGGCCACGGGTGCTCCCACGAGGACACACTTGGCCGAATAAATCTCTCTCGCCCGGCAACTCCTGCACTGTTTCTTTTAACTCTTTCGATTCTGCGCCGCCATACGATAAGGAGCTTTGAGATAGGGGCGAGTCCCCGGCTCAAGCTCTATTGAGAAATCCACCTCTCTTCTTGGCGGCGGCGGTGCAACTCTTCAGAAAAACATCCGCAAACTCTTGCACTATGGGCACTGCTCGACGAGATAATCGGTCACGGTTCTCGCCGGGTCAACTTAGCTAAGAAACCCCAAGCTCCTCGAGCTAACAAACGGTGAGCTTTAATCGCTGAAATCACCGGCGGACACACCCCACTCTGGGTGCCCCGAAATTTAAAGCTAGGCCTACACTCGGCGGCCCGAACACCACCTCCTTACAACGACAGTCAATCATAGCGTGGTTATCGGCTAACCAATCCATGCCGAGGATCACATCAAAACCGCTCATAGCTAACACTATGAGGGTAACTCGCAGAGTCCAGTCGGACACCATATCCGACCATCCCTTACCTTCTCTGCCCAAAGATACTAGTTCCCGAGGAGTAGCGACAGATAACTCAAAACCTAGAGGCTCTAAATTCATGTAAGCACGCTCAAAAAACAATGAGAAACAAAGAATGGGTGGAACCCGAATCAAACAACACAAAGGCGAGGTGATCAAGAACTAGGAGCGTACACGCCATCATGGTCCGGCTCTCTCGGCCTCTGGCGAGTCGTAGCATATACTCTTCCCTCGTTTGAGCCGGCCGTGCCACCACCGCTTCTTACGGTTGCAATGTCGGGCCGATGTCCCTCCTTACCACGATTATAGCAAGCTCTAGGGTTACCACCACAAGGCCCCCAATGCCGCTTACCACGGGGTCTACAATACGGTGGCGGCCTCCCTACGCCTGTTGGCGAGGCCGATGCGCGATTCGATCCCGTCTTTGGTCTCGCCATGATAAGTATTCGGACGGCGCCGACCGCCTCCATGTCCATTACCACTGCGTCAAACTTACGCTTCGACCCGAGTACACCGGGGCCTTCTCGCACTACAAGATACTAACAACTCGCTCTGGAGGATACTTCCCATCATAAATAGTTGCCAATCGCACTTTGCCTTGGCAAAAGTCTCGGGGGCACTGTGCTAACATCCCGAGACACTCCCTCGCCTCGGACACAAACTTCCCGATCTTCACTCGGGGTAGCAATCAATCTGCGGTGCGAAGTACCCATACTCCAAAACTTCCTCTCATACACCTCGATTGGGTCAGACCCCTGCTTAAGTTTCAAAAACAGCTCAATCATCTTTTCTTGGCCTTCTTCACTGATAAATTTTGCCTTGAACTCAGCCTTGAAGAATTCCCAGGTGGCAGGGGGAGACCCAAATGGTCTCTCACTCAAGGTGGAATCCCACCACCACTTAGTCTGCTCCAGCTAACGCATGAGTCGCACATCGAGCTCATTGCACCTCGAGACAAGCCATTACCATAAAAGTATACTCTAGCTCGGCAATCCACCTGGCTGCCACCAGTGGTTCTCTAGGGGCACTAAACTTCTCCGGCTTCCATTTGACGAAATCTTTTAGCCACTTGCCCAAATCCTCAGCACCTTCCGCCACAACGGCCTCGTTCACAATTGGCTCCTGCTGAGTGGGGCGATCGGGTGGCACGGCGCGTCCTCTCACCGAACTAACTCGGTCACCGCTCTATCTGAATCCGAGACTCCTCCCTCTGCAGTGCATAACAGAGCTGCGTCTCTCACCCTCTGCTCGGCCCTCAGTCGACAAAGAACCCAACCATAAGAGCCCTCATGGACTCCACAAAAGCAACTCCCGTGCAGCCTCCCCGAGGCCGAAGTTGCCTCCACGCCCTCACCGGGCAACACGCCAGGAAGGGCACAGAGTAGGCGCGCCTAACATCGGCATCGGCTTGGGACGACGTCCCTCCCGTGTCGGAATCAATACGAATGCCCCGGTGGTCGGCCTCGAGCCTCCCGCCCTCTACGAGTGACTGGCATAACGACAATCTACACTCAAACGAACAATGAGTCAGAACCGGTTTTCCCTGCTTCTCAACAACAAGTCATATACATGCAAGGTGCAAATGGTATTGTAATTCTTAACCCTTAACCTTAAACTTTCGGACATACCTGATGGCTGGCGGAGCGCTGATGATCATGGAAAACAACCTACAAGCTGCAGTCGATCTACGTAACCTATAACTCGGGCTCGATACCAACCGTAAGGACCCGACCCAAAAGAAGCGGTCTCTAACCTAGATCCTTACTTGGCATGCATGCCTAGGAATGTAAAACGTCATTCATAGTTTGAAATTTAAATCCTTGAAGTAAGTACATTAAAAACAAGTAAAATATAATTCCATTTAAAATAAACAGGTAGATGACTGATCAGTACTTTCTTAAAAACAAATCAAGGGAAACGGTACGAGAAACACAAAATAGGTTTTTGAGTACTTTTCCTAGGGACTCAAGTCCCACTACATGCTAAATCATAGAAAACAATAAAAGAATCATGCATCCCAGGGCCAGCTATCCATGATCATCCAGCAGCCTCCTCCTAGCCATCCTGCCGATGTCCCAAGTTACCTGGTGGAAAACCACAGAAAATAAGGGTGAGCAACGAGTTACTCAGTAAGAATCCCCAACCGGGGTACAATACGAAAACATATCATTTAGCACACGGACATGCAACCATGCAAAGACTCAGGGCAAACAGATGGGTTAACAGAACGTCACTCTTGGGGCTTGCCTATTCGAGGCTTACAGCTACCAGCTACCCTAGGTACCACACCTGGGTGTCCTTCGAGCCTTTCACAACCTAGGACTCAGTGTTGCCCATCGGGGACTTATACACCTAGGATGCCCATCAGGGTCTTACACCTCCAACTCAGTGATGCCCATCGGGGACTTATACACCTAGGATGCCCATCGGGGTCTTACACCTCCAACTCAGTGATGCCCATCGGGGTCTTATACACCTAGGATGCCCATCGGGGTCTTACACCTCCAACTCAGTGATGCCCATCGGGGTCTTATACACCTAGGATGCCCATCGGGGTCTTACACCTCCAACTCAGTGATGCCCATCGGGGTCTTATACACCTAGGATGCCCATCGGGGTCTTACACCTCCAACTCAGTGATGCCCATCGGGGTCTTATACACCTAGGATGCCCATCGGGGTCTTACACCTCCAACTCAGTGATGCCCATCGGGGTCTTATACACCTAGGATGCCCATCGGGGTCTTACACCTCCAAATGTCCATCGGGGTCTTACCCGAGCGGGACGCACCAGTTACCCCTACAATCTCTTACACTATACCAATTCCTAGCATGGCACTAACAGGATAACGTGGTCACGGTTATGCCGAGACAATTTAACCCCTAGCATGAAACTAACAGGATATATCAGGAATCACAAGCGCAAAACCATCTGAAAACAAGAAAGAACAAGCAACCTATCCACTAGCAGTTTCATACATACACAACACATAGCATGCTATCAAAGTATTCGCAGGGTCCACACAACCCCGGTAAGAAGTCCTTACCTGGAAGTGAATAGAATCAACGATCAACGGATGACTCTCGAGCTTCTAAGCGTGCCCTGACAACCTAGGCAAGTAATAAAATATCCTAATTAATAAACAAAGTCTAAAATCGGGAAGTCCATAGGGTGGAGGCTCGGGAATTTACCAACCGAGAAGGCACACGTCTCGGCAGCAAGCGCAAGGGACGGGCGCGCCTGGCAAAGCGCAGGGCGCTGAGCGCGCGCGGCGCTTGCGCTGTCAAGGCGTCTGGATGGCGGCGGTGTCGCGGGCGACTGGCGCGCGGCGGGTCGGCGCGCGCGAACGAGCGACACGGCGGCCTTGCGCGCACGGGCGAGCGTGAGCGACGCAGCCGAGTCTTGGTCGTGCTGCAGGGCGCGGCCGGACGAGGCGATCGCGGGTGGTGCATCTGGGCGCACGGTGCTTTGCGACGGCGCGCGGGCGCGGGCGCGCGTTGCGCGCGACGGCGGCCGGCCGCCGACGCGGTCGGGCCGGCGATGGCTCGGTCGCGGTGCGCAGCGATTGATGTGCGGCGAGCGTCGGCGGCGTGGCTGGGCTGGCCGGCCGCGTGCTTGGTCTGGCGCGGCGGCGTGCAGGCGTGCTGGCGCGTGGGTGTTGGGCGAGAGGGTTAGGGTTTTGCGAGAGAGAGTGTTTTTCCTTTTTTTTTTTTTTTTTTCTTCCTCAAATTAAATAAGCTTGGAAATCTAAAATTCCCTTCCCAAGGATTTCCTCCTTCAAACCCAAGTTGGCGCATTTATTTTCCTTAATTAATTCCAAACTCCCATCTCTCTTGAGGCCGAGGGTTCGAGTCCTCCAAAATCATCCTTTAATCCTTATTTTAATTTAACTAAAATCCGGCCATTACAATTAGTTAGGCGTGGTGGATCGGACATGGGCAAATTTTGCCTCTGAGACCCAGCACTTCCATGGTTCAAAGATAGAGCACGCGGTGCATGCTTACGCTCATTACAAATACCGATCGAGAGCTCCTCGGGATTGTGAGCCGTGTACCTTTCGTCGACGAGAGAGAGCGGTGGCCGGACTTGTTTCTCGTATAGGGCGACTTGTGTGATGGATTGTGTGGTGGATATTATTCCGGACTAAGACCCTGAGTTGGTATCCGAGGCCCAAGTGTGGGCTAAGCTATGTGCTCTATTCTGTGTTTATATTCATAGCTTGCATACGCTCATCGAGATGACCATGTATATCGTATTGTACCCCCTGTTGGGGATTCTTCTTGAGTAATTCGTTACTCACCCTTATTATTGTGGTTTTTCCACAGTAACCGAGTTATGTAGACAGGATGGTCAAGGAGGAGCTGTGATCATGGGGCCCATCATCAAACTCGATTTTGTGTTATGACTCTTTATGTTTTATTTTCCCCTGAATGCATGTAGCCGGGCACAGAGCCCTAGGATGTTTTCTAAATATTTTGTGGATTCCAGCATTATTGTATCTAGACATGTTTTGAATGATTTTATGAAATCTCTGATCGGAGTATACTTTGGAAATGTATTTATCTTGGAACAGGTGCTTGGAGACAGGGACAGGTTCTAGGGAAATTGTCTAGTTTTTAAAGGGATTGTTTTGAATGTTTTGTTTTTAATTGGAATCCGAAATCATGTCTGTTTAATGTCCTTTACTTTGAATGCATGCATTGGGGTAAGGGCCCATTTAGTGCCCCATTCGGGTCGGGTCCTTACAATTTTTCCATCCCAAACTTCTCAAGAACTTGACTAAACTTTCCAAACCATGCACTAGGGCTTTGTTTTAAGCCATATAACGATTTCTAGAGGCGACAAACCTTGGCATTCTCCCCCTGAGCATCAAAACCAGGTGGTTGCTCCATGTAAACTTCTTCTAGAAGATCACAGTGCAAAAAAGCATTCTTAACATCAAGCTGATCAATGACCAATCATTCATTGCTGCTAAAGAAACAACAAGCGAATTGACGACATCTTCGAAACAAGAGAGAACGTCTCACTATAATCAACCCCATAAGTCTGAGCATACCCCTTTGCAACTAAGCGAGCTTTGAGACGACCAACTGATCCGTCAGCATTCATCTTGACCGCAAACACCCACTTACATCCAATTGTCTGTTTTCCAGCGGGACGAGCTACTAGTTGCCAAGTACCATTGGCATCCAACGCAACCACCTCCTCTACCATGGCCTGGTGCCATCCTGGGTGAGACAAGGCTTCACTAGTATTCTGAGGAACCGTCATAAAATCAAGTGCAGTAAGAAACAAAAAAGAAGAGGAGGACAACTGATGATATGACACACATGAAGAGACAAGATACGTACATGAACGTTTACCTTTGCGAAGGGCAATGGTGTAACGACCCAGTTTTCTATTCCGGTTCTCGAGGAGCTTCCGGTTCAGATTCAGTGGTTCGGTTGGGCCGTTAGAGCTGTTTTGACCCTTAGGGGGTATTTTGGTCTTTTGCTCCCTGGGCGGGATTTGTGGATTTTCGGGGCTTCGAGGTAGCTCCCGCTTTGTTGAGGCTTGTTTGTTGATGATCATGCGAGTCCCGAGATGTTTGGGCTATTCGTTTGGGAGTTCGGTTGTGATTTGGGTTTTGGGCAAAGTGATGGTTGTTTGGGTGTTTCCTTTGGGATTCGAGCCCGGGCCCTTAGAGATGATTTGGGAGTTTATTTTAAGTGAGATTTGTTGATTGGAAAAGGTTGCTTCAGCCGGGTCTCGAAGGAGGAAGCCGGGAAGTGGGATTTAAGGACTTTAAGGCTTATTTAAATTTGGAAAGAAAATTGGTTAAGGATGGAAAGGAGGATAAAATCCCATTTTTCCTTTTAATTCCCTTTTTCATTTTATTTTTCCATTTTATTTTCCAAAATCCCCAAAATTCCTTTTTCTCCCTTTCTCTCCTCCACCCAGAGAGCGGCCCTTTGGTCGCCCATGTCCAAACCTAGTCGCGCTGATCCAGGATCTGCATCGCCCAGGCCGTCTCCGTCGCCCTAGTCGCGCCGCGTGCGGATCTGCATCGCTCAGCCGCCTCTCGTGTCGCCCGTGTCCGTGTCGAGTCGCCCGAGCCACCGCCGCACCGAAGTCGCCGCCCTCAGTAGGTCGCCATGCCTTCCCGAGCCCCAGAGCCCGTCGCGTCGCGTCGCCGCGCCTCGCCGCGCGCGCGTCGCCGCCCTCTGCTGCGCCGCGCGCCGTGTGTCGTCGCCAGTAGAAGCTCAAGCCGCGCCGTGCGCGCCTTTGCCTCGCCCAGCGCGCGCGCGCACTGCGCCCGGCGCCACGCCTCTGCGCCCGGTGCCCAGCGCTGTGTGCCCAGCGCCCGACCACCGCTCTTCTGCGCCCGGCCGCACTGTTGTGTCTTTGGTTGGTTGGCGAGCCTTGTGGCTTCTGGATGGTTGTTTGGGTTCGATTAGAGGCTCGAGGATTGCTTGGTTGATTTGTGATTATTTTCTCGCTTGTCCTGTAAGGATTTCTTACCGTGGTTGTGTGGACCTGCGATATATCTCGATTGTGCCTTGTATGTTTGCTGATTGTTATGAGCATGATAGTGATAGGCGGCTTTGTTTGATCTCTTGCTAGCATGTTTGTTGATTTTACATGTTAGTGCCATGCTAGGTTTGTTCTTCCAAAGATGCTTGTGATTCCCGCTTTAAGTTGTAGTATCATGCTAGGTAAACGTGATTGATGTCGGTCATTGCTTGCTAGCCAGAATCATTGATTTACTCGGTATTCTTAGATAGCGTAGTAGGGTTTGTCATCATCCAGTGGGTGAGAGCGGACATAACGTACTTTGTCCCCACCGGTCGGGAGTAGAGCGAAGCATAACGTACATTGCTTCCCCGGCACGATGATGTGGATGTAGCTACCACATCGGCATAAGCCTAGTTTGTAGCTCCGCTAGAGCGGAACCACGCCAGCGGTGCAAGCCTCGCCTTGGCCGGTTCTTAGCTTCGTGTCGGTGGTACAGTGCCACAGATGAGTGCCGAGGGCCTCGCACTCACGTGTTCGGTGACACCGCTTCCGAGTCTTTAGGCATGCGTGCACCGCCCGCGTAGTTTGCCCTTAGGCCCCGCATTTACGCCGGTTGCGAGATGAGCATGCGGTGTGCGCGCGCACACGCGTTAGTCGCCGGTTCGGAGAGCTCCCCGGCTAATGTTCGTGAGTACACCGCCCTTCCGCTTTAGAGCGGACTTGGGTACTCTCCGATGATCCCCTGATTGTAGCGAGGTAAGAGGCCCTTGAGGACACCCATTGGGATTGGCTTTTGAGCTGATCATATGGTCGAGGGAGAAAGACCCTCGAGGTGTCGGCATCTTTGGGGTCGGTTTTTAGCTGATCAATTGGCCGAGGGAGAAAGACCCTCCGTGATGTCCCGGGATTGGTTATGAGAACCAATCATTAGGCCGGAAGTAGGAGACTTCCGATGATTCCGGAAGTAAGAGACTTCCGATGTTTCCAGATCTTGTTTTATGAGCTCGTTGAGCTATGATCTGTGTTGATAGCTGTTTGCTTGCATGTTGAGGTGCTAGATGACTGATGTATCGTATTGTACCCCGGTTGATTCTTCTGAGTATGTTTATACTCACCCTTATTTATCTTTCAGTAACTTGGGACAACACCGGGAGGGCTAGCGGAGGAGCCGATTGATCATGGGGAACCGCCAAGCACTCTGTCTTTTATTATTGCATTGTTTATTCAGCATGTAGATGGACAGGAGTCCTAGGGGAACATTGTTTGAAACGTTGCTTAAATTGTATTGTACATTTTATTAAACACTAGCCAGGTTGTTTTACTTTGTTGGATTGTTTTAGATGAAAATTGTTGGTGTATGTTTTAAGGGCTCCCCCTTCTCATATGTTTTGAAAGGTTTTTAAATATGAGCTCTAAACCGCTTGTTATCATATTTAACTTGCATGCTGAGTGAGATCCCAGGTTTAGGACCATGTTTTGGGTCGTGTTTTTCTGATTGGTATCGAGCACGAGTCATAGATTCAGTAGACTAACTTTGCTTTGTAGGTTGTTGTTCCCATGATCATCAAGACTCCACGGCGCCGAGTTTGTCCGAGTTCAATTAAGTTAAGGGGTAAGAATTTACAATACTTTTCTTCTAGCTTTTATGCCCGTGTAGAGTTGTGGAGCGGAGACGAAGCGGTGTTCTCGACTCGTTGTTGGTTTGGGCTTAGAGAGCCATCATGCCAACTTCTCAGCGATCGCGGCGCTTTGTTGAGCAGCGAGAGCCCCAGTGTGGGCCGCTTTTGATGCTTTGTGCAGATCGCCAAAGATGTTGATCGCACTCGAGGAGGCGGATTTGACTCCCATAGGCCATTTGTGGCCCGGTTGTTGGTTTCTCCCCTAGTGAGAGGGTGGAGGTGCCTTGTGCGGTCGCCAAAGGTGTTGATCGCACTCGAGGAGCAGGGCGCTTGGCATGTCCGACCGAGGAGCCGGACTAATCGCGTTGATGTTGAGGCGCGTCCCAGGTTGTTTAGCCCGCTGGCGAGTTGGCCCCGGCGCTTGAGTTACCTAGAGGAGGGGGTAGAGGCTAGCACGCCTCGTAGTATGACTCCTTGAGCGAGTGTGTGCTCCACCATGAGAGGGTTGATGGCGTGTCTTTAGCGATCGAGAGCAAAGACCCAGCGCAGCTTGTAGCTCGTAGTGAGGAGTCTCGGCACAGATGGCCCAAATTGACAGAGTTTGTTTCAAAGATTTTTCCCCAAAGAGCTCTTGCCCCGGAGGTTCCCGTGAGGGCATGATCAGCAGGTTTTGCAGTTGAGTTTGTTGGCGTTGATGGAGCCGCCCAGTTTGGCAAGTGGATGCCTGTAGAGCTTGATGTATTAGAAAGTTTAGCTGCTAGTAGTAAAGCGGTTGGCCAGGTTTGAGTTTAACATCCGTGTGTTGGGATGTCCTGCCGCTCGAGAGGCCGAGGTGTGCTGCCCTTCCGTCTTTGTTTGGTACAAAGCAGCTTGGTGGTGGTAGTCCCTTGAGAGAGGGGACTAGTAGAGCCTCCACCAGTCGCCCGATTGATTGGCAAGTTGCCGTGTTAGTGGCTTGAGGCAGATGTAGAGACATTTGTGCCCCCTTGCAAGCATGCCGTCGTTGTGCAGCCAGTTCTTTTAGTGCCCTCGTAGCTGTGGTGCGCTTTGGAGTTTGCTTGCCGTGGTTTGATCCGTATGTGGATTTCAATGCTAGTAGTAGTGTGGAGCACTCTTTTTATTTGGATGTTCCCAGTGGAACTAGTTGACGCCACCCGAGGAGTTAGCTGAGCTTTTGTTGAGCATCGAGTGAGATGCAAAAGTTAGCTCGAGATTTTGTGAGCATCGAGTGGGATGCGAGAGTAGGCCTTGGCATGTCTGTTGGTCGAGATGCCGAGATTAGGCCGCTCGAGTGTTTGGACTCCTTTCTTTGAGTGCCATTGCCCCGTCATCGGGATGTGACTTTCCTCCGAGGGGCGTAAAGCTCGTTTAGGGCTGATTTGTGTCGTAAAGGATGTAGTGCTTGTTGGCACTAGGCTTTGAGAGGAGGCCTAGATTTGAGGCCTGTTGGCCCTTTGTGCGATGGTTCCTTGGCTGCCCAGAGTATAGCATCCCCGCGAGTCTTGTACCCCTTTTCCGAGCTTGCACTGTTTGGGTTGCATAAGAGATCTAGCTCGGTGGTAGTCGAGAGAGGACTACAAGTATGAGGTCTTCGAGGGAAAGTAAGAGCTTTCGAGTGTCACCGAGAGTTGGGTACCAAAGGATCTTGTAGGGTCATTAAGAGCTAGCAAGTTTGAGTTCTCGCGCTGTGTTGTGAGCTTCTCGAGCCGATTCTTTGGTAGCATGAGTCGGCTACCCTTTGAGTTACCCTAGTATGGGTAGTGTTGGCATCGTGGATGCGTGGTTGATCCATGTTAGAGCCATGAGTTGGATGGCTGATCGGAGCACATTTGGTGAGCACATTGGTTTGAGGTATGTTAGCTTGGTTTGGATTTGCTCTTGTAAGAGTAAGTTGGCCAATGTGGCTTTTAAGTGGTGAGTGGCCCCGAGTGGGTTTGGACTCTTGTTGCTCCTGGTTAGTAGTGGCTTTGTTTGGAGGCAAAAGTTGCCCCGTGTGAGAGCCTTGTTGGCTTTGGACCTTAAGGGATCAAGTTGGAGCCAGACACCCCGGTGTACTTTGCGTAGCTCGTTAAAGTGGTTCATGTTTGGGAAAACCACGAGAGGTTCGTGTTGAGGAGCCGTGTTCGGTCTTTGAGGTGTCAAGGCTTTAGTTCTTGGCAAGTGCCTAGCTTTGGTCGTAAGGATGCCGTGCTCATTGCCGGCCGGTTGGTTAAGCAAGTTTTGCTAGTTGGTCCTTGCCTCGCGAGTTCGATTGGAACTGAGCAAGAGCGGTGATAGCAAAGCCGCGCAGTTTCTGATCGTTTTGGCTAAGAGAGCTGTTCGGATCCTTACCTTGGGCAGAAGGTATGTTGAGGTTGTTGCTTTGAGTAGGAGGATGACGCCTCCTGTAGCGTTTCCGGTTCTCTTGGTTTCCAAGTTGGAGTTGGCCAGCGTAGTTGAGATGCTGGAGAAGGTTGTGCCCGTGTAGCCGGTTGTCTGTTAGATTGTTTGAAGACCGTGTGTGTCGGAGGGTGATCGGAGGATCCCTAGTTTGTGGAGAGCCTCTCCAGAGCTCAGTTAGTCTCAGGCAGTGTTCCTTGGGTGAGTTGCTTGCAGATTTGGTAGTCTAGCAAGCTAGTGCTTGTTTGGAGTAGAGTCCGGATTGGTTCCGGAGTGGTGGCTAGTTGGTGCTTGGTGTTGACCAAGATTTGGTTCTCTTGTTGTTTTTGAGAGCTAGCTCGGTTCGAGCAGAGAGGCGTTGCCCCGAGGCTTGTTTCTAGTCGAGGTTTTGGGAGTTGACCACTCACCCGGTGGTTGAGTAAGTTCGGCTAGTTCGGATTGGTGGTCCAATCACTTGAGTTTCCCTTGGTGTTTGCTTCCAAGAGAGTTGGTTGTTGTTGCCCTTGGGTTTGAGCAAGTCAACAGCGCGTGTGATGTTGTTCACGCCCTTTAGAGTTTGCTTGCTCGGAAATCGTTTTCCGTTGAGGGGAGTCGGCGTAGCTCCCGAGTTGTGTAGTGGATCGAGTAGCACAGTGGTTAGCCCAAATGAGAGGGTCCTCGCATTGTGTTGTTAGTGTTTAAAAGTTGTGTTTGTCCTCGCAAAGCGGTGGCCACCAGTTTAAGAGTTGAGCTTTTGCTGGAAAGTTGTTGGTTCTTGGGGTTTGAAGTTTTTCCCCCTAGTTTCCTTGGTGGTTGAGTTGCACCATGGATGCCAGCCTCGAGTATTATCTTTGGAGATAGCCTCGTCAGTTCGTATTCCTTGCGATGTTCCGTGTGTGGAGTTTCTAGTCGCAAGATGGGTTAGGCCTAAGCTAAAAGGAGGAAGTCCTTTGAGTAGCCAGTTGGACTTAAGAGTTGAGTGGTAGCTTGGAGGCGAGCTTTGCTCGTTATGAGCCTGGTTTGAGTTTCTGTAGAGCAAGCCTTTCTCGGGCTTTGCTTCTAGTTGTTGTGCTTTCGCAGTTGGCGAATAGCTGAGCCTCAGTTGAGTGTGTTGGCTCAGAGGTGCCGTGGCATTGGTTGGTTAGCCTTTGGGCTGTTTTCCTCAAGCTGTTGTGAGTTCTTTGGTAGCCCCGTGAGGGTTTGGTCCTTGCTGCCGAGATTTTCCATGAGAGGAATGTTGGTTGTTTCCTTGCCTGGCAAAGTTCTCTTTGGCCAGTTGCTAGTAGGTTTGCATGGAAAAGTCTGTGTTCGGCCGTTGTGAGGCTCCAGTTGTTGGCTTGGCCGAGTGGAGCCTGTGCCTGGTTTTTGGCCATTTAGGGTTGGCCGTAGCTGAAGTTTCGGCTTGTGCTAGTCGGAAAAGTTTGCCTTTGGATCAATCGCCAGTTGGTGGTTCGATTGTTTTTCGTTAAGGCTTTAGGCAAGCCTTGTGGTTCGCTGGTCTCCTGTGAAGTAAGAGTAGGCCGTTTGGTTTCTGGAACCTGAGAGGTTCAGTTGTTTGGCCAGCTTGGTGTAGAGTTGAGGCTATTTGTTAGCAGTTGTGGGCATTTAGAGAAGTTACGCCAGTGCGTGGCGTTGAGTTTGGGAGCTTGTGCCCAGTCTTCGAGTTTGCTAAGAGTAACACCGTTGAGAGGTGTTCCGTGTTGGTTTAGCATGGTTTTGATTGAGCCCCAGGTTTGTAGGACTTTTGAGATCCTTGAACGGATTGGAGCAGTGGTTAGCTTTGCCCCGTCTTTGGCAGCAGTGCGAGATTTGTGTTCCTCGTCTCCTTGTTGAGATAGTTTTTGGCAGTCTGGATAGCATTGTGGCTTTGAGCTTTTGAGAACCCAAGAGGGTTTGGTTTTCAGAGAAGGGTTAGTGTTGTTTTGGCCGAGAGGTTCAGTTGGCTAGGAAATAGTGGAGTTTTCCTAGAGCCGTTTCGTCTTAGGACTTTCGAGGACGAAAGTCTTAAAAGGAGGGAGTATTGTAACGGCCCAGTTTTCTATTCCGGTTCTCGAGGAGCCTAGGCCTGGATTCGATGGTTCGGTTGGGCCGTTAGAGCTGTTTTGACCCTTAGGGGTATTTTGGTCTTTTGCTCCCTGGGCAGGATTTGTGGATTTTCAGGGCTTCGAGGTAGCTCCTGCCTTTGTTGAGGCTTGTTTGTTGATGACTGCGAGTCCCGAGATGTTTGGGCTATTCGTTTGGGAGTTCGGTTGTGATTTGGGTTTTGGGCAAAGTGATGGTTGTTTGGGTGTTTCCTTTGGGATTCGAGCCCGGGCCCTTAGAGATGATTTGGGAGTTTATTTTAAGTGAGATTTGTTGATTGGAAAAGGTTGCTTCAGCCGGGTCTCGAAGGAGGAAGCCGGGAAGTGGGATTTAAGGACTTTAAGGCTTATTTAAATTTGGAAAGAAAATTGGTTAAGGATGGAAAGGAGGATAAAATCCCATTTTTCCTTTTAATTCCCTTTTTCCTTTTATTTTTCCCTTTTATTTTCCAAAATCCCCAAAATTCCTTTTCTCTCCTTTCTCTCTCCCTCCACTCGAGAGCAATTTTGAGTCGCCCATGTCCAGCCCTAGTCTCGCCGATCCCAGATCTGCATCGCCCAGATTGTCTCCGTGTCACCCTAGTCGCGCCGAGCCTAGATCTGCATCGCTCAGGCCGTCTCCGTGTCGCCCAGGTCCGTGTCGAGTCGCCCGAGCCCTGGCCGCACCGAGTCGCTCGCCCCTGTAGGTCGCCGTGCCTTCCCGAGAGCCCCCGAGCCCGTCGCGTCGCGTCGCGCCTCGCGCTGCCGCGCGCGCCTGCACCGCCCTCTCCGCCAAGCCGCGCGCAGTGTGTCGTCGCCAGCCGAGCTCGAGCCGCGCGCCGTGCGCCCTTGCCGCCCGCCTGGCGCCGCGCCTGCTGCGCGCGGCGCCACCTCTGCGCCCGCTGCCCAGCGCTGTGCCCAGCGCCCACCAGTGCTCTTCTGCGCCCACCACTGTTGTGTCTTTGGTTGGCTTTGAGCCTTGTGGCTTCTCGGATGGTTGTTTGGGTTCGATTAGAGGCTCGAGGATTGCTTGGTTGATTTGTGATTATTTTCTGCTTGTCCTGGTAAGGATTTCTTACCGTGGTTGTGTGGACCTGCGATATATCTCGATTGTGCCTTGTATGTTTGCTTTGATTGTTATGAGCATGATAGTGATAGGCGGCTTTGTTTGATCTCTTGCTAGCATGTTTGTTGATTTTACATGTTAGTGCCATGCTAGGTTTGTTCTTCCAAAGATGCTTGTGATTCTGTTTAAGTTGTAGTATCATGCTAGGTAAACGTGATTGATGTCGGTCATTGCTTGCTAGCCAGAATCATTGATTTACTCGGTATTCTTAGATAGCGTAGTAGGGTTTGTCATCATCCGCAGGTGAGAGCGGACATAACGTACTTTGTCCCCACCGGTCGGGAGTAGAGCGAAGCATAACGTACATTGCTTCCCCGGCGACCGATGTGGATGTAGCTACCACATCGGCATAAGCCTAGTTTGTAGCTCTGCTAGAGCGGAACCACGCCAACGGTGCAAGCTGCCTTGGCCGGTTCTTAGCTTCGTGTCGGTGGTACACAGCCGCACAGATGAGTGCCGAGGGCCTCGCACTACGTGTGTTCGGTGACACCGCTTCCGAGTCTTTAGGCATGCGTGCACTGCCCGCGTGGTTTGCCCTTAGGCCCCGCATTTACGCCGGTTGCGGATGAGCATGCGGTGTGTGCGCACACGCGCGTTAGTCGCCCGGTTCGGAGAGCTCCCGGCTAATGTTCGTGAGTACACCGGTTCCTTCCAGATTTAGAGCGGACTTCGGTACTCTCCCGACATCCCGATTATGCGAGGGTAAGAGGCCCTTGAGGACACCCATTGGGATTGGCTTTTGAGCTGATCATATGGTCGAGGAGAAAGACCCTCGAGGGTGTCGGGCATCTTTGGGGTCGGCTTTTGAGTGATCAATTGGCCGAGGGAGAAAGACCCTCCGTGATGTCCCGGGATTGGTTATGAGAACCAATCATTAGGCCTAAGTAGGAGACTTCCGATGATTCCTGGTAAGAGACTTCCGTTTTCGAGATCTTGTTTTATGAGCTCGTTGAGCTATGATCTGTGTTGATAGTCGCTTTTGCTTGCATGTTGAGGTGCTAGATGACTGATGTATCGTATTGTACCCCTGGTTGGGGATTCTTCACGAGTATGTTTATACTCACCCTTATTTATCTTTCAGGTAACTTGGGACAACACCAGGAGGGCTAGCGGAGGGAGCTGATTGATCATGGGGAACCGCCGGCACTCTGTCTTTTATTATTGCATTGTTTATTCAGCATGTAGATGAACAGGAGTCCTAGGGGAACATTGTTTGAAACGTTGCTTAAATTGTATTGTACATTTTATTAAACACTGGCCAGGTTGTTTTACTTTGTTGGATTGTTTTAGATGAAAATTGTTGGTGTATGTTTTAAGGGCTCCCCCTTCTCATATGTTTTGAAAGGTTTTTAAATATGAGCTCTAAACCGCTTGTTATCATATTTAACTTGCATGCTGAGTGAGATCCCAGGTTTAGGACCATGTTTTGGGTCGGGTTCTTACAAATGGGCAAGTCTAGATCATTACTTGCCTGCGAATCAGATGACAAAGAATCCACAGGTACGGGGCATGTCTCCGAGGGTCGTGGACGCTGGGTGTATACCTGAGTAAGAGAAGGTCCTGACGGAACAGATGGCAGTTGAGGTGGCTGGTCAGAAGAAGACACGACTTCATATATGAACAGATCATCCTCCATAGGTGGAGAACTTTCCCCATAACTAAACGGAGTATCCTAAAAAAAGGTAACATCAGAGGAGACAACATACCGATTTGTGCTTGGGTAATAACACCGATAACCCTTCTGGATACGAGAGTACCCTAAGAAAATACATTTCAAAGACTTAAGATCGAACTTGGTCTTGTGAGGACGAACATCGCGGACAAAAGATGTACACCCGAAGATCTTAGGCGGAAGATGAAACATTTCCTTAGAAGGACACAAGACTTAGAAAGGAATCTTACTTTCCAGAACAGATGAAGATATTCGATTTATGAGAAAGCAAGCAGTAGGCACAGTATCAACCCAAAAATGTGATGGAACATGCATTTGGAATGACAATGCTCAAGCGATGTCTGTTCTTACGTTCAGCCACACCATTCTAAGATGGTGTATCTGCACAAGATGATTGGTGAATAATACCATTTTCCCTAAGGTAAGAACTGAGACTACCCAAAAAATATTCGCCCCCATTATTAATGCGCAAATTGATTATGAACTTCAGCATTAAAGGCACAAAAATGAGAAAATAACTCAGAACGATTTTTCATTAAATAAACTCAAGTGTACCGAGAAAAATCATCAACAAAAGTAACAAAGTAGTGAAATCTTGTTTTAGACTTGACAGTACTCAGACCATACATCAGAATGAACTAACTCAAAAGGAGCACCCGCTCGTTTATTGATCCTAGGACTATAACTCAATCTATGAAACTTCAAACTGACATGACTCACAGTTTAAGGACGAAACTTTACTGAATTCAAGAAATAATTTCTTTAAGACAAAAAAACAGGGATGACTCATCCGGCAATGAATTTGAAACAGGGATGCAGAACCTGCACACGCTACGCCTTGGACTAGCGGTTGATCCAAGATATAGAGACCCCCTGCAACATGCCCCCTATTAATAATCTTCTTCGTCAAATGATCCTGAAACAAGTAATAATCAGGAAAAAAGGAAACAAAGCAGTGTAAGTCCCGGTATAGTTGACTAACGGAAATCAAATTATAAGAAAATGTAGGTAGACACAATATTGAAGGTAACGACAAGGTAAGGGTAAGAGTGACCGATCCGTCCCCTTGACACGAGACAAAGATCCATCAGCTAAGGTAACAGTAGGAAAATGGTAAGATGACACAGAGTAGTGAACAAATTTTTGTTACCTGTTATATGAGTAGTCGCCCAGAGTCAATGACCCACTTTGTAGACGACGAAAAAAGACAGTGATTGTTACCTGTTTCAGTTATGGTTGTAGTAGGCAGGAATTCAGAGGACGATGGTTGTGATGAAGTAGAAGGAACCTCGGAGTTTAGCAAACTCATCAAAAATTGCTTTGTCATTAGATACAACGTGGGCTTTCTAGTGCTTCTGATTGTCATATTGTAGCTTTCTGCAATCTCGTATTAGATGACCTGGTTTCTAACAGTAATAACAGGTCATTCCCACTTGAGAATTCGAACGTCGGTTGTCACCACTAGTATCTTGGCGTCGATCATAACCAGATTTCGAAGCAATAGCACCCACATTCCTTCCACCACGGAAGTCACTTCTCCCAAGCAAGGCACTATTTGACTGCTCAACCAAATGCACCTTAGTTCGTTGCAGTCGACGAAACACGTCATCCAAAAATGGTAGTTCAGTTTCAGACAGGATTTGGGACTTGGCATTCTCATATTCTGGACCCAGATCACGCAGGAAGTTGATAACTCCCATCTTTTCTCTCTGAGTCTGTTGGACAGCAATATCAGTACTAAAAGGCATAAGAGAATTTAACTCAGCAATATTTCGCTTGTGCTTCGTGTAGTAGGTCATCAATGTCTCACCATTCTGATCAACATGAAAATAAGAGGAACAAACATCATATGTCCTTGTTACTTGTTCCTTCCTGGAATAGAGAAATTCTACATACGTCATGAGCTGTTTTACCGTAGCGCAATGACTAACAAGATCCACAATCTCATCGTTCATTAAATTAGTAAACTAGTTATATAGACGTGCATCAACCCGATCCCACTTTTTCTTCTCATCTTTTTCTTTAGGCGGATCAGCATCCATATGTCCCTCGAGTTCATTACTCAACAGATGACTGTGAATCGTCCGATTCCAATCCAGATAATTGGTGCTATTTAACTTTCTTTTTGTGATTTCCATCGAATGCAAAATCACACTCGTTTGCTTAAAATCAGCCATGTAAAATCAACCGAGACGTTTTCGAGCAATCGCATCGTTGGATCGAAATGAAACCTGGACAGACTTGACCTACTC
Organism: Sicyos edulis; assembly: GCA_036507275.1. Lineage (NCBI taxonomy): Eukaryota > Viridiplantae > Streptophyta > Magnoliopsida > Cucurbitales > Cucurbitaceae > Sicyos > Sicyos edulis. The sequence goes on from CM071848.1 coordinate 23,496,336, forward strand.
CTCGACGCGAACAAAACCCATAAAAGTTTTTATGGATCGGAGCGGCGGCGGCGATTTTCGACAAATGGAGCACTCCAGCGGCGCGTGCGGCTTCGTCGTTGACTGGACGAGTTGCGATTTCCACGACTGTGCAGATCGACCGCTGGGCTTCATTTTTCGGGTGGCGGTTTCGGTCAACGGCAGTAGCGGCGGCGGTCAACGTCCTCTGAACTGGAAAAAAAAACCCTAACCCTAAACCTTGCTCTGATACCATGTAATCGAGAGAACTTGGACTAAACAGTCTGATCTATTTATCGATAGGCAATGCCTTTATATAGAATTTACAACAGACCTAACGGGCCTAACGGGCCTCATGCTAATTACTTAATAAACCATACAATTAATACATTTATATTCTAATAACTTTCTCCTCGTCCCACATAATAAGCATACCTCCATCCAATATCTTTTGCACTCCATACTTATTTTATTAAGTTTAAGTCAACTAATGGAAGTTTAGTTTCCTGAATGAAAACAATGTCTGGCCAATGAGATGTTAGGAAGTTCTTAACTGCTAGCTGATAAGAACCAAATATATATTATAATAAAAAGATAATAAAGATAAAAGATAACCCAAGTATTAAAGGTACTTGGACCCTCCCGATCTTGAGACCACTCTCAAGCCCAAAATACTCACTATCTCAATACTTCTCAATATGTCCCTTCTTCCCTATTTTCTCTTATTTATAGTCTAATATTTTTATCCTACTCCTAGTAGGATTGGTCATTCCTTATCCTACTCCTAACAGGATTGATCATTCCTTATCCTACTCCTAAACGAGCTTTATCATATCTACTAAACTATCTAATGGTCAAGCTAGCCGTTATGTGGGGTTCTTATTAGCCCTACCCTTTCTACGGTACACTTGCATAATAGGGGGTTTATCACTTCCCGGCCCCCAAAAACCCACATTGTCCTCAAGGTGAAATTCTGAAAATTGATCCTTAATAAATATGGCATCTTCCCACGTAGAATCAGCATCATTCCATGTTGTCCCATTTAATCAAGACCTCCATCTTAGATGAATCAACTGTAGATTTGCGAATGCCCAATACTTCGACAGGTTGGTAAGTGATGGAATGATCTGTTGCCAAAGCTTTAGGGAAAACAAACACTGCAAATGTTGACCCAAGCGCTTTCCGAAGCTGAGAAATGTGAAACACTGGGTGAATTCAGACATCTTCGGGTAATGCCAATTTATAGGCCACCATGCCAATTTTATTGATGATTTCATAAGGTCCGACATAGCGTGGAGCAAGCTTGGCATTTAACAGTTTGAGAATAGTATGCTGCCTGTAAGGATGACGTTAAAGGTAGACCCAGTCTCCAATTTCAAAACAAAGCTCTCGTCGATTATCATTTGCTATTTTTACCATGTATTGTTGTGCTTTAAGGAGGTTGAGCTTAATTTTTCCAACTGTTGATCCCTGTCCATCAACTGATCATCCACACTAGCAACTACACAACCATCTGAATGATAGGGAGGGATCGATGGGGGAGGACGTCCATATACTAACTCAGAAGTAGAGGTCTTCACGCTCGAGTGGTATGCTGTATTGTAACATAACTCAGCCCAAGGAAGCCATTTGTACCATGATGTTGGGGATGTCATTGTATAACATCGTAAATAAGACTCCATGCCTCTGTTAAAAACTTCTGTTTGACCGTCGGTTTGTGGATGGTTGTGAATGTAGGGGCTCTGTTTGAGACAATCGATTATGGAATTCCATGTAGTTTGACTACCTCGTGGAAAAAAATATCTGCTATTGTTGTGGCAGTGAATAGGTGTTTGACTGGGATGAAGTGATTGTATTTGGATAGTCGGTCAACAATGACCATGATAGTATCAAACCCTTGGGATTTGGGTAAGCCGGATACAAAATCCATAGGTAAATCATTCCAAATTTGAGAAGGAATTGGCAATGGTTGTAGGAGACCAGCAAGTGCAAGGGTCAAATGTTTAGCTTGTTGGCATACTAAGCCGGAACTAACATACTCTCGAATTCAAGATTTCATACCTTTCTAGAAAAACTCTTTCCCAATACGTTGGAGAGTTCGCAAAGATCCTTCATGGGCCCCCATTGGAGATGAGTGAAACAATTCAAGTATTAGAGGAATTGTAGGCGAATCTCTTGGTAATACTATCTTCCCTTTGAATTTTATAGCTTGTCTTGAATTTGGTACCCTTGAGGAGCTCCTTCTTCAATGTCAACAATAAGATCTTTAGTATCCTGGTTTTCATGTTGTTGTTTGAGAATCTCCTTAGTATTGATGTTAGAGACGCATGATATGGCCGTATACTCCAAAGTTTTCGGTAATCTGGAGAGGGCATCTGCTGCATTATTATTTTTTCCAGGCTTGTATCGGATTTCAAAATCATAGCGTAAGAGTTTAACCAACCACTTTTGATATTCTCCCAAGACTAGCCATTGGTCGAGGATAAATTTTAAGCTTCTTTGATCCGTTTGGACAATACAATGTCTTCCCAATAGATAAGTATGCCACTTTTGGATGGCCAAAACAATGGCTAGCAACTCTCTTTCATACACTGCTTTAGCGCGGTGTAATGGAACCAGAGCATGGCTAAAATAAGTAATTGGTCTATCGCCCTACATTAAAACAACACCAACACCTACCCCTGAGGCATCAGCTTCTACTGTAAGTATTTTAGAAAAGTTTGGTAGTTGTAGCACATGCATCGAGGTCATTGCTCTCTGAAGTTCTTGAAAAGCTTTAGTGGCCTTGTGATCCCAAGAGAAATCGTTTTTTTTGAGATGTTGAGTTAGAGGGAAAGCAATGTGTCCATAATCTTTAACGAATCTTCAATAGTAGCCCGTGAGGCCTAAAAATCGTCTAAGGTCCCTGATGTTCTTAGGAATTGGCCATTTAGTCATTACTTCTACTTTAGAATTATCTGCAGCAACTCCCTTTCCTAATATAATGTGACCTAGATATTCCATCTCACTTAATGCAAAACTACACTTCTTATGATTTGCTACTAGTTGATTTTCACTAAGTGTGGCCAACACAGTCCTTAAGTGTTGAATGTGCTCATCCATCGATTTGCTATATACAAGGATGTCATAAAAAAATACAAGGACAAAGCGACGTAAATAAGGATGGAGAACTTTGTCCATGATTGCTTGAAATCTGGCTGGCGCATTTCTCAAACCAAAAGGCATAACTAGGAATTCAAAAAGTCATTCATGAGTGCGAAATGCAGTTTTTTCAATGTCCTTTGTCTTCATACGAACTTGATGGTAACCTGATTTAAGATCAATCTTAGAAAACACTTGCATACCATGTAACTCATCCAATAATTCTTTAACCACTGGTATTGGAAATTGGTTCGGAATGGTGGCTTTATTTAGAGAACGATAATCAACACAGAATCGCCAACTACCATCTTTCTTTTTTACTAACAAAACTGGGCTAGAATAGGCACTCAAACTTGGTCGTATAATGTCGGCCACCAACATTTCTTCAACTAATTTTTCTATCTCTTCTTTCTGAATTTGGGGATATCTATAAGATCGGACATTAACGGAAATGGTTCCTGGTATTAATTCAATTTTGTGATCCAATATTCTCTGTGGAGGCAAGCCTGGAATTGGTTGGAACATAGAAGCATAAGTCTTGAGGACTTGCTGGACTTCCCATGGAAGTTTTTCCATCAATGTAGAACTTGTTTTTTTTTTTTATGTTTGTTTCCAAGGAATTCAACACAACTAAGAAACCCTCTTTCTCTAGTTTAAGAGTTTTGATCATTATTTTTAAAGACACCGATCTTACAAGAGAGGGGTCCCCTTTCAAATTGATAATTGATTTCCCCAACAAGAACCGCATCTCTAAATGTTGGTGATCTGTTGTGACCTTTCCCAAAGTTAATAACCATTGGACTCCCAATATTATGTCAGCACTACCAAGAGTCATAGGTAAGAATTTTTGGACTATTGAAATGTCACCCAACTGCACAACCACATTGTTACAAATTTCAGATCCTTTTACAGACTTTCGTGACCCTAGCATTATGCCATAACCTTCAATCTCTGTTCTTGGGATGTTGTGTTTCTCTACTAGTTCTTTGGAAATAAAGTTATGAGTTGCCCCTGAATCGATAAGAACAACCACCTCTTTTTCTAGAAGCCTCCCAATCAGTTTAAAAGTTCTTGGAGTATCAAGACCTACCATAGAGTGTAGAGCAAGTTCAACCGGATTTGAAGCATCAGAATCTTGGACCACCAAAACTTCTAGGTCATGCAGTTCTTTGGTTTTACATTTATGGCCTGGAAAAAACTTCTCTTCACATTTTCTTTCTCAGACTTTGCTATTAATATTGTCTTGTTATCTTCATAATCAGCCCCAACAATTTCTAGCCTTGGCTCTTTTCTTCTTCCTCTCTCTCGAAATTTTTCCCAATAAAGAATTCTTCCACCTTTTTATTTTCTTTTTCGTATTGCTGATTTTCTTGATCTTTCTTGATTTCTTTCCCTTCGTTTCTTGATTCTTGCTTTCCTTCACGCTCATCCAATTTCTGAATAATTCTGCCATCCCACGTTTCATTGCTTCGTCTACCTTCTTTGTGATCAATCTTGATTGTTCTGCTGCTACTTCAGTTATCTTCACTTCCAATGCTTTGACACGAGTTTCCATTCTCGTGTTGGTCATTATGTTGCCCAAGAAATTGATGCTCTGATACCAAATTGATAAGAACCAAATATATATTATAATAAAAAGTTAATAATGATAAAAGAGAACCTAAGTGTTAAAGGTACTTGGACCCTCCCGATCTTGAGACCAGTCTCAAGCCCAAAATACTCACTATCTCTATACTTCTCAATCTGTCCCTTCTTCCATATTTTCTCTTATTTATAGTATAATATTCTTATCCTACTCCTAGTAAGATTGGTCATTCCTTATCCTACTCGCAATAGGATTGACCATTCCTTATCCTACTCCTAAACGAGCTTTATCATATCTACTAAAATATCGAACTGTCAAACTAGCCATTATGTGAGGTTCTTATTAACCCTACCCCTTCTACGGTACACTTGCATAATAGGGGGTTTATCACTAGGCTTTTTGTGGCATCACTCAACCCCCTTGTGTTCCAAGAAATAATTTTCATTTTGGGATGGGAAAAGGAGGAGTTAATCAAGGTTTAACCAGAGACCTTTGAAGTTGCTTCCTTCAATTGGAAGCCACAAGCTTCAATGATGGGAGTAAATTGGCTTGGTATCTTTAGTGTTTCTAAAGGCTGAGTGACAAGATGTTCTTTTGATGCAAGTAAAAAGGCAGGGGAGAAATAACCTCCTCCAAGTATTCTGGATCAGAATCTTCAAAATGATTTGAGAAACATTCTTCACTACTGACACTTATTTTTTATTCCACATCCAAATCATCAAGGGGATGAGGTAATTTCTTTTCTGTTGGTACCTCTGAAGGGATCAATTTTGAGACAACCCCCTTGACTAGCTGAGAACTAGAGTAGAGAAATGGGAATTGACTATCATAATGAACTGTGTGGCAGGAATGAGATGTCTTATGGGCAGGGGAAGAGGGCAAGGATGATTGATAGGGGAAGTTCGAAAATCAGTGCAAAACTTCTTAGAAATATCACAATTGAGGAAATTATTTAGGACTTGAGTGGTGTTGGTATGTCTTTTTACTTCTTTAGAATAATGAAAAGTTAGGGTAGGGATTCGAGGAGAAAGAAGGGGGGGTTTGCTTAATGGGAGAGTTATGCTTTGGCTCAGACTGAAGATATGAGATTGTTGGAATGGAAGGGATTAAAAGCTGATTAAAATCAAGTAGCAGGTTTGAAGAGATGGCTACTGATTTTGAGGTAGTTAATGACTTGCCTTCACAAATAGTAGGGATAATAACTGGTAATGGGGTGGCTGATGGATGATCGAGGCAATGTTTTCAAAGCACAAGGCGCAACGCAAGATGATACTCTCCTTGATCGTCTCAAAGCGAGAGGCGATAAAAAGGCGAGGCCCGAGTGAAGAGAGGCGCATTTATAAATTGATAATTGAAGAAATTCTGATTTCTTAATTTTATTCCTTCAAAACACATGAATAAATATACATCCTAACAAACCATAAGTCCTAGATTTTCTCCTTCAAAATCAAACCTAAATAACAAATAACAAACCTAACAAAATAACAAGTATACATATATATACATATATATCTACATATTAAAACATCCTAACTTTCAACGCTCCCCCTCAAGCTGGACTGTATATATTATACAAACCCAACTTGCTATTTAGGTCTTCAAAGTTAGATCTTAGCAATGGTTTAGTGAGAATATCTGCCACTTGTTGCTTGGTAGGAACATAGAAGAGTTGAACCACTTTATTGGTGACTTTCTCTAAGATAAAATGGCAATCAATTTCAATGTGCTTCGTCCTATCATGATGAACCGGGTTCTTGGCAATACTTATTGCTGCTTGATTACCGCACATCAATTCAACTGGAGATGGACAATCTTGTCCTAACTCATTAAGGACCCTTTTGATCCAGATGCCTTCACATATGTTGATATGAATTCAGCCACCGACTTATTGTATTCACATGAAGGAGCAACAAGAGGCAAGAAAAGAAGATTCCAAGAGACTTCTTAAAATTAGAATGCAGAAATTTAAATAATGGAATTTTTAGATTTTTAAATTTTAGAACTTTTTGATTTCAATGCTTGCCAACCATGCTCATAATTGCAAGGGACCTTCTAGAAGAGTTGGTTGAGTCTATTTAAAACATATCTACCATTTTGTCTAGTATTTAAGCCATGCAATTTGAATTTTGGCTTCTTATGTCTTATTTTCTACAAAATGCATTTAATAGCTTTTTTAGTCCTTTTTGTATTCCAAGGCATGCACGAATTTTTGGCCTTTAAAATGGCTTGTAATACATCATTTCGGACTGATTTATGATTGAAAAAACTTTTGTTTTCTTGAACCCCATTTGGTGTTTCATTTCTTTCAAATCTTGCTTTAGGTTTGAAGTTAAATCAATTCATTGGATTAGTCTTGATCAAACTAATTCTGGAGTGAGTTGTCGTAGGATCTAAGAGTGACCATTTTAGATTTTGAGTGTGATCTAAGTTAGCTATCATTGTGAGTTTTTACAAGGATCCTAGAAGGACCTCTAGCTTTGTAAAATTCAAGCAACGATCGACGCTTATCATATGCATTGGGTCAAAGCCTGATATTCAGCCTCAGAACTGCTTCTTGCCACCACAGGCTATTTTTTACTTCTCCAGGTAACAAGGTTTCCCCATACAAATGAGCAACAACTGGAGGTAGATATTCTATCTGTGGTATCACCTGTTCAATCTGCATATGAGTTGTAACGGCCCAGGTTTTCATCCCAGTCTTCCAGGTATGCCCTAGGGGTATTTTGGTAATTTGGTCAGGCCGTCAAGGCCGTTTATGTCTTTTTCCAGGTGCTAAAATTATTGGATGGGTTATTGTAGGTTTTTAAGGCGTTGTGGATGTGTTTGGGCATGTTGAGATGCAAAAGAAAAATTGAGAATTAAAGTGTAGCAGTTGAGTTTCGAACCCAGGTGGTTTGGAAAGTTAGTTGTGTGTCCTTGCCAGTTGAGCCACCAGCAGCTCTTGTTGCTCTTTTCGCATCATTTCATAGTTAGCCTTGTATCATGGGAGTTTTGGTGCATTTGTTTAAAAGAAGAGAAATTAGGGTTTTTGGGTCTTCTTCTCCAAAAGTCTCTTGGCCGCCCAAGCTTTCCTCCCTAGTTCCCCAAGTCGAATCCTTGCTCTCTTGCAGCCCCGAGGTCCCATCGTCTTTTCGGTAAGGTTCTTCTTCTTCTTCTTCTTCCCCTTCTTCGTTTTAGCACCCCTCTAGGCCGAGAGTGAAGAGGTGAGTGTGTGTGTGTGTGTCTTGTGCAGCTTGCCGAGAGGAGCCAACCCAGCTGTCGAGCCAGATCGCCCAGCTCGCCCCTGTCGCACGCCCAGATTGCCCAGCTCGCCCCTGTCGCATTCAAAGATCGCCCAGCTCCATCGCCCCTACAGTGCCGTCGATCAGCGTGTCGCCCAACAACCGAGCCAGACGCCCAGATCGCCCCTGCAGTACCGTCGATCAGCTCGTCGCCCGCCAAATGAGCGAGACGCCTCAGACGCCCGCCGCGCCGTACCACCGTAGCGGCCTGCGCGCCCGCTCCTTGCCAGCGCCTGCATCGCGCCCAGATCGCCCGCGCGCGCCCAGCCGCTCCTCATTGCTTGCCCGCGCGTTCGCGTCCGCGCCCGAGCGCCTTGTCTCGCCAAATGCGCGCCCAGCGCCGTGCAGCGTGCGACCACTGCTACAAACCTCGAAATTTCAAGCATGCGACCTACCCGTCCAAGCATGACAATGCGCCGCGCGTGAGTTGCTCCCGAGCCGAGCCTTGTTTATTTTATTATATTTAAGCCTATGGTTTGTGATTATTATTGTGTTTGCTTGGTTCTCGTTAGCTATCTCGGGATCGTTCTCAGCTTAAGATTTTGTGTGTAGTTGCCTCCCGACCAAAGTAAGGATTTCTTACCGAAGTTGTGTGGGCCCTGCGATATATTATGTGATGCTGTTTGTATGCTTGTTTGTGTCTATCAGCATGTTTAGTGTTAGGTGCTCGCTCGAATTCTCGATGGCATGATTTCTTATATTGTTTCTCATGTTAGTCCATGCTAGGTTGTTCCGCTTACGCATGCTCGTGTCACATTCTTGCTTCGTAGTATCATATGCTAGGTTCGTTGTATCTGTTGAGCACGTATTGGATTGTTTGCTGTTGATGTTATAGTTTAGAGTTCAGATAGGTAGCATCATCCGGGCCAGGATGCATAAAGTACCTTGCATCCACGGTAGGGACGTACGAGGCATGTACTCCGTCCCTGGACCCCGTTAGGGTTTAGCTAACCCTACCGGTAAGCCCTGTAATCTTGGGTGAGGGTGGCAGACTGTTAAATGCCCCAACGGTGGCATTGCCTTGTCCCCGGCAGCCGGCACGTCCTCAGCGTGTTCGGAAGTCGCCCTTGATTGCCACCGATAGGGCAAAGATCGCTTCGGGTGTAAGCCTACCACGACCAGTTCCTTAGCCTCAAAGTGCGGTGGTTCAGCCGACATAGTTCACGTGTCCAGTCTCACACCCCTATGTCGGTGACACCGATCCAGAGATTTAGTTAGGCATGGTGATCGGACTCGGTGCTTGCCAATAGACCGGCACCCGTAGTCTGCGCATAGCATGCGGTGCGCACTTACGCTCATTATAGCGCCGATCGAGAGCTCCTCGGGATTGTGAGCGCGTGCACCTTTCGTGTCGACGATGAGACGGTGAGGCCGGGACTTGTTTCTCGTATAGGATCGTATCATGAGGTGGATTATCCGGAGTAAGACCACGAGATGGCATCCGAAGATTATGTGTGATTTAAGCTATGTGCTCTCTTACGTGTTTATATTCATAGCTTGCATACCCTTCTCTTTGGATGACCATGTATATCGTATTGTACCCCGGTTGGGGATTCTTCTTGAGTAATTCGTTACTCACCCTTATTTTGTGGTTTTCCACGGTAACAAGGTGCGAGACAGATGGTGAAGGAGGAGCTGTGATCATGGGAACCAGCTGTCAAACTCTGATTTTATGTTATGACTCTTTATGTTTTTGTTTCCTCTGAATGCATGTAACCGGGCACGGAGCCCTATAATGTTTTCTGAATGTTTTTACGAATTCCAGCATTGTGGCAACTGTTGAAAGTTTTGAATGCTTTAATAAATCTCTAATCAGAGTAAACTTTTGGAAACGTATTTATCTTGAAAACAGGTGCTTGGAGACAGGGACAGGTTTCAGGAAATTGTTTTGACTTTGAATTGAATGTTTGAATGTTTTGGTTTTAATTGGAATCCGAAAGTCATTCCTGCATGTTGTCTTAACTTTGAATGCATGCATTGAGGTAAAGTCCCATTTAGAGCCCCTTTTCGGTCGGGTCTTTACATGAGTATATTCTAACATTCCTCTCATCTGCCTTTTTGAATAGTAATCCTTTCCCAGGATGTTACAAATCCAATATCTAGTCGAGTGTGAAAGAGATATATAAGGCGTTCTACCAATCTTTGGTATCTCCCCCTATCCACAGGGATGTTTTCATGATCCAACCCAAATTTTCTTTGAGGATCCATAGGAGAAGCTGCTGGTTTACATCCCAACATACCTGTCTCGGTAAGCAGATCTAACACATACTTACTTTGAGACACCACTATACTTGACTTGGATCGTGCCATTTCCATTCCTAGGAAATACTTGAGATTTCTGAGATCTTTGACCTCAAACTCTTGAGCTAGGTGTTTCTTCAAAGCTTGCAACTCAGCTCATCATTCCTAGAGAGGATGATATCATCCACATACACAATCAACAGGGCAAAAGACACCTCATGTAAGGGACCGACCCGAATGGGGCACTAAATGGGCCCTTATCCCAATGCATGCATTCAAAGTAAAGGACATTTAAACAGACATGATTTCGGATTCCAATTAAAACAAAAACATTCAAAATAACCCCTTTAAAAACTAGACAATTTCCTGAAACTCATCCCTCATTTCCAAGCACTGCTTCCAAGATAAATACATTTCCAAGGTTTACTCGACGATCGTAGATTTACTAAAAGTCATTCAAAACTCAGTCGATACAAAATCTTTGGAATCCACAAATATTTATAAAACATCCTAGGGCTCCGTGCCCGGCTACATGCATTCAGGGGAAAACAAAGCACACGAGAGTCATAACACAAAAATCAGAGTTGGAAGACTGGGCCCCATGATCACAGCTCCTCCTTCAGGCATCCTGTCGCGCACCACGATTACCTGTGGAAAACCACAGAATAAGGGTGAGTAACAAATTACTTAGTAAGAATCCACAACCGGGGTACAATACGATATACATGGTCATCTCGATGAGCGTATGCAAGCTATGAATATAAACACAGAATAGAGCACATAGCTTAGCCCACACTTGGGCCTCCGATGCCAACTCGTGGTCTTAGTCCGAATAATATCATCACACATCCAATACATAAGTCGCCTCCTATACGAGAAACAAGTCCCGCCCTCGGCACGCTCTCATCGCCGACGAAAAGGTACACGGCTCAAGATCCCGAGGAGCTCTCCAGTCGGCGCTGTAATGAGCGTAAACATGCACCGCGTGCTACTGCAGACCATGGGGGGTGTCGGGTCTAGAGGCAAGCTGCCCATGTCCAGTCACCACGCCTAACTAAATCTTTGGATAGGTGTCACTTACATAGGGGTGTGAGATCTGGACACGTAAACTATGTCACCAACCACCGCACTTTGAGGCTAAGGAAGCGGGTCGTGGTAGGCTTACACCAGAAGCCGCCTTACCTTAACAGTGGCAATCGGGGCTACGGGCCAACACGCCGAGGACGTGCCGATCGCCGGACGCGAGGCAATGCCAAGTCATCATCCCGACGGTTGGGGCATTTAACGATCTGCCACCCTCACCCAAGATTGCGGGGCCTACCGCTCGGGTTAGCTAATCCTCACGGGGTCGTGGATCGGAATGACTTGCTCGACGTCCCCCGCCATGGATGCAAGGTACTTTATGCATCGGGCGGATGATGCTAACTACCGCAACTCTAACTCGCCTCTAAGCAGACAAACAATTCCATAAAATCCAATATGTGCTCAATAAGAATACAACGAGCCTAGCATGATACTACGAAGCAAGGAATGATATCTGAGCATGCTAGAAAGAATCAACCTAGCATGGATTAACATGAGAATTAATCAGAACAACATGCTAATCGGGAATTCGAATTGAGTACCTAGCTATACATGTCAATAAACACAAACAAGCAATCAATCAAAGAATCACATATAATATCGCAAGGTCCACACAACTACTACGTAAGAAATCCTTACCTTGGTCGGGGGACGAATACACCTGAAACCTAGGTCGCGAACGAACCCGAACTAGCTACCGGAACCTAACAAGCACAACACAATTACACACAATATCTAAATTAAATAAAATAAAATAAAATAAAATAATTCGGCTCACCTCTCACTCGCTCGGCTCGGCTCGGCTCGCTTAGCAGCGGCGGCTCGGCTCAGCGGCGGAGACACGCGACACGACGCGGCGCGCGCTTACGCACCACGGCGCTTCGGCGGCGCGGCTCGGCGGCGAGCGCACGGACACGCAGCGCTGGAGCGCGCTTCAGCCACGAGCGATGCAGTCTGACGCGAGATGCCGCCAAGCGAGTCTTGGCGAGGCTCAGCGGCTACGCAATGGCGGAGCACGCAAACAGCGGCGAAGAGACAACCCAAAATCGAACGATCCACGGGGATTCGACGGCGATTCTTTGATGGAGAACTCCCTACACTAGCTGCACACACACAAACCACCCGGAAAATCACTTCACCACGGCCGTGAAACGAAGCCCGAAGCGCGGGTTCGGATCGAAGAAGAGAAGAAGAAAGGAAGGAAAACTTACCTTCACCGGAAAAGGATCGACCTTTGAGTGGGAAGACAACCACGATCGAATCGGAGCCGGAGTAAGAAGAAATCGCCGGAAATCGCCGGTCGGTCGAAGGAGAGTTCGCGAAGAGAAGAAGGAGAAATGGGGAAGAAGGCTCGTCGAGCTGGCTTTTATACCAACCGCCCGCGAAAACAAGCATATAGGGAAGCCGACGCGCGTTAGAAGCACAAAAGACGCCCGGGCTGGCTCGGCAAAGGTGCCCCCTGCCTAGCACGCGACACGGCCCTGGTTCGAATCTCTCTCGACGCGCTATTTAATTCCTCATTTATTTTTACTCTTTCCCAAGCCCAAATGCCTTCACCAAAAATCCCGATCCTATTCAAATTGACTCATAATTATTCCGCAATTTTCAATTTCAAAACCGCCCTGTCGGCCGGACCAAAATTACCAAAATGCCCTGGGCCTCCCGAAGACCGGGATGAAATTTCCGGGCGTTACAATACTCCCCTTATAAGACTTTCGTCCTCGAAAGTCACTTAAGATTGGAACGGCTGGGATATTTGCAATATCATCTCATCCTCCCGCTCCCAAGTGGCTTCCTCGAACTCGACTCCTCCACCGAACCTTTACCAACCGGATTTCACGATTACGCAGTGTCTTCGTCTCAAAAGCAAGAATCCCCACTGGCTTTTCCTCAAAGCTCAAATCCTCATTCAGCTGCAAAGGCTCACAATCAACAATGTGCGATGGGTCCGGCACATACTGCCTCAACATCGATACATGAAATACACTGTGCACCACTGACAATGACGGAGGTAGAGCCAACCGATAAGCGACTCTGCCAATCCTCTCCCAGAATCTCAAATGGACCAACAAAACGGGGACTCAGCTTTCCACGCTTGCCAAACCTCAAAACACCTCGCATCGGTGCGACCTTTAGGAATACATGTTGACCAACCTCAAACTCCAAATCCCGACGCCGAACATCGGCATAACTCTTCTGTCTGCTCTGAGCTGTCAACATACGAGCTCTAATCTTACGCACGGCACACCATTGGTCAATCTGCAGCAACTTCGGGACCCAAAACCTCCCTATCACCAACCTCTTCCCGAACACGGGAGATCGATAACGCTTACCATACAAAGCCTCGAATGGAGCCATCTCGAATCGTCGATCGATAATCGTTGTTATATGCAAACTCCATCGATATCTGATCTCGGTCCCAACCGCCGGAAATCCAACACAAAAGCCCTCAACATATCTTGAGAATCGGTTCATCCTCTCGATCCATCCCATCGGTCCGAGGTGAAAAGTCATCTTTGGCGCACTCAGTGCCTAAACCCTTCTGGAGCGCTCTCCAGAAACGAGAAGTGAACCTCGAATCACGGTCAGATACGATCCTCACAGGCACACCGTGATAACGAATGATCTGCTCCAAAAACAACTGCGCCCACTGTTCCACGGTATAAGTGTCTCTACCGGGAATGAAGTGTGCGCTCTTAGTCAATCGATCGACTATCACCCAAATCGAGAGAACTTCCTCGAGTCCTCGGCAAACGAAATAAATTCCATGGAGATCTCTTCCCATTTCCACCGAGGTACACTCACGCCGCAATAAACCGATCGTCTCTCGCAGGTGTCTTCACTTGCGACAAGTGAGACATCGACTGAAAACTCCGCAACATCTCTTTTCATACCCATCCACCAGAATGTCTGCTTAAGATCCTTATACATCTTGGTACCCCGGGTGCCATGCAAACGGAGAATCAGGGCCTCCTCGAGAGCAACTCGCTCGCAATCGCAGCAACATCCGGAACACACAACCGCCTTTTGTACGTCACCCACTGTCTGCGTGAATATACAAAGTCAAAATCTCCATCAAGCACTAACTCACAAATAAATAATCTTTTAAGTGCGGGGTCACTCACCGACTATCAACAATCCATTGTCTAATCGATGGTTGGATCATCAATCGAGCCACTCTTGCGAGAACCTCACCCAACAACACTGCAATCTCGGCCGCTCGAACTCTCTCGTAATCTGGCCGGGAGCTCAACAACACCGCGAGTGCGACGTCTTCCTACTCGGAGCATCTGCTACAACATTGGCTTTACCGGATGGTACAGAATCTCGCAATCATAATCTTTCACTAACTCTAACCATCTCCTCTACCTCATATTCAGCTCCTTCTTCGAGTAAATGATACTTGAGGCTCGTGGTGATCGGTAAACATCCGGATCCGCTCACCATGCAGTGTTGCCTCCAAATCTTGATGCAAACACCACTGCCGCCAATTCCATATCATGAGTCGGATAGTTACGCTCATATGGCTTCAAATGACGGAAGCATAAGCAATGACCTTCCCGTCTTTGCATCAACACACACTCCCAACCCTAACTTGGAAGCATCGTTGTAAACCACGAAACCACTGTCCCCTCCGGGATCGCCAACACAGTCTTTGAAGTCAAATCTGCGCTTGGCCGGGCAAAGCTCTCATCACACCTACTGTCCCAAACAAACTCGACACCCTTCCTCGTCGGGCGAGTGAGGGGCGAGGCTATGGCGAAAAAGTCCTTAACAAACCGGCGGTAGTAACTGCCGTGCCTAGGAAGCTTCGTATCTCGGTAACTGAAGTCGGCCTGGCCCACGAACTCACGGCCTCAATCTTTGCAGGATCCACAGCTATACCATCTCTCGAGACTACATGACCTAAGAAGGCCACTTGTTCCAACCAAAACTCACATTTGGAAAATTTCGCATAAAGCTAGTTTTCCCTCAAGGCTGTCAACACTTGTCTCAAATGTTCTGCATGATCCTCCCTGGTCCGTGAATATATTAGAATATCGTCAATGAACACGATGACGAAGCTGTTCAAAAATGCTTTGAACACCCTATCCATCATGTCCATGAACGCTGCTGGTGCATTCGTCAACCCAAACGACATGACCCCAAACTCGTAGTGCCCATATCTAGACTCGAACGCTGCCTTAGGAATGTCGGCGTCCCTAATCCGCAAATCGTGATACCCGATCTCTCAAATCTATCTTGGAGAACACGAAGCTCCTCAAGCCGATCGAACAAATCATCGATATGGGGCAACAGATACTTATTCTTCATCACACCTTATTAAGCTCACGATAGTCAATGCATAGGCGCATCGAACCATCTTTTTCTTCACAAACAACATCGGCGCTCCCCACGAAAACACTCGGACGGATGAATCCTCGATCTAACATCTCCTGCAATGAACCTTCGCCCTTTAGCTCGGTGGCGCCATACGATCACGGAGCCTTCGAGATAGGGAGGGTCCTCGGCTCGAGCTCAATTGTGAAGTCAACCTCTCTCTTCGAGGCAACCCCTGGTAATTCCTCAAGAAACACATCCGCAAACTCTCGCACAACCGGCACTTGATCAATAGTCGGCAAGGGACGGCTCTCTCGGACAATTTGGCTAGGTAGCCCCAAGCTCCATGAGCTAGCAAATGACGGGCTTTCACAATGACACCATCGGCGGGCAAACTCCACCACGAACTCCACGAAACTTGAAGTCTGGCCGACCCGGCTTTGAACACTACTTCCTTCCGCGGCAAATAATCAATGCGTGGTTAGCGGCTAACCACTCCATACCGAGAATCACATCGAAACCACTCATGGGTAGGACTATGAGCGTAGCTACCAAAGAACTCTCCCTGATATCTCGATCCGGCCATCCTTAACCTTATCTTTAGCTAACATATTAACTCCCGAAGGAGTTGCAACAGATAATTCAAAACCTAAAGGCTCTAATCTCAACCTAGCATGCTCAAAGAAAAAAATACAGAGATACAAACGAGTGCGTAGAGCCGAGTCAAACAAGACAAATGCACAATGATCCAAAACAAGAAGCGTACACGCATGCTGCGGCATCTCGCACTCGACCTCTGACGGTTCGTAGCGAACACCCGCCCCGCTGCTGCTGCTGCCAGAAGCTAAATCGCCATAGCCGGGCCGATCGCAGAAACAGCCACATGCCCCCTCTTCCACATCGAAAACATAGCTCGGGCCCGCCGACAAGCTCCAAGGTGGGCTCTCCCAAGAAGAAGCACAAACGGGAATCTGCTCGGGACCGCCTCTGCGCGAGGTGGAAATTAGCCGGAACCCTACGCCCGATCCTGTTGGAAATTGTCCCGACGCCAGCGCCGCCGCCTCCTCGAAAGTCAAACCTCCTCTTACGTCCTACCACAACTAGGACAGTATACTGAGCCAGAGCGGCAACAATTAAGCTCAACAGATACTTTCCATTGTAAATAGTGGCTAGGTGAATGCTCTAGCATAAGTGATAGGAGCCTATGCCCGAACATCTGAGAGACACACCGCCTCAAACCGAAATGAACTTCCGAATTTTCAACTCGGGAATCGCTATCACCATGAGCAAAATAGCCATACTCCGAAAACTTCCTCTCGTACTCCTCTATAGAATCGAGAGCCCATACTGCAGATTCGGAAAAGCGCTACCATCTTTTCTTGAGCCTCATCACTAATGTACTTGGCTTTAAATTCACGCCTTGAAGAACTCCCAGTGTAGCAGTGGAGACCAGTGGTCTCTCACTCAAGGTGGACTCCACCACCATCTAGCTACGCCCCTAACACATGGGTCGTGCACACCTCGGCCTCTGCACATCGGGGCACACCATAATCGTGAAGGTGTACTCCAAATGGGCAATCCATCTAGCCTTTGCTAAAGCATCACCAATGGCGTCAAACTTATCGGGGTTCCACTTTACGAAATCCTTCAACCATTTACCAAGCTCATCGGCACCTTCCGCGCCACTTCGCCTCACAGCCTGCTGGCTCTGCGGAGCTGGGGTCTTCTTTGCTCCTCTTTGAAACAAACGAGTCACCGCTCGATCCGAGCTCGGGACTCTTCCCGCTGCGCCGCCAACAAAGCTCGGTCTCTCCCTCGCCACCTCAACAGTCGACCACCATAGATCTCATAGAATTAGCAAATTACTCTCCGGGAGAGCGATCTCACGGCGCCACGATCGCCTCAATGCCTATCTGGGCTCAACAGGGGAGCTATAGGCGGAATGCTATCGATCTCGGCTTGGGGCGATGTCCTGCGCGGTGTCGATCCGATCCTCGACACCTCGGCCTCCTCTCAGCGTCCTCTTCCGCGCGGAATAAGCGGCATCTTTGGCGATCTACACCCAAACCAATAACGAGTCGAAACTCGCTTTCGTCTCGCTCCACAATACTACACAAGGCATACACTAGATGACAGTATTGTAAATTCTTAACCCTTTTTAACAACAAATAGTAAACTTAGGCGTACTCGATGACCGCTCGAGTGCTAGTGATCATGGGAAAGCGACCTACAACAACAAAGTCATACTACGAATTTATGACTCGAGCTCGATACCAACCGTAAGGGACCGACCGAATGGGGCACTAAATGGGCCCTTATCCCAATGCATGCATTCAAAGTAAAGGACATTTAAACAGACATGATTTCGGATTCCAATTAAAACAAAAACATTCAAAATAACCCCTTTAAAAACTAGACAATTTCCTGGAACTGTCCTGTTTCCAAGCACTGCTCAAGATACATACATTTCAAAGGTTTACTCTGATCGAGATTTACTAAAAGTCATTCAAAACCTGTTCGGATACAAAATGCTGGAATCCACAAATATTTATAAAACATCCTAGGGCTCGTGTGCTTGCCACATGCATGCAGGGGGAAACAAAACACACGAGAGTCATAACACAAAAATCGAGTTGGAAGATCGGGCCCCATGATCACAGCTCCTCCTTCGGGCATCCTGTCACAAGACCACGATTACACCGTGGAAAACCACGAATAATAAGGGTGAGTAACGAATTACTCAAGTAAGAATCCCCAACCGGGTACAATACGATATACATGGTCATCTCGATGAGCGTATGCAAGCTATGAATATAAACACGCAGAATAGAGCACATAGCTTAGCCCACACTTGGGCCTCCGATGCCAACTCGGGTCTTAGTCCGGAATAATATCATCACACATCCCAATACATAAGTCGCCCTATACGAGAAACAAGTCCCGCCTCGGCTGCTGTCTCACGTCGACGAAAGGTACACCGCTCAAGATCCCGAGGAGCTCTCCGGTTGGTCTTGTAATGAGCGTAAACATGCACCGCGTGCTCTGCGACCATGGGGGTGTGCGGGTCTAGAGGCAAGCCGCCCATGTCCAATCACCACGCCTAACTAAATCTTTGGATCGGTGTCACCGACATAGGGGTGTGAGACTGACACGTAAACTATGTCACCTGAACCACACTTTGAGGCTAAGGAAATGGGTTGTGGTAGGCTTACACCGAAGCCGCCCTTACCTTAACAGTGGCAATCGGGGCTACGGCCGAACACGCCGAGGACGTGCCGATCGCCGGGGGACGAGGCAATGCCAAGTCATCATCCCGACGGTTGGGGCATTTAACGATCCGCCACCCTCACCCAAGATTGCGGGGCCTACCGCTCGGTTAGCTAATCCCTCACGGGGTCGGGGACGGAATGACTTGCTCGACGTCCCCCGCCATGGATGCAAGGTACTTTATGCATCGGGCCCGATGATGCTAACTACCGCAACTCTAACTCGCCTAGCAAACGAAGAAACAATTCCATAAAATCCAATATGTGCTCAATAAGAATACAACGAGCCTAGCATGATACTACGAAGCAAGGAACAGATACGAGCATGCTAGAAAGGATCAACCTAACATGGATTAACATGAGAATTAATCAGGAACAACATGCTAATCGGGAATTCAGAATTGAGTACCTAGCTATACATGTCAATAAACACAAACAAGCAATCAATCAGCAATCACATATAATATCGCAGGGTCCACACAACTCCGGTAAGAAATCCTTACCTTGGTCGGGGACGAATACACGGAAACCTAGGCTGCGAACGAACCCGAACTAGCTACCGGAAACCTAACAAGTACAACACAATTACACACAATATCTAAATAAAATAAAATAAAATAAAATAAAATAATTCGGCTTGGCTCTCACTCGGCTCGGCTCGGCTCGGCTTGGCTCGGCTCGGCTTGGCTTGGCGGCTCGACTCGATAGTAGGTCACGCGACACGGCGCTGGGGCGCGGCTTGGCGACACGGCTCGGTGGCACGGCTCGGCGACAGGCGCACGGACACGACACTGGGGCTGCTTCTGCGCGCGATCGATGCAGAGGAGCGAGGGCGAGCGCGCGGTGTGCGGCGAGGCTCGGCATCACTGCGCAGCGACAGAGCACGAAACAGGGGCGAAGGAGACAACCCAAAATCGAACGATCCACGGGGATTCGACGAGCGATTCTTTGATGGAGAACTCCCCTACACTAGCTGCACACAAACCACCCAGAAAATCACTTCACCACGGCCGTGAAACGAAGCCCAGAAGCAGGGGGCTCGTATCGAAGAAGAGAAGAAGAAAGGAAGGAAAACTTACCTTCAGCCCGGAAAAGGATCGACCTTTGAGCTGGGGAAGACAACCACGATCGAATCGGAGCTGGAGCAAGAAGAAATCGCCGGAAATCGCCGGTCGGTCGAAGGAGAGTTCGCGAAGAGAAGAAGGAGAAATGGGGAAGAAGGCTCGGCGAGCTGGCTTTTATACCTACCGCCCGCGAAAACAAGCATATAGGGAAGCTAGCGCGTTTAGAAGCACAAAGACGCCCAGTGGCTCGACTGGCAGCGCCCCCTGCCTAGCACACGTGCTATTTAATTCCTCATTTATTTTTACTCTTTCCCAAGCCCAAATGCCTTCACCAAAAATCCCGATCCTATTCAAATTGACTCATAATTATTCCGGCAATTTTCAATTTCAAAACCGGCCCTGTCGGCCCGACCCAAAATTACCAAAATGTCCTTAGGCCTCCCGGGAAGACCGGGATGAAATTTTCGGGCCGTTACACCTCAGTTCTCCGTTTGACAAACAGTGTGTGATCTGACTGACATTGTGAATATCCCAAGCTGAGAACAACACTTGCAAACCTGCCAAACCAAGCACAGGGTGATTGCTTGAGTACATAGAGGGATGTTTTAAGCCTATATATCTTGGTTTGATCGAGACCTTCTTTATATCTTGGAGGACCTTCCATGTAAACTTCTTCTTCTAGATCCCCATTCAAAAATGCATTTTTTATGTCCACCTGTTGGAGACTCCACCTGAGGTTTTAACTACAAGGAACAAAATAATTTGTATGGTGTTGAGCTTAGCAACAGGTGTGAAGGTTTCTTGGTAATCAATATATGACTGAGTGAATCCTTTAGCTACCAGCCTAGCTTTCAACCTCTCAATACTCCCATTTGCATTCTGTTTTACTATAAATATCCACTTGCACCCAACAGTCTGTTTTCCACTTGGTACTTCAGTCACTATCCACTTATCATTTTCCTCAAGAGCTTCAATTTCTTCCTCTACCGCTTTCCTCCAATTGGGATTTTTAGTGCTTCGACAACATTAGTTAGAACCTGTACATTATCAAGCATGGTCACAAAGGCACGATAGGAGTCAGACAAGTTGTCATAAGATACATAATTCCCCACAAGATGCATGGTGCAACTCCTAACTCCTTTCCTTATTGCAATTGGCCGGTCCAGATCCTCAACTACAACATCTGTCTCATTGGTGAGTTGTTCAGAGTTTGGAGTTGGTTCAGACTCTTGAAGCACTTGATCTGTTCGATTTGGAGTGGTTCAGATTCTTGTAGCACTTGATCTGTTTGAGTGTCTACCTGCTCAACTTGGTTTTTCTTCCTTGTATAGTTGAGGAGTCGATCATTGATAATTTGAGACGGTGACGGTTCAAGAATGGAGGATTAAGGTATAGAGGTAGTAGGATCTAGAGTCATTTCCGGAGTTGTAGATTCAGGTATGGAGGTAGTCGTTTCAAGAATGGATGACCATAACTGAGTGTCACTCAACTTTTCCCCCTGACAGCCAGTCTCAGGGTAGAATGGAAGTTGTTCGAAGAACGTGACATCCATTGTGACATAAACTCGTTTTGTCTCAAGCGAGTAACACTTGTAACCCTATTGAGTTGGAGTGTATCGTAGGAAGATGCATTTATGAGCCCGATGATCCAGTTTACTATGTGTAACGACCCAGGTTTTCATCCCGGTCTTCCAGGTATGCCCTAGGGGTATTTTAGTAATTTGGTCGGGCCGTCAGGACCGTTTATGTCTTTTTCCAGTTGCTAAAATTATTGGATGGATTTATGTAGGTTTTTGGAAGGATTTGTGGTTTGGTTTGAGCAAGGTTTGGTGCAAAAGTAAAAATAAAGGAAATTGTGCTGCAGCTGGGGTTTGAACCCGGGTCTCCTGGGAAGCTTGTGGAGATGTGTGCCAATTGAGCCATTAGGTGCTCTTGTTGCTCTTTCTGCATCACATCTTAGTTAGCCTTGGATTTTGGAGTTTTGGTGCTTTTGGTTAAATGAAATTGAAATTAGGTTTATTCCATCTTCTTCTCCAAATCTCCTCTTGGCCGCACAAGCTCTCCCTCTCCATAGCCCTTGCCGATTCTTCATCCTTGCAGCTCCCTTGGATCGTTCATCATCATTCCGGGTAGGTATCGATCTTCCTCTTCTTCTTCTCATCCGTTTGGTGTGCTTTTGGCCAAGTGAAAAGAGGTGTGTTGTGTGTGTTTGTGTTGATTGCGGCCCGGTAGAGAGAAGCCCGGCCAGCCCATCGTCGTCGCCGCGTCCAAATGGCCGGATCGCCGCGCGATCGCCCTGCGCGTCGCGACAGATCGCCCCTGCCGCTCGCTCACCAGTCGCCCGAGATCTGTTGAAGCGACCCTACCGCGACGCCCTCGCTCGCGGATCGCCCGGACGCCATCGCTCGCCAAGTCGCGCCAGATCCACCGTCGCGGCCCTCCGCGCGCGCCGCCATCGCTCGTCGTCGTGCGAATCGCCTTGCCAGACGAGCGCCCGACGCCAGACGCCAGCGCCGCGCCGCCCGCCCGCTGCGCGCCGCGCGCGCCCCGGCCGCGTCGCGCGCTGCTGACGCCGCGCCCGCTTGCCGCGCGCCGCGCCGCCGCTCGCCGCGCACGCAGCTGACGCGCCGCGCGCGCGCGTCCCTGCCGCATCCGTCCGTGCCGTGCCAGCCAGCGGCCCGCGCCAGCCCACTGCCGTGCGGTACCGCGCTGCGCCACCTGCCGTGCCCGGCTTGCGCCAGCTCCAAGCTCGTGTCGCCGTGCGCGTGAGTTCCCGAGCCGAGCTTGCTGTTCTATTGTTGTTTAGACGTTTTAGATGCGATTATTGTTGGTTTGCTAGGTTCCCGCCGCTAGCTCGGGATTGTTCTGCAGCTTAGGATTTGTGTGTAGAAGCCTCCCGACCAAGGTAAGGATTTCTTACCGGAGTTGTGTGGGCCTGCGGTATATTTGTGATTGTTGTTTTGTATGCTGTGTATGATTATTAGCATGTTTAGCCCTAGGTGCTCTATTCTCAATTCTCGATGGCATGAACTCTTGTATTGTTTCTCATGTTAGCCCATGCTAGGTTGTTCCATTCGGCATGTTCGATATCTGTTCTTGCTTCGTAGTATCATGCTAGGTTCCTTGTATCTGTTGAGCACGTATTGGACCGCATTGATTGAGTTGTTATTATTGCTATGGTTTAGAGTTCGTAGGTAGCATCATCCGGGCCGATGCATAACGTAACTTGCATCCCCGACAGCGGGGGCGCACGCGAGATGGTACTCCGTCCACGATCCCGTTAGGGTTTAGCTAACCCTAACGGTGGCCCCGCAATCTTGGGTGAGGGTGGCGGATCGTTAAATGCCCCAACGGTCGGGATGATGACTTGGCATTGCCTCGTCCCAAGCGATCGGCACGTCCTCGGCGTGTTCGGCCGTAGCCCTTGATTGCCACTGTTAGGGCAAGGACCGCTTCTGGTGTAAGCCTACCACGACCCGGTTCCTTAGCCTCAAAAAGCGGTGGTTTAGGGTGACATAGTTCACGTGTCCGTGTCTCACACCCCTATGTCGGTGACACCGATCCGGAGATTTAGTTAGGCATGGTGATCGAACTCAGGCGGCTTGCCACTAGCACCCCCGAGTTTGCGGTGGCATGCGGTGCGCGCTTACGCTCATTACAATACCGACCGGAGAGCTCCTCGGGATCTTGAGCTAGTGCACCTTTCGTGATCGACGATGAGGCAGTGGAGGCCGACTCGTTTCGTATAGGGCGTATTGTGTGGTGGATTTATTTCCGGACTAAGACCACGAGTTGGCATCCGAGGTCCAAGTGTGGACTTAAGCTAAGTGCTCTACTCGTGTTTGTACTCATAGCTTGCATACGTTCTTCTAGATGATCATGTATATCGTATTGTACCCGGTTGGGGATTCTTCTTGAGTAATTCGTTACTCACCCTTATTCTCGTGGTTTTCCACGGGTAATCAAGCGAGAGACAGGATGGTGAAGGAGGAGCCGTGATCATGGAATCCTGCTTGTCATCTCTCGACCATTTTATTATATCTTGACTCTTGACTTTTGTTATTTCCCCGAATGCATGTAGACGGGCACGGAGCCCTAGGATGTTTTCTTACGTTTTATGGATTCCAAAGCATATTTGTACTTGTGGAATGTTTAAATGGTTTAAATAAATCTCTGATCAGTATGCTTTTAGAAATGTATGTTTTGATTGTTGAATGTTTCTGTTTTACTTGGGATCCAAACTTATTTTTTTCATAATGTCTTTTATTTTGAATACATGCATTGGGGTAAAGGCCCATTTAGAGCCCCTTTTTGGGTCGGGTCTTTACAGTTGGTATCAGAGCTCAGAGTCATAGATTATGTAGACTAACCTTTCGTTGTAGGTCGTTTTTCCATGATCATCAAGACTCAGACAATATCATCAGTGCGCCTAAGTTTACTATTTGTTGTTGAAAAAGGGTTAAGAATTTACAATACTGTCATCTTGTGTATGCCTTGTGTAGTGTTGTGGAGCGGAGACGAGCAGGTTCTGACTCGTTGTTGGTTTGGGCTTAGTGAGCCATCATGCCAACTTTTCCGTAGTGCGAGCAGTTTGTTTAGCAGCTTGTTGAGGTATCCAGATAGATTCGGATGCCCCTGGGACATCGTTCCGCAGGGAGGCGAGCTTAGACTCCGTTGGCCATTTGTGGCCTAGTTGCCGCTTTTCCCTAGTGAGAGGGTGGAGGTGCTTCGTGCGGTCGCCAAGATATGTTGATCGCACCCGCAGGAGCGGGGCGCTTGGCATGTCCGACCGAGGAGTTGGACCGATCGTGTTGATGTTGAGGCGCGTCCGGTGGTTGTTAGGCCCGCATGCGGTTTGGCCCCGGCGAGCTTGAGTTGCCTAGAGGAGGGGGTAGAGGCTAGCAGCGCCTCAGTGAGACTCCTTGAGCGAGTGTGCTCCACCATGAGAGATTTGATGGCGGTGTCTTTAGCTTTGAGAGCGGAGACCCGTGCGCGATTTGTAGCGCGTAGTGAGGAGTCCCGGCACGCAGATAGCCCAAATTGGTGAGAGTTTGTTTCACATTTTTCCCCGGTAGCTCTTGTAGCCCTGAGGTTCCTGGAGGGCATGATCAGCAGAGTTTATTCAGATGAGTTTGTTGGCGTTGACGGAGACGCCCGGTTGGCAAATGGATGCCTGTAGAGCTCGATGTTTTAGTAAGTCCCTCGCTAGTAGTAAAGTAGTTGGCCAGTTTGAGTTTAGCATCCGTGTGTGGGATGCCTGCTTGCTCAGAGGCCGAGGTGTGCCGTTCTGTCTTTGTTTGGTTCATCGGATGGTGGTGGAAGTCCCTTGTGAGAGGTGGACTAGCAGAGTCTCCACCAGTCGCCCGATTGTTTGGCAAGTTGCCGTGTTAGTGGCTTGAGGCAGATGAAGGGTCATCTTTGCCCCCTTGCGAGCTTGCTGTTGTTTAACAGCCCAGCTTCCTCAGATGTGGATTTGGTAGTAGTAGCACTTGAGGTGCATTGGTTGGTGTGCCACTTTGGCACTAAGTCCAGTTCGAGGCTTGAGTTTGGCTTGGGCATAGCAGATGGTTCTATGCCGTTCGGAGTTCAGCGTACTCCTTTAGCCTTGGATCTGTTTATGGCAATTGCACCCGTTTAGGTCGTGCCAGAGGGCTAGTTCAGTGGTAGTCGATGGACTACAAGCGAAAGGATGCTCGAGAGGAGCCGGAGCCTCTTCCCAGTGTTTTTGGAGGTTGAGTAAGTCAGCAGGTTGCCGGTTGGTAAATGTTGGTGCGCGTGAGTCTCGCGCTAGTGTTAAGGCCAAGAGATTTTCTTTGTGGTTGGTTGTGCGGTCAACTACCTTCGAGTGCCTAAATCTGAGGAGAGTTGAGCATTGTAGATGCGAATTTGGTCCAGCTGAGGGACCATGAGTTGGATGCTTTTGAGGCGAGATGAGCTGATGCCTTGCGAGAGGTTTTGGATGCCTTAGGGGTAAGCACCCTTGGTAGAGGCTTGGTACAAAGTAAGTTTGGTTTGGCATGATTATGCTTTGGTAGAGCAAGGTTGCCTCAGCTTCGAGTATCGTGTGGAGATGGAACTTTTGGTGTTCCTTGGATTGTTTGTATCGCTGCCAGGAGTTATCGTTGCTTTGTGGAAAAGCGCTTGTTAGTCTTGGATCTCTAAAGGAAGGTTGGGAGTTGTGCACACAAGTGTGTTTTGTGTGGTTCGTTCCGTGGCGAGAGTTTTAGATCCATGTAGGGTTTGCTTTGGAGATCTCGTGCTCAGTTCCTTGAGAAGTTGGACTCCAGGTGGTTGTTGTAAGGCTTTGGTTGAGGTGGTAAGGATACCGTGCTCGTGGTATCAAGTTGTTGCTTAGGCAAGATTTGTTAAGTTGGGCCTAAGCTTGGTTGGCGGATCTTCTTGTTGATCGTTGGTTGGAGTTCGATTGGAAACCGAACAAGAGCGATGGTAGCTAAGCCGCGGGTTTCGATCGTCATGGCTAAGAGAGTTGTTCGGATCCTTCCTTGGGTAGAAGTTATGTTGTGGCCGATGCTTTGAGTAGGAGGATGACGATTCTCAGAGCGTTTGGGTCCTTTAGGTTCCCAAGGAGTTGGAGTTGGCCAAAGCATGGTTGGGATGCCGGAAATTGGAGTTGTTTGTTCAGCAGCGGTTGTTTGTTAGATCGTATCTCTAGCGGGTGTGTGTGTCGAGGGTTGCCGAAGAACCCTAGGTTGTGGAGAGCCTCTCCAGAGCTCGGTCGAGCCCAGCTAGTGAGTTTCAGGTTGGCTAGCTGGAGGCGTGTAGTTTGTAGCCTCGGTGGAGTTGCTAGCGAGCTTTGTAGACTAGCAAGCTAGTGTTTGTTTGGAGTAAAGTCCGGAGTGGTTTCGGTGTGGTGGCAAGTTGATGCTTGGTGTTGACCAAGGTGTGGATTGGAGTTGCTAGAGTTTAGTTTTGCTCGTGGGGCGCGAGTGGTTTGTGCCATGTTGGTTGTTTTTCCCGTTTCCGGGATGTTGAGTTGCCCCGTTTGGCATTTGGAGGTTCATTCGAGATGGACCCTTGTTGTGCCCCGTGAGATTAGATGTTGTTGCTCCGGTGGAGCAAGATAGTGAGCGTATGTGGAGTTCTCTGTCCGTTGGTTGTGCCTTATGAGCCGTTTCCTTGGGGAGTTGTCGTTACTCCCTTGGTCTTGGAGTTAATGGTGGAAGCGCTAGCTTGAAGGAAAAGTTTGTTGGTCGCTTGGAAGTAGTCGTTTGTCCAGCTTAAGCGGATTCTTGGATGGTGTTCTAGAGGCTGCAGTAAAGGTTGTGTTCTGCCTCTTGTGAGTGTTTGGCCAAGAGTTGGTTCGTTTGTTGTTTCGAGAGCTAGTTCGGTTCTAGCCGGAGGCGTTGCCCGAGGTCTTGTTCCTAGTCGGTAAGTTTTGGGAGTTGACCCCTCCCTCGCGATTGAGCAAGTCTTTGTTTGTTTCGGTTTGGTGGTCCGATTGGTTGAGTTTTCTCTTGGGTGTTGCTTCCAAGAGAGTTGGTTGTTGTTGCCTTGGGTTTGAGCAAGTCAGCGAGCGTGTGTGGAGTTCGCTGCCCTTCAGAGTTTGCTTGCTGGGAAGTCGTTTCCCGTTTGGCAGGAGTCAGCTTAGCTCCTGAGTTGTGTAGTCGATCGAGTAGCGCAGATGGTCACCCCAATGAGAGGGTCCCCGCTTTGTGTTGTTAGCAAGCAAAGTTGTTTGTTCCCGCAAGGGCGACGGCCAGCCAGTAAGAGTTGAGTTGTTCTGGCAAGTTGTTGGTTCTTTGGGGATTGAAGATTTCCTTTCCTCTAGCCTCTGTGGTGGTTGAGTTGCTCCTTGGATGCCAGCCTCGAGTGATAGCTTGCGAGGTAGTCTTGCGGATTCGTGTGGCTCGGGATCCGTAAGCTTTGAGGTTGTCGTTATCCGTTTTCCTTGTGAGGTTTTGGGAGTGGAGCTTCTGGTTGGAAGATGAGTTAGGCTTAGGCTTAAAGGGAAGTCCTTTGAGTAGCCAGTTGGATTTTAAGAGTTGAGTAGTAGCTTGGAGGCGGCGTTGCTCGTTATAAGTTTGGGTTGAGTTCTGCTTTGAGCAAGCCCTTCTCGGGCTTTGTTCCTAGTTGTTGTGAGTTCCCGGTTGGCGTTAGCGAGCCACGTTTGAGTGAGTTGGCACAGAGGTGCCGTGGCATTGGTTGGTAAGTCGTTGAGCTGCTTTCCTCAAGGTGTTGTGTCGCAGATAGTTTGCGTGATGGTTTAGTCCTTGCTTCCCAAGTTTTCCTTGAGAGGAATGTTGGATGTTCCTTGCTGGCGATGTTCTCCTTGGTCGGTTCTTTGGTAGGTGTTCGTTGGAAAGTTGCGTTCGGCCGATGAGGAGTTCTAGTTTGTTGGCTTGGCCGAGTGGAGTCCGTGCTTGGCCCTTGTTTTTTTTTTTACAGGTGGCCGTGTGAAGTTTCAAATTGGTGTGAGTGTTGTTAGCCGTCTGGTGTACCGGGGATGGTGCCCCTTGCCTTTGGTTCGGCGATTTCTCCTTAAGATGGTTGCTTAAGTGTTGTGGACGTGTTCTAGTTGGAGAAGTTTGTCTTTTGGATCGATCGCCGATTGGTGGTTCGTTTGTATCTCGTTAAAGGTCAGTAGTCAAGGTTTGAGGTTTGTTGGTCTCTTGTGAAGTAAGAGTAGGCCGTTTAGTTTTGGAATCTGGAAGGTTCAGTTGTTTGGCCAGTTTGTTGTAGGGTTGAGTTTGTTTGTTGACAGCTGTGCACAGTGTTTTTATGTATCGATGTTGGGGCAGCATGTGCCGGACCCATTGCTCATTGTGGACTTTGAGCCCTTGCAGCTGATTGAGGGTTTAGGGCTTCGAGGAGAAGCCTATGAGTATTCTGGTCTTGAGTCGAAGACGTTGCGTAGAAGTGAGATCCGTTGGTAAAAGTTTAGTGAAGGAGTCTGAGTTCGGAGGAGGCCGCTCGTGAGCGGGAAGGACGGGATGAGAATGCAGTATCCTGTGTTGTTTCAGTCTTAAGGACTTTCGAGGACGAAAGTCATAAAAAGGGGGGAATATTGTAACGACCCAGGTTTTCATCCCGGTCTTCCAGGTATGCCCTAGGGGTATTTTAGTAATTTGGTCGGGCCGTCAGGACCGTTTATGTCTTTTTCCAGTTGCTAAAATTATTGGATGGATTTATGTAGGTTTTTGGTTTGAGCAAGGTTTGGTGCAAAAGTAAAAATAAAGGAAATTGTGCTGCAGCTGGGGTTTGAACCCGGGTCTACTGGGAAGCTTGTGAAGATGTGTGCCAATTGAGCCATTAGGTGCTCTTGTTGCTCTTTCTGCATCACATCTTAGTTAGCCTTGGATTTTGGAGTTTTGGTGCTTTTGGTTAAATGAAATAGAAATTAGGTTTATTCCATCTTCTTCTCCAAATCTCCTCTTGGCCGCACAAGCTCTCCCTCTCCATAGCCCTTGCCGATTCTTCATCCTTGCAGCTCCCTTGGATCGTTCATCATCATTCTGGGTAGGTATCGATCTTCCTCTTCTTCTTCTCATCCGTTTGGTGTGCTTTTGGCCAAGTGAAAAGAGGTGTGTTGTGTGTGTTTGTGTTGATTGCAGCCAGCCGAGAGAAGCCCAGCCAGCAGCCATCGTCGCACGTCCAGCCGGCCAGATCGCACGCCAGATCGCCCCTGCCGTCGCTCACCAGGTCGCCCAGATCTGTTGAAGCAGCCCTGCCGCACGCCCTCGCTCGCGAGATCGCCAGCACGCCATCGCTCGCCGCGCTCGCGCGAGATCCACCGTCGCGCAGCCTCCCCGCGCGCCATCGCTGTCGTCGTCGTGCGAATCGCGCGCAGCAGCGAGACGCCAGACGCCAGCGCCACAGCGCGCCTCGAAGCCGCTCGCCGCGCGCCAGCCGCGTCGCGCGTCGCCGGCCGCCACGCCGCCCGCGCGCGCCTTCCGCGCCGCGAAGCCGCTCGCCCGCACACCAAGACGCTTCGCCGCGCGCGCTCATCGCTGCCGTATCCGTGCCGTGCGGCAGCGCGCCCAGCCACAGCCTGCTGCCGTGCGGCGGCGGCTGCGCCCAGCCTGCCGTGCGGCTTGCCGCCAGCGACTCCAAGCTCGTGTCGCCGTGCCGCGTGAGTTCCCGAGCCGAGCTTGCTGTTCTATTGTTGTTTAGACGTTTTAGATGCTGATTATTGTTGGTTTGCTAGGTTCCCGCCGCTAGCTCGGGATTGTTCCGCAGCCTTAGGATTTGTGTGTAGAAGCCTCCCGACCAAGGTAAGGATTTCTTCACCGGAGTTGTGTGGGCCTGCGGTATATTTGTGATTGTTGTTTTGTATGCTCCGTATGATTATTAGCATGTTTAGCCCTAGGTGCTCTGCTCAATTCTGATCGCATGAACTCTTGTATTGTTTCTCATGTTAGCCCATGCTAGGTTGTTCCATTCGGCATGTTCGATATCTGTTCTTGCTTCGTAGTATCATGCTAGGTTCCTTGTATCCGCTGAGCACGTATTGACCGCATTGATTGAGTTGTTATTATTGCTATGGTTTAGAGTTCGGGTAGGTAGCATCATCCGGGCGGATGCATAACGTAACTTGCATCCCCGAGCGGGGCGTGCGAGATGGTACTCGTCCCCCGATCCCGTTATGGTTTAGCTAACCCTAACGGCGGCCTGCAATCTTGGGTGAGGGTGGCGGATCGTTAAATGCCCCAACGGTCGGGATGATGACTTGGCATTGCCTCGTCCGGCGATCGGCGACGTCCTCGGCGTGTTCGGCCGTAGCCCTTGATTGCCACTGTTAGGCAAGGACCGCTTCTCGTGTAAGCCTACCACGACCGTTTCCTTAGCCTCAAAGCGGTGGTACAGCCGACATAGTTCACGTGTCCGTGTCTCACACCCTATGTCGGTGACACCGATCCGGAGATTTAGTTAGGCATGGTGATCGACACGGGCGGCTTGCCACTAGACCCGGCACCCCGAGTTTGCGGTGAGCATGCGGTGCGCGCTTACGCTCATTACAACGCCGATCGAGAGCTCCTCGGGATCTTGAGCTAGTGCACCTTTCGTGATCGATGATGAGACAGCCGAGGCCGGGACTCGTTTCGTATAGGGCGTATTGTGTGGTGGATTTATTTCCGGACTAAGACCACGAGTTGGCATCCGAGGTCCAAGTGTGGACTTAAGCTAAGTGCTCTACTCTGTGTTTGTACTCATAGCTTGCATACGTTCTTCTAGATGATCATGTATATCGTATTGTACCCTGGTTGGGGATTCTTACTGAGTAATTCGTTACTCACCCTTATTCTGTGGTTTTCCACAGTAATCAAGGCGGGAGACAGGATGGTCAAGGAGGAGCCGTGATCATGGAATCCTGCATCATCTCTCGACCATTTTATTATATCTTGACTCTTGACTTTTGTTATTTCCCTGAATGCATGTAGACGGGCACGGAGCCCTAGGATGTTTTCTTACGTTTTATGGATTCCAAAGATATTTGTACTTGTGGAATGTTTAAATGGTTTAAATAAATCTCGATCGTGAGTATGCTTTTAGAAATGTATGTTTTGATTGTTGAATGTTTCTGTTTTTACTTGGGATCCGAAACTTATTTTTCATAATGTCTTTTATTTTGAATACATGCATTGGGGTAAAGGCCCATTTAGAGCCCCTTTTTGGGTCGGGTCTTTACAGTTGGTATCAGAGCTCAGAGTCATAGATTCTGTAGACTAACCTTTCGTTGTAGGTCGTTTTTCCATGATCATCAAGACTCAGACACCATCGAGTGCGCCTAAGTTTACTATTTGTTGTTGAAAAAGGGTTAAGAATTTACAATACACATCATCTTGTGTATGCCTTGTGTAGTGTTGTGGAGCGAGACGAAGCGGTGTTCTCGACTCGTTGTTGGTTTGGGCTTAGTGAGCCATCATGCCAACTTTTCCGCGATCGCGAGCAGCTTTGTTTAGCGGCTTGTTGAGGTATCCAGATAGATTCGGATGCCCCTGGGACATCGTTCCAGAGGGAGGCAGAGCTTAGACTCCCGTTGGCCATTTGTGGCCCAGTTGCTGATTTTCCCCTAGTGAGAGGGTGGAGGTGCTTCGTGCGGATCGCCAAGATGTTGATCGCACCCGCAGGAGCAGAGCGCGCTTGGCATGTCCGACCGAGGAGTTGGACCGATCGTGTTGATGTTGAGGCCGCGTCCAGGGTTGTTAGGCCCGCATGCCGATTTAGCCACAGCAGCTGAGTTGCCTAGAGGAGGGGGTAGAGGCTAGCAGCGCCTCGCAGTGAGACTCCTTGAGCAGAGTGTGCTCCAACCATGAGAGATTTGATGGCGTGTCTTTAGCTATCGAGAGCGGAGACCCAAGCGCGATTTGTAGCGCGCGTAGTGAGGAGTCCCGGCACAGATAGCCCAAATTGATGAGTTTGTTTCAAATTTTTCCCCGGTAGCTCTTGTAGCCCCTGAGGTTCCCGAGGGCATGATCAGCAGAGTTTATTCAGATGAGTTTGTTGGCGTTGATGGAGACGCCTGTGTTGGCAAATGGATGCCTCAGAGAGCTCGATGTTTTAGTAAGTCCTACCGCTAGTAGTAAAGTAGTTGGCCAGTTTGAGTTTAGCATCCGTGTGTGGGATGCCCCTGCTGCTCGCAGGCCGAGGTGTGCCGCCTCTGTCTTTGTTTGGTTCATCGATGGTGGTGGAAGTCCCTTGTGAGAGGTGGACTAGCGAGTCTCCACCCGATCGCCCGATTGTTTGGCAAGTTGCCGTGTTAGTGGCTTGAGGCGGATGAAGGGTCATCTTTGCCCCCTTGCGAGCTCTTTGTTGTTTAACACCCAGCTTCCTCGGATGTGGATTTGGTAGTAGTAGCACTTGAGGTGCATTGGTTGGTGTGCCACTTTGGCACTAAGTCCGGTTCAGCTTGAGTTTGGCTTGGGCATAGCGGATGGTTCTATGCCGTTCGAGTTCAGCGTACTCCTTTAGCCTTGGATCTGCTTATGGCAATTGCACCCGCTTAGGTCGTGCCGAGGGCTAGTTCGGTGGTAGTCGATGGACTACAAGCGAAAGGATGCTCGAGAGGAGCCGGAGCCTCTTCCCGTGTTTCCGGAGGTTGAGTAAGTCAAAGAGTTGCCGGTTGCCGGTAAATGTTGGTGCGCGTGAGTCTCGCGCTAGTGTTAAGGCCAAGAGATTTTCTTTGTGGTTGGTTGTGCGGTCAACTACCTTCGAGTGCCTAAATCGAGGAGAGTTGAGCATTGTAGATGCGAATTTGGTCCAGCTGAGGGACCATGAGTTGGATGCTTTTGAGGCGAGATGAGCTGATGCCTTGCGAGAGGTTTTGGATGCCTTAGGGGTAAGCACCCTTGGTAGAGGCTTGGTACAAAGTAAGTTTGGTTTGGCATGATTATGCTTTGGTAGAGCAAGGTTGCCTCACTTTCCGAGTATCGTGTGGAGATGGAACTTTTGGTGTTCCTTGGATTGTTTGTATCATTTGCCAGAGTTATCGTTGCTTTGTGGAAAAGCGCTTGTTAGTCTTGGATCTCTAAAGGAAGGTTGGGAGTTGTGCACACAAGTGTGTTTTGTGTGGTTCGTTCCGTGGCGAGAGTTTTAGATCCATGTAGGGTTTGCTTTGGAGATCTCGTGCTCGGTTCCTTGAGAAGTTGGACTCGTGTGGTTGTTGTAAGGCTTTGGTTGAGGTGGTAAGGATACCGTGCTCGTGGTATCAAGTTGTTGCTTAGGCAAGATTTGTTAAGTTGGGCCTAAGCTTGGTTGGCGGATCTTCTTGTTGATCGTTGGTTGGAGTTCGTTGGAAACCGAACAAGAGCGATGGTAGCTAAGCGCGTGGTTTCGATCGTCATGGCTAAGAGAGTTGTTCGGATCCTTCCTTGGGTAGAAGTTATGTTGTGGCCGATGCTTTGAGTAGGAGGATGACGCGTTCAGTAGCGTTTCGGGTCCTTTAGGTTCCCAAGGAGTTGGAGTTGGCCAAAGATGGTTGGGATGCTTTGAAATTGGAGTTGTTTGTTCAGCAGTTTGTCCTGTTAGATCGTATGCCAAGCGGTGTGTGTGTCGAGGGCTGCCGAAGAACCCTAGGTTGTGGAGAGCCTCCAGAGCTCGGTCGAGCCCAGCTAGTGAGTTTCAGGCTGGCTAGCCGGAGGCGTGTAGTTTGTAGCCTCGGTGGAGTTGCTAGCGATCTTGGTAGACTAGCAAGCTAGTGTTTGTTTGGAGTAAAGTCCGGAGGGTTTCGGTGTGGTGGCAAGTTGATGCTTGGTGTTGACCAAGGTGTGGATTGGAGTTGCTAGAGTTTAGTTTTGCTCGTGGGGGCGAGTGGTTTGTGCCATGTTGGTTGTTTTTCCTGTTTTCAGGATGTTGAGTTGCCCCGTTTGGCATTTGGAGGTTCAGTCTGAGATGGACCCTTGTTGTGCCCCGTGAGATTAGATGTTGTTGCTCTGGTGGAGCAAGATAGTGAGCGTATGTGGAGTTCTCTGTCCGTTGGTTGTCTGCTTGTATGAGCCGTTTCCTTCGGGAGTTGTCGTTTACTCCTTGGTCTTGGAGTTAATGGTGGAAGCGCTAGCTTGAAGGAAAAGTTTGTTGGCTGCTTGGAAGTAGTCGTTTGTCCAGTTAAGCGGATTCTTGGATGGTGTTCTAGAGGCTGCAGTAAAGGTTGTTCTGCCTCTTGTGAGTGTTTGGCCAAGAGTTGGTTCGTTTGTTGTTTCGAGAGCTAGTTCGGTTCTAGCTGGAGGGCGTTGCCCTGAGGTCTTGTTCCTAGTCAGTAAGTTTTGGGAGTTGACCCCTCCCTCGGCAGTTGAGCAAGTGCTGTTTGTTTCGGTTTGGTGGTCCGATTGGTTGAGTTTTCTCTTGGGTGTTGCTTCCAAGAGAGTTGGTTGTTGTTGCCTTGGGTTTGAGCAAGTCGTGCGCGTGTGTGGAGTTCACGCCCTTCCGAGTTTGCTTGCTTTGGGAAGTCGTTTCCGCTTGGCGAGTCACTTTAGCTCCCGAGTTGTGTAGTCGATCGAGTAGCGCAGCTGGTCACCAAATGAGAGGGTCCTCGCTTTGTGTTGTTAGCAAGCAAGAGTTGTTTGTTCCCGCAAGGGCGGAGGCCAGCCAGTAAGAGTTGAGTTGTTCTGGCAAGTTGTTGGTTCTTTGGGGATTGAAGATTTCCTTTCCCTCTAGCCTCTGTGGTGGTTGAGTTGCTCCTTGGATGCCAGCCTCGAGTGATAGCTTGCGAGGTAGTCTTGCGGATTCGTGTGGCTCGTGATCCGTAAGCTTTGAGGTTGTCGTTATCCGCTTTCCTTGTGAGGTTTTGGGAGTGGAGCTTCTGGTTGGAAGATGAGTTAGGCTTAGGCTTAAAGGGAAGTCCTTTGAGTAGCCGCTTGGATTTTAAGAGTTGAGTAGTAGCTTGAGGCAGCGTTGCTCGTTATAAGTTTGGGTTGAGTTCTGGCGAGCAAGCCCTTCTCGGGCTTTGTTCCTAGTTGTTGTGAGTTCCCAGGCTGGCGTTAGCGAGCCACGCTTGAGTGAGTTGGCACGCAGGTGCCGTGGCATTGGTTGGTAAGCGTTGAGCCGCTTTTCCTCAAGGTGTTGTGTCGCAGATAGTCTGCGTGATGGTTTAGTCCTTGCTTCCCAAGTTTTCCTTGAGAGGAATGTTGGATGTTCCTTGCCCGGCGATGTTCTCCTTGGTCGGTTCTTGGTAGGTGTTCGTTGGAAAGTTGCGTTCGGCCGATGAGGAGTTCTAGTTTGTTGGCTTGGCCGAGTGGAGTCCGTGCTTGGCCCTTGTTTTTTTTTAAGGTGGCGTAGCTGAAGTTTCACCGTGGTGTGAGTGTTGTTAGCCGTCCGTGTACCAGATGGTGCCCTTGCCTTTGGTTCGGCGATTTCTCCTTAAGATGGTTGCTTAAGTGTTGTGGACGTGTTCTAGTTGGAGAAGTTTGTCTTTTGGATCGATCGCTTGATTGGTGGTTCGCTTGTATCTCGTTAAGGTCAGTAGTCAAGGTTTGAGGTTTGTTGGTCTCTTGTGAAGTAAGAGTAGGCCGTTTAGTTTTGGAATCTGGAAGGTTCAGCTTGTTTGGCCAGATTTGTTGTAGGGTTGAGTTTGTTTGTTGACACCGTGCACGTTGTTTTTATGTATCGATGTTGGGGCAAAGATGTGCCGGACCCATTGCTCATTGTGGACTTTGAGCCCTTGCGGTGATTGAGGGTTTAGGGCTTCGAGGAGAAGCCTATGAGTATTCTCGGTCTTGAGTCGAAGACGTTATGAGTAGAAGTGAGATCCGTTGGTAAAAGTTTAGTGAAGGAGTCTCGAGTTCGGAGGAGGCCGCTCGTGAGCGGGAAGGACGGATGAGAATGCAAAGATCCCTGTGTTGTTTCAGTTTTAAGGACTTTCGAGGACGAAAGTCATAAAAAGGGGGAATATTGTAACGACCTGTGTTTTCATCCCGGTCTTCCGTATGCCCTAGGGGTATTTTAGTAATTTGGTCGGGCCGTCAGGACTGCTTATGTCTTTTTCCAGCTTGCTAAAATTATTGGATGGATTTATGTAGGTTTTTGGTTTGAGCAAGGTTTGGTGCAAAAGTAAAAATAAAGGAAATTGTGCTGCAGCTGGGGTTTGAACCCGGGTCTACTGGGAAGCTTGTGAAGATGTGTGCCAATTGAGCCATTAGGTGCTCTTGTTGCTCTTTTCTGCATCACATCTTAGTTAGCCTTGGATTTTGGAGTTTTGGTGCTTTTGGTTAAATGAAATAGAAATTAGGTTTATTCCATCTTCTTCTCCAAATCTCCTCTTGGCCGCACAAGCTCTCCTCTCCATAGCCCTTGCCGATTCTTCATCCTTGCACTCCCTTGGATCGCTCATCATCATTCGGGTAGGTATCGATCTTCCTCTTCTTCTTCTCATCCGCTTGGTGTGCTTTTGGCCAAGTGAAAAGAGGTGTGTTGTGTGTGTTTGTGTTGATTGCACCCACCGAGAGAAGCCCGGCAAGCCCATCGTCGCACGCCCGGCCGCCCGCGGCCAGATCGCGACGCCGGATCGCCCCTGCCGTCGCTCACCAGTCGCCCAGATCTGTTGAAGCAGCCTGCCAGCCGCCCTCGCTCGCTCGCGGATCGCCAAAGACGCCATCGCTCGCCAGTCGCGCCAGATCCACCGTCGCAGCCCTCCCGCACGCCATCGCTCGTCGTCGTGCGGTCGCGCGCGCAGCGAGCCGCCAGACGCCAGCGCCGCGCGCCGCGCGCCCGCCGAAGCCGCCGCCCGCGCGCCCAAGCGCAAGGCCGCGCCGCGGCCGCACGCGCCAGCGCGCGCTGCCGCCGCTCGAAGCCGCCGCCCGCACACCAAGACGCTCGCCGCAAGCGCTGCTCTCTCTGCGGCATCGTCAGCCGTGCCGGCCAGCGCAGCCGGCGCCAGCCGCCGCCGTGCCATGGCGCGGCTGCGCCCACCCTGCCGTGCCGGCTTGCCGCCAGCCTCCAAGCTCGTGTCGCCGTGCGCGTGAGTTCCCCGAGCCGAGCTTGTCGTTCTATTGTTGTTTAGACGTTTTAGATGCTGATTATTGTTGGTTTGCTAGGTTCCCGCCGCTAGCTCGGGATTGTTCCGCAGCCTTAGGATTTGTGTGTAGAAGCCTCCCACCAAGGTAAGGATTTCTTACCGAGTTGTGTGGGCCTCTGCGGTATATTTGTGATTGTTGTTTTGTATGCCTGTATGATTATTAGCATGTTTAGCCCTAGGTGCTCGCTCAATTTCTGATCGCATGAACTCTTGTATTGTTTCTCATGTTAGCCCATGCTAGGTTGTTCCATTCTCGCATGTTCGATATCTGTTCTTGCTTCGTAGTATCATGCTAGGTTCCTTGTATCCGCTGAGCACGTATTGGACCGCATTGATTGAGTTGTTATTATTGCTATGGTTTAGAGTTCGTAGGTAGCATCATCCGGGCCGGATGCATAACGTAACTTGCATCCCCGCGAGGGACGTGCGAGATGGTACTCGCCCCGATCCCGTTATGGTTTAGCTAACCCTAACGGTACCGCCTGCAATCTTGGGTGAGGGTGGCGGTCGTTAAATGCCCCAACGGTCGGGATGATGACTTGGCATTGCCTCGTCCCGGCAGTCGCGGCACGCCCCTCGCCGTGTTCGGCCGTAGCCCTTGATTGCCACTGTTAGGCAAGGACCGCTTCTGGTGTAAGCCTACCACGACCGGTTCCTTAGCCTCAAAGCGTGGTACAGCCGACATAGTTCACGTGTCCGTGTCTCACACCCCTATGTCGCTGACACCGATCCGGAGATTTAGTTAGGCATGGTGGATCAACTCGGGCAAATTGCCACTAGACCCGGCACCCCCGAGTTTGCGGTGAGCATGCGGTGCGCGCGCTACGCCATTACAACGCCGATCGGAGAGCTCCTCGGGATCTTGAGCTAGTGCACCTTTCGTGACGACGAGAGATGTGTGAGGCCGGGACTCGCTTTCTCGTATAGGGCGTATTGTGTGGTGGATTTATTTCCTGACTAAGACCACGAGTTGGCATCCGAGGTCCAAGTGTGGACTTAAGCTAAGTGCTCTACTCGTGTTTGTACTCATAGCTTGCATACGTTCTTCTAGATGATCATGTATATCGTATTGTACCACGGTTGGGGATTCTTACTTGAGTAATTCGTTACTCACCCTTATTCTCGTGGTTTTCCACGGTAATCAAGGCGGGAGACAGGATGGTCAAGGAGGAGCCGTGATCATGGAATCCTCGCTTTGTCATCTCCGACCATTTTATTATATCTTGACTCTTGACTTTTGTTATTTCCCTGAATGCATGTAGACGGGCACGGAGCCCTAGGATGTTTTCTTACGCTTTTATGGATTCCAAAGATATTTGTACTTGTGGAATGTTTAAATGGTTTAAATAAATCTCTCGATCGTAGTATGCTTTAGAAATGTATGTTTTGATTGTTGAATGTTTCTGCTTTTACTTGGGATCCAAAACTTATTTTTCATAATGTCTTTTATTTTGAATACATGCATTGGGGTAAAGGCCCATTTAGAGCCCCTTTTTGGGTCTGGGTCTTTACAGATTGGTATCGAGCTCGAGTCATAGATTCTCAGTAGACTAACCTTTCGTTGTAGGTCGTTTTTCCATGATCATCAAGACTCAAGCGGTCCATCAGTGCGCCTAAGTTTACTATTTGTTGTTGAAAAAGGGTTAAGAATTTACAATACTGTCATCATCTTGTGTATGCCTTGTGTAGTGTTGTGGAGCGGAGACGAGCGAGTTTCGACTCGTTGTTGGTTTGGGCTTAGTGAGCCATCATGCCAACTTTTCATGCAGTTAAGGCGGCTTGTTTAGCAGCTTGTTGAGGTATCCAGATAGATTCGGATGCCCCCAGGACATCGCTCCAGCAGGGAGGCGAGCTTAGACTCCGCTGGCCATTTGTGGCCCAGGGCTCTTGATTTTCCCCTAGTGAGAGGGTGGAGGTGCTTCGTGCGCGATCGCCAAGATGTTGATCGCACCCGCAGGAGCAGGGCGCTTGGCATGTCCGACCGAGGAGTTGGACCGATCGTGTTGATGTTGAGGCCGCGTCCGTGGTTGTTAGGCCCGCATGCCGATTTTGCCCGCCGCAGCTTGAGTTGCCTAGAGGAGGGGGTAGAGGCTAGCAAATACCTCAGTGAGACTCCTTGAGCAGAGTGTGCTCCACCCATGAGAGATTTGATGGCGTGTCTTTAGCTATCGAGAGCGGAGACCCAAGCGCGCATTTGTAGCGCGTAGTGAGGAGTCCCGGGCACAGATATAGCCCAAATTGGTGAGAGTTTGTTTCAAAGATTTTTCCCCAAAGTAGCTCTTGTAGCCCCGAGGTTCCCGGAGGGCATGATCAGCAGGTTTTATTCAGATGAGTTTGTTGGCGTTGATGGAGACGCCCGTGTTGGCAAATGGATGCCTGTAGAGCTCGATGTTTTAGTAAGTCCTACCGCTAGTAGTAAAGTAGTTGGCCAGTTTGAGTTTAGCATCCGTGTGTGGGATGCCCCGCTGCTCGAGAGGCCGAGGTGTGCCGCCTCTGTCTTTATTTGGTTCATCGATGGTGGTGGAAGTCCCTTGTGAGAGGTGGACTAGCGAGTCTCCACCACGCCCGATTGTTTGGCAAGTTGCCGTGTTAGTGGCTTGAGGCGGATGAAGGGTCATCTTTGCCCCCTGCGAGCCTCTTTGTTGTTTAACAAACCAGCTTCCTCGGATGTGGATTTGGTAGTAGTAGCACTTGAGGTGCATTGGTTGGTGTGCCACTTTGGCACTAAGTCCGGTTCAGCTTGAGTTTGGCTTGGGCATAGCAGATGGTTCTATGCCGTTCGGAGTTCAAATACTCCTTTAGCCTTGGATCTGCTTATGGCAATTGCACCCGCTTAGGTCGTGCTGCAGGGCTAGTTCGGTGGTAGTCGATGGACTACAAGCGAAAGGATGCTCGAGAGGAGCCGGAGAGCCTCTTCCCGATCTGTTTCGGACGTTGAGTAAGTCGCGAGTTGCCGGGTTGGTAAATGTTGGTGCGCGTGAGTCTCGCGCTAGTGTTAAGGCCAAGAGATTTTCTTTGTGGTTGGTTGTGCGGTCAACTACCTTCGAGTGCCTAAATCGAGGAGAGTTGAGCATTGTAGATGCGAATTTGGTCCAAATTGAGGGACCATGAGTTGGATGCTTTTGAGGCGAGATGAGCCGATGCCTTGCGAGAGGTTTTGGATGCCTTAGGGGTAAGCACCCTTGGTAGAGGCTTGGTACAAAGTAAGTTTGGTTTGGCATGATTATGCTTTGGTAGAGCAAGGTTGCCTCGGCTTCGAGTATCGTGTGGAGATGGAACTTTTGGTGTTCCTTGGATTGTTTGTATCATTGCCAGAGTTATCGTTGCTTTGTGGAAAAGCGCTTGTTAGTCTTGGATCTCTAAAGGAAGGTTGGGAGTTGTGCACACAAGTGTGTTTTGTGTGGTTCGTTCCGTGGCGAGAGTTTTAGATCCATGTAGGGTTTGCTTTGGAGATCTCGTGCTCAGTTCCTTGAGAAGTTGGACTCCAGGTGGTTGTTGTAAGGCTTTGGTTGAGGTGGTAAGGATACCGTGCTCGTGGTATCAAGTTGTTGCTTAGGCAAGATTTGTTAAGTTGGGCCTAAGCTTGGTTGGCGGATCTTCTTGTTGATCGTTGGTTGGAGTTCAGTTGGAAACTAAACAAGAGCGGTGGTAGCTAAGCCGCGTGGTTTCGATCGCCATGGCTAAGAGAGTTGTTCGGATCCTTCCTTGGGTAGAAGTTATGTTGTGGCCGATGCTTTGAGTAGGAGGATGACGCGTTCAGAGCGCTTTGGTCCTCTAGGTTCCCAAGGAGTTGGAGTTGGCCAAACATGGTTGGGATGCTTGGAAATTGGAGTTGTTTGTTCAGCAGCTTGTCCTGTTAGATCGTATGCCTAAGCAGTGTGTGTGTCGAGGGTTGCCAAGAACCCTAGGTTGTGGAGAGCCTCTCCGAGCTCAGTCGAGCCCAACTAGTGAGTTTCAGTTGGCTAGCCGGAGGCGTGTAGTTTGTAGCCTCGGTGGAGTTGCTAGCGATCTTGGTAGACTAGCAAGCTAGTGTTTGTTTGGAGTAAAGTCCGGAGTGGTTTCGGTGTGGTGGCAAGTTGATGCTTGGTGTTGACCAAGGTGTGGATTGGAGTTGCTAGAGTTTAGTTTTGCTCGTGGGGCGAGTGGTTTGTGCCATGTTGGTTGTTTTTCCCGCTTCCGTGATGTTGAGTTGCCCCGCTTGGCATTTGGAGGTTCATTCTGAGATGGACCCTTGTTGTGCCCCGTGAGATTAGATGTTGTTGCTCCGTGGAGCAAGATAGTGAGCGTATGTGGAGTTCTCTCTCCGTCCGCTGGTTGTCCGCTTGTATGAGTCGTTTCCTTCGGGAGTTGTCGTTACTCCTTGGTCTTGGAGTTAATGGTGGAAGCGCTAGCTTGAAGGAAAAGTTTGTTGGCCGCTTGGAAGTAGTCGTTTGTCCAGCTAGCGGATTCTTGGATGGTGTTCTAGAGGTCGCAGTAAGGTTGTTCTCGCCTCTTGTGAGTGTTTGGCCAAGAGTTGGTTTGTTTGTTGTTTCGAGAGCTAGTTCGGTTCTAGCCGAGGGCGTTGCCCGAGGTCTTGTTCCTAGTCAAGAAGTTTTGGGAGTTGACCCCTCCTCGCAGATTGAGCAAGTGCCGTTTGTTTCGGTTTGGTGGTCCGATTGGTTGAGTTTTCTCTTGGGTGTTGCTTCCAAGAGAGTTGGTTGTCGTTGCCTTGGGTTTGAGCAAGTCAATGAGCGTGTGTGGAGTTCACGCCCTTTTGGAGTTTGCTTGCCGGGAAGTCGTTTCCCGTTTGGCGGAGTCGACTTAGCTCCCGAGTTGTGTAGTCGATCGAGTAGCGCAGCTGGTCACCCACCAGAGAGGGTCCCCGCTTTGTGTTGTTAGCAAGCAAGAGTTGTTTGTTCCCGCAAGGGCGAGGCCACCAAGAAGAGTTGAGTTGTTCGGCAAGTTGTTGGTTCTTTGGGGATTGAAGATTTCCTTTCCTCTAGCCTCTGTGGTGGTTGAGTTGCTCCTTGGATGCCACCTCGAGTGATAGCTTGCGAGGTAGTCTTGCGGATTCGTGTGGCTCGTGGATCCGTAAGCTTTGAGGTTGTCGTTATCCGCTTTCCTTGTGAGGTTTTGGGAGTGGAGCTTACGGTTGGAAGATGAGTTAGGCTTAGGCTTAAAGGGAAGTCCTTTGAGTAGCGGCTGGATTTTAAGAGTTGAGTAGTAGCTTGAGGCGGCGTTGCTCGTTATAAGTTTGGGTTGAGTTCTGCTGAGCAAGCCCTTCTCGGGCTTTGTTCCTAGTTGTTGTGAGTTCCCAGTTGGCGTTAGCAGAGCCGCGTTTGA
Organism: Sicyos edulis; assembly: GCA_036507275.1. Taxonomy (NCBI): domain Eukaryota; kingdom Viridiplantae; phylum Streptophyta; class Magnoliopsida; order Cucurbitales; family Cucurbitaceae; genus Sicyos; species Sicyos edulis. The sequence goes on from CM071848.1 coordinate 23,539,102, forward strand.
GTGAGTTGGCACAGAGGTGCCGTGGCATTGGTTGGTAAGTTGTTGAGCTGTTTTCCTCAAGGTGTTGTGTCGCAGATAGCTGCGTGATGGTTTAGTCCTTGCTTCCCAAGTTTTCCTTGAGAGGAATGTTGGATGTTCCTTGCCTGGCGATGTTCTCCTTGGTCGGTTGCTGGTAGGTGTTCGTTGGAAAGTTGCGTTCGGCCGATGAGGAGTTCTAGTTTGTTGGCTTGGCCGAGTGGAGTCTGTGCTTGGCCCTTGTTTTTTTTTTAAGGTGGCCGTAGCTGAAGTTTCAGCTGGTGTGAGTGTTGTTAGCCGTCTGGTGTACCGATGGTGCCCTTGCCTTTGGTTCGGCGATTTCTCCTTAAGATGGTTGCTTAAGTGTTGTGGACGTGTTCTAGTTGGAGAAGTTTGTCTTTTTGGATCAGTCGCCAGTTGGTGGTTCGTTTGTATCTCGTTAAGGCTGTAGTCAAGGTTTGAGGTTTGTTGGTCTCTTGTGAAGTAAGAGTAGGCCGTTTAGTTTTGGAATCTGGAAGGTTCAGTTGTTTGGCCAGTTTGTTGTAGGGTTGAGTTTGTTTGTTGACACCAGGCACAGTGTTTTTATGTATCGATGTTGGGGCGGCATGTGCCTGACCCATTGCTCATTGTGGACTTTGAGCCCTTGCAAATGATTGAGGGTTTAGGGCTTGAGGAGAAGCCTATGAGTATTCTGGTCTTGAGTCGAAGACGTTGCGTAGAAGTGAGATCCGTTGGTAAAAGTTTAGTGAAGGAGTCTCGAGTTCGGAGGAGGCCGCTCGTGGCGGGAAGGACGGGATGAGAATGCAAAGATCCCGTGTTGTTTCAGTCTTAAGGACTTTCGAGGACGAAAGTCATAAAAAGGAGGGAATATTGTAACGACCCAGGTTTTCATCCCGGTCTTCCAGGTATGCCCTAGGGGTATTTTAGTAATTTGGTCGGGCCGTCAGGACCGTTTATGTCTTTTTCCAGTTGCTAAAATTATTGGATGGATTTATGTAGGTTTTTGGTTTGAGCAAGGTTTGGTGCAAAAGTAAAAATAAAGGAAATTGTGCTGCAGCTGGGGTTTGAACCCGGTTCTCCTGGGAAGCTTGTGGAGATGTGTGCCAATTGAGCCATTAGGTGCTCTTGTTGCTCTTTCTGCATCACATCTTAGTTAGCCTTGGATTTTGGAGTTTTGGTGCTTTTGGTTAAATGAAATAGAAATTAGGTTTATTCCATCTTCTTCTCCAAATCTCCTCTTGGCCGCATGCTTCTCCTCTCCATAGCCCTTGCCGATTCTTCATCCTTGCAGCTCCTTGGATCGTTCATCATCATTCCGGTAGGTATCGATCTTCCTCTTCTTCTTCTCATCCGTTTGGTGTGCTTTTGGCCAAGTGAAAAGAGGTGTGTTGTGTGTGTTTGTGTTGATTGCAGCCAGCCGAGAGAAGCCCAGCCAGCAGCCATCGTCGCACGTCCAGCCGGCGAGATCGCACGCCAGACGCCCTCGCCGCTGCGTCGCCTGATCGCCCCTGCCGTCGCTCACCAGTCGCCCAGATCTGTTGAAGCGGCCTGCCGACGCCCTTGCTCGCGGATCGCCAAAGACGCCATCGCTCGCCAGTCGCGCCAAATCCACCGTCGCAGCCCTCCCCGCACGCCATCGCTGTCGTCGTCGTGCGGATCGCGCAGCAGCAGCGAGACGCCAGACGCCAGGCGCCGCGCGCCTTCGCCCGCCGCTGCGCCGCCGCGCGCCAAGCAAGCGCGTCGCGTCGCATTACACGCCACGCGATGCCGCGCGCCTTCGCGCGAAGCTGCTCGCCCGCACACACCCAGACGCTGCGCCGCGCGCGTCCTGCCGCCGCATCTCGTGCCGTGCCGGCTGTGCGCGCCAGCGCCCAGCCTGCCCGTGCAGCAGCGCGGCACGGCTGCGCCTCCACTGCGTGCCCGGCTTGCCAGCCTCTCAAGCTCGTGTCGCCGTGCCGCGTGAGTTCCCGAGCCGAGCTTGCTGCTCTCTATTGTTGTTTAGACGTTTTAGATGCCGATTATTGTTGGTTTGCTAGGTTCCCGCCGCTAGCTCGGGATTGTTCCGCAGCTTAGGATTTGTGTGTAGAAGCCTCCCGACCAAGGTAAGGATTTCTTACCGGAGTTGTGTGGGCCTCTGCGGTATATTTGTGATTGTTGTTTTGTATGCCTGTGTATGATTATTAGCATGTTTAGCCCTAGGTGCTCTGTTGCAATTCTCGACTAGCATGAACTCTTGTATTGTTTCTCATGTTAGCCCATGCTAGGTTGTTCCATTCTCGCATGTTCGATATCTGTTCTTGCTTCGTAGTATCATGCTAGGTTCCTTGTATCCATGAGAGCACGTATTGGACCGCATTGATTGAGTTGTTATTATTGCTATGGTTTAGAGTTCGTAGGTAGCATCATCCGGCCGGATGCATAACGTAACTTGCATCCCCGACGAGGACGTGCGAGATGGTACTCGTCCCGATCTCGTTAGGGTTTAGCTAACCCTAACGGTGGCCCTGCAATCTTGGGTGAGGGTGGCGGTCGTTAAATGCCCCAACGGTCGGGATGATGACTTGGCATTGCCTCGTCCCGCAGATCGGCACGTCCTCGGCGTGTTCGGCCGTAGCCCTTGATTGCCACTGTTAGGGCAAGGACCGCTTCTGGTGTAAGCCTACCACGACGGTTCCTTAGCCTCAAAGCGGTGGTACAGGTGACATATTTCACGTGTCCAGTCTCACACCCCTATGTTAGTGACACCGATCCGGAGATTTAGTTAGGCATGGTGGTCGAACACAGGCGACTTGCCACTAGACCCCGGCACCCCCGAGTTTGCGGTAGCATGCGGTGCGCGCTTACGCTCATTACAGGCGCCGATCGAGAGCTCCTCGGGATCTTGAGCTAGTGCACCTTTCGTATCGACAAGATGAAGCCGAGGCCGGGACTCGTTTCGTATAGGGCGTATTGTGTGGTGGATTTATTTCCTGACTAAGACCACGAGTTGGTATCCGAGGTCCAAGTGTGGACTTAAGCTATGTGCTCTACTCGTGTTTGTACTCATAGCTTGCATACGTTCTTCTAGATGATCATGTATATCGTATTGTACCGGTTGGGGATTCTTACTTGAGTAATTTGTTACTCACCCTTATTCTCGTGGTTTTCCACGGTAATCAAGGCGGAGACAGGATGGTGAAGGAGGAGCTGTGATCATGGAATCTCGCTGTCATCTCTCTCCCATTTTATTATATCTTGACTCTTGACTTTTGTTATTTCCCTGAATGCATGTAGACGCGCACGCAGCCCTAGGATGTTTTCTTACGTTTTATGGATTCCAAAGATATTTGTACTTGTGGAATGTTTAAATGGTTTAAATAAATCTCTGATCAGAGTATGCTTTTAGAAATGTATGTTTTGATTGTTGAATGTTTCTGTTTTTACTTGGGATCCGAAACTTATTTTTCATAATGTCTTTTATTTTGAATACATGCATTGGGGTAAAGGCCCATTTAGAGCCCCTTTTTGGGTCGGGTCTTTACACTATGATTTTGGGACTGGACATGGACAAAGGCTCTACACCCAAATATTTTAGGGGTTAAGTCAAGAGACGAGATTTGAAGGTGAGGGAAGGCCTGAAGAAAGGTGTTTCGAGGACTAGAAAACTTGAGTACACGGAAAGGCATACGGTTGATAAGAAAGGTAGCTGTGAGAATCTCTTCTCCCCCATAGAATTTAGGGACATGTGAAGAGAACATGAGGCAGTGTTGAACGGGGTTGTTATGTATTTTTTTATGAAATCGAGTTCTCTATAGCACGATTGGACCTAATCAAAGTAATATGGGACACAATAAACATACAAGTGTGATTTTTCACTCGATGGAAATTACGAAACGCAAGTTGAATGGTTCAAACTTCCTCGATTGGAATAGAACAATTAGAAAGCATCTACTCTGCAATGAATTGGAGGCTCATGTGGATGAAAAACCACCTACGGATGAGACAGAAAAAAAAAGTTGGGATCGTGATGATGCACGTCTCTATAATCAAATTACGAACTCCATGAACAATGACATTGTGGACTTGATAAGTCATTGTTCTACCGTCAAGGAGCTTATGAAGTTTGTGAAATTCTTGTATTCTGGGAAGGAACAGGTCACGAAGACTTATGATGTGTGCTCTACTTACTTCCATACTGATCGGAATGGCGAATCTCTTTAAATTATTACACTAGACATAAGAAAAATGGCGTTGAGTTGAACTCTCTAATGCCCTTTACTGTTGATATTGCAGTACAACAATCCCAGAGAGAGAACATGGGAGTTATTAGTCTTTTGAAGGGTCTTGGACCCGAGTTTGATGCTGCTAGAGCTCAGGTCCTGTCTGGAACTAAGATTCCGAGCTTGGATGATGTGTATCGGAGGCTTTTACGGGCTGAAGAGAGTTCTATTGTAGTTTCGTCGAATAGTGCCCTAATTGCCAAGAGAGACACGCGTGGTGGGAGGAGTTAGAATACGACTGGGAAATCTAGTTATGATCGACGTCAAGATTTTAGTAGTGAGAAGCGTCCGGAAGCTAGAAGTGATATGGAATGTTACTATTGCCATAAACCGAAGGCACCTCAAGAGAGACTGCAGAAGGTTACAGTATCAGAATCAGCGGCTTCAGACAGCTCATATTGCTTCCGGTGATAAAACTATGCCTGATGAGTTAGCTAACCTCCGAGTTTCCAATAATGCTCCATCGTCTTCGTCTTTGACCACCTTCCCGCTGCCACCTTAGCTAAGTCAGGTAACAATCATTGTCTTCTTTCGTCCTCGACGAAGTGGGTTATAGATTCTGGAGCCACTGCCCATATGACACGTAACGTTCATTTATTTTCTACTTTGCTGTCGTCAGTTGGTTTTCCTGCTGTTACATTAGCATATGGGTCCTTGTCTCCCGTCCAGGGCTCAGGGTTAATTACACTTACCCCTACCCTATCCTTGTCCACTATCTTGTGTCTCCCTAAATTTTTGTATAATTTAATCTCTGTGTCAATTGTGTATTGACTTAAATTGCTTTGCTTCATTTTTTCCTGGTTATTGCTTGCTTCAGGATCATTTGACGAAGAAGACCATTGGTAGGGGGCATGAAGCAGGCGGCCACTACATCTTGGATCAACAACCAGATCAAGCTGTAGCCTGTGTGAGCACTGCATCTGCGTTTGAAGTTCATTGTCGGTTGGGTCATCCGTCGTTGTCTGTCATGAAAAAAATTATTTCCCGTTTTTAGTAAGATGTCTTGATTACATTGTGAGTCTTGTGAGTTTGCAAAGTTTCACCGTTTGAGATCTAGTCCTCGAGTCAATAAACGAGCTACTGCCCCGTTTGAGTTAGTTCATTTCGAAGTATGGGGTCCGAGTCCTATTGTGTCTAAAACAAGGTTTTGATATCTTGTTACTTTTGTCGATGACCTTTTTCGACTTATTAGGGTTTACCTAATGAAAAATCGTTCTGAGTTAGTTTCGCATTTTTGTGCCTTTAATGCTGAAGTTCGTACTCAATGTAATGTTTCTATCAATGTATTACGTACTGATAATGGGGGGTGAATATTTTTTGCGTATTCTTAGTTCTTATCTCAGTGAAAAGAGTTCATCAATCGTCGTGTGCGGACACTCTGTCTCAAAATGGAGTGGCTGAACGTAAGAATCGGCATTTACTTGAAACTGCGAGGGCCTTGTCCTTTCATATGAACGTCCCAAAACATTTTTTGGTCGATGTTGTCACAACGGCGTGTTTTCTAATTAATCGAATGCCATCTTCTGTTCTCAATCATCAAATTCCGTTTCAAGTCTTGTTTTCCTAGAGAGAATTGTTTCACATTCCCCCTAAGACCTTTGGGTGTACGTGTTTCATGCGTGATGTTCATCCTCAACGGACCAAGTTTGACCCTAAGTCTCTAAAGTGTATCTCTCTTGGCTATTCTAGGGTAAGGTTATCACTGTTATTGTCCAAGTACTAGTCGTTATATTATTTCCTCTTATGTCACTTGTTTTTAGGATACACCGTTTAGTCCAGTGTCCAGTCCTCCTTCGTCGCTCCTTGTTCCTTCTTTTCCACCTCTTACTCAGGTTTATTGTAATGGCCCAGTTTTCTTTTCCGGTTTTCGAGGTGCTTCCGGTTCAGATTCAGTTGTTCGGTTGGGCCGTTAGAGCTGTTTTGACCCTTAGGGGTATTTTGGTCTTTTTGCTCCTCGGGCAGGATTTGTGGATCTTCAGGGCTTCGAGGCAGCTCCTGCCTTTGTCGAGGTTTGTTTGTGGTTGGTTGCGAGTCCCGAGATGTTTGGGCTAGTCATTTGGAAGTTCGGTTGTGGTTTGGGTTTTGGGCAAAGTTATGGTTGTTTGGGTGTTTCCTTTGGGATTCGAGCCAGGGCCCTTAGTGTTGATTTGGGAGTTGGATTTAAGTGAGTTTTATTTATTGGAAAAGGTTGCTTCAGTCGGGTCTCGAAGGAGGAAGCCGGGAAATGGGATTTTAAGGATTTTTAAGGGTATTTAAAATTGGATAAAATGGATAAGGTTGGAAATTGGATAAAATCCCCATTTTTCCTTTTTTTTTCCCCATTTTCCCTTTTTCCCATTTTTTTTCTCTTTTTTCTCTCTCTCTCTCTCCTCCTCACCCGAGCACTCACCTCCCCCCCAAGCCACTTTCTTTCAACTTTAACTGGCCGTCCCCCGTCGCCCACCTCGCCCGCCAGCCCCGCGTCGCCCAAGTCCGAGCGCCAGATCTTGCTCTGAGAGCCTGTGCCTCAGAGTGCCGCGCGCGCCGCCGCCGCCACAGTAGCTCTGTCGCGCGCGCGTCGCCCGCGCGCATCCTTGTAGCTCGCTAAGCTCACGCCCGCGCCATCCCCTGTGCCGAGCCGCGCCTCACGCCTTCGTCGAGCTGAGCTCGAGCCCGCGCCCGCGCGCCCTTGTCTCGCCCAAGACGGCGCCCCAGCCAGCCAGCCCTGCCTGCCGCGACACCGCCTGTTGTGTGTTGGTTGGCCCGAGCCTTGTGGCTTCTCGGATGGTATTTCCCGAGTCTTTTCTTCGTTGGGCCCTGATTTGTTGGCTGCTGATTATGGATTTAATTGGGGTGTTTTATTGAATGTATAGGTTGTTCGGGTTCGATTAGAGGCTCGAGGGTCGCTGGTTGATTTGTTATTATTTCTGCTTGTTCCAGGTAAGGATTTCTTACCGTGGTTGTGTGGACCCTGCGATATATCATGATTGTGCCTTGTATGCTTGTTTGTTGTTATGAGCATGATAGTGATAGGGCAGCTTTGATTGATCTCTTGCTAGCATGTTTGCCTGATTTTACATGTTAGTGCCATGCTAGGTTTGTTCTTCCAGCATGCTTATGATTCCTGCTTTAAGTTCGTAGTATCATGCTAGGTAAGCGTGTTTGATGTCGGTTATTGTTTGCTAGCCAGGAATCATTTTACTTTGTACTCTTAGATAGAGTTGTAGGGTTTGTCATCATCCAGAGGCTGAGAGCGGACATAACGTACTTTGTCCCCACTGGTCGGGAGTAAAGTGCGCGCAGCATAACGTACATTGCTTCCCCCCCCCCCCCGACCGCCGATGTGGATTTAGCTACCCACATCGGCATAAGCCTAGTTTGTAGCTCGCTAGAACGGAACCCCGCTAACGGTGTAAGCCTACCTTGGCGGTTCTTAGCTTCGTGTCGGTGGTTCAAGCCGCACGCATGAGCGCCGCCGAGGGCCTCGCGCTCGTGTGATCGGTGACACCGCTTCGAGTCTTAGGCATGCATACCGCCCGCGTAGTTTGTCCTTAGGCCCCACATTTACGCCGCGAGAGCATCTTGTGTGCGCGCAAGCACGCGTTAGTTGCTTGGTTGCAGAGCTCCCCGGCTAATGTCGTGAGTACACCATTCCTTCCAGTTTAGAGCCAGACTTCGGGTACTCTCCCGTAAGTCCAGATTATTAGCAAGGGCAAAGAGGCCATTGAGGACATCCTTGGGATCCATTTTTGAGCTGATCAATCCCCCTAGTGAAAGAGACCTCGGTGATGTCCCGGGATTGGTTAGGATAACCAATCATTAGGCCGGAAGTAGGAGACTTCTGATGACTCCAGATCTTGCATTGTGAGCTCGTTGAGCTATGATCTGTGTTGGTAGCTGTTTGCTTGCATGCTGAGGTGCTAGATGACTGATGTATCGTATTGTAGCCCGGTTGGGGATTCTTACTGAGTATGTTTATACTCACCCTTATTTATCTTTCAGGTAACTTGGGACAACACCAGGAGGGCTAGCGGAGGGAGCTGATTGATCATGGGAGCTGCCGGCACTCTGTCATTTATTATTGTATTGTTTATTCAACATGTAGATGGACAGGAGTCCTAGGGGAACATTGTTTAAAAAGTTGTTTAAATTGTATTGTATGTTTTTATAAACACTGGCCAGACTTGTTTTATTTCGTTGGTTTGCTTAAATGAAAATTGTTGGTTATGTTTTAAGGGTTCCCCCTTCTCATATGTTTGAAAGGTTTTTAAATATGAGCACTAAACCGCTTGTTATCATATTTAACTTGCATGCTGAGTGAGAATCCCAGGTTTAGGACCGTATGTTTTGGGTCGGGTTCTTACATTTATACTCGGCATCCTCGCTCGTCAGAGGCACCCATGCCGTCTTCAAGCCCCGTACCTGTGCCGTCTTCACCATCTGGTTCGCAACCGAATGATGATCTTGACTTGCCCATTACACTTCGCAAAGGTAAACGTTCCTGTACGTACCCTATTTCCTCATTTGTGTCGTATAATCAGATATCTTCACCCTCTTTTTCATTTCTCACTTTGATTGATTCTGTGTCGGTTCCTACAAATACTCTTGAGCCTTTGTACCATTATGGGTGGCACCAGGCAATGGTTGAGGAGGTGGAAGCATTGGATGCAAATGGTACTTGGGAGCTAGTTGCTCGCCCAGAAGGGAAACAAACAATTGGGTGTAAGTGGGTGTTTGCTGTCAAGATGAATTCAGACGGTTCTGTTGCTCGTCTCAAAGCACGTTTGGTTGCTAAGGGGTATGCTCAGACTTATGGGATTGATTATAGTGAGACCTTCTCTCCAGTGGCAAAGATGTCATCCATTCGACTGTTTATATCTCTCGCGGCAACGAATGATTGGCCGTTATTTCAGCTAGATGTTAAGAATGTTTTTTTGCACGGTGATCTCTTGAAGGAGGTATATATGGACCAACCACCTTGGTTTGCTTAGGGGGAGAATGGTAAAGTTTGTCACCTTCGTAAATCGTTGTATGGGTTGAAATAGCCACGAGCATGGTTTGGAAAATTTAGCCCAGCTCTTGAGAAGGTTGGAATGCAAAAGTTTTCTTCCGATCATTCTGTGTTCTATAGCCGGTCGAATATCGGGATTGTTCTGTTGGTAATGTATGTTGATGATATTGTAATCATTGGCAGTGATGACATTGGATAGCTTCACTAAAGACTTTCCTTCATAGCCAATTTAGTACCAAAGATCTTGGGAATCTCAAATACTTCCTAGGTATTTAGGTCATGCGAAGTAAGAAGGGAATCTTTTTGTCTCAGCGAAAGTACGTTCTTGATTTATTGACTGAAACAGAAAAGTTGGGTGTGAAACCGTGTACCACTCCAATGGTACCAAATCAACAACTTGTTAAGGAAGGAGAAGCTTTTGATGATCCTGAGAGATACAAGAAGATAGTCGGGAAACTGAATTATTTGACAGTCACCCGGCCAGACATATCATACTCTGGGAGTGTAGTGAGTCATTTTATGTCATCTCCCACAGTAGAACATTGGACAGCCATGAAACAGATTCTGAGTTATTTAAAATTTTCTCTTGGAAAGGGTATGTTATACAAGAATCATGGACATTTGAATATCGAGTGTTATTTAGATGCTGACTAGGCAGGATCTAAGGAAGATAAGAGATCGACCTCAGGGTACTATGTGTTCATGGGAGGTAATCTAAGGTCATGCAAGAGTAAGAAACAGAATGTGGTGTCACGTTCAAGTGCTGAAGCGGAATACAGGGTTATGTCACAAGTAACATGTGAAATAGTATGGTTTGCTCAGTTACTGAACGAGATTGGAATAAAAACTACAATACCGGCAAAATTGTGGTGTGACAATTAGGCTGCTATTCACATTGCATCGAATCCAGTGTTTCATGAAAGAACAAAACACATTGAAGTTGATTGTCACTTTGTTCGAGAAAATATCCAACAAGGTTTGATCTCAACAAGTTATGTGAGGACTGGGGAACAGTTGGGTGATATATTCACTAAAGCCCTAAATGGAACTCGCATATATTACCTTTATAACAAGCTGGGCATGATAGATATATTTGCTCCAGTTTGAGAGGGAGTGTTAGAATTATGTATATATGTATTTGCATTTATCGCTTTCATAGGTTTAGGCCCAATTGGCTCAATAGGCCTATTAGGGTTACCTTGTACTCTATAAATAGGCATTGCCTCATCTAATAAGAATAGAACGACTATTTCGGTCCAATCTTCCGAGTAACGCTCGGGCCTCAAAAATATTTCTTAGGTATTGAAGTTATGAGAAGCAAGAAGGGAGTCTTTTTGTCACAGCGAAAGTATGTTCTTGATTTGTTGACCGAAACTGGGAAGTTAGGTGTGAAACTGTGTAGTACCCCGATGATACCAAACCAACAACTAGTTAAGGAGGGGAAGCGTTCACTGATCTTGAAAGATATAGGAGGATGGTTAGGAAATTAAACTATTTGACAGTCATGAGACCAGATATTTCTTATTCGGTGAGTATTTTAAGTTTGCTCCTGGAAGAGGGGTTCTATATAAAAACCATGGGCACTTCAATATTGAGTGCTTCTCGGATGCTGATTGAGCAGGCTCTAAAGAGGATAGACAGTCGACTTCAGGTTACTGAATTAAAGCATGAAAGACAGTACTACAAATTATTTCAAAAGTAAATAGGAAAGAATTAGAGAAGATGACACCGTGAAGTGGTTCGACAAGCCTACTCCACTACCCAAGCGCCTCTTGGGATTTTGAAAAACCTTTTTGTTTAACTCTTTCCACGGATTAGAGTCCAACCGTAAACCGCCCCTTTTACGAGTTCAAGAGCAAACTCGATCTTTTCCATGGATCAAGATCAAACCGTTACAAAGTATAGAATTTTTGGGAACACACTTTACAACTCTCTCAATAGAGTGGATGTACAAAATTATCTCACACAACCAAATCCTCATAATACAATGTCTCTAAAAATATTGAGAGCTTGGAGAGAGCATCAATGAAGCTTTTTGATTTTTAGAGGATTGAATAATGAAAGTTGTGTATATTATTTTTTGGGAAGAAGATTGAGTTTAAAAAGAGAGGGAAATTGAGTAAATTTGAGCCATTAGATATTGAAAAAGTAATATGGATGGTTGAGATTAAAAGAAAATAAGTAAAAAGTTAAAAAGTTAAGGGGTTGTTTGTTTGACATATTTAGGTAGGAGTTGGTATTAGGAGTTATCAACTCCTCCCCAAAACCTACACTCAAACGAGTTTTTATTAACTCTTGCTCATTTATACTTTTAAAAATAACTATCATTTATAACCAATCATTTTTAATCATTCATTTATAACTACTCAATCATTTCTAACCACTTATTTTTTATCATTCCTATCAAATCAATCAAAATAACTTATTCTTAACATTCATTTTTAATTATTTCTTTTTCAACTATTAAAAATAACTACTCATTTTTAAATCTATATCCAAACAAGATTTTGACTCTAACTTCTCTACACAAAAACTACATCCAAACGAGTTTTTGACACAACTCTCAATTTTTAACTACTCAATACAACTCCTCGATGTAACTCCTTAACCCAAAAACTACCTAAATATGTCAAACAAACAGCCTTAAAAGTAAAAAAAAATAAAAATAAAAATAAAATAATATATATTATTATTAAAAATAATTAAAAAATAATTTTTTTTAAGTTTCCAAAGAAAACCTTCTGTGCAAATTTCTTTCCTTTTTTTTTATACCGTTGGAACCTATATGTCTGTGTGTGTGTGTGTGTGTTTTTTTTTTTTAATTTCCTTTTTCTTTTCTTTTTCATTTATTTTCAAAATAACCAAAAGTCATCATTTGTCACTCATCCAAAACTCCATATGTCAACTTCTAAATGGTCTATGACGTACACTCAGCTGCCACTTCACCGTCTCGGGATTTTCTTGTTCAAACTTCTTTTGACCATAACTTCTTCGTTTCAACTCCGATTTGAGTAATTCAAATTGTGTTGGAATCCTTGTTCCGAGCACTACACTGTTGATATCTTAAAACATCAAAATTGTTAGTAAATAAGATCAGGTTTGTTATCATCAAAATATTAATTAATGAATTAAAATTAATTAATTTGAGATATGGCCAAATAGCCAACAATCTCCCCTTTTTTGATGATGACAAACAACTAAAGAAAAATCACTTGAAGATCATAAGAATCAATTTAGTACATGTGTTCAATAACATTTAAAGTCTAATATATCATCATAAAGTTCACATTAATTCTCCCTCTAAATTAATGCATCAATAATCAATAATAATAAGATATGTTACAAACATTTGAAACCCATTTTTCTTGGACTTCTCCCCCTTTGTAATCATCAAAAGAAATAAGTTATAAAGGCTCCCCCTAAATATATGAATATTTCCTCTAAGAGCATGATTACATACTTTTCAAAATAGCTCCCCCTAACAAAATGCCTTAAAGAAAAATATAAATTTAAGAGGCATCACAACGAATAATACCAAGCTCGAGCCTATTTTTGGAAAAGTTCTCTTCATTCAAAGGCTTGGTGAAAATATCTGCAATTGATTATTAGAACTCACAAAATCAAGAATAATATGACCATTTTGCACATGCTCTCTAATAAAGTGATGTCTAATATCAATATGTTTAGTTCTTGAATAGGATTTTTGGTCAAATTTATAGCACTAGTATTATCACAAAATATTGGCACATTATGAAATTTTAAATCAAAATCACATAAAGTTTGTTTCATCCCAAAGAATTTGAGCACAACAACTAGCAACCGCAATATATTCCGCTTCGGTAGTAGATAAGGCAACCGAATTTTGCTTATTGCTAAACCAAGATACTAAGAAACTTCCAAGAAATTGGCAAGATCCACTAATACTTTTTCGATTAAGTAAACTTCCGGCAAAATCTGCATCGGAATATCCTACTAAATTAAATTCAACATTTCTAGGATACCACAAGCCTAAATCAATAGTACCAAGAAAATATTTAAATATTCTTTTAATGGCATGCAAATGAGATTCCTTAGGACAAGATTGAAATCTAGCACAAAGACATACACTAAACATGATATCGGGTCTACTTGCGGTTAAATAAAGAAGAGATCCAATCATACCTCGATAAGCTTTTATGTCCACACATTTACCTTTTTCATCCTTGTCAAGTTTGGTAGATGTGCTCATAGGAGTTCTTGCAATTTTACCTTCGTTGAGCTTGAATATTTTAAGTAAATTCTTTGTGTATTTCTCTTGACTTTTGAAGATACCATTCTTGAGTTGTTTGATTTGAAGTCCAAGAAAGAAGCTAAGTTCTCCCATCATACTCATTTCAAACTCATTATGCATACACTTAGAAAATTCTTCACACAAAGAAGGATTAGTAGAACCAAAAATAATATCATCTACATAAATTTGCACTAAAAGCATATCATTTTCCTTAGTCTTAATGAAGAGAATAGTATCAAGTTTACCCATTTTAAAATCTTTTTTAAGAAGAAAGTTACTAAGTCTATCATACCAAGCTCTTGGAGCTTGTTTTAAACCATAAAGAGCCTTTTTCAACTTATAAACATGATTAGGCAAATCAAAACTTTCAAAATCGGGAGGTTGTTCTACATAAACTTCCTCCATAATATAACCATTTAAAAATGCACTTTTTACATCCATTTGATATAAGATAAAATTCTTATAAGAAGCAAAAGCAAGTAACATTCTAATAGCTTCTAATCTAGCAACGGGTGCAAAAGTTTCTTCATAATCTATACCTTCCTCTTGACAATAGCCTTGAGCTACAAGTCTAGCTTTATATCTAACTATATTTCCATTTTCATCCATTTTATTTCTAAAAACCCATTTAGTCTCAATAATAGAAACATTTGAAGGCCTTGGGACTAATTCCCAAACTTTATTTCTTTCAATTTGATTTAACTCTTCTTGCATAGCTAAAGTCCAAAATTCATTGTTTTTAGCATCTTTAAAACTTTTTGGTTCAATTTGAGAAACAAAAGAAAGATGATTAAATAAATTAAGAGAGGAACGAGTTTTCACACCTTGTTCGGGGTCACCAAGAATCAAGTCTTTGGGATGAGATAGAACATACCCCCATTCTTTAGGCATTGATGAAGAACATTCTTCATTCTTATCTTTGAAGCTCTTTTCTTCTTTACATGGAGCAATTTCTTACCTTTATCACTAACAAGTAAATCTCCAAAATTTTCTTCTAAGGCATCACCACATATAGACTCATTAGAAATATTTTTACAAGATTCATCAAATACAACTTGCATAGATTCCTCAATAGATAATGTTCGCTTATTGAAAACTCTATAAGCTTTACTAGAAGAAGAATAACCAAGAAAAATACCAACGTCCGTTTTAGAATCAATCTTTCCAAGTTTTTCTTTATTGTTCAAAATAAAACATTTGCATCAAAAAACTTCAAAATACAAATTATTTGGGACTTTTTCATGCCAAAGCTCGTAAGGAGTTTTATCTAAAGACGGTCTAATTAAAACTCTATTTAAAACATAACAAGCGGTATTAATGGCTTCAGCCCAAAAATACTTAGGCAAATTATATTCATGCAACATAGATCTAGCATATTCTTGTAAAGTACGATTTTTTCCTTTCAACTACACCATTTTGTTGAGGAGTTCTTAGAGCGGAGAAGTTATGAGAAAAACCATTTTCTTCACAAAAGTTTTCAAAAGAAATGCTATCAAATTCTTCTCCATGATCACTCCTAATTTTAGAAATAAGAAACCCTTTTTCATTTTGAACTCTTTTTGCAAAATAGCAAAACTTTTCAAAGCATTATCTTTATGTTTTACAAGTATATCTTGAAAAATCATCAACTATCACAAAAGCATAATAATTCCCTCCAAAACTAGCATTCTAGAAGAGCCAAATAAATCCATGTGTAATAGTTGAAGAGGTCTAGATGTAGAGATCACATTTTTAGATTTGAAAGATGACTTAGTTTGCTTACCCATTTAACAAGCATCACAAACTTTATCTTTTTCAAATTTAATAATAGGAAGGCCTCTAACTAAGAAATTTTTAGAAATATTTGAAATTAGGTGCATACTAGCATGTCCTAATCTTCTATGCCATAACCAAGAATCATTATGTAAAGCCGAAAGACATTTATCACTAATAGGACAATCATTCAAATCAATAGTGTACACATTTTCATTTCTATTTCCAACAAATAAAACTTTTCCATCACTAGCATTTTCAATTATGCAATTATTTTTATCAAACACAACTCTAAATCCTTTATCACATAATTGACTAATACTAAGTAAATCATGCTTCAAACCATCAACTAAAAGTACATTTTCAACCAAGGTAGAAGAAGCATTACCTATACTACCCTTACCGATTATTTTACCTTTCTTGTTGTCACTAAAAGTTACTAAGCCTCCATCCTTTTTTAAAAGATTGACAAACTTGGATCGGTCTCCCGTCACATGCCTTGAGCAACCACTATCCAAATACCATTTATTTTTCTTGGAGGCTTTCAAACAAACCTACAAACACAAATATTCACGTTTGATCCTTTGGTACCCATACTTGTTTGAGTCCTAAGGTTAGCATTTTTAAACATTGGAATCCATTCTACTTTTGCATCCACATTTTCCACATTTGATTTAGACAAGTAACAAGAATAAGCTTCATGTCCATACTTGCCACATGAAAAACAAACAACATTATGCAATGATGTATCTCTTACAAAAAAAATTATGTACTCTACTTTTCTTTGAGAAATTATTTCTTGGAGCATTGTGAAACTTTTCTTTTTGAGAAAATTTTCTTCTTGAAGTAGTATGAGCATATTTTAATTTAAAACACTTAGGTCTTATATGACATTTAACACCACAATAATGACAAGCACAACGCTAGATTTATCATATTTGGACACAAGTTTAGGCATATTAAGCTTAGATACAAGAGGAGATGTTTTAACCAAAGTAGTTTTAGAAGTTGAAGTAGTAGAAACTTCATCAATGTAGCCTACACCTCTTTTATCACCATAAGACTAGCCTACTTCAATTATTTTATCCAATCTTTGGGCACCTATAGTTAACTTTTTAATAGACTCATTAACCCTATCAAGTTCATGCAAAACATTTAATTCCCTTTCTTTGAGCAACTTAATCAAATTATTTTTTTCACAACAATCTTGCTCAAGAAATTTAACTTTATCAAGTAAGACATTTTTCTCATCATAATCCAAAGCATGTTCATCACAAGAGACATTTATTTTATCAATTTTCACAACATCATGCTCATGCAATTTTAAGCAAGCAATTTCATCAAGTAAAGACTTATTTTCACTAGTAAGAGTATTATATTTCTTTCTAAGCACATTATGTGACGAACCCGACCCACAACATACGGTTCTAAACCTGGGTTCTCACTCAGCATGCAAGTTAAATATGATAACAAGCGGTTTAGTGCTCATATTTAAAAACCTTTCAAAACATATGAGAAGGGGGAACCCTTAAAACATAATCAACAATTTTCATTTAAACATAATCAACAAGTAAAACAATCTGGCCAGTGTTTATAAAAACATACAATACAATTTAAACAACTTTTTAAACAATGTTCCCCTAGGACTCCTGTCCATCTACATGCCGAATAAACAATGCAATAATAAATGACAGAGTGCCTTGGCTCCATGATCAATCGGCTCCTCTGCTAGCCATCCAGTCTTTGTCCCCAAGTTACCTGAAAGATAAATAAGGGTGAGTATAAACATACTCAGTAAGAATCCCCAACCTGGGTACAATACGATACATCAGTCATCTAGCACCTCAACATGCAAGCAAATAGCTATCAACACAGATCATAGCTCAACGAATGCAAAATCTGGAGCCATCGGAAGTCTCCTACTTCCGGCCTAATGATTGGTTATCCTGACCAATCCTGGGACATCACCGAGGCGCTCTCACTCGGGAAATTGATCAGCTCAAAAACTGATCTCAAGGATGTCCTCAAGGGCCTCCTTGCCCTTGCTACTAATCTGGACTTACGGGAGAGTACCCGAAGTCTGGCTCTAAACTGGAAGGAATGGTGTACTCACGACTTAGCCCGGGGGAGCTCTCCGAACCGGCAACTAATGCTTGTGCGCGCACACCGCATGCTGCTGCAACCGGCGTAAATGCGGGGGCCTAAGGGGAAAACTACGCGGGCCAGGTACGCATGCCTATGACTTCTGGCGGTGTCACCGATCACGATGCGCGTGAGGCCCTCGGCGCTCATCTGCAGGCAAACAACCACCGACTGAAGCTAAGAACAGGCCAAGGTAGGCTTACACCGCTGGCGGTGGTTCCGCTCTAGCGAGCTACAAACTAGGCTTATGCCGAAGTGGGTAGCTAAATCCACAACCGTGGGCGGGGAAGCAAGATACGTTATGCCGCGCACACTTTACTCCCACTGCAGCTAAATCCACATTGGCGATCAGGGGGGGGAAGCAAGATACGTTATGATGCGCACACTTTACTCCCGATCAGTGGGGACAAAGTACGTTATGTCCGCTCAGCCTCTAGATGATGACAAACCCTACAACTCTATCTAAGAGTACAGAGCAAATAAATGATTCCTGGCTAGCAAGCAATGACCGACATCAATCACATTTACCTAGCATGATACTACGAACTTAAGCAGGAATCATAAGCATGCTGGAAGAACAAACCTAGCATGGCACTAACATGTAAAATCAGCAAACATGCTAGCAAGAGATCAATCAAAGCCGCCCTTACAATATCATGCTCATAACAATTAAACAAGCATACAAGGCATATCGTGATAATATCGCAGGGTCCACACAACCACGGTAAGAAATCCTTACCTGGAACAAGCAGAAAACAATAATAAATCAACCAAGCAATCAAGCGACCCTCGAGCCTCTAATCGAACCCGAACAGCCTAAACATCAAATAAAGCACCCAAATCAAATACATAACCAGCAGCCAACAAATCAGGGTCCAATGAAGAAAAGACTCGGGAAATACCATTCGAGAAGCCACAAGGCTCGGGCCAAGCCAACACAACCGGGCAGTCAGTTCAGCGGGCGTGGTCGCTAGGCGCAAGCACTGGCGCCACGAGGCGCCTGGGCGCAGCCAGGGCGCTAGAGGGCGAGGCAAGGCGCGCGGCGCGCGGCTCGAGCTCTACCGGCGACGGCGTCGCGCGGCGCGGCCTCAAGACAGGGACGGCGCGCGCGACATGAAGCGCTACAGGGACGCACGCGCGGGGCGACGCAACGCGACGGCTACAGGGCGTACGGGCTCGGCACGGCGAGCTATAGGGCGCACGGGCTCGGCACAGTGCGAGGTGCTCGGACCTGGGCGATGCGAAGCCTAAGCGGTAGGTCAAGACGCGGATGTACTGGCCATGCGCATGCTGGCAGTAGGGCGCGCTAGGGTTGGGCTCTCGGCGACTGGCGAGTGGGCGCCGAGAGGGCTCTCTGGTGGGCTACTAGGCGGGCGACCAAGGGGCTGGCTCGGGCTAAGGGGTTGGGGGGCTCGGGATGGAGGAGAGAGAAAAGGGAAAAAATGGAAAAAGGGAAAATGGGGAAAAAAAATGAATTTGGGAAATAAAAAGGAAAAATGGGATTTTAAAAATAAAAAGGGAAAATGGGGATTTAATCTTCATTTTCCAACCTTATCCACTTTTATCCAAATTCAAAAAATCCTTAAAATCCTTAAATCCCATTTCCCGGCTTCCTCCTTCGAGACCCGACTGAAGCAACCTTTTCCAATAAATAAACCTCACTTAAATCAACCTCCCAAATCAACACTAAAGGCCCGGGCTCGAATCCCAAAGGAAACACCCAAACAACCATAACTTTGCCCAAAACCCAAATCACAACCGAACTCCCAAACGAAAAGCCCAAACATCTCGGGACTCGCAGCCACCAACAAACAAACCTCGACAAAGGCAGGAGCTGCCTCGAAGCCCTGAAAATCCACAAATCCTGCCCGGGGAGCAAAAAGACAAAAATACCCCTAAGGGTCAAAACAGCTCTAACGACCCAACCGAACCACTGAATCTGAACTAGAAGCTCCTCGAGAACCGGAATAGAAAACTGGGCTGTTACACATTATATTTGGAACCAAGCTTTTCTAAGTCATTTTGCATGTTTTCAAAAGTTTAAAATAATTCACCATAAGAAGGGGATTCTAGAGTTACCTCATCATCTTGTTCATCACCTTTGTCACTATGAGCCATGAAGCAAAAATTTGCTACTTCTTCATCACTTCCACTTTCACTTTCATCACTATCATCCCAAGTAGCCTTCATTGCTTTCTTCTTGAATTTCTTGGATGATTTAAGGAGAGGACAATCCGTTCTTATATGACCCGGTTTCTTGCATTCATAACATATTACCTCATCCTTCTTGTTCTTTTCGCCTTTTGATTCTCTTTGGTTGGAAATATTCTTTTTGAATTGTTTCTTCCTCTTGATGAAGTTCTTATACTTACGTGAAAAAATATGCAATATCATCTTCATCTTCGGAGTCAACTTCCAAGGCGATTTTAAAGCAAAACTCTTCTTCTTTTTGGACTCATCTTCCATGTTCTCTTTTATGGTAATCTCATGTGTCATGAGAGAACCAATAAGTTCCTCCAAAGAGAGTTTGGTGAGATCCTTTGCTTCTTGTATTGCCGTCACCTTTGCTTCCCAATTCTTTGGTAGACACCTAAGAATTTTCCTAACATTTTCGGATGTACTATATTCTTTTCCAAGACCCTTCAAAGAATTTGTGATGTTAGTAAATCTAGTAAACATTTTGGTAATAGATTCATTCTCATTCATCTTGAACAATTCATAATTATGAACAAGCATGCTAATTTTTGTTTCCTTAACTTAACTTGTTCCTTCATATGTCACTTCAAGAATATTCCAAATTTCTTTAGCCGAAGAACACATAGATACTCTATTGAACTCAACACAACTTAAAGCACAATACAAAAAGTTCATAGTTCTAGCATTAAAAGCAAGCTTTTTCAATTCATCTTCATCACATTCATCTTCTAGTTTAGGCACATCTTTATCATTAACCTTTTTCATGGGAATATTGGGACCTTTAATAACATTAAACGACAACTTATAGTCAATGGATTTCAAATATATCATCATTCTAACTTTCTAATAACCATAATTTGACCCATCAAAGTAAGGAGCCCTATAGGATGATTGTCCTTCATTAATACCACTTCCTACAAGGTTTTGCCATAAAACTCAAACAATAAAGTTTATATTAAAAATCTAGAAGAGCAACTTGGCTCTGATACCAATTGTTGGATCAGTATGACAACCCTAGAGTGGGGGGGGGGGTGAATAGGGTTTTACACAAATTTTCCTAAATAAGCTTAAGATATTCTAAATATCAAACGTTTTTACAAGTGATTAAAAAGAAACAATAATGTACCACACAAGATTGATAAAGATTATGTAAAACCAATTTGATTTAAAGCAATACAAATTAAAGCATGAGAGACAATACTACAAATTATTTCAAAAGTAAATAGAAAAGAGTTAGAGAAGATGACACCGTGATTTATAGTGTTCGGCAAGCCTACTCCACTACCCAAGCGCCTCTTGGGATTTTGAAAAACCTTTTTGTTTAACTCTTTCCACGGATTAGAGTCCAACCGTAAACTGCTCATTTTACGAGTTCAAGAGCAAACTCGATCTTTTCCATGGATCAAGATCAAACCGTTACAAAGTATAGAATTTTTTGGAACACACTTTACAACTCTCTCAACAGAGTGGATGTACAAAATTATCTCACACAACCAAATCCTCACAATACAAATATGTCTCTAAAAATATTGAGAGCTTGGAGAGAGCAACAATGTAGCTTTTTTATTTTTAGAGGATTGAATAATGAAAGTTGTGTATATTATTTTTTGGGAAAGAAGATTGAGTTTAAAAAGAGAGGGAAATTGAGTAAAAGACAGTTTTAATTTGAGCCATTAGATATTGAAAAAGTAAAATAGATGGTTGAGATTAAAAGAAAATAAGTAAAAAGTAAAAAAGTTAAAAGTAAAAAAAATAAAATTAAAAATAATATAATATATATTATTATTAAAAATAATATAATATATATTATTATTAAAAATAATATAATATATATTATTATTAAAAATAATTAAAAAATAATTTTTTTTTAAGTTTTCAAAGAAAACCTTTTGTGCAGATTTCTTTCCCTTCTTTTTTTTACAGTTGGAACCTATGTATGTGTGTATTTATTTATTTTTTTTAAATTTCCTTTTTCTTTTCTTTGTCATTTATTTTCAAAATTACCAAAAGTCACCATTTGTCACTCATCCAAAACTCCATATGTCAACTTCTAAATGGTCTTGACGTACACTCAGCTGCCACTTCACCATCTCAGGATTTTCTCGTTCAAACTTCTTTTGACCATAACTTCTTCGTTTCAACTCCGATTTGAGTAATTCAAATTGCGTTGGAATCCTTGTTTCGAGCACTACAATGTTGACATCTTAAAACATAAAAATTTTTAGTGAATAAGATTAGGTTTGTTATCATCAAAATATTAATTAATTAATTAATTTGAGATAGGGCCAAATAGCCAACACAAACGAGGCATCAAGTCGTGCATCAAACATCATGCAAGTCCATATCAAGGCAAATGTGCAAGTCCATATCAGGACAATCATTCAATCACATGCAACTCGACCATATCAGGCAGACATACATGATTCATGCATCACTAGTCATACAAGAGACAAGCATGAAATGTATATGTTCTCGATGCAATTAAATGCAACATACAATGCATATGGTTATGCTACACTCAGACAAATCAACTAATGCAAGTAAACCGGTACATGTATTAACCATAGGTCCTTGAGAAGGGGTAAAGGTTCCCTTACCTTTGTCAATCAACTAACAGCTCTCCAAGAATCCACTGGAACCTCCAAATAGCCAAACACAACTGCGAGCCCTCGAAAGACATGTCCCAGCGACGCCCGGCGGCTACACGTGCCTCGCGAACTTGGCTCAAAGGACAGAAAATGGTTCGGGTCAAATCTGGTCAACAAAAAGTCAATGGGTCAAAACTCATCATTTTACCCAAGCCAAACACACATTAATTCACAACTTAAATAAATTTACTCTTCTAGTTAAACAAGCTTGACCATTAACTAAATAACCATAACTCCATAAACAAACATCTTTAATCCATGACTTAAATGATTTTAAACTTGCAAACAAACATCCATAAACCATACTTTAAATAATCTCAACCTTGCAAACAAAGAACAACAAACCACCACTTGAATATTCTTAAACCAACAAGCAAACACTCTTAATCCACAAATTGATTAATCTAAGCTTCATAGTCAAACAAGCTTAATAAATCGATAAAATGACTTTAATCCAATTTTAAATGGCTTTAAACCCACACCCAAACAAGCACAATCCACCATTTAAGTAACTTTAAACATGCAACCAAACAACCCTTAATCTTGATTTAAATAGCTTTCACCTTGTAGACAAACACTATATATCCATAACTTGAATGCCCATAAACCAACAACCAAACAGTCATTACTCTTTAATTAAATATCCTTAAACCTATAACCAAACAAGCCTAAAACCTCATTTAAATAAGCTTGAACCTGAACCAAACAACCCATATCCCTCATTAGAATAGCCTTAAACCCAACTTAAATAACAAACCCATTTACCAAACACCCATCTTCTCTTTCTTTTAGCCACCATTTTCAACCTAAACTCAAATAAGAGAGAGGGAAAGAGGGAAAGGAACCTTACCCTCAAACTCCAGCGACACTAACTGGCGGCGACGACAGCCATCCTTCGACAGCGACACTCAGATGGCGACGGGAGCTCACCAAAACAGTGGCGCTCTCGCGACGACTCGAGCCCACGCCCCTGAGTTGCTGCGCAACCTGCACGTCGGTGAAGCAGCACCTACATGCAAAACCCAGCTGTTGCAACGAGCTTGTACCCATGCGACGCAACCCTCGGCGAACCCATGCTGAACACGATTCCACACGGCAACCATGCAACAGCAGCGAAGCTACTCAACCCACGACGAACACGAATCCACGTGGTGACAAAGCTCGACTCCAACGATGGCAGTACTGCTAAGAACGAACCCATGCGACTCAACCGGCAGAAAACCTCAATGGAGAAGACTATGAACAGTGCACATTTTGGGTCTAGGGATTTGGGGTTCTCAAAAAAAGCTTAAATATCTCCTTACAATTGACCAAAATGCCCTTTAACTTTAACTTAACTACAAGTGTGCCACAAGTCTTATTTAAAATCCAAAACCTTGGGTTATTACAATATTCCCCCCTTAGAAAACTTTCGTCCTCGAAAGTTGACTAAGGCTTAAATAACCCAAAACAACAAGAATGCATAACCACCTCAACAACACTATAACGAGAGCAACTCACTACTCTTGAAAATTTTACGAATTCGACCAAAAACTAAACAGGTTTCTTTCATAAGTTAGATCCTCATTCAACTCGAATACTCACGATCATCATGGAACAAACTTAACACATACTGGCGAAGCATTAAACATGGAACACAAAATGTATTGTACACAACATGGAAACAAGCTAACAACATAGTACTACATCAACTCACTCGAGAATCCCAAACGAGCAAACAACTTATTCTCAGCTTTTCTCTGATCTCAAACCTCTGCATTCCCCGCATCGATGCCACTTTTAGAACACAGGACTACTAACTTCGAATTCTATATATCTATGACAAATGTCTTCATTACTTTCCTGACAGCTCTGAACCAAAAGCATTCAAGCACAATTCTTCGAACTGCCTCACTGGTCAACTACAACAATTTTAGGTCCTAATAACTTTCTCTCTTCAACTTCGTCCCAATGGACAAGTGATCTGCTCCTTTCCATACAGTGCCTTAAATGGTGCCCACAAGGCAAAGGACTAATAACTGATATCGAGCAACATCCACAGATACATCCACCTATTTCAACTGCATAGAGAGCAAAACCCATCAGAACTCAACATATCCTTCAAGATCTTACTAACTCTCTATATGTGACCATCTGTCTGTGGATGAAAAGTTGAATTGAACTTACAAGTAATTCCACTGCCTTCTTGAAGGCTCTTCCAAAAGTGCGAAGTGGACCAAATGTGTAAAGACCCGACCCGAATGGGGTTCTAAATGGGCCTTTACCCCAATGCATGCACAATTAAATAAAATATAAAGTAATATGCAACATACTTTCGGATTCCAAGTAAAACTAAAACATTAAAAGTCCTGTTTTCCAAGCACTGCTTCAGAAAAGAACATTTCTAAAAGTATACTCGATCGAGATTTATTTAAACCATTCAAAAACCTTTTCAGTGCGACTATGCTGGAATCCATAAAACATGAGAAAACGTCCTAGGGCTCCGTGCGCCTGCCTCTACATGCATTCAGGGGAAATATAAAGTTAAAGAGTCATAAAATGAATAAAAGTGTCAGAGGTAACAGCAGGTGCCCATGATCACAGCTCCTCCTTCAGCCATCCTGTCTCGCTCCTTGGTTACCTGTGGAAAACCACAAAATAAGGGTGAGTAACGAATTACTCAGTAAGAATCCCCAACCGGGTACACATACGATGCACATGGTCATCAAGATGAGTGTATGCAAGCTATGAATATAAACACAGAAAAGAGCACATAGCTTGAGTCCACACTTGGACCTCGGATGCCAACTCAGGGTCTTAGTCCGGAATTAACTACCATAACCACACAAATCGCCCTATACGAGAAACAAGTCTCGGCCTCAGCCTGTCTACTATCGAATGAAAGGTGCACTAGCTCAAGATCCCGAGGAGCTCTCCGGTCGACGCCAGAATAATGAGCGTAAGCATGCACCGCGTGCTTCTCTGCACTATGGGGGTGCCGGGTCTAGTGGCAAGTCGCCCATATCCGGATACCACGCCTAACTAAATCTCTCGGATCGGTGTCACCGACATAGGGGTGTGAGACTGACACGTGAACTATGTCACTGTACCACCGCACTTGAGGCTAAGGAACGGGTCATGGTAGGCTTACACCGTGAAGCCGCCCTTACCTTAACAGTGGCAATCAAGGGCTCTTCGCCGAACACGCCGAGGACGTGCGCGGCCGCCGACTAGGCATTGCCAAGTCATCATCCCGACCGTTGGGGTATCGCTTAGACTACCACCCTCACCCAAGATTGCGGGGCCTACCGGTTGGGATAGCTAATCCTCACGGGGTCCAAGGACGGAGAATCGTCTCGAACGTCCTTGCCCATAGATGCAAGATACTTTATGCATCGGGCCCGGATGATGCTATCTACCTCGAATTCTAACCTCGCCTTAACAATCAACAAAACAATCCAATACGTGCTCGAAAGAATACAAAGAGACCTAGCATGGTACTACTGAGAACAAGAATGAATATGAGCATGCGAACGGAACAACCTAGCATGGACTAACATGAAAGAACAACATACGAAGTCAGTCATGCGATCGAGAATTGAACGAGCACCTAAACTATACATGCCGATAATCACAAACAAACATACAACATCAATCACATAGAACATCGCAGGTCCACACAACCCCGGTAAGAAATCCTTACCTTGGTCGGAAGACTTCTACACACAAATTCCTAAGCCGCGAACACTTCCGAGCTAGCTAACGAGAACCTACAAACATAGTAACAATCACAACCATATCCCTAAAAATATAATAAAATAGCGAGCTCTCGGCTCGGAGCACTCACACAGCACCGCGACACGGCGAAAAAGCGCTACGCAGCCGGGCACGCACCCGAAGGCGCTGCGCCGCGCACTGCACGGCGTGCGTGGCGCTGCCGCGCGGATGGCGGATGGCGCGCTGGGCGCGGCCGCGCAGCACGACAGACGGACTTAGCGGCGTAGCGGCACGCGACGGCGCGCATGGGCGCCGGGCGTGCGATGCGCGCACGGAGCTGCTCGGCGTGGACGCGCGCGCGCGCGCGCGACGTCTGGGTGTGAGGGCGAGCGCTCGGCAAGCGACACGGGGCGGCGGCGAAGCGGCGCGTCGCGCGTCTCTTCTGCTGCGCGCGATCTAAGCGTGGCGTCGGCCGGGCGATGGCCGAGCGGTGGCCGGGCGATTCTTTGTCGGCGAGATCTGGGCGCGACAGGGGCCGGGACGGCAAGCGCGATCGTGTGCGACGGCAGGGGCGATCTGGGCTGCTTCTTTGGCGCGATCGGGCGTCGCGATCGCCGGCCGGGCGTCGCGACGATGGCTGCTGGCTGGGGCTTCTCTCGGCTGGCTGCAATCACACAACACACACAACACTCTTCTATTCACTTGGCCAAACAAAGACACCAAACGGATGAGAAGAAGAAGAGGAAGATCGATACCTACCCTAATGATGATGAACGATCCAAGGGAGCCGCAAGGATGAAGAATCGGCAAGGAGAGCTTGGGAGAAAGCTTGGGCGGCCACAACTCTTTTGGAGAAGAAAACACAACAAACCTAATTTCTATTTCATTTAACCAAATGCACCAAACACCAAAGATCCAAGGGTAACTAAGATGTGATGCAGAAAGAGCAACAAGAGCAACTTATGGCTCAAATGGCACACATCCCCACAAGCTTCCCAGGAGACCCGGGTTCAAACCCCGGCTGCAGCACAATTTCCTTTATTGTTACTTTTGCATCAAACCTTGCTCAAACCAAACCACAAATCCCTCCAAAAACCTACATAAATCCATCCAATAATTTTAATAACTGGAAAAGACACAAACGGCCCTGACGGCCCGACCAAATTACCAAATTACCCCTAGGGCATACCTGGAAGACCGGGATGAAAAACCTGGGTCGTTACAAAATGTCTCTATCTACAAGGATACTCACAGGAACACCATGCTACCTGTAAATCCCTTCCAAGTACAATGTGCTCACTTCTCAACAGAACAATCCAGCTTCCCTGGAGTAAAGTGAGCGCACTGGGTAGGTCAATCCACAATCACCAATATCATGGTGAAATCTCTCTGTGTCCGAGTCCTGAAATGAAACTCACAGAGACCTCGTTCCACTTCCACCCTAGGAAACTAAAGGGCTGCAACAACAATGCAATTCACCTACTAACAGTCCAACTCAAACTGGCAATACAAAAATCTCCCTGCTCGATACTCTGTAGCCACATAATCCTTATATCTCCATACATCTTGGTACCCTCAGGGTGCCAAGAAAACAACGAACTGTACGCCTCTAACAAGAACCTGGGGCCTGAATTCAACATCAACAGACACATTGAGTCCCTAACTGAACTACCGCTTACAACAGAACCCTCCCGACTGCAATCTCGCATACAATTGACTCGCTGCAACTCTCAGCCTCAACAACAACTACGCTGATAACAGAACCAACTAAGCTGAAACCTTTCAATCAACACAACTCTACTCTGTCGAACTAAGGCCACCACAAGACAAAGAAAATAACAAACGCCACTGGAAATGAACTTCTTTACTCAGTGCATGAGTAACCACAAAAGCTTTACCATAGTGGTAAGAAATCTTGCAACAATACTCTTTACAAGCTCCATCCATCCGACCAACATAACTTCATACTTTTGCTAGGTGAAACAAACATCAAACCTCTTACAAACCACAAATAACTGCACCATCTTTCCAAACAAGCAATGCATCTAGGGTCTCTAAGCACACACCACGACTGGTAACTCAAACATGAATCAGAGATCTGCTCATACCGCTTAAGCTGTCTGGGCTCACATGTTAACACCAACCTTTTTTTTAGCAAGAGCACAGCATAAACCCTCTTATAAGCATCACTACAAGCCACAAACCCATTTGACCTCTCAGGTCCTAATCAAACAATGTTGAAATCAAACGTCTTCTAAAATTATTGAATCAGTCTCACACCCAACTGATCACACAACGCCTGACTCTCTTTGGCGAACTGTGTCATTGGTCCTCTACAACTGATGTCAACCTGGTCCTAACTGCTCACTGCATTGGTCACAGTAAGATCTACTAAAATTCCTTAACGAGAAACCACATGGCCTTAAAGAAGGTCATTGAATCCAACCAAAACTCACACTTAGAAACTTAACAAACACACCATTTTCCCAAAGTGTTAACAGAACTCCTGTCACCTCCTCATGATCTGACTGCAACTAAGAAAACCAAGATATCATCCATGTGCAAACACATACTTGCTTAGGAAATCCTTAACACTCTATCCATCATGTCCATAACCGCTGCACGATAATTGACAAATCAAACGACGTCACTAAGAACTACTAGTGACCAAAACAAGATCTAAAAGTTGTCTTAGAGATGTCCTCTTCCCTAATCCTCAATGGATGGAAACCATAACAAAACGATTTTAGTAAACACTATGACACTCTGAAGATGATCAAACGAGTGTCTGATCTCAACTGTTACCTTAACAAGCTTTCCATGGCCAACAAAAACTCATAGGTCCACCATTCTCCCTAAGAAGCAACACAGGTGCTTCCACAATGACACATTGGGACAGACAAAGCCACTACGAAACAACTCCTGCAACTGAACCTTCAAGTTCTTTTAACTCCATCGGGGTAACCATAAACATAAGCCTCGAGATGGGGTCATCCCCCAGCTCAAACTTGCCCAAAAAGAACACTGCTCGGGGAGGAGGCAATCTTGTCAGATCGTCTAGAAACACATTGACGAACTTTAACACTACTGGAATTGAACTGACAGCCCACTCAAAACTTTATACTTCTCATAGTGAGGTAAAAAAGCCCACACTTCCTTAGCTAACTGCTTCCTCACCTTCTAGATCGAAATCGATAAAAGACTCTCTCTTACTTCTTGTCTTTGAACTAACAGCTCAACTTTCTGAAATGCCTGAAGAACATTTCCTTACGCTGCTCGTAATCGCAACATGGTTCTCTAAGAATCACTCCAAATAAACAATCAAATCTAACTCACTCGTAGGCAACCATGGGTGACATTTGATGATTCCCCAAGCACAACCCGCTAGCTGGCCTCGATCTTAAACTCATCAAACTTGAGATACAACTCGAATTTGACTTCTTGGAACACTTGCAACATTGATGCTGACTCCCAGACCTATACAATCTAATAGTCCCAAACTTTCTCTTATGCCAAACAATACCGGTCAAATCTTGGCACACCTTGATAGTTAAAACCATATATCTCATAAACTGACACTGTGTCATTCCCCTGCTCCAAGTAGGGGAATTGAACTAACGCCTTATACTTATCAACATTTGGCAAGCCAATTGAGAAATAACTCTCTAAGGTCAATCAACTTTGAAACGGTTGAACCCTCTAGTTCACAATCAGCACAAGTTGTTGCCAGACCTTTGTCTCGAACTCTCAAGTGAACCATCGCGTTGAATCTTCTACCCCTCTAGGCAAACTTGGCGGTTGAAGATTATCTCGAACAGTGACAACCACGCCTCAGCTAATAAGGAGGGTTTAGATAGTCCAACAAAGTGGTAGGATCCCACTTCTTAATTTCTTCTAAGATCTTTGAAAATTTTGCAATTCCCATCACTGCGCCTAACCTGCGCATCCGCAACTGGTGTAGACACCTGAGCAACATCTTGCCCGATCTGAAGAGAATCGATCAATTGCTAATTAACATGCATGCAACGAACATCTCAACTTCCAGCCTAACTTTTGCAACTACAGTAATTGTCAGTAATACTGGGTGTCTCTAATGCTCAACTCTAGGCTGCACCTCAAGATTTGTGCACCTCCTGAGCTTAAAGCTCGCACCGTTCAACAGCTCTCGAACTTTTAACATCACTTCTAGTAACTCTACTAGGTATCTCCACACTATACAACAGTCTCATGGACATCTCAGTCCCATCCACCAACTTCATGCTAGCAAGTAAGTGACATAATGCAATAAAAATACAATGCAATGCAACATAGCTGAACATACTAAACAGGCTACAAAACCTTAACCTCCCTACTAGAATACCTAATGTCGATCGACAGTTGAAGACCATGGGGACCAAAACAACAGCTTACAATGTAAGCTAGTCTACAGAATCTATGACTCTGAGCTCTGATACCAACTGTAAAGACTTGACCCAAACAAGGGTTTGAATCTAAGTCCTTAACTCTAAGTGCATGAAAATAGTACTTGACATCTCAGGCATGTAAATTTAAAACAAAACTCCTTTCAAACAACTCAGAAGAACAAGTTTATAAAACCATAAATTCATTAAAACAGTTATAGGGTACCCAAAAATCAAAACATAAAAGCTCGGTAAAACATGATCCACCTATCATGCCCTTAACTTGTTCATGCAGCGAGAATAAATTAAAAGACTCTACACAAAATAATGCAGCAGGTCTCATGGTCATCTCCAGCTTCGTCGATCATCTATCTTGGTACAATCTAGTAGTACATGTGGGGATTTCACAGTGAAAAAGGTGAGTTTTTACAAACTCGGTAAGGCTTCCCCAGCTCGGGGATAGACATGCACAAGAATACAAACATCAGCAAACAAGTATGATCAGCAACATAATCGAAGGGTGTGCAAAACCCAAACTCCTGGGTGCTAGGTCAAGAGACCTCATCCTTGACGAGCACCACGCAGAGCAGTCTAAGAAGAGTTCTCTGACTCGAGAGCAAACTGGCATCTTACTCTAGAGGGAACTAGTGAGTCGAGCAACCTGCTGGCCACATGCCTCGTACTCACGGCTAGAGGTGGTTGCCACCAATCACCAAGGAACCATATCAGGCCCATACCACCTACCTGGAGAGAGCCTAGGCTACTAGTAGAAACCATACAGGGTCGTGAGCCTGGCCTGTCGACCACCCACGGAAGTTCTGGGAAGAGAGAGAATATTGCCTTAAGCTAGGGTGTGAGCCCGAATATCATCGTCCACACCCACATACTAGTCGCCTCTATCCGATCTCCACGACTCGTTTGGGTCCAAACGAGGCATCAAGTCGTGCATCAAACATCACGCAAGTCCATATCAAGACAGATGTGCAAGTCCATATCAGGACAATCATGCAACCACATGCAACTCAACCATATCAGGCAGACATACATAATTCATGCATCACTAGTCATACAAGAGAAAAACATGAAATGTATATGCTCTCGATGCAATTAAATGCAACATACAATGCACATGATTATGCTACAATCGGATAAATCAACTAATGCAAGTAAACCGGTACATGTATGTAAAGACCCGACCCGAATGGGGCACTAAACGGGCCCTTACCCCAATGCATGCATTCAAAGTAAAGGACACTAAACAGACATGATTTCGGATTCCAATTAAAAACAAAACATTCAAAACAATCCCTTTAAAAACTAGACAATTTCCCTGGAACCTGTCCCTGTTTCCAAGCACCTGTTCCATGATAAATACATTTCCAAAGTATACTCCGATCAGAGATTTCTTAAAATCATTCAAAACATGTCTAGATACAATAATGCTGGAATCCACAAAATATTTAGAAACATCCTAGGGCTCCGTGCCCGGCTACATGCATTCAGGGGAAAATAAAACATAAAGAGTCATAATACAAAAATCAGAGTTTGATGACTGGGCCCCATGATCACAGCTCCTCCTTCAGCCATCCTGTCTCGCAACTCGGTTACCTGTGGAAAAACCACAATAATATGGGTGAGTAACGAATTACTCAGTTAGAATCCCCAACCGGGTACAATACGATATACATGGTCATCTCGATGAGCGTATGCAAGCTATGAGTATAAACACGAATAGAGCACATAGCTTAGCCCACACTTGGGCCTCGGATGCCAACTTAGGGTCTTAGTCCTAATAATATCCACCACACAATCCATCACACAAGTCGCCCTATACGAGAAACAAGTACCGGCCACGGCGCTCTCATCGTCGACGAAAAGGTACACCGCTCACAATCCCGAGGAGCTCTCGATCGCCGCGCTACCAGAATGAGCGTAAGCATGCACCGCGTGCTCTGCGCAGACTATGGGGTGCCGGGTCTAAAGGCAAGTCGCCCATGTCCATCCACCACGCCTAACTAATTCTTTGGATCGGTGTCACCGACATAGGGGTGTGAGACTGACACGTAAACTATGTCACCAACCACCGCACTTTGAGGCTAAGGAACGGATCGTGGTAGGCTTACACCAGAAGCCGTCCTTGCTTTAACAGTGGCAATCGTGGGGCTACTACCAAACATGCCGAGGACATGCCGGCCGCCGGGACGCAGGCAATGCCAAGTCATCATCCCGACCGTTGGGGCATTTAACATGCGCCACTCTCACCCAAGATTGCGGGGCCTACCGGTAGGGTTAGCTAATCCTCACGGGTCTAGGGACGAGAACTGCCTCGACGCCCCCGCCATGGATGCAAGGTACTTTATGCATCGGGCCTGATGATGCTATCTACCGCAACTCTAACTCCGCCTAGCAATCGACAAAACAATTCAATAACATCCAATACGTGCTCAATAAGAATACAACGAGCCTAGCGTGATTCTACGAAGCAAGGAACAGATACGAGCATGCCAGAGGGAAACAACCTAGCATGGATTAACATGAGAAATAACCAGGGAAATCATGCTAATCGGGAATTCAGAATCGAGCACCTATTTTTAAATATGTCAATAAACACAAAGAAGCATTCAATCAGCAATCACATATAATATCGCAGGGCCCGGTAAGAAATCCTTACCTTGGTCGGAAGGCGATTCGGCACGAAATCCTAATTTTCGAACGAACCCGAACTAGCTACCGAGAACCTATCAATCACAACAAAAATCACACAATAGGCCTAAATACAATAAAATAAACAGGGCTCAGCTCGGGAGCATCTCACGAGGCGCGACGAACGCATGAACGAGCCGATTGCACGAACGGGGCAGCAATAGGGCTAGCTGGGCGCGCTGGGGCGCAGGGGTGGGCGCGTGGGCGCACTGGCTGCGCGCGCGAGGGCGCTGGTTGCGCGCGGACGGGCGCGGGAGACATAGCGCTGGGGCGCGGCTGCGTGCGGGCGAGCAGGGTGATGGCGACGCGGCTGGGCTGGGCGTGCGGACGGACGTGGAGCGTTGCAGGGCGACACAGAGGCGCTCGGGCGCGGCGTGGCTCAGCGGCAGGGCACGCGACAGGCGCCTGGGGCCAGCTTCTGCGCGCGAACAGGGGCGAACAGGGCGTTGGAGAGGAACGAGTTTGAATTCGAGCGATTGGAGAAGATTCGACGAGCGATTTGTTGAAGGTGAACTCCCCTACACTAGCTGCACAACATACATACCTCAAATCACCTCGACTCGGCCGGAAATGGCACAGCCCGAAACAGGGGAGAAGAAATCGGATTTTGAAGGAGAGGAAGAAGAAGAAGAACTTACCAGCTGCACGAGGGAGATTGACTTCGAATTTGGGTGAGGAACTCGGCCGAAATGGAGCTGGAGGGGAAGGAATCGCGAGGGAAATCGCTGGTCGGTCGAAGGGGAAAACGCGAAGGAAGAAGAAGGAGGAAGAAGAAGGCTCAGGCGAAATTCTGCTTTTAAAACCAAACGCACGAAGACAAGGTTAAATACAAGTTGGCGCGTTTAAGATCACAAAGGCGCTTGGTGGCTCGATTGGCAACGACTCTTGCCTAGCTTCCCATGCGACCCTGGTTCGAATCTCACTCGACACGCTATTTAATTCCCTATTTATTTCCACATGCTACCAAGCCCAAATATCTTCACCAAACTTCCCGATCCCATTCAAATCATCTCATAATTTTTCCGGCAATTAGAAAAGACATAACCGGCCCTGTCGGCCCGACCAAATTACCAAAATGCCCCTGGGCAACCCGGGAAGACCGGGATGAAATTTCCGGGCCGTTACAATGTATTAACCACAGGTCCTTGAGAAGGGGTAAAAGGTCCCTTACCTTGGCCAATCCACTAACAGCTCTCCAAGAATCCATTGGAAGCTCCAAACAGCCAAACACAACTTCGAGCCCTCGAAAGACATGTCCCAGAGACGCTCGGCGGCTACACGCGCCTCGCGAACTCGGCTCAAAGGACAGAAAATGGTTCGGGTCAAATCTGGTCAACAAAAAAGTCAATGGGTCAAAACTCATCATCTTACCCAAGCCAAACACACCTTAATTCACAACGTAAATAAATTTACTCTTCTAGTCAAACAAGCTTGACCATTAACTAAATAACCATAACTCCATAAACAAACATCTTTAATCCATGACTTAAATGATTTTAAACTTGCAAACAAACATCCATAAACCATACTTTAAATAATCTCAACCTTGCAAACAAAGAACAACAAACCACCACTTGAATATTCTTAAACCAACAAGCAAACACTCTTAATCCACAAATTGATTAATCTAAGCTTCATAGGCAAACAAGCTTAATAAATCGATAAAATGACTTTAATCCAATTTTAAATGGCTTTAAACCCACACCCAAACAAGCACAATCCACCATTTAAGTAACTTTAAACATGCAACCAAACAACCCTTAATCTTAATTTAAATAGCTTTCACCTTGTAGACAAACACTACATGTCCATAACTTGAATGCCCATAAACCAACAACCAAACAGTCCTTACTTTTTAATTAAATATCTTTAAACCTATAACCAAACAAGCCTAAAACCTCATTTAAATAAGCTTGAACCTGAACCAAACAGCCCATATCCCTCATTAGAATAGCCTTAAACCCAACTTAAATAACAAACTCATTTACCAAACACCCATCTTCTCTTTCATTTAGCCACCATTTTCAACCTAAACTCAAATAAGAGAGAGGAAAAGAGGGAAAGGGACCTTACCCTCAAACTCCAACGACACTGACCGGCGGCGACAACAACCATCCTTCGACGGTGACACTTAGATGGCAACGGGAGCTCACCAAAATAGTGGCGCTCTCGCGACGACTCGATCCCAAGACCCTAAGTTGTTGCGCGACCTGCACGTCGGCGAAGCGGAACCTACATGCGAAACCCAGCTGCTGCGTCGAGCTTGTACCCATGCGACACAACCCTCGGCGAACCCATGCCCAACACAAATCCACATGGCGACCATGCAATAGCAGCGAAGCTCGCGACGCTACTCAACCCACGACAAACACGAATCCACGCGGTGACAAAGCTCGACTCCGACGATGGCGGTACTGCTCAAAATGAACCTATGCGGCTTAGCCGGCGGAAAACCTCAATGAAGAAGACGATGAACAGTGCACATTTTGGGTCTAGGGATTTGGGGTTCTAAAAAAAAGCTTAAATGTCTCCTTACAATTGACCAAAATGCCCTTTAACTTTAACTTAACTACAAGTGTGCCACAAGTCTCATTTTAAATCCAAAACCTTGTGTTATTACAAAATTATTGTTAATCAAATTTAAATATTGATTCTTTTAACCAACTAAATCAGAAATATCTTTAATATCATTTTCTTTTATTTTTATGCAGAGTTTGTTGAAAAGAATCTAAAATCAAATATTAAAGATATTAAAATAAAACCATATAATATAGAAGGCCAAAAGGTTCTTTTGCATTTAATGTATTTAATTAATTTTTACCAGATTTTATGTTTTAGACATTTATTTTAACTATTTAAAATGTGAAAAAGTAGACATTTGCCTAGTGAACCAAAAAAAAAAAAAAAAAACAACAATTGGGCCGGAAATGTATGAGAAGAATCCATTCCAACAATTATGAACCCATCTTAGAGCCCACTAAGAAGACTGAAAAAGAAGGGAACTTTTGAAAAAGTTTCCCACCAAACTATGGCATAGCATTTTCAAGGACAATTCTTTTGCAAATAGGGGTAAAAGAAAAAGAGACTATATTGTCTCTTTCTGGACCAAATGTGATTCCTAGTCCCTGATTCCCTATGATGGCTGATTTTGTTTTTGGTGCTCAAGTTCCAAACTAAAAGAGAATTTTGCCTCCTTTGCTTTGAATTGATGAATGAGCAGCTGTGTAACGGCCCAGTTTTCTATTCCGGTTCTCGAGGTGCTTCCGGTTCAGTTTCAGTGGTTCGGTTGGGCCGTTAGAGCTGTTTTGTCCCTTAAGGGCATTTTGGTCTTTTTGCTCCCCGGGCAGGATTTGTGGATTTTTAGGGCTTCGAGGCAGCTCCTGCCTTTGTCGAGGCTTGTTTGTTGGTGGCTGCGAGTCTCGAGATGTTTGGGCTAGTCGTTTGGAAGTTCGGTTGTGATTTTGGGTTTTGGCAAAGTGATGGTTGGTTGTGTGCTTCCTTTGGGATTCGAGCCCGGGCCCTTGGTGTTGATTTTGGGAGTTGGATTTAGTGAGTTTTATTTATTGGGAGTGGTTGCTTCAGTCGGGTCTCGAAGGAGGAAGCCGGGAAATGGGATTTTAAGGTTTGATTTGGATAAGGATGGAAATTAGGATTAAAATCCCTATTTTTCCTTTATTTTTCCCATTTTTCCCTTTTCTTTTCAAAATCACTTTCTCTCTCTCTCTCTCTCTCCCCCCAGCCCGAGCCTAGCCCAGCCCGAGCCCTAGCTCGCCTGTGTCGCCTCAGGCCAGCTCCGCTCGCCCACTCGCCAGCTAGGTCGCCACCCGAGCTCGCAACCCGATCGCGCGTCCGGCGAGCCCGCCCGGCCAGTCGCGTCGCCCGGCCGCCGCCGCAGATGCCGCTCTCGTCCGTCTGCGCCCGTGCGCCTAGATCCGAGCGCCTCGTGTCGATCGAGCGTCCTCGTAGCTCGTCGTGCGGATCGAGCGTCTTGTAGCCGTCGCGTCGCGCGCGCCGCGCCGCCCTCATCTTGAGCCGCGCCGCGCGACGCCCTCGCTCCGAAGCTCGCGCCCGCGCCGCCGCCCCCAAGAGCTCGCCCGCGCGTTCGCGTCTGCGCCTGAGCACCTGGCTGCCCAGGCCCGCCACCCCGCATCCATCTGCGCCCCTCGGCGCCCAGCCAATTTGCCTCGCCCGTCAAAACCTTCTAGTTCGCGTGTCACCCGCGCCTCGTGAGTTGCTCCCGAGCCGTGCCCTGTTATTTTATTATATTTAGGCCTATGGATTATGATTTTTTATGTGTTTGTTATGTTCGCTTTAGGTTGCTCGGGTTCGATCGCAGCTTAAGTTTCTTGTGTGTTGTTGCCTTCCGGCCAGGTAAGGGTTTCTTACCGAGGTTGTGTGGACCCTGCGAATAATTGATAGTATGCCATATCTTGTGATTATATGAAATTCTAGTGGATAGGTTACATGTTTTCTCTTGCTTCCAAGTTTGTGTTGTAGTGGTGTTTCTGTTATATTAGTTACAGGCTAGGGTCTTTTATCTTGGCATATTATGGTTCTTGTTATATTGTGACAGTTCCATGTTAGTGCTAGGCAGGTGATCCATAATGTAGGTAAGTCCCCGATGGGCACTGCACTGTTCCCTGGTGTGTAAGCCCCCGATGGGCATTATGAGGCTGCTTAAGAGTGTAAGACCCCGATGGGCATCTCAGTGATCCTAGCTGGAGTAAGACCCCGATGGGCATCCTAAGTGTGTAAGACCCCGTTGGACAGCATTGATAGCTAGAGGTGTAAGACCCCGATGGGCATCCGTATGTGTAAGACCCCGATGGGCATCATTGTTTAGAGGTGTAAGACCCCGATGGGCATCCGTATGTGTAAGACCCCGATGGGCATCATTGTTTAGCTGGTGTAAGACCCCGATGGGCATCCTAGATGTGTAAGACCCCGTTGGGCAGCATTGATAGCTAGAGGTGTAAGACCCCGATGGGCATCCGTATGTGTAAGACCCCGATGGGCATCCTTGTGTGTATGTCCCCGATGGGCATCATTGTGTCATTGTATCCTAGGTTGTGTAAGACCCCGATGGGCATCCAGTGTAGAACCTAGGATAGGTCAGAGTTGAAAGCCCTTGATAGGCTAGCTCTAGTGTTAGCACATAGCCTAAACCTACCGCTTTGCTCTAAGTCATTGTTTGGTTGCATGTCGGTGTGCTAAATGAGATGTTTTCGTATTGTACCCCCGGTTGGGGATTCTTCTTGAGTAATTCGTTACTCACCCTTATTTCTCGTGGTTTTTCCACGTGTAACCACTGCATGCGAGACAGGATGGTCGGAGGAGGAGCTGTGATCATGGGAACCCGTTGTTCAACTCTGAGTCTTGTTTATGTTTATGTTTTAAATGTCCTCTGAATGCATGTAGTTGGGCACGGAGCCCTAGGGTGTTTGCTGACTGTATTTCCGGATTCTAGCATTGTTGTAATTATTGCAAAGCTTGTATGTTTTAAATAAATCTCTGATCAGAGCAAGTTTGTAAATGTATTTGTCTTGGAACAGGTGCTTGGAAACAGGGATAGGTTTCAGGAATTTTATGTTGACTTTTTAAATGGATGTTTTATGTTTTAGTTTTACTTAGAATCCGAACATCATATTGCAAATTTTCTGTAGATTTGAATGCATGCATTGAGGTAACGGCCTATTTAAGAACCCCTTTCGGGTCGGGTCGTTACAAGCTGGAACTGAAACCCTGGTATAGCTCTATTTTCCTTTTCATTTTAATGGAGTTTTTTTTTTGTTTTTGAGTAGAGTTAATTATTGAGTT
This sequence comes from Sicyos edulis, assembly GCA_036507275.1. Taxonomy (NCBI): domain Eukaryota; kingdom Viridiplantae; phylum Streptophyta; class Magnoliopsida; order Cucurbitales; family Cucurbitaceae; genus Sicyos; species Sicyos edulis. Next base: position 23,577,990 of record CM071848.1, read on the forward strand.
TGCTTCTCTGGGTCTTCTGTGAAATTTGCAAATTCTGCTTCAACTTTCTATTCATAGGCTTCTCTTGAAGGAAAGCGCTGCCCCATAGCGAGTTTTTTAATCTAAAATTTGATGTGATTCCATGTTCTAGACTCAATTATGAACTTAAGTTGAAAGAAAAATAAACCCCACTGTTGGAGGCTCATAAGGTGTTTGTGTTTATGCCTAAGTACATTATTGTTTCTTTCCACTTGCATATGAGCCACCTGAACACAAATATGAAATATCAGTACTGTTGTTTATGTGGGTTTTGAATGATTAGAAGCAAATGTTTAAGTTGAGTAGATCTAGTTAGTATTGGGAGTGATTTTTGGTCTTCTGATGAGTAGATTTTCTGGTAACAGTTTGATATGTTTGGGTATTAAGAGGAATTAGGATTAATGTATGGTTATATGGGCAATTAGTTAGAGAGTTTGTTAGGGAATATGGTTATAAGTAAGAGGGAATTGGGTAATGAAAGACATCCAAATATTGACTGAAATCTTGTGAGCTCGAAGAGAGTATTCTTGTAAGAATGGAAGGTTCCAAATTCCTATTAAAACTTAATTAATCTTATAGTAAATTAGAAGCGGAACATGCAAGCTTTAAAGTTGGATGTGAAAATTATGACAATCATTTCAAATGCTTTGAATGTTGTAGTGTTGTAATTTAAAAAAGAAGAGTTTTCAGTGTTTTAGAGACTATATGCATATGCAAAAATGCCAATAGCCAGTAGGCAGTAGTTTGATCGAATTCGAAATGTTTGTTTTGAAGAGCCAATGTCTCAGCTTGTTGAGCATCTTAGACTTGTCTTAGGATCGGTTGTTCTGATACCAAATGATAAGCGCCAAACGTTGCTTGAATTTTACAAAGCTAGAGGTCCTTCTAGGATCCTTGTAAAAACTCACAATAAAGGCTAACTTAGATCACACTTAAAATCTAAAATAGTCACTCTTATATCCTAAGACAACTCACTCCAGAATTAGCTTGATCAAGACTAATCCAATGAATTGTTTTAACTTCAAACCTAAAGCAAGATTTGAAAAGAAAGACAACACCAAATGAAGTCTAAGGGCTGGTCTCAGAATTTGGTGCAATCTTGCTTTAAACTTGATATAAAACCAATTCAACAATCAACTTTCACAAACTAAACTAGAGTAATTCAACTTAGGATCAACAGCTAATTAAAAACAAAACATAAACAAAAAAACAAGAACTTCAATGTGCCTTGGATCTTTGATACTTTTTTTTTTCAATGATTTTTTCTTTTTGCAACAGATTTTTTTTTTCTTTTTTTTTTTTTTGCTTTTTTTAATTTTTATGATCCAAGAGCAATACAAATGAATTCTACAAAGTACTTCTAAAGAATACAAATGTACTTGCTTGAATAGAAAATTGAAAGAGATAAAAAGAAAAAAAAAATAACAAACTAACACAAAGTAAAGATAGTTCACCTCAAAATTCGGCCAAAGAATGTCAAGGCTCTGATACCAAATGATAAGTGTCGATCCTTGCTTGAATTTTACAAAGCTAGAGGTCCTTCTAGGATCCTTGCAAAAACTCACAATTAAGGCTAACTTAGATCACACTTAAAATCTAAAATAGTCACTCTTAGATCCTAAGACAACTCACTCCAGAATTAGCTTGATCAAGACTAATCCAATGAATTGATTTAACTTCAAACCTAAAGCAAGATTTGAAAAGAAAGACAACACCAAATGGAGTCTAAGGGCTGGTCTCAGAATTTGGTGCAATCTTGCTTTAAACTTGATATAAAACCAATTCAACAATCAACTTTCACAAACTAAACTAGAGTAATTCAACTTAGGATCAACAGCTAATTAAAAACAAAACATAAACAAAAAAACAAGAACTTCAATGTGCCTTGGATCTTTGATACTTTTTATTTTCAATGATTTTTTCTTTTTGCAACAGATTTTTTTTTTCTTTTTTTTTTTGCTACTGTTTCTTTTTAATTTTTTATGATCCAAGAGCAATACAAATGAATTCTACAAAGTACTTCTAAAGAATACAAATGTACTTGCTTGAATAGAAAATTGAAAGAGATAAAAAGAAAAAAAAAATAACAAACTAACACAAAGTAAAGATAGTTCACCTCAAAATTCGGCCAAAGAATGTCAAGGCTCTGATACCAAATGATAAGCGTCGATCCTTGCTTGAATTTTACAAAGCTAGAGGTCCTTCTAGGATCCTTGCAAAAACTCACAATTAAGGCTAACTTAGATCACACTTAAAATCTAAAATAGTCACTCTTAGATCCTAAGACAACTCACTCCAGAATTAGCTTGATCAAGACTAATCCAATGAATTGATTTAACTTCAAACCTAAAGCAAGATTTGAAAGAAATGAAACACCAAATGAGGTTCAAGAAAACACAAGTTTTTTTCAATCATAAATCTGTCCCAAATGATGTATTACAAGCTATTTGAAAGGCCAAAAATTCGTGCATGCCTTGGAATACAAAAGGACTCAAAAAGCTATTAAATGCATTTTGTAGAAAATAAGACATAAGAAGCCAAAAGTAAATTGCATGGCTTAAATGCTAGACAAAAGGGTAGATATGCTTTAAATACACTCAACCAACTCTTCTAGAAGGTTCCTTGCAATAATGAGCATGGTTGGCAAGCATTGAAATAAAAAAGTCCCAAAATAAGAAATCTAGAAATTTCTTTATTTAAAATTCTGCCATGTTGTCATCTTCCAAAATAAAATGACTATTCTCATGCCATCTTCACTTCAATCTCTTCTTCACTTGTTGTGCTAATGTTGTAAATAAATTCGGGATGAAAAAGTTTTGTCTCTTCTTGTGCATTGGCAAGCTTTTGAAGATGTAATATATATTCCTCTTGAATCCTCTTCGCCTTGGAATGTTAAACAATATCCTGTCAAGTAAATCACAAAGAGACGTTTGGTTTGAGGTTAACAACCAAATCCTGACTGCTCTCTTCACTCTCATGTGTTTGTATCATCATCCTAAGCGGATTCACCACATGATACTTTTGTGTAGGTGGAAACCAAACGACTTCGTTGCACTGCAAAAATGGAACTTACAAGCCACAGGAGTGGAAACACATGATGGTGTTACTTGTGTTGCTTCACTTAAACAGCTTTTCCCAATATGCCTTATCTGGCCTTAATTTAGGTTACAAAAGGCCCAAAGATCGGTTTTCGGAGTGTCAGTCTGTCTTGCTATTGCAGGTGCTGGTTTATACTCCATTTTAAGCCCACTAGGAAAAGAATATGACTATGGCGATGACAAGGAAAATCCAAACCGGATCGAAGAGAGTGTCTTGTTTGCGACACGAATTGTTGACAATCCTCAATGGAGAGGGGGTGTAACGGACCGGAAATTTCATCCCAGTCTTCCCGGGTTGCCCAGGGGCATTTTGGTAATTTGGTCGGGAAGTTTGGTGAAGACATTTGGGCTTGGAAGAATGTGGAAATAAATAGGGAATTAAATAGCGCGTCGAGTGAGATTCGAGCCAGGGTCACATGGGAAGCTAGGCAAGAGTCGTTGCCAATCGAGCCACTGGGCGTGTTTGTTAATCTACGCGCGCGACCTTGTATATATGCCGTGTGCAGTGGAGATTTAATATAAAAGTAGAATTTCCGCCCGAGCTTTCTTCTTCATTTCTTCTCTTCTCCTTCGTCTTCGCGATTTCTTCTCCTTCTCCCTCGACCGACCAGCGATTCGCTGGGTTTTCCTCCCCAATTCCAAGCCGGTTCTCATCCCGAGCTGCCGGAGGTCCGATTTTCTTCATCCCGGTAAGCTTCTTCTTCTTCCTTTCCTTCAAAAATCCGATTTCTTCTCCCCTGCTTCTAGGCTTCGTTTTCCCGGCCGTGTTGAAGTGAATTTCTGGATGGGTTTTGTGCAGCTTGCGTAGGAGAGTTCGACCAACAACAATCGGCCGTCGAATCCTCTCGAATCGCTCAAATTCGGTTCTTCTCCATCGCCCCTGTTCGCGTGCTCTATCGCAGCCCACCACGAGCTCGCCAAATTTCCGCCGTCGGAAGCGGCTACCATTGCCGCAGCCCAGCCGCCATGTCACGCCGCGCATCCTCGCCCAGATCCGTGTCTGCGCCCGCGCGCGCCCAGCCGAGCCGCATCGCCAATGCCCTGTTCGTCCTCGCGCAGCTCGCGCCCCAGCGCCCGTCCGCGCGCCCAAGCGCCCATTCCTGCGCCCCAGCGCGCCCAGCTAGCCCCGTTCGTGCAATCGGCTCATTCGTGCGTTCGTCGCGCCTCGTGAGTTGCTCCCGAGCTGAGCCCTATTTATTTTATTATATTTAGGCCTATTGTGTGATTTTTGTTGTGATTGATAGGTTCTCGGTAGCTAGTTCGGGTTCGTTCGCAATTTAGGTTTTCGTGTCAAATCGTCCCCGACCAAGGTAAGGATTTCTTCACGAGTTGTGTGGACCTCGCGATATATTATGCGATTGCTGATTGATTGCTTGTTTGTGTTTATTGACATGTGTAGCTAGGTACTCTATTCTGAATTCCCGATTAGCATGATTTTCCTGGTTATTTCTCATATTAATCCATGCTAGGTTGTTCCTTTCTGGCATGCTCGTATCTGTTCCTTGCTTCGTAGTATCATGCTAGGCTCGTTGTATTCTTATTGAGCATGTATTGGATTTTATGGAATTGTTTGCTGATTGCTAGGGCAGGTTAGAGTTGCAGGTAGATAGCATCATCCGGGCCTGATGCATAAAGTACCTTGCATCCATGGCAGGGACGTCGAGACAGTGCTCCGTCCCTGGACCCCGTGAGGGATTAGCTAACCCAAGCGGTAGGCCCTGCAATCTTGGGTGAGGGTGGCAGACTGTTAAATGCCCCAACGGTCGGGATGATGACTTGGCATTGCCTCGTCCCCGGCAGCCGGCATGTCCTCAGCATGTTTGGCAGTAGCCCCTGATTGCCACCTGTTAAGGCAAGGACGGCTTCCTGGTGTAAGCCTACCACGACCCGTTCCTTAGCCCCAGGTGCGGTGGTTCAGGCTGACATGGTTTACGTGTCCAGTCTCTCACACCCTATGTCGGACACACCGATCCAAAGATTTAGTTAGGCGTGGTGATCGGACATGGGCAGCTTGCTTTGCACCCGGCACTTCCATAGTCTGCAGTAGCACGCGGTGCATGCTTACGCTCATTACAGCGCCGACTGGAGAGCTCCTCGGGATTGTGAGCCAGTGTACCTTTCGTCGACAGTAGACAGGCTGAGGCCGGGACTTGTTTCTCGTATAGGGCGACTTGTGTGGTGATATTATTCCGGACTAAGACCCTAAATTGGCATCCGAGGCCCAAGTGTGGGCTAAGCTATGTGCTCTATTCAAGTCGGTGTTTATACTCATAGCTTGCATACATTCATCGAGATGACCATGTATATCGTATTGTACCCCTTGGGGATTCTTACTGCGAGTAATTCGTTACTCACCCTTATTATTGTGGTTTTTCCACAGTAACCAATTGCGAGACAGATGGTCAAGGAGGAGCTGTGATCATGGGGCTCGATCATCAAACTCGATTTTGTGTTATGACTCTTTATGTTTTATTTTCCCCTGAATGCATGTAGCCGGGCATGGAGCCCTAGGATGTTTTCTGAATATTTTGTGGATTCCAGCATTATTGTATTTAGACATGTTTTGAATGATTTTAAGAAATCACTGATCGGAGTATACTTTGGAAATGTATTTATCTTGGAACAGGTGCTTGGAAACAGGGACAGGTTTCAGGGAAATTGTCTAGTTTTTAAAGGGGTTATTTTGAATGTTTTTGTTTTAATTGGAATACGAAATCATGTCTGTTTAATGTCCTTTACTTTGAATGCATGCATTGGGGTAAGGACCCATTTAGTGCCCCATTCGGGTCGGTCCCTTACAGGGGGGCTGTTCCATTTCCTGAATGACATTAAGACAGCCTGTCTTTCCCTCTTCTGCAGCTTCTGTTTATTTGGATGGAACATGGAAAGGCTAGGATTCGGGAACATGTACGTGCACATCGCGACCTTCATAATCTTTTGCACTGCCCCACTTTGTTTGTTTGGTTTAACAGCTAATATTGTGGATCCTTTGCCTGTCAAAATAGCTCTCAGTTTAATTGGCATTCTACTTTCTGTGTTTGGACTGCTCTATGGAGGATACTGGAGGATTCAAATGAGAAAACGATTTGAATTTCCGAAACACAACTTGTGTTATGGGAAACCAAATGTTGCTGACTTTACACAGTGGCTTTTCTGCTGTTGCTGCTCTCTTGCTCAAGAGGTGAGGACAGCCAATTACTACGAAACAATGGAAAACAACCCCAGCAAAAACCGATCAAATGACAACGATAAGAACGAAGTCCTGTCCCCGTTACCTCGTGAAGGCGGAACAGTTCAGGACTTTAGATTAAACTCGGCTTCTCCAATCTGGGATAGTGCTAAGTTAACCGAGATGATGGCAAAGAAAGATCTGAATTCAAACAGGTATTTAGATCAAATTGATAGAGTAGATCAGATAATGAAGCCTCCGGATCTATCATGTAAAGACCCGACCCGAATGGGGTTCTAAATGGGCCTTTACCCCAATGCATGCATTCAAAATAAAACAATATGCAACATACTTTCAGATTCCAAGTAAAACTAAAACATTAAAAGTCCATGTTTCCAAGCACCTGTTTCAGGAAAAGTACATTTCTAAAAGTATACTCTGATCAGAGATTTATTTAAACCATTCAAAAACCTTTTCAGGTACGACTATGCTGGAATCCATAAAACATGAGAAAACGTCCTAGGGCTTCGTGCCCGTCTACATGCATTCAGGGGAAATATAAAGTTAAAGAGTCATAAAATGAATAAAAGTGTCAGAGGTGACAGCAGGTGCCCATGATCACAAACTCCTCCTTCCTTCACATCTGTCTCGCTCCTTGGTTACCCGTGGAAAACCACAAAATAAGGGTGAGTAACGAATTACTAAGTAAGAATCCCCAACCGGGTACAATTTGTCACGATGCACATGGTCATCAAGATGAGTGTATGCAAGCTATGAATATAAACACGAAAAGAGCGCATAGCTTGAGTCCACACTTGGACCTCGGATGCCAACTCGTGGTCTTAGTCCGAAATAAATCCACCCCACAATACGTCCTATACGAGAAACAAGTATCGGCCTCACTGCTCTCATCGCCGATACGAAAAGGTACACTAGCTCAAGATCCCGAGGAGCTCTCCGGTCGGCGCCAGAATGAGCGTAAGCATGCACCGCGTGCTCACTCGCAGAACTATGGGGTAGCGGGTCTAGTGGCAAGCCGCCCATGTCCAATCACCACGCCTAACTAAATCTCTCGGATCGGTGTCACCGACATAGGGTGTGAGACCTGAACACGTGAACTATGTCACCTGAACCACCGCACTTTGAGGCTAAAGAATCGGTCGTGGTAGGCTTACACCGAGCGATCCTTGCCCTAACAGTGGCAATCAAGGGCTACGGCCGAACACGCCGAGGACGTGCCGATCGCCGGGGCGAGGCAATGCCAAGTCATCATCCCGAGCGTTGGGGCATTTAACGATCCGCCACCCTCACCCAAGATTGCGGGGCCTACCGGTTGGGATAGCTAATCCTCACGGGTCCAAGGACGAGAATCGTTCGATCGTCCTTGCCATGGATGCAAGATACTTTATGCATCGAGCCCGATGATGCTACCTACCAATTCTAACTCGCCTTAACAATCAACAAACAATCCAATACGTGCTCAAAAGAATACAACAGACCTAGCATGGTACTACGGAACAAGAATGAATATGAGCATGCCGTAACGGAACAACCTAGCATGGACTAACATGAAAGAACAACATACGAAGTCATGCCACCAGAATTGAAACAGAGCACCTAAACTATACATGCTAATAATCACAAACAAACATACAACATCAATCACATAGAACATCGCAGGTCCACACAACCCCTGTAAGAAATCCTTACCTTGGTCTCAAGACTTCTACACACAAATTCCTAAATCTGCGAACACTTCCGAGCTAGCTATCGAGAACCTACAAACATAGTAACAATCACAACCATATCCCTAAAAATATAATAAAACAGCAAAGGCTCGGCTCAGAGCACTCACACACGGCACGGCGACACGAGGCAAAGCTGCGCGCGCCGGCAGCCGGGCACGGCCGAAGCTGGGCGCTAAGCGCGTCTGCTGCATGTGGATGGAGGCGCTGGGCGCGGCCAGTGCGATGCGGACACGGCGAAGCCGCTCAGCAGAGACGCGCGCGCGGCGTAACGTCTGGGCGTCGCGGCGAAGCGCTTCGGCAAGCGACACGGGAAGAAGGTGCCCGGGCGTCTGGCGTCTGCTGCTGCGCGTGATCTGGCGTGACGTCGGGCTGGCGATGGCCGTCACGGGGCCGGGCCGCCGGCGTCAGCGAGATCTGGGCGCGACGGGCCGTGGATGTGAGGGCGATCTGGTGCGACGGGGCCGCGGCGATGGAGGTGCTGGGTGTGTGACGATTTGCTTTGCTCGGGCTTCTCTCTGTGGGTGCAACCTAACACAAACACACACCTACTTCTAAACACTCGGCCAAATAGCACACCAAACGGATGAGAAGAAGAAGAAGAAGATCGATACCTACCCTGAATGATGATGAACGAACCAAAGAGCTGCAAAGGTGTTGGAAATCGGCAAGGGCTAGGGAGGATAGCTTGGGCGCCACAACACTTTTGGAGAAGAAGACACAACAAACCTAATTTCTTTTCATTTAACCAAATGCACCAAACACCAAAGATCCAAGGTTAACTAAGATGTGATGCAGAAAGAGCAATAAGAGCTCTCCATGGCTCAACAGGCACACATCCCCACAAGCTTTCCAGGAGGCCCGGGTTCAAAACCCAACCTGCAAAGACAAAACTCCACATTTTTACTTTTGCATCAACTCATGCCCGAACCAAACCACAAATCCTTCCAAAAACCTACATAAATCCATCCAATAATTTTAGCAACTGAAAGATACAAACGGCCTCGACGGCCCGACCAAATTACCAAATTACCCCTAGGGCATACCGGAAGACCGGGATGAAAAACTCCGGGCCGTTACAATATTCCTCCTTTTTATGACTTTCGTCCTCGAAAGTCCTTAAGATCAAAAACAGCTCGGATAATGCAATCTCATCTCGCCTTCCCGCTCCCAAGTGGCTTCCTCGTAACCCGACTCTTTCATCGAACCTTTACTAAACGAATCTCGCGATTACGCAACGCCTTGGTCTCAAAGGCAATGATCCCCACCGCTTCTCCTCGAAGCTCAAATCCTCATTCACCGCAAAGGCTCAAAGTCCACAATGTGCGACGGGTCCGGCACATACCGCCTCAACATCGATACATGAAAAACACTGCACGCACCACGACAATGACGGAGGTAGAGCCAACCGATAAGCAACTCGCCAATCCTTTCCGGAATCTCAAATGGGCCAACAAAACGGGGACTCAACTTTCCTCGCTTGCCAAACCTCAAAACACCTCGCATCGGGCAACCTTTAGGAACACATGTCGACCAACCTCAAACTCCAAATCTCGACGCCGAACATCGGCAGAACTCTCTCTGCTCTCGCTCTGAGTTGTCAACATACGAGCTCTAATCTTCTCGCCTTCGCACCATTAGTCAATCGCAGCAACTCGGGACCCAAAACTCGCCTATCACCAACCTCTTCCCGAACACGGGGACCGCAACGCTTACCGCACAAAGCCTCGAATGGAGCCATCTCGATCCGCCGATCGATAGCCGTTGTTATAGGCAAACTCCATCGAGATCTGATCGTCCCAATCGCCGGGAAGTCCAACACACAAGCCCTCAACATATCCTCGAGAATCTGCTTCACCTCTCGGTCTTACCATCCGTCTCGAGGGTGAAAAGTCAGGCTTAAATCGCACTCGGTGCCTAAACCCTTCTCAAGTGCTCTCGAAAACGAGAAGTGAACGCGAGTCACGATCGGACACAATCCTCACCGCACACCATGATATCGGATGATCTGTTCCAAAAACAATCGCGCCCATTGTTCCACGGTATAAGTGTCTCTACCGGAATGAAGTGTGCGCTCTTGGTCAACCGGTCGACTATCACCCAGATCTCGAGAGAACCTCCTCGAGTCCTCGGCAAACTAGAAATAAAGTCCATAGAGATATCTTCCCATTTCCACTAAGGCACACTCGGTGGGCGCGCAACAAACCACCGGCCTCTGCTGGGTGCTTTCACTTGTTGACAAGTGAGACACCTACGACAAACTCGCCACATCTCTCTTCATCCCCATCCACCGTAAGGTCCGCTAAGGTCTTGATACATCTTGGTACCCCGGTGCCAAGCAAATGGGGAATGGGCCTCTCGAGAGCAACTCGCTCGCAATCTCGCAATGTCCGGAACACAACCGGCCTCTATAAGTCAACCCACTGTCGAGAACACGAAATCAAAATCTCCACAAGACTAACTCACAAACAATCTCTTAGCGCGGGTCACTCACCGGCTATCAATCCTCTGCTTAATCGACACCGGTGAATAGTCAATCGAGCTACCACTGGCGGTAAACCTCACCCAACAACATCGCAACCTCGGCCGCTCCGAACTCTCTCCGCAAATCTGGCTGAACTCAACAACGCCGCGGAGTGCGACGTCTTTCTACTCAAAGCATCACCACTACATTGGCTTTACCCGATGGTACAAAATCTCGCAGTCATAATCCTTTACCAACTCCAACCACCTCCTCTCGCTCATATTCAACTCTCCTTTGAGTAAACAGATACTTGAGGCTCGTGATCGAAAACATCTCAATCCACTCACCATACAGTAATGCCTCCAAATCTTCATTGCAAACACCACTCTTTGCGCTAACTCCATATCATGAGTCGGGTAGTTCTGCTCATACTGTTTCAAATGACGGAAAGCATAGGCGATGACCTTCCCGTCTTTGCATCAACACACAACCTAACCCAAACTTGGAAGCATCATCAGAAACTACGAAACCACCTGTCCCCTCCGGATCGCCAACACGGTGCTAAAGTCAAACTACGCTTGAGCTCGCAAAGCTCTCATCACACTTATCGTTCCCAACGAACTCGACACCCTTCCTCGCCGACGAGTGAGGGGCGAGGCTATGGCGGAAAAGTCCTTAACGAACCGACGGTAGTAACTCGCCAAACCCGTAAAGTCTGCGTATCTCTAGAATCGAAGTCGGCTTGGCCCACGAACTCACGGCCTCAATCTTCGCGGGGTCCACGGCTATACCATCTCTCGAAACCACGTGGCCTAGGAAGGCCACCGCTCCAACCAGAATCACATTTGGAAAACTTCGCATAAACCGGTTTCCCTCAAAGTCGCTAATACTCGCCTCAAATGCTCGCATGATCCTCCTTAGACCTTGAATAAATCGAAATATCGTCAATGAACACGATGACGAAGCCGTCCAAAAATGATTTGAACACCCTATCCATCATGTCCATGAACGCAAATGGGCATTGGTCAATCCAAACGACATGACCACAAACTCATAGTGACCATATCTAGACTCGAAAGTCGTCTTAGGAATGTCGGCATCCCCGATCCGCAATCGATGGTAACCGGATCTCAAATCTATCTTGGAGAACACTAAGCTCCTCGTCGGGTCGAACAAGTCATCAATACGGGCAACGGGTACTTATTCTTTCATCACACCCTATTAAGCTCGCGATAATCAATACATAAGCGCATAGAACCATCCTTCTTTTTCACAAACAGAATCGGGTGCTCCCCACGGGGACACACTCGGACGGATGAACCCTCGATCTAACATCTCCGCAAATCGAATCTTCGCCCTTTAACTCACTGGCGCCATGCGATCACGGAGCCTTCGAGATAAGGAGGGTCCTGGCTCGAGCTCAATAGTGAAGTCAACCTCTCTCTTCGGGCAACCCCAGAACTCCTCATGAAACACGTCCGCAAACTCCTGCATGACCGGTACTGATCAACCGACGGTGAGGGGCGGCTCTTCCTGCATAACTTGGCTAGATAGCCCCAAGCTCCATGAGCTAGCAAACGACGAGCTTTCACACCGACACCATCGGCGGGCAAACTCCACCTGGACTCCACGAAACTTAAAGTCAGGCGACCGGCGGCCCGAACACTACTTCTTTCCGGTGGCGGTCAATCAACGCGTGGTTAGCAACTAACCACTTCATACCAAGAATCACATCAAAACCGCTCATAGGCGTAACTATGAGCGTAGCCACAAGCAACTCTCCTGATATCTCGATCCGGCCATCCCTAATCTTATCTCTAGCTAACATATTAACTCCCGAAGGAGTTGCAACATCAACTCAAAACCTAGAGGCTCTAATCTTAACTTAGCATGCTCAAGAAACAACACGGATACAAATGAATGAGTAGAACCGAGAATCAAACAAGACAAATGCGCAGTGATCTAAAACAAGAAGCGTACTCCGCACAACGCGCATCCGTGACGCTCGGCCTCTCCGACGGTCGTAGCAAACACCCGACCGCTCGCCGCTGCTACTGGCCGAGCCGCCATAGTCGGGTCGATCACAAAAACGGGCCATGTGCCCCTCTCTACCACAACGAAAGCACAATCTGGGTCCACCGACAAGCTCCAGCGGACTTTCCCACAAGTGGCACATGCGGGAACTTGCACGGGACCGCCTCGCCGGGCGAGGCCGAAACGGGCGGAACTCTTCGCTGGTCACGGCTACGATATCGCCTTGGCGGCGCTAGCCGCCTCCTCGAAATCAAACTTCCTCTTCGCCCCACCGCACTGGGACAGACGCCAACCGGCGGCAACAATCCGCTCAACAGATACTTCCCATTATAAATAGTGGCTAATCGAATGTACCGGCATAAGTGTCGAGCCCTGAGCCCTGACATCCTGAGAAACACCCTGCCTCAAACCGGATATGAACTTTCGAATCTTCAACTCAGGGGTGGCTAACAACTGCGGAGCAAAGTATCCATACTCCGAGAACTTTCGCTCATATTCCTCAATAGAATCAGAACCCTGCTTCAGGTTCTGGAAGTGCTCCACCATCTTCTCTTGTGCCTCATCACTGATGTACTTGACCTTGAATTCCGACTTGAAGAACTCCCAAATAGCAGGTGGTGACCGAGCTGGTCTCTCACTCAAGGTGGACTCCCACCACCATCTCGCTGTGCCTCCTAGTGCATGAGCTGCACACCTCGGTCTCTGGATATCGGGGCACACCATGATCGGAAGGTGTACTCCATATGGGCAATCCAACGGGCCGCCGCTAACGCATCCCCAAAGTGGCATCAAACTTCTCCTACCGCCACTTCACAAAGTCCTTTAACCATCTACCAAGCTCCACTGCACCCTCTGCTACATCCGCCTCAGGGGCTACTTGCTCCTGAGGAGCTGGGGTGCCGCCTTTGCGCCTCTTTGAAACATACGGGTCACCGCTCGATCTGGGCTCGGGACTCTTCCCGCTGCCATACGCTAACAAGGCTCGGGTCTCGCGCTCTCGGTGGTCACTCAAAGATGTCGACCATAAAAGCCCTCATAGAATCAGCCAACTCGCTCCAGGAGCGCCTCACGGCGCTCGGTCGCCTCAACGCCTACTCTAGGCGCGACAGGGGAGCTATCGCGGAATGCCACTGATCTCGGCTTGGGGACGATGTCCTGCAGCGTCGACCGATCCCGATACCTCGTCCCGCTCTCGGATGTCCTCTCCCATGCACGGTGACAGCATGCATCGATCTACACCCAAACCAACAACGAGTCGAACTCGCTTTCGTCCCGCTCTACAACACCGAGCAAGGCATACACTAGATAAAAGGTATTGTAAATTCTAACCCCTTTTCTAAAACAAGAAACTTAAGCGCACTGATGACCGCTTGATCATTGATGATCATGGGAAAACGACCTACAACAAAAGGTGAGTCTACAGAATCTATGACTCTGAGCTCTGATACCAACTGTAAAGACCCGACCCGAATGGGGTTCTAAATGGGCCTTTACCCCAATGCATGCATTCAAAATAAAACAATATGCAACATACTTTCGGATTCCAAGTAAAACTAAAACATTAAAAGTCCCTGTTTCCAAGCACCTGTTTCAGGAAAAGTACATTTCTAAAAGTATACTATGATCAGAGATTTATTTAAACCATTCAAAAACCTTTTCAGGTACGACTATGCTGGAATCCATAAAACATGAGAAAACGTCTTAGGGCTCCGGGCCCGTCTACATGCATTTAGGGGAAATATAAAGTTAAAGAGTCGTAAAATGAATAAAAGTGTCAGAGGTGACAGCAGGTGCCCATGATCACAGCTCCTCCTTCAGCCATCCTGTCTCGCTCCTTGGTTACCTGTGGAAAACCACAAAATAAGGGTGAGTAACGAATTACTCAGTAAGAATCCCCAACCGGGGTACAATACGATGCACATGGTCATCAAGATGAGTGTATGCAAGCTATGAATATAAACACAGAAAAGAGCGCATAGCTTGAGTCCCCACTTGGACCTCGGATGCCAACTCAGGGTCTTAGCCCGGAAATAAATCCACCCCACAATACGTCCTATACGAGAAACAAGTCTCGACCTCAGCCTGTCTACTGTCGATACGAAAGGTACACTAGCTCAAGATCCCGAGGAGCTCTCCGGTCGGCGCTGTAATGAGCGTAAGCATGCACCGCGCGCTGCTATCGCACTATGGGGTGCCGGGTCCAGTGGCAAGCCGCCCATGTCCGATCACCACGCCTAACTAAATCTCCGGATCGGTGTCACCGACATAGGGGTGTGAGACCTGAGACACGTGAACTATGTCACCAACCACCGCACCGAGGCTAAGGAACCGGCGGCCGTGGTAGGCTTACACCGTAAGCGCGCCTTGCCCTAATAGGTGACAATCAAGGGCTACGCGCCAACACGCCGAGGACGTGCCGCCGATCGCCGGGACGAGGCAATGCCAAGTCATCATCCCGACCGCTGGGGCATTTAACACCTGCCACCCTTACCCAAGATTGCACGGCCTACACGGTTGGGATAGCTAATCCCTCACGGGGTCCAAGGACGGAGAATCGTCTCGATCGTCCTTGCCATGGATGCAAGATACTTTATGCATCGTGCCCGATGATGCTACCTACCGAATTCTAACTCGCCTTAACAATCAAAGAAACAATCCAATACGTGCTCAAAAGAATACAACAGACCTAGCATGGTACTACTTTAACAAGAATGAATATGAGCATGCTAGAACGGAACAACCTAGCATGGACTAACATGAAAGAACAACATACGAAGTCATGCCACCAGAATTCAACAGAGCACCTAAACTATACATGCTAATAATCACAAACAAACATACAACATCAATCACATAGAACATCGCAGGTCCACACAACCCCTGTAAGAAATCCTTACCTTGGTCTAAGACTTCTACACACAAATTCCTAAGCTGCGAACACTTCCGAGCTAGCTATCGAGAACCTACAAACATAGTAACAATCACAACCATATACCTAAAAATATAATAAAACAAAGAGGCTCGGCTCGGAGCACTCACACGGCACGGCGACACGAGGCAAAGCGCTACCGCAGCCGCCGGGCACGGCCGAGCTGGCGCTGCACATTGCGCTTGGCGCGTCTGCGCGCATGGATGGATGGGCTGGCTGGCGCTGGGCGCGCCAGGCGCGATCGCGGACACGGGCGAAGCTGCTCGGCGAGGACGCGCGCGCGCGGCGCGAACGCTCTGGCGTGGCGGCGAGCGGCTCGGCAAGCGACACGGGCGGCGGCGCGGCGCGAGCGTCGCGCGTCTCTTCTTCTGCGCGATCGGCGTGACGTGACCCGGGCGGGCGATGGCCGTCGCAGGCTGGGCCGGGCCGGCTGTCCAGGCGAGATCTGGGCGCGACGGCCGTGGATTTGGCAGGGGCGATCTGGTGCGACGGGGCCGCGGCGATGATGGAGCTGGCTGGTGCGACGGTGGCCGCTTGCACTTTCTTCTCTCCGGCCGCAACCCTAACACAAACACACACCTACTTCTAAACACTCGGCCAAATAGCACACCAAACGGATGAGAAGAAGAAGAAGAAGATCGATACCTACCCGGAATGATGATGAACGAACCAAAGAGCTGCAAAGGTGTTGGAAATCGGCAAGGGCTAGGGAGGATAGCTTGGGCGGCCACAACACTTTTGGAGAAGAAGACACAACAAACCTAATTTCTTTTCATTTAACCAAATGCACCAAACACCAAAGATCCAAGGTTAACTAAGATGTGATGCAGAAAGAACAACAAGAGCTCTCCATGGCTCAACAGGCACACATCCCCATAAGCTTTCCACATTTTTACTTTTGCATCAACTCATGCCCGAACCAAACCACAAATCCTTCCAAAAACCTACATAAATCCATCCAATAATTTTAGCAACTGGAAAAGACACAAACGGCCCTGACGGCCCGACCAAATTACCAAATTACCCCTAGGGCATACCTGGAAGACCGGGATGAAAAACCTGGGCCGTTACATATCATCAATGAAAAGAGATGGTTTTGAGCTGTGAAAATGACCAAAAATCTTACAGGAAAACAGCCATTAGTCTTTGAGTAGTAGAATCTGATTATAAATTACAGACTTGTTATCTTGTTTCTTGTTTCTTGGCCATGTTTAAACTATAATGTATAGGTTTATATGTATTATTATATAAATTCATTGCGTGATATATGCTCATTTTGTACTTATTTTTTGTGAACTAGAATATATATACATAAGTACTCTTACAGTAATGTCTACAGTGATGGGTGTTTGGGGAAGGAGGATGAGAATGATTTTTGAGTGAATGATTCTCGTTAGCTATGTTTGGGCCAATGAAAATCATTGTACTCATAATCTCATTTTCTTAATCACTTTTATTCACACCTCTTTATAATCTTATTTTTTCGGTCTTTTTTTTTCTTAGCATAACAACCTTTATTACTACTTTCATTCTCTTTAACTATTTTTTATTTTCATTATAAGAAATTTTTATTAATACTTTCACTCTCTCTATGTTTTATTCTCATCATATTCATTATTTTTATTTTCTTCACATGAAACGCAAGTAATAGTTCTTTCGTAATCATTCTCTTCATCTCGAATACACAATCATTTTTCCGATTATTCTCCCCATATTCTCTTACCAATTTTTCATTCTTTACATCATCATTATTTCCCATGTTCTCTTACTAATTTCATCTTCTCCACATTCTCTTTACCCCAAACGTCCTTTATTGTTTAGAAGTTTCCAAATCTAAAGGTTGAAAAGGAATAGAGTTCCCCCATAAAAAATTCTATATAAACAAAAAGAAAAAAATTAATAATTTGTGTAGTTCAAAATGGTGACACATAGTTAATAAGTTGGGTCTACCTATCCGATCTATGTGTAGGCAAGTTTTTCTCTAAAAAAACAAAGAACACTTGTATTATTTCATGAGATTTCAAAAAAGAAAGAGAAGATTATCATTGAACACCTAACAATAACATCATATCTATTTGTGTAAAGACCCGACCCGAATGGGGTCCTAAAATAGGTCTTTACCTCAATGCATGCATTCAAAGCTAAAATCAATATGCAAGAGTGGTGTTTCGGATTCAAAGTAAAAACCAAAAACATATAACATCCATTTAAAAATCAACATAATTCCTGAAACCTGTCCCTATTTCCAAGCACATGTTCCAAGACAAATACAGTTCCAAAACTTACTCTGATCATAGATTTATTTAAAACCTTCAAAACATCCAACAGTTACAATAGTGCTAGAATCCGGAAAAACATTCAGAAAACAACCTAGGGCTCCGTGCCCAACTACATGCATTTAGAGGAAAAACAAGACATATAAGAGTCATAACATAAATTCAGAGTTTAACAGCTGTTTTCCATGATCACAGCTTCTCCTTCAGCCATCCTGTCTCGCACCTTGGTTACCTGTGGAAAACCACAAAATAAGTGTGAGTAACGAATTACTCAGTAAGAATCCCCAACCGGGGTACAATACGATATACATGGTCATCTAGCAGAAAGGTATGCAAGCTATGAATATAAACACAGAAGAGAGCACATAGCTTAAATCCACACATAAACTTCGGATGCCATCTCAGGGTCTTACTCCGGAATAATCCACCTCATGATACGCCCTATACGAGAAACAAGTCCCGGCCTCAGCCTCTCTACTGTCGATACGAAAGGTGCACTGGCTCACAATCCCGAGGAGCTCTCCAGTCGGCTCTGTAATGAGCGTATGCGCGCACCGCATGCTACTGCAAACTCTAGGGGGTGGCGGGTCAAGTGGCAAGCGTCCCAGGTCCAGTCACCATGCCTAACTAAATCTCTGGATCGGTGTCACGGCGATATAGGGTGTGAGACTGGACACGTGAACTATGTCACCTGAACCACCGCACTTTGAGGCTAAAGAACCGGCCGTGGTAGGCTTACACCGTGAAGCCGTCCTTGCCCTATCAGGTGGCAATCAAGGGCTACTACCGAAAACGCTGAGGACGTGCCGGCTGCCGGGGACGAGGCAATGCCAAGTCATCATCCCGACCGTTGGGGCATTTATCAGTCTACCACCCTCACCCAAGATTGCAGGGGCTACCGGTAGGGTTAGCTAAACCCTAACGGGGTCTAGGGACTGAGTCTTGCCTCGTCGCGTCCTGCCGTGGATGCAAGATACTTTATGCATTCTGGCTCGGATGATGCTACCTACCATATCTCAAACCTATAAACAGATACAACAAACAATCCAATACGTGCTCAACAGATACAACGAACCTAGCATGGTACTACGAAGCAAGAACAGATAACGAGCATGCCAGAACGAAACAACCTAGCATGGACTAACATGAGAAACAACATAAGAAATCATGCGATCGAGAATTCGAATGTAACGCCTATCACTAAACATGCTTTGAAACACAAACAAGCATACAAACAACAATCACATATAATATCGCAGGGCCCACACAACTCCGGTAAGAAATCCTTACCTGGTCGGAAGGCAACTACACACAAGAATCCTAAGCTACGATCGATCCCGAGCTAGCTAACGAGAACGTAGCAAACACAACAATAATCACAATCCATAAGCCTAAATATAATAAAATAAATAGGACTCGGCTCGGGAGCAACTCACGCGCATCGCGACGCTGACGGACGGACAGACAGATCGCGACGGTGTGGTCTTTGGCCGGGCGCCGACGCGCGAGAGGGCGGCGCAGCGCAGCGCGCGCGCGCGCTGCGGACGCATTGGCCGCGCGGGCGCAGCGCGCGCGCAAGCGCGAGCAAGCAGACGGGCGAGGTGCGCTGGCGCTGGGATGGAGCGCGGACGGGCGACGCGACGCTGCACGGGCGCACTGGCGCTGCTGGCGCGAGGCAGGCGACGCGATGCGGCGCGAGGGCGAGAGCTCGGTTGGGCGATCTAGGCGCACTGCTGGGCGAGCTGGGCGCGACAGGGGCTGCCGGCGATGGGTTTGCTGGTCGGCTGGGCTACTACTCGGCTGGCCGGACGACGCTCGGGGCTGCAAGGGAAGAAAGAGCTCGGCTAGGAACCTGGGAGGGAGAGCTTGGACGGCCAAGGAGGCTTGTGAGAGAAAACACAAAACCCTATTTTCTTTTCTTTTAATCAAATGCACCAAAACTCCCATGAACCAAGGCTAACCAAGATATGCCGCGGAAAGAGCAACAAGATCCTCGTGTGGCTCAACTGGCCACACCACCCACCTGACTTCCTAGCACCTCGGGTTCTAATCCCAACAAACACACCATTTAATCCTCAATTTTTCTTTTGCAACTCTCCATGCCCAAATACATCTACAAAGCATCAAAATCCTTCTTACGACCATCCAATAATTTTAGCAACTGAAAAGACATAACCGGCCCTCACGGCCCGACCAAATTACCAAAATGCCCCTAGGGCATACCTGGAAGACCGGGATGAAAACCTAGGTCGTTACAGTTTGTGTGTATGAGAATACGCTTGCATCATGACTGTTCATTATCCTAATAGCAAGAAAGTTTTAGAAAATAAAAAATTTATGAATTCAATTCATGTTGACTATTTACGAAATTGTGTTCTTATATGCTTTTTTTACAAACATCAAATATGGTAGCGGTAGATGATTTACTAGACACATGAAAAAAAAAATTGACAGTTATTTTGGGTAGAGGTAATGAAATTTACCGGAGAGGGAAGCTTTCCATGCCTTTTACTTTCATTACGATCACCCAATCATTCCGGAAAGGGCTGTAGGAGAGATGAAGTTGATACCGGAAAGGGCTGTAGGAGAGATGAAGTTGATAACAGTCTCCCACACGTGTGGTGGCGACTTGTGAGAAAGCCACGTGTGCATATATGAATTATTAGAAAATAATTCCAGTAATATGGAATGCATTTGGATAGTTCGAAAATGAAAGATGAAAAAGGAAAAGAGAAGGGAAGAGTGTAATAAGTCAGTGTCGGTTAGTAAGTTAACAAATAAAATGATTGTAGAATTAGATAATTAACTCTAAACAATAAAATCAATACATCACTAACTTTTTGAATGATTGTTGAGTAAACAATAAAATAGAAGAAAAAATATGATAAAAAAATTATGAAATATTCTTTATTAATGACCTTTCATTTCATTTGTTCTTTAAATGAAAATTTTAAATTTGGTACACCTTGGTAATTAAAATCACCATACACATGAAACAAAACCATCCAATTAATTAAATGGTAATTAAAATTAAAAAAAATCAAAATAATAAATAAAAATTATTTACATAAGAATAATTAAGTTAAAAAATTTAAATAAAAATAAATTACAATCAAATAAAAATTTATTTAATTTAGAATAATTATATATTGTCGAGTTTTTAGCAGCTAATATTGTGGATCCTTTGCCTGTCAAAATAGCTCTCATTTTAATTGACGAACTTTGAGTGTTTGGACTGCTCTATGGAGAATACTAGAGGATTCAAATGAGAAAACCATTTGAATTTCCAAAAAGTAACTTGTGTTATGGGAAACCAAATGTTGCTAACTTTATGTGAAATCGAAAATGCGAATAGTTCAATCGCGTTAGTTATCGCTTTTGTGGTTGGAGAGACAAGACACTCGGATTTTTCTCTAAAACACACTTTTGTTTATTTCTATGTTGAATCTCTTTTTCTCTGCTTCTTTCTCCGTCTTTCACAATAGAAAGAACAATCTATTTATAGGTTTATTACAACTCCTGGCATGTCATCTAGTAACCTCTTGGTCTTACAAAACTCTTGGCCTTACAACTTCATAACTCTTAATTAAAACTCACTGATAAACAATCATTTAAAGTTTATTGAACAAAACTCCCCCATAAACTTTAATGCTTCTACCATCTGCCATGCCAATCATCTTCTTGAATTTATCGAACAATACTTTCGATAACGATTTTGTGAAGATATCCACAACTTGATCCTGACTCGCCACATGCAGCAATTCAACGCTTCCTTCCTTCACATGATCTCGGATAAAATAAAAGTGAACATCAATGTGTTTGCTTATTTCATGGTTCACTAGATTCTTTGCTAACTCAATGCTGATTTATTATCAATGTGCATCACAGTTGCACCACATTGCTTTTACTTTATCTTGCTTAACAAAATTTTGAGTTGTATCAAATGACATACACACCAAGATGCTACCACATATTTAAATTCACATGTCGAGAGCGTCATGATTGGTTGTTTCTTTGAAAGCCAAGTAAATGTTGTGTTGCCTATAAGGAGTGGGTATCCCGATTTACTTTTTCGATTGCCTATGTCTTTGCACCAATCTCTGTAAGAATAACCAACTAACTTATAATCTTATGTTTTCGAGTAGAACAACCCAAGTGACATCGTACCTTGGATGTATTGTAGAACTCACTTCAACGCCTTCTGATGTGAATAAACCGGCTCCTCCATAAACTGACTTATAATGTCAGCACTTAATGAAAGATTCGACCTTGTGCATATGAGATAGTGAAGCCTTCCTACCAAGCTCCGGTATCTACTCGCATCCAGACTATCTCGTCCATCAAACTTAGAGAGTTTCTTACCTGATTCCATTGGTATTGATAAAAGGTTGCAATTTGTCATCTTGTACTTCTTAAAAATCTCTTTTCATATTGCTCATGTGATGCAAAAATACCTGTTTCTCCTTGTTTAACCTCCAAATCAAGGAAAAACTTCTACAAGCCCAAACTTGTCATATCAAATTTTCGTGTCATTGTGCCATTAAACTCTTCTATCATCGCATCATTGTTACCCATAAAAATGAGATCATCGACATAAAAAGCAATAAATATCGCATTACCTCCATTCTTCTTTGTATAAAGCACATGCTCGTAGGGACATTGCTCGTACCTGTTCTCCTTGAAATATCTATCGATGCGATTATTCCATGCTTGCATAGCTTACTTCAACTCGTAAATCGCTTTCTTCAATTTTAGCACATTCATCTCTTCTCTTATTTTCATGTACCCAAGGGGTTGTTTGATGTAGACTTCTTCTTCAAGCACACCGTTCAAGAATGGCCACTTGATATGGTTTGGGAGGGAGAGATATTAATTAATGAAATTCAAAAGATCGACCATTTGAATTGAGCCACTTAGGAAATGAGCAATCAGTTTGTCTCCATTCTTGCAACGAGAGTAAATACTTCATCCATGGCACTTTGTCATTTCTTGTCTCGCACCGCATCCTCAAAGTTGATATTTTCAGCATCTACCAAAAGGCATACAAGGTGTACCTCATTTTTCGAATCATACAAATCTTGCAAACTTTGCATTTTGGGTGTTGTGGTTTATCTTCATCATTGGTAGTTTTAGAATTTTTTGGTAACTTGTTGATGCAATGACTAATGATTCTCCAACTTTGATGTTAACTTCCATTGAATTGTTCAGTCTCATTCGCTTTCTTTATTTGCTCGCACATCATGACTTTCTATCATTGTAAAGACCCGACACTAAATGGTCCTAAATGGCCTTTACATAGCATACATGAGAGTAAACATTCTTGAAAAAAGACAAGATTAAAACATTCACTAGGAAATTCAACATTTAAAGTATTTCAGAAAACAATTCAAATCCAACATACTTTAGAAACCAAATCCAATTTAATGCCTCTAGCCAGAGTATAACAAAACAGATTAAAAATATTTCCTTAACAACGTTTCAACATGCTGACATAGACAATTTTAAATAAGAGTTGTGTAGTGGACTATCCCATGATCCTCCAGCTCCTCCTCTAGCCACCTCGGGATTCCACGCCAAGTTACCTGGTTGAAAAACCACAAAAAGGGTGAGTACAATTGCACTCAGTAAGGATTCCCCAACCAGGGTACAATATGCAAGACATATCATCTAGCATCGTAGCAAACGAGCATAACAATAATACAATAAGGTAGTCTCAAACAATAGTAGACAACAAGTGTCAAACAGGATCAGCACGCCACTGGGCTAACTAAACAGGAGGACAACCTAAGTGACCTCGGTCTCGGGAGTTATCTATCTCTAAGACAAAATTGGTTAGCACGCCACTGAGCTAACCGGGACACCACGCAACTGGTGATATGGATCAGAATGTGACCCAACATTTTACCTCAAGCTACTTAGAAGGGATCTTCATTTACTTGTGGATGGTTACAAAATCATGAAGAATGGTTACAAAACCATCAATTTTCAGATTTATGGCAATTTACATGTAATTTTAGGTTTAAAATTTTCATTTATGTGTTTTTAGGTTATATTTTGCAAAAGGGTCATTATGGTAATTATGTTAGTTTCTTTATTTTAGGTTTAACTTTCCTAGGCTATAAATAGCCATGAACTAAGTTGTAAAACTCAGATTTTGAATGAATGAAAACTAGTTCTCTACAAGAGATCCTTTTCTTAGAATTTTAAGGCATGTTCTTTGCCTCTTTTCTAAGTTCCTCTTGAAAATCTTGTGATAGAATGCATTCGATTCATTCAATCCAGCCGTGATCAAGCTTGATTATGGAGTGACTCAATCTAGAACAAGATCTTTCATAGCTCGACGGTGCAGGCATGTGCGGGTGGGTGAGGAGCTGGGCTGTGCGTGCGGAGCGAGGCGATGCGGCGTGAGCGTGGGCATCGGCGTGGGGGGCTGTGTGCGGCGGATCTGGATGGAACAGCTGCGCGAGGCAGATCGCTGCTACAATATGCGAGGGCGTGCGTGCAGCTGTGCGAGATGGGCTGCTTAGTGCACTGGAGGAGCGTGGCTCGCGAAAACTGTGCGGGCTGTGGAGGGTGGTTGGCGGCGATGGAGAATGGAAGAAGAAGAAGGAATCGATGGATTTGCTCTAGCTTTTTTTTTCTCTCTGGCTTTTGATCGATGAAACAACTCAAAACCCCTTTTCATTTTTTGTTTTCTTTTAATTTTCTTTTCTTTTTAAAAAAAACCAAATAAAGCTTTCCTTCATAATTGCAAAACTAGCCCTGTTTAGCCTGAAACAACAAAACAACCCTACACTTAGAAAAATGCAAGAACGACCCTAAAACCCAATAAACCTCATGTAGAAATTCGTTAAATTATTTAAAGATCTTACCTCCGTTGCATTTCTAGCTGTTGGCCACTTAGCATGTCTCTTGTATAGCTTTTTTTGCTCTAGAGATGTCTAAAGCTATCAGGATCGATCCATGTGGATGCCAAACTCATTTGCCACAATTAAGGTTTCCAAACTTCCAAAGCCCTTACAAATTGCATGTAGTTCTTTCTCAAATGTAGCGTATTTAAGTTGTTGATAAGGATCATGGAGTTCCACAAGTTTCACTTGTACCTATTACACTATCCAAAGCAAAGAAGATTCAGCAAGCATTCATTCTTCACCTTCAACAGTGGAAAGCCTCAATTCAAAATCCATTTCATGTGCTAGAAACCATTTCAAGGGAAGAAGAATCATTTGATGCTTTGGACGTCAATGTATGAAAGAAGTTGATCATGGAACTATTGATATTTGACATTATTTAAAATGTCTTAATCATTCCACAAGAGCTCCATATACTCATGGAGAAATACATATGTTAGAATTGGCAACACAAACATCAATTTTCGGATTTTAGGAGTTTTTATGCCATTTTATGTTTTAAAAAATCTTGTTTTAATGTTTTAGGTTATATTTTTCAAAAGAGTCATTATGGTAATTATGTTAGTTTCTTTTTTTAGGTTTGATTTTCTTAGGCTATAAATAGCCATGAACTAAGTTGTAAAGCTCAAAGTTTGAATGAATAAAAATTGGAAATTTTGAATGATTTGATTTTGTGTTTGAAACCTCCCTAGATTTGGTATTCAAGAAAGAGTTCATGATAGATCTTGAATTATTCTTGTCTAATTTGAAACTTCTTTAAGTGCTTTTGTTTCCAGTTGTAACACCCGCTAACGACCAAATTTGACAAATAGTCCTAAAATGATTTAGATCGGTGTGTTATCTTTGTTCTTCAAGAAGGTCATTTATTCAAACTAGTAATTTTGTTTCCTTCTGAGTGTTCAATATACCCAAAAAAAAAAATTTAGAACGTTCATCTTTCTTTCTATTTCTTTTTGTTCTTGATTTTTTTATTTCATAATTTTTCTTGTCTTGGCTGATTTGTAAGGCTCACTATTACAAAATTTGCTTTATCCATATTAGCCTACCTTTATAAGAATTTAGCCACTTTTCCAACTAGCCTACCTTTGTGTGTGCTAAACACGAGTGTTCGGTGTGTAAAATCAGTGAGTTGAGTGTGTGAGGTCATTTATATATATTTTACTATTAATTTACAACCATGAATCAAGATGGGGGAGATGGAGAGGAGATTAGTGAAGCTGGGTAGAGAGAAGCTCAAGGTGGGGCCATTAATTGTTTAACTCAATTCGTTAATGTCTTAAGGGATAGGTTGGAGTGAATGGAAGTAGCTTAGGAAATCCTCAAGGAAGGGAAGATAACTTTTAATTATGAAGGAGTTGAAAATGAAGATGAAGAAGATAATGTTAACCTTTTAGTGGGATACAATCCACGGGGAGGAAGAGTTGTAGGTCAAGGGGGACGAGGAGGAAGAAGAGGGGGTAGAGAAATTATAACACCTAGAAGGGTCGAAAGGGAGAATCAATATGAAAGAGGAATAGGGGGAGTAAAGCTTAAAATTCCTACTTTTCATGGGAGACCTGATCTGGAGGAGTATTTGAAATATGAGAGCAAAATTGAGCATGTTTTAGATTGCAGCAACTTTAGTGAAGAAAGGAAGTTGAAACTTATCGTTTATGAATTTTGTGATTATGCAAATATTTGGTGGGCTTCTTTGAAATAAGAATGGAGGAGAAATTTTGAAGAACCAATTGAAACATGAGAGGAGTTGAAGACACTAATGAGAAAAAGGTACATTCCTAAACATTATTATCGAGAACTCAAGCAAAAGCTCTATACATTGCAACAGGGATCCAAAAGTGTAGAAAATTATTACAAGGAAATGGAGGTCCTTATGAACAGAGTATGCATTAACGAAGATGAGGAAGATACAATGCCTAGGTTCCTTGGTGGGTTGAACCGGCAATTGGCTCATCAAGTTGATAGACAATCTTACTTTGATATGAAGGAATTGTTACACCTTGTTGTCAAAATTGAAGGATATGTATGGGAGAAAGAGAATTCCAAGGGGTACTCTTCTTCTAAGACTACTACTTTTTCTACCAATACTTGGAAAAAGAATGCAAATTATGTCAAGGTTGATTTGAAGCCTAAAGGAAAGTATGAGTTTGATGAAAAGGACAACGTCGAAAGTTCTAAAGGCAAGTTTGAGTTTGACGAAAAGGACAATGCCGAAAGTTTTAAAGGCAAGGAGAAAATTGAAGGATATAAGGAGGTTCGAGAGAGAAATAGCGATATCAAATGTTGGAAATGTCAAGGGAGTGGACATATTAGTCGAGATTGTCCTAACAAGAGAGTCATGATCATTAAAAATGGAGAAGTAGTCACTGAATGAGAGGACAACGACGAAGGTGAGTTAGTTGATAAAAAAATCAACGAAAATGAGGAGGAATTGGAAGATGGGAGTCATTAGGCCCTTGTAACAAGAAGACTACTTACCACTCAAATTAAGGAGAATGATAATGATGACCAAAGAAATAACTTATATTCCATACACGATGTCTAGTTAATAGGACTCCTTGTTGTAACGGCCCAGGTTTTTATCCCGGTCTTCCAGGTATGCCCTAGGGGTATTTTGGTAATTTGGTCGGGCCGTCAGGGCCATTTATGTCTTTTTCAGTTGTTAAAATTATTGGATGGACTTAATAAGTGGGATTTTGATGCTTTGTGGATTTGTTTGGGCATGGTGAGATGCAAAAGAAAATTGAGGAGTAAAGATGTGTTTGTTGGGATTCGAACCCGGGGTGCTAGGAAGTCAGGTGGGTGGAGTGCCCAGTTGTGCCACAGGAGGTTCTTGTTCCTCTTTCCGCGGCATGTCTTGGTTAGCTTTGAGTTTTTGGGGTTTTGGTGCTATTGATTAAAAGAAAGGAAATTAGGTTGGGTAGCTTTCTTCCCCAAAATCCCCTTGCCGCCCTAAGCTTCTTCTCCCAAGCACCAGCCGAGCAGCCCAGCCGGCCAGCCCCTACATCGCCTATCCCATCGCCTGCAGCAACCCGTCGCACAGCCGGATCGCACGCCCAGCAGCCGCATCTCGTCGTAGCCCAGCCGTGTCGATTCGCCCAACTCCATTGCGGCGATGGCGCGCGCCGGTACCAGCCACAAGCTGCAGCTTGCGCCCAATGCCCGGCTGCACAAGACGCTCACCGCCAAGCCCCCGCCACCAAAGAAGCCTAGTGCCGTGCAGCCTGTCCGTCCGCGCGTCACCCGTGTCGTGTGAGTTGCTCCCGAGCTGAGCCCTGTTTATTTTATTATATTTACGCCTATGGATTGTGATAATTATTGTGCTTGTTAGGTTCTCATTAGCTAGCTCGGGATCGATCGCAGCTTAGGATTCTTGTGCGTAGTTGCCTTCCGACCAGGTAAGGATTTCTTACCGAAGTTGTGTGGGCCCTGCGATATATTATGTGATTGCTGTTTGTATGCTTGTTTGTGTTTATCAACATGTTTAGTGATAGGTGCTCTACTCTGAATTCCCGACTGGCATGATTTCTTATGTTGTTTCTCATGTTAGTCCATGCTAGGTTGTTCCGTTCTGGCATGCTGGATATCTGTTCTTGCTTCGTAGTATCATGCTAGGTTCGTTGTATCTGTTGAGCACGTATTGGATTGTTTGCTGTATCTGTTTATAGGTTTGAGATATGGTAGGTAGCATCATCCGGCCGGATGCATAACGTAACTTGCATCCACGGCGCAGGACGCATTTGAGGCGGTACTCGCCACGATCAACCGTTAGGGTTTAGCTAACCCTAACGGCAAGCCCTACAATCTTGGGTGAGGGTGGCAAACTGTTAAATGCCCCAACGGTCGGAATGATGACATGGCATTGCCTTGTCCCCGGCAGTCGGCACATCCTCAGCATGTTCGGCTGTATCCTTTGATTGCCACATGTTAGGGCAAGGATGACTTCCTGGTGTAAGCCTACCACGACCGGTTCCTTAGCCTCAGGTGCGGTGGTTCAGGCTAACATAGTTCACGTGTCCAGGTCTCATACCCCTATGTCAGTGACACCGATCCAGAGATTTAGTTAGGCATGGTGACTGGACCGGGCAGCTTGCCACTAGACCCGGCACCCCCCATGGTTTGCAGTAGCATGCGGTGCGCGCACACGCTCATTACAGCGCCGATCGGAGAGCTCCTTGGGATCTTGAATTCAGTGCACCTTTCGTATAGACAGTAGACAGGCTGAGGCCAAGACTTGTTTCTCGTATAGGATCGTATCGTGTGGTGGATATTTCGGAGTAAGACCCTGAGATGGCATCCGAGGTTTATGTGTGGATTTAAGCTACGTGCTCTCTTCTGTGTTTATATTCATAGGTTGCATACCTTTCTGCTAGTTGACCATGTATATCGTATTGTACCCCGGTTGGGGATTCTTACTGAGTAATTCGTTACTCACCCTTATTTTGTGGTTTTCCACAGGTAACCATGGTGCGACACAGGATGGCTGGAGGAGGAGCTGTGATCATGGAAACCCATTGTTCGAACTCTGAGTTTATGTCTATGATTCTTTGTGTTTTATTTTCCTCTGAATACTTGTAGTTGGGCACGGAGCCCTAGGTTATTTTCTGACTTCTTTTCCGGATTCTAGAACTGTTGTAACTATTGGAAAGTTTTGAATGTTTTAAATAAATCTCTGATCAGAGTGAGTTTTGGAAATGTATTTTTCTTGGAACAGGTGCTTGAAAACAGGGACAGGTTTCAGGAATTTTGTATTGACTTTTTAAATGGATGTTGTATGTTTTAGTTTTCACTTAGAATCTGAAAACCATTCTTGCATATTGTCTTTAACTTTTGGATGCATGCATTGAGGTAGAGGCCCATTTTAGGACCCCATTCGGGTCGGGTCTTTATAGTTGGTATCAGAGCTCAGAGTCATAGATTCTGTAGACTGACCTTTTGTTGTAGGTCATTTTTCAATGATCATCAGCACTCCGACAGTCATCAGGTACGCCTAAGTTTACAGTTATAGAAAAGGGTTAAGAATTTACAATACTTTTCATCTAGTGTATGCCTTGTTTAGTGTTGTGGAGCGGAGACGAGCAGGTTCAGACTCGTTGTTGATTTGGGTCTTGTAACAGCCCGATTTTCAGTTAATGTAAAATAAGGTTTTTATATATTTTATTTTTGAAGGGTGTTATTTGGAGGACTCGAACCCTTGGCCTAAAAGGGTTTGGAAGCTTTGATTTAAATAAGGTAAGTTCGGTTTGGCATGGTTATGCTTTAGTAGAGCAAGGTTGCCACAGTTTCGAATATCGTGTGGAGATGGAACTTTTGGTGTTCCTTTGGTTGATTGTATCTCTGCCAGAAGTTAGTGTTGCCTTTTGGAAAAGCACACATCACCCCCTGGATCTCTAAAGAAAGGTTGAGAGTTGTGCACACAAGTGTGTTTTTGTGTAGTTCGTTCTTGTGGCGAGAGTTTCGGAACCATGTAGGGTTTGCATTGGAGAACTGGTGCTCAGTTCTTGGGGAAGTTGGACCCCAGGTGGATGTTGTAAGGCCTTAGTTGAGGTTGTAAGGATACCGTGCTCGTGGTCGGGTTGTTGCTAGGCAAGTTTTGTCAGGTTGGACCTAAGTTTGGTTGGTGGAACCTCTTGTGCTCAAGGCTGGAGTTCAGGTGGTACTGAGCAAATGGTGGTTGTAGCGAAGCCACGTAGTTCCTGACCGTAGTTGCTAAGAGTGTTGCTCGGAATCCTTACCCTGAGTGGAAGCTACGATGTGGCTGATGCTTTGAGTAGGAGGATGACACATTCTGAAGCGTTTCTGGTCTTTTTGGTTTCGAGGTTCGAGCGAGGCCAAAGATGGTTGTGATCTTTGGAAAAAGGAGTTTTTGTTCAGCAATTGGTACATTAGACCATTTGACGACAGTGTGTGTTTGAGGGTTGCCGAAGAAACCCTAGTTGGGGAGAGCCTCACCAGAGCTCAGTCAGACCCAGGTAGTGAGTTTCAGTTGGCAAGCCGGAGTCGTGTAGGTTGTAGCCTAGGGGAGTTGCTGGCAGTTGTGGTAGGCTAGCAAGCTAGAGTTTGTTTGAAGTAGAGCCCGGATTGGTTCCGGTGTGGTGGCAAGTTGGTGCTTGGTGTTGACCAAGGTGTGGTTTTTGATTTGCTAGAAGTTATCCTTGCGAGTGGGGCGCATGGTTCTTGCCCCGTCAGATGTTTTCCTATTTCTAGAGTTTCAGGAGTTGCCCCTTTGGTGTTTTGAGGTGAGTCTTGGCTAGTGCGTGGGTGGAGGTTCAGTCTGTGGTGGACCCCCCTGTTGTTGCCTCCGTGAGACTTAGATGTTGTTGCTTTAGCTGAGCAAGACAGCGAGCGTGTGTGGAGCTCTCTGTCCTTCGGATGTCCGCTTGTAAGGATCGGTTTCCTCTTAGGAGTTGTCAGGTTATTCCTTGGTCTTGGAGTTGGTGGTAGTGGTGCTAGCAAAAGGGAAACGTTTGTTGGCTGCATGGAAGCAGTTGTTTGTCCAGTTAAGCGGACTCGTGGGTGGTGTTCTGGTAGTTGCAGTAAGGGTTGTTCTGCCTCCTATGAGTGTTTGGCCTAGTCGGTTAAGGTCCTTTGTGTGTTTGCCTGGGAGTTGTTGCACCTTTGTAGCTAAGGAACCCCTTTGTATTAGTTGTGGGATGAGGTTGCACCATTGTGGCTGGATTAGGGTCTTGACCTTTGAGGGATCCTTGCTGGTTAGTGAAGCTTGTTCTCTGCCAGCCATTGTTGGTATTCTTGTTCTTGGTAGTTGGTGTTAATCGGGTAGTGGCGTCCCGTTTGTGAAGTTTCGGTGGGAAGGTGCAATAAGCCTAAGCTAGAGGGTTAAGCCTGTATGTGTTATCGTTTGGACTTGAGATATGTGTTTCATATTTGAGGCAAGCTTCGTTTCGTTGCTTGCGTGGAGGTAAGTTTAGTGGAAGGAGCCCTCTGGGGTCCTGTTGTTAGCAGATTGACTTTTTCAGTCAGTGCTCTAGGTCGAGCTAGAGTTGAGTGGAATGGCGTGGTTATGCAGTGTGCGATTGGTTAGATTACCTAGTTCGTAGCACTCAAGTTGTTGGTTTGTAGGAGTCCGTGTGGAATCGGGCAGCTGGTTGAGGTTGTTGTGTGAGTTCGGATTTTTGGTGGATTAGTTTCAGTAGCTAGAGCTCACACCTCGCCCAGGTGGAGATGCCATTACTGTGGAGTAGTGGCATGGCAGTTTCAGGCTAGAGTTGTTGGCACCAGGGTGTGGCAACAAAGGTTTATTCTAGGCAGTGTGTGGAAGAACCGTGGTTTTGGAGAGAGTTCTTATGAGGCTTATGAGCCGAGTTCAGTCCCAGTAGTGTTTTCACCCTCGGACCGATGGTCTTTTGGGAGGAGTGAGCCGGATCCTTCAGAACTTGTTGCGAGTTGGTGTTTCAGTGGTTAGGTAGCGGGGGACCAGTGTTGGTTTTATACGGATGCTTTGGGTAGCAGTTTCCAGTTGTAAGTTCATATGGTTTCGTTGAGGCGTTGTATGGTAAATGTTGCAGGTTTCTAGTGTTCTGCTAGGCGATCTGGGCGCAGCTGCTGGGCGAGCTGGGCGCGATAGGGGCTGCCGGTGATGGGGTTGCTGGGCAGAGTTGGCGTGGGGCTGCTGGTCGGCTGGCCGGACGACGCTCGGGGCTGCAAGGGAAGAAAGAGCTCAGCTAGGAACCTGGGAGGGAGAGCTTGGGCGGCCAAGGAGGCTTGGGAGATTTGGAGAAGAAGACAACCCTAATTCTTTTCTTTTAATCAAATGCACCAAACTCCAAGGATCCAAGGCTAACCAAGATATGACGCGGAAAGAGTAACACAATCCTCCTGTGGCTCAACTGGCCACTCCACCCACCTGACTACCTGGCACCCCGGGTTTGAATCCCAGTTGCAACACTATTTCCTTACATTTTTTTACTTTTGCACTTAACCATGCCCAAACACTTCCACAAAGCCTCCAAAACTGCAAAAGACCATCCAATAATTTTTGCAACTGGAAAAAAGACATAAACGGCCCTGACGACGACCAAATTACCAAAATACCCCTACGGCATACCTGAAAGACCGGGATGAAAACCTGGGCCGTTACAATATTCCCTCCTTTTTATGACTTTCGTCCTCGAAAGTCCTTAAGACTGAAACAGCTCAGGATAATGCAATCTCAACCCATCCTCCCCGCTCACGAGCGGCTTCCTCTGAACTCCGACTCCTCCACTGAACTTTTACCCAACGAATCTCACGGCTACGCAACGTCTTGGCCTCAAAGACCAGAATACTCGCAGGCTTCCCATCGAAGCTCAAATCCTCAATCAGCTGCAAAGGCTCAAACCCACAATGAGCGACGGGTCTGACACGAGCTGCCTCAACGTCGATACATGAAAACACTGCACAACTGACAATGACGGAGGAAAAGCTAACCGATATGCAACTCTGCCAATCCTTTCGAGAATCTCCAAACGGACCAACAAACTGGGACTCAACTTCCCTCGCTTACAAAACCTCAACACACCTAGCATCGGTGCAACCTCGAAACACGAACTGTCCAACCTCAAACTCCAAATCTCGACGCCGAACATCGGCGTAACTTTTCTGCCTACTCCGAGCTGACAACATACGAGCTCTAAACCTCTGCACTGCACCAAAGGTCAACTGCAACAACTCAGGACCCAAACACTGACGACCTCCAACCCATTCCCAGAACATTGGAAACCTGCAACAATAACCATACTACCCTTCGACGAAACCAAAAGAACTAACAGCTGGAAACTGCTATCCGAGGCAACTTCATAAAATCCAACACTGGTTTCCGCTGCCTAACCACGGAAACACCAACTCGCAACAAGCTCCAAAGGATCTGGATCACTCCTCCCAAAAACCATCGGTCAGAGGGTGAAACACTACTGGAACTACACTCGGACCATAAGCCTCTAAGAACGCTCTCCAGAACCACGGTTCATCAACGCATTGCTCAGAACAAACCTTTGTTGCCACACCCTGGTGACAACAACTCTAGCCCGAAACTACTATGCCACTACTCCACAGTAATGACATCTCCACCTGGGCGAGGTACGAGCTCTAGCTACTGAAACCAATCCACCAAAAATCCGAACTCACACAACAACCTCAACCAGCTGCCAGCTTCCACACGGACTCCTACAAACCAACAACTTGAGTGCTACGAACTCGGTAGCCTAAGCAACCGCACACTGCATAACCACGCCAATCTACTCAACTCCAACTCGACCTAGATCACTGACTGGAAAAGTCAACCTGCTATCAACAGGGCCCCAGAGGGCTCCCTCCACCAAACTTACCTCCATGCAAGCAACGAAACGAAGCTTGCCTCAAATATGAAACACGTCTCACAAGTCCAAACGATAACACATACAGGCTTAACCCTCTAGCTTAGGCTTATTGTACCTTCCCACCGAAACTTCACAAACGGGACGCCACTACCCTGTTAACACCAACTACCATGAACCAGAATACCAATAATGGCTGGCAGAGAACAAGCTACACTAACCGGCAAGGATCCCTCAAAAGGCCAAGACCCTAATCCAGCCACAATGGTGCAACCTCATCCCACAACTGATACAAAGGGGTTCCTCAACTACAAAGGTGCAACAGCTCCTAGGCCAAACACACAAAGTACCTTAACTGACTAGGCCCAACACTCACAAGAGGCAGAACAACCCTTACTGTAACTTCCAGAACACCACTCAATAGTACACTTAACTGGACAAACAACTGCTTCCAAGCATCCAACAAACGTTTACCTCTTGCTATCACCAATACCACCAACTCCAAGACCAAGGGAGTAACCTGACAACTCCTATGAGGAAACGGTTCTTACAAGCGGGCAACCGAAGGACAGAGAGCTCCACACACGCTCGCTGTCTTGCTCTGCTAAAGCAAGAACATCTAAATCTCACGGGGGCAACAACAGGGGGGGGGGGCGGGGGGGTTCCACCACAAACTGAACCGCCAACCACACACTAGCCAGGACTCACCTCCAAATGCCAAAGGGGCAACTCTCAACATCCTGGAAATAAGAAAACAACCAACAGGGCACGAACCACTCGCCCCACGAGCAAAACTAACTTCTAGCAACTCAAAACCACACCTTGGTCAACACCAAGCACCAACTTGCCACCACACCGAAACCAATCCGGACTCTACTCCAAACAAACTCTAGCTTGCTAGCCTACCAAACCTGCCAGCAATTCACCCGAGGTCTACAACCTACACGACTCCGGCTTGCCAACTGAACTCACTACCTGGGTCTGACTGAGCTTTGGTGAGGCTCTCCACAACTAGGGTTCTTCGGCAACCCTCGACACACACTGTCGTCTAACGGTCTAACAGCCAACTGCCTGAACAACAACTCATTTTCCCAGCATTACAACTATGCTGACCTGCACCGAACCTCGAAACCAAAAAGACCAGAAACGCTTCAGAATATGTCATCCTCCTACTCAAAGCATCTGCCACGTCGTAGCTTCCACCCAAGGTAAGGATTCCGAGCAACACCCTTAGCAACTACGGTCAGGACTACGTGGCTTCGCTACAACCACCACTTGTTCAGTACCATCTGAACTCCAACCATGATGAACAAGAGGTTCCACCAACCAAGCTTAGGTCCAACTAAACCAAACTTGCCTAAGCAACAACCCGACTACGAGCACGGTATCCTTACAACCTCAACTAAAGCCTAACAACATCCACCTAGAGTCCAACTTCTCCAAGAACTGAGCACCAGTTCTCCAATGCAAACCCTACATGGTTATGAAACTCTCGCCACCAGAACGAACTACACAAAACACATTTGTGTGCACAACTCCCAACCTTCCTTTAGAGATCCAAGACTAACAGGCGCTTTCTAAAAAGGCAATAACTAACTTTTGGCAGAGATACAATCAACCAAAGGTACACCAAAAGTTCCATCTCCACACGATACTCGGAGCTGTGGCAACCTTGCTCTACTAAAGCATAACAATGCCAAACTGAACTTACTTTATACCAAGTCTCTACCAAGTGTGCTTACACATAAGGCGTCCAACTCCTCTCATAAGGCATCCTACTCATCTCATAGGCATCCAACTCGCCTCATAGGCATCCAGCTCATCTCATAGGCATCCAACTCATCTCTTAGGCATCCAACTCATCTCATAAGCATCCAACTCGCCTCATAGGCATCCAGCTCATCTCATAGGCATCCAACTCATCTCTTAGGCATCAACCTCATGGTCCCTCTGCTGGACCAAACTCGCATCTACAATGCCCAACTCTCCTTGGATTTAGGCACTCGAAGGTAGTTGACCGCACTACCAACCACAAAGATCTCCTGGCCTTAGCACTAGCGTGAGACTCACGCGCACTAACACTTACCAACCGTCAACCTGCTGACTTACTCAACCCCCAGTAAAACTGGGAAGAGGCTCTAACTCCTCTCGAACATCCTTTCACTTGTAGTCCTTCAACTACCACTGAACTAGCCCTCTTGCACGACCTAAACAGATGCAACTACCATTAACGGATCCAAAGGCTAAAGGAGTGTGCTGAACTCCGGACGGGTCATAGCCACCTGCTATACCCATGCCAAACTCAGGCCTGAACCAGACTTAGTGCCAAAGCGACACACCAACCAATGCACCTCAAGTGCACTACTAACAAATCCACATCTTACTACAAATAGGGCCAGCAAGGTCACAACCTCAAGTGACAAAAACTATGTCTAGGCATACAAGAGCTCAAACTCAAACAACCATGCCTATGGCATATCATCAAACTGAAGTCTCACTGCCTACTCTTGCATCTCCACATGATGCTCTACTAAACTCTGGCCGGATCTCTCAACATGCAGCAGCTAGCCCTACTCTAGGGGCTCACCATAAGAAGAGTGCTCAACTCTACTTGACAACTGAGGAAACCACCAACGGATCAAGTCCGATGGGAACACTGCTTGCTGCACCCTTAACCACAGGGTTTCGGCTTACTGGCTGCAAAACAACAACAATTAACAAGAGCACAAGATGTCTCAGCAACCTCCTCGAAGGCTACCAACTCTGCAGCTACTCACTGGGCAATCAAACAATCTGCTAAGGTTCAAGATCAACACTTGAACTACCCAAGCTAGTCCACACTGGAATCTGCTCCTCAAGCATCAACATGAGTAAAGCCATAGCTAACTCTTCTCCTGGAGTGGTACTCCAGGGCAAATCACCTCCACCCTCTCTCTAGGGGAAAACTAACAACTGGGCCACAAGTGGCCTACGGGAGTCTAATCTCTGCCTCCCTCTGGGACGATGTCCCAGCGGTATCTGAATTTATCTGGATACCCGGACTAGCTGCTATCATACTTCTTACACTGCGGGAAGTTGGCATGATGGTGCTCTGGACCCAAACCAACAACGAGTCAGAACCTGCTCGTCTCCGCTCCACAACACTAAACAAGGCATACACTAGATGAAAAGTATAGTAAATTCTTAACCCTTTTCTAAAACTGTAAACTTAGGCATACCTGATGACTGTCGGAGTGTTGATGATCATGGAAAAACGACCTACAACAAAAGGTCGATCACGTAATCTATGACTCGAGCTCGATACCAATCAGTAAGACCAGACCAATGGGGTCCTAAAATAGGCCTTTACCTCAATGCATGCTTGAAAACTTAGAAAATAATATGCAAGTTGAATGCCAGATTCTGATTAAAACAAAATAAAATAAAACATCAATTCAGAACAATACAAAACGTCCTGGAACCTGTCCCTGTTTCCAAGTACCTGTTCCAAGCTAAAAACAATTTAAAACATACTCTGATCAGAGATTTCATTCACATTCAAATCAAGAAAATGGTTTACATTAGTGTCAGAATCCGGGTAACAACCAGAAAACAACCTAAGGGCTTCGTGCCCAACTACATGCATTCAGAGGACATTTAAAACATATAGAAACATAAATACAAAACTCAGAGTTTGAAACAACTGGTTTCCATGATCACAGCTCCTCCTCCAGCCATCCTGTCTCGCAACATGGTTACCTGTGGAAAACCACAAAATAAGGGTGAGTAACGAATTACTCAGTAAGAATCCCCAACCGGGGTACAATACGATATACATGGTCATCTAGCAGAAAGGTATGCAAGCTATGAACATAAACACAGAAGAGAGCACATAGCTTAAATCCACACATAATTTTTGGATGCCAACTCAGGGTCTTACTCCGGAATAATCCACCTCACGATACGCCCTTTACGAGAAACAAGTCCCGGCCTCAGCCTGTCTACTGTCGATACAAAGGTGCACTACCTCAAGATCCCGAGGAGCTCTCCGGTCGGCGCTGTAATGAGCGTATGAACGCAACACATGCTACTGCAGACGATGGGGGGTGCCGGGTCTAGTGGCAAGCTGCCCAGGTCCAGTCACCATGCCTAACTAAATCTCTGGATCGGTTTCACTGACATAGGGGTGTGAGACCTGAACACGTGAACTATGTCAGCCTGAACCACCGCACCTGAGGCTAAGGAACCGGTCGTGGTAGGCTTACACCAGGAAGTACTTCTTGCCCTAACAGGTGGCAATCAAGGGTAATCAAGGGCTGCGGACGTTCCAACGGCCGGAGACAAGGCAATGCCATGTCATCATCCCGACCGTTGGGGAATTTAACAATCTGCCACCCTCACCCAAGATTGCAGGGCCTGCCGTTAGGGTTAGCTAAACCCTAACGGTGGATCAGGGACGGAATACTGCCTCTTATGTCCCTGCCGTGGATGCAAGTTACGTTATGGATCCTGGCCCGGATGATGCTACCTACCATATCTCAAACCTATAAACAGATACAGCAAACAATCCAATACGTGCTCAACAGATACAACGAACCTAGCATGATACTACGAAGCAAGAATAGATAACGAGCATGCCAGAATGGAACAACCTAGCATGGACTAACATGAGAAACAACATAAGAAATCATGCCAGTCGGGAATTCAGAGCAGAGCACCTATCACTAAACATGCTGATAAACACAAACAAGCATACAAACAACAATCACATAATATATCGCAGGGCCCACACAACTCCGGTAAGAAATCCTTACCTGGTCGGAAGGCAACTACACAGAAGAATACTAAGCTGCGAACGATCCTGAGCTAGCTAATGAGAACCTACCAAGCACAATAATAATCACAATCCGCGAACGATACAACAAACAATTATTGTGCTTGGTAGGTTCTCATTAGCTAGCTCAGGATCGTTCGCAGCTTAGTATTCTTGTGTGTAGTTGCCTTCCGACCACGTAAGGATTTGTTACCGGAGTTGTGTGGGCCCTGCGATATATTATGTGATGTTGATTGTATACTTGTTTGTGTTTATCAACATGTTTAGTGATAGGTGCTCTGTTCTGAATTCCTGACTGCCATGATTTCGTATGTTGTTTCTTATGTTAGTCCATGCTAGGTTGTTCCGTTCTGGCATGCTCGTTATTTGTTCTTGCTTGGTAGTACCATGCTAGGTTTGTTGTATCTGTTGAGCACGTATTGGATTGTTTAATGTATCTGTTTATAGGTTTGAGATATGGTAGGTAGCATCATCCGGGCCAGGATGCATAACGTAACTTGCATCCACGATGAGGACGTCATGGCGGCGCACTCGTCCCGATCCACCGCTTAGCTAACCCTAACGGCAGGCCCTACAATCTTGGGTGAGGGTGGCAGACTGTTAAATGCCCCAACGGTCGGGATGATTACATGGCATTGCCTTGTCCCCGGAAGCGGCACATCCTCAGCGTGTTCGGCCGTAGCCCTTGATTGCCACCTGTTAGGGCAAGGAGTACTTCCTGTTATAAGCCTACCACGACCGGTTCCTTAGCCTCAGGTGCGGTGGTTCAGGCTGACATAGTTCACGTGTTCAGGTCTCACACCCCCTATGTGAGTGACACCGATCCGGTAGATTTAGTTAGGCATGGTGGATCTGACCTAGGCGCTTTGCCACTAGACCCGGCACTTCATGGTCTGCAGAGGCATGCGGTGGCGCGCATACGCTCATTACAAATCGACCGAGAGCTCCTCGGATCTTGAGCCGATGCACCTTTCGTATCGACGATTGATGCAGCCGAGGCCGGGACTTGTTTCTCGTATAGGGCGAATCGTGAGGTGGATTATTCCGGAGTAAGACCCTGAGTTGGCATCCGAAGATTATGTGTGGATTTAAGCTATGTGCTCTCTTCTGTGTTTATATTCATAGCTTGCATACCTTTCTGCTAGATGACCATGTATATCGTATTGTACCCCGGTTGGGGATTCTTACTGAGTAATTCGTTACTCACCCTTATTTTGTGGTTTTCCACGAGTAACCATGGTGCGACACAGGGATGGCGGGAGGAGGAGCTGTGATCATGGAAACCCGTTGTTCGAACTCTGAGTTTATGTCTATGATTCTTTGTGTTTTATTTTCCTCTGAATGCATGTAGTTGGGCACGGAGCCCTAGGTTGTTTTCTGACTACTTTTCCGAATTCTAGCACTGTTGTAACTATTGGAAAGTTTTGAATGTTTTATATAAATCTCTGATCAGAGTGAGTTTTGGAAATGTATTTGTCTTGGAACAGGTGCTTGGAAACAAGGACAAGTTTCAGGAATTTTGTATTGACTTTTTAAATGGATGTTGTATGTTTTAGTTTTCACTTAGAATCCGAAAACCATTCTTGCATATTGTCTTTAACTTTTGGATGCATGCATTGAGGTAGAGGCCCATTTTAGGACCCCATTTTATTGATAGTGGAAGTTGCACCAACGTCGTAAGTACATTTTTTGTCATGAGCTTGCAAATTCTAATTCAACACCATCCTAAACCTTACAAACTCCAATGGCTCAATGATAGTGGGACAATGAACGTAGTTCTCAAGCTTTATTTACTTTTTCTTTAGGAAAGTATCAAAATGAGATTCTTTGTGATGTGTTACCTATGCTCGCTAGAGATATATTTCTTGGTAGACCTTGGCAATTTGATAGGAAGGTCATGTATGATGGTTATTTGAATAGGTCTTCTTTCACAAAAGATGCAAGAAAAACAACTCCTTGTACTTTTTAGTTCTAATGATGTATGCATTGATCAATTGAAGTTGGAAAAAGAGAGAGAGAGAGAGAGAGAGAGAGAGAGAGAGAGAGAGAGAGAGAGAGAGAGAGAGAGAGAGAGAGAGAGAGAGAGAGTATGAAGACAAAAAATTAAAAGAAAAAAAGAAATGAGTGAAAAAATAGAGAAAATGTGGAAGGAAGAGTGAAAAATGTGATGAAATTAAAAAAAAAAAAAAAAAAAAAAAAAAAAGTGAGTTGTTTTGCTGGAGTGGGAGAGGTAAGAAGGGCAATGTTTTCCTAAAAACCAATATTTGTGCTTATGTACAAGGAAGGGTACTTGGCTTCTAATGATAATACTTTTTCTTTGCCTAGTGTGTTTCAATCTCTTTTATAGGAATTTGAGGATGTGTTCCAAGATGAATTACCTAAGGGACTACCTCCCATTCAAGGAATTGAACACAAAATAGACTTCATCCCAAGGGTTGTCATTCCCAATAGGCTAGCTTATATAGCCAATCCAACCGAAACCAAGAAAATTCAAAGACAAGTGGAGGAGCACATTGATAAAGGCTATGCACGAGAAAGTTTGATCCCATGCTCAGTACCTGTCATACTGGTGCCAAAGAAAGATAGAACTTAGCGCATTTGTGTGGATTGTAGAGCCATCAACAAAATCACTGTAAATTATCGACACCCTATTCCTAGACTAGATGATATGTTTGATGAATTCCATAGTTCATGTTTATTTACAAAGATTGATTTAAAATCTGGATATCATCAAATTAGAATGCATGTAGGGGATGAATGGAAAACAACTTTCAAACTAAGTTTGGGTTGTATGAATGACTTGGTATGCCTTATACGTTTAATCAACTATGTTTTGAGAGAATATTTACGAAAGTATGTTGTGTATTTTTATGATATTCTAATATATTCAAAGACTTTGCTTGAACATGTTGAACATGTTAGGTCTATTCTAACTACACTTAAAAATGAAGAACTTTATGCTAATTTAAATAAGTGTTGTTTTTCCATGGAAAAAGTTAACTTTCTTGGATTTATAGTTGGTAAAAATGGAGTAGAAGTAGACATTGAGAAAGTTAAGGCAATTCGAGATTGGCCAACATCAACAAATGCAAGTGAGGTAAGGAGTTTTCATGGGTCAGCTAGCTTTTAAGGAGGTTTATAAAGGACTTTAGTACCATAGCTGCACCATTGAATGATTTTGATACGAATCATACAACTGATTCATTGCATGTACCTGAAGGACCAATTACAAGAAGCAAGGCAAAGAAGATTCAAGAGGCATACATATTACATCTTCAATTGCTTGCCAATGTACAAGAAGAGATAAAACTTTTCCATTCCGAATTTATTTACAACATTAGCACTACAAGTGAAGAAGAGATTGAAGTGAAGATGGCATGAAAGTAGACATTTATTTTGGAAGATGACAACATGGTAGAATTTTAAGTAAAGAAATTTCAAAATTTCTTATTTTGAGACTTTTTATTTCAATGCTTGCCAACCATGCTCATAATTGCAAGGGACCTTCTAGAAGAGTTGGTTGAGTCTATTTAAAGAAAATCTACCATTTTGTCTAGCATTTAAGCCATGCAATTGAGTTTTGGTTTCCTAGGCCTTATTTTCTACAAAATGCATTTAATAGCTTTTCGAGTAATTTTTGTATTCCAAGGCATGCACGAATTTTTGGCCTTTAAAATGGCTTGTAATACATCCTTTTGGACAGATTTATGATTGTAAAACTTGCGTTTTCTTAGACCCCATTTGGTGTTGTCTTTTTTTCAAATCTTGCTTTAGGTTTGAAGTTAAAATCAATTCATTGGATTAGTCTTTATCAAACTAATTCTGGAGTGAGTTGTCTTAGGATCTAAGAGTGACCATTTTAGATTTTGAGTGTGATCAAAGTTAGCTATCTTTGTG
Organism: Sicyos edulis; assembly: GCA_036507275.1. Taxonomy (NCBI): domain Eukaryota; kingdom Viridiplantae; phylum Streptophyta; class Magnoliopsida; order Cucurbitales; family Cucurbitaceae; genus Sicyos; species Sicyos edulis. Next base: position 23,620,652 of record CM071848.1, read on the forward strand.
AGTTTTTACAAGGATCCTAGAAGGACCTCTAGCTTTGTAAAATTCAAGCAACGTTTGGCACTTATCAGATTTAATGAAACAAAAATGTTGTGTTTAAGTGGGTGGAAATGCAAGATAAAGCCTTTAATGAACTTAAGGAGAAATTAACCAATGCACCATTACTTGTCTTGCCTAACTTTTATAAGACCTTTGAAATTCAGTGTGATGCAAGATGGAAAGCCTTTGATGTACTTTAGTGAAAAACTAAATGGGGCAATATTGAACTATCCTACCAATGATAAATAATTGTTTGCTTTAGTCCGTACATTGCAGGTATGACAACACTACTTATGGCCTAAGTTCGTGATTCACACTGATCATGAGATCTTGAAGGATCTTAAGGGTCAAAGTAAATTGAACTGTAGGCATGCAAAGTTGGTAATGTTTATTGAAACATTTCCCTATGTCTTAAAAAATAAGCAAGGTAAAGATACTATTGTGGTTGATGCATTGTCAAGAAGGTACAATCTCTTTACTTCTCTTATTGTAAAAATTCTTGGATTTGAGCATATTAAAGAGCTATATAAAGATGACCAAGATTTGGAACCATTTTTGCATCTTGTCGAGCTAGAAAAGTTTTGGATGATGATTATGTCTTTCATGAATATTTGTTTAAGAAAAGTAAACTTTGTGTTCCTAAATGTTCTATAAGAGATTTACTTGTGAAAGAAGCCCATGGTGGTGGCTTAATGGGACATTTTGGGATTCATAAAACTTATGATATGTTTCATGAATAATTTTTTTGGCCTAAGATGAAACAAGATGTTCATAAGGTTTGTAGCCAATGTTTTAAATGCAAAGAGGCTATGATAAGCGCCAAACGTTGCTTGAATTTTACAAAGCTAGAGGTCCTTCTAAGATCCTTGTAAAAACTCACAATGATAGCTAATAGATCACACTCAAAATCTAAAATGGTCACTCTTAGATCCTAAGACAACTCACTTCAGAATTAGTTTGATCAAGACTAATCTAATGAATTGATTTAACTTCAAACCTAAAGCAAGATTTGAAAGAAATGAAATACCAAATGGGGTTCAAGAAAACACAAGTTCTTTCAATCATAAATCTGTCCAAATTGATGTATTACAAGCCATTTTAAAGGCCAAATTTTTTTGCATGCCTTGGAATGCAAAAAGGACTCAAAAAGCTATTAAATGCATTTTTTAGAAAATAAGACATAAGAAGCCAAAAGTCAATTGCATGGCTTAAATGCTAGACAAATGGGTAGATATGCTTTAAATAGACTCAACCTACTCTTCTAGAAAGGTTCTTTGCAATTATGATCATGGTTGGAAGCATTGAAATCAAAAAGTCCCAAAATAAGAAATCTGGAAATTTCTTTATTTAAAATTCTGTCATGTCGTCATCTTCCAAAATAAATGACTACTCTCATGCCATCTTCATTTCAATCTCTTCTTCACTTGTTGTGCTAATGTTGTAAATAAATTAGGAATGAAAAAGCTTTATCTCTTCTTGTGCATTGGCAAGCTTTTGAAGATGTAATATTGAATCTTCTTTTCCTTGCTTCTTGTAATAGGTCATTCAGGTACATGCAATGAATCAGTTGTCCGATTCATATCATGCTAAGTCTAGAACACAACCAAATGGATTGTATACTCCTTTGAATTTACCTAATGAACCATGGACTAATATATCTATGGATTTTATTCTTGGTATGTCGCGAACAAAGAAGGATAAAGATAGTATTTTTGTCTTGGTTGATAGATTTAGTAAAATGGCTCATTTTATAGCATGTAACAAAATGGTTGATGCAAATTATTTCTAAGAATAAGTCATGGGAGGAATGTTGCTATTTGTAGAGTTTGCATATACTAGAGAAATTCATTGTTCTCCTTTTGAAGTTGTTTATGGATTTAATCCACTTACACCTCTTGATTAGCTTCTTATTCCTTCTAATGTTTTTATGAGTGATGCAGCTACAAATAAGGCAGATTTGATCAAGAATTTGCACAAGGATGTGAAAGAGAGAATTGAGAAACAAAATTTCCAAATTGCTTTGCGAATTAACAAAGGACGTGAGGAACTCATTTTTAAACCAGGTGATTGGGTTTGGGTACATTTTCGTAAGGACCGATTTCCATCTCAAAGGAAGACCAAGTTACATCCAACAGGGATGGTCCTTTTCAAGTTCTTGAGAGGATTAACAACAATGCCTACAAAATCGATCTTCCAGGTGACTTCTCAGTAAGTTCTACTTTTAATGTTGCTGACTTGATTCGTTTTTATGTAGGTGATGATTTTCCTGATTCAAGGACAAATCCTTTCGAAGCAGGGGAAGATGATAAGGATCATGGAGATCCACAAGTTTCACTTGGACCTATTACACGATCCAAAGCAAAGAAAATTCAGCAAGCATTTATTCTTCACCTTCAACAGTGGATAGCTTCAGTTCAAAATCCATTTCATGTGCTAGAAACCATTTCAAGGGAAGAAAAATGATTTGATGATTTGAAAGTCAATGTATGCAAGATTGAAGTTGACCATCGAATTAAGCACTTGAGATTGTTCAAGCTTTCATGATCTGTGTGGATGACAAACTCTTTTTGCCACAAGTAAGGTATCCAAACTTGCAAAGCCCTCACAAGTGCATTTGGTTCTTTCTCATAAGGCTCATATTTGAGTAGCAGTCCATTTAGCACTTTACTAATAAAAAGGATTGGCCTTGTGTTGTGGCTTTGATAGCCCTTATGCCTGTTTCAGTTGAATCTCACTAAATCTTAAATGATCGATCAAAATTAGGTAGAGCAAGACAAGGTGCATTGGTCGGTTTTTCTTTTAGTTAATTAAATGCATTCTCTTGCTTTGATTCCATTAAAATTTTACATTATTTTTAACAAGTTCATTCTACTGTGAGGCTATGCTAATGAAATACTCGATAAACCTTAGATAGAAACTAGCTAAACCAGGAAGGATCTTATCTCTGTTGAATTTGTTAGTGTTTTCCTCACTTAGGATGTAACGGCCCAGGTTTTCATCCCGGTCTTCCAGGTATGCCCTAGGGGTATTTTGGTAATTTGGTCGGGCCGTCAGGGCCATTTATGTCTTTTTCCAGTTGCTAAAATTATTGGATGGGTTTATGTAGGTTTTTTAGGCTTTGTGGATGGGTTTGAGGAAGGATAGATGCAAAAGTTAAAATAAAGGAAAATTGTGTTGCAGCCGGGGTTCGAGCCAAGGTGGCCTTGTGTGCTAGAGGAGAGCCTTGCCAAGTGAGTCACCAGGTGTTATTGTTACTCTTTCCGCGTCATATCTTAATCTCCCTTGGATCTTTCGAGTTTTGGTGCATTTGTTTAAAAGAAGAGAAAATAGGGTTTTGGGTCTTCTTCTCCAAACTCCATGGCTGCCCAACATTCTTCTCCCAAGTTCCTTGCCTAGCTTCTTCTTCCCTTGCAGCCCCGAGCGTCGTCCGGCCAGCCGAGCAGCAGCCCAGCCGACCGGAAGCCCCACGCCAGCTCTGCCCAGCAGCCCCATCGCCGCCAGCCCAGCAGCATGCCCAGACAGCCCCTGTCGCAGCCCAGGCCGCCCAGCAGCACGCCCAGACAGACCCCTATCGCAGCCCAAGCCGCCCAGATCGCCAGCCAGCCAGATCTTGCCCAGTAGTTGCGCCCCTGTCGCGCGCCTGCAGCAGCCGTCGCACAGCTAGATCGCACGTCCAGACACTCATCACCGCCGCGCCGCAGAACCGGCAGCCGCGCCGCGCTGCCGCCGTCGCCGCAGCGCTCGCGCCCGCCGTCGTCGTCGGCTCGCCGCGCGTGTCCGTCCGTGCCAGCACCACCACGCCCCAGCCGCGTGCGCCACGCCCATCCGTCTTTGTGTTTACTGCCAAAGCAGGTGCCCCAGCCAGCCCGCTCGCCCGTCTTTGCTGCCGTCCGCTTGTCAGCCGTGCCACGTGAGTTGCTCCCGAGCTGAGCCTTGTTTATTTTATTATATTTAGGCATGTGGATTGTGATTATTATTGTGTTTGATAGGTTCTCGGTAGCTAGCTCGAGTTCGATCGCAGCTTAGGATTTTGTGTGTAGTTGCCTCCCGGTCAGGTAAGGATTTCTTACCGGAGTTGTGTGGGCCCTGCGATATATTATGTGATGCTGTTTGTATGCTTGTTTGTGTTTATCGTCATGTTTAGTGATAGGTGCTCTGTTCTGAATTCCCGACTGGCATGATTTCCTATGTTGTTCCTCATGTTAGTCCATGCTAGGTTGTTCTGTTATGGCATGCTTGTATCTGTTCTTGCTTCGTTGTATCTGTTGAGCACGTATTGGATTGTATTGGATTGCTTGCTGTTGTTGCTATAGTTTAGAGTTCAGATAGGTAGCATCATCCCGGCCGGATGCATAACGTAACTTGCATCCACGACAGGGACGTACGAGACGGTTCTCCGTCCCTGATCCCCGTTAGGGTTTAGCTAACCCTAACGGTGGCCTCGCAATCTTGGGTGAGGTGGCGGATCGTTAAATGCCCCAACGGTCGGGATGATGACTTGGCATTGCCTCGTCCCCGGCAGTCGGCACGTCCTCAGCGTGTTCGGCCGTTGCCCTTGATTGCCACCTGTTAGGGCAAGGACGGCTTCCTGGTGTAAGCCTACCACGACCGGTTCCTTAGCCTTAGGTGCAGTGGTTCAGGCTGACATAGTTCACGTGTCTAGGTCTCACACCTCTATGTCAGTGACATCGATCCAGAGATTTAGTTAGGCATGGTGACTGGACCTGGGCAGCTTGCCACTAGACCCGGCACCCCCAGAGTCTGCAGTAGCATGCGGGGCGCGCTTACGCTCATTACAGCGCCGACCGGAGAACTCCTCGGGATGTTGAGCTAGTTCACCTTTCGTATCGATAGTAGACAGGCTGAGGCCGAGACTTGTTTCTCGTATAGGGGGTATTGTGTGGTGGATTATTCCGGACTAAGACCCTGAGTTGGCATCCGAGGTCCAAGTATGGACTTAAGCTATGTTCTTTATTCTGTGTTTATATTCATAGCTTGCATATCTTTCGGCTAGATGACCATGTATATCGTATTGTACCCCGGTTGGGGATTCTTACTGAGTAATTCGTTACTCACCCTTATTTTGTGGTTTTCCACAGGTAACCAAGGTGCGAGACAAGATGGCTAAAGGAGGAGCTGTGATCATGGGAACCTGCTGTCATCTTTCACTTTTTTTATATTATGACTCTTGTCTTTTTATTTCCCCTGAATGCATGTAGTCGGGCACGGAGCCCTAGGATGTTTTCTCAATGTTTTGTGGATTCCAGCATTGTTGTATCTGAGAAGGTTTTGAATGATTTTAATAAATCTCTGATCAGAGTAAACTTTTGGAAATGTATTTGTCTTGAAACACGTGCTTGGAGACAAGGACAGGTTTCAGTAAACTGTAATGATTTCTGTTTGAATGCTGAATGTTTTAATTTTAATTGGAATCCGAAATCATATTTGTATATTGTCCTTACTTTGAATGCATGCATTGGGGTAAAGGCCCATTTAGAGCCCCTTTTGGGTTGGGTCTTTACAGTTGGTATCAGAGCTCAGAGTTATAGATTCTGTAGACTGACCTTTTGTTGTAGGTCGTTTTCCCCATGATCACGGCAAAGACTGGCATCATCAGTGCGCGCTAAGTTTCTTGTTTTTAGAAAAGGGTTAAGAATTTACAATACTTTTCATCTAGTGTATGCCTTGTGTAGTGTTGTGGAGCGGAGACGAGCAGGTTCTGACTCGTTGTTGGTTTGGTTTTAGAGCTCCATCATGCCAACTTCCCGCAGTGTGAGCTGTATGTTGTGGTTTGTTGAGATATCCAGATTGATTCGGATACCGCTGGGATATCGTTCCAGAGAGAGGCAGAGGTTAGACTCCCGTAGGCCACGTGTGGCCCAGTTTTTGGTTTTCCCCTAGTGAGAGGGTGGAGGTGATTTGCCCTGGAGTACCACTCCAGGAGAGGAGTTAGCTATGGCTTTGCTTATGTGGATGCTTGTGGAGCAGTCTCCGTGTGGACTAGCTTTGGGTAGCTCAAGTGTTGATCTTGAGCCTTAGCGATTGTTTGATTGCCCGGTGAGTAGTGTAGAGTTGGTAGCCTTCGAGGAGGTTGATGAGGCATCTTTGTGCTCTTGTAAAGTGTTGTTGTTTGCGGCCCGATGGCCAGAACCATGTGGTTAAGGGTGCAGTGAGCAGTGCCCCCTTCGGACTTGATCCGTTGGTGGTTTCCTCAGTTGTTTTGTAGAGTTGAGCACTCTTCTTTTGGTGAGCCCTAGAGTAGAGCTAGCTGCTGCATGTTGAGAGAGCCGGCCAGAGTTTTGTTGAGCATCATGTGGAGATGCAAGAGTAGGCCGTGAGCCTTCAGTTTGATGAGATGCCATAGTCTGGTTGTTTGAGTTTTGAGCCCTTGTATGCCTAGCCATAGTTTTTGTCACTTGAGGTTGTGACCTTGCGGGCCCCATTTGTAGTAAGATGTGGATTTGGTAGTAGTGGCACTTGAGGTGCATTGGTTGGTGTGCCGCTTTGGCACTAAGTCTGGTTCAGGCCTGAGTTTGGCATGGGTATAGCAGATGGTTCTATGACCCGTCCGGAGTTCAGCACACTTCTTTAGCCGTTGGATCCGTTTAGGGCACTTGCACCTGTTTAGGTCGTGCAAAAGGGCTAGTTCAGTGGTAGTCGAAGGACTACAAGTGAAAGGATGTTCGAGAGGAGCTGGAGCCTCTTCCCAGTGTTACTGGTGGTTGAGTAAGTCAGCAGGTTGTCGGTTGGTAAGTGTTAGTGCTTGTGAGTCTCACGCTAGGGCTGGGGCCAAGAGATCTTTGTGGTTGGTAGTGCGGTCCACTACCTTCGGGTGCCTAAACCTGAGTTGAGTGAGCATTGTAGATGCGAGTCCGGTCCAGTAGGGGAACCATGAGTTGGATGCCCGTGAGATGAGTTGGATGCCTATGAGATGAGCTGGACGCCTTATGTGTAAGCACACTTGGTAGAGGCTTGGTATAAAGTAAGGTTGGTTTGGCATTGTTATGCTTTAGTAGAGCAAGGTTGCAGCAGCTTCGAGTATCGTGTGGAGATGGAACTTTTGGTGTTCCTTTGGTTGATTGTATCTCTGCAAGAAGTTAGTGTTGCCTTTTGGAAAGCACCTGTTAGCCTTGGATCTCTAAAGGAAGGTTGAGAGTTGTGCACACAAGTGTGTTTTGTGTAGTTCGTTCTGGTGGCGAGAGTTTCAGAACCATGTAGGGTTTGCATTGGAGAACTGGTGCTCAGTTCTTGGAGTAGTTGGACTCCAGGTGGATGTTGTAAGGCTTTAGTTGAGGTTGTAAGGATACCGTGCTCGTAGTTGGGTTGTTGCTTAGGCAAGTTTGTTGAGTTGAACCTAAGCTTGGTTGGTGGAACCTCTTGTGTTCATGGTTGGAGTTCAGATGGTACTGAACAAATGGTGGTTGTAGTGAAGCCGCGTAGTTCCTGACCGTAGTTGCTAAGGGTGTTGCTCGGAATCCTTAGCCTGGGTGGAAGCTACGATGTGGCTGATGCTTTGAGTAGGAGGATGACACATTTTGAAGTGTTTCTGGTCTTTTTGGTTTCGAGGTTCGGAGCAGGCCAGCATGGTTGTGATGCTAGCAAAAGGAGATGTTTGTTCAGGCAGTTGGCTGTTGACCGTTAGACGACAGTGTGTGTCGAGGGTTGCCAAAGAACCCTAGTTGTGGAGAGCCTCACCAGAGCTCAGTCAGACCTAGGTAGTGAGTTTCAGTTGGCAAGCCGGAGTCGTGTAGGTTGTAGACCTCGGGTGAGTTGCTGGCAGATTTGGTAGGCTAGCATGTTGGAGTTTGTTTGGAGTAGAGTCCGGATTGGTTCCGGTGTGGTGGCAAGTTGGTGCTTGGTGTTGACCAAGGTATGGTTTTGAGTTGCTAGAAGTTAGTTTTGCTCGTGGGGCGAGTGGTTCGTGCCCTGTTGGTTGTTTTTCTGTTTCCAGGATGTTGAGAGTTGCCCCTTTGGTGTTTGGAGGTGTGTCTTGGCTAGTGTGTGGTTGGAGGTTCAGTCTGTGGTGGACCCCCCCTATTGTTGCCCCGTGAGACTTAGGTGTTGTTGCTTTAGCTGAGCAAGACAGAGAGCGTGTGTGGAGCTCTCTGTCCTTCGGTTGTCCGCTTGTAAGGAACTGTTTCTCCTTGGAAGTTGCCAGATTATTCCTTGGTCTTGGAGTTGATGGTAGTGGTGCTAGCAAGAGGGAAAAAGTTTGTTGGCTGCTTGGAAGCAGTTGTTTGTCCAGTTAAGCGGACTCTTGAGTGGTGTTCTGGAGGTTGAAGTAAGGGTTGTTCTGCTCTTGTGAGTGTTGGTGATAAGGATCATGGAGTTCCACAAGTTGCACTTGGACCTATTACACGATCCAAAGCAAAGAAGATTCAACAAGCATTCATTCTTCACCTTCGACAGTGGATAGCTTCAATTCAAAATTCATTTCATGTGCTAGAGACCATTTCAAGGGAAGAGGAACCATTTGATGCTTTGGAAGTCAATGTATGCAAGATTGAAGTTGTCCAGGGAATTAATGACATTTGACTTGATTTAAATATCATTCGACAAGGGGAAATACAAATGTTAGAGTTGGCAACACAAACATCAATTTTCAGATTTTAGGAGCTTTTATGCAAGTCTATGTTTAAAATCTTGTTTTTAATGTTTTAGGTTATATTTTGCAACAATGGCATTATGGTAATTATGTTGGTTTCTTTATTTTAGGTTTAACTTTCATAGGCTATAAATAGCCATGAAGTAAGTTGTAAAACTGAGATTTTGATTGAATGAAAATTAGCTCTCTACAAGAGATCATTTTCTTAGAATTTTTGGGCATGTTCTTTGTCTCTTTTTCTAAGTTTCCCTTGCAATCTTGTGATAGAATGCATTTGAGCCATTCAATCCAGCCTTGATCAAGCTTGATTGTGGAGTGACTCAATCTAGAACAAGATCTTCCATATCATGCTTCTAGATCATTGATCTTAAGGGGTAATCAAATTCTAGCCTTTTCTCTTGGTTGTTCCCAAATCTATAAGGAGGTGTTAATCTCTTAATTCAAGGGTTCTTGCTTCATCATAAGCTTGGATCTTTGGGCTGAGAATTAGGGTTGCCTTATCATTTGGTATCAGAGCATAGGTTGCATCTTTGTGGCCGGCTCTAGATTTGATTTTATCTTTAACTTTCAGCAATTCGTTCATCTTCTTGTTCATATCTTGTTTCTCTATTTGTTTCATCATTGTTGGATCTATAAAAAAAAAAAAAAAAAAAGTTCATGGTTTGATCTTGAATTATTCTTGTCCAATTTTAAACTGCTGCATTGAATGCTTATATTTTCGATTGTAATACCTCGATAACGATCGAATTTGACAAACTGTTCTTCTGCAAATATTTAGAGCAGTACGTAATCTTTAATCCTTAAGAAGACAACATATTCAAATTAGTATCGTAAAGCATTCGTTTGTGGGTTTCTTTTTCAGTGTGTAATTTACTCGAAAAAAAAAAAGAAATTGCCAGATATTTATCTTTCTTTTCCATCAAATTCCTTGTGGCCTACTCTAGATTTGATTTCATTATATCCTTGTGGCAACCCTATATTTGAATTGATTTTATCTTCTTTTTTTATCCATGTGTCTACTGTTGTTTCCAGTTATAACACCTTGCTAACGATCGAATTTGTCAAATTGTCCATCTACAAAAGTTTAGATCGGTGTGTTATCTATATTCTTCAAGAAGGCCATTTACTCAAATTAGTAATTTCAAACGTTCATTTGTTTGTTTCCTTCTGAGTGTTCCATATATCAGAAAAAAAGATTAAAAAAATCTGAGCATTTATCTTTCTTTCTATTTCTTTGTGTTCTTGATTTTGTTATTTCATAATTTTTCTTGTCTTGGCTGATTTGTAAGGCTCGCTATTGCAAGATTTGCTTTATCCATATTAGCCTACCTTTATCAAACTTCAGCCATTTTCCCAAATAGCCTACCTTTGTGTGTGATAAACACGAGCGTTCCGAGTGTAAAATTCAGTGAGTTGAGTGTGTGAGGTCCTTCATATATATTTTACTATTTTACAACCATGAATCAAGATGGGAGAGATGGAGAGGAGATTAGTGAAGCTAGGTGGAGAGAAGCTCAAAGTGGGGTCATTAATCGTTTAACTCAAGTGGTTAATTCCTTAAGCGATAGGTTGGAGCGAATGGAAGTAGCTTTAGGAAATCCTCAAGGGAGGGAGGATAACTTTAATTATGAAGGAGTTGAAAATGAAGATGGAGAAGATAATGTTAACCTCTTAGCGGGATACAATCCACGAGGAGGGAGAGTTTTAGGTCGAGGGGGACGAGGAGGAAGAAGAGGGGGTAGGGAAATTATTGCACCTAGAAGGGTCGAAAGGGAGAACCAATATGAAAGAGGAGTAGGGGGAGTAAAGCTTAAAATTCCTACTTTCCATGGGAAATCTGATCCGGAGGAGTATTTGCAATATGAGAGCAAAATTGAGCATGTTTTCGATTGCAACAACTTTAGTGAAGAAAGGAAGTTGAAACTTGCCGTTGCTGAATTTTGTGATTATGCCAATATTTGGTGGGCTTCTTTGAAATCCGAATGGAGGAGAAATTTTGAAGAACCAATTGAAACATGGGAGGAGTTGAAGACACTAATGAGAAAAAGGTACATTCCTAAACATTATTCTCGAGAACTCAAGCAAAAGCTCTATACTTTGCAACAGGGATCCAAAAGTGTAGAGGATTATTACAAGGAAATGGAGGTCCTTATGAACAGAGCATGCATTAACGAAGATGAGGAGGATACAATGGCTAGGTTCCTTGGCGGGTTGAACCGACAATTGGCTCATCAAGTTGATAGACAACCTTACTTTGATATGAAGGAATTGTTACACCTTCTTTGTCAAAATTGAAGGACAATTAGCATGGGAGAAGGAGAATTCCAAGAGGTACTCTTCTTCTAAGTCTACTACTTTTTCTGCCAATACTTGGAAAAAGAATGCAAATAATGTTAAGGTTGATTTGAAGCCAAAAGGCAAGTATGAGTTTGACAAAAAGGACAATGCCGAAAGTTCTAAAGGCAAGGATAAAATGGAAGGATATAAGGAGGTTCGAGAGAGAAATAGAGATATCAAATGTTGGAAATGTCAAGGGAGTGGACATATTAGTCGTGATTGTCCTAACAAGAGAGTCATGATCATTAAAAATGGACAAGTTGTCACCGATGGAGAGGAAAACGAAGAAGATGAGTTAATTGATGAAAAAGAGAATGAGAATGAGGAGGAATTGGAAGATGGGAGTCATTTGGCCCTTGTAACAAGAAGACTCCTTACCACTCAAATTAAGGAGAATGATGTTGATGACCAAAGAGACAACTTATTCCATACACGATGTCTCGTTAATGGGACTCCTTGTAGTCCTGTTATTGATAGTGGAAGTTGCACCAACGTCGTAAGTACATTTTTGATCAAGAGGTTGCAAATTCCAATTCAACAGCATCCTAAACCATACAAGCTCCAATGGCTCAATGATAGTGGGGCAATGAAGGTAGTTTCTCGAGCTTTAATTACTTTTTCTTTAGGAAAATATCAAGATGAGATTCTTTGTGATGTGTTACCTATGCTCGCTGGAGATATATTGCTTGGTAGACCTTGGCAATTTGATAGGAAGGTCATGTATAATGGTTATTTGAATAGGTATTCTTTCACAAAAGATGGAAGAAAAACAACTCTTGTACCTTTAAGTTCTAATGATGTATATATTGATCAACTGAAGTTGGAGGAAAAAAGAGAGTATGAAGAAAAAGAATTAAAAGAAAAAAAGAAGTGAGTGAGAAAATAGCGAAAAATAAAAGAGAGAAAAAAAGTGGTAGGGAGAGTGAAAAAGTGATGAAAATGAAAAAAGTCAAAAAAGTGAGCTGTTTTGCTAGAGTGGGAGAGGTGAGAAGGGCAATGTTTTCCCAAAAACCAATCTTTGTGCTTATGTACAAGGAAGGATATTTGGCTTCTAACGATAATACTCTTTCTTTGCCTAGTGTGTTTCAATCTCTTTTACAGAATTTGAGGATGTGTTCCAAGATGAAGTACCTAAAGGACTACCTCCCATTCGAGGAATTGAACAAAAATAGACTTCATTCCAGGGGGGTGTCATTCCCAATAGGCCAGCTTATAGAGCCAATCCAACCGAGACCAAGGAAATTCAAAGACAAGTGGAGGAGCTCATTGATAAAGGCTATGTACGAGAGAGTTTGAGTCCATGCTCAGTACCTGTCATATTGGTGCCAAAGAAAGATGGAACTTGGCGCATGTGTGTGGATTGTAGAGCCATCAACAAAATCATCATAAAAATATCGACATCCTATTCCTAGACTAGATGATATGTTTGATGAATTGCATGGTTTGTGCTTATTTACAAAGATTGATTTAAAATCTGGATATCATCAAATTAGAATGCATGTAGGTGATGAATGGAAAACAACTTTCAAAACTAAATTTCGGTTGTATGAATGGCTTGTTATGCCTTTTGGACTAACTAATGCTCCTAGCACATTTATGCGTTTAATGAACTATGTTTTGAGAGAATATTTAGGAAAGTATGTTGTTGTGTATTTTGATGATATTCTAATTTATTCAAAGACTTTGCTTGAACATGTCGAACATGTTAGGTCTGTTCTAACTACACTTAGAAATGAGGAACTTTATGCTAATTTGAATAAGTGTTGTTTTTGCATGGAAAAAGTTAACTTTCTTGGATTTATAGTTGGTAAAAATGGAGTAGAAGTGGACATTGAGAAAGTTAAGGCAATTCGCGATTGGCCAATACCAACAAATGCAAGTGAGGTAAGGAGTTTTCATGGGTTAGCTAGCTTTTATAGGAGGTTTATAAAGGACTTTAGTACCATAGCTGCACCATTGAATGATTTGGTAAAAAAAAATGTTGTGTTCCAATGGGGGGAAATGCAAGATAAAGCCTTTAATGAACTTGAGGAGAAATTAACCAATGCACCATTACTTGTCTTGCCTAACTTTGAAAAGACATTTGAAATTGAGTGTGATGCAAGTGGTTTGGGCATAGGTGCTGTTTTAATGCAAGATGGAAGGCCTTTGATGTACTTTAGTGTAAAACTAAATGGGGCAGTATTGAACTATCCTACCTATGATAAAGAATTGTTTGCTTTAGTTCGTACATTGCAGGTATGGCAACACTACTTATGGCCTAGAGAGTTCGTGATTCACACTGATCATGAGAGCTTGAAGCATCTTAAGGGTCAAAGTAAATTGAACCGCCGGCATGCAAAGTGGGTAGAATTTATTGAAACATTTCCCTATGTGATCAAATATAAGCAAGGTAAAGATAATATCGTGGCTGATGCATTGTCAAGAAGGTACAATCTCTTTACTTCTCTTACTGCAAAAATTCTTGGATTTGAGCACATTTGAGCTATATAAATCTGACAAAGATTTTGGACCAATTTTTGCATCTTGTCGAGTTGGAAATTTTTTGGATGATTATTATGTCTTTCATGAATATTTGTTTAAGAAAAATAAACTTTGTGTTCCTAATTGTTCTATAAGAGATTTACTTGTGAAAGAGGCCCATGGTGGTGGCTTAATGGGACATTTTGGGATTCATAAAACTTATGATATGTTGCATGAACATTTTTTTTGGCCTAAGATGAAACATGATGTTCATAAGGTTTGTAGTCAATGTTTTAAATGCAAAGAGGCTAAGTCTAGAACCCAACCAAATGGATTGTATACTCCTTTGAATGTACCTAATGAACCATGGACTGATATATCTATGGATTTTATCCTTGGTTTGCCGAGAACAAAAAAGGGTAAAGATAGTATTTTTGTTGTGGATGATAGATTTAGTAAAATGGCTCATTTTATAGCATGTAACAAAACGGATGATGCAAAGCAAGTGGCTGATATTTTCTTTAGAGAAGTAGTAAGATTACATGGAATTCCTAAAACTATTGTTAGTGATAAGGATGTTAAATTTTTAAGTCACTTTTGGAAAGTATTATGGGGTAAATTGGGCACTAAACTACTGTTTTCAACCACATGTCATCCTCAAACTGATGGGCAAACTGAGGTGGTTAATAGAACTTTAGGAACTTTGCTTAGAGCTATTATTTCTAAGAACATTAAGTCTTGGGAGGAATGCTTGCCATTTGTAGAGTTTGCATACAATAGAGCAATTCATAGTACCACTCATTGTTCTCCTTTTGAAGTTGTTTATGGATTTAATCCACTTACACCTCTTGATTTGCTTCCTATTCATTCTAATGTTTTTGTGAGTGATGCAGCTACAAATAAGGCAGATTTGATCAAGAATTTGCACAAGGATGTGAAAGAGAGAATTGAGAAACAAAATTTCCAAGTTGCTTCGCGAATTAACAAAGGACGAAAGGAACTCATTTTTAAACCAGGAGATTGGGTTTGGGTTCATTTTCGAAAGGAGAGATTTCCATCTCAAAGGAAGACCAAGTTACATCCAAGAGGAGATGGTCCTTTTCAAGTTCTTGAGAGGATTAACAACAATGCCTACAAAATCGATCTTCCAGGTGACTTTTCAGTGAGTTCTACTTTTAATGTTGCTGACTTGAGTCCTTTTGATGTAGGTGATGATTTTCCAGATTCGAGGACGAATCCTTTCAAGAAGAGGGAGATGATAAGGATCATGGAGTTCCACAAGTTGCACTTGGACCTATTACACGATCCAAAGCAAAGAAGATTCAACAAGCATTCATTCTTCACCTTCGACAGTGGATAGCTTCAATTCAAAATTCATTTAATGTGCTAGAGACCATTTCAAGGGAAGAGGAACCATTTGATGCTTTGGAAGTCAATGTATGCAAGATTGAAGTTGTCCAGGGAATTAATGACATTTGACTTGATTTAAATGTCTTAATGACATTTGACTTGATTTAAATGTCTTAATCATTCGACAAGGGGAAATACAAATGTTAGAGTTGCCAACACAAACATCAATTTTCAGATTTTAGGAGCTTTTATGCAAGTCTATGTTTAAAATCTTGTTTTTAATGTTTTAGGTTATATTTTGCAACAATGGCATTATGGTAATTATGTTGGTTTTCTTTATTTTAGGTTTAACTTTCATAGGCTATAAATAGCCATGAAATAAGTTGTAAAACTCAGATTTTGATTGAATGAAAATTAGCTCTCTACAAGAGATCATTTTCTTAGAATTTTTGGGCATGTTCTTTGTCTCTTTTTCTAAGTTTCCCTTGCAATCTTGTGATAGAATGCATTTGAGCCATTCAATCCAGCCTTGATCAAGCTTGATTGTGGAGTGACTCAATCTAGAACAAGAT
This sequence comes from Sicyos edulis, assembly GCA_036507275.1. Taxonomy (NCBI): domain Eukaryota; kingdom Viridiplantae; phylum Streptophyta; class Magnoliopsida; order Cucurbitales; family Cucurbitaceae; genus Sicyos; species Sicyos edulis. Next base: position 23,636,015 of record CM071848.1, read on the forward strand.
CTTCCATATCTTGCTTCTAGATCATTGATCTTAAGGGGTAATCAAATTCTAGCATTTTCTCTTGGTTGTTCCCAAATCTATAAGGAGGTGTTAATCTCTTAATTCAAGGGTTCTCTATTCCTCTAACATGGCAAGTGGGAGCAAGAAAGATCTACAAAGTTTGGTTGCATCATTGAGACAAGAAAAGAAAGAAATGGTGCAGGAAAAAGAGGAGATGGAGTAGTGAATGAAGTATATACAAGATCAACTTCAAGAATTATCACTTGTTGTTCGAAGGCAACAAGGAGATATTCCCACACCTCCCAGATCTCCACATGGAATAGAGATTAAAGAAGAAGACAATCTGTCCACCATGGGAGAGTTTAATCCATAAGCAAGAAGAAATGAAGCTTCTTGGGTTGCAAATGACATCAAGGTTGATATTCCAGAGTATGATGGTAGACTTGATCCATATGAGTTTTTCGAATGGGTAAGAATTATAGAACGAGTGTTTAATTACAAACAAACATCAGAATATAAAAGGAAAAGAAAAGTTCCGAACATGGCCTAAAATGAAGAAACTGCTCAAACATCCAAGAAAGTTTCTCCAAACTTCATTCTTTTAAGCAAGGTTTAAAATTTGTAGAGCATTCTATGGAGTTTGAATACTTCCTTATGAAGTGTTATTTGAATAAAGATGGTCCTCAAACTCTTGTGCAATGCTTAGGAGGATTGGAGCCTAAGATTGCAAACATAGTTAAATTACATCCTTATTTCCACCTTGGAAGAGTTAACCATGCTAGCACATAAATTTGAGAACCAGCAAAAGGCTAAAGGTAAATTTGAAGCTTACCACTCATTTACCAAAACAACCTCTTACACAAAAAGTCTTCCCACACCAAAAACCAACCCTTTTTACACCCCAAAACTTGTTGTGAAGCCAGATACTAATGCCCCACCTTTGAGAGCCACACATAGGTGTTTTCGATGTCAAGGCTTAGGCCACATTGCCTAAGAATGTCCTAACAAGAAAATCATTACTCTTGTTGACTTTGAAGTGTTTGAAAACCAGTGCTTTGAGAAAGAAAAAGAAGGAGAAGAATCATATGATCTTGAGAAGAAGAAGAAGATGTGATTGGGCCAGATGAAGGAGAATGCTTGGTCGTAAGAAGAACTCTTAGTGGAACTGCTGCTCAAGAGGAGAGTTTGCAAAGGGAAGATATCTTTCACACAAGGTGTACCATTGAGAAAAAAGTATGTTCATTGATCATTGATGGAGGAAGTTGTACCAATGTACCACATCCCTCACCATATGTCATACAATGGCTTAATTAAGGAAAACCATTCATGTAACTCATCGAGTTTTACTTTCCTCTGTAGTGGAAATTTGTACATTTTCCTAGCGGTTGATTACGTATCAAAGTGGATTGAAGAAGTGGCTAAACCTAAGAATGATGCCAGGATTGTTATAAGATTCTTTCACAGGAATATTTTTACAAGGTTTGAAACACCACGAGCAATCATCAATGATGAAGGGACACATTTCATAAACAGAGCAATGTCACATGCGCCGTATAAGTACAACATCAAGCAACGCATTGCAACACCATATCATCCGCAAACCAATGGACAAGCCAAAATTTTAAATCGAGAAATAAAAGGAATTCTAGAGAAAGTGTTGGCACCCAACCGGAAGGACTGATCCATGTGATTAGACGATGCACTTTGGGCCTATAGAATAGCATTGAAAACACCGCTGAATATGTGTAAAGACCCGGCCCAAAAGGGGGCTCTAAATGGGCCTTTACCCCAATGCATGTATTCAAAATAAAAGACAATATGCAACATGATTTCGGATTCCAAGTAAAAACAGAAACGTTCAACAATCAAAACCATTTACTCTAAAACCTGTCCCTGTTTCCAAGCACCTGTTTCAGGATAAATACATTTCTAAAAGCATACTCTGATCAGAGATTTATTTAAACCATTCAAAACCTTCCACAAGTACAACTATGCTGGAATCCATAAAACATAAGAAAACATCCTAGGGCTCCGTGCCCGTCTACATGCATTCAGGGGAAATAACAAAAGTCAAGAGTCATGATATAATAAAATGGTCAGAGATGACAGCAGGTGCCCATGATCATAGCTCCCCCTTCAGCCATCCTGTCTCGCTCCTTGGTTACCTGTGGAAACCACAAAATAAGGGTGAGTAACGAATTACTCAGTAAGAATCCCCAACCGGGGTACAATACGATGCACATGGTAATCAAGATGAGTGTATGCAAACTATGAATATAAACACAGAATAGAGCACATAGCTTAAGTCCACACTTGGACCTCGGATGCCAACTCAGGGTCTTAGTCCGGAATAAACCCCACCACACAATACGCCCTATACGAGAAACAAGTCTCGGCCTCACCGCTGTCTCATCGCCGATACGAAAGGTGCACTCGCTCACAATCCCGAGGAGCTCTCGATCGCGCCGTAATGAGCGTATCGCGCGCCACCGCATGCTCTGCAACTCTGGGGGTTGCTTGCGGGTCTAGTGGCAAGTCGCCTAGGTCCAGTCACCATGCCTAACTAAATCTCTCGGATCGGTGTCACCGACATAGGGTGTGAGACACGGACACGTGAACTATGTCGGCCTAAACCACCGCACCGAGGCTAAGGAATCGGTCGTGGTAGGCTTACACCAGAATCCGTCCTTGCCCTAACAGTGGCAATCGGGGCTCTCTTGCCGAACACGCTGAGGACGTGCCGGCTGCCGGGGACGAGGCAATGCCAAGTCATCATCCCGACCGTTGGGGCATCGCGCAGACTACCTGATAAGCGCCGATCGTTGCTTGAATTTTACAAAGCTAGAGGTCCTTCTAGGATCCTTGCAAAAACTCACAATGAAGGCTAACTTAGATCACACTTAAAATCTAAAATAGTCACTCTTAGATCCTAAGACAACTCACTCCAGAATTAGTTTGATCAAGACTAATCCAATGAATTGATTTACTTCAAACCTAAAGCAAGATTTGAAAGAAATGAAACACCAAATGGGGTTCAAGAAAACACAAGTTTTTCATTCATGAAATCTGTCCAAAATGATGTATTACAAGCCATTTTAAAGCCCAAAAATTCGTGCATGCCTTGGAATACAAAAGGACTCAAAAAGCTATTAAATGCATTTTGTAGAAAATAAGACACAAGAAGCCAAAAATAAATTGCATGGCTTAAATGCTAGACAAAAGGGTAGATATGCTTTAAATACACTCAACCAACTCTTCTAGAAGGTCCATTGCAATAATGAGCATGGTTGGCAAGCATTGAAATCAAAAGTCCCAAAATAAGAAATCTAGAAATTTCTTTATTTAAAATTCTGCCATGTTGTCATCTTCCAAAATAAAATTACTATTCTCATGCCATCTTCACTTCAATCTCTTCTTCACTTGTTGTGCTAACGTTGTAAATAAATTCGGGATGAAAAAGTTTTGTCTCTTCTTGTGCATTGGCAAGCTTTTGAAGATGTAATATATATTCCTCTTGAATCTTCTTCGCCTTACTCCTTGTAATAGGTCCTTCAGGTACATGCAATGGATCGGTTATTTGATTCGTATCATCCCCCCTTTCTGTAAAAGGATTTGACCTCAAATCAAGATCTTCAATTCCTACATCAAAAGGAGTCAAGTCAGCCACATTAAAAGTAGAACTTACATTGTACTCACCTCGAAGATCTAGCTTGTATGCATTATCATTTATTCGTTCAAGTACTTGAAAAGGACCATCTCCCTTGGTTGTAGTTTAGACTTCCTTTGATCCGGAAACTTCTCTTTTCGTAGATGAACCCAAACCCAATCCCCTTTTTAAAAATCAATTGCTTTCTCCCATGATTTTTGGTAGTGATTAGCTTCGATTTTTCTTTTCAATCCTTTCTTTGATTTCTTTGTGCAATTCCTTTACGTATTCGGCCTTAGAAGATGCTTTGCATCACTAGTAAACATATTAGGCGGCAATGGTGATAAATCTAGTGGAGTTAGAGGATTAAAGCCATACACAATCTCAAATGGTGAACAATGAGTGGTACTATGTCTCGCTCTATTGTATGCAAATTCCACAAATGGTAGAGTTTCTTCCCATGTATTCAGATTCTTTGAAATTAAGGATCTAAGTAGGGCTCCTAACGTTCTATTAACCACCTCGGTTTGTCCATCAGTTTGGGGGTGACATGTTGTAGAAAACAAAAGCTTGGTTCCTAATTTTCCCCATAAAACTTTCCAAAAATGACTTAAAAATTTGACATCTCTATCACTCACAATTGTTTTGGGAATTCCATGTAATCTAACCACTTCCCTAAAGAAAAGATTAGCTATGTTAGTGGCATCATCTGTTTTGTTACATGGAATGAAATGTGCCATCTTACTAAACCTATCAACAACAACAAAAATGCTATCATGCTGTCTCTTAGTCTTTGGTAATCCTAGAACAAAATCCATGCTAATGTCAACCCAAGGTTCGCTAGGAACATCTAAAGGTGTGTAAAGACCATGTGGTTGTGTCTTAGACTTAGCCTCTTTACATTTGAAACATTGTTTGCATACTTTGTTCACATCCTTCCTCATTTTCAACCAATAAAAGTGTTCACTCAACATGCTATATGTTTTAAATTCCCCAAAATGTCCCATAAGTCCTCCCCCATGAGCTTCTTTTACAAGTAACTCCCTAATTGAACACTTAGGAATACAAAGTTTCCCTTTCCTAAAAAGCATGTCATCAAATACAATATGATCATGAACATTGTTTCCTCCTAAGCATTGCAAATAAACATCATGAAATTCAGACTTCTCAACTTTGTACAACTCAACCATATGTTTAAAACCAAGAATTTTTGCACTAAGAGAAGAAAATAATGCATACCTTCTTGACAATGCATCAGCCACCACATTGTCCTTACCTTTCTTGTAATGAATGACATAAGGAAATGTCTCAATGAATTCTACCCACTTCGCATGTCTCTTATTTAGCTTTGTTTGGCTCTTGAGATGCTTCAAACTTTCATGATCCGTGTGGATGACAAACTCTTTTGGCCACAAATAATGTTGCCAAACTTGCAACGCCCTAACAAGTGCATGTAGCTCTTTGTCATATGTCGGGTATTTGAGTTGTGCTCCATTTAGCTTTTCACTAAAGAACATGATTGGCCTTTTCTCTTGCATCAAAACAGCCCCTATACCTATTCCACTTGCATCACATTCAATCTCAAAAGATTTATCAAAGTTAGGTAAAGAAAGACAAGGTGCATTAGTCAATTTTTCTTTAAGTTCATTGAATGCATTTTCTTGTTTTTGTTTCCATTCAAATTTCACATTCTTCCTAACAAGTTCATTCAATGGTGAGGCTATGCTACTGAAATCCTTAATAAACCTCCTATAGAAACTAGCCAAACCATGAAAAGATCTTACCTCGGTTGCATTCGTGGGTGTTGGCCATTCTCGAATAGCCTTAACCTTTTCTTCATCAACTTGCACTCCATTCTTTCCAACAATGAATCCTAGGAAATTAACTTGGTCTAGACAAAAACTACACTTTTTGAAGTTCGCATAAAGTTTCTCTTCTCTAAGTTTAAGTAAAATTGTCTTAACATGCAAAACATGATCATTCAAGCTTTTTGAGTAAACAAGGATGTCATCAAAGTATACGACAACAAATTTCCCAATGTATTCTCTCAAAACATGATTCATTAATCGCATAAAAGTACTTGGTGCATTAGTAAGGCCAAATGGCATAACAAGCCACTCATAAAGCCCAAACTTTGTTTTAAAAGCAGTTTTCCACTCATCTCCTACATGCATTCTAATTTGATGATAACCACTCTTAAGATCTATTTTTGAAAACAAGTTTGCACCATGTAATTCATCTAGCATATCATCTAATCTAGGAATGGGATGTCGATACTTTACCGTTATCTTGTTGATAGCTCGACAATCAACACACATCCTCCAAGTGCCATCTTTCTTTGGTACTAAAATAACCGGAACCGAACAAGGACTCATGCTTTCCCTAACATAGCCTTTATCCATGAGTTCCTCCACTTGCCTTTGAATCTCCTTGGTTTCGGTTGGATTTGTCCTATAGGCAGCCATGTTTGGAAGAGTTGCTCCGAAATGAAGTCAATTTGGTGCTCAATTCCTCTTAGAGGGGTAATCCCATAGGTGCATCTTCATGTGGAAACATGTCATTAAATTCCTGCAAAAGAGACTTAAAAACACTTGGCAAACCATTTTCAGATTTGGGCTCATTTACCAAACACATCCCTTTGCACATAAGTACAAATTTTGGTTCTTGAGCTAAAACTTTCTTCACTTCCCATTTTTGTATAACCAAACTCACATTCTTTCTTTTTTCCTCAAAATCACTCTTTTTTCTCTCTTTATTGTCACTCACCTTTTGCCCCTCACTTTTCTCTCTTTTTTCACTCCTCTCTTACCTTACTTTCTTCTCTCCTCTCTTGTTCTTCAAATTCTTTTCTTTTCTTTTCTAATTTCAATTGATCACAATGTACTTCATATGGTGACAATGGAAGTAAAGTAAATTTTTTTCCACTCAAAGTAAAAGTATACTTATTTCTCAATCCATCAAAAGTGACCTCTCTATCATATTGCCAAGGTCGGCCTAACAAAATATCCCCCGCATGCATAGGTACAACATCACAAAGAACTTCATCTTTATATCTTCCCAAAGTAAAAGGAATAAGAGCTTGAGAGTTTACCTTAAGCTCTTCTTTGTTGGTCAACCATTGAAGCTTGTATGGTTTCAATGTGGACGAGTAGTTAGTTGGAGTCTTTTAACAAGAAAGCTACTCACCACATTTGTACAACTTCCACTATCAATTACCACACTACATGGGTTTCCTTTAACCAAGCATCTTGTATGAAACAAGTTTTCCCTTTGATCTTCAACTTTTTCTTCTTTAATTTGCACATTAAGTACCCTTCTTGTGACCAAAGAAATGAAGTTACCTTCTTCAATGTACTCATCATCATGTGCTCCATATTCTGCCTCAAGTTCTTCATCATGCACCTCACGATCATCATCCGAATCAATTACACCATTTCTTATCACCATAACTCTTTTATTGACACATTCCTTGCTCATGTGCCCAAATCCTTTGCACTTCCAACATTGAATAGAACTAGACTTCTCCCTTACCTCCTTTGAAACTTCATTCTTTTTAGTATTGGAACTCTCGGCCTCTACTCTTTTGCAGCCACAAACTTTCCTTTTTGTTGCATTGATTCATTCCTATGCATAAAACTATCCTTGCTCCAAGTATTAGAATTTGAAAAAGTATGAGTTTTAGATGAATACCTTTTCGAATGCTCCCTTTCTTCCTTCAATTGAGCTTCAATTTTTATGGCATAATGATACATATCTTCAAGGTAAGGTGGTGGATTCCTATCAACCGGATGAGCAATTTCTCGATTTAAACCTCCAAGAAACCTAGACATGGTGTCCTCCTCGTCCTCTCGTATTTTTGCTCTTTCCATCAATGACTCCATCTCTTGATAATATTCAGCCACACTTTTTGTTCCCTGCCTCAATGCTTGCAATTTAGTTTTCAAATCTCTTTCATAATGTTTGGGAACATACCTCTTTCTCATAGCTTCTTTAAGTTCTTCCCATGTCTCTATTGGATCCTCCTCTTTTCTTCTTCTTTCGGATTTGAGATGTTGATACCATTCACCGGCATGGTTTGTGAATTCGGCAATAGCAAGTTTCATCTTTTTGTTCTCACTATATGAATTACAATGAAACACATGTTCTATTTTTCTTTCCCATTGCAAGTATGCCTCGAGTCCGCTGCCCACTAAAGGGTGGAATTTTGAGTTTAACTCCAGCTTCTCTATCTTCGTGCATTCTTTCTATCCTTCTAGGTTGCATGATATTTGCATGATTATTTTTTCCTCCCCTTGCATGACCTCTTCCTCCACCTAGTCTCTCTTGTCCAACCAAGTCTAACATACCTTCATCATCTTGCAATACTCGTTCTTCTCGTTGCTGATGTGCTCTCCTTTCCTCTCTATCTTCCCTCATCATTTCCATCATACCTTGAAGGGCTTGAAGAATAGCAACATTAACATCCGGAACCTGTGGTGCTTTTACCTCATTATGTGACATGTTGCAAATATCAAAATGGACCTCTCCACACTTCTCACAAAGATTTCACTCGGGACACTCGTGTTTAACACTCAAAGGTAGGCTTTTGGTACTAGGTCAAAGATGTAAGGGCTGGTCTAAGAATTTGGTGCAATCTTGCTTTAAACTTGATATAAAACCAATTCAACAATCAACTTTCACAAACTAAACTAGAGTAATTCAACTTAGGATTAGCAGCTAATTAAAAACAAAACATAAACAAAAAAACAAGAACTTCAATGTGCCTTGGATCTTTGATACTTTTTTTTTTTTTTTCAATGAATTTTTTTTTTTGCTATACAAGTTTTTCATTCATGAAATCTGTCCAAAATGATGTTTTACAAGCCATTTTAAAGGCCAAAAATTCGTGCATGCCTTGGAATACAAAAGGACTCAAAAAGCTATTAAATGCATTTTGTAGAAAATAAGACATAAGGAGCCAAAAGTAAATTGCATGGCTTAAATGCTAGACAAAAGGGTAGATATGCTTTAAATACACTCAACCAACTCTTCTAGAATGTCCCTTGCAATAATGAGCATGGTTGGCAAGCATTGAAATCAAAGAGTCCCAAAATAAGAAATCTAGAAATTTCTTTATTTAAAATTCTGCCATGTTGTCATCTTCCAAAATAAAATTACTATTCTCATGCCATCTTCACTTCAATCTCTTCTTCACTTGTTGTGCTAACGTTGTAAATAAATTCGGGATGAAAAAGTTTTGTCTCTTCTTGTGCATTGGCAAGCTTTTGAAGATGTAATATATATTCCTCTTGAATCTTCTTCGCCTTACTCCTTGTAATAGGTCCTTCAGGTACATGCAATGGATCGGTTATTTGATTCGTATCACTACCACCCTCACCCAAGATTGCGGGGCCTACCGGTCGGGTTAGCTAAACCCTCACGGGGTCCAGGGACGGAGTATTACCTCGTTTGTCCCTGCCATGGATGCAAGATACTTTAAGCATCAGGCCCGGATGATGCTACCTACCTGAATTCTAACCTGCCTTAACAATCAGCAAACAATCCAATACGTGCTCAAAAGAATACTGCAGACCTAGCATGGTACTACAGAACATGAATGAATATGAGCATGCCAGAACGGAACAACCTAGCATGGACTAACATGAAAGAACAACATACGAAGTCATGCTAGTCAGGAAATCAGAACAGAGCACCTAAACTATACATGCTGATAATCACAAACAAACATACAACATCAATCACATAGAACATCGCAGGTCCACACAACTCGTAAGAAATCCTTACCTTGGTCTAAGACTTCTACACGCAAATTCCTAAGCTGCGAACACTCCCGAGCTAGCTATCGAGAACCTACAAACATAGTAACAATCACAACCATAGCCCTAAAAATATAATAAAACAGCAGGCTCGGCTCGGGAGCACTCACACGGCACTACGACACGAGGCTGGGCATCACGCCAAGCGGCCGATGTACTGGATCTGGCGCTGGCAGCGCTGGGCGCGGCTGCTGCTGCATGTGACACGCTGTACCGGGCACGCCACGAGTGAAGGCGTCAAGCTGCCGGGCGAAGCCGCTCTGAAGCGAAGACGCGCGCGCGGCGGCGAGCGGCGCGACACGGCGACGATCGCTGCTGCTGCGCGGCCGGGCGTCGGCGTCGCTCACCCGATCCGGTCGCGACGACGAGGCTGGGCGTGGCGACGAGCGCGCTCGCTCGGCCGATCCGTGCGCGACGACGAGGGTGGGGCGTCGGCGACGACCGTCGCGCTTGGCCGACCGGTGCGACGAGCGTCGATCTGGGCGTCGACAGTGCAGGGACGCGCGACGGCGAAGCGAGGGGGCTTCTTCTGCTGTGGCGCGACGAGCCGCGCGCGGCAGGGCTGGGCCGCGACAGCAGCGGATCCGCGGCTGGGCGTCTTTGCTCAGCGGTTGGTGCGACGGTGGCTGGCGGGCTCGGGTGGATCTGGCCGGCTGGTGGCAGATCTGGCTTCGGCTGCTGCACCAAACACAAACACACACACACTTCCTTACCTTCGGCCAGCAAAACAACCAATCGAGAAGAGGAAGAGGATGAAGACTTACTCGGAATGATGATCGAACAACGGAGCAGTGAAGGGGATGAAGAAATCGGCAAGGAGGCTAGGGAGAACTTGGCTTGGGTGGCTAGGAGATGTGTTGGATAAGAAGACATGGCAAACCTATTTTCTTTTCATTTACCAAATGCACCAAAACTCCAAACTCCAAGGCTAACCATAAAATGACCCGGAAAGAGCAACAAGAGCTCTCACTAGCTCATCTGGCACGCATCCCCACAAGCTTCCCTTGAGACCCGAGTTCAAAACCCAGTTGCAGCACAATTTCTTTTCTTTTTACTTTTGCATCAAATCTTGCTCAAACCCTTCCACGAAGCCTCACAAACCTACATAAATCCATCCAATATTTTTAGCAACTAGAAAGGACATAAACGACCCTGACGGCCCGACAAATTACCAAAATACCCCTTGGGCATACCTGGAAGACTGGGATGAAAACTTGGGCCGTTACAATATGTCACCTTATAGGATAGTGTACTGGAAAGCATGTCACTTACCAATCGAGCTAGAGCATAAAGCTTACTGGGCGCTAAAAAGATTAAACTTAGATCTTCATAAAGCAGGAGTGGTAAGAATGATGCAATTGCTCAATTTAGAAGAGCATAGATCTTTTCGTACGAAAATGCAAAGCTATACAAGGATAAAACCAAAAGATGGCATGATCGACGGTTGACCTCTCATAATTTCGAGGTTGGACAGCAAGTGTTACTATTTAACTCTAGACTTCGTTTATTTCCAAGAAAGCTCAGATCCAAGTGGTCTTGATAAGCACCAAACGTTGCTTGAATTTTACAAAGCTAGAGGTCCTTTTAGGATCCTTGTAAAACTCACAATGATAGCTAACTTAGATCATACTCAAAATTTAAAATGGTCACTCTTAGATCCTAAAACAACTCACTCCAGAATTAGCTTGATCAAGACTAATCCAATGAATTAATTTAACTTAAAACCTAAAGTAGATTTGAAAAAAAAGACAACACCAAAAGGGGTCTAAGAAAATACAAGTTTTTAATTCATAAATCTGTCCAAAATGATGTATTACAAGATATTCTAAAGGCCAAAAATTTGTGCATGCCTTGGAATACAAACAGAACTAAAAAAGTTATTAAATGCATTTTGTAGAAAATAAGGCATAGGAAACCAAAACTCAATTGCACATTAATTGAGAAGCTTAAATGGTAGACAAAAAGGGTAGATAAGTTTTAAATTGATCCAACTAACTCTTCTAGAAGGTCCCTTGCAATTATGATTATGGTTGGCAAGCTTTGAAATTAAAAAGTCCTAAAATATGAAATCTGGAAATTCCTTTATTTAAAATTCTTCATTGTAATTTTTATAAGCTTCTTGAATCCTTTTTCTTGCTTCTTGTAATTTCTCCTTCATGTGAATAAAATAAGTCGGTGGTTGAATTCATATTAGGTCTGGTCCATTTTGCATTACAGAGGTAAAAAGGGGGAGGAGCAGTTTGGATCAAGAACGAAGCCACTGGAAATGAATTTGCGGTCAATAGCCAAAGATTGAAGCATTATTGGAATGAGGATGTTCAACACAGGATATCTTCATTCGCATTGACTGAAGAATGAGCGCGCAAGCATGCTAATTAATAAGCGCCAAACGTTGCTTGAATTTTACAAAGCTAGAGGTCCTTCTAGGATCCTTGTAAAAGCTCACAATAAATGCTAACTTAGATCACACTTAAAATCTAAAATAGTCACTCTTAGATCCTAAGACAACTCACTCCAAAATTAGCTTGATCAAGACTAATCCAATGAATTGATTTAACTTCAAACCTAAAGCAAGATTTGAAAAGAAAGACAACACCAAATGGGGTCTAAGAAAACACAAGTTTTTCATTCATAAATCTGTCCAAAATGATGTATTACAAGCCATTTCAAAGGCCAAAAATTGGTGCATGCCTTGGAATATAAAAAGAACTCAAAAAGCTATTAAATGCATTTTGTAGAAAATAAGGCCTAGGAAACCAAAACTCAATTGCATGGCTTAAATGCACAAAAGGGTAGATATGCTTTAAATAGACTCAACCAACTCTTCTAGAAGGTCCCTTACAATTATGAGCACGGTTGGCAAGCTTTGAAATTAAAAAACAAAATCCCAAAATATGAAATCTAGAAATTTCATCATTTAAAATTTTGCATTGTAATTTCTAAGACTCTCGAATCTTCTTCTTCTTGCTTCTTGCAATAGCCCCTTCATGAGAATACAATAACTTGATGGTTGGATTCAGATCACTAATGGAGCTGTGAGCGTATCGGTACCCTTTAATTTTCGCTCCGTGCATGCTAAGCTTTAATATTTCCCATTTGCTTATGCTAGAAGTTTATCTTAATTTATTGCTTTATTTATTTATTTTTTATTTATTTCACTACAATTTTTTAATTTTAATAAATCAGTAAATCTCTTTTACCATCATATCAATTATCAACTATGGACGGATACCGAGGAACCGAATCGCAAACGTTTTGGTTCAATGGTGTGCAGAGAATGCACAGCCGCCAAAAGCCCAACCGTCGCTCTGACCTAAGCAACGATTGAAATTCGATTGTCATTTTGATGGTTAAAAACTCTACACCAAATGAATATTTACCTATTCGTTGCAACCCAACTATTTCTATCTTGAAAATCATCTACAACCTTCACCATGGTATAAAGACTTGCAACCACTTACCGAAAAATGTGGCAAATGAGACTAGAGCAACAAGTGGAAGTATACCCCAACCCAGAGCCTGAATTGTTGGGCACTGCGTCTGTCGTAGTGACGATAGACAGTCACAAATTGGATCAGTCATGAGAAGGCAAGTGATTGCTCCAACCTGAAGAACGGAGCCACGCATTGCAGCGGTAGAAGAATCTTCAATAGTCCTTGGGGAAGAAAGCGTTGTTACCTCTGCACCACGTTAGGAGAACCTCTGCACCACGTCAGGAAGGAAAAGCCCCGGTGTTGGTTGAGGAGCGAGGAATGGGAAGTAAAAGCATTCCTACGTTGGAACACCTGTTCCGACGTAGAAACAGAGAAGAAGCTTGCAAGCATTGCCAGGCGGAAGACAATCCGACTAACACCATTGGGAGAAAACCGCAACAGCACAATCCAGCGCCTCATGGCCGAGTTCATTCATGCAGATGCAGCGCTGCCAGATGAAGCGGGGCCCTTTACACATCTTCATGTGTCAACTCTCCCACCAAGGAAGATGAATTAGACAATGAGAGAAAAATTCGTGCGTAGACTTTGGCTGCTAGAAAACAATCTGAAAAAACTTGTGGACTACATAGCAAATCGAGACAAAGTCATCTTTGACATTGATAAGGCAACCCTAATTCTCACCCCAAAGATCCAAGCTTATGATGAAGCAAGAACCCTTGAATTAAGAGATTAACACCTCCTTATGTTTTTGGGAACAACCAAGAGAAAATGCTAGAATTTGATTACCTCTTAAGATCAATGATCTAGAAGCAAGATATGGAAGATCTTGTTCTAGATTGAGTCATTCCACAATCAAGCTTGATAAGGCTGAATTGAATGGCTCGAATGCATTCTATCACAAGAATTGCAAGGGGAACTTAGAAAAGAGGCAAAGAAGATGCCCTAAAATTCTAAGAAAAGGATCTCTTGTAGAGAACTAGTTTTCATTCATTCAAAATCTGAGTTTTACAACTTAGTTCATGGCTATTTATAGCCTAGGAAAGTTAAACCTAAAATAAAGAAACTAACATAATTTCCATAATGACCCTTTTGCAAAATATAACCTAAAGACGCATAAATGAAAATTTTAAACCTAAAATTACATGTAAATTGCCATAAATCCGAAAATTGATGGTTTTGTAACCATCCACAAGTCAATGAAAATCCCTTCTAAGTAGCTTGAAGGTAAAATGTTGGGTCACATTCTGATCCATATCATTCTCCCTTTCTTCGAGAAGATTCGTCCTTGAATCTAAATGATCGCTGTATCAAATGGGCGAAAATCAAAAGCATTGAAAATGTATTCAACATCATTCTCTCGTTGTAGAGCAAACTTGAAGTCATGAGATGTCCATGGTAAATTGCCTACTGAATTCCATTTAGGTTTCTTGCCAAATGAACATCGATCTCTCCAAAAGTGCCTCCAAACCCAATCACCTGGTTTGAACACCTTATGGTTGCTTCCATGCATGATCTTTGATGTAAATTTTGAGTTTTTCCTCCTAATAAATTGGTTGGCTTTATGTTTGTTGTGATTGTTGACTTTCAAAGGAATCTTTTGCTCAATGTGTTGTTTAAGTTCTTTTTCCTCATGTATGTACTCAAAAGAAACACTAGAGAAACATGGTTTGAACTCACCCGTTAGAAAATAAATCCCTTCATGTAAGAGACTAAAAATATTTTTCTTTGAAAACAAAATAGATTTAACCTCACATACTTTTTCAGATAAGCTCACATCATTGGCTTTTCTCTCTTTTTTTTTTATTGGCCATAAGCTATTCTCATGCTTTTCTCTATCACTCTTTTTCTCACAAGATTTTTTTTTAATAAATTCACATGCTTTTGTTTTGACCATTTGTGTCTTTTTCCAGAACTCACTCACACACATCAACATGTACATCATTAAGAGTAGGTGCTACAATAGCGGATGGGTTACAAATGAATAAGCCTTTGCAATCTAATTTCGTAATAATAAGCTCATAAGCATGTGTTGAAACTAAATTAAGTAATTCATTGTGAGTTTTGTATAAGTTTAGTGTACCTTGTAGACTTCATTTGGAGATGCTTCTCAATCTTTATTGCTAGGTGCACCATCCTTTCCAAATCTTCATAAGATTGAAGATCAGTTGAATGGAAATCTCCTTGTTAAGTGCTCTAAAGAATCGACCCATTGCAACTTGCTCGTCGTCACATATTTCTAGATCCTCAAGCAACCTTTTCATCTCCATGTAGTAAGTCTCCACACTTTTTCTCTCTTGTCTCAAAGTTTGCAAGCTATGGAAAAACTTAGGAACAAATTGCTCTTGCATCATTTGCTTAAGAACATTCCATGATTTAATTGGACGATTTAGCTTCCTCCTCCTAGAAAATAAGTTATCCCACCAAATAATGCCATAATCTCTAAGATGAGACACAATGAGTTTTACCTTTTCTTCATCATCAAGAGTGTAACAATCAAAGCCATGACTAACTTGCCTTTCCCATTGAATGTACTCCGTTGGGCCTGGACTTCTATAAAATTTAGGAAGTTTTGGCTTCATGCTTCCCAAGTTGTATTCAACCTTATAAACTCCACTTTGATTTCTCTCTTGTTCAGCTTGGACGTCTCCTCCATGTGTTCTTCCTTTTACTTTCCAATATTTTTTGTGGTGCAAGAAATCAGATCTCTCTTTGGATACATGGGCTGGTTGTTTCTCCACAAATTTCATTCTTGAATCCAACTTTTGAAATTGAATAGTTGTATGTTACATGCTTCAGTGAAGCCTAGCAAAATCCTTTTGAGGCATTGCTCTTAAAAATAAAAACAAAATAGACCTCACAAGCACTCCCTTACTGATTTTACACTCGGAACGCTCTTGTTTATCACATAAAAAGCTAGGCTATTTGGGAAAGTGGCTAAATTTTGGTAAAGGTAGGCTAATATGGATAAAGCAAATCTTTTAATAGTGAGTCTTACAAATCAGACAAGACAAGAAAAATTATGAAATAACAAAATCAAGAACAAAAAGAAATAGAAAGAAAGATAAATGTTCTGATTTTTTTTTTGGATATATTGAACACTCAGAAGCAAACAAACAAATGAAGGCTTGAAATTACTAATTTGAGTAAATGGCCTTCTTGAAGAACATAGATAACGCACCGATCTAAATATTTGCAGAAGGAAAATTTGTCAAATTCGGTTGTTAGCAAGGTGTTACAACTGGAAACAAAAGCAGGCCACAAGGATAAAATAAAATCAAATCAAATCTAGAGTACGCCACGAGGAATTTGATGGAAAAGAAAGATAAATATCTTGCAATTTTTTTTTTTGGTAAATTACACACTGAAAAAGAAACAACAAACAAACGGTTTATAATACTAATTTGAATAAGTCGTCTTCTAAAGGATTAAAGATAACGCACATATTTAAATTTTTGCAAAAGGATAATTGGTTCAATTCAGTGGTTATCGAGGTGTTACAATTGAAAACATAAGCATTCAATGTAGCAGTTTCAAATTGGACAAGAATAATTCAAGATCTAACCATAAACCCCTTTTCTTGTTTTTTTTTTTTGTTTTTTAGATCCAGCAACGATGAATAAGAGAGAAACAAATCTAAACAAAAGATGAACGATTTGTGAACGCTAAAGATAAAATCAAATCTAGAGCGGACCACAAAGATCCAACTTATGCTCGATACCAAATGATAAGGCAACCCTAATTCTCAGCCCAAAGATCCAAGCTTATGATGAAGCAAGAACCCTTGAATTAAGAGATTAACATCTCCTTATGGATTTGGGAACAACCAAGAGAAAAAGCTAGAATTTGATTATCTCTTTGGATCTAGAAGTAAGATATGGAAGATCTTGTTCTAGATTGAGTCACTCCACAATCAAGCTTGATTAAGGCTGGATTGAATGGCTCGAATGCATTCTATCACAAGAATTGCAAGAGGAACTTAGAAAAGAGGCAAAGAACATGCCCTAAAATTCTAAGATAAGGATCTCTTGTAGAGAACTAGTTTTCATTCATTCAAAATCTGAGTTTTACAACTTAGTTCATGGCTATTTATAGCCTAGGAAAGTTATACCTAAAATAAAGAAACTAACATAATTACCATAATAACCCTTTTGCAAAATATAACCTAAAAACACATAAATGAAAATTTTAAACATAAAATTACATGTAAATTGCCATAAATCCGAAAAATGATTGTTTTGTAACCATTCTTCATGATTTTGTAACCATCCACAAGTAAATGAAGATCCCTTACGAGTAGCTTGAGGGTAAAATGTTGGGTCACATTCTCGATCCATATCGGACATCCTCCCGACTTCGGTTGGATCCACAACTCCACGCACTGTCCTCCCGAGATTCACGACATTGTCTCCTCCACCGACTCTAACAACTCGATTCGAAAGATGAAGAATAAAAAGGAAGTCTTTGTCTCTGTTGTTCATACTCTTGTTATATGCTTATATAATAATAATAGATGTTTTAATTTTACTCGGTGATAAATTAATGTTCGATGAATGCCGATTTTGATTTTTCTCGCTTTTTAATTATGCATTTCAAAAATATTGCCTTACTTAATAAGCCATGGACAGAATGTTTTGAACAAACTTAGCTGATAAAGGAAGGAAGAATAACTTACACTACAGTGAGTAAATCTTCACTCAAAAGTGAACTTGGGACTAAGGGAATGAGGAGAAGATCTAAGGTGGGATTGCTAGGAACCTAGTAAAGGATGATTTGGAATGAGTAAGTGATTGGTTTACCAAGAAAATGATATTCAAAGAATAAATTTTTTTAGCAGTAGAAAAAAATTGTGGCATTACGATTTATGCTAACTTAAAGGTTATTACACCAGCATTAGAATCACTTGGGACAAGCAATGATTTAAGTTTGGGGGTTTGATGACTCTAGAATAGAGTCAAATTTTAGCCTAAATACGGATCATATTGCGTGTTATTCAATTCATATCAAGCGTTCGCAAAGACAAAAGTGCGCCCTTTAAGGTGTAATTCACTAATGTTGTGCATTAGCGAGTTGAATGTTAAATATCGATATCATGCAAAATAAAGATAAAAGAAGCGCGAGATAGCATCAAGTTTTGTTTGTTTTTAATGGACCATTACAATCCTTGATTCATCGTAAACATTTGAGCAATAGTAGTTTAATGACAATTGCGGTCCTTGGTAGTTTAACGACTTTGCGGTCTAATGATAGTTTAACGACTTTTCGGTCTTTGAATAATAATAGTTTTACAACTTTACGGTTGTTGAGTAACTTTAGTTTTAGAACAATTACCGTTCATTTAGGTCGACAATATATTCAACCTCTTCGTCTAATTCTTCAGAAGGAAGAGAGGAGATTGAATTGTCTCAAGTTTTTGCTAGCTTACTCCATCTTTTCTTCAAAACAAGATTCTTCGATTACAGATAGAAAATCTGCTATCCTATTCCTATTGCTCCAAAAAGGTCTCACTGCGTGCTACAATGCGTCTTACGGCCAAAGGAGAACACCGGCGAGCAATCAAAGGGTTTCACGAGAAGATGGAAATGGTAAATGGGAAGAAGCGTAATAAAGAAGTAAAGAAAGATAGAAGATAACACTCTTCCAGACTTTTATTTGAGATTAAAGAAAATTACAAAGAGTTTTGAGAAATTTTTGTTTTTGGATAAGTTGGCTCGATACCAAATGAAGAGGGATCTTTACAACCTAATATCCAAAACTCTAAATTCAGAAGACTTTGATGTTCTTGAATTACAGACTCGAAGTCTTTTTTATAGACTACGGACTCTAAATGAGAATTGGATTTGAAAAAAAATAAAAGATAAGGAGTGGGAGGCAAGATAAGACCCTTTGCGATAAGCGCCGATCGTTGCTTGAATTTTACAAAGCTAGAGGTCCTTCTAGGATCCTTGCAAAAACTCACAATGAAGGCTAACTTAGATCACACTTAAAATCTAAAATAGTCACTCTTAGATCCAAAGACAACTCACTCCAAATTAGTTTGATCAAGACTAATCCAATGAATTGATTTACTTCAAACCTAAAGCAAGATTTGAAAGAAATGAAACACCAAATGGGGTTCAAGAAAACACAAGTTTTTCATTCATGAAATCTGTCCAAAATGATGTATTACAAGCCATTTTAAAGCCCAAAAATTCGTGCATGCCTTGGAATACAAAAGGACTCAAAAAGCTATTAAATGCATTTTGTAGAAAATAAGACACAAGAAGCCAAAAATAAATTGCATGGCTTAAATGCTAGACAAAAGGGTAGATATGCTTTAAATACACTCAACCAACTCTTCTAGAATGTCCATTGCAATAATGAGCATGGTTGGCAAGCATTGAAATCAAAAAGTCCCAAAATAAGAAATCTAGAAATTTCTTTATTTAAAATTCTGCCATGTTGTCATCTTCCAAAATAAAATTACTATTCTCATGCCATCTTCACTTCAATCTCTTCTTCACTTGTTGTGCTAACGTTGTAAATAAATTCGGGATGAAAAAGTTTTGTCTCTTCTTGTGCATTGGCAAGCTTTTGAAGATGTAATATATATTCCTCTTGAATCTTCTTCGCCTTACTCCTTGTAATAGGTCCTTCAGGTACATGCAATGGATCGGTTATTTGATTCGTATCATCCCCCCTTTCTGTAAAAGGATTTGACCTCAAATCAAGATCTTCAATTCCTACATCAAAAGGAGTCAAGTCAGCCACATTAAAAGTAGAACTTACATTGTACTCACCTCGAAGATCTAGCTTGTATGCATTATCATTTATTCGTTCAAGTACTTGAAAAGGACCATCTCCCCTTGGTTGTAGTTTAGACTTCCTTTGATCCGGAAACTTCTCTTTTCGTAGATGAACCCAAACCCAATCCCCCTTTTTAAAAATCAATTGCTTTCTCCCATGATTTTTGGTAGTGATTAGCTTCTGATTTTTCTTTTCAATCCTTTCTTTGATTTCTTTGTGCAATTCCTTTACGTATTCGGCCTTAGAAGATGCTGCATCACTAGTAAACATATTAGGCGGCAATGGTGATAAATCTAGTGGAGTTAGAGGATTAAAGCCATACACAATCTCAAATGGTGAACAATGAGTGGTACTATGTCTCGCTCTATTGTATGCAAATTCCACAAATGGTAGAGTTTCTTCCCATGTATTCAGATTCTTTGAAATTAAGGATCTAAGTAGGGCTCCTAACGTTCTATTAACCACCTCGGTTTGTCCATCAGTTTGGGGTGACATGTTGTAGAAAACAAAAGCTTGGTTCCTAATTTTCCCCATAAAACTTTCCAAAAATGACTTAAAAATTTGACATCTCTATCACTCACAATTGTTTTGGGAATTCCATGTAATCTAACCACTTCCCTAAAGAAAAGATTAGCTATGTTAGTGGCATCATCTGTTTTGTTACATGGAATGAAATGTGCCATCTTACTAAACCTATCAACAACAACAAAAATGCTATCATCATGCTGTCTCTTAGTCTTTGGTAATCCTAGAACAAAATCCATGCTAATGTCAACCCAAGGTTCGCTAGGAACATCTAAAGGTGTGTAAAGACCATGTGGTTGTGTCTTAGACTTAGCCTCTTTACATTTGAAACATTGTTTGCATACTTTGTTCACATCCTTCCTCATTTTCAACCAATAAAAGTGTTCACTCAACATGCTATATGTTTTAAATTCCCAAAATGTCCCATAAGTCCTCCCCATGAGCTTCTTTTACAAGTAACTCCCTAATTGAACACTTAGGAATACAAAGTTTCCCTTTCCTAAAAAGCATGTCATCAAATACAATATGATCATGAACATTGTTTCCTCCTAAGCATTGCAAATAAACATCATGAAATTCAGACTTCTCAACTTTGTACAACTCAACCATATGTTTAAAACCAAGAATTTTTGCACTAAGAGAAGAAAATAATGCATACCTTCTTGACAATGCATCAGCCACCACATTGTCCTTACCTTTCTTGTAATGAATGACATAAGGAAATGTCTCAATGAATTCTACCCACTTCGCATGTCTCTTATTTAGCTTTGTTTGGCTCTTGAGATGCTTCAAACTTTCATGATCCGTGTGGATGACAAACTCTTTTGGCCACAAATAATGTTGCCAAACTTGCAACGCCCTAACAAGTGCATGTAGCTCTTTGTCATATGTCGGGTATTTGAGTTGTGCTCCATTTAGCTTTTCACTAAAGAACATGATTGGCCTTTTCTCTTGCATCAAAACAGCCCCTATACCTATTCCACTTGCATCACATTCAATCTCAAAAGATTTATCAAAGTTAGGTAAAGAAAGACAAGGTGCATTAGTCAATTTTTCTTTAAGTTCATTGAATGCATTTTCTTGTTTTTGTTTCCATTCAAATTTCACATTCTTCCTAACAAGTTCATTCAATGGTGAGGCTATGCTACTGAAATCCTTAATAAACCTCCTATAGAAACTAGCCAAACCATGAAAAGATCTTACCTCGGTTGCATTCGTGGTGTTGGCCATTCTCGAATAGCCTTAACCTTTTCTTCATCAACTTGCACTCCATTCTTTCCAACAATGAATCCTAGGAAATTAACTTGGTCTAGACAAAACTACACTTTTGAAGTTCGCATAAAGTTTCTCTTCTCTAAGTTTAAGTAAAATTGTCTTAACATGCAAAACATGATCATTC
The DNA here is from genome assembly GCA_036507275.1 of Sicyos edulis. Lineage (NCBI taxonomy): Eukaryota > Viridiplantae > Streptophyta > Magnoliopsida > Cucurbitales > Cucurbitaceae > Sicyos > Sicyos edulis. The sequence continues at coordinate 23,657,618 of CM071848.1, forward strand.
AAGCTTTTTGAGTAAACAAGGATGTCATCAAAGTATACGACAACAAATTTCCCAATGTATTCTCTCAAAACATGATTCATTAATCGCATAAAAGTACTTGGTGCATTAGTAAGGCCAAATGGCATAACAAGCCACTCATAAAGCCCAAACTTTGTTTTAAAAGCAGTTTTCCACTCATCTCCTACATGCATTCTAATTTGATGATAACCACTCTTAAGATCTATTTTTGAAAACAAGTTTGCACCATGTAATTCATCTAGCATATCATCTAATCTAGGAATGGGATGTCGATACTTTACCGTTATCTTGTTGATAGCTCGACAATCAACACACATCCTCCAAGTGCCATCTTTCTTTGGTACTAAAATAACCGAACCGAACAAGGACTCATGCTTTCCCTAACATAGCCTTTATCCATGAGTTCCTCCACTTGCCTTTGAATCTCCTTGGTTTCGGTTGGATTTGTCCTATAGGCAGCCATGTTTGGAAGAGTTGCTCCGGAAATGAAGTCAATTTGGTGCTCAATTCCTCTTAGAGGGGGTAATCCCATAGGTGCATCTTCATGTGGAAACATGTCATTAAATTCCTGCAAAAGAGACTTAAAAACACTTGGCAAACCATTTTCAGATTTGGGCTCATTTACCAAACACATCCCTTTGCACATAAGTACAAATTTTGGTTCTTGAGCTAAAACTTTCTTCACTTCCCATTTTTGTATAACCAAACTCACATTCTTTCTTTTTTCCTCAAAATCACTCTTTTTTCTCTCTTTATTGTCACTCACCTTTTGCCCCTCACTTTTCTCTCTTTTTTCACTCCTCTCTTACCTTACTTTCTTCTCTCCTCTCTTGTTCTTCAAATTCTTTTCTTTTCTTTTCTAATTTCAATTGATCACAATGTACTTCATATGGTGACAATGGAAGTAAAGTAAATTTTTTTCCACTCAAAGTAAAAGTATACTTATTTCTCAATCCATCAAAAGTGACCTCTCTATCATATTGCCAAGGTCGGCCTAACAAAATATCCCCCGCATGCATAGGTACAACATCACAAAGAACTTCATCTTTATATCTTCCCAAAGTAAAAGGAATAAGAGCTTGAGAGTTTACCTTAAGCTCTTCTTTGTTGGTCAACCATTGAAGCTTGTATGGTTTCGAATGTGGACGAGTAGTTAGTTGGAGTCTTTTAACAAGAAAGCTACTCACCACATTTGTACAACTTCCACTATCAATTACCACACTACATGGGTTTCCTTTAACCAAGCATCTTGTATGAAACAAGTTTTCCCTTTGATCTTCAACTTTTTCTTCTTTAATTTGCACATTAAGTACCCTTCTTGTGACCAAAGAAATGAAGTTACCTTCTTCAATGTACTCATCATCATGTGCTCCATATTCTGCCTCAAGTTCTTCATCATGCACCTCACGATCATCATCCGAATCAATTACACCATTTCTTATCACCATAACTCTTTTATTGACACATTCCTTGCTCATGTGCCCAAATCCTTTGCACTTCCAACATTGAATAGAACTAGACTTCTCCCTTACCTCCTTTGAAACTTCATTCTTTTTAGTATTGGAACTCTCGGCCTCTACTCTTTTGCAGCCACAAACTTTCCTTTTTGTTGCATTGATTCATTCCTATGCATAAAACTATCCTTGCTCCAAGTATTAGAATTTGAAAAAGTATGAGTTTTAGATGAATACCTTTTCGAATGCTCCCTTTCTTCCTTCAATTGAGCTTCAATTTTTATGGCATAATGATACATATCTTCAAGGTAAGGTGGTGGATTCCTATCAACCGGATGAGCAATTTCTCGATTTAAACCTCCAAGAAACCTAGACATGGTGTCCTCCTCGTCCTCTCGTATTTTTGCTCTTTCCATCAATGACTCCATCTCTTGATAATATTCAGCCACACTTTTTGTTCCCTGCCTCAATGCTTGCAATTTAGTTTTCAAATCTCTTTCATAATGTTTGGGAACATACCTCTTTCTCATAGCTTCTTTAAGTTCTTCCCATGTCTCTATTGGATCCTCCTCTTTTCTTCTTCTTTCGGATTTGAGATGTTGATACCATTCACCGGCATGGTTTGTGAATTCGGCAATAGCAAGTTTCATCTTTTTGTTCTCACTATATGAATTACAATCAAACACATGTTCTATTTTTCTTTCCCATTGCAAGTATGCCTCGAGAGTCCGCTGCCCACTAAAGGGTGGAATTTTGAGTTTAACTCCAGCTTCTCTATCTTCGTGCATTCTTTCTATCCTTCTAGGTTGCATGATATTTGCATGATTATTTTTCCTCCCCTTGCATGACCTCTTCCTCCACCTAGTCTCTCTTGTCCAACCAAGTCTAACATACCTTCATCATCTTGCAATACTCGTTCTTCTCGTTGCTGATGTGCTCTCCTTTCCTCTCTATCTTCCCTCATCATTTCCATCATACCTTGAAGGGCTTGAAGAATAGCAACATTAACATCCGGAACCTGTGGTGCTTTTACCTCATTATGTGACATGTTGCAAATATCAAAATGGACCTCTCCACACTTCTCACAAAGATTTCACTCGGGACACTCGTGTTTAACACTCAAAGGTAGGCTTTTGGTACTAGGTCAAAGATGTAAGGGCTGGTCTAAGAATTTGGTGCAATCTTGCTTTAAACTTGATATAAAACCAATTCAACAATCAACTTTCACAAACTAAACTAGAGTAATTCAACTTAGGATTAGCAGCTAATTAAAAACAAAACATAAACAAAAAAACAAGAACTTCAATGTGCCTTGGATCTTTGATACTTTTTTTTTTTTTTTTCAATGAATTTTTTTTTGCTATACAAGTTTTTCATTCATGAAATCTGTCCAAAATGATGTTTTACAAGCCATTTTAAAGGCCAAAAATTCGTGCATGCCTTGGAATACAAAAGGACTCAAAAAGCTATTAAATGCATTTTGTAGAAAATAAGACATAAGGAGCCAAAAGTAAATTGCATGGCTTAAATGCTAGACAAAAGGGTAGATATGCTTTAAATACACTCAACCAACTCTTCTAGAATGTCCCTTGCAATAATGAGCATGGTTGGCAAGCATTGAAATCAAAGAGTCCCAAAATAAGAAATCTAGAAATTTCTTTATTTAAAATTCTGCCATGTTGTCATCTTCCAAAATAAAATTACTATTCTCATGCCATCTTCACTTCAATCGCTTCTTCACTTGTTGTGCTAACGTTGTAAATAAATTCGGGATGAAAAAGTTTTGTCTCTTCTTGTGCATTGGCAAGCTTTTGAAGATGTAATATATATTCCTCTTGAATCTTCTTCGCCTTACTCCTTGTAATAGGTCCTTCAGGTACATGCAATGGATCGGTTATTTGATTCGTATCACTACCACCCTCACCCAAGATTGCGGGGCCTACCGGTCGGGTTAGCTAAACCCTCACGGGGTCTAGGGACGGAGTATTACCTCGTTTGTCCCTGCCATGGATGCAAGATACTTTAAGCATCAGGCCCGGATGATGCTACCTACCTGAATTCTAACCTGCCTTAACAATCAGCAAACAATCCAATACGTGCTCAAAAGAATACTGCAGACCTAGCATGGTACTACAGAACATGAATGAATATGAGCATGCCAGAACGGAACAACCTAGCATGGACTAACATGAAAGAACAACATACGAAGTCATGCTAGTCAGGAAATCAGAACAGAGCACCTAAACTATACATGCTGATAATCACAAACAAACATACAACATCAATCACATAGAACATCGCAGGGTCCACACAACTCTGGTAAGAAATCCTTACCTTGGTCGGAAGACTTCTACACGCAAATTCCTAAGCTGCGAACACTCCCGAGCTAGCTATCGAGAACCTACAAACATAGTAACAATCACAACCATAGCCCTAAAAATATAATAAAACAGCAGGCTCGGCTCGGGAGCACTCACACGGCACTCGACACGAGGTGGGCACGGCTTGGCGGCCAGATGTACTGGATCGGGCGCTGGGCAGCGCTGGGCGCGCTGCTGCAAGCTGCGTGACACGCTGTATTGGGCGAGCCGCTCTGAAGCGAAGACGCGCCTGGGCGAAGCGGCGCGCGACACGGCGATCGGCTGCTGCGCGCGCCGCCGGGCGTCTCGCTCACCGATCCGGTCGCGACAACGAGGCTGGGCGTCGACGAGCGTCTCGCTCGGCCGATCTGCGCGACGACGAGGTGGGCGTGCGACGACGACCGTCGCTTGGCCGATCTGGTGCGACGAGCGTCGATCTGGGCGTCGGCGACAGTCACGACGCGCGACGGCGAAGCGAGGGTCGCTTCTCTTCTTGCGCGCGACGAGCTGCGGCGGCAGGGCTGGGGCTGCGACAGGCGGATCCGGCGGCCTGGGCGTGCTGCTCAGGCGGTTGGTGCGACGGTGGCTGGCGGGCTCGGGTGGATCTGCCGGTGGTGGCGATCTCGCTTCAGCCACTTTGCACCAAACACAAACACACACACACTTCCTTACCTTCGGCCAGCAAAACAACCAATCGAGAAGAGGAAGAGGATGAAGACTTACTCGGAATGATGATCGAACAACGGAGCAGTGAAGGGGATGAAGAAATCGGCAAGGAGGCTAGGGAGAACTTGGCTTGGGTGGCTAGGAGATGTGTTGGATAAGAAGACATGGCAAACCTATTTTCTTTTCATTTACCAAATGCACCAAAACTCCAAACTCCAAGGCTAACCATAAAATGACCCGGAAAGAGCAACAAGAGCTCTCACTAGCTCATCTGGCACGCATCCCCACAAGCTTCCCTTGAGACCCGAGTTCAAAACCCAGTTGCAGCACAATTTCTTTTCTTTTTACTTTTGCATCAAATCTTGCTCAAACCCTTCCACGAAGCCTCACAAACCTACATAAATCCATCCAATATTTTTAGCAAATAGAAAGGACATAAACGACCCTGACGGCCCGACAAATTACCAAAATACCCCTTGGGCATACCTGGAAGACTGGGATGAAAACTTGGGCCGTTACAATATGTCACCTTATAGGATAGTGTACTGGAAAGCATGTCACTTACCAATCGAGCTAGAGCATAAAGCTTACTGGGCGCTAAAAAGATTAAACTTAGATCTTCATAAAGCAGGAGTGGTAAGAATGATGCAATTGCTCAATTTAGAAGAGCATAGATCTTTTCGTACGAAAATGCAAAGCTATACAAGGATAAAACCAAAAGATGGCATGATCGACGGTTGACCTCTCATAATTTCGAGGTTGGACAGCAAGTGTTACTATTTAACTCTAGACTTCGTTTATTTCCAAGAAAGCTCAGATCCAAGTGGTCTTGATAAGCACCAAACGTTGCTTGAATTTTACAAAGCTAGAGGTCCTTTTAGGATCCTTGTAAAACTCACAATGATAGCTAACTTAGATCATACTCAAAATTTAAAATGGTCACTCTTAGATCCTAAAACAACTCACTCCAGAATTAGCTTGATCAAGACTAATCCAATGAATTAATTTAACTTAAAACCTAAAGTAGATTTGAAAAAAAAGACAACACCAAAAGGGGTCTAAGAAAATACAAGTTTTTAATTCATAAATCTGTCCAAAATGATGTATTACAAGATATTCTAAAGGCCAAAAATTTGTGCATGCCTTGGAATACAAACAGAACTAAAAAAGTTATTAAATGCATTTTGTAGAAAATAAGGCATAGGAAACCAAAACTCAATTGCACATTAATTGAGAAGCTTAAATGGTAGACAAAAAGGGTAGATAAGTTTTAAATTGATCCAACTAACTCTTCTAGAAGGTCCCTTGCAATTATGATTATGGTTGGCAAGCTTTGAAATTAAAAAGTCCTAAAATATGAAATCTGGAAATTCCTTTATTTAAAATTCTTCATTGTAATTTTTATAAGCTTCTTGGAATCCTTTTTTCTTGCTTCTTGTAATTTCTCCTTCATGTGAATAAAATAAGTCGGTGGTTGAATTCATATTAGGTCTGGTCCATTTTGCATTACAGAGGTAAAAAGGGGGAGGAGCAGTTTGGATCAAGAACGAAGCCACTGGAAATGAATTTGCGGTCAATAGCCAAAGATTGAAGCATTATTGGAATGAGGATGTTCAACACAGGATATCTTCATTCGCATTGACTGAAGAATGAGCGCGCAAGCATGCTAATTAATAAGCGCCAAACGTTGCTTGAATTTTACAAAGCTAGAGGTCCTTCTAGGATCCTTGTAAAAGCTCACAATAAATGCTAACTTAGATCACACTTAAAATCTAAAATAGTCACTCTTAGATCCTAAGACAACTCACTCCAAAATTAGCTTGATCAAGACTAATCCAATGAATTGATTTAACTTCAAACCTAAAGCAAGATTTGAAAAGAAAGACAACACCAAATGGGGTCTAAGAAAACACAAGTTTTTCATTCATAAATCTGTCCAAAATGATGTATTACAAGCCATTTCAAAGGCCAAAAATTGGTGCATGCCTTGGAATATAAAAAGAACTCAAAAAGCTATTAAATGCATTTTGTAGAAAATAAGGCCTAGGAAACCAAAACTCAATTGCATGGCTTAAATGCACAAAAGGGTAGATATGCTTTAAATAGACTCAACCAACTCTTCTAGAAGGTCCCTTACAATTATGAGCACGGTTGGCAAGCTTTGAAATTAAAAAACAAAATCCCAAAATATGAAATCTAGAAATTTCATCATTTAAAATTTTGCATTGTAATTTCTAAGACTCTCGGAATCTTCTTCTTCTTGCTTCTTGCAATAGCCCCTTCATGAGAATACAATAACTTGATGGTTGGATTCGTATCACTAATGGAGCCAGAGCGTATCGGTACCCTTTAATTTTCGCTCCGTGCATGCTAAGCTTTAATATTTCCCATTTGCTTATGCTAGAAGTTTATCTTAATTTATTGCTTTATTTATTTATTTTTTATTTATTTCACTACAATTTTTTAATTTTAATAAATCAGTAAATCTCTTTTACCATCATATCAATTATCAACTATGGACGGATACCGAGGAACCGAATCGCAAACGTTTTGGTTCAATGGTGTGCAGAGAATGCACAGCCGCCAAAAGCCCAACCGTCGCTCTGACCTAAGCAACGATTGAAATTCGATTGTCATTTTGATGGTTAAAAACTCTACACCAAATGAATATTTACCTATTCGTTGCAACCCAACTATTTCTATCTTGAAAATCATCTACAACCTTCACCATGGTATAAAGACTTGCAACCACTTACCGAAAAATGTGGCAAATGAGACTAGAGCAACAAGTGGAAGTATACCCCAACCCAGAGCCTGAATTGTTGGGCACTGCGTCTGTCGTAGTGACGATAGACAGTCACAAATTGGATCAGTCATGAGAAGGCAAGTGATTGCTCCAACCTGAAGAACGGAGCCACGCATTGCAAATGCGGTAGAAGAATCTTCAATAGTCCTTGGGGAAGAAAGCGTTGTTACCTCTGCACCACGTTAGGAGAACCTCTGCACCACGTCAGGAAGGAAAAGCCCCGGTGTTGGTTGAGGAGCGAGGAATGGGAAGTAAAAGCATTCCTACGTTGGAACACCTGTTCCGACGTAGAAACAGAGAAGAAGCTTGCAAGCATTGCCAGGCGGAAGACAATCCGACTAACACCATTGGGAGAAAACCGCAACAGCACAATCCAGCGCCTCATGGCCGAGTTCATTCATGCAGATGCAGCGCTGCCAGATGAAGCGGGGCCCTTTACACATCTTCATGTGTCAACTCTCCCACCAAGGAAGATGAATTAGACAATGAGAGAAAAATTCGTGCGTAGACTTTGGCTGCTAGAAAACAATCTGAAAAAACTTGTGGACTACATAGCAAATCGAGACAAAGTCATCTTTGACATTGATAAGGCAACCCTAATTCTCAGCCCAAAGATCCAAGCTTATGATGAAGCAAGAACCCTTGAATTAAGAGATTAACACCTCCTTATGTTTTTGGGAACAACCAAGAGAAAATGCTAGAATTTGATTACCTCTTAAGATCAATGATCTAGAAGCAAGATATGGAAGATCTTGTTCTAGATTGAGTCATTCCACAATCAAGCTTGATAAGGCTGAATTGAATGGCTCGAATGCATTCTATCACAAGAATTGCAAGGGGAACTTAGAAAAGAGGCAAAGAAGATGCCCTAAAATTCTAAGAAAAGGATCTCTTGTAGAGAACTAGTTTTCATTCATTCAAAATCTGAGTTTTACAACTTAGTTCATGGCTATTTATAGCCTAGGAAAGTTAAACCTAAAATAAAGAAACTAACATAATTTCCATAATGACCCTTTTGCAAAATATAACCTAAAGACGCATAAATGAAAATTTTAAACCTAAAATTACATGTAAATTGCCATAAATCCGAAAATTGATGGTTTTGTAACCATCCACAAGTCAATGAAAATCCCTTCTAAGTAGCTTGAAGGTAAAATGTTGGGTCACATTCTGATCCATATCATTCTCCCTTTCTTCGAGAAGATTCGTCCTTGAATCTAAATGATTGCTGTATCAAATGGGCGAAAATCAAAAGCATTGAAAATGTATTCAACATCATTCTCTCGTTGTAGAGCAAACTTGAAGTCATGAGATGTCCATGGTAAATTGCCTACTGAATTCCATTTAGGTTTCTTGCCAAATGAACATCGATCTCTCCAAAAGTGCCTCCAAACCCAATCACCTGGTTTGAACACCTTATGGTTGCTTCCATGCATGATCTTTGATGTAAATTTTGAGTTTTTCCTCCTAATAAATTGGTTGGCTTTATGTTTGTTGTGATTGTTGACTTTCAAAGGAATCTTTTGCTCAATGTGTTGTTTAAGTTCTTTTTCCTCATGTATGTACTCAAAAGAAACACTAGAGAAACATGGTTTGAACTCACCCGTTAGAAAATAAATCCCTTCATGTAAGAGACTAAAAATATTTTTCTTTGAAAACAAAATAGATTTAACCTCACATACTTTTTCAGAAAAGCTCACATCATTGGCTTTTCTCTCTTTTTTTTTTATTGGCCATAAGCTATTCTCATGCTTTTCTCTATCACTCTTTTTCTCACAAGATTTTTTTTTAATAAATTCACATGCTTTTGTTTTGACCATTTGTGTCTTTTTCCGTAACTCACACACATCAACATGTACATCATTAAGAGTAGGTGCTACAATAGCGGATGGGTTACAAATGAATAAGCCTTTGCAATCTAATTTCGTAATAATAAGCTCATAAGCATGTGTTGAAACTAAATTAAGTAATTCATTGTGAGTTTTGTATAAGTTTAGTGTACCTTGTAGACTTCATTTGGAGATGCTTCTCAATCTTTATTGCTAGGTGCACCATCCTTTCCAAATCTTCATAAGATTGAAGATCAGTTGAATGGAAATCTCCTTGTTAAGTGCTCTAAAGAATCGACCCATTGCAACTTGCTCGTCGTCACATATTTCTAGATCCTCAAGCAACCTTTTCATCTCCATGTAGTAAGTCTCCACACTTTTTCTCTCTTGTCTCAAAGTTTGCAAGCTATGGAAAAACTTAGGAACAAATTGCTCTTGCATCATTTGCTTAAGAACATTCCATGATTTAATTGGACGATTTAGCTTCCTCCTCCTAGAAAATAAGTTATCCCACCAAATAATGCCATAATCTCTAAGATGAGACACAATGAGTTTTACCTTTTCTTCATCATCAAGAGTGTAACAATCAAAGCCATGACTAACTTGCCTTTCCCATTGAATGTACTCCGTTGGGCCTGGACTTCTATAGAATTTAGGAAGTTTTGGCTTCATGCTTCCCAAGTTGTATTCAACCTTATAAACTCCACTTTGATTTCTCTCTTGTTCAGCTTGGACGTCTCCTCCATGTGTTCTTCCTTTTACTTTCCAATATTTTTTGTGGTGCAAGAAATCAGATCTCTCTTTGGATACACGGGCTGGTTGTTTCTCCACAAATTTCATTCTTGAATCCAACTTTTGAAATTGAATAGTTGTATGTTACATGCTTCAGTGAAGCCTAGCAAAATCCTTTTGAGGCATTGCTCTTAAAAATAAAAACAAAATAGACCTCACAAGCACTCCCTTACTGATTTTACACTCGGAACGCTCTTGTTTATCACATAAAAAGCTAGGCTATTTGGGAAAGTGGCTAAATTTTGGTAAAGGTAGGCTAATATGGATAAAGCAAATCTTTTAATAGTGAGTCTTACAAATCAGACAAGACAAGAAAAATTATGAAATAACAAAATCAAGAACAAAAAGAAATAGAAAGAAAGATAAATGTTCTGATTTTTTTTTTTGGATATATTGAACACTCAGAAGCAAACAAACAAATGAAGGCTTGAAATTACTAATTTGAGTAAATGGCCTTCTTGAAGAACATAGATAACGCACATATTTAAATTTTTGCAAAAGGATAATTGGTTCAATTCAGTGGTTATCGAGGTGTTACAATTGAAAACATAAGCATTCAATGTAGCAGTTTCAAATTGGACAAGAATAATTCAAGATCTAACCATAAACCCCTTTTCTTGTTTTTTTTTTGTTTTTTTAGATCCAGCAACGATGAATAAGAGAGAAACAAATCTAAACAAAAAGATGAACGATTTGCTGAACGCTAAAGATAAAATCAAATCTAGAGCAGACCACAAAGATCCAACTTATGCTCTGATACCAAATGATAAGGCAACCCTAATTCTCAGCCCAAAGATCCAAGCTTATGATGAAGCAAGAACCCTTGAATTAAGAGATTAACATCTCCTTATGGATTTGGGAACAACCAAGAGAAAAAGCTAGAATTTGATTATCTCTTTGGATCTAGAAGTAAGATATGGAAGATCTTGTTCTAGATTGAGTCACTCCACAATCAAGCTTGATTAAGGCTGGATTGAATGGCTCGAATGCATTCTATCACAAGAATTGCAAGAGGAACTTAGAAAAGAGGCAAAGAACATGCCCTAAAATTCTAAGATAAGGATCTCTTGTAGAGAACTAGTTTTCATTCATTCAAAATCTGAGTTTTACAACTTAGTTCATGGCTATTTATAGCCTAGGAAAGTTATACCTAAAATAAAGAAACTAACATAATTACCATAATAACCCTTTTGCAAAATATAACCTAAAAACACATAAATGAAAATTTTAAACATAAAATTACATGTAAATTGCCATAAATCCGAAAAATGATTGTTTTGTAACCATTCTTCATGATTTTGTAACCATCCACAAGTAAATGAAGATCCCTTCTGAGTAGCTTGAGGGTAAAATGTTGGGTCACATTCTGATCCATATCAGACATCCTCCTGACTCGGTTGGATCCACAACTCCACAGACCTGTCCTCCCTGAGATTCACGACATTGTCTCCTCCACCGACTCTAACAACTCTGATTCGAAAGATGAAGAATAAAAAAGGAAGTCTTTGTCTCTGTTGTTCATACTCTTGTTATATGCTTATATAATAATAATAGATGTTTTAATTTTACTCGGTGATAAATTAATGTTCTGATGAATGCCGATTTTGATTTTTCTGCTTTTTAATTATGCATTTCAAAAATATTGCCTTACGAATAAGCCATGGACAGAATGTTTTGAACAAACTTAGCTGATAAAGGAAGGAAGAATAACTTACACTACAGCAGAAATCTTCACTCAAAAGTGAACTTGGGACTAAGGGAATGAGGAGAAGATCTAAGGTGGGATTGCTAGGAACCTAGTAAAGGATGATTTGGAATGAGTAAGTGATTGGTTTACCAAGAAAATGATATTCAAAGAATAAATTTTTTTAGCAGTAGAAAAAAATTGTGGCATTACGATTTATGCTAACTTAAAGGTTATTACACCAGCATTAGAATCACTTGGGACAAGCAATGATTTAAGTTTGGGGGTTTGATGACTCTAGAATAGAGTCAAATTTTAGCCTAAATACGGATCATATTGCGTGTTATTCAATTCATATCAAGCGTTCGCAAAGACAAAAGTGCGCCCTTTAAGGTGTAATTCACTAATGTTGTGCATTAGCAGAGTTGAATGTTAAATATCAGATATCATGCAAAATAAAGATAAAAGAAGCGCAGATAGCATCAAGTTTTGTTTGTTTTTAATGGACCATTACAGTCCTTGATTCATCGTAACATTTGAGCAATAGTAGTTTAATGACAATTGCGGTCCTTGGTAGTTTAACGACTTTGCGGTCTAATGATAGTTTAACGACTTTTCGGTCTTTGAATAATAATAGTTTTACAACTTTACGGTTGTTGAGTAACTTTAGTTTTAGAACAATTACCGTTCATTTAGGTCGACAATATATTCAACCTCTTCGTCTAATTCTTCAGAAGGAAGAGAGGAGATTGAATTGTCTGCAAGTTTTGCTAGCTTACTCCATCTTTTCTTCAAAACAAGATTCTTCGATTACCAGATAGAAAATCTGCTATCCTATTCCTATTGCTCCAAAAAGGTCTCACCGTGCTACAATGCGTCTTACGGCCAAAGGAGAACACCGGGCAGGCAATCAAAGGGTTTCACAGAAGATGGAAATGGTAAATGGGAAGAAGCAGAATAAAGAAGTAAAGAAAGATAGAAGATAACACTCTTCCAGACTTTTATTTGAGATTAAAGAAAATTACAAAGAGTTTTGAGAAATTTTTGTTTTTTGGATAAGTTGGCTCTGATACCAAATGAAGAGGGATCTTTACAACCTAATATCCAAAACTCTAAATTCAGAAGACTTTGATGTTCTTGAATTACAGACTCGAAGTCTTTTTTATAGACTACGGACTCTAAATGAGAATTGGATTTGAAAAAAATAAAAGATAAGGAGTGGGAGGCAAGATAAGACCCTTGCTGATAAGCGCCGATCGTTGCTTGAATTTTACAAAGCTAGAGGTCCTTCTAGGATCCTTGCAAAAACTCACAATGAAGGCTAACTTAGATCACACTTAAAATCTAAAATAGTCACTCTTAGATCCAAAGACAACTCACTCCAGAATTAGTTTGATCAAGACTAATCCAATGAATTGATTTACTTCAAACCTAAAGCAAGATTTGAAAGAAATGAAACACCAAATGGGGTTCAAGAAAACACAAGTTTTTCATTCATGAAATCTGTCCAAAATGATGTATTACAAGCCATTTTAAAGCCCAAAAATTCGTGCATGCCTTGGAATACAAAAGGACTCAAAAAGCTATTAAATGCATTTTGTAGAAAATAAGACACAAGAAGCCAAAAATAAATTGCATGGCTTAAATGCTAGACAAAAGGGTAGATATGCTTTAAATACACTCAACCAACTCTTCTAGAAGGTCCATTGCAATAATGAGCATGGTTGGCAAGCATTGAAATCAAAAAGTCCCAAAATAAGAAATCTAGAAATTTCTTTATTTAAAATTCTGCCATGTTGTCATCTTCCAAAATAAAATTACTATTCTCATGCCATCTTCACTTCAATCTCTTCTTCACTTGTTGTGCTAACGTTGTAAATAAATTCGGGATGAAAAAGTTTTGTCTCTTCTTGTGCATTGGCAAGCTTTTGAAGATGTAATATATATTCCTCTTGAATCTTCTTCGCCTTACTCCTTGTAATAGGTCCTTCAGTACATGCAATGGATCGGTTATTTGATTCAGTATCATCCCCCTTTCAGTAAAAGGATTTGACCTCAAATCAAGATCTTCAATTCCTACATCAAAAGGAGTCAAGTCAGCCACATTAAAAGTAGAACTTACATTGTACTCACCTCGAAGATCTAGCTTGTATGCATTATCATTTATTCGTTCAAGTACTTGAAAAGGACCATCTCCCCTTGGTTGTAGTTTAGACTTCCTTTGATCCGGAAACTTCTCTTTTCGTAGATGAACCCAAACCCAATCCCCTTTTTAAAAATCAATTGCTTTCTCCCATGATTTTTGGTAGTGATTAGCTTCGATTTTTCTTTTCAATCCTTTCTTTGATTTCTTTGTGCAATTCCTTTACGTATTCGGCCTTAGAAGATGCTTTGCATCACTAGTAAACATATTAGGCGGCAATGGTGATAAATCTAGTGGAGTTAGAGGATTAAAGCCATACACAATCTCAAATGGTGAACAATGAGTGGTACTATGTCTCGCTCTATTGTATGCAAATTCCACAAATGGTAGAGTTTCTTCCCATGTATTCAGATTCTTTGAAATTAAGGATCTAAGTAGGGCTCCTAACGTTCTATTAACCACCTCGGTTTGTCCATCAGTTTGGGGGTGACATGTTGTAGAAAACAAAAGCTTGGTTCCTAATTTTCCCCATAAAACTTTCCAAAAATGACTTAAAAATTTGACATCTCTATCACTCACAATTGTTTTGGGAATTCCATGTAATCTAACCACTTCCCTAAAGAAAAGATTAGCTATGTTAGTGGCATCATCTGTTTTGTTACATGGAATGAAATGTGCCATCTTACTAAACCTATCAACAACAACAAAAATGCTATCATGCTGTCTCTTAGTCTTTGGTAATCCTAGAACAAAATCCATGCTAATGTCAACCCAAGGTTCGCTAGGAACATCTAAAGGTGTGTAAAGACCATGTGGTTGTGTCTTAGACTTAGCCTCTTTACATTTGAAACATTGTTTGCATACTTTGTTCACATCCTTCCTCATTTTCAACCAATAAAAGTGTTCACTCAACATGCTATATGTTTTAAATTCCCAAAATGTCCCATAAGTCCTCCCCATGAGCTTCTTTTACAAGTAACTCCCTAATTGAACACTTAGGAATACAAAGTTTCCCTTTCCTAAAAAGCATGTCATCAAATACAATATGATCATGAACATTGTTTCCTCCTAAGCATTGCAAATAAACATCATGAAATTCAGACTTCTCAACTTTGTACAACTCAACCATATGTTTAAAACCAAGAATTTTTGCACTAAGAGAAGAAAATAATGCATACCTTCTTGACAATGCATCAGCCACCACATTGTCCTTACCTTTCTTGTAATGAATGACATAAGGAAATGTCTCAATGAATTCTACCCACTTCGCATGTCTCTTATTTAGCTTTGTTTGGCTCTTGAGATGCTTCAAACTTTCATGATCCGTGTGGATGACAAACTCTTTTGGCCACAAATAATGTTGCCAAACTTGCAACGCCCTAACAAGTGCATGTAGCTCTTTGTCATATGTCGGGTATTTGAGTTGTGCTCCATTTAGCTTTTCACTAAAGAACATGATTGGCCTTTTCTCTTGCATCAAAACAGCCCCTATACCTATTCCACTTGCATCACATTCAATCTCAAAAGATTTATCAAAGTTAGGTAAAGAAAGACAAGGTGCATTAGTCAATTTTTCTTTAAGTTCATTGAATGCATTTTCTTGTTTTTGTTTCCATTCAAATTTCACATTCTTCCTAACAAGTTCATTCAATGGTGAGGCTATGCTACTGAAATCCTTAATAAACCTCCTATAGAAACTAGCCAAACCATGAAAAGATCTTACCTCGGTTGCATTCGTGGGGTGTTGGCCATTCTCGAATAGCCTTAACCTTTTCTTCATCAACTTGCACTCCATTCTTTCCAACAATGAATCCTAGAAATTAACTTGGTCTAGACAAAAACTACACTTTTGAAGTTCGCATAAAGTTTCTCTTCTCTAAGTTTAAGTAAAATTGTCTTAACATGCAAAACATGATCATTCAAGCTTTTTAGTAAACAAGGATGTCATCAAAGTATACGACAACAAATTTCCCAATGTATTCTCTCAAAACATGATTCATTAATCGCATAAAAGTACTTGGTGCATTAGTAAGGCCAAATGGCATAACAAGCCACTCATAAAGCCCAAACTTTGTTTTAAAAGCAGTTTTCCACTCATCTCCTACATGCATTCTAATTTGATGATAACCACTCTTAAGATCTATTTTTGAAAACAAGTTTGCACCATGTAATTCATCTAGCATATCATCTAATCTAGGAATGGGATGTCGATATTTTTACCGTTATCTTGTTGATAGCTCGACAATCAACACACATCCTCCAAGTGCCATCTTTCTTTGGTACTAAAATAACCGGAACCGAACAAGGACTCATGCTTTCCCTAACATAGCCTTTATCCATGAGTTCCTCCACTTGCCTTTGAATCTCCTTGGTTTCGGTTGGATTTGTCCTATAGGCAGCCATGTTTGGAAGAGTTGCTCCGGAAATGAAGTCAATTTGGTGCTCAATTCCTCTTAGAGGGGGTAATCCCATAGGTGCATCTTCATGTGGAAACATGTCATTAAATTCCTGCAAAAGAGACTTAAAAACACTTGGCAAACCATTTTCAGATTTGGGCTCATTTACCAAACACATCCCTTTGCACATAAGTACAAATTTTGGTTCTTGAGCTAAAACTTTCCTCACTTCCCTTTTTTGTATAACCAAACTCACATTCTTTCTTTTTCCTCAAAATCACTCTTTTTCTCTCTTTATTGTCACTCACCTTTTGCCCCTCACTTTTCTCTCTTTTTTTTTCACTCTTCTCTCTTACCTTACTTTCTTCTCTCCTCTCTTGTTCTTCAAATTCTTTTCTTTTCTTTTCTAATTTCAATTGATCACAATGTACTTCATATGGTGACAATGGAAGTAAAGTAAATTTTTTTCCACTCAAAGTAAAAGTATACTTATTTCTCAATCCATCAAAAGTGACCTCTCTATCATATTGCCAAGGTCGGCCTAACAAAATATCCCCCGCATGCATAGGTACAACATCACAAAGAACTTCATCTTTATATCTTCCCAAAGTAAAAGGAATAAGAGCTTGAGAGTTTACCTTAAGCTCTCCTTTGTTGGTCAACCATTGAAGCTTGTATGGTTTCGAATGTGGACGAGTAGTTAGTTGGAGTCTTTTAACAAGAAAGCTACTCACCACATTTGTACAACTTCCACTATCAATTACCACACTACATGGGTTTCCTTTAACCAAGCATCTTGTATGAAACAAGTTTTCCCTTTGATCTTCAACTTTTTCTTCTTTAATTTGCACATTAAGTACCCTTCTTGTGACCAAAGAAATGAAGTTACCTTCTTCAATGTACTCATCATCATGTGCTCCATATTCTGCCTCAAGTTCTTCATCATGCACCTCACGATCATCATCCGAATCAATTACACCATTTCTTATCACCATAACTCTTTTATTGACACATTCCTTGCTCATGTGCCCAAATCCTTTGCACTTCCAACATTGAATAGAACTAGACTTCTCCCTTACCTCCTTTGAAACTTCATTCTTTTTAGTATTGGAACTCTCGGCCTCTACTCTTTTGCAGCCACAAACTTTCCTTTTTGTTGCATTGATTCATTCCTATGCATAAAACTATCCTTGCTCCAAGTATTAGAATTTGAAAAAGTATGAGTTTTAGATGAATACCTTTTCGAATGCTCCTTTCTTCCTTCAATTGAGCTTCAATTTTTATGGCATAATGATACATATCTTCAAGGTAAGGTGGTGGATTCCTATCAACCGGATGAGCAATTTCTCGATTTAAACCTCCAAGAAACCTAGACATGGTGTCCTCCTCGTCCTCTCGTATTTTTGCTCTTTCCATCAATGACTCCATCTCTTGATAATATTCAGCCACACTTTTTGTTCCCTGCCTCAATGCTTGCAATTTAGTTTTCAAATCTCTTTCATAATGTTTGGGAACATACCTCTTTCTCATAGCTTCTTTAAGTTCTTCCCATGTCTCTATTGGATCCTCCTCTTTTCTTCTTCTTTCGGATTTGAGATGTTGATACCATTCACCGGCATGGTTTGTGAATTCGGCAATAGCAAGTTTCATCTTTTTGTTCTCACTATATGAATTACAATCAAACACATGTTCTATTTTTCTTTCCCATTGCAAGTATGCCTCAGAGTCCGCCGTTCCACTAAATGGTGGAATTTTGAGTTTAACTCCAGCTTCTCTATCTTCGTGCATTCTTTCTATCCTTCTAGGTTGCATGATATTTGCATGATTATTTTTTCCTCCCCTTGCATGACCTCTTCCTCCACCTAGTCTCTCTTGTCCAACCAAGTCTAACATACCTTCATCATCTTGCAATACTCGTTCTTCTCGTCGCTGATGTGCTCTCCTTTCCTCTCTATCTTCCTTCATCATTTCCATCATACCTTGAAGGGCTTGAAGAATAGCAACATTAACATCCGCAACCTGTGGTGCTTTTTCCTCATTATGTGACATGTTGCAAATATCAAAATGGACCTCTCCACACTTCTCACAAAGATTTCACTCGGGACACTCGTGTTTAACACTCAAAGGTAGGCTTTTGGTACTAGGTCAAAGAAGTAAGGGCTGGTCTAAGAATTTGGTGCAATCTTGCTTTAAACTTGATATAAAACCAATTCAACAATCAACTTTCACAAACTAAACTAGAGTAATTCAACTTAGGATTAGCAGCTAATTAAAAACAAAACATAAACAAAAAAACAAGAACTTTAATGTGCCTTGGATCTTTGATACTTTTTTTTTTTTTCAATGAATTTTGTTTTTTGCTACAGTTTCTTCTTTTTCTTTTTTTTTTGCTACTGATTTTTTTTTTTTTTATGATCCAAGAGCAATACAAATGAATTCTACAAAGTACTTCTAAAGAATACAAATGTACTTGCTTGAATAGAAAATTGAAAGAGATAAAAAAAATAACATAAAAAATAATAAACTAACACAAAGTAAAGATAGTTCACCTCAAAATTCAGCCAAAGAATGTCAAGGCTCTGATACCAAATGATAAGCGACGATCGTTGCTTGAATTTTACAAAGCTAGAGGTCCTTCTAGGATCCTTGCAAAAACTCACAATGAAGGCTAACTTAGATCACACTTAAAATCTAAAATAGTCACTCTTAGATCCTAAGACAACTCACTCTAGAATTAGTTTGATCAAGACTAATCCAATGAATTGATTTACTTCAAACCTAAAGCAAGATTTGAAAGAAATGAAACACCAAATGGGGTTCAAGAAAACACAAGTTTTTCATTCATGAAATCTGTCCAAAATGATGTATTACAAGCCATTTTAAAGCCCAAAAATTCGTGCATGCCTTGGAATACAAAAGGACTCAAAAAGCTATTAAATGCATTTTGTAGAAAATAAGACACAAGAAGCCAAACATAAATTGCATGGCTTAAATGCTAGACAAAAGGGTAGATATGCTTTAAATACACTCAACCAACTCTTCTAGAAGGTCCATTGCAATAATGAGCATGGTTGGCAAGCATTGAAATAAAAAAGTCCCAAAATAAGAAATCTAGAAATTTCTTTATTTAAAATTCTGCCATGTTGTCATCTTCCAAAATAAAATTACTATTCTCATGCCATCTTCACTTCAATCTCTTCTTCACTTGTTGTGCTAACGTTGTAAATAAATTCGGGATGAAAAAGTTTTGTCTCTTCTTGTGCATTGGCAAGCTTTTGAAGATGTAATATATATTCCTCTTGAATCTTCTTCGCCTTACTCCTTGTAATAGGTCCTTCAGGTACATGCAATGGATCGGTTATTTGATTCGTATCACTTGCACTCGAAACCACTTTTGAAAAAGTAAAAGTAAACTGAATTATTATAAACGGACAAAATAAAAGCAAATAGTAAAAGCAAATAATAAAAAGCAAATAGTACAAAAGGAATCTAAATTATTATAAACGACAAAACTAAAAAGTTGAGATGATAAGCCGACACGTCGAATCTTCAAATTTGCATTATTGAGCATACCCCCTTTCCACTTTAGATGCATATCCGAAGTAGGAATCGAACAAATTCAAGATTTCTACGTAAATTTCAGTCGTATCCTACGCCGGCCACCAATGGACTCACTGCGCTATCTCCGCGCCTTACTACCTGGTACTTCACACCGAACTTGTAGTCTTGGGTTGTTGCTTTTAGAAATCTAACTCTCGGTTGATGAAAATAACAAGTATTTTCCAAGCCAGAAGTAGGATCTAGGTCTGCTAAATTTTGCAAGTCTTCGTCTTCGTCTTGAATGGCTTTAATCTCGTTAATTTACAAGGATTTGCAGGGATAAAAATTTACAATAATATACAAAACAAAATAAACACTTTTTTTTAATGGACCATTACAGTCCTTGATTCAACGTAAACATTTGAGTAATCGTAGTTTAATGACAATTGCGGTCCTTGGTAGTTTAACGACTTTGCAGTCTAACGATAGTTTAACGACTTTTCGGTTTTTGAATAATAATAGTTTTACAACTTTACGGTTGATGAGTAACTTTAGTTTTAGAACAATTACGGTTCATTTAGGTCGACAGAATATTCAACCTCTTCGTCTAATTCTTCAGAAGGAAGAGAGGAGATTGAATTGTCGTCAAGCTCTGCTAGCTCGCTCCATCTTTTCTGAAAATCAGATTCAGATGAAGTTTGAGCTAGAGCTGTTATGAGTTTTGATTTTTTGTTTAAAAACTCTTGATTCTTTTGACAAGAAAGGTCTTGAAGATGACCGTTCTTGGTTAACCAAGATTTGATGAATTTGAGATTCGAGTGGGAGGTGTTGAATTTATCCCACCATTTGATGCTAATGACTTTTACCAAACTCTTAGAAAAATTCGATACACGAACTTCGAAATTCCAGGAAAGGATCTATAGAACTTGAAAGTATATGCAGAAAGTCATTTGAATTGGAAAACTATTTTTAAAGATGTTTCTGAAAAAATAGTAGTACGATTCTTGAATTGGAACTGGGAAGATGTTGGTAGTAAGACCGAACAAACTCCACCAGTTGATGAACCACAAAGGGAAGGATACCCTTTGTGCATTTGGACAGAAATTGATAAACCAAGAATGTTTAAAATTCTGGTAGAACAAAACTTTATACCAGGCTTTTACGTAGTCTCGGTATGAATGCGTTTGAGGGATAAAAGCATTTGAGAAAGACTTTTTGGTGTGGATGCTTTGATTCCACGCAGTTGGGTTGAGAACTTTGAAAATTTTTAGTTTGGAGTAAGCGATCCTGTTTGGATCTTTTACATCCTGGTGATGAATTATCTCAGCCGATTTTGTATCGACTAGGATGAACTCATAAAACCGTCTCGTTTTTTGGAGGTGTTCCGACATGAAGAAAAAGCCGGTTGGATAAATATTTTCAACGATTTTTGAAATATTTGTATCGTCGAATTCGGGTTCAATGGTGAACTCTCCAATAGGAGTGTTCTTTTTGAAATAACCATTTATCTCGGGTTTTGGGATGAATCTGTCGGGAACGACAGTGTTTGCAAACGTCGTTGGGTTCGAAGAACTTGACGACGGATTTTGAACGGACTTCACCGACGGTGAAGGAGGGATCTAGGTTGATGGCCCAGCTTTAGATTTGCCTTTGGACCTGTTCACAAGAGTGAAATCAAGGTCGAGGGCATATGAATCAGGTGTCATTTTAGCACCTGAGGACTGCTTTGAAAAGCAATTTTGACATCCTAGGTAAAAGAAATGGCTAAATGTGCGAGTGAGCCATGAATGATCCAAGTATTCTATTAGCACTACTACACAACCTTAAAGCGGCTAGCAGAACATTTACTCCGAGGTACCCAGAACAAATACAGGCATGGCAAACTTAGTTGATAAGGAAGGAAGAATGACTTACACTAGACCAGAAATCTTCACTCTAGAGTGAACTTGATGAAGAAGATTTCAAATCCTCATCTTCTCAATTCACAGAAGGTTTAGACCTTCACCTCTCAAACATGAATTAAAATGAATTGCAAATCGCCAAGGTTGAAGAAACCCTTCAAAATTGGTCGATTCCAAAGATTGATTCAAAATTAATTTACAAAAACCCCAATTCAATGTTCTTCCACAAGAACTATATCAAACTTTCTGAGCATGTTGTGCCTATCGATCAAGATAGCACGACGCTCAACCTATTCTCAAAGAACATGATTCTTCGTCATCGACAAGAATTCAAGTTCATTCATATTGAAATGGTTCTTTTTGAAATAACTCTTTATCTCGGGTTTTGGGATGAATCTGTTGGGAACGACAGCGTTTGCAAACGTCGTTGGGTTCGAAGAGACTTGATGACGGATTTTGAACGAACTTCATCGACTGTGAAGGAGGGATCTAGATTGATGACCCAACTTTAGATTTTCCTTTGGACCTGTTCACGAGAGTGAAATCAGGGTCGAGGGCATATGAATTAGGTGTCATTTTAGCACCTGAGGACTGCTTTGAAGATGCAGCAGAAGGCTGCTTTGGGGCAGAGGCATTTTTGCCTCTATTGCTTCTTCTTTCGCTCATCCGCAAGGTGAGAAAAAGGGAGTTGAGAGAGAGGTTTTGAGAGGAACTCTTTTGAGAGATAATCTGCCAGGGCATTTTCCGTCCCTTTTATAAGCAAAACCTCAAAATTAAAACATGATAAAATTGCTTGCCATCTAGCAAAAATTTGTTTTGAAACCAGATTTTTTACATCATTTTCCAAAATGAATTTAGATGCTCTGGAATCAGTTTTGATTAAAAAAATTTTGTTAATTAGATCTCCTTGAAATTTCTGTATGCATAGTACAATTGCAAGGATTTCGTTTTTTACCGTTGAGTAATTTTTTTGTGTGCTATTCCAAACGCTAGAGTGGAATTGTACTATGGATCCCTTCTTATCAATACACTGTTTTAGGATTCCTCCATATCCGATGTAGGATGCGTCGGTTTCCACTATTAAGCTTGCTTTGTCATTAAGCAAACTTAAACAGGATATTGATTTGACTAAAGCCTTTATCTTTTGGATTGCAACAGTATGCTTTTTCGGTCCAAGGCTTTGGATTCTTTTTTAGTCTCTCAAAAAGAGGTTTGCAAATGGGCCTGATATCCTTTAGGAATTCGGCCACATAATTGAGGCAACCCAAAAATTTATGTACTTGGGTTTTGTCAGTAATTTGGTCTGGAAAGTTTGATGCAAATTCAATGGACCTATGAATGGGCTTAATGAGGGCCAAATTGATTTCAAATTCGAGAAAGCGGATTTGGGTTTGAAATAGTTTAATTTTCTTGGCCGAGACAACAAGGCCATTTCTTTTGATGACGTTGTAAAACTTTTGAAGATGTTTGAAATGTTGATCAATGTTTTGTGAAAAAGCCAAAACATCGTCAATGTAAACTATTGAAAATGTCATTCATGATTTTTTAAAATTCGGATGGAGCATTTTTTAAGCCAAACGGCATGACGTTCCATTCATATTGTCCAAAGGGGACATTGAAAGCAGTCTTGTATCAATCCTTATCTGCAATTTGGATTCGCCAAAATCCAGATTTAAGATCAAATTTTGAAAACACTTTGGCATTAGAAATGCGTTTGATTAAATCCGTTTTATTGGGAATCGGATATCGAATCCACTCTAAAACTTTGTTTAAAGGTTTTTAGTTGATTACCAGCCTGGGGACACCTCGTTCCTTCTCGGCTTGGTTATTGACATAGAATGTTGCACAAGACTATGGGCTCTTGGAAGGCCTGATCAATTTCTTCTGCAACAAATCATCAATTTCCTTCTTGCAGATAGCAAGAAAATCAACATTCATTTGAATAGGTCTTGACTTTGTTGGAATTGATTCTTCCTTAAAGTCTTTTGTGTAAGGGAGAGAAACGACATGGCGTTTTCTTTCCTAGAATGCATTTGGGAAGTCTGAACAAATATCCTGTTCAATCTTCTTTTGAAATTGTTCAATCCGAAATTTAATTCTTGGACTGAGCAATTGATCTTCAATTTTCTTATAGGTTAATTCTTCCTTAAGAAAATTGATTTGGTTTTCTTTGTTTTGAATAACATCAACGACTTGAGTTTTCACGGGTTGTATGAATTCAAATATGATCTTAGAATCAAGAATGCTTGATTCTAAACCCTTTTCAGTAATTTGAAATGGGTATAATTGGGTCAAAAATGGTGTTCCTAATATGATTTCCATATTAAGATCTTTGACCAACATGAAGGTATTTACAAAGCAAATACCGTTCTTGCATATATGCGCATTTGATAATTTGTAGTCAATTTCGAGCTGACCGCTATTACTGCTTTTTAGCTCGATTTGAGTCTTCTCAAAATATTTTGAAGGTATTCTTCCCTCACGGATGCAGTTTTGATCAGCACCTGAATCTAACAAGACGATCAATTCTGTTTTGAAGTCATGTACCTTTAGGGTAACACGAGTATACCACTTTTGATAAGGCACCTCGGTGATCTGGCCAACGAAGGACCGCTGGTCCTCGGGGATCTCTGCCTCTTGATCATCTTCCTCGATGATTGGTGTGCTCTTGAGCGTGGCAACCTCTACCCAAAGCTTTGAGACAAGGTTGACCATGTCGATTTTGAGTTGTTGGACCTCTGCTTTGAGGCTCTTAACCTCGGTTTGAAGGTCCTGAGTTGTCACAGTTTTCTTCTTGGGAAACCGCTTCATGATATCTTCGATGTCGTACGGTTTATACGACTCTTTTTATTTTGATTTGTCCAGCTTTGTCTTCTGGTTCTGTTCAGAAGCAACGATGGAGATTTTAAGATCGGCTATGATCTTCTTCTGTATCTCTAGATCATTAACTCTCTCAGTAATGTCAAGGAGAGCTCGTTGATCCATTGTGAGGACGTTGATACAACCACCGCACGGCCTTGTGCCATCGTGGTCGTCTGAATCTTCCTCGCTTGAATCATCGTCAGAATCCTCATGCTCATCGAGGATCTGATCGATCTCTTGATCACTACTGTCATATCCTTCAGATTCAGAATCGGAGAGGACAAGATTCATGATTTGGTTTTTGAGCTCTTCATCAATGTCGAGCTCATTGATCTTGCCGCGAACCGGACACCTATTGGCAAAGTGGCCTGGACGCTTGCATTTGAAGTAGAGACTTCTTTTCCCTTTGGAGGAACATACTTACCTTTGCCCTGATATCTGTTTTGATAGTGGGGTCTTTGGTTTCGATCATAAGAATTTCTCTTCTGATAGGCCTGGTTGTAGTGCCTAGCTGAAGATCTAAAATGTTTCTTATGACCTTTGTGTCTTGAGGTGGAAGGTTGCTCAATCTCTTTGCAACCATATTGGTCATAAAAAGAACCTTGGATAGCTCTTCTTACCCTTGGATTATCAATCTTCATACGGAGCTTTTGCTCTCTGTAGAGTTTGATACCTTCTTGTATTATGAAGGAGCTTATGTCTCCGTAGGTCAGGGAGTCCCAGTCTATGGTTCCTCCAGCTTGGGCCAGAAGACCTTCTTCGACCCTTTGGGAGAAATGATTGGGGAGTCCTTCAATGAACTCTTTTGCTTCTAGATTGGCAAAGCACAATCTGTGCGAATCATGACTTTGGTCATGTACATGTCTTTGTACCACCTAAAATCTCCAAGAGATTTGCATTTCATCTTTAGGAGAATACTAGCGGATCTCTCTTATAGAGGGTTGGGTCTCCAATGAAAAACTTTGTGAGGGTGTACATGAGCGTATTGACTGCATCCGGTACATTCTCAGATTGTTGTTGACCACTCGTGTCTGTTTTGACAATCATCGTTACTTGAGAAAGAATGGCGGCTTTGTCGGATGCAGACATGAATTTGTCCCACCAGTCTTTTAGAATTCCGGAGAATCCTGTGACCAGTAATAACTAGGCAATCTGGTGATCCGTTTGGTCCTTTATTTTGTAGGCACTTGCAGCCATTAACATCTCATTGACGGTGTTCATTATAAGATAGTCTGACAGGCCATCTATGTTCCACTCATAGATGGAATCGCCACTATAGCTGGCGGATGTCATTTGAGGCTCTCTTCAAACGATACGTTTGGGAAAGAGGGCCTTTTATAATATTGTCTTTGATCACGAAGTATTGTGGTATCTTTGAGGGTAGAGACTCCGTGATTTAAGTATTCTTTTCTGAACTTTTCGATATCATACTCCGAAGGTTTGAAAATGACATTGATCCCTTGATTTTGGGCTGTCGAAGTAGAAGGGATAGAGTCCTTCTTCAATTCTTTGAGCATCTTTTGAATGTTGTCAAGGGTATCGTTACTCTTGTCAAGCCTAATATTTTTGTTCAGGGTTGGGGGCCTGAATAAGGGTTTGGATTTATCCACTGCTGGATAACCTTTGGAACTAGACAAAGGAGCACTGAAGCCGATTTTTGCTTCTTTGTGGATCTTCTCCTCGATCTTGTCAACTTGCTTTGCAATGGTTGAAAGCAGTTTATTTGAGAAGTTGTTTTTAGCTGAATATTTTTTATATCTTTAAGAGATGGAGGATCTCGCTCATCTCTTGAGATAGTTTTGAAAGGAGATGCTATAATCTTATGTCCATAAGCAGTCTCGATTTCCACTTCTTCTAGTGGAGGATGAGTGCCATAGATGATTCCTCTTTGCATGGTCTTCCAACTTGATTTACTAAGGATGTTAACTTTGAGTTCCATCCAAATAAAGAATGGAATGTCTTGTTGAGCGTCCTCCATGTAGGAATACCATTGAGAACCGAGGGTTTTCCGTTCTTCGTCGGAATTATCTTCTCTAGAAAGAAAGTCTTTCTTGAGAAGATCTTTGTTGATAGAAAGGAATTTGTGATGACGTTGATCTGACTTCCCAAGACTGATCGACTCTCCATGTCCGACTGTGTGGGAGAAGTAGATCTATATGCATAATGAACTGAAGCTTAGGCTTGATCATAATCAACCGATTGGACTCGGAGAGATTCTGATCTATCGATTGTTGTGGGTGGCCTTTGAGCTTCAGAGGTACTTGGTCTGGATCTCAAGAATTCCTTCGTTATGGGGAACGTTTCTTGAGCATCTTCAAATTTTACTTCGATGCTTCCATCGTTGTGTTCAATGATTTGAGTAGGCATTGGCTTCCTTGTTATAGGAGGGCAGACTTGCTTCAAATCCTAGGAAGAATTCCTAGTGATTTGTTCCCAAGTAAGAGTCTTAGGGACATTGATAGTTGCTCTGCCCATGTTGGCTTCTATGAGCATGGTAGAACCGCTCACAGATTTCCTCAGAGCTCCTAAAGCAACATTGGTATGCATCAGCTTGTAGCAGGATGCGGAAAATCACTACAGCTGAGTGAGTTTCAGATTGAATATCTAGATTTTTGGTGTTGACGTCTAACATTGGGCAGTCAAGATATTTGGGTCTGGTAATGAAAGATTCAGGTTAGGAAAACAATTGAAAAAGATCGGTCCATTTTCGAGGTTTGACTTGACCATTCCCAAGAGGGAATTTGTATAAGTTTTGTGTCTCTTATCTCGAAGGGAGACAAGGACTGGGATGTCTAGACCAAGTCTAAACAACGGTTTAATGGCTACTTGAACCATTCCAATATGAATGAACTTGAATTCTTGTCGATGACGAAGAATCATGTTCTTTGAGAATAAGTTGAGCGTCGTGCTATCTTGATCGATAGGCACAACATGCTCAGAAAGTTTGATACAGTTCTTGTGGAAGAACATTGAATTGGGGTTTTTGTAAACCAATTTTGAATCAATCTTTGGAATGAACCAATTTTGAAGGGCTTATTCAACCTTGGCGATTTGCAATTCATTTTGATTCATGTTTGAGAGGTGAAGGTCTGAACCTTCTGTGAATTGATAAGATGAGGATTTGAAATCTTCTTCATTTGAATCTAATTTCTCTTTACCTTTGAATCTTTTAATCTTGGAAAAAAATCTGGACATGAGAGGCGGCTTCTAGGATTCTTTTCTTCAAAATAAGATTCTTCAATTACCAGATAGAAAATCTGCTATCCTATTCCTGCTGCTCCAAAAAGGTCTCACCGCGCTACAATGCGTCTTACGGCCAAAGGAGAATACTGGGCAGGTAATCAAAGGGTTTCACAGAAGATAGAAATGGTAAATAAGAAGAAGCAGAATAAAGAAGTAAAGAAAGATAGAAGATAACACTCTTCCACACTTTTATTTGAGATTAAAGAAAATTACAAAGAGTTTTGATAAATTTTTGTTTTTTGGATAAGTTGGCTCTGATACCAAATGAAGAGGCTAATAATGAAGTCTACAAGGTACATTAAACTTATACAAAACTCAAAGGTTCATTCATCTTCAGAAACAGTTAGTTTGTGTATTAAAACTAAGCCTAATGTTGAGAAAAAAAGTGGTGACAATCAAAATGAATTACTTAGTAATTTAGTTTTAACACATGCTTATGAGCTTATTACGAAATTAGATTGCAAAGGCTTATTCATTTGTAACCCATCCGCTATTGTAGCCCCTACTCTTATTGATGTACGTGTTAATGTGTGTGAGTTAGGGAAAAAGGCACAAATGGTCAAAACAAAAGCATGTGAATTTATTAAAAAAAAATCTTGTGAGAAAAAGAGTGAGAGAGAAAAGCATGAGAATAGCTTATGGCCAATAAAAAAAATGAGAGAAAAGCCAATGATGTGAGCTTATCTGAAAAAGCATGTGAGGTTAAATCTATTTTGTTTTCAAAGAAAAATATTTTTAGTCTCTTACATGAAGGGATTTATTTTCTAACTGGTGAGTTCAAACCATATTTCTCTAGTGTTTCTTTTGAGTACATACAGGAGCCGAAAGAACTTAAACAACTTATTGAGCTAAAGATTCCTTTGAAAGTCAACAACACAACAAACATAAAGCCAACCGATTTATTAGGAGGAAAAACTCAAAATTTACACAAAAGATCATGCATGGTAGCAACCATAAGGTGTTCAAACCAGGTGATTGGGTTTGGAGGCACTTTTGGAGGGATCGATGTTCATTTGACAAGAAACCTAAATGGAATTCAGTAGGCAATTTACCATGGACATCTTGACTTCAAGTTTGCTCTACAACGAGAGAATGATGCTGAATACATTTTCAATGCTTTTGATTTTCGCCCATTTGATACAGCGATCATTTAGATTCAAGGACGAACCTTCTCAAAGAAAGGGAGAATGATATGGATCAGAATGTGACTCAACATTTTACCTTCAAGCTACTTAGAAGGGATCTTCATTGACTTGTGGATGGTTACAAAATCATGAAGAATGGTTACAAAACCATTAATTTTCGGATTTATGGCAATTTACATGTAGTTTTAGGTTTAAAATTTTCATTTATGTGTTTTTAGGTTATATTTTGCAAAAGGGTCATTATGGTAATTGTGTTAGTTTCTTTATTTTACGTTTAACTTTCCTAGGTAATAAATAGCCATGAACTAAGTTGTAAAACTCAGATTTTGAATGAATGAAAACTAGTTCTCTACAAGAGATCCTTTTCTTAGAATTTTAGGGCATGTTCTTGGCCTCTTTTCTAAGTTCCTCTTGCAATTCTTGTGATAGAATGCATTCGAGCCATAAAATCCAGCCTTGATCAAGCTTGATTGTGGAGTGACTCAATCTAGAACAAGATCTTCCATATCTTGCTTCTAGATCATTGATCTTAAGGGGTAATCAAATTCTAGCCTTTTCTCTTTGTTGTTCCCAAAAACATAAGAAGGTGTTAATCTCTTAATTCAGGGTTCTTGCTTCATCATAATCTTGGATCTTTGGGTTGAGAATTAGGGCTGCCTTAGCACATGGACCAGTCCTTCCTGTTGGGTCCCACAAATTTCTCTAGAATTCCTTTTATTTCTCGATTTAAAATTTTGGCTTGTCCATTGGTTTGCAGATGATATGGTGTTGCAATGCGTTGCTTGATGTTGTACTTATACGGCACATGTGACATTGCTCTGTTTATGAAATGTATCCCTTCATCACTGATGATTGCTCGTGGCGTTTCAAACCTTGTAAAAATATTTCTGTGAAAGAATCTTATAACAATCCTGGCATCATTCTTAGGTGTAGCCACTGCTTCGTTCCACTTTGACACGTAATCAACCGCTTGCAAAATGTACAAATTTCCACTTGAATGAGGAAATGGACACATAAATCGATTCCCAGACTTCAAATAATTCAACCTCTAAGATCTAAGTCAATGACATTTCATCCCTTTTTCATTTTTTTCTCTTCCGCTGGCACTTATCGCATGTCTTCTCATAGTGATGCGCATCCTTAAATATGTTAGGCCAAAAGTAGCCAGATTGAAAAATCTTTGCTGCAGTTCGCATTCCTCTTAAATGTCCTCTGTAAAGTGATGCGTTGCATGATTCCAGGATTGCGTTTTTCTCATGCTCTTCTACGCATCAACGTATTATTCCGTCAACAATAGAATTTCAGGATACGGTTCATCATGATTCCAGGATACGGTTCATCCCAGAAATAGAATTTCGCGTCATGGAAGAAGCTTTTTGCTTGCTGTTGCGTCATCTGGGTTGGAATGATATGGCTTGCTAAATAATTGGTATTGTCTACAAACTAAGGGGCATTCCTTTCTTCCATAACTTTCAACGCAATTGCTCATCAGGGAATTTTTCTGATATGCTGAGCATAGTTGTGTCACGATATGTGACCTCGAGTCGTGACGGTGATCTGCCACAACATTCTCACATCCCTTTTTATCCTTGATTTCTATGTCAAACTCTTGCAGAAGGAGTATCCATCTAATCAGCCTTGGTTTTGAATTAGCTTTGCTCATTAAGTACCTTATGGCAGCATGGTCAGTGAACACGGTTACCTTAAATCCGACTAGGTATGAACGAAACTTTTCCAATAAGTATACTACTGCCAAACTCTCCTTCTCCGTAGTTTTGTAGTTCTATTGTGCTTCTGTTAGAGTTCTGCTCGCATAATAAATAAGATGGGTTAGCTTTTCCCCTTTTTGTCTCAGAATAGTTTCTATTGCGTAGTCACTAGCGTCGCACATGAGCTGAATGGTTTTCCCCAATCAGGCGTTATCATTATTGGTGTAAAAATCAAGCCCTTTTTAATTGCTTAAATGCTTGAAGACAGCGAGCATCGAAATTCAAGGTTCTCTCAGTTTCCAAGAGCTCGCACATGGGTTTCACTATTGTTGAGAAATCCATAATGAATCGCTTGTAAAAACCTAGCATGGCCTAGCACGCTTTTCACGTTCTATGGTGGCTCTAATTTTTCTATTGCTTCTACTTTTGCTTGATCAATCTCCATTCCTTTCCTGGAGATTTTGTGGCCCAAAATAATTCCTTCGTTTATCATGAAATGACACTTCTCCCAGTTGAGCACTGAGTGTGTTTCTTCACATTAGTGGAGCACTTTCTCAAGACACTAAACAATTGTGGAAGTTGATAAGGCAACCCTAATTCTCAGCCCAAAGATCCAAGCTTATGACAAAGCAAGAACCCTTGAATTAAGAGATTAACACCTCCTTATGGATTTGGGAACAACCAAGAGAAAAAGCTAGAATTTGATTACCTCTTCAGATCAATGATCTTGGAGCAAGATATGGAAAATCTTATTCTAGATTGAGTCACTCCACAATCAAGCTTGATCAAGGCTGGAATGAATGGTTCAAATGAATTCTATCACAAGAATTGCAAGTGGAACTTAGAAAAGAGGCAAGAACATGCCCTAAAATTCTAAGAAAAGGATCTCTTATAGAGAACTAGTTTTCATTCATTCAAAATCTTAGTTTTACAACTTAGTTCATGACTATTTGATACGAATCAAACAACAGATCCATTGCATGTACCTGAAGGACCTATTACAAGGAGTAAGGCGAAGAAGATTCAAGAGGAATATATATTACATCTTCAAAAGCTTGCCAATGCACAAGAAGAGACAAAACTTTTTCATCCCAAATTTATTTACAACATTAGCACAACAAGTGAAGAAGAGATTGAAGTGAAGATGGCATGAGAATAGTCATTTTATTTTGGAAGATGACAACATGGCAGAATTTTAAATAAAGAAATTTCTAGATTTCTTATTTTGGGACTTTTTGATTTCAATGCTTGCCAACCATGCTCATTATTGCAAGGGACCTTCTAGAAGAGTTGGTTGAGTGTATTTAAAGCATATCTACCCTTTTATCTAGCATTTAAGCCATGCAATTTACTTTTGGCTTCTTATGTCTTATTTTCTACAAAATGCATTTAATAGCTTTTTGAGTCCTTTTGTATTCCAAGGCATGTACGAATTTTTGGGCTTTAAAATGGCTTGTAATACATCATTTTGGACAGATTGGATGAATGAAAAACTTGTGTTTCCTTGAACCCCATTTGATGTTTCTTTTCTTTCAAATCTTACTTTAGGTTTGAAGATAAATCAATTCATTGGATTAGTCTTGATCAAACTAATTCTGGAGTGAGTTGTCTGAGGATCTAAGAGTGACCATTTTAGATTTTGAGTGTGATCTAAGTTAGCTATCATTGTGAGTTTTTACAAGGATCCTAGAAGAACCTCTAGCTTTGTAAAATTCAAGCAAGGATCGGCGCTTATCATTTGGTATCAAAGCCTTGACATTCTTTGGCCGAATTTTGAGGTGAACTATCTTTACTTTGTGTTAGTTTGTTATTTTTTATTATTTTTTTTTATCTCTTTCAATTTTCTATTTAAGCAAGTACATTTGTATTCTTTAGAAGGACTTTGTAGAATTCATTTGTATTGCTCTTGGATCATAAAAAAAACTCAGTAGCAAAAAAGAAAAAGAAGAAACAGTAGCAAAAAATAAAAGAAAAAAAAATATGTTGCAAAAAAAAAAATCATTGAAAAAAAAAAGTATCAAAGATCCAAGGCACATTGAAGTTCTTGTTTTTTTTTTTTTATGTTTTGTTTTTAATTAGCTGCTGATCCTAAGTTGAATTACTCTAGTTTAGTTTGTGAAAGTTGATTGTTGAATTGGTTTTATATCAAGTTTAAAGCAAGATTGCACCAAATTCTTAGACCAGCCCTTACATCTTTGACCTAGTACCAAAAGCCTACCTTTGAGTGTTAAACACGAGTGTCCCGAGTGAAATCTTTGTTAGAAGTGTGGAGAGGTCCATTTTGATATTTGCAACATGTCACATAATGAGGAAAAAGCACCACAGGTTCTGGATGTTAATGTTGCTATTCTTCAAGCCCTTCAAGGTATGATGGAAATGATGAGGGAAGATAGAGAGGAAAGGAGAGCACATCAGCGACGAGGAGAATGAGTATTGCAAGATGATGAAGGTATGTTAGACTTGGTTGGACAAGAGAGACTAGGTGGAGGAAGAGGTCATGCAAGGGGAGGAAGAAATAATCATGCAAATATCATGCACCCTAGAAGGATAGAAAGAATGCATGAAGATAGAGAAGCTGGAGTTAAACTCAAAATTCTACCCTTTAGTGGAACGGCGGACTCTGAGGCATACTTGCAATGGGAAAGAAAAATAAAACATGTGTTTGATTGTAATTCATATAGTGAGAACAAAAAGATGAAGCTTGCTATTGCCGAATTCACAAACCATGCCGGTGAATGGTATCAACATCTCAAATCCGAAAGAAGAAGAAAAGAGGAGGATCCAATAGAGACATGGGAAGATCTTAAAAAAGCTATGAGAAAGAGGTATGTTCCCAAACATTATGAAAGAGATTTGAAAACTAAATTGCAAGCATTGAGGCAAGGAACAAAAAGTGTGGCTGAATATTATCAAGAGATGGAGTCATTGATGGAAAGAGCAAAAATACGAGAGGACGAGGAGGACACCATGTCTAGGTTTCTTGGAGGTTTAAATCGAGAAATTGCTCATCCGGTTGATAGGAATCCACCACCTTACCTTGAAGATATGTATCATTATGCCATAAAAATTGAAGCTCAATTAAAGGACGAAAGGGAGCATTCGAAAAGGTATTCATCTAAAACTCATACTTTTTCAAATTCTAATACTTGGAGCAAGGATAGTTTTATGCATAGGAATGAATCAATGCAACAAAAAGGAAAGTTTGTGGCTGCCAAAAGATCAGAGGCCGAGAGCTCCAATACTAAAAAGAATGAAGTTTCAAAAGAGGTAAGGGAGAAGTCTAGTTCTATTCAATGTTGGAAGTGCAAAGGATTTGGGCACATGAGCAAGGAATGTGTCAATAAAAGAGTTATGGTGATAAGAAATGGTGTAATTGATTCGGATGATGATTGTGAGGAGCATGATGAAGAACTTGAGGCAGAATATGGAGCACATGATGATGAGTACATTGAAGAAGGTAACTTCATTTCTTTGAACACAAGAAGGGTACTTAATGTGCAAATTAAAGAAGAAAAAGTTGAAGATCAAAGGGAAAACTTGTTTCATACAAGATGCTGGGTTAAAGGAAACCCATGTTGATATGGATCAGAATGTGACTCAACATTTTACCTTCAAGCTACTTAGAAGGGATCTTCATTTACTTGTGGATGGATACAAAATCATGAAGAATGCTTTAGAAACTATCAATTTTCGGATTTATGGCTATTTACATGTAATTTTAGGTTTAAAATTTTCATTTTTGTTTTTAGGTTAAATTTTGCAACAATGGCATTATGGTAATTATGTTAGTTTCTTTATTTTAGGTTTAACTTTCCTAGGCTATAAATAGCCATGAAGTAAGTTGTAAAACTGAGATTTTGATTGAATGAAAATTAGCTCTCTACAAGAGATCATTTTCTTAGAATTTTAGGGCATGTTCTTTGTCTCTTTTTCTAAGTTTCCCTTGCAATCTTGTGATAGAATGCATTTGAGCCATTCAATCCAGCCTTGATCAAGCTTGATTGTGGAGTGACTCAATCTCGGACAAGATCTTTCATATCTTGCTTCTAGATCATTGATCTTAAGAGGTAATCAAATTCTAGCATTTTCTCTTGGTTGTTCCCAAATCTATAAGGAGGTGTTAATCTCTTAATTCAAGGGTTCTTGCTTCATCATAAGCTTGGATCTTTGGGTTGAGAATTAGGGTTGCCTTATCACATGTAGTGTGGTAATTGATAGTGGAAGTTGTACAAATGTGGTGAGTAGCTTTCTTGTTAAAAGACTCCAACTAACTACTCGTCCACATTCGAAACCATACAAGGTTCAATGGTTGACCAACAAAGAAGAGCTTAAGGTAAACTCTCAAGCTCTTATTCCTTTTACTTTGGGAAGATATAAAGATAAAGTTCTTTATGATGTTGTACCTATGCATGCCGGGGATATTTTGTTAGGTCGACCTTGGCAATATGATAGAGAGGTCACTTTTGATGGATTGAGAAATAAGTATACTTTTACTTTAAGTGGAAAAAAATTTACTTTACTTCCATTGTCACCATATGAAGTACATTGTGATCAATTGAAATTAGAAAAGAAAAGAATTTGAAGAACAAGAGAGGAGAGAAGAAAGTAAGGTAAGAGAGAAGAGTGAAAAAAGAGAGAAAAGTGAGGGGCAAAAGGTGACTGAAAATAAAGAGAGAGAAAAGAGTGATTTTGAGGAAAAAAGAAAGAATGTGAGTTTGGTTATACAAAAAAGGGAAGTGAGGAAAGTTTTAGCTCAAGATCCAAAATTTGTACTTATGTGCAAAGGGATGTGTTTGGTAAATGAGCCCAAATCTGAAAATGTTTTGCCAAGTATTTTTAAGTCTCTTTTGCAGGAATTTAATGACATGTTTCCACATGAAGATGCACCTATGGGATTACCCCCTCTAAGAGGAATTGAGCACCAAATTGACTTCATTTCCGGCGCAACTCTTCCAAACATGGCTGCGTATAGGACAAATCCAACCGAAACCAAGGAGATTCAAAGGAAAGTGGAGGAACTCATGGATAAAGACTATGTTAGGGAAAGCATGAGTCCTTGTTCGGTTCCGATTATTTTAGTACCAAAGAAAGATGGCACTTGGAGGATGTGTGTTGATTGTCGAGCTATCAACAAGAGTTTGTCATCCACCCAGATCGTGAAAGCTTGAAGATTCTCGGGAGCCAAACAAAGCCCAACACGAGACATGCTAAGTTGGCCAACACCCGCAAATGCAACCGAGGCAAGATCTTACATGGGGTAGCAGTTTCTACATGAGGTTTATGGAGGATTTCAGTGGCATCGCCTAACCATCGAAGGAACGTGTTAAAAGAACTGTGAAAATGAAAGTAAAAGAATGCATTCGATGAATTTGAAGCAGTGCGCCGTCTTGCTACACCTAGCTTTGATCGATCTTTCGAGATTAAATAATTTGAAAGTGTTTGGGCAGAAGAGCCTTTTCGATAGTAGAAAAAAAAAGGCCAATCCTGTCTTTTAGTGAAACACTGAATGGAAACACAGCTTAAATACGCGACGATTGAGAAAGAACTACATGCAAAATTGTAAGGGGTTTGGATGTTTGGAAACCTTAATTGTGGCAAAGGAGTTCGGCATCCACACGGATCGATCATGATAGCTTTAGGCATCCTTAGAGCAAGACAAAGCTATAAAAGAGACATGCTAAGTGGCAGCAGCCACAGATGGAACGGAGGCAAGATCTTTAAATGATTTAGCTAGTTTCTACATCAGGTACGTCAGGACTTTCAGGAGCATAGCCCCACCATCTTAAAAAGATCGTTATATATTCAGGAAAGCAAATGCAAGAGAAAGCATTCAATGAATGACAAGAAAAATTGACCAATGCACCATGTCTTGCTCTTTCTAACTTTTATTGGTCTTTTGAGATTATATGTGAAGCAAATGGACTAGGTATAAGAGCTTCTTTGATACTAGAAAACATGCCAATCATATATCTTCGTGAAAACCTAAATGGAGCACATCCTAAATGCGCGTCATTTGAATAAGAGCTACATGCACTAGTGAGGGCTTTTGCAAGTTTCGTGACCTTAATTGTGGCCAAAGGAGTCTGTCACCCACAAGGATCGTGAAAGCTTATAGTGTCCCGGGAGCCAAATAAAGCTCCAAGAGAGGCATTCCCAGTGAGGACAACACCCACAAATTCAACCGAGGTATGATCCTTCACGGTTTAGCTGGTTTCTGTACTAGGTTTACTAGTGACTTCATTAGCATTGCCTCAAGGTAGAATGAACTTGTTAAAAAGATTGTCAAATTCTAATATGGAATCAAAAGCCAGAGAACGCATTCAATGAACTAAAAGAAAAACCGACCAATGCACCTTGTCATGCTCTACCTAAGTTTGACCGATCATTTGAGATTTAGTGAGAAGCAAATGGAACAAGCATAAGAGCTATTTCAAAGCCACAACACAAGGCCAGTCCTGTTTAGTAGTAAAAGCCGAAACAGAGAGTTACTCAAATGCGTGCCATATGAGAAACAACCGCATGCACTTGTGTGGGCTTTGCAAGTTTGGACACCTTACTTGTGGCAAAAAGAGTTTGTCATCCACCCAGATCGTGAAAGCTTGAAGATTCTCGGGAGCCAAACAAAGCCCAACACGAGACATGCTAAGTTGGCCAACACCCGCAAATGCAACCGAGGCAAGATCTTACATGGGGTAGCAGTTTCTACAGGAGGTTTATCGAGGATTTCAGTGGCATCGCCTAACCATCGAAGGAACGTGTTAAAAGAACTGTGAAAATGAAAGTAAAAGAATGCATTCGATGAATTTGAAGCAGTGCGTCGTCTTGCTACACCTAGCTTTGATCGATCTTTCGAGATTGAATAATTTGAAAGTGATTGGGCAGAAGAGCCTTTTCGATACTAGAAAAAAAAAGGCCAATCCTGTCTTTTAGTGAAACACTGAATGGAAACACAACTTAAATACGCGACGATTGAGAAAGAACCACATGCAAAATTGTAAGGGGTTTGGATGTTTGGAAACCTTAATTGTGGCAAAGGAGTTCGGCATCCACACGGATCGATCGTGATAGCTTTAGGCATCCCTAGAGCAAGACAAAGCTATAAAAGAGACATGCTAAGTGGCAGCAGCCACAGATGGAACGGAGGCAAGATCTTTAAATGATTTAGCTAGTTTCTACATCAGGTACGTCAGGACTTTCAGGAGCATAGCCCCACCATCGTAAAAAGATCGTTATATATTCAGGAAAGCAAATGCAAGAGAAAGTGATATGGATCAGAATGTGACTCAACATTTTACCTTCAAGCTACTTAGAAGGGATCTTCATTTACTTGTGGATGGATACAAAATCATGAAGAATGCTTTAGAAACTATCAATTTTCATATTTATGGCTATTTACATGTAATTTTAGGTTTACAATTTTCATTTATGTGTTTTTAGGTTAAATTTTGCAACAATGGCATTATGGTAATTATGTTAGTTTCTTTATTTTAGGTTTAACTTTCCTAGGCTATAAATAGACATGAAGTAAGTTGTAAAACTCAGATTTTGATTGAATGAAAATTAGCTCTCTACAAGAGATCATTTTCTTAGAATTTTTGGGCATGTTCTTTGTCTCTTTTTCTAAGTTTCCCTTGCAATCTTGTGATAGAATGCATTTGAGCCTTTCAATCCAGCCTTGATCAAGCTTGATTGTGGAGTGACTCAATCTAGAACAAGATCTTCCATATCTTGGTTCTAGATCATTGATCTTAAGGGGTAATCAAATTCTAGCCTTTTCTCTTGGTTGTTCCCAAATCTATAAGGAGGTGTTAATCTCTTAATTCAAGGGTTCTTGCTTCATCATAAGCTTGGATCTTTGGGCTGAGAATTAGGGTTGCCTTATCATTTGGTTCAGAGCATAGGTTGCATCTTTGTGGCCGGCTCTAGATTTGATTTTATCTTTAACTTTCAGCAATTCGTTCATCTTCTTGTTCAGATCTTGTTTCTCTGTTTTTTCATCATTTTTGGATCTATAAAAAAAAAAAAAAGTTCATGGTTCGATCTTGAATTATTCTTGTCCAATTTTAAACTGCTGCATTGAATGCTTATATTTTCGATTGTAATACCTCGATAACGATCAATTTTGACAAACTGTTCTTCTGTAAATATTTAGATCAGTACATTATCTTTAATTCTTAAGAAGACGACTTATTCAAATTAGTATCGTAAAGCATTCGTTTGTGGGTTTCTTTTTCAGTGTGTAATTTACCCGAAAAAAAAACAAATTGCCAGATATTTATCTTTCTTTTCCATCAAATTCCTTGTGGCCTACTCTAGATTTGATTTCATTATATCCATGTGGCCAACCCTATATTTGAATTGATTTTATCTTTTATTTTATCCTTGTGGCCTACTTTTGTTTTCAGTTCTAACACCTAGCTAACAACCGAATTTGACAAATTATCCTTGTGTAAAAGTTTAGATCGGTGCATTATCTATATTCTTCAAGAAGGCCATTTACTCAAATTAGTAATTTCAGACGTTCATTTGTTTGTTTCCTTCTGAGTGTTCGATATATCCGAAAAAGAAAAAAAAAACAAATTAGAACATTTATCTTTCTTTCTATTTCTTTTTGTTCTTGATTTTTTTTATTTCGTAATCTTTCTTGTCTTGGCTGATTTGTAAGGCTCACTATTACAAGATTTGCTTTATCCATATTAACCTACCTTTATCAAAATTTAGCCACTTTCCCAAATAGCCTACCTTTGTGTGTGACAAACACGAGCGTTCCAAGTGTAAAATCAGTAAAGGAGTGCTTGTGAGGTCTACTTTGTGTTTATTTTTAAGAGCAATGCCTCAAAAGGATTTTGCTAGGCTTCATCGAAGCATGGAGCATACAACTATTCAATTTCAAAAGTTGGATTCAAGAACGAAATTTGCTGAGAAACAATCAGCCTATGTATCTAACGAGAGATCCGATTTCTCGCACCATATAGAATATTGGAAAGTAAAGGGAAGAGCACATGGAGGAGAATTTCAAGTTGTCCAAGAGAGAAATCAAAGTGGAGTTTATAAAATTGAATACAACTTGGGAAGCATGAAGCCAAAACTTCCTAAATTCTATGGAAGTCCAGGCCCAACGGAGTACATTCAATGGGAAAGGCAAGTTAATTATGTCTTTGATTGTTACACTCTTGATGATGAAGAAAAGGTAAAACTCGTTGTGTCTCATCTTAGAGAATATGGCATTATTTGGTGGGATAACTTATTTTCTAGGAGGAGGAAGCTAAATCGTCCAATTAAATCATGGAATGTTCTTAAGCAATTGATGCGAGAGCAATTTGTTCCTAAGTTTTTCCATAGCTTACAAACTTTGTGACAAGAGAGCAAAAGTGTGGAGACTTACTACATGGAGATGAAAAAGTTGCTTGAGGATCTAGAAATATATGAGGACGAGCAAGTAACAATGGGTCGATTCTTTAGAGGGCTTAACAAGGAGATTTCCATTCAACTTGATCTTCAACCTTATGAAGATTTACAAAGGATGGTGCGCATGGCAATAAAGATTGAGAAGCATCTCCAAATGAAGACTACAAGGTACACTAAACTTATACAAAACTTAAAGGTTCATTCATCTTCAGAAACAGTTAGTTTGTGTACTAAAACTAAGCCTATTGTTGAGAAACAAAGTGGTGACAATCAAAATGAATTACTTCGTAATTTAGTTTCAACACATGCTTATGAGCTTAGTAGGAAATTAGATTGCAAAGGCTTATTCATTTGTAAACCTTCCACTATTGTAGCACCTACTCCTAATGATGTACATGATGATGTGTGTGAGTTAGGGAAAAAGGCACAAATGGTCAAAACAAAAGCATGTGAATTTATTAAAAAAAAAATCTTGTGAGAAAAAGAGTGAGAGAGAAAAGCAAGAGAATAGTTTATGGCCAATAAAAAAAAATGAGAGAAAAGCCAATGATGTGAGCTTATCTGAAAAAGCATGTGAGGTTAAATCTATTTTATTTTCAAAGAAAAATATTTTTAGTCTCTTACATGAAGGGATTTGTTTTCTAACTGGTGAGTTCAAACCATGTTTCTCTAGTGTTTCTTTTGAGTTCATACAGGAGGCGAAAGAACTTATACAACGTCTTAAACTAAAGATTCCTTTGAAAGTCAACAATCACAACAAACCTAATGCCAACCGATTTATTAGGAAGCAAAGCACAAAATTTACATCAAAGATCATGCATGGCAGCAACCATAAGGTGTTCAAACCAGGTGATTGGGTTTGGAGGCACTTTTGGAAGGATCGATGTTCATTTGACAAGAAACCTAAATGGAATTCAGTAGACAATTTACCATGGACATCTCATGACTTCAAGTTTGTTCTACAACGAGAGAATGATGTTGATGTAGGCGATCATTTAGATTCGAGGACGAATCTTCTCGAAGAAAGGGAGAATGATATGGATCAGAATGTGACTTAACATTTTACCTTCAAGGTACTTAGAAGGGATCTTCATTTACTTGTGGATGGATACAAAATCATGAAGAATGTTTTAGAAACTATCAATTTTCATATTTATGGCTATTTACATGTAATTTTAGGTTTAAAATTTTCATTTATGTATTTTTAGGTTAAATTTTGCAACAATGGCATTATGGTAATTATGTTAGTTTCTTTATTTTAGGTTTAACTTTCCTAGGCTATAAATAGCCATGAAGTAAGTTGTAAAACTCAGATTTTGATTGAATGAAAATTAGCTCTCTACAAGAGATCATTTTATTAGAATTTTTGGGCATGTTCTTTGTCTCTTTTTCTAAGTTTCCCTTGCAATCTTGTGATAGAATGCATTTGAGCCATTCAATCCAGCCTTGATCAAGCTTGATTATGGAGTGACTCAATCTAGAACAAGATCTTCCATATCTTGCTTCTAGATCATTGATCTTAAGGGGTAATCAAATTCTAGCCTTTTCTCTTGGTTGTTCCCAAATCTATAAGGAGGTGTTAATCTCTTAATTCAAGGGTTCTTGCTTCATCATAAGCTTGGATCTTTGGGCTGAGAATTAGGGTTGCCTTATCAGAAAGCATTCGTTGAATGACAAGAAAAATTGACCAATGCACCATGTCTTGCTCTTTCTAACTTTTATTGATCTTTTGAGATTATATGTGATGCAAATGGACTAGGTATAAAAGCTTCTTTGATACTAGAAAACAGGCCAATCATATATCTTCGTGAAAACCTAAATGGAGCACATCCTAAATGCGCGTCATTTGAATAAGAGCTACATGCACTAGTGAGGGCTTTTGCAAGTTTCGTGACCTTAATTGTGGCCAAAGGAGTCTGTCACCCACAAGGATCGTGAAAGCTTATAGCGTCTCGGGAGCCAAATAAAGCTCCAAGAGAGGCATTCCCAGTGAGGACAGCACCCACAAATTCAACCGAGGTATGATCCTTCACGGTTTAGCTGGTTTCCGTACTAGGTTTACCAGGGACTTCATTAGCATTGCCTCAAGGTAGAATGAACTTGTTAAAAAGATTGTCAAATTCTAATATGGAATCAAAAGCCAGAGAACGCATTCAATGA
Source organism: Sicyos edulis (assembly GCA_036507275.1). Taxonomy (NCBI): domain Eukaryota; kingdom Viridiplantae; phylum Streptophyta; class Magnoliopsida; order Cucurbitales; family Cucurbitaceae; genus Sicyos; species Sicyos edulis. The sequence goes on from CM071848.1 coordinate 23,699,734, forward strand.
ACTAAAAGAAAAACCGACCAATGCACATTGTCATGCTCTACCTAACTTTGACCGATCATTTGAGATTTAGTGAGAAGCAAATGGAACAGGCATAAGAGCTATTTCAAAGCCTCAACACAAGGCCAGTCCTGGTTATTAGTAAAAGCCGAAACAGAGAGTTACTCAAATGCGTGCCATATGAGAAACAACCGCATGCACTTGTGTGGGCTTTGCAAGTTTGGACACCTTACTTGTGGCAAAAAGAGTTTGTCATCCACCCAGATCGTGAAAGCTTGAAGATTCTCGGGATCCAAACAAAGCCCAACACAAGACATGCTAAGTTGGCCAACACCCGCAAATGCAACCGAGGCAAGATCTTACATGGGGTAGCAGTTTCTACAGGAGGTTTATCGAGGATTTCAGTGGCATCGCCTAACCATCGAAGGAACGTGTTAAAAGAACTGTGAAAATGAAAGTAAAAGAATGCATTCGATGAATTTGAAGCAGTGCGCCGTCTTGCTACACCTAGCTTTGATCGATCTTTCGAGATTGAATAATTTGAAAGTGATTGGGCAGAAGAGCCTTTTCGATAGTAGAAAAAAAAGGCCAATCCTGTCTTTTAGTGAAACACTTAATGGAAACACAGCTTAAATACGCGACGATTGAGAAAGAACCACATGCAAAATTGTAAGGGGTTTGGACGTTTGGAAACCTTAATTGTGGCAAAGGAGTTCGGCATCCACACGGATCGATCGTGATAGCTTTAGGCATCCCTAGAGCTAGACAAAGCTATAAAAGAGACATGCTAAGTGGCAGCAGCCACAGATGGAACGGACGCAAGATCTTTAAATGATTTAGCTAGTTTCTACATTAGGTACGTCAGGACTTTCATGAGCATAGCCCCACCATCGTAAAAAGATCGTTATATATTCAGGAAAGCAAATGCAAGAGAAAGCATTCAATGAATGACAAGAAAAATTGACCAATGCACCATGTCTTGCTCTTTCTAACTTTTATTGATCTTTTGAGATTATATGTGATGCAAATGGACTAGGTATAAGAGCTTCTTTGATACTAGAAAACAGGCCAATCATATATCTCTTAGTGAAAACCTAAATGATGCACATCCTAAATGCGCATCATTTGAATAAGAGCTACATGCACTAGTGAGGGCTTTTGCAAGTTTCGTGACCTTAATTGTGGCCAAAGGAGTCTGTCACCCACAAGGATCGTGAAAGCTTATAGCGTCTCGGGAGCCAAATAAAGCTCCAAGAGAGGCATTCCAAGTGAGGACAACACCCACAAATTCAACCGAGGTATGATCCTTCACGGTTTAGCTGGTTTCCGTACTAGGTTTACCAGGGATTTCATTAGCATTGCCTCAAGGTAGAATGAAAGAACTGTGAAAATGAAAGTAAAAGAATGCATTCGATGAATTTGAAGCAGTGCGCCGTCTTGCTACACCTAGCTTTGATCGATCTTTCGAGATTGAATAATTTGAAAGTGATTGGGCAGAAGAGCCTTTTCGATAGTAGAAAAAAAAAGGCCAATCCTGTCTTTTAGCGAAACACTGAATGAAAACACAGCTTAAATACGCGACGATTGAGAAAGAACTACATGCAAAATTGTAAGGGGTTTGGATGTTTGGAAACCTTAATTCTGGCAAAGGAGTTCGGCATCCACACGGATCGATCGTGATAGCTTTAGGCATCCCTAGAGCAAAACAAAGCTATAAAAGAGACATGCTAAGTGGCAGCAGCCACAGATGAAACGGAGGCAAGATCTTTAAATGATTTAGCTAGTTTCTACATCAGGTACGTCAGGACTTTCAGGAGCATAGCCCCACCATCGTAAAAAGATCGTTATATATTCATGAAAGCAAATGCAAGAGAAAGCATTCAATGAATGACAAGAAACATTGACCAATGCACCATGTCTTGCTCTTTCTAACTTTTATTGATCTTTTGAGATTATATGTGATGCAAATGGACTAGGTATAAGAGCTTCTTTGATACTAGAAAACAGGCCAATCATATATCTCATAGAGAAAACCTAAATGGAGCACATCCTAAATGCGCGTCATTTGAATAAGAGCTACATGCACTAGTGAGGGCTTTTGCAAGTTTCGTGACCTTAATTTTGGCCAAAGGAGTCTGTCACCCACAAGGATCGTGAAAGCTTATAGCGTCTCGGGAGCCAAATAAAGCTCCAAGAGAGGCATTCCAAGTGAGGACAACACCCACAAATTCAACCGAGGTATGATCCTTCGTGGTTTAGCTGGTTTCCGTACAAGGTTTACCAGGGATTTCATTAGCATTGCCTCAAGGTAGAATGAACTTGTTAAAATGATTGTCAAATTCTAATATGGAATCAAAAGCCAGAGAACGCATTTAATGAACTAAAAGAAAAACCGACCAATGCACCTTGTCATGCTCTACCTAACTTTGACCGATCATTTGAGATTTAGTGAAAGCAAATGGAACAGGCATAAGAGCTATTTCAAAGCCACAACACAAGGCCAGTCCTGTTTATTAGTAAAAGCCGAAACAGAGAGTTACTCAAATGCGTGCCATATGAGAAACAACCGCATGCACTTGTGTGGGCTTTGCAAGTTTGGACACCTTACTTGTGGCAAAAAGAGTTTGTCATCCACCCAGATCGTGAAAGCTTGAAGATTCTCGGGAGCCAAACAAAGCTCAACACGAGACATGCTAAGTTGGCCAACACCCGCAAATGCAACCGAGGCAAGATCTTACATGGGGTAGCAGTTTCTACAGGAGGTTTATCGAGGATTTCAGTGGCATCGCCTAACCATCGAAGGAACGTGTTAAAAGAACGTGAAAATGAAAGTAAAAGAATGCATTCGATGAATTTGAAGCAAAGGCGCCGCCTTGCTACACCTAGCTTTGATCGATCTTTCGATATTGAATAATTTGAAAGTGATTGGGCAGAAGAGCCTTTTCGATAGTAGAAAAAAAAAGGCCAATCCTGTCTTTTAGTGAAACACTGAATGAAAACACACAATTAAATACGCGACGATTGAGAAAGAACTACATGCAAAATTGTAAGGGGTTTGGATGTTTGGAAACCTTAATTCTGGCAAAGGAGTTCGGCATCCACACGGATCGATCGTGATAGCTTTAGGCATCCCTAGAGCAAAACAAAGCTATAAAAGAGACATGCTAAGTGGCAGCAGCCACAGATGGAACGGAGGCAAGATCTTTAAATGATTTAGCTAGTTTCTACATCAGGTACGTCAGGACTTTCAGGAGCATAGCCCCACCATCTTAAAAAGATCGTTATATATTCAGGAAAGCAAATGCAAGAGAAAGCATTCAATGAATGACAAGAAAAATTGACCAATGCACCATGTCTTGCTCTTTCTAACTTTTATTGATCTTTTGAGATTATATGTGATGCAAATGGACTAGGTATAAGAGCTTCTTTGATACTAGAGAACAGGCCAATCATATATCTCTTAGTGATAACCAAAATGGAGCACATCCTAAATGCGCGTCATTTGAATAAGAGCTACATGCACTAGTGAGGGCTTTTGCAAGTTTCGTGACCTTAATTGTGGCCAAAGGAGTCTGTCACCCACAAGGATCGTGAAAGCTTATAGCGTCTCGGGAGCCAAATAAAGCTCCAAGAGAGGCATTCCAAGTGAGGACAACACCCACAAATTCAACCGAGGTATGATCCTTCACGGTTTAGCTGGTTTCCGTACTAGGTTTACCAGGGATTTCATTAGCATTGCCTCAAGGTAGAATGAACTTGTTAAAAAGATTGTCAAATTCTAATATGGAATCAAAAGCCAGAGAACGCATTCAATGAACTAAAAGAAAAACCGACCAATGCACCTTGTCATGCTCTACCTAACTTTGACCGATCATTTGAGATTTAGTGAGAAGCAAATGGAACAGGCTTAAGAGCTATTTCAAAGCCACAACACAAGGCCAGTCCTGTTTATTAGTAAAAGCCGAAACAGAGAGTTACTCAAATGCGTGCCATATGAGAAACAACCGCATGCACTTGTGTGGGCTTTGCAAGTTTGGACACCTTACTTGTGGCAAAAAGAGTTTGTCATCCACCCAGATCGTGAAAGCTTGAAGATTCTCGGGAGCCAAACAAAGCTCAACACGAGACATGCTAAGTTGGCCAACACCCGCAAATGCAACCGAGGCAAAATCTTACATGGGGTAGCAGTTTCTAAAGGAGGTTTATCGAGGATTTCAGTGGCATCGCCTAACCACCGAAGGAACGTGTTAAAAGAACTGTGAAAATGAAAGTAAAAGAATGCATTCGATGATTTTGAAGCAGTGCGCCGTCTTGCTACACCTAGGTTTGATTGATCTTTCGAGATTGAATAATTTGAAAGTGATTGGGTAGAAGAGCCTTTTCGATAGTAGAAAAAAAAAGGCCAATCCTGTCTTTTAGTGAAACACTGAATGAAAACACAGCTTAAATACGCGACGATTGAGAAAGAACTACATGCAAAATTGTAAGGGGTTTGGATGTTTGGAAACCTTAATTCTGGCAAAGGAGTTCGGCATCCACACTGATCGATCGTGATAGCTTTAGGCATCCCTAGAGCAAAACAAAGCTATAAAAGAGACATGCTAAGTGGCAGCAGCCCCTGAAGGAACGGAGGCAAGATCTTTAAATGATTTAGCTAGTTTCTACATCAGTGCGTCGGGACTTTCAGAGCATAGCCCCACCATCGTAAAAAAGATCGTTATATATTCGGAAAAGCAAATGCAAGAGAAAGCATTCAATGAATGACAAGAAAAATTGACCAATGCACCATGTCTTGCTCTTTCTAACTTTTATTGATCTTTTGAGATTATATGTGATGCAAATGGACTAGGTATAGGAGCTTCTTTGTTACTAGAAAACAGGCCAATCATATATCTCTTAGTGAAAACCTAAATGGATCACATCCTAAATGCGCGTCATTTGAATAAGAGCTACATGCACTAGTGAGGGCTTTTGCAAGTTTCGTGACCTTAATTGTGGCCAAAGGAGTCTGTCACCCACAAGGATCGTGAAAGCTTATAGCGTCTCGGGAGCCAAATAAAGCTCCAAGAGAGGCATTCCAAGTGAGGACAACACCCACAAATTCACCAGAGGTATGATCCTTCACGGTTTAGATGGTTTCCGTACTAGGTTTACCAGGGATTTCATTAGCATTTCCTCAAGGTAGAATGAACTTGTTAAAAAGATTGTCAAATTCTAATATGGAATCAAAAGCCAGAGAACGCATTCAATGAACTAAAAGAAAAACCGACCAATGCACCTTGTCATGCTCTACCTAACTTTGACCGATCATTTGAGATTTAGTGAGAAGCAAATGGAACAGGCATAAGAGCTATTTCAAAGCCACAACACAAGGCCAGTCCTATTTATTAGTAAATGCCGAAACAGAGAGTTACTCAAATGCGTGCCATATGAGAAACAACCGCATGCACTTGTGTGGGCTTTGCAAGTTTGGACACCTTACTTGTGGCAAAAAGAGTTTGTCATCCACCCAAATCGTGAAAGCTTGAAGATTCATGGGAGCCAAACAAAGCTAAACACGAGACATGCTAAGTAGGCCAACACCCGCAAAATGCAACCGAGGCAAGATTTTACATGGGGTAGCAGTTTCTACAGGAGGTTTATCGAGGATTTCAGTGGCATCGCCTAACCATCGAAGGAACGTGTTAAAAGAACTGTGAAAATGAAAGTAAAAGAATGCATTCGATGAATTTGAAGCGATCTTGCCGCCTTGCTATACCTAGCTTTGATCGATCTTTCGAGATTGAATAATTTGAAAGTGATTGGGCAGAAGAGCCTTTTCGATAGTAGAAAAAAAGGCCAATCCTGTCTTTTAGTGAAACACCAATGAAAACACAAATTAAATACGCGACGATTGAGAAAGAACTACATGCAAAATTGTAAGGGGTTTGGATGTTTGGAAACCTTAATTCTGGCAAAGGAGTTCGGCATCCACACGGATCGATCATTATAGCTTTAGGCATCCCTAGAGCAAAACAAAGCTATAAAAGAGACATGCTAAGTGGCAGCAGCCACAGATGGAACGGAGGCAAGATCTTTAAATGATTTAGCTAGTTTCTACATCAGGTACGTCAGGACTTTCAGGAGCATAGCCCCACCATCGTAAAAAGATCGTTATATATTCCGGAAAGCAAATGCAAGAGAAAGCATTCAATGAATGACAAGAAAAATTGACCAATGCACCATGTCTTGCTCTCTCTAACTTTTATTGATCTTTTGAGATTATATGTGATGCAAATGGACTAGGTATAAGAGCTTCTTTGATACTAGAAAACAGGCCAATCATATATCTCTTAGTGAAAACCTAAATGGAGCACATCCTAAATGCACGTCATTTGAATAAGAGCTACATGCACTAGTGAGGGCTTTTGCAAGTTTCGTGACCTTAATTGTGGCCAAAGGAGTCTGTCACCCACAAGGATCGTGAAAGCTTATAGCGTCTCGGGAGCCAAATAAAGCTCCAAGAGAGGCATTCCAAGTGTGGACAACACCCACAAATTCAACCAAGGTATGATCCTTCACGGTTTAGCTGGTTTCCGTACTAGGTTTACCAGGGATTTCATTAGCATTGCCTCAAGGTAGAATGAACTTGTTAAAAAGATTGTCAAATTCTAATATGGAATCAAAAGCCAGAGAACGCATTCAATGAACTAAAAGAAAAACCGACCAATGCACCTTGTCATGCTTTACCTAACTTTGACCGATCATTTGAGATTTAGTGAGAAGCAAATGGAACAGGCATAAGAGCTATTTCAAAGCCACAACACAAGGCCAGTCCTATTTATTAGTAAATGCCGAAACAGAGAGTTACTCAAATGCGTGCCATATGAGAAACAACCGCATGCACTTGTGTGGGCTTTGCAAGTTTGGACACCTTACTTGTGGCAAAAAGAGTTTGTCATCCACCCAAATCGTGAAAGCTTGAAGATTCGCGGGAGCCAAACAAAGCTAAACACGAGACATGCTAAGTAGGCCAACACCCGCAAAATGCAACCGAGGCAAGATTTTACATGGGGTAGCAGTTTCTACAGGAGGTTTATCGAGGATTTCAGTGGCATCGCCTAACCATCGAAGGAACGTGTTAAAAGAACTGTGAAAATGAAAGTAAAAGAATGCATTCGATGAATTTGAAGCAGTGCGCCGTCTTGCTATACCTAGCTTTGATCGATCTTTCGAGATTGAATAATTTGAAAGTGATTGGGCAGAAGAGCCTTTTCGATAGTAGAAAAAAAAAGGCCAATCCTGTCTTTTAGTGAAACACTGAATGAAAACACAGCTTAAATACGCGACGATTGAGAAAGAACTACATGCAAAATTGTAAGGGGTTTGGATGTTTGGAAACCTTAATTCTGGCAAAGGAGTTCGGCATCCACACGGATCGATCGTTATAGCTTTAGGCATCCCTAGAGCAAAACAAAGCTATAAAAGAGACATGCTAAGTGGCAGCAGCCACAGATGGAACGGAGGCAAGATCTTTAAATGATTTAGCTAGTTTCTACATCAGGTACGTCAGGACTTTCAGGAGCATAGCCCCACCATCGTAAAAAGATCGTTATATATTCCGGAAAGCAAATGCAAGAGAAAGCATTCAATGAATGACAAGAAAAATTGACCAATGCACCATGTCTTGCTCTCTCTAACTTTTATTGATCTTTTGAGATTATATGTGATGCAAATGGACTAGGTATAAGAGCTTCTTTGATACTAGAAAACAGGCCAATCATATATCTCTTAGTGAAAACCTAAATGGAGCACATCCTAAATGCGCGTCATTTGAATAAGAGCTACATGCACTAGTGAGGGCTTTTGCAAGTTTCGTGACCTTAATTGTGGCCAAAGGAGTCTGTCACCCACAAGGATCGTGAAAGCTTATAGCGTCTCGGGAGCCAAATAAAGCTCCAAGAGAGGCATTCCAAGTGTGGACAACACCCACAAATTCAACCGAGGTATGATCCTTCACGGTTTAGCTGGTTTCCGTACTAGGTTTACCAGGGATTTCATTAGCATTGCCTCAAGGTAGAATGAACTTGTTAAAAAGATTGTCAAATTCTAATATGGAATCAAAAGCCAGAGAACGCATTCAATGAACTAAAAGAAAAACCGACCAATGCACCTTGTCATGCTTTACCTAACTTTGACCGATCATTTGAGATTTAGTGAGAAGCAAATGGAATAGGCATAAGAGCTATTTCAAAGCCACAACACAAGGCCAGTCCTATTTATTAGTAAATGCCGAAACAGAGAGTTACTCAAATGCGTGCCATATGAGAAACAACCGCATGCACTTGTGTGGGCTTTGCAAGTTTGGACACCTTACTTGTGGCAAAAAGAGTTTGTCATCCACCCAAATCGTGAAAGCTTGAAGATTCGCGGGAGCCAAACAAAGCTAAACACGAGACATGCTAAGTAGGCCAACACCCGCAAAATGCAACCGAGGCAAGATTTTACATGGGGTAGCAGTTTCTACAGGAGGTTTATCGAGGATTTCAAAGGGCATCGCTAACCATCGAAGGAACGTGTTAAAAGAACTGCGTGAAAATGAAAGTAAAAGAATGCATTCGATGAATTTGAAGCAGTGCGCCGTCTTGCTATACCTAGCTTTGATCGATCTTTCGAGATTGAATAATTTGAAAGTGATTGGGCAGAAGAGCCTTTTCGATAGTAGAAAAAAAAAGGCCAATCCTGTCTTTTAGTGAAACACTGAATGAAAACACAGCTTAAATACGCGACGATTGAGAAAGAACTACATGCAAAATTGTAAGGGGTTTGGATGTTTGGAAACCTTAATTCTGGCAAAGGAGTTCGGCATCCACACGGATCGATCGTGATAGCTTTAGGCATCCCTAGAGCAAAACAAAGCTATAAAAGAGACATGCTAAGTGGCAGCAGCCACAGATGAAACGGAGGCAAGATCTTTAAATGATTTAGCTAGTTTCTACATCAGGTACGTCAGGACTTTCAGGAGCATAGCCCCACCATCGTAAAAAGATCGTTATATATTCATGAAAGCAAATGCAAGAGAAAGCATTCAATGAATGACAAGAAACATTGACCAATGCACCATGTCTTGCTCTTTCTAACTTTTATTGATCTTTTGAGATTATATGTGATGCAAATGGACTAGGTATAAGAGCTTCTTTGATACTAGAAAACAGGCCAATCATATATCTCTTAGTGAAAACCTAAATGGAGCACATCCTAAATGCGCGTCATTTGAATAAGAGCTACATGCACTAGTGAGGGCTTTTGCAAGTTTCGTGACCTTAATTGTGGCCAAAGGAGTCTGTCACCCACAAGGATCGTGAAAGCTTATAGCGTCTCGGGAGCCAAATAAAGCTCCAAGAGAGGCATTCCAAGTGTGGACAACACCCACAAATTCAACCGAGGTATGATCCTTCACGGTTTAGCTGGTTTCCGTACTAGGTTTACCAGGGATTTCATTAGCATTGCCTCAAGGTAGAATGAACTTGTTAAAAAGATTGTCAAATTCTAATATGGAATCAAAAGCCAGAGAACGCATTCAATGAACTAAAAGAAAAACCGACCAATGCACCTTGTCATGCTCTACCTAACTTTGACCGATCATTTGAGATTTAGTGAGAAGCAAATGGAACAAGCATAAGAGCTATTTCAAAGCCACAACACAAGGCCAGTCCTATTTATTAGTAAATGCCGAAATAGAGAGTTACTCAAATGCGTGCCATATGAGAAACAACCGCATGCACTTGTGTGGGCTTTGCAAGTTTGGACACCTTACTTGTGGCAAAAAGAGTTTGTCATCCACCCAAATCGTGAAAGCTTGAAGATTCGCGGGAGCCAAACAAAGCTAAACACGAGACATGCTAAGTTGGCCAACACCCGCAAAATGCAACCGAGGCAAGATCTTACATGGGGTAGCAGTTTCTACAGGAGGTTTATCGAGGATTTCAGTGGCATCGCCTAACCATCGAAGGAACGTGTTAAAAGAACTGTGAAAATGAAAGTAAAAGAATGCATTCGATGATTTTGAAGCAGTGCGCCGTCTTGCTACACATAGCTTTGATCGATCTTTCGAGATTGAATAATTTGAAAGTGATTGGGTAGAAGAGCCTTTTCGATAGCAGAAAAAAAAAGGCCAATCCTGTCTTTTAGTGAAACACTGAATGAAAACACAGCTTAAATACGCGACGATTGAGAAAGAACTACATGCAAAATTGTAAGGGGTTTGGATGTTTGGAAACCTTAATTCTGGCAAAGGAGTTCGTGATATGAATTCAACTACCAACTTATTGCATGCACATGAAGGAGCAATTACAAGAAGAAGGAAAAGAAGATTCCAAGAGGATTATAACAATTACATGGCAGAATTTTAAATAAAGAAATTTCTAGATTTCTTATCTTGGGACTTTTTGATTTCAATGCTTGCCAACCATGCTCATTATTGCAAGGGACATTCTAGAAGAGTTGGTTGAGTGTATTTATAGCATATCTACCCTTTTGTCTAGCATTTAAGCCATGCAATTTACTTTTGGCTTCTTATGTCTTATTTTCTACAAAATGCATTTAATAGCTTTTTGAGTCCTTTAGTATTCCAAGGCATGCACGAATTTTTGGCCTTTAAAATGGCTTGTAATACATCATTTTGGACAGATTTCATGAATGAAAAACTTGTGTTTTCTTGAACCCCATTTGGTGTTTCATTTCTTTCAAATCTTGCTTTAGGTTTGAGGTTAAATCAATTCATTGGATTAGTCTTGATCAAACTAATTCTGGAGTGAGTTGTCTTAGGATCTAAGAGTGACCATTTTAGATTTTGAGTGTGATCTAAGTTAGCTATCATTGTGAGTTTTTACAAGGATCCTAAAAGGACCTCTAGCTTTGTAAAATTCAAGCAAGGATCGGCGCTTATCATTTGGTATCAGAGCATTTGGTCGACATTCCTTGGCCGGCTCTAGAGGTAAACTATCTTTTCAACATGTCACATAATGAACACAATTCAACACATGTACCGGGTTTCAGTACCGTTCTTGAAGCTCTTAAAGATATGTTGGAAATGATGAGAGAAGATATGGAAGAACGAAGAGCACATCGCAAAATGATGTCTTCAAGGTACACTAATCCTAAACCAATTTCAAATACTCAATTGTCTTTGGAAAATGATAATTCATGTGATCAAATTCAGCCTACGGTTAAAGTAGAAAGTGGAAAAGTTGAAAATGAAATGCTTTATGGTTTAGTTGCAACACATGCTAATGAGGTTAGTAGGGAATTAGATTGTAAGTTCTTATTTTCTTGTATCCCTTCTACTATTGTAAAAGCTACTCTTAATGATGTACATATTGATGTGTGTGAGTTACGGGAAAAGGCACAAAAGGCCACGACAAAAGCAAATGAATTTATGGAAAAAAAATCTTGTGAGAAAGTGAGTGTGAGAGATAAGCATGAGATTAGTTTATGGCCTATACAAAAAAATGAGAGAAAAGCCAATATTGAGAGCTTGTGTGAAAAAGCCAATGAGGTTAAATCTATTTTGTTTTCAAAGCAAAATATTTGTAGACTTTTATATAAAGGAACTTGCTATCTAACGGGCGAGCTCAAACCATGTTTCTATAGTGTTTCTTTTGAGTTTTTGCAGAAAGCAAATGAGCTTATTCAACATATTGAATTGAAGTTTCCTTCCAAAGTAATGAATGAAAACATGCACAATGCCAACTTGTTTATTATGATGAAATACTCCAAATTTGCTTCCAAATTCATCCATAGCAGCAAGCATAAAGTGTTCAAAAAGGACATAGAGATTTTGATTTGAGGACAAATCCTTTTAAAGAAAGGGGGGATGATATGAATTCAACTACCAACTTATTGCATGCACATGAAGGAGCAATTACAAGAAGAAGGAAAAGAAGATTCCAAGAGGATTATAACAATTACATGGCAGAATTTTAAATAAAGAAATTTCTAGATTTCTTATCTTGGGACTTTTTGATTTCAATGCTTGCCAACCATGCTCATTATTGCAAGGGACATTCTAGAAGAGTTGGTTGAGTGTATTTATAGCATATCTACCCTTTTGTCTAGCATTTAAGCCATGCAATTTACTTTTGGCTTCTTATGTCTTATTTTCTACAAAATGCATTTAATAGCTTTTTGAGTCCTTTTGTATTCCAAGGCATGCACGAATTTTTGGCCTTTAAAATGGCTTGTAATACATCATTTTGGACAGATTTCATGAATGAAAAACTTGTGTTTTCTTGAACCCCATTTGGTGTTTCATTTCTTTCAAATCTTGCTTTAGGTTTGAGGTTAAATCAATTCATTGGATTAGTCTTGATCAAACTAATTCTGGAGTGAGTTGTCTTAGGATCTAAGAGTGACCATTTTAGATTTTGAGTGTGATCTAAGTTAGCTATCATTGTGAGTTTTTACAAGGATCCTAAAAGGACCTCTAGCTTTGTAAAATTCAAGCAAGGATCGGCGCTTATCAGTTCGGCATCCACACGGATCGATCGTGATAGCTTTAGGCATCCCTAGAGCAAAACAAAGCTATAAAAGAGACATGCTAAGTGGCAGCAGCCCTTGAGGGAACGGAGGCAAGATCTTTAAATGATTTAGCTAGTTTCTACATCAGGTACGTCAGGACTTTCAGGAGCATAGCCCCACCATCAGAAAAAGATCGTTATATATTCAGGAAAGCAAATGCAAGAGAAAGCATTGAATGAATGACAAGAAAAATTGACCAATGCACCATGTCTTGCTCTTTCTAACTTTTATTGATCTTTTGAGATTATATGTGATGCAAATGGACTAGGTATAAGAGCTTCTTTCATACTAGAAAACAGGCCAATCATATATCTCTTAGTTAAAACCTAAATGGAGCACATCCTAAATGCGCGTCATTTGAATAAGAGCTACATGCACTAGTGAGGGCTTTTGCAAGTTTCGTGACCTTAATTGTGGCCAAAGGAGTCTGTCGCCCACAAGGATCGTGAAAGCCTATAGCGTCTCGGGAGCCAAATAAAGCTCCAAGAGAGGCATTCCAAGTGAGGACAACACCCACAAATTCAACCGAGGTATGATCCTTCACGGTTTAGCTCGTTTCCGTACTAGGTTTACCAGGGATTTCATTAGCATTGCCTCAAGGTAGAATGAACTTGTTAAAAAGATTGTCAAATTCTAATATGGAATCAAAAGCCAGAGAACGCATTCAATGAACTAAAAGAAAAACCGACCAATGCACCTTGTCATGCTCTACCTAACTTTGACTGATCATTTGAGATTTAGTGAGAAGCAAATGGAACAGGCATAAGAGCTATTTCAAAGCAACAACACAAGGCCAGTCCTGTTTATTAGTAAAAGCCGAAACAGAGAGTTACTCAAATGCTTGCCATATGAGAAACAACCGCATGCACTTGTGTGGGCTTTGCAAGTTTGGACACCTTACTTGTGGCAAAAAGAGTTTGTCATCCACCCAGATCGTGAAAGCTTGAAGATATTCGGGAGCCAAACAAAGCTCAACACGAGACATGCTAAGTTGGCCAACACCCGCAAATGCAACCGAGGCAAGATCTTACATGGGGTAGCAGTTTCTACAGGAGGTTTATCGAGGATTTCAGTGGTATCGCCTAACCATCGAAGGAACGTGTTAAAAGAACTGTGAAAATGAAAGTTAAAGAATGCATTCGATGATTTTGAAGCAGTGCGCCGTCTTGCTACACCTAGCTTCGATTGATCTTTCGAGATTGAATAATTTGAAAGTAATTGGGTAGAAGAGCCTTTTCGATAGTAGAAAAAAAAAGGCCAATCCTGTCTTTTAGTGAAACACTGAATGAAAACACAGCTTAAATACGCGACGATTGAGAAAGAACTACATGCAAAATTGTAAGGGGTTTGGATGTTTGGAAACCTTAATTCTGGCAAAGGAGTTCGGCATCCACACGGATTGATCGTGATAGCTTTAGGCATCCCTAGAGCAAAACAAAGCTATAAAAGAGACATGCTAAGTAGCAGCAGCCCCTGAGGGAACGGAGGCAAGATCTTTAAATGATTTAGCTAGTTTCTACATCAGGTACGTTAGGACTTTCAGGAGCATAGCCCCACCATCGTAAAAAGATCGTTATATATTCAGGAAAGCAAATGCAAGAGAAAGCATTCAATGAATGACAAGAAAAATTGACCAATGCACCATGTCTTGCTCTTTCTAACTTTTATTGATCTTTTGAGATTATATGTGATGCAAATGGACTAGGTATATGAGCTTCTTTGATACTAGAAAACAGGCCAATCATATATCTCTTAGTGAAAACCTAAATGAATCACATCCTAAATGCGCGTCATTTGAATAAGAGCTACATGCACTAGTGAGGGCTTTTGCAAGTTTCGTGACCTTAATTGTGGCCAAAGGAGTCTGTCACCCACAAGGATCGTGAAAGCTTATAGCGTCTCGGGAGCCAAATAAAGCTCCAAGAGAGGCATTCCAAGTGAGGACAACACCCACAAATTCAACCGAGGTATGAACCTTCACGGTTTAGCTGGTTTCCGTACTAGGTTTACCAGGGATTTCATTAGCATTGCCTCAAGGTAGAATGAACTTGTTAAAAAGATTGTCAAATTCTAATATGGAATCAAAAGCCAGAGAACGCATTCAATGAACTAAAAGAAAAACCGACCAATGCACCTTGTCATGCTCTACCTAACTTTGACCGATCATTTGAGATTTAGTGAGAAGCAAATGGAACAGGCATAAGAGCTATTTCAAAGCCACAACACAAGGCCAGTCCTATTTATTAGTAAATGCCGAAACAGAGAGTTACTCAAATGCGTGCCATATGAGAAACAACCGCATGCACTTGTGTGGGCTTTGCAAGTTTGGACACCTTACTTGTGGCAAAAAGAGTTTGTCATCCACCCAAATCGTGAAAGCTTGAAGATTCGCGGGAGCCAAACAAAGCTAAACACGAGACATGCTAAGTTGGCCAACACCCGCAAAATGCAACCGAGGCAAGATTTTACATGGGGTAGCAGTTTCTACAGGAGGTTTATTGAGGATTTCAGTGGCATCGCCTAACCATCAAAGGAACGTGTTAAAAGAACTGTGAAAATGAAAGTAAAAGAATGCATTCGATGAATTTGAAGCTGTGCGCCGTCTTGCTACACGTAGCTTTGATCGATCTTTCGAGATTGAATAATTTGAAAGTGATTGGGTAGAAGAGCCTTTTCGATAGTTGAAAAAAAAGGCCAATCCTGTCTTTTAGTGAAACACTGAATGGAAACACAACTTAAATACGCGACGAGTGAGAAAGAACTACATGCAAAATTGTAAGGGGTTTGGATGTTTGGAAACCTTAATTCTGGCACAGGAGTTCGGCATCCACACGGATCGATCGTGATAGCTTTTGGCATCCCTAGAGCAAAACAAAGCTGTAAAAGAGACATGCTAAGTGGCAGCAGCCACAGATGGAACGGAGGCAAGATCTTTAAATGATTTAGCTAGTTTCTACATCAGTGCGTCAGACTTTCGTGAACATAGCCCCACCATCGTAAAAAGATCGTTATATATTCAGGAAAGCAAATGCAAGAGAAAGCATTCAATGAATGACAAGAAAAATTGACCAATGCACCATGTCTTGCTCTTTCTAACTTTTATTGATCTTTTGAGATTATATGTGATGCAAATGGACTAGGTATAAGAGCTTCTTTGATACTAGAAAACAGGCCAATCATATATCTCTTAGAGAAAACCTAAATGGAGCACATCCTAAATGCGCGTCATTTGAATAAGAGCTACATGCACTAGTGAGGGCTTTTGCAAGTTTTGTGACATTAATTGTGGCCAAAGGAGTCTGTCGCCCACAAGGATCGTGAAAGCTTATAGCGTCTCGGGAGCCAAATAAAGCTCCAAGAGAGGCATTCCAAGTGAGGACAACACCCACAAATTCAACCGACGTATGATCCTTCACGGTTTAGCTGGTTTCCGTACTAGGTTTACCAGGGATTTCATTAGCATTGCCTCAAGGTAGAATGAACTTGTTAAAAAGATTGTCAAATTCTAATATGGAATCAAAAGCCAGAGAACGCATTCAATGAACTAAAAGAAAAACCGACCAATGCACCTTGTCATGCTCTACCTAACTTTGACCGATCATTTGAGATTTAGTGAGAAGCAAATGGAACAGGCATAAGAGCTATTTAAAAGCCACAACACAAGGCCAGTCCTGTTTATTAGTAAATGCCGAAACAGAGAGTTACTCAAATGCGTGCCATATGAGAAACAACCGCATGCACTTGTGTGGGCTTTGCAAGTTTGGACACCTTACTTGTGGCAAAAAGAGTTTGTCATCCACCCAGATCGTGAAAGCTTGAAGATTCTCGGGAGCCAAACAAAGCTCAACACGAGACATGCTAAGTTGGCCAACACCCGCAAAATGCAACCGAGGCAAGATCTTACATGGGGTAGCAGTTTCTACAGGAGGTTTATCGAGGATTTCAGTGGCATCGCCTAACCATCGAAGGAACGTGTTAAAAGATCTGTGAAAATGAAAGTAAAAGAATGCATTCGATGAATTTGAAGCAGTGAGCCGTCTTGTTACACCTAGCTTTGATCGATCTTTCGATATTGAATAATTTGAAAGTGATTGATTGGGCAGAAGAGACTTTTCGATAGTAGAAAAAAAAAGGCCAATCCTGTCTATTAGTGAAACACTGAATGGAAACACAGCTTAAATACGCGACGATTGAGAAAGAACTACATGCAAAATTGTAAGGGGTTTGGATGTTTGGAAATCTTAATTCTGGCAAAGGAGTTCGGCATCCACACGGATCGATCGTGATAGCTTTAGGCATCCCTAGAGCAAAACAAAGCTATAAAAGAGACATGCTAAGTGGCGCAGAGCCTACGATGGAACGGAGGCAAGATCTTTAAATGATTTAGCTAGTTTCTACATCAGGTACGTCAGGACTTTCAGGAGCATAGCCCCACCATCGTAAAAAGACCGTTATATATTCAGGAAAGCAAATGCAAGAGAAAGCATTCAATGAATGACAAGAAAAATTGACCAATGCACCATGTCTTGCTCTTTCTAACTTTTATTGATCTTTTGAGATTATATGTGATGCAAATGGACTAGGTATAAGAGCTTCTTTGATACTAGAAAACAGGCCAATCATATATCTCTTAGAGAAAACCTAAATGGAGCACATCCTAAATGCGCGTCATTTGAATAAGAGCTACATGCACTAGTGAGGGCTTTTGCAAGTTTCGTGACATTAATTGTGGCCAAAGGAGTCTGTCGCCCACAAGGATCGTGAAAGCTTATAGCGTCTCGGGAGCCAAATAAAGCTCCAAGAGAGGCATTCCAAGTGAGGACAACAGCCACAAATTCAACCGAGGTATGATCCTTCACGGTTTAGCTCGTTTCCGTACTAGGTTTACAAGGGATTTCATTAGCATTGCCTCAAGGTAGAATGAACTTGTTAAAAAGATTGTCAAATTCTAATATGGAATCAAAAGCTAGAGAACGCATTCAATGAACTAAAAGAAAAACCGACCAATGCACCTTGTCATGCTCTACCTAACTTTGACCGATCATTTGAGATTTAGTGAGAAGCAAATGGAACAGGCATAAGAGCTATTTCAAAGCCACAACACAAGGCCAGTCCTGTTTATTAGTAAAAGCCGAAACAGAGAGTTACTCAAATGCGTGCCATATGAGAAACAACCGCATGCACTTGTGTGGGCTTTGCAAGTTTGGACACCTAACTTGTGGCAAAAAGAGTTTGTCATCCACCCACATCGTGAAAGCTTGAAGATTCTCGGGAGCCAAACAAAGCTCAACACGAGACATGCTAAGTTGGCCAACACCCGCAAAATGCAACCGAGGCAAGATCTTACATGGGGTAGCAGTTTCTACAGGAGGTTTATCGAGGATTTCAGTGGCATCGCCTAACCATCGAAGGAACGTGTTAAAAGAACTGTGAAAATGAAAGTAAAAGAATGCATTCGATGAATTTGAAGCAGTGCGCCGTCTTGCTACACCTAGCTTTGATCGATCTTTCGAGATTGAATAATTTGAAAGTGATTGGGTAGAAGAGCCTTTTCGATAATAGAAAAAAAAAGGCCAATCCTGTGTTTTAGTGAAACACTGAATGGAAACACAGCTTAAATACGCGACGAGTGAGAAAGAACTACATGCAAAATTGTAAGGGGTTTGGATGTTTGGAAACCTTAATTGTGGCAAAGGAGTTCGGCATCCACACGGATCGATCGTGATAGCTTTAGGCATCCTTAGAGCAAAACAAAGCTATAAAAGAGACATGCTAAGTGGGCAGCAACCATAGATGGAACGGAGGCAAGATCTTTAAATGAT
This sequence comes from Sicyos edulis, assembly GCA_036507275.1. Classification (NCBI taxonomy): domain Eukaryota; kingdom Viridiplantae; phylum Streptophyta; class Magnoliopsida; order Cucurbitales; family Cucurbitaceae; genus Sicyos; species Sicyos edulis. The sequence continues at coordinate 23,718,111 of CM071848.1, forward strand.
TTAGCTAGTTTCTACATCAGGTACGTCAGGACTTTCAGGAGCATAGCCCCACCATCGTAAAAAGATCGTTATATATTCAGGAAAGTAAATGCAAGAGAAAACATTCAATGAATGACAAGAAAAATTCACAAATGCACCATGTCTTGCTCTCTCTAACTTTTATGATCTTTTGAGATTATATGTGATGCAAATAGACTCGGTATAAGAGCTTCTTTGATACTAGAAAACAGGCCAATCATATATCTCTTAGTGAAAACCTAAATGGAGCACATCCTAAATGCGCGTCATTTGAATAAGAGCTACATGCACTAGTGAGGGCTTTTGCAAGTTTCGTGACCTTAATTGTGGCCAAAGGAGTCTGTCGCCCACAAGGATCATGAAAGCTTATAGCGTCTCGGGAGCCAAATAAAGCTCCAAGAGAGGCATTCCAAGTGAGGACAACACCCACAAATTCAACCGAGGTATGATCCTTCACGGTTTAGCTCGTTTCTGTACTAGGTTTACCATGGATTTCATTAGCATTGCCTCAAGGTAGAATGAACTTGTTAAAAAGATTGTCAAATTCTAATATGGAATCAAAAGCCAGAGAACGCATTCAATGAACTAAAAGAAAAACCGACCAATGCACCTTGTCATGCTCTACCTAACTTTGACCGATCATTTGAGATTTAGTGAGAAGCAAATGGAACAGGCATAAGAGCTATTTCAAAGCCACAACACAAGGCCAGTCTTGTTTATTAGTAAAAGCCGAAACAGAGAGTTACTCAAATGCGTGCCATATGAGAAACAACCGCATGCACTTGTGTGGGCTTTGCAAGTTTGGACACCTTACTTGTGGCAAAAAGAGTTTGTCATCCACCCAGATCGTGAAAGCTTGAAGATTCTCGGGAGCCAAACAAAGCTCAACACGAGACATGCTAAGTTGGCCAACACCAGCAAAATGCAACCGAGGCAAGATCTTACATGGGGTAGCAGTTTCTACAGGAGGTTTATCGAGGATTTCAGTGGCATCGCCTAACCATCGAAGGAACGTGTTAAAAGAACTGTGAAAATGAAAGTAAAAGAATGCATTCGATGAATTTGAAGCAGTGCGCCGTCTTGCTACACCTAGCTTTGATCGATCTTTCGAGATTGAATAATTTGAAAGTGATTGGGTAGAAGAGCCCTTTCGATAGTAGAAAAAAAAAGGCCAATCCTGTCTTTTAGTGAAACACTGAATGGAAACACAGCTTAAATACGCGACGTGGAGAAAGAACTACATGCAAAATTGTAAGGGGTTTGGATGTTTGGAAACCTTAATTGTGGCAAAGGAGTTCGGCATCCACACGGATCGATTGTGAAAGCTTTAGGCATCCCTAGAGCAAAACAAAGCTATAAAAGAGACATGCTAAGTGGGCAGCAGCCACAGATGGAACGGAGGCAAGATCTTTAAATGATTTAGCTAGTTTCTACATCAGGTACGTCAGGACTTTCAGGAGCATAGCCCCACCATCGTAAAAAGATCGTTATATATTCAGGAAAGCAAATGCAAGAGAAAGCATTCAATGAATGACAAGAAAAATTGACCAATGCACCATGTCTTGCTCTCTCTAACTTTTATTGATCTTTTGAGATTATATGTGATGCAAATGGACTAGGTATAAGAGCTTCTTTGATACTAGAAAACAGGCCAATCATATATCTCTTAGTGAAAACCTAAATGGAGCACATCCTAAATGCGCTTCATTTGAATAAGAGCTACATGCACTAGTGAGGGCTTTTGCAAGTTTCGTGACCTTAATTGTGGCCAAAGGAGTCTGTCGCCCATAAGGATCGTGAAAGCTTATAGTGTCTCGGGAGCCAAATAAAGCTCCAAGAGAGGCATTCCAAGTGAGGACAACACCCACAAATTCAACCGAGGTATTATCCTTCACGGTTTAGCTCGTTTCCGTACTAGGTTTACCAGGGATTTCATTAGCATTGCCTCAAGGTAGAATGAACTTGTTAAAAAGATTGTCAAATTCTAATATGGAATCAAAAGCCAGAGAACGCATTCAATGAACTAAAAGAAAAACCGACCAATGCACCTTGTCATGCTCTACCTAACTTTGACCGATCATTTGAGATTTAGTGAGAAGCAAATGGAATAGGCATAAGAGCTATTTTAAAGCCACAACTGTAAAGACCCGACCCAAAAGGGGCTCTAAATGGGCCTTTACCCCAATGCATGTATTCAAAATAAAAGACATTATGAAAAATAAATTTCGGATCCCAAGTAAAAACAGAAAGATTCAACAATCAAAACTTACATTTCTAAAAGCATACTCTGATCAGAGATTTATTTAAAACATTTAAACATTCCACAAGTACAAATATGCTGGAATCCATAAAACGTAAGAAAACATCCTAGGGCTCCGTGCCCGTCTACATGCATTCAAGGGAAATAAAAAAAGTCAAGAGTCATGATATAATAAAATGGTCGAGATGACAAAGCAGATTCCATGATCACAGCTCCTCCTTCACCATCTTGTCTCCCGCTTTGGTTACCTCGTGGAAAACCACGGAATAAGGGTGAGTAACGAATTACTCAAGTAAGAATCCCCAACCGGGTACAATACGATATACATGATCATCTAGAAGAATGTATGCAAGCTATGAGTACAAACACAGAGCGGAGCACATAGCTAAGTCCACACTTGGACCTCGGATGCCAACTCGTGGTCTTAGTCCGGAAATACCACAACACACTATACGCTCTATACGGAACAAGTCCGGCCTCACTGCTGTCTCATCGCCGATACGAAAGGTGCACGCTCAAGATCCCGAGAGCTCTCCGTCGGCTGGCCAGTGAGCGTAAGCGCGCACCGCATGCTCACCGCAAACTCGGGGTGCCGGATCTAGTGGCAAGCTGCCTGTGTTCGATCCACCATGCCTAACTAAATCTCTGGATCGGTGTAAAGACCCGACCCAAAAGGGGCTCTAAATGGGCCTTTACCCCAATGCATGTATTCAAAATAAAAGACATTATGAAAAAGAAATTTCGGATCCCAAGTAAAAACATAAACATTCAACAACCAAAACATACATTTCTAAAAGCATACTCGATCGTAGATTTATTTAAACCATTTAAACATTCCACAAGTACAAATATGCTGGAATCCATAAAACGTAAGAAAACATCCTAGGGCTCCGTGCCGGTCTACATGCATTCGGAAATAACAAAAAAGTCAAGAGTCATGATATAATAAAATGGTCGAGATGATGAGCAGATTCCATGATCACGGCTCCTCCTTCACCATCTTGTCTCCCGCTTGGTTACCTGTGGAAAACCACGTAATAAGGGTGAGTAACGAATTACCCAGTAAGAATCCCCAACCGGGTACAATACGATATACATGATCATCTAGAAGAATGTATGCAAGCTATGAGTATAAACACGAGAATAGAGCATATAGCTTAAGTCCACACTTGGACCTCGGATGCCAACTCGTGGTCTTAGTCCGGAATAAATCCACCACACAATACGCCCTATACGAGAAACGAGTCCGCCTCGGCTGCATCTCTGTCGTCGTACGAAAGGTGCACTAGCTCAAGATCCCGAGGAGCTCTCCTGTCGTGGCGTGTAATGAGCGTAGCGCGCGCTGCGTGCACACACACTATGGGGGTGCCGGTCTAGTGGCAAACGCCCATGTCCAGATCACCACGCCTAACTAAATCTCTGGATCGGTGTCACCGACATAGGGGTGTGAGACTGGACATGTGAACTATGTCACTGAACCACCGCACTTTGAGGCTAAGGAATCGGTCGTGGTAGGCTTACACCGAAGCCGCCCTTGCCCTATCGGTGGCAATCAAGGGCTACTGGCCGAACACGCCGAGGACGTGTCGTTTCGCCGGGGATGAGGCAATGCCAAGTCATCATCCCGACCGTTGGGGCATTTAACGATCTGCCACCTCACCCAAGATTGCGGGGCGGTACCGTTAGGGTTAGCTAAACCCTAACGAGATCGAGACGGAGTACCATCTCGCACGTCCTCATCGGGATGCAAGTTACGTTATGCATCCGGCCCGGATGATGCTACCTACCAACTCTAAACCAAGCAATAATAACAATTCAATCAATGCGGTCCAATACGTGCTCAATGAGATACAAGGAACCTAGCATGATACTACGAAGCAAGAACAGATATCGAACATGCCGAGAATGGAACAACCTAGCATGGGCTAACATGAGAAACAATACAAGAGTTCATGCCATCGAGAATTGAAACAGAGCACCTAGGGCTAAACATGCTAATAATCATACACATGCATACAAAACAACAATCACAAATATACCGCAGGGCCCACACAACTCCGTAAGAAATCCTTACCTTGGTCTGGAGGCTTCTACACACAAATCCTAAGTCATGGAACAATCCCGAGCTAGCGGCGGGAACCTAACAAACCAATAATAGTCAATACCTAAAAAGTCTAAAGACAATAGAAACAACAAGCTCGGCTCGGGAACTCACGCGCACGGCGACACGAGCTTGGAGCTGCTGCAAGCCGGCAGCAGCAGGGCGGGCGGCTGCACGCAACGACGACACGATGCATGCAGCAGCGGGAGCGCGCGCGCGAGCGTCTGGGCGTGTGCGGGCGGCGGCGGCGCGAGCGCGCGGCGCGCGGCGCGCGGCGTCTGCTGCGCGATCCGCACACAACGACGAGCGATGGCGTGCGGGAGGCTGCGGCGGTGGATCTGGCGCGACCGGCGGCGATGGCGTCGCGAAGCGTCTGGCGGCGATAAGCGTCGCGAGGCGATCTGGCGAAAGCTGCTTGTCCGGCCTTGGCGTCGCGGCGGGCCGCTTCAACAGATCTGGGCGAGGCCGGTGGGCGGGATGGCGACGATGGTCTCTTGGTAGCTTCTCTCGGTGGGTCGCAATCAACACAAACACACACAACACTCTACTTCTTACCTTCGGCCAAAGATCAATAACCAAATGAGGAGATGAAGAGGATGAAGACTTACCCGTAATGATGATGATCGAACCCAAGGAGATGCAAGGGAAAGAAGAATCGGCAAAGGCTATGGAGAGGAAAGCATGCGCGCCAAGAGGTGATTTGGAGAAGAAGATGGAATAAACCTAATTTCTATTTCATTTAACCAAATGCACCAAAACTCCAAAATCCAAGGCTAACCATAAGATGATGCAAGAAGAGCAACAAGAGCACCTAATGGCTCAATTGGCACACATCCCCACAAGCTTTCAGAGAGACCGGGTTCAAACCCCACCGGCACAATTTCCTCCTTTATTTTTACTTTTGCACCAAACCTTGCTCAAACCAAACCACAAATCCTTCCAAAAACCTACATAAATCCATCCAATAATTTTAGCAACCGAAAAAGACATAAACGCCTCCGACGGCCCGACCAAATTACCAAAATACCCCTAGGGCATACCTGGAAGACCGGGATGAAAACCTGGGTCGTTACAATATTCCCTCCTTTTTATGACTTTCGTCCTCGAAAGTCGTTAAGACTGAAACAACACAGGATACTGCATTCTCATCCCGTCCTTCCCGCTCACGAGCGCCTCCTCCGAACTCGGACTCCTTCACTAAACTTTTACTAATGGATCTCACTTCTACGCAACGTCTTCGACTCAAGACCGAATACTCATAGGCTTCTCCTCGAAGCCCAAACCCTCAATCACCGCAAGGGCTCAAAGTCCACAATGAGCAATGGGTCCGCACATGCTTTGCCCCAACATCGATACATAAAAAAAACACTGCATGCACACTGTCAACAAACAAACTCAACCCTACAACAAATCAAGCCAAACAACCCCGAACCTTCCAGATTCCAAAACTAAACGGCCTACTCTTACTTCACAAGAGACCAACAAACCTCAAACCTTGACTACAGCCTTAACGAGATACAAACGAACCACCAACTGGCGACTGATCCAAAATGACAAACTTCTCCAACTAGAACACGACCACAACACTTAAGCAACCATCTTAAGGAGAAATCGGCAACCAAAGGCAAGGGGGCACCATCCAGTACACCGGACGGCTAACAACACTCACACCAAATTGAAACTTCAACCACGGCCACACCTTAAAAAAAAGGGCAAGGGCCAAGCACAGACTCCACTCGGCCAAGCCAACAAACTAGAACTCCTCATCGGCCGAACGCAAACTTTCCAACGAACACCTACCAAAGAACCGACCAAGGAGAACATCGCCAGCAAGGAACATCCAACATTCCACTCAAGGAAAACTCGAGAAGCAAGGACTAGCGGCGCGCGCGCAGGCGCCGGCGTGCGATGGGCGCACGCGACGCGATCGCCCCCCGCCATGCGCGGCGGCGCGAGGCCTCTGGCGTCTGAGCGATCAGCGAGGACGAACGGCGATCTGGCTGCTGCTTCTTGGCGCAATCCGGCGTCGCGGCGGCGGCTGCTTCGGCAGATCTGGCGTGGGGCCCGCTGCCGACGACAAGGCTAGCCGTCAGCCGACGAGCGAGCAAGGCCGCTAAGGCGGATCTGGGCGTGGGGTGGGCCGCCGACGACAAGGCTAGCCGGCCGGGCCGACGACACGCAAGGCTGCTAAGCGGATCGGCGTCTTGAGTAGCCGGTGGGCCGACGCGCGATTCGATCTTCTGTTGGGGCTTCTCTCGGTGGCCGCAATCAACACAAACACACTTGGCCAAACAAAGACACCAAACGGATGAGAAGAAGAAGAGGAAGATCGATACCTACCCGGAATGATGATGATCGATCCTAAGGAGCTGCAAGGATGAAGAATTCGGCAAGGCAATGGAGAGCAAAGCTTGGGCGGCCACACACTTTGGAGAAGAAGATGGACAAACCTAATTTCTATTTCATTTAACCAAATGCACCAAACACCAAAGATCCAAGATTAACTAAGATGTGATGCAGAAAGAGCAACAAGAGCAACTAATGGCTCAATTGGCACACATCCCCACAAGCTTTCCAGGAGACCCGGGTTCAAACCCCAGCTGCAACACAATTTCCTTTTTTTTACTTTTGCATCAAACCTTGCTCAAACCAAACCACAAATTCCTCCAAAACCTACATAAATCCATCCAATAATTTTAATAACTGGAAAAGACACAAACGGCCCTGACGGCCCGACCAAATTACCAAATTACCCCTAGGGCATACCTGGAAGACCGGGATGAAAAACCTGGGTCGTTACAACAACACAAGGCCAGTCCTGTTTATTAGTAAAAGCCGAAACAGAGAGTTACTCAAATGCGTGCCATATGAGAAACAACCGCATGCACTTGTGTGGGCTTTGCAAGTTTGGACACCTTACTTGTGGCAAAAAGAGTTTGTCATCCACCCAGATCGTGAAAGCTTGAAAATTCTCGGGAGCCAAACAAAGCTCAACACGAGACATGCTAAGTTGGCCAACACCCGCAAAATGCAACCGAGGCAAGATCTTACATGGGGTAGCAGTTTCTACAGGAGGTTTATCGAGGATTTCAGTGGCATCGCCTAACCATCGAAGGAACGTGTTAAAAGAACTGTGAAAATGAAAGTAAAAGAATGCATTCAATGAATTTGAAGCAGTTCGCCGTCTTGTTACACCTAGCTTTGATCGATTTTTCGAGATTGAATAATTTGAAAGTGATTGGGCAGAAGAGCCCTTTCGATAGTAGAAAAAAAAAGGCCAATCCTGTCTTTTAGTGAAACACCGAATGGAAACACGAAATTAAATACGCGACGATTGAGAAAGAACTACATGCAAAATTGTAAGGGGTTTGGATGTTTGGAAACCTTAATTGTGGCAAAGGAGTTCGGCATCCACACGGATCGATCGTGATAACTTTAGGCATCCCTAGAGCAAAACAAAGCTATAAAAGAGACATGCTAAGTGGGCAGCAGCCATAGATGGAACGGAGGCAAGATCTTTAAATGATTTAGCTATTTTCTACATCAGGTACGTCAGGACTTTCAGGAGCATAGCCCCACCATCGTAAAAAGATCGTTATATATTCAGGAAAGCAAATGCAAGAGAAAGCATTCAATGAATGACAAGAAAAATTGACCAATGCACCATGTCTTGCTCTTTCTAACTTTTATTGATCTTTTGAGATTATATGTGATGCAAATGGACTAGGTATAAGAGCTTCTTTGATACTAGAAAACAGGCCAATCATATATCTCTTAGTGAAAACCTAAATGGAGCACATCCTAAATGCGCGTCATTTGAATAAGAGCTACATGCACTAGTGAGGGCTTTTGCAAGTTTCGTGACCTTAATTGTGGCCAAAGGAGTCTGTCGCCCACAAGGATCGTGAAAGCTTATAGCATCTCGGGAGCCAAATAAAGCTCCAAGAGAGGCATTCCAAGTGAGGACAACACCCACAAATTCAACCGAGGTATGATCCTTCACGGTTTAGCTCGTTTCCGTACTAGGTTTACCAGGGATTTCATTAGCATTGCCTCAAGGTAGAATGAACTTGTTAAAAAGATTGTCAAATTCTAATATGGAATCAAAAGCCAGAGAACGCATTCAATGAACTAAAAGAAAAACCGACCAATGCACCTTGTCATGCTCTACCTAACTTTGACAGATCATTTGTGATTTAGTGAGAAGCAAATGGAACAGGCATAAGAGCTATTTCAAAGCCACAACACAAGGGCAGTCCTGTTTATTAGTAAAAGCCGAAACAGAGAGTTACTCAAATGCGTGCCATATGAGAAACAACCGCATGCACTTGTGTGGGCTTTGCAAGTTTGGACACCTTATGTAACGACCCAGGTTTTCATCCCGGTCTTCCAGGTATGCCCTTGGGGTATTTTAGTAATTTGGTCGGGCCGTCATGACCGTTTATGTCTTTTTCCAGTTGCTAAAATTATTGGATGGATTTATGTAAGTTTTTGAGGCTTTGTGGATGTGTTTGGGCATGGGGAGATGCAAAAGGAAAATTGTGTGTTAAAAGTGTGTTTGGTGGGTTTCGAACCCAGGTGGTCTGAGAAGTCAGGTGGGTGGTGTGGCCAGTTGAGCTATGGAGAGCTCTTGTTACTCTTTCCGCGTCATATCTTAGTTACCCTTGGATCTTTGGAGTTTTGTGCATTTGGTTAAATGAAAAGAAATTAGGTTTTGTGTTTTCTTTCCCAAAACTCCATGGCCGCCCAACCCTCTTCTCTCCCAAGCCCCTTGCCGCGTGATTTTCTTCCCTTGCACTCCCAGCGCTGCTCCGCCAGCTAAGCGACCGACCCGAGCAAATTTCGGTCGAGCAAAATTCAGCCAGATCTCACCAGCGATTTCAGCGCCAAAGAAGAGCGCCCAGACATCCAGCGCCAATGACGCAGGACGCAGCGCCAGAGCGTCGTGCCGCCGCCGCCAAAGCGTCGCGGCACCCGATCCAGCAGCGTCGCGCGTCGCGCGCTCGCGGCCGTCGCATCGCACGCTCGCGCGCGCGCCAGCGCCAGCGCCATCGCCATCGCCAGCCGAGCTCGCGTCGCGTCCGCGCCGATCCGCGCCCGTCGTCGCGCGTCGCGCCCGCGCGCCTTCTCGCGTCTGCGCCCGTGCCGTCCGCGTGCCGTCCCTAGCCGTCCGCGTCTAGCGCGCCATCCACGCCCAGCGCTTTGTCCGTGCGCGCAGCCAGCGCCAGTGTCGCCCCATTTGCCGCCATCCAGCGCCCATCAGCGCCATCCGCGCCAGAAGAAGCCCCGCCGTCTTTGCTCGCCCGTCCATGGTCACCCGCGCGTCGCGTGAGTTGCTCCTTGAGCCGAGCCCTATTTATTTTATTATATTTAAGCCTTTTGAGTGTGATTATCTTTGTTTTTGTTAGGTTCTCGGTAGCTAGCTCGGGTTCGATCGCAGCTTAGGTTTTGTGTGTAGTTGCCCCGACCGGTGTAGGATTTCTTACCGGAGTTGTGTGGACCTGCGATGTTCTATGTGATTGTTGTTTGTATGTTTGTTTGTGATTATCGGCATGTATAGTTTAGGTGCTCTGTTTCAATTCACGACTAGCATGACTTCGTATGTTGTTCTCTCATGTTAGTCCATGCTAGGTTGTTCCGCTCGCATGCTCTTATCTGTTCTTGCTTCATAGTACCATGCTAGGTTCGTTGTATCTGTTGAGCACGTTTTGGATTGTATTGGATTGTATGTTATTGATATGATAGGTTAGAGTGTAGGTAGGTAGCATCATCCGGGCCCGATGCATATAAAGTATCTTGCATCCATGGCGGGGGACGTCACGAGGTAGTACTCCCCTGGACCCCGTTAGGGTTTAGCCGACCGACCGGTAGGCCCCGCAATCTTGGGTGAGGGTGGCGGATCGTTAAATGCCCCAACGGTCGGGATGATGACTTGGCATCGCCTCGCCCCGGCGGCAATGCAAGACGCCCTCGGCGTGTTCGGCCGTAGCCCTTGATTGCCATCTGTTAGGGCAAGGACCGCTTCTCGGTGTAAGCCTACCACGACCGGTTCCTTAGCCTCGGTGCGGTGGTTCAGTGACATAGTTCACGTGTCCAGTGTCTCACACCCCTATGTCGGTGACACCGATCCGTCAGATTTAGTTAGGTGTGGTGATCGGACATGGGCAACTTGCCACTAGACCCGGCACCCCCATAGTCGCAGTAGAGCACGCGATGCGCGCTTACGCTCATTACAGCGCGCCGATCGAGAGCTCCTCGGGATCTTGAGCTAGTGCACCTTTCGTGACGACAGAGACAGCCGAGGCCGGACTCGTTTCGTATATAGGCGTATTGTGTGGTGGATTTATTTTCCGGACTAAGACCACGAGTTGGCATCCGAGGTCCAAGTGTGGACTTAAGCTATGTGCTCTATTCTCGTGTTTATACTCATAGCTTGCATACATTCTTCTAGATGATCATGTATATCGTATTGTACCCCCGGTTGGGGATTCTTCTTGAGTAATTCGTTACTCACCCTTATTCTGTGGTTTTCCACAGTAACCAAGGCGCGAGACAGGATGGTGAAGGAGGAGCTGTGATCATGGAATCCTGCTGTCATCTCTCGACCATTTTATTATATCATGACTCTTGACTCTTGTTATTTCCCCGAATGCATGTAGACGGGCACGAGCCCTAGGATGTTTTCTTACGTTTTATGGATTCCAAAGATATTTGTACTTGTGGATTGTTTAATCGGTTTAAATAAATCTCCGATCGTAGTATGCTTTTAGAAATGTATGTTTTGGTTGTTGAATGTTTCTGTTTTTACTTGGGATCCAAATATATTTTTCATAATGTCTTTTATTTTCAATACATGCATTGGGGTAAAGGCCCATTTAGAGCCCCTTTTGGGTCTGGTCTTTACGATTGGTATCGAGCTCGAGTCATAGATTCTCAGACCGACCTTTTGTTGTAGGTCATCCTTCCATGATCACCAAAGACTCAAGCAACCATCAGTACGCCTAGGTTTATTGTTTTAGAAAGAAAAAGGGTTAAGAATTTACAATACACTGTCATCTTGTGTATGCCTTGTGTAGTGTTGTGGAGCGAGACGAGCGGTGTTCGACTCGTTGTTGGTTTGGGCTTAGTGAGCCATCATGCCAACTTTCATGATCGCGGCGCTTTGTTTAGCGGCTTGTTGAGGTATCCAGATAGATTCGGATGCCCCCGGGACATCGTTCCGAGGGAGGCGAGCTTAGACTCCGTTGGCCATTTGTGGCCCGATTCTTCGCTTTTCCCCTAGTGAGAGGGTGGTGGTGCTTCGTGCGGATCGCCAAGATGTTGATCGCACCTGCAGGAGCAGGCGCTTGGCATGTCCGACCGAGGAGTTGGACCGATCGTGTTGATGTTGAGGCCGCGTCCCAGGGTTGTTAGGCCCGCATGCCGATTTGGCCCCTGCAGCTTGAGTTGCCTAGAGGAGGGGGTAGAGGCTAGCAGCGCCTCAGTGAGACTCCTTGAGCGAGTGTGCTCCAAACATGCATGAGAGATTTGATGGCCGGTCTTTAGCTATCGAGAGCGGAGACCAGCGCAGCTTTGTAGCGCGTAGTGAGGAGTCCCGGCACGAATAGCCCAAATGGCGAGAGTTTGTTTCAAAGATTTTTCCCCAAGAGCTCTTGTAGCCCCGAGGTTCCCGGAGGGCATGATCAGCAGAGTTTATTCGATGAGTTTGTTGGCGTCTTGTTGGCGTTGATGAAGACGCCCGTGTTGGCAAATGGATGCCTGTAGAGCTCGATGTTTTAGTAAGTCCCACCGCTAGTAGTAAAGTAGGTGGCCAGTTTGAGTTTAGCATCCGTGTGTGGGATGCCCCTGCTTGCTCAGAGGCCGAGGTGTGCCGCCTGTCTTTATTTGGTTCATCGGATGGTGGTGGAAGTCCCTTGTGAGAGGTGGACTAGCGAGTCTCCACCATCGCCCGATTGTTTGGCAAGTTGCCGTGTTAGTGGCTTGAGGTAGATGAAGGGTCATCTTTGCCCCCTGCGAGCCTCGCTGTTGTTTAACATGTGACTTCCTCGGATGTGGATTTGGTAGTAGTAGCACTTGAGGTGCATTGGTTGGTGTGCCACTTTGGCACTAAGTCCGGTTCGAGCTTGAGTTTGGCTTGGGCATAGCGGATGGTTCTATGCCGTTCGAGTTCAGCGTACTCCTTTAGCCTTGGATCTGTTTATGGCGCTTGCACCCGTTTAGGTCGTGCCAGAGGGCTAGTTCGGTGGTAGTCGATGGACTACAAGCGAAATGATGCTCGAGAGGAGCCGAGCCTCTTCCCGTGTTTCGGAGGTTGAGTAAGTCAAGAGTTGCCGGTTGGTAAATGTTGGTGCGCGTGAGTCTCGCGCTAGTGTTAAGGCCAAGAGATTTTCTTTGTGGTTGGTAGTGCGGTCAACTACCTTCGAGTGCCTAAATCTAAGGAGAGTTGAGCATTGTAGATGCGAATTTGGTCCAGCTGAGGGACCATGAGTTGGATGCTTATCGATGAGCCGGATGCCTATGAGGCGAGTTGGATGCTTTTGAGGCAAGATGAGCAGATGCCTTGTGAGAGGTTTTGGATGCCTTAGGGGTAAGCACCCTTGGTAGAGGCTTGGTACAAAGTAAGTTTGGTTTGGCATGATTATGCTTTGGTAGAGCAAGGTTGCCTCAGCTTCGAGTATCGTGTAGAGATGGAACTTTTGGTGTTCCTTGGATTGTTTGTATCATTTGCAGAGTTATCGTTGCTTTGTGGAAAAGCGCTTGTTAGTCTTGGATCTCTAAAGGAAGGTTGGGAGTTGTGCACACAAGTGTGTTTTGTGTGGTTCGTTCCGTGGCGAGAGTTTCAAGATCCAGGTAGGGTTTGCTTTGGAGATCTCGTGCTCGGTTCCTTGAGAAGTTGGACTCCAGGTGGTTGTTGTAAGGCTTTGGTTGAGGTGGTAAGGATACCGTGCTCGTGGTATCAAGTTGTTGCTTAGGCAAGATTTGTTAAGTTAGGCCTAAGCTTGGTTGGCGGATCTTCTTGTTGATCGTTGGTTGGAGTTCAGTTGAAAACCGAACAAGAGCGATGGTAGCTAAGCCGCGTGGTTTCTGATCGTCATGGCTAAGAGAGTTGTTCGGATCCTTCCTTGGGTAGAAGTTATGTTGTGGCCGATGTTTTGAGTAGAAGGATGACGATTCTCAGAGCGTTTGGGTCCTCTAGGTTCCCAAGGAGTTGGAGTTGGCCAAATGGTTGGGATGCTTGGATTGGAGTTGTTTGTTCAGCGGTTGTGTGTTAGATCGTATGCCTAGCGGTGTGTGTGTCGAGGGTTGCCGAAGAACCCTAGGTTGTGGAGAGCCTCTCCAGAGCTCACTCGAGCCCAAACTAGTGAGTTTCAGCTTGGCTAGCCGGAGGCGTGTAGTTTGTAGCCTCCTGTGGAGTTGCTAGCGATCTTGGTAGACTAGCAAGCTAGTGTTTGTTTGGAGTAAAGTCCGGAGTGGTTTCGGTGTGGTGGCAAGTTGATGCTTGGTGTTGACCAAGGTGTGGATTGGAGTTGTTAGAGTTTAGTTTTGCTCGTGGGGCGAGTGGTTTGTACCATGTTGGTTGTTTTTCCCGTTTCCGTGGATGTTGAGTTGCCCCGCTTTGGCATTTGGAGGTTCATCGAGATGGACCCTTGTTGCGCCCCGTGAGATTAGATGTTGTTGCTCCTGTGGTGGAGCAAGGCAGTGAGCGTATGTGGAGTTCTCTCGTCCGTTGGTTGTCCGCTTGTAAGAGCCGTTTCCTTCTCGGGGAGTTGTCGTTACTCCCTTGGTCTTGGAGTTAATGGTGGAAGCGCTAGCTTGAAGGAAAAGTTTGTTGGTCGCTTGGAAGTAGTCGTTTGTCCAGCTAAAGCGGATTCTTGGATGGTGTTCTAGAGGCCGCAGTAAAGGTTGTTCTGCCTCTTGTGAGTGTTTGGCCAAGATTTGGTTCGTTTGTTGTTTCGAGAGCTAGTTCGGTTCTAGGCGGAGGGCGTTGCCCCGAGGTCTTGTTCCTAGTCGGTAAGTTTTGGGAGTTGACCCCTCCTCGGCAGATTGAGCAAGTCTTTGTTTGTTTCGTTTGGTGGTCCGATTGGTTGAGTTTTCTCTTGGGTGTTGCTTCCAAGAGAGTTGGTTGTCGTTGCCTTGGGTTTGAGCAAGTCACGAGCGTGTGTGGAGTTCGCTGCCCTTCTTCGAGGTTGCTTGCTTGGGAAGTCGTTTCCCGCTTAGCGAGTCATCTTAGCTCCCGAGTTGTGTAGTCGATCGAGTAGCGCAAATTGTCCACCCAACCGAGAGGGTCCTCGCTTTGTGTTGTTAGCAAGCAAGAGTTGTTTGTTCCCGCAAGGGCGAGGCCACCAATGAGAGTTGAGTTGTTCGGCAAGTTGTTGGTTCTTTGGGGATTGAAGATTTCCTTTCCCTCTAGCCTCTGTGGTGGTTGAGTTGCTCCTTGGATGCCACCTCGAGTGATAGCTTGCGAGGTAGTCTTGCGGATTCGTGTGGCCCGGATCCGTAAGCTTTGAGGTTGTCGTTATCCGCTTTTCCTTGTGAGGTTTTGGGAGTGGAGCTTACGGTTGGAAGATGAGTTAGGCTTAGGCTTAAAGGGGAAGTCCTTTGAGTAGCCAGCTTGGATTTTAAGAGTTGAGTAGTAGCTTGGTGGCGGCGTTGCTCGTTATAAGTTTGGGTTGAGTTCTGGCGAGCAAGCCCTTCTCGGGCTTTGTTCCTAGTTGTTGTGAGTTCCCAGCTGGCATTAGTAGAGCCGCGTTTGAGTGAGTTGGCACAGAGGTGCCGTGGCATTGGTTGGTAAGTCGTTGAGCCGCTTTCCTCAAGGTGTTGTGTCGCAGATAGGCTGCGTGATGGTTTAGTCCTTGCTTCCCGAGTTTTCCTTGAGAGGAATGTTGGATGTTCCTTGCCCGGCGATTTTCTCCTTAAGATGGTTGCTTAAGTGTTGTGGTCGTGTTCTAGTTAGAGAAGTTTGTCTTTTTGGATCACCGCTTGCTTGGTGGTTCGCTTTGTATCTCGTTAAGGTGTAGTCAAGGTTTGAGGTTTGTTGGTCTTTTGTGAAGTAAGAGTAGGCCGTTTAGTTTTGGAATCTGGAAGGTTCATTGTTTGGCCATTTGTTGTAGGGTTGAGTTTGTTTGTTGACACCATTGCACGTGTTTTTTATGTATCGATGTTGGGGCGGCATGTGCTGGACCCATTGTTCATTGTGGACTTTGAGCCCTTGCGGTGATTGAGGGTTTGGGCTTGAGGAGAAGCCTATGAGTATTCTGGTCTTGAGTCAAGACGTTGCGTGAGAAGTGAGATCCGTTGGTAAAAGTTTAGTGAAGGAGTCTGGAGTTCGGAGGAGGCCGCTCGTGAGCGGGAAGGACGGGATGAGAATGCAGTATCCTGTGTTGTTTCAGTCTTAAGGACTTTCGAGGACGAAAGTCATAAAAAGGAGGGAATATTGTAACGACCCAGGTTTTCATCCCGGTCTTCCAGGTATGCCCTAGGGGTATTTTAGTAATTTGGTCGGGCCGTCAGGACCGTTTATGTCTTTTTCCAGTTGCTAAAATTATTGGATGGATTTATGTAAGTTTTTGAGGCTTTGTGGATGTGTTTGGGCATGGGGAGATGCAAAAGGAAAATTGTGTGTTAAAAATGTGTTTGGTGGGTTTCAACCTGTGGTCCGAGAAGTCAGGTGGGTGGTGTGGCCAGTTGAGCTATGGAGAGCTCTTGTTACTCTTTCCGCGTCATATCTTAGTTACCCTTGGATCTTTGGAGTTTTGTGCATTTGGTTAAATGAAAAGAAATTAGGTTTTGTGTTTTCTTTCCCAAAACTCCATGGCCGCCCAACCCTCTTCTCTCCCAAGCCCCTTGCCGTGATTTTCTTCCCTTGCAGCCCCGAGCGCCGTTCCGGCCAGTTAAGCGACCAGTGAGCAGCCGGTCGAGCGGCCAGCCAGATCGCACCAGCAAATTTCAGCGCGCCAAGAAGCGCGAGCCAGACGCCAGCGCCCAGCAAGCCGCGCCCGAGCGCCAGCGCCAGCGCCGCATCGCCTGAAAGAGGCGCCGCAGAAGATCCAGCCACGCGTCCGTCGCGTCGCGCAGCCGCGCCGTCGGACCGCTCACCGCGCGCGCCAGCGCCTCGCCATCGCCAGCCGAGCTCGCGCGTCTGCGTCCACCCGATCGCGCCGTCGTCGCGTCTCGCGCGCGCGCGCCCTCCGCGTCTGCGCGCGTCTGCCCCGTCAGCGCCCCGTCCAGCGTGCGCCGCGCTTAGCGCGCCATCCACGCCCAGGCCCGTCCGTCGCAGCCAGCGCCCGCCCATTTGCGCCCATTTGCCGCCCGCCAGCGCCATCGCCCATCCGCGCCAAAGAAGCAGCCGCGCCGTCTTTGCCGCCCGTCCATGCGTCACCAGATCGCGTGAGTTGCTCTTGAGCCGAGCCCTATTTATTTTATTATATTTAAGCCTTTTGAGTGTGATTATCATTGTTTTTGTTAGGTTCTCGTAGCTAGCTCGGGTTCGATCGCAGCTTAGGTTTTGTGTGTGTAGTTGCCCCACTGTAAGGATTTCTTCACCGAGTTGTGTGGACCTGCGATGTTCTATGTGATTGTTGTTTGTATGTTTGTTTGTGATTATCAAGCATGTATAGTTTAGGTGCTCGTGCAATTCCTCGACTAGCATGACTTCGTATGTTGTTCTCTCATGTTAGTCCATGCTAGGTTGTTCCGCTTCGGCATGCTCTTATCTCATTCTTGCTTCATAGTACCATGCTAGGTTCGTTGTATCCGTTGAGCACGTTTTGGATTGTATTGGATTGTATGTTATTGATATGATAGGTTAGAGTGTAGGTAGGTAGCATCATCCGGGCCGATGCATAAAGTATCTTGCATCCATGGCGGGGGGACGCACGAGGTAGTACTCGCCCCTGGACCCCGCGTTAGGGTTTAGCTAACCCGACCGGTAGGCCCCGCAATCTTGGGTGAGGGTGGCGATCGTTAAATGCCCCAACGGTCGGGATGATGACTTGGCATCGCCGCGTCCCGGCGATCGGCACGTCCTCGGCGTGTTCGGCCGTAGCCCTTGATTGCCACTGTTAGGGCAAGGACCGCTTCTCGTGTAAGCCTACCACGGCGGTTCCTTAGCCTCAAAGCGGTGGTTCAGCCGACATAGTTCACGTGTCCGTGTCTCACACCCCTATGTCGGTGACACCGATCCGAGATTTAGTTAGGCGTGGTGGATCGGACATGGGCGACTTGCCACTAGACCCGGCACCCCCATAGTTCTGCAGTAGCACGCAGCGGCGCGCTTACGCTCATTACAAATACCGACCGAGAGCTCTCGGAATCTTGAGCTAGTGCACCTTTCGTATCGACGAGAGACGGTGCCGAGGCCGACTCGTTTCTCGTATAGGGCGTATTGTGTGGTGGATTTATTTTCCTGACTAAGACCACGAGTTGGCATCCGAGGTCCAAGTGTGGACTTAAGCTATGTGCTATATTCTGTGTTTATACTCATAGCTTGCATACATTCTTCTAGATGATCATGTATATCGTATTGTACCCGGTTGGGGATTCTTACTTGAGTAATTCGTTACTCACCCTTATTCTGTGGTTTTCCACGAGTAACCAAGCGCGAGACAGGATGGTGAAGGAGGAGCTGTGATCATGGAATCCTGCTTGTCATCTCTGACCATTTTATTATATCATGACTCTTGACTCTTGTTATTTCCCCATCGCATGTAGACGGGCACGAGCCCTAGGATGTTTTCTTACGTTTTATGGATTCCAAAGATATTTGTACTTGTGGATTGTTTAACCGGTTTAAATAAATCTCTGATCGGAGTATGCTTTTAGAAATGTATGTTTTGGTTGTTGAATGTTTCTGTTTTTACTTGGGATCCGAAATATATTTTTCATAATGTCTTTTATTTTCAATACATGCATTGGGGTAAAGGCCCATTTAGAGCCCCTTTTGGGTCGGGTCTTTACACCTTACTTGTGGCAAAAAGAGTTTGTCATCCACCCAGATCGTGAAAGCTTGAAGATTCTCGGGAGCCAAACAAAGCTCAACACGAGACATGCTAAGTTGGCCAACACCCGCAAAATGCAACCGAGGCAAGATCTTACATGGGCTAGCGGTTTCTCTGGGGAGGTTTATCGAGGATTTCATGGCATCGCCTAACCATCGAAGGAACGTGTTAAAAGAACTGTGAAAATGAAAGTAAAAGAATGCATTCGATGAATTTGAAGCAGTGCGCCGTCTTGCTACACCTAGCTTTGATCGATCTTTCGAGATTGAATAATTTGAAAGTGATTGGGCAGAAGAGCCCTTTCGATAGTAGAAAAAAAAAGGCCAATCCTGTCTTTTAGTGAAACACTAAATGGAAACACAGCTTAAATACGCGACGATTGAGAAAGAACTACATGCAAAATTGTAAGGGGTTTGGATGTTTGGAAACCTTAATTGTGGCAAAGGAGTTCGGCATCCACACGGATCGATCGTGATAGCTTTAGGCATCCCAAGAGCAAAACAAAGCTATAAAAGAGACATGCTAAGTGGGCAGCAGCCACAGATGGAACGGAGGCAAGATCTTTAAATGATTTAGCTAGTTTCTACATCAGTACGTCAGGACTTTCAGAGCATAGCCCCACCATCGTAAAAAGATCGTTATATATTCAGGAAAGCAAATGAAAGAGAAAGCATTCAATGAATGACAAGAAAAATTGACCAATGCACCATGTCTTGCTCTCTCTAACTTTTATTGATCTTTTGAGATTATATGTGATGCAAATGGACTAGGTATAAGAGCTTCTTTGATACTAGAAAACAGGCCAATCATATATCTCTTAGTGAAAACCTAAATGGAGCACATCCTAAATGCACGTCATTTGAATAAGAGCTACATGCACTAGTGAGGGCTTTTGCAAGTTTCGTGACCTTAATTGTGGCCAAAGGAGTCTGTCGCCCACAAGGATCGTGAAAGCTTATAGCGTCTCGGGAGCCAAATAAAGCTCCAAGAGAGGCATTCCAAGTGAGGACAACACCTACAAATTCAACCGAGGTATGATCCTTCACGGTTTAGCTCGTTTCCGTACTAGGTTTACCAGGGATTTCATTAGCATTGCCTCAAGGTAGAATGAACTTGTTAAAAAGATTGTCAAATTCTAATATGGAATCAAAAGCCAGAGAACGCATTCAATGAACTAAAAGAAAAACCGACCAATGAACCTTGTCATGCTCTACCTAACTTTGACCGATCATTTGAGATTTAGTGAGAAGCAAATGGAACAGGCATAAGGGCTATTTCAAAGCCACAACCCAAGGCCAGTCCTGTTTATTAGTAAAAGCCGAAACAGAGAGTTACTCAAATGCGTGCCATATGAGAAACAACCGCATGCACTTGTGTTGGCTTTGCAAGTTTGGACACCTTACTTGTGGCAAAAAGAGTTTGTCATCCACCCAGATCGTGAAAGCTTGAATATTCTCGGGAGCCAAACAAAGCTCAACACGAGACATGTTGATAAGCGCCGATCGTTGCTTGAATTTTACAAAGCTAGAGGTCCTTCTAGGATCCTTGTAAAAACTCACAATGACAGCTAACTTAGATCACACTCAAAATCTAAAATGGTCACTCTTAGATCCTAAGACAACTCACTCCAGAATTAGTTTGATCAAGACTAATCCAATGAATTGATTTAACTTCAAACCTAAAACAAGATTTGAAAGAAAGACAACACCAAATGGGGTCTAAGAAAACACAAGTTTTTCATTCATCAAATCTGTCCAAAATGATGTATTACAAGCCATTTTAGAGGCCAAAAATTCGTGCATGCCTTGGAATACAAAAGGACTCAAAAAGCTATTAAATGCATTTTGTAGAAAATAAGACATAAGAAGCCAAAAGTAAATTGCATGGCTTAAATGCTAGACAAAAGAGTAGATATGCTTTCAACACACTCAACCAACTCTTCTAGAATGTCCCTTGCAATAATGAGCATGGTTGGCAAGCATTGAAATCAAAAAGTCCCAAAATAAGAAATCTAGAAATTACTTTATTTAAAATTCTGCCATTTAATTTTTTTTATAATCCTCTTGGAATCTTCTTTTCCTTCTTCTTGTAATTGCTCCTTCATGCGAATGCAATAGGTTGGTAGTTGAATTCATATCATCCCCCCTTTCTTTAGAAGAATTTGTCCTCAAATCAAAATCTTTATGTCCTTTTTGAACACTTTATGCTTGCTTGTCATGGATGAATTTGGAAGCAAATTTGGAGTATTTCATCATAATAAACAAGTTGGCATTGTGCATGTTTTCATTCATTACTTTGGAAGGAAACTTCAATTCAATATGTTGAATAAGCTCATTTGCCTTCTGCAAAAACTCAAAAGAAACACTATAGAAACATGGTTTGAGCTCGCCCGTTAGATAGCAAGTTCCTTTATATAAAAGTTTACAAATATTTTGCTTTGAAAACAAAATAGATTTAACCTCATTGGCTCTTTCACACAAGCTCTCAATATTGGCTTTTCTCTCATTTTTTTGTATAGGCCATAAACTAATCTCATGCTTATCTCTCACACTCACTTTCTCACAAGATTTTTTTTCCATAAATTCATTTGCTTTTGTCGTGGCCTTTTGTGCCTTTTCCCGTAACTCACACACATCAATATGTACATCATTAAGAGTAGGTTTTACAATAGTAGAAGGGATACAAGAAAATAAGAACTTACAATCTAATTCCCTACTAACCTCATTAGCACGTGTTGCAACTAAACCATAAAGCATTTCATTTTCAACTTTTCCACTTTCTACTTTAACCGTAGGCTGAATTTGATCACATGAATTATCATTTTCCAAAGACAATTGAATATTTGAAATTGGTTTTGGATGAGTGTACCTTGAAGACATCCTTTGCGATGTGCTCTTCTTTCTTCCATATCTTCTCTCATCATTTCCAACATATCTTTAAGAGCTTCAAGAACGGTACTAAAACCCGGTACATTTGTTGCCTTTTCTTCATTACGTGACATGTTGAAAAGATTGTTTACCTTTAGAGTCGGCCAAGGAATGTCAACCAAATGCTTTGATACCAAATGATAAGCGCCGATCGTTGCTTGAATTTTACAAAGCTAGAGGTCCTTCTAGGATCCTTGTAAAAACTCACAATGACAGCTAACTTAGATCACACTCAAAATCTAAAATGGTCACTCTTAGATCCTAAGACAACTCACTCCAGAATTAGTTTGATCAAGACTAATCCAATGAATTGATTTAACTTCAAACCTAAAACAAGATTTGAAAGAAAGACAACACCAAATGGGGTCTAAGAAAACACAAGTTTTTCATTCATCAAATCTGTCCAAAATGATGTATTACAAGCCATTTTAGAGGCCAAAAATTCGTGCATGCCTTGGAATACAAAAGGACTCAAAAAGCTATTAAATGCATTTTGTAGAAAATAAGACATAAGAAGCCAAAAGTAAATTGCATGGCTTAAATGCTAGACAAAAGAGTAGATATGCTTTCAACACACTCAACCAACTCTTCTAGAATGTCCCTTGCAATAATGAGCATGGTTGGCAAGCATTGAAATCAAAAAGTCCCAAAATAAGAAATCTAGAAATTACTTTATTTAAAATTCTGCCATTTAATTTTTTTTATAATCCTCTTGGAATCTTCTTTTCCTTCTTCTTGTAATTGCTCCTTCATGCGAATGCAATAGGTTGGTAGTTGAATTCATATCATCCCCCCTTTCTTTAGAAGAATTTGTCCTCAAATCAAAATCTTTATGTCCTTTTTTGAACACTTTATGCTTGCTGTCATGGATGAATTTGGAAGCAAATTTGGAGTATTTCATCATAATAAACAAGTTGGCATTGTGCATGTTTTCATTCATTACTTTGGAAGGAAACTTCAATTCAATATGTTGAATAAGCTCATTTGCCTTCTGCAAAAAACTCAAAAGAAACACTATAGAAACATGGTTTGAGCTCGCCCGTTAGATAGCAAGTTCCTTTATATAAAAGTTTACAAATATTTTGCTTTGAAAACAAAATAGATTTAACCTCATTGGCTCTTTCACACAAGCTCTCAATATTGGCTTTTCTCTCATTTTTTTGTATAGGCCATAAACTAATCTCATGCTTATCTCTCACACTCACTTTCTCACAAGATTTATTTTCCATAAATTCATTTGCTTTTGTCGTGGCCTTTTGTGCCTTTTCCCGTAACTCACACACATCAATATGTACATCATTAAGAGTAGGTTTTACAATAGTAGAAGGGATACAAGAAAATAAGAACTTACAATCTAATTCCCTACTAACCTCATTAGCACGTGTTGCAACTAAACCATAAAGCATTTCATTTTCAACTTTTCCACTTTCTACTTTAACCGTAGGCTGAATTTGATCACATGAATTATCATTTTCCAAAGACAATTGAATATTTGAAATTGGTTTTGGATGAGTGTACTCTTGAAGACATCCTTTTGCGATGTGCTCTTCTTTCTTCCATATCTTCTCTCATCATTTCCAACATATCTTTAAGAGCTTCAAGAACGGTACTAAAACCCGGTACATTTGTTGCCTTTTCTTCATTACGTGACATGTTGAAAAGATTGTTTACCTTTAGAGTCGGCCAAGGAATGTCAACCAAATGCTTTGATACCAAATGATAAGCGCCGATCGTTGCTTGAATTTTACAAAGCTAGAGGTCCTTCTAGGATCCTTGTAAAAACTCACAATGACAGCTAACTTAGATCACACTCAAAATCTAAAATGGTCACTCTTAGATCCTAAGACAACTCACTCCAGAATTAGTTTGATCAAGACTAATCCAATGAATTGATTTAACTTCAAACCTAAAACAAGATTTGAAAGAAAGACAACACCAAATGGGGTCTAAGAAAACACAAGTTTTTCATTCATCAAATCTGTCCAAAATGATGTATTACAAGCCATTTTAGAGGCCAAAAATTCGTGCATGCCTTGGAATACAAAAAAAGGACTCAAAAAGCTATTAAATGCATTTTGTAGAAAATAAGACATAAGAAGCCAAAAGTAAATTGCATGGCTTAAATGCTAGACAAAAGAGTAGATATGCTTTCAACACACTCAACCAACTCTTCTAGAATGTCCCTTGCAATAATGAGCATGGTTGGCAAGCATTGAAATCAAAAAGTCCCAAAATAAGAAATCTAGAAATTACTTTATTTAAAATTCTGCCATTTAATTTTTTTTATAATCCTCTTGGAATCTTCTTTTCCTTCTTCTTGTAATTGCTCCTTCATGCGAATGCAATAGGTTGGTAGTTGAATTCATATCATCCCCCCTTTCTTTAGAAGAATTTGTCCTCAAATCAAAATCTTTATGTCCTTTTTTGAACACTTTATGCTTGCTTGTCATGGATGAATTTGGAAGCAAATTTGGAGTATTTCATCATAATAAACAAGTTGGCATTGTGCATGTTTTCATTCATTACTTTGGAAGGAAACTTCAATTCAATATGTTGAATAAGCTCATTTGCCTTCTGCAAAAACTCAAAAGAAACACTATAGAAACATGGTTTGAGCTCGCCCGTTAGATAGCAAGTTCCTTTATATAAAAGTTTACAAATATTTTGCTTTGAAAACAAAATAGATTTAACCTCATTGGCTCTTTCACACAAGCTCTCAATATTGGCTTTTCTCTCATTTTTTTGTATAGGCCATAAACTAATCTCATGCTTATCTCTCACACTCACTTTCTCACAAGATTTATTTTCCATAAATTCATTTGCTTTTGTCGTGGCCTTTTGTGCCTTTTCCCGTAACTCACACACATCAATATGTACATCATTAAGAGTAGGTTTTACAATAGTAGAAGGGATACAAGAAAATAAGAACTTACAATCTAATTCCCTACTAACCTCATTAGCACGTGTTGCAACTAAACCATAAAGCATTTCATTTTCAACTTTTCCACTTTCTACTTTAACCGTAGGCTGAATTTGATCACATGAATTATCATTTTCCAAAGACAATTGAATATTTGAAATTGGTTTTGGATGAGTGTACCTTGAAGACATCCTTTTGCGATGTGCTCTTCTTTCTTCCATATCTTCTCTCATCATTTCCAACATATCTTTAAGAGCTTCAAGAACGGTACTAAAACCCGGTACATTTGTTGCCTTTTCTTCATTACGTGACATGTTGAAAAGATTGTTTACCTTTAGAGTCGGCCAAGGAATGTCAACCAAATGCTTTGATACCAAATGATAAGCGCCGATCGTTGCTTGAATTTTACAAAGCTAGAGGTCCTTCTAGGATCCTTGTAAAAACTCACAATGACAGCTAACTTAGATCACACTCAAAATCTAAAATGGTCACTCTTAGATCCTAAGACAACTCACTCCAGAATTAGTTTGATCAAGACTAATCCAATGAATTGATTTAACTTCAAACCTAAAACAAGATTTGAAAGAAAGACAACACCAAATGGGGTCTAAGAAAACACAAGTTTTTCATTCATCAAATCTGTCCAAAATGATGTATTACAAGCCATTTTAGAGGCCAAAAATTCGTGCATGCCTTGGAATACAAAAGGACTCAAAAAGCTATTAAATGCATTTTGTAGAAAATAAGACATAAGAAGCCAAAAGTAAATTGCATGGCTTAAATGCTAGACAAAAGAGTAGATATGCTTTCAACACACTCAACCAACTCTTCTAGAATGTCCCTTGCAATAATGAGCATGGTTGGCAAGCATTGAAATCAAAAAGTCCCAAAATAAGAAATCTAGAAATTACTTTATTTAAAATTCTGCCATTTAATTTTTTTTATAATCCTCTTGGAATCTTCTTTTCCTTCTTCTTGTAATTGCTCCTTCATGCGAATGCAATAGGTTGGTAGTTGAATTCATATCATCCCCCCTTTCTTTAGAAGAATTTGTCCTCAAATCAAAATCTTTATGTCCTTTTTGAACACTTTATGCTTGCTGTCATGGATGAATTTGGAAGCAAATTTGGAGTATTTCATCATAATAAACAAGTTGGCATTGTGCATGTTTTCATTCATTACTTTGGAAGGAAACTTCAATTCAATATGTTGAATAAGCTCATTTGCCTTCTGCAAAAACTCAAAAGAAACACTATAGAAACATGGTTTGAGCTCGCCCGTTAGATAGCAAGTTCCTTTATATAAAAGTTTACAAATATTTTGCTTTGAAAACAAAATAGATTTAACCTCATTGGCTCTTTCACACAAGCTCTCAATATTGGCTTTTCTCTCATTTTTTTGTATAGGCCATAAACTAATCTCATGCTTATCTCTCACACTCACTTTCTCACAAGATTTATTTTCCATAAATTCATTTGCTTTTGTCGTGGCCTTTTGTGCCTTTTCCCGTAACTCACACACATCAATATGTACATCATTAAGAGTAGGTTTTACAATAGTAGAAGGGATACAAGAAAATAAGAACTTACAATCTAATTCCCTACTAACCTCATTAGCACGTGTTGCAACTAAACCATAAAGCATTTCATTTTCAACTTTTCCACTTTCTACTTTAACCGTAGGCTGAATTTGATCACATGAATTATCATTTTCCAAAGACAATTGAATATTTGAAATTGGTTTTGGATGAGTGTACCTTGAAGACATCCTTTTGCGATGTGCTCTTCTTTCTTCCATATCTTCTCTCATCATTTCCAACATATCTTTAAGAGCTTCAAGAACGGTACTAAAACCCGGTACATTTGTTGCCTTTTCTTCATTACGTGACATGTTGAAAAGATTGTTTACCTTTAGAGTCGGCCAAGGAATGTCAACCAAATGCTTTGATACCAAATGATAAGCGCCGATCGTTGCTTGAATTTTACAAAGCTAGAGGTCCTTCTAGGATCCTTGTAAAAACTCACAATGACAAACTAACTTAGATCACACTCAAAATCTAAAATGGTCACTCTTAGATCCTAAGACAACTCACTCCAAATTAGTTTGATCAAGACTAATCCAATGAATTGATTTAACTTCAAACCTAAAACAAGATTTGAAAGAAAGACAACACCAAATGGGGTCTAAGAAAACACAAGTTTTTCATTCATCAAATCTGTCCAAAATGATGTATTACAAGCCATTTTAGAGGCCAAAAATTCGTGCATGCCTTGGAATACAAAAGGACTCAAAAAGCTATTAAATGCATTTTGTAGAAAATAAGACATAAGAAGCCAAAAGTAAATTGCATGGCTTAAATGCTAGACAAAAGAGTAGATATGCTTTCAACACACTCAACCAACTCTTCTAGAATGTCCCTTGCAATAATGAGCATGGTTGGCAAGCATTGAAATCAAAAAGTCCCAAAATAAGAAATCTAGAAATTACTTTATTTAAAATTCTGCCATTTAATTTTTTTTATAATCCTCTTGGAATCTTCTTTTCCTTCTTCTTGTAATTGCTCCTTCATGCGAATGCAATAGGTTGGTAGTTGAATTCATATCATCCCCTTTTCTTTAGAAGAATTTGTCCTCAAATCAAAATCTTTATGTCCTTTTTGAACACTTTATGCTTGCTGTCATGGATGAATTTGGAAGCAAATTTGGAGTATTTCATCATAATAAACAAGTTGGCATTGTGCATGTTTTCATTCATTACTTTGGAAGGAAACTTCAATTCAATATGTTGAATAAGCTCATTTGCCTTCTGCAAAAACTCAAAAGAAACACTATAGAAACATGGTTTGAGCTCGCCTGTTAGATAGCAAGTTCCTTTATATAAAAGTTTACAAATATTTTGCTTTGAAAACAAAATAGATTTAACCTCATTGGCTCTTTCACACAAGCTCTCAATATTGGCTTTTCTCTCATTTTTTTGTATAGGCCATAAACTAATCTCATGCTTATCTCTCACACTCACTTTCTCACAAGATTTATTTTCCATAAATTCATTTGCTTTTGTCGTGGCCTTTTGTGCCTTTTCCGTAACTCACACACATCAATATGTACATCATTAAGAGTAGGTTTTACAATAGTAGAAGGGATACAAGAAAATAAGAACTTACAATCTAATTCCCTACTAACCTCATTAGCACGTGTTGCAACTAAACCATAAAGCATTTCATTTTCAACTTTTCCACTTTCTACTTTAACCGTAGGCTGAATTTGATCACATGAATTATCATTTTCCAAAGACAATTGAATATTTGAAATTGGTTTTGGATGAGTGTACCTTGAAGACATCCTTTTTGCGATGTGCTCTTCTTTCTTCCATATCTTCTCTCATCATTTCCAACATATCTTTAAGAGCTTCAAGAACGGTACTAAAACCCGGTACATTTGTTGCCTTTTCTTCATTACGTGACATGTTTGAAAAGATTGTTTACCTTTAGAGTCGGCCAAGGAATGTCAACCAAATGCTTTGATACCAAATGATAAGCGCCGATCGTTGCTTGAATTTTACAAAGCTAGAGGTCCTTCTAGGATCCTTGTAAAAACTCACAATGACACTAACTTAGATCACACTCAAAATCTAAAATGGTCACTCTTAGATCCTAAGACAACTCACTCCAAATTAGTTTGATCAAGACTAATCCAATGAATTGATTTAACTTCAAACCTAAAACAAGATTTGAAAGAAAGACAACACCAAATGGGGTCTAAGAAAACACAAGTTTTTCATTCATCAAATCTGTCCAAAATGATGTATTACAAGCCATTTTAGAGGCCAAAAATTCGTGCATGCCTTGGAATACAAAAGGACTCAAAAAGCTATTAAATGCATTTTGTAGAAAATAAGACATAAGAAGCCAAAAGTAAATTGCATGGCTTAAATGCTAGACAAAAGAGTAGATATGCTTTCAACACACTCAACCAACTCTTCTAGAATGTCCCTTGCAATAATGAGCATGGTTGGCAAGCATTGAAATCAAAAAGTCCCAAAATAAGAAATCTAGAAATTACTTTATTTAAAATTCTGCCATTTAATTTTTTTTATAATCCTCTTGGAATCTTCTTTTCCTTCTTCTTGTAATTGCTCCTTCATGCGAATGCAATAGGTTGGTAGTTGAATTCATATCATCCCCCCTTTCTTTAGAAGAATTTGTCCTCAAATCAAAATCTTTATGTCCTTTTTTGAACACTTTATGCTTGCTGTCATGGATGAATTTGGAAGCAAATTTGGAGTATTTCATCATAATAAACAAGTTGGCATTGTGCATGTTTTCATTCATTACTTTGGAAGGAAACTTCAATTCAATATGTTGAATAAGCTCATTTGCCTTCTGCAAAAACTCAAAAGAAACACTATAGAAACATGGTTTGAGCTCACCTGTTAGATAGCAAGTTCCTTTATATAAAAGTTTACAAATATTTTGCTTTGAAAACAAAATAGATTTAACCTCATTGGCTCTTTCACACAAGCTCTCAATATTGGCTTTTCTCTCATTTTTTTGTATAGGCCATAAACTAATCTCATGCTTATCTCTCACACTCACTTTCTCACAAGATTTTTTTTCCATAAATTCATTTGCTTTTGTCGTGGCCTTTTGTGCCTTTTCCCGTAACTCACACACATCAATATGTACATCATTAAGAGTAGGTTTTACAATAGTAGAAGGGATACAAGAAAATAAGAACTTACAATCTAATTCCCTACTAACCTCATTAGCACGTGTTGCAACTAAACCATAAAGCATTTCATTTTCAACTTTTCCACTTTCTACTTTAACCGTAGGCTGAATTTGATCACATGAATTATCATTTTCCAAAGACAATTGAATATTTGAAATTGGTTTTGGATGAGTGTACCTTGAAGACATCCTTTTGCGATGTGCTCTTCTTTCTTCCATATCTTCTCTCATCATTTCCAACATATCTTTAAGAGCTTCAAGAACGGTACTAAAACCCGGTACATTTGTTGCCTTTTCTTCATTACGTGACATGTTGAAAAGATTGTTTACCTTTAGAGTCGGCCAAGGAATGTCAACCAAATGCTTTGATACCAAATGATAAGCGCCGATCGTTGCTTGAATTTTACAAAGCTAGAGGTCCTTCTAGGATCCTTGTAAAAACTCACAATGACAGCTAACTTAGATCACACTCAAAATCTAAAATGGTCACTCTTAGATCCTAAGACAACTCACTCCAGAATTAGTTTGATCAAGACTAATCCAATGAATTGATTTAACTTCAAACCTAAAACAAGATTTGAAAGAAAGACAACACCAAATGGGGTCTAAGAAAACACAAGTTTTTCATTCATCAAATCTGTCCAAAATGATGTATTACAAGCCATTTTAGAGGCCAAAAATTCGTGCATGCCTTGGAATACAAAAGGACTCAAAAAGCTATTAAATGCATTTTGTAGAAAATAAGACATAAGAAGCCAAAAGTAAATTGCATGGCTTAAATGCTAGACAAAAGAGTAGATATGCTTTCAACACACTCAACCAACTCTTCTAGAATGTCTTTTAGTGAAACACTGAATGGAAACACAGCTTAAATACGCGACGATTGAGAAAGAACTACATGCAAAATTGTAAGGGGTTTGGATGTTTGGAAACCTTAATTGTGGCAAAGGAGTTCGGCATCCACACGGATCGATCGTGATAGCTTTAGGCATCCCAAGAGCAAAACAAAGCTATAAAAGAGACATGCTAAGTGGGCAGCAGCCACAGATGGAACGGAGGCAAGATCTTTAAATGATTTAGCTAGTTTCTACATCAGGTACGTCAGGACTTTCAGGAGCATAGCCCCACCATCGTAAAAAGATCGTTATATATTCAGGAAAGCAAATGAAAGAGATAGCATTCAATGAATGACAAGAAAAATTGACCAATGCACCATGTCTTGCTCTCTCTAACTTTTATTGATCTTTTGAGATTATATGTGATGCAAATGGACTAGGTATAAGAGCTTCTTTGATACTAGAAAACAGGCCAATCATATATCTCTTAGTGAAAACCTAAATGGAGCACATCCTAAATGCACGTCATTTGAATAAGAGCTACATGCACTAGTGAGGGCTTTTGCAAGTTTCGTGACCTTAATTGTGGCCAAAGGAGTCTGTCGCCCACAAGGATCGTGAAAGCTTATAGCGTCTCGGGAGCCAAATAAAGCTCCAAGAGAGGCATTCCAAGTGAGGACAACACCCACAAATTCAACCGAGGTATGATCCTTCACGGTTTAGCTCGTTTCAGTACTAGGTTTACTGAGGATTTCATTAGCATTGCCTCAAGGTAGAATGAACTTGTTAAAAGATTGTCAAATTCTAATATGGAATCAAAAGCCAGAGAACGCATTCAATGAACTAAAAGAAAAACCGACCAATGAACCTTGTCATGCTCTACCTAACTTTGACCGATCATTTGAGATTTAGTGAGAAGCAAATGGAACAGGCATAAGGGCTATTTCAAAGCCACAACACAAGGCCAGTCCTGTTTATTAGTAAAAGCCGAAACAGAGAGTTACTCAAATGCGTGCCATATGAGAAACAACCGCATGCACTTGTGTTGGCTTTGCAAGTTTGGACACCTTACTTGTGGCAAAAAGAGTTTGTCATCCACCCAGATCGTGAAAGCTTGAATATTCTCGGGAGCCAAACAAAGCTCAACACGAGACATGTTAAGTTGGCCAACACCCGCAAATGCAACCGAGGCAAGATCTTACATGGGGTAGCAGTTTCTACAGGAGGTTTATCGAGGATTTCAGTGGCATCGCCTAACCATCGAAGGAACGTGTTAAAAGAACTGTGAAAATGAAAGTAAAAGAATGCATTCGATGAATTTGAAGCAGTGCGCTGTCTTGCTACACCTAGCTTTGATCGATCTTTCGAGATTGAATAATTTGAAAGTGATTGGGCAGAAGAGCCCTTTCGATAGTAGAAAAAAAAAGGCCAATCCTGTCTTTTAGTGAAACACTGAATGGAAACACAGCTTAAATACGCGACGATTGAGAAAGAACTACATGCAAAATTGTAAGGGGTTTGGATGTTTGGAAACCCTAATTGTGGCAAAGGAGTTTGGCATCCACAAGGATCGATCGTGATAGCTTTAGGCATCCCTAGAGCAAAACAAAGCTATAAAAGAGACATGCTAAGTGGGCAGCATCCACGGATGGAACGGAGGCAAGATCTTTAAATGATTTAGCTAGTTTCTACATCAGTGCGTCGTCAGACTTTCGTGGAGCATAGCCCCACCATCGTAAAAAGATCGTTATATATTCAGGAAAGCAAATGAAAGAGAAAGCATTCAATGAATGACAAGAAAAATTGACCAATGCACCATGTCTTGCTCACTCTAACTTTTATTGATCTTTTGAGATTATATGTGATGCAAATGGACTAGGTAGAAGAGCTTCTTTGATACTAGAAAACAGGCCAATCATATATCTCTTAGTGAAAACCTAAATGGAGCACATCCTAAATGCACGTCATTTGAATAAGAGCTACATGCACTAGTGAGGGCTTTTGCAAGTTTCGTGACCTTAATTGTGGCCAAAGGAGTCTGTCGCCCACAAGGATCGTGAAAGCTTATAGCGTCTCGGGAGCCAAATAAAGCTCCAAGAGAGGCATTCCAAGTGAGGACAACACCCACAAATTCAACCGAGGTATGATCCTTCACGGTTTAGCTCGTTTTCGTACTAGGTTTACCAGGGATTTCATTAGCATTGCCTCAAGGTAGAATGAACTTGTTAAAAAGATTGTCAAATTCTAATATAGAATCAAAAGCCAGAGAAGGCATTCAATGAACTAAAAGAAAAACCGACCAATGCACCTTGTAATGCCCTACCTAACTTTGACCGATCATTTGAGATTTAGTGAGAAGCAAATGGAACAGGCATAAGAGCTATTTCAAAGCAACAACACAAGGCCAGTCCTGTTTATTAGTAAAAGCCTAAACAGAGAGTTACTCAAATGCGTGCCATATGAGAAACAACCGCATGCACTTGTGTGGGCTTTGCAAGTTTGGACACCTTACTTGTGGCAAAAAGAGTTTGTCATCCACCCAGATCGTGAAAGCTTGAAGATTCTCGGGAGCCAAACAAAGCTCAACACGAGACATGATAAGTTGGCCAACACCCGCAAATGCAACCGAGGCAAAATCTTACATCGGGTAGCAGTTTCTACAGGAGGTTTATCGAGGATTGCAGTGGCATCGCCTAACCATCGAAGGAACGTGTTAAAAGAACTGTGAAAATGAAAGTAAAAGAATGCATTCGATGAATTTGAAGTAGTGCGCCGTCTTGCTACACCTAGCTTTGATCGATCTTTCGAGATTGAATAATTTGAAAGTGATTGGGCAGAAGAGCCCTTTCGATAGTAGAAAAAAAAAGGCCAATCCTGTCTTTTAGTGAAACACTGAATGGAAACACAGCTTAAATACGCGACGATTGAGAAAGAACTACATGCAAAATTGTAAGGGGTTTGGATGTTTGGAAACCTTAATTGTGGCAAAGGAGTTCGGCATCCACACGGATCGATCGTGATAGCTTTAGGCATCCCAAGAGCAAAACAAAGCTATAAAAGAGACATGCTAAGTGGGCAGCAGCCACAGATGGAACGGAGGCAAGATCTTTAAATGATTTAGCTAGTTTCTACATCAGGTACGTCAGGACTTTCAGGAGCATAGCCCCACCATCGTAAAAAGATCGTTATATATTCAGGAAAGCAAATGAAAGAGAAAGCATTCAATGAATGACAAGAAAAATTGACCAATGCACCATGTCTTGCTCTCTCTAACTTTTATTGATCTTTTGAGATTATATGTGATGCAAATGGACTAGGTATAAGAGCTTCTTTGATACTAGAAAACAGGCCAATCATATATCTCTTAGTGAAAACCTAAATGGAGCACATCCTAAATGCACGTCATTTGAATAAGAGCTACATGCACTAGTGAGGGCTTTTGCAAGTTTCGTGACCTTAATTGTGGCCAAAGGAGTCTGTCGCCCACAAGGATCGTGAAAGCTTATAGCGTCTCGGGGAGCCAAATAAAGCTCCAAGAGAGGCATTCCAAGTGAGGACAACACCCACAAATTCAACCGAGGTATGATCCTTCACGGTTTAGCTCGTTTCCGTACTAGGTTTACCAGGGATTTCATTAGCATTGCCTCAAGGTAGAATGAACTTGTTAAAAAGATTGTCAAATTCTAATATGGAATCAAAAGCCAGAGAACGCATTCAATGAACTAAAAGAAAAACCGACCAATGAACCTTGTCATGCTCTACCTAACTTTGACCGATCATTTGAGATTTAGTGAGAAGCAAATGGAACAGGCATAAGGGCTATTTCAAAGCCACAACACAAGGCCAGTCCTGTTTATTAGTAAAAGCCGAAACAGAGAGTTACTCAAATGCGTGCCATATGAGAAACAACCGCATGCACTTGTGTTGGCTTTGCAAGTTTGGACACCTTACTTGTGGCAAAAAGAGTTTGTCATCCACCCAGATCGTGAAAGCTTGAATATTCTCGGGAGCCAAACAAAGCTCAACACGAGACATGTTAAGTTGGCCAACACCCGCAAATGCAACCGAGGCAAGATCTTACATGGGGTAGCAGTTTCTACAGGAGGTTTATCGAGGATTTCAGTGGCATCGCCTAACCATCGAAGGAACGTGTTAAAAGAACTGTGAAAATGAAAGTAAAAGAATGCATTCGATGAATTTGAAGCAGTGCGCTGTCTTGCTACACCTAGCTTTGATCGATCTTTCGAGATTGAATAATTTGAAAGTGATTGGGCAGAAGAGCCCTTTCGATAGTAGAAAAAAAAAGGCCAATCCTGTCTTTTAGTGAAACACTGAATGGAAACACAGCTTAAATACGCGACGATTGAGAAAGAACTACATGCAAAATTGTAAGGGGTTTGGATGTTTGGAAACCCTAATTGTGGCAAAGGAGTTTGGCATCCACAAGGATCGATCGTGATAGCTTTAGGCATCCCTAGAGCAAAACAAAGCTATAAAAGAGACATGCTAAGTGGGCAGCATCCACGGATGGAACGGAGGCAAGATCTTTAAATGATTTAGCTAGTTTCTACATCAGGTACGTCAGGACTTTCAGGAGCATAGCCCCACCATCGTAAAAAGATCGTTATATATTCAGGAAAGCAAATGAAAGAGAAAGCATTCAATGAATGACAAGAAAAATTGACCAATGCACCATGTCTTGCTCACTCTAACTTTTATTGATCTTTTGAGATTATATGTGATGCAAATGGACTAGGTAGAAGAGCTTCTTTGATACTAGAAAACAGGCCAATCATATATCTCTTAGTGAAAACCTAAATGGAGCACATCCTAAATGCACGTCATTTGAATAAGAGCTACATGCACTAGTGAGGGCTTTTGCAAGTTTCGTGACCTTAATTGTGGCCAAAGGAGTCTGTCGCCCACAAGGATCGTGAAAGCTTATAGCGTCTCGGGAGCCAAATAAAGCTCCAAGAGAGGCATTCCAAGTGAGGACAACACCCACAAATTCAACCGAGGTATGATCCTTCACGGTTTAGCTCTGTTTTAGTACTAGGTTTACCAGGGATTTCATTAGCATTGCCTCAAGGTAGAATGAACTTGTTAAAAAGATTGTCAAATTCTAATATAGAATCAAAAGCCAGAGAAGGCATTCAATGAACTAAAAGAAAAACCGACCAATGCACCTTGTAATGCCCTACCTAACTTTGACCGATCATTTGAGATTTAGTGAGAAGCAAATGGAACAGGCATAAGAGCTATTTCAAAGCAACAACACAAGGCCATCCTGTTTATTAGTAAAAGCCTAAACAGAGAGTTACTCAAATGCGTGCCATATGAGAAACAACCGCATGCACTTGTGTGGGCTTTGCAAGTTTGGACACCTTACTTGTGGCAAAAAGAGTTTGTCATCCACCCAGATCGTGAAAGCTTGAAGATTCTCGGGAGCCAAACAAAGCTCAACACGAGACATGATAAGTTGGCCAACACCCGCAAATGCAACCGAGGCAAAATCTTACATCGGGTAGCAGTTTCTACAGGAGGTTTATCGAGGATTGCGGTGGGCATCGCCTAACCATCGAAGGAACGTGTTAAAAGAATCGTGAAAATGAAAGTAAAAGAATGCATTCGATGAATTTGAAGCGGTCTGGCGCCGCCTTGCTACACCTAGCTTTGATCGATCTTTCGAGATTGAATAATTTGAAAGTGATTGGGCGTAAGAGCCCTTTCGATAGTAGAAAAAAAGGCCAATCTCGTCTTTTAGTGAAACATCGAATGGAAACACAAACTTAAATACGCGACGATTGAGAAAGAACTACATGCAAAATTGTAAGGGGTTTGGATGTTTGGAAACCTTAATTGTGGCAAAGGAGTTCGGCATCCACACGGATCGATCGTGATAGCTTTAGGCATCCCAAGAGCAAAACAAAGCTATAAAAGAGACATGCTAAGTGGGCAAAGCACCACAGATGGAACGCGAGGCAAGATCTTTAAATGATTTAGCTAGTTTCTACATCAGTACGTCAGAACTTTCAGGAAGCATAGCCCCACCATCGTAAAAAGATCGTTATATATTCAGGAAAGCAAATGAAAGAGAAAGCATTCAATGAATGACAAGAAAAATTGACCAATGCACCATGTCTTGCTCTCTCTAACTTTTATTGATCTTTTGAGATTATATGTGATGCAAATGGACTAGGTATAAGAGCTTCTTTGATACTAGAAAACAGGCCAATCATATATCTCTTAGTGAAAACCTAAATGGAGCACATCCTAAATGCACGTCATTTGAATAAGAGCTACATGCACTAGTGAGGGCTTTTGCAAGTTTCGTGACCTTAATTGTGGCCAAAGGAGTCTGTCGCCCACAAGGATCGTGAAAGCTTATAGCGTCTCGGGAGCCAAATAAAGCTCCAAGAGAGGCATTCCAAGTGAGGACAACACCCACAAATTCAACCGAGGTATGATCCTTCACGGTTTAGCTCGTTTCCGTACTAGGTTTACCAGGGATTTCATTAGCATTGCCTCAAGGTAGAATGAACTTGTTAAAAGATTGTCAAATTCTAATATGGAATCAAAAGCCGAGAGAACGCATTCAATGAACTAAAAGAAAAACCGACCAATGAACCTTGTCATGCTCTACCTAACTTTGACCAATCATTTGAGATTTAGTGAGAAGCAAATGGAACAGGCATAAGGGCTATTTCAAAGCCACAACACAAGGCCAGTCCTGTTTATTAGTAAAAGCCGAAACAGAGAGTTACTCAAATGCGTGCCATATGAGAAACAACCGCATGCACTTGTGTTGGCTTTGCAAGTTTGGACACCTTACTTGTGGCAAAAAGAGTTTGTCATCCACCCAGATCGTGAAAGCTTGAATATTCTCGGGAGCCAAACAAAGCTCAACACGAGACATGTTAAGTTGGCCAACACCCGCAAATGCAACCGAGGCAAGATCTTACATGGGGTAGCAGTTTCTACAGGAGGTTTATCGAGGATTTCAGTGGCATCACCTAACCATCGAAGGAACGTGTTAAAAGAACTGTGAAAATGAAAGTAAAAGAATGCATTCGATGAATTTGAAGCAGTGCGCCGTCTATCTACACCTAGCTTTGATCGATCTTTCGAGATTGAATAATTTGAAAGTGATTGGGCAGAAGAACCCTTTCGATAGTAGAAAAAAAAAGGCCAATCCTGTCTTTTAGTGAAACACTGAATGGAAACACAGCTTAAATACTCGACGATTGAGAAAGAACTACATGCAAAATTGTAAGGGGTTTGGATGTTTGGAAACCTTAATTGTGGCAAAGGAGTTCGGCATCCACACGGATCGATGGTGATAGCTTTAGGCATCCCAAGAGCAAAACAAAGCTATAAAAGAGACATGCTAAGTGGGCAGCAGCCACAGATGGAACGGAGGCAAGATCTTTAAATGATTTAGCTAGTTTCTACATTAGGTACGTCAGGACTTTCAGGAGCATAGCCCCACCATCGTAAAAAGATCGTTATATATTCAGGAAAGCAAATGAAAGAGAAAGCATTCAATGAATGACAAGAAAAATTGACCAATGCACCATGTCTTGCTCTCTCTAACTTTTATTGATCTTTTGAGATTATATGTGATGCAAATGGACTAGGTATAAGAGCTTCTTTGATACTAGAAAACAGGCCAATCATATATCTCTTAGTGAAAACCTAAATGGAGCACATCCTAAATGCACGTCATTTGAATAAGAGCTACATGCACTAGTGAGGGCTTTTGCAAGTTTCGTGACCTTAATTGTGGCCAAAGGAGTCTGTGTCGCCCACAAGGATCGTGAAAGCTTATAGCGTCTCGGGAGCCAAATAAAGCTCCAAGAGAGGCATTCCAAGTGAGGACAACACCCACAAATTCAACCGAGGTATGATCCTTCACGGTTTAGCTCGTTTCGTACTAGGTTTACTGTGGATTTCATTAGCATTGCCTCAAGGTAGAATGAACTTGTTAAAAAGATTGTCAAATTCTAATATGGAATCAAAAGCCGAGAAACGCATTCAATGAACTAAAAGAAAAACCGACCAATGAACCTTGTCATGCTCTACCTAACTTTGACCGATCATTTGAGATTTAGTGAGAAGCAAATGGAACAGGCATAAAGGCTATTTCAAAGCCACAACACAAGGCCAGTCCTGTTTATTAGTAAAAGCCGAAACAGAGAGTTACTCAAATGCGTGCCATATGAGAAACAACCGCATGCACTTGTGTTGGCTTTGCAAGTTTGGACACCTTACTTGTGGCAAAAAGAGTTTGTCATCCACCCAGATCGTGAAAGCTTGAATATTCTCGAGAGCCAAACAAAGCTCAACACGAGACATGTTAAGTTGGCCAACACCCGCAAGTGCAACCGAGGCAAGATCTTACATGGGGTAGCGCTTTCTACAGGAGAGTTTTATCGAGGATTTCAGTGGCATCGCCTAACCATCGAAGGAACGTGTTAAAAGAACTGTGAAAATGAAAGTAAAAGAATGCATTCGATGAATTTGAAGCAGTGCGCCGTCTTGCTACACCTAGCTTTGATCGATCTTTCGAGATTGAATAATTTGAAAGTGATTGGGCAGAAGAGCCCTTTCGATAGTAGAAAAAAAGGCCAATCTGTCTTTTAGTGAAACACTGAATGGAAACACAACTTAAATACGCGATTTATTGAGAAAGAACTACATGCAAAATTGTAAGGGGTTTGGATGTTTGGAAACCTTAATTGTGGCAAAGGAGTTCGGCATCCACACGGATCGATCGTGATAGCTTTAGGCATCCCTAGAGCAAAACAAAGCTATAAAAGAGACATGCTAAGTGGGCAGCAGCCACAGATGGAACGGAGGCAAGATCTTTAAATGATTTAGCTAGTTTCTACATCAGGTACGTCAGAACTTTCAGAAGGATAGCCCCACCATCGTAAAAAGATCGTTATATATTAAGGAAAGCAAATGAAAGAGAAAGCATTCAATGAATGACAAGAAAAATTGACCAATGCACCATGTCTTGCTCTCTCTAACTTTTATTGATCTTTTGAGATTATATGTGATGCAAATGGACTAGGTATAAGAGCTTCTTTGATACTAGAAAACAGGCCAATCATATATCTCTTAGTGAAAACCTAAATGGAGCACATCCTAAATGCACGTCATTTGAATAAGAGCTACATGCACTAGTGAGGGCTTTTGCAAGTTTCGTGACCTTAATTGTGGCCAAAGGAGTCTGTCGCCCACAAGGATCGTGAAAGCTTATAGCGTCTCGGGAGCCAAATAAAGCTCCAAGAGAGGCATTCCAAGTGAGGAAAACACCCACAAATTCAACCGAGGTATGATCCTTCACGGTTTAGCTCGTTTCCGTACTAGGTTTACCAGGGATTTCATTAGCATTGCCTCAAGGTAGAATGAACTTGTTAAAAAGATTGTCAAATTCTAATATGGAATCAAAAGCCAGAGAATGCATTCAATGAACTACAAGAAAAACCGACCAATGAACCTTGTCATGCTCTACCTAATTTTGACCGATCATTTGAGATTTAGTGAGAAGCAAATGGAACAGGCATAAGGGCTATTTCAAAGCCACAACACAAGGCCAGTCCTGTTTATTAGTAAAAGCCGAAACAGAGAGTTACTCAAATGCGTGCCATATGAGAAACAACCGCATGCACTTGTGTTGGCTTTGCAAGTTTGGACACCTTACTTGTGGCAAAAAGAGTTTGTCATCCACCCAGATCGTGAAAGCTTGAATATTCTCGGGAGCCAAACAAAGCTCAACACGAGACATGTTAAGTTGGCCAACACCCGCAAATGCAACCGAGGCAAAATCTTACATGGGGTAGCAGTTTCTACAGGAGGTTTATCGAGGATTTCAGTGGCATCGCCTAACCATCGAAGGAACGTGTTAAAAGAACTGTGAAAATGAAAGTAAAAGAATGCATTCGATGAATTTGAAGCAGTGCGCCGTCTTGCTACACCTAGCTTTGATCGATTTTTCGAGATTGAATAATTTGAAAGTGATTGGGCAGAAGAGCCCTTTCGATAGTAGAAAAAAAGGCCAATCCTGTCTTTTAGTGAAACACTGAATGGAAACACAGCTTAAATACGCGACGATTGAGAAAGAACTACATGCAAAATTGTAAGGGGTTTGGATGTTTGGAAACCTTAATTGTGGCAAAGGAGTTCGGCATCCACACTGATCGATCGTGATAGCTTTAGGCATCCCTAGAGCAAAACAAAGCTATAAAAGAGACATGCTAAGTGGGCAGCAGCCACAGATGGAACGGAGGCAAGATCTTTAAATGATTTAGCTAGTTTCTACATCAGGTACGTCAGGACTTTCAGAAGCATAGACCCACCATCGTAAAAAGATCGTTATATATTAAGGAAAGCAAATGAAAGAGAAAGCATTCAATGAATGACAAGAAAAATTGACCAATGCACCATGTCTTGCTCTCTCTAACTTTTATTGATCTTTTGAGATTATATGTGATGCAAATGGACTAGGTATAAGAGCTTCTTTGATACTAGAAAACAGGCCAATCATATATCTCTTAGTGAAAACCTAAATGGAGCACATCCTAAATGCACGTCATTTGAATAAGAGCTACATGCACTAGTGAGGGCTTTTGCAAGTTTCGTGACCTTAATTGTGGCCAAAGGAGTCTGTCGCCCACAAGGATCGTGAAAGGTTATAGCGTCTCGGGAGCCAAATAAAGCTCCAAGAGAGGCATTCCAAGTGAGGAAAACACCCACAAATTCAACCGAGGTATGATCCTTCACGGTTTAGCTCGTTTCCGTACTAGGTTTACCAGGGATTTCGTTAGCATTGCCTCAAGGTAGAATGAACTTGTTAAAAAGATTGTCAAATTCTAATATGGAATCAAAAGCCAGAGAACGCATTAAATGAACTAAAAGAAAAACCGACCAATGCACCTTGTCATGCTCTACCGAACTTTGACCGATCATTTGAGATTTAGTGAGAAGCAAATGGAACAGGCATAAGAGCTATTTCAAAGCCACAACACAAGGCCAGTCCTGTTTATTAGTAAAAGCCGAAACAGGGAGTTACTCAAATGCGTGCCATATGAGAAACAACCGCATGCACTTGTGTGGGCTTTGCAAGTTTGGACACCTTACTTGTGGCAAAAAGAGTTTGTCATCCACCCAGATCGTGAAAGCTTGAAGATTCTCGGGAGCCAAACAAAGCTCAACACGAGACATGCTAAGTTGGGCAACACCTGCAAATGCAACCGAGGCAAGATCTTACATGGGGTAGCAGTTTCTACAGGAGGTTTATCGAGGATTTCAGTGGCATCGCCTAACCATCGAAGGAACGTGTTAAAAGAACTGTGAAAATGAAAGTAAAAGAATGCATTCGATGAATTTGAAGCAGTGCGCCGTCTTGCTACACCTAGCTTTGATCGATCTTTCGAGATTGAATAATTTGAAAGTGATTTGGCAGAAGAGCCTTTTCGATAGTAGAAAAAAAAGGCCAACCCTGTCTTTTAGTGAAACACTGAATGGAAACACAGCTTAAATACGCGACGATTGAGAAAGACCTACATGCAAAATTGTAAGGGGTTTGGATGTTTGGAAACCTTAATTGTGGCAAAGGAGTTCGGCATCCACACGGATCGATCGTCATAGCTTTAGGCATCCCTAGAGCAAAACAAAGCTATAAAAGAGACATGCTAAGTGGGCAGCAGCCACATATGGAACGGAGGCAAGATCTTTAAATGATTTAGCTAGTTTCTACATCAGGTACGTCAGGACT
Source organism: Sicyos edulis (assembly GCA_036507275.1). NCBI lineage: Eukaryota > Viridiplantae > Streptophyta > Magnoliopsida > Cucurbitales > Cucurbitaceae > Sicyos > Sicyos edulis. The sequence goes on from CM071848.1 coordinate 23,759,681, forward strand.
TTCAGGAGCATAGCCCCACCATCGTAAAAAGACCGTTATATATTCAGGAAAGCAAATGCAAGAGAAAGCATTCAATGAATGACAAGAAAAATTGACCAATGCACCATGTCTTGCTCTTTCTAACTTTTATTGATCTTTTGAGATTATTTGTGATGCAAATGGACTAGGTATAAGAGCTTCTTTAATACTAGGAAACAGCCCAATCATATATCTCTTAGTGAAAACCTAAATGGAGCACATCCTAAATGCGCGTCATTTGAATAAGAGCTACATGCACTAGTGAGGGCTTTTGCAAGTTTCGTGACCTTAATTGTGGCCAAAGGAGTCTGTCGCCCACAAGGATCGTGAAAGCTTATAGCGTCTCGGGAGCCAAATAAAGCTCCAAGAGAGGCATTCCAAGTGAGGACAACACCCACAAATTCAACCGAGGTATGATCCTTCACGGTTTAACTGGTTTCCGTACTAGGTTTACCAGGGATTTCATTAGCATTGCCTCAAGGTAGAATGAACTTGTTAAAAAGATTGTCAAATTCTAATATGGAATCAAAAGCCAGAGAACGCATTCAATGAACTAAAAGAAAAACCGACCAATGCACCTTGTCATGCTCTACCGAACTTTGACCGATCATTTGAGATTTAGTGAGAAGCAAATGGAACAGGCATAAGAGCTATTTTAAAGCCACAACACAAGGCCAGTCCTGTTTATTAGTAAAAGCCGAAACAGAGAGTTACTCAAATGCGTGCCATATGAGAAACAACCGCATGCACTTGTGTTGGCTTTGCAAGTTTGGACACCTTACTTGTGGCAAAAAGAGTTTGTCATCCACCCAGATCGTGAAAGCTTGAAGATTCTCGGGGGCCAAACAAAGCTCAACACGAGACATGCTATGTTGGCCAACACCAGCAAATGCAACCGAGGCAAGATCTTACATGGGGTAGCAGTTTCTACAGGTGGTTTATCGATTATTTCAGTGTCATCGCCTAACCATCGAAGGAACGTGTTAAAAGAACTGTGAAAATGAAAGTAAAAGAATGCATTCGATGAATTTGAAGCAGTGCGCCGTCTTGCTACAACTAGCTTTGATCGATCTTTCGAGATTGAATAATTTGAAAGTGATTGGGCAGAAGAGCCTTTTCGATAGTAGAAAAAAAAGGCCAACCCTGGTCTTTTAGTGAACACTGAATGGAAACACAGCTTAAATACGCGACGATTGAGAAAGAACTACATGCAAAATTGTAAGGGGTTTGGATGTTTGGAAACCTTAATTGTGGCAAAGGAGTTCGGCATCCACACGGATCGATCGTGATAGCTTTAGGCATCCCTAGAGCAAAACAAAGCTATAAAAGAGACATGCTAAGTTGGCAGCAGCCACAGATGGAATGAAGGCAAGACCTTAAAATGATTTAGCTAGTTTCTATATCAGGTACGTCAGGACTTTCAGTAGCATAGCCCCACCATCGTAAAAAGATCGTTAAATATTCAGGAAAGCAAATGCAAGAGAAAGCATTCAATGAATGACAAGAAAAATTGACCAATGCACCATGTCTTGCTCTTTCTAACTTTTATTGATCTTTTGAGATTATATGTGATGCAAATGGACTAGGTATAAGAGCTTCTTTGATACTAGAAAACAGGCCAATCATATATCTCTTAGTGAAAACCTAAATGGAGCACATCCTAAATGCGCGTCATTTGAATAAGAGCTACATGCACTAGTGAGGGCTTTTGCAAGTTTCGTGACCTTAATTGTGGCCAAAAGAGTCTGTCGCCCACAAGGATCGTGAAAGCTTATAGCGTCTCGGGAGCCAAATAAAGCTCCAAGAGAGGCATTCCAAGTGAGGACAACACCCACAAATTCAACCGAGGTATGATCCTTCACTGTTTAGCTTGTTTCCGTACTAGGTTTACCAGGGATTTCATTAGCATTGCCTCAAGGAAGAATGAACTTGTTAAAAAGATTGATAAGGCAACCCTAATTCTCAGCCCAAAGATGCAAGCTTATGATGAAGCAAGAATCCTTGAATTAAGAGATTAACACCTCCTTATAGATTTGGGAACAACCAAGAGAAAAGGCTAGAATTTGATTACCCCTTAAGATCAATGATCTAGAAGCAAGATATGGAAGATCTTGTTCTATATTGAGTCACTCCACAATCAAGCTTGATCAAGGCTGGATTGAATGGCTCAAATGCATTCTATCACAAGATTGCAAGGGAAACTTAGAAAAAGAGACAAAGAACATGCCCAAAAATTCTAAGAAAATGATCTCTTGTAGAGAGCTAATTTTCATTCAATCAAAATCTGAGTTTTACAACTTATTTCATGGCTATTTATAGCCTATGAAAGTTAAACCTAAAATAAAGAAAACCAACATAATTACCATAATGCCATTGTTGCAAAATATAACCTAAAACATTAAAAACAAGATTTTAAACATAGACTTGCATAAAAGCTCCTAAAATCTGAAAATTGATGTTTGTGTTGCCAACTCTAACATTTGTATTTCCCTTGTCGAATGATTAAGACATTTAAATCAAGTCAAATGTCATTAATTCCTGGACAACTTCAATCTTGCATACATTGACTTCCAAAGCATCAAATGGTTCCTCTTCCCTTGAAATGGTCTCTAGCACATGAAATGAATTTTGAATTGAAGCTATCCACCGTCGAAGGTGAAGAATGAATGCTTGTTGAATCTTCTTTGCTTTGGATCGTGTAATAGGTCCAAGTGCAACTTGTGGAACTCCATGATCCTTATCATCTTCCCCTCTTCGAAAAGGATTCGTCCTCGAATCTGGAAAATCATCACCTACATCAAAAGGACTCAAGTCAAGAACATTAAAAGTAGAACTCACTGAAAAGTCACCTGGAAGATCGATTTTGTAGGCATTGTTGTTAATCCTCTCAAGAACTTGAAAAGGACCATCTCCTCTTGCATGTAACTTGGTCTTCCTTTGAGATGGAAATCTCTCCTTTCGAAAATGAACCCAAACCCAATCTCCAGTTTAAAAATGAGTTCCTTTCGTCCTTTGTTAATTCGCTAAGCAACTTGGAAATTTTGTTTCTCAATTCTCTCTTTCACATCCTTGTGCAAATTCTTGATCAAATCTGCCTTATTTGTTGCTGCATCACTCACAAAAACATTAGACGGAATAGGAAGCAAATCAAGAGGTGTAAGTGGATTAAATCCATAAACAACTTCAAAAGGAGAACAATGAGTGGTACTATGAATTGCTCTATTGTATGCAAACTCTACAAATGGCAAGCATTCCTCCCAAGACTTAATGTTCTTAGAAATAATAGCTCTAAGCAAAGTTCCTAAAGTTCTATTAACCACCTCGGTTTGCCCATCAGTTTGAGGATGACATGTGGTTGAAAACAGTAGTTTAGTGCCTAATTTACCCCATAATACTTTCCAAAAGTGACTTAAAAATTTAACATCCCTATCACTAACAATAGTTTTAGGAATTCCATGTAATCTTACTACTTCTCTAAAGAAAATATCAGCCACTTGCTTTGCATCATCCGTTTTGTTACATGCTATAAAATGAGCCATTTTACTAAATCTATCAACCACAACAAAAATACTATCTTTACCCCTTTTGGTTCAAGGCAAACCAAAGATAAAATCCATAGATATATCAGTCCATGGTTCATTAGGTACATTCAAAGGAGTATACAATCCATTTGGTTGGGTTCTAAACTTAGCCGCTTTGCATTTAAAACATTGACTACAAACCTTATGAACATCATGTTTCATCTTAGGCCAAAAAAAATGTTCATGCAACATATCATAAGTTTTATGAATCCCAAAATGTCCCATTAAGCCACCACCATGGGCCTCTTTCACAAGTAAATCTCTTATAGAACAATTAGGAACACAAAGTTTATTTTTCTTAAACAAATATTCATGAAAGACATAATAATCATCCAAAACTTTTCCAACTCGACAAGATGCAAAAATTGGTCCAAAATCTTTGTCAGATTTATATAGCTCTTTAATGTGCTCAAATCCAAGAATTTTTGCAAAGAAGAGAAGTAAAGAGATTGTACCTTCTTGACAATGCATCAGCCACGATATTATCTTTACCTTGCTTATATTTGATCACATAGGGAAATGTTTCAATAAATTCTACCCACTTTGCATGCCGGCGGTTCAATTTACTTTGACCCTTAAGATGCTTCAAGCTCTCATGATCAGTGTGAATCACGAACTCTCTAGGCCATAAGTAGTGTTGCCATACCTGCAATGTACGAACTAAAGCAAACAATTCTTTATCATAGGTAGGATAGTTCAATGCTGCCCCATTTAGTTTTTCACTAAAGTACATCAAAGGCCTTCCATCTTGCATTAAAACAACACCTATGCCCAAACCACTTGCATCACACTCAATTTCAAATGTCTTTTCAAAGTTAGGCAAGACAAGCAATGGTGCATTGGTTAATTTCTCCTTAAGTTCATTAAAGGCTTTATCTTGCATTTCCCCCCATTGGAACACAACATTTTTTTTTACCAAATCATTCAATGGTGCAGCTATGGTACTAAAGTCCTTTATAAACCGCCTATAAAAGCTAGCTAACCCATGAAAACTCCTTACCTCACTTGCATTTGTTGGCGTTGGCCAATCGCGAATTGCCTTAACTTTCTCAATGTCCACTTCTACTCCATTTTTACCAACTATAAATCCAAGAAAGTTAACTTTTTCCATGCAAAAACAACACTTATTCAAATTAGCATAAAGTTCCTCATTTCTAAGTGTAGTTAGAACAGACCTAACATGTTCGACATGTTCAAGCAAAGTCTTTGAATAAATTAGAATATCATCAAAATACACAACAACATACTTTCCTAAATATTCTCTCAAAACATAGTTCATTAAACGCATAAATGTGCTAGGAGCATTAGTTAGTCCAAAAGGCATAACAAGCCATTCATACAACCCAAACTCAGCTTTGAAAGTCGTTTTCCATTCATCACCTACATGCATTCTAATTTGATGATATCCAGATTTTAAATCAATCTTTGTAAATAAGCACGAACCACGCAATTCATCAAACATATCATCTAGTCTAGGAATAGGATGTCGATACTTTCTGATGATTTTGTTGATGGCTCTACAATCCACACACATGCGCCAAGTTCCATCTTTCTTTGGCACCAATATGACAGGTACTGAGCATGGACTCAAACTCTCTCGTACATAGCCTTTATCAATGAGCTCCTCCACTTGTCTTTGAATTTCCTTGGTCTCGGTTGGATTGGCTCTATAAGTCGCCTATTGGGAATGACAGCCCCTAGGAATGAAGTCTATTTTGTGTTCAATTCCTCGAATGGGAGGTAGTCCTTTAGGTACTTCATCTTGGAACACATCCTCAAATTCCTGTAAAAGAGATTGAAACACACTAGGCAAAGAAAGAGTATTATCGTTAGAAGCCAAATATCCTTCCTTGTACATAAGCACAAAGATTGGTTTTTGGGAAAACATTGCCCTTCTCACCTCTCCCACTCTAGCAAAACAGCTCACTTTTTTTACTTTTTTCATTTTCATCACTTTTTCACTCTCCCTACCACTTTTTTCTCTCTTTTATTTTTCGCTATTTTCTCACTCACTTCTTTTTTTTTCTTTTAATTCTTTTCTTCATACTCTCTTTTTTTCCTCAACTTCAGTTGATCAATATATACATCATTAGAACTTAAAGGTACAAAAGTTGTTTTTCTTCCATCTTTTGTGAAAGAATACCTATTCAAATAACCATCATACATGACCTTCCTATCAAATTGCCAAGGTCTACCAAGCAATATATCTCCAGCGAGCATAGGTAACACATCACAAAGAATCTCATCTTGATATTTTCCTAAAGAAAAAGTAATTAAAGCTTGAGAAACTACCTTCATTGCCCCACTATCATTGAGCCATTGGAGCTTGTATGGTTTAGGATGGTGTTGAATTGGAATTTGCAACCTCTTGATCAAAAATGTACTTACGACGTTGGTGCAACTTCCACTATCAATAACAAGACTACAAGGAGTCCCATTAACGAGACATCGTGTATGGAATAAGTTGTCTCTTTGGTCATCAACATCATTCTCCTTAATTTTAGTGGTAAGGAGTCTTCTTGTTACAAGGGCCAAATGACTCCCATCTTCCAATTCCTCCTCATTCTCATTTTCTTTTTCATCAATTAACTCATCTTCGTCGCTGTCCTCTCCATCGGTGACAACTTGTCCATTTTTAATGATCATGACTCTCTTGTTAGGACAATCACGACTAATATGTCCACTCCTTGACATTTCCAACATTTGATATCTCTATTTCTCTCTCGAACCTCCTTATATCCTTCCATTTTATCCTTTCCTTTAGAACTTTCGGCATTGTCCTTTTGTCAAACTCATACTTGCCTTTTGGCTTCAAATCAACCTTAACATTATTTGCATTCTTTTTCCAATTATTGGCGTAAAAAGTAGTAGACTTAGAAGAAGAGTACCTCTTGGAATTCTCCTTCTCCCATGCTAATTGTCCTTCAATTTTGACAGACAGGTGTAACAATTCCTTCATATCAAAGTAAGGTTGTCTATCAACTTGATGAGCCAATTGTCGGTTCAACCCGCCAAGGAACCTAGCCATTGTATCCTCCTCATCTTCGTTAATGCATGCTCTGTTCATAAGGACCTCCATTTCCTTGTAATAATCCTCTACACTTTTGGATCCTCATTTGCAAAGTATAGAGCTTTTGCTTGAGTTCTCGAGAATAATGTTTAGGAATGTACCTTTTTCTCATTAGTGTCTTCAACTCCTCCCATGTTTCAATTGGTTCTTCAAAATTTCTCCTCCATTCGGATTTCAAAGAAGCCCACCAAATATTGGCATAATCACAAAATTCAAGCAACGGCAAGTTTCAACTTCCTTTCTTCACTAAAGTTGTTGCAATCGAAAACATGCTCAATTTTGCTCTCATATTGCAAATACTCCTCCGGATCAGATTTCCCATGGAAAGTAGGAATTTTAAGCTTTACTCCCCCTACTCCTCTTTCATATTGGTTCTCCCTTTCGACCCTTCTAGGTGCTATAATTTCCCTACCCCTCTTCTTCCTCCTCGTCCCCCTCAACCTAAAACTCTCCCTCCCGTGGATTGTATCCCGCTAAGAGGTTAACATTATCTTCTCCATCTTCATTTTCAACTCCTTCATAATTAAAGTTATCCTCCCTCCCTTGAGGATTTCCTAAAGCTACTTCCATTCGCTCCAACCTATCGCTTAAGGAATTAACAACTTGAGTTAAACGATTAATGACCCCACTTTGAGCTTCTCTCCACCTAGCTTCACTAATCTCCTCTCCATCTCTCCCATCTTGATTCATGGTTGTAAAATAGTAAAATATATATGAAGGACCTCACACACTCAACTCACTGAATTTTACACTCGGAACGCTCGTGTTTATCACACACAAAGGTAGGCTATTTGGGAAAGTGGCTAAAGTTTGATAAAGGTAGGCTAATATGGATAAAGCAAATCTTGTAATAGTGAGCCTTACAAATCAGCCAAGACAAGAAAAATTATGAAATAACAAAATCAAGAACAAAAAGAAATAGAAAGAAAGATAAATGTTCAGATTTTTTTTTTTCCGGATATATGGAACACTCAGAAGGAAACAAACAAATGGACGTTTGAAATTACTAATTTGAGTAAATGGCCTTCTTGAAGAATATAGATAACACACCGATCTAAATTTTTGTAGATGGACAATTTGACAAATTCGATCGTTAGCAAGGTGTTATAACTGGAAACAACAGTAGGCACATGGATAAAATAAAAGATAAAATAAATTCAAATATAGGGTTGGCCACAAGGATATAATGAAATCAAATCTAGAGTAGGCCACAAGGAATTTGATGGAAAAGAAAGATAAATATCTGGCAATTTTTTTTTTTCGGGTAAATTACACACTGAAAAATAAACCCACAAACGAATGCTTTACCATGCTAATTTGAATAAGTTGTCTTCTTACGGATTAAAGATAACGTACTGATCTAAATATTTGCAGAAGAACAGTTTGTCAAATTCGATCGTTATCGAGGTATTACAATCGAAAATATAAGCATTCAATGCAGCAGTTTAAAATTGGACAAGAATAATTCAAGATCGAACCATGAATTTTTTTTTTTTTTTATAGATCCAACAATGATGAAAAAACAGAGAAACAAGATCTGAACAAGAAGATGAACGAATTGCTGAAAGTTAAAGATAAAATCAAATCTAGAGCCGGCCACAAAGATGCAACCTATGCTCTGATACCAAATGATAAGGCAACCCTAATTCTCAGCCCAAAGATCCAAGCTTATGATGAAGCAAGAATCCTTGAATTAAGAGATTAACACCTCCTTATAGATTTGGGAACAACCAAGAGAAAAGGCTAGAATTTGATTACCCCTTAAGATCAATGATCTAGAAGCAAGATATGGAAGATCTTGTTCTAGATTGAGTCACTCCACAATCAAGCTTGATCAAGGCTGGATTGAATGGCTCAAATGCATTCTATCACAAGATTGCAAGGGAAACTTAGAAAAAGAGACAAAGAACATGCCCAAAAATTCTAAGAAAATGATCTCTTGTAGAGAGCTAATTTTCATTCAATCAAAATCTGAGTTTTACAACTTATTTCATGGCTATTTATAGCCTATGAAAGTTAAACCTAAAATAAAGAAAACCAACATAATTACCATAATGCCATTGTTGCAAAATATAACCTAAAACATTAAAAACAAGATTTTAAACATAGACTTGCATAAAAGCTCCTAAAATCTGAAAATTGATGTTTGTGTTGCCAACTCTAACATTTGTATTTACCCTTGTCGAATGATTAAGACATTTAAATCAAGTCAAATGTCATTAATTCCATGGACAACTTCAATCTTGCATACATTGACTTCCAAAGCATCAAATGGTTCCTCTTCCCTTGAAATGGTCTCTAGCACATGAAATGAATTTTGAATTGAAGCTATCCACTGTCGAAGGTGAAGAACGAATGCTTGTTGAATCTTCTTTGCTTTCGATCGTGTAATAGGTCCAAGTGCAACTTGTGGAACTCCATGATCCTTATCAAAGATTGTCAAATTCTAATATGGAATCAAAAGCCAGATCACGCATTCAATGAACTAAAAGAAAAACCGACCAATGCACCTTGTCATGCTCTACCTAGCTTTGACGGATCATTTGAGATTTAGTGAGAAGCAAATCGAACAGGCATAAGAGCTATTTCAAAGCCACAACACAAGGCCAGTCCTGTTTATTAGTAAAAGCCGAAACAGAGAGTTACTCAAATGTGTGCCATATGAGAAACAACCGCATGCACTTGTGTGGGCTTTGCAAGTTTGGACACCTTACTTGTGGCAAAAAGAGTTCGGCATCCACACGGATCGATCGTGATAGCTTTAGGCATCCCTAGAGCAAAACAAAGCTATAAAAGAGACATGCTAAGTGGCAGCAGCCACAGATGGAACGGAGGCAAGATCTTTAAATGATTTAGCTAGTTTCTACATCAGGTACGTCAGGACTTTAAGGAGCATAGCCCCACCATCGTAAAAAGACCGTTATATATACAGGAAAGCAAATGCAAGAGAAAGCATTCAATGAATGACAAGAAAAATTGACCAATGCACCATGTCTTGCTCTTTCTAACTTTTATTGATCTTTTGAGATTATATGTGATGCAAATGGACTAGGTATAAGAGCTTCTTTGATACTAGAAAACAGGCCAATCATATATCTCTTAGTGAAAACCTAAATGGAGCACATCCTAAATGCGCGTCATTTGAATAAGAGCTACATGCACTAGTGAGGGCTTTTGCAAGTTTCGTGACCTTAATTGTGGCCAAAGGAGTCTGTCGCCCACAAGGATCGTGAAAGCTTATAGCGTCTCAGGAGCCAAATAAAGCTCAAAGAGAGGCATTCCAAGTGAGGACAACACCCACAAATTCAACCGAGGTATGATCCTTCACGGTTTAGCTGGTTTCCGTACTAGGTTTACCAGGGATTTCATTAGCATTGCCTCAAGGTAGAATGAACTTGTTAAAAAGTTGTCAAATTCTAATATGGAATCGAAAGCCAGAGAACGCATTCAATGAACTAAAAGAAAAACCGACCAATGCACCTTGTTATGCTCTACCTAACTTTGACCGATCATTTGAGACTTAGTGAGAAGCAAATGGAACAGGCATAAGAGCTATTTCAAAGCCACAACACAAGGGGAGTCCTGTTTATTAGTAAAAGCCGAAACAGAGAGTTACTCAAATGCGTGCCATATGAGAAACAACCGCATGCACTTGTGTGAGTTTGCAAGTTTGGACACCTTACTTGTGGCAAAAAGAGTTTGTCATCCACCCAGATCGTGAAAGCTTGAAGATTCTCGGGAGCCAAACAAAGCTCAACACGAGACATGCTAAGTTGGCCAACACCCGCAAATGCAACCGAGGCAAGATCTTACATGGGGTAGCAGTTTCTACAGGATGTTTATCGAGGATTTCAGTGGCATCGCCTAACCATCGAAGGAACGTGTTAAAAGAACTGTGAAAATGAAAGTAAAAGAATGCATTCGATGAATTTGAAGCAGTGCGCCGTCTTGCTACACCAAGCTTTGATCGATCTTTCGAGATTGAATAATTTGAAAGTGATTGGGCAGAAGAGCCTTTTCAATAGTAGAAAAAAAGGCCAACCTCTGTCTTTTAGTGAAACACCAATGGAAACACAAACTAAATACGCGACGATTGAGAAAGAACTACATGCAAAATTGTAAGGGGTTTGGATGTTTGGAATCCTTAATTGTGGCAAAGGAGTTCGGCATCCACACGGATCGATCGTGATAGCTTTAGGCATCCCTAGAGCAAAACAAAGCTATAAAAGAGAAATGCTAAGTGGGCAGCAGCCACAGATGGAACGGAGGCAAGATCTTTAAATGATTTAGCTAGTTTCTACATCAGGTACGTCAGGACTTTCAGGAGCATAGCCCCACCATCGTAAAAAGATCGTTATATATTCAGGAAAGCAAATGCAAGAGAAAGCATTCAATGAATGACAAGAAAAATTGACCAATGCACCATGTCTTGCTCTTTCTAACTTTTATTGATCTTTTGAGATTATATGTGATGCAAATGGACTAGGTATAAGGGCTTCTTTGATACTAGAAAACAGGCCAATCATATATCTTTTAGTGAAAACCTAAATGGAGCACATCCTAAATGCGCGTCATTTGAATAAGAGCTACATGCACTAGTGAGGGCTTTTGCAAGTTTCGTGACCTTAATTGTGGCCAAAGGAATCTGTCGCCCACAAGGATCGTGAAAGCTTATAGCGTCTCGGGAGCCAAATAAAGCTCCAAGAGAGGCATTCCAAGTGAGGACAACACTCACAAATTCAACCGAGGTATGATCCTTCACGGTTTAGCTGGTTTCCGTACTAGGTTTACCAGGGATTTCATTAGCATTGCCTCAAGGTAGAATGAACTTGTTAAAAAGTTGTCAAATTCTAATATGGAATCGAAAGCCAGAGAACGCATTCAATGAACTAAAAGAAAAACCGACCAATGCACCTTGTTATGCTCTACCTAACTTTGACCGATCATTTGAGACTTAGTGAGAAGCAAATGGAACAGGCATAAGAGCTATTTCAAAGCCACAACACAAGGGGAGTCCTGTTTATTAGTAAAAGCCGAAACAGAGAGTTACTCAAATGCGTGCCATATGAGAAACAACCGCATGCACTTGTGTGAGCTTTGCAAGTTTGGACACCTTACTTGTGGCAAAAAGAGTTTGTCATCCACCCGGATCGTGAAAGCTTGAAGATTCTCGGGAGAGCCAAACAAAGCTCAACACGAGACATGCTAAGTTGGCCAACACCCGCAAATGCAACCGAGGCAAGATCTTACATGGGGTAGCGCTTTCTCAGGAGGTTTATCGAGGATTTCAAAGTGGCATCGCCTAACCATCGAAGGAACGTGTTAAAAGAACTGTGAAAATGAAAGTAAAAGAATGCATTCGATGAATTTGAAGCGATCTGCGCCGCCTTGCTACTACACCTAGCTTTGATCGATCTTTCGAGATTGAATAATTTGAAAGTGATTGGGCGAAAGAGCCTTTTCGATAGTAGAAAAAAAAAGGCCAACCTCGTCTTTTAGTGAAACACTCAAATGGAAACACACTTAAATACGCGACGATTGAGAAAGAACTACATGCAAAATTGTAAGGGGTTTGGATGTTTGGAAACCTTAATTGTGGCAAAGGAGTTCGGCATCCACACGGATCGATCGTGATAGCTTTAGGCATCCCTAGAGCAAAACAAAGCTATAAAAGAGACATGCTAAGTGGGCAGCAGCCACATATGGAACGGAGGCAAGATCTTTAAATGATTTAGCTAGTTTCTACGTCAGGTACGTCAGGACTTTCAGGAGCATAGCCCCACCATCGTAAAAAGATCGTTATATATTCAGGAAAGCAAATGCAAGAGAAAGCATTCAATGAATGACAAGAAAAATTGACCAATGCACCATGTCTTGCTCTTTCTAACTTTTATTGATCTTTTGAGATTATATGTGATGCAAATGGACTAGGTATAAGAGCTTTTTTGATACTAGAAAACAGGCCAATCATATATCTCTTAGTGAAAACCTAAATGGAGCACATCCTAAATGCGCGTCATTTGAATAAGAGCTACATGCACTAGTGAGGGCTTTTGCAAGTTTCGTGACCTTAATTGTGGCCAAAGGAGTCTGTCGCCCACAAGGATCGTGAAAGCTTATAGCGTCTCGGGAGCCAAATAAAGCTCCAAGAGAGGCATTCCAAGTGAGGACAACACCCACAAATTCAACCGAGGTATGATCCTTCACGGTTTAGCTGGTTTCCGTACTAGGTTTACCAGGGATTTCATTAGCATTGCCTCAAGGTAGAATGAACTTGTTAAAAAGTTGTCAAATTCTAATATGGAATCGAAAGCCAGAGAACGCATTCAATGAACTAAAAGAAAAACCGACCAATGCACCTTGTTATGCTCTACCTAACTTTGACCGATCATTTGAGACTTAGTGAGAAGCAAATGGAACAGGCATAAGAGCTATTTCAAAGCCACAACACAAGGGGAGTCTTGTTTATTAGTAAACGCCGAAACAGAGAGTTACTCAAATGCGTGCCATATGAGAAACAACCGCATGCACTTGTGTGAGCTTTGCAAGTTTGGACACCTTACTTGTGGCAAAAAGAGTTTGTCATCCACCCAGATCGTGAAAGCTTGAAGATTCTCGGGAGCCAAACAAAGCTCAACACGAGACATGCTAAGTTGGCCAACACCCGCAAATGCAACCGAGGCAAGATCTTACATGGGGTAGCGCTTTCTCAGGAGGTTTATCGAGGATTTCAAAGGGCATCGCCTAACCATCGAAGGAACGTGTTAAAAGAACTGTGAAAATGAAAGTAAAAGAATGCATTCGATGAATTTGAAGCGATCGCCGCCTTGCTACACCTAGCTTTGATCGATCTTTCGAGATTGAATAATTTGAAAGTGATTGGGCGTAAGAGCCTTTTCAATAGTAGAAAAAAAAAAGAAGCCAACCTCGCTTTTTAGTGAAACATCTGAATGGAAACACACAATTAAATACGCGACGATTGAGAAAGAACTACATGCAAATTTGTAAGGGGTTTGGATGTTTGGAAACCTTAATTGTGGCAAAGGAGTTCGGCATCCACACGGATCGATCGTGATAGCTTTAGGCATCCCTAGAGCAAAACAAAGCTATAAAAGAGACATGCTAAGTGGGCAGCAGCCACAGATGGAATGGAGGCAAGATCTTTAAATGATTTAGCTAGTTTCTACATCAGGTACGTCAGGACTTTCAGGAGCATAGCCCCACCATCGTAAAAAGATCGTTATATATTCAGGAAAGCAAATGCAAGAGAAAGCATTCAATGAATGACAAGAAAAATTGACCAATGCACCATGTCTTGCTCTTTCTAACTTTTATTGATCTTTTGAGATTATATGTGATGCAAATGGACTAGGTATAAGAGCTTCTTTGATACTAGAAAACAGGCCAATCATATATCTCTTAGTGAAAACCTAAATGGAGCACATCCTAAATGCGCGTCATTTGAATAAGAGCTACATGCACTATTGAGGGCTTTTGCAAGTTTCGTGACCTTAATTGTGGCCAAAGGAGTCGGTCGCCCACAAGGATCGTGAAAGCTTATAGCGTCTCGGGAGCCAAATAAAGCTCCAAGAGAGGCATTCCAAGTGAGGACAACACCCACAAATTCAACCGAGGTATGATCCTTCACGGTTTAACTGGTTTCCGTACTAGGTTTACCAGGGATTTCATTAGCATTGCCTCAAGGTAGAATGAACTTGTTAAAAAGATTGTCAAATTCTAATATGGGATCAAAAGACAGAGAACGCATTCAATGAACTAAAAGAAAAACCGACCAATGCACCTTGTCATGCTCTACCTAACTTTGACCGATCATTTGAGATTTAGTGATTAGAAAATGGAACAGGCATAAGAGCTATTTCAAAGCCACAACACAAGGATAGTCATGTTTATTAGTAAAAGCCGAAACAGAGAGTTACTCAAATGCGTGCCATATGAGAAACAACCGCATGCACTTGTGTGAGCTTTGCAAGTTTGGACACCTTACTTGTGGCAAAAAGAGTTTGTCATCCACCCAGATCGTGAAAGCTTGAAGATTCTCGGGAGCCAAACAAAGCTCAACACGAGACATGCTAAGTTGGCCAACACCCGCAAATGCAACCGAGGCAAGATCTAACATGGGGTAGTAGTTTCTACATGAGGTTTATCGAGGATTTCAGTGGCATCGCCTAACCATCGAAGGAACGTGTTAAAAGAACTGTGAAAATGAATGTAAAAGAATGCATTCGATAAATTTGAAGCAGTGCGCCGTCTTGCTACACCTAGCTTTGATCGATCTTTCGAGATTGAATAATTTGAAAGTGATTGGGCAAAAGAGCCTTTTCAATAGTAGAAAAAAAAAGGCCAACCCTGTCTTTTAGTGAAACACTGAATGGAAACACAGCTTAAATACGCGAGGATTGAGAAAGAACTACATGCAAAATTGTAAGGGGTTTGGATGTTTGGAAACCTTAATTGTGGCAAAGGAGTTCGGCATCCACACGGATCGATCGTGATAGCTTTAGGCATCCCAAGAGCAAAACAAAGCTATAAAAGAGACATGCTAAGTGGGCAGCAGCCACAGATGGAACGGAGGCAAGATCTTTAAATGATTATCTAGTTTCTACATCAGGTACGTCAGGACTTTCAGGAGCATAGCCCCACCATCGTAAAAAGATCGTTATATATTCAGGAAAGCAAATGCAAGAGAAAGCATTCAATGAATGACAAGAAAAATTGACCAATGCACCATGTCTTGCTCTTTCTAACTTTTATTGATCTTTTGAGATTATATGTGATGCAAATGGACTAGGTATAAGAGCTTCTTTGATACTAGAAAACAGGCCAATCATATATCTCTTAGTGAAAACCTAAATGGAGCACATCCTAAATGCGCGTCATTTGAATAAGAGCTACATGCACTAGTGAGGGCGTTTGCAAGTTTCGTGACCTTAATTGTGGCCAAAGGAGTCTGTCGCCCACAAGGATCGTGAAAGCTTATAGCGTCTCGGGAGCCAAATAAAGCTCCAAGAGAGGCATTCCAAGTGAGGACAACACCAACAACTTCAACCGAGGTATGATCCTTCACGGTTTAGCTGGTTTCCGTACTAGGTTTACCAGGGATTTCATTAGCATTGCCTCAAGGTAGAATGAACTTGTTAAAAAGATTGTCAAATTCTAATATGGGATCAAAAGACAGAGAACGCATTCAATGAACTAAAAGAAAAACCGACCAATGCACCTTGTCATGCTCTACCTAACTTTGACCGATCATTTGAGATTTAGTGAGAAGAAAATGGAACAGGCATAAGAGCTATTTCAAAGCCACAACACAAGGCTAGTCATGTTTATTAGTAAAAGCCGAAACAGAGAGTTACTCAAATGCGTGCCATATGAGAAACAACCGCATGCAGTTGTGTGAGCTTTGCAAGTTTGGACACCTTACTTGTGGCAAAAAGAGTTTGTCATCCACCCAGATCGTGAAAGCTTGAAGATTCTCGGGAGCCAAACAAAGCTCAACACGAGACATGCTAAGTTGGCCAACACCCGCAAATGCAACCGAGGCAAGATCTTAAATGGGGTAGTAGTTTCTACATGAGGTTTATCGAGGATTTCAGTGGCATCGCCTAACCATCGAAGGAACGTGTTAAAAGAACTGTGAAAATGAAAGTAAAAGAATGCATTCGATGAATTTGAAGCAGTGCGCCGTCTTGCTACACCTAGCTTTGATCGATCTTTCAAGATTGAATAATTTGAAAGTGATTGGGCAGAAGAGCCTTTTCGATAGTAGAAAAAAAAAGGCCAACCTTGTCTTTTAGTGAAACACTGAATGGAAACACAGCTTAAATACGCGACGATTGAGAAAGAACTACATGCAAAATTGTAAGGGGTTTGGATGTTTGGAAACCTTAATTGTGGCAAAGGAGTTCGGCATCCACACGGATCGATCGTGATAGCTTTAGGCATCCCTAGAGCAAATAAAAGAGACATGCTAAGTGGCCAGCAGCCACAGATGGAACGGAGGCAAGATCTTTAAATGATTTAGCTAGTTTCTACATCAGGTACGTCAGGACTTTCAGGAGCATAGCCCCACCATCGTAAAAAGATCGTTATATATTCAGGAAAGCAAATGCAAGAGAAAGCATTCAATGAATGACAAGAAAAATTGACCAATGCACCATGTCTTGCTCTTTCTAACTTTTATTGATCTTTTGAGATTATATGTGATGCAAATGGACTAGGTATAAGAGCTTCTTTGATACTAGAAAACAGGCCAATCATATATCTCTTAGTGAAAACCTAAATGGAGCACATCCTAAATGCGCGTCATTTGAATAAGAGCTACATGCACTAGTGAGGGCTTTTGCAAGTTTCGTGACCTTAATTGTGGCCAAAGGAGTCTGTCGCCCACAAGGATCGTGAAAGCTTATAGCGTCTCGGGAGCCAAATAAAGCTCCAAGAGAGGCATTCCAAGTGAGGACAACACCCACAAATTCAACCGAGGTATGATCCTTCACGGTTTAGCTGGTTTCCGTACTAGGTTTACCAGGGATTTCATTAGCATTGCCTCAAGGTAGAATGAACTTGTTAAAAAGATTGTCAAATTCTAATATGGAATCAAAAGCCAGAGAACGCATTCAATGAACTAAAAGAAAAACCGACCAATGCACCTTGTCATGCTATACCTAACTTTGACCGATCATTTGAGATTTAGTGAGAAGAAAATGGAACAGGCATAAGATCTATTTCAAAGCCACAACACAAGGCCAGTCATGTTTATTAGTAAAAGCCGAAACAGAGAGTTACTCAAATGCGTGCCATATGAGAAACAACCGCATGCACTTGTGTGAGCTTTGCAAGTTTGGACACCTTACTTGTGGCAAAAAGAGTTTGTCATCCACCCAGATCGTGAAAGCTTGAAGATTCTCGGGAGCCAAACAAAGCTCAACACGAGACATGCTAAGTTGGCCAACACCCGCAAATGCAACCGAGGCAAGATCTTACATGGGGTAGTAGTTTCTACATGAGGTTTATCGAGGATTTCAGTGGCATCGCCTAACCATCGAAGGAACGTGTTAAAAGAACTGTGAAAATGAAAGTAAAAGAATGCATTCGATGAATTTGAAGCAGTGCGCCGTCTTGCTACACCTAGCTTTGATCGATCTTTCGAGATTGAATAATTTGAAAGTGATTGGGCAGAAGAGCCTTTTCGATAGTAGAAAAAAAAAGGCCAACCCTGTCTTTTAGTGAAACACTGAATGGAAACACAGCTTAAATACGCGACGATTGAGAAAGAACTACATGCAAAATTGTAAGGGGTTTGGATGTTTGGAAACCTTAATTGTGGCAAAGGAGTTCGGCATCCACACGGATCGATCGTGATAGCTTTAGGCACCCCTAGAGCAAAACAAAGCTATAAAAGAGACATGCTAAGTGGGCAAAGACCACACGATGGAATGGAGGCAAGATCTTAAAATGATTTAGCTAGTTTCTACATCAGTGCGTCAGGGACTTTCAGGAGCATAGCCCCACCATCGAGAAAAGATCGTTATATATTCAGGAAAGCAAATGCAAGAGAAAGCATTCAATGAATGACAAGAAAAATTGACCAATGCACCATGTCTTGCTCTTTCTAACTTTTATTGATCTTTTGAGATTATATGTGATGCAAATGGACTAGGTATAAGAGCTTCTTTGATACTAGAAAACAGGCCAATCATATATCTCTTAGTGAAAACCTAAATGGAGCACATCCTAAATGCGCGTCATTTGAATAAGAGCTACATGCACTAGTGAGGGCTTTTGCAAGTTTCGTGACCTTAATTGTGGCCAAAGGAGTCTGTCGCCCACAAGGATCGTGAAAGCTTATAGCGTCTCGGGAGGCAAATAAAGCTCCAAGAGAGGCATTCCAAGTGAGGACAACACCAACAAATTCAACCGAGGTATGATCCTTCACGGTTTAGCTGGTTTCCGTACTAGGTTTACCAGGGATTTCATTAGCATTGCCTCAAGGTAGAATGAACTTGTTAAAAAGATTGTCAAATTCTAATATGGAATCAAAAGCCAGAGAACGCATTCAATGAACTAAAAGAAAAACCGACCAATGCACCTTGTCATGCTCTACCTAACTTTGACCGATCATTTGAGATTTAGTGAGAAGCAAATGGAACAGGCATAAGAGCTATTTCAAAGCCACAACACAAGGCCAGTCCTGTTTATTAGTAAAAGCCGAAACAGAGAGTTACTCAAATGCGTGCCATATGAGAAACAACCGCATGCACTTGTGTGGGCTTTGCAAGTTTGGACACCTTACTTGTGGCAAAAAGAGTTTGTCATCCACCCAGATCGTGAAAGCTTGAAGATTCTCGGGAGCCAAACAAAGTTCAACACGAGACATGCTAAGTTGGCCAACACCCGCAAATGCAACCGAGGCAAGATCTTACATGGGGTAGCTGTTTCTACAGGAGGTTTATCGAGGATTTCAGTGGCATCGCCTAACCATCGAAGGAACGTGTTAAAAGAACTGTGAAAATGAAAGTAAAAGAATGCATTCGATGAATTTGAAGCAGTGCGCCGTCTTGCTACACCTAGCTTTGATCGATCTTTCGAGATTGAATAATTTGAAAGTGATTGGGCAGAAGAGCCTTTTCGATAGTAGAAAAAAAAGGCCAATCCTGTCTTTTAGTGAAACACTGAATGGAAACACAGCTTAAATACGCGACGATTGAGAAAGAACTACATGCAAAATTGTAAGGGGTTTGGATGTTTGGAAACCTTAATTCTGGCAAAGGAGTTCGGCATCCACACGGATCGATCGTGATAGCTTTAGGCATCCCTAGAGCAAAACAAAGCTATAAAAGAGACATGCTAAGTGGCAGCAGCCACAGATGGAACAGAGACAAGATCTTTAAATGATTTAGCTAGTATCTACATCAGGTACGTCAGGACTTTCAGGAGCATAGCCCCACCATCGTAAAAAGACCGTTATATATTCAGGAAAGCAAATGCAAGAGAAAGCATTCAATGAATGACAAGAAAAATTGACCAATGCACCATGTCTTGCACTTTCTAACTTTTATTGATCTTTTGAGATTATATGTGATGCAAATGGAGTAGGTATAAGAGCTTCTTTGATACTAGAAAACAGGCCAATCATATATCTCTTAGTGAAAACCTAAATGGAGCACATCCTAAATGCGCGTCATTTGAATAAGAGCTACATGCACTAGTGAGGGCTTTTGCAAGTTTCGTGACCTTAATTGTGGCCAAAGGAGTCTGTCGCCCACAAGGATCGTGAAAGCTTATAGCGTCTCGGGAGGCAAATAAAGCTCCAAGAGAGGCATTCCAAGTGAGGACAACACCCACAAATTCAACCGAGGTATGATCCTTCACGGTTTAGCTGGTTTCCGTACTAGGTTTACCAGGGATTTCATTAGCATTGCCTCAAGGTAGAATGAACTTGTTAAAAAGATTGTCAAATTCTAATATGGAATCAAAAGCCAGAGAACGCATTCAATGAACTAAAAGAAAAACCGACCAATGCACCTTGTCATGCTATACCTAACTTTGACCGATCATTTGAGATTTAGTGAGAAGAAAATGGAACAGGCATAAGATCTATTTCAAAGCCACAACACAAGGCCACCATGTTTATTAGTAAAAGCCAAACAGAGAGTTACTCAAATGCGTGCCATATGAGAAACAACCGCATGCACTTGTGTGAGCTTTGCAAGTTTGGACACCTTACTTGTGGCAAAAAGAGTTTGTCATCCACCCAGATCGTGAAAGCTTGAAGATTCTCGGGAGCCAAACAAAGCTCAACACGAGACATGCTAAGTTGGCCAACACCCGCAAATGCAACCGAGGCAAGATCTTAAATGGGGTAGTAGTTTCTACATGAGGTTTATCGAGGATTTCAGTGGCATCGCCTAACCATCGAAGGAACGTGTTAAAAGAATCGTGAAAATGAAAGTAAAAGAATGCATTCGATGAATTTGAAGCGATCTGCGTCTTGCTACACCTAGCTTTGATCGATCTTTCGAGATTGAATAATTTGAAAGTGATTGGGCAGAAGAGCCTTTTCGATAGTAGAAAAAAAAAGGCCAACCCTGTCTTTTAGTGAAACACTGAATGGAAACACAGCTTAAATACGCGACGATTGAGAAAGAACTACATGCAAAATTGTAAGGGGTTTGGATGTTTGGAAACCTTAATTGTGGCAAAGGAGTTCGGCATCCACACGGATCGATCGTGATAGCTTTAGGCACCCCTAGAGCAAAACAAAGCTATAAAAGAGACATGCTAAGTGGGCAGCAGCCACAGATGGAATGGAGGCAAGATCTTAAAATGATTTAGCTAGTTTCTACATCAGGTACGTCAGGACTTTCAGGAGCATAGCCCCACCATCAGAAAAAGATCGTTATATATTCAGGAAAGCAAATGCAAGAGAAAGCATTCAATGAATGACAAGAAAAATTGACCAATGCACCATGTCTTGCTCTTTCTAACTTTTATTGATCTTTTGAGATTATATGTGATGCAAATGGACTAGGTATAAGAGCTTCTTTGATACTAGAAAACAGGCCAATCATATATCTCTTAGTGAAAACCTAAATGGAGCACATCCTAAATGCGCGTCATTTGAATAAGAGCTACATGCACTAGTGAGGGCTTTTGCAAGTTTCGTGACCTTAATTGTGGCCAAAGGAGTCTGTCGCCCACAAGGATCGTGAAAGCTTATAGCGTCTCGGGAGCCAAATAAAGCTCCAAGAGAGGCATTCCAAGTGAGGACAACACCCACAAATTCAACAGAGGTATGATCCTTCACGGGTTAGCTGGTTTCCGTACTAGGTTTACCAGGGATTTCATTAGCATTGCCTCAAGGTAGAATGAACTTGTTAAAAAGATTGTCAAATTCTAATATGGAATCAAAAGCCATAGAACGCATTCAATGAACTAAAAGAAAAACCGACCAATGCACCTTGTCATGCTCTACCGAACATTGACCGATCATTTGAGATTTAGTGAGAAGCAAATGGAACAGGCATAAGAGCTATTTCAAAGCCACAACACAAGGCCAGTACTGTTTATTAGTAAAAGCCGAAACAGAGAGTTAATCAAATGCGTGCCATATGAGAAACAACCGCATGCACTTGTGTGGGCTTTGCAAGTTTGGACACCTTACTTGTGGCAAAAAGAGTTTGTCATCCACCCAGATCGTGAAAGCTTGAAGATTCTCGAGAGCCAAACAAAGCTCAACACGAGACATGCTAAGTTGGCCAACACCCGCAAATGCAACCGAGGCAAGATCTTACATGGGGTAGCAGTTTCTATAGGAGGTTATCGAGGATTTCAGTGGCATCGCCTAAGCATCGAAGGAACGTGTTAAAAGAACTGTGAAAATGAAAGTAAAAGAATGCATTCGATGAATTTGAAGCAGTGCGCCGTCTTGCTACACCTAGCTTTGATCGATCTTTCGAGATTGAATAATTTGAAAGTGATTGGGCAGAAGAGCCTTTTCGATAGTAGAAAAAAAAAGGCCAACCCTGTCTTTTAGTGAAACACTGAATGGAAACACAACTTAAATACGCGACGATTGAGAAAGAACTACATGCAAATTTGTAAGGGGTTTGGATGTTTGGAAACCTTAATTGTGGCAAAGGAGTTTGGCATCCACACGGATCGATCGTGATAGCTTTAGGCATCCCTAGAGCAAAATAAAGTCAGAAAAGAGACATGCTAAGTGGGCGTGACCCACGAGATGGAACGGAGGCAAGATCTTTAAATGATTTAGCTATTTTCTACATCAGGTACGTCAGGACTTTCAGGAGCATAGCCCCACCATCGTAAAAAGACCGTTATATATTCCGGAAAGCAAATGCAAGAGAAAACATTCAATGAATGACAAGAAAAATTGACCAATGCACCATGTCTTGCTCTTTCTAACTTTTATTGATCTTTTGAGATTATATGTGATGCAAATGGACTAGGTATAAGAGCTTCTTTGATACTAGAAAACAGGCCAATCATATATCTCTTAGTGAAAACCTAAATGGAGCACATCCTAAATGCGCGTCATTTGAATAAGAGTTACATGCACTAGTGATGGCTTTTGCAAGTTTCGTGACCTTAATTGTGGCCAAAGGAGTCTGTCGCCCACAAGGATCGTGAAAGCTTATAGCGTCTCGGGAGCCAAATAAAGCTCCAAGAGAGGCATTCCAAGTGAGGACAACACCCACAAATTCAACCGAGGTATGATCCTTCACGGTTTAGCTGGTTTCCGTACTAGGTTTACCAGGGATTTCATTAGCATTGCCTCAAGGTAGAATGAACTTGTTAAAAAGATTGTCAAATTCTAATATGGAATCAAAAGCCATAGAACGCATTCAATGAACTAAAAGAAAAACCGACCAATGCACCTTGTCATGCTCTACCGAACTTTGACCGATCATTTGAGATTTAGTGAGAAGCAAATGGAACAGGCATAAGAGCTATTTCAAAGCCACAACACAAGGCCAGTACTGTTTATTAGTAAAAGCCGAAACAGAGAGTTACTCAAATGCGTGCCATATGAGAAACAACCGCATGCACTTGTGTGGGCTTTGCAAGTTTGGACACCTTACTTGTGGCAAAAAGAGTTTGTCATCCACCCAGATCGTGAAAGCTTGAAGATTCTCGAGAGCCAAACAAAGCTCAACACGAGACATGCTAAGTTGGCCAACACCCGCAAATGCAACCGAGGCAAGATCTTACATGGGGTAGCAGTTTCTACAGGAGGTTTATCGAGGATTTCAGTGGCATCGCCTAACCATCGAAGGAACGTGTTAAAAGAACTGTGAAAATGAAAGTAAAAGAATGCATTCGATGAATTTGAAGCAGTGCGCCGTCTTGCTACACCTAGCTTTGATCGATCTTTCGAGATTGAATAATTTGAAAGTGATTGGGCAGAAGAGCCTTTTCGATAGTAGAAAAAAAAAGGCCAACCCTGTCTTTTAGTGAAACACTAAATGGAAACACAGCTTAAATACGCGACGATTGAGAAAGAACTACATGCAAAATTGTAAGGGGTTTGGATGTTAGGAAACCTTAATTGTGGCAAAGGAGTTCGGCATCCACACGGATCGATCGTGATAGCTTTAGGCATCCCTAGAGCAAAACAAAGCTATAAAAGAGACATGCTAAGTGGGCAGCAGCCACAGATGGAACGGAGGCAAGATCTTTAAATGATTTAGCTAGTTTCTACATCAGGTACGTCAGGACTTTCAGGAGCATAGCCCCACCATCGTAAAAAGACCGTTATATATTCAGGAAAGCAAATGCAAGAGAAAGCATTCAATGAATGACAAGAAAAATTGACCAATGCACCATGTCTTGCTCTTTCTAACTTTGTTTGATCTTTTGAGATTATATGTGATGCAAATGCACTAGGTATAAGAGCTTCTTTGATACTAGAAAACAGGCCAATCATATATCTCTTAGTGAAAACCTAAATGGAGCACATCCTAAATGCGCGTCATTTGAATAAGAGCTACATGCACTAGTGAGGGCTTTTGCAAGTTTCGTGACCTTAATTGTGGCCAAAGGAGCCTGTCGCCCACAAGGATCGTGAAAGCTTATAGCATCTCGGGAGGCAAATAAAGCTCCAAGAGAGGCATTCCAAGTGAGGACAACACCCACAAATTCAACCGAGGTATGATCCTTCACGGTTTAGCTGGTTTCCGTACTAGGTTTACCAGGGATTTCATTAGCATTGCCTCAAGGTAGAATGAACTTGTTAAAAAGATTGTCAAATTCTAATATGGAATCAAAAGCCAGAGAACGCATTCAATGAACTAAAAGAAAAATCGACCAATGCACCTTGTCATGCTCTACCGAACTTTGACCGATCATTTGAGATTTAGTTAGAAGCAAATGGAACAGGCATAAGAGCTATTTCAAAGCCACAACACAAGGCCAGTCCTGTTTATTAGTAAAAGCCGAAATAGAGAGTTACTCAAATGCGTGCCATATGAGAAACAACCGCATGCACTTGTGTGGGCTTTGCAAGTTTGGACACCTTACTTGTGGCAAAAAGAGTTTGTCATCCACCCAGATCGTGAAAGCTTGAAGATTCTCGGGAGCCAAACAAAGCTCAACACGAGACATGCTAAGTTGGCCAACACCCGCAAATGCAACCGAGGCAAGATCTTACATGGGGTAGCAGTTTCTACAGGAGGTTTATCGAGGATATCAGTGTCATCGCCTAACCATCGAAGGAACGTGTTAAAAGAACTGTGAAAATGAAAGTAAAAGAATGCATTCGATGAATTTGAAGCAAAGTCGCCGCCTTGCTACAACTAGCTTTGATCGATCTTTCGAGATTGAATAATTTGAAAGTGATTGGGCGTAAGAGCCTTTTCGATAGTAGAAAAAAAGGCCAACCTCGTCTTTTAGTGAAACACTCAATGGAAACACAAATAAATACGCGACGATTGAGAAAGAACTACATGCAAAATTGTAAGGGGTTTGGATGTTTGGAAACCTTAATTGTGGCAAAGGAGTTCGCATCCACACGGATCGATCGTGATAGCTTTAGGCATCCCTAGAGCAAAACAAAGCTATAAAAGAGACATGCTAAGTTGGCAGCAGCCACAGATGGAATGGAGGCAAGATCTTAAAATGATTTAGCTAGTTTCTACATCAGGTACGTCAGGACTTTCAGGAGCATAGCCCCACCATCGTAAACAGATCGTTAAATATTCAGGAAAGCAAATGCAAGAGAAAGCATTCAATGAATGACAAGAAAAATTGACCAATGCACCATGTCTTGCTCTTTCTAACTTTTATTGATCTTTTGAGATTATATGTGATGCAAATGGACTAGGTATAAGATCTTCTTTGATACTAGAAAACAGGCCAATCATATATCTCTTAGTGAAAACGTAAATGGAGCACATCCTAAATGCGCGTCATTTGAATAAGAGCTACATGCACTAGTGAGGGCTTTTGCAAGTTTCGTGACCTTAATTGTGGCCAAAGGAGTCTGTCGCCCACAAGGATCGTGAAAGCTTATAGCGTCTCGGGAGCCAAATAAAGCTCCAAGAGAGGCATTCCAAGTGAGGACTACACCCACAAATTCAACCGAGGTATGATCCTTCCCGGTTTAGCTGGTTTCCGTACTAGGTTTACCAGGGATTTCATTAGCATTGCCTCAAGGTAGAATGAACTTGTTAAAAAGATTTTCAAATTCTAATATGGAATCAAAAGCCAGAGAACGCATTCAATGAACTAAAAGAAAACCCGACCAATGCACCTTGTCATGCTCTACCTAACTTTGACCGATTATTTGAGATTTAGTGAGAAGCAAATGGAACAGGCATAAGAGCTATTTCAAAGCCACAACACAAGGCCAGTCCTGTTTATTAGTAAAAGCCGAAACATAGAGTTACTCAAATGCGTGCCATATGAGAAACAACCGCATGCATTTGTGTTGGCTTTGCTTGTTTGGACACCTTACTTGTGGCAAAAAGAGTTTGTCATCCACCCAGATCGTGAAAGCTTGAAGATTCTCGGGAGCCAAACAAAGCTCAACACGAGACATGCTAAGTTGGCCAACACCCGCAAATGCAACCGAGGCAAGATCTTACATGGGGTAGCAGTTTCTACAGGAGGTTTATCGAGGATTTCAGTGGCATCGCCTAACCATCGAAGGAACGTGTTAAAAGCACTTTGAAAATGAAAGTAAAAGAATGCATTCGATGAATTTGAAGCAGTGCGCCGTCTTGCTACACCTAGCTTTGATCGATCTTTCGAGATTGAATAATTTGAAAGTGATTGGGCAGAAGAGCCTTTTCGATAATAGAAAAAAAAAAAGGCCAACCCTGTCTTTTAGTGAAACACTGAATGGAAACACAGCTTAAATACGAGACGATTGAGAAAGAACTACATGCAAAATTGTAAGGGGTTTGGATGTTTGGAAACCTTAATTGTGGCAAAGGAGTTCGGCATCCACACGGATAGATCGTGATAGCTTTAGGCATCCCTAGAGCAAAACAAAGCTATAAAAGAGACATGCTAAGTGGGCAGCAGCCACAGATGGAACGGAGGCAAGATCTTTAAATGATTTAGCTAGTTTCTACATCAGTTACGTCAGGACTTTCAGGAGCATAGCCCCACCATCGTAAAAAGATCGTTATATATTCAGGAAAGCAAATGCAAGAGAAAGCATTCAATGAATGACAAGAAAAATTGACCAATGCACCATGTCTTGCTCTTTCTAACTTTGTTTGATCTTTTGAGATTATATGTGATGCAAATGCACTAGGTATAAGAGCTTCTTTGATACTAGAAAACAGGCCAATCATATATCTCTTAGTGAAAACCTAAATGGAGCACATCCTAAATGCGCGTCATTTGAATAAGAGCTACATGCACTAGTGAGGGCTTTTGCAAGTTTCGTGACCTTAATTGTGGCCAAAGGAGCCTGTCGCCCACAAGGATCGTGAAAGCTTATAGTGTCTCTGAGCCAAATAAAGCTCCAAGAGAGGCATTCCAAGTGAGGACAACACCCACAAATTCAACCGAGGTATGATCCTTCCCGCTTTTAGCTGGTTTCTGTACTAGGTTTACTGTGTGGATTTCATTAGCATTGCCTCAAGGTAGAATGAACTTGTTAAAAGATTGTCAAATTCTAATATGGAATCAAAAGCCGAGAACGCATTCAATGAACTAAAAGAAAACCCACCAATGCACCTTGTCATGCTCTACCTAACTTTGACCGATTATTTGAGATTTAGTGAGAAGCAAATGGAACAGGCATAAGAGCTATTTCAAAGCCACAACACAAGGCCATCCTGTTTATTAGTAAAAGCCAAACATAGAGTTACTCAAATGCGTGCCATATGAGAAACAACCGCATGCACTTGTGTTGGCTTTGCAAGTTTGGACACCTTACTTGTGGCAAAAAGAGTTTGTCATCCACCCGGATCGTGAAAGCTTGAAGATTCTGAGCCAAACAAAGCTCAACACGAGACATGCTAAGTTGGCCAACACCCGCAAATGCAACCGAGGCAAGATCTTACATGGGGTAGCAGCTTTCTACAGGAGATTTATCGAGGATATCGCTGTCATCGCCTAACCATCGGAAGGAACGTGTTAAAAGAACTCGTGAAAATGAAAGTAAAAGAATGCATTCGATGAATTTGAAGCAGTGCGCCGTCTTGCTACAACTAGCTTTGATCGATCTTTCGAGATTGAATAATTTGAAAGTGATTGGGCAGAAGAGCCTTTTCGATAGTAGAAAAAAAAAGGCCAACCCTGTCTTTTAGTGAAACACTGAATGGAAACACAGCTTAAATACGCGACGATTGAGAAAGAACTACATGCAAAATTGTAAGGGGTTTGGATGTTTGGAAACCTTAGTTGTGGAAAAGGAGTTCGGCATCCACACGGATCGATCGTGATAGCTTTAGGCATCCCTAGAGCAAAACAAAGCTATAAAAGAGACATGCTAAGTTGGCAGCAGCCACAGATGGAATGGAGGCAAGATCTTAAAATGATTTAGCTAGTTTCTACATCAGGTACGTCAGGACTTTCAGGAGCATAGCCCCACCATCGTAAAAAGATCGTTCAATATTCAGGAAAGCAAATGCAAGAGAAAGCATTCAATGAATGACAAGAAAAATTGACCAATGCACCATGTCTTGCTCTTTCTAACTTTTATTGATCTTTTGAGATTATATGTGATGCAAATGGACTAGGTATAAGAGCTTCTTTGATACTAGAAAACAGGCCAATCATATATCTCTTAGTGAAAACGTAAATGGAGCACATCCTAAATGCGCGTCATTTGAATAAGAGCTACATGCACTAGTGAGGGCTTTTGCAAGTTTCGTGACCTTAATTGTGGCCAAAGGAGTCTGTCGCCCACAAGGATCGTGAAAAGCTTATAGCGTCTCTGGAGCCAAATAAAGCTCCAAGAGAGGCATTCCAAGTGAGGACTACACCCACAAATTCAACCGAGGTATGATCCTTCCCGCTTAGCTTGTTTCCGTACTAGGTTTACTGTGGGATTTCATTAGCATTGCCTCAAGGTAGAATGAACTTGTTAAAAAGATTGTCAAATTCTAATATGGAATCAAAAGCCAGAGAACGCATTCAATGAACTAAAAGAAAACCCGACCAATGCACCTTGTCATGCTCTACCTAACTTTGACCGATTATTTGAGATTTAGTGAGAAGCAAATGGAACAGGCATAAGAGCTATTTCAAAGCCACAACACAAGGCCAGTCTGTTTATTAGTAAAAGCCAAAACATAGAGTTACTCAAATGCGTGCCATATGAGAAACAACCGCATGCATTTGTGTTGGCTTTGCTTGTTTGGACACCTTACTTGTGGCAAAAAGAGTTTGTCATCCACCCGGATCGTGAAAGCTTGAAGATTCTCGGAGCCAAACAAAGCTCAACACGAGACATGCTAAGTTGGCCAACACCCGCAAATGCAACCGAGGCAAGATCTTACATGGGGTAGCGCTTTCTACAGGAGGTTTATCGAGGATTTCAAAGGGCATCGCCTAACCATCGAAGGAACGTGTTAAAAGCACTTTGAAAATGAAAGTAAAAGAATGCATTCGATGAATTTGAAGCAATCTGGCGCCGCCTTGCTACACCTAGCTTTGATCGATCTTTCGAGATTGAATAATTTGAAAGTGATTGGGCGTAAGAGCCTTTTCGATAATAGAAAAAAAGGCCAACCTGTCTTTTAGTGAAACATCAAATGGAAACACAAACTTAAATACGAGACGATTGAGAAAGAACTACATGCAAAATTGTAAGGGGTTTGGATGTTTGGAAACCTTAATTGTGGCAAAGGAGTTCGGCATCCACACGATAGATCGTGATAGCTTTAGGCATCCCTAGAGCAAAACAAAGCTATAAAAGAGACATGCTAAGTGGGCAGCAACCCACGGATGGAACGGAGGCAAGATCTTTAAATGATTTAGCTAGTTTCTACATCGCAGCTACGCCAGATTTTTCAGGAGCATAGCCCCACCATCGTAAAAGATCGTTATATATTCAGAAAAGCAAATGCAAGAGAAAGCATTCAATGAATGACAAGAAAAATTGACCAATGCACCATGTCTTGCTCTTTCTAACTTTGTTTGATCTTTTGAGATTATATGTGATGCAAATGCACTAGGTATAAGAGCTTCTTTGATACTAGAAAATAGGCCAATCATATATCTCTTAGTGAAAACCTAAATGGAGCACATCCTAAATGCGCGTCATTTGAATAAGAGCTACATGCACTAGTGAGGGCTTTTGCAAGTTTCGTGACCTTAATTGTGGCCAAAGGAGCCTGTCGCCCACAAGGATCGTGAAAGCTTATAGTGTCTCGGGAGCCAAATAAAGCTCCAAGAGAGGCATTCCAAGTGAGGACAACACCCACAAATTCAACCGAGGTATGATCCTTCCCGGTTTAGCTGGTTTCTCAGACTAGGTTTACCAGGGATTTCATTAGCATTGCCTCAAGGTAGAATGAACTTGTTAAAAAGATTGTCAAATTCTAATATGGAATCAAAAGCCAGAGAACGCATTCAATGAACTAAAAGAAAACCCGACCAATGCACCTTGTCATGCTCTACCTAACTTTGACCGATTATTTGAGATTTAGTGAGAAGCAAATGGAACAGGCATAAGAGCTATTTCAAAGCCACAACACAAGGCCAGTCCTCCTTTATTATTAGTAAAAGCCGAAACATAGAGTTACTCAAATGCGTGCCATATGAGAAACAACCGCATGCACTTGTGTTGGCTTTGCAAGTTTGGACACCTTACTTGTGGCAAAAAGAGTTTGTCATCCACCCAGATCGTGAAAGCTTGAAGATTCTCGGGAGCCAAACAAAGCTCAACACGAGACATGCTAAGTTGGCCAACACCCGCAAATGCAACCGAGGCAAGATCTTACATGGGGTAGCAGTTTCTACAGGAGATTTATCGAGGATATCAGTGTCATCGCCTAACCATCGAAGGAACGTGTTAAAAGAACTGTGAAAATGAAAGTAAAAGAATGCATTCGATGAATTTGAAGCAGTGCGCCGTCTTGCTACAACTAGCTTTGATCGATCTTTCGAGATTGAATAATTTGAAAGTGATTGGGCAGAAGAGCCTTTTCGATAGTAGAAAAAAAAAGGCCAACCCTGTCTTTTAGTGAAACACTGAATGGAAACACAGCTTAAATACGCGACGATTGAGAAAGAACTACATGCAAAATTGTAAGGGGTTTGGATGTTTGGAAACCTTAATTGTGGCAAAGGAGTTCGGCATCCACACGGATCGATCGTGATAGCTTTAGGCATCCCTAGAGCAAAACAAAGCTATAAAAGAGACATGCTAAGTTGGCAGCAGCCACAGATGGAATGGAGGCAAGATCTTAAAATGATTTAGCTAGTTTCTACATCAGGTACGTCAGGACTTTCAGGAGCATAGCCCCACCATCGTAAACAGATCGTTAAATATTCAGGAAAGCAAATGCAAGAGAAAGCATTCAATGAATGACAAGAAAAATTGACCAATGCACCATGTCTTGCTCTTTCTAACTTTTATTGATCTTTTGAGATTATATGTGATGCAAATGGACTAGGTATAAGAGCTTCTTTGATACTAGAAAACAGGCCAATCATATATCTCTTAGTGAAAACGTAAATGGAGCACATCCTAAATGCGCGTCATTTGAATAAGAGCTACATGCACTAGTGAGGGCTTTTGCAAGTTTCGTGACCTTAATTGTGGCCAAAGGAGTCTGTCGCCCACAAGGATCGTGAAAGCTTATAGCGTCTCTCTGGAGCCAAATAAAGCTCCAAGAGAGGCATTCCAAGTGAGGACTACACCCACAAATTCAACCGAGGTATGATCCTTCCCGGTTTAGCTTGTTTCCGTACTAGGTTTACCAGGGATTTCATTAGCATTGCCTCAAGGTAGAATGAACTTGTTAAAAAGATTGTCAAATTCTAATATGGAATCAAAAGCCAGAGAACGCATTCAATGAACTAAAAGAAAACCCGACCAATGCACCTTGTCATGCTCTACCTAACTTTGACCGATTATTTGAGATTTAGTGAGAAGCAAATGGAACAGGCATAAGAGCTATTTCAAAGCCACAACACAAGGCCAGTCCTGTTTATTCGTAAAAGCCGAAACATAGAGTTACTCAAATGCGTGCCATATGAGAAACAACCGCATGCATTTGTGTTGGCTTTGCTTGTTTGGACACCTTACTTGTGGCAAAAAGAGTTTGTCATCCACCCAGATCGTGAAAGCTTGAAGATTCTCGGGAGCCAAACAAAGCTCAACACGAGACATGCTAAGTTGGCCAACACCCGCAAATGCAACCGAGGCAAGATCTTACATGGGGTAGCAGTTTCTACAGGAGGTTTATCGAGGATTTCAGTGGCATCGCCTAACCATCGAAGGAACGTGTTAAAAGCACTTTGAAAATGAAAGTAAAAGAATGCATTCGATGAATTTGAAGCAGTGCGCCGTCTTGCTACACCTAGCTTTGATCGATCTTTCGAGATTGAATAATTTGAAAGTGATTGGGCAGAAGAGCCTTTTCGATAATAGAAAAAAAAAGGCCAACCCTGTCTTTTAGTGAAACACTGAATGGAAACACAGCTTAAATACGAGACGATTGAGAAAGAACTACATGCAAAATTGTAAGGGGTTTGGATGTTTGGAAACCTTAATTGTGGCAAAGGAGTTCGGCATCCACACGGATAGATCGTGATAGCTTTAGGCATCCCTAGAGCAAAACAAAGCTATAAAAGAGACATGCTAAGTGGGCAGCAGCCACAGATGGAACGGAGGCAAGATCTTTAAATGATTTAGCTAGTTTCTACATCAGTTACGTCAGGACTTTCAGGAGCATAGCCCCACCATCGTAAAAAGATCGTTATATATTCAGGAAAGCAAATGCAAGAGAAAGCATTCAATGAATGACAAGAAAAATTGACCAATGCACCATGTCTTGCTCTTTCTAACTTTGTTTGATCTTTTGAGATTATATGTGATGCAAATCCACTAGGTATAAGAGCTTCTTTGATACTAGAAAATAGGCCAATCATATATCTCTTAGTGAAAACCTAAATGGAGCACATCCTAAATGCGCGTCATTTGAATAAGAGCTACATGCACTAGTGAGGGCTTTTGCAAGTTTCGTGACCTTAATTGTGGCCAAAGGAGCCTGTCGCCCACAAGGATCGTGAAAGCTTATAGTGTCTCGGGAGCCAAATAAAGCTCCAAGAGAGGCATTCCAAGTGAGGACAACACCCACAAATTCAACCGAGGTATGATCCTTCCCGGTTTAGCTGGTTTCTGTACTAGGTTTACCAGGGATTTCATTAGCATTGCCTCAAGGTAGAATGAACTTGTTAAAAAGATTGTCAAATTCTAATATGGAATCAAAAGCCAGAGAACGCATTCAATGAACTAAAAGAAAACCCGACCAATGCACCTTGTCATGCTCTACCTAACTTTGACCGATTATTTGAGATTTAGTGAGAAGCAAATGGAACAGGCATAAGAGCTATTTCAAAGCCACAACACAAGGCCGATCCTGCTTTATTAGTAAAAGCCGAAACATAGAGTTACTCAAATGCGTGCCATATGAGAAACAACCGCATGCACTTGTGTTGGCTTTGCAAGTTTGGACACCTTACTTGTGGCAAAAAGAGTTTGTCATCCACCCAGATCGTGAAAGCTTGAAGATTCTCGGGAGCCAAACAAAGCTCAACACGAGACATGCTAAGTTGGCCAACACCCGCAAATGCAACCGAGGCAAGATCTTACATGGGGTAGCAGTTTCTACAGGAGATTTATCGAGGATATCGATGTCATCGCCTAACCATCGAAGGAACGTGTTAAAAGAACTGTGAAAATGAAAGTAAAAGAATGCATTCGATGAATTTGAAGCGATCGCGCCGCCTTGCTACAACTAGCTTTGATCGATCTTTCGAGATTGAATAATTTGAAAGTGATTGGGCGTAAGAGCCTTTTCGATAGTAGAAAAAAAGGCCAACCTCTCTTTTTAGTGAAACACTCAATGGAAACACACTTTAAATACGCGACGATTGAGAAAGAACTACATGCAAAATTGTAAGGGGTTTGGATGTTTGGAAACCTTAATTGTGGCAAAGGAGTTCGGCATCCACACGGATCGATCGTGATAGCTTTAGGCATCCCTAGAGCAAAACAAAGCTATAAAAGAGACATGCTA
This sequence comes from Sicyos edulis, assembly GCA_036507275.1. Classification (NCBI taxonomy): domain Eukaryota; kingdom Viridiplantae; phylum Streptophyta; class Magnoliopsida; order Cucurbitales; family Cucurbitaceae; genus Sicyos; species Sicyos edulis. The sequence continues at coordinate 23,793,598 of CM071848.1, forward strand.
AGTTGGCAGCAGCCACAGATGGAATGGAGGCAAGATCTTAAAATGATTTAGCTAGTTTCTACATCAGGTACGTCAGGACTTTCAGGAGCATAGCCCCACCATCGTAAAAAGGATCGTAAATATTCAGGAAAGCAAATGCAAGAGAAAGCATTCAATGAATGACAAGAAAAATTGACCAATGCACCATGTCTTGCTCTTTCTAACTTTTATTGATCTTTTGAGATTATATGTGATGCAAATGGACTAGGTATAAGAGCTTCTTTGATACTAGAAAACAGGCCAATCATATATCTCTTAGTGAAAACGTAAATGGAGCACATCCTAAATGCGCGTCATTTGAATAAGAGCTACATGCACTAGTGAGGGCTTTTGCAAGTTTCGTGACCTTAATTGTGGCCAAAGGAGTCTGTCGCCCACAAGGATCGTGAAAGCTTATAGCGTCTCGGGAGCCAAATAAAGCTCCAAGAGAGGCATTCCAAGTGAGGACTACACCCACAAATTCAACCGAGGTATGATCCTTCCCGGTTTAGCTTGTTTCCGTACTAGGTTTACCAGGGATTTCATTAACATTGCCTCAAGGTAGAATGAACTTGTTAAAAAGATTGTCAAATTCTAATATGGAATCAAAAGCCAGAGAACGCATTCAATGAACTAAAAGAAAACCCGACCAATGCACCTTGTCATGCTCTACCTAACTTTGACCGATTATTTGAGATTTAGTGAGAAGCAAATGGAACAGGCATAAGAGCTATTTCAAAGCCACAACACAAGGCCACCACTGTTTATTAGTAAAAGCCAAAACATAGAGTTACTCAAATGCGTGCCATATGAGAAACAACCGCATGCATTTGTGTTGGCTTTGCTTGTTTGGACACCTTACTTGTGGCAAAAAGAGTTTGTCATCCACCCGATCGTGAAAGCTTGAAGATTCTCGAGCCAAACAAAGCTCAACACGAGACATGCTAAGTTGGCCAACACCCGCAAAATGCAACCGAGGCAAGATCTTACATGGGGTAGCAGCTTTCTACAGGAGGTTTATCGAGGATTTCAGTGGCATCGCCTAACCATCGAAGGAACGTGTTAAAAGCACTTTGAAAATGAAAGTAAAAGAATGCATTCGATGAATTTGAAGCGGTCTACGCCGCCTTGCTACACCTAGCTTTGATCGATCTTTCGAGATTGAATAATTTGAAAGTGATTGGGCGTAAGAGCCTTTTCGATAATAGAAAAAAAGGCCAACCTGTCTTTTAGTGAAACATCAATGGAAACACAGCTTAAATACGAGACGATTGAGAAAGAACTACATGCAAAATTGTAAGGGGTTTGGATGTTTGGAAACCTTAATTGTGGCAAAGGAGTTCGGCATCCACACGGATAGATCGTGATAGCTTTAGGCATCCCTAGAGCAAAACAAAGCTATAAAAGAGACATGCTAAGTGGGCAGCAGCCACAGATGGAACGGAGGCAAGATCTTTAAATGATTTAGCTAGTTTCTACATCAGTTACGTCAGGACTTTCAGGAGCATAGCCCCACCATCGTAAAAAGATCGTTATATATTCAGGAAAGCAAATGCAAGAGAAAGCATTCAATGAATGACAAGAAAAATTGACCAATGCACCATGTCTTGCTCTTTCTAACTTTGTTTGATCTTTTGAGATTATATGTGATGCAAATGCACTAGGTATAAGAGCTTCTTTGATACTAGAAAATAGGCCAATCATATATCTCTTAGTGAAAACCTAAATGGAGCACATCCTAAATGCGCGTCATTTGAATAAGAGCTACATGCACTAGTGAGGGCTTTTGCAAGTTTCGTGACCTTAATTGTGGCCAAAGGAGCCTGTCGCCCACAAGGATCGTGAAAGCTTATAGTGTCTCGGGAGCCAAATAAAGCTCCAAGAGAGGCATTCCAAGTGAGGACAACACCCACAAATTCAACCGAGGTATGATCCTTCCTGGTTTAGCTGGTTTCTCATACTAGGTTTACTGGGATTTCATTAGCATTGCCTCAAGGTAGAATGAACTTGTTAAAAAGATTGTCAAATTCTAATATGGAATCAAAAGCCAGAGAACGCATTCAATGAACTAAAAGAAAACCCGACCAATGCACCTTGTCATGCTCTACCTAACTTTGACCGATTATTTGAGATTTAGTGAGAAGCAAATGGAACAGGCATAAGAGCTATTTCAAAGCCACAACACAAGGCCAGTCCTGTTTATTAGTAAAAGCCGAAACATAGAGTTACTCAAATGCGTGCCATATGAGAAACAACCGCATGCACTTGTGTTGGCTTTGCAAGTTTGGACACCTTACTTGTGGCAAAAAGAGTTTGTCATCCACCCAGATCGTGAAAGCTTGAAGATTCTCGGGAGCCAAACAAAGCTCAACACGAGACATGCTAAGTTGGCCAACACCCGCAAATGCAACCGAGGCAAGATCTTACATGGGGTAGCAGTTTCTACAGGAGATTTATCGAGGATATCAGTGTCATCGCCTAACCATCGAAGGAACGTGTTAAAAGAACTGTGAAAATGAAAGTAAAAGAATGCATTCGATGAATTTGAAGCAGTGCGCCGTCTTGCTACAACTAGCTTTGATCGATCTTTCGAGATTGAATAATTTGAAAGTGATTGGGCAGAAGAGCCTTTTCGATAGTAGAAAAAAAGGCCAACCCTGTCTTTTAGTGAAACACCGAATGGAAACACAAATTTAAATACGCGACGATTGAGAAAGAACTACATGCAAAATTGTAAGGGGTTTGGATGTTTGGAAACCTTAATTGTGGCAAAGGAGTTCGGCATCCACACGGATCGATCGTGATAGCTTTAGGCATCCCTAGAGCAAAACAAAGCTATAAAAGAGACATGCTAAGTTGGCAAAGCCTACAGATGGAATGGAGGCAAGATCTTAAAATGATTTAGCTAGTTTCTACATCAGTACGTGCGTCGGGACTTTCAGAGCATAGACCCACCATCGTAAAATGGATCGTTAAATATTCAGGAAAGCAAATGCAAGAGAAAGCATTCAATGAATGACAAGAAAAATTGACCAATGCACCATGTCTTGCTCTTTCTAACTTTTATTGATCTTTTGAGATTATATGTGATGCAAATGGACTAGGTATAAGAGCTTCTTTGATACTAGAAAACAGGCCAATCATATATCTCTTAGTGAAAACGTAAATGGAGCACATCCTAAATGCGCGTCATTTGAATAAGAGCTACATGCACTAGTGAGGGCTTTTGCAAGTTTCGTGACCTTAATTGTGGCCAAAGGAGTCTGTCGCCCACAAGGATCGTGAAAGCTTATAGCGTCTCGGGAGCCAAATAAAGCTCCAAGAGAGGCATTCCAAGTGAGGACTACACCCACAAATTCAACCGAGGTATGATCCTTCCCGGTTTAGCTTGTTTCCGTACTAGGTTTACCAGGGATTTCATTAGCATTGCCTCAAGGTAGAATGAACTTGTTAAAAAGATTGTCAAATTCTAATATGGAATCAAAAGCCGAGAAACGCATTCAATGAACTAAAAGAAAACCCGACCAATGCACCTTGTCATGCTCTACCTAACTTTGACCGATTATTTGAGATTTAGTGAGAAGCAAATGGAACAGGCATAAGAGCTATTTCAAAGCCACAACACAAGGCCAGTCCTGTTTATTAGTAAAAGCCGAAACATAGAGTTACTCAAATGCGTGCCATATGAGAAACAACCGCATGCACTTGTGTTGGCTTTGCAAGTTTGGACACCTTACTTGTGGCAAAAAGAGTTTGTCATCCACCTAGATCGTGAAAGCTTGAAGATTCTCGGCAGCCAAACAAAGCTCAACACGAGACATGCTAAGTTGGCCAACACCCGCAAATGCAACCGAGGCAAGATCTTACATGGGGTAGCGCTTTCTCACGGGAGGTTTATCGAGGATTTCAGTGGCATCGCCTAACCATCGAAGGAACGTGTTAAAAGCACTTTGAAAATGAAAGTAAAAGAATGCATTCGATGAATTTGAAGCGGTCATGCGCTTTGCTACACCTAGCTTTGATCGATCTTTCGAGATTGAATAATTTGAAAGTGATTGGGCAGAAGAGCCTTTTCGATAATAGAAAAAAAAAAAGGCCAACCCTGTCTTTTAGTGAAACACTGAATGGAAACACAGCTTAAATACGAGACGATTGAGAAAGAACTACATGCAAAATTGTAAGGGGTTTGGATGTTTGGAAACCTTAATTGTGGCAAAGGAGTTCGGCATCCACACGGATAGATCGTGATAGCTTTAGGCATCCCTAGAGCAAAACAAAGCTATAAAAGAGACATGCTAAGTGGGCAGCAACCACAGATGGAACGGAGGCAAGATCTTTAAATGATTTAGCTAGTTTCTACATCAGTTACGTCAGGACTTTCAGGAGCATAGCCCCACCATCGTAAAAAGATCGTTATATATTCAGGAAAGCAAATGCAAGAGAAAGCATTCAATGAATGACAAGAAAAATTGACCAATGCACCATGTCTTGCTCTTTCTAACTTTTATTGATCTTTTGAGATTATATGTGATGCAAATGGACTAGGTATAAGAGCTTCTTTGATACTAGAAAACAGGCCAATCATATATCTCTTAGTGAAAACCTTAATGGAGCACATCCTAAATGCGCGTCATTTGAATAAGAGCTACATGCACTAGTGAGGGCTTTTGCAATTTCGTGACCTTAATTGTGGCCAAAGGAGTCTGTCGCCCACAAGGATCGTGAAAGCTTATAGCGTCTCGGGAGGCAAATAAAGCTCCAAGAGAGGCATTCCAAGTGAGGACAACACCCACAAATTCAACCGAGGTATGATCCTTCACGGTTTAGCTGGTTTCCGTACTAGGTTTACCAGGGATTTCATTAGCATTGCCTCAAGGTAGAATGAACTTGTTAAAAAGATTGTCAAATTTTAATATGGAATCAAAAGCCAGAGAACGCATTCAATGAACTAAAAGAAAACCCGACCAATGCACCTTGTCATGCTCTACCTAACTTTGACCGATTATTTGAGATTTAGTGAGAAGCAAATGGAACAGGCATAAGAGCTATTTCAAAGCCACAACACAAGGCCAGTCCTGTTTATTAGTAAAAGCCGAAACATAGAGTTACTCAAATGCGTGCCATATGAGAAACAACCGCATGCACTTGTGTTGGCTTTGCAAGTTTGGACACCTTACTTGTGGCAAAAAGAGTTTGTCATCCACCCAGATCGTGAAAGCTTGAAGATTCTCGGGAGCCAAACAAAGCTCAACATGAGACATGCTAAGTTGGCCAACACCAGCAAATGCAACCGAGGCAAGATCTTACATGGGGTAGCAGTTTCTACAGGAGGTTTATCGAGGATTTCAGTGGCATCGCCTAACCATCGAAGGAACGTGTTAAAAGCACTTTGAAAATGAAAGTAAAAGAATGCATTCGATGAATTTGAAGCAGTGCGCCGTCTTGCTACACCTAGCTTTGATCGATCTTTCGAGATTGAATAATTTGAAAGTGATTGGGCAGAAGAGCCTTTTCGATAATAGAAAAAAAAAGGCCAACCCTGTCTTTTAGTGAAACACTGAATGGAAACACAGCTTAAATACGCGACGATTGAGAAAGAACTACATGCAAAATTGTAAGGGGTTTGGATGTTTGGAAACCTTAATTGTGGCAAAGGAGTTCGGCATCCACACGGATCGATCGTGATAGCTTTAGGCATCCCTAGAGCAAAACAAAGCTATAAAAGAGACATGCTAAGTGGGCAGCAGCCACAGATGGAACGGAGGCAAGATCTTTAAATGATTTAGCTAGTTTCTACATCAGTTACGTCAGGACTTTCAGGAGCATAGCCCCACCTACGTAAAAAGATCGTTATATATTCAGGAAAGCAAATGCAAGAGAAAGCATTCAATGAATGACAAGAAAAATTGACCAATGCACCATGTCTTGCTCTTTCTAACTTTTATTGATCTTTTGAGATTATATGTGATGCAAATGGACTAGGTATAAGAGCTTCTTTGATACTAGAAAACAGGCCAATCATATATCTCTTAGTGAAAACCTAAATGGAGCACATCCTAAATGCGCGCCATTTGAATAAGAGCTACATGCACTAGTGAGGGCTTTTGCAAGTTTCGTGACCTTAATTGTGGCCAAAAGAGTTTGTCGCCCACAAGGATCGTGAAAGCTTATAGTGTCTCGGGAGCCAAATAAAGCTCCAAGAGAGGCATTCCAAGTGAGGACAACACCCATAAATTCAACCGAGGTATGATCCTTCACGGTTTAGCTGGTTTCCGTACTAGGTTTACCAGGGATTTCATTAGCATTGCCTCAAGGTAGAATGAACTTGTTAAAAAGATTGTCAAATTCTAATATGGAATCAAAAGCCAGAGAACGCATTCAATGAACTAAAAGAAAAACCGACCAATGCACCTTGTCATGCTCTACCTAACTTTGACCGTTTATTTGAGATTTAGTGAGAAGCAAATGGAACAGGCATAAGAGCTATTTCAAAGCCACAACACAAGGCCAGTCCTGTTTATTAGTAAAAGCCGCAACAGAGAGTTACTCAAATGCGTGGCATATGAGAAACAACCGCATGCACTTGTGTTGGCTTTGCAAGTTTGGACACCTTACTTGTGGCAAAAAGAGTTTGTCATCCACCCAGATCGTGAAAGCTTGAAGATTCTCGGGAGCCAAACAAAGCTCAACACGAGACATGCTAAGTTGGCCAACACCTGCAAATGCAACCGAGGCAAGATCTTACATGGGGTAGCAGTTTCTACAGGAGGTTTATCGAGGATTTCAGTGGCATCGCCTAACCATCGAAGGAACGTGTTAAAAGCACTTTGAAAATGAAAGTAAAAGAATGCATTCGATGAATTTGAAGCAGTGCGCCGTCTAGCTACACCTAGCTTTGATCGATCTTTCGAGATTGAATAATTTGAAAGTGATTGGGCAGAAGAGCCTTTTCGATAATAGTAAAAAAAGGCCAACCCTGTCTTTTAGTGAAACACTGAATGTAAACACAACTTAAATACGCGACGATTGAGAAAGAACTACATGCAAAATTGTAAGGGGTTTGGATGTTTGGAAACCTTAATTGTGGCAAAGGAGTTCGGCATCCACACGGATCGATCGTGATAGCTTTAGGCATCCCTAGAGCAAAACAAAGCTATAAAAGAGACATGCTAAGTGGGCAGCAGCCACAGATGGAACGGAGGCAAGATCTTTAAATGATTTAGCTAGTTTCTACATCAGGTACGTCAGGACTTTCAGGAGCATAGCCCCACCATCGTAAAAAGACCGTTATATATTCAGGAAAGCAAATGCAAGAGAAAGCATTCAATGAATGACAAGAAAAATTGACCAATGCACCATGTCTTGCTCTTTCTAACTTTTATTGATCTTTTGAGATTATATGTGATGCAAATGGACTAGGTATAAGAGCTTCTTTGATACTAGAAAACAGGCCAATCATATATCTCTTAGTGAAAACCTAAATGGAGCACATCCTAAATGCGCGTCATTTGAATAAGAGCTACATGCACTAGTGAGGGCTTTTGCAAGTTTCGTGACCTTAATTGTGGCCAAAAGAGTCTGTCGCCCACAAGGATCGTGAAAGCTTATAGCGTCTCGGGAGCCAAATAAAGCTCCAAGAGAGGCATTCCAAGTGAGGACAACACCCACAAATTCAACCGAGGTATGATCCTTCACGGTTTAGCTGGTTTCCGTACTAGGTTTACCAGGGATTTCATTAGCATTGCCTCAAGGTAGAATGAACTTGTTAAAAAGATTGATAAGGCAACCCTAATTCTCAGCCCAAAGATCCAAGCTTATGATGAAGCAAGAATCCTTAAATTAAGAGATTAACACCTCCTTATAGATTTGGGAACAACCAAGAGAAAATGCTAGAATTTGATTACCCCTTAAGATCAATGATCTAGAAGCAAGATATGGAAGATCTTGTTCTAGATTGAGTCACTCCACAATCAAGCTTGATCAAGGCTGGATTGAATGGCTCAAATGCATTCTATCACAAGATTGCAAGGGAAACTTAGAAAAAGAGACAAAGAACATGCCCAAAAATTCTAAGAAAATGATCTCTTGTAGAGAGTTAATTTTCATTCAATCAAAATCTGAGTTTTACAACTTATTTCATGGCTATTTATAGCCTATGAAAGTTAAACCTAAAATAAAGAAAACCAACATAATTACCATAATGCCATTGTTGCAAAATATAACCTAAAACATTAAAAACAAGATTTTAAACATAGACTTGCATAAAAGCTCCTAAAATCTGAAAATTGATGTTTGTGTTGCCAACTCTAACATTTGTATTTCCCCTTGTCGAATGATTAAGACATTTAAATCAAGTCAAATGTCATTAATTCCATGGACAACTTCAATCTTGCATACATTGACTTCCAAAGCATCAAATGGTTCCTCTTCCCTTGAAATGGTCTCTAGCACATGAAATGAATTTTGAATTGAAGCTATCCACTGTCGAAGGTGAAGAATGAATGCTTGTTGAATCTTCTTTGCTTTGGATCGTGTAATAGGTCCAAGTGCAACTTGTGGAACTCCATGATCCTTATCATCTTCCCCCTCTTCGAAAGGATTCGTCCTCGAATCTGGAAAATCATCACCTACATCAAAAGGACTCAAGTCAGCAACATTAAAAGTAGAACTCACTGAAAAGTCACCTGGAAGATCGATTTTGTAGGCATTGTTGTTAATCCTCTCAAGAACTTGAAAAGGACCATCTCCTCTTGCATGTAACTTGGTCTTCCTTTGAGATGGAAATCTCTCCTTTCGAAAATGAACCCAAACCCAATCTCCTGGTTTAAAAATGAGTTCCTTTCGTCCTTTGTTAATTCGCGAAGCAACTTGGAAATTTTGTTTCTCAATTCTCTCTTTCACATCCTTGTGCAAATTCTTGATCAAATCTGCCTTATTTGTTGCTGCATCACTCACAAAAACATTAGACGGAATAGGAAGCAAATCAAGAGGTGTAAGTGGATTAAATCCATAAACAACTTCAAAAGGAGAACAATGAGTGGTACTATGAATTGCTCTATTGTATGCAAACTCTACAAATGGCAAGCATTCCTCCCAAGACTTAATGTTCTTAGAAATAATAGCTCTAAGCAAAGTTCCTAAAGTTCTATTAACCACCTCAGTTTGCCCATCAGTTTGAGGATGACATGTGGTTGAAAACAGTAGTTTAGTGCCTAATTTACCCCATAATACTTTCCAAAAGTGACTTAAAAATTTAACATCCCTATCACTAACAATAGTTTTAGGAATTCCATGTAATCTTACTACTTCTCTAAAGAAAATATCAGCCACTTGCTTTGCATCATCTGTTTTGTTACATGCTATAAAATGAGCCATTTTACTAAATCTATCAACCACAACAAAAATACTATCTTTACCCCTTTTGGTTAGCGGCAAACCAAGGATAAAATCCATCGATATATCAGTCCATGGTTCATTAGGTACATTCAAAGGAGTATACAATCCATTTGGTTGGGTTCTAGACTTAGCCGCTTTGCATTTAAAACATTGACTACAAACCTTATGAACATCATGTTTCATCTTAGGCCAAAAAAAATGTTCATGCAACATATCATAAGTTTTATGAATCCCAAAATGTCCCATTAAGCCACCACCATGGGCCTCTTTCACAAGTAAATCTCTTATAGAACAATTAGGAACACAAAGTTTATTTTTCTTAAACAAATATTCATGAAAGACATAATAATCATCCAAAACTTTTCCAACTCGACAAGATGCAAAAATTGGTCCAAAATCTTTGTCAGATTTATATAGCTCTTTAATGTGCTCAAATCCAAGAATTTTTGCGATAAGAGAAGTAAAGAGATTGTACCTTCTTGACAATGCATCAGCCACGATATTATCTTTACCTTGCTTATATTTGATCACATAGGAAATGTTTCAATAAATTCTACCCACTTTGCATGCCGGCGGTTCAATTTACTTTGACCCTTAAGATGCTTCAAGCTCTCATGATCAGTGTGAATCACGAACTCTCTAGGCTATAAGTAGTGTTGCCATACCTGCAATGTATGAACTAAAGCAAACAATTCTTTATCATAGGTAGGATAGTTCAATGCTGCCCCATTTAGTTTTTCACTAAAGTACATCAAAGGCCTTCCATCTTGCATTAAAACAGCACCTATGCCCAAACCACTTGCATCACACTCAATTTCAAATGTCTTTTCAAAGTTAGGCAAGACAAGCAATGGTGCATTGGTTAATTTCTCCTTAAGTTCATTAAAGGCTTTATCTTGCATTTCCCCCCATTGGAACACAACATTTTTTTTTACCAAATCATTCAATGGTGCAGCTATGGTACTAAAGTCCTTTATAAACCGCCTATAAAAGCTAGCTAACCCATGAAAACTCCTTACCTCACTTGCATTTGTTGGCGTTGGCCAATCGCGAATTGCCTTAACTTTCTCAATGTCCACTTCTACTCCATTTTTACCAACTATAAATCCAAGAAAGTTAACTTTTTCCATGCAAAAACAACACTTATTCAAATTAGCATAAAGTTCCTCATTTCTAAGTGTAGTTAGAACAGACCTAACATGTTCGACATGTTCAAGCAAAGTCTTTGAATAAATTAGAATATCATCAAAATACACAACAACATACTTTCCTAAATATTCTCTCAAAACATAGTTCATTAAACGCATAAATGTGCTAGGAGCATTAGTTAGTCCAAAAGGCATAACAAGCCATTCATACAACCCAAACTCAGTTTTGAAAGCTGTTTTCCATTCATCACCTACATGCATTCTAATTTGATGATATCCAGATTTTAAATCAATCTTTGTAAATAAGCACGAACCACGCAATTCATCAAACATATCATCTAGTCTAGGAATAGGATGTCGATACTTTCATGATGATTTTGTTGATGGCTCTACAATCCACACACATGCGCCAAGTTCCATCTTTCTTTGGCACCAATATGATGGCAGTCTTGAGCATGGACTCAAACTCTCTCGTACATAGCCTTTATCAATGAGCTCCTCCACTTGTCTTTGAATTTCCTTGGTCTCGGTTGGATTGGCTCTATAAGCTGGCCTATTGGGAATGACAACCCCTGGAATGAAGTCTATTTTGTGTTCAATTCCTCGAATGGGAGGTAGTCCTTTAGGTACTTCATCTTGGAACACATCCTCAAATTCCTATAAAAGAGATTGAAACACACTAGGCAAAGAAAGAGTATTATCGTTAGAAGCCAAATATCCTTCCTTGTACATAAGCACAAAGATTGGTTTTTGGGAAAACATTGCCCTTCTCACCTCTCCCACTCTAGCAAAACAGCTCACTTTTTTTTACTTTTTTTCATTTTCATCACTTTTTTCACTCTCCCTACCACTTTTTTTCTCTCTTTTATTTTTCGCTATTTTCTCACTCACTTCTTTTTTTTCTTTTAATTCTTTTTCTTCATACTCTCTCTTTTTTTCCTCCAACTTCAGTTGATCAATATATACATCATTAGAACTTAAAGGTACAAAAGTTGTTTTTCTTCCATCCTTAGCGTTTAAAACTTAAAGTTCATCCCGAGGGTTTTTTTTCGATTCCTTGGCGCAAACGTTTCATGCAAAATATTCCAACGTTGCGTTACAATGTTACGGGAGCTAAAACGAAAAACTTGGATAGATTTCAGCGTTAAAAACTGAAAGTTCGTCCCGAGAGTGTTTTTTTCGAGTCCTTGGCGCAACCGTTTCATTCATAATATTCAAACGTTGCATTAGGAAGTTTCGGTAGCTAGAAGGAAAAACTCGGATAGATTATAGCGTTTAAAACTTAAACTTCGTCCCGAGAGTTTTTTTTTCGATTACTAGGGGCAAACGTTTCATTCAAAATATTCCAACGTTGCGTTACGATGGTTCGAGAGCTAAAACGAAAAACTCAGACAGATTACAGCGTTTAAAGCTTAAAGTTTTTCCCGAGAGTTTTTTTTCGATTCCTTGGCGCAAACGTTTCATGCAAAGTCTTCCAACGTTGCGTTACGATGTTTCGGGAGCTAAAACGAAAAACTCGGATAGATTTCTGCGTTTAAAACCGAAAGTTCGTCCTGAGAGTGGTTTTTTCGATTCCTTGGCGCAAACGTTGCATTACGAAGTTTCGGGAGCTAAAACGAAAAACTCGGATAGATTACAGCGTTTAAAACTTAAAGTTCGTCCCGAGAGTTTTTTTTTCGATTCCTTGGCACAAACGTTTCAAGCAAAATATTCCAACGTTGCGCTACGATGTTTCGGGAGCTAAAACGAAAAACTCTGATAGATTTCAACGTTTAAAACTTAAAGTTCGTCCCGAGAGTTTTTTTTTCGATTCATTGGCGCAAACGTTTCATTCAAAATATTCAAACGTTGCATTATGAAGTTTCGGGAGCTAAAACGAAAAACCCGGATAGATTTCAGCGTTAAAAACCGAAAGTTCGTCCCGAGAGTGTTTTTTTCAATTCCTTGGCGCCACCGTTTCATTCATAATATTCAAACGTTGCATTACGAAGTTTCGGGGCTACAAGGAAAAACTCGGATAGATTACAGCGTTTAAAATTTAAAGTTCGTCCCGAGAGTGTTTTTTTCAATTCCTTGGCGCAAACGTTTCATGCAAAATATTCCAACGTTGCGTTACGATGTTTCGAGAGCTAAAACGAAAAACTCGGATGGATTTCAGCGTATAAAACCGAAAGTTCGTCCCGAGAGTGTTTTTTTCGATTCCTTGGCCAAATGTTTCATGCAAAATATTCCAACGTTGCGTTACGATGTTTCAGGAGCTAAAACGAAAAACTCGGATAGATTTCTGCGTTTAAAACTGAAAGTTCGTCCCGAGAGTGTTTTTATTTATTCCTTGGCGCAAACGTTTCATCCAAAATATTCAAACGTTGCATTACGAAGTTTCGGGAGCTAAAACGAAAAACTCGGATAGATTACAGCGTTTAAAACTGAAAGTTCGTCCCGAGAGTGTTTTTTTCGATTACTTGGCGCAAACGTTTCATTCAAAATATTCCAACGTTGCGTTACGATGGTTCGGGACCTAAAACGAAAAACTCGGATAGATTACAGCGTTTAAAACTGAAAGTTCGTCCCGAGAGTTTTTTTTTCGATTCCTTGGCGCAAACGTTTCATTCAAAATATTTCAACGTTGCGTTACGATGTTTCGGGGGCTAAAACGAAAAACTCAGACAGATTATAGCGTTTAAAACTTAAAGTTCATCTCGAGGGTTTTTTTTCGATTCCTTGGCGCAAACAATTCATGCAAAATATTCCAACGTTGCGTTACAATGTTTCGGGAGCTAAAACGAAAAACCCGGATAGATTTCAGCGTTAAAAACCAAAAGTTCGTCCCGAGAGTGTTTTTTTTAATTCCTTGGCGCCACCGTTTCATTCATAATATTCAAACGTTGCATTACGAAGTTTCGGGAGCTAGAAGGAAAAACTCGGATAGATTATAGCGTTTAAAATTTAAAGTTCGTCCCGAGAGTGTTTTTTTCGATTCCTTGGCGCAAACGTTTCATGCAAAATATTCCAACGTTGCGTTACGATGTTTCGAGAGCTAAAACGAAAAACTCGGATGGATTTCAGCGTATAAAACCGAATGTTCGTCCCGAGAGTGTTTTTTTCGATTCCTTGGCCAAATGTTTCATGCAAAATATTCCAACGTTGCGTTACGATGTTTCAGGAGCTAAAACGAAAAACTCGGATAGATTTCTGCGTTTAAAACTGAAAGTTCGTCCCGAGAGTGTTTTTATTTATTCCTTGGCGCAAACGTTTCATCCAAAATATTCAAACGTTGCATTACGAAGTTTCGGGAGCTAAAACGAAAAACTCGGATAGATTACAGCGTTTAAAACTGAAAGTTCGTCCCGAGAGTGTTTTTTTCGATTACTTGGCGCAAACGTTTCATTCAAAATATTCCAACGTTGCGTTACGATGGTTCGGGACCTAAAACGAAAAACTTCGGATAGATTACAGCGTTTAAAACGAAAGTTCGTCCCGAGAGTTTTTTTTCGATTCCTTGGCGCAAACGTTTCATTCAAAATATTTCAACGCGTTGCGTTACGATGTTTCGGGGCTAAAACGAAAAACTCAGACCAGATTATAGCGTTTAAAACTTAAAGTTCAACTCGAGGGTTTTTTTCGATTCCTTGGCGCAAACAATTCATGCAAAATATTCCAACGTTGCGTTACAATGTTTCGGGAGCTAAAACGAAAAACCCGGATAGATTTCAGCGTTAAAAACCAAAAGTTCGTCCCGAGAGTGTTTTTTTCAATTCCTTGGCGCCACCGTTTCATTCATAATATTCAAACGTTGCATTACGAAGTTTCGGGAGCTAGAAGGAAAAACTCGGATAGATTATAGCGTTTAAAATTTAAAGTTCGTCCCGAGAGTGTTTTTTTCGATTCCTTGGCGCAAACGTTTCATGCAAAATATTCCAACGTTGCGTTACGATGTTTCGAGAGCTAAAACGAAAAACTCGGATGGATTTCAGCGTATAAAACCGAATGTTCGTCCCGAGAGTGTTTTTTTCGATTCCTTGGCCAAATGTTTCATGCAAAATATTCCAACGTTGCGTTACGATGTTTCAGGAGCTAAAACGAAAAACTCGGATAGATTTCTGCGTTTAAAACTGAAAGTTCGTCCCGAGAGTGTTTTTATTTATTCCTTGGCGCAAACGCTTTCATCCAAAATATTCAAACGTTGCATTACGAAGTTTCGGGAGCTAAAACGAAAAACTCGGATAGATTACAGCGTTTAAAACGAAAGTTCGTCCCGAGAGTGTTTTTTCGATTACTTGGCGCAAACGTTTCATTCAAAATATTCCAACGTTGCGTTACGATGGTTCGGGACCTAAAACGAAAAACTCGGATAGATTACAGCGTTTAAAACTGAAAGTTCGTCCCGAGAGTTTTTTTTTCGATTCCTTGGCGCAAACGTTTCATTCAAAATATTTCAACGTTGCGTTACGATGTTTCGGGGCTAAAACGAAAAACTCGAGATGATTATAGCGTTTAAAACTTAAAGTTCATCTCGAGGGTTTTTTTTCGATTCCTTGGCGCAAACAATTCATGCAAAATATTCCAACGTTGCGTTACAATGTTTCGAGAGCTAAAACGAAAAACCGGATAGATTTCAGCGTTAAAACCAAAAAGTTCGTCCCGAGAGTGTTTTTTTCAATTCCTTGGCGCCACCGTTTCATTCATAATATTCAAACGTTGCATTACGAAGTTTCGGGAGCTAGAAGGAAAAACTCGGATAGATTATAGCGTTTAAAATTTAAAGTTCGTCCCGAGAGTGTTTTTTCGATTCCTTGGCGCAAGCGTTTCATGCAAAATATTCCAACGTTATGCGTTACGATGTTTCGAGCTAAAACGAAAAACTCGGATGGATTTCAGCGTATAAAACCGAATGTTCGTCCCGAGAGTGTTTTTTTCGATTCCTTGGCCAATTGTTTCATGTAAAATATTCCAACGTTGCGTTACGATGTTTCGGGAGCTAAAACGAAAAACTCGGATAAATTTCTGCGTTTAAAACTGAAAGTTCGTCCCCGAGAATGTTTTTTTTTATTCCTTGGCGCAAACGTTTCATCCAAAATATTCAAACGTTGCATTATGAAGTTTCGGAAGCTAAAACGAAAAACTCGGATAGATTACAGCGTTTAAAACTGAAAGTTCGTCCCGAGAGTGTTTTTTTCGATTACTTGGCGCAAACGTTTCATTCAAAATATTCCAACGTTGCGTTACGATGGTTCGGGAGCTAAAACGAAAAACTCGGATAGATTACAGCGTTTAAAACTGAAAGTTCATCCCGAGAGTTTTTTTCGATTCCTTGGCGCAAAACGTTTCATTCAAAATATTCCAACGTTATGCGTTATGATGTTTCGGAGCTAAAACGAAAAACTCGATGATTATAGCGTTTAAAACTTAAAGTTCATCTCGAGGGTTTTTTTTCGATTCCTTGGCGCAAACAATTCATGCAAAATATTCCAACGTTGCGTTACAATGTTTCGGGAGCTAAAACGAAAAACCCGGATAGATTTCAGCGTTAAAAACCGAAAGTTCGTCCGAGAGTGTTTTTTCAATTCCTTGGCGCCACCGTTTCATTCATAATATTCAAACGTTGCATTACGAATTTTCGGAGCTAGAAGGAAAAAAACGCGGATAGATTATAGCGTTTAAAATTTAAAGTTCGTCCCGAGAGTGTTTTTTTCGATTCCTTGGCGCAAACGTTTCATGCAAAATATTCCAACGTTGCGTTACGATGTTTCGAGCTAAAACGAAAAACTCGGATGGATTTCAGCGTATAAAACCGAAAGTTCGTCCCGAGAGTGTTTTTTTCGATTCCTTGGCCAAATGTTTCATGCAAAATATTCCAACGTTGCGTTACGATGTTTCGGGAGCTAAAACGAAAAACTCGGATAGATTTCTGCGTTTAAAACTGAAAGTTCGTCCCGAGAGTGTTTTTTTTATTCCTTGGCGCAAACGTTTCATTCAAAATATTCAAACGTTGCATTACGAAGTTTCGGGAGCTAAAACGAAAAACTCGGATAGATTACAGCGTTTAAAACTGAAAGTTCATCCCGAGAGTGTTTTTTTCGATTACTTGGCGCAAACGTTTCATTCAAAATATTCCAACGTTGCGTTACGATGGTTCGGGAGCTAAAACGAAAAACTCGGATAGATTACAGCGTTTAAAACTGAAAGTTCGTCCCGAGAGTTTTTTTTCGATTCCTTGGCGCAAACGTTTCATTCAAAATATTTCAACGTTGCGTTACGATGTTTCGGGAGCTAAAACGAAAAACTCAGACAGATTATAGCGTTTAAAACTTAAAGTTCATCTCGTGGGTTTTTTTTCGATTCCTTGGCGCAAACAATTCATGCAAAATATTCCAACGTTGCGTTACAATGTTTCGGGAGCTAAAACGAAAAACCGGATAGATTTCAGCGTTAAAAACAAAAAGTTCGTCGTCCCAGTGTTTTTTTCAATTCCTTGGCGCCACCGTTTCATTCATAATATTCAAACGTTGCATTACGAAGTTTCGGGAGCTAGAAGGAAAAACTCGGATAGATTATAGCGTTTAAAATTTAAAGTTCGTCCCGAGAGTGTTTTTTTCGATTCCTTGGCGCAAACGTTTCATGCAAAATATTCCAACGTTGCGTTACGATGTTTCGAGAGCTAAAACGAAAAACTCGGATGGATTTCAGCGTATAAAACCGAAAGTTCGTCCCGAGAGTGTTTTTTTCGATTCCTTGGCCAATTGTTTCATGTAAAATATTCCAACGTTGCGTTACGATGTTTCGGGAGCTAAAACGAAAAACTCGGATAAATTTCTGCGTTTAAAACTGAAAGTTCGTCCCGAGAATGTTTTTTTTTATTCCTTGGCGCAAACGTTTCATCCAAAATATTCAAGCGTTGCATTATGAAGTTTCGGAAGCTAAAACGAAAAACTCGGATAGATTACAGCGTTTAAAACTGAAAGTTCGTCCCGAGAGTGTTTTTTTCGATTACTTGGCGCAAACGTTTCATTCAAAATATTCCAACGTTGCGTTACGATGGTTCGGGAGCTAAAACGAAAAACTCGGATAGATTACAGCGTTTAAAACTGAAAGTTCATCCCGAGAGTTTTTTTTTCGATTCCTTGGCGCAAACGTTTCATTCAAAATATTCCAACGTTGCGTTATGATGTTTCGGGAGCTAAAACGAAAAACTCAGACAGATTATAGCGTTTAAAACTTAAAGTTCATCTCGAGGGTTTTTTTTCGATTCCTTGGCGCAAACAATTCATGCAAAATATTCCAACGTTGCGTTACAATGTTTCGGGAGCTAAAACGAAAAACCCGGATAGATTTCAGCGTTAAAAACCGAAAGTTCGTCCCGAGAGTGTTTTTTTCAATTCCTTGGCGCCACCGTTTCATTCATAATATTCAAACGTTGCATTACGAATTTTCGGGAGCTAGAAGGAAAAACTCGGATAGATTATAGCGTTTAAAATTTAAAGTTCGTCCCGAGAGTGTTTTTTCGATTCCTTGGCGCAAACGTTTCATGCAAAATATTCCAACGTTGCGTTACGATGTTTCGAGAGCTAAAACGAAAAACTCGGATGGATTTCAGCGTATAAAACCGAAAGTTCGTCCCGAGAGTGTTTTTTTCGATTCCTTGGCCAAATGTTTCATGCAAAATATTCCAACGTTGCGTTACGATGTTTCGGGAGCTAAAACGAAAAACTCGGATAGATTTCTGCGTTTAAAACTGAAAGTTCGTCCCGAGAGTGTTTTTTATTCCTTGGCGCAAACGTTTCATCCAAAATATTCAAACGTTGCATTACGAAGTTTCGGGAGCTAAAACGAAAAACTCGGATAGATTACAGCGTTTAAAACTGAAAGTTCATCCCGAGAGTGTTTTTTTCGATTACTTGGCGCAAACGTTTCATTCAAAATATTCCAACGTTGCGTTACGATGGTTCGGGAGCTAAAACGAAAAACTCGGATAGATTACAGCGTTTAAAACTGAAAGTTCGTCCCGAGAGTTTTTTTTTCGATTCCTTGGAACAATTGTTTCATTCAAAATATTTCAACGTTGCGTTACGATGTTTAGGGAGCTAAAACGAAAAACTCGAGATGAGATTATAGCGCGTTTAAAACTTAAAGTTCATCTCGTGGGTTTTTTTTCGATTCCTTGGCGCAAACAATTCATGCAAAATATTCCAACGTTGCGTTACAATGTTTCGGGAGCTAAAACGAAAAACCCGGATAGATTTCAGCGTTAAAAACCAAAAGTTCGTCCCGAGAGTGTTTTTTTCAATTCCTTGGCGCCACCGTTTCATTCATAATATTCAAACGTTGCATTACGAAGTTTCGGGAGCTAGAAGGAAAAACTCGGATAGATTATAGCGTTTAAAATTTAAAGTTCGTCCCGAGAGTGTTTTTTTCGATTCCTTGGCGCAAACGTTTCATGCAAAATATTCCAACGTTGCGTTACGATGTTTTGAGAGCTAAAACGAAAAACTCGGATGGATTTCAGCGTATAAAACCGAAAGTTCGTCCCGAGAGTGTTTTTTTCGATTCCTTGGCCAATTGTTTCATGTAAAATATTCCAACGTTGCGTTACGATGTTTCGGGAGCTAAAACGAAAAACTCGGATAAATTTCTGCGTTTAAAACTGAAAGTTCGTCCCGAGAATGTTTTTTTTTATTCCTTGGCGCAAACGTTTCATCCAAAATATTCAAACGTTGCATTATGAAGTTTCGGAAGCTAAAACGAAAAACTCGGATAGATTACAGCGTTTAAAACTGAAAGTTCGTCCCGAGAGTGTTTTTTTCGATTACTTGGCGCAAACGTTTCATTCAAAATATTCCAACGTTGCGTTACGATGGTTCGGGAGCTAAAACGAAAAACTCGGATAGATTACAGCGTTTAAAACTGAAAGTTCATCCCGAGAGTTTTTTTTTCGATTCCTTGGCGCAAACGTTTCATTCAAAATATTCCAACGTTGCGTTATGATGTTTCGGGAGCTAAAACGAAAAACTCAGACAGATTATAGCGTTTAAAACTTAAAGTTCATCTCGAGGGTTTTTTTTCGATTCCTTGGCGCAAACAATTCATGCAAAATATTCCAACGTTGCGTTACAATGTTTCGGGAGCTAAAACGAAAAACCCGGATAGATTTCAGCGTTAAAAACCGAAAGTTCGTCCCGAGAGTGTTTTTTTCAATTCCTTGGCGCCACCGTTTCATTCATAATATTCAAACGTTGCATTACGAATTTTCGGGAGCTAGAAGGAAAAACTCGGATAGATTATAGCGTTTAAAATTTAAAGTTCGTCCCGAGAGTGTTTTTTTCGATTCCTTGGCGCAAACGTTTCATGCAAAATATTCCAACGTTGCGTTACGATGTTTCGAGAGCTAAAACGAAAAACTCGGATGGATTTCAGCGTATAAAACCGAAAGTTCGTCCCGAGAGTGTTTTTTTCGATTCCTTGGCCAAATGTTTCATGCAAAATATTCCAACGTTGCGTTACGATGTTTCGGGAGCTAAAACGAAAAACTCGGATAGATTTCTGCGTTTAAAACTGAAAGTTCGTCCCGAGAGTGTTTTTTTTTATTCCTTGGCGCAAACGTTTCATCCAAAATATTCAAACGTTGCATTACGAAGTTTCGGGAGCTAAAACGAAAAACTCGGATAGATTACAGCGTTTAAAACTGAAAGTTCATCCCGAGAGTGTTTTTTTCGATTACTTGGCGCAAACGTTTCATTCAAAATATTCCAACGTTGCGTTACGATGGTTCGGGAGCTAAAACGAAAAACTCGGATAGATTACAGCGTTTAAAACTGAAAGTTCGTCCCGAGAGTTTTTTTTTCGATTCCTTGGCGCAAACGTTTCATTCAAAATATTTCAACGTTGCGTTACGATGTTTCGGGAGCTAAAACGAAAAACTCAGACAGATTATAGCGTTTAAAACTTAAAGTTCATCTCGTGGGTTTTTTTTTCGATTCCTTGGCGCAAACAATTCATGCAAAATATTCCAACGTTGCGTTACAATGTTTCGGGAGCTAAAACGAAAAACCCGGATAGATTTCAGCGTTAAAAACCAAAAGTTCGTCCCGAGAGTGTTTTTTTCAATTCCTTGGCGCCACCGTTTCATTCATAATATTCAAACGTTGCATTACGAAGTTTCGGGAGCTAGAAGGAAAAACTCGGATAGATTATAGCGTTTAAAATTTAAAGTTCGTCCCGAGTGTTTTTTCGATTCCTTGGCGCAAACGTTTCATGCAAAATATTCCAACGTTGCGTTACGATGTTTGAGAGCTAAAACGAAAAACTCGGATGGATTTCAGCGTATAAAACGAAAGTTCGTCCCGAGAGTGTTTTTTTCGATTCCTTGGCCAATTGTTTCATGTAAAATATTCCAACGTTATTACGATGTTTCGGAGCTAAAACGAAAAACTCGGATAAATTTCTGCGTTTAAAACTGAAAGTTCGTCCCGAGAATGTTTTTTTATTCCTTGGCGCAAACGTTTCATCCAAAATATTCAAACGTTGCATTATGAAGTTTCGAAGCTAAAACGAAAAACTCGGATAGATTACAGCGTTTAAAACGAAAAGTTCGTCCCGAGAGTGTTTTTTTTCGATTACTTGGCGCAAAAGCGTTTCATTCAAAATATTCCAACGTTGCGTTACGATGGTTCGGGAGCTAAAACGAAAAACTCGGATAGATTACAGCGTTTAAAACTGAAAGTTCATCCCGAGAGTTTTTTTTTCGATTCCTTGGCGCAAACGTTTCATTCAAAATATTCCAACGTTGCGTTATGATGTTTCGGGAGCTAAAACGAAAAACTCAGACAGATTATAGCGTTTAAAACTTAAAGTTCATCTCGAGGGTTTTTTTTCGATTCCTTGGCGCAAACAATTCATGCAAAATATTCCAACGTTGCGTTACAATGTTTCGGGAGCTAAAACGAAAAACCCGGATAGATTTCAGCGTTAAAAACCGAAAGTTCGTCCCGAGAGTGTTTTTTTCAATTCCTTGGCGCCACCGTTTCATTCATAATATTCAAACGTTGCATTACGAATTTTCGGGAGCTAGAAGGAAAAACTCGGATAGATTATAGCGTTTAAAATTTAAAGTTCGTCCCGAGAGTGTTTTTTTCGATTCCTTGGCGCAAACGTTTCATGCAAAATATTCCAACGTTGCGTTACGATGTTTCGAGAGCTAAAACGAAAAACTCGGATGGATTTCAAACAGATAAAACCGAAAGTTCGTCCCGAGAGTGTTTTTTTCGATTCCTTGGCCAAATGTTTCATGCAAAATATTCCAACGTTATGCTTTACGATGTTTCGGGAGCTAAAACGAAAAACTCGGATAGATTTCTGCGTTTAAAACGAAAGTTCGTCCGAGAGTGTTTTTTTTTATTCCTTGGCGCAAACGTTTCATCCAAAATATTCAAACGTTGCATTACGAAGTTTCGGAGCTAAAACGAAAAACTTCGGATAGATTACAGCGTTTAAAAACGAAAGTTCATCCCGAGTGTTTTTTTTCGATTCCTTGGCGCAAACGTTTCATGCAAAATATTCCAACGTTGCGTTACGATGGTTCGGGAGCTAAAACGAAAAACTCGGATAGATTACTGACGTTTAAAATCGAAAGTTCATCCCGAGAGTTTTTTTTCGATTCCTTGGCGCAAACGTTTCATTCAAAATATTCCAACGTTATGTTACGATGTTTCGGAGCTAAAACGAAAAACTCGGATGGATTATAGCGTTTAAAACTTAAAGTTCATCCCGAGAGTTTTTTTTCGATTCCTTGGCGCAAACGTTTCATGCAAAATATTCCAACGTTGCGTTACAATGTTACGGGAGCTAAAACGAAAAACTTGGATAGATTTCAGCGTTAAAAACCGAAAGTTCGTCCCGAGAGTGTTTTTTTAGATTCCTTGGCGCCAACGTTTCATTCATAATATTCAAACGTTGCATTACGAAGTTTCGGGAGCTAAAAGGAAAAACTCGGATAGATTATAGCGTTTAAAATTTAAAGTTCGTCCCGAGAGTGTTTTTTTCGATTCCTTGGCGCAAACGTTTCATGCAAAATATTCCAACGTTGCGTTACGATGTTTCGAGAGCTAAAACGAAAAACTCGGATGGATTTCAGCGTATAAAACCGAAAGTTCGTCCCGAGAGTGTTTTTTTCGATTCCTTGGCCAAACGTTTCATGCAAAATATTCCAACGTTGCGTTACGATGTTTCGGGAGCTAAAACGAAAAACTCGGATAGATTTCAGCGTTTAAAACTTAAAGTTCGTCCCGAGAGTGTTTTTTTTTATTCCTTGGCGCAAACGTTTCATTCAAAATATTCAAACGTTGCATTATGATGTTTCGGGAGCTAAAACGAAAAACTCGGATAGATTACAGCGTTTTAAATTTAAAGTTCGTCCCGAGAGTGTTTTTTTTCGATTACTTGGCGCAAACGTTTCATTCAAAATATTCCAACGTTGCGTTACGATGGTTTCGAGAGCTAAAACGAAAAACTCGGATAGATTACAGCGTTTAAAACTGAAAGTTCATCCCGAGAGTTTTTTTTCGATTCCTTGGCGCAAACGTTTCATTCAAAATATTCCAACGTTGCGTTACGATGTTTCGGGAGCTAAAACGAAAAACTCAGACAGATTATAGCGTTTAAAACTTAAAGTTCATCTCGAGGGTTTTTTTTCGATTCCTTGGCGCAAACGTTTCATGCAAAATATTCCAACGTTATGTTACAATGTTTCGGAGCTAAAACGAAAAACCGGATAGATTTCAGCGTTAAAAACGAAAGTTCGTCCCGAGAGTGTTTTTTTTTGATTCCTTGGCGCCACCGTTTCATTCATAATATTCAAACGTTGCATTACGAAGTTTCGGGAGCTAGAAGGAAAAACTCGGATAGATTATAGCGTTTAAAATTTAAAGTTCGTCCCGAGAGTGTTTTTTTCGATTCCTTGGCGCAAACGTTTCATGCAAAATATTCCAACGTTATTCACGATGTTTCGAGAGCTAAAACGAAAAACTCGGATGGATTTCAGCGTATAAAACCGAAAAGTTCGTCCCGAGAGTGTTTTTTTCGATTCCTTGGCCAAATGTTTCATGCAAAATATTCCAACGTTGCGTTACGATGTTTCGGGAGCTAAAACGAAAAACTCGGATAGATTTCTGCGTTTAAAACTGAAAGTTCGTCCCGAGAGTGTTTTTTTATACCTTGTCGCAAACGCGTTTCATCCAAAATATTCAAACGTTGCATTACGAAGTTTCGAGAGCTAAAACGAAAAACTCGGATAGATTACAGCGTTTAAAACTTAAAGTTCATCCCGAGAGTGTTTTTTTCGATTCCTTGGCGCAAACGTTTCATGCAAAATATTCCAACGTTGCGTTACGATGTTTCGGGAGCTAAAACGAAAAACTCGGATAGATTACAGCGTTTAAAACTTAAAGTTCATCCCGAGAGTGTTTTTTTCGATTCCTTGGCGCAAACGTTTCATGCAAAATATTCCAACGTTGCGTTACGATGTTTCGAGAGCTAAAACGAAAAACTCGGATAGATTTCAGCGTTTAAAACCGAAAGTTCGTCCCGAGAGTGTTTTTTTCGATTCCTTGGCCAAATGTTTCATGCAAAATATTCCAACGTTATTACGATGTTACGGGTGCTAAAACGAAAAACTCGGATAGATTTCAACGTTTAAAACCGAAAGTTCGTCCCGAGTGTTTTTTTATTCCTTGGCGCAAGCGTTTCATTCTAAAGATTCAAACGTTGCACTATGATGTTTCAGGAGCTAAAACGAAAAACTCGGATAGATTACTGCGTTTAAAACTTAAAGTTCGTCCCGAGAGTGTTTTTTTCGATTCCTTGGCGCAAACGTTTCATGCAAAATATTCCAACGCTATGCGTTACGATGGTTCGGAGCTAAAACGAAAAACTTCGGATAGATTACAGCGTTTAAAACGAAAGTTCGTCCCGAGAGTTTTTTTTTCGATTCCTTGGCGCAAACGTTTCATTCAAAATATTTCAACGCTATGCTACGATGTTTCGGGAGCTAAAACGAAAAACTCGAGATGATTATAGCGTTTAAAACTTAAAGTTCATCTCGTGGTTTTTTCGATTCCTTGGCGCAAACAATTCATGCAAAATATTCCAACGTTATGTTACAATGTTTCGAGCTAAAACGAAAAACCCGGATAGATTTCAGCGTTAAAAACCAAAAAGTTCGTCCCCGAGAGTGTTTTTTTCAATTCCTTGGCGCCACCGTTTCATTCATAATATTCAAACGTTGCATTACGAAGTTTTCGGGAGCTAGAAGGAAAAACTCGGATAGATTATAGCGTTTAAAATTTAAAGTTCGTCCCGAGAGTGTTTTTTCGATTCCTTGGCGCAAACGTTTCATGCAAAATATTCCAACGTTATGTTACGATGTTTCGAGAGCTAAAACGAAAAACTTCGGATGGATTTCAACGTATAAAACCGAAAGTTCGTCCCGAGAGTTTTTTTTCGATTCCTTGGCCAATTGTTTCATGTAAAATATTCCAACGTTATGTTACGATGTTTCGAGCTAAAACGAAAAACTCGGATAAATTTCTGCGCGTTAAAACGAAAGTTCGTCCCGAGAATGTGTTTTTTTATTCCTTGGCGCAAACGTTTCATCCAAAATATTCAAACGTTGCATTATGAAGTTTCGGAAGCTAAAACGAAAAACTTCGGATAGATTACAGCGTTTAAAACGAAAGTTCGTCCCGAGAGTGTTTTTTCGATTACTTGGCGCAAACGTTTCATTCAAAATATTCCAACGTTGCGTTACGATGGTTCGGGAGCTAAAACGAAAAACTCGGATAGATTACAGCGTTTAAAACTGAAAGTTCATCCCGAGAGTTTTTTTTTCGATTCCTTGGCGCAAACGTTTCATTCAAAATATTCCAACGTTGCGTTATGATGTTTCGGGAGCTAAAACGAAAAACTCAGACAGATTATAGCGTTTAAAACTTAAAGTTCATCTCGAGGGTTTTTTTCGATTCCTTGGCGCAAACAATTCATGCAAAATATTCCAACGTTGCGTTACAATGTTTCGGGAGCTAAAACGAAAAACCCGGATAGATTTCAGCGTTAAAAACCGAAAGTTCGTCCCGAGAGTGTTTTTTTCAATTCCTTGGCGCCACCGTTTCATTCATAATATTCAAACGTTGCATTACGAATTTTCGGGAGCTAGAAGGAAAAACTCGGATAGATTATAGCGTTTAAAATTTAAAGTTCGTCCCGAGAGTGTTTTTTTTTCGATTCCTTGGCGCAAACGTTTCATGCAAAATATTCCAACGTTGCGTTACGATGTTTCGAGAGCTAAAACGAAAAACTCGGATGGATTTCAGCGTATAAAACCGAAAGTTCGTCCCGAGAGTGTTTTTTTCGATTCCTTGGCCAAATGTTTCATGCAAAATATTCCAACGTTGCGTTACGATGTTTCGGGAGCTAAAACGAAAAACTCGGATAGATTTCTGCGTTTAAAACTGAAAGTTCGTCCCGAGAGTGTTTTTTTTTATTCCTTGGCGCAAACGTTTCATCCAAAATATTCAAACGTTGCATTACGAAAGTTTCGGAGCTAAAACGAAAAACTCGGATAGATAGATACGCGTTTAAAACTTAAAGTTCATCCCGAGAGTGTTTTTTTCGATTACTTGGCGCAAACGTTTCATTCAAAATATTCCAACGTTGCGTTACGATGGTTCGGGAGCTAAAACGAAAAACTCGGATAGATTACAGCGTTTAAAACTGAAAGTTCGTCCCGAGAGTTTTTTTTTCGATTCCTTGGCGCAAACGTTTCATTCAAAATATTTCAACGTTGCGTACGATGTTTCGGGAGCTAAAACGAAAAACTCGGATGATTATAGCGTTTAAAACTTAAAGTTCATCTCGTGGGTTTTTTTCGATTCCTTGGCGCAAACAATTCATGCAAAATATTCCAACGTTGCGTTACAATGTTTCGGGAGCTAAAACGAAAAACCCGGATAGATTTCAGCGTTAAAAACCAAAAGTTCGTCCCGAGAGTGTTTTTTTCAATTCCTTGGCGCCACCGTTTCATTCATAATATTTAAACGTTGCATTACGACGAGTTTCGGGAGCTAGAAGGAAAAACTCGGATAGATTATAGCGTTTAAAATTTAAAGTTCGTCCCGAGAGTGTTTTTTCGATTCCTTGGCGCAAACGTTTCATGCAAAATATTCCAACGTTATGCTACGATGTTTCGAGAGCTAAAACGAAAAACTCGGATGGATTTCAGCGTATAAAACCGAAAGTTCGTCCCGAGAGTGTGTTTTTCGATTCCTTGGCCAAATGTTTCATGCAAAATATTCCAACGTTATGTTACGATGTTTCGGGAGCTAAAACGAAAAACTTCGGATAGATTTCTGCGTTTAAAACGAAAGTTCGTCCCGAGAATGTTTTTTTATTCCTTGGCGCAAACGTTTCATCCAAAATATTCAAACGTTGCATTACGAAGTTTCGGGAGCTAAAACGAAAAACTCGGATAGATTACAGCCGTTTAAAACGAAAGTTCGTCCCGAGAGTTTTTTTCGATTACTTGGCGCAAACGCGTTTCATTCAAAATATTCCAACGTTGCGTTACGATGGTTCGGGAGCTAAAACGAAAAACTCGGATAGATTACAGCGTTTAAAACTGAAAGTTCATCCCGATAGTTTTTTTTTCGATTCCTTGGCGCAAACGTTTCATTCAAAATATTCCAACGTTGCGTTATGATGTTTCGAGCTAAAACGAAAAACTCGGATGCGATTATAGTGTTTAAAACTTAAAGTTCATCTCGAGGGTTTTTTTTCGATTCCTTGGCGCAAACAATTCATGCAAAATATTCCAACGTTGCGTTACAATGTTTCGGGAGCTAAAACGAAAAACCCGGATAGATTTCAGCGTTAAAAACCGAAAGTTCGTCCCGAGAGTGTTTTTTTCAATTCCATGGCGCCACCGTTTCATTCATAATATTCAAACGTTGCATTACGAATTTTCGGGAGCTAGAAGGAAAAACTCGGATAGATTATAGCGTTTAAAATTTAAAGTTCGTCCCGAGAGTGTTTTTTTCGATTCCTTGTCGCAAACGTTTCATGCAAAATATTCCAACGTTGCGTTACGATGTTTCGAGAGCTAAAACGAAAAACTCAGACAGATTATAGCGTTTAAAACTTAAAGTTCATCTCGAGGGTTTTTTTTCGATTCCTTGGCGCAAACAATTCATGCAAAATATTCCAACGTTGCGTTACAATGTTTCGGGAGCTAAAACGAAAAACCCGGATAGATTTCAGCGTTAAAAACCAAAAGTTCGTCCCGAGAGTGTTTTTTTCAATTCCTTGGCGCCACCGTTTCATTCATAATATTCAAACGTTGCATTACGAAGTTTCGGGAGCTAGAAGGAAAAACTCGGATAGATTATAGCGTTTAAAATTTAAAGTTCGTCCCGAGAGTGTTTTTTTCGATTCCTTGGCGCAAACGATTCATGCAAAATATTACAACGTTGCGTTACAATGTTTCGGGAGCTAAAACGAAAAACCCGAATAGATTTCAGCGTTAAAAACTGAAAGTTCATCCCGAGAGTGTTTTATTCGAGTCCTTGGTGCCACCGTTTCATTCATAATATTCAAACGTTGCATTACGAAGTTTCGGGAGCTAGAAGGAAAAGCTCGGATAGATTTCTGCGTTTAAAACTGAAAGTTCGTCCCGAGAATGTTTTTTTTTATTCCTTGGCGCAAACGTTTCATCCAAAATATTCAAACGTTGCATTACGGTTTTTCGGGAGCTAAAACGAAAAACTCGGATAGATTACAGCGCGTTTAAAACGAAAGTTCGTCCCGAGAGTGTTTTTTTTTATTACTTGGCGCAAACGTTTCATTCAAAATATTCCAACGTTATGCTACGATGGTTCGGGAGCTAAAACGAAAAACTCGGATAGATTACAGCGTTTTAAAATCGAAAAGTTCATCCCGATAGTTTTTTTTTCGATTCCTTGGCGCAAACGTTTCATTCAAAATATTCCAACGTTGCGTTATGATGTTTCGGAGCTAAAACGAAAAACTCGATGATTATAGTGTTTAAAACTTAAAGTTCATCTCGAGGGTTTTTTTTCGATTCCTTGGCGCAAACAATTCATGCAAAATATTCCAACGTTGCGTTACAATGTTTCGAGCTAAAACGAAAAACCGGATAGATTTCAGCGTTAAAAACCGAAAGTTCGTCCCGAGAGTGTTTTTTTCAATTCCATGGCGCCACCGTTTCATTCATAATATTCAAACGTTGCATTACGAATTTTCGGGAGCTAGAAGGAAAAACTCGGATAGATTATAGCGTTTAAAATTTAAAGTTCGTCCCGAGAGTGTTTTTTTCGATTCCTTGTCGCAAACGTTTCATGCAAAATATTCCAACGTTGCGTTACGATGTTTCGAGAGCTAAAACGAAAAACTCAGACAGATTATAGCGTTTAAAACTTAAAGTTCATCTCGAGGGTTTTTTTTCGATTCCTTGGCGCAAACAATTCATGCAAAATATTCCAACGTTGCGTTACAATGTTTCGGGAGCTAAAACGAAAAACCCGGATAGATTTCAGCGTTAAAAACCAAAAGTTCGTCCCGAGAGTGTTTTTTTCAATTCCTTGGCGCCACCGTTTCATTCATAATATTCAAACGTTGCATTACGAAGTTTCGGGAGCTAGAAGGAAAAACTCGGATAGATTATAGCGTTTAAAATTTAAAGTTCGTCCCGAGAGTGTTTTTTTCGATTCCTTGGCGCAAACGTTTCATGCAAAATATTCCAACGTTGCGTTACGATGTTTCGAGAGCTAAAACGAAAAACTCGGATGGATTTCAGCGTATAAAACCGAAAGTTCGTCCCGAGAGTGTTTTTTTCGATTCCTTGGCCAAATGTTTCATGCAAAATATTCCAACGTTGCATTACGATGTTTCGGGAGCTAAAACGAAAAACTCGGATAGATTTCTGCGTTTAAAACTGAAAGTTCGTCCCGAGAATGTTTTTTTTTATTCCTTGGCGCAAACGTTTCATCCAAAATATTCAAACGTTGCATTACGAAGTTTCGGGAGCTAAAACGAAAAACTCGGATAGATTACAACGTTTAAAACTGAAAGTTCGTCCCGAGAGTGTTTTTTTCGATTACTTGGCGCAAACGTTTCATTCAAAATATTCCAACGTTGCGTTACGATGGTTCGGGAGCTAAAACGAAAAACTCGGATAGATTACAGCGTTTAAAGCGTAAAGTTCATCCCGAGAGTTTTTTTTTTCCTTGGCGCAAACGTTTCATTCAAAATATTCCAACGTTGCGTTATGATGTTTCGGAGCTAAAACGAAAAACTCGATAGATTATAGCGTTTAAAACTTAAAGTTCATCTCGAGGGTTTTTTTCGATTCCTTGGCGCAAAACAATTCATGCAAAATATTCCAACGTTATGCGTTACAATGTTTCGAGCTAAAACGAAAAACCGGATAGATTTCAGCGTTAAAACCAAAAGTTCGTCCCGAGTGTTTTTTTTGCAATTCCTTGGCGCCACCGTTTCATTCATAATATTCAAACGTTGCATTACGAAGTTTCGGGAGCTAGAAGGAAAAACTCGGATAGATTATAGCGTTTAAAATTTAAAGTTCGTCCCGAGAGTGTTTTTTTCGATTCCTTGGCGCAAACGATTCATGCAAAATATTACAACGTTATGTTACAATGTTTCGAGAGCTAAAACGAAAAACCGAATAGATTTCAAAGCGTTAAAAACGAAAGTTCATCCCGAGAGTGTTTTATTCGAGTCCTTGGTGCCACCGTTTCATTCATAATATTCAAACGTTGCATTACGAAGTTTCGGGAGCTAGAAGGAAAAGCTCGGATAGATTATAGCGTTTAAAATTTAAAGTTCGTCCCGAGAGTGTTTTTTTCGATTCCTTGGCGCAAACATTTCATGCAAAATATTCCAACGTTGCGTTACGATGTTTCGAGAGCTAAAACGAAAAACTCGGATGGATTTCAGCGTATAAAACCGAAAATTCGTCCCGAGAGTGTTTTTTTCGATTCCTTGGCCAAACGTTTCATGCAAAATATTCCAACGTTGCGTTACGATGTTTCGGGAGCTAAAACGAAAAACTCGGAAAGATTTCTGCGTTTAAAACTGAAAGTTCGTCCCGAGAATGTTTTTTTTTATTCCTTGGCGCAAACGTTTCATCCAAAATATTCAAACGTTGCATTACGAAGTTTCGGGAGCTAAAACGAAAAACTCGGATAGATTACAACGTTTAAAACTGAAAGTTCGTCCCGAGAGTGTTTTTTTCGATTACTTGGCGCAAACGTTTCATTCAAAATATTCCAACGTTGCGTTACGATGGTTCGGGAGCTAAAACGAAAAACTCGGATAGATTACAGCGTTTAAAACTGAAAGTTCATCCCGAGAGTTTTTTTTCGATTCCTTGGCGCAAACGTTTCATTCAAAATATTCCAACGTTGCGTTATGATGTTTCGGGAGCTAAAACGAAAAACTCAGACAGATTATAGCGTTTAAAACTTAAAGTTCATCTCGAGGGTTTTTTTTCGATTCCTTGGCGCAAACAATTCATGCAAAATATTCCAACGTTATGTTACAATGTTTCGAGCTAAAACGAAAAACCCGGATAGATTTCAGCGTTAAAAACCAAAAGTTCGTCCCGAGAGTGTTTTTTTCAATTCCTTGGCGCCACCGTTTCATTCATAATATTCAAACGTTGCATTACGAAGTTTCGGGAGCTAGAAGGAAAAACTCGGATAGATTATAGCGTTTAAAATTTAAAGTTCGTCCCCGAGAGTGTTTTTTTTCGATTCCTTGGCGCAAACGTTTCATGCAAAATATTCCAACGTTGCGTTACGATGTTTCGAGAGCTAAAACGAAAAACTCGGATGGATTTCAGCGTATAAAACCGAAAGTTCGTCCCGAGAGTGTTTTTTTCGATTCCTTGGCCAAATGTTTCATGCAAAATATTCCAACGTTGCGTTACGATGTTTCGGGAGCTAAAACGAAAAACTCGGATAGATTTCTGCGCGCTTAAAGCTGAAAGTTCGTCCCGAGAATGTTTTTTTATTCCTTGGCGCAAACGTTTCATCCAAAATATTCAAACGTTGCATTACGAAGTTTCGGGAGCTAAAACGAAAAACTAGGATAGATTACAGCGTTTAAAACTGAAAGTTCGTCCCGAGAGTTTTTTTTTCGATTCCTTGGCGCAAACGTTTCATTCAAAATATTCCAACGTTGCGTTACGATGTTTGGAGCTAAAACGAAAAACTCGATGATTATAGCGTTTAAAACTTAAAGTTCATCTCGAGGGTTTTTTTTCGATTCCTTGGCGCAAACAATTCATGCAAAATATTCCAACGTTGCGTTACAATGTTTCGAGCTAAAACGAAAAACCCGATAGATTTCAGCGTTAAAAACGAAAGTTCGTCCCGAGAGTGTTTTTTGCAATTCCTTGGCGCCACCGTTTCATTCATAATATTCAAACGTTGCATTACGAATTTTTTGGAGCTAGAAGGAAAAACTCGGATAGATTATAGCGTTTAAAATTTAAAGTTCGTCCCGAGAGTGTTTTTTTCGATTCCTTGGCGCAAACGTTTCATGCAAAATATTCCAACGTTATGCTTACGATGTTTCGAGAGCTAAAACGAAAAACTCGGATGGATTTCAGCGTATAAAACCGAAAGTTCGTCCCGAGAGTGTTTTTTCGATTCCTTGGCCAAATGTTTCATGCAAAATATTCCAACGTTATGCGTTACGATGTTTCGGGAGCTAAAACGAAAAACTCGGATAGATTTCTGCGTTTAAAACGAAAGTTCGTCCCCGAGAGTGTTTTTTTATTCCTTGGCGCAAACGTTTCATCCAATATATTCAAACGTTGCATTACGAAGTTTCGGAGCTAAAACGAAAAACTCGGATAGATTACAGCGTTTAAAAGCGAAAGTTCGTCCCGAGAGTGTTTTTTCGATTACTTGGCGCAAACGTTTCATTCAAAATATTCCAACGTTGCGTTACGATGGTTCGAGGAGCTAAAACGAAAAACTCGGATAGATTACAGCGTTTAAAATCGAAAGTTCGTCCCCGAGAGTTTTTTCGATTCCTTGGCGCAAACGTTTCATTCAAAATATTCCAACGTTGCGTTACGATGTTTCGGGAGCTAAAACGAAAAACTCAGACAGATTATAGCGTTTAAAACTTAAAGTTCATCTCGAGGGTTTTTTTTCGATTCCTTGGCGCAAACAATTCATGCAAAATATTCCAACGTTGCGTTACAATGTTTCGGGAGCTAAAACGAAAAACCCGGATAGATTTCAGCGTTAAAAACCAAAAGTTCGTCCCGAGAGTGTTTTTTTCAATTCCTTGGCGCCACCGTTTCATTCATAATATTCAAACGTTGCATTACGAAGTTTCGGGAGCTAGAAGGAAAAACTCGGATAGATTATAGCGTTTAAAATTTAAAGTTCGTCCCGAGAGTGTTTTTTTCGATTCCTTGGCGCAAACGATTCATGCAAAATATTACAACGTTGCGTTACAATGTTTCGGGAGCTAAAACGAAAAACCCGAATAGATTTCAGCGTTAAAAACTGAAAGTTCATCCCGAGAGTGTTTTATTCGAGTCCTTGGTGCCACCGTTTCATTCATAATATTCAAACGTTGCATTACGAAGTTTCGGGAGCTAGAAGGAAAAGCTCGGATAGATTATAGCGTTTAAAATTTAAAGTTCGTCCCGAGAGTGTTTTTTTCGATTCCTTGGCGCAAACATTTCATGCAAAATATTTCAACGTTGCGTTACGATGTTTCGAGAGCTAAAACGAAAAAATCGGATGGATTTCAGCGTATAAAACCGAAAATTCGTCCCGAGAGTGTTTTTTTCGATTCCTTGGCCAAACGTTTCATGCAAAATATACCAACGTTGCGATACGATGTTTCGGGAGCTAAAACGAAAAACTCGGAAAGATTTCTGCGTTTAAAACTGAAAGTTCGTCCCGAGAGTGTTTTTTTTATTCCTTGGCGCAAACGTTTCATTCAAAATATTCAAACGTTGGATTACGAAGTTTCGGGAGCTAAAACGAAAAACTCGGATAGATTACAGCGTTTAAAACTGAAAGTTCGTCCCGAGAGTTTTTTTTTCGATTCCTTGGCGCAAACGTTTCATTCAAAATATTCCAACGTTGCGTTACGATGTTTCGGAGCTAAAAAGGAAAAACTCAGACAGATTATAGCGTTTAAAACTTAAAGTTCATCTCGAGGGTTTTTTTTCCATTCCTTGGCGCAAACAATTCATGCAAAATATTCCAACGTTGCGTTACAATGTTTCGGGAGCTAAAACGAAAAACCCGGATAGATTTCAGCGTTAAAAACCGAAAGTTCGTCCCGAGAGTGTTTTTTGCAATTCCTTGGCGCCACCGTTTCATTCATAATATTCAAACGTTGCATTACGAATTTTTTGGAGCTAGAAGGAAAAACTCGGATAGATTATAGCGTTTAAAATTTAAAGTTCGTCCCGAGAGTGTTTTTTTCGATTCCTTGGCGCAAACGTTTCATGCAAAATATTCCAACGTTGCGTTACGATGTTTCGAGAGCTAAAACGAAAAACTCGGATGGATTTCAGCGTATAAAACCGAAAGTTCGTCCCGAGAGTGTTTTTTTCGATTCCTTGGCCAAATGTTTCATGCAAAATATTCCAACGTTGCGTTACGATGTTTCGGGAGCTAAAACGAAAAACTCGGATAGATTTCTGCGTTTAAAACTGAAAGTTCGTCCCGAGAGTGTTTTTTTTTATTCCTTGGCGCAAACGTTTCATCCAAAATATTCAAACGTTGCATTACGAAGTTTCGGGAGCTAAAACGAAAAACTCGGATAGATTACAGCGTTTAAAACTGAAAGTTCGTCCCGAGAGTGTTTTTTTCGATTACTTGGCGCAAACGTTTCATTCAAAATATTCCAACGTTGCGTTACGATGGTTCGGGAGCTAAAACGAAAAACTCGGATAGATTACAGCGTTTAAAACTGAAAGTTCGTCCCGAGAGTTTTTTTTTCGATTCCTTGGCGCAAACGTTTCATTCAAAATATTCCAACGTTGCGTTACGATGTTTCGGGAGCTAAAACGAAAAACTCAGACAGATTATAGCGTTTTAAACTTAAAGTTCATCTCGAGTGTTTTTTTTCGATTCCTTGGCGCAAACAATTCATGCAAAATATTCCAACGTTGCGTTACAATGTTTCGGGAGCTAAAACGAAAAACTTGGATAGATTTCAGCGTTAAAAACCGAAAGTTCGTCCCGAGAGTGTTTTTTTCGAGTCCTTGGCGCAACCGTTTCATTCATAATATTCAAACGTTGCATTACGAAGTTTCGGTAGCTAGAAGGAAAAACACGGATAGATTATAGCGTTTAAAACTTAAAGTTCGTCCCGACAGTTTTTTTTTCGATCCTTGGGGCAAACGTTTCATTCAAAATATTCCAACGTTGCGTTACGATGGTTCAAGAGCTAAAACGAAAAACTCAGACAGATTACAGCGTTTAAAGCTTAAAGTTTTTCCCGAGTTTTTTTTTCGATTCCTTGGCGCAAACGTTTCATGCAAAGTCTTCCAACGTTGCGTTACGATGTTTCGGGAGCTAAA
Organism: Sicyos edulis; assembly: GCA_036507275.1. Lineage (NCBI taxonomy): Eukaryota > Viridiplantae > Streptophyta > Magnoliopsida > Cucurbitales > Cucurbitaceae > Sicyos > Sicyos edulis. The sequence continues at coordinate 23,828,806 of CM071848.1, forward strand.
ACGAAAAACTCGGATAGATTTCTGCGTTTAAAACCGAAAGTTCGTCCTGAGAGTGGTTTTTTCGTTTCCTTGGCGCAAACGTTGCATTACGATGTTTCAGGAGCTAAATTGAAAAACTCGGATAGATTACAGCGTTTAAAACTTAAAATTCGTCCCGAGAGTTTTTTTTTCGATTCCTTGGCACAAACGTTTCAAGCAAAATATTCCAACGTTGCGCTACGATGTTCCGGGAGCTAAAACGAAAAACTCTGATAGATTTCAACGTTTAAAACTTAAAGTTCGTCCCGAGAGTTTTTTTTTCGATTCATTGGCGCAAACGTTTCATTCAAAATATTCAAACGTTGCATTATGATGTTTCGGGAGCTAAAACGAAAAACTCGGATAGATTACAGCGTTTAAAACTTAAAGTTCGTCCCGAGAGTGTTTTTTTCGATTCCTTGGCGCAAACGTTTCATGCAAAATATTCCAACGTTGCGTTACGATGTTTCGACAACTAAAACGAAAAACTCAGACAGATTACCGCGTTTAAAACTTAGAGTTCGTCCCGAGAGTTTTTTTTCGATTCCTTGGCGCAAACGTTTCATGCAAAATATTCCAATGTTACGTTACGATGTTTCAGGAGCTAAAACGAAAAACTCGAATAGATTTCAGCGTTTAAAACCGAAAGTTCGTCCCATGAGGGTTTTTTTCGATTCCTTGTTGCAAACGTTTCATTCAAAATATTCAAACGTTGCATTACGAAGTTTCGGGAGCTAAAACGAAAAACTCGGATAGATTACAGCGTTTAAAACTGAAAGTTCGTAACGAGAGTTTTTTTTTCGATTCCTTGGAGCAAACGTTTCATTCAAAATATTCCAACGTTGCGTTACGATGTTTTGGGAGCTAAAACGAAAAACTCAGACAGATTATAGCGTTTAAAACTTAAAGTTCATCCAGAGGGTTTTTTTCGATTCCTTGGCGCAAACGATTCATGCAAAACATTACAACGTTGCGTTACAATGTTTCGGGAGCTAAAACGAAAAACCCGAATAGATTTCAGCGTTAAAAACTGAAAGTTCGTCCCGAGAGTGTTTTTTTCGAGTCCTTGGTGCCACCGTTTCATTCATAATATTCAAACGTTGCATTACGAAGTTTCGGGAGCTAGAAGGAAAAGCTCGGATAGATTATAGCGTTTAAAATTTAAAGTTCGTCCCGAGAGTGTTTTTTTCGATTCCTTGGCGCAAACATTTCATGCAAAATATTCCAACGTTGCGTTACGATGTTTCGAGAGCTAAAACGAAAAACTCGGATGGATTTCAGCGTATAAAACCGAAAATTCGTCCCGAGAGTGTTTTTTTCGATTCCTTGGCCAAACGTTTCATGCAAAATATTCCAACGTTGCGTTACGATGTTTCGGGAGCTAAAACGAAAAACTCGGAAAGATTTCTGCGTTTAAAACTGAAAGTTCGTCCCGAGAGTGTTTATTTTTATTCCTTGGCGCAAACATTTCATTCAAAATATTCAAACGTTGCATTACGAAGTTTCGGGAGCTAAAACGAAAAACTCGGATAGATTACAGCGTTTAAAACTGAAAGTTCGTCCCGAGAGTTTTTTTTTCGATTCCTTGGCGCAAACGTTTAATGCAAAATATTCCAACGTTGCGTTACGATGTTTCGAGAGCTAAAACGAAAAACTCGGATGGATTTCAGCGTATAAAACCGAAAGTTCGTCCCGAGAGTGTTTTTTTCGATTCCTTGGCCAAATGTTTCATGCAAAATATTCCAACGTTATGTTACGATGTTTCGGGAGCTAAAACGAAAAACTCGGATAGATTTCTGCGTTTAAAACTGAAAGTTCGTCCCGAGAGTGTTTTTTTTTATTCCTTGGCGCAAACGTTTCATCCAAAATATTCAAACATTGCATTAAGAAGTTTCGGGAGCTAAAACGAAAAACTTGGATAGATTACAGCGTTTAAAATCGAAAAGTTCGTCCCGAGAGTTTTTTTCGATTACTTGGCGCAAACGTTTCATTCAAAATATTCCAACGTTATGCGTTACGATGGTTCGAGAGCTAAAACGAAAAACTCGGATAGATTACAGCGTTTAAAACGAAAAGTTCGTCCCGAGAGTTTTTTTCGATTCCTTGGCGCAAACGTTTCATTCAAAATATTCCAACGCTGCGTTACGATGTTTCGGAGCTAAAACGAAAAACTCGAGCAGATTATAGCGTTTAAAACTTAAAGTTCATCTCGAGGTTTTTTTCGATTCCTTGGCGCAAACAATTCATGCAAAATATTCCAACGTTATGCGTTACAATGTTTCGAGCTAAAACGAAAAACCCGGATAGATTTCAGCGTTAAAAAACCAAAAGTTCGTCCCCGAGAGTGTTTTTTTCAATTCCTTGGCGCCACCGTTTCATTCATAATATTCAAACGTTGCATTACGAAGTTTCGAGAGCTAGAAGGAAAAACTCGGATAGATTATAGCGTTTAAAATTTAAAGTTCGTCCCGAGAGTGTTTTTTTTGATTCCTTGGCGCAAACGTTTCATGCAAAATATTCCAACTTTGCGTTACGATGTTTCGAGAGCTAAAACGAAAAACTCGGATGGATTTCAGCGTATAAAACCGAAAGTTCGTCCCGAGAGTGTTTTTTCGATTCCTTGGCCAAATGTTTCATGCAAAATATTCCAACGTTGCGCTACGATGTTTGGAGATAAAACGAAAAACTCGATAGATTTCTGCGTTTAAAACGAAAGTTCGTCCCGAGAGTGTTTTTTTATTCCTTGGCGCAAACGTTTCATCCAAAATATTCAAACGTTGCATTACGAAGTTTCGGGAGCTAAAACGAAAAACTCGGATAGATTACAGCGTTTAAAACTGAAAGTTCGTCCCGAGAGTGTTTTTTTCGATTACTTGGCGCAAACGTTTCATTCAAAATATTCCAACGTTGCGTTACGATGGTTCGGGAGCTAAAACGAAAAACTCGGATAGATTACAAATGTTTAAAATCGAAAGTTTCGTCCCGAGAGTTTTTTTTTCGATTCCTTGGAGCAAACGTTTCATTCAAAATATTCGAACGTTGCGTTACAATGTTTCGGGAGCTAAAACGAAAAACTCAGACAGATTATAGCGTTTAAAACTTAAAGTTCATCCCGAGGGTTTTTTTTCGATTCCTTGGCGCAAACGATTCATGCAAAATATTACAACGTTGCGTTACAATGTTTCGGGAGCTAAAACGAAAAACCCGAATAGATTTCAGCGTTAAAAACTGAATGTTCGTCCCGAGAGTGTTTTTTTCGAGTCCTTGGTGCCACCGTTTCATTCATAATATTCAAACGTTGCATTACGAAGTTTCGGGAGCTAGAAGGAAAAACTCGGATAGATTATAGCGTTTAAAATTTAAAGTTCGTCCCGAGAGTGTTTTTTTCGATTCCTTGGCGCAAACATTTCATGCAAAATATTCCAACGTTGCGTTCGATGTTTCGAGAGCTAAAACGAAAAACTCGGATGGATTTCAGCGTATAAAACCGAAAGTTCGTCCCGAGAGTGTTTTTTTCGATTCCTTGGCCAAACGTTTCATGCAAAATATACCAACGTTGTGTTACGATGTTTCGGGAGCTAAAACGAAAACCTCGGATAGATTTCTGCATTTAAAACTGAAAGTTCGTCCCGAGAGTGTTTTTTTTTATTCCTTGGCGCAAACGTTTCATTCAAAATATTCAAACGTTGCATTACGAAGTTTCGGGAGCTAAAACGAAAAATTCGGATAGATTACAGCGTTTAAAACTGAAAGTTCATCCCAATAGTTTTTTTTTTCGATTCCTTGGCGCAAACGTTTCATTCAAAATATTCCAACGTTGCGTTACGATGTTTCGGGAGCTAAAACGAAAAACTCAGACAGATTATAGCGTTTAAAACTTAAAGTTCAACTCGAGGGTTTTTTTCGATTCCTTGGCGCAAACAATTCATGCAAAATATTCCAACGTTGCGTTACAATGTTTCGGGAGCTAAAACGAAAAACCCGGATAGATTTCAGCGTTAAAAACCGAAAGTTCGTCCCGAGAGTGTTTTTTTCAATTCCTTGGCGCCACCGTTTCATTCATAATATTCAAACGTTGCATTACGAAGTTTCGGGAGCTAGAAGAAAAAACTCGGATAGATTATAGCGTTTAAAATTTAAAGTTCGTCCCGAGAGTGTTTTTTTCGATTCCTTGGCGCAAACGTTTCATGCAAAATATTCCAACGTTGCGTTACGATGTTTCGAGAGCTAAAACGAAAAACTCGGATGGATTTCAGCGTATAAAACCGAAAGTTCGTCCCGAGAGTGTTTTTTTCGATTCATTGGCCAAACGTTTCATGCAAAATATTCCACGTTGCGTTACGATGTTTCGGGAGCTAAAACGAAAAACTCGGATAGATTTCTGCGTTTAAAACTGAATGTTCGTCCCGAGAGTGTTTTTTTTTATTCCTTGGCGCAAACGTTTCATCCAAAATATTCAAACGTTGCATGACGAAGTTTCGGGAGCTAAAACGAAAAACTAGGATAGATTACAGCGTTTAAAACTGAAAGTTCGTCCCGAGAGTGTTTTTTTCGATTACTTGGCGCAAACGTTTCATTCAAAATATTCCAACGTTGCGTTACGATGGTTCGAGAGCTAAAACGAAAAACTCAGATTTATTACAGCGTTTACAGCTTTAAGTTTTTCCCGAGAGTTTTTTTTCGATTCCTTGGCGCAAAAGTTTCATGCAAAGTCTTCCAACGTTGCGTTACGATGTTTTAGGAGCTAAAACGAAAATCTCGGATAGATTTCTGCGTTTAAAACTGAAAGTTCGTCTTGAGTGTGTTTTTTTCGATTCCTTGTTGCAAACGTTGCATTACGATGTTTCGGGAGCCTAAACGAAAAACTCGGATAGATTACAGCGTTTAAAACTTAAAGTTCATCCCGAAAGTGTTTTTTTCGATTCCTTGGCACAAACGTTTCAAACAAAATATTCCAACGTTGCGCTACGATGTTTCGGGAGCTAAAACGAAAAACTCTGATAGATTTCAAAGTTTAAAACTTAAAGTTCGTCCCGAGAGTTTTTTTTTTCGATTCATTGGCGCAAACGTTTCATTCAAAATATTCAAACGTTGCATTACGAAGTTTCTAGAGCTAAAACGAAAAACTCGGATAGATTACAGCGTTTAAAACTTAAAGTTCGTCTCGAGAGTTTTTTTTTCGATTCCTTGGCGCAAACGTTTCATTCAAAATATTCCA